>CM038053.1:68792737-71715172 GCA_021397845.1 Areca catechu
GATTTGTGTAGCTTTGAGATGTGTGGAGGCTTGAAGTCAGCAAGAGGGATGGAAGCTACTTTCATGACCGTGCGACTTCTTCTTCCTCCTTTGGACTGATGGGGCTGGAATAGTGGAGGGACTCCCGCGGGCTTTGCCGGCGATGGCAGCATGGAAGGGAAGAAGGGTTCCGGTGGATGGCACGGCAGCGGCTGTTTCGTTCGATTGCAGGCGATGGAGGCGGATGCCCTTGTTTAAGAAGTCGACAACCTCCTTGATCTTCCCCTCTCTACAGAGGGCCATGAGATCGATGGGACCTAGAGGAGGCACCACACTGGGGGCAGTTGAAGGCGGTGGGCCATTAACGAGGGGACGGCTGTAATTCATGGGAGGGCGATTATCGATGGGGAGGCGGTGGCTGAATGGGGGCTGTTGGTGGTTTTAATGGGGCAGATGGCCAAGATTAGCATTGAGATCAGTGGGGAAGGCACGGGGGTCAGACAGAGGCGGCTGCAGTGGATCCAGGGCTAAGGATAACGATGTTTTCTTCACGGACTATTGCAGGGTGGAGCAGGGAAGAGATGGTGTCAGTAGATCTTTCAGATGTAAGGCGTCGAGTGGATCTGGGCTTCCCGGGATGGAGTGAACCTCTCATTGAAATTGGTGCTAGGGGTGGTGGTGGTCGGGACACCGGGGGAGAGGCACCATTGGTGGTGAAGACGATGACTCCGGGGAAGATGGTGGCTCGTCCTCGACTATGGGTGGCGGCATGGGCGGCACACAGGGTATGGATGGCTAGGGCGAGAGGGGCGGGAGGTGATGGTGATGGGATCTCCTCCGATAATGGCATCGAAGTGAAGGAGGATGCCCTTAGATGAAGGTGAGGGTGGATGTCCTCAGCCTCTGCAGATGTTCCCGGCCTACATAGCTCTAGCATATCCGATTGGAAAAAGGGCAGCTGATGCGGGACTAAATATGCTTGCAAATTATTTTTGTATTTTTATATGTTGAGTTAGGTGTCTCAATCCCAAAAGTAAAGCCAAGATCTAAAGTAGAGAGTTCTATAAAAATTTCAGAAGCAGTTGCATGCAAAATAGACCCTAAAATGATAGAGAAGAGGACTGCCGAGACTGAGAAGCCCTGGTTGGGCTAGTTCTCCTTCAATATGACTATTGGCAAGTCGAGGGGGTGTACCTAACAGGATCTTTCTAATGAATCATTGCAAAGGTCACTCTTCGCTCCTGGATGTGGCCTAGAAGATCAAGCCGAAGACTCCACGAATCCGCGACTTTCAATACGGTGACCCAATCGCTGGCATACTAAAATCTTGGATTCGTAGACTTTGAGGGACCTGCAAATCGCTTGTCAGGGGTTAGAAAATAATATAGGAACAAAATAAAAATCAGAAAACAGCAAGGGAAAAGATGAGTTTGTGTTGGATGGCCAAGGTTGAAGAAGATGCTTCTAGGGTTTTGATGGTGGCTGGAGGCAGGGCGCAAGAGGCTAGGAAGAAGAAGGGGTTCACACAGATTCCCCTTAATACACAGCAAGCACACAGTAGTAGAATAAAAACTCAATATATTTCATTCAAAAGTTATCAAATTTTCATACAAGGGGTCCCTTATATAGAGTCATGAGACTTAGAGCCCAAGCAAAAGAAAACAAGGAAAATAAGGGGTGCCCACTTTCTTCCTAAAGTGTGGGGCTGAATACATGGAAGAAAACACTCTCATGCCATACAAAATCCCTTCAAACAAGGTAGGTAGTGGGCAGCCAAAGAGGGGGACTAAGGGGAGCCAACTTCTTACTTCTCTTGGCTTAGGGTGGACCACTTCTTTCCTAAGCAAGTTGGCATGAATCAGGGGATTCATGTTTATCTATTTTGACTTTCCTTCTTGTCATGCTGGCATGTGGAGTTGGTGTGCTTGGGGTGTAGAAGGGGTGTGCTGGTGTGTGGTAATCAACTCCTCATGCATGGGCCGACTTCATGATCCTCCAAGTAATCCTAGGTAGCAAAATCCAAGGTGTGACTGGGACTCCATGCGGTTGCTAAGGTAGCACACTGGGTGGTGTCCTTCACATGCTTGAGTCTTCTTTGACTAGGCTTGACTCAATACAACTTGATATAATTACAAGACTCAGAATATGATTAGCTCAACATGAGCTGACTTGACCGACTGATCCAAAGTCCTAATGGTATTGTTCAAATGCTACATACATGACTTAATTGTGAAAAGGCCAAAAACATGACTCAAGAGCCAAAATAGAGACTCAAATAGGCTAAGCCCTTAATACAAACTGTACTTAAATAGATTAATACTATTAAGAAATTCACAGAGGGTTAAGAAGCCTATGTCTTATTCTGGTGACTCTAGTGTTCGCAACAATTTTTCCATGGTGGGAGGAACTCGACCCTGTCGAGTAAGGATCACACTGGCTCATATATCTCTTGAGAAGATCTGGGTCAAGGTGCTGCAAGTCCTCTTGAGAAATCCATGAATCATCCGATTATGGCCGGCCATGCCATCTGACCATGTAGCGTTGATAGCCACGGCCCCGGGTTATGATGGCTTGATCGCCCAGGATATGTTTGATCCATTCTTCTCTCTCAGGCCAATTAATTGGTCGATACTCTGGGCTAGGGTCACTCACAAGGGATGGAGTTGGTCCAAAGGCCTTAATGGGTATCGTTGACAATTCCCTATACTCAACCAGGTCTGCGATATTGAAGGTAGAACGAATGCCAAATTCCGGGGGCAAATCTAACACAGGCATTTGGTCCAACCTTCTATATCACTCTAAAAGGTCTGGCTCCATGAGCATGAAGCTTCTTAATGGTCCTAGGTGGGAACCGCTCAGGCCTAAGCCTAACCATGATAAAATCCACTACATTAAATTTCTTGGCTCTTTTCCGGGAATTAACCAGTTTGTTTCAAAATTAATGGAGGTGGTGAACATGCTGGGCACATGCAAACTCCTAACAGGTGATGCAAAGGACTCATACTAATACCTAATAGACTAGACTATTCATTCCTATTGAAAGAGGTTTATTAGTCTTAACTATAACTTGGGCATGGGGCATGAGTCATGGTTGATGGGTGACATACAGATGAAAATTTGCTAGGAACTCCTAATAGATGCTAGAAAATCTTCCAAAAGTAGGTAGCAAATGGGATGGGCTCTATGGATTCTTGCGACCTGGTAATCTCAACAAAATATAATGGGAAAGTTTGGGGAACAATGGAAGCCTTAGGGTATGGCAGGAAGTAAGAATCGGAGTCTTGGGGCAATCCATTAGAAGCATGAAATAGACCTTGGTTACTAGGGATGACCTTAAGATTTGAACATTGATCTATAGGTGACATAAGGTCCACTTGAAGGATGGGAAATTTGGTCATTGCAAGTGTAGGTTCTTTAGGAAATGATGGCTTAGTCAATTCAAGAAAAAGGTTATCAACTGGGGTTAGAGGAATGAACTCTTAATGAGGGTACTAAATGAGGTCTAGGGTTGAGGCAAAAGGAGTGGGCTCTTCCTGAGGGTATTGACTTATAAGAACCAAGTCCTCACTAATTTCCTGTTGTTCTATTACTTCAGGACTAGGCTCTACAATTTCATCTTCACCTAGGGTTTCCTCAAGCAATGTATTAGAGTGATCTTCCTGAAAGTCTTCTCCTTCGTATTCATCTATTAAACTTTTGTTAGCCTTATATATCTCTACAATGGGTTCTTCCTCAGGCTCATTAATGGGTTCAGGGGTCTTTTCCTTACAAACTAATGGGATAGGAGTAGTGGGCTGGTTTGAAGGACTTTGCCTAAGAATTGGTCTAGAGGTGCTAATCATGTTGGGCTTAGGTTGGCTCCTCATGAGTTCCTTTTAATAAGACTCGAATTTCCTAGCAATCAGATAAGCTTCCTCTAAAGTATGAATTTCCCATTGAAATAATTCTCCCTGGATGTCCCTACATAGGCCAGCTCGAAACCTCGATATAATCTTATACTCAGTTCAACTATGTTGCATCTCCTAATAAACTCATTAAATTGGTCAATGTATTAGACACAGTCTTGTTACCTTGTCTCAAATCGTACCATTGCTCTAAAAGTTGGCGCTCATAAAATCTACCTAGGTACTTTGCTCTCAACTTACTTCTCATGGATCTCCAAGTAAGTATTTCATCTCCCCATTGATAACATTCATCCTCAATATCTTCCCAGCATCACCTAGCATGTCGAATTAGCTTACGTGTGGCTAATCTAACTTTTCCTAACTCCGTCATCTGAGTGTACTCAAAATACTGATCCATTATTTTTTCCTAATCAATATACACCTCAGGATCTAGGCTTCCATCAAAAGTGGGTGTATAGGGTTGGGTGTGTCTAACAGGTCTTTCCTCTGGGTCCAACAAGTACGAGTTTGGGCATCTAGGGTTAGACTCAAGGGAAAGATCATGATGATAAGCTCGTGGATCAAAGGTACTGGGCCTAGGGGATCTAAATTCAGCATGGGTCCTATGAGCTCCTTCATAGGTCAAAGAATGTTCACCTATTCGATCAGGCCTATGGGGTTCAAGAGAGTCAGGTCTAATATGGGCCTTAGGGGGTCTAAGGGACATGGTTGATGGGCTAATGGGCTCTTAATCTAGTGGACATGCAAGACTCAATAATAACTCGACTACGGCTGCCTAAACCTGAGCCCAAATAGAATTGGTTGACTCAACTTACACACAATGCAACTCCTAGTCCTTCAATTGGCCAGGTAAGAGGTGGGATGGTGGGAGGCCTCCCTGCTCTCGCAGGGACCCAATTAAGGAACCACTGATCCACTTAGGTCATTTGATATATACCTCTAGCCTAGACACCAGCTTCCAGTAATAGGAGATGAATTGGGTGCACTAGTCTTTCCACAATGGTTGAACCCGACCTGTTAGTGTCCCTAGCTCTCTAGAGCAAATTAGGTCTACTCAATTTTAATTAGGATTTGGTTTAGATGCAAGAATTATGGTTTTGGGTTAAGGAGAGGTGATCAAATCCTCCCCCCATCTGATATAGTAAAATTGCCCTTAAAGTAGTTTATGCTCATGATGGCAAGCAGATGAAAATGCAAATTAGGGTTTCAAGTATTTTTGGTGTTTATTGAGTATATGTAATTTTATTTTTATTTTTTATTTTTTAAATAAAAATATAATTTTAAAATAATATCTTAATATGTAGGAAACATGCCAAAAATTTAAGATATGCAAAAATTATACTAAAAGAACCCTAAACTTACTGAAATTAGCTTTGCTGAAAAATAGGGTAGAACTGTTCTCAGGCAGTATCCCGACTAGAAGAAAATTCATAGATCGAGATAATTCTTAAAAAAACTTTGAAAAATAATACCAATTATAAAGAATCCAAAAAAATAAAAATTAGATTTTTTTGAATTTTTTATAGGTAGAAACAATTAAAAAAGTAGGCTATATACTGAGATAGCCGAGATGCAAAATTACCCTAATGAAGCTCTTTGTTTTCTTCTTTAGGGGTCAATTATAGTGGCATCCCTACATGCCATAGGAGATCCCGTATATTGGAAAGAGAGGGTCTTGCAGCCCTACTAGTCGCCTATGACCGGACGGCCATGGTGAACAACCCGATCTGAATATGCAAAGAGAAACTAAGCCTAAACAGGCTCTGATATCAAATGATGCGGGACTAAATATGCATGCAAATTATTTTTGTATTTTTATATGTTGAGTTAGGTGTCTAAATCCTAAAAATAAAGCCAACATCTAAGGTAGAGAGTTCTACAAAAATCTTAGAAGCAGTTGCATGCAAAATAGATCCTAAAATGATAGAGAAGCGAACCGCCGAGACTGAGAAGCCCCAGTTGGGCTAGTTCTCCTTCAATATGTCTACTAGCGAGTTGAGGGGGTGTACCTAACAAGATCTTGCTAATGAATCCTTGCAGAGGTCATTCTTCACTCCCGGATGTGGCCTGGAAGATCAAACCGAAGACCCCGTGGATCCGTGGCTTTCAATCCAGTGACCCAATCGACTGGCCGACTGAAATCTTGGATTTGTAGACTCTGAGGGACCTTTAAATCACTTGTCAGGGATTAGAAAATGATATAGGAATAAAATAAAAATCAAAAAATAGCAAGGGAAAGATGAGTTTGTGTTGGACGGACAAGGTTGAAGAAGATGCTTCTAGGGTTTTGATGGTGGCTGGAGGTAGGGCACAAGAGGCTAGGAAGAAGAAGGGGTTCACATAGATTCCCCTTAGCACATAGCAGTAGAATATAAACTCAATATATTTCATTCAAAAGTTATCAAATCTTCAAACAAGGGATCCCTTATATAGAGTCATGGGACTTAGGGCCCAAGCAAAAAAAAACAAGAAAAATAAGCGGTGCCCACTTTCTTCCTAAAGTGTGGGGCTGGATACATGGAAGAAAACACTCTCATGCCATACAGAATCCCTCCAAACAAGGTAGGTAGTGGGTAGCCAAAGGGGAGACCAAGGGGTGCCAACTTCTTACTTCTCTTGGCTTGGGGTGGACCACTTCTTTCCTAAACAAGTTGGCATGAATCATGGGATTCATGTTTATCTGTTGACTTTCCTTCTTATCATGCTGGCATATGGAGTTGGTGTGCTTGGGGTATGGAAGGGGTGTATTGGCGTGTGGTCATTAACTCCTCATGCATGGGCTGACTTCATGATCCTCCAAGTAATCCTAGGTGGCAAAATCCAGGATATGACTGGGACTCCATGCGGCTACTGAGGTGGCACACTGGGTGATGTCCTTGACATGCTTGAGTCTTCTTTGACTGGGCTTGACTTAATATAGACTCAATACAACTAAACATGATTACAAGACTCAGAATATGATTAGCTCAACATGAGCTGATTTGACTGGCTGATCCAAAATCCTAATGGTATGGATCAAATGCTACATACAGAACTCAATTATGAAAAGGCCAAAAACATGACTCAGGTGCCAAAATGGGGACTCAGATAGGCTAAGCCCTTAATACAAACTGGACTTAAATAGACTAACACTACTAGAAAATCTATAGAGGGTTGAGAAGCCTCTGTCTTATTCTGGTGCCTCTGGTGTTGACACTAGTAGCATGGTGACTTGAGCTAAAGCACGGGGAGAAGGCGGTAGTAGGGTTCGTCGGCTGATGGGGGCAGTGGAGCAAGAACAGGGGAGAGAACGGCGGGGCTGATGAGGGGAAATCTGGGATGATAAGAACCATACCCTAATTTTCTAGCTCTGATACCAAATTGATGGGGGACAGAATCAGGGAAGGATCATCGATGAGCTGGGAAGTCACTGATGATTAGGGTACTACTATTTTTTTATTATTTATTTTTTTAGGAGGTGGCGAAGGAATAATGGAGATGGAGGGTAGGAAAATTGAACACTCTACGGACTTGGGATATACATTCATGGAGAGACCTCTCACCTCTAGGACATCTCACCTACCCCACTACATATAGTCGGGCATCCTACCAATCTCACTACATGCGGAGCCTAGGGCATCCCACCCAAATCGCTACCTAGGGTCGTGAAGGAAAATCTCTAAGACCATAAAGGGACTCGACGGGGAAGGTGATAACTAGGACCTCACATCCCTCGATGCTTGAAAGCAAAGGCATAGGGTCTCACACCCCTCGATGCTTGAAAACGAAGGCATAAGGTCTCACACCCCACGATGCCCGAAGGTGAAGGCAAGACGGGCCTCTCACCCTTCCCATGTGGGGCGAACGAAAAGAATCACGCTTTTCTAAAAACTCATCTTCATTAACCAAATTTTTATAAAACAATGAGGGTGGTATTTATAGACCTTTCCAACCCTCATTTGAATTTGAATACAAGATAAAAAGATAAGAATGGTTCAAATTCAAACACAAGATAAGATGAGATCTATTATAATCGTAACAACTAGATATCTTAATTCTAACCAACTAACATATTTCAAAATAAAGATAAATCCTAAAAACTAAAACTCGATCCTAAAATAACTTATCATGGATATGCATTGAGATCCATGCTGCTCTAAGATTGTGGTGCGGGCACCAGACTCAGAAGAAGACTTCAGGGCTCCATCTGGATCTCTGATTGACATTGCCCGAAGAGTTAGGGTTTTCTGATTTTGTAATAAGGGTTGACTTGGTCAACTCAATTTTAGTTTGAGTCTGTATTTCCCTATAATTTAAATTTTGTTGAGTCATGTTGACTCAATACAAGTCCTAGTAGTGGTCTAGGTCTTCTCCAAGGTGCCACATTTTCTTCCAGGACCAAGCAAGTGGGCGCCACACTCCCAACCACACGCTAGAGTCCAGGAGGCGCCACATCTCCATCCAGTGTGCCTTGGTCCCCACACCACAAGAAAGCAGGTCCCTTCTTTCATGCGCCACTTGGGGGAGAAATCCATCAAGATACCTCAATCCAAGGAGGAGCCAACTTCTTTCCAGATAAACCCAAGCCAGGATGGCAAGAATTTTTCTTGAAGAGAGGATCAAGGAGGTGCCCCACAATGTTCCATAAAAACCCAAGTTATAAAAGGGAAGAGAGCATGTCTTGGGGAGAAAATCAAGGAGGCACCCAAAAGTTTCCTAAAGTGCCAAAGCCATGAAAGGAAGAAGCCTAAACTTGTGAAGCAAGACTAGGAGGTGTCCAAAAGAGCCAAACCATGAAGGGAAAATCCTTGATTCATGGAGAGATACTAGGAGACACCCCCACTACCTGCCAAAAATGTCCAAAACAAAGATGGGAAGGGCCTTGACTTAGGGAGGAAGAAAAGGAGGAGTCCAAAAGAGTTGATCCATGGAAGGAAAGAAATCCTCTCTTGAAGACCCAAGCAAGGAGGCGCCATCTACCTGCCTTTTATAACCCAAATCAAATTTTTTGGTACCTTGGCCGACCATATGTGTATGGATTATCCTGATTTGTAGATCCCCTCCTTTAGTCCCACATGGGAAGATGTAAAACCCTACTCCCTTGTAAAGCCCTATAAATTAAACCCCTCTTGTAAGTTTAAAGGAATCAGATGAATGAAACCAAATTTTTTTGTGAGCAAAACTTTGTGTTTTCTCTCTTCCACACTTGCATCCAGGTGTTGAGCTCTGTGAGGGAGTAAATCCGGGTTCCCCAGGAACCTTGAGGAGGTATGAGATCTCCAAAACCCAAACCCTAGGTTAGCCACTCCACTCCCAAACCCTAGCCGCCATCACCCTTCTCTTTCCACCAAGCCCTAGCCTATCCCACTTCTCACGGCCACCCTCTCCAAGTCCAGGCCGACCACCAGCATCCAGCTCCAGTCCAGATACTTCAGATCTACAGCAATTCTAAGAGGAAGTCAGATCAGCCTCCAGGAGAATCCTGATTTCAGCAACTTCAGCTTTCAAGTTCTTCAACCTGGTAAATCTTTTCTTGAGTATCTGAAATCCATCACTTGTTCCTCTTCTTTCCCAGATCTTGAGTCCAGGAGAAGCCGACCAAACCACAAGACCAGTATTGGAGGATCCATTGCGAAGATAGCTGACTCCGAGGATCCCACAATCTGCTCGAGAGAGTTCTTCCACCAAAATCCTGAGAAGATCACTGTCTGGTTAGTAAACCATCTCTCCTCTCTATTTCTGTTCTGTTGAAAGTTCAGAGCGAAACCCTAGGTCTGGGAGTTTCTCAACCCCCAGCGATCCGTTACTTCTGAACTACTCTGATAATTTAGTTTCATCTAAATTGTGCTTTCAATCCTTACCTAGTTTCCTTCAACTTAGTTTAGCTTTACTTTGAGTCAAAGCCAATTTCTGAAATAAAAAAAAAAATAATTAATCTTAAATTTACTTCCGCATACGCTTCTTTGTTCTTTGTTCTGCATCATTTTTGGTATCAAAGCTTTTGTTCTGCATCAGATTGGTGCTGCTTCGGGATCCGTTATGCCCCAGGATCAGTGCTAGTGATGTCCCCATCAATAATGCATCGGACAGTGGTCCTATCGGAGAGCCACTTCTGATAAGTATCTATAACCGAACCTCGAGCATTGGGAGTAGTGTTTTCAGGTGCCAGATCTGA
This sequence comes from Areca catechu, assembly GCA_021397845.1. Taxonomy (NCBI): domain Eukaryota; kingdom Viridiplantae; phylum Streptophyta; class Magnoliopsida; order Arecales; family Arecaceae; genus Areca; species Areca catechu. The sequence continues at coordinate 68,802,776 of CM038053.1, forward strand.
TATCACATACAAGATTCGTTCATGCTCCAGGACAATCCTGAGCCTTCGATACCAACTATCGAATTTGGGACCCTTGAGCTTCTCGTTATTGAGAAAAGACTGGAGCAACAGGTTGGAAGACATCTGAAAGGAAAACCAAAACTTATTAGTGTATATGAATTATTAACCTAAAGACATGGACTTTAGTCTGAAGGCCCTCCCACTATTTTGTTCAGATTGGTAGCCTCTACCTCCAATTCATGGAATCAATTTAATTCCTTAATGGGTACTAGAACACAATAGACAATACATGAACTTAACTTTGGCCAGCTTACCCATGCGCATCTAAAGGTAGATTCTTCAACCGATTACTTCTCCAAGTAACTTCTAGTATTTAGGTTTTGCCCCAAGGTGCACTTCAATCGTTCTTTGGGCCTCCTACTGAAGGTCCCGGTTAGGTCCAACCATTAACATGACAAAATTTAGTTATTCTAACTAACGAATAGTCAAGCCCAACTTTGGCCGGCCCACCTGACTATTGTTAAAAGAGTCACACTGAGCCATCGTATTAGGAACAGTAATTTCAATAGCCCGATGAACACCCAATCTTTGGATCTACCGATGAACACCCAACTATTGGACCCATTACCATCCCACTTAATGGGAGGCTAAGACTCGGTTATCCCCATAACTTCATCTTTTTATGAACCTAATAATTTAGAGGGTTTAATTTTAATGTGATAGAAGAAGAGATGAGAAGACATGGATCAACCTCTCACTGACCACATCAGTTATTAAGGAGGGCTACACATAACTAATGATCCATGGGCACCTAAAGTCAGTCAAGCCTTATTAACCTTGGGTGACATGGGTTAACACGAGTCAGTGAGCTGTCCAATCAATTCTGATTGATGACATTTACCCGGTAGGTGAGCTTATGGGTTGGGTTCCATCATTAATTATCTTGCCTTAGACACCAACCGAATTGGCCAGGTAAGAGATAGCCCCAAAGAACCAAGATCAAACTATCAAACTTACCTTGGACATTAATTGGTTCATTAGACTCAATTAGACTAGCGTAAGGACTCAGGCTGTCCACTGAGCCACTAATTTTATCCATTTAGATTTATGGACTAATCAATCTAACTATCAGATAGATCTATAGAGAAGAAATCCTAACTCAACATTTGATTAGATTAGTTCTCTACATAGTCCAATGCATCTAAACTTAGGTCTAACCTAATTAAGGACCTAATAGAAGCTAACCAATGACCCTTAAGGCTTATTGAAATGACTTAAAATCTTTGAATCATATTCCTAGAGTTCTTTATCATTCAAGGTAACTTAATTCTCAATTAAGTTCAATAGCCTTTATAAATTAAAATAATTTTAATTTATAATGTAAAATAATTTTATAATGAATCAAAATTTGAATTCACTATTTTTTCACATTCTCAGGTCAAGTGTCGACACTATGCACTCATGAGTCGGCTCAAATATCGACTCAAGGTCTGAGACAGAGTGTTAACAGAAAGTCATATTTTTTGTATACACAAATGAGTCGACTCAAGTGTCGACACTTAGGTCGACTCAAGGCCTGTCACATGGCAAAAATAATGATTTCAAATCCAATTTTTTTAAAAAAAAAACTTTTAATCAAAATCGTTCAAAACAAAACTCTTAGATCTCATCTAAATTTGTTTCATGATCATAACATTAGATTAAAATATTTTAATCTACATTTTTTTTATTTTTTCTTTTCAAGAGTCAATCACAAGCGGCACCCCTACACGTCATAGGAGACCCCATTGAATGAGAAGAGAGGGTCTTGCAGCCCTACTTCTCTCCTATGATCGGACAGCCATGGTGAAGTACTCAATCCAAGTACTTTAAAAGAAAACTATGATATTAAAGAATGCTAGCATTATAATACTATGAAGAAACTGGCTCTAATGCCATTGAAGGGAAAGGAAAACGAGCATGCATGGCAAAAAAAAGGTATTTTAAAATAATTTTAAAATAAAAAAATGAGCAAAATGATCTACCAATCTACCTACAATAGGAAAACCAGCATGCATTGCAAAAAAAAAAGGTATTTTAAAATAATTTTAAAATAAGCATAATGGAAGGCTTGGTAGATCAATCAAAATGATCTACCAATCTACCTGCAATAGGACAAGTATGATAATGTAGCATGCAAAAAACATCATAAGTAGGAAAAGAACCAAAAGGCATAAGGTATCTTACCGTTATACCTTAAGGAGGAGGTTGTGAAAAGCCCTCGAGCCACACACATGTCTGGCCTCTACAGGTAGTTCATACCAGGGCTCAATTCTGATCAACTCCCTCAAAGTGCTAGCTCTTTGGGATCCTTGAGGCCGATCTACTTCTTCTTGAAAGACAAGGAGGAGAGGTGGAACCCTTCCTAACTAGCTCTCTTTCCAAGACCTAGCTTGAGTGCTAGGTAGTCACACACCAAAAATCCTAGTCCTCCCGAGGTCCTTTTCTTTTCCCTCTCAAAATTTTAGCAATCTCATTCAACAGGAAAACACTTTTTTTTCTTACCAACCAGCAACCCCTAAAACGACCCTTATTTATAGAGGCAGTCCTGAGAGGGAGAAAGAGGAAGGAAGAGTGATTGGGGGAGAAGGTCAAGAACCATACTAAATTGGCTCTAAGCTCATAAGGCAAGAATGACCATCATTCCTAAAAGCTTGGAGCTAAAACTAGCCAAAATTCGAAATTCGAATTAAGATCAAAACCTTCCAAAGAATGACCATCATTCCATGAAGGCTTGGAGCCAAAACCAACCATAATTCAAAATTTGAATTGAGGTCAAAACTTTCTAAAAATTCTTTCCAAAATTTCTGCTCGTCATAGCCAAGTGTCAACACTTCCTAGTGTCGTCTTTCCAATTGTCGACACTTCCAAGTGTCAACACTTGGAAGTGTCGACACTTGGAACATGGTCAATCATATTGACCTCCAGTGACAGCAAACAATTCTCAATCATTTATCAGCCTTTAGATCAGATAGAACCTCCTATGGTGTGTGATCTCATAGATTTGAACACTAAGCCGGTAGCACTGGAACACTTCCAGTACCAGTCAAAGTCATCATCTAGTAATGATACCCGACGTCTGGATAGGTCGAAGATTGTAGAGCAACTTTCTAGAATCTCTGGTATATGGTTGCCACATAATTCATCCCTTTGACCTCATATCATAGCAAGACTAGAGGCCATAAGATTATTACCTGTATTTACTTGCTACATGAATTTCAAACTATTCCAAATGGATATGAAAAGTATTTTTTTAAATGGTTTTATATCTGAACAAGTTTTTATAGAATAGCCACCAGGTTTTGAAAGTCATGCTTTTCCAAATCATGTTTTTAAACTTAATAAGGCATTGTATGGTTTGAAACAAGCACCTAAAGCCTGGTATGATAGACTTAGCACTTTCTTGCTTGAAAATGATTTTATAAGAGGAAATGTTGATAAAGCTATTTTCATCAAAAGAAAAATAATGATATATTAGTTGTACAGATTTATATTGATGATATTATATTTGGTGCAACTAATGAAAGTCTTTGTAGAGAATTTGCTAAGTTGATGTAGGGAGAATTTGAAATGAGCCTAATGGGTGAACTAAACTACTTCCTCGGACTTCAAGTGAAACAAACAAAGGAAGGGATCTTCATAAACCAAGCTAAATACATCAAAGAGATCATCAAGAAGTTTGGTATGGAGTCAAGCAAACAAATGAGCACACCCATGAGTCATACCTGCAAATTGGATAAAGATGAAGATGGCCACAACATTGATCAAAAGCTCTATCGAGGTATGATTGGATCATCATTGTACTTAACTGCTAGTAGGCCTGATATCTTGTTTAGCATATATGTATATGCTTGATTCCAATCTAATCCTAAAGAATCACATATGCATGCTATTAAAAGAATTATAAGATATCTAAAATGAACAAGTAATCTAGGTCTATAGTTTTCAAAGCATTCTTCATTAAATTTAATTGGATTTTCATATGCTGATTATGCTGGTTATAAAATTGATAGAAAGAGCACTAGCGGCACATGCCAATTTCTAGGGTTGAACTTAATCTCATGGCACTGTAAGAAACAAAACTCGGTTGCACTATCCACTACTGAGATAGTGTATGTTGCTGCAGGAAGTTGTTGTACACAAGTGTTATGGATTAAACAACAACTAAAAGACTTTGGTGTTACATAATCTAAAATTTCTATCAAATGTAATAACACAAGTGCTATAAATTTGACAAAAAATCCAATTCAGCATTTAAAAATTAAGCACATAGAGATTAGATACCATTTTATAAGAGATCATGTTTTAAATGGTGACATTGAATTAGAATTTATTCCAACTAAAAACCAACTTGCTGACATTTTCACTAAACCACTTAATCAAGATAGATTTGAATTGATTAGAGAAGAATTAGGACTCTGTGACTCGTTTTAGGAAGTTTCCTCAACCTAATCTCTTCAAAACTAAGGAAAAATTATCTAGAAAGCCTCCTACATCAAACCAAGATCTTTGACTATCTCTCTTTATGATTTTCTAGAATTTAATTATTTTCTGAATCTTTTTGACTTTTGTGGAGAGTTGTTGTTTGAGTCGACTCGAGCGACTGTGCTCAAGTCAAGCTGACTCGAATTTCTGAGTAGTTATGTAAAGCTCTACTCAAACCGACTCGAGCAAATTAGGGCTTGTCGAGTCGACTCAGATATCGAGCAAGCTATTTTTTGATAGAGCCATGGTACCTTTTTCTTATTGATTTAGTTTTCACTCTTGCTCAAAACTTGTGTTTCCCACTCGAACTTCACTTCCACTCCTCCAAAACCTTCCATTTCGAGCTCCGATTCTTGTCTTTTTCCCTTGTTTGTGCAATGACTCCCAAAAGGACTGTGAGAAAGCACTCTCGTGCAATCGACTCAAGCACTCATAGTGAAAGACAGAATAAGAGAAGAGAAGAAATGAAATATGCTCAAAAGCATCTTGAAGAAGAAGAAATGGAAGAAGAAGAAGCACCTTCTCCACCAAGGCAAGTCACATCTATGGCCAATCGGCCAGTCTCATGTGGTAGAAGCATTGATTTTGCATTTTTGGAGGATTTGGGTGTGAAAATTGGAAACTGGATCGACAACCAAGGTTGGATGTTATTCTATTCCTTGGATACCCCAACCTATCCTTACTTGGTAAGAATATTTTTTAAGAATCTTGCCCTTGGTGAATGCCATATTGAGTCTACTATGAAAAGGATAATTGTGGATGAAGAGAAGCTGAGCAATCTTTTACAGATGCCCACTGATGGTTTGAATCATCTAGTTTTGAAGGATAGGCAAAAGGCATTAAGATTAGTTTTGGAAAAGTTTTGGAAAGATCAGATGTGAGCTCCATCGAGTATGTCCAAGCCAATATGCTTTCACTGGAAATGTGGTTGCTTCACAACATGATCAGTCAGATTTTTCTTCCCAGGACCAGTCACTTTGACTGGGTAAGCGAATGGGATCTGACATTTATGGAACATTTGATTGAGGGGGAGGCCCTCAATCTGTCGTATATTATGATGATACAAATAAGAGAAGCAGCAAGGAAGATAAAAGCATGCCTACCCTATGACATGGTGTTTACGCTGCTATTCCAAGATGCTGAGATCGACCTCTCAAGTGAGGTAGGTAGACCTCTACACCATTTAGATACCTACTTGGCTAAATCCCTTCAAAGGATGGGATACCATCTGGCAGAAAGAGTCTGGACGAAGAGATTGTCTGGTCAGAGGATTGCCAATTCTCTAATGATGATGATGATGATGATGAGGAGCAGATTGAGCCTCAAGCAGATGACACTGATGCCACAGCAACTGAAGATGATGATACACAGGCAGATACCGATAAGTAGGATCAAACACAAAAAGTGCATGACTATCCTAGAAAATCTCCTGGATCCTCTACTGATCCTACTACCAGACCTTTAGTCTCTCAGGCCTTCATAATCTAGGAAATTAGAATTCTTTTAGATTCCCTAACGAGCTTCATTAGTTCGATAATTGGTGAGCTACACCAGTCAATCGACACCTGTCTACAGGACTTCAAGGGACAGCAGGCTTTGGAAATGGAAAGAATGCAGAGAGGTCTAGACGATCTTAAGGAAGGGCTTCGAGCTATCTTATTGCACCTACCTGAAAATGCTTCAGCCCAGACCTGCAGGGAGCCACCGGCACATCCACTTTCACCACCAGCTCAATCACCACCTTTTGTATCTACCGGATCAATTAACCCTCTTATACCTTCTGAAACTAAGGTAGAACCTCCTCCAACCAAAGCCAAACCAAAATCTAAGAGTAAACAAAAGATTAGAACACCTAAAGCCCCTAATAGAACAAGATTTAGGGACCTTAGGTTTAAACCCTTAAGGACTAAGACTTCTGATTCTGTAATAGATGTAGGCTCCTCCTCTAGTGAGGAAGAATAGTAGATTGCTTCTTACTTCTTTTGAATGTTTTACCTTTTGATATAATGCTCTATTCTTCAAAGTAATGAAATACCTACATTTCTGAATTGCCTAGTGATACTAAGTAGATTTGCCTAGTATTTATATCTTTGCTTTCAATCTTTTGCAATTTGCATTGAAAATTTTGTGAATGAAATGAAAGCTTCTTTATCTTACTCAATGTATTTGTGAAATGTGTATGCGCAATACTTTGCAATGATATATTAGCTCTGATGATTGTCAAATCTATTTAAAAGTCAAATTATCCCAAACAATGTTTTCAATCTTCTCATTCTATTTCAAAAACAAGCTTTGTGTATTTAACAAAGGGGGAGATTGATCTTAATTAGCCACCCTTTTTTGATTATTGACAAAAAGGTGGAGCATGTATAATTGTGCATGGAAAATATACAAGGGGGAGAATGATACAAATATTGTATCTTGCTTACTTTTGCTCTAATAAACTTGCAATTTGTTCTGAATACATTAAGAATTTGCTATTAGCCTGACATGATTCTGGCTAAAACTACTTTTGACAACTATGCACAATTATACTTATTGATTCCTTTTCGGTCAAAAGCTCGGATATATAATGTTTTTCAAAATGCTCTGATACTCGTCTATATACAAGCTTTGATACTCTAATACATAGAAGAGCTCTGATACATGTATAGTTTTTTCAATATAAAAGCTCTGATACATGTCAATATTTATCTTTAAATATACTCATACATGTAAATGTAAAGTTTTTCCATGCCCGGTGTTTTGTCATCATCAAAAAGGAGGAGATTGTTGATCCCTTGAATGATTTTGATGATAACAAAATATTGGAGCATGCATTTGTTTTACTAACAACTCTCCAAGTGCTTTACAAGCTTTTGTAGGATGATTTCATTGCTCGGTTACTACTCCTACAATCTTATCTTTGCCATGAGTTGTGTTGTAAGTATCTCATGTAAAGAAGAGCCCAAAGAAAAAGCAAAATAAAAATCATGAAATTAGGTTACTTCTGATTACTTTTCAAGCTTAAAATTTCTTAGAAATTGTTGTTAGAAGAGTTAGAGAGTGTTTTGAATGTTTGAAGACTTGTTGGATGATTTCTGGAGAAGAACAAAGAATTCAATGTAAAACTCATCCGAGCCAACTCGAGAAAGGGATCCAACTCTTGTTCATGGCACGCATGAAGGGTTCTGGCATGCAAATATTCGAGCTGACTCAGAGGAACCCGAGTCGACTCGTCCAGCATACCATTTCCTGAATCAGACAGGCAAGCCGACCCGAAGGAAGTCTGAGCCGACTCTATCATTCAGTCAGACATCCGAGCGACCCTTCAGAAGTTCGAGCTGACTCCTCCAGAGTCTGGAAAGATCAGTTCTGAGAGAACAGCTAGGCGAGCCGACTCTAATGAGAAGAGCCGACTCTTTTAGAGTACAATTTTGAAGACCTGTGAATCTGAGCTGACTCAAACTAAGACGAGCCGACTCTTCCAGAGTAAGAAAAAAGAACACTATATAATCGAGCCGACCCGAATGAAGCGAGGCGACTCGACCAGAACTTCTCTGAGGATCCGAGCCGACTTGAAGATCAATTCCAGGCAGGTAATGGCTAGTTCCAAAACTTCATTTTTAATTTTGAAAAGTACTCCAACGGTCAAATGTTACATCCCAACAGTCTATAATGACTAAAATCACCTAAGAAGAGTACAAGACTCTATAAAAGAGGGTTTGGGACAACTTTTGAATGGTTAATGCTTGGTTAATGCTTAGTTGAACATTTATTGAGCTTGTGAGCAAGAAAGCACTAAAGAGAGCATTCAAGATAGTCTTCAAGTCTTCACCAACTCCTATATGAAGTTTGAAGCATACTTTGAAGAATTTGAAGAAGCCATTGAAGTAAGGGATCACACATAATAGAGACTTGACCTGATCAAGGCTTGCATCGAATTAAGTAACTGCTAATATTTTGAAGGTGATAAATTTAGCAATTACTAATTTTGGTAACTATTATTTTTGGTACCTACTAATTTTGGACATACTAATTTTGGCACCAGGGACTAAATTGCAAGTGTTGTAATTTGATTTAATTATACTTGACCTACTTGGGTTTAAGAATCCCAGTTAGACTAGGATTTTAAATCCTATTACGATTAGGATTGGCATTCTTTTCATATTCAATTTGAATTGGACTTGAATTCGATTCAATTTAACCTTAAATTTGAATCCAATTATAAAGGACACCTAATCTAATTGGATTGGCTAAGAATTCTCTTTGGATGTGGAAATTATTTTTGTATGGTATTATATGATTTGTTATGCGAGTGGGCGCAAGGAGTTGATGTCCCTCATACATCGATCCTTATCTCTTCTTCTAGATAAGTTTTGTCCTTATCTAAATTTTTTTTGAATTTATTTCAAATAAGGAGTCTCATCTGATAGAGGATATAAACAAGAGGAAAACGTGGAGTCTTATCTTGGGCATGACTTCTTTTGTGCGGCAATTGAGAAGAGGAAATCAAAGTAGCGCCAGTCATATTTTTCATCGAATTTTTTTTTCTCAAGCACCTATTGTCACCCTTATCTAATAGGGAATCAAATAGGGGGAGTGCTTATCTGATAAAGCATGAGTGAGAAGGGGTGTGGTCTCTTTAGTTGTGACAATCTTTAAAAAAAAAAAAGGGTAGAAAAAAAAAAAAATTTGAGAAATCTTCCCTCTTGCCGTGGATCTATCTTTCCATCGCCTTTTCCATCCCACTGCTGTTAGGTTCTATACCAAAACCCCCCCTAAAAAAAAGTTGAGAGAGAGAAGAAAGGATCCTTCCTCTTTTAGATGTCCGAAGAAAAATTCTTTCATATTGCACGAAGAATCAGTATAATGGCTGCAACCTTACTCCTACTGCACGAAGAATTAGTATAATGGCTGCAACCTTACTCTTTTAAGATTGTCTCCGAAAGATCTCAAAATTTAAACCGAACCTACAAGGAACCAGCACTCCAAGGTATCAAGAAGACTGATCAACATCATCTCCATATAAATATCAATAAAAACCATACATTCTGATAGCAACCCCGATGGTCTATCAATTCGATCCGAATCGAAAAAAATAAGAATAGCAACCAAAATAAATCGATCAGACATTTTTTGATTTTTTTTCAGATCTGATATCATGCAATGATATATTAATTAAATAGATCCTTAAATATTATTTTTTAAAAAAATTATATATCTTTTTAAAAAAATCAAAAGTTTCTTTTATCAAATTTTTTAAAATTTTAATTTTTCAGTATACATGTACCATGATTTCCTTCAACGGTAAAGACTAAGTATATCCCGCAATGATCATCCAAACAATACACTGAAAGTTCAGGGACTTTCAGGTTAAACCACACGCATGCACATGCATATGCACGCAAGCGCGCAAAAAAAAAAATAATAATAATAATAATAAAATGAACAATATTTTAATTTTTAATTGATGGTACCCGAACACCTTGCCTGTCGACGACAAGCAGCAGCTCATTTCTCAGCTCTGGAACCTATATCTTCCATCATATATCATTCCTAGAGGAAGCAGGCACAAACCCATACCAACGCCAAACAACGAAACATAGAAAAGGGAGCAAAAAAAAATGTAGGGTTTTGATATAACCCACAAATCCAGATCCATAACAGAGATTAATATGTACAAATCCCGGATCCATGCACGGGCTTCTTGTAATTAGCTATAAAAACTTGTTTCTTCTTTCTTTGGATGGCATAAACAGCTTTAAATATAATATAATGTTATTACGGGTTAAACGAATACAGCCCATACAAAACTTATGCTAGAAAAGGCCTAATTTCTCCGATAAAACTTTCTAATTCAAGGGGTTTACTTCAAACTTATTAGCCAAATAGTGGCAAGATTATCCTGATGCTCCTGCAGCTGCAGTAACCTTGTCATATTCTCCTCGCTCCTCTTTCGCGAACTCCTCGATTAGCATACGCTGTCTCTCCGTCAAACTCCTGCTCAGGGAAAAAAACAAAAAAAACAGAAAAAGGCAAAAAAGGACCAGTAAAAGACAATTTAGAACCGCCAAGCAGAGAAGCAAAGATAGTATTTAACCATGCCTGAAAGATAGGAACTTACACAGGGATGCTGACGTTAAAATGAACATATTGATCCCCATAATACGAAGAGTTCCTTGTTTTTACTCCTGCTTAAGACCAATGATATTTACTAGGTTTCAGTCAAATGGCTGAAGATAGGGGAAGCATCACGCAGCTTCTCTTGAATTAAAAAATGGTGATCGATTGGCAAATATTTTAAATTCCGCAGAATAAGATGTGTTCCTCGTATACATCAACAGCTCAGCATAAAATGTAAATGACAATTTTCAGCAGCATATCCTTATAGGATATTTTAAAATATCCCCCCAAGGGAAGAAAAGGCTTTTAATCCATTTGTGAGATGGTTACCTTTCCCCTTCAAAACAACCTGCTGACCAGGTTGTGTACCAGGCCGAATCTGCAAATAATAACACATTTTCAACATGCATCATGGATTATTAACAAAATCCAATTCGATGTATATAATAAACTCTCAAATCTATATGAAAGATGATTCAGACATACCTTGAGAACAACATCCCCTGTCAGAGTTGGAACTTGAATGGTTCCTCCTAATATCGCCTGCAAATTTAATAGGCTATTAATCTAGATTCAAAAGAAATCAAAAATACCTTCTGGTGAGATTGGATTAATATTATAGAACATCAGGAAAGATCTGAATGCCACATTGGTAAGACACCATGGGTCCGCAATGGCGTGGTCTCTGTTTGAATTGTCGGTGGAGTCAGGGTAACTGATTGAGCTAGAGATAGCCAAAGCCACTCAAGCATAGCTAAATACTAATTGTGTTATTTTCATCACCAACTTTGATTAATATTATCCAAACACAAATTGCCAGAAACCAACCCCATCAAAGTAACACAAAAGACATTCGATCAATAGAACTACACATGGCATGAAGATGCCCCATTGTTTTTATGAAGAGATGTGTTAGATCTCATTCTGACACTCAAAATATTTCTTAACTATGTGAATGTTTTCAGCCAACAATTTAGATCTTTGTTAAGAGAAAAATGATGTATAAACAGAGAAAATAAAGGAACCATTAATGAGGATAAATATATCTAGTAAAACATAATGAAACCTTAGAACTTGAAATCATGCACCATCATTTTTTTACAAAATAATTTATATACCATCCAAATCCCCTCAACCCCCCTCCCCACCACCGCCTACCCAGGGCCCCCTCCCCTGCACACACGAAAAGAAAAGAATGAAAAGGAAAAGAAGAAACAACTCCACTGCCTTCTGTATGTGTAAGTGCACCGCATCACACATACATGTAATAGGAAAGCCTGGATGCCGGCTTCACAAGCATGGTCTCCATGGCCTTAAGCCTCATGGCTTCAGCATTCCAAAGAAAAAGGGAAATGAAGAGACTGGCTATTATGGTATTAACTTACTCTGATACCAGTTATTGGGATATCAACTACACTAATACCACTCTCGTCAGAGATCACTCATACAGAATATTGATCCCCGTATCCAAAATCACGATTATCAATATCGATGCTGTTGAAAAAAGAAGAAAAATAATAAAATACAAGACAAATGGACATGCAAGGTTTCATATGAGGAAAAATAACTTATAAGATTGGAAACTTCTACTCAACCATATACAAGTCTCTCAACAAGAAATCCAAAATCCTTTGCATCTTAACGCATAACCCCTACAGATTTTCTAAAGACCCTTCCCCACTCTTTTGATCCTCATATGCTCACTCCTAGTTCCCTATCCATATTTTTATAGCCTTTGATGCAAAGAGCATCTCACCAGAGTCCAACAATCCAAATCATGTCCAAATCAAAATCTGGTAGCTCTCCCAATACTAGTTTGACTATAAAATTATTTTTGACCATCCGAACATCTCTCATTGCACTGCAATCGCATGGATCAAGTTTAAATAGACTCGATCAACTTGCAGGAAGTGTCACACCATTGGATCTCACCATCGAGTGCACACAATCATTGGATTTCACCGCAAGACACGTGGCATCACGTAACAAACGTTAGGCACATTAATGACCACATTAATGGCCCTTAGTGCACCACTTAAACTCTTCCTACAATGCCATCCCATTGCCCACCGTGCAATGCCAAGAATCTTCTATGCACCTCATTAAACAACCAAGGAAAGCAAAGTGCTCGAGGGCCACCCTGTGCCCCATGCACGTAAGGGCCACCACCGGTGCCCCCACGCGCATGGGGGCGTGCACATCGATTGGGCTAAAAAAATAGGGCATGCATCAAGGCACCATCATAACAATCTCCACCTTCACACGATGCTCGGCCTCTATTTAATTTTGAGCTTTTTGAAGGATTTCATCTTCATGCCCTAGGACAAACTCTTGCTACTCATGGATGAGCAAATATGGGAGTTAAGCCAGACTGCTCGATCCCATCACCGTTATGTACTATGCTCACCTCGACATGAGACCTATTCAAAGAAGTCTCCTGCAATAATAAAAACTTCATTTTGAGACATCGCCTGTCATCCTCCCGAATCTTGTCTCATACCCAATCCACTTGTTGTTGGAGCTCCACCTCATACTCGGCTCCCGTCTACACCAAGGACTACCTCGCACTGGACTCCCTATCAAAAAATAGTGACCTCATCGCTTCTTTCCCTACAAAATGATATTACTGCCATGCACAACCTTCAGGACTCCACCGGCTCTCCACTTATAGCCGTTTAAGTCCAGTTTGATGAAAAAAATTAGATTTCTATGAAAACTGGATATGTATCAGACCTCGTCTAGTTTCTTCACTATTCCATCTTCTGTCTTCAAGCTGACTATCCTAACACCCTCGATGGCATAGCTTGATCCTTCTAGCGAGTGGACAACACCCTCTCTGCTCTCCAGAAAGTCGAATAGCTTCTCTTTATAATAAATATGATGTGGACAGGCAAAATTTTAAATCCACTGGAAAAAAAGGAGACACCTGGTCAGATACCATGAGTGATCACTGATGTATCCATTATTAACACTATAATCGGCCACCACTGCAGTAACCTTCGTTCGATTCTTGAACTGTGAGCAATCTCTAACACAATATCCCACTCATCACACCGGTAACACTTGATCCGACTTGCATCCTTTGACTTGAACCGCCCGCCTCACGATCCTCTATCACTCTGTCTTCTGCCACTTGCTCCAAAAACCGCCAAACATTGAGTTCTCGCTTGAACTTGAGACAGTTCTCCTGCCTGAGAACCTTGTTCTAAAGTAACGCCAAGGTGACCACCAGCTTGATAATGCTCTTCCCTACGAGAAGAGCAGTCATTAAGGACTCGAAGAACCGTGGTAGGGATGACAGCAAAACTGATACCCTAGTCTTAATTTTTTCACCGACATCGAGAATATCGATAAGGATCCTTTGAAAATTATTGAGATACTCCTGGACGTTCTGCCCCTCGGTCATTCACAGTTGGTATAACTACTTTCTAAAGAACAGCATATTGATGAGGGACTTCACCATGCATAGCTCCTCGAGCTTCGCCCATGGCACCGTCAGGAAAGTCTTATTCAATACATGGATTACTACCTCATCCGTCAAGTACAAGCGAATCATGCTCACCGCCTGTATTTGGAGCCGCCTCCAAGTCTTCTCCTTCATGATGGCTAGTCTCTCCTCGTACATAAGAGCATCGATCAGTCCTTATTGAATAAACATATCTTTCACCCTTGCTTGCCAGAAGGAGAAATTGCTCTTCTCGTCGAACTAGCTAATCTCCAACTTGATTTGCCCATCTTCTCCATCTTCTTCGATCTCAATCAACATAATTAATCGGGACTCTAATACCAGTTGTTGTGGTATCAACTTGTTCTGATACCAGTTATTGGGATATCAATTACAGTGATACCACTCTCATCGAGAGAACACTCATGCAGAATATAGATCCTCATTTTCAGGATCACCATTGTCGATGTCGATGCCGTAGGAGAGAATAAAATAAATACAAGACAATTAGATGGACATGCAAGGTTTTACTATGAGAAAAAATAACTTATAAGATTAAGAACTACTCTCAACCCCATACAAGTCTCTTAATAAGAATCCAAAATTCCTTGTACAAGCTCTCAACACAAAGTCCCTACAGGCTTTCTAGAGATCTTTCACCACTCTTTTAATCCTCACACGCTCACTCCTGGTTCTCTGCCCATGTTTTTATAGCCTCTGATGCAAAAAGCATCTCACCAGGATTCCAATGATCAAACTGCATCCAAATTGAAATACCATAGCTCTCCCAATACTAGTTTGTCTATAAAATTATTTTTGACCGTCCAATCATCTCTCATCGCATTATAATCATGCAGATCAAGTTTAAACAGACTCGAATCAACCTGTAGGAAGTGTCATGCCATTGGATCTTACTGTCAAGTGCACATGATCGTTGGATTTCACCGCAAGAGGCGCGGCATCGCATAACAAATGCTAGGCACATTAATACTACATTAATGGCCATCAGTGCACCACTCAAACTCTTCTTACAGTGCCATCCTATTGTCCATCGTGCAATGACAAGAATCTTTTGTGCAACTCATTAAACAACCAAGGGAAAAGTGCTCAAAAAAAATCATGCACCTGGGTTGCCACCCATGCCCCTATGCACGCGGGGGGGCGTGCACATCGCTCAAGCTAAAAAAAATAGGGCATGCATCGAGGTGCCATCGCTCAAGCTAAAAAAAATAGGGCATGCATCGAGGTGCCATCCTAACAACCAACTACATGTCACCTATATGTATCTTTTCCTAGCCCACTATCAAATTAAAGAAACGAAATGTAGAACACCAAAAAACAAATGGAACAATTCTAAGTTCTAACACTTTCAAAATACTCCATATTGTGCTCTTAAAATCAAAAGAAGATCTCTAAAGCCTATTCCCATCTCTCACACTTCAAAATTTCTTCTTTAGACAGTTTGAAACCATGTAATGTGGCTTCAGCACTGCCCAGAAATGCAAAAACTAAATAAATAAATAAACAAACTGATATTTTGTGTTTACTTCCTTTTCCCATGGATACATCACACCAAAAATAGCAAAAGCATAAGAATCAGCTTTCTGGCACATGCATTACATGTGCTAGACTCTAGAATTATATAAATCTTAACTGACTGAATGCAAGCTAGGCACAAACAACTTATTAATGAATAGACCTACAATAGCAGGATTCAGACTTGCTAGAAGCAGCAACAGTATAACAAATATGAATATTGTATGCATATGATAATTAACATTTTTATCCTAATTT
Source organism: Areca catechu (assembly GCA_021397845.1). Classification (NCBI taxonomy): domain Eukaryota; kingdom Viridiplantae; phylum Streptophyta; class Magnoliopsida; order Arecales; family Arecaceae; genus Areca; species Areca catechu. The sequence continues at coordinate 68,818,644 of CM038053.1, forward strand.
TATATTAAACCAATTTATTCTGAGCCCAAAATTTGGTGGGCTCACAATTTCTCCGAGGAGAATATCAAGTAACTTAAATTGGAAATCAGAAAAGATAATGCTCCATTTCTTTCTATATCTTAATTCAAGGGATTTGGGTTCAAACTTCTAAAGCATGCTGTAGATTAGTTGGCCAACACAAAGGAAATAGCATTAATTACCTGAGTGACATTTAGCACAGCATCTACATGGATATCAGCTTTTTCTCTTCGAAAAACAGGGTCATCTCGAACCTTAGAAAATGAATTGCAGATATTAGTACATTACAGCTTTGTTTATCATTCATACATATAATACAATGATTTCAAGGCACTTACCTTGATAGTAACATAAAGATCACCAGGCTGACTGCCCTCAGGATCTGCTCCACCACCTCTATAAATTCTTATAGTTTCGTTGTCATCCACTCCTGTATGTAATTACATAAATTGCAGCATACCCATAAGTTGTTATTAGACAAAAATAATAAAGCATAGCATCAGCAACAAAGGAAGAAGTAGGCTTTGACGGGATAAAATATTAATGCATAAAGATTATCAAGAGTATAAATTAACAGTCATTTTAGTCTACCAACAGAATATGATATGGTGGCAGGTCAATGACAATATTTTGATCTAATAGGTGATGCTCATTATTAGAAACATTAAATTCTTTACACCACTTCTGCAAAAATACACAATACCTGCATCTCAGTAAGAACAACCAGAAAAACGTTCTAGAAAAACCCAAATTCTCACCCCCAACAGAATCCTATTTAAAAAATCAAGAAGTAAAATAATCTTACAAATATTGGTCCATCATGTGAAAAAGAGCTTCTAATAGTTTGAGATAAACGAGGACTTCAACTGTTCAGATGCAACAAACTTCATCTTATTAACTCCTTTGCAGCTAGTTCATTGATGCAAAGATTTCCTAGGAACAGTCAGTCATTCATAGACACATATCCGAAGCCAAAGTCTGACATGTCTGTAAGTCAACAAACTAAAGCCTAGATGTTTCTTTATTCATCTAGATGATCAAATAGGGCCTTATAAAAATATGGGTATAATTTTCTTCTATCTAATAACCATTTTGAAGAAGTCAAGAATTCACATCAGTTAAAAATAGCATATGCAGAATCTTAAACTTAACAAAGAAGATAGCACCCCAACATATTTTAAAATTTGATAAAAGCTAAGGTAGAACTCCTTGCAGAAGACAATTTGATCTTACATACAGCCATCAAATCAGTCTTGCTAGAAATGTCATTTGGAAATGTTGAACCAATTTTCTTATAAAAACACTCAAACAACTGTTATCATTCATGAGGTAGATCATGTACAATCAATAGGAAGAAATTTACAGCATAAGATCATATTTTCAAGCTAAACGTCCATTATATTTACAACATCCAAACATACCAGGCATCACTTCCAGCTTGACTGATTTTATTCCTCTCACAACTCTCTGTCCCTTGCATGACTTGCAGAGGCTCTACTTGCAAAATGTAGAAGTTAAGGATTCAATCAGTAAAGAGGAAATTAGACATGAAGATAAGAAGACAAAATTTAATGCAAAGGAAGCTCATTGATCTGAGTCAAAAAATTAAAGACAGATGACATTTATCTCCTTAATCATCATTGCCAATGAATTTCTAACCTGTCTACAGCTAGCCCCTACTTATGCTAGAATAGCTAATAATTGTTGGGCAATATATTTTTTCTTATAGGTACCTCCTCTTGACTAAATTGTCATTAGATTGTTAGCTTTCCTCTTGCTGTTTCAATTTTGTGAAGGATCATCTTTTACTCAACCTCATGCCATCTAATTCCTCTACTCTATCACTTATTGACCTCTTCCTATTTCCATATCCTATTTTAGTTTTTCCACAAATCAAATCAAAATTTTCTCCCTTCCTAACTTTTGGCCTTCGGGAGCCTTTCTTGAAGATATCAAAATAATGATCATTCCATTATCATAGATATTCACCATTCATTAAGCAGGGATTCTCTAATGTTGGTCAGAAGATAGATACATACAAGATTTTGCTATATCCATGTCAAAAATAAACAAAAAATTTGTATGGGCACCATTACAGCTTTATTCTTGATAGTGCAGAATATGCATGATTAAAGACCATCATACCTTGACAGTTTTACCAGAACCCCCACATTGCGAACAGGTTGTCTGCAACCTGAAGGGGCCATTTTGCATGAATATCTGCCAACACATGATATGACATTAATTTTAACTACATAAGATTATCACTAGAATAAGAAATATGCCACAAATGAGAAACAAAAAACATTCCTATTGGAGTCTCACCATTCCTAAGCCTCTGCAAGGCTTACATGTTTCAGGTGTTGTTCCAGGAGGAACACCAGTCCCATCTGCAAAAAGATAATTGAATAATGTTATTGATGTTGTCACAGATAAATCAGAAAACATCAAATGTTATGTAGACTTTCCAGAGGAGAATGTGTTATACCACAAGCTTCACAGGGTACAGCAGTTTGGAATGTCATTGTTTTGGTGCACCCTCCGACTGCTTCCATGAATGAAATTTCAAGAGAAACCTACAGAGGGAAATTATTGGAAGATGGTGAGACAGTTGGGACAAACAGCAAACCACACTAGCATATCAGACATGGCAATACAACAGTATAGGGAAAAATAAACAAACCTTGACATCTTGTCCTCCAAAGTCTCTATCTCTGAAGATGTTCTTGAAGAACTGGCTCACGAATAAGTATCAGAATTAGATCATTAAGCTATTGCAAATAAACAAATGAAGGCAATTCCATGTCAAAGATGTTCTATCAGGAAAACTTAAAATGTTGGGGAAAAAAATCAATAATCTGTGAGCAACATATGCTAATAGAATCAAAACCATGTGCCCAAACAAACTTTGTGAACCTGCCACAGTATTACTGCAGAATGACTTAAGATTGAGCTGTACTTGACAGTAATATTGAGTCAGGCTCCAGGCTCAGTCTCAAGAGCTGAGCAGTCCATAATATTACCAATATGCATGATCAAACTTATAGAGCCAAATTAACATCAAGTTTAAAACAGTACAACCACATGGATGTCTTTTTTGTGGGCATACATAAGCATCTAAGAATAACACTACTTAAGTGCAGAAAACAGAGAATTAAATTGAATTCATTTAACAAATGTGTTAGGGGAAATCCTGATTGGGCCAAGGATATGAGGCCCGAGTCCTTAAGCCCAGTTGGATGGCCCTGCTACATATCAACCGGCTGTTCATCAGACTAGGTCTATATGTTCGCCGATCATTTGCCGAATTTAATCTTTGATCGGTTTATAATTCCCTCTCAGCTCGATTGCATGCTCGATGCATGGGCAATACCATTATCCGACCGACCCCTCACTAGAGAAATTGGCATCTCCCACGACCAATCGGACCAAGCCGAGCACTGCCTGCCAATCACCTCTACCCAATTTAACCTCAACAACAACTGATACCTTTTCATTAGTCGGTCTCTCGAACAATCGCCTTTGACCAGGGCAATCCGATCAAGCATCTTCTGGCCGACCATTCTTTAGCTTCGATAAAAGTGCTAAGACTAACCCGTGATCCTTGTATCTGATGGCAAGAAGATCCTCGAGCAGTATTCCTACTTGGATCTTTCGAAGGTTAACACAACCGACACCCATCTCCACTCCCGAAATTGCATGACCATAAGGTCACATCATACTCTATGATCGCTAATCACCGGCATGTCTTCGCAATTAAGAAGAGCATGACTGGACTCATGTAGTGGTTGATATCGTCATTAAGAAACATGATTGATCCCACACAAAGGACAAAGTCCCAATTAAAAAGGAGTGGACTTTCAATATAGACAGGAAGATCCCCTGGCACTTCTCACCAAATCCACTAAGATTTTTTCATTCCAAAATTACCCCAGCCTCTTGCCAATAAAAGGAGGCTTCCTGGAAACCCCAAAGTTATGCGAAAACCTTGCCTCACGCTCCGCATACTGCAAGAGTAGAAATCTAACTTGAGCATTGGAGGGTCCTCATCAGAACACCTTCCTGCCAGGACTTTTTATAGGCCCCATCTCTTATAAACCCTTTCTCACTACCAGCTCCAGCATCTCTGGCACCCAACAAATTTTAGTACCAACAAATTAGAGGAATGACCTAGTATAGTTTTGAAGAGTGCAACCTAAAGGGAGGTTAACAATGCCACCCAAAAAAGTCACATCCCGCCACACTCCCCCCGCCACCTTCTAGCTAGCAAACAGTCAAGCCAACAATCGGCCCCCACTAACACTAACGGGAGCCTCCACCTTCACAACCGACATAGGTTAGTGCGGAGCAGTTCAATTTGCTCTTCAAGTAGGTTCAAAACTAGGTAGCTGTCGTTTAAGCTATTCAAGCCACTGAAGGAATCGTCTAACGATCATTGGATTGCATGCAGGTTTTTCAAAAATTTTTAATTAATTAAAATTAATATGCAACGGAATAAAAACCTATTCTAAGTATGCATAGTAGGAACCAATCATGAACATAAAATATATATCCCCAAATAAAACCAAAAATATAAAGTAAATGAAATCTACTTACCTGTTGCACTACTCCATTTTAATCGGATCACATCTAGAAAAAATCCGGGGATTCTATTAAAGACGTGCACGCACCTGGCCTCTGTTGATATCCACACGGAGATGGCCTAATCGAAGCCTCGATGCCACCAGAGTGCTAGCACCTTGCAAGCCTCACTTCGATAGTTGGATTGAATCCCCCTTTCTTCTTTTCCTTTTTCTCTACACTAGAAATCCAAGAAAGAAGAACTGATCTCTTCATAAGAGATCAAGCGAAAAAAAATTTCCTTCTTTCATAAGAACCTTTCTAGCAAGATCAAGAGGAACAGGGGGTGATCATATATTTTTTTCCCTATTTATTTTGTGCTGTCAAGAAACACATCAAAAAGTATATGAGGCGGAACAAAGTAAAAAGTATCTCACGTGAAAACAACTCCAAGAAAACTCCACAATCACGCCACATGTGCATCCCCTATCTACCTCTTTTTTCTCACATTAAATCATAACCTCTTTCTCCCTAGAGTCCCTTCTCAAGTAGAATTAGGACAAAGGTTTTTAATCAAATTAAAATACCTAAACTAGATAAGGATAAGGAATAAAATCAAGGGAGAGAATCTGTGGCGCTAACTTTTTTTGTGCACCCACAATTCCTCTGCGCTATTCTTGTTTTCACGTGAAGAAAAAAGGGTGAAAGCTTCTTTCTTACCCACCCAAGAGGAAATTAAGACATGGAGAGGGAGAAAGAATAATTAGTTAGTTAGGAATTAGTTCAACCAACTCCTAGTCCTAAGCCTTTTAGGATTCTAACTAACCTAACTAATCATATTAGGTTTAGGTTTGAATTCATAACTATTTAGGAATTAGTTAGGCCAACTAACTTATTTTATCAACTAGGAAACAAACCTAATTCCTAACCAACTTAGATTTAGATTTAAACCTACAACCAATTAGAAATTAGATCCTAATCTTAGGACCACTAAATCCAAATAAAATAAATTAAGCCTAACTAAATTAAATTAGATTTAATTCACCTAGGATTAGACAACCAATTAGGTCAAATCGAATTGGCTTGTAACAATTGCAATTAGATTAGTTCAAAACCTAATTGAACTAGATCATCACCCAAACTCAACTAAATCGAATCCAATTCAATTTGTATCGAGCCTAATCATAATTAAATAATTAAATCATCTAATTAAATTACAACTCTTGTAATAAAGTCCTCCTTATTAGTAGGTGCCAAAATTAGCCAAATTTATAATCCTTAAAAATTTAGATTTTTAAAATATATAACTCTTACATATTTTGATCCAACTGTTTAATCAGGTCAAACTCCTATTGTGTGTGACCCCTCAAGTTCCATTCTATCTGATAATGAGACATACCATGATCTCCATCATAGTATCTCGAACTTTTTCGATGAACTAGAACAATTCCAGCTCATCCCATTAAGAATCGTTGATCTAAAATGATCCTAGTGGATTCTTACAATCCACTTGTGACGCCTAGCAGCATATAGTAGCAATCCAGCAATATAGAAGAAAGAACCCTTGTGTGTAGTTACCGTATAATTAAGTTCTATCAAGAGTCTCGAAAAGATGCAAATCATGAAAACTAGCCAAATCCTAAGTATCTGTCATATGCATGATTCAATCAGCTCAAGTCCAAATTATGAAAGCTCATGGCAACTCTTTTCTATCATTCACATTACCATGGCCATGGTCTTAAGGATAGCTTCTTAAATTGCATAGGACTACACCTTAACTAAGATTTATAGATCCCTTATAAGTACACTTTCACACCTACAGTGAACCTACTGCAGCCAACGAACACTGCAAGGATCCGAATGGCTAGGGCCAATATGTTGTGCTATCAAACTACAACAATCTCATTGTCAATGACCAAGACACTGCAGGTAAAAGAACCGCACACAACTATATTATCGAGGAAGTCACTGACAAATAGACATCCATGTAACTTCTCATGATGGTCTTGCTCGATACCGTTGTTCTCTAATAACCATCTGCACTCTCACTCTAGTATCTCCATACTATAGACTCAAGACTCATCTATCCCAAAAGAAAAGCGATCTATGCACTGATCAAACTAGATCAATCACCATCCCTGTGATATCCTATGATCGGGAGTATTTAAGAATTAATCTATGATGACACATGTCTCAAATTCTTAACTTTTAGAAGTACGTAGTATTGTCTATTAATTTCTTGGAGGATACATGGATACATCATGTATGAAAAAATAGTCCAAATTAAAATTTATTAAATATAATTTTATATCCTAGAAATAAAATGTGTCAGCCAGATTGACTTCTAGGATATACATCTAACAATCTCCCACTTGCACTAAAGTCAATCAGCCATATACTTCAGCCCCATCTCATGTGCTTCAGTTTTAACTAGCCAAAGCTTACTAAGCTAGTTGATTTACCATATCTCATGTAGAGTTTACTCTCTGCACCTTTATAAGGTAATCGTGAATTGAATCATCGCTTTATATGTTCGAACTTCTAGTGAGACCTTGGTTCCTTAGCAAAAGCTATGACACCATTGTTGCTATGATAGTGTTACATCATTTCATGATATCTTACTCATTTCTACAATAATCTGTTGAACTAGAATACATCCTAGCACCTTTAAAAGTGACGATGTAGTCAACCTTCTGGTTAAACCTACAATGATCGGGTCCAAACCACCGTTGTTTAAGAACACATCATATATATCCTTATTCTTTTAATTCTCCATCTCTAAAGACCTAAAGCATATCCTTAATACTTCTTATGTTTTAAATAATGTTTTCACAGTTATCCAGCACTCATAATATTTGCTCATGACATTCATAGCAAAAATGAAATTATGTACATTGCATGGTTCATATGAGGCTCCTTATGATCAAAGCCCAAAGGGATTTAGCTTATATTAAAAATCTCTTCAAATGTATTGGAACACATTTTAGAAATTAATTCCATACTTAAAGAGTCAAATCCCCAATTGGATTTTCACGCTAAACATCTTTAGCACTTCCTTAATGTAAACTTCTGTGATAGGTGTAGCATCCACCGTGGTCTCTTATAGACCTACATTCCAAATGTAGGGTGCTTTTCTTAGGTCTTCATTAGAGAATTACTAAGACAATCATAATCTAACCTATGTCAGCATAGGAATCACATTTCCAATAAGAGAATATTATTTGTATATAATGTGCAAAATTACATACTCCCACTAACCTTTTAGAAATACGTGGTTCCTCTTCTCATTCTTGACAGAATCAAACTATTTGATCATGTCTTAAAAACAAGAATTCCAATTTCGAGCTATTTATTTTAGTCTATTTACATAGATCCTTTGCAGATTAGACCTTGTGATCTCATCACTATCCATCAAACTGATCTCATCATGGTTAACTACAATAGCAATTAGTATGAATTTTAGCATGGTTACAGGTAAAAAGGTTTCTGCAATCAATACTGACTATAATTATACACCTAAGCCTTATTTTATAGATCTCTATCTAATTTCCTTTATAGATCCATTCCACCCATAAGGTACTATACCTTTTGATGGATCCATTAAGATCCATGCTAGGTTGAAGCACATCGAGTCTAATTTCATGGGATTCAATTATTTCTTGGAATCGATATCTACCATCGTCTTGTTGTAGGTTTCTTGGATCATCTCTATGTTCCTTTCTCCCTTAAAAAAAACTCTTTGAATCCTCTATAAGCATACCTCTATATCTTTTGGAAAACAGGAGTTCCTACTAGACTTATGAGATGAAAGAGGAACTAATGTACTGACTCTGCTCAAATAGGTTCTATAGATTCTGTGGTCTTTGCTCTTTTGAAACTATCTCCTTAAGCTTAATAATCCTTCCACTACTATATTTCGATTAAACTTTTTAATCATGAACATAGACATTGGGTCACAACCTTTTATGATCCAATGGAAGAAGTATCGTAATAGCTCTTTAAGATACAAGCTATCAGTGATCTAATCTCTAACTCATCCACCTATATCTCATATAAGTGCGATAAAAGAGATTTATAGTGAACCTAATTAAATAGATTGGCTGAGTTATATAATCAAATCCTTAAAGATAAATTAGTGATTTTCATTATAGATTAAACCATATCCAATAAGGTTCAATTTCTCTACTCGGACACCTCTTTGAGCTCGAGATGTAGAGTCCATTGTGCGATTATGTTGTATAACTTGAAATGATTCTGGAAATCTTCTCTAAGGTATTTACTTCCATAATCTAATCAAAGAAGCTTAAGGAGCCTTCCCTGGTCTATACGTTGAATGTGCTATACACATTAATATATACCCGAGCTAGCATATCATCTCACTAGATCTCCCAGATCCCACGACATTTACTAACAGTTTAGCAGATACATCATATGTAAGTAGAAATTGACAATTATAAAATCATATGAACCCAACTCATTTCTAAAATAAATAGTTAATGATTTCCATGCTAAATAGAAATCAAATTTTTGAAATCAGTATATAAAAATCTCTTTAAGCAATTGACATACTTTCCAAAGATGTATCCTATTTATTCTTCGAGGATTCCAAGTACAGGGATGATTCTTATAATCATTAAGCTTGATTTGAAAACACTTCCATTATTAATGGCCATCTCCTTAGAAGATCTCAATTTCTTGCTTCTTCACAGGCCTCTTCCTCCAATTAGACTATTTTTTGGAAGAGGTCTGCTCTACATTGAGTGCATGTCCATTGAACCTTTCAATGTTCCTTTATTAGTCACTAATTTGTTGATCTAATTATCTTAGATTTATTTAAATGGTAGTTTACAATAAGCTATCTATATGAATTAAACAAAGATGATTGGATCAAATCCAATTCAATCCTTATGCATCAACATGTCCGAGCTTCTCAAGCTCCTAATCCTTAATCATTGTTAAACAATGATCATGGATTGATCGGAGTTAGGCCAACCAGAACGACTTGATAACATAGGATAACCCTAGTCTATTACTGTACTCAGCCTGTCTAATTAAATTTCAATTTGAGCCATTCTTTGTAATAGGTTACGATTAATCGATTTGTCTAAGAATTAAGAAGATTAAGGCTAAGCCTAATCCGCAAAATAAGGATTCAAGTTAGATGATTGTATTTAATCTTAAATTTGCTATAGAACTTTAAGAATCAAATTAGGCTCCTACTATTTTCACAGATCTCTCGCACTCCTTAGTGGAGCTATGGAAATCCTTACGCAACTAGGATCCCTAGTGGATACTACAATCCAACTGATTTCATAAATCTCACCTACCAATTATTGGTAACACGTAAATCAATGAGTGGACAACTCTTGTCCAATGCTTCTCAAGCATGTTGCAGTAACTCGGTCTGATGCGGGACAATCCGATCAGAATTTATTCTAGGGGTTGGATCGTTGGTCGTTAAGAAACGACCGCTAGGTTAGGTTCACCCTTTTTTTTCATATTTTTTCCTCCTTTTGTTTATTTTTTTTCTTTATTTGTTTCCTTTTCTTTTTTCCTGCCCCTTTTTTTCTTTTATTTTCCATGCTTTATTCCAAAGCCGGCAAGGGGAAAACCGGCTATGCTTTCACGATTGTGCACTTTCACGATCATGCGGAGCTTTCACGATCGTGCTGAAACAGGGGTCGGCTTCTTGCTGGTTCGGAGGTGGAGGGGACACCAGGGAGAGGCGCCGTTGGCAAAGGGTGGCGGTGAAGACGATGGCAGCTCGTCTTCTACTATGGGTGGCGACACAGGGTATGGATGGCACGGGCAAGAGGGGCGGGAGATGGTGGCGGCGTGGACTTCCATCGACGACGGTGAGGGAAGGTGCACCGGCGGTGGTGGGGCTCGAGGCGAGAGCTTCGACCGCATCTCGGAGGGGATGATGCCACGGGCTCTGATCCTGCATGTGTCGAGCATCGCGGCGGCAGGGAGATGGGGCGAGGCGTCGGGCATCGCAGCAGCAGGGAGATGGGACGGGGTGGTGGATGTCGGCCCGGCTTTGGACGACTCCGGGCGAGAGATGGGGCCAAGGAGGTGGCATGCACGGTTACGGAGGGACGCGTCAATGGTGGCAATCGAAAGGTCATCAATCGAAGGCAGGAGCGGCGGTCAACGATCCTGTTGATCGCGGTGGTGAGCGGAAGGGATGGCGACGGTTGGTGTTCACGATCGTGGAAATGGTGGCCGGAGTTGGCATCGCAGTTGGTCTTGCTCACAGGCAGAAGAGGGTCGGCGGCTGCTCGGTCCCTTTACCTGGCGAAAGAAGGGGAGACGGCAACTGACAGGTCCTGCTCCAAGGACTTGGCTGCGCGGATGGAAGGAAAGTTGTCGCGGTCGATGGCAAAGTCAGTTCAGGCAGGGGTGGTGGCTCGTGCGGCACGGGGTTCGGCAGCATCGAGTCCGCAGGTGACCGTGCTTGATGGATTGGTGTGGTTGCAAACTTGGAAGAACGATAGAGTGGATGGATCGGCCGTCTTGGATGGCAAGGGGCACTGAAAACACGCCAGGGATGTCAGTGGCGATGGAGCATGCGAGGCGAGTTTTGACTGTCGAGAGTTGGGGAATCGAGGAAGTGGTTTGGTGGGTTGCTTCGATTGAGTGGCTCGGAGAAGAGTAGGGGAATTGAGAGGGAAAAGAGAAGAGGAAGAGGGAGAACCGGGAGAAGAAGAGAGAAAGGAAAGTTCAGGGAGAAGAACTAGAGAGAAAGGAAAGTTCAGGAATAAAAACTCAGAGAGAGGAAAGTTCAGGAGAATCCAGGGAAAGAAAAGAACCATAAGAGAGAAAGAGAAGAGGGGAAGGAAGAAGTCGGGACACCCAAACCTTTTTTCAATAATTTTCTTCGATATCTTTATTCTAACGAGAAAACACTTTAAATAGACTAAAACCTATCAAAACTTTTCAAGCTGAGAATCCCAATCCTAACAAATTTAAAAATTAAACAAATTCCAAAACAAATTCTAAACAATTAAACAACCGAACCGGAAAGAGATTCTGATAAAACAAATCCTAAACAAGTGAAACAATCTTAAAAATTTCAATTCTCGAAACAGAAAATTTGAATTTATCTGCATCTGAATGTGCATCTGGATTTGTGCATCAGGATCTGTGTGCATCAGGATCTGTGCTGGTCGATGTCCCCATCATTTTCCTGAGGTGGGGAGAACTCAACTCCGTCGAGTCAGGCTTCATGCTACTCTTGAAAGTCTCCAGTCTTCAGAAATCTTCTGGCTCCAGGTTGCGCAAAGCCTACAGACTGAAGAATTTTTTATACAAATAATTCAAATGTAAATAAAATATAATTGATCCTAACCTAACCTAAACCATGCTCTGATACCAAAACTGATGCGGGACAACCCGATCAGTATTCTAGGAGTTGGATCGTTGGTCGTTAAGAAACGACCGCTAGACTAGGTTCACCTTTTTTTTCATATTTTTTCCTCCTTTTTTTTATTTTTTTCTTTCTTTTTTTCCTTCTTTTTTTCCTGCCCTTTTTTTCTTTTATTTTCCCTGCTTTATTCCAAAGTTGGCAAGGGGAAAACCGGCTATGCTTTCATGATCGTGCACTTTCACGATCGTGCGAAGCTTTCATGATCATGTGGAAACAGGGGTCGGCTTCTCGCTGGTTCGGAAGTGGACGGGACACCGGGGAGAGGCACCGTTGGCGAAGGGCGGCAATGAAGATGGTGTGCTAAAACAGGGGTTGGCTTCTCGCTGGTTCAAGGTGGACGGGACACCAGGGAGAGGCACCGTTGGCTAAGGGTGGCTATGAAGACAGTGGCGTCTCGTCTTCTGCTGTGGGTGGCGGCACACAGGGTATGGATGGCACGGGCAAGAGGGACAGGAGATGGTGGCAGCATGGACTTCCATCGGCGATGGTGAGGGAAGGAGAAGGTGCACCGGCGACAGTGGGGCTCGGGGCGGGAGATTCGGCTGCAGCTCGGAGGGGGATGATGGCACGGGCTCTGATCCGACAAGTGTCGGGCATCGCGGCAACGGGGAGATGGGGCGGCGCATCGGGCATCGCGACAGTAGGGAGATGGGGCGGGGCGGTGGATGTCGGCCCGGCTGTGGACGACTCCGGGCAAGAGACGGGGCCAAGGAGGTGGCGCGCACGGTTACGAAGGGACGCATCGGTGGTAGCAATTGGAAGGGCATTGATCGAAGGCAGGAGCAGCGATCAACGATCATGTTGATCGCAGTGGCGGGCGAAAGGGAGGCGACGGTCGTTGGTGTTCACAATCATAGGAATGGTGGTCAGAGTTGGTGTCGCGATTGGTCTTGCTCACAGGCGGAAAAGGGTCGGTGACTGCTCGATCCCTTTCACTGGCGGAAGAAGGGGAGATGGCAATGGACGGGTCCTGCACCGAGGACTTGGCAGCGCGGATGGAAGGAAAGTTGGCATGGTCGACAGCAAAGTCAGTTCGGGCAGGGGTGGTGGCTCGTGCAGCATGGGTTCGGCAGCGTCGAGTCCGTAGGCGACCGTGCTTGATGGATCGATGTGGTTGCAAACTTGGGAGAACGGCAGAGTGGATGGATCGGCCATCTTGGATGGCAAGGCGCACTGAAAACACGCCGGGGATGTCAGCGACGATGGAGCGTGGCAGGCACGAGTTTTGGCGGTCAGGAGTTAGAGAACAGGGGAAGTGGTTTGGTGGGTTGCTTCGATTGAGTGGCTCAGAGAAGAAGAGGAAGTAGGGGAACAGAGAGGGGAAAGAGGAGAAGAGGAAGAGGGAGAACCGGGAGAAGAAGAGAGAGGAAAGTTCAGGGAGAACTCAAAGAGAGGAAAGTTGAGGAAAATCCAAGGAAAGAAAAGAACCAGAAGAGAAAGAGAAAGAGAGAAGAAGAGAATAGGGGGAGGGGGAGGAAGAAGTCGGGACACAACCAAACCTTTTTTTCAATAATTGTCTTCGATATCTTTATTCCAATGAGACAAAACACTTTAAATAGACTAAAACCTATCAGAACTTCTCAACAAGCTGAGAATCCCAATCCTAACAAATTTAGAAATTAAACAAATCCTAAAACAAATTCTAAACAACTAAACAACCGAACCAGAAAGACATTCCGATAAAACAAATCCTAAACAAGTGAAACAAACTATCCTAAAAATTTCGAGAAACAAAAAATTTGAATTTATCTGCATCTGAATGTGCATCTGGATCTGTGCATCAGGATCTGTGTACATCTGGATCTATGCATCAGGATCTGTGTGCATCAGGATCTATGCTAGTCGTTGTCCCCATCACGGTCTCTAAGTCATGTGAGCTCACTTGACAGTTATTGCCCACACTCCCTAGTTAAGTCAGACCCACCATTTAATATGAAATGAAGCTGTCATCAGATCCCTCACCTAACAGTTTTGGGCCCAACCCCATCTTCACCCCGCAACATCTTATGTTTATAGAGTAGTTGCATCCCCCGATGCAACTGAACTACTGTATCTAGCCAAGAACAATCAACACCTGAGAGATGCCTATAGCTCTATAATGGTGGAAGACCTATGATTTAATATTTACAATGAGGCTTAGGACTCTTCTTAATTAGTCAGCACAATCTCATCTCTGGCCAACCTTCTGACTAAACTAATTTTGGTTAGCTCAATTTAAAAATCTTTTCACGGTTCTTCATGAATCAAATCACAATGCCACCCTTACATATTATAAAAGAATCCTATCGAATGGAAAAAGAGGACATTTAAACTTTGCTTGCTTTTATGACCGGACGGCCAGGGTGATGCACTCAATCCAAGTACTAAGCTAAAGGATCTTATTATATATGAAATAAGGTTTAGGTCAGCACATCTCATGTTTGATTAACCTTCTTCAGGTCAGCACATCTAATGTCTAATTAACTTGGTTGGATCAGCACATCAAACATTTGACTAACCTGGTTTGGGTCAATACATCTAATGTCTGACATTCCGAGATTGGATCAGCACCTTTGATGTCTGACTTGTTTAGATCTATAAATTTCATACCTAAGTGACTTGGTTCAGGTCACATCTTAATTAGTCAGCACAATCTCATGTCTAGCTAATCAAGATGGCATGGATGAACTCGAATCAATAAGCAACCTTATTCAAAACATAATTGTGTTTTGACCAAATTGATCAGGTAAGTAAAATCAATGAAAGGGTTATGCCATTTAACCTTTCCTTGACACCAACCAAGTTGGATAGGTAAGAGTTAGTCCCAAGTAAAAACCAAGATCGACACTTAGAAACTAATTGGTTTATCGGTTTCGAATTGGTCAGCGTACATGATTTAGACTCGATCACTAAATCAAATCAGGCCTTTAGATCAATCGATTGATGTCAATCATATCAGCCAGCTTAGGCTATTAACATGGTCTTGAGCACTCTTGACCTAATCCTAATCAACTCTTGATTTAGTTAGATCAAGAGTTCAATCAATTGGATTTGACTTAATCGAAAACTAGATGCAATCCAATTACATAACCTAATTGATTCAACCCAGGCCCGATCCCTCATATGTTATGCTTTGCGTTAAGATCTTAAATTCTCAATTTCAAATCTATTGATCTTAATTTCAGATCTCAAATAATTTATTTAATTTTTGAAAATCATTTTCAAAACGGGTCAATCTTGTGCTAGGACAACTTATACTATAAGGGATTAATCTTGTAGTAGAACAACCTTATGTCAGCCAACACTGAACCTAACCAATTTTAATTTTAGACCTTTAATTAGGTGCATTATGAACATGAGTTTAGTCTAGATGTCAAAACTAATTTCTAATCTAAACAATTAGGTTTAATCATCTCATGAAAAACATACTAAACATGAAAATTTCAGATCTTAAAAATTCAGCATTCATGAATTCAAAAATTCATAGCATTAAATCTAAAAACAATTTAAAACATTTATAAAATGAATATAAATCATGACTTCCTAATCAAAATTCTAGATCCAAAAATCAAATTTTTTAGATCTGATTTTCGAATCAATCTGACTAAAATTTTAGATTGTGTAGATTTAGACCATAGAAATTTTAGATCTGAAATTTTGGTTTTCAGCCAAAACTTCGAATCTGAATTTTTAGATCTAAAATTTTTAATTTTCAAATCTGATTTCAGATCTGAAACTCCTTTCAAGATCTGAATTCTCAAATCAAAAATTAAAATTTTTAGACCTGATTTCAGATCTATACATATTCATGAAATGTGACTAACACCACTTGAAAAATTTGTCTGATGATCCCCGGATCGCATGTAGGTTTTTCAAAAATTTTTAATTAATTAAAATTAATACCAAAACTTCGAATCTGAATTTTTAGATCTAAAATTTTTAATTTTCAAATCTGATTTCAGATCTGAAACTCCTTTCAAGATCTGAATTCTCAAATCAAAAATTAAAATTTTTAGACCTGATTTCAGATCTATACATATTCATGAAATGTGACTAACACCACTTGAAAAATTTGTCTGATGATCCCCGGATCGCATGTAGGTTTTTCTAAAATTTTTAATTAATTAAAATTAATATGCAGCAGAATAAAAACCTATTCTAAGCATGAACAGTAGGAAGCAATCATGAACATATAATATAGATCCCCAAATAAAATCAAAAGTATAAAGTAGATCAAATCTACTTACCTATTGCGTTACTCCATCTTCATCGGATCGGATCAAGAAAAAGCCCCGAGGTTCCATTAGAGCCGTGCACGTGCCCGGCCTCTATTGGTATCTACACAGAGATGGCCTGATCGAAGCCTCAAGGCCACCGGAGTGCTAGCACCTTGCAGGCCTCGAATTGATTATTGGATTGAATCCCATTTTCTTCTTTCCTTTTCTTCTACACTAGAAACTCGAGAAAGAAGAATTAATTTCTTCCTAAGAGATCAAGGGAAAGTTTTTTTTCCTTCTCTCACAAGAACCTTTCTAGCAAGATCAAGAGGAAGAGAGAGGGTGACGATATATTTTTCTCCCTATTTATTTTGTGCTATCAAGCAGCACATTAAAAAGTATATGGGGTGGAACAAAGTAAGAAGTTATCTCACATGAAAATATCCACAAGAAAACTCCACGCTCACCCCTCATGTGCATCCCCTATCTACCTCTCTTTTTTCACGTTAAATCATAACTTCTTTCTCCCTGGAGTCCCTTCTCAAGTGGAAATAGAACAAGTTTTAAATCAAATTAAAATATCTAAACTAGATAAGGATAAGGAAAAAATCAAGGGAATATGTGGCACCAGCTTTTGTGCGCCCAATATTCCTCCATGCTATTCTTGTTTTCACGTGCAGAAAAAAAGGGTGAAAGCTTCTTTCTTACACGCCCACGAGGAAATTAAGACATAAGGAGAGAGAATAATTAGTTGTTAGGAATTAATTCAACTAACTCCTTATCCTAACCCTTTTAAGATTCTAACCTAACTAATCCTATTAGATTTAGGTTTAAATTCATAACTAATTAAAAAATAGTTAGGCCAACTAACCAATTCTATCCAACTAGGAAACTAACTTAATTCCTAACCAATTTAAGTTTTGGTTTAAATCTATAACTAATTAGGAATTAGATCTTAATCTAATTAGGACCACTAAACCCAAATAGAATAGATTATGCCTAACTAAATTAAATCAGATTTTAATTCACTTAGGATTAGGCAAGTAATTAGGTCAAACCGAATTGGCTTGCAAAAATTGTAATTAGGTTAGTCCAAAATCAAATTGGACTAGGTTATCACCCAAACTCAACCAAATCAAATCCAATTCAAATTGTATCAAGCCTAATCATAATTAAATGATCAAATCATCTAATTAAATTACAACTCTTTTAATAGTCCTTACTAAAATTAGCAGGTGCAAAAAATAACATGTTCCAAATTTGTAATCCTTATAAATTTAGATTTTTTAAATATGTAACTCTTATATATTTTGATCCAACTGTATGATCAAGTCAAACTCCTATTATGTGACCCCTTGGTTCCATTCTGTCTGGTAATGGACATACCATGATCTCTATCATAATATCATCAAACTCTTTCGATGGACCGAAACAATTCTAACTCATTCCATTAAGGATCGTTGATCCGAAACGATCCTAGTGGATTTTTACAATCCACCAGTGATGCCTAGTAGCATATAGTGGCAAGCCAGCAAAATAAAAAAAAGAACCCCAAGGTGTAGTAATTACCGTGTTAACTTTTTATATCGAGAGTCTTGATAAGATGCAAGTCATAAAAACTCGCTAAATCCTAAGCATCTATCATATGCATGATTCAATCAACTCAAATCCAAATTGTCAAAGTTCATGAAAACTCTTTCATCATTCATAATACCGTGGCCATGATCTTAAAGACTTAGCTTCTTTAAATCGCATAGGACTATACCTTAACTATTAATATAGATAGATCCCTTATAAGTAAGGCGGAACTAGGCCGGGTCAGCTCGATGGGCTTCGGACTGGCCCGAATTCAGGTCAGGCTTCGGGCCAAGCTCTAAGAAATTCGGGTCAGGCTTCGGGGCATATAGCAGAGCCCATTCAATTTTCGGACCAGGCTCAAGTACCCTTTTGGCCCGGCCTGATCCAATCCAAACCTAGCCCAGCACAGGCCCACCCGAACCCAGCTTGAATCCAAAAAAAAGGCTATCGACCTCTCGCCTGGTCACCCACTCACATTTCTCCGACTTCTCGTAGCCTCCCCCATCCCAGTCTCGCGGTACACCCCACACCATCGACTTCGCACCAACCTGCCGACCCTGGTGGCAACCACCCCTCGGCTCCGTGAGACCCCACCACCACCCCAAGCTCCGATCTCCCTCGACTCCGACGCATGGGCCCGACACCCTCTCCCCCTGCATGGCCCCACAGCCCCCTTGGCTTCGATCTCCCTCCCCAACCCCGGCGAACACACCCGATGCCCCCTCCACCCCCCAGCTCCAATCTCCCTCCCCGGCCTGGCGCACGCACCCGACGCCCCCTTCCCCCACTCCGCACGATCCCGCAGCACCCCTCGGCTCCGATATCCCTCCCCAACCCTGGCACCCACACCGAACACGGCGACGCCCCTGCCCCCCGGGACCCCAAGGCCCCCCGGCTCTAATCTTCCTCTCTCGGCCCCAACGACCGCACCCTACACGAAGAGATTTTTTTGGGTTTCAATCGCACTATCTAGGCCGGATTCGATTCGGGCCAGCCCATTGAGCTCGGGTCCGGCTCGGGCCCGATGTTTTGAAAAAATTTCGAGCCTAAGCCCAACCCGAAAGTCCAAAATTTTTTTCGAGCTAGGCTCGAGTAGGGGTATGGCCCAGACCGGCCTGACCTAGTTCCAGTCCTACTTATAAGTGCACTTCCACTCCTACATTGAACCTACTACAGCCAACGAACACCGCAAGGCCCCGAATGGTTAGGGCCAATATTTTGTATTGTCTAACTACAGCAACCCCACTATGAGTGGTCAAGGCACCACAGGTCAAAGAACCACTCATACAACTACAACATCAAGAAAGTCACTGCCGAGTAAACATCTATTAACTTCTCATGATGGTCATGCTTGATACTGTTGTTCTCTAACAACCACCTGCACTCTCGTTCCAGCATCCCCATACTGTAGACTCAAGACTCGCCATCCTAGAAGGGAAGCGATCTGTGCACCGATCAAAATGGATCAATCACCGTCCTCGTGATATCTTACGATCGGGAGCATTTAGAAATTAATCTATGACATATCTCAAATTTTCAATTCTTGAGAATACATGTCATCGTCCATTAATTCCTTGGACAATACATGGATACATCATGTATGAAAAAATAATCTAAATTAGAATTTATCAAATATAATTGTCTTAGAAATAAAATGTGTCAGTTAAATTGGCTTCTAGGATATACATCTAACAGCCACCCCCACACCACTCCCTGTAGTGCAACCTCTTGTGGCATCGCTAGCAGCACCCCAACCCGTGGTGCAGCCGGCTGCCCATTGCCTCCTATGACACCACAACCCGATTCGGCACCACAGGCGGCACCACCACCACCAAAGCAATTACAAGTCCCTCCCAAAGATCCAAAAAGGAGGCTTGCCCGCCAAGGTCGCCCAACGAGCCCAGAACTGAGGCGACAATCCCGAAACCACCGGTTATAGCATAGTTCAACTCCGGGCCAACGATATCCCCAGCGATTGGAAGCCCCTACCATACGAGATCTTGAGGTTGAGAGAAAATTTTGAGAGTTGGATGAATGGATTGAAGTGATCTGTAACTATTTCTCGATGTCACGTGATGGGTTCAACAATGGCCCACCCTTCAACACCAGGATAATGCAAGCACCACTTTCCTGACACTTCAAAGCTCTCTAGTTGTAGAACTATGATAGAACGATCGATCCCATTGATCATCTGGAGAGCTTCAAGGTGATAATGATACTCCATGGAGCTACTAAAGCCATCCTCTATCGAGCCTTCCCATCCACTGAAAGAAGTGGCTTGACATTGGCATTCGGGCCTGAAGCCAGAATCAATTCACTCTTTCGAGCAACTGAGCCAATCCTTTACTAATCATTTTGTCAGTAGTAAATGGCAATAGAGACAATTGGACTTCATATCCTCAAGCAAAAGGAGAGAGAATCGATCCGAGCCTTCGTCGGTCGCTTCAACATAGCCACCTTAAAAGTCCGCGACTGGATCAGTAAGTCGTTATGTCCGCTCTGATGAGTGGATTAAAAAAGAATGACCTCAAAAAATCACTGATGAAGACCTATCCCCATAATTTTGCCTACATACTAGCCCAAGCAGAAAAGTATGCATGAATGGAGGATGCCTTCACACACAAGGAAACCCCTGCCACTTCTTCAGTGAGGGGTGAAAAACTAGAAGCCAAGCAGAAATACTTCCTAAACAAGAGGAAAGTGTCCGACAACGCTCTAGGTCCCCACCTTGGCAACGAAGAAATGAGATCCCTCGGAACCGCCGATCCAAGAGCCCTTGCAGAGGAGATCAACATGCATAACCATCGAGAAAGTATGATGCCTACACTGTTGAACACGCCGATGGTGCAAGTGATAATGCAAGCAAAAGGGTGACTCCTAGAGCCCAAGCTACAGACTCCCCCGACTCAGAGAAATCTAAATAAATACTATCTATACCACCGAGATCATAGCCACAACACAAAAGAGTGCATTCAACTCTAACACAAGATCGAGCTCATCAGACATAGCAGCCTTGATTAGTTCATCCAATGTAGGAGGGAGCAGAACCGGCGGAAGTCATCTCAACCAGTAGAGCAACCACAACGGGCTAAGCCCCAAGATGACGAACCCCTAGCCGGAACTATGAACACTATCACTAGGGGTGCCATAGTGGAGACTCCGATGGTGAAAAAAGAGCGACAAAGATGCGAGCTGGAGAACCGGTAGCCTTCACTGAAGATGACCAAGGAATTCAGTTCCCGTACAATAATGCAGTAGTTGTATCTTTAAATATTAGAAACTATGATATACGCCGCATTTTAATTGATAATGAAAACTCGACTAATGTTCTGTATTTTGATGTCTTGTTAAAATGGGAATATCCCCTGATTGGCTTGAAAGAATATACTCCCCACCGGTCAGCTTTACTGGGGATTCAATTTAAGTGGAAGGAGCCATTACCTTGCCCATGAAGATGGGGCAATATCCTTGCCAGTCTATTGCCCAGGTTGACTTCCTTGTCATCTAAGCACCCTTGGCATACAACACTATCCTAAAATGACCAAGCATAAATACCTTCCGAGCCATCATGTCGATGTATTGTCTGAAGAAAAAATTTTCAATGGCAAATGGAATCAGAGAGGTTAGCGAAGATCAAGACTTGGTGCACTACTGCTACCATATGGCACTCCGAGAAGCTGGAACCACCATGTCTACCTGATTGGGGGCTGGACACCCGCGACGACTTGGCCAAGCAACAAGAACCAACCAAGGACCTTATATTTATACCATTAGCAGATGGGAATGAGGGACATGGTCTACATCGGATATAATCTAGATCAGATAACCAAAGATCAACTAGCCTTATTTATAGGAGAATGTTGATATTTTCGCCTGGACACCAACAAACATGCCGAGCATTAATCCCCCGATGATGGTGCATTAATTGAATATGGGCCCAAAGCCCTAATCATTCAAATAAAAAAAGCAAAGTTTCGTGCCCAAGCGATAGAAGGCATTAATCGAGGAGGTCAATAAATTGCTCAATGCAGGTTTCATCCGGTAGACCATTTGGAATGGATCTCCAACGTGGTCATGGTGAAGAAGACGAACGAAAAATGACGAATCTGCATCGACTTCACCAACTTGAATAAGGCATGCCCAAAAAATAGCTATCCGCTACCAAAAATTGATCAGATGGATGCCACATCGAGCCAAGACCTTGGCTTTATGGATACCTTTTCCAACTAAAACCAAATCCGGATGGTTCCTGAAGATAAGGAGAAGACTGCTTTCATCATTGAGCAAGACCTTTTCTAGTAAAGGGTCATGTTGTTTGGCCTGAAAAATGCAGGTGTAACCTATTTGCGCCTCATACATAGTTTTCAAAGACAAGATCAGGCAGAACATGAAGATATACATAGATGACATGCTCATCAAGAGTAAATTTGCCGGGACCTACATCGACGATCTCAGAGAAACTTTCATCACCTTGCAGAAATATTAAATAAGGCTAAACCCAAGTATGCCTTTAGGGTGACCTTCAAAAAGTTTCTTGATTTTATGATCTCCAACCAAAGAACAGAAGCCAACTGAAAAAAAATCATGGTCATGCAGGAGGTGGGACCCTCGAGGATGATCAAGGATCAGTGCCACACCAGAAGGATTGCCGTCCTGAGCCGGTTTGTCTCAAGATCGGCTAAGTGATGACTTCCCTTCTTTTAAATTCTTAAGCAATCTAAAAACTTCCAGTGGATTAAGGAATGCCATAAATGCTTAAAGACCTCACAAGCTATCTCAATTCCGCACCTTGGTGGATAAGATGGACACAGGTGAAGAGATATTCCTGTACTTAGCGGCTTCCCCCGTGGCAATGGATGCAATGCTAATTCAGGAGCGGAATAAGATCTAGAAGCCAATATACTATATCAGTCAGATCTTAAGAGATGCAGACTCGATACTCCAAACTCGAGAAGCTGGTCTATGCTCTATTGCTGTCTAAAAGCCACGACCGTACTTTCAAGCTCATACCATCACCCTCCTGACCGATTAACCGATAAAGAATATCTTGCACAGGCCAGACACATCTAAGCAATTGCCAAATGGATGGTCGAGCTTTTCAAATTTGATATCTAGTTTCAATCTCAACCATCAATCAAAGTCCAATACTAACAGACTTTCTGGTCGAATGCACCATCTCTGATGAGCCAACTAAGCCAGATGATGCGGAGCCCCCGATATAGATACAAAGTTCCGTGGAGGATACCACTAATGCCTAGAAAGTGTATGTGGACGGGTCATCCAACTCCATGGACCTGGAGCAGGTTTGATCATTATGGGCCTAAGAGTCGTAGTCGAATATGCCCTATTATGCCTTGAGTTCCCGATGATGAATGAGGCCGAGTCCGAAACCTTGATTACAGGACTCCAAGTGGCAAAGGAGTTGGGGGGTGCAAGATTTAAAAAGGCCTACAGTGATTCCTAGCTGATCGTCGGATATATCAGAAGCAACTATGAGGCTCGAAGAAAAAACATGATAAAAGACCTTCAAAAGGTTAGAGATTTGACCTCCACCTTTCATAGCTTTGAAATCCAACAAATACCAAGGGAGAACCCTTACACCGATTTACTATCCAAATTGGTAACCTCAATACCAATAGATATGCCCAAGGGAGATTATTTTAAAGTGGTGAAAAAGCCAATCATTGAAAAATTGACAGAGATGATGCAGTTGAACGATGAGCCCTCCTGGATTGATCCATTGGTCAATTTTTTAAAGAACAAGACACTCCCTGCAGACCGAAAGGAAGCTTGTAAAATAAAATATTAAGCCTTTCGATATCTTCTACATGAAGGGAAGCTCTACAAAATGTCTCTTTTCCCCTTCTCAGGTGCCTACAACCATCCGAAGCCGATTATGCGCTAAGAGAGGTCCATGAAGGAATACGTGGAAGCCATATTGAAAAAAGAGCATTATAGTACAAACTTCTCCAACAAGATTATTACTGGCCAACAATATAGAAAGATGTAAAGAACCTTGTTATGCTATACAACGTGTACCAAAAAATTCAAGCATACGTTTCCCGGTCAAGCCAATCACCCCTATTGCACATCTTGGCCTTTTACGCAATGGGGGATAGGCATTCTTGGCCCATTTCCGCCTGCTTCAGGACAATGGAAGTTCCTTCTGGTTGCCATAAATTATTTCACCAAGTGGATAGAAGCCAAACCATTAGCCCGCATCACTTAGATGAAGGTAATGGATTTCGTGTGGAGATCCATAATTTGCCGATTCGGTGTATCCTGGGTATTGATCACCGACAATAGATGATAATTCACAGAGGGCCAGATTTGTAGAATTCTGCAAACATGGGATATCACATCATCTTACCTCTGCAACTCACCCGCAAACGAATGGAGAAATAAAGGTGATGAATTGCACCCTCCTCCAAGGCTTAAAGAAGAGATTCAGCAAAGCCAAGGGATCATGAACCGATAAACTTCACGTGCTCTGGGCATATTGGACAACACCAAGAGTCCCGATAGGAGAAACACCCTCTAGCCTGGCCTTTGGAATTGAAGCAATAGTGCTTGTCGAGCTTGGGATCCCATCAGCGTGGATCGAAAATTTTGATGAGGAGACAGGAAGATGCATGGATTTGGACATGTGTTAAATGAAGCCCCGAGAGAGTATGCATTAGAATGGCGACCTACCAATACAAAGTTGTCCGGTATTTCCATTCCAGAGTTCGAAGTAAAACTTTTAAGGTCGACAACCTGGCGCTACACCGAGCGGAAGTCTCCCAACCTAGCCAACAAGACAAGCTATCTCCAAATTGGGAGGGTCCATACTAAGTAAAAAAAATCATCAAGCCAAGAACCTAACGACTAAAGCAGTTGGATAGAACTCCTTTATTCCAACTATGGAATTTGGCAAATCTTCGGACATATTATCAATAATGCAACCTTGCCCATCTTCTAAATGAAAGGATTTCTAATTAGACAATCTGTATGTTCTTGTTGATCGGCAAGATATTGAAGGAATCTTTGATCGGCTTTCAATTCAGCAGCCTTTGATTAGCCCTGGCTCCAAGCGGCCTTTGATCAGCCAAAGCCTCAATGGCGAGGGCTAACCATAAGGACCCTTGCCCGACCGAGATGTTAAGGGCTAACCATGAGAACCCTCGACCCAATGGTCTTTGATCAGCCCTAGCTCCAAGTGGCCTTTGATCGACCAAAGCCTCAATGGCAGGGCTAACCATAAAGACCCTCGCCCGACCGAGACATCGAAGGCTAACCATGAGGACCCTTAGTCCAATGGCCTTTGATCGGCCCCAGCTCCAAGTGGCCTTTGATATGCCAAAGCCTCGATGGTGAGGGCTAATCATAAAGACCCTCGCCCATCCGAGACATCGAGGGCAAACCATGAGGACCCTCGGCCCAACAGCCTTGATTGGCCATGGCTCCAAGTAGCCTTTGATCAGCCAAAGTCTCAACGATGAGGGCTAACCATAAGGACCCTTGCCCAATCAAGACATTGGAGGCCAACCGACCAACCATAAGAATCATCGACCCAACAGTCTTTGATTGGCTACGACTCCAAATGGTCCTTTATTGGCCAGAGCCTCAACAACCTTTGATCAGCCTGTTGAAGGAGCCTTTGATCGGCTTTAAATTCAACAGCCCTTGATTGGCCAAAGCCTCAACGACCTTTGGTTGGTCTTACAAGGACGTTCGATTTTAAATCTAAGTGCTCTTGTTCAGCTCTACAGTAGCCTACGATTGGCCTATTTAATCTAATAATGATGACTTATAGTCTAACAATTAATAAAGGTCTATGAAGAAACCTTCGATTGACTCAGCTAGCAAAAATCTCAACACAATTAACAGACGATCATCTCACCACCTTAATTGGAATAAGCATTTATACATCACAAAATAGGATAAAAGGAGAACAAGTAAAAATCTTTCATTAAATCAAAAATGCCTGAAGGCTACAAAAGGTTTGTCACCAAAAACAAGTGACGATGAAAAAACTTGTAAATGGGATTATTCTTCTCTAGCCTTCGAGCCATCAGTAGAGTCCATCTCATGAATCTTCACTCCACAAGGCACATGGCAAGGAGAAGCAAACTCTGAAAATTGGTATGAGCCCCTCACCAATCTCTACAAGGAATTTGTTTAAGTTCTTCTATGAAGGGGGCAAACGAGAGAGATCAAGATCTGGATAAAGTATCCGAACCATATTCCTACAATCACCATGGCAGATGATGTTGCCAAGGTCGAACATTTCGTATATTCTCCCCCTCAAGCATTCATCTACTCTTGGGATCCCCTATGCCCTCGGAGCTACCCTCACCCGATGTCTCCACTATGGAATATTCCCCCGCTCGGCTAAGAGACCGCCACAACAACTTGTTTTAATTTGGCTTCAGGATCGGTCGCCATACCCTTGCTCTTCAATGACTGCTCGGGACTGGAAATCCTCTCCCAAGCATTATGCAACTCATTCTGGAGCTACACCGTCCGAGCAGCTGACTCCCATCTCGCCCTCTCCGATGGTGACTAACAATTCCATGGCAAAGATCTCCCCCTGGGCTAAGCAAAGCTAGCTCTGGGCTGAGCGAAGCTAGCTCTGGGCTGAGCGAAGCTGGCTGCAAGCTTGGACTGATTTAACAGCTGCATCCAAGTCGCCTTCTTAGCAATCGAGGCATCGGTTATCTTCACACAAGATATGAAATGGATCATCTTATAAAATCTATCCACAACTAAAATGGAATCATGACCTCTAGCAGTCCTAGGCAATTCGAGAAAAAAGTCCATGTTAAGGTCGTGCCAAGGTGTTTATGGAACAGGCAAAGATGTATACAATCCCGTATTTATTTTCCTTGTCTTAACTAACTGATAAGTGCAACACTAAGACGATCCGAGCAACATCTTTCTTTAAAGAGGGCCAATAAAATAGATCCTCTAGGATGGCTAAAATCTTATCATGCCCAAAAAGACCTGCAAGGCCACCAACATGCAACTTCCAAATAATAAAATCTCTAAATGAATGGCAAGAAATGCATAACCTAAAACTCCTAAACAAGTAACCATCTCTGATGAAAAAATCTACATGATCACGATGATTACCATCCATGATCTTCCGATATAAAGCCTAAAATCAAGACAAGTGTTGAACTCATCCTTCAATCTCTCAAACCCTACCATCTGAGCACTCATAGTATGCAAGAGATATATCACTCGAGTAAGTGCATCAACTAGCTTGTTCTCAACCCCTAAACAATGGTTAAGAACAAATGTGTACTCCTGAAGACTCAATCCATCTGGCATGTTTGGCACTCAACTTTTTCTATGAGTTCAGGTACTTGAGTGCCTGATGATCAAGGTACAACACAAATTCTTGGGATAAGCAGCATCCCTAGTGCCTCAAGGATTGCACAACAACATAAAATTCTTTGCATAGATGGAATACCTCTGCTTAACTTCATGGAGATTTTTGCTAAAATATGACACCATATGTGCTTCTTGACTCAAAACACCTCCAATGCCTACTCCAGATGCATCATAAGCAACCTTAAAGAGTTTAGAAAAGTCGGGATGTCTCAAAACGGGTGCCTCAATCATCTTTTGCTTGATCTCCCTAATGGTTGTGTAATGTCAGTCCATTTGAACTTCCCTTTCTTCATGCTATCAATGATAGAAGTCATAATGGTACTAAAATCCTTAATGAATCACCTATAAAAGGTAGCCAATCCATAAAAACTATGAATCTCAAAAAAAGTCTTTGGTTCAAGCCACTCTCTAATATATCTCACTTTTGCGAGGTCAACTGCAATGCCCTGCACCATGACAATGAATCCCGATCTAATTCAAATTTCATAGTATCTCTGGCGCAAATCAATTTTGATGAACCATTTAGCCTTGACTAACAAGTCTAACATGTCTTCTAACCCATGAATGGAAACTTGTACTTAATCTTTGCCCTTTTTTTAGAATTCATCCTATAATAAAGCAAATTGGATAACTAGGATCTTGGAACTAGATACATAGCTTGCTGTATGTCCCTCATAGATGGTAGCTCACTAGGAAGCTCCTTAGGTGTCACGTCTTCAAATTCATGCAACTAGTTGACCTTTAAGGGAAGGTCAACTTGTGACAAACATATCTTATGAAACCTCTTTGGCTACTAATGCTAAAACAATGCCTGACTTTTTGCCATCTTTTTGAAATTCCCTATGAGTCAGAAAATGGAGGCGTTCCTTTCCAACTCACTGAGGAGAGGAAGAACTTGAAACATGTGCACTAGAAGAACTCAAAACATACGAAGAGGTACTAGATGTCAGAGTCCTACATGCCATCTTATCCAACTTTGAGAGTTTGGTGGGCTGAAGCCATATGGTTTTACTTTTAAACCTCAACACAAGTGTTGTCTCGCCCACAATGAGTGACAACTAGATCATATAACCAAGATCGACCTAACAAGATAGGGGACACATCCATAAAAAGGATGTCATGCCAAATTTTATCAGACTAATCACCCATCTATAGATGAACTAAACATCTTTCAGTGACTGGCAAGGAATTATCAGAGTAATCACCCATCTATAGATGAACTAAACATCTTTCAGTGACTGGCAAGGAAGTCTTATGCCATGCCATTCTGAATGGCCAGGGATGTAGTTAGTTGCAACTTCAGCTTTCTAAGAGCTAACTTTGAAACACATTGCATCCCTACATTTCACATAAATGTGAAAAATACGAGTGCATTTCCATTCATCGAAGCTTATTGAAGTAGACAAAATACACCGCATGACCCCACAAAATGTCATAATTACCTTGTCCTTTTTCATTGTCATCCTCGTACTCAGAGATATGCTCAACCTCAAATCCTAGATGTCATCCATGGTTGATAGGGTTTCAGTTTCATGATCTAAAGTCAGTACAATAAGGACACTGAGCTGCGATATGACCCCTACCATGATAGTTATGGCACTCAATGTCAAAGATATTATGGCGAGGGGTAGTGACACTAGCATCTCTACCTTGATATGCTAAGGTTCTCTGAATGACACTTATTGTGGCGAGGGTGAATTTTTGCACCATCAGTTAAGCCTTATAATACATGGGGATGTACTTGGCTCTCAACCCATGAGTCTATAAGATCTCGTCCTAGATGCACTAGGTTCATCTACACTCCATGCCAATACTGCTTGGCAGAACAACGAGGTTCATCTTGGCAAAACGAGCTCGCTAACTATCAATCATGTCGTAACACAAAAAAATCCCCAATGTATGCTAATCAATCTAAGAAGGTATTGGGATCTAGTCTACTATTAAAACTAGGGACCTTAACCTTTATCCTTGGTGATATGCCCTATATTATCAGGATAATATCTCTACCGGTTGTGGTGGTATCGAGGAAGGGAGTGCCTTTGTGGTCTCTCAAGACTTCTATTATGGTGTCTAGCATGGGGATTTTGAGATCTAGGATAGGCTTTTAGGTCATCCTCTAGATAAGGATCCTCCTCGTTTGTGTCCTAACTCAAGTAGAAGTCCTCTATGACAAGTAACTTGAGAAGGATTTACAACAGAGAAAAATCTACTTCCATTATGTGGTGCTCTATCCTCCCTAACATTAAGAGTCCTAACATGGTGCAATAGAAAAACGACAGGAGTAGGTAGCAAGCCTAGGTTAGCACCTAAAGTCCCTATGGGATCATGCCTGCTACTTGTGCTACCAACATGCTCAACATTCGAGGAAATTGGAGAGTTACCCTCAGAGTGACATTTGTCTAAAGCAATTTGTAGTTGGAAAAATTGTTTAATCATCTCTTCTTGAAATTGGTCAATGAATGTTTGGAATGTATCAACTTTATGTTCAAGGGTGTCGACCTGCTTATCCAATGCATCCTGGGCATAGGAGAGGTCTTAAATGGTCATGGTGATTTCAATCTCAACAATTTATGATTTTAGGAATTTGGGTAAAAAGATGAATGTTGGGTTTTGGGCTCAAATTGCAATAAATAAGGATCTTCCAACTACTATGTTATTCTTGCAAAAATCATGAAATTAATGACTGCAATTATGTGAAGTGATATGCGAGAAGAAATATAATTTTTTAATGCAAGCAAATAGGATAAAAAAAATTAAAAATTCAAGGGAATAAGGTGCGTGCAAGCAAGATTTTGAATAAAAGAAAAGGCAAATAGGCTTTATTGGTTTATCTAGACCCTTTGCAATTTGCTAGTTTGCCAATTTATATGGAATTAGTCACAATTTTCAACTATGAAGAAAGTGTACCTTATGTCGGAGTTTCCAAGGACCTAAAAGTGTGTACTTACTTGTAAGAGATTGATGAAACTGCAAAATTCACAGGAGTGTGAGAGAGACTTCAAAACCCTTTCAATGTTTTTCTACTTTTCCTTTGTTTTCTTTGATCTTTCCTTCGTTTTCTCCAGTTTTTCCTATCTTTTTTGTCCTTAGGAGACTCAATCGAGGAGGCTTAAAGCAACCAAATGGGGAAGCTTAGATGGTGGCTAGGGGGTCTTTACCCCAGTTTAGGAGGCTTGGAGTGACCGAATACGAAAGCATAGATGGCCTTCGTTTCCTCTATCCTCGGGGATCACAATCGGGTGGGAGGCATGTAGAAAAGCTTAGATGGCTAAGGTTTTATGCTGCGGTTGAGGTTGGAGGCAGCGGATATTACACACAAGTTGATGTGATGCAAACAACAATTGTGGATTGCAATTTACTTTGATACCAATTGATGCCAAACCAAAACAAAAGGAAGAAGAAAAAGATAGACGGCAAAACAAGGGCAAGAGAAAAGATTAAGCCTGCATTTATAGGCTTACAATCCCATATTTGAAAAGTAGCAAAATTAAGCAATATGCCCTAACAAAATAAAAAATATCTAAAATAAATATAAAATCCTGTAAATAAGGAAAATCAAATTAAATTAAATAAGCAAATTAAACAAATCCCAATTGAATCAAAATTTGCTCAAAAAATTAAAGAAATCTTAATCAAATAAAGATTTGTGCCCATGTCTGGTATAAATGCGTAAAGGCAGCTTAAGATTTCCATCACACAACCTACATATTCCACGTGCACAAATCAACATATTTCTCAAATACTATAGCATCAAGATTACATTTTGCAATTTTAGTCTTTTTGGATTTTATTTTCAACTAATTTGCTCCTTCGGTGAATCTCAAAATCTTATAGTTAATTCTTCTAGACAATGGTTAGAATTTGCTATGATATTTTTAACTTAATTTAAGGCTACTTTGTAGTGAAGTTTTTAGTTCTATTTCGATGAGGAATGCCATATAAAAGTCCTACTTTATGGTTATGTTGGATTAGGACAGTTTTAAAATCATTAGGATTGTGCTACTTTTAGTAAAGATCTTATCCATTCTTTTGCCAGTTAGATGTAGTGAAGAGTTCTATGAGTGCCCTTATAGCTATAAAATGAGGATGTAAGGTATAAAAGTCAGTTTCTTATGAACAACATTGACTAATTTGAAAGCATGTTCCTCACCTTTGAGCACTGTAGCTATTCTATCTTCTCTTCTCTACCTATTTATCTATAACCTATATTCTTTACTCTCTCTCATAATCTCAGATCTCCACCTTTAACCTTCCAATTACTCATTGATTTTACTAATTTTGTTTTCTGAAGGAATTTTTAAAAATCAGATCAAAAAATTCTCTGTAATTTAATCCAATTCTTCTTGTCTGATTCTACGTCCAGCTGCATCACCCCATCATCACCAGGACTGCTTTGGAGTCCAGTACACCTGTTCCATGTTTCCATAGACCCAGAACCAAACATTGAGGGGTTGGATCTAAATTTTGTTTCGCACCTGGCTCAACAAAGGATCAGGTCAGGTATGGGCACAGGTAACAAAAACATCAAAAGACCCATGTAGTCTTCATGTCAGGTTCAGGTGTATTAAGACCTGTACCCTACCCAATGTGCATGGGATTCATTATGGATTGAATCTGAGTTCCCATCATCATGTAGAGTTTAAGCTACTCACAAGTACCTTCCCGGATTTTTAAACACCAACATTGGACACCACCTGCACCCCAAAAAACCAACAGACCAAAAAAAAAGCTCTTAACAAAATCTTCAAATGTTGTTTCCCAAGGACAACTGGAAAAAGCTAGGACTGACTTGTGGATTAAACCCTCGTGCAAATAAAAAGCCAAGCTACTGGGTTGGGTTGGATACAAAACCATAGATAATGTACCTGATCTGAACAACCATTATGTATCAAATTAGGCCTAGACCCTTTACAAAGAATCAAGTCTGCTGAGATAGCTTATACTTACCAACCTCTACCCATTCGCATAAAATGAAAACTGCCACAAGAATAAACTTTGCATGCATCTAAATTTGATGAAGGCAATTTAATAACATCCGAGATATGGAATGAGGTAAGGTCTTTCATGCAAAAGACCATCCCAATCTTTTACGCATGTGCAACCACCCAATCATTCCTTGGAGCTGCTTTGAGATGTGTAAACACACCTGTTCATGTCTGATTGCATATGATCATGCATCTCAAAGCATGATCAGGTCGTAGTACATGCATGAAAGACCATGATGGTCTTTCGCAACCCAGTCCCTAAAGATACTAGATATATGCACACTATGGGCATCAGTAAGCCAATAATAAATACATGTAATATTCTGAAGGCAAAACCAGAAGTGGAAGTTTCTTGGGAATTAATAAGTTCATGATATCTCATATCACATAACATTCTCGTCCCCTCTCCACTGTATAGGTGATGGATGCTCATCCATCACTTATGCTTCCATGCAATACCCAAAGAAATATGACATTCATGAACAGGCTGAATCATGAAAACACTAGGACGTGATTATGAGAACATACCCCATGCTTGAAGAGTAAAAAACATGATTTGTCAAGAAACCAAAGCAATATGGTCAAATTATTTAAATTCTTCTAGATTGAATCAACTAAAATAGGGAAAACTAAAAAAAATTATGCCTGCATCATAATTATATCATAACATCAGCCACTAATAGGCATCTTCTTTGGCAGGAACTGCACAAAAAGAAATTTTAAACCTATAGATAAATTATTTAATAGCAAGCTAACATAGCCACAAGGTTGCAGATAACCATGTCAACTAGCTAATATTTAGGATCAACCAATCTGCAACATACTAAGTCAGGCAAACTAATGAAGTTACCAGTTGCCAAGGTGTTTATCAACTGTATAACCTTAAAACATAAAATCAGCAAACAGTGAACAAAAGAGGAGGTTCAAGAACAAAATTGCAGATAAAAAACAAACTTCTGCTGTCTAACAAAGTATAATATGAAGTTGACCAGAGAAAACTTGCTCCTTTTAATTATTTTGAAGGCTACAGCATGTCAATAACCAATGAGAAAAATGTGTGCCCCATGTAACAAGTGATTTGCTAGATGAATGTAAATAGATATATTATTTATAGTAAAAAAATGTTAACATATTATTCTGCAAATTATACGTACATCATTCATCCCCCCCGCTCCACTAAATAAATCTTCAAATGGGTTGCCGAATCCAGAACCTCTAAATGGTCCATCAGATCCACCTCCTGAACAAGCTTGTTCAAATGCATCAGGGCCAACCTGTTGGGATGCTCACAAACACATACAGTAAGTTACACCTGCTCAATACAGTGACTTTAATCAGGGATTCGCACAGGATAGACAAAGTGGACATATGCATAAGCTGGCATCAGTGGTAAAGATTGGTTGACATAGCCAACTGCATACCCTCGATATTATCGAAGGATAGACAAAGTGGACATATGCATAAGCTGGCATCAGTGGTAAAGATTGGTTGACATAGCCAACTGCATACCCTCGATATTTAATTACATACGTAAGAAGAGAGACACTGACCAAAATGTCTCAAACCAAGCACTAATATGAACATGACTATTCATTGTACTAAGAAAACTAGGGAGCATACAAAGAAGCTTAGAAGCCATAAAGGATATAATCAATAACCTACTCTTTTAATGTAGTAAAAGACTACTAAGTGCTTGTATTGGTGGTTGATTCTGCTTTCAAAAGACCTCAATGATGGACAATCAAAAAAGAGAATAGCAACATGGACAAATAAGTATGGCACTATATAATGAAACACAGAAAAAAAAATCATTACTTTTTGTCAAAAAATGGAAGTTCAAGAAATCAAAAAAAGAATATAAGGGCAAGGTGAAGGCTGCACTCTTGAGCTAAAGGGCTTTTGCTGGGATAGATTACCTTGTCCCATTTTAAGCGGCTTCATAGGTCATACATAGAAGCATGAATAGAACCAACATGATAACACATGCATGCACGCACGTGTGCACAGATGTTTCAAGTGTAAGATGATTTTGAAAAAGATATTTCTTATTGAGCTGCCAAATAACTCTAAACGAGAGAAGGTTTGAGAAAAAAGCTATTGTAACAGCCTAACAGGTATGTAGTTTTGTTGTGTAAAGACAAGTTCTGGAAATTATCCCCCATATATCTCACAAAGTATCATTAATCCACATTCCATAAAATATCACTAACCACAGAGGAATATCTGCTAGAGGGTTTTATTGCACAACAGCGCCCTAATTACCTAAGTTTTTCTCTTCATGTCATTACTTAAGTCTTATCTCTACTCTTCCTATTGATATCTACAGTCGATTCATTTTGCTGCACCAAGTTTACTGAAAAGGGCTTTGTGATTGGCATCCATCATAAAGCCAAACCTGCATTGTTTTCTTGTTATACTAACCAAGCATGTGCATATAGTATCAGATATAATCAACTACATCAAAGTAAATTTACATGGTAATCATGTTAAATAAACTTAAGGAAAATGTTCGGCAACATTATAACTCTTATATCTACATCATATGTTAGTTGACACCATGAATCTCGTCTGTCTAGACTACTCTGTCTACTCTAACTCCTCAGGATTTTGGTTACATTTGAACCAAGCAAAAATAACCCAAAGATATGTAAATCTTTAACAATATCAGAATTTCATGCAACAAGTATTATTCCATACTAAAATAAGTTTTCAAATCATTAATGGAAACAAAACAATACAACTACGGCACCTGGTCATAAAGTGAGCGCTTTTCCTCATCCTTTAAGACCTACAAAGCATAATAAAATCAAATCCCTTATAGTCTTACTCTTAGTAATGGATATAACATAAAACCAAAAATTTCATCCTAAATCAAATTACCTCATAAGCACACTGAACTTCTTGGAACTTTCTTTCTGCATCAGCATCATCTTTATTCGTGTCAGGATGTAGTTTCTTTGCAAGCTATGAACAAACAAAACTGAAGATAAGCAAGATGTGATGGAGAAAAAAATCCACAATTTGAGCAAAAGAAAAAAAAAAAAGAAGTTATCCTCATTCCTCTAATTATATTATAAAATTAAAAAAGTCAACAAATAAAACCAAAAAAAAAAAAGTTCCATCTATCTGCTACCAAAGAGACCAATAAAATTATCACGCCCCAAACTGAGGCCCGAGCCGGATACACGATAGACGGCCGCACATCTATAATGTTTCATTCCATAAATATGCAAGGCCTATAACAAAAACAAGTCCTCTAAAACATTTATTCAATCAAAGATAGTTCACCAAGACTAATAAAGATAAATAACAAAATTGTCCAAATCAAATTTTATTCAAGCAAAAACTAAGGGCTTCTAAATCCTAAGCCCCTCGTTGCTCAGTCCCAAGCCACATAAATTCTTTTAGATCTGAAAAAAATAGAAATGAGGAAATTAGCTTTACAGGTCAGTAAGTTACCAATATTTCTAAGGTATCAAGCATAATTATTTTCATTTTTCAATATAATAGTTAAATAATGAGATATATATATATATATATAAGCCGGCATACTTTAAATTCTCAAAATATGCCAACTAACAATAATAAGATACATGAACCAACAAAATCTTCCTTTTTCAAAAGATGTCATGCATAATAGTAAAATACAACACTCTCTCAGTCTTCAGTGACTATGGCCACAATTAGCTCCATGACAAGGCCTAGAAGAGACTAATCCCTAAATACAAACATGCGATCCATCGGTGTATACTAGTGATCAGCTTTATTGGCTAGACCCAGAAGGAAACTAGCTCTGATTCATATGGCCACAATTAATCCCGTAACAAGGTAAAGAGATTAGTCCTAAAAACAAACATGTGACACATCATCATCTACTAGCGACCAACCCCAACTGGCTAGGCCAAGAAGGACTAACTCTGCCAGCGATTAGCCTTGACTGGCTAGGCCCAAGGGAAACTAATTTCTGACGTGTGCCAATGATCAATCCCATTGGCTATACCAAGATCATAGTCTAACTAGAGAGTTTTTTTATGAATTCACTAACCAATTTTGTGTAATATAAGCAAACTAATTCTATGATAACATCAAACCCAATTTTCACATCTTAATTGTAGGAACAAAATTTGAGCAATAATAAACATGCATAATCACTTTTGCAAAATTCATGCAACATTAAATAGAGAAATCAATTCAAATCCATGGTCATACTATAGTAACATCTTATGCTTGATCCATAATTTGAATTACTTTTTATAAGACCATGAACAACATTTTTTTCTTCCAAACTTTTGATTCCTAAATATTTAAATAGATTTTGTATAATATCTCAACAAGAAATACATTAAGAAAAGTCTTAGAAATAGAATGGAACTTATAGTTGATCAGATTCAAAAATCATATTTTTCGATGCACACCTCAATCTCTAGATCTGGTGCACCTCTGGCATTGAAGGCTTTGATAAAGTAATTAAGCATCATTATTATCCTTTAATCAAGAAAATAATTAGGATGAAGAGAGAATATTGGCCTAGGTCAAATCATAGGTCAGATCTACAAGGCTCGGACTAACCTAGATCCAAGCAGATTGGGATCTGATAAGCAAAAGGGATTCATAAAAAGGTCGGGTCTCTCTCATCTCTCTTTCTCTTTGCTTCTCTTTCTGCTTTTCTCTCTCCCTCTTCTCACTTTCTCTTTCTCTATTTTTTTCTCTCCCTTTTTTTCTCTTTCTTTTCTTTTAATTTTCCTTCTTTTCTTTTCCTTTATTTTTCCTTCTTTTCTTTTCCTTTCCCTCCCTCTCTCTTCTTCTTTCCCCAACCAACCCCCATGGGGGTTTCCTTCCATAACTTCCAGGGAGGTGAAGGGGATGGGGAAACGAGGATCCGACGGCAACATGGTCGGGCAAGGATGGCATAGCCTATGGTGGCTATGACTGATGGCGGCAATCCAACGAACATAGAGGGGAAAAGAGGGAAAGGGGCACTGCTTGTAGCCGCTCATAGTGGCGGCTCCCATGCCCAACAGAAAGCAAGGAAAGGAGGGGACTTACCGCCGATGGAAGAGATGGGGGAGCTAGGCAGATACCGGCGACCACAATCAACCCAAACCACCAATGACAAGAGGTGGAAATGGAAGGGAAAAGGGCAGTGATCTTCAATGGGGATGAATTGGAAGGTTCGGGACTTTAAATAAAGATAAAGGCTAGGATTTCTTAGCCCTCAAAGAGTTTGAATCTAAGGAAGCCTGCCCCTCCATCGTGCCATAAAAGAAATTTCTCCTATTTTCCAAATTAGCAAGGGGTGGGCAGAAACAAGCCTTCAGGCCTTTTTTTGGGTTGAGCCTAACATGCTCCCCTCAAAAAAAACTCGTCCTCGAAATTGACATGCCTAATAAAGAAATAGCTGAGGGTACTTGGGTCGTATCTCCTCCAATTTTCAAGTTGCTTCTCATTCTGTATGGTTGGTCCACTAGACTTTGACATAAGAGATGGTGCAACACCTCAAAACTTGGTCCTTACTATCCACAAGTCTCACTAGACGCTCCTCATAAGATAAATCTTCTCTGAATTGAAGTAGTTCAAACTCTACCACATGGCTAGGATCAGGTATATATTTTCTCATCATGAAAATATGAAAAACATTATGAACTCCGACAAGAGATGGAAGCAAGATGGTAAGCTACCACCCAATCCTCTCCAAAATCTGGACCAACATATCTAGGGCTTAGTTTACCTTGTACCCCAAATCTCATCATACCCTTGATAGGAGATATCTTAAGGAACACATGATCTCCCACTTGGAATTCCAATTCTCTCCTATTGTTAGTATAACTCTTCTGTTGGCCTTGAGCTAAATAATGTTGCTTCCTAATGAGCTAGACCTTATCTACTATTTGCTGAGAAATTTCTAATCCTAAAAATCTCCTCTTCGATATCATCCCAATATATAGAAGTCCTACATCTTCTACCATATAAAGCTTCAAAGCGAGCCATCTAAATACTGGTCCGATAGCTATTATTATATGCAAACTCAACTAATGGTAGATATTCATCCCAAGATCCTTTTAGATCTAGTATACAAGCCTTCAACATATCTTCTAGTGTCTGAATTGTTCTCTCTGATTGACCATCTGTCTGGGATGAAAGGCTGTACTAAACTCCAACTTAGTTTTCATGGCCTGATGCAACTTCCTCCAAAATTGTGAGATGAACCTCGTGTCTCTATCAGATACAATAGATATTAGGATATTGTTAGACCCTCGCTATGCAGCTTCATAGGTTGGCATGGGCTAGTGCCTTTGCCGTGCCAACCCCAAATTGGTGAAGGCATCGCTAGAGCTTTACCACGACTAAGCACCATGGACTTGGTCCAATGTTCGAATGACCGGACAAGGGACGTGTGTGCACGGACTTGGCAAAGGTGCATGCTAGATTTTTGGCACGAGCAAGTGCGTGCCAAGAAGATGCAAGTATCTAGCAATTGGGAGCACCACATGAAGCGCAAGTTAGATGTGCACACAACAAGGTGAGCCAAGTGGGTGTGTGCACAAGCATCTCATGCCACGGGCTAGCTGGGTGCGCGCATAGCAGGGCGCGCATGGTAGCATGCACGTAGGGTGATTATTTGGCCAAACATGTAGGTGCATGGCACATTGGTGACGACAAGCATGTGGGTGCACAAGCCTTGACTTGCAGGACTGCAGCTTGATGTGCACTTTAGCAGGCTGATGTATAGATGTTGGAAACTTGGGTTGCTATAGCATTTTGAGGCTGATACAAGGAAAATCTGGACGTTCCAACAGAATCCTTGAAGCAGCTATCAATGATAACTTATGTCCAAAAATTGGATAAGCAATTGGCAACAGTTCCCAGTAGTTTCCAGCGGTTTCTAAGAAGTTATGGATGATAGCTTATGACCAAAGCTTGAATAAGCAGATTGGCAGCAGTTCCAATTAGTTTCCAGCAGTCTTGGGGGTTCCTAACAGTTGGAGGAGCTGTCCACTGCATCTATAAACAGCTATGCTTGCTGGATTTTGTGGCAAGAAAAATGGGATCATCTCCTTAGAGAGATTTAGAGACTTTGGATGGGTATCTTGTATCCAAATATTTGGGAATTGAAATAAAGAATGGTGTGTCATTTCTTCATTATGCCTTGAGTGTCTTTGCCTTGCTATGATGAACACTGCATTCCTTTGGGTGAGGAGTGTTGAGAGGCTGAACTAGGCAAGGGTCTAGCACTGCACAAGGCTAAAGATCTTTCAAAAATTTTGGTGCAAGAATTGGCAGTTGGTATCAAAGCCTCATTGGAGGCTCTTTTGGTGGGTTTTCTCCATCAAAGTTCTTGCATAGAGTTGCTGAAGCATTGGGGTGACGCTCATGCCTGTGGGTGGTGGCAACATAGAAGCTATTCAAGAAAGACTATCTCAGTTGGAAGCTGTGATTGGGGTGCCTCAAGTTGATGAGCCCTTGTGTACACGCGTAGATAACCTAGTGGCCAAGGCATCTCTGCTGGAAGAATCCTTTGGACTAGTGCATCAGCACATGGATGAAATGGCATTCAACATCAAACTCATCAAGGCAATGCTGCAGAACCTTTCCCAAGGTGATGGTGCTGTCAAGATGAAAGTTCCAGATCCTAAACCCTTCAATGGAACTCAAGAGTGCCAAGAATCTGGAAAATTTTCTATGGGACATGGAACAATATTTCAAGGTTGCACATGTCCTTGAAGAAAAGGTTTCTATCACTAGCATGTATCTTGCTGGTGATGCAAAGCTCTGGTGGAGGACCAAAACTAAGATGTGCAAACCTTCGATCATGAAGTGGGAGGTGCTAAAACAAGAGTTGGAGCAGTTCTTTCCTTGCAACATAGCTTGGGTTGCAAGGGACTCCTTAAAAAGGTTAAGGCAGACCAAATCGGTGAGGAATATATTAAAGAGTTTAGTTCCCTCATGCTTGATATCAAAGATATGTCGGAGGCTAATAGGTTATTCAATTTCCTGTCCAGTCTTCAACCGTGGGCTCAACTTGAATTGCGACGACAATGTGTCAAGGACTTGCCTGTCGCATTGGCTGTTGTTGATAGATTGGTGGATCTTCAAATCATTAAAACTAGCAATGGTGCTCCTACTGGCAAGACTCGATTTGTGGAGAAGAGCAAAAAGAAGAGGGGCAAATACAAGGATGCTGGGGAGAAGAGGGCTAAGGATGCTAACAAAGGGGAAGCCAAGGTGGAGGGCACACACTAAAAAGAGGATCGGGCAAACCCTCATCCTGGTTGCTTCATTTGCAACGGCCCTCATCTTGCCCAAAATTGTCCCAACAAAGGTAAATTCAATGCTATTATGCTGGAGGATAGCTAGGATGATGGATCTGATTTAGAGGGGCCCCAACGAGTTGCACCACTACAAATGCTTGGCGCAATTCGAGCAGAAAAAGCCAATGCTTGCCCCAAATTGATGTTTATATATGTGGGAGTCAACAGACATCAAATTTCAGACATGGTGGACACAGGTGCCACTCACAGCTTTGTGGTTAAAAGTATCATTCCCACTTTGGGCTTGAGTATGGTGAGACACCCAAGCCATATCAAGGTGGTCAATTCTCAAGCTCAAGCCATGCAGGGCATGGCCTATGGTGTCCAAGCCTCTATTGAAAAGTGGGACGGTAAATTGGATCTGATGATAGTGCCATTAGACAACTTCAACCTGATTCTTAGCAATGACTTCTTGGTTGTTACCAAAGTGGGCACATTGCCACATTTGTTCAGGTTGCTAATTGGTGATGAAAAAAAGCCTTGTTTTGTGATAGGGCATAGTGTCCCTTCGGATACTGAAGTTCACAAACAAAAGATGAAGATGGTCTACGCTATGCAATTGGCCCATGGCTGGACGAAAGGCCAAATGACTTACCTTGCTGCTCTCATCGATTTGGGCCCAGAATAGACAGCAAAAGTACCAATGGAGGTGGCAGGAATTCTGCAGGAATTCAATGATGTTATGCCTTTGGAGTTGCAAAAGGGGCAGCCACTACAATGTGCTATGGATTACAAAATAGAGCTTGTGCCCAACATAAGGCCTCCTGCCAAGGCTCCCTACAAAGTATCGCCTAAGGAATTGGCTGAATTGAAGAAGCGATTGGACGAATTGTTGGAGTCAAGAAAGATTCAACCATCCAAGGCCCCATTCGGTGCCCCAATTCTATTCCAAGAAAAGAAGGTTGGTTCTCTCATGCTGTGTGTGGATTATAGAGACCTAAATAAAGTTACCATTAAGAACAAGTACCTTTGATACCTCTAATTTCATATTTGTTTGACTACTTGTCTAAAGTTGAATACTTTACCAAGTTGGATCTATGGTTAGGATATTGGCAAGTCAGAATTTCAGAAGGGGACGAACCAAAGACTACGATGGTCACGAGGTACGGTTCGTTTGAGTTCTTAGTTATGCCATTTGGCTTAATAAATGCACCTACTACATTATGCAATTTAAGGAAGATGTGTTTTATGACTACATCAATTGGTTTGTGGTTGTTTACATGGATGATATAGTCATATATAGTAGTTCTTTTGGGGAACACTTAAAGCACCTTACACTTGTATTTACACTGTTGAGGGAACTCACTTTCTTTGTGAAAAAGGAGAAGTGTGAATTCTGTTGTAAGGAGATCAACTTCCTTGGACACATAATGGGTAATGGTATGTAAGGATGGATCAAAAGAAGGTGCAGGCTATCTTGGATTGGACTGCACCCACAAAAGTGACTGAATTGAGGAGCTTTTTGGGATTAACCAATTATTATCGCAGTTTATTGCTGGCTATTCCAAGAAGGTCGCTCCATTGGCAGATCTTCTAACGAAGACTCAGCCTGGACAGGGTCTGAAAAATATAAAGAAGCCTTAAAGGATTGAAGGTTGCCATTTCTTTAGAACCAATGCTGTAATTACCCAACTTTGAAAAGTCATTCAAGGTGCATATGGATGCTTCCAACAAGGTCGTTGGAGTCTTGGTGCAAGAAGGGCATCCGGTTGCTTTCGGAGTTGGAAGCTAAAAGAGGCAAAACAAAAATATTCTACCCATGAGAAGGAGATGTTGGCGGTGGTGCATTGCCTAAGAACTGGGCAAGTTTATTTCCTTGGTACGAGGTTCATGATAAAGACCGATAATGTTGCTAACACTTCCTTTCTAACACAGAAAAAGCTTTCACCTAGACAAGCACATTGGCATGAATTTTTGGCCGAGTATGATTTCAAGTGGAAGCACAACCTTGGTAAGCATAACCAGGTTGCTGATGCCTTAAGCTGAAAAGGCGTCCTGGATCTTTTGCTGCCATTTCTAAATTGAAGCAAACTTCACCGACAAAATTCAGGGTGCTGCCCAGACGGACCAAGGGTACCAAAGGCTACTTCAACAAGTTCAGAATGGTGTGGCCTGGCGGTATTAGATTGAAGATGGGCTGCTGATGTCCGAAGGCAACAAATGATATGTCCCTAATGGCAAGGGACTCACGAGGCAGCTTACGAGAGGGTTTGATGACTCCCAATGTGCTGGTCACCCAAAAAGAGAGCGCATGTTGGCTTTTATCTCGTACATTTGTGTGGCCAAAGATGGGGGATCACATCGAGGCCTACGTCAAGTCTTGGTGTGCCAACAAGACAAGGTGGAGAGGTGCAAGGAGGTGGGCTTGGTGCAACCTTTGCCAATTGCAGAAAAGCCGTGAATTTCATTATCCATGGACTTCATCAACGGCTTTCCAAAAGTTGATGGAATGTCATCTACCATGATGGTGGTTGATCGCTTCTCCAAGTATGCTATTTTTGTCCCCAACTCCGAAGACATGTCTGGCAAAGACGGTTGCTGATTTGTTCTACCGAAATGTGGTGAAACATTTCAGTTTGCCTTCAAATATTGTTAGTGATCGAGATGCTCAACTTACGGGAAGGTTTTGGACTTATCTTTTTCAATTGATGGGATCTGAGTTAAAGTTTTATATAGCTAATCGCCTGCAAACAAATGGTCCGACTGAGAAGGTAAATGCATTGTTGGAAGAGTATCTTAGCCACTATGTTATGGCCAACCAAAAGAATTGCCTGAAGTTGCTGGACATGGCCCAATTCTACTACAACCTTCATCGATCTTCTGCAATAGGGTTCGGTCCATTTGAATTGGCT
This sequence comes from Areca catechu, assembly GCA_021397845.1. NCBI lineage: Eukaryota > Viridiplantae > Streptophyta > Magnoliopsida > Arecales > Arecaceae > Areca > Areca catechu. Next base: position 68,861,949 of record CM038053.1, read on the forward strand.
ACCGGGCATCAACCTCTCACACCCCAAGTTGTCTTGCAAAAAAAGTCGGGAATCTATCTTGCAGCATATTGGTTTACTAGGAATTAGCAAAAGATGCTAGAGGAGGCACAAGATAGCCTCCATAAGGCCGCAAGGATGAAGAAATATGCTAACAAGAGGCGTAGACCATTGGAGTTCAATGTAGGCGACAAAGTCATGCTAAAACAAATTTCTCCAAGCTGGAAAAAGTTCAACAGTAAAAGAGTTCACAGAGGTCTAATTCCAAGATATGATGGCCCTTTTGAAGTGGTGAAGGTGGAGAATGTGGCATATCAATTGCATTTGCCGGAGAGATTGAAGGTACATCCAACTTTTCAAGATCCTGAAGAATATCCTTCTATGTGGTGATTAAAGCTGATACGCCATCCACAGACTTCCTCTTAATGCATCTGCCACCACATTCACCTTTTCCTAGATGGTAATTGATTGTCAAGTCATGATCTTTAATCAGTTCTAACTACCTTTTCTATCTCAAGTTTAACTCCTTTTGTGCAAAAATATACTTAAGGCTATAATAAACTATATAAATCTTACAAGGTACTCCATATAAATAGTGTCTCCAAATCTTTAAAGCAAAAACTATTTCAATCAACTGCAAATCATGGGTAGGGTAGTTCTGCTCATAGGGTTTAAGTTGTTTGGAGGCATATGCTAAGACCTATCCATCCTGTATAAGCACATCCTGACCCCTTTCTAGAGGTATTACTATAAATAGTAAAACCTCCACTTTCCAATGGTAGGGTAAGGATAAGAACTGATACCAAACACCTCTTCAATTCTCGAAAACTTCTCTCACATTCCTCTATCCAATCAAATTTGGTTCTTTTGTGAAACAACTGGGTCAGAGACACTGCTATACGAGAGAATCCCTTTACAAATCTTCTATAATATCTAGCTCGTCTAAGAAAGCTACGAACCTCCGCCATACTAGTTGGTCTACTCCAATCTACAATTGCCTCTATCTTTGTCAGGTCTACAAATATGCCTCTTTTAAAGATTGTGCTCAAGAAAAGAGATGCTCTCAAGCCAAAACAGGCACTTCTTCAACTTTGCATACAATCTTTGCTCATTTAATATTTGCAACACTATTTTCAAATACCTTTCATGTTCTTCCTAACTTTTGGAATATACCATAATGTCATCTATAAACACAACCACATACTGATCCAAGTAAGATATGAATGCTTTGTTCATCATATCCATAAAGACTATAGGGGCACTTATTAATCCAATAGGCATGGCCAAAAATTCATAGTGCCCATTTCTAATATATAAGGCTATTTGGGATGTATCATCAATCTTGATTTTTAATTGATGGTATCTAGACCATGGATCAATTTTAGAAAATACTTGGGTACTTTGACGCTGATCAAAAAGATCAATTCTAGGCAAAGGATATTTATTCCGAACTATCAGCTTATTCAACTCTTTATAGTCAATGCATATCTCAGACTTCCATCCTCTTCTTGATAAAGTGTACTAAAGCACTCAACGAAGAAACACTAGGCCTAATAAAGCCCTTATCAAGTGATTCCTCGAGTTGCTCCTTAAGCTCCTTCAATTCAACTGGAGCCATTTGATAAGGAGCTTTAGAGATAGGTTATATACCAAGTACTAGATTAACAGAGAACTCTATTTCTCTATTTGGAAGCAATTATGATAAATCCTCTGGAAATACATCAGGAAACTCCCTCACTATCAGCTACTTTCCAACTCTAACTCTTCCTACTGAGTATCTAAGACACTGGCCAAATAACCCATACAACCCTTCATCAGCATTCTACAAGCTTGTATAGCAAATATAATTTTGATAGCGATATTCACTCCATTGCCAGTGAAACTAAAAGATACCTGCCTTGAAATCTGAAAGATCACTCTCTTCCCGAAGCAATCCATCATGGCATGGTATGAAGCAAGTCAATCTATCCCTAAGATGACATCAAAGTCCCTCATCTCTAGAACCATCAGATCAGACACAAGATCATGATCCTCAATACTTAGAATCAAGGATTCAGATCCTAGCAGGATGTCCCGTGGGACACCGGGATGGGGTACCATCCCATGTGTTGGGACAGGACGTCCCACCAGCACCCTAATCGAGACACCTTAGGACATTTCCTGTCCCAAGTGTCGGGATGGAACGGGACGCCAGTGCATCCCGTTCCATGAAAAACCCGGGATAGCCCTGTCCCACAAGATTTAAAACCTTGCTTAGAATATAAGATGGGCAACCCATGTCAACCACGATGACACTCCCATTCGAAGTAGAGACACAACTCATAAGCCAAAAGCACAAGCACAATGTCAGTCTTTCATGAAAATCCAAATGAAATAAAAGAGTGGGTGGCTCTAGAATCAAATAAAACACGAGCATATATAGATGCCTAACATAAGTTGAAGTTTCGCTATTACTATCAATCATAACCTAGCTAATTCTACCCTACTCTTACTAACTAACCAAAGTCATAAGGTCTTGAACCTAAGCTCTGATACCACCAAACCTATCACGCCGCAGCCCGAGACCCGAGCAGGACATGCGACAAACGACTGCACATCTATAGAGTTTCACCCCATAAACATGCAAGGCCTATCTTTTTACACTTATGCATTCAGATCAATTCTCAGGTAGTGATAATAAAAGCAAATCCTCTAAAAAATTTATTCAATCAAAGATGATTCATCAGGACTAATAAAGATAAATAACAAAAATGTCCAAATCAAATTTTATTCAAGCCAAAACTAAGTAAAAGGCTTCTAAATCCTAAGCACCTTGCTGCTCAGTCCTAAACCCTATAAGTTCTTTTGGATATGAAAAAAATACAAAACAAAGGTAATAAGCTTTATAAGCTCGGTAAGTTACCAATATCTTAAAAGAATTGAGCAAATTATTTTCTTCTTCCAATATAACAGTTAAATAATGAGATATATAGATACCAGCATCTTTAAGTTTTCAAAATATGCCAACTGGATAGTAATAAGATACATGAACCAACAAAATATTTCTTTTTTTCCAAAAGATGCCATGCATAATAGTAAAATATAATACTCTCTCTATCTTTGGTGACTCTGACCATAATCAATCCTATGACAAGGCCTAGAAGAGACTAGCTCCTAAATAAAAAATACGATCCATCAACATGTACCAGTGATCCGCCCCACTAGTTAGGCCTAAAAGAGAACTAGTTCTGATTCACAAGGCCATGATTAATTCCATGACAGGACAAAGAGATTAGTCCTAAAAATAAATATGCGATGCATCAATGTGTGCCAGCAATCAGCTCCAACTGGCTAGGCTTGGAAGGATTAACTCTACCACTAATTAGCCCTGACTAACTAGGTCCAGGAGAAACTAGTTTCTAACATATGGTCAACAATCAGTCCCATTAACTAAATCTAGATTATAGTCTAACTAGAAAATTTTTCTTATAAATTCACCAATCAATTTTGTATAATATACATAAGCAAATTTCCATGACAACATCAAACCCAATTTTTACATCTCAATTCCAAGAATAATTTTCATTCAAAAAATTGTGCAATGATAAATATGCATAATCACTTTTCCAAAAGTCATGCAACATCAAATAGAGAAATCAATTCAAATCCATGGTCATGCTATAGTAACATCTTGTGCTTGATCCATAATTTGAATTAATTTTTATAAGAACATGAACAAGGTACATTTTTTTTTCAAACTTTCTGATTCCTAAATATTTAAATAGTTTTGTATAATATCTAATTTTTAAAAACAAGAAAAGTCTTGAAGATAGAAGGAAATTTACATTCTCGAAGATAGAAGGAAATTTACGGTCAATCATATTCAAATATCATGTTTTTTGATACATGGTTCGATCTCTAAATCTAGTACTCCTCTAACATTGAAGGCTTTAATAAAGTAAATTTTCTTCTTGAAGATAGAAGGAAATTTACAGTCAATCAAATTCAAATATCATGTTTTTTGATACATAGTTCGATCTCTAAATCTAGTACTCCTCCAATGTTGAAGGCTCTAATAAAGTAATTCAACATCATTATCATTCTTTCATCAAGAAAATAATTGGGATGAAAAGAGAATCTTGATCTAGATCATGATCATGGTCAGATCGTGGATCGAATCTACAAGGCTCGAACTGATCTAGATCCAATCAGATTGGGATCCGATTAATGGAAGGGATTCACCAAAAGGCCAGATATATCTTCTCTCTTTCTCTCTACTTCTCTTTCTACTTCTCTCTCTACTTTTCTCTTTCTCTCCCTCTTTTCTCTTCCTCTCTCTGCTTTTCTCTCTCTGCTTTTCTCTCCCCCTTTTTTTTCTTCTCCCTTTTTTTCTCATCTCTTCTGTTTTCTTTCCTTTTCTTTTCTTTTCTTTTCCCTCCCCCTCTCTCTTTCTTTCTCCTTCCCCCAACCAACCCCCATAGGGGGTTTCCTTCCATGACTTTCAGTGAGGTGAGGGGATGGGGAAATAGGGGTCTGGCGATGACACAACCGGGCAAGGACGGCATGGCTTGCAGCAGCCATGGTAGGTCACAGCAATCCAGCGAACATAGAGGGCAAAAGAGGGAAAGGAGCACTACCCCTAGCTGCTCATGGCAGTGGCTCCCATGCCAACAGAAAGCAAAGATGGGAGGGACTTACCGGCAATGAAGAAGATGGCAAAGTTGGGCAAATTCTGACGGCCACAATCAACCCAAACCACCGGTGACAAGAGGTGGAAACAGGAGGAAAAAGGGCGGTGATCTTCAGCAGGGGTGAATCGGAAGGTTTGGGACTTTAAATAAGTTTTCCTAGCCTCCAAAGAGTTTGAATTGGAGGAATCCTCCTCCTCCATCATGCCAAAATAGGAAAAGTTTCCCTGTTTTCCAAATTAGCAATGGCGGGGGGACAAAAACAGGCCTTCAGGCCTTTTTCTTTTTTGGGCTGGGCCTCACAAAAATAGATCAAAACAATCACTAAAAGCATTTTGAACAGAAACTTATCAAATCTATAACCACAAGACCAACTTATTGTCACAAGAATAACAGTATTTGTATATGTAGATTCTTGCAAAACAGCAAATCCACAACTCTATCAATTTAACCAAATGACATATGGCAAAGAATTTTAGCTTTTCCTTGACCACATGAAGTCATGTTAGGCGAATCAGAATTTAAAGATTCATTCAAATGATCCAGACACTGATGAAATAGCAGCACAAAGAGCAGATATTTAGAATTAACCTGTAGGTTGACAATAAGAAAATGTCTAATAATTGATCAGCACCAATTATTAAGCTTTTTGGCTGAATCAAGATACCAAAATGACTGTCAGCCTCACTCTTCAATTACCCAGGAAGGGTTATATTACAAGCCTGGCACAAAGTTCGTCCATGATGGGTTTCAAAATTTTAGCTGAAAGAGATAACTAGCAAGACAATCATATCTTATCAGGCGCAGTTTGATCATAACAGAATCAATCTGTCTTGTTGGTCATAAATATTATTATATAATTGAGGTCCTTCTTCACTAAATAACTATTTGCAAAAAAGGACAGTTCCCAATAGCAGCAATGAAGGCAGGCAGCCGTAGATAGTAGTTAGAATTCAAAACCTACCGCATAATATGCTTTCTTGATCTCTGAAGCACCTGCATCCTTGCTCACTCCTAGTACCTCATAGTAGTCTCTTGCAGACATTGATCTTGTTCCTAGAAGCCACAACATAAAAATATATATAGAAGCAAGAATAGAATAAGAACAATACATCCACCTATTACCTCCATGGAAAGAAAAGGATATTCCTTTTGGTATTATCCTTTGCTTCTTAACAGTAAAAGCCAGCACTGGAGGTTACCATGAAGTAATCTGCTTGGAATATAGTGCCCGTGAAATGTTCCATTCGAAATCTCAAACCTCCAATCCGCTGCAGATTCATAATTATCAGGTTTCAATCAAAGAATCCAGAATCACTTATTTACAATGATGGATGAACAAAGGGAAGGAAGCCAAAAAAAACAATCTTTTTTCCCAATTTAGTATAATAGATAATCGCACCTGTTTTTTCGGAAGAAGAGCTGCAAATCCCCGCCGCAAGACGGCGAGAAGAACCCTCCAACTACAACGGAAAAGAAAACACGGGTAAGAAGCTGTCGAGTTGGAGAGAAACGATACGAGTTAAGGGGACAGAGGCGAGAGCTCTCACGGGAGGGACTGGCGACTCGTCGAGGAGGGGGAGACTGGATCTCAGAGACCTCCGGGCGCACCAGAAGGCAAGCCTCGCGGCGGCGGGCCGCATCGTCGACGCAGAGAAGCTCTCGATCACAGTTCAATTTCGAGAGCTTTCCCCACCATTATTAGGATGCGAGAAGAAAGGAGCCCGGTTCTTTGAGAGAAGAAGACCCTTCTAAGGTGGTGGGACGAAGGAGGAAGGGAGGGCGCCGAACAAGGGAAGACGATTTCGAGAGACAAGAGTAAAGAGGGAAAAGTCTTTGTGCACCGTCTGCGGTGGTGCAGCAAATCTAACAGGGCCCGTACCATAATTTTTTATTCATCCAAATATAACTACATGGCACTATTGAAGTTAATGTAACTAACATTAATTATTATTTAATTTTATTTAAAATTTTTATTTAAATTAAAATATTTTTTCTTTCGATCCCTTGAATCAGGATATTATAAATTTTAAAATAGGATAACATAATTTTTGAACTAAGATATCGTAAAACATCGTAATATTTTAATTTTAATTTATATTTTCTGCATGGGTATTCTAGATTTTGAATAAGGTATCGTAGTTTTTGAACTAGAGTATTGTAATACTATTTTAGATTTTAATTTATATTTTTCTACAAGAATGTGGTAGGTTTTGAACTAAGATATCGTAGCTTTTGAATCAGGATGTCGTACATTTTGAACCAAGGTATCGTAATACTGTTTCATGTTTTAATTTATATTTTCTGTATAAATGTCGTAAGTTTTAAACTAGGATGTCATAGCTTTTGAAATAGGATGTCGTAATACTGTTCATGTTTTAATTTATATTTTCTGCAGGTTTTGAACTAGAGTATCATAATACTATTTGATATTTTAATTTATATTTTCTGCAGGGATGTCGTAGGTTTAAGGTGTCGTAGCTTTTGAACTAGGAAGTCGTAATAATGTTTCAGGTTTTAATTTATATTTTCTGCAGGAGTGTCATAGATTTTGAACTAGGATGTCGTAGCTTTTGAATTAGGATGTGTGTCGTAGATTTTGAACTAGGATGTCGTATCTTTTGAATTAGGATGTCGTAATACTGTTTCAGGTCATTTTTGAACTAAGATGTCGTAATACTGTTTGAGATTTTTTTTTAACCAGGGTGTCGTAGGTTTTGAACTAGGATGTCGTAAGTTTTGAACTAGGATGTCGTGAGTTTTGAACTAGGATGTCGTGATACTGTTTTGAAATAGGATATCGTAAATTTTGAACTAGGATGTCATTTTTGAACCAGGGTATCGTAGGTTTTGAATTATGATATTGTAAGTTTTGAACTAGGATGTCGTAATACTGTTTCCGATCATTTTTAAATCAAGGTGTCGTAGATTTTGAACTAAATATCGTAGATTTTGAACTAAGATATCGTAGATTTTGAACTAGGATGTCGTAATACTATTTCATATTTTTTTGAAACAGGATGTCGTAGATTTTGAACTAAGATATCGTAGATTTTGAATTAGGATGTCGTAATACTATTTCATATTTTTTTAAAACAGGTGTCATAGATTTTGAACTGGAATATCATAAAAATATTTTGATCTAGACAAAAATTTTAATTAATATTAGTTATCTAAACTTTTATTCCATTATATTATAATAAATATATTTAAACATATGATATGGTACAGATCATATTGGATTTACTGCACTGCATATGGTGCCCAAAGAATTACTCGAGTAAACAGATTTCTGGAGGGAGGCAGGCGGCCAAACCTTTTGGGAGCGTTCGGGTTCTCCCCTCGCTTGACGGGGTTAATTTGGGAGCACGAAAAGTTCTAGAGATTTTCGGGCCATGGGCCGGGCCGCCCCGTACGTTTAACACTCACGAGGCAATATTCTACGCGGGAAAATAAATTTCCAGCCAGATATTATCTACAACCCAAGCGGCTTTTATGGCTTGGTTTGGTAGTTAAAATAAAGGCTGTGCGTCAGATGTTATCTACATGAGTCCTGGTCGAGATTGTGAAAAAATAAATATAAGATTACATTTGATATATTATCAGATAATTTTAAAAAAGAATGTACATTGTGAATTACAAGTGCATTGCCAAGTTATTTTAAAAAATAATATAAATTATTAGTAATATAGATTACGAGCAATGTAAATTAGATTTTTATTTTATTTATAAAAATATAATATTTTTATATTTATCTTTTTTTATTAAAAATATAATTTTTTAAAAAATATTTCATTTTTATATTTTAGTATAAAATAAAAATATAAAAAATATTTTTTATATTAAATAAATTTAATATATAATATTATATATTAAGTAGATAATATTTTTAAATGTTATTTAAATACACTAAGTAATATATAAAATTTATATATTACATTATTAAATATAATATAATATATTTATATTATTATAAATATATATTGTAAATATATATTATTTACAATATATTATACTATATTATATATATTATATTATATTACATATATATTATATTATATTATATTTAATAATATGTTATAAAATATATTATATCATATTATATTAATATATTAATATTATATAATATTATATTGTCAGTAGAAAATGAGGTTGAGCCAAGGACCTAGCGCTTAGGATATGAAGACGAGCCGATCGCTCTGGAGGTATTCAATCACCATCCTCGAACGGGCAATGGCAAAGATCAACTTCTATGCCCTAAGTACCAGTGAGACCGTCGATCGCTCTAAAGGCGCTCAATCACTATCCCCAAGCAAGTAATGGCGAAGGTCAACTCTTATGCCCAAAGCATCATCGAGCCTCGTCGACTGCTCTAGAGGTGCTCAGTCACTATCATTGAGCAGCAATGACAAAGGCCAACTCCTATGCTCCAAGTTATCAGCGAGTCTCGCCAACTACTCCGGAGGCGTTCAGTCACTACCCCCGAGTAGATGATGGCAGAGGCCAACTCTTGTGCCCCAAGATATCAACAAGCCTCACCGACCTCTCTAAAAGTATTCAGTCACTATCCCCGAGCGAGTAACGATAGAGGCCAACTCCTGTGCCTCAAGGCATCAACGAGCCTAGCCAACCTCTCTAGAAGCATTCAGTCATCATCGCTGAGCAGGCAATGACAAAGGCTAACTTCTATGCCCTAAGATATCAGCGAGCCTCGTCGACCGCTCTGAAGGCATCCAGTCACCACACTCGAGCAAGTGATGGCAGAAGTCAACTCTTGTACCCTAAAATATCAACTAGCCTTGTCGATCGCTCTAGAAGCATTCAATCGCTGTCCCCGAGAGAGTGACGATAGAAGCCAACTCCTATACTCGAAGGCATCAACAAGCCTCGTGACCACTCAGGAGGTGCTTAGTCACCATCTTCAAATAGGTAATGATAGAGACCAACTCCTGTGCTTCAAGGAATCAGTGAGCCTTGCCGACCACCCCAGAGGCATTCAGTCACCATCCCCGAGCAGGTAACGATAAAGACCAACTCCTATAATTCAAGGTATCAGTGAGCCTTGTTGACTGCTTCGAAGGCACTCAGTCACTATTCCCAAGTGTGCAACAATAAAGGCCAACTCCTATGTCTTAAGGTATTAACGAGCCTCGCCGACCACTCCGAAGGCATTCAATCACCATTCCCAAGCAGATAATGGTAGAGGCCAACTCCTATGCCCCAAGGCATTAGTGAGCCTCGCCACGCACTCTAGAGGCATACAGTCACCATCTCCAAGAAGGTGACGGCATGAAGCTGACTCCTGTACCCTAAGGTATCAGCAAGCCTCATCGATCACTCCAGAGGCATTCAATCACCACCCCAAGCGAGTGACAGTAGAGGCCAACTCCTATATCCCAAGGCATCAGCGAGCCTCGTCAACTGCTCCAGAGGTATTCAGTCACCATTCCTAAGTGGGTGATGGCAGAGGCCAACTCATGTATCTCAAGGCATCAGCAAGCCTCGCTGATCACTTCGAAGGTATTCAGTCACCACCCCTGGCAGAGGCCAACTCCTATGCTCTAAGACACCAGCAAGCCTCACCAACCGCTCTAGAAGCATTTAGTCACCACCCTTAACTGGATAACGGAAAAGGCCAACTTCTATACCCCAAGGCATCAACAAGCTTCACCAACCACTCTAAAGGTAGTCAGTTATCGTTCTTGAGTGGGTGATGGAAAGGATCAACTCATGTGCCCCAAGGCATCACAAGCCTCATCGACCGCTGCGAGGGTGCTCAGTCACTATCCTTGAGTGGGCAATGATAAAGGCCAACTCCTATGCTCTAAGGTACCAGCGAGTCTTACTGACTACTTTGGAGGCTTTCAGTCAATACTCCTGGGCGGGTGACGATAGAGGCTAACTCCTGTGCTCCAAGGTATAACTGAGCCTCACCAACCGCTCTAGAGATATTTAGCCACCACCCCCGAGCGAGTGATGGCAAAGGCCAACTTCTATGCCCGAAGGTATCAACGAGCCTCACTACCACTCAAGAGGTATTCAATCACCATCCTCAAGCAAGTGATAGCAGAGGTTAACTCCTGTGCCCCAAGGTATTAGTGAGTCTCACCAACCATTCCAGAGGCATTCAGTCACCACCCTCGATCAGTTGATGGCAAAGGCAAACTCCTGTACCTCAAGGCATCAGCAAGCCTTGCCAACCTCTCCGGAGCCATTCAGTCACCACCCTTGACCAGGTGATAGTAGAGGTCTACTCCTGCGCCCCAAGACATCAGTGAATCTCACCGACCACTCCAAAAGTATTCAGTCACTATCCTCGAGTGGGTGACAACAAAGGCCAACTACTATACCTAATCGCTGTCGTAAGAGATCAAAAATAAAATCTACTCACTATTATAGCTAGTGGTGAGTCAGGATCGTATCCTCGGAATTAAAGATAATTATTTCATGAAGAAAATAAAGAAAAGAGATAATTATTTAGATGTTTAGAAAAATAGATGATGGTTTAATTAAAACATTCAATTAAAACTAAACATGATATCAAGGGATTTATATGATAAAAAAGATATTCTCAGATTTCCAGGTAATCACAATCATAAAACATGTATTTGCTCTAATCTAAATAATCAAATTCCATATTTATCTCAAAATCTTTCAACCTAATCCTTAGTATAGACTATCTTGCCGAGTACGAACCATATGTTATCAAGATCATGGCCTGTCCCATAAGTATAGGCTATTCAATACTTAGTTAAAAAGATCCTAATAAAATATGTAAATAAAAATCCTAAAGTTAATTATCTATATTAAGCATGGATCATATCGTATCAGAATCATGATCCATCACACTTAGGTAAATAATTTAAGAGATTAAATAGAAAGGAATTGAAAACGGAATTAAAAGTATTTATTCAATTGTATAGAAGAGAAAACAATTATAAATTTAATGGAAGGATCCATGTACTTCCCTACAAACTACACCTCAGTTGAGTATGGCTCTTGGATACATCTTCTTAGAGATTTGGAATGCTGTCACCGCACCTCCTCTCCTGAAAAACTGGCACAGGACAGACCCCGATCAAAATTTATTCCAGGGATTGGATTGTTGGTCGTTAAGAAACGATCCTAGGCTAGGTTAAACCAAAACCAATTATTTTTTTCTAATTTTTTATTCAAATGAAACTTTTTTTCCATTCTTTTCACTTTTTATTTTTATTCTCATGGTCTCTCTTTTTTTTCCTATGCTTTTTCTAAAGTCGGCAAAGGAATTAACTGGCTTTGCATTCATAATCGTGTGAATGCTTTCACGATCATGCGGACCGGGGGGGCTGGTGGGGAGGCCTTGCCAGCATCGACAAGTGGCGGAGTCGATCTGGCAGGGCGACGACGACCATGGCAGAGTCGATGGCGGGGTGTTTGGAGGGGTCCGACGGTCGGACTAGCCCGGAGATGAGCAAGACGGAGGGAATGGCAAGGAGCAGCTTTGGAAGGATTTCATCGGTGTCGGTGCTGGCAGAGGCGGTGGCTAGGGGAGTTGGCGGCGTGGCCTCTCCGACGGGCGGTGGGCGTCATGGCAGCAGGGCGTCAGCGGCCGTCGGTGTGTCGTCGCAGGCGGAGACGAGGAGATAGACGACGGGCTGGGAGCGGAGGGAGATTCCGGTTGGCGGGGTGGTTTGCTCGGTCTATCGAACGGGGAGATCGGGCGACCGTGCTTCTTTTCCATGGATCAACATAAAAAATCAGAGGGCTTGCAGACAGATTCGCTGGTGTCTGCATTGGGTGGCGACGGCGGAACGGACAGTGAATTCCCGGTTATCGGCTGTTGGCGATGGAGCGTGGGATCGACTGTCGAGTTGAAACAGAGGAGATTGTTGACAGTTTTTGGATGCCTGTCGTTGGTTTGATAATGGGCTCTGGGAGTTGATTTCTCACGGGAAGAAGTAGTAACATGGAAGAGAAAGAAGAGACAGAAGAATAGAAGGAAGAGAGTCCACGGAGAAGAATCCAGAGAGAAATAAACAAAGAGATTAAGTGGGAGAGAAATAGTAGGAAGAAACTGGAAGAAGAAGGAGAGCACGGAGGGAAGAACCAGAAGAGAGAAGAGCAAGGGGAAAGAAGAAGGAGAGGGGAGGGAGTCGGGACACACCCAAGCTCTTTTCTCAAATATTTTCTTCGCTTCACTTTTTTATTTTGAATAACGAAACATCTTAAATAGACTAAAGCCTAATCGGAACTTCTTAACAGACTGAGAATCCCATCCTATCAACAAATATTCGATACAAACCTGATTTTGAAAATAAATTCCAAACAAACTAATATGATCCTAAATCAACTTTTAAATAATCGAGATAAATCCTAAAAAATCCAAATATCTCAATCCCTTGTACACCCATAAAAAAATTACATTATCTTCATTTGGATATGCTTCGGGATTCATGCTGCTCATCGACTCCAAGATCTTGGGCCCCAGGGTTTGGGCTGGGCTGGGTTGGCTTCAAGTTCGAGGCTGGCTTTTAGGTTGGGCTGGCTTCAGGTTTTGGACTGGACTTCATGTTCTGGGCTGGGCTTCAGGTTTGATCTGGGTTACTTCAGATTCTGGGCTAGTCGATGTCCCCATCATTTTCTCTGAGGTGGGGAGAACTTGACTCCGTCGAGTCAAGCTTCAGAAAATTGGCTCCACGATGCATCATCTGTAGACTGAAATTTTTTTTAATACAAATAATGTAATTAAAAATGACTAACCTAACCTAACTTAAACTTGCTCTGATACCAAGTTGGCGTGGGACAGACCTCGATCAAATTTATTTCAGGGATTGGATTGTTGGTCGTTAAGAAACGACCCTAGGCTAGGTTAAACCAAAACCAATTATTTTCCTAATTTTTTTATTCAAATGAAACTTTTTTTTCACTTTTTATTCCCATTCTTTTCACTTTTTTTTTTCTTATTCTCGTGATATCTTTTTTTTTTCCTATGCTTTTTCTAAGGTTGGCAAAGGAATTAACCGGCTTTGCATTCATGATCGTGCAGACTGGGGGGCTCGCGGGGAGGTCTCGCCGGCATCGGCGAGGGGCGGAGTCGGTCCGGCAGGGCGGCGAGGGGCGGAGTCGATCCGGCAGGGCGGCGACGGCCATGGCATAATCAACAGCGAGGCATTTGGAGGGGTCCGACGGTCGGACAAGCCCAGAGATAAGGAAGACGAAGTGAATGGCAAGGAGCAGCTTTGGAAGGATTTTGCCAACATCAGCACTGGCGGAGTCGGCGGCCAGGGGAGTTGGCGGCGCAGCCTCTCCGATGGGCAGCGGGCATCATGGCAGCAGGGCATCGACGACCGTCGATGTGTCGTCGTGGGTGGAGATGGGGAGATGGACGATGGGCTGGGAGCGGAGGGAGATTTCGGTTGGCGGGGTGGTTTGCTCAGTCTGTCGAATGGGGAGATCGGGTGGTCGTGCTTCTTCTCCATGGATCAACACCAAAAATCAGAGGGCTTGCAGATGGATTCGCTGGTGTCGGCATTGGGTGGCGACGGTGAAACGGACGGTGGATTCCTGGTTGTCAGCTGTTGGCGATGGAGCGTGGGATCAGCTGTCGAGTTGAAACAGGGGAGGCTGTTGACAGTTTTTGGATGCCTGTTGTTGGTTTGATAACGGGCTCTGGGAGTTGATTTCTCACGGGAGGAAGTAGTAACATGGAAGAGAAAGAAGAGATAGAAGAATAGAAGGAAGAGAGTCCACAAAGAAGATTCAGAGAGGAATAAAGAAAGAGAATAAGAGGGAGAGAAATAGCAGGAAGAAACCAGAAGAAGAAGGAGAGCATGGAGGGAAGAACCAGAAGAGAGAAGAGCAGGGGGAAAGAAGAAGGAGAGGGGAGGGAGTCGGGAACACCCAAACTCTTTTCTCAAATATTTTCTTCGCTTCACTTTTTTATTTGAATAACGAAACATCTTAAATAGACTAAAGCCTAATCGGAACTTATCAACAGACTGAGAATCCCATCCTATCAACAAATATTCAAAACAAACCTGATCCTAAAAATAAATTCCAAACAAACTAATATGATCCTAAATCAACTTTCAAACAATCGAGATAAATCCTAAAAAATCCTAATATCCCAATCCCCCATACACCCATAAAAAAATTACATTATCTTCATTTGGATATTATTCGGGATTCATGCTGCTCATCGACTCCAGGATCTTGAGCCCTAGGGTTTGGGCTAGGCTGGGTTGGCTTCAGGTTCTAGGCTGGCTTCTGTGTTGGGCTGGCTTTAGGTTTTGTGTTGAGCTGGGCTTCAGGTTTGATCTGGGCTACTTCAGATTCTAGACTAGTCGATGTTCCCATCAAAAACTCTTTTTCTTGATTCATCTCCCTCTCTCTAAAAAGCTTAAACTAAATTACAAGAAAAATAAAATAAAATTTTGCTGTGGAATTGACGATTACCTCTGGCTTCTTGGGGTCCTCCTTTTATAAAGCTCATCTATGGCTTTTCTTAGTCAAATTGGGAGTCAATCAAGTTCAAGATTGGCCAAATATCATGTGGACTCATCTCAGCCATTTGATTTGCATCACAAGCCTTAGATTGTGCCAATAATCATGCAAAAATGGTTGCTTCTTCCTTCTCAGGCAAATAGAGTCCAAATCGGACTCTCATCGAATCCTAGCTCCCTAGGATTTTTCTTCCACTGAAACTTGGACTTGCTCTTGGCAATGGATGGATGGTGGCCAGCGATGACAGCAAGAGGTGGCATTGGTTGGTGGCGGATGATGGCAGAAAGGATCAATGGTGGACATGAAGAAGGTTGATCAAAGAGGGTGGATGCCGGTGCCTTGGAAGCTTCTCTAGTAGCCTTTCTAGCGATGGGCGGGACCATGCTAGCATGAGGCGGTGGCTTTTAGCGGTGACGGTGGTGTGGAGGTCACTCGACGGTGGCCGGCTGCATGAACATGACAATGAAGTGGGATGGTTAGTGTTGGGCAATCGATCGATGGAATAGATGGTAGGGGTAGAGGGGTCATCGGTAATGGCCTGTAGTAGGTCTCCGACATCATCTCTAGCTAGCGACAATAGGTGGACATGACATGGATTGGTAGGTAGCTAAATGAAGGGAAGGAAAATGGTAGTCGGTCCAAAGGTGGCTTCTCGATGGTTTTTCTAGTAAGGGGCGGCTCCCAGCGATGAGAAAAAGGACTCCGGTAGCTTCCTTGATGAGGAGATGGCTCGGGGAGGCCGGTGGTCCTCAATATGGGCACATGGACTGGTGGCCATGGTAGCCGTGGACTGCTGGCCTTTTCTGTAGACCAGGAAGTCGATCCATGGTGGACCGGCTACCCTAATAATCGTGCATTCTTTAATTGAATTGGTTTTTCTTTGATATCAACATATTTGAACTCTGATTTGAATATCGTCTACACCGTTAGATTCTAAAAATTGAGCTCTTTTTATCCATGGACTCCTTTTCCATAAAACTCTAATAAAAAATATCAATTCTTAATAAATACAAAGTAATTATTATTACTTTTAATAGTTAAATTGGAATAATTAATAAGCTTATCATACCCCCTAACTTAATCATTGATAGTCCCTTAGCAATGTAATTAAAATATAAGTATTGATTTCACAACCATGTGTCATTAAGATTCTCCTTTGGATCCAGGTCTAAGGTCAAAAGAAGTTAGCTAGTATCACTAACTAGGTATTGAGTTTTCGAAATAAATTTTGTAATCAGAACTATTAGAAACTTTCATTGACTTCATCCAAAGGTGTCAAGCCCTGACCCAAAGCCCGAGCCAGGCGTACAATAGATAGCCGCATATTCTTAGGGTTCAATCCCATCGAATATGCAAGACTTATCTTACTAATCAACAATTAGACAGTGATAGTGAATAAATTCACTAATTATTTATTATTTTATAAAATTTTTCATCAAGGTTAATAGGTAGATAAAATTTAACTAAAATTGAAAATAAATCATAAACTAATAGATTAACACCTAAATCCTAGCTCCTCACTAACTGGTCCCAAAGTCCGATTGATCTTTTGGATATGAAACAAAGATATAAAAAATAGGAGGGTGAGCTATACAAGCTCAGTAAGTTATCATCACTTTTATATATATATATATATATATATATATATAATATCAATAACAAATAGCAAGTATAAATAAATCATACAAACAGGATATCTAGTATCATGATAAAATAAACAACAACCTCACGCAAATGTGTACACTTAATTACAAACGACACGACTATGGATGGCCAATCATTTACTTTACTCTCTAGTCTCTCTGACTATGATCATGATTGGCCCATGGCTAGTCCTAAAAGAGTATAGAATCCTGACTACACATACCGAAACTGGTCATGTGCCAGTGATCGTCCTACTGGAGGTCCGGAAGGAAACTAACTTTGATATCACACGAGAAAATATGCATCCTCAGCATATGCCAGCATATGCCATGCATGGTTAAAAATAAAAGGTAATTAGCTCCTACTACACATATTGTACGTCGGTCATGTACTAGTAATCGCCCCACTGGAGGTCCGAAAGGAGACTAGGTCCTCGTGTGATCATAATTGGACTAGAGAGCATCAACACTAACATACATGACAATGAATGCAATCCAATACAAATCAAATTATGCCACACATATTTTACAATGCACAACAATCATAATATATCTAGCATGTAATACTAGAGATCAAGATAACTTACCTGAAACTGATTCCATCAGGAACACGTGACTCGAATCCTAGATCCTTGATATTCCCATACTGATAAAGGTAATGAGGGCTCGGATAAAATAAGTTAAATAATTAATCCTGAATGTAAATAAGATAAAAGATTTTTCGGTCTGATCTAAGACTAGGCTCGATCTAGATATATATTTTGTCCGGGTGATGAAAATCAGATTAATCAATAGAAACAATCTAAATACCCAAACTAATTTTACAAAAATTATTTATTTTTTTATTCTTTTTCTGTCTCTCCTCTTCCCTCTTTCTCTCTCTTCTTTCTCTATCCTCTTTCTCTCTCTTCTTTCTTTTTTTCTTTTTTATGCTCCTTCTCCTTCTCCTTCTCTTTTTCTTTTTTCTTTTCTTTTCTCTTTTTTCCTTCTTTTTCTTTCCTTTTCTTTTTCTTTCTTCTTTTTCTTTTTTTTCCTCTTTCTCTTTTTTTTTCTTTTATTCTTCTTCCCCCGGCTTTTCCTTAGTTTGGCTCAAGCGAGCCTCTAAAGGCCATCGGAAGCCATGGGAGATGGTCGACAAGGGAGGGAGCTCACTGGACGGAGAAGAGGGGAGGGCGGTGTGATCACCATCATCCATTCCGTTTCCTTCCTCCCTTTTTAATTTAATTTTTTTCTTCTAGGAGAGATTTGATGAGGAAGACCTTATCGACATGGTCAAGATTTTTGATGCTCACTGAAAAGGAGGAAGATGGCGGCGAGAAGCTCGGTTAGGGCTTGCTTGGAAGCGGTGAGAGGGGGGGTTTTAAAGAAAAAAATGATGAAATTTTCTTGCTGTACGGGGAAGAAATTTAGCTGATCGAGTCCTCCTCCCCTCCATGACACTCCATCGGCCATCTCCGGCACTCCCACGACTCCTCTCCGCACTCTCCGGTGGCCATTCGGTTGAACAAATAGGGGAAGGAGGTCCCCTGTTTCAGTAAGTTTTTTTTTCTTTGGTTTGGGCTAAAGTCAGTCGGGTTTGTCGACTTCGGCCCAAAGAGGTTGGGTTTCACAAAAGGTCTACAACACTTGTATTTATGATGGCTAATTCAGTATTACGGTGCTAGATTATGAAGGACAATTATATTTTCGCTTATCACCTACTTTTGGTTAATTTTTTATACACTCTTTAAATTAAGCACATGACCGAGGTAGCTTTCACACCACCTAAATTTTTCTTTTTTTTTCTTTTTTTTGGTTGGTAACGTCTTCACACTGCTCACTTTTTGATGTGAACAACAATGCTTACTTAGATGAAGGTACCTGGTTACTCGGTGAAAAATCAATATTTAAAACTTGCTCCCTTTTTTCTTTTCTTTTTTCCTCTTTTTTTTTTCAAGCAGGTAGCTCTTTCCTCAAATTCAAGTTAACTGAGGGGTGTATATCAATTATCAATTTTTTAGTAATAATTAAATTTTTAATTGACTTTATAATTAATACCTACTTTATCTTGTCAGTGGCATGTGCGATATAAGTGCTAATAGCCTTTAAGTGATCTAAGTAGGCCACTAAAAGTCTGACCAGCTAGTTTACTCCTTGACTCGCTACATTTATTAGTAAATATTTTCTAACTCTATTATCCTTTTCCTAGTCTATTTAGCTTAAAATTTTTTTTCATGGCACATGATTTATCAAAAATTTTTTCCATAATTTGTTCAGAATTTTTCAAAAGATTTTCAAAATAATTTTATTTTTTTAAAATAATATTTAAAATTTTTAAAAGATTTTTCCTTACCCTCAAACTTAATTTTCATTATCCTCAATAGAGTAAGAAAAAATTGGGACAAGACAGTAAGATAAGGAGAGGTACCACCTGGACTAAATATATATCATGGATTGCCAGGTGCATCTATAAGAGTGGTCCATTATTCCTACAAAAATGAAAATCACTAAAACAAAAATCAGTAGAAAGATTGGGTTACCTCCCAATAAGTGTTAAGTTTAACATCTTCAATTAGACCTCTTAGGGTGATCATCCAATTCTCTTCTGAATCTTGATGAGAATCTATAATTCTCTATATGATATGGATTCAACTTCAGAATATTTCCTGCATGGGACCATTAGGTAGCTCATTCCCTTGATAGCTAATAATTCTTCCTTTATAATTAGATCTACATATAACTTAAGTATCAGTTGGGATTCCAAAGGACCTAGATTTATGTAATTGATGTGCCAAGGGGGTACCTTAGGATCCCCGTTTGATGCATCTTCCTTCCTAGGCAAAGGTTCAACTAGAGTTAGAAGGGGTTCAGCTAATAGTTTAGATCTTGGCATAAGCCCTTTCTGATATATAATTTGGCCCTTTTTCCCAAATCAATATCAACTCTGTCTCCATACATCATTTCAATACTATAGATAAAATTTGGAGGCAATTCTCAAAAGTAGTGCCAAATACAGAGAAATCAGATAGAAAAGTTTTAACTTCGTTATCCCCCATATATGCAATGTTCCATCCAACAGCTTCTTTATATACTTTTAGAACACGTACAATTTGATCTTCCCTAGTATGAATTACCGATAAGGTATCAATGGATGCACCAAAAAGTGGCTTCAATTCTAGATCAGGTGGTGATTCTAACAAGGAAGCTATTGGGGATCTAGATGATGGCTTATATTTCTCGCTCCAAGGTGGGGTGGTGTTGGGGTAGGGTATTTTTACTAGGTCATTCATCTTTAGGGTACACCCCTCTATATCAAGATCATCCATCTCAAAGTAAGCCAAACTAGGATTTAACGAATCATAAGAGAAACTTTTATGCATATCTTTCTCTATTGCATTATATATTTATGATCTTTAGAAAGTCTCAATTGATTCCATCATTGTACTTATTTGTCCTTCCTTCCCATTGAAAGTAATGGTTGATTCTAGGATTCTTGGGATTGGGATCATAGGTAAGTTGGGTGATGACGGAAGAGGTTCGTCCCTCCTTTCTGATTTCTCTTTATAAGTTTTTATCTTACTCAAATTATCTTGGTTGGTCTCTTTGGTTGTGTAGGGTTGTTCTATGACCAATTCATTCATGGGAGTTAATAATCAATTGGTTAGGGATAGTCACATAGATATTAAAATTTTCAATTAGGTATTATCTTTCAGAAAAACTCTTGAGTGGACTAGGCAACTCTTCTCTACTTGTAGCTATGGCTAATGGTTCCAATTTCATCTCTAGATGGGCATAAGGCTAGGTGTTGGGAGTTATACATTGGCCTGTAGTCTGCATGAAATATTTAAGATAGCATTAGTGCTCTTAATTGTAGCTTCAAGGTTGGCACGGGATTTAGCCAGAGCTTCCAAGGATTTTTCTAAAGGACTAGGTTCCTTCTCAACATCTAAACCTGGTTCATCATTCAGTACTTGGCTAATCCTAGGATAAGGCTAATCAAAATTAGGGGCTCCTAGTGTTGCATCTTATGATCACATAAAATTGGGGTGATGATCCCACCCTGGATTATAGGTTGGGGCATAACGTTCAGTCATATATATGTTATTGGCTACAATCCTCTATGTAAATCTATTTTGGATTGGGTGCATCATGTAAGAACACTCCTCTATAACATGATTTGGTGTGTCACATGCTGTGCACATAGATGCTGGCACATGGTAAAACTAGAATATCCTCTACATTCTAAGACTTCCTCAAGACTATGTGTTATAGATGCCAGTGTAGATTCTTTAGGTACCCTTGTGTGATTGTATGCATCTTTGAATCTCGTGAATTTCAGATGCATATCAATATGTTGTGATCGATACATATAATTGTTAGCTTGGGCTCTCATTCTAAATGGTCAGTCAGAGTCAATCTTATACCAATACTCTTGTAGGGTTTGAGATCATTTAATAGGATCAGGGTAGCAATATTCCATTAGACTTTTAGGTCATCTAGTGGGATCCATGACCTTTTAATCTTGTATAGTTTAGACTATATCTGACCAATCATCTTTTTATCTCAACAAGAATTTTTTAATTTTTTTATTAAGTTTTTTATATTATATAAAAACAGAGGGGAGAAGAAGAAGGGAGGAAGAGAGAGAGAAGAAGTCTAAAGGTGAGAGCCTAGGAAGTCCTAGATATTGAGATGACAAAGGAAGGTGGTTTAATTAGGTTAAAATTTATGTCAGCAAACAAGTTATCAAACATGGACTCTCTATCCTAGGGTTATCCTATTTCTAGACAGCTCCTAACTTTCAAGGTTGCCTTTGAGTCTTCAAAGTCATATACTAATTAGTCATTGGCCAGGTAAGGGTAAGATCGATGAGGGTCCCCCCGTTGCTTTCCTTAGATACCTAATAAATTGACAAGGTCAGTCAATGGAATCAATTAAAGAAATGCCTTCCATTAGGGCTACATCATCCTTGAAGCCCATTCATAGATACCAGTGAACCATTTAATTCTAAGCTAGTCCAACTCTCAGGGTCTCTTGTCCTAATGAGCTCGAAATCCTTAGGGGCCAACGTCTAATTGATTTTAAATTAAGGCTTGGGTTATAAAATATGCAGAGTAGTGGTTTGTGAGCCAAGGAAGGGCAACAAAATTTTCACCTTATGTTGTTTAGGAGTTATGCCCTTAAAGTATTTTATGGAAATGCAATGCACATCAAACAAGGTGTCTAAACAAGTTATGAAGTTTTTAAAGTTTATTATTTATTTTCTTAAATTAATTAGATTTTATGGAAAGTATCTTAGGGTTTTCTTTTAGGTTCTTTAAGATAAATTATTTTTTTAAAAAAGTTAATTAGGTTAGAAGCTAGTTTGTACAAAGAAGGATTTTTTTTATGTTAAAAAGTAAATAAGGTAATCTAATAATTAAGATAACTAAAAAAAGGTAATGAACTAAAAGAGAGCAATAACTATATAAAAAAAATACTTTTTTTACTTTTTTCATAAAATAATCATACCTTGATTTCCAACAATGGTGCCAAAATTTGATCGCTATTATAGGCGATCAAAAATAAAACCTACTCACTACTATAGCTATTGATTAGTCGGGATCGTATTCTTGGGGATCAAGGATAATTATTTTTCAAAGAAAATAAAGAAAAGAGATAGTTATTTAGATATTTAGAAAAATAAATGATGGGTTAATTAAAACTAAATATGAGATCGAGAGGTTCATAAGATAAAAAGATGTATACCGGTTTCTAGGTAATTACAATCATAAACCATGTATTTGCTCTAATCTAAACAATCAAATTCCATATTTATTTTAGAATCTTTCAAACTAATTCTTAGTATAGATTATCTTATCAAGTATGAACCATATCTTATCAGGATCATGGGCTATTCCATATGTATAGGCTATCCAACGCTTAGTTGAAAAGATCCTAATAAAACATGTAAATAAAAATTCTAAAATTAATTATCTATGTTAGGCATACACAATATCGCATCAAGATTATGATCCATCCTACTTAGATAATCAATTTAGGAGATTAAATAGAAAGGAATTGAAAAGTGAATTGAAAGGATTTATTCAACTATATAGAAGAAAAAATAGTTATAAATTTAATGAAAAGATACCTATACTTCCTTATAGGCTGTACCTTAATCGAGCATGGCTCCTAGATACGTCTCTCTAGAGATTTGAGATGCTATTATGGCACATCCTCTCCTAAAGAACTCTTTTTCTTGCTTCCTCTCCCTCTCTCTCGAAAAAGCCTAAACTAAATTACAAAAAAAATAAAATAAAATTTTGCTGTGGAATTGATGATTGCCTCTAGCTTCCCGGGATCCTTTTATAGAGCTCATTTAAAACTTCTTCTAGTCAAATTTGGAATCAATTAGGCTCAAGATCAACCAAATATCATATGGACTCATCTTAGCTATTTGATTTGCATCACAAGTCTTAGATTGTGCCAAGAATCATGCAAAAATGGTCACTTCTTCTTTCTCAGGCAAACAGTCCTAATAGTTATGCATTCTTTAATTAAATTGGTTTTTCTTTGATATCAGTCCCATTTGAACTTCGATTTGAGTAGTGTTTATGTCGTTAGATTTCAAAAATCGAGTTCTTTTTATCCATAAACTCTTTTTCTATAAAATTTTAATAAAAAATATTAGTTCTTAATAAGTATAAAGTAATTACTGTTACCACATAGATCACCGTGGCCCGTAGTTCTGATATGTCGTGGATGCGTCGAGCTCTCTCTAGGTGCTTGGTCCTCTCTCCGGTTAGCTCTTGGGTCAATGTGACCTACAAAAAAGAGGAGACCTAGGCCAGAGATTCCAGCGAGGACACTTTGATGATCAAGTTAGTTGAGATGATAAAGGGAAACAAAGCCTTAGTGACGGAGAGCTCTAGAGTTTCTCCGGCTAGAAGAGTGAGAGTGAGATCTCAAAAGTGAAAAATGAAGAGAAGTGGAGAGTAGAGAGCAGGAAAGTTCTCCTTGATGGTTCCTTGCCCATTTGCTCTCTTTGTCTTACCAGTTGTCTTCCTTTTTTCTAGAGGTCCCTTCCTCTATTTTATATAAGAGGAATGGCCTAGACCAAGTTTGGGGCTTCATCAAGATGTAACTTTCCTTGTTCCCCTTTCGGGAGGGATTTTTCTTTGTCTACAGCCTCCCCCTGTTAGATCGGTCCTTGAAAGGAGATCCTTCTATTGGGGGTGTTTATTGATGTAGTACAAATCTTGTCCCTTTTGTGGTATAGTTTCTTGTGGGAGGTGTGGGCACCGTGCCGCTGAGCCCTGAGCCATGGTAAGATGTTTCTATTTCAGGAGGGAATGTCAGAGTGTTGCAGGGCCTGGGGCCTTAATGGGATACTCTTCTTGGAGGAGGTACAGGTTCTATATCACTAGGACTGGAGCCCCCAGTTACATGGCTGTAGACATGGCAGCGTGCTAGAGAGCCTGGAGCCTGGTGGAGCATGCATTATGTAGAACGTGTGGGTGGTGCGTGTAAAGCTTGAATCTCTGATAGGGTATACACCACCTCCTAGAGGTTACAGGTAGTTAGGAGCTTCCATGCCATGGTCTGAACTTCTACTGATCCTCCCCTTTTTGCTACTGGTAGGAACTTCGATCTTGGTAAGAGGGGGGAGCTCTATCTTGAGAGCTTGACCCCGGATGGTGGGAGCACAACCTCGATCAAAAGCTTGATCCTAGATGGGAGCTGGCCTCAGTTGGGGGCTCAACCTCGGATGGGGGGAGCATGACCTTAATCGGGAGCTCGACCCTGGATGGGAGTTAACCTTGGTCGGGGGCTCGACCTCGGATGGTGAGAGCATGACCTCAATCGGGAGCTCAACCCTGGATGGGAGCTGGCCTCGACCGGGGCTCGATCTCGGATGGCGGGAGCACGATCTCAGTCGGGAGCTCGACCCTAGATAGGAGTTGACCTCGACCAGGGGCTCAACCTCGGATGGCGGGAGCATGACCTCAGCTGGGAGCTCGACCCTGAATGGGAGCTGACCTTGACCAGGGGCTCGACCTTGGATGGCGGGAGCATGACCTCGGCCAGGAGCTCGACCCTGGATGGGAGCTGGCCTCGGCCAAGGGCTCGACCTTGGATGGCTGGAGCTTGACCTTGGCTGGGAGCTCAACCCTGAATGGGAGCTAACCTCGGCTGGGGGTCAACCTCGACTGGGAGCTCGATCCTGGATGGGAGTTGACCTTGACTGGGGGCTCGACCATGGATGGAGAGAGCACGACCTCGGCCGGGAGATCAACCCTGGATGGGAGCTGGCCTCGACCGAGGGCTCAATCTCGGATGGTTGGAGCATAACCTTAGTTGGGAGCTTGACCGTGGATGGGAGCTGACCTCAACCGGTGGCTCGACCTCGGATCTTCATCTGGTCACCATGTATAGGTGGCATCTTCTGCCTGCATGGCCACTAGCTAGGCCCGATGCCGGTTCCATGTCAGCGATCATGCCACGTCAGATGTCCCCCACTCTCAAGCCCAAAGCACGATGCGGTGCTCGGGGTGAAGGGAGTAATGATATGCTGACATGGAAGGATGCTCCTCCTGCATTATTAGTGCCTCGAGCACCAGCGCCCTGGATATCGTGCTTTCATACCAACAAGGTGACACCATGTTAGTCCTTTCCAAGGGGGCATAATTGCTGTGCTTGGCCTGAAGCAATTGCCTTCGAACCGAGGCATCGCCTCCGGTGGATCTCGACGCGTGGTAGCCTCTGGTTGGCTAGGAAGGAGAAAGGGTGCATATCTTCGACCGATACAAGATGACGGGGGTCTGTAGGTCTTTGAAAGGGACTTGTCCTTTCGCCCCTTAGGGGCTTTTCGAGCAAAGGAGGCAAGGTTTTTTTGTAGTGCTCCTTCTTCCTTTTGTCTCTATCCCATTCCTTTGATCAAGGGTTCGGAGTCCTAGCAGGTCAACCCTCTCATTCCTGTTTCCTTCTTCTTCTTCCTTTCTTCTTTTCCCATTCTTCTCCTTCGGCCTATGCTAAAGGGGATTTCCTATAGGGTCCTTAGGTCACAGTCTTTCTTTTGTCTTCTCTTTCCTTGTCTTCATGAGTTCCTCTGGTAGAGGGCACCATCGCTTGAATCTTTCCAGTCAGGCAGGGACATCATAGCCGAGGCCTCCTTCCTTGGATAGCGAGGAGGAGGAAGTCCCTGTAGTGATCCGCAGGGGTCCCTACTAAATGGGGATAGTCATAGGACCCCCTACAGCTCCTCCTCCTCCTTCTCCTCCTCCTGTTAGAGAGTCGACCGGTCCTACTGGCATTGCTTCAGCGATGACTGGTGGGGACCTCCTCCATGTCCGGTGTGCTTATGGGATCTCTGATTCTATCCGGCTTTCAATCCTGGGGCCAGAGGAGCGGGTCTCTTCCAATAGCCCAGGCTAGATTTCCCTATCGAAGATTTTTTCTTCGGGGGCCTCCATCTTTCTTTCCATACTTTCTTTCTTTCATTCTTAAACAATTGCCATCCGGTCCCAGCCCAACTTATCCCTAACACCATCAGGACCATTTTTTACTTTATTATCCTTTACCACTTTCACGAGATTGTAGCCCATTTCACTCTCTTTAAGGCTTTGTTCACCTTGAAGTGCTACCCAGTTGATAATGGGTGGTGGTTTGTGGCCCCCCGCCCGGGGCCATCAAGCTTGACTTGCCTTCTTCCATCAAGGGGTGGAAGATCAGGTTCCTGTTCACCTAGGTTGAGAGGGTGGTCTAGGTTTGGAGCGACCCAGATCACTCCCCCAACTAGCAATTTGCTATCAAGCCGGTCGACAAAGAGGTGTATGACCGGCTCATCACTTTTGAGGTCTCAACTCTTCAAGACCTGCTGATCGAGCAGAATCTCGTCGATGCCAGGGTCAGCCCAGCCTAACTTCAAGATAAGGCTCGATGTCGAGCTTCTTTTTCTTCCAAGTCGATCCGGCTTCAACAAGGGACTAACCAATTTTTTTTTATATCACAGAGATGAAGTTCACCATGGCACAGCTCCTGAGTATGTCGAAGAAGAGGGCTACCTCCATGAGGCTTGGAGATGAGCTCGTGAAAAAGGCCTAGGAGGACCCGAACCGGAGGCCCGGTGAGAGGCCCTCCGTGGTGCCGACCGCACCCGAGCCGGCTGCCCAACCCCCTACTTGCAGGCCCAGGAGTGGGTCTAGACCAGTGAAGGGGGCCATGCCAGTAGCCCTAGTGACCCCTCCATGAACTGAAGCTCCACCTCGACCAGAGGTGGCAGAAGAGACTGCCACTGAGAGACCGGCCTTGCCATCAGTAAGTGGGGCCATCGATGCCTAGCCCAAGCCATTGTGCCATCGCCAACTACCATGCTAGGGCCCAAAGAACCTTCCATGACACCGAGCTCGATGGCGAGGAGGCTGACCATCTACCGTCCTCCAGACATGGCACTGACGGCGAACGAGAAATTGGCAAAGCAAGTGATGAACGCCATCATCCAGCCATAGGATCGCCAAGAGAAAGGTGCCGGCAGCTGGTGGACTTCCTCATCGGGGTGTTCCCCCAACTTCTATCAGTAAGCCATTTCCTATTTACTTCACCTTCTTTTCCAGCTAAGTCTTTGAATGTTAGCTGACCTTCTTCTTATTTTTATTGTAGGTGGTTGCTAATACTTAGCTAATCCAGGATTCATGCCTGGGGCTGATGAAGTGGGATCATTGCCTCTGCAAGGAGAGGGATGCTGCTGAGGCCAAGGCTCGATCTCGGGCTACCCAGATACAAGAGCTGGAGGGTCAGATGAAGGCCCTCTAGGCCAAACCGGGCAGCTCCTAAGCAAAGGCGACGGAGCTGGAGAATAAGTCCGCTGAGCTCGATGGGGCTCTAAAGGCGGAAAGGGAGAAGACCCTTCACTTGGCAAAGAGGGAGGCCAGCCCTGCGGCAGAGGTAGCCCACCTGGAGGGAAGGGCACAGACTCTCCAGGTGAAACTGGAAGAAGAGGTGACCCGAGCTACAATAGCCTTAGAGAAGGCCACGACGATGGTTGCATTGACGGAGGTGGCGAAGAAGGAAGCTGCCGAGGTCGTCCCAATGTTCAAGGCATCATAGCCCTTCCAGGATGAGGTCATCGAGGTAGTGTTGGACTCCTGCTAGAAGGGGTTCAACAACTTCCGGGATAAGGTGAGCCAGCTCTATGGACTGAAGGGGCTAGAGAACATCTACCCCTACTTGCCTGCCATCGTCAAGGCACCGAGAACTCCTACTACCGAGGTCAAGCCAAAGCCAGAGCTGGAGTTCGAAGTGGAGGCTGAGGTTGGAGTCACTGCCACCCGGGATGCCCCTCCATCTGATGCCGTGCCAGCATCGGGGGGAGTAACTAGTCGGTTGGGAAAGGAGCCGGTGACTGAGGCTTAAGTAGGATTTTTTTTCTTTGTGTAACTAAATTTTGAAGGACTTCCTGGCTTGTCAGGGATCTTGATAGATGTAATGAAAAACTTCGATCAATGAATATGTTATTTTTTCAATTGCTAAGTACCTTTCTATTATTTTGTGTCTAAGTTTTTGAAGGGCTTCTTGGCCTCTCGGGAACCTTGACTAATGTAAAGAAACTTTGATAAATAAACACAGCTTTTTCCAACTAATGTGTCCCCTTCCAGTCTCATTTTTTCTTCTCTTTCTCTCTCTTTTTTTTAAACATACTTTGAAGCATTTCCAAGGGATCTCCCAAACTGTGAAGGGCTTGTTTCTGCAATGAAGGATGAGATTACTTGGCCAAGGAACTTTGCCTTGTTCTTCTTCTTTTTGTCTTTCCTCCATTTTCATGATAGGGTGATATGCTCCATGGTTGCCATGAACGAGCCTTCCTAGGTCCTGGCCATCCTTGGCTGATTCCAAAATCTTGGGATTGCGTGGAGGACTCTAGGAACACTCTGGCTCCTCTATGCTAGCCTTGAGGTCATGCAGACTTGGGTGCAGGGCTTTTGGAGTTTCCTGGCTTGATTTGCCAAACTGTGAGTCAAGCGATAGATAACAGGACTTCGAAAGTTTCTCGATTTACATCTTTGAACTATGAGTAAGGTAGTTGAGTGCAGGGCTTCAGGAGTTTCTAGGCTTGATTTGCCAAACTGTGAGTCAAGCGGTTGATAGTGGGGCTTTGGAGGTTTCTTGGCTTACATCTCCGAACTGTGAGTAAGATAGTTGAGTGCGGGGCTTTAAGAGTTTCCCAGCTTTGAGTGTGGGGCTTCATAAGTTTTTTGACTTTGAGTGCAGGGCTTTGTAAGTTTTCCAGCTTTAAGTACAAGGCTTCATAGGTTTTCTAGCTTTAAGTGTGGGGCTTCATAAGTTTCCCGGCTTTAAGTGCGGGGCTTTGTGAGTTTCTCAACTTTGAGCGCAAGGCTTCATAAGTTTTCCAGCTTTGAGTACGGGGCTTCGTAAGTTTCTCGGCTTTGGAATATGGGGCTTCATAAGTTTCCCGACTTTGGTCACCGGACTTGGTGTCGGGCGAGTGTGTTCTTGCACGGATGGATGATAGTGTTGCACCAAAAAGGAACTTTAATAATCAAGGAAAAGTCTTACATTATTGATAGTATATCCTCGGATTGCTTGCATTCCATGTCCGTGTGAACCGGGCACCATAAAGTCTGACGAGGTAGTAGGCTCTGCTTGGTAGAGCCTCGACCACCTTATAGGAGCCCTCCCAGTTCAGGGAGAGTTTGCCGCATTCTCCTGGTTGGGATGCTTCTACTCGCTTAAGAACTAGGTCACCTAAATAGAAAGTCTTGGGCCTCAAGCGGGAGTTGTAGTAATGGGCTACTCATTACCGGCATGCTGCCATCCAGAGTCGAGCTTTGTCTCTGGTCTTGTCCAGCAGATCTAGGTTGAGGAGAAGGTGGGTTGGATTCTTAGCTTCACTATATTGCTCTACCTGTAGCATAGGTAGACTAACCTCCACCGGAATCACAGCTTTTATACCAAAAATGAGGTTGAAGTGCATCACACCACTTATCGTGTGAGGTGTAGTGTGGTAGGCCCATTGCACATTGGGGAGTTCTTCAACCCATCGACCTTTAGCCTCATCTAGTTTAGTGCGGAGCCCTTGCAAGATGGCTCGGTTGGTCACCTCAGCCTCTTCGTTGATCTAAGGGTGCACCAATGAAGCGAAGCGGTGGCGGATGTTGAGGTCAGCACAGAACTCTTCAAAAATCTGATTGTCGAATCGCCATCCATTATCAGTGATGATTGAGTGTGGGAGTCCGAAATGGTAGATGACTGACTTCCAGAAATAAGATTTGGCCTTGCCCTTGGTGATCCATGCTAGGGGCTCGACCTCAACCCACTTGGTAAAGTAGTCGATGGCTACAATCAATTACTTCCATTGATCAAACACGGGGGAAAAGGGACCTAGGATGTCCATCCCCTATTGAGTGAACGGCCATGGAGTGGATAGCGGGAGAGCGGGATAGCTGTCTGACATTGAATGTAGGCATGACGTTGACATCGATCACATTTCCTCACAAAATCAGTGGCACCTTCTTGCATGGTCTCCTGGAAATATCATTGCCGAAGAGCTTTATAAGCCAGATGATGGGGGACCCAAAACCCATCCGAGTTTCTCTTTTTATTTTTTTAAATTTTTTTTATAGTTATTCCCACTATTCCAGCTATCCCTTTTATTCCTGTTTTATTCCATATTTATCCCAGTGTTATTCCAAACTTATTCCATCATCAACCTTCTTCAACCCATTCGTGTTCTTTTCTAAAACCTAGCCGCCACCCCTTCCCCCCCCCCATCCGGGCTGCCGGACCCCCGGCCGCCCCGCCGGACCGTCGCCGACGCTCGCCAGCCCCCGCCCTCGTCGGAGAAACCACCACCGCTGCCCACGCCCGTGGGAAGACGAACGGATGCGGGAGCCGTCCGTCCGCCCACCTGCAGTTGTGTCGCCCTGCACCGCCGCCGGCCTACTGCCCGTCGCCGTTCCTGTCGCCCGCTGGCCCTCGCCCGGTCGCCGGTGGGGTCCGCTGCCGCCCACGCCCGTGGGAAGACGAACGGACGCGGGAGGCATCCATCCGCCCCGTGCGCCCGCGTGACGCCACCGCCGTGCCACCGTGCCGCCCCTCCACCGTCGCCCGCCCACGGCGCCCCGCCGATCCACCGCCCCGCCACCCCGCCGCCCCGCCGGCGTCCCTGGGCCCCACGCTTGCGGGAGACCGAACAGCACGCTCGTGCATGCCGTGCAGCCGTCCCACCCCTGTGCCGCCGCCCACCGCCACCGTCCGCCACCTGGCCGCCGCCCCGCCGCCACCGCCCGCCGACCGCGCTGCCGCCCGCTGGCCCCCGGCAGATCGGAATTCGAGTTTTTCCCCCCTGTTGCTCAACCGAGAAGAAAGACCTGCACACTTCTCAAAGCAGTCCAAGAAGCCTTTGCACGCTTTTCAAAGCAGCTGGAAGGAGACTGTCTGCATGATTTTTGAAGCGGCATGACTTTTAGAGTGGAGGGGATTTCAAAATTCAAATAAACGAAATTTATTTGGTATTTTTTTTAATGAATGTAATTTGGAAAATTTGGGATTTTGATTTTGAATTTGATTTCTAAATCAATGGAGGATTTCAGGAGATTTTATTTTTGAATTTCAAAAGGGATATGGGCATTTATAAATACCCATACTCCTCTTGTAATAAAGTAGTTGATGAAAAATGAATTTTGAAAGTGTTTTTTCCTCTTATGTGTGGTTATGGGCTGAGGCTCGTTTGCCTTCATCCTTCGGGACGTCGAGGGGTGTGAGGCCCCAGGTATCTCCATTCTTTTCTCCCATCTTCATGTCATCCCTGTTTCCCCTCGTGATCTTGAGATTCATCCTAGCACCTCCAAGTATCGAGGAGGGCATAATGCCTTAGAGGTGAGAGGTCTCTTCGTTAGGATGAGTCCCAAGGTCCATGAGTTCCAGTCCCCTGTCTCCCATCCCCGTCCTTCCTTCGCTACCTCCGCCAAGAAAACTAAAAATCAAAAGAGTCTGGCTATTTTAGGATTTTCGGGGTCATCCTATCCTAGTCCCGGGAGGCTTCTTAGCCCTCCCACGATCCTTGATTTGTTTTAGATTTTTTTTTCCCATTTCCGAATAACCACAAGTTTCTTCATGTCCGCCATCACCACATCAAATTGGTATTAGAGCCAACAGCGGACTAGGATTTGCTTCGTCGACAAACTTGACGGAGTCGAGTTCTTCGTGCTGCAGGAGAATGATGGGGGACCTGAAACCCATCCGAGTTTCTCTTTTATTTTTTTTAAATTTTTTTATAGTTATTCTCGCTATTCCAGCTATCCCTTTTATTCCCATTTTATTCCAGATTTATTCCCGTATTATTCCCAGCTTATTCCATCATCAACCTTCTTCAACCCGTTCATGTTCTTTTCTAAAACCTAGCCGCCACCCCTTCGCCCCCCCATCCGGGCTGCCCGACCCTGGCCACCCCGCCGGACCGCCGCTGATGCTCGCCAACCCCCACCCTCATCGGAGAAACCGCCACCGCTGCCCATGCCCGTGGGAAGATGAATGGATGCGGGAGATGTCCGTTCTCCTACCTGCGACCGTGCTGCCCTACACCGCCGCCGGCCTGCTACCCGTCGCCGTTCCCGCCGCACGCTGGCCCCCGCCCGACCATCGGTGGGGTCCACCGTTGCCCACGCCCGTGGGAAGATGAAAGGATACGGGAGGCATCCGTCCGCCCCGTGCGCCCGCGTGAGGTCGCCGATCCGCTGCCCCACCGGTGTCCCTGGGCCCCACTCTTGTGGGAAGACCGAACAGCATGCTCGTGCGTGCTTTGCGGCCGTCCCATCCCTGCACCGCCGCCCGCCGCCACCGTCCGCCGCTTGGCCGCCGCCCCGCCGCCACCGCCCGTCGGCCGTGCTGCCGCCCGCTAGCCCCCGGCAGACCGAAGTTCGGGTTTTTCCCCCTGTTACTTGGCCGAGTAGAAAGACCTGCACACCTCTCAAAGCAGCCCAAGAAGCCTCTGCACGCTTCTCAAAGCAGCTGGAAGGAGACTGTTTGCACGATTTTTGGAGCAGCATGACTTTCAGAGTGGAGGGGATTTCAAAATTCAAATAAACGAGATTTATTTGGTATTTTTTTAATGAATGTAATTTGAAAAATTTAGGATTTTGATTTTGAATTTGATTTCAAAATCAATGGAGGATTTCAGGGAATTTTATTTTTGAATTTCAAAAGGGATATGGGCATTTATAAATACCCATACTCCTCTTGTAATAAAGTAGTTGATGAAAAATGAATTTTTGAAAGTGTTTTTTCCACTTGTGTGTGGTTATGGGCTGAGGCCCGTTTGCCTTCATCCTTTGGGACGTCGAGGGGTGTGAGGCCCCAACTTGCCTTCGTCCTTCGGGACGTCGAGGGGTGTGAGGCCCCAGGTATCTCCATTCTTTTCTGCCATCTTCATGTCTATCCCTGTTTCCCCTCGTGATCTTGAGATTCATCCTAGCGCCTCCAAGTATTGAGGAGGGTGTAATGCCTTAGAGGTGAGAGGTCTCTTCATTAGGATGAGTCCCAATGTCCATGAGTTCCAGTTCCCTGTCTCCCATCCCCATCTTTTTTTCGCCACCTCCGCCAAGAAAACTGAAAATCAAAAGAGTCTAGCTATTTTAGGATTTTTGGGGTCGTCCTATCCTAGTCCCGGGAGGCTTTTTAGCCCTCCCACGATCCTTGATTTGCTTTAGTTTTTTTTTTCCCATTTCCAAATAACCCCAGGTTTCTTCGTGTCCGCCATCACCACATCAAATTGGTATCAGAGCTAGCAGCGGACTAGGATTTGCTTCATCGACAAACTTGACGGAGTCGAGTTCTTCGCGCTGTAGGAGAATGATGGGGGACCCGAAACCCATCCGAGTTTCTCTTTTTATTTTTTAAAATTTTTTTATAGTTATTCCCGCTATTTCAGCTATCCCTTTTATTCCCATTTTATTCCAGATTTATCCCCGTATTATTCCCAGTTTATTCCATAATCAACCTTCTTCAACTCATTCGTGTTCTTTTCTAAAACCTAGCCGCCACCACTTCCCCCCCAATTCGGGCTGCCTGACCCCCGGCCTCCCCGCTGGACCGCCGTCGACTCTCGCCAGCCCCCGCCCTCGTCGGAGAAACTGCCACCGCTGCCCACGCCCGTGGGAAGATGAACGGACGCGGGAGGCATCCGTCCGCCCACCTGAGGCCGTGCCGCCCTGTACCACTGCCGGCCTGCTGCCCACCGTCGTTCCCGCCACCTACCGGCCCCGCCTGGCCGCCGGTGGGTCCGCCGTCGCCCACGCCCGTGGGAAGACGAACAGACATGGGAGGCGTCCGTCCGCCCCGTGCGCCCGCGTGACACCGTCGATCCGCCGCCCCGCCACCCCGCCGCCCTGCCGGCGTCCCTAGGCCCCACGCTTATGGGAAGACCGAACATCATGCTCGTGTGTGCCGTGCGGTTGTCCCACCCCTGCGCCGCCGCCCGTCGCCACCGTCCGTCGCCTGGCCGCCACCTCGCCGCCATCGCCCGCTGGCTGCGCTGCCGTCCATTGGCCCCCGGTAGACCGGAGTTCAGGTTTTTCCCCCTGTTGCTCGGTCGAGAAGAAAGACCTGCACACTTGTCAAAGCATCCCAAGAAGCCTCTGCACGCTTCTCAAAGTAGCTGGAAGGAGACTGTCTGCATGATTTTTGGAGCGGCATGACTTTCAGAGTAGAGGGGATTTCAAAATTCAAATAAACGAGATTTATTTGGTATTTTTTTTAATGAATGTAATTTGGAAAATTTGGGATTTTGATTTTGAATTTGATTTCAAAATCAATGGAGGATTTCTGGGGATTTTATTTTTGAATTTCAAAAGGGATATGGGCATTTATAAATACCCATACTCCTCTTGTAATAAAGTAGTTGATGAAAAATGAGTTTTTGAAAGTGTTTTTTCCACTTGTGTGTGGTTATGGGCTGAGGCCCGTTTGCCTTCGTCCTTTGGGATGTCGAGGGGTTTGAGGCCCCAACTTGCCTTCGTCCTTCGGAACGTCGAGGGGTGTGAGGCCCCAGGTATCTCTATTCTTTTCTCTCATCTTCATGTCTATCCCTGTTTCCCCTCGTGATCTTGAGATTCATCCTAGCACCTCCAAGTATCAAGGAGGGCATAATGCCTTAGAGGTGAGAGATCTCTTCGTTAGGATGAGTCCTAAGGTCCATAAGTTCCAGTCCCTTGTCTCCCATCCCCATCCTTCCTTCGCCACCTCCGCCAAGAAAACTGAAAATCAAAAGAGTCTGGCTATTTTAGGATTTTCGGGGTCGTCCTATCCTAGTCCCGGGAGGCTTCTTAGCCCTCCCACGATCCTTGATTTGCTTTAGGTTTTTTTTTCTCATTTCCGAAAAACCCCAGGTTTCTTCATGTCCGCCATCACCACATCACCAGAGTCCAACCCCCCACATGATTGCCATAGACACCTTCGTATATTTCTTGAAGTACGTAGGCAGCTTTTGAGGGCTTTAAGCACTTTAGCAAGGGATAAGAATAAGACCTCGTGTAGAGTTGCCCATCCATGAGCA
The DNA here is from genome assembly GCA_021397845.1 of Areca catechu. Classification (NCBI taxonomy): domain Eukaryota; kingdom Viridiplantae; phylum Streptophyta; class Magnoliopsida; order Arecales; family Arecaceae; genus Areca; species Areca catechu. The sequence goes on from CM038053.1 coordinate 68,897,270, forward strand.
TGAAGCATGTGACCTTCTTCTTGAGGAGGCCAGCTTCCTTACAGTCATTGGGCAGGGCACCGGTGGTAATGTATTTGATGTAGGGGTCCATCTAGCTTGTTTCAGAGGTGACTTGCTGGACCTCCACTATAGACTCAAAGTTAGGGGTCTCCAAGTATTCGATGAAGGTACGTCCCAGTAACAAATCTGGCAGGGTCGCCAGCATGTAGAGGACGTCTGCCTGAGCATTCTCCGCATGAGGGATGTGGGAAATATTGAAGTGTTGGAGGTTCGCTGTACATAAGCATACCTTGTCCAGATACTTTGCCATCAAGGGATCCCGAGCTTCGTACTCGCTGGAGACTTGGCCCACCATGAGCTACGAATCCGTAAAGACCTTCAGGCACTTTACACCCTGCTCTTGGGACACTTTCAGTCCTGCAAGGAGTGCTTCGTACTCTGCTTGATTATTGGTTTCCTTGAAGAGAAAGCACAGCGCATACTCGGCGACGACCCCATCGAAGTTGGTGAGGATGAGTCCAGCTCCACTCCCTCCAATGTTGGATGTGTCGTCAATGTGAAGAATCCACGTCATCACTTTCAGAGCTGAGTCCCGCTCAGGCTTGGCTCGCTCGTCCGCCCCCTCTGGATCTTCGGTCATCCGGTATAATCTACCAGGAAATCAGCAAGGACTTGTGCCTTCTATACTAGTCATGGATAGTAGGCAATGTCGAACTAGTTGAGCTTCACCGTCCACTTGGCCAGGTGCCCCGACATATCAGGGTGGTTCAGGATGGCTCTTGAGGCTGGTCAGTAAGGACCATGATTGGATGTGCTTAGAAGTAGGGCCTGAGATGCTGCATAAACATAATGAATGCAAAGATAATCTTTTCAGATCGAGTGTACCTAGTTTCTACATCACGGAGTAGCTTGCTAGTGTAGTAGACCAGCCACTAGGAACTATCCTTTTGGAGTGGACAAGCACTGAACTGATCACCTCCGGTGAGATCGTCAGGTACAAGAGGAGCTCTTCCCTAGGCTTCAGCCTAGACAGCAGCAGTGGAGAGGTGAGGAGCTTTTTCAGCCCATCAAAGGCCTCCCGGCATTCTTCCATCCAGGTGAAGTCGTGCATCTTACCAGCACCTTGAAGAAAGGCTGGCAGCACTTGGTGGTATGCGAGATGAAATGGCTTAATGCCGCGACACGCCCGGTCAAGCACTGAAACTCCTTCTTGAAGATGGGGTATCTCATGTTAGTGATCGCTTGGATCTTCTTGGGGTTGGTCTCTATTCTCCGTTAGGTGACCATGAACCCTAGGAATTTTCTTGCTACGATGCCAAATGCACACTTGATGGGGTTCAACTTCATCTGATAGAGACGGAGGTTATCAAAGACCTCCGCTAGGTCGGTGATATGGTCCAACTCTGGGCCACTCATGACAAGCATATCATTCACATAGACCTGTATGTTGCGACCGATCTGGTCTTTGAAGACCTTGCTGACTAGATGCTAGTATATGGCCCCTGCATTCTTGAGGCTAAATGGCATCATCCTATAGTAGTACGTACCTTTGTCGATCATGAACGTCGTGTGCTCCTCATCCTTCAGTTGCATACAAATCTGGTTATACCTAGAGAATGCATCCATGAAGCTAAGGAACTTGTGGCCCGAGATTGCATCCACCAGTTGGTTAATCTTGGAAAGCGGAACCTATCCTTTGGGTAGGCCCGATTAAGATCGGTGTAGTCCACATATATCGTCCACTTTCTGAAAGCTTTCCTGACCATCACTACATTAGTAAGCCAGTCAGGGTACTGTACCTCATGGATGAAGCCCACTATGAGGAGCCTTTCGACCTCTTCATCGATCACCTTCTACCTTTCTAAGGCAAAGCTTCTCTTCTTCTATCAGACTGAGTGGTAGTTGGGGTCAACGTTCAGCTTGTGAGTGATTACTTCTGGTAGGATCCCGGGCATGTTTGCCATGATCCAGGCGAAGACGTCCATGTTGGCCCACAGGAAGCTGAGCAGATGGGATCTCTCCTCGGATAGTATGGCTCCCACTTGCATAGTCTTCACGGGATCCTCTCCCAGAGAAAAAGATAATAGGGGCTCAACCGGTCTGCCCTTCGACTCCAGCTCCGTCATGCTTGATTGGTTAATGGCTGGGCTCTAGCTAGCCTCTCGTGGTCCTAGGATGGTTTGCAAACAGTGTTGGACCGGTTGCTAGGACCCTCTCATCTCCCCGATCCCCCAAGAAGTTGGGAATTGGATGAGGAGACATCTGGTGGAGATGATAGCATCAAGCAGATTGAGTCTAGGATGCCCCAGGATTGTGTTGTAAGGCGAAGGAAGTCTCACAATGGTGAATGTTGTCAGCATGGTGCTTTACCGAGATGGCATCTTGGTGGTTATTGGGAGTATAATCTCTCCTTCAACTAAGATCAAATCCTTAGTGAAGCCCACTAAGGGCACGAATACTAGTTTTATTTGGTCAGTGGACAAGTTCATCCATGCAAAAGCATTATAAAAAAGGATGTCGGTAGAGCTTCCACTACTAACCATGATTCTTTTTACAGGATGCTTCGCTATCATCATTTCCATGACAATAACATCATTATTTAGGTTATCAATCATAGTCGACCCCTCTCCCTCGTAGGGAAGTACATCATCACTCTCTTCCCTCCTCATAGCCTTCTTCGAGCTTTTCCTTGCCCCCTAGGAGATCATTTCCACTGGCTTCTCAGTGGGTCAGTTATTAATGGCAAGTTGCTGGGGCTCTTCACTTCGGACTACTGGGGTAGCTCCTCCCTCCACATATTTTTCAAGGTAGCTGTGCCTGATTAGGTCTTCTATTTCTCTCTTTAGGTGGTGGCATTCCTCAGTATCATGGCCATGGTCCTGATAGAAGCGATAGTAATAGGACTTGTCGCATCCAGCGGATGGCCTCAGTAGGGGAGGTCGGTGCAGGAAGCGCCTTCCCCTGATCTCCATGAGAATCTTTGCTCTCAGGGTGAGGAGAGTGAATTTCTCTTCCTTGGCAAGGTCAGTTCTGGGCCTAGGGCCCGACCGCAGGGCCAGATCGGTCTTCAAGGCCAGAGGGCTAGATGCTTCCCCGATGGCCTGCCTCTTCAGAGGCCTCCCGTCCAACTCCCTCCTGGTAAGGTCGGCCTTCTCCGTACAGATGTACTTGTGGGCCTGGGAGAAGAGCTCTGAATAAGTCTTTGGAGGCTTCTTGTCGAGAGAGTAAGTGAAACGATAGGTCTTGAGCCCCCTCTTTAGGGCTAGCATAGTGATGACTCATCAAGGTGGTAGATCTCTAGAGTGGCAACTTTAAACTGGGACACGTAGTCTCGGAGAGGCTCTCGATCCTACTGGTAGATCGAGAAAAGACTATCAGCCTAACATGGCACCTTCTTGCATGCATCAAAGTGTGCCAGGAACTTTTTCTCCAACTGTTTGAAGGAGTCGATGCATTTTGGCTCGAGTCGAAAGAACCAAGCTCGTGTAGCCTTATAGAGTGTAGCTAGGAAAGTGACATAGAGGAGAGTGTCGGTAGCTTTCTAGACCCTCATGAGGGCCTTGTAGCTTTCCAAATGATCCAAGGGGTCGGTTGTCCCATCATAGGGATCAACCTAAGGCATGTAGAACTAGTTAGGAATCGGTTCCTCTTGGATTTTGAAGGAGAAAGGTGGGCGGGTGTTGTGACCTGCTAGCTCACTGGGGGAGCCTTGTGTTGCCGTCAAGATCGCTGTGGCCCATAGCTACTATCGGCGCTGGGGTGTGCTCCCTTCCGTCTGGTCGTTCAGTGGTCCTGGACCTACAAAACAGGGGCTAGTGACCCAGACCGGGCTTTCCGGTGGGGGCACTCCGATGGTCAAGTCGGTGACGATCCAGGGAAACAGATCCTCCTGGTCGAGCCCCTCTTGATGGACTCCATGCTAGGAGTGAATGGTGTGAGAGTGGGATGCAAGTATGTCGGGGGAAGAGCAACCTAGCTAGAGGGATTCTCTATAGGGCATTTCTGCCTGCCCTTGCTTGGGTTTGCTTGTGGTGCTGTGCTCTCTGGTTGAGCTTGCACTTGTGTTTTTGTGTGTTATTGCCTTGCATCACATTGTCTTGCATTATATTGCATTACCTTGTCTGCCTCGCTTCTCTTAGGGCTTCGTAGTCTAGGTTACCATTGGGTGCCTATCTTGGGATCTTCGTCGGGCTGTCAGGCACGTGCGGCAGTGTCCCAAGGCACCTTTTCTTATTCGTGATAAGGGAAGCTGTCATATGTTCTGACATTCCTTCTGGTCGCCTCATTCCAGGAAACATGGCAGTACCTCGATTGGAGGGCTGTCATCCCCGAGATTCGAATCTCCTGGTTGACTCCCTCTTTCGGATGGTTCAAGTGGTTGGTGAGGAGCATGGCACCTCGATCAGTGGGCTTCTCCCCTTTTTGTTGTAACCGGTGGTTGCAGGTGGTCATTGTGGCCTGGCGGATGTCTAAGTGCAATCCTCGGATGGTTCGCCGGTGTCATGGGATGGCGGTGCTATCCCTTCGTTCATCGGTGCTTATGCCTAAGCTGGGGGCCGAGCTGGAAAAGCAGGGCTCGACTCTGACCTAAGCATCCCGAGCTCGCGGGCTCGCCTCGACGGAGGAGGACAGAGCACGGGCTCGATCCAGAGGGCTTGACCTCGGAGAGGCTCCATGTGGCGGAGGAGGGCTGAGCTTGACTCCGACCATGGGGCTCGATCTTCGAGGGGCTCGCTCTGGAGGGCAGAGCACGGGCCCGGTCCAGAGGGCTCGACCTCGGAGAGGCTCTACGTGGCGGAGGAGGGCTGAGCTCGACTCCAACCATGGGGCTTGATCTTCGAGGGGCTCGCTCTGGAGGGCGCTGCTCGGCTCTGGCCTGGGCATCCCGGGCTCGCGGGCTTGACCTTGTGGAGGACGGAGCTCGGCTTCAACGGGCGGTCCCGTTCTCCCCCGGGAGCTCAGCCCGGTGAAGGAGTCTGAGCTGGAAATCTGATGCGATGCCTGGCACGATGGTTTTCTATGATGTGGCGTCTAACAGCTACTCCACGTCAATGGTCTTACCATATTATTTGCCCCCCACTCCCAAGGCTCGTTAGTGCACCGTGCTCCGGTCGAAGGGAGTAATTATGATGCTGACGTAGAAAGGTGAAGATCTGGCACAACGATGGCTATGATTACCGGTGCTCCATGGAACGGTCTTTCAGGCCAGTGCAGGGATGCCACGTGGCCACGTCCGATGAGTAGTTAATGCTGGCACAGAATTCAGAATGACCGGGATGCCTTTTTCACTGATGGGCGGCACGTGGCACGAATCTGTTGGCGAAGAGGTCGTAACGGTAAGGATGCGCTGGGTCATTTCGAAATGAAAAGAAGTTCTTACCCAAAACATCCATTTTTTTTGAACTCTTCGCACCCGCTGCAGTACCCGAGTCTTCTCCTTTCTCTCGGTTGCCTCAGATCTTCTAAGGAACCAGGTTAGTTTCTCCTTTCTTCCTCCTTTATTTGAGTAGGGTCCTTCCTTGGAGTCTAAGGTTTTCCTTGGACCGAATTTGTCCCTTCATCTTCTTCTTCAAATCCTTTGCTTCTTTTTTCTTTAGGGATGTCTCAGTTCGGCCCGAACTTCTGCCCCATCACCAACCAGGGTGAGGCTGGTCCTTCTGAGCGGAGGCCAGCGTCTCCTTCTTCTTCTAGTAAGGAGGAGGACGTGGCTCGTTTCGAGTTTAGCAGGAGGCGCCCTCCTGGTTCGGTACTTATGAGGGGACCGGGATCCGGCCTGTTCCATCCTTTTCGTTCTCCTCCCTCTTCTGAACTTGTTCTTGAGTCCGTCCGATCCACAGGCCTTGGCAGGGTCGCCTCAATGATCATCGTCGAGGAACTGGGGACCATCCGGGACGTCTATGGCATATCGCACTCTGTCCAGCTTTTAATTCCTCGTCTGGGGGAGCGGGTTACCTCCAGCAGCCCGAGCCATATTGCCTTCTATGAGGAGACCTTTTCTGGGGGTCTCCGTTTTTCCTTCCATCCATTCTTTATGTCAATGTTGAATAATTATCGTTTGATCCCTGCTCAGCTAGTACCAAACGCCATTAAGGTCATCTTTTCTTTTGTTGTGCTTTGTCACCTTCACGGGTTTGTTGCTCGATTTTCTCTGTTCAGGGCTTTCTTTGCCCTGAAGCACCACCCGACTAAGGACAGGTGGTGGTCCTTGTCTTCCGTCCAAAGGGCATTAAGTTTGAGCTCCTTTCTTCCGTCAAGGGATGGAAGAGCAAGTTCTTTTTTGCCATGGTTGAGGGGGTCGACTGGGTATGGAGAGACCCGGACCAGTCCCCCAACTAAAACTCTGTGGTCGATGCAGCTGATCGGGATGACTATGAGCAGCTCCGCACCACCCAGATCCCTTCTCTCGAGATTCTGTTGTTAGAGCAGAATCTCTCCGAAGCTGGGGTCGACCCAACGAATGGGTTGGGTGAGTTCGATCTGAACTTTTCTTCTCTTTCCTTTTTCTTGTGCTCCTTACATTACTTTCTATGGGCTCTGACTATTGTATGGCTTGTATGCAGGCATGATCTTCACGGTAAGCGACTTGCTAGCAATCACCCAGAAGAGGCCGCCAATCGGGCTGGTCAATAAGCCTCTGTCGAGATGGGCCCAGGGCGAGAGCGCATCTGGACCACTCTCGTTGCGGCGGCTGACCCGAGTCGGGAGGTGACTGAAGCCGCTCCTACCGCACTAGCTAGCTGTAATTCATGGGTGACCGAAACTACTCCTGCACTGGTGGAGAGGGCGACGTCAACGGTGCCGGGGCCAGTCCAGCGGGCAGTCCGGAAGGTTCTGGAGTGGCACGGTCAATAGGGAACGACCTCTACCGTAAAACTTGAGGTGGTTGTCCGGGCAAGGGCCATAGCTGCTGCCGTTGCATCCTCCAGTCTCCCGAACCTGACTGTGATCAAGGTTGGGGGTGGGGAGGTCCAAGATGGGGCCGATCTTATGATCGAGGCACTATCTACAAAGGTGCCGGGTCCTCAGCCTATCCCCGGGGGCCCTGCTACTAGTGGGGCAAGGGCACTTACCCCTGGAGAGAGCAGGAGGGAGGAGGCACGGTGCTGACTTCCGTTCAAGCTGGGGTCGGAGAGCTCATTGCTCCGGAGCCCCACACTGGCTGAGCGCATGATGGATTTTTCAATCTAGCCATGCAATCAGCAGGAGATGGCCGGATTATGGCTGGGGGACATGCTTAGTGCTATCTTCCCCCATCTCTTCTTGGTAAGTGGCTCCACCTCTCTTTCTCTCTTTTCTTTCACTTTTTTTTTTGCTAACCTTTTACATGGTGCATATCGGTGCCAAGGCCCTCTTCATTAGGGACTACTATTGAAACTAGTAGTATAGTGAATAGCAGTGAGTGATTGAGATCGAGTCACTGAAGGCTGGCTTGAAGGGGAGGACCGAGGCGAATGGAGTGCTCGGTCAAAGGGTCAAGAACCTGGAGAAGCAGTTCGCCGACTCTGAGGGGTGAGGAAGGAGCTCCGGGAGTGTCATGACCAGGACGGAGCCGCTCGAGGAAGAGTGCTGAGGAGCTCGCCCTTGCTAAGAAGAGGCTGAAGTGGTACGATGCCGAGGCCATTCGATACAAGGAGGCCTCTCAATCTGCTCAGGCCGAGCTATCGACAGGGAAGGAGCGGTTGGCCATGGCTGAAAGGATGGCAGAAAAGTCTGCCAGGTCGACGGAGGCGGCCAGAGGAGAAGCCGCCGAGGTGAGGAGGGATGCTAAAGAGGCTGTGGCCAGGTATAGAGCCTCAAAGGAGTTCATCGTCGAGATTCATCAAACGGCATCAGATTCCTTCTTCAAAGGTTTCATGTACCTGTGCGGTCGAATTGAGGGATTCGTCCCTCACGAGGGCCGCAGCCGCCTTAGCTACCCTCATGCCTTGGACAAGGAGTCGGGCATTGAGGAAGCTGTCACCTCCGAACCTTCTCCACCAATCAAGGCTGGGACTGGGCCACCCGAGGCCAGAGCCGTTCAGCTAGAGGTTCTCGAAAATGGGACCTCACAGCCTCACGGCCTAGCCGGGGGGGCCAGTTAGAGAGGAGTAATTTTCCTTCTTGTTTTCCTTTTTTGTACTTGGTCTGGGTCACCTGGCATGTCGGGGACCCTGGTGCGGGCACCAGACTCAGAAGAAGACTTCAGAGCTCCATTTGGATCTCTGATTAACCTTGCCCGAAGAATTAGAGTTTTTGGTTTGTAATAAGAGTTGACTAGATCAACTCAATTTAGCTTGAGTCTACATTACCTGCATTTTATTTTGTTGAGTCATGTTGACTCAGTAGTGGACTAGGGCTTCAACCTGGGGTGTTACATTTTCTCCCAAGGCCTAGCAAGTGGGCACCACACTCCCAGCCACACTCCCAGCCATACACTTGAGTCCAGGGGGCGCCATATCTACATCCAGCAGCCTTTGGTCCCCACACCACAGATAGCAGCTTCCTTCTCTCATGCGCCAGTTGAGGAGAAATCCACCAGGAGTCCACAAATCAAGGGGGCGGCCCAAGTCTTTCCCAAAAGAACCAAACTAAGAAAGGAAAGAAATTCTCTTGGAGAGAATTTCAAGGAGGCGCCCACTACCTGCCAAAAATATCCAAAACAAAGATGGGAAGGGCCTTGACTTAGGGAGGAAGAAAAGGAGGAGTCCAAAAGAGTTGATCCATGGAAGGAAAGAAATCCTCTCTTGAAGACCCAAGCAAGGAGGCGCCATCTACCTGCCTTGTATAACCCAAATCAAATTTTTTTGGTACCTTGGCCGACCATATGTGTATGGATTATCCTGATTTGTAGATCCCCTCCTTTAGTCCCACATGGGAAGATGTAAAACCCTACTCCCTTGTAAAGCCCTATAAATTAAACCCCTCTTGTAAGTTTAAATCAATCAGATGAATGAAACCAAATTTTTTGTGAGCAAACTTTGTGTTTTCTCTCTTCCGCACTTGCATCCAGGTGTTGAGCTCCATGAGGGAGTAAATCCGGGTTCCCCAGGAACCTTGAGGAGGTGTGAGATCTCCAAAACCCAAAACCCTAGGTTAGCCACTCCACTCCCAAACCCTAGCCGCCATCACCCTTCTCTTTCCACTAAGCCATAGCATATTCCACCTCCCACGGCTTCTCTCTCCAAGTCCAGGCCGACCACCATCATCCAGCTATAGTCTAGGTACTTCAGATCCAAAGCTCTTTCCAGTGGGAGTCGAATCAGCCTTCAAGAGAATTTTGGATCTCAGTGACATCAGCTTTCAAGTTCTTCGAACTGGTAAATCCTTCCCAGAGTCTCTGAATCCCTCACTTGTTTTTCTTCTTCCCAGATCTTGAGTCCAGGAGAAGCCGACCAAACCATAAGACCAGTATTGGAGGATCCATTACGAAGATAGCCGACTCAGAGGATCCAACAATCTGCTCGAGAGAGTTCTTCCACTCAAATTCTGAGAAGATCACTGTCTGGTTAGTAAACCATCTCTCCTCTCTATTTCTGTCCTGTTTAAAGTTCAGAGCGAAACCCTAGGTCTGGGAGTTTCTCAACCCCCAGCGATCCGTTACTTCTGAACTACTCTGATAATTTAGTTTCTTCTAAATTGTGCTTTCAATCCTTACATAGTTTCCTTCAACTTAGTTTAGCTTTGCTTTGAGTCAAAGCCAATTTCTGAAATATATAAAAAAAAAAAGAAAAGAAATTAATCCTAAATTTACTTCTGCATACGCTTCTTTGTTCTTTGTTCTGCATCAGACCCGAAGATGTTTGTAGCTAACTTTTGTGAATGAAATGATAATTTTCCTGCCACCTGTTCCCGAGCACTACCTGACTCTTCCCCCTCACCCTCTTTTTTTTTTTTCTTTTTTCTTTTTTCTTCTTTTCTTTTTTTTTGAAATGAGTGGTGAGATCAGAGAGGAGGGTTCCACCTTGTCTGGGATTTGGTCACCAGGCTTCAGTGTCGGTGAGTTGGGCACAAGGTTTTGGTAGTTGAGAGCAGCTGGGCTCAAAGACTTCTTGGCCGAGAGCTGGGCCCCGGTCCAAGGTGCCTGAGAGCTGGGCTCAGGGCTTGAATGCCTTGAAGCTAGGCTCGAGGCCTTCTTGGCCAGAGAGCTGGGCCCCGGTCCAAGGGTTGCCTGAGAGCTAGGCTCAGGTCTTGGTATCTTGGAGCTAGGCTCGAGACCTTCTTGGCCGGAGAGCTAGGCCCCGGTCCAAGGATTGCTTGAGAGCTGGGCTCAGGTCTTGTCTTGGAGCTAGAATCAAAGTCTTGCCATCCGGAGAGCTGGGCCCTGGGTCTTGTTCTCCTGAGAGCTGGGCTCAGGTCCTGGCATTTTGGAGCTGGGCTCGAAGATGTTGATGATTTGAGAGCAACTTGGCTTGAAGATCCCTTGGTCGGAGAGCTGGGCCTTGGTCCAAGGTTGCTTGAGAGCTGGACTCAGGACCTGGCATCTTGGAGTTAGGCTCGAAGGCATTGATGATTTGAGAGCAGCTTGGCTCGAGGATCCCTTGGCCAGAGAGCTGGGCCCCGGTCCAAGGTTGCTTGAGAGCTGGGCTCAGGTCTTGGCATCTTGGAGTTGGGCTCGAAGATGTTAATGATTTGAAAGCAGCTTGGCTTGTAGATCCCTTGGCCAGAGAGCTGGGCCCCGGTCCAAGGTTGCCTAAGAGCTGGGCTCAGGCCCTGGCATCTTGGAGCTTGGCTCGAAGACTTCTTCTTCTAGAGAGCTGGGCTCCCGGTCTTGGTCACCTGAGAGCTGGGCTCAGGTCCTAGCGTCTTGGAGCTGGGCTCGAAGACGTTGATGATTTGAGAGCAGCTTGGCTTGAGGATCCCTTAGTCGGAGAGCTGGGCCCCGGTCCACGGTTGCCTGAGAGCTGGGCTCAGGTCTTGGGATCTTGGAGCTGGGCTCGAAGATGTTGATGATTTGAGAGCAGCTTGGCTCGAAGATCCCTTGGCTGAAGAGCTAGGCCCCGGTCCAAGGTTGCCTGAGAGCTGGGCTTAGGCCCTAACGTCTTGGAGCTGGGCTCGAAGATGTTGATGATTTGAGAGCAGCTTGGCTCGAAGATCCTTTGGCTAGAGAGCTGGGCCCCGATCCAAGGTTGCCTGAGAGCTGGGCTCAGGTCTTAGCATCTTGGAGCTGGGCTTGGAGACGTTGATGATTTGAGAGCAGCTTGGCTCGAAGGTCCCCTAGCTGGAGAGCTGGGCCTCGGTCCAATGTTGCCTGAGAGTTGGGCTCAGGCCTTGGTGTCTTGGAGCTTGGCTCGAAGATTTCTTGGAGGTTTTCCTGCAAGGCAGATAGATACTTGCACAAAAGAAAAACTATTATTATTATTATGGGGGAAAGCCTTATATTATTGATAGTGTCTTCGCAGATTATAGGCATTCCATGTTCGAGAGAACCTGACACCGTCGAGATCCTCGAGGTAATAGGCCCCCTGTATGAGAGCTTCGGCCACCTTATAAGGGCCCTCCCAGTTCGGTGAGAGCTTGCTGCACTCCTAGGGTTGAGATGCTTTTGCCCGGCATAGCACCAAGTCCTCGGGTCTGAAGACCTTTGGCTTGACTCGGGCATTGTAGTAACAAGCTACTCGTTGCCGGTATGCCGCTATCTATAGCCATGCTTTATCCCTTGTTTCTTCGAGGAGATCTAGGTTGAGTAGGAGGTGCACCGAGTTCCGTGCCTCATCGTATTGCTGCACTCGTAGCATGGGCATGTCGAGCTCGACCTGGATGATCGTCTCGATGCTGAAAATAAGGTTGAAGGGAGTCTCATCAGTTACCATTCTGGGCATTGTGTGGTAGGCCCATAGAATGCTTGGGAGTTCTTCCACCCATCTGTCCTTGGCCTCGTCCAGCCTGGTTCTGAGCCCTTGAAGGATGGTCTGATTAGTCACATCAGCTTTCCCATTTGTTTGAGGGTGAGCTACCGAGGTGAATCGGTGTTGAATGCCATATTCGGCACAGAACCCTTCGAACTCTCGATTGTCAAATTATCACCTGTTGTCAGTGATGATACAACGGGGGAGTCGGAAAAGACAAATAATTGACTTCCAGAAGAATTGGCGGACATTGGCTTTCGTGATCCGAGCCAATGGCTCCGCCTCGACCCATTTGGTAAAGTAGTCGATCGCCACCAACAAGAATCTTCGCTACCCTGGTGCAGGGAAAAACGGTCCCAAGATGTCCATCCCCTATTCGGCAAAAGGCCAAAGGGCTGAGAGCTGGGAGATGGGCGCTGCCGGCTGGCACTGTATGTGAGCATGGTGCTGGCATTTGTCGCACCTTTTAACGAAGTCGGCAGCGTCTTCCCTCATGGTCTCCCAAAAGTATCCTTGGCAAAGAGCTTTATAAGCCAGCATTCTCCCCTCCACATGGTTCCCGCAGAGGCCTTCATGTGTCTCCTGGAGCACGAAGGTCGCCTCTGTGGGCCTGAGGTACTTCAGGAGCGGGTAGGAGTAAGATCGGCAGTAGAGCTTGCCCTCTATCAGAACGAACCGGGAGGCCTTCTTCTTGACGAGGCCTGCTTCTACGCAGTCCTCGGGTAGAGAGCCATTGATAATGTACCTGACATACCTGTCCATCCAGCTCAGCTTGGGGGTGACTTGGTGCACCTCCTCTGAACCCTCGTAGCTTGGACTTTCGAGGTACTTGATGTAGGCGCGCCCCAACAATGAGTTTGGCAGGGTCGCGAGTGGTGGGGACACCAGAGGCACCGGAATAAGATAGAGACTTTTCAACCCTCTATGGGTTGATCAATAATTTATAAGTCCATATGTAATAAGGGATTAGCCTATCTGAGTCCATTTTAGTTGTTATTTTAGTCTTTTGAGTTGTTATTTCAGTTCAGTATTAGTCAGCTCATGTTGAGCTAGTTCAGTCTAGTGCTAGTCAGCTCATATTGAGTTAATTTTATTTTTTTGTGTCTTGTCCAAGTACACTGAAGACTCAAGACCATATCATCAAGTAAAGACTAAGTCCATCCAGTTTGAAGATATGGAAGTGAAGCCCAAGTCCAACCGAGCCTGAAGATTTGAAGACCTCAAGAGAAGAAATCAGAAACCCTGATTCCTTGCAGATGCCCTCTAGATGCCCAGATTCCCTTCCAGATGCCAAAGTATATTTATAGACCAGGGCATCCATGATTCCAGAGGTCCATCTACATGCTAGCCCAAAGAAATCAAGCCCAGGTGCCAAGCCCAAGCCTTTAAGAAGCAAGATACCAGGGAATATTCCTGCTACCTGGCTACCAGGTCACCCCAGCTTCCAGAGGCCCAAGCCCATCCGCCCGAGCCCCTTTGGGCCGGCCCCTTGCTGCTCCTAGAAGCCCAACATGCCCTTAGACATCCTTGGAGTGTTGAACAAGTCAAGATAATTTTTAGGTATTTTTTCTACCTAATGTTTCATTATTTTCTAGCTAGGATTTGAGTAGGAGTAGGATTCTTATGTAAAGACTAATGTGTCCTTACTTGGAGCCCAAGACTAAGGGTCTATTTAAAGGACCCTAGTTTCTTGTAGAGGATTGATTTTGATATATGAATTAAACTTGAGTTCTCTTCTATTGCTTTGTGATATCCTGCTTTGTTCTTAAGGGGTTTTATTGGTGCTTTCATCTTCCGGTGTTGCAACATAATTCCTGCCGCCAACCATCCTTCCAGAGCCCTGGCCGCCACCTCCAAAACTCCATTCTCCTTTGCTATTTTTCCTTGTTTCCTTGTTCCCTTGTGAGTTTTCTAACCCTTGACAAGTGTTTACAGGTGAAAGGGATATGCCCTACAAACCAATCTCTGTTGTATCTCCCAAACCATTGTAATTGATAATTTTCTAAATAAAGGCATTATTTTTCATCATACGCTGTGTTTATTATATGATGAACCCCATAGATTAGGGCTATGATTTTAGGGTTATGATGAGATCATACCAGTGAGACCTAAAATCTTAAAACCTTAATCTAAAGTATTCCTAGTCAAAGGAACCCTGAGTAGGGGATCAGGGTTTTCCGATAAGACTAGCACATCCCGGGTATACTGGAAAGGGTGACTGCTCTCACAGTCACTTGTGTATGACACTAATACTGGGATGTGGGTGCTCATTGGAGAATGAGTTCACTGATATGATCCAACTTGAGAACATCTAATGGAGTCTTAGCTACATGTCAATAGAAGGTTCTCATAGTTGGAGTGGTACAAGTAATCTTTTGACCTGAGACTGCCATAAGTACCTTATGTACATGAACCCATCCTTTGGTTCAATCCTAAACATGACACTGAGACATGCACAGGATTGATACTGGGAATGGTGAATTGAATATGAAGGTAATGAGTAGGTCAACAAGGAATCGATCACTCTAGTAAGAGGAGATTGCATCCAGCTAGTCAACAATCGCATGATGATTCAGGAAATCTTTGATCAAAGTGAAGATATTAGAGATGGTTTCTAATATCAAGATAATCGAATCATCATTATAAGATTGAGCTAGAAACAAATATAATATTGGATTTGACATATATCCATATCCATAGTTATATTTTGGGTGCAGGCTGATCGAAAGATTTAATTGTACGGTAACTCTCTACTAAAGGGTAATTTTGGTATTTCACCAGAATTTCCATATCTTCCGGGTAGACATGACACGTTGCTAGACGTCAATCTTGTCTTGTGGGTTGATCAAGTTCAAAGATCACATGTTAGGAAGAATCCTAATTGATCGATTCGGGTAAGCCCGGTTTGACCTAAATCGATTAGAAAGAGTTCTAATCAAATTAGGTCAACTTGTATTCGAACCCACTGCTGGCTAGATGTGGAACCCAATGGGTCACACACTTAAGAGGATTGATCAAGAATTTAATTTGGAATTAAATTGTCTTTGCAAGATAACACTCTAGCAGGTGTTGCAAGCCCTAGCTTCTATTCGGATCGGATTCGAATTAGGGTTCCGGATTGGTTCAAATTGGGTTCTAATTGGACCTAATTAGACCCTAATTAAGAAAAATGGGAATGTGGCTAACCCTATTGGCTAGCCATGTAGCTTGGCTAGCCTCCCCACCCACCCCCTTTTGTTTTTCACGCCAAACACCAAGAGTCCATGCGCATATGGACTCTTGGCGCGCCTTAAGGAAGAGTCCATGGCGCATGGACTCTTGGCGCGCCCAAATAAAATTCTCCGATGTTTTTATTTGGGCGGCCTCCTTAAGTGATTAGCGCACCTTCTCTCCCCCCTTGGATGAGAATCCAACGGCTGATGGGATTTGAGAAAGAAAGAAAGCGCTAACTCCTCCCGGGCGCGCGAAGTAACATCTCTTCGGAGATGAAAAGTCGCGACTTCCTTCTTTTTAAAACACCGCGGTTTTTCCTTTAAGAAGAGCCGTGGGATTTAATCTGGAAGGCCATGAGATGGGAGGATGGGGCGTGAGAAATTGGAAAGGGCGTGAGAAAGAAATTACGGAGAGGTGTGTAGGCGCCTATCTGATTTCTATTTAAAGGGTCGGGAAAAAAAATCAGAAGATGATGTAATCTTTTCTTTCTTCCTCTCCTGAAGACTCTTTTATTTTTCTTGCTCTTGCATTGTTTCCTCTACAGAGTAAACCTCTGTCGAAACTCTGCTACTGAACAAGATAAAAGTAAAAGTCTCCGACGGTAAAGAAAAGAAAGAAGTTCTGATTTCTTCCTTTCTTTCATACATTAAGACATCATTGTCTTAATTTCTCCTCCAACTTAAGACACGCCTATGTCCTCTTAGGACAAGGTCTTTTTCTTCAAGACAAGGGTATCTAAAGGGCCAAGGTCTTGGTGGAAGGAGGAGAAGGAGTCAAGGAAAGGAAAGCAAGCCTTTGTGTGGAGGAATTCAAGCCATAGTCCAAGCAATTGAGTTCTAGGAAGAAGAACTCAATAGAAGGAACCTTTGAAAAGAAGATAGAGTTGTCTTGATCACTGCTCTGTGTGGATCACCATCGGAGGGCGGACACTTGGATGCCTGGTGAATTCAATCAGCCCCTTCAACATCAACTTTGTTGGAATTAGCGATTACAGGTTGGTACTCTAATTCTAACAATCTATGTTGAATGTTAGTATGTATGTTTTAATTAGTAAAAAGGAGATCTTGGCTAAGGGATTTCGGTGCAAATTTCATCATTTTGAAATTACACTTCCGCTGCGGTGCATTTTGAAATCCCAACAACAGGTCCCCGAGTTCTACGAATCCAATGACTCCAGCCAAGCCTCAATCGGACCATCGAGCAGAAAGACGGGTATCCGTGGGTCTTTGGCTCGGTTTTCCAGGCCGCATCCATCAAGGAACAGGAGACCCCTTCACTGTGATCTTCATCGAGTACTTCAGACATTGTCAGGTACACCCCCTCTGCCACCAGTAATTTTATTGTAGGAGAACTTGCCCTAACCGAGGCTTCTCACCCCCGGCGATCCTTCTTTATTGCTTTTCTAGGTCCTAATCTGCATGCTTGACTTCTAAAATTCATATAGAATTACCTACAACTTATTTTGATCCAATTTTTGGGATTTAATCACTTAACTCCACATATAAAATACTCAAAAATAATCATATGCATATTAGTTCTGCATCATCTGGTATCAGAGCTTAGATTGGGGCTTGTTTTCTGCATCTTTTCAGTCCATATATGCTTTGTTATTTTAGTCATTTCTCCTTGTTCATAACTCCAAAAATTTTGAAATTTGATTTTCTGGATTCATATTAATTCAATGTGTTTTATGGAATTGTTTAAGATTTTATTTCGATCTGTATAGTTTCTGCAAGCCAAATATAGCCTATAAATTTTTGGCTCTATTTTTTCAACAAGACAATTTTGGAAGGTTTAGGATTTTGTTTAGCATCTCTTTGCATATCTTTTATTTTTAGTATATTTATGCATATTAGAGCATAATTTGAAAATATCTTCTTTTTTAATAAAATTCAAAAAAAAAAAAAAATACATATATAAAAGCTACCAAAACATCTAAATCCTAATTTGCATCCTCATCTGCCTGCCATCATTGCATAATTTACTTTAAGGGCACTCTCTTTATGCCAGATAAGGGAAGGAAGGTCATTACCTTTTCTTAACCCAAAACCACCATCTTTGCATTCCATCCCAAGCCTAACTTAAAATTAACTAGAATTAATTTTGCACTAGTGGGCTAGGGACACCAACTGGTCAGGTCCGGGCTAGTGTTAGATCACTGTGTCAAGTTAACCTGTGTGTGCCTTATGCTCAGTGTCTAGAACGGTGGTTCAGGGATTCAATCCCGTAGGGCTTGTGTGATGGTCCGCCTACTTGGCCAATCTCTGATTGGCATCTAGGATTGGCAATCAGGGACCTAACACTCCCCTTACACCTGCCTGACTGAGTACAGGGTTACTATAGGCTAGTTTGCCACCCTGATTGAGCACTTAGTTTTGGACTCTAGGTCTAGTCAGCTGTAGTCGGTTTGATCAAGTCTTGCATGAGCACTAGATCAAAAGCATCATATCAGCCATCATCTCTATCTCCTTGAACCCATGGATAAGCTGGAAGCCAAGATTCAAGCCCTTATAGACCAAGTAGCCCAAATGAACCATAAGTTTGACCAGATGGAGAATAAGATAGGAACCCTAGAGAAAACCCGTAGGACCCAGACTAGATCCAAACCTGAGTCACCTTTACCCTATGTACCCAAAACCTATGAACATAGATCCTATCCATCCACTCCCTATAAGCCTAGTATACCTGGTGGGGACACCTAAGGCACCAGAATAAGACAAAGGCTTTTTCAACCCTCTATAAATTGATCAATAATTTATGAGTCAATCTGTAATAAGGACTTAGCTCATCTGAGTCCATTTTAGTTGTTATTTGAGTATTTTTAGTTGTTATTTCAGTTCTGTACTAGTCAGCTCATGTTGAGCTAGTTCAGTCCAATGCTAGTCAGCTCATGTTGAGCTAATTTTATTTTTTTGAGTCCTGTCCAAACATACTGAAGACTCAAGACTATATCATACAAGTGAAGACCAAGTCCAACTAGATTGAAGACATGGAAGTATAGCACAAGTCCAACCCAGCTTGAATATTTGAAGACCCCAGGAGGAAAATTCAGAAAACCCTGATTTCTTGCAGATGCCCTCCAGATACCCAGATTCCCATCCAGATGCCAAAGTATATTCATAGATAAGGGCATCCATGATTCCAGAGGTCCATCTGCATCCTAGCCCAAAGAAATCAAGCCCAGGTGCCAAGCCCAAGCCCCTAAGAAGCAAGATACCAGGGAATATTCCTGCTACCTGGCTACCAGGCCACCCCAGCTTCCAGAGGCCCAAACCCATGCACCCGAGCCCCTTTGGGCCGGCCTTTTGCTGCTCCTAGAAGTCCAACACGCCCCCCTAGGCATCCTTGGAGTCTTGACCAAGTCAAGAAAATTCTTAGGGATTTTTCTACCTAATATTTCCTTATTTTCTAGCTAGGGTTTGAGAGGGAAAATGATTCTTATGTAAAGACTTATGTACCCTTACTTGGAGCCCAAGGTTAAGGGTCTATTTAAGGGACCCTAGCCTCTTGTATGAGGAGAATTTTTGATGAATAAAAAAACCTTGAGTTCTTCTATTGAGTTGTGTGATACCCTGCTGTGTGCATAAAGGAGTTTGTGAGAGTTTTTCTTCCCAGTGCTGCAATCATCTTCCTGCTGCCAACAAGCCTCTCAGATCCCTGGACGCCCACTCCAAAAAAGCCTTCCCTTGCTATTTTTTCTTTGTTTTCTTGTTCCTTTGTGAGTTTTCTAATCCCTGACAGGTCGTTTACAGGTCCCTGAGTTCCTACGAATCCAACGACTCCAGCCAAGCCTCAATCGGATCACCGAGCAGAAAGCCGGGGTATCCGCGGGTCTTTGGCTCGGTTTTCCAGGCTGCATCCATCGAGGAACGAGAGACCCCTTCGCTGCGATCTTCACAGACGTTGTCAGGTACACCCCTCTACCTCCAGTAGTTTTATTATAGGAGAACTTGCCCTAACCGAGGCTTCTCAGCCCCGGCAGTCCTTCTTTGCTACTTTTCTAGGTCCTAATCTGCATGCTGATCTTCAAAAATTCATACAAAATTCCCTACAAATAATTTTGATCTGAAATTCGGGAATTAATCACCTAACTCAACATGTAAAACATACAAAAAAATTGCATTCATATTAGTTCCCCATCAATACCCATAACTTATAGATCTTATGACTCCAAATCCTATGACTCTAGAACCTATGAGCCCATATCCCATGAGCCCAGTAGACCCAAGACCCATAGAGTTGAACCTAAATCCTATGACCCCAGATCCTATAATTCCATGACCCATAGATCTGCACCCTTATCCAATGAGCCTAGGGAGCCCATAACCCCTAGGTATCGGCCTAGTACTAGTCAAGTTTTTCATAGTCAACTTGAACCCCATAGGATTAGTATCCTTAAATATGAGCCCAATAATAAGCCACTACCCCTTAGTCAACCTGAACCTACTAGGAGTAGTTCCCATACTTAAGAAATAGGACCTAGCCAATTTTCCCTTAGCCGACCTTTTCCTACCATCCCTTTGATTGACAAGGCTTACATTAATGCAGAAGTGTATGTAGCTGATGTGAATTTAGTGGACGAGTATGAGGGAGAAGAGACACACCTTAGAAGATCAAGAATTAGTTGACCCTGTAGGTACCTAGGTAGAAGCCAACAAGAGTTAGTTGACCTTGTCTATACCCAGCCTGGTGCGGGCACCAGACTCAGAAAAAGACTTCAGAGCTCCATCTGGATCTCTAATTGACCTTGCCCGAAGAATTAGGGTTTTCTGGTTTTGTAAAAAGGGTTGACTTGGTCAACTCAATTTTAGTCTTGAGTCTGTATTTCCCTGCATTTTAAATTTTATTGAGTCATGTTGACTCAGTACAAGTCCTAGTAGTGGTCTAGGTCTTCTCCAGGTTGGTGCCACTTTTTTTCAGTCAAGTCAAGGTCCAGGTGCCACATTTTTTCTCCCGGCCCAAGCAAGTGGGTGCCACACTCCCAGCCACACGCCAGAGTCCAGGAGGCGCCACATCTCCATCCAGTGTCTTTGGTCCCTACACCACAAGAAGTAAGCTCCTTTTTTTTTCTTGCACCACTTGGAGAGATCCATCAGATACCTCAATCCAGGACGAGCCATTTCTTTCCAGATAACCCAAGCTAGGATGGCAAGATTTTTCTTGAAGAGAGGATCAAGGAGGTGCCCCACAATGTTCCATAAAAATCCAGTTATAAAAGGAAAGAGCATGTCTTGGGAGGAATTCAAGGAGGTCTCAAAAGTTTCCAAAAGTGCCAAAGCCATGAAGAAGAAGCCTAAACTTGTGGAGCAAGACTAGGAGGTGTCCAAATGAGCCAAACCATGAAGGGAAAATCCTTGATTCATGGAGAGATACTAGGAGACACCCCATAACCTGCCATTTGGAGCTATTCTCAAGTTTTCTTGGAGTTTTTGGGCTGCCCACTCATGGAAGGAGTCTTGGGAAGAGAATTTGATGCCTAAAGTGTGGTTAGTCCTATTAGTCCCACATGGGAAATGTATAAAATTTTATTTCTTTGTTATGTCTATATATTCAACTCTATGTAACTCTTGAAAACAATGATGAATGAAATCAATTTCTTTGTGAGCAACTTTGTGTTTCTCTCTTCCACACTTGTATTCAGGTGTTGAGCTCCGTGAGGGAGTAAATCTGGGTTCCCTAGGAACCTTGAGGAGGTGTGAGATCTCCAACCCCAAAACCCTAGCTTAGTCCACCCTTCTCTACTCCACCACACAAACCCTAATTTCCATCTTCATCCCACGCCCCTCTCTTCACATCGAAGCCGGTCACCAGCATCCAGGTTCAGATCAACTGTTTCAACTACAGAGCCAGTTCAAATGAGAGTCAGATCAGTATCAAGATCTCCGAAACTTCTACATCCAACAATCTTCATTAAGTCCTCAGGTCAGTGTCTTTCTTTGAGTTTCTGGTTCTTCTTTCGTTCTTCTTCTTCCAGATCCTGAGTTCGAGAAGGAGGCCAACCTTGCCATAGGACTACAATCCGAGGATCCATTGCGAAGATACCCCGTCTCCAAGGATCTACAATCTGCTTGAGAGTGTCCTCCAATTGAAGCAACGAGAGATATCACTGCTAGGTAACAAGAACCTTCCCTTCTCACTTTGTCTGTTTCGTTGAAACTCAGAGCAAACCCTAGATCTGGGGTTTCTCAATCCCCAGCGATCCTACTTTTGAGTTACTCTGATAATCCACTCCTTTTATTGTGCTATCTCTCATTTTCTTAGTTTTCTTCAACCTTATTTTATCTTTCCTTTGATCAATCCTAAAGCTATAGTGGAAGAACAATTAGAGGAAGAGAACCTAGATACTACTGCTAGAGCCTTACATGAGACACCATAGAGGAGAGCCAAATTATAGAGTCTAGTCCTAAAATACAAGAACCTGAAGAATTTATTAAGGACCTGATCTCTTTGAATCAGTACCCTCAGGATGAGCTTCCTCCTATAGTTTCCATTAAGGACCTCTTCCCTAAGATTAACCCATCCTTCTATTATGCAAACCCCATAGATATACAGCAACCCCCGTAAGGTTAGCCTCATTAGTCTAGGATTAGTCCCTGATGCCCCTTCTTTTATCCTATTTTATCCAACTAACCTTGAGCCTTTTTTTCCTACCCTACTAGACTAATTTTGAACCCACTTCCTATTTTCTGCCCTTTTTAGACACCTTCAGCATTTCTAGGATTATTAGATTGCATTTAGTTGAGATTAGCATACTGCATACATTCATCATGCATGTTAGGTTTGCATCTTACTTCTGATATACTCTTTGAAATTTGCTAGGAGTTCACTGTAAATTTTCATGTGCATGTCAAGCCAGGATCAAACCTAGAGAGCCTATAATCTGTTAGGCTTAGATCCAAAGAGATCAATAAAATTTCCTACTATAGGAATGCATAGTCAAGTCTGTTAGGTGTTGGTATGAGTCCTTTGCATCACCTGTTAGGAGTCTGCAAGTGCCCAGCATGTCACCACCTGCACTAATTTTGAAACAACTGGCTAATTCCCGAAGATGGACCAAAGAATTGGTGTAGTGGATTCTATCTTGGTTAGGCTTAAGCCTAAAAAAGCTTCAAGCTCGCAGAGTCGGACCTTTTAAAGTGATAGAGAAGGTTGGATCAAATGCCTAGGTGTTAGACTTGCCTTCGGATTTGGGCATTAGTTCTACCTTCAATATTACAGACCTGATTGAGTACAGGAAACCGGCAGCGATATCTATTGAGGCTTTTGGACCTATCCCCTCCTGTTATGAGTGACCTTAACCCAGAGTGTCCCTAACAAATTTGGCCTGAGAGAGGAGAACAGATCGAGCGTATCCTGGACGATCAAGCCATCATGGTATGGGCACCAGGATCCGACAGAGGCTCCTCAACCCTCTATGGATCTCAGATTAGGGTTCCCCTTCTATGAGTCCTGTAATAAGGCCTTGAGCCCAAAGCATTGTCATAATTTCTTGTCAAAATTTGTTTGGTCCTGTACCTTGACCAATTTGGGTCAAGTTAGGTTATGAGTCCTGTATTTGTTCGAGTCTGAGTTTGGACTGGGCCCAAGCCCAATTGAAGTCACTCTGGTTTTCTTCACCAAATCAAGTTATGGTGGGCCAACCCACCCCTTCCACTTGGGATAATGCCAACTCAGGTGCCACCTCAGCTACTTATGTGGTGCCATATCAGCTACCACTTGGGCATCCAAGAAGGGAAACAAAGTGGCATCCTCATGCTTTCCGCATGCCTTGGGCAACATTGGAAGGAAGAGACACCATCCCCCTCTTCCCTCCCTCACATCATGCCTTGTTCCATCAAAAGAAGGGCGTTGAAGAAACCAAGCCTCAAAGCAAGCCCCCTTCCAAGCTTTCTTCCCAAAGTGTTCTTGCAAGGAAGGAAGGTCAAAGGACACACTCCCCTCTTCAAGCCCTCAACTATGCAACGCCCATGGAGCTCTCCCTTGGTCGGCCTTGAATCAATCCAAGAAGATGGCGTTGAAGAGTCCAAGGAGCACATCCCTCCAAGCAAGCCATGCCCCACTCCTTCTTCCCAAAATAGTAGATTGCATTTAGTTGAGATTAGCATACTGCATACATTCATCATGCATGTTAGGTTTGCATCTTACTTCTGATATACTCTTTGGAATTTGCTAGGAGTTCACTGTAAATTTTCATGTGCATGTCAAGCCAGGATCTAACCTAGAGAGCCTATAATCTGTTAGGCTTAGATCTAAAGAGATCAATAAAATTTCTACTATAGGAATGCATAGTCAAGTCTGTTAGGTGTGGTATGAGTCCTTTGCATCACCTGTTAGGAGTCTGCAAGTGCCCAGCATGTTCACCACCTGCACTAATTTTGAAACAATGGCTAATTCCCAAAGATGGACCAAAGAGTTTGGTGTAGTAGATTCTATCTTGGTTAGGCTTAGGCCTAAAAAAGCTTCAAGCTTGCAGAGTCGGACCTTTTAAAGTGATAGAGAAGGTTGGATCAAATGCCTAGGTGTTAGACTTGCCTTTGGATTTGGGCATTAGTTCTACCTTCAATATTACAGACCTGATTGAGTACAGGAAACCGGCAGCGATATCTATTGAGGCTTTTGGACCTATCCCCTCCTGTTATGAGTGACTTTAACCCAGAGTGTCCACTAACAAATTTGGCCTGAGAGAGGAGAATAGATCGAGCGTATCCTGGATGATCAAGCCATCATGGTATGGGCACCAGGATCCGACAGAGGCTCCTCAACCTCTATGGATCTCAGATTAGGGTTCCCCTTCTATGAGTCCTGTAATAAGGCCTTGAGCCCAAAGCATTATCATAATTTCTTGTCAAAATTTGTTTGGTCCTGTATCTTGACCAATTTGGGTCAAGTTAGGTTATGAGTCCTGTATTTGTTCGAGTCTGAGTTTGGACTGGGCCCAAGCCCATTGAAGTCACTCTGGTTTTCTTCACCAAATCAAGTTATGGTGGGCAACCCACCCCTTCCACTTGGGATAATGCCAACTCAGGTGCCACCTCAGCTACTTATGTGGTGCCACATCAGCTACCACTTGGGCATCCAAGAAGGGAAACAAAGTGGCATCCTCATGCTTTCCGCATGCCTGGGCAACATTGGAAGGAAGAGACACCATCCCCCTCTTCCCTCCCTCACATCATGCCTTGTTCCATCAAAAGAAGGGCGTTGAAGAAATCAAGCCTCAAAGCAAGCCCCCTTCCAAGCTTTTTCCCAAAGTGTTCTTGCAAGGAAGGAAGGTCAAAGGACACACTCCCCTCTTCAAGCCCTCAACTATGCAACGCCCATGGAGCTCTCCCTTGGTCGGCCTTGAATCAATCCAAGAAGATGGCGTTGAAGAGTCTAAGGAGCACATCCCTCCAAGCAAGCCATGCCCCACTCCTTCTTCCCAAAATAAGCATGCTAAGGAAGGAAGTCAAGGGACCAATCCCCCTCTCCAAGCCTTTCCTCATGCCATGCCCAACCTCAAGTTATTTGGTCGGCCAAAGAGAGGGGATGATGGAAAATTTTGGGCGCCACCATGATTATTGTAATTTGAATTTCAAATGGGCCTTGGGTGCCTATTTAAAGGACCCAATCCCTCTCTTGTAGAGCTAATGAACGAATGAATGAATGAATGATTGAGTGATTAATGAAAAATTTGAGTTTCTTCCACCCTCCAACCATTGTCTCTTAGGCTAGGTTTGAGTGGAATTGCCTTCGTCCCCAGGGACGTCGAGTGGTGTGAGGCCACCTGTCCGTCGCCCCAGGACGTCGCGAATCCTTCATCCTCCAGGATGTCGCGTGGTATGAGGCCACATTCCTTCGTCCTCCAGGATGTCGCGGGGTGCGAGGCCCCAAGTTATCTCCAACATCGACTTCGGAATCCAACCGGATACCGGGCTCGAAGCCCCTTCCCAACTCCAGCTCAATTCTTTCCGTGCATCTCCACATTCCGCTGACCTTTCTTTTGTTTGCCTACAGGTCCTCCCTGGCATCTCGGGCATTGGAGACAGTCAGCTTTGCCATCGCGACCTCCCGATCCAAAGCCAGTGCTCCCACGGGTTTGACTGCTCGGGCATCCAGGCTGCATCCATCGAGTTGAGCGGTCTCTGCACCAGGCGCTTCAGAAGTTTGAGGTTTGCTTTCTCTTTATCTCCTAAGTAGATATTGTAGGTCGATCTAGTCCTATCGGGGTTTCTTAATCCCGGGGTCCTGTTCTCGTTTTCACTTTTAGGGCTTTGAACTGCTAGCGTAAGCTTACATTACTCTTCTTTCTTATTTCTTGCCTTTGCTTGTGATCGGGAATCGAAACCCTAAAAAAAAATATCTAAAACTCATCAAACATAAAAAAAAAAGAAATTCCTTGCTTCATAAGCATTCATCCCAGCATCCCTAGCCCTAACCCCCCCTGGCCTCCACATCACATCACGACCCGGGGCTGCGACTATCAACGCTTCCTGGTCCGATGGCAAGGCCAGCAAGAGTCGAACGATTTGTTGATTTCTTGAGAGGACTTGCAGCGCCTCAACCCAGACCTCCTCAAGAGATATGTGAGCCAGCCTGATCTTCACTCGACAGGGTCGAGTTTCCTCCCATCTTGGGAGAATTGGTGGGGACACCAGAGGCACCGGAATAAGACAGAGACTTTTCAACCCTCTATGGGTTGATCAATAATTTATAAGTCCATCTGTAATAAAGGCTTAGCCCATTTGAGTCCATTTTAGTTGTTATTTGAGTATTTTGAGTTGTTATTTCAGTTCAGTATTAGTCAGCTCATGTTGAGCTAGTTCAGTCCAGTCCTAGTCAGCTCATGTTGAGCTAATTTATTTTTTTGAGTCCTGTCCAAGTACACTGAAGACTCAAGACCATATCATACAAGTGGCCAATCTCCTGAAATCTGGAGTGGCAAGTATGGTTTAGCGGCTGGTCAAACCCTATCGGGTGTGCTGGAAGTAGCCTGGGCTTAGCAGACATTATTAGCAAAAATGAGTCCGGGCGAGTAACCTGATCTCTGATCCGGAGGTTTTACTGGTGTAGTATACCGGCCTGAGATTTGTCCTTGTCTGCACGGACGAGAATCGAGTTGATCTCCAGCAAATGAAGTAGTACTGTGAAACCAACAAGGGGTATAAAGGGGGAAGGAAGAAATTTCTTCAGCTCTCGCGTGTCCTGCCACTCCTCCGTCCAATGAAGTTGTGCATCTTGTACAATGCCTTGAAAAATGGGAGGCAACGATCGACTGACCTCGAGATGAATCAGCTCAGGGCGGCAATACGTCCCATCAAGTGCCTGACCTACTTCTTGGAGGTCGGGTGCTCCAAGTCGATGATCGCCTGGACCTTCTCTAGTTTGCTTCAATACCTCTCTGTGTCACCATGAAGCTAAGGAACTTTCCTGCTGCCACTCCGAAGGTGCACTTCGCTGGATTCAGCTTCATCTGATGTTGCCGTAGGTTGTGGAAGGACTCAATGAGATCAGCATATGATTCGAGCTCGGCTTGCTCATGACATGCATGTCATCCACATACACTTGCATGTTCCGATCAATTTGGTCCTTGAAGACCTTATTGACCAGATGCTGGTACGTGGCTCCTGCATTCTTCAGATCGAAGGGCATCATCTTGTAGCAGTATGTCCCTTGGTCGATGATGAAGGTGGTGTGCTCCTCATCCTCTGGGTGCATGCAGATCTGATTGTATCCGGAGAATGCATCCATGAAGGAGAGTAGCTTATGCCCAGAGATGGCATCCACCAGCTGGTCAATCTTTGGCAGGGGGAGCTATCCTTCGGGCATTCCTTGTTGAAGTCGGTGTAGTCTACACAGGTCCTCCACTTGCCATTGTTCTTCCTTACCATCACCACGTTTGCCAGCCAGCTTGGATATTGGACCTCCTGATGGGGACATCTCAAGCATGGATCTTGAAGCAAGCATAATTCTTGGAGTGGCACAGATCTTGAAGCATTTTGGAATAAATTTATTTAGGATTTATCTTTTGTTTAAAATTTGAATTAGGATTTGGTTGGTTAGGATTGATATATGGATAGGCTTATCTTATCCTATCTTATATTTGAATTTGATTTAGGATTTGGTTGGTTAGGATTGATATATGGATAGGCTTATCTTATCCTATCTTATATTTGAATTTGATTCGTTCTTATCTTTTTATCTTGTATTCAAATTCAAATGAGGGTTGGAAAATCTATAAATACCACCCTCAGCCTTTTGTAACAGGAGGATGGATGAATAAAATTTCTTTTGTTCTGTGTGAAGGATCTGTGTGCTCCTAGGGTATCTGTATGATCCCTTCTCCATCTTCCCAGGGTTTCTGTGTGATCCCTGATTTTGGGCATCTGTGTGAGCCCAGGGCATCTATGTGAGCCCCTTTGCTATGTGCTTGTTCTTCTAGGGCATCTGTGTGAGCCCTTTGCTATGTGCTTGTTCTTCTTGGGAATCTATGTGAACCCCAGTATTTTTCTTAACCCTGCACCCTCTTCTTTCCTCCCTCTTTGCAAAATCCTAATCTCTGGTGACTTTCATGCTCGCCAGCGATCCAGTCCAATCCCTGTCCCGCATCAAAATGGTATCAGAGCTAAAGGATTAGGATTTTTCTTCTTCATCACCGGCCCACTGTTCTCTTTCTTCCCTATTTCAAATCTCGTCCACGGATCCTTCCCCAACATCGACGTCGGACCATTCTCCCCCCAGCCATCCTCAACCCCAGCTCCCAGCCGCTCCGTGAAAGACTGGTCCGCCGACCTCACCGGAGAGATCACCTCCGAGCCCACCGGCGGTCATCTTCTTCTCTCCGTCAACGACATCTGCCCTACCTACAGCCGGCGACCCCAACACCTGATTCATCGTCGCCCTCAAGCTTCAGATCGAATGCTCCACCAGATCACCTCAGTGCTCTCCGTTGGCTAGCTGCATTCCTTCGCATGGCCGCCACCGTCATCAACCTCGCTCAGCATCGGAGTCCTTTTTGATTGGTTTCAGTTCCATCAACCTCGCTCAGCCTGATTCGATGGAGTCGAGTTCACCCCACCGTAGGAGAATGATGGGGACATCTCAAGCACGGATCTTGAAGCAAGCATAATTCTTGGAGTGGCATAGATCTTGAAGCATTTTTGGAATAAATTTATTTAGGATTTATCTTTGTTTAAAATTTGAATTAGGATTTGGTTGGTTAGGATTGATATATGGATAGCTTATCTTATCCTATCTTATATTTGAATTTGATTTAGGATTTGGTTGGTTAGGATTGATATATGGATAGGCTTATCTTATCCTATCTTATATTTGAATTTGATTCGTTCTTATCTTTTTATCTTGTATTCAAATTCAAATGAGGGTTGGAAAATCTATAAATACCACCCTCAGCTTTTGTAACAGGAGGATGGATGAATAAATTTCTATTGTTCTGTGTGAAGGATCTGTGTGCTCCTAGGGTATCTGTATGATCCCTTCTCCATCTTCCCAGGGTTTCTGTGTGATCCCTGATTTTGGGCATCTGTGTGAGCCCAGGGCATCTATGTGAGCCCCTTTGCTATGTGCTTGTTCTTCTAGGGCATCTGTGTGAGCCCCTTTGCTATGTGCTTGTTCTTCTTGGGAATCTATGTGAACCCCAGTATTTTTCTAACCCTGCACCCTCTTCTTTCCTCCCTCTTTGCAAAATCCTAATCTTGGTGACTTTCATGCTCGCCAGCGATCCAGTCCAATCCCTGTCCCGCATCACCTCCCGAACGAAATTGGTGGCTAGGAGTTTGTCCACTTCCTCGTTGATATCCATCTGCCTCTCCGAGGTGAAGCTTCTCTATTTCTGCTGGACTGGCCTGTGCTTCGGGTCAATGCTCAATTTGTAAGTAATGATGTCAAGAGGGATACCTGGCATGTTCGCCACTGTCCAAGCGAATACATCTGTGCTTGCCCATAAGAACTCTAGTAGTTGAGCCCTCTCCTCCTCGGGTAGCTGGGCTCCAATCTGCACCATCCTCGTAGGGTCATCTCCGAGCAGATAAGAGAGTAGGCGCTTGACCAGGCCTCCCCTGGGGTCTTGAGTTCTTTGGTCGAGATCATCTGCCTTGGGATCACCCTCAGGAACCTTGGCCCCAGGGAGGGTTTGGAAGCAGTGCTGCACTGGCTGGGGTGCTCCCCTCATCTCCCCGACACCGTAGGGACTGGGAAACTATACCAATAGTCTCTTGGTGGAGACAACGACATCGAGTAGGTTGAGCCCGGGCTGGCCCAGAATCACGTTGTAGGTGGAAGAAAGCCTGACAACCATGAAAGTCATTATAATGGTGCTCTGCCGATGTGGGGTCCTGACAGTTACTAGGAGAGTGATCTCTCCCTCCACCCTTACAGAAGTACCTGTGAAACCAACAAGGGGAGTATGCACAGGTTTGAGTTGATCGGGAGAAAGGTTCATCCTGGAGAAGGCATCATAAAAAAGCACATCTGTGGAGCTCCCACTATCAACCATGATGTGTTTTACAGGATGCTTCACGATCATCATCTCGATGACCATGGCATCATTATTTATTTTTCCTCTCATCTTTCCCTTCCCTCATAAAGGGGAGTACATTCTCAGGATGCCCTGCCCCCTGGGCCTTCTTGGGCGTGCGCGTGGCTCCCCAGGAGATCATACCCACCAGCTTCTCGGTAAGGTGATTGTCGATTGTTGGAGCTAGTGAAAGAGCAACGAGCGCTTGGAATTCCACTTGAGGTCTGCCCCCCCACGAACCTCTTGAGGTAGCCCCTCTTGATAAGTTCTTCGATTTCTCACTTGAGGTTGTGGCATTCCTCGGTATCATGGCCGTGGTTGCGGTGAAAGTAATAGTACTTCACCTTGTCACGGCCAGTGGAGGGCTTCATCGGAGGCGGGCATCTCAGGTAATCCTCGTCTTAGATCTCCATGAGAATTTTTGTCCTCGGGATGAGGAGGGGGGTGTAACTCTCCTCGGGAACGGGAGCACCTTTCGATCTTGGCCCCCTTCGAGAGTTCGGAGCCTGAGGTCCTGGCTTCCAGGTTCCGGGCATCTCGGTGGGGGTCGGCTTCTTCAGAGGTTTTCCGTCGAGCTCCTGTCTCGTACGATCCACCTCCTTGGTGCGGATGTACTTCTGGGCTCGAAGGAGGAGCTTGGAATAAGTCTTAGGGGGCTTCTTGTCGAGCGAGTAGGTCAGGCGGGAGGTCCTGAGCCTTCGCTTTAGTGCCAGCATGGCAACTGGCTCATCAAGGTTATAGATCTCCAACGCGATAGTCTTGAAGCGGGCCACATAGTCCTGTAGTGGCTCACGGTCCTGCTATCGGATGGAGAAGAGGCTGTCCACCTCTCGTGATAATTTTTGACAGGCATCGAAGTGGGCCACAAACTTCTGTCCCAACTGGACGAAAGAGTTGATGCTCTCCGACTCCAAGCAGGTGAACCACACCCGGGCAGCCTTCCGGAGAATAGCGAGAAAGGTGAATACAAAGAAGAGCGTTGGTGTCCCCTTAGATCCTCATGAGGGCCTAGTAGCTTTCCAGGTGGTCCAGGGGGTCGGTGGTCCCATCGTAAGGATCTACCTGCGGCATACGGAACTGACTCAGAATCGACTCCCCTTGGATTTCTTAAGAGAAAGGGGGATGGGCATCGTAGCCTGCTGGCTCGCTAGCTTAGCCCAGTAGATTGGCAAATTGGCGGGATAACTCTGCCAACTTGGGTCATGCTCTTCCAGGCGCTTCTCCGCCGCGTGCCTGATGTCTTCGTCAGTAGACCCCTCCACCGAAGGAGACAAAGAAGGTGACATGGGTGCATGGCACCCGTGGTGGGGGGTCTTACTTTTTCTACCTTGGTGGGGCTTGGATACTGCTTGCCCTAGATTTGGTAAGTGACTCTTCTTGTCGGCAGACCTGGCTCGTTGTCTTTTCACTGGAGTTTGATGGCTACCCTGGTTGTCAGTAATGGCCCGCGGCTGCGAAGGCCTTCCTTGGAAGGAATGCAGGCTATCGCAGGGGGCCGCGACATGGGCCACGGTAATCCCTGGCTACTGATGGGTAGCCAAGGACCGGTGCTGGTGTTGAAGCTGGTGCACTACTGTGGAAAGGATCTGCATTTGCTGGGCGAGTGCGGCCAGCTGGGACTTCGTCGGAGGTGGTGGAGCCGAAGCGGATGGCCCTGCCTCTGGGTTGTGCAGGTTTCCCCGAGAGGGGGAGTCCCCTGCATAACCGATGGAGGCCTCTCGTGCCCGTGTCATCACCATCCTCCCGTGGAACTTGTCTATTAAAAAGGGGGGGCTTGAGCTAGATCAAAGACTGTTCACAATCACCCCTACCTGGCATGCCAATCTGTTACTGCCAAGATTGTCATGGCCTATAGCTGCTGTCGATGTCGGGGTGTGCTCCCTTCGCTATCTGGCCGTCCGGTGGTCCTGGACCTGCAAAACAGGGGTTAGTGACCCGGAACGGGGTTTTTGGCAGGGGCACTCCGATGGTAAGTCAGTGACGATCCAGGGGAATAGATCCTCTTGGTCGAGCCCCTCTTGATGGACTCCATGCTACGAGGAGTGAATGGTGTGAGAGTAGGATGCAAGTGCATCAGGGGAAGAGCGACCTAGCTAGAGGAATTCTTTGTGGGGCCTTTCTGCCCATCCTTGCTTGGGTTTGCTTGTGGTGCTGTACTCTCTAGTTGAGCTTGCACTTATGTTTTTGTGTGTTATTGCCCTGCATCACATTGTCTCGCGTTATATTGCATTACCTCGACTTCCTCGCTTCTCTTAGGGCTTTGTAGTCTAGGTTACCGTTGGGCACCTGTCTTGGGATCTCCGCCGGGCTGTCAAGCGAGTGCAGCAGTGTCCCAAGGTGCCTTTCCTGATTCGTGATAAGGGAAGCTATCATATGTTCTGACATTCCTTCTGGTCACCTCATTCCAAGAAATCTGGAAGTACCTCAATTGGAGGGCCACCACCCCCGAGATTCAAACTCCTGGTTGACTCCCTCTTTGGGTGGTTCAGGTAGTTGGTGAGGAGCGTGGCACCTCGATCAGTGGGCTTCTCCCCTTTCTGGTGTAATTGGCGATCGCAGGTGGTCATTGCAGCCTAGCAGATGTCTCAGTGCAATCCTCGGATGGTTCTCCGGTGTCGTGGGATGGCAGTGTTATCCCTTCGTTCGCCGGTGCTTATGCTTGAGCTGGGGGCTGAGCTGGAAAAGCAGGGCTCGACTCCGACCTAAGCATCCCGAGCTCGCGGGCTCGCCTAGACGGAGGAGGGCAGAGCGCGGGCCCGGTCCAGAGGGCTCGACCTCGAAGAGGCTCCACGTGGCAGAGGAGGGTTGAGGTCGACTCCGACCATGGGGCTCGATCTTCGAGGGCTCGCTCTGGAGGGCAGAGCATGGGCCCGGTCCAGAGGGCTCGACCTCGGAGAGGCTCCACGTGACGGAGGAGGGCTAAGCTTTACTCCGACCACGGGGCTCGATCTTCGAGGGGCTCGCTCTGGAGGGCACCGCTCAGCTCTGGCCTAGGCATCCCGGGCTTGCGGGCTCGACCTGGTGAAGGATGGAGCTCGACTTCGATGGGAGATCTCGTTCTCCCCGAGGAGCTCAGCCCGACGAAGGAGTCTGAGCTGGGAATCCGATGCGGTGCCTGGCATGATGGTTTTCTGACGTGGTGTCTAACAGCTACTCGATGTCAGCGATCTTGCCACATCACCTTGATTCTCTACAAATCGATGGGATAGATCGGCCAGCTTGCGCTCTTGCTCCTCTAGGTGCCTCTTTGCTCGTCGATGGATGGCCTCATCAGTGGACTCCTCGGCAAAGGCCACAGAGGTGAAGAGGGCATAAAGTGGAGGAACTCTTGCCTGAGTTCCTAACCGTGTTGGCACTGCCAGTGCGAGAGTGCACCATGATTTAAGGCCAGGGAATGGCTCTCCAAGCCGGTCAAGACATCTTGCTATTACTTCTTGACTGCCAGCTGGTCTCCTCATGGGTGAGAGGCTGCATGTGATGGTCCCTCCTAGAAGAATTATAGGTTGGTGAAAGAATGGTGCCCTAAAAGCAAATCTTTGTATGGGCATTTATGTGATCTTTCAGCTCATGTATGATATTATTTATTAATAAAAGGTATTTGATTCATCATAATGCTGTCTTATCAAGATTATGATGAACCCCATAGGTTAGGATAATAGAATTAGGGTTATGATAGAGATCATAATGGTGAGACCTAGGTTCTATAAACTTTAATCTAAAATATTTCTAGTCATTAGATAATTGATTCAGGGATCGATGAATTCTAAAAGACTAGGACATCCTATGTATGCTTGATGGAAAGGATGGTTGGTCTCATAACCACTTGTATAGAGATACTAATACAAGGATATGGGTGCTCATTAGGTTATGAGTCCACTAAACTGATCTGACAAGAGAACATCAAATGGAAGTCTAACTTACTTGTCAAAAGAATGTTCTTCTAGTGGGAGTTGTGCATATGATCCTTGGACCTGAGACTACCATAATATCTTGTGCACATGAATCCATGTTTTGGTGCATACTCATTCATGGAAATTAAGTCATATATGGGGTATTTCTGGATATGGTGGATTGTGTATGAAGGTAATAAGTAGGTCAATAAGGAATCAATCACTTCTAGTATGGGAAGAAACTATCCCGTGTGATCTCTTCGAATGATAACCCAGGAAGTCTTTGATCAAAGTATGATGAGATTAGATAGGATTTCTAATCTTTCATCGATTGAGTCTTCATTATCAAATTGAGATTCCAAAGGATTAAGTGCTAGGGTTTGACATTTATCCATGCCCATCACTTAATCAGGATAAACGGAGATCGAAGAATTAAATTGCATGGTAACTTTTCACTGAAGGATATTTTGATAATTTCTATCAAATTTCTCATCTTCTGGGTAGTCATGATATGTTGCTAGATGCCAATCATGTCTTGTAAGTTTTCATGAATTACATAGATTGGATTCATGAGTCAATTTGGAAGTTGGTTCAAATTTGCAACTTAGGTCAGCTCAATTTGACCTAATGAGGTCAATCAGGTTCGATTGGATCGAATTGGCTTGGACCTAGACCTATATCTGGCTAGATGTAGAATCCAAAAGGTCACACACATTAGGAAATTGGCCAAGGATGTCAATTATATATTTATTAGGGTCATGGAATTCTAATTGGCTAGCTAATTGACATACTAGCATATGTTGGCTAGCCCAACTCCTAGCCCAATTGGATTGGGTCAGCTTGTTTGCTAATTAGGCTAACCAATTTAAGCGGTATTTAAATTGCATTGATCCCTAAGTGGGGCAGCCTAATTCAGTATTTATCTATATTTATTTGGGACTTATCTTGGATTTATGAAGAGTCTTACATGCCATGGACTTTTGGCACCAACTTACGATGTGCACCAAGAAAAAGTGTGCAGGAAGGCCAGATAAAGTTCAAAGGACTTTTTCCTTATCTTCACACCCTTTTGGAAGAGGTTTGACCAGTCAAATGATAGAAAATTTGGCATGGAAGGGGTTGGTGCAAAATGAAGAGCTGCGTTTCTTCATTTTGGCGCTAATATAAGACCAGGAGTCCTTCTATTTGAAGGCTCTTGTATTTTTCCGACGTTTCATTTTTGAAACCACACCTTTTAGCCTTCCCATAACCAGTTAAAGCAACATGGCAGATGGAGAAAAATGCTAGAAATTGAAGAGACAATGTTCTGTCTCTTGGCGCATGAAAAGCATTATCACGATATGTCCTTTTATCCTTATAAGACTCTTTCTACTTGAAGGGTCTTATCAAATGACTGAAGGAGAGACATATCAGGCACCTCATCCCTCTCTATAAATTGGTGTCGGTAATCTGATGCCAAGGTATGAGAGTTTCCCATCAAAATACTACTTGCTATTTTTTCTCCCTCTTCCTTAAGACAAGGTTTGTCTCTTTAAGACAAGGTTTGTCTCTTTAAGACAAAGCTTATTTTTCAAGACAAGGCTATCTAATTAAGATAAGAGCCTAGGAAAAAAAATAGAAGGGGTAATAGGGATCTAAGAGAGGATTCAGAGTGTTCTCTGAGAGCCCTACAAGAGGGTAGGGGATCTAGCAAAGGAAAAAAGTTCGAAAGGCTGCCGGAAGAGTACTAATCAAACAAACAACCTTCGTAGGAGTGCTTCCTTGGTTCGATTTCTGTGTGGATCACCTTTAGAGGGTATGTACTTGTGTGACTTGTGAAAATTAAGGAATACAGCATTCCAGGTATTCCTCTGTAACCCTAAAGTTTAGATTTATTAGTTGTCATGATCAAGTGGTCCTAGGGTTTAGGGTTCCGGCCGGTTAGGATTTCGAATATGAAACTTTTTGAAACCTAGTCTTCCGCTGTGCCCAGCCTAGGTAACCCAACAGTGGTATTGAGCCACCTTGATGCATGCAATTAGTAATCTCTTTAGTGTTGATTACTTACTATGCTATGAATTGATGCATGATTAGTTCAAATACATATATATGTGATATGTTATATCCTAGTAACTACTTTGGATTGGGTTGGTTACCATGGCCATCTAGTCATAGAAGCCAAGTAGGGTTTAAAGGCCCTCTTTTTCCATTTAATGGGATCTCCTATGGCATGTAGGGTGCCGCTGTGACCATATCCCATGAACAAGTAAGGTGAATGGATTGATGTTATAATCATGTTCATATTACGCATATTAGGGTTAATATGCTTGTTTGCTAGAATGAGTGTCATAATGACATGATTAATTAGGATGTATTTGAGACCTTAAAAATCCTCATAAAAATTATATTAGTCATAGTGTAAGTTAATCGTGATTCAAATCCAATTAGGGTTTGATTAGCCAATTGGTGTCTAGGCAAGTGGTTCTGAGAAGGTAAAGAGAATGAGGTTTTTAATTGGTTCCGTTGTCTAACATGGCCAATTTAATTGGTGTCTAAGGAAAGCAATGGGGGATCTCCTTATCTCTTCCACTTACTTGGCCAATTTGGTCATATCTAAATCCTAAATTAGAAATACTAATTGATTAAGCACACTACAAATTGCCTTCCTTCATGCTAAGCCAAATCTATGTCAAAAATCTATAGTAGGTTTGTTGTGATTGACACAAGGCCTACTCTAGGGCTTGATATGATATTTGTCTTAGTACATTTTTTATGCTTTATGGCATGATTGGTGGTGTCGCTTTGTTGTGTTTGATACAAGGGCAACATTTATCAAACACGGCTGTATGGAAATGAAGAATCTGACTAAACTAAGATATTATAGTTTGTTGTGATTAACACAAGGCTATAAGTGTCTTAGAGGCAGGTGTTATATTGAGAGTTGCATGGGTTGCAATTGAAAAGGGATTTTGATGCGGGCACCAGGATTAGGCTGAGGCTTCTCAACCCTTTGTGGATTTTTGATTAGGGTTCTGAGTCTTTATTAAGTCATGCAATAAGGCTTAAGACATTTAAGCCTAAGTAATTTGCATTCGAGTCATGTAATTAGTATCTAATTAGTTTCAATTTTAATCTAGTCTTGTAATTTAACCAAATTGAGTTAATTTGGTCAAGTTAAGGTCAATTGGTCCTATAATTAGCCAAGTAGGTTCACAAATTCAAGTCAATTTGAAGATGGGTTCACACATTCAAGAAAATTTGAAGATGGGTCCATAAATGAGCAAACAAGTCAAGCCTAATTGAAGAAGAATCAAGCAACTTCTCCTCCATGTCAAGTTGAATTGCCAACTCATCTTCCAAGCCATGGAGAATGCCACATCACCAATGCCACATGTCATGAGAGGCGCCACATCACCAAGACCAAGTCAAGCACCTTAGGCGGCCAAGCTCCATGAAGGGATTTCAAATTCAAACTCCAAGTTGGATGCCCACTAACCTCCCTTGATTCATGTAAGCTACCACCCTCGTTCCACTCCACAAATCAAGCTTGTAATATCTTTCAATTTGAATTCAAACGAGGACTTGGGAACTTATAAATATGGTCCTAACCCTCTTGTAAAGACTTGATGATCTATGAATGAAATTCAGATTTTTTTTTAGCCCTTGTCTTGTGACTTGGAACTTTGTGAGAGAGTGAGCCTTTGCTATCTAGCATTGAAGGGTGTGAGGCCCTAGGTATCTTCTTCCTATACAAGCCAGCAATCCATCTCCCAAGCTTGGACGCCCTACTAGAAGCTCCTCCTAGATGCCCTCAAGAAGGATCTTCTCCCGACTGCCACCCTCAACTTCCCTCCTCTTCCTTGTTTATTTTCTTATTTTTTCATAATTCCCTTTTGTTTTCTAGCTCAGTTTTAGGTTGCTCATAGGTCCCTTTGGTGCCACGGACAAAGGAGTCGGCCTACCTTGCCTTTAGGACCATCTGACAGAAAGCGACGAATCTGCGAGGTCGAGAGCTTGACCTTCCAGGCCGCATCCGGAAGTGTGAGTGAACTTGGCATTGGGCGCTTCAGAGTTTCAAGAGGTTTGCATTCCCTAATCTTTTGAGTATAATTATTGAAATAGAGCTAAGCCCTATCAGGGTTTCTCAATCCCAATGTCCTACTTTGTCTCTGTTAGGGTCTATTTTTGCATGCTAGAGTTTCTTGATCATTATATGAATCTCCCAATTTCTTTTTAGTTTGCTTTAGGGAATTTGCCAACTCATTATAACATAAAACAACCAAAAAAAAAAAATCACTTGCATGCTTTTAGTCCCACATCATTTGGTATCAAAGCCAGTTTAGGGCTTAGTTTTCATACTTGCTCTGTTTTTCTTTCTAAATCCAATCTTAATCTAAGGTTCATGCCTCCTGAGCGGGTGTATATAAGTACACTGTCATGACCCATAGGAATAATGAGCTACGGCCGGACGTGAATCCTTGGGTTGAAGTTTTGGTACTTGTTTCCTCTTGCATGTTTAATTTCTGCTTGCTGATTTCTGCGTTAGGGATTGAAATCTAGGACTGTTTCCCTATCAAGAACTCACTATTTTACCCTAATTTTTGCATTAGTTAATCTCTACTTAGTCCTCTATTTACTATAATTTTTCTAAAATTTTCCTGATCCAAAAACAGAGTGAAACCTATCTAAGAAAACAACCCTAACTGAGTTTCTGCACACAGACTCTGCACTAATAGTCTGAACCTAAGTCTGATTCACCAACCAATCCCTGATGTTTCCCTCTGATTTTTACACTGGTTAACTTCTGATTAGTCCTCCTAATTTCTGTTATTTTCTCCCGATTTTATAAATTCAAAAACTCAAAAAATTTTGCATACAAAATAGACTTGCTAAGATTTCTACATGTTTTGTTTGGGCTGAAACTAAATCACATCCAAACCCCCCAAACCCAAGCCACTTTTGCTTGATCACTTAACCAGCTGAAACTCAAGTCTTCCACATCATATATATATATATATATATATATATATATATATATATATATATATATATATATATATATATATATATATATAAACTAGGTGCATCTCATTAGATTTCATATGTATGCCATCATATGCATAACTTACTCTAAGGGTGACAATATCATAAGATTAGGGAAAGAGGTCATTACCTTTCCTTAGCCCAAACACAACCACCATTGCATTCAAACCTAAGCCTAACTTAAAATCTATTAGCAACCTAAAGTAGCTTAGGGATACCAACAAGTCGGGTTTAACCATTGTTGGAAACTAGTGCATGCAACCCCTTAATTAGTACTGGAAAGCTAGTGTCTAAGGCAAGAGGTCGAGTGGCAAATGTCCTAAGTGGACTGGTGGTTCTTTAATTAGGACCCTACGATTAGTAGGGGCCCTCCCACCACCCCACCTTTTACCTGGCCAGTGAAAGGACTAGTTATTGTGTTGTGTGTAATCTGAGTTAATCCATTCTGTTTGAACTTATAGGTCTAGCAAACCATAGTACCTTCCATTGTGTATTGCATGTCAACTAGGTCAGGAGTCCAGTATCACCCACATCATACTCAGTCAGGTGAACCCATGGATAACAACCTCGAAAATCAAATTAGGGCCCTCACTGAGCAAATTGTCCAGTTGACCCAAAGATTTGATAGAGTTGAAACAAGGCTAGGAACTCTAGAGGGAGCCTGGGAGCCTCACACTAAACCAGAGTTTGAGTCACCTCCCATGATGCAGAACGAAAGAGAGATGATACGATGCGGATGTAAATTAAGACTAATTCTTTTTTTTTTTTTATTTTCAGAAGTCGGCTTTGATTCAAAGGAAAGTTAAACTAAATTGAAAGAAACTATGTAATAATTGAAAGCACAATTTAAAGAAACTAGGTTATCAGAGTAGTTCAGAAGTAAAGGATCACTGGGGGTTGAGAAACTCCCAGACCTAGGGTTTCGCTCTGAACTTTCAACAGGACAGAAGTAAAGAGAAGAGAAGGGTTACAAACCAGGCAGTGATCTTCACAGAGTTTAGTGGAAGGACTCTCTTGAGCAGATTGTTGGATCCCCAGATTCAGATATCTTCGCAATGGATCCTCCAATACTGGCCCTTTGGCAGAGTTGGCTTCTTCTGAACTCAAGATCTAGGAAAGAAGAAGAACAAGTTATGGAACCAGATACTCAAGGAAGGATTTACCAGATAGAAGAACTTGAAAGCTGATGTTGCTGAAATCCTATTTCTCCTGGAGGCTGATCTGACTTCCTTTGGGATTTGCTCTGTCTTCGAAGTAGCCGAACTGGACCTGGATGCTGGTGGTCGGCCTCTACTTGGAGAGAGGGGCCGTGAGAGATGGGGTAGGCTAGGGTTTGGTGGAATGAAGAGGATGCTGGGCGGCTAGGGTTTGGAATGGAAGTGGCTAACCTAGGGTTTTGGGATTGGAGATCTCAAACCTCTTCAAGGTTCCTGGGGAACCTGGATTTACTCCCTCATGGAGCTCAACACCTGAATACAAGTGCAGAAGAGAGAAACACAAAGTTTGCTCACACATAAATTAAATTCATTCATCAGTTGTCTTTCAAAACTTACAAGAGGGGTTTATTTTATAGGTCTTTACAAGAGGTCAGGGTTTTACATCTTCCCATGTGGGACTAATAGGATGGACCCTCAAATTAGGCTTGTAGAATCAAATCCTTCTCATATGGCCGGCCAAGAGCTTCCATAAGTGTTGATTGGTGGCTCCAAATGGTAAGTAGGTGGCATCTCCTAGCCTTGCTCTTCAAGAAAAATATTTTTCCTTCCATGCTTGGTTTTATTTGAAAATATTTGGGCACCTCCTAGTCTTGCTCCCCAAGCTTTGCTCCTTTCTTTTCATAGCTTGGCTCTTATGGAAATAGTTTGGGCGCCTCCTTGGATTGAGGATCCTAAATTGATTTCTCCTTAAGTGGCGCATGAAAGAAGGGACCTGCTTTCTTGTGGTGTGGGGACCAAAGTACACTGGATGGAGATGTGGCGTCCCTTGGACTCTGGCGTGTGGCTGGGAGTGTGGCGCCCACTTGCTTGGTCTTGGAAGAAAATGTGGCACCCTGGAGAAGACCTGACCACTACTAGGACTTGTACTGAGTCAACATGACTCAACAAAATTTAAATTGCAGGGAAATACAGACTCAAACTAAAATTGAGTTGACCAAGTCAACCCTTATTACAAAATCAGAAAACCCTAATTCTTCGGGCAAGGTCAATCAGAGATCCAGATGGAGCCCTGAAGTCTTCTTCTGAGTCTGGTGCCCGCACCATCCCCGCCCTAGGAGATTCACATGAAATGATCCCTTCTTAGAGGCCGAACCCAGAAGAGTCCCACACCCTGACCCAACCCAAGAGATTCATCCTAGGAGACCCAATCAGGAGATCATGGACCAGGAAGAGAGAGCCATCAGGAATATCAAGCTAAAGGCACCCACCTTTGATGGCAATCTAGATCCTAAGGCTTACATAGATTGGGAGGGAGACATGGACTAATACTTCGAGTGGTATGCGATGTTGGAGGGGATGAAGTTCAGATTTGCCAAACTTAGATTAGTCCGCTAGGCCAAGTTATATTGGAGTAGTATTGAGAGGATGATCAGACAAAGAGGACATGAACCCATAACAACTTGGAGGGCCATGAAAATTAGGCTTAGAGAGAAGTACCTCCCAATGTCTTATCACCAGAAGTTATTGGATCAATGGCAAAGATTGACTCAGCAGAACAAGAGCATGGTTGAGTACATTGCAAGGTCAGAATCAGTGACCCTGTCTAGGTTTAGGACTAGCCTACATGAGGATATCCAAAGGGAGCTTTATTTTAGAGAGGTTTATGACTTAGAGCATGCTTACCAAGTTGCTAGGAATTATGAGAGATTCCAAAGGGCACCCACATATCGTAGACCTGAATCCATTAGAAATCCTAGCCGAATCCCAGGATCTAGTCAAGCTTACTCGAGTCGACCCAACCAGAGCTGACCCAACCCGAGTCGACCCAGTCCGAGCCGACCCGATCCAAGTCAACCTAGTTTTAGTAGAGAGGACAAGGATAAGTCAATTGAGGTCCAGAGAAGCCCCAATCCTCATAACACATGCTTTAAATGCCACAAACCTGGACATTATGCTAGCCAATGCACATCCAAAGCCCTACATCTAGGAGAGCTAGATGAAGATGAGTCTGAACCCATAGTTGAGCCTGAGGGAGAGGTTTATGAAGCGAAAGATCAATTGTTAGAAGAGTATGATGGAGAGGAGGAAGTGCTTGAGCCTGAAGACCTATTAGGAGTGGTAGGTGCGTCTTGACCCAAACCCAAACTAAGGAAGACTGGCATAGGACTAACATCCTACAAACCTTTGTCAAGTTAGGAGGTAAGGTGTTCAAGATCGTAATAGATAGTGGAAGTTGTGTCAATGCCATCTCTGCCAGTACAGTCAAATCTTTATGATTGACCACAGTGCCCCATCCTAGCCCTTATAAGGTCTCTTGGGTAGATTCTACCTCCATCCCGATCAAGTCTAGGTGCCAAATCTTGATTAAACAACAATCATATGAGGAGAAGATTTGGTATGATGTTCTTCCCATGGGAGTCAGTAGTATCATCTTAGGTCGACCATGGCTTTATGATCATGATGCAACCCTATTTGGTCGAACCAACATCTGTGCCTTTAATCACCATGGGAACAAGTTTGTGATCTATCTGACTCCACCTAGAGATCTAGTTAAGAGAGGTTCTAGCAACCTTAAGAAAAAATAACTAGGAGTTAATCTGATTAAGGCTAAAAAATTCGAGAAGAAAATTACTGAGGGTAACCTTATTTGGAGCTTGACCACCAAAGAAATTCATGAGCCGACCCAAAAGGAACACCCTCTAGAAGTAGTTGAGGCTCTAAAAGAGTTTGAGGATGTCTTTCCTGATGAATTACCTGATTAATTATCATCCCTTAGAGACATCCAGCATGTCATAGACTTGGTCCTAGGAGCCACTTTACCAAGCCTTCCTCACTATAGGATGAACCCCACTGAGCATCAAGAGTTACAAAAACAAGTGGGAGAATTTCTTAGGAAGAGTTTCATAAGGAAGAGCTTAAATCCATATGCGGTCCCTGCTTTACTGACCCCTAAGAAAGATGGTACTTGAAGGATGAGCGTAGATAGTGGAGCCATCAACAAGATTACGGTAAAGTATAGGTTTCCCATCCCCCGATTGGATGACATGTTAGATATGATGGCCGGTGCTATAATTTTCTCAAAGATAGACCTTAAGAGTGGCTATCATCAAGTTAGGATTAGACCTGGGGATGAGCAAAAAACTGCGTTCAAAACTAAGCATGGCCTATTTGAGTGGGTTGTGATGCCTTTTGGACTTTCGAATGCACCAAGTACATTTATGAGGATCATGATCTAAGTCCTGAAGGAATACATTATAAAATTTGTTGTTGTCTATTTCGATGATATACCGATCTATAGTAGGACTAAAAAGGACCACCTTAGTCATCTCAAGTTAGTCTGTTAAACCCATAGGAAGAATATCCTCTATGCTAATCCCAAGAAGTGTGAGTTCATGACATATAGGGTTATCTTCCTAGGTTTCATTGTCACCCCAGATGGAGTTTCCACAGACCCTAAAAGGTTAGGTCTATTGTCGAGTGGCCTGTACCCTCTAGTGTCCATGATGTTCATAGCTTCCATGGCCTAGCAACCTTTTATAAGAGATTCATTAGGGGTTTTAGCACCATCACCGCCCCTATTACAAACTGCATTAGGAAGGGCACTTTTGAATGGACCAAAGTTGCTGATAAGGCCTTCTTAGAAATTAATGATAAGATGACCTACACACCTATCCTTATATTACTAGACTTCTCGAAGGTGTTTAAGATCGCGTGCGATGCATCGAGAGTAGGAATAGGTGGGGTACTGAGTCAAGAAAATCATCCAATAGCCTTCTTTAGTGAGAAGCTGAATGAGGCTAAACTTAAGTACTCTACTTATGACAAGGAATTCTATGCGGTAGTCTAGGCCCTCAAATATTAGAGACACCACTTACTGTCGCAGGAGTTTATCTTATATTCTGACCATGAGACACTCGGTTCCTAAACTCCCAATAGAAGCTCAACCCTAGGCATGGTAAATGGGTTGAGTACATCCAAGCTTACATCTTTGTCCTAAAACACCATGCCAGGATAGAAAACAAGGTAGCAGACGCCCTTAGTCGTAGGTCTTTGCTTTTAATTTCAGTCAGCACTAAAGTCATAGGGTTCGATCGATTAAACGATGAGTATGAAGCCTACCCTGACTTCGGTGACATTTACCAGACCATTAGGCTAGGACCATCCAGT
Organism: Areca catechu; assembly: GCA_021397845.1. Lineage (NCBI taxonomy): Eukaryota > Viridiplantae > Streptophyta > Magnoliopsida > Arecales > Arecaceae > Areca > Areca catechu. The sequence goes on from CM038053.1 coordinate 68,941,056, forward strand.
ACCCATAGCGAGTATACCATTCAAGATGGATACTCGTTAAAAAATAATAGGCTTTGTATCCCTAGAACTTTATTTAGAGAATTCCTGATTTGGGAGACCCATGCTAGAGGATTAGCTGGTCACTTTGGTAGGAATAAGACCATCTTAGCAATAGAGGACCAGTTTTATTAGCCAGGACTGAAAAGGAATGTTGCCCAGATAGTAACCAGGTGTAGAACTTGTGCCATTGCCAAACAACAAAAGCAAAATACTGGCCTCTATACACCTTTGCCAGTGCCTGATCGCCCTTGGCAGGATCTCAGTATGGACTTCATATTAGGAATACCTAAGACCCAGAAGAGACATGATTCCATCTTTGTAGTGGTCGATTGGTTCTCTAAGATGGCTCACTTTATCCTAAGCTCCTAGACCTTCGATGCATTTAGAGTAGCCAACATTTTTCTAGACAACGTGGTTAAACTCCATGGCCGACCCAAGACCATCGTATCCGATAAGATTGTTAGGTTCATCAGTTATTTCTAGAAAACCCTCTGGCACCTGTTAAGGACCAAACTCAAGTTTTCTACATCTTACCACCCCTAGATAGATGGCCAAACTGAAGTGGTGAACCGTAGCCTAAGAAATCTCCTTAGATGCCTGGTAAGTGAACACATAGAAAACTGGGACTTATTGTTGCCTCGAGCAGAGTTCGCTTACAATAACTCAGTGAATAGGTTCACGAGCAAGAGTCCTTTTGAGATAAACTATGGGTATAAGCCTAATCGCCCCATCGACCTGATTTCCTTACCCATCCATGCACGAGTCTCCGAGTCTGCAGAATCGTTTGCACATCATATTAGAGACTTGCATAAGAACATTAGCTAAAAGATTAATCTAAGTAATTAAACATATAACAAACTGGCTAATTCCCGAAAGAGAGCCAAGGAATGTAATGTAGGGGATTCTATTATGATTAGGCTTAGGCCTGAGCGATTCCCACCAGGGACCTTAAGAAGCTTCATGCTCATGGAGCTGGACCCTTTGGAGTGATAAAAAGAGTTGGCCCTAATGCCTATGTGCTTGAGTTACCACAAGACTTTGGCATTAGCTCAACTTTCAATATCTCAGACTTAGTTGAGTATAGGGAACCAGCAGCAATACCTAGGGAGCCATTTGGACTTGACCCATCCTTTGAGAGTGAACCCAACCCTGAGTGCCCACTACTAAATTTACTTGAGAGAGGAGAACAAATCGAGCATATCCTGGATGATCAAGCTATCATGACCAGGGACAAAGGCTATCAGCACTACCTGATCCGTTGGCAAGGTTGACCGGAATCCGTTGACTCATGGATTACTAGAGAGGACTTGCAGCACCTCGACCCAGGCCTCCTTAAACACTATCAGAGCCAAACACATCCTTACTCAACGGGGTCGAGTTCCTCCCACCCTGGGAGAATTGATGCGGGCACCAGAATTAGGCAAAGGCTTCTCAACCCTGTATGGATTTCTAATTAAGGTTTTAAGTCTTTATTGAGTCCTTAATAAGGCTTAAGACATTTAAGCCTAAGTAATTTGCATTCGAGTCATGTAATTAGTATCTAATTAGTTTCAATTTTAATTTAGTCTTATAATTTAGTCAAATTGAGTTAATTTGGTCAAGTTAAGGTCAATTGATCATGTAATTAGCCAAGTAGGTTCACAAATACAAGTCAATTTGAAGATGGGTTCATACATTCAAGCTAATTTGAAGATTGGTCCATAAATGAGCAAACAAGTCAAGCCTAATTGAAGAAGAATCAAGCCACTTCTCCTCCATGCCAAGTTGGATTGCCAACTCGTCTTCCAAGCCATGGAGAATGCCACATCACCAATGCTACATGTCATGAGAGGTGCCACATCACCAAGACCAAGTAAAGCATCTTGGGCGGCCAAGATCCATGAAGGGATTTCAAATTCAAACTCCAAGTTGGGCGCCCACTAACCTCTCTTGATTCATACAAGCTACCATCCTCATTCCACTCCACAAATCAAGCTTGTAATCTCTTTCAATTTGAATTCAAATGAGGACTAGGGAGCTTATAAATATGGCCCTAACCCTCTTGTAAAGACTTGATGATCTATGAATGAAATTCAGATTTTTTTTTAGCCTTTGTCTTGTGACTTGAAACTCTGTGAGAGAGTGAGCCTTTGCTATCTAGCATTGAGGGGTGTGAGGCCCTAGGTATCTTCTTCCTATACAAGCCAGCAATCCATCTCTCAAGCCTGGATACCCCACTGGAAGCTTTTCCTGGATGCCCTCAAGAAGGATCTTCTCCCGACCTCCACCCTCAACTTCCCTCTTCTTCCTTGTTTATTTTCTTATTTTTTCATAATTCTCTCTTGTTTTCTAACTCGGTTCTAGGTTGCTCACAAGTTCCTTTGGTGCCGCGGGGTCGAGAGCTTGACCTTCCAGGCCGCATCCGGAAGTGTGAGTGAACTCAGCATCGGGCGCTTCAGAGTTTTGAGAGGTTTGCATTCCCTAATCTTCTGAGTAGAGTTATTGAATTAGAGCTAAACCCTACTGAGGTTTCTCAATCCCAAAGTCCTACTTTATCTCCATTTAGGGTCTATTTCTGAATGCTAGAGTTTCTTGATCATTATATGAATCTCCAGATTTCTTCTTAGTTTGCTTTTGGGAATTTGCCAACTCATTATAACATAAAACAACCAAGAAAAAAATAACTTGCATGCTTTTAGTCCCACATGCAAGTGATACTATTCTGTCATGCCCCGAAGCCAGCACCGAAATCGGCTACGTGATCGGCCGCACAAACCCTAGGTTTTATCATAGAGATCATGCAAGGCCAAACTACACAAGAGTCACTCACTTCAAAGACCACTTCAATAATAATAATATTATATAAATAATCAAAAAATAACTAAGCATTCCATTTATACAATTTAAAGTCACTAATTGGTCCACTGACTTATAACAGGCATCAGTAATCAAAAACTAAAATTATCTAACTAAACAAAACTAAATGTCGATGTCCCATCTCATGCCTAGCCCGAATCGTGCTATGCATCTGGAGTCTTTGAAAAAAAATAAAAGTAGGGAGTGAGCTCTACATCCCAGTAAGTTTTCCATATGATCACACCAGTAATAATATAATTCTAAAAATAACAGGAACATACTAGTATATTATATTATACTGTCAAACAACCCAAATATCATGTATGACAAAACCATGAAAAATCATATTTTTCTTTAAAGTTCCATTAATCAATCTTTATGATGCGGGACCAATATGCATGCCATTTTTTTTTTATGTTTTACATGTTGAGTTAGGTGATTAATTCCCAATTTTAGATCAAAATTATTTGTAGGGAATTTTGTATGAATTTTTGAAGATCAGCATGCAGATTAGGACCTAGAAAAGTAGCAAAGAAGGACCGCCGGGGCTGAGAAGCCTCGGTTAGGGCAAGTTCTCCTACAATAAAACTACTGGAGGTAGAGCAGTGTACCTGACAACGTCTGTGAAGATCGTAGCGAAGGGGTCTCTCGTTCCTCGATGGATGCGGCCTGGAAAACCAAGCCAAAGACCCGCGGATACCCGGCTTTCTGCTCGGTGATCCGATTGAGGCTTGGTTGGAGTCGTTGGATTCGTAGGAACTCAGGGACCTGCAAACGACCTGTCAGGGGTTAGAAAATTCACAAAGGAACAAGAAAACAAAGAAAAAACAACAAGGGAAGGCTTCTTTTGGAGTGGGCGTCCAGGGATCTGGAGGGTTTGTTGGCAGCAGGAAGATGATTGCAAACACCGGAAGAAGAACTCTCACAAACCCCTTTATGCACACAGCAGGGTATCACACCACTCAATAGAAGAACTCAAGGTTTTCATTCATCAAAAATTCTCCTTCATATAAGAGGCTAGGGTCCCTTAAATAGACCCTTAACCTTGGGCTCCAAGTAAGGGTACATAAGTCTTTACATAAGAATCCTTTTCCCTCTCAAACCCTAGCTAGAAAATAAGGAAATATTAGGTAGAAAAATTCCTAAAAATTTTCTTGACTTGGTCAAGACTCCAAGGATGCCTAGGGGGGCGTGTTGGGCTTCTAAGAGCAGCAAAAGGCCGGCCCAAAGGGGCTCGGGTGCATGGGTTTGGGCCTCTGGAAGCTGGGGTGGCCTGGTAGCCAGGTAGCAGGAATATTCCCTGGTATCTTGCTTCCTAGGGGCTTGGGCTTGGCACCTGGGCTTGATTTCTTTGGGCTAGGATGTAGATGGACCTCTAGAATCATGGATGCCCTTATCTATGAATATACTTTGGCATCTGGAAGGGAATCTGGGCATCTGGAGGGCATCTGCAAGAAATCAGGGTTTTCTGAATTTTCCTCCTGGGGTCTTCAAATCTTCAAGCTGGGTTGGACTTGTGCTATACTTCCATGTCTTCAATCTAGTTGGACTTGGTTTTCACTTGTATGATATAGTCTTGAGTCTTCAGTATGCTTGGACAGGACTCAAAAAAATAAAATTAGCTCAACATGAGCTGACTAGTACAGAACTGAAATAACAACTAAAAATACTCAAATAACAACTAAAATGGACTCAGATGAGCTAAGCCCTTATTACAGATGGACTCATAAATTATTGATCAATTTATAGAGGGTTGAAAAAGCCTCTGTCTTATTCTGGTGCCTCAGGTGTCCCCACCACTTTATCTTTAGGATTTTGGACTAACCACGGTCATGCTCCAACCCATGACTGACAACCTCATAATCGGCCATTTGCTATCCGCCATGGCTAAACTAGCTCACGTACAAGCCCGTTAATCGACCATTATTCATGGTCAGGCTAGTCTCACAATCGACAATTTCTCGTGGTCAAGCTAGCTCACGTACAAAGCCCGTGGCTCAGGCTATGTAACCACAGTACTATCATGGCATGGCTAATCCAAACACCATATTCTCTTTATTATCACTTTATCAAATCAGGTCGTACTGTCAAACCATGTAATCTCAAACTTCTTAATGACCAGCATCACGGTCCAAACCATCAAAGATAACTTTCTTGGTAAAACATGATATATAGGTACATAATTAATAATCTAAAACATACTATCTATCTTGAGTAATCAAAATATACGATGCCAAACAAACATGCATGCCAATGCTCATATGCATGGATCAAATCATGCCATGTAAAATAATGTATAGAATTGGTGATCATGTCCAGAATCCTTACCTTCAAGCACTAATCCTAGTATATTTGACACTAGTCCGTACCCGAAATTTCATGCAACGCCTTCCTGCTCAGAAGGTTGATCTCTTATAATAATAAATAAAATCATTCAAATCAAATCCTAGTTTCACGAATTTCGAGAAAGAAAGTACCTCCAATTCTCTCTCCTATAATAATATACTATTATTATTTTAAATTTATTTTTCTCCCTCTATCTCTCTACTTATCTTCTCTCTCCACTTTCCTCTCTCTCCTCTTTCTCTTTCCACTTTCTTATATTTTTTTCTTTTCTTTCTTTTCTTTTTTTTTTCTTTTTTTCCCTTCCTCTTATTTTTTTCTTTCCTTCTTCTTTTCTTTCTTCTCTTCTCCCGAACCCTCCTCCTGTTCCTCCTCGGCTCAACTGAACCGGCCTCCCCCACGGTTGTTGGTGACGACCATGGGAGGCAGTTGCCGGGGAGGGCTCAGCTAGCCGGAGGAAAGATGGCAGCGCGGCCACCGGTGATCCACAGCCCAAACAAACCAAAAATAAGTCAACAAAAAAAACTCGATTAATCCTTCCTAAAATCCAAATAAGGAAAGAGAATACTTACTAGCATGGAAAGGACTCTCTATCGCTCACCAAAGAGGAGGAAGATATCATGGAAGGAGCTCGATGGGACAGCGGTGAGGTAGGATTTAAAGGGAGCATACCGACGCTGTCCTAGCCATTTGGGGAAGAAAGACTCCATCGATCTGAGTCCCAATCCATCACAAGAAATCAACTATGCCATGCACAATAACACCATGCATGCAAATGTATATATATATACTCGGATCAAGTCAAGCCACGTAAAATACATATATAAATGGGTGATCAATCTAGAATTTCTTACCTTACTATTGATAACTAACACTGGTCCATACCTGGAACCTGCACAAAGCCCTTCACAACCTTTACTGAGGAGTCGCCTGGCATTATAAGCTGAGATCAACTCTTCTCGGAGAGGTTAGCTTGTTCCCACAAAGTGGAACTCAGGCTGACCAGGATTCTGAATCTCACTTTCTTCTCAAAGCAGTTGATGGAAGCATGATATGCCCGCTTGCCAATCCATTCCGAAGATCACATCGAAGTCTTTCATATCTAAGACTATCCAATCCACTTCCATCTCCCTACATTCGATATTCAATTTATAGTCCTTGCAGATTTTCAAAAGCATGCAAGTGATTTCTTTTTTTTTGGTTGTTTTATGTTATAATGAGTTGGCAAATTCTCAAAAACAAACTAAGAAGAAATCCGGAGATTCATATAATGATCAAAAACCTCTAGCATGCAGAAATAGACCCAAAATAAAGATAAAGTAGGATCCCGGGATGGAGAAACCCCAGTAGGGCTTAGCTCTAATTCAATAACTCTACTCAGGATATTAGGGAATGCAAATCTCTCAAAACTTTGAAGTGCCCGATACCGAGTTCACTCACACTTCTGGATGCAGCCTGGAAGGTCAAGCTCTCGACCCCACATATTCATCAACTTTCTGTCAGATGGTCCTAAAGGCAAGGTAGGCTGACTCCTTTATCCGTGGCACCAAAGGGACCTGTGAGCAACCTAGAATCGAGTTAGAAAACAAAAGGAAATTATGGAAAAATAAGAAAATAAACAAGGAAGAGGAGGGAAGTTAAGGGTGGCAGTCGAGAGAAGATCTTTCTTAAGGGCGTCCAGGAGGAGCTTCCAATGGGGCGTCCAAGCTTGGGAGATGGATTGCTAGCTTGTATAGGAAGAAGATACCTAGGGCCTCACACCTCTCAATGCTAGATAGCAAAGGCTCACTCTCTCACAAAGTTCCAAGTCACAAGACAAGGACTAAAAAAAAATTTGAATTTCATTCGTAGATCATCAAGTCTTTACAAGAGGGTTAGGGCCATATTTATAAGTTCCCAAGTCCTCATTTGAATTCAAATTGAAAGAGATTACAAGCTTGATTTGTGGAGTGGAATGAGGGTGGTAGCTTGCATGAATCAAGGGAGGTTAGTGGGGTTCCAACTTGGAGTTTGAATTTGAAATCCCTTCATGGAGCTTGGCCGCCTAAGGTGCTTGACTTGGTGTTGGTGATGTGGCACCTCTCATGACATGTGGCATTGGTGATGTGGTGTTCTCCATGGCTTGGAAGATGAGTTGGCAATCCAACTTGGCATGGAGGAGAAGTTGCTTGATTCTTCTTCAATTAGGCTTGACTTGTTTGCTCATTTGTGGACCCATCTTCAAATTTTCTTGAATATGTGAACCCATCTTCAAATTGACTTGAATTTGTGAACTACTTGGCTAATTACAGGACTAATTGATCTTAACTTGACCAAATTAACTCAATTTGGCTAAATTACAAGACTAAATTAAAATTGAAATTAATTAGATACTAATTACATTACTCAAATGCAAATTACTTAAGCTTAAATGTCTTAAACCTTATTACAAGACTCAATAAAGACTTAAAACTCTAATCAGAAATCCATAGAAGGTTGAGAAGCCTCTGCCTAATCCTGGTGCCCGTATCAGATTTTCTTATCCTTGAACTTATGGATGTTTGTTGTGATTAACACAAGGCATTCATGAGGAATTGGGATCTCAACCCGACTAAGGAAGCCTTGGCAAGGTTTCCCGCTTACCATAGTTGAGGGTTATGGTACTGATGCAGAACTAATATGCATGCAATTATTTTTGTATGTTTTATATGTGGAGTTAAGTGATTAAATCCCAAAAATTGGATCAAAATAAGTTGTAGGGAATTTTATATGAAATTTAGAAGCTGAGCATGCAGATTAGGACCTAAGAAAGCAGTAAAGATAGATCCCCGGGGCTGAGAAGCCTTGGTTAGGGCAAGTTCTCCTACAATAAAAACACTGGTGGCAGAGGGGGTGTACCTGACAATGTCTGATGCATCACAGTGAAGGGATCTCTCGTTCCTCGATGGATGCGGCCTAGAAAACCGAGCCAAAGACCCGAGGATACCTGACTTTCTGCTCGGTGGTCTGATTACCGCCCGGTTGGAGTCGTTGGATTCGTAGGAACTCGGGGACTTGCAAACAATCATCAGGGGTGAGAAAACAAGGTTGGGAGCATAAGAAAAAAATCAGAAACAAGGTAGAAAGGGTGTGGGAAGAGGAGGCTTGGATGATGGCTGGAGGCAGTTGCAACATTGGGAAGAAGAAACTCTCAAAACCCCTTTATGCACACAGCAGGGTAACACACAACAATTGAAGAGAACTCAAGTTTTAATTCATATATCAAAATCAATCCTCATACAAGAGACTAGGGTCCTTTAAATAGACCCTTAGTCTTGGGCCCCAAGTAAGGGTACATTAGACATTACCTAAGAATCCTTTTCCTTCTCAAACTCTAGCTAGGAAAGTAAGGAAACCTAGGTAGAAAAATTCCTAAAAATCCTCTCCTCCTCTCTTGACTTGGTCAACACTCCAAGGATGCCTAGGGGGGCGTGTTGGGCTTCTAGGAGCAGTAAGGGTCTGGTCCAAAGGGGTTCGGGCGCATGGGCTTGGGCCTTTGGAAGCTTGGGTGGCCTGGTAGCCAGGTAGCAGAAATATTCCCTGGTATCTTGCTTCTTAAGGGCTTGGGCTTGGTGCCTAGGCTTGATTTCTTTAGGCTAGGATACAGATGGACCTCTGAAATCATGGATGCCCTGGTCTATGAATATACTTTGGCATCTGGAAGGGAATCTGGGCATCTGGAGGGCATCTGCAAGGAATCAGGGTTTCTGATTTCTCCTCTTGAGGTCTTCAAATCTTCAGGTTGGGTTGGACTTGGGTTAAACTTCCATGTCTTCAATCTGATTGAACTTGGTCTTCACTTGTATGATGTGATTTTGAATCTTCAGTGTGCTTGGACAGGACTCAAAAAAATAAAATTAGCTCAACATGAGCTGACTAATACATAACTGAAATAAAACTCAAAAGACTCAAATAACAACTAAAATGGACTCAAATGGGCTAAGCCCTTATTACAGATGGACTCATAAATTATTGATCAATCCATAGAGGGTTGAAAAGCCTCTGTCTTATTCTGGTACCTCTGGTGTCCCCACCTGGTATTCGAAAGAAAATAGTGGGAGACATGATTAGATGTAAAAGTCCTTGTCTAATTATGAATATTATAATGAGTGGTATGCTTGTAATTGTTCTTTACTTATTATAGATTTTTACATTATGGCTTTTATACTTTCACTGCGAGGCATCTTGGATGCCAACAAGTTGACTGGTCAAAATTATATGGACTGGTTGAGGAACCTGAGGATTGTATTAGCTCAGGAAAAGATTACCTTTATCCTTGATTCTCCTAACCTAGATCCTGTAGGAGAGGATGCTACTAAGAAGGAAAGAGACACATATAAAATGTGCAAAATGATAGCATGACTGTCAAGTGCATCAAGTTGTCCTCTATGATCAATGAATTACAGAGGCAACATGAGAAAATGGAACCTTAGTCCATATTTCTAAATCTTAAAGAGCTTTATGGAGAGCATAGTCAGATTGCTTGATATAAGACATCGAAGCAATTGTTCTAAGCACGGATGAGTGAGGGCTCTTCTGTTCAGGCACATGTCCTCAAGATGATTGACCTGATTACTCAATTAGGTCAACTGGGGTTTGTGATGGATGGAGAGCTTAATCAGGACTTGATCTTATAGTCACTCCTAGATTCCTTCTCATAGTTTGTCATGAATTATCACATGAACAAACTGAATATGTCATTGCCTGAGCTGCTAAATATGCTCAAGATAGTAGAAAGCCACTATAAATGTGAAAAGGCTCAGCTTCTTTTGGTTAATGGAAAGAAGAAGCAAGCAATGAAGAAGGGTTCAAAGATAAAAAAGAATCCTAAGAGTAGCTTCCAGAATAGGAAGAAGGCAAGGAAGCCCTCTGCTAATGGAACTTGCTATCATTGTGGGAAGCAAGGGCACTAAAAGAAAAATTACATGTTGTATCTTGCAAGTCTAAAGCATGATGCTGGTGGAGCATCTAAAGGTTATGCTTGTTAAAAACAAGAAAAGAAAGAGAGATGATATGAATGTCACTTATCTTTGGCATTGTTGTTTGGGTTATATCAGTGAGTCAATGATAAATAAGTTATACAAAGAAGATTTCTTTGAACCTTTTGATCCTGAGTCATTAGGAACTTGTGAGTTCTATCTCATGGATAAGATGACCAAATCTCCATTCACAAGACATGGAAAGAGGGCAACTGAGTTGTTAGGTCTAGTGCACATAGATGTGTGTGGTCCTATGACAACCTAGGTCAGAGGAAGATACTCTTATTTTCATCAGTTTTACTGATGACTTATCAAGGTTCAAATATGTGCATCTTATGAATACAAGTCCAAAGCCTTTGATAAATTCAAGGAGATCAAAGTGAGACTGAGAAACAAATGAGCATAGTATTAAAATCATTCGATCTAATAGAGGAGAAGAATACTTGTCTAGTGAATTTCTTAATCATCTTAAAGACAAAGGTATACTCTCTGAATGGACTCCTCCATACATACCACAGCTAAATGGTGTAGCAGAAAGGAGGAACCAAACCTTATTAGACATGGTACGGTCTATGATATGCTTCATAAATCTTCCAATATCCTTCTGGGGTTATGCCTTAGATATTGCTACCTATATATTGAATAGGGTGCCATCAAAGGTAGTTAAAAGCACTCCATATGAATTATGGAAAGGAAAAAGGCCAAGTCTTAAGTATTTTAAGATTTGGGGTTGCCCTGCTAATGTCAGGAATATTTTTGAACATAAGCTAAGTGCTAGGGCTCACAATTGCAGGTTTGTAGGATATCCTAAAGAAGGTATGGGTCACCTTTTCTACCACCCTACTGAGTAAAAGAAGTTTATCAATGGCATGCCACAATCTTGAAAAAGGAGTTTATCCAAGAAAGGGGCAGTGAGAGGATATTTGAACTTGAAGAAGTTCAACCTACACCCGAAGTAATTCCTCAACCAGATGATCTTAAGGTTCAGGAATAACCACAACACACACCTCCTCTCCGTAGGTCAAAGAGAGTACAAAGTGCACCTCTCAGATATGGTTTTGTTATTGAAAATGATAAAAGGCTAGTATCATACAGAATGATGATCTAGTGACCTATATGAAAGCTGTCACGAATATAGACTCTAACAAATGGCTGCAAGCCATGAAATCTAAGATGGACTCCATGTACTCTAATCAGGTTTGGACATTAGCAGATCCACCCGAGGGAGTAAACCCAATTGGATGTAAATGGATCTTCAAGAAGAAGATTGGAGCAGATGGTCAAATAGAGACCTACAAAGCTCGGCTGATGGCAAAAGGTTTTAGAGAAAGATATAGTATTGACTATGATAAAATTTTTTCATCAGTAGCCATGCTCAAGTCCATTTGGATATTGCTTGCCATAGCTACATTTTATGACTATGAAATACGGCAGATGGATGTAAAGACTACTTTCCTTAATGGATATCTTAAGGAAGAAGTTACATATCATAACCAAAAGGGTTTGTCTCAAGTGAGAGACCAAACCAAGTATGCAGGCTTAAGAAATATATTTATGGATTGAAGCAAGTATCGAGGAGTTGGAACATCCACTTTGATGAAATAATCAAAGAATTTGGTTTCATCAAGAATGTAGATGAACCATGTGTGTACAAGAAGACAAGTGGGAGTGCCCTTATTTTCTTGGTTTTGTATGTCGATGACATACTCATCATTGAGAATGATATTCTAATGTTGCAATCGATCAAGTCTTGGCTATCAAAGCAGTTTTCCATGAGGATTTGGGAGAGGCATCCTATATACTAGGAGTGATCGATTCCTTGTTGACCTACTCATTACCTTCATATACAATCCACCATATCCAGAAACATCATATACATGACTTAATTGCCATGAATGAGTATGCACCAAAACATGGATTCATGTGCACAAGATACTATGGTAGTCTCAGGTCTAAGGATCACATGTACAACTTTCACTAAGAGAACATTCTTTTGACAAGTAAGTAAGACTTCCATTTGATGATCTCCTGTCGGATTAGTTTAGTGGACTCATAATCTAATGAGCCAACCACCCTCTCCATTGAGTATACATAGGATATGCTGTCTTTCCGGATTCATCGATCTCCAAATCGATTATCTAATGACTAGGAATATTTTAGATTAAGGCTTATAGGAACCAAGGTCTCATAATAAGTCCAAGCACATCCTAAGATGCTTCCACCTCATTCAAAGACAAGATGTTGTCATCGAACGAGTGGATACAAAGAACAATATAGCAGACCCATTCACTAAAGCACTATCACAGTAGCAGTTTAATCACCACTTAGATTTTATGGGTGTAAAATACAAAGATGATTGGCTTTAGTGTAAGTGGGAGATTGAAAGAATGGTGCCCTAAAACCCAGTCTTTGTATAGACATTTCTGTGATCTTTCAGCTCATGTATGATATTATTTATTAATAAAAGGCATTTGATTCATCTTACTGCCGCGTCTTATCAAGATTATGATGAACTCCATAGGTTAAGGCAATGAAATTAGGATTATGATGGAGATCATAATGGTGAGATCTAAGTTCCTATAAATGCTAATCTAAAATATTTCTAGTCATTATATAATTGATTCAGGGATTGATGAATCTGAAAAGACTAGCACATCCTATGTATGCTCGATGGAGAGGGCGGTTGGTCTCACAACTACTTGTATAGAGCCACTAATACAAGGATGTGGATGCTCATTAGGTTATGAGTCCACTAAACTGATCCAACAAGAGAACATCAAATGGAAGTCTTACTTGTCAAAAGAATGTTCTCTTAGTGAGAGTTATGCATGTGATCCTTAGACCCGAGACTATCATAGTAACTTATGCACATGAATCTATATTTTAGTGCATACTCATTCATGGCAATTAAGTCATGTACGTGGTGTTTCTGGATATGGTGGATTATGTATGAAGGTAATAAGTAGGTCAACAAGGAATCGATCACTCCAAGTAAGGGGAGAAGTTATCCCGTATGATCTCTTTGAATGATGACTCAGGAAGTCTTTGATCAAAGCAGATGATATTAGATATGGTTTCTAATCTTTCATCGATTGAGTCTTTATTATCAAATTAAGATTTGAAAGGATTAAGTACTAGGGTTTGACATTTATCCATGCCCATCACTTAATTAGAATAAAAGGAGATCGAAGGATTGAATTACATGATAACTTTCCACTGAAGGATATTTTGGTAATTTTAACCAAATTTCTCATCTTCTAGGTAGGCATGACATGTTGCTAGATGTCAATAATGTCTTGTAGGTTTTCATGAATCAAATGGATTGGATTCATGAGTCAATTTGGAAGTTGGTTTGAATTGGCAACTTAGGTTAACTCAATTTTATCTAATTAGATCAATCGGGTTCGATTGGATCGAATTGGCTTGGATCTAGACCTACTGCTAGCTAGATGTGGATCCCAAAGAATCACACACATTAAAAAATTGGCCAAGGAAGTTAATTATATATTTATTAGGGTCATGGGATCCTAATTGGCTAGCTAATTGACATACTATCATATGTTGGCTAGCTCAACTTTTAACCCAATTGGATTAGGTCAGCTTGTTTGCTAATTAGGCTAACCAATTTAAGTGGTATTTAAATTGGGTTGAGCCCTAAGTGGGGCAGCTTTATTTAGTATTTATTTGGATTTATTTAGGACTTATCTTGGAATTATGAAGAGTCCTATATGGCATGGACTCTTGGGGCCAACTTACAGTGTGCGCCAAGAAAAAGTATGCACAGAAGGACAAAGAGTCTTTCTGCCAGTCGATCACAAAGGCTAGATAAAGTCTAAAGGACTTCTTCCTTATGTTCATGCCCTTTTGGAAGAGGTTTGATGGTGTGGGCACCATGATCAGACAGAGGCTCCTCAACCCTCTATGGATCTTGGATTAGGGTTTTTAATTTGTTGGGTCCTGTAATAAGGCTTCAAGCCTGAGCATTTTATTTGTTTTAGTCATGTACCTTAGACAATTTAGTCAAGTTGGGTCAATGGGTCCTGTAATAAGCTGAACTGGTTCACAAGCTCAAGTCAACTTGAAATTAGGCTCAAGCTTGTTTGAAGTTGGTCCATAAGTGGGCATTCAAGTCAAGCCCAAATGGTGGATAGGTCAAGCCCACTCTCCATGCCAAGCAAGTGTGCCACTTTAGCTCTTGGAGCACCATCTCATCAATGCCACTTGGGTAGCCTAGAGAGATGGAAGCTTCAAAGTCAATGACATATGGATGCCCCATCAAGCCTCTCCTTGATCCAAGCCAACCACTTCCTTCCTTCCCTCCCCATATCAATCCTCATTCCATAGAAGCTTGGCCAGCCAAGGGAGGATCCTAAAGTAAACTAAGCATCCCATGATCCTTGAGGACAAGATCCTTTCTTCACTCCCCCACATCAAGCCCTTTTCCAAAGAAGCAAGGTCGACCAAGGAAATATTCTAAGGTCAATGGAGCATCCCTTGATCCTTGAAGACAACTTCCCCCACATCAAGCTTTTTTTCCAAAGAACCATGGTCGGCCAAGACTCATGAAAGGAGTTTCAAAATTTGAATGGGGACAACCTCCTCTCTTCCCTCCCCGAATCAAGCTTTCCACCAAATCAAGGCCGGCCAAAAGAAGATTTCAAGAGTCAAATTCAGATTTTTAGGCGCCTCTTTGATGATGGCTTGTAACCTTTTCTTTTGAAATTTGAATGGGACTTAGGAGCCTATATAAAGGGCCCTACCCCCCTTGTAAGAAAAAAATTTTGATGAATGAAAAAGTAAGAAGTTCTTCTTCCATTAGCCCTTGTCTTCTTAGACTAGGAACTCTGTGAGAGAGTGCCTTTGTCCTTCGGGACTCGAGGGGTGAGAGGCCCTGAGTTACCATCCTCCTTCGCAAGCCACCATTCCATCTTCAAGATGGGATGCCACCTGGAAGATCCACCTAGACACCTAACGAGAAGAGCCCTCCTCGACCACCATCTTCAACTCCTTTCCCAACACTTCCTACTTTCTTATACCCCTACTTGTTGTTCTCTAATCCTTTACTTGGATGCTCGTAGGTCCTCCAGGTGCCACGGACAAAGGATTCGATCTCCCTTGCCTTCGGGATGATCGGACAAAAAGTCGGTGAATCCGCAGGGTCGAAGGCTTGATCCTCTAGGCCGCATCTGCGAGTGTGAGTGAACTCAGCATCGGGCGTATCAGAATCTTCAATGTTTTCACTCCCTAGTCTCCTAAGTACATATTGATTTAGAGCTAATTCCTACGGAGTTTTTCAATCCCGGGGTCTTCTCTTCATCATTATTTAGGGGCTAAGCTTGCATGCTAGAAGTTTCTTGTGCTTATAGAACCTCTGATCTAATCTTTGCTTGACTTAAGAATTTGAAAATCTCTTAAAACCTAAATCATAAAAAAAAAATTATTTGCATATCCATCTCATCATTAGTATAGTCCTGCATCATCTTAGTCCCACATCATTTGACTGGTCAAATGATGAGAAATTTGGCATGGAAGGTGTTGGCGCCAAATGGAGAATTGCATCTCTTCATTTTGGTGCTAAACTGAGACCAGGAATCCTTCTATTTGAAGGCTCCTGTATTTCTTTGACATTTTATTTTTGAAACCATACCTTTTAGCCTTCCCATAACTAGTCAAAGCCTTGTGGCAGATGGAGGAAAATGTTGGAAACTGAAGAGACAATGTTTTGTCTCTTGGTGCATGAAAAGCATTATCATGATATGTCCTTTCATCCTTATAAGACTCCTTCTGCTTGAAAGGTCTTATCAAATAGCTGAAAGAGAGACATATCAGGCACCCCATCCCCCTCTATAAATTGGTGTCGGTAATCTAATGCCATGGTATGAGAGTTTTCCATCAGAATACTACCTGCTATTTTCTCTCGCTCTTCCTTAAGACAAAGTTTGTCTTTTTAAGACAAAGCTTGTTTTTCAAGACAAGGCTAGTCTAATTAAGACAAGAGCCTAAGGAGAAAAATAGAAGGGGTATTAGGGATCTGAGAGAGGATTCAGAATATTCTTTGAGAGCCCTACAGGAGGGTAGGGGATCCAGCAAAGGAAAAAAGTTTGAAAGGTTGCCAGAAGAGTACCAGTCAAACAAGCAACCTTCGTAGGAGTGCTTCCTTGGTCCAATTTCTATGTGGATTATTTCTGGAGGGCATACACTTGTGTGCCTCATGAAAATTAAAAAATACAGCATTCCAAGTATTCTTTTGTAACCCTAAAGTTTAGATTTATTAGTTATCAAGATCAAGTGGTCTTAGGGTTTAGGGTTCCGACCGGTCAGGGTTTCGAATATGAACATTTTGAAAGCTAGTCTTCTGTCGTGCCTAGCCTTGGTAACCCAATAGCTGGTATGGGGATTGGTGGTGTGAGCCACCGATGTCCCTGGCTGCTGTTGGGTCGCCAGGGACCGGTGTCGCTGATGAAGCTGATGCATTACCGCAGTCATGGCATGAACCTACTGGGTAAATGTGATGATCTGGCAGTCCATTGGAGGTGGTGGTGGTGGAGCAGGGAGCTCCCTCTATGGGCTCTGCTGGTCACCATGATGAGGAGGATCCCTGATGTGGCTGATGGAGGCTTCTCGTGTGCATGTGGTCTCCATGAGGCTATGGGCTTCCTATGTGCTTTGCTAGTAGTGGGGGACCTGCTATCGGACTTTCCGGCTATTGATGGCACTCATATCCCTATACCTGGCATGTCAATCTATTGTAGCCTGGATCACCATGGCCCATAACTCTGATGTATTTTGGATTCATCGGCTCCTCTAGGTTCTTGGTCCTCTCTCTAATCAACTCCTGGGTCGGTGTGACCTACAAAAAAAAGGAGACTCGAGCCAAGGATTCTGATGGGGATACTCCGATGAGCAAGTCAGTTAAGATGATCAAGGGGAATAGAGCCTCAGTGATCGAGATCTCTGGAGCTTCTCCAGCTAGAGTGTGAGTGAGATCTCAAAAGTGAAAAATGAAGAGAAGTGAAGAGTAGAGAGTGGAGAAGTTCTCCTTCCTGGTTCCTTGCCTGTTTGCTCTCTTTGTCTTACCAGTCATCTCCCACTTTTCTGGATGACGCTTTCTTTATTTTATACGAGAGGAATGGCCCATACCAAGTTTGGGGCTTTATCGAGATGTCACTTTCCTGGTACCTCTTTTGGGAGGGGTTTTACTTTTTTTGTAGCCTCCCTCCTGTCATACCGATCGTTGAAAGGAGATCCTTCTATTGGGGTGTTCACCGATGTAGTATAGATTTTGTCCCTCTAGTGGTGCAGTTTCTTATGAGAGGTACGGGCACTGTGCCACTGAGCCCCGAGTCACGGTGATGAGGGACGGGATTCTAACATGATGCAGGATGATATGCAAGAGATGAACATGAGAAAAATCAGATTAAAGAAAACAAATATTTTTAGGTTTTTATGGTTTGATCCCCGAAACTAGACAAGACTAGGTTAGGATTATCTTGTATCAGTTAGTATCCTACCCACATGCTAGAACTATCAAAGAAATTGTAGGCCCACGTGGGCAACCAAGAGGGGGGGTGAATTGGGTTTTATAAAACTTTTGTATTATTTAAAGTATGAACTAAAGCAAGTATGTTCAAGTGCTTGTGTATTTCAAATAAATGCAGCGAAAATAAAGAAATAAAAGCATAAGAAGAACAATCACACAAACATAAAGGTTTATAGTGGTTCGGTTCCAACCAAGCACCTACATCCACTCCCCAAGAATCCCATGGGAATTCCACTAAGTTTGGTTTTATAACTTAGGCTCACCAACAACCTTTACAACTTGTTTTGTCTTCGAGCTCACAAGTCAAACCCTAGTTGGTTTCAAGGCTCACCAACAACCACCCTTGGTTTTACGGGATGACCAAGAACCTAAACAACTTGTTTTGGCTTCGGGCTCACAAGTAAAATCCTAGTTGGTTTCAAGGCTCACCAACAACCACTTTGGTTTTCAAAGGCTTACCAAAAACCTCTTTGATTTTCCAAGGCTCACCAAAAACCTCAAGTAAAACAATGTAAGAGCAAGTATAAATGAATACAATAAAAGCTTTCTAAAATAAAGCAAATATCTCTTTGAAGCCCGTTGAGAGTTGATGAAGATCTTGTCTTCAAGTTGATGAAGCCTTTGATTGATGCTTGAGGATGTGAACTTTGGATGCTCTCCTTGAAACTTGGAAGCTTGAAGGCTTGATCCACTTAACTCTTGAATCCTTGAAGAATATTCAAAAATCTCACCAAAGGATTACTTCCCCAATTGATTTTTGATGTTTATATAGCCTCCCAACACTTAAATCACCGTTTATAGCCGTTAGGGAGGAAAAATGACCGTTTGGAAGCAAGTTGGAGAAGTTCTGCAGCCCAGAAAACTAGCCGTTACTGTTCAAGTGTCGACACTTCACCTCCAGGTGTCGACACTTAAGTTTCAAGTGTCGACACTTCATTTCCAGGTGTCGACACTTCACTTCCAAGTGTCGACACTTCAGCTCCAGGTGTCGACACTATACTGAAAGAGCTTTCTGAAGTTTTCTGTTTATCTCAGGCCTTGAGTCGACACTTCATTTCCAGGTGTCGACACTTGCCTGTGACATTGCTGAAACATCTTCAAATTGAAACTTTAACCTCTTCAAGTTCTTCCATATTAATTCCAAAGTCCATATACTTGATTTTCCATTAATTTAAGGACTTTTTCAACTGAAATACAAGCATTTCTTCATTCAACATGGTTGAGTACTAAGATCTGAAAAATATATTTAAAATGCAATTAGTACTTATATATACTTAAACATTTTGTCAATTATCAAAATCAAGACCAGAGTCAATAGAAATAAAGCAAGTAAAGGATCCTAGGTCTAAGAAGGCCTATTAGGAGCATGTTTAACTTTAAGAAATCAAAAAAAGTGAGAAGGGAAGGGGTCTACATACCTAGCAATGACTTGCATGATGTCGCAAAAGAGATATCTCAACTTAGATCGGTGCCTGGATGATCCAGTCACTTTCCCGTGGATCAGCCAACTTTTTATCAACTTCATTTGGGGGCAAAGAAAACTTCATCCGGAGGGTGTGGCATTGGGGGAATCTTGCAAACGTCAAGGATTAGTGTCAAGGATGATGAAAAAAATACAAAACAGGGAATTAGAAGAGAAAGAAGTGGGAGGATCGCCGAGGCTGATTTGAGGCATGGAGGAGATGGAGATGCCTGATGCTGTAGGGGCAGCCTGGATGGGAGATGAAGGATGGTGGCTAGGGCTTCAGCTTGGATGGATGATAAAATTAGTGGAAGAAGACTAGCTAACAGGATAACTAGGGCCTCACACCCTCGATGTTCCATAGAACAAAGGCAAACGGGTCTCACACCCACTCCAAAAGGAGGACACAAATTTTCACAACAAAATTTAGCAGAGTTTATTTCATGAATAAGACTTTCATTACAAGAGGGGGAGGGGTGGGGTATTTATAGATTCACCCAGGGCCCTCTCCTTATCTAATTAGGAGTATAAGTCTTTGTAGAAATAAAACTCAAAATAAACTTGGACTGGAAGACTGGTCTCCTGGTAAAACTAGGCTGGCTGACTCCTGGTAGAAGTGGATTGGTTGACTCCCCCTTGGATTGAGAAGCTTTGCTTGGGTTGTGGGCTTACTCTTGGGTGCCACTCTTTGCTGGACTGGGTAGGGTGCCAATCATGAATGGGCCTGGGGCACCAGCTCTTGATGGGCTTCTGGACTGGGGCTCCTGGAAGAAAGAATATTCTCCTAAGGCGTGAGGTATCTTCAAGTGTGGAGGCGCCATGGGCTCGGGCCACATGAAAGGCTCATGGTGGCTTGAGTAGGGTTCAGATGCAAGGACTCCAACTCCTGGGTGAGGCCTTATAAAACTCCTGGTCTAGGGATCCTTTCCTCTTGTACTTGAAAATTATAGGACTCAAGTAAACTCACTAAACTTGGACAAGTAGACTCACTTAACTTACAAATGGACTCAAGTAACAAGACTCAATGGACTTAACTTATTACAAAACTTTGCTCACTTCGATACAAGTGACACGGTACTAATGAACTACAGGACTCAAAAAATTTGGACTTCATTATAGAGCTTAGCAAAATTGACCAACACATGACTTAGAGAATAAATTAAAGCTTGAAGTCTATGTCTGTTCTGATGTCCTCATCAATTTGCTCGGGATGG
The DNA here is from genome assembly GCA_021397845.1 of Areca catechu. Classification (NCBI taxonomy): domain Eukaryota; kingdom Viridiplantae; phylum Streptophyta; class Magnoliopsida; order Arecales; family Arecaceae; genus Areca; species Areca catechu. The sequence goes on from CM038053.1 coordinate 68,961,486, forward strand.
GAGGAACTCGATCTTGTCGAGTAAAAATCGATCTGGCTCTGGTACTGCTCTGATGGGTCTAGGTTAAGGCATTGCAGATCCTCTCGCATGATCCACGAAACCTTAGATCTCGGTCGACCTTGCCAATGAACCAAGTGACATGGAAGCCTTTGATCCGGGTACTAGTGGCTTGGTCATCCAGGAATGCTCAATCATTCCTCTCACAAGCTAATTTGATGGTGGACACTCAAGGTTGGGTTTGCTCTCAAAGAAAAGGGTTAGGCTTAAAATTCACTGGGTATCATTGCTGACTCCTTATACTCTACTAAGTCTGAGATATTGAAGGTTGAGCTTAATGCCTAATGAAGTAACTCAGGCACTAGGTCCAACTTTCTTTATCACTTTGATGGATCTAGCTCTACGGGTATGTAGCCTAATCATCACAAGATTTTCTAGCAAACTCTTAGACTATTTTTGGGAATCAACCATGTTTTTATAAAAATCTTTGCTTACAGTAATCTTATGATTAATTCCTTATACAGATCTCTAATCATGCAGTACAAAAACTCATAACACCTAATGACATGCATGCAAACACCTAATGCCAATGCCTAATACAGGCAAACAAATGACTAAACCCTAAACTACAACTATGGGTTTAACCCTTTGTCAGGAGGGTGATATGTAGATGAGAATGGTGCATGGACTCCTACTAGGTGCCATAGGGTCCTCCAAAAGTAAGATGCAAACATGACATGCTCAATGAATGAATGCAATATGAAAACCTCTACAAAATGCTGATGAATGGTTAAAGAAACGTAAGAAGATTCAAGAAAATATAGAAAATACGAGGTGGATTCAAGGTTAGTCGGGTAGGGTAGAAAGTAAGAAGAGGTTTCAGGGTTGATCGGATAGAATATGATACAAGAAGGGATTTCGGGGATTAGTCCTAGACTAATGAGGTTGACCTTACGAGGTTGAGGTATGTCTACAAGATTGTATAATAGAAGAATGGGTCACTAATTTTAGGAAAGAGTTCTTCAATGAAAACTACAGGAGAGGATTCGTCCTGAGGGTACTGATAAGCCAAATCCTTAATAAAGTCTTCTGGTTCATGAAATTTAGGACTGGGCTTTATAATTAGCTTTCTTTTAGTGGCTCCTCAAGTAAGATTCTAATAATAGTATCTAGGTTATTTTCCTCTAACTAGTCTTCCACTACAGGTTCAGTCTAGGTGTGGTCAAGGTCGACTAACTTTGGATGATTGGCTTCAGTCTGGGTATCTACTGGTCAATTAATTCTAGGTCTTCTATAGGTAACTCCTCTTCTTCCTCATACTCATCCACTAAGCTCACATCAGCTTCATATACTTCCTTTTAATATCATTCTTGTGAACCAGTGGGGTGGTAGGAGGGGGTTGACTAAGAAAAAATTGACTAATGACTTGGATAGCAGGGATGGGTCGACTAAGGGGAGGTGGACTAATGCTAGGCTCATATCTAGGGGTACTAATCCTATGGGATTCAGGTCGACTAGAAAAATCTGACTGGCACTAGGCTGAAACCTAGGGGTTATAGGCTCATAGGACATGGGCTTAGACCTATGGGTTATGGATTTATTGGATCTGGGTGCATAGGGTCTAGAGTCATAGGATCTAGAGTCATAGGATCCAAGTTCATAGATTCTGGGTACGTAGGTTCTAGGTTCATAGGATTTGGGCTCAGATATATAGGTTGTGGATCTCTTGGACTCATAGAACTTGGGTAGGTACTTTTCTCTAAGTTTGCTTTTCATAAATCTCTAGGTAGTTATGGTTGCTTCTTCTTCTAGTCTAGCCATTCTCTCAAACTTATCTCAATCTACCTTAGCCTGGTGAACTAACTTGGCTTTAGCAAACTTGAACTGATCTCTTTCAAAACAGAAACCCATATTCTCTTCCAAATACAGGTTCATATTTTTTTCCCAATTAAGATAATCCCCAAACTCAGGTTCACAACCAAAGTTAGGTGCTTCTTCCCAAGTGGCTCTCTTAGGGTGGGGTTCCAAGTACGGGTCATGGTATGGGGTTCTCCTAGGGTTAGGCTCCACATATGGGTCAGAGTATTGGGCTCTCCTAGGATTATGAAAGGTGAAAAGGGGTGAATCAGGATCAGGTTTAGTATTAGATTCTTGGGTTCTCTCTAGGGTCCCTACATGGTTATCCACCTGATCGAACTTATGGTTCACTTGGTCGAATCTTTGGTCCACGTGGTCAAATCTATGGTTAATTTGGGCAAGTTGATCAGTGATGGTCTTCATGAAAGTCTCAAAGTTGGATTCCATGATGGAACTGGGTTGGGGGTTAGACCGATGGTATTGGGCTCCTAACCTAATGGTCATGCACTCAATTAATCAAGGGGTTATGATGCAGTCAAGCATACAAAGGTTAACACGTACTAGGGTTTGCTAGACCTAGAGCCAAAACCTAGTGAGTTAACTCAACTTACACTCAACATAACACCTAATCCTTCCACTGGCCAGGTAAGTGGTGGGGTGGTGCGAGGCTCCCCCTTCCTGTGATAGGGCCCTAATTAAAGAACCACTAGTCCACTTAAGGCATTTGCCACTGGATCTCTAGCCTTAGACACTAGCTTTCAGTAATAGATGATAGGTTGGGTGCACTAGTTCCCTCACCAGACTCGGACCTGACCTGTTGATGTCCCTAAAACTATTAGGTTGCTAGTTCATTTTAATTAAGGTTTGGATTCTAATGCTGGGTGGTTGTTTTGGGCCCAGGACAGGTGATGAAATCCTGCCCTGATCTGATAGAGTAAAATTGTCCTTAAGATTAGTTTAATGATATGATGCACAATCGATGAACCCTAATGTAATCTAGTAACAAAATAGAGAATAAATTTTTTTTTTCCCTCTTTTTTATGATGTGGCAACTGAATTGTAAGTGGGTTAGGTGAGCAAACAAAATTGGCTTGGGTTTGGGGGTTTGGATGTAAGTTAGGTTTGGTTCAGTCAGGTGTGCAGACATCACAGAAACTAAAATTAAGGTTTATTTTGATGTAGAAGTTAGCATGGGTTCTAGAGTAGAAAAAATTCCAAGAAAATTTCATAATATAGGATTAATAGTGAAGATCTTTCCTACCAAATCTCATGCAAAAAAAAATTCTAATGATGATGCAACACCTAGGGTTTCTAACTGGGTGCAAAAAACTTAGGATTCTAGTTAGGGTTTCTAAGATGTAGGTTTTTTTGCAATTTTCAGTTCTTTAAAATCTGAGAAAAATATCAGTAAAATAGAGGATGACTCTGGGAATACTCAGTGCAAAAATCATAGGAAAATAGTATGCCTAAGATGAATAACTAGACTATTTTTGGACCCCTAGTGCAGAAACAGCACGCAGATTTTTTGTTAGGGTTTTGCTTTTGACATTTTTTTATTTATTTTAGAATCTGAGAAAATCCACAAAAATAACAGGAAAATAGAGGACTAAACAAAAGATAATGACCATGAAAACAAAATAAAACCAGCAATGTTTGGTGGGGGAAATAGTCCTATATTTTGACTAGTGATGCAAAAAACAGCATGCAGAAATTCTACCTATGATGCAAGAACATGCCCTAATCACACTCTGGTACCAAAACTGATGTGGGATGGGATTTTAATATAATGCAAGATGATATGCAAGAGATGAACATGAGAAAAATTAGATTAAAGCAAACATAGAATTTTATATTTTTCATGGTTGGATTCCCAAAACTAGCTAAGACTAGGTTAGGGTTATCTTGTATCAATTAGTATCCTACCCACATGCTAGAACTATCAAATAAAAAAAACCAAGTAAAAGATCTTAGGTCTAAGAAGGCCTATTAGAAGCATGTTCAACTTCAAGAAATCAAAAAAAGTGAGAAGGGAATGGGTCTACATACCTAGCAATGATTTGAATGATATCGCAGAAGAGATCTCTCAACTTAGATCGGTGCCTAAACGATCTGGTCACTTTTCTATGGATCCGCTGGCTTTTTATCAGCTTCATTTGGGGGCAAAGAAAACTTCATCCAGAGGGCGTGGCACTGGAGGGATCTTGTAAATTTCAAAGGTTAATGGGTATGAAAATAAGAGGAAAATAACAATGTTTGATGGGAAAAACAGTCCTATGTTCTGACTAGTTAGCATAAAATAACATGCAGGAATTCTACCTATGATGCAAGAACATGCCCTAATCCATCTCTAATACCAAAATTGATGAGAGATGGGATTCTAACGTGATGTAGAATGATATGCAAGGGATGAACATGAGGAAAATCAGATTAAAGAAAATAAATATTTTTAGGTTTTTATGGTTTGATCCCTGAAACTAGACAAGACTAGGTTAGGATTATCCTGTATCAGTTAGTATCATACCCACATGCTAGAACTATCAAAGAAATAAAGCAAGTAAAGGATCCTAGGTCTAAGAAGGCCTATTTGGAGCATGTTCAACTTCAAGAAATCAGAAAAAGTGAGAAGGGAAGGGGTCTACATACCTAGTAATGATTTGCATGATGTTGTAGAAAAGATCTCTCAACTCAGATCGGCATCTGGATGATTCGGTCACTTTCTCGCGGATCACCCAGCTTTTTATCAACTTCATTTGGGGGCAAAGAAAACTTCATTTGAAGGGCATGGCACTAGAGGGATCTTGAAAATGTTAGGGATTAGTGTCAAAGATGATGAGAAAAATACAAAATGGGGAATTAGAAGAGAAAGAGAAGTGGGAGGATCGTCGGGGCCGATTTGAGGCCTGGAGGGGATGGAGACGCCTGATGCTGCAGGGGCAGCCTAGATTGGAGATGAAGGAGGGCGGCTAGGGCTTCAGCTTGGATGGATGATGGCTAAGGATTAGTGGAAGAAGACTAGCTAATGGGATAACTAGGGCCTCACACCCCTCGTGTTCCGTAGAACAAAGGCAAACGGGTCTCACACCCACCCAAAAGGAAGACACAAATTTTCACAAGAAAATTTAGTAGAGTTTATTTCATGAATAAGAGATTCATTATAAGAGGGAGAGGGGTGGGGTATTTATGGATTCACCCAGGGCCCTCTCCTTATCTAATTAGGAGTACAAGTCTTTGTAAAAATAAAATTCAAAATAAACTTGGACTGGTAGACTAGTCTCCTAGTAAAACTGGGCTAGCTGACTCTTGGTAGAAGTGGATTGGCTGACTCCCCCTTGGACTGAAAAGCTTTGCTTGGTCTTGTGGGCTTACTCTTGGGTGCCACTCCTTGCTGGACTGGGTAGGGTGCCAATCATGAATGGGTCTAGGGCGCCAGCTCTTGATGGGCTTCTGGACTGGGGTGCTTGGAAGAAAGAATATTCCCCTAGGGTCCCAGGTGTCTTCAAGTATGAAGGTGCCATGGGCTTGGGCAACATGAAAGGCCAAGCGGCTTGAGTAAGGTTCAGATGCAAGGACTCCAACTCTTGGGTGAGGCCTTATAAAATTCCTGGTCTAGGGATCCTCTTGTTGACTCCACTAATTGATTTTGATGATAAGCAAAACAGTTAAATATAAGTTGAGGACTAATGATTTGCTTTGAGTGTGTTTTTATTGAAAAGGTGCTCACAAAATTTGAAGAAGCCAAATTATCTTGAAGAAGCCAAGTTTGAAAGAAAAGTTTGCTCAAAGAGGACTTGGACACTTAAGAGATGGTTGAATAGATGGCCAAGCTAAGTAGAAACGTGTTCAAGCTCAAATTCAGCAATTTCTATGTATTTTTTAGTGAAGCTTCGACTCAAAGTGTCGACACATGACATGAAGTGTCGACATATGAGGATGAAGTGTCGACTCAGGTCGGTACGCAGCAAAGTTTCAGATGGCATAGATGAAGTGTCGATACATGGACCTGAAGTGTCGACTCAAGGTGTTACACATGGATCAACACATCGTTTGAGACTTTCAAGCCACAAAACTTGCAAAAGTTGAAGGAGCAGCTGAAGTGTCGACACATGGAAGCAAAGTGTTAACTCAAGGTGTCGACTCAACTGAGAAGGTGTCGACACATCTGAGATTTTCAGAAAATCCGAATGGAGCTTTTTGAACTATGTGTCGACTCAAGAAGAACTGTGTCGACCTTTTGTGTCGACTCAACTAAGGAAGTGTCGACACATGGAGTTCTGGCAATAGTAACGGCTAGTTTTTTCAAACGCAGAACTCGCCCAAAATGTCCCCAACGGCTAGTTTTTCAAGTGTAACGGCTAGATTTCGGTTTTGAGGCCTTGGGAGGGTATTTATTTGCTCCAAATCAAATCTAAACACATGCTATTGAATACCATTAAAGAGTTTTGAGAAAAAAAGAAGAGAGAAGAGCCTTAACTCCTATTTATTCAAGTTTCAACCACTCACAAGCTAAAGGAAGCCTCCAAGCATTCAAAAGCCATCAAGAGCATTGAAGATCATTCAATCTTGGGCATTCAAAAGGCTTTAATAAGGACAAAGCAACTATACATCGAGCAACATCGAGATATTCGCTTTGTTATTGAAAGCTTCATTGGTTCTTTATTTCTATACTTTATTTCTTGTAAGGTTCTTGGTTAGCCTATTGTAAAACCAAGTGAGGTTATTGGAAGCCTTGGGAAACCAATTAGGTTGGTGGTTAGCTCGCAAAATCATTAAGGTTCTTGGTTAGCCCGGAAAATCAAGGGAGGTTGTTGGATAGCCTTGTGAAAACTAATTAGGTTCTTGGTTAGCCTGCAAAACCAAGTGAGGTTGTGACTTGTGATCCTTGTAAAAATAAGTCGGGTTTTGATTAGTGAGCCCGTAAAACTAATCGACTATAATCGTATGATTATAGTGAATTCCCAAGGGGATCTTGGGAAGTGGATGTACGTGCATTGGTTGGCACCGAACCACTATAGCTTTTGATGTTTGTGATTGCTTGATCTCTCTCTCCTTGCTCTTTATTTATTGCTCTTAATTTCAGCTACACTTTTATTTTAGAGCATTGCATTTGAATCTTAGTACCTTGCTATATATATATATATACTTGTTGAATTGGATTGCTTTGCTTAGTATCTAGTTTTTATAAAGTTTGTAGCTTATCATATTAAGTTAGCTTAAATTAATTTTTAGAGATCCAATTCACCCCTCCTCTTGGATTGCTTACTGGGCAACAAGTGGTATCAGAGCCCTGTTCTCAGTGTATAGGTTTTATCGCCTTGAGTAAAGATCTATGGCAGCCCCAATTGGTACTAGTGTAGTTGAGGAACAAGCCTCAAATAGATCTCCATTTTTTAATAGAACAAATTATACTTATTGGAAAACTAGAATGAGAATTTATATGCATTCTATTGATTACAATTTATGGAAAGTAATAGATAAGGGTCCTCATATTCCTTTGGTAGTGGTTAATGGTGTTGCCATCCCAAAACTTGAAGAGGATTGGGATGAAAATGATATTAAACAATTCAAGATTAATACAAAGGCAATGAATCTCCTTTATTGTGCATTAGATCCTAGCAAATTTAATAGAATATCTACATGCATGTTTGCCAAAAAATATGGGACATACTTGAAGTTATCCATGAGGGTACCGATCAAGTGAAGAACACTAAGGTCAATATGTTAGTGGACACATATGAGATGTTCGGATAGAACCAAATGAATCTATCACTGATATGTATACACGATTCACTAATATAGTTAATGGTATGAGAAGTCTTGGTAAAGTCATGTTTAATGCTGATCTTGTGAATAAAATTCTTAGGTCACTTCCAACATCATGGGATCCGAAGGTGACCACAATTCAAGAAGCAAAGGATGTGGACAAGCTACCTCTTGAGCAACTGATGGGGACCCAAAGACCTATTTTATTTTATTTTATTTGAGTCCATTAGTCCTGTGTCACTTGAGTCTAAATGAGCCACTTGAGTACTGTAATAAAGTGGGACAACTGAGTCAGTTGAGTCTACTTAGTCAGGTCCAGTCGTTTTAGTTCAGTCAAGAGTCCAGTTAAGTTGTTCAAGTCAAGAGGAGAGTCATTAGCAGCCAGGAGATTCACCAGACCCCTCCAACCAGAATCGGCCTTCATGCACTTGGACCCTTTCATGCCACCAAGCCGGCAAGAGAGAGCTCCAATCCAAGATAGGCCCACTATTGACCGGTCCACCAGGGTTTCTTGGCCCACAAGTTAAGGTTTCATAGCTCTCAAGTAATGTACCCTGGGGTAAATCTATAAATACTACCCCTCCCCTCTTGTATTAAACATCTCTTTCTTATGAATACAACTTGCTGAAATTTTGAGTTATTACCTTGTGTTGGTGTTTTGTTTTGGTTCTTTAGGTTGTGTTTTTGTGCTTGGACGAATTTCTTACTGCCCTAGCTTCCTTCCACACCCTAACTCACTGCCATCCAAGCCTTCACATGTCCAAGAAGAAGTTCCCTAGGCCACCAAGCAGGGAGATCTTCAACAAGCTTCAAACAGCCCAGCTTCTAAACCATAACCTAATTCCTTCTAAACCTAATTCCTTTTTTTTCTTACTTGCTATTTTGATTGATCCTTGATGCTTATAGGATCCCTGAGGTGCTTCCCTTCTCCTGAGGAGGCCTTCTTTGCTACCCAGACCGCCCAGATCAGCCATCAGATTCAAGGAATCAAGGCTTCTTCATCCAGGCTCCGATTAGAGTGCGTGTGAACCCTGCTGCTTCTGAATTTCAATCTCTGACTGGTAAGAAACCTTTCCAACTCTTGTTTTTTGATTTAATGAAGATAAGCTATCCTAAACCAAGAGTTTCTCAACTCTCGGGTCCTAGATCTTTCATTAGTTTGCATGAGTTTGCCTGCGATCCGATGATTCTTCATACTGCTAGTCTTTCTGCTAGTTTTTACATTATTTTGGAAATCTAGCCTGCAATTAAAATTATAAAAATCATAAAATAATTATTTTTTTATTTTTCATGCATGTTTAGTAGTCTTAGAGTCATCCCGTATCAAGTGGTATCAGAGCCCAGTAGATTAGGGTTTTTTCCTCTCCCAGCTTCCCATCGTTCCTTCTGTCCAGATCTCCGTGTAGCTTCTCAAACCTCGGTCAGCCACCGAGGTCCGTCAACGCCCTACACTCGAGCACCAAATCTCCTACTGCCATCGCCCGTGAAGCCTGTCTCCAGCACCACCTCCAATCAAGTCTTCCCCCATGCCGCCGACTCCCTCTCCAGATCGCCCCTTCTTCAGATCCGCTCCTGCCACCACCGGATCTCCGCGTTGCTTCATCGCCTGCTGGTCTCCATCTCTAATCAATGCCCAGCAGACGGAACCCATGTCGCAGACTTCCACGTGCGGTCCAGTGATCTAGTCGCCCGTGTCACCTACCGGACCCCCTCCCTGCCTCCTATAGCCACTGACAAAGCCGGGCTCCTTTGGATGCACGCACCGCCAAAGGCCCCGACAGTGGATCTGGAAGATCCAAGCCACAGTCGGAGTTCCCACCCACCCCCGATGACTGCCGCCACCGCCCCATCGTGTGCCAAAATTGTCAAAGACCTCACCACTGCTGCCATCGCCACTACGGATGCCAGCATCACCACTACCGTTGTCTTCCTCCCGCTCGGGCGCTCCCCAATGACCGTGGAGACCTTCCTGTAATGCAGATCTGTGCGACGCCGCCTCCCGCCGGATCTCCATCCCGCTGCCATCACCAGCCACCGGAAATAGAGCCTCCGCGATCACCTCCGAACCGACGAGAAGCCTTTCTTCCTCCGGCATGCCCAATCCCCTGCGACCATGACTCCCATGACCACTGCCACTTGTGCTCCCATCACCGTCGAATGCCGTCGCACCCCATGCCGTCGAATGCTGTCGCACCCCATGCCGTCCACCGGAAGCATCTCCCAGAGTCGCTGTCTCCGTCCCAGCGCCACCACCGATGAAGCTCGCCGGACTTCCCTCCCCTCCATGAGCCTCCCCTGTTTCGTGTTGGTTCGTGGAGATGAGGTGCTTCTTCGCACGAACGTGAAAGCATACCCGCTTCACTGTTGCCGACTTCAACAATGCATGGTTTCTAGAGCAGTGCGAATTCCAGAGTGCACGATTCCTAGAGCAGCGAGAATTTCAAAGCCACACTGATCTCAGAGCAGCTAATAAAAAAAAGAAAAAAAAAGAGAAAGAAAGGAAAAAAAATTGAAACTAGCCTTTTTGTTTTGATTTGGTTAGTTCCGGTTCCGTCAAACCCCGCTGAACTTGACTCGATGGAGTCAAGTTCTCTCCACTGCAGGGAATGATGGGGACCCGAAGACCTATTTTATTTTATTTTATTTGAGTCCATTAGTCCTGTGTCACTTAAGTCTAAGTGAGCCACTTGAGTCCTGTAATAAAGTGGGACAATTGAGTCAGTTGAGTCCACTTAGTCAGGTCCAGTCATTTTAGTTCAGTCAAGAGTCTAGTTAAGTTGTTCAAGTCAAGAGGAGAGTCATCAGCAGCCAGGAGATTTACCAGACCCCTCCAACCAGAACCGGCCTTCATGCACCTGGACCCTTTCATGCCGCCAAGCCCGCGAGAGAGAGCTCCAGTCTAAGACAGGCCCACTGTTGACCAGTCCACCAGGGTTTCTTGGCCCACAAGTCTGTGTTTCTTAGCCCTCAAGTAATGTACCCTGGGATGAATCTATAAATACCACCCCTCCCCTCTTATATTAAACATCTCTTTCTTATGAATACAACTTGCTAAAATTTTGAGTTATTATCTTGTGTTGGTGTTTTGTTTTGGTTCTTTAGGTTGTGTTTTTGTGCTTGGATGAATTCCTTACTGCCCTAGCTTCCTTCCACACCCTAACTCATTGCCATCCAAGCCTTCACACATCCAAGAAGGAGTGCCCTAGGCCACCAAGCATGGAGATCTTCAACAAGCTTCAAACAGCCCAGCTTCTAAACCATAATCTAATTCCTTCTAAACCTAATTCCTTTTTTTTCTTACTTGATATTTTGATTGATCCTTGATACTTGTAGGATCCCCGAGGTGCTTCCCCTCCCCTGAGGAGGCCTTCTTTGCTGCCCAGACTACCCAGATCAGCCATCAGATTCAAGGGAATCGAGGCTTCTTCATCCAGGCTCCAATCAGAGTGCGTGTGAACCTTGCTGCTTCTGAATTTCAATCTCTGACTGGTAAGAAACCTTTCCAACTCTTGTTTTCTAATTTAATGAAGATAAGCTATCCTAAACCGAGAGTTTCTCAACTCCCGGGTCCTAGATCTTTCATTAGTTTGCATGAGTTTGCTTGTGATCCAATGATTCTTCATACTGCTAGTCTTTCTGCTAGTTTTTACTTTATTTTGAAAATCTAGCCTGCAATTAAAATTCTAAAAATCATAAAAAAAATATTTTACTATTTTTCATGCATGTTTAGCAGTCTTAGAGTCATCCTGCATCAGCAGCTAGTGGGATCGCTCATGACTTATGAGCTCAATCTCAAACAAAAATCTATGGACATGGACAAGAAGAAGAAGGGGATTGCTTTCAAGTCAAATATACAAGAAGAATCCTCAATTGATGAGTCTGAAGATTAAGAGGAAGAAGAAGGTGAAGAAGCTCTCCTTGCACGAAAGTTTAGAAGATTCATGAAGAGGAGAAAATTTCCTTACAAAAAGAAACATCAATCCAAAGAAAAAGGAAAAGAAAAAGAGAAAGAAAAAGAAAAGGAAAAGGAAAAAGAGAAGGAAGTACCTATATGCTTCGAGTGCAAGAAGTCGAGACACTACAAGTTTGACTATCCTCTCCTCAAGAAATCAAGAAAGAAATTAAAAAAGAAAGCAATGGTGGCCACTTGGAGTGACAGCGAAGACTCCAGTTCAGAAGAAGAGCAGACTGAAGTTGCAAATCTCTGCTTCATGGCACATCAGGATAATGATGAGGTATGTTCCGACACTAAAATTGATTTCACTTTTGATGAACTTAGAAATGCTTTTGAAGAGCTTATGCATGATTATAAATTAGTTTTATCTGAAAACAAGAAATTGAAAAAGCATGCACACAAATTTTCTTTTGAAAACAACTCTTTACTTAATGATGTTAGTTCTTTGAAATCTAAATTAGATGTTTTAAAAAAGAAAAATAATGCTTTGTCTATGGAAAACGAAGTTTTGAAAAGACCTAAAAATGTTATTTCTAATAATGATCTTTAAAAAAAAAACAAGGATTTAGAACTTGAAAATGCTAAATACAAAAATGAACTTGAAAAGATAAAACTTTTTGTTGACAAATTTACTTATAGTTCAGAAAAGTTAAATTTACTCTTAAACAATCAAAGAGTAATTTTTATTAAGGCAGGTTTAGGATATAACCCACAAAAGCAACAAAAGTATTTTAAAAACTTTTTTGTACCTGCATCATCTAGCATTACTTGTTTTACTTGCAAAAAGCTAGGTCATAAATCATATCAATGTAATTTTAGAAAAATCAATTCTTTTGGTAAAATGTGGGTTCCAAAAGGAACCATTTTGAATGCTAACCCTAAAGGGCCCAAGTTGGCTTGGGTACCTAAAAACAAAGCTTGATCTTATTGCAGGTGTGTCATGCAACCAAGGAGAACAAAAGACTTTGGTATCTTGACAGTGGTTGCTCAAGGCACATGACTGGAGATGTGAAGCAGTTCACTTCTCTTGAAGCTTTGAATGGAGGGAGTGTGACCTTCGGTGATAATGGTAAAGGAAAAATCATTGGTATTGGTAAGGTTCACATAACTCCTTCTATTAGTATTAGTAATATACTTTTAGTAGATGGTTTGAAACATAATCTTTTAAGCATTAGTTAGTTTTGTGATAAAGGTTTTCAAGTAATTTTTAAATCATTATATTGCATGATTACTAGTCTGGATATAAATGGAGTACAATTCATTGAAAAAAGGTATGGAAATATTTATTTGGTAGACCTAGATAATCTATCTTTGCCTAATGGAGAATGCCTTGTTGCAATGAATTCTACTAAAGAAGAGACTAGTTGGCTATGGCATAGAAGATTAGGGCATGCTAGCATGTACCTTATTTCAAAACTTTGCAAAAAGAATCTAGTTAGAGATTTACTTGAAATTTGCTTTGAAAAAGATAGAATTTGCAAAGCATGTCAATTTGGTAAACAAGTCAAAACTTCTTTTAAACAAAAGGATTTGTAACTACTAGTAGGCCACTTGAACTACTCCATATGGATCTCTTTGGACCAATTAGAACATCAAGTCTAGAAGGCAAGAGATATGGATTAGTCATTGTGGACGATTTTTCAAGATTTACATGGGTTTTCTTTTTAGCACAAAAAGATGAATCATTTTCTATATTTATAAAGTTTTATAGAAAAGTTTCAAATGAAAAAGGTGTTTCAATTGTTTGTATTCGTAGTGATGATGGAACTAAATCTCAAAATCAAGATTTTAAAAACTTTTGCAATGAAAAAGGAATAGAACACAATTTTTCTGCACCTAGGACACCTCAGCAAAATGGTGTAGTAGAAAGGAAAAACCATACTTTAGAAGAAATGACATGCACTATGCTTTGTGAAAATGATTTGCTAAGGTATTTTTGGGCTGAAGCTGTTAATACAGTATGTTATATTTTAAATCAAGTTTTAATCCACCCTATTTTAAAGAAAACTCCTTGTGAACTTTGGAACCAAAGAAAACCAACTTTGAAATATTTTCGAGTTTTTGGTTGTAAATGTTTTGTTTTGAATAATGGAAAGGATCATCTTGGAAAGTTCGATGCCAAGTTTGATGAAGGTCTCTTCTTAGGATACTCTACATCAAGTAGGGCATATAGAATATTTAATAAATGAACTTTGGTTGTAGAAGAGTCAGTACATGTTGTATTTGAAGAATATACTAACAAGTCCTCGAGAAAAAAGGATACATCTGATGATTGTCCAAGTGCTGACAAGCTTCAGAAGCTGACATTGAATGATCAAGCTCAACCAAATGAAGAAGATCAAGACAAGGATGAGAAAGAAGATGACACTTCAAAGCATCAAGATCTACCTAAGGAGTGGAGGTATGCTCATGGACATCCTAAGGAATTAATCTTAGGTGATCCATCTAAAGGGATAAGAACTCGAGCTTCTATTAGAAATGAATGTGATTATATAGCATTTGTATCTCAACTAGAACCTAAATATTTTGAAGAAGCTGAAAAAGACTCTAATTGGATCAATGCTATGCAAGAAAAATTAATTCAATTTGATAGAAATAATGTTTGGACACTTATAGAAAGACCATCTAATGTTTCAATTATTGACACTAAATGGGTATTTAGGAATAAATTAGATAAATAAAGCTAGGCTAGTTGCTAAAGACTATAATCAGGAGGAAGGGATTGACTTTGATGAAACTTTTGCTCCTGTTGCTAGACTTGAAGCAATTAGGCTATTATTAACATTTGCTTGTTTTATGAATTTCAAATTATTTCAAATGGATGTTAAGAGTACTTTCTTAAATGGTTTTATATCTGAAAAAGTTTTTGTTGAACAACCACCTGGATTTGAAAATCATGCACATCCTGATCATGTTTTTAAATTATACAAAGTACTTTATTGATTAAAGCAAGCACCTAGAGCATGGTATGAAAGACTTAGCAAATTTTTGATTGAAAATAAATTTTCTAAAGAAAATGTTGATAAGACTTTATTTTTGAAAAAGAAAGATAATGATTTATTAGTAGTACTAATATACGTTGATAATATTATTTTTAGTGCTACTAATGAAATTCTTTGTCAAGAGTTTGCTAAGCTAATGCAGGATGAGTTCGAGATGAGCATGATGGGAGAACTCAATTTCTTCCTCGGACTCCAGATCAAGCAAACTATAGATGGTATCTTCATTAACCAAGCTAAGTACATAAGAGAAATTATCAAGAAGTTTGGAATGGAGACTACTAAACCAATAGGTACGCCTATGAGCCTCTCTTGTAGACTTGATAAAGATGAACATGGTAAATCAGTAGATCAAAAGTTATACAGAGGGTTGATAGGCTCTTTATTGTATCTGACTGCTAGTAGACTAGATATAATGTTTAGTGTTTGCATATGTGCTAGATATCAGTCTAAACCTAAAGAATCACATCTTGTGGCTATTAAGCACAATATTAGTTATATGTCTGGTATTATTAGTATTGGTTTATGGTATGCTAGAAATTCATCTACTGAATTAATTGAATATTCTGATGCAGATTTTGCTGGTTGTAGATTAGATAGAAAGAGTACTAGTAGAACTTGCCAATTTCTTGGAGTGAACTTAATCTCATGGTTTAGCAAGAAACAAACTTCAGTTGCACTATCCATAGCTGAGGCGAGTATATTGCAGCGGGAAGTTATTGTGCTCAAATCTTGTGGATTAAGCAACAACTTGAAGACTTTGGAATCAAGTTGGCTAGAACTCCTATTAAATATGATAATACCAGTGCTTTTTGCTTGACAAAAATCCTGTTCAACACTCTAGAAGTAAGCACATTGAAATTAGACATCATTTTATTAGGGATCATGTAGAAAACAATGATGTTTTGCTTGAATTTATTAGTACTGAATTGCAATTGGCTGATTTTTTGACTAAACCTCTTCTAGAAGATCGATTCTGTATGATTAGAAGAGAGCTCGGGATCATCAATCTGTTTGATTAAATCTTTCCCATAATTTGACTCAAACTAGATTAATTTGACATTATTCATGATAAATCATGTTTGATCATTATTGATTTGACTTTAGAATTATCTTATCTCAATTGATTTTGATTGCCTGTGAAATCCCTAATTTTTGGTTTTTAAGTTGATGTGTCGACACCAAAATGTGTCGACACCAAAATGTGTTGACACATGCGTGAGCCGACACATGAACGACAATGGACCGAGATTTAAGGAAATTCTGAACCATTTTTCCTCCAAATTTTTTCTCCTCTGAGCCGACACTAGGTTGCAAGGTACCCTTACTGTTCATCCTTCCATTTCGTTGCTTTTGCCCATCATTTTCTTGGATTTGGACATTTGGTAGCCATTTTTTTGTTGGATTCCTTCCTAGGTTTTGATTTCTAAACCCTAGAAACCCAAATTTCCAACATAAACCTTGCCCAATCTTTGAATCTAAGCAATAGGTCCTCACAAGCAAGTTGTTCGTCGACCTGGTCAGTCAAACCAAGAGGAAGAGCAAAGGTGACATGAGTCTAGAGCTGCAGATCCGCCCGCACATTCACTTTTTGTTTCGTCTAGCCAGATGAGCTCCAAGATAGTGGTTGGAGGACGACGAGTGGATTTCTCTTTTGTCGATCAGCGGCATTTCAGGATTGGAGAGTGGATTCAACAAGCTGGTCTGACCACATTCTATTCACTCAGTGAGAGATATTACCTCGGGCTGATGAGAGAGTTTTATGGATCACTCGCCCATGGAGCAGATGGTTGGATAGCATAGGTCAGAGGATGGGATATCCCCATTTCTTCGGAGATTCTGAGCAGAGTATGGGATATACCGATGACGGGATCTATTGTTGACAGTCTGATGGATCGAGTCAGTGGTCTCCAGTGCATTTTTGAGTCTGACATACTACTAGAGAGAGCCACTGTACCAGCATCCAGGTTGTCTACAGAGATGAGACTTCTGCACCATATCATCTCCCGGATTCTTCCGACGAAGACCGGATGTTTTGACTATATCACAGAGTGGGAGTTGCTCATGATGGTCTCACTGGTTCAGCACATGCCAGTATGCATTCTAGTTCTGATGGTACATCATATTACAGAGGCATCAACTAGCCAGAGGCTCTACTTACCGTATGGCATGGGACTGACATTGCTGTTTCGAGAGTATGGAGTCAGCTTTGAGGATGAGCCTTATCGTACATTGCTTCACACCGATGTGTATGACATCAGGTCATTGCATCGGATGGGCATCATTTGGTCCGAGTCCAATGGACACGCAAGATATCAGGATAGGCCGAGGATCGAGTTGATGATGATGACACAGCAGAGAAGGAGTGGATTCTTTCAGGTGAGACTGGACCCAGCGAGACTCAGCCTGAGATGGTAGCACAGCCAATTGTTGCTCCTTAGTCTGATCCTTCTACATTTGCACAGCCTTAGCCAGCACAGACGAAGACACCAAAGACTTCAGATAGTCTAGAGGATAGAGTCAGACGCATAGAGATTGACGTATTCATCATGAGGTAGCGTCTTGACGTATTCATAACTAAGATGAGAGAGAGCCATATTGGACTTAGTGATGGCATCTCGGCTATTCTTTCTGCACTGTCTAGATCTTCAGCGAGTGCTCCGACTACTGATACTGCTCCTGCACCTGCTCATGTACCTGCTCCTGCACCAGTTGATGATATTGTTGACATTGATACTGGTGCCGATACTACTGTTGGAGTTGATGAGACTATTGGTGATACAGTTATTGGAGATGATGATGGAGATGAAGAGACTGACTCAGACCGATTTGATATTGCTGATCTTACTTTAGAGCCAGTTGAGGAGGTGATGGGTGACTTGCCTATGAGCCCTATTGACCCATCTTGTTCACCTGTCCAGATTCCTATTCCATCTTCTCCTTCTAGATCGGATGATTGCACACCTGTTCCTATTCCTATTCTCACTCTAGTTATCGATACACCTGTTATTGATTTACCTGATATTGATATTCTTGATATTGATACATCATTTGTACATACACCTATCATTGAGACCATCACTATGGATACATCTTTTGTAGATACACTGATACTTTCTATAGCTGAAACACTTGTTATTACATCAACTGAGACCTCTACTTTTGACTTACAGATTACTGATACTCCTACCCTTCATACTGCATTACTCATTCGAGAGCTTGGGTTTTATACACCCGACTTTTAGCATCTTGACTCTGGACCTTCTTTTGATCGCACACCTCTTCCTGTGGTTGCTGAGTTGATTGACCCGATCACTTCCGTTCCTGTGGAGGACATAGTTCCTACCTCTACTGTTCTAGCCAGAGGTTGGACATATACTCGTCGCAGAGGACGTGGTCGTTGTATCCCTCCACAGCCGACCAAGACCAGACTTAGAGATCTTTGATCAAGATGGCCGTAAGCTCGATCTTCTACTGATACCGGATCGATTGAGATCAGTTCATCTTCTGATGATTCCATGGATGAGGATTAGGACTTTTATATACTTTTAGATAGTTTGCTTTTGTGCTTATATGTACTTTTATCTTTGTTATGTATCAGTTTGCTGTACAAACTCTAAGTTTATATGAAAACCTTGTTGTTCCTCATCTCTATGTTTGTGATGCAAATGAATGTTCTATCTTGAATTGCTTTTATACCTCAATGTCTTCACTTTTAATTGAATAAATTTCTTAAAGATAAAAAGGGATGCAGTTTAGAAAATGAATTTATTATCTCAATACTATTTCTTGACTATTCGATTTATTTGTTTCCCTACCTTTTTAATGATAACAAAAAGGAGGAGTAATTTAATGAGACTTAATTTAAGTATAAATAAATATTTCATAAAATAAAAGTGGAGTAGTTTTGACATAAAGGATAGACAAATTTTTGAAAAACCTGAATTGAAAATTATTTACAAAATTTCTTAAGAAAGGGGGAGCTTTACTTTTTGCTCAATTTGAAAATCCTTTCAAAGCAAATTTAACCCTTAAAATCCCTCTTTCAATGTTTGAAAAGATTTTTACAAATTTTGTTATGAATCATTGATTCAGGGGGAGCTTTATTGTTTGCTGAAATTTCTTGTAGAGTATCATGATACATGCTTTCTATGCATTTAAATAAATACCAAAGTTCTGATACTCTCTATCTTTGTAACAAGCTCTAACTCTATTACTTGTGTTCTGAATTAGCATATCTTTAATGCAAGTAATGTTGATATACTTAATGCTTTCAATGTTATGCACCTTGATCAATTCTCTTAAAGCTTTATTTTTAAAGCAATTTATACTTAAGGATTTTGTCATCATCAAAAAGGGGGAGATTATTGACTCCACTAATTGATTTTGATGATAAGCAAAATAATTAAGTATAAGTTGAGGACTAATGATTTGCTTTGAATGTGTTTTAATTGAAAAGGTGCTCACAAAATTTGAAGAAGCCAAATTGTCTTGAAGAAGCCAAGTTTGAAAAAAAAGTTTGCTCAAAGAGGACTAGGATACTTAAGAGATGGTTGAATGGATAGCCAAGCTAAGTAGAAACTTGTTCCAGCTCAAATTCAGCAGTTTCTGTGTTTTTCAGTGAAGTGTCGACTCAAAGTGTCGACACATGACATGAAGTGTCGACACATAAAGATGAAATGTCGACTCAGGCCGGTACGCAGTAAAGTTTCAGATGGCACAGATGAAGTATCGACACATGGACCTGAAGTGTCGACTCAAGGTGTCGACACATGGATCAACACATTGCCTGAGACTTTCAAGCCACAGAACTTGCAGAAGTTGAAGGAGCAGCTGAAGTGTCGACACATGGAAGTAAGGTGTCAACTCAATGTATCGACTCAACTGAGAAGGTGTCGACATATCTAAGATTTCCAAAAAATCTGAATAGAGCTTTTTGAACTATGTGTCAACTCAAGAAGAACATGTGTCGACCTTTTGTGTCGACTCAACTGAGAAAGTGTCGACACATGGAGTTCTAGCAACAGTAATGGCTAGTTTTTTCAAATGCAGAACTCGCCCAAAATGCCCCCAATGGCTAGTTTTTCAAGTGTAATGGCTAGATTTTGGTTTTGAGGCCTTGGGAGGGTATTTATTTGCTCCAAATCAAATCTAAACACATGTTATTGAATACCATTAAATAGTTTTGAGAAAAAAAGAAGAGAGAAGAGCCTTAACTCCTATTCATTCAAGTTTCAACCACTGACAAGCTAAAGGAAGCCTCCAAGCATTCAAAAGCCACCAAGAGCATTGAAGATCATTCAATCTTGGGCATTCAAAAAGCTTCAACAAGGGAAAAGCAACTCTACATCGAGCTATATCGAGATATTTGCTTTGTTATTGAAAGCTTACATTGGTTCTTTATTTCTAAACCTTATTTCTTGTAAGATTCTTGGTTAGCCTATTGTAAAACCAAGTGAGGTTATTGGTAAGCCTTGGAAAACCAATTAGGTTGGTGGTTAGCCCGCAAAACCATTAAGGTTCTTGGTTAGCCCGAAAACCAGGGGAGGTTGTTGGTTAGCCTTGTGAAAACTAATTAGGTTCTTGGTTAGCCCACAAAACCAAGTGAGATTGTGACTTGTGATCCATGTCAAAACAAGTCAGGTTTTGATTAGTGAGCTTAGAAAACTAATTGGCTATAATCATGTGATTATAGTGAATTTCCAAGGGGATCTTGGAGAGTGGATGTAGGTGCATTGGTTGGCACCGAACCACTATAGCTTTTGGTGTTTGTGATTGCATGATCTCTCTCTCCTTGCTCTTTATTTATTGCTCTTAATTTTCCTACACTTTTATTTTAGAGCATTGCATTTAAATCATAGTACCTTGCTATATATATATATACTTGTTGAATTGGATTGCTTTTCTTAGTATCTAGTTTTTATAAAGTTTGTAGCTTGTCATATTAAGTTAGCTTAAATTAATTTTTAGAGACCCAATTTACCCCCCCTCTTGGATTGCTTACTGAGCAACACCTCTCCTCTTGTACTTGAAAATTACAGGACTCAAGTAAACTCACTAAACTTGGACAAGTGGACTCAGTCAACTTACAAATGGACTCAAGTAACAAAACTCAATGGACTTAACTTATTACAAAACTTGGCTCACTTCGATACAAGTGACATAGTACTAATGAACTACAGGACTCAGAAAATTTGGACTTCATTACAGGGTTTAGCAAAATTGACCAACACATGACTTAGAGAATAAATTAAAGCTTGAAGTCTATGTTTGATATGATATCCTCATCACCGGTGGGGTGTTTCTATTCTAGGAGGGATCGTCGGAGTGTTGCAGGGCCTGGGGCCTTAATGGGATACTCCTCTTGGAGAAGGTATAGGTTCCATGTCATGAAGATTGGAGCCCTCGGTTGTACGACTGTAGGCATGGCGACGTGCTACAGGGCTTGGAGCCTGGTGGAGCATGCATTGCACAAAACATGCGGGTGGCACATTGCAGGGCTTGAATATCTGGTAGGGTATGTGCCACCTCCTGGAGGTTGCAGGTAGCTGGGTGCTTCCATGCCATGGTCTAAACTTCTACTGATCCTCCCCTTTTTGCTACTGGCGGGAAATTTGATCTTGGCAAGAGGGGGGAGCTCTATCTCAAGAGCTCGACCCAGGATGGCGGGAGCATAACCTTGGCCAGGAGCTCGACCCTGGATGGGAGCTGGCCTCAACTGGAGGCTCAACCTCGGATGGTGGGAGCATGACCTCAGCCAGGAGCTTGACCCTGGATGGGAGCTAACCTTGATTGGGGGCTCGACCTCGAATGGCGAGAGCATGACCTTGGCTGAGGATCAACCTCGGATGGGGGAGCACAACCTCGACCAAGAGCTCAACCCTGGATGGGAGCTAACCTCGATCAGGGGCTCAAGCTCGGATGGTGAGAGCATGACCTTGGCTGGGAGCTTGACCCTGGATGGGAGTTGACCTCGGCCAGGGGCTCGACCTCGAATGGTGGGAGCACGACCTCGATCGAGAGCTCGACCCTGGATGGGTGCTAGCCTCGACCGGGGGCTTGACCTTAGATGGCAGGAGCATGATCTCGGTCGAGAGCTCGACCTTGGATGGGAGCTGACCTCGATCGGGGGCTTGACCTCGAATGGCGGGAGCATGACCTCGGCCGGGAGCTCAACCCTGGATGGGAGCTGACCTCGACCGGGGGCTCGACCTCAGATGGTGGGAGCACGACCTTGGCCGAGAGCTCGACCCTGGATAGGAGTTAGCCTCGACCAGGGGCTCGACCTTAGATGGTGAGAGCACGACCTCGGCCAGGAGCTTGACCCTGGATAGGAGCTGACCTCGACCGGGGGCTCGATCTTGGATCTTCATCTGGTCACCACATACAGGTGGCATCTTCTGCCTGCATGGCTGCCAGTTGGGCCCGATATCGGTTCCACGTTAGCGATTATGCCATATTAATTATTATTTATTTTAATAATTAAATTGGGATAATTAATAAGATTATCAGTATCCTAAGGTATCATCGAGCCTCGTTGATCACTCCAAAGGTGCTCAGTCACTATCCTTGAGCAAGCAATGGTAGAGGCTATCTCTTATACCATAATACATCAGCAAGCCTTGCTGACCACTCTAGAGGCATTCAGTCACCACTGCCAAGCAGGTGATGGCAGAGACCAACTCCTATACCTCAAGACATCAGCGAGCCTCGCCAACCACTATGGAGGTATTTAGTCATCACCCCTGAGTGGATGCTACAAAGGTCAACTCCTGTGCCCCAAGGTATCAGCGAGCCTCACCGACTGCTCCAGAGATGTTCAATCATCACCCTTGAGCAAATGACTGTAGGGGCCAACTCCTATGCTCTAAGGCATCTGCGAGCCTCGCTGACCACCCAGAGGTATACGGTCATAACCCCTGAGTGGGTGAACGTAGAGGCCAACTCCTATGCCTCAAGGCATCAGCAAAACTTAATAACCACTCTAAGGGCACTCTGACATGCAAGGCCCTAGCAGCATATCCATCTCAAGTCACAGAGAGGTAACACCTAAACATTCATCGCTACAGCTCCTACTATGTGGCCAATCCTTTGTCACATCCCAAAAATTCTCAGTCATGCCAGATCTAGGCAAATGGAAATGACATGTCTGAGTTTGTTCTATTTCATATCATCATTTAATGAGGCATGCCATGCAAGGGAATAGCAGTAAGAATGTATTTAATGAGATGGGACACCACTGACATGCAAAAAAGCTCTTCGCGATACCTGGAAGGCTCTGCTGCCCTTTGCAAGTTCCAGCAGAATCCTATCTGAGATCAGATTATCCCACATGTCAATGCCTATAAAAGAATTCCTAATGAATCCCTAAGGTATGCAAGCCTTCCTACTCACACTCTCCCTATTGGTATCCATACTGGCTTGAGCATTAGAGCGCCATCGTCTAGGCCATCCCCGTTAGGGCTTTTTTGTAGGTACATCTTCTTGAAGACAAGCATGCATCGCCAACTCTAGCATCCACTCTAGCTCTTCTTTCGGTGCTTGAAAAATTTTGGTACCAATAGATTAGATAAAGGGTATGAATATTTATGGAGGGTGTGACTTGCAAGAAGGAAGGCCATGCCACCTAAAATGATCGTCTCTCACCACACCAATGATCACTGTTGTAGGTGATCAAAAATAAAACCTACTCACTACTATAGCTAGTGGTGAGTTGAGATCGTATCCTCGAGGATCAAGGACAATTATTTCATGAAAAAGAGTAAAAAAAATATTTATAGAGGATTAGATTAAGAGTAGTAATTAAAAGATAGCAACTAATTAATTAACTAAATCAAGATAGCAGGAGAAGTAATCCTGGGAATCCGAATCCACCATGCAAACAAGTTTTATCTTTTTTTCTTTATGTTGCAATAGCAATAATTCTTGTAGTTTTAGGGTTTGAATATTTATCTCTTTTTAGGCATGGGCCTTATCCGGAGATCACGACACGTCCGCTTAGAGTATAAACTATCTAACTGATTTATAAGGTTATAGGTCTAATCTACCATACTATGATCTACTTCTATTAGGTACATACCGTATTCGAAGATCATGACACGTCAATAGAGGGTGTAGGCCGTGTATGCTAGATTAACACCTCAATCAGAAACATAAATCAATGGATGTATACAAGAAAAGAATAATATTTATTGCTTAGGAATCAAGTATAAGAAGAAAAAGAAAACCTAGTTACAGACTTCATCTTTATCCCAGGTTGAAGGAGTCTAGCCACACATCGTTGCCGCCAGCACTCCTCCATAAATTCCCTCTTTTCCAAGTCTAATACAATGATTTAAACAAGAGAGAAAAAAACTAAATTAGTACACAATTTTCTGTAGAAATTGATGCCTAGACTATTTCTTGGGGCCCTCCTTTTATATAGCTTATTTAGTGCTTTGTCCCGATCAAACTTGGTATCAATCTGGCTTAAAATCAGCCATATATCATGAGAAGAAATCTTAGCCATCCGATGTACATCTTGATATATTGATTATTGCTTCCTTCTCAAGCAAATAGAGTCCCAACTGGACTCCTCGCTGAATCTCGGATCCTGGGTCCCCTTCTTTGACTAGGACTTGTAAAGCTTCTTCCAATTTCGATGGTAGTGGATGGAGGCAGTAGAAGATGGTGGGAGGCAGTGTGGAGGGATGAATAGCTGATCATGGGGAGGGGATGACTAGCTGAGAAGATGAGAAAAAATGATCGAGCAAGGGAAAAAGGAAGTGGCCGACAGTGGTGGCTAGCAGCATCCCGGCTTCATGGCAGCGAGGGGTGGTTGAAAGAATTGTGCCCTAAAAGTCAGTCTTTGTATGGGCATTTCTATGATCTTCTAGCTCATGTATGATATTACTTATTAATAAAAGTATTTGATTCATCATACTACTGCATCTTATCAAGATTAAGATGAACCCTATAGGTTAGGGCAGTGGAATTAGGGTTATGATGGAGATCATAATGGTGAGACCTAAGTTCCTATAAATACTAATCTAAAATGGTCATAGTCGTTGGATCATCGATTCAAGGATCGATATTTTTGGAAAGATTAGCACATCCTCTGTATGCTTGAAGGAGAGGGTGGTTGGTCTCATAGCCACATGTGTAGGGAACTAATACTAGGATGTAGGTGCTTATTAGGGTATGAGTTCACTAAACTAATCCGACAAGAGAACATCAAATGGAAGGCTTACTTGTCAAAAGAATGTTCTCTTAGTGGGAGTTGTGCATGTGATCCTTAGACCTGAGACTACTATAGTATCTTGTGCAAATGAACCCATGTTTTGGTTCATACTCATTCATGGTAATTAAGTCATGTATGGGGTGCTACTGTATATGGTGGATTGTGTATGAAGGTAATGAGTAGGTCAACAAGAAATCGATCACTCCTAGTAAGGGTAGAAGTTATCCCGTGTGATCTCTTTGAATGATGACTCAGAAAGATTTTGATCAAAGCATGATGAGATTAGATAAGATTTCTAATCTTTGATTGATTGAGTCTTCATTATTGAATTAAGATTTGAAAGGATTAAGTGCTAGGGTTTGATATTTATCCATGCCGATCACTTATTCGGGATAAAGGAAGATCAAAGGTTTGAATTGCACGGTAACTTTCTACTAAAGGATATTTTGATAATTTTTATCAAATTTCTTATCTTCTGGATAGGCATGACATATTGCTAGATGTCAATCATGTCTTGTAGATTTTTATGAATCAAATTGATTGGATTCATGAGTCAATTCAGAAGCTGGTTTGAATTGGCAACTTAGGTCAGCTCAATTTGAACTAATTAGGTCAATTAGGTTAGATTGGATCGAATTGGCTTGGATCTAGACCTACTGCTGGCTAGATGTGGAACCTAAAGGGTCACATATATTAAAAAATTGGCCAAGGAAGTCAATTGTATTTTTATTAGGATCATTGGATCCTAATTGGCTAGCTAATTGATATACTAGCATATGTTGGATTGGGTTGAGTCCTAAGTGGGGCAGCCTTAATGTATTTATCTAGATTTTATAGATCTTTATCCTTTATTTATGGTAGAGTCCAAGGTGGAAGGGACTCTTGGTGCCAAGTTTGGCATGCGCTAAGAATGAAGGGCACAGAAGGACCAAGAATCCTTCTACTTATAAATCACCTTTTTTAGATAATCTCTAAGCCCCTCTCCCTTATCTCCATGCCCAAATGAATGGGCTTTGACTTGTCAAAAGGTGGCAATTGGCGTGAGAAATGCAGCGTGCATATTGAAGGGTTGCGTCTCTTGACCATATGGCACTGATTTTAAAATCTAGAGTCCTTTTGTTTAAAGGCATCTGGTTTCTCCAATGTGTCCCTTGAGAGCCCACACCCTTTGGCCAATATCTGATAGGTAATATGCACATGGCATGCAAAGAATTTGCTGGAATTATGAAGAGACATTTATATGTCTCTTGGCGCATGAAAGGACATTTCATGATAAGTCCTCTCACCCAAAAGACTACTTCTACTTGAAGGATCTTATCAAGGGACTGAGAAAGAGACATATCAGGCATCACATCCCTCTCTATAAATAGGATTCGATAATCTGATGCCAAGAATTGAATTCTGATATGAAGAAATCTACTTACTATTTTTTCTTCCTTCTTAAGACAAGACTTGTCCTTTTAAGACAAGGCTTGTCATTTTAAGACAAGGCAGTAGAAAGAAAATTAGGATGCATATTTGGATTCTAAAAGAGGATTCAGAGAGGTCTCTAAGTGCCCTACATGAGGGTAGTGAAAGAATAAAAGGCATAGCAGGTAGACAGACTATATTTTAAAACTATTTTAAAGTACAGCATAGCGGAAGACTTGGTAGATCGATCAAGTTGATCTACCAATCTGCCTGCAACAGGATTCTATATAATAAAAGTACATGTAGAGATATCAAGAGCAAAGAAAAGAAAAGGGTATGTTACCTTTAACCTTTGGATGTAGGTGATGAAGATCCATTGAGCCACATAAATGTCTGGCCTCTACGGGTGTTCACACAAGGCTCGATCCCAATCAACTTCCTTGGAGTGCTAGCTCCTCAGGATCCTTGAGGCTGATCTTTTCCTTCCTTGGACCTGCAAGACTTTTTTGAAGCCACCAGAAAATCTGGTTGGGGAACAATGAGGAGAAGTAGAAGTGGAACCTTTCCCAACTAACTCTTTCTTCTAAAATCCTAGCTTGATTGCTAGGTAGGCTCACACCCAAAATCCAAATCCTCTCAAACCCCACTCTAAGGATACCTTCCATCCCTCTCTTAGAAAAGCCCAACAAAAGTCAACCTTAACTAACTTTGCTGTCCCTACAAAGACACCTATTTATAGTAGCAGCAAAGAGGGAGAGAGATATGGAATGAGGAGTGATTGGGGGAGAGGGTTAAGGGTTGAACCAAATTAGCTCTAAGTTTATATGGGAGAAAATCTGCATTCCAAATAACGCATTCCATAAAAATCTTGGAGCCAATTTCAGCCAAGATTTAAAATTTGAATTCAAAATTCAAATTTGAATCTTTTAAAGGAAAGTGAGCATGACAAATCAAATCTAACTTGATCCTAAACCAAATCACATTTGGCTTGACCCATCAGATTGCAATCATATTACAAATAATTCCTCCAAAAATTCACTAATCGAATTAGTGAAAAATCCTCATTACAGCTGTTGCCGACCTCACCGCGGTGGCCTGTAGCTCCTGAGCTGGCACCGGTTCTCGAACTCTCTCATCTCGAGATCTCCAAACTGGACCTGCAAAATAAGGTCAGAGACCCAGGCCGGGGGTTCCGGTGGGGGCACTCCGATGATCAAGTCAGAGAGCGACAAGATGGAACAGGATCTCTAAGGCGGGCTCCCGAAGGATCCCCGTGCTTAGAAGAGATGTAGAATGAAAGAAGTGTGGGGAAGAGAGGAGTTAAGGCCCGGCCTCCCGTGCTAGGGCCACCGAGCTCTCGCTTGAGGACTTCCTGAGATCCTCCCAGATCATTCTTTTGGTGTTCTCCCCTCTTTTCCACCTACTTTTCCATTCGTTTTTACTGTCCATTTTATATCACTAAACTATCTTCAGCCACATCCCATCTAGGGGCTCTTTGAGACCTCTAGACCTTCTCCTTCCCCTTCTTCTTCGAGTCTAGAAGTTAAGTGTTCAGCCCGCCTCGTCCGCAGTGTGTCACGAAAGGGGGAAGACTGGTGAGGCCTTGGGCCAAGCGCGTGAGCTCTCCTTTTAGGGCATTGATAGTGGGCTTCCAGCCGTTTCAGGCTCCTGCCCGCTAGGATTTCATTCCTCGGTTATAGGGCCTTGATTAATTGGTGTAAACAAGGTTTCGCGTATCACTACATGTCATACCGGTGCCTTGTACAGAGCGCGGCGCATGCTGGCTCTAGTGGCAACCTCGTGACCCGTGTCTCTGCCTTCCCGAGGCTTTGCAGAGTAGGGCTGACCTCGGGCGAGGTGGACCCGTCAGGGGGTGCCACCTGGCAGTGGAGCAGGGGCTGCCAGCTTTGGCCGAGGTGGACCCCTCCTGGGTGGACACCTGGCGGAGTGGCAAAGAGAGGCTCGACTTCAATCGAGGTGGGCCCGCCTTGGGGTGCCACTTGGTGAAGGAGCGGGAGGGCCCGGCTCAACCTCGACAGAGGTGGACCCGTCTTGGGGTGCCACTTGGCGAGGGAGCGAGGGGCCGCCAGCTTCGACCGAGGTGGAACCCTCCTAGGTGGACACCTAGCGGAGTGGCAGAGAGAGGCTCGACTTCGATCGAGGTGGACCCGTCTTGGGGTGCCACTTGGTGAGGGAGCGAGGGGCCGCTAGCTTTGGCCGAGGTGGACCCCTCCTGGGTGGACACCTGGCGGAGTGGCAGAGAAAGGCTCCACTTCGACCGAGGTGGACCCGTCTTAGGGTGCCACCTGGCGAAGGAGCAGGAGGGCCCGGCTCGACCTTGGCAGAGGTGGACCCAACTTGGGGTGCCACCTGGCGAGGGAGCGAGGGGCCACCAGCTTCGGTCGAGGTGGACCCCTCCTGGGTGGACACCTGGCGGAGTGGCAGAGAGAGTTTCGACTTTGACCGAGGTGGACCCGTCTTGGGGTGCCACCTGGCGAAGGAGCAGGAGGGCCCGGCTCGACCTCGACAGAGATGGACCCATCTTGGGGTGCCACTTGGAGAGGGAGCGAGGGGCCGCCAGCTTCAACCGAGGTGGACCCCTCCTGGGTGGACACCTGGTGGAGTGGCAGAGAGAGGCTCAACTTTGAGCAAGGTGGACCCGTCTTGGGGTGACACCTGGCGAAGGATAGGAGGGCCCGGCTCGACCTCGATAGAGGTGGACCCATCTTGGGATGCCACCTGGCGAGGGAGCGATGGGCCGCCAGCTTCGACCGAGGTGGACCCCACCTGGGTGGACACCTGGCGGAGAGGCAGAGAGAGGCTCGACTTCGGCCGAGGTGGACCCGTCTTGGGGTGCCACCTGGCGAAGGAGTAAGAGGGCCTGGCTCGACCTTGGCAAAGGTGGACCCATCTTGGGGTGCCACCTAGCGAGGGAGCGAAGTGCCGCCAGCTTTGACTAAGGTGGACCCCTCCTGGGTGGACACCTGGTAGAGTAGTAGAGAGAGGCTCGACTTCGGTTGAGGTGGACCCGTCTTGAGGTGCCACCTTGTGAAGGAGCAGGAGGGCCCGGCTCGACCTCGGCAGAGGTGGACCCATCTTGTGGTGCCACCTGGCATGGGAGTGAGGGGCTGCCAGCTTCGGTCGAGGTGGACCCCTCCTGGGTGGACACCTGGTGGAGTGGCAGAGAGTGGCTCGACTTCGATCGAGGTGGACCCATCTTGGGGTGACACCTGGCGAAGGAGCAGGAGCACTTCTTCCCGAACGCGGGATCTTTTGAAAGAAAAAACTCCACGTGGTACTGACCATGTCCAGCTAGACCTGATACGCGCTCCACGTCAACGATGTAGCGATATCAGTTGCCCCCCATCCCCAGGTTCCGTCGAGGCATCATGGCTTGGGATGTGGGGATTTAATGCAGAGATGACATGGAGAAGGCAAAAATCTCGCGCCATAATTGCCATGATTTCTGTCGCCGCTTCTGTCACACCTGAGACCCTTTGAGAGGCTGCTATGTGTACACGTCTGATGGCCCATTAATGCACCATTCCGAAACCGAGTCGGTTTCTACCGAACCGAAGCGTTGATGTTAGGCATGCCTCCACGTGGCAGTTATCTGATGGCTCGAAACAGAAAGAGGCATATGGCTGTTGTCGATTGAGTTTGAAAAGGAGGGGGACTTTTCGGAAATGAGGTTTCTCCACTTTCTCACACTCCGCCGACAGTTGCAGTGGTCTCCCTTCATCTTCTCGGGGTTGCCATTCCTCTGGTACAAAATATCTTGGTGAGTGTCTGCGACCCCCTTCTCATCTTCTTCTATCTTCTATTCCTTGTGCCAGTTTTCTTATTTCTTCTTCCTTCATGACGCATCGCTGCTATGTTTCCTCCAACCCGGATGAGGCCGGCCCCTCCTGACCGAGGACTCCATTATCTTCCTCCTCGAAGGGGGAAGAGATCTCGGACGAGGTCCGGAGGCAGCTCCAACTCGGGGCCGTGACCATAGGTGTCCCTAGGGGTCCTAGGTCTCCTCCCATAATTTCTGCACGTCCCATTTCCTTTCTTCCTCCTCCGGAGGCCTCTTCCTCCGGTCCCTCCGGTTACGCTTCGATGATGACCGGAGACGATCTTTCCTAGATCTGGGACACCTATGGGGTCTCGTATTCAATCCGCCTTTCCTTCCCAAGGCATAGGGATCGAGTAACCTTGAGTGGCCCTAGGAGGGTCTCCTTCTACGAGGACTTCCTAAGTGGGGGTCTTCGTTTTCCCCTTCATCCCTTTTTTCTTTCGTTCCTCAGCCATTATCGTCTGGTCCCAGCCCAGTTGGCTCTTAATGCCATCCGGGTCATCTTTGCCTTCATCGTCTTCTGCCACTTCCATGGGTTCGTTGCCTGTTTCTCCCTCTTCAGGGCTCTCTTCACCCTGAAGCGCTACTCCACCGATGATGGCTGGTGGTACATTTCACCCCGGCCTAGGTGCCTTAGGTTCGACCTCCCTTCTTTGATCAAGGGTTGGAAGAACCGCTTCTTTTTTGCCTCGGTCAAGAATGTCTATTGGGCTTGGAGTGAGCCGGACTGGTCCCCGAACTGGAATTCCCAGATCGAGCCGGTGGATCAGGATGACTTTACGCTGCTGCTGGGTGATGCGATCCCAACTCTTGACATTCTGCTCTAGGAGTAGAATTTATTCGAGGCGGGGATCAGTCTCATCCGGGAGTTGGGTGGGGCCCGGATCTTGCTCCTTCACCTTTATCTTTAGTTTGGCACTTCTTTTCTTTAAACTGGCCTAACCGAACCCCCCTTTTTTCTCAGGTATGAAGTTCTCCATGGAAAACCTGATGGAGGGCGTCATGGAGAGGGATGCTGCCGAAGGGACTGACCCCCCGGTGAAGAGGGCTCGCATTGAGGCAAGCCGGGTGCCTGCACCTGCTTCCGTCATTACTGGCCCTGGGGTGGCGGCTCCTGCTCCCAGGCCACCTTGGGCCCAGGCGCCCGATGTCCCTGTCATCGACCTCGACAGGGCCGGGGAAGAGAGGGGGCCGGAACCTCCTCAGGCGATGCCTACTCTAGCCGTCGCACCAGCCACTTCCGCGGTGGCCACCATGGTGGTGGCAGCTCCACCGACGGCCGCACCGCTTGTCGAAGGGACAGCCGCCCAGCCTGCTGCCGACGCGGCCATCCCACCCCCAAGTCTTACTAGTTGTTGCTCCGTGATCCGTGACCAGGGGCTCACGGAGAGAGTCATGGAGTTCGCTAGCACCTCCCAGGACTGCCGTCTAAGGGGCAGCCAGGACTACACCAATGCGCTGCTCGGGATCCTCCCACAGCTTTTTATGGTGAGTTCCGAGCTCTGACCCCTTAAAGTTCCAGTTGGATCTTACTAACTCCATGTCTCTTTCGATGTAGATCGGGATGGACGTGCTGTTGATGAGGAACTTCATTGCCGGCTATGCCAAGAAGGACGCCGAGCAGGAGGAGAAGCTTGGCAAACTCGTAGCTGATGTCAAGGACCTCATGGAGAAGGGGTTCGAGCTACGAGGGAATAACTAGGCTCTCCGGGCTGACTTGGTCCGCGCTGAGGGGTGTGTCAAGGAGCTCGAGACCTCTCTGTCGGAGGAGAGAATCTCGAACCAGTGCTGCAACGAGGAGGACGCGGCAGAGAAGACCCGCCTCAGGGCTCAGTCCCGGTCACTAGAGCACCGGGTAGAAGAGGTCCTCAAGGAGCTGAGCGCAGCCAAGGAGAAGAACTCCTACGTCAACGGGCTGCTGGAGGCATCCAAGAGGGAGGCGCAGGAGGCCGTGCCGAAGTTCCGAGCCTCTTAGGAGTACGTCGCTGAGATGCACGAGGCGGCCGTGTACTCCTTGAAGGGATTCCAGGTATGCCGGGAGAAGGTGAGCTCCTTCTACCCCGAGCTCGACCTTAACGGCGTCGTACTGAGCGGCAGGAGGTAGGAGCCCACCGGAGGAGCTTTGATGGCGGCTGGTGACGAGGTGGCGGCTCCCGAGCAGCCTTCAGTCGATGGCACCGACGGAGAGGGTGCCCCCCAGCCCGAGGAGGATGCGGCTGCACCGAAGTAGCTCCGCGACTTTTTATTTTATTTTTGTATTTTCTTTCTTTGGGGTCTCCCCACCTGTCGGGGCCCCTTTTATGTAAGGAACTTTTTGTTTGCAATGAAAATATTTTTCCATTAACTCGTTCCTTCTGTCACTCTCTTTTCTTTTTCTTTTTTTCTTTTTTTTTCTTTTTTTTTGGTGCATCTTCTAGACTGAACCCCGGTGCTAGCTACTGGGACTAAGTCCCGTAGTGCATTCCGAGCTGAACTCCGGGATTGCGCGGGCAAACTAGGTTTTGTCCCACCTTCCAGATCAAAGTCCGGGACTTCGCTTTGGAACCGGGTTCCTTACAAACTTCCAGACTAAACCCCTGGGCCGCGGGCTGAAATTGAGCCCTGCATGGCTTACCGAGTTGTTCTCCAGGATTTTGTAGGACCGGGACCTAAGTCTCTGGGACCTCTTCTGGACTGAACTCCGGGGCCGCATATCGGAATTTAGTTTCGTGCGACACTCCAAATTGAACTCCGGGATTTTTATGAGAGGGACATCGTGCCTTCGTGGATCTTCTGCCATGTCCATGCTCGCTAAACTTAGAGCTGGGCGGCCCTTAACCTATGAGACGAGAGTAGGAATTTGGTGAAAAAGATTTCATTATTAAAGTTTGAGGGGTCTTACACTATTGGTAGTACATCCTCAAGTTTGAGGCATTCCAGGTCTGAGGGAACCGGGATCCATCTAGCTCCTCCAGGTAGTACGCCCCGTGGGGAAGCGCCTCTGCCACCCTATAAGGCCCTTCCTAATTAGGGGAGAGCTTTCCACACTCCCGTGGCTGGGAAGCCTCAGCGTGGCGGAGCACCAGGTCTCCCTGGTGGAAGGACTTCGGTCGCACCCTGGAGTTATAATATCTGGCCACCCATTGCCGGTAAGCCGCCATCCGAACTCAGGCCCTGTCCCTCGTCTCTTTAAGGAGGTCCAGGTTTAGCAGCATCCTGGCAGGGTTTTTGGCCTCATCATACTGTTCCACGCACAGGGTCGGTAGGCTGAGCTCAACTGGTATAACCACTTCTGCTCCGAAGACAAGGTTGAACGGGATCTCATTCGTAGCCGTCCTTGGGGTAGTGTGATATGCCCAAAGGATGCTCGGGAGCTCTTCTGCCCACCTACCCTTGGCCTGGTCCAGTCTTGTCCGGAGGCCTTGCAAGATGGTCCTATTTGTTACCTCGACTTCTCAGTTCGTTTGAGGATGCGCCATCGAAGTAAAATGATGGTGGATGCCGAGGTCACTGCAAAACTCCTCGAACTCCCGACAATCGAACTGACGTCCGTTGTTGGTGATAATACTGTGCGGTATGCCAAAGCGGCAAATA
The DNA here is from genome assembly GCA_021397845.1 of Areca catechu. Classification (NCBI taxonomy): domain Eukaryota; kingdom Viridiplantae; phylum Streptophyta; class Magnoliopsida; order Arecales; family Arecaceae; genus Areca; species Areca catechu. Next base: position 68,995,097 of record CM038053.1, read on the forward strand.
ATTGACTTCTAGAGGAACTTGGTGATGTTTGCCTCCATGATCTGGGCCAAGGGTTCGGCCTCGACCCATTTTGTGAAGTAGTCAATGGCCATGATTAAGAATTTCCATTGCTCGGATGCCCGGAGAAAAGGTCCTAGGAGATCCATGCCCCATTGAGCGAATGGCCATGGGGTGGAGAGCTGGGAGAGTGGAGCGGCAGGTTGACATTGCACCACGGTGTACCGCTGACATCCGTCACACCTCTTCACGAAGTCAGCTGCATCTTCTTTCATTGTCTCCCAGAAATAACCTTGACAGAGGGCCTTGTACGCCAGTATCCTTTCCCCCACATGGTTCCCACAAATGCCCTCGTGGATCTCTTGGAGCATGAGTGCAGCTTCTGCGGGTCTCAGATACTTGAGGAGCGGGTAGGAGTAGGACCTCCGATATAATAGCATATCCATTAAGATGAACCGAGCGGCCTTCCTCTTAAGGAGGCCAACCGCCATGCGGTCCGCTGGCAAGGTGCCGTTGGTGATGTACTCAATGTACTTGTCCATCCAGCTGGGCTCTTGGTTGACCTGCTGGACCTCCATGGGTGTCTCGTAGCTCGAGGCCTCGAGTTGCTCGATGTAAGCACGGCCCAATGATGAGTCTGGCAGGGTTGCAAGGCGGGAGAGGGCATCCGTGCGGGCATTTTCCCCGTGAGGTATATGGGAGATGCTGAAATACCGAAATCCTGCCGCGCTCGTTCGTACGAGCTCCAGGTACTTCACCATTTGGGGGTCCTGCACCTTGTACTCCCCCGAGATCTGCCCGGCTACCAGCTACGAGTCGATGAAGACCCTAAGGTTGGCCACGCCCAGCTCACTAGATACTCTTAGCCCTACGAGGAGCACTTCATACTCCACCTGATTATTAGTGGCGGTGAACTGGAAACGGAGCACATATTCGACGGCAACTCCTTCGCTGTTGGCGAGGATGAGTCCAGCTCCACTCCCATCGGAGTTCAAGGCTCCATCTACATGAAGGATCCAGATGTCTTCCTCTGGTCCTGGCTCCAGCTGCCAGTCTTGGGGGCTTTCTTCTGGCCCCTCGCCCAGGCCTGCACACTTAACTAAGAAATCAGTGAGTACCTGTGCCTTCATGGCCGACCTTGGATTGTAAGTGATGTTGAACTCGCTGAGCTTGAGTGCCCACTTTGCCAGGCATCCAGATGTGCCAGGTCGGCTGAGCACCGCTTTCAGCGGCTGATCTGTCAGGACAGCAATGGGGTGCGCTTGAAAATAAGGTCTGAGACGCTGAGCAGACACGATTAGGAGAAAAATCAGTTTCTCGGACCGGGAATACCTGAGCTCCGCATCGTGGAGGATTTTGCTTGTGTAATACATCGGACTTTGCATCCCCTTGTCGCTAATCCGAACCAGGACAGAACTGACAGCCTCCGGGGTGATCGCTAGGTACAGGAGGAGCTCCTCTCCTTCTTCGGGCCTGGAAAGCAACGACGGAGATGCCAGTATCCTCTTCAGCTCGTCGAACACCTCCTGCACTCCTCCATCCAAGTAAAGTTGTTCATCTTCCTTAGCGCCTTGATAAAGGGCTGGTAGCGGTCAGCGGATTGAGATAAATCGACTCAGGGCGGCTATCCAGCCGGTGAGTCGCTGCACTTGCCTCTTAGAGGTGGGTTGCTCCAAGTCCAGGATAGCCTGGACCTTCTCCGGGTTGGCTTCTATCCCCCTTTAGGTTACCATGAACCCCAGGAACTTCCCGGCAGACATGCCGAAAGCGCACTTCGCCGGGTTCAATTTCATCTGGTGAAGCCGGAGGTTACCGAAGGTCTTCGCCAGGTCGCCGACGTGGTTCGAAGTGGGCTTGCTCATCACCAGCATGTTGTCCACGTACACCTGCATGTTGCGACCAATCTGGTCTTTGAAGACCTTATTGACTAGCCGTTGGTACGTGGCCCCGGAATTTTTGAGGCCGAATGGCATCATCTTATAACAGTAGGTTCCACGGTCGGTGACAAAAGCAGTGTGCTCCTCGTCCTCCGGGTGCATTTGGATCTGGTTGTACCCAGAGAAGGTATTCATTAAAGAGAGGTGGCGATGCCCTGAAGTAGTGTCCACGAGCTGATCGATCTTTGGAAGAGGGAAACTGTCCTTCGGGCAAGCTCGGTTGAGGTCGGTGTAGTCCACATAGATCCTCCATTTGCTGTTGCTCTTCTTCACCATGACCATGTTTGCCAGCCAACCGGGATACTACACCTCTCGTACAAAGCCGGCGGTGAGGAGCTTCTCCACTTTTTCATTGATGGCCTTCTGCCTCTCCACAGCAAAACTCCTCTTCTTCTGGCAGACAGGGTGGCACCTTGGATCAATGTTCAACCAGTGGATGATGACTTTCGAGGGGATACCTGGCATGTCAGCAGCGGACCAGGCGAACACATCAGCGTTCGCCCGGAGGAAGTCTAGCAAGCGAGCCCACTCTTCTTCCGAGAGCTGGGCTCCTATTTGCACTGTCTTCTGAGGATCTGAGCCGAGTGGGTATGTCAACAAGTGCTCCACGGGCCCTTCCCTGGGGTCTTTCTCTCTTAAGTCAAGGTTGTTGACATCGGAGCCGAGCTCAGCGCTACGGGCCCCCGGGACCGTCTGCAGACAATGCTGGACGGGTTGGGCCATCCCTCTCATTACTCCCATCCAAGAGGCAGTGGGGAACTGCACCAGCAACCTCTTAGTAGAAATGATAGTGTCCAGCTGGTTGAGCCCTGGACGGCTGAGGATGGCATTATAAGGTGATGGGAGCTTGACGATGGTAAACGTCATCATGACCGTACTCTGCCGAGGTGGGGATCTGGTAGTGACAGGGAGAGTGATCTCTCCTTCGATCCCCACCGAATCTCCGGTGAAGCCCACGAGAGGGGTGTGCACCGGCTTTAATTGATCATGAGATAGATTCATTCGGGAGAAAGCATTGTAAAAAAGCACATCAGTAAAGCTCCCACTATCCACCATAATGCGATGTACAGGATGCTTCGCGATGGTCATCTCGACCACCACTGCATCATTGTTTAAATTTTTATTTTTGTTCCCCTTTTCAAAGGGGAGTACATTCTCTAGGTCTCCCACCTCCTGGGCTCTCTTCGTCGCATGCCCAATCCACCAAGAGATCATGCCCACCGGCTTCTCCGTTGGGCGGTTGTCAATTGCAGGGACAGGGGGAAGGGTTGCGAGCGGCTGACCCTTCGTCGGGGCTTCATTCCTTATGAACTTCTTGAGGTAGCCCCGCTTGATCACCTCCTTAATCTCTCGCTTCAGATTGTGGCACTCCTCCGTGTCGTGGCCGTGCTCGCGGTAAAATTGATAATATTTTGTCTTGTCACGAATGTTCCTTGTGTTCTGAGGAGGAGGTCGGCGGAGGTAGTGCTCACCCTAAATCTCCATGAGGATCTTCATTCTAGGAGCGAGGAGAGGGGTGAACGTTCTCTCTAGGGCAGCACCGTTCTTCGGCTTCAGTTATGGATGAAAATCTGTAGGTGGTCCAGGCCTCCGCATCCCGGAGACATCCCTTGGGGCAAGCTTCTCAGAAGGCTTCTCGTCTAGCTCTTTCCTGGTGTGATCGGCCTCCTCCGCTCGGATGTACTTGTAGACACGGAGGAGGAGCTCAGAGTATGTCTTGGGGGGCTTCTTGTCCAGGGAATACGTCAGACGGGAGGTCTTGAGCCCGCGCTTCAACGCCAGCATGGCGACAGTGATGGGGGATAGATAGTATGTTCGTTGGTGAGCCTAGAAGTCATCTAAATTAGGATACTATTTTTTTCGGTATTTTTTTTCTCTAGGGATGGCAAAAGAATAGTGGGGATGTAGGATAGGGATCTGGATCTTATGGACTTTGGGACTCACCCTAACTAAGAGACCTCTCATCTCTAGGGCATTACACCCTCCTCGATACTTGGAGGCGCTAGGATGGATCTCAAAGGCCATGAGGGGATAGAGAAGATGGAATGGGAAGGGGGATAACTGGGCATGACCTCACATCATGTCCTGGGGTTGGGCCTCACACCCTCTCCTCACAGAGTGAAATAAAAAAAACACTATTTTCTAAAACTCATTTTCATTTCCAAAACTTGACTAAACTCCAAAAACTCTTTTTTTATAAAGGACTAAGGGTGGTATTTATAGACTTGTCCAACCCTCATTTAAATTTGAATACATGATAAAAAGATAAGAATGATTCAAATTCAAATACAAGATAGGATAAGATAAGCCTATCTATATCTAAATCCTAACCAACCAAATCCTTATTTAAATTTCAAACAAAAGATAAAATCCCAAACTACTTTATTCTGGATATGCTCCGAGATTCGTGCAGCTTCAGGATTCGTGCTTGCTCCGGGATTTATGCTAGCGATGTCCCCATATTCCCTTGAGGTGGGAGAAACTCGGCTCCATCGAGTTAGGCTGGCTCTAGTATGCACATGACCCAATTTAAAGTAAACAGGATTTATTCCAAGCTGGAATAAATTCGGGATATATGTGGAATAGCCAGAATAGCAAGAATAGCTATTCCGGTCTTCTTCAACAGCAGATCGATGAGTTTTCTTCACAACAGCCGCTGGGTGCTTCATGAAAAGAGGGGAACCGGTCCGTAGATGGGGCGAAAACTCCAAGGCCGGTGGTCCGGAGAAGGAGCGGGCGTCGGGCGATCTCCGAGGAGGCTGGGGCTTCGTTCAAGAAGTGGGGGGGGAGTCGGACTTCAATAGAAAAAATGGCAGCAGTCGTCCGGGGAAGAAGCCGCGAGCTCGAGAGCAGGGAGGGGAGGATCCGGAACTTGGGCGGAAACTCCGTTGGGGGGTTTGGTCCGGATAAGAGGCTGGCGGTGGGGCGAGTTCCGAGGGAGGATGGGGCGTCGTCCTTCGACAGGGAGTCGAGCTGCGGTGGGAGAACCTCAGGGCAAACGCTCGGAAGGAGCTGGGAGTTCGAGAACGTCCAGAAGGGATGCCGTTGTCTTGGGAATAGGGGAGGCGTGCCTGGTTTGGGCGAGAACTCCGAGGAGAGGTGGTCCGGAGAAGAGGCTGGTGTCGGGATGCCCGGAATTGCTACGGTGAGCCTGAGGAGCAGGGAGGTGAGCCGGGCCTGGGTCGAAACTCCGCGGTGCAGTGATCTGGGGCTGAGGATGGCATCGCGGGCTGGAGGAGGGGAATCCGGCGACGTAGACCAGAGAAGGAAGGTCGGGTGGAGGATTAGATGATCATGGGAGGAAGACGTACTAGACTGGATGGGGCCTCGCACCCCTCGTCGTCATAGTTGCAACGCACGGATGGGCTGGAGAAGGCAAGAAGATCTCCCGGATCTTGGCCCGGACGGCTAGGATCTGATGGTTGTGGCGATGGCGGAGAGAAACCCTAGTGACAAAGGTCTGCTGCTTGTGGGGGACACCTGCGGCGGCGAAGGCAACAGGTGGCGCGGTGATCGGAGGGGAGAGGAGGGAGGCATTGGGTGGGATGGGGACGAGGTCCTCGCCGATGGGGAGGAGGGGTTTGTCGGTGGCAGCAGGGTGTTGGTGTGGTATGGGATGAGTCACGAAAGGAAAGGCACTGGTTGGAGAATTGAATTTTTTTTTAATTTAATTAATTAATTAATTATTTATTTATTTTGAATCTGGGGAGGGGAAGGATGGCTAATAAAAGAAAATCTAGGATGGGATGATATGAAGGGACCCTAATTTTCTAGGCTCTGATACCAAAATTGATGAGGGATAGATAGTAGGATCGTTGGTGAGCCTAGAAGTCATCTAAATTAGGGTACTATTTTTTTTGGTATTTTTTTTCTCTAGGGGTGGCGAAAGAATAGTGGGGATGTAGGATAGGGATCTGAATCTCATGGACTTTGGAACTCATCCTAACGAAGAGAAATCTCATCTCTAAGGCATTACACCCTCCTCGATACTTGGAGGCGCTAGGATGGATCTCAAAGGCCACGAGGGGATAGAGAAGATGGAATGGGAAGGGTGGTGCGGGCACCAGACTCAGAAGAAGACTTCAGGGCTCCATCTGGATCTCTGATTGACCTTGCCCGAAGAATTAGGGTTTTCTGGTTTGTAATAAGGGTTGACTTGATCAACTCAATTTTAGCTTGAGTCTGTATTTCCCTGCAATTTAATTTTGTTGAGTCATGTTGACTCAGTAGTGGTCTAGGACTTCTCCAGGGTGTCACATTTTCTCCCAAGGCCAAGCAAGTGGGCGCCACACTCCCAGCCACACGCCTAAGCCCAGGGGGCACCACATCTCCATCCAGTATGCTCTGGTCCCCACACCACAAGATAGCAGGTCCCTTCTCTCATGCGCCACTTGAGGAGAAAATAATCTGGGATCCACAATTCAAGGGGGCGGCCCAAAACATTCCATAAGAGCCAAGCTACGTAAAGAAAGAAGCTCTTCTTGGGGAGCACTTCAAGGGGGCGCCCAATCCATGCCTAAAAAGCCCAAAACAAAGATGGGAAGAACCATGACTTAGGGAGAAAGAAAAGGAGGTGTCCAAAAGAGTTGAGCCATGGAAGGAAAGAAATTTTCTCTTGAAGAACAAGGCTAGGAGGCACCACCTACTTACCTTTTGGAGCCACCAATCAACATTTTTGGAACCTCTTGGCCGGCCATATGTGTGGGAATTGATTCTACAAACCTAATTTAAAGATCCACCCCATTAGTCCCACATGGGAAGATGTAAAACCTTGCTCTCTTGTAAAGTCCTATAAATTAAACCCCTCTTGTAAATTTTAAAGTTATCTGATGAATGAATCCAATTTATGTGTGAGCAAACTTTGTGTTTCTCTCTTCCGCACTTGCATCTAGGTGTTGAGCTCTGCGAGGGAGTAAATCCGGGTTCCCCAGGAACCTTGAGGAGGTATGAGATCTCCAACCCCAAACCCTAGGTTAGCCACTTCACTTCCAAACCCTAGCCGCCCATCAACCTCTTCAATCCAACAAACCCTAGCCTATCCCACCTCTCACGGCCACTCTCTCCAAGTCAAGGCCGACCACCAGCATCCTGATCCAGTCTGGATACTTCAGATCCAGAGCAATTCCCAGAGGAAGTCAGATCAGCCTCCAGGAGAATCTGGATTTTAGCAACATCAGCTTTCAAGTTCTTCAATCTGGTAAATCCTTCCTTGAGTATCTGATTCCATAAATTGTTCTTCTTCTTTCCCAGATCTTGAGTTCAGGAGAAGCCAACTCTGCCAAAGGACCAGTATTGGAGGATCCATTGCGAAGATATCTGAATCCGGGATCCAACAATCTGCTCAAGAGAGTCCTTCCACTAACTCTGTGAAGATCACTGCCTGGTCTGTAACCCTTCTCTTCTCTTTACTTCTGTCCAGTTGAAAGTTCAGAGCGAAACCCTAGGTCTGGGAGTTTCTCAACCCCCAGCAATCCTTTACTTCTGAACTACTCTGATAACCTAGTTTCTTTTAAATTGTGCTTTCAATTATTACCTAGTTTCTTTCAATTTAGTTTAACTTTCCTTTGAGTCAAAGCCGACTTCTGAAAATATTAAAAAAAAAAACAACAAAAAAAGAATTAGTCTTAATTTACTTCCGCATCGCATCATCTCCTATTTTCGTTCTGCATCATTTTGGTATCAGAGCCCTGTCTAGGGTTTCTGACTTGCTTGCATGTTTTGAGTGTCTCTCTTTTTTACTTTGTCTGCTCGAAGTAGACTCTCCAGGACATCCGGTCCTAGGAACAAAGCGAGGTGCAAACCTCCTCTTCCCATTCCACGGGGTGTTCCTAGGGCGTGTAGGGGATCTGCTGCGTTACAACTTCGTAGCAGGAATTGTAAACGGGGGAAGCATTCTGTTTTTAGTCTATAACTACCCTGTTGCAAGAATTGTTTCTCATTTCAGGTAACTCCGAATTAAGTTATTTTTATTTTGATGGAACCAGTATAATTGAAACTATTTTACATAATTTTACTGTAATTTATTGGTTTCCGTGAAATTTCTGAGAGTTAAATTACAACAACTTTGTTTCTGTGTTTCTGCAATTCAATTTTTTTGAGTGATCATCTCCTAATTCATCTTAAGGGCAATTGAGCATCTAAGATAAGGAGAGGAGTTGATAACCTCTCCGTAGCCCAAAACCACCACCCATTCATTCGATCCTAAGCCTAATTTTAAAATTTATTAGACTTAATTTACCCTAGTGGGCTAGGGACACCAACAAGTCAGGTCAAGGCTAGTGTTGAGTTAGTTTGTCTAGTTACTCTGTGTGTGCTTTGTGCTCAGTGTCTAGAATGGTGGTTCAGGGATTCTATCCCGAAGGGCTTGTGTGTTGGTCCGCCTACCTGGCCAATCACTGATTGGTGTCTAGGATTGGCAATTAGGGACCTATCACTCCCCTTACACCTGCCTGGCTGAGTCTCGAGTTACTACAGGCTAGCTTGCCACTCTGATTGGGCATCTAGTTTGGACTCTAGGTCTAGTGAGCCAGTAGTCGCTTTAGTCTAGTCACATTCTGTGTGTTTGTTTGCATCATCATGTATACCCGGAATGGAGTGCCCTACCAACCTGGTCAAACCCAACCTGATTTAGAGGCCATGGTTAGAGCTCTTACTGAAAGTATGAACAAATTGAGTCAGGATATGACTGCTACTGTTACCCAGTGTAAAGAACAAGTCCATGAGAATTTTATCCAGCTTAGGGATCGAGTCCAAGTACTTGAGAAACATAGACATCAAAATTGGACCCCTGATCCAAAATTTAATAGGCCCCAACCTCATCCATGCCAGGAGCCTAGGAGGACCTTATACCGTGATCCCGAGCATAACCTTAGGAAGCCTAACCATGATATCTATAGTGTGGATCGTGTCTATGAGAGGTCCTTACAATATTCTAGACTAGTCACTCAACAACCCAAGTCTTCTAGATCAAACCATTTAGATCCACACCCATGCCTAAGTAAGGTCTCTACTAGCTTGAAACCCAGTGTGACCTAGGTTCCTATATCACAAGAATGTTTGTTTTGTGGAGAAAGAGGCCATAAATCTAGTCAGTGCCCATGCATAGGACTGGCTTATGCACAGCTAAGTGGTAAGAATCCTAAGGATGACATTAATGAGGGAGAACCCAAGCCTACCAATGAGGAAGTAAGGTTAGGTATGACAAGCCTAGAATCAGTTGACCCGATTACCACTGACTCGAAACCCATTGAAGATGGCATCGAGGAAGTATATGATGCTGGCTTGAGTCTAGTTGATGAATATGAGGGGGAAGAACTTGAAGAATGTGACATCGATACTATTGGTTCCTTACCTGAGGAGACCTTGGAGAGCAACCAAGTGGTAGGACCTAGTTCAGAAATTCAAGAGATTTATGAGAATCAGGTTCCTTTAATCAAATACCCCCAGGAAGAACTCATAGTGTTAGCCCGAGCTATCAGTTCGTACCCTCTAATGACAGTTATTCCCCAAGCACCAATTGAAGATCTTTGCACTGAACTGTTTAAGTTTGCCCACCCTATGGTAGATCCTCTCCTTAGGATGACTGAATCAAGCCTCTTACAATTGGACCTTGTCCCATGCCCAGCCACTAAGGTCTCTCCCGTAATCTCAGTTGAACATCCTTGTCTTGGGCGGATTGATTCACCCAGTCCTGTAGAAGTCCTCCTTATGGCCCCAGACCCCTTCCTTCGCATGACTGACCTACCCTTCTATAGAGTATACCTTTCCGCACCCATAGGTCAAATTTCAAGTCTTGAGGTCATCATCCATAGGCCCTCCCATGAATCATTCTCTAATCCAGTTCTTGAGAAAGTGGATCATTATTTGCTTAGAGAACAAACCTTAACTATTGCAATCACATGTCCTAGGCTACTTCCCGAACCATCTCTTGATCCATTCCTGGGAGTAGCAAACTTTTCCTTTCGTAAGGATGACCAGTTGAGACTCATAGATCACCATTCTAACCTTCAGGTCACCACCTTTAGTCAACAGGTAATTCGAGACTCCACCTCATATCTCCTCCCTTTCTCTAGGACTTCCAATGCTCTTACACCATCCAAGTATACTTTGTCAAAGCCTTTAGAGTGAACTACGTGTCAGAACCTATTAGGTTTGCCACCTACTTCTGGAAGACCTTATGGCACCTACTAGGCATCCATAATAAGTTTTCATGCTCTGCATTCCATCCTCCGACCCAAGGTCAAACCTAGAGAGCCGTAGTTTGTTAGGTTTAGACCTAGGGTTCCTTTGGAATAAAGTCCATTCTTTAGGAATGCGTCGTCATTCTAATTTAGTTTTTCTTGACCCTTTACTAGGCTTTGGCTCAGATTTTGATTTGATTGAGAGCACCAGGAATTGGGATTTGTATTTGGTCCAGGGTTGAAATTGCATTCAATGTTTCGATCAATAGGTCTATAGGCTAGAGTCCCTTTGAAATTGTTCATGGATACAAGCCTCACACACCACTTGATCTGATTTCACTATTAGCCCACACACACAAGTCTCTTGATGCACTTGCATAGCATGTAAAGGACTTGCATAAAGAAATTCATGCCAAAATAACTTTAAGTAATGAAATTTATAAAAAGTTGGCTGATTCTCAAAGGCAAGTCAAAACTTTTGTTGAGAGAGACTATGTAATGATTAGGTTAAGGCCTGAACGGTTTTCTCCTGGAACCATTAGAAAGTTGCATGCTAGAGGAGCTGGACCATTTAGTGTGGTGAAGAGAGTAGGATCCAATGCCTATGTGCTCGAGTTGCCTCCAGAACTAGGCATTAGCTCCACTTTCAACATTACAGACCTAGTAAAGTATAGAGAGCCAGCTATGATTCCCAGTGAGCCTTTTGAGCCTAATCCTACTCTTGAGAGTGAACCCAACCCTGTGTGTCCACCAACAAACTGGCCTGTGAGGAAAGAGCAGATTGAAAAGATCCTGGATGATCAGGTTATCTCTACTCGTAATCGAGGATACCAAAGATACCTGGTCCGCTGGCAAGGAAGGCCAGATTCTGATGACTCTTGGATCTCCCGAGAAGAATTACAAGAATTGGACCCAGACCTCTTGGAGAGATACCAGAGCCAACTTGATCCATACTCGACAGGGTCGAGTTCCTCCCACCTCGGGAGAATTGGTGCGGGCACCAGACTCAGAAGAAGACTTCAGGGCTCCATCTGGATCTCTGATTGACCTTGCCCGAAGAATTAGGATTTTCTGGTTTGTAATAAGGGTTGACTTGATCAACTCAATTTTAGCTTGAGTCTGTATTTCCCTGCAATTTAATTTTGTTGAGTCATGTTGACTCAGTAGTGGTCTAGGACTTCTCCAGGGTATCACATTTTCTCCCAAGGCCAAGCAAGTGGGCGCCACACTCCCAGCCACACGCCTAAGCCCAGGGGGCACCACATCTCCATCCAGTATGCTCTGGTCCCCACACCACAAGATAGCAGGTCCCTTCTCTCATGCGCCACTTGAGGAGAAAATAATCTGGGATCCACAATTCAAGGGGGCGGCCCAAAACATTCCATAAGAGCCAAGCTATGTAAAGAAAGAAGCTCTTCTTGGGGAGCACATCAAGGGGGCACCCAATCCATGCCTAAAAAGCCCAAAACAAAGATGGGAAGAACATGACTTAGGGAGAAAGAAAAGGAGGTGTCCAAAAGAGTTGAGCCATGGAAGGAAAGAAATTTTCTCTTGAAGAACAAGGCTAGGAGGCGCCACCTACTTATCTTTTGGAGCCACCAATCAACATTTTTGGAACCTCTTGGCCGGCCATATTTGTGGGAATTGATTCTACAAACCTAATTTAAAGATCCATCCCATTAGTCCCACATGGAAAGATGTAAAACCCTGCTCTCTTGTAAAGTCCTATAAATTAAACCCCTCTTGTAAATTTTAAAGTTATCTGATGAATGAATCCAATTTATGTGTGAGCAAACTTTGTGTTTCTCTCTTCCGCACTTGCATCTAGGTGTTGAGCTCTGTGAGGGAGTAAATCCGGGTTCCCCAGGAACCTTGAGGAGGTGTGAGATCTCCAACCCCAAACCCTAGGTTAGCCACTTCACTTCCAAACCCTAGCCGCCCATCATCCTCTTCAATCCAACAAACCCTAGCCTATCCCACCTCTCACGGCCACTCTGTCCAAGTCAAGGCCGACCACCAGCATCCAGGTCCAGTCTGGATACTTCAGATCCAGAGCAATTCCCAGAGGAAGTCAGATCAGCCTCTAGGAGAATCTGGATTTCAGCAACATCAGCTTTCAAGTTCTTCAATCTGGTAAATCCTTCCTTGAGTATCTGATTCCATAAATTGTTCTTCTTCTTTCCCAGATCTTGAGTTCAGGAGAAGCCAACTCTGCCAAAGGACCAGTATTGGAGGATCCATTGCGAAGATATCTGAATCCGGGGATCCAACAATCTGCTCAAGAGAGTCCTTCCACTAACTCTGTGAAGATCACTGCCTGGTCTGTAACCCTTCTCTTCTCTTTACTTCTGTCCTGTTGAAAGTTCAGAGCGAAACCCTAGGTCTGGGAGTTTGTCAACCCCCAGCGATCCTTTACTTCTGAACTACTCTGATAACCTAGTTTCTTTTAAATTGTGCTTTCAATTATTACCTAGTTTCTTTCGATTTAGTTTAACTTTCCTTTGAGTCAAAGCCGACTTCTGAAAATATTAAAAAAGAAAAACAACAAAAAAAGAATTAGTCTTAATTTACTTCTGCATCGCATCATCTCCTATTTTCGTTCTACATCAAAGGGGGATTCTCATCGTGTCCTGGGGTTGGGCCTCACACCCTCTCCTCATGGAGTGAAATAAAAAAAACACTCTTTTCTAAAACTCATTTTCATTTCCAAAACTTGACTAAATTCTAAAAACTCTTTTTTTATAAAGGACTGAGGGTGGTATTTATAGACTTGTCCAACTCTCATTTGAATTTGAATACAAGATAAAAAGATAAGAATGATTCAAATTCAAATACAAGATAGGATAAGATAAGCCTATCCATATCTAAATCCTAACCAACCAAATCCTTATTTAAATTTCAAACAAAAGATAAAATCCCAAACAACTTTATTCTGGATATGCTCCGAGATTCGTGCAGCTTTAGGATTCGTGCTTGCTCTGGGATCCATGCTAGTGATGTCCCCATCAGACAGGCTCGTCCAGACTATAGATTTCCAGGGCGGCGATCTTGAAGCGGGAGATGTAGTCCCGCAGCAGCTCTTGGTCCTGCTGGCGGATAAAGAAGATGCTATCCACCTCTCTTGGCACCTTCCGGCAAGCATCGAAGTGTGCCACAAACTTTCCTTCCAGCTGATGGAAGGAGCTGATGGATTTCGGCTCGAGGTGGGTGAACCAAACTCGAGCAACCTTCCGGAGGGTGGCTGGGAAGGCAATGCATAGAAGAGCATCTGTCGCTCCCTGGACCCTCATGAGAGCCTTATAGCTCTCTAAATGGTCCAAGGGATCGGTGGTCCCATCGTAGCGATCCACCTGAGGCATGCGGAACCGATTCGGGATCGGTTCCTCTTGGATTTCCTAGGAGAAGGGTGGTTGGGCATTGTAGCCCACTGATCAGTTGGGGAGCTCTGCATGTCAGCAAAGTGGCGGGCAAACTTCGCCAACTTGCTCTCGTGCTCCTCCAGGCGCCTCTCAGCCTGTGTCCGATGGCCTCGTTAGTGGAATCTTCCACCGAGGCCGTTGGAGAAGGGGGTGCCGATCGGTCTCGGCGAGGGGCCTTGCCCCGATGGTGCCTGCTGCGCCACACTACTTTGGCATTGTTGGCCGGGGATCGACTCTCGTGATCCGCCGAATCGGAGTAGTTCCTCTTTGCGGGAGTCTGGTGGCTCTACGGGGGTTGGAAACTACCCGCGGATGGGAGGGCCTGCCTTGGATGGAGCGCAGGCTTCCGCGGGGGCCCATGGCTCGAGCCGCGAGGGTCCCTTGCTAGGGCTGAGTGGCCAGGGAACGCTGCTGGTGTTGTAGTTGCTGCACAGCAGTGGTCAGAGTTTGCAGCTGCTGGACGATAGCTGCAAAAGGACTATCCACCGGGGATGGCTGAGGAGGAGGAGGTGGACCACGAAGTTCCCTCTCCGGGCTATGCAGCCCTTGGGGAGATGGAACTTATCCTGCTCGGCTGGTGGATGCTTCGCGTCCACGCGTCACCACCATGGTCGGGGAACGCTTTCGTCCACGGAGAGCTTGCTTGTACAGGGGTTACTATTCTGCACCCCCTACTTGGCATGCCAATCTGTTGCCGACCTCATCGTGATGGCCTGTAGCTCGTGAGCTGGCACCGATTCTTGGACTCTCTCATCTCGAGATCTTCAAACTTTCGGACCTGCAAAAAAAGGTCAGAGACTCGGGCTGGGGGTTCCGGCGGGGGCACTCGGACGATCAAGTCAGAGAGCAGCAAAATGGAACAGGATCTCTAAGGCGGGCTCTCGAAGGATCCCCGTGCTTAGAGGAGATGTAAAATGAAAGAAGTGTGAGAAAGAGAGGATGGTGCGGGCACGAGACTCAGAAGAAGACTTCAGGGCTCCATCTGGATCTCTGATTGACCTTGCCTGAAGAATTAGGATTTTCTGGTTTTGTAATAAGGGTTGACTTGGTCAACTCAATTTTAGTCTTGAGTCTATATTTTCCTGCTATTTAAATTTTGTTAAGTCATGTTGACTCAGTACAAGTCCTAGTAGTGGTCTAGGTCTTCTCCAGGTTGGTGCCACTTTTTTTCAGTAAAGTCAAGGTCCAGGGTGCCACATTTTTTCTTCCAGGCCCAAGCAAGTGGGCGCCACACTCCCAGCCACACGCCAGAGTCCAGGAGGCGCCACATCTCCATCTAGTGTCTTTGGTCCCTACACCACAAGAAGTTCCTTTTTTTTCTTGCACCACTTGGGAGAGAAATCCATCAAGATACCTCAATCCAAGGAGGAGCCAATTTCTTTCCAGATAAACCCAAGCCAGGATGGCAAGAATTTTTCTTGAAGAGAGGATCAAGGAGGTGCCCCACAATGTTCCATAAAAATCCAAGTTATAAAGGGGAAGAGAGCATGTCTTGGGGAGGAATTCAAGGAGGTTCCCAAAAGTTTCCAAAAGTGCCAAAGCCATGAAAGGAAGAAGCCTAAACTTGTGGAGCAAGACTAGGAGGTGTCCAAATGAGCCAAACTATGAAGGGAAAATCCTTGATTCATGGAGAGATACTAGGAGACACCCCCATAACCTGCCATTTGGAGCTGATTTTCAAGTTTTCTTGGAGTATTTGGGCTGCCCACTCATGGAAGGAGTCTTGGGAAGAGAATTTGATGCCTAAAGTATGGGTTAGTCCTATTAGTCCCACATGGAAAATGTATAAAACTTTATTTCTTTGTTATGTCTATATATTCAACTCTATGTAACTCTTGAATTTAATGATGAATGAAATCAATTTCTTTGTGAGCAACTTTGTGTTTCTCTCTTCCGCACTTGTGTTCAGGTGTTGAGCTCCGTGAGGGAGTAAATCTGGGTTCCCTAGGAACCTTGAGGAGGTGTGAGATCTCCAACCCCAAAACCCTACCAAAATCCTAGGTTAGCCACTTCAATTCCAAACCCTAGCCGCCCATCATCTTCTTCATTCCACCAATCATCCAAACCCTAGTCTACCTCATCATCTCACGGCCCCTCTCTTCCAAGTAGAGGCTGACCACCAGCATCCAGGTCCAGATCGGCTACTTCGAATACAGAGCAAATCCCAGAGGAAGTCAGATTAGCATCCAGGAGAATCAGGATTTCAGCAACATCAATTTTTTCAAGTTCTTCTTATCTGGTAAATCCTCTCTTTGAGTATCTGGTTCCTTAACTTGTTCTTCTTGTTTCCCAGATCCTGAGTTCAGGAGAAGCCAACTCTGCCAAAGGACCAGTATTGGAGGATCTATTGCGAATATATCCGAATCCGAGGATCCAACAATCTGCTCGAGAGAGTCCTTCCACCAAACTCTGTGAAGATCACTGCCTGGTACATAACCCTTCCCTTATCTTTATTTCTGTCCTGTTGAAAGTTCAGAGCGAAACCCTTGGTCTGGGAGTTTCTCAACCCCCAGCGATCCTTTACTTCTGAACTACTCTGATAATCTAGTTTCTTTGAATTGTGCTTTCAATTATTATATAGTTTCTTTCAATTTAGTTTAACTTTCCTTTGAGTCAAAGCCGACTTCTGAAAATATATATAAAAAAAAAAGAATTAGTCTTAATTTTACTTCCGCATCACATCATCTCTTTTGTTCTGCATCAGAGGAGTTGAGGCCCGGCCTCCCGTGCTAGGGCCACAGAGCTCTCGCGTGAGGACTTCCCGAGATCCTCCTGGATCATTCTTTTGGTGTTCTCCCCTCTTTTCCACCTACCTTTCCGTCCATTTTTACCGTCCCTTTTATATCACCGAATTATCTTTAGCCCACGTCCTCTCCAAGGGGCTCTTTGAGACCTCTGGACCTTCTCCTTCCCCTTCTTCTTCGAGTCTGGAAGTTAAGTGGCTGGCCCGCCTCGTCCGCAGTGTGTCATGAAAGGCGGAAGACTGGTGAGGCCTTGGGCCGAGCACGGGAGCTCTCCTTTCGGGGCGTTGATGGTGGGCTTCCAACCGTTTCAGGCTCCTGCCCACTAGGATTTCATTCCTCAATTAAGGGGCCTTGATTAACCAGTGTAAACGAGGTTTCGCGTATCACTACAGGCCGTATCGGGGCCTTGTACGGAGTGCGGCGCGTGCTGGCTCTAGTGGCAACCTCGCGACCCGTGTCTCTGCCTCCCCGAGACTTTGCAGAGTATGGCTGACCTCGGTCGAGGTGGACCCTTCACGGGGCACCACCTGGCGGTGGAGCAGGGGCTACCAGCTTCAGCCGAGGTGGACCCCTCCTGGGTGGACACCTGGCGGAGTGGCAGAGAGAGGCTTGACTTTGACCGAGGTGGACCCGTCTTGGGGTGCCACCTGGCGAAGGAGCGGGAGGGCCCGGCTCGACCTCGGCAGAGGTGGACCCATCTTGGGGTGCCACTTGGTGAGGAGCGAGGGGCCTCCAGCTTCGGCCAAGATGGAACCCTCCTTGGTGGACACCTGGCGGAGTGGTAGAGAGAGGCTCGACTTCGGCCGAGGTGGACCCGTCTTGGGGTGCCACCTGGCGAAGGAGCAGGAGGGCCCGGCTCGACCTCGGCAGAGGTGGGCCCATCTTGGGGTGCCACCTGGTGAGGGAGCGAGGGGCTGCCAGCTTCGGCCGAGGTGGACCCCTCCTGGGTGGATACCTGGTGGAGTCGCAGAGAGAGGCTCGACTTCGGCCGAGGTGGACCCATCTTGGGGTGCCACTTGGGAAGGAGGAGGGCCCGGCTCGACCTTGGCAGAGGTGGACCCGTCTTGGAGTGCCACCTGGAGAGTGAGCAAGGGGCCGCCAGCTTCGATCAAGGTGGACCTGATGGGGACCTCACTGGCACGGATCTCGGAGTAAGCACGAATCTTGGAGCCGTATGAATCTCGGAGCATATCCAGAATAAATTTAAGATTTATCTTTTATTTGAAATTTGAATTAGGATTTGGTTGGTTAGGATTTAGATATGGATAGGCTTATCTTATCCTATCTTGTGTTTGAATTTGAATCATCTCTATCTTTTTATCCTGCATTCAAATTCAAATGAGGGTTGGATAATTCTATAAATACCACCCTCAGTCCTTTGTAAAAAAATAGTTTTTAGAGTTTAGTCAAGTTTTGGAAATGAAAATGAGTTTTAGAAAAGAGTGGTTTTTTTATTTCACTCCGAGAGGAGAGGGTGCGAGGCCCAACCCCAGGCATGATGTGAGGTCATGCCCAGTTATCCCCCTTCCCATTCCATCTTCTCTATTCCCTCGTGGCCTTTGAGATCCATCCTAGCACCTCCAAGTATCGAGGAGGGTGTAATGCCCTACAAGTGAGAGGTCTCTTCATTAGGGTGAGTCCCAAAGTCCATGAGTTCCAGATCCTTATCTTACATCCCCACTATTCCTTCGCCATCCCTCGAAAAAAAAAATACCAAAAAAAAAAAAAATGATACCCTAATTTTGGTGACTTCTAGGCTTACCAACGATCCTACCCATCTGTCCCTCATCAATTTTGGTATCAGAGCCCAGAAAAATTAGGGTACCCCAGATTCTCCTTCTTTCCCACAAGCTCTAATGAGCCCCTCCACTTCATACCACACCGATCCATTTTTTTTCTAGATTCAACACCATTTCAAAAAAAAAAAAAAAGTTCATTCAAGTTTTGGAAATTAAAATGAGTTTTAGAAAATAGTGTTTTTTTTTATTTCACTCCGTGAGGAGAGGGTATGAGGCCCAACCCCATGTGAGGTCATGCCTAGTTATCCCCCTTCCCATTCCATCTTCTCTATCCCCTCGTGGCCTTTGAGATCCATCCTAGCACCTCCAAGTATCGAGGAGGGTGTAATGCTCTAGAGATGAGAGGTCTCTTCGTTAGGGTGAGTCACAAAGTCCATGAGATTCAGATCCCTATCCTACATCCCCACTATTCTTTCGCCACCCTTAGAGAAAAAAAATATCAAAAAAAAATAGTATCCTAATTTAGGTAACTTTTAGGCTCGCCAACGATCCTACCCTCATCTGTCCCTCATCAATTTTGATATCAGAGCCCAGAAAATTAGGGTACATGTATATCATCCCAGAATCCCTTTTATCATTCGTCCCTCTACTTCCCAGATTCAAAAAAAAAAAAAAAATCTCTCGGTTTATCAAGTCACCATCAATTTTCTTCTTCCCTCTTATGATCACGTCGTTGAGCATCTGCCGGTGCCCTGCCTTCCCTGCCGTGACTCCTCCCAAAACTACACCGGACTCCTCTTTGCTGCAGCGACGCTTGCAACCACCAAGCCTTCTCCCTGGATCCACCCGACCGAGCCTTCTCCCCGGATCCGCCCATCTAACTCAGTCGGTAGAGCAACAAGGTCTACACCCAGAAATCGCACAACAAGACCCCCAAGCCCACATCCAACCCTCGACCCCCGTCCTCCTCCAACCAAACCCTCACCGCCGACCGCCGGAACCAAGCCGGATCCAAGCCCCTGCTGCTCCTCTGCCTCTCCCACCGCAATGCCAACTCCTTATCCATCTACTCCCTCGAAGAAGATGACGACTCTGATGACGTTACCGCCATCATCGCCACAGCCACCGGATCCTAGCCATCAGGGCCAAGATCCGGGAGATCTTCTTGCCGGCTCCAGCCCATCCGTGCGTTGCAACCATGACGACGAGGGGTGCAAGGCCCCATCCACTCCAGTACGTCTTCCTCCCACGACCATCTCATCCTCCGCCCGACCTCCCTTCTCTGGTCTACATCACTGGATTCCCCTCCTCCAGCCTGCGATGCCATCCTCAGCTCCAGATCTCCATCCCTCGGAGCTTGACCCATGGCCAGCTTAACTCCCCTGCTTCTTAGACATCCTTATCACCAGACGATCCTCCTCCGGCCCGTCCGTCACGAAACAGCCCTGCACCGGTCCTCCATCGCCAGACCCTCCTTCCGGTCTCCCATCACCGACTGCACACCACCGGTCCTTCCGGCCTAGCACATCTTCCCGTTCCTTGCTTCCGGACGTCCCATGAGCTCGGCCACACTTCCGACACCTATTGCCGTCCTACCACCGAAGGCCAGCTTCCCCTCCTTAGAGAACGAAGCCCTTGTTTCCCTCCGGGATCGTTCGATGCCACCTTCTCCGGTTCATCTCCCGCGAAGCCTCCGCCCAGCCTCCCAGCTCCCGTGTTCCACGAAGCCGCTGTTCCTCCATCAAAAAAGACAACCCAGGCTCGCCTCATCGGACGCCCTCTTCTGGACCTCCCAACGCCGATCTCCCTTCTCCGATCCACCCCGACGCCGTCTTCACAGCCAAGAAGCTTCCATCCGGTGCAAAGCTCCTGTTCCAAGAAGCGTGCAAGAAGAAAATTTGATGATCTGCGGTTGAAAGAAGACGGGAATAGCTATTCCTGCTATTCCTGCTATTCTGCACTTATCCCAGCCTTATTCCTGATTGGAATAAGCCCTTTTTTTAAATTTGGGTTGAGTTTAAAAATATATAAAAAAAAATCATTCTACAGGTCATGTGCATCCTAGAGCCAGCCTAGCTCGACGGAGTCAAGTTTTTCCCACCTTAGAGAAATGATGGGGACCTCACCAGCACGGATCCCGGAGTAAGCACGAATCTGGAGCCATACGAATCTCGAAGCATATCCAGAATAAATTTAGGATTTATCCTTTATTTGAAATTTGAATTAGGATTTGGTTGGTTAGGATTTAGATATGGATAGGCTTATCTTATCCTATATTGTATTTGAATTTGAATCATCTATATCTTTTTATCTTGCATTCAAATTCAAATGAGGGTTGGACAAGTCTATAAATACCACCCTCAGTCCTTTGTAAAAAAATAGTTTTTAGAGTTTAGTCAAGTTTTGGTAATGAAAATGAGTTTTAGAAAAGAGTGGTTTTTTTATTTCACTTCATGAGGAGAGGGTGCGAGGCCCAACCCCATGCATGATGTGAGGTCATCCCAGTTATCCCCCTTTCCATTCCATCTTCTCTATTCCCTCGTGGCCTTTGAGATCCATCTTAGCGCCTCCAAGTATCGAGGAGGGTGTAATGCCCTAGAGGTGAGAGGTCTCTTCATTAGGGTGAGTCCCAAAGTTCATGAGTTCCAGATCCTTATCCTACATCCCCACTATTCCTTCACCATCCCTAGAAAAAAAAAATACCAAAAAAAAAATATGATTCCCTAATTTTGGTGACTTCTAGGCTCACCAACTATCCTACCCATCTGTCCCTCATTAGGACCCCTCCTGGGTGGAGACTTGGCGGAGTGGCAGAGAGAGGCTCGACTTCGGCCGAGGTGGACCCGTCTTGGGGTGCCACCTAACGAAGGAGCAAGAGGGCCCGGCTTAACCTCGGCCAAGGTGGACCCATCTTGGGGTGCCACCTGGTGAGAGAGCGAGGGGCCGCCAGCTTCGGCCGAGGTGGACCCCTCCAGGGTGGACACCTGGCGGAGTGGCAAGAGAGGCTTGACTTCGACTGAGGTGGACCTGTCTTGGGGTGCCACCTGGCGAAGGAGCAGGAGGGCCCGGCTCGACCTCGGTAAAGGTGGACCCATCTTGGGGTGCCACCTGGCGAGGGAGCGAGGGGCCGCCAGCTTCGACCAAGGTGGACGCCTCCTGGGTGGACACTTGGCAGAGTGGTAGAGAGAGGCTCGACTTCGGCCAAGGTGGACCCATCTTGGGGTGCCACCTAGCGAAGGAGCAGGAGGGCCCGGCTCGACCTCGATAGAGGTGGACCCATCTTGGGGTGCCACCTGGTGAGGGAGCGAGGGGCCGCCAGCTTCGACCGAGGTGGACCCCTCCTTGGTGGACACCTGGCAGAGTGGCAGAGAGAGGCTTGACTTCGGTCGAGGTGGACTCGTCTGGGGTGCCACCTGGCGAACGAGAAGGAGGGCCCGGCTTGACCTCGGCAGTGGTGGACCCATCTTGGGGTGCCACCTGGCGAGGGAGCGAGGGGCCGCCAGCTTCGATCGAGGTGGACCCCTCCTAGGTGGACACCTGGCGGAGTGGCAGAGAGAGGCTCGACTTCGACCGAGGTGGACCCGTCTTGGGGTGCCACTTGGCAAAGGAGCAGGAGGGCTCGGCTCGACCTTGGCAGAGGTGGACCTGTCTTGGGGTGCCACCTAGCGAGGGAGCGAGGGGCCGCCAGCTTCGGCCAAGGTGGACCCCTCCTAGGTGGATACCTGGCGGAGTGGCAAAGAGAGGCACGACTTCGACCGAGGTGGACCCGTCTTGGGGTGCCACCTGGCGAAGGAGCCGGAGGGCCCGGCTCGACCTCGGTAGAGATGGACCCGTCTTGGGGTGCCACCTGGCGAGGGAGCGAGCGGCTGCCAGCTTCGACCGAGGTGGACCCCTCCTGGGTGGACACCTAGCAAAGTGGCAGAGAGAGGCTCCACTTCGACCGAGGTGGACCCATCTTGGGGTGCCACCTGGCGAAGGAGCAAGAGGGCCCGGCTCGACCTCAGCACAGGTGGACCCATCTTGGGGTGCCACCTTGCGTGGGAGCGAGGGGCCGCCAGCTTCGATCGAGGAGGACACCCTCCTGGGTGGACACCTGGCGGAGTGGTAGAGAGAGGCTCGACTTCGGCCGAGGTGGACCTATCTTGGGGTGCCACCTGGCGAAGGAGTAGGAGGGCCCGGCTCGACCTTGGCAGAGGTGGACCCATCTTGGGGTGCCACCTGGCGAGGGAGCGAGGGGCCCCCAGCTTCGCCCGTGGTGGACCCCTCCTAGGTGGACACCTGGCGGAGTGGCAGAGAGATGCTCGACTTTGGCCAAGGTGGACCCGTTTTGGGGTGCCACCTGGCGAAGGAGCAGGAGCACTTCTTCCCGAACGAGGGATCTTTTGAAGGAAAAAACTCCACGTGGTACTGACCGTGTCCAGCTGGACCTGACATGCGCTCCACGTCAGTGATGTAGCCATATCAAAAGCCAAGTGTCAACTTATGGAAGTGTTAACATTTGGGTATTAGTTAATCATATTGATCCCATAGTGATGCTAAACAATTCTCAATCATTGATCAGCCTTTAGATCCGGTAGAAACCCATATGGTGTGTGACCCCATAGGTTTGAACATTGTTGCCCAATGATGATGCAACCCAAGAGGGGGGTGAATTGGGTTTTAAAAAACTATATGAACTTATGTCAATGGGTAAAAAACAAGTATGTGTCAATTCAAATCAAGTGCTTATGTTTTTCCAAAGTATTTGCGTGTTTCAAAATAATATGCAGCAGAATTAATAAAATAAATGCACAAAGAAAACAATCACACAAACACAATAAATTTATAGTGGTTCGATGCACTCCAAGGCACCTACATCCACTTCCTAAGTTTTCCTTGGAAATTCTACTATAATCACCAAGATTACAGTCAATTAGTTTTCTAGGCTCACTAATCAAAATCCAACTTATTTTCCCAGGCTCACAAGTCAAAAACCCCTTGTTGGTTTTATAACTTAGGCTAACCAACAACCTTCGATGGTTTTACGAGTTCACCAACAACCTATGTTGGTTTTACGGGATCACCAACAACCTATGTTGGTTTTACAGGATCACCAACAACCTATGTTGGTTTTACACAAAGGCTAACCAACAACCTCTTTGGTTTTCTAAGGCTCATCAAAAACCTCTTTGATTTTCCAAGGCTCACCAAAAACTTTAATAAACAAAGTAAGCACAATAAGAAAAGAACACAATAAAAACTTTCTTAAACAAAGAAAATATCTCTTTGAAGTCCTTAATTGTTGATGAAGAACTTGTCTTCAAGATGTTGAAGCTTTTGAATGTTGATAAAAATATGGACTTGGAAGCTTTCTCTCAATCTTGGAAGCTTGAAGGCTTGAACCACTCAAAATATTGAATCCTTAAGTGTATTCAATAAAACTCTCCAAAGGATTGTTTCTTCATTTGATTTTTGGTATTTATATAGCTCTTCAAACCATAGATGACTGTTTATGACCGTTGGGGATGAAAAACTAGCCGTTTGAAGCAAGTTGAAATCAATTATGCATTTTTAAAAAACTAGCCATTACACCAAGTGTCGACACTTGAATCTCTTGAGTTTTCTTCATGAATCGACCTCTTAAGTCGACCTTCACCATGAGTCGATCTCTTGAGTCGACACTTAGGTTAGCTCAAGGCAAAAATTCTGGTTTGACACTGTTCTGTAATTTCTTTTTCTCAGGCCTTGAGTCGATAGTTGAACTTCTTTATGAGTCGACACTTGCTTGTGCCAGTACTGAAACATGCTAAAACTTTTTCAAAATTGATTTTTACCTTCTTCAAGTTCTTCTATATCAATTCTAAAGTCATATACTTGATTTTTCATTAATTTAAGGACTTTCTTCAACTGAAAATATGTATTTCTTCATTCAACATGAATGAGTACTAAGATCTGATAAATACACTTAAAAATATAATTAGTACTCATATATACTTAAATATTTTGTCAATCATCAAAATCAAGATCAGAGTCAACAATCTTTCCCTTTTTGATGATGACAAAATCTTTAAGTATATGAATAGGGTAAGCTTAAAAGTTAACAATAGTATAAATATGTAAGCTCAAAATCAATAAGCATCAAGCTCCCCCTCAAAATATGATTTCAAAATATTTTTCAAAGTATGCAAAAATTTTCAATTTTCTCTCCCTTACTAATTCTTTTCTTAAGATTATAACATTTTGCTTTCTTCTCCCCCTTTTGCCCTTTCTTTCATTTCTCTTATAATTTTTAATGTTTATCATATCTTTTCCCTT
The DNA here is from genome assembly GCA_021397845.1 of Areca catechu. Taxonomy (NCBI): domain Eukaryota; kingdom Viridiplantae; phylum Streptophyta; class Magnoliopsida; order Arecales; family Arecaceae; genus Areca; species Areca catechu. The sequence goes on from CM038053.1 coordinate 69,019,407, forward strand.
TTCATGCTTAACATATTTCTCCCCCTTTTTATCATCATGAAAAAGGGTAAAAGGTAATACAAAATTGGAATGAAGGTGGACAGAATAGCAAGTAGATCATCAAAATCAATACATGATACTAATTAAATATGATACCAATTAAACATGATACCACAAAAATGACATGCACATACAAAAAATAATTCAATGTATATTAGCTCTGATATGCATAACCAAGGTATGATTAAGACAACAATCCATTCACCTCACTTGTTCATAGGATAAGGTCACAGTGGTACCCCAACACATCATAAGAGATCTTATTGAATGGAAAGAGAGGGTTTTTAAACCCTACTTAGCTCCTATGACCGGACGGTCATGGTGACTAATCCAATCCGAAGTAGTTACTAGGAGCTCTTCTCTCTCTATTTTTTTATAAAGATTCTTAATGAAACAAATCTTGATACCAATTGAATGTAACTTTCCTCAAAGAGAAAAAAGATTTGATATCAAGGAGGAGTATCAGAGCAATATAAGTAAAGCATGATATCAAAGAAAACATTGAAAGCATCATATATGATAATAAATCTTTGGATACTCCTCCTAAATATTATTCCTCCTTAAAAAAATGCATTCATTGAGGAATAAAACATGAAAGCACAAGCAACATAATTTTAGACAATTTGAGATATGAACATAAATACTAAGTCTGAAATCAAAGACTTGAATTTTCAAGATACATATGATTTTCAAAATTCAAAGGATTTGATCATTTAAAAAATCTATTTGAAATGATTTCATATTTATACAAATACTAGAAGTAATATGATATCGAGTCTAGTTACTGGATTAAGGATTTTTCAATATACATACCTTTTTCTTAAATATAATCCTTAATTACCAGTTCTAGTCTTGATCGAAATCATTTCTAACTTAAGCATAGATGCCAAAAATGAAAACATATAAATCATAACATTTCACTTGAAATGGTTTAAAACTATATTAATCAAAATCAAGTGAAAGTCTAATAATCACAAGTTTAATCATGAGAGTATGAAATCCATCAACATCAAAAAGTTCATGATCACGATAAATGACATTAGTCTAAACTTGATTCTAATTAATCAATTAAAATAATTTTCAAAGCAATATGCAACTTTAAAAGTATTTTCATGAAGTAATTTAAGATACATTAATTAAAATCAAATGAAGGTCTTTTAATCACAAGTTTAATCATGATAACATGAAATTCATCAACATCAAAAAGTTCATCATCATAACACTTGATTCTAATTAATCATTTAAAATAATTTTTCAAAGTAATTGATGCAATATTTATAACAAATATTCAACTATATTTTTTAATTATGGAAGGAAATGTTTAGAATTTACCAATATGTATAACCCTTCCTTTACCATTTAGTCCAAAAATATAGCTTGTCCACTCTTTGTATTGTCTTGTACAGCCACTTTTCAAAAACTTCCTTTTTTCATGTTGTGCTATAAGACATTCCTGCAAAATAAACTAGGTGGACAATTTTGGTATCCAAACTTTCTTGGATCCTTTAGGGTTAGTAAATATGGTTCCTTTTGAAATCCAAATTTTTCTTAATTTACAAGGATATGCATTAAGTCCAAATTTTTCATATTTAAAGCATGCAATATTGGAAGAAGTAGCAATAAAGAAATTCTTGTTTTTCTTTAAAAGCTCATCATTTGATACAAAAATCTTGGACCTTGTTAGAATTTTTATTTCATTCAATAAAACAGTTTTCTCATTTAAAAATTTATTACATAAATCTTTCAAATCAAAATTTTATTTTTCTAAAATTTCTTTTTCTTTAGAAAGATTATTCTTATCATTTTCTAAAATATCAATCTTTATATTTAGATCATGGTTTTTATTGGCAAGATTGATGTTCTCAAGAGAAAAAGAATCTACATATCTTTTTAATTTTTTGTGCTCAATTTTTAATACTTTGTATTCATGCACAAGATCATTAAATGCCTTATGTAATTCATCAAAGGTAAAATCATATTCATTTTTAGAACATACATCTTCCTCATTCACTATGAAGTAAAGATGGGCAACTTCTTGTTCATCATCTGAATTTGAATCTTCGCTATCGCTCCAAGTTGCCATCATTGTCTTGAATTTCTTTTTGGCCTTGAGGGCTATTATCTTTTTCTTATCTTGATTAGCAACCATTTCTTTGTGCCATAAGTTCAACTCATAGGTCATGAGTGAACCGATGAGCTCTTTCAAAGGCAGGGTATCAATATCTTTGGCTTCTTGGATCGTCGTTACCTTTGGATCCCATGATATTGGCAAAGATCTAAGAATTTTATTAACTAAATCAGCATTAGTATAGACTTTACCAAGACTTTTTAATTCATTAATGATAGTCATAAATCTAGTGTATATATCAGATATAGATTCAAAATGCAGTATTTTAAATATTTCAAAAGAATGAACAAGCATATTAATTTTAATACTTTTTATTTTAAGAGTACCCTCATAAGTAATTTCAAGTGTGTCCCATATCTCCTTCACCGATGTACATGTGGAGATCCTATTGAATTCATTAAAGCCAATGCAAATAAAGCAAGTTCATTGCTTTAGCATTAATTTCAGATTGCTTAATATCATATTTATTCCAATTCTCTTCAAGCTTTGGAATGAAAATGCCATTAACCAAAATGGAAGGAATATGAGGACCATTAACTTTAACTTTCCAAAGATAATAACTAATAGATTGAATATAGATGCACATGCGAGCTTTTCAAAAAATGTAATTAGTGCCATTAAAAAATAATGGTCTATTAGTTGCATGTCCTATAGCAAAACAAGCACATTCTAGGGCTGCAATGATCTTTTAACTCAAAACCATTAGATTCTTCACAAAGCATTAAGTTTAGATACCAACGATTTTGGGTTCCAGGCTCTGTACCAGTTGTTGCCTAGGTGGCTTTCTCAAGAGGGGGAAGAATTAAGAATTTAAAAAATTTAAATAGAAATATGCTCTTTTAAATCTACTTTAGTGTGATAGTGCTGTGATTCAAATAAATAAGAGCGAAAGTAGATGCAAACAGAAAAAGGCATAATATAAACACAACAAGTTATAGTGTTCGGAGCAACTTAGCTCCTACATCCACTATCCAAGATACAACTTGAGATTTTTACTATATTCACCACCGGAATACAGTCAGATTGTTTTACTAGGCTCACAATCCAAACTTAACTTTGTTTTTCAATTGAGCTCACCAAAAACCCAACTTGGTTTTGAATAGGATCACCAAGAACCCAATACTTAGTTTTGAACAGGATCACAAAGAACCCAACACTTGGTTTTGAATAGGCTAACCAAGAACCTACTTGGTTTTTAAACTGGGCTCACCAATAACCCAACAACTCATAAAAGAGTTAAAGAAAGTAAGCAACAAAATGACAAACTGATGTTGTTTGATGGTTGTCGATGCAGCTCGAGAGAAACCTTCTTAATTACACTTTAATGCTCTTCAGCGGCTTCTTTAACTTCTTCAATGTATGCTTAAAGCTTCAAGTAAGATTTGGTGAAGTCTTGAAGACTGATGATGCAGAACAAATAAAGGGATGCGATGCGGAAGTAAATTAAGATTAACTAATTTTTTTTGTTTTTATAGGTTTGTAGAAGTTGGCTTCAAATCAAAGAAAAGTTAACCTAACATTGAAAGATACTAATATGATAATTGAAAGCACAATTTAAGGAAACTAAATTATCAGAGTAGTTTAGAAGCAACGGATCGCTGGGGGTTGAGAAACTCCCAGACCTAGGGTTTCACTCCGAGCTTTCAACAAAACAGAAATAAAGAGAAGGGAAGGGTTATCTAACCAGACAATGATCTTCACAGATTTTGGTGGAAGAACTCTCCCGAGCAGATTATTGGATCCTCGGAGTCGGATATCTTCGTAATGGATCCTCCAATACTGGTCCTTTGGCGGGTTGGCTTCTCCTGAACTCAAGATCTGGAAGAGAAGAAAAACAATTGATGGAATCAGAGAGTCAAGGAAAAGATTTACCAGGTTGATGAACTTGAAGATCGAAATTGCTGAAAACTGGATTCTCCTGGATGCTGATGTGATTTTCCTTGGAACTTGCTCTGGATCTGAAGTAGCCGGACTGGATCTAGATGAAGGTGGACAGCCTGGACTTGTAGAGAGAGAGAGGCCATGGGAGATGGATGGATCTAGGGTTTGGTGGATGGAAAATAATGAAAGGTGGCTAGGGTTTTGGAATTTCAAGTGGCTAACCTAGGGTTTTGGATAAAGATGGAGATCTCTCACCTCCTCAAGGCTCCAATGGAACCCGGATTACCCCCTCACGGAGCTCAACACTTAGAATAGTGCGGAAGAAGAGAAACCTAGGTTGCTCAACACAAGAGAATAGCAAAAATAATTTTTCTTCATTGATTTTCTAAAGTTACAAAGAGAGGTCTATTATATAGACCTAAAATTTTCTCCTAGCTTGTACAAATTCCCATGTGGGACTAAACTCTTCCAACCCCTAGATTAGGTAGAAAATCCTCTCCCTTGGCCGACCAAGAGTCCAAAAAAAATTGGGACGGCCATAAAGGAATTGTTTTGGAACTTTTATGGCACCTCCTTTGGAGTTGGATTTGGATTTGGAGTCCTCTTCTTCTTATGGTATTTCTTCTTTTCTTCCACTCCAAGTTAAGCTCTTTGATTTTGATTTGAACTTCAATTAGGAGTAGGTTGGATGTCCTTCTTTGATTTCTTCTCCAAGAGAAGTTTTCTTCCTTCTTTGCTTAGGTAAATTAGGCAGGTGTGGGCGCCTCCTTTAATTTAGCCTCCAATTTGATTTTTTCTTCTTTGGATGTGGGGACCATGACACTGGGATGCCTCTATGGCGCCTCCTGGACTCTGGCGTGTGCTCGGAGTGTGGCTGGGCGTGTGGCTTGGAGTGTGGCCTCCACTTGCTTGAACCTTGAGTTGATTGGAAGAGAAATGTGGCACCATTTTGGACCAAATTGAAACCACATTGGGACTTGCACCGAGTCAACATGACTCAACAAAATTTAAATGGTGACTCAAGAAATAAATAAAATAAATAAACTGGTTGACCAGGTCAACCTTTATTACAAATCCTAATTTCTCGGGCAATGTCAATCAGAGATCCAAATAGAGCTCTGAAGTCTTCTTCTGAGTCTGGTGCCCGCACCAATTCTCCCAGGGTGGGAGGAACTCGACCCTGTCGAGTAAGGCTCAAGTTGGCTCTGGTATCTCTCCAAGAGGTCTGGGTCCAATTCTTGTAATTCTTCTCGGGAGATCCAAGAGTCATCAGAATCTGGCCTTCCTTGCCAGCGGACCAGGTACCTTTGGTATCCTCGATTACGAGTAGAGATAACCTGATCATCCAGGATCTTTTCAATCTGCTCTTTCCTCACAGGCCAGTTTGTTGGTGGACACACAGGGTCGGGATCACTCTCAATGATAGGGTTAGGCTCAAAAGGCTCACTAGGAATCACAGCTGGCTCCCTGTACTCTACTAAGTCTGTAATGTTGAAAGTAGAGCTAATGCCTAGTTCTGGAGGCAACTCGAGCACATAGGCATTGGATCCTACTCTCTTTACCACTCTAAATGGTCCAGCTCCCCTAGCATGTAACTTTCTAACGGTTCCAGGAGGAAACCATTCAGGCCTTAACCTAATCATCACATAGTCTCCCTCAACAAAAGATTTGACTCGCCTTTGAGTATCAGCCAACTTCTTATAAGTTTCATTACTTAAATTTATTTTGGCATGAATTTCTTTATGCAAGTCTTTTATATGCTGTGCAAAATTCTCAGCAGATTCGGAGACTCGAGTGTGGACAGGTAAAGGGACTAGGTCAAGAGGTGTGTGAGGTTTGTACCCATGTACAATTTCAAATGGACTCTTACCCGTAGACCTATTGACCGAGTCGTTGTACGCAAATTCTGCCCTTGGTAGGTATAAATCCCAATTTCTGGAATTTTCACCAACAAGACATCTCAGCAGATTTCCTAGGCTACGGTTCACTACTTCAGTTTGGCCATCAGTTTGGGGATGATAGGCAGTTGAAAACTTAAGTTTTGTCCCTAACTTATGCCAAAGGGTCTTCCAAAAGTAACTGGTGAACCGGACATCCCTATCTGAAACGATTGTCTTAGGTAGGCCATGGAGTCTAACTATCTCATTGAAGAAAAGTGTGGCTACCTTAGACGCATCAAAAGTTTGGGAACAAGGCAAGAAGTGGGCCATTTTAGAGAATCGGTCGACTACGACACAGATAGAATCATGTCTCCTCTGGGTCTTAGGTAAACCTAACACAAAATCCATACTCACATCTTGCCAAGGACGATCTGGGACAGGGAGTGGGGTATAAAGGCCAGTGTTTTGTTTTCGCTGTTTGGCAACAGCGCAGGTTCGACATCTAGCTACAATATTAGCTACATCCCTTTTTAAGCTAGGCCAGAAAAAGTGGTCTTCAATAGCTAGAATGGTCTTGTCTTTTCCAAAATGGCCAGCTAAACCTCCAGCATGGATTTCCCAAATCAAAAATTCCCTAAGAGAAGTTCTAGGGATGCAAAGCCTATTTTTGAAGAACAAAAAACCATCTACAAGGGTATAATCCTGGTGATTACTAGATGGTCCTTGAACTAGATCCTGATACACAGTTGTGAAATCCGGACAAGACTCATATTCCTCTTTGATTTGCTCAAACCCTATGACCTCGGTTCTAACAGAAGTTAATAACAGAGATCGGCGACTAAGGGCATCAGCTACCTTATTCTCAACTCCAGCCTTATGTTTCAGGACAAAAGTATAGGACTGGATATATTCTACCCACTTAGCATGCCTAGGGTTAAGCTTCTTTGGGAGTTCAGAAATCTAAGAGCCTCATGGTCCGAAAATAGTACAAATTCCTGCGGTAGCAAATAATGTCTCCAGTAACGCAAAGCTTGCACCACCGCATAAAATTCCTTATCATAGGTAGAATACCTAAGCTTAGCATCATTAAGTTTTTCACTAAAGAATGCTATGGGATGATTCTCTTGGCTTAGGACTCCACCTATTCCTACACCTGAAGCATCACAGGCAACCTCAAATACTTTAGAAAAATCGGGTAATCTCAGAATGGGTGCCTGGGTCATTTTATCCTTAAGATCTAGGAAGGCTTTATGGGCTGACTTAGTCCAATGAAATTCTCCCTTCCTAATACAATCAGTGATAGGAGCAGCTAAAGTACTAAACCCCTTGATGAATCGCCTATAGAAGGTAGCCAAGCCATGGAAACTTCTAACTTCATGCACATTGGTTGGCTCTGGCCAGTCTACTATGGACTTAATCTTCTCAGGATCGGCCGCCACGCCGTCAGGGGTTACTACAAAACCAAGAAAGATAACTCTACTAGTCATGAATTCACACTTCTTAAGATTACCGTAGAGTCTCTCATTCCTCAAAACTTGGCAGACTGCTCTAAGGTGGTCTAGGTGATCTGTTGGGGTCTTACTATAGATCAGGATGTCATCAAAATAGACCACCACAAATTTTCCTATGAAAGCTCTAAGTACCTGGGTCATAATTCTCATGAAAGTACTAGGGGCATTGGACAACCCAAAAGGCATAACAACCCATTCATAAAGACCATCCTTAGTTTTGAAAGCAGTTTTCCATTCATCCCCGGGTCTAATCCTAACCTGATGATAGCCGCTTTTGAGATCAATCTTAGAAAAAACCATTGCACCAGCCATCATATCAAGCATGTCATCTAGTCTAGGGATGGGAAACCTATATTTGATTGTAATTTTATTGATGGAACGACTGTCAATACACATCCTCCACGTGCCATCTTTCTTTGGGGTCAGTAAGGCTGGGACTGCACAAGGGCTAAGACTTTCTCTAATAAACCCCTTCCTCAATAATTCTCCAACCTGCTTTTGCAGTTCTTCATGCTCAGATGGATTCATCCTGTAATGGGGCAAGTTGGGCAAAGTCGCTCCTGGGATTAGATCTATGGCATGCTGGATATCCCTAAGAGGTGGAAGGTGGTCTGGCAAATCCTCGGGAAAGACATCCTCAAATTCTTTAAACACAGGTTTAACTTCTTGAGGAGGCTCTGAGGGTTCCGAAGTTCTAAGTTCCTTAGCAGTCAGCATCCAGATGGGTGAACCACTATGAATTTCTTGTTCTAGATCCTTAGCACTGATTAGGTTCACTCCAGTTTTCATCTCCTTAACCTTACCAACTCCTTTAGTTACCTTGTCCTTAGGGGGAACGGAATGGATCGTAATCTTCTTCCCTTTGAAATTAAAGATACAGGTATTGGATTTTCCTAAGAGGGTGGCATCATGATCATACAACCAAGGTCTTCCGAGAATTATACTGCTCACCCCCATGGGTAAGACATCGCACCAAATCTTTTCGTGATAAGATTGCATTTGGATTTGGACTTGACATCTAGATTGGATGGGTATGGAGGTAGAATCTACCCAAGAAACCTTATAGGGGTTGGGATGGGGAACTGGGATTAAGCCTAACATCTTGACAGTGCTAGTAGAGATGGCATTTACACAGCTCCCACTATCTATGATGATCTTACATACCTTATCCCCTAATTTAAGAAAAGTTTGTAGGATGTTAGTCCTACGCCAATCCTCTTGAACTAGATTCTGGGATAGGATGCATCTTACAACTCCTAATTGGTCAGATTCATTGGGTTCCTCCTCTCCTTCATACTCCTCAACCAAATTCATTCCGGCCTCATAAACTTCTTCTTCAAATTCCTCACTGGGCTCGGAATTATCATTCTCTCCCTCTTCTATGTAAAGGGATCTCCGTGGGCACTGGCTAGCAACATGACCTACCTTATGACACTTGAAACAGGCTATGGCAGTACACTGACTGGAAATGTGACCTAGTTTCTGACACTTAAAACAGGTGATATTTGAACTAGGGATTCTCTGGGTGTCAGGTGCCTTACCTTTGTCCATGGGCCTAGGGGTAGAAGTACCCTGAAAAGGTTTACTAGGGATAACTTGGCTAGGTCCATTCCTTGGGATTGGGGCACTAACCCTAGAAGGTATAGGTCCTCTCTGAAATTTCTCAGTGTTCAGTGCAATCTGGTAGGCTTGGTCTAGATCAGTAACCTCTCTCAGAAATAATTCTCTCTTGATATCTTCCCTCAGTCCAGCCCTAAATCTAGACAAAGTGACTTCGTGGGCTTCACTCACATCACATCTCATTAGGTATTCATCAAAAGTAGTTATGTAGTCTGAGACAGATCGGTTTCCTTGTTTCAGGTTTTGCCATTGGTCTAACAGGTTTTGCTGGTATGAAATGGGTAGGTATTTATCTCTCAATTTTTCTTTCATACCCTGCCAAGTGGTTATGGGCTCAACATTCCGTCTCCTAGTGGTTAGCTCAATGTTCCCCCAGTATAACCTAGCTTGACGCACTAATTTCATCTTGGCAAACTTGTATTTCCTCTCCTCAGACATAGCATACCACTCAAAGTATTGATCCATCTCACCCTCCCAATCAGAATACACCTTAGGGTTCAGACTACCATCAAAAGTGGGTGCATCTAATTTGATATTCCTGATGAACCTATCATCTCTATCTTCAGGCTCTGGGTCAGGCCTCCTATGATTAGGTTCGGGATCTCTATATAAAGGCCTTCTAGGCTCTTGATGTGGGTGAGGTTGAGGCACATTAAAATCGGGGTCAGGAGTCCAATTCCGATGTCTAGGTTCTTCAAGTACTTGGACTCGGTCCCTAAGTTGGGTAAGATCCTCATGAATTTGTGCGCTAAACTGGGCCACAGTGTTTGTCATATCCTGATTCATTTTAGCCATACTTTAGTAAGAGTTCTGATCATGGCCTCTAAATCAGGTTGGGTTTGACCAGGTTGATATGGCACTCCATTTCTGGTAGACATGATGATTCAAGCAAGCACACAAAATGAGACTAGACTAAATCGACTACTGGATCACTAGACTAGAGTCCAAACTAGATGCCCAATCAGAGTGGCAAGCTAGCCTGTAGTAACTCAGGACTCAGCCAGGCAGGTGTAAGGGGAGTGTTAGGTCCCTGATCGCCAATCCTAGACACCAATCAGTGATTGGCCAGGTAGGCGGACCAGCACACAAGCCCTTCGGGACGTAGTCCCTGAACCACCGTTCTAGACACTGAGTGCTAAGCACACACAGAATAACTCAGCAAACTGACTCAACACTAGCCTAGACCCGACCAATTGGTGTCCCTAGCCCACTAGGGCAAATTAGGTCTAACTGATTTTAAATTAGGTCTAGGTTTGAATGATTGGATGGTGGTTTTGGGCTAAGGAGAGGTAATCAACTCCTCCCCTTATCTTAGATGCTCAATTGCCCTTAAGTAAATTATGAGATGATCACTCCAAAAAGAATTGAATTGCAGAACACAAAAAACAGAGTTGCTGTATTTTAATTCTCAGAATTTTTACTGAAACCAATAAATTGCAGAAAAATTATGGAAAATAGGTTCAATTATACTGGTTTCAACAAAGTAAAAATCATGCAATTCGAAGTTTTATGCAGGGAGAAATAATTCAGATAACAGGGCAATTACGGGCTGCAACTAGATTGTCTTCCCCGTTTATAATCCCTGCTACGAAGTTATAACCCAATGGATCCCCTACACGCCCTAGGAACACCCCGTGGAATGGGAGGAGGAGGCTTGTGCCTCGCTTAGTTCCTAGGACCGGACGTCCTGGGGAGTCTACTTCGAGCAGACAAAATAAAAGAGAACAATCAACACAAGCAAGCAAGCAAATCAGAAACCCTAGACTGGGCTCTGATACCAAAAATGATGCAGAACAAATAAAGGGATGCGATGCGGAAGTAAATTAAGATTAACTAATTTTTTTGTTGTTTTTATAGGTTTGTAGAAGTTGGCTTCAAATCAAAGAAAAGTTAACCTAACATTGAAAGATACTAATATGATAATTGAAAGCACAATTTTAAGGAAACTAAATTATCAGAGTAGTTAGAAGCAACGGATCGCTGGGGGTTGAGAAACTCCCAGACCTAGGGTTTCACTCCGAGCTTTCAACAAAACAGAAATAAAGAGAAGGGAAGGTTTATCTAACCAGACAATGATCTTCACAGATTTTGGTGGAAGAACTCTCCCGAGCAGATTGTTGGATCCTCGGAGTCGGATATCTTCGTAATGGATCCTCCAATACTGGTCCTTTGGCGGGTTGGCTTCTCCTAAACTCAAGATCTGGAAGAGAAGAAAAACAATTGATGGAATCAGAGAGTCAAGGAAAAGATTTACCAGGTTGATGAACTTGAAGATCGAAATTGCTGAAAACTGGATTCTCCTGGATGCTGATGTGATTTTCCTTGGAACTTGCTCTGGATCTGAAGTAGCCGGACTGGATCTAGATGAAGGTGGACGGCCTGGACTTGTAGAGAGAGAGAGGCCGTGGGAGATGGATGGATCTAGGGTTTGGTGGATGGAAAATAATGAAAGGTGGCTAGGGTTTTGGAATTTCAAGTGGCTAACCTAGGGTTTTGGATAAAGATGGAGATCTCTCACCTCCTCAAGGCTCCAATGGAACCCGGATTACCCCCTCACGGAGCTCAACACTTAGAATAGTGTGGAAGAAGAGAAACCTAGGTTGCTCAACACAAGAGAATAGCAAAAATAATTTTTCTTCATTGATTTTCTAAAGTTACAAAGAGAGGTCTATTATATAGACCTAAAATTTTCTCCTAGCTTGTACAAATTCCCATGTGGGACTAAACTCTTCCAACCCCTAGATTAGGTAGAAAATCCTCTCCCTTGGCCGACCAAGAGTCCAAAAAAAATTGGGACGGCCATAAAGGAATTGTTTTGGAACTTTTATGGCACCTCCTTTGGAGTTGGATTTGGATTTGGAGTCCTCTTCTTCTTATGGTATTTCTTCTTTTCTTCCACTCCAAGTTAAGCTCTTTGATTTTGATTTGAACTTCAATTAGGAGTAGGTTGGATGTCCTTCTTTGATTTCTTCTCCAAGAGAAGTTTTCTTCCTTCTTTGCTTAGGTAAATTAGGCAGGTGTGGGCGCCTCCTTTAATTTAGCCTCCAATTTGATTTTTTCTTCTTTGGATGTGGGGACCATGACACTGGGATGCCTCTATGGCGCCTCCTGGACTCTGGCGTGTGCTCGGAGTGTGGCTGGGTGTGTGGCTTGGAGTGTGGCCTCCACTTGCTTGAACCTTGAGTTGATTGGAAGAGAAATGTGGCACCATTTTGGACCAAATTGAAACCACATTGGGACTTGCACCGAGTCAACATGACTCAACAAAATTTAAATGGTGACTCAAGAAATAAATAAAATAAATAAACTGGTTGACCAGGTCAACCTTTATTACAAACCCTAATTTCTCGGGCAATGTCAATCAGAGATCCAAATGGAGCTCTGAAGTCTTCTTCTGAGTCTGGTGCCCGCACCAACTGACTTGAATGCTCTTTTGTGCTCTCTTGCTCACAAGCTCATTTAATGTTCAACTAAGCATTAGCCTTTGAAAAGCTGTACCAATCCCTCATTTATAGAGTCTTATACTCTTCTTAAGTGGAAATAGTCATTGTAGACCATTGGGATGTGATATTTGATCATTGGAGCACTTTTCAAATTCAAAAATGAAGTTCTGGAACTAGCCGTTACTTGCTTGGAATTGACCTTAGAGTCGGCTCGGATCCCTCGAGTCGGCTCGGATTCTCAGAGAAGTTCTGGTCGAGTCACCTCGCTTCATTCGAGTCAGCTCGGTTTCACAGTGGTCTTGATTCGTTACTCTGGATGAGTCGGCTCGCCTTTGTTCGAGTCAGCTTGGATTCACAAGTCTTCAAAACTGTACTCTAGAAAAGTTGGCTCTTCTCATTAGAGTCAGCTCACCTGGCTATTCTCTCATAACTGATTTTTCATGAACTCTGGAAGAGTTGGCTCGGATCTCTGAAGGGTCGACTTGGATGTCTGACTGAATGGATGAGTCGGCTCGGACTTCCTTCGTGTCAGCTCGCCTGTCTGATTCAGGAGATGGTACTTTGGATGAGTCGGCTCGGGTTCCTATGAGTCAGCTCGGATCTCTTTGTGCCAGAATCCTTCATGTGTGCCATGAACTAGAGTCAGCTCCCTTTACTCGAGTCGACTCAGATGAATTTTTCAGAAAATCTTCCATTTCTTCTCCAAATTACATCCAGCAATATTTTTAACATTCAAGATACTTCACAAATCAACTAACAATTGAATCTAAGAGATTTAAGCTTAAAAACACTTAGAAGTAACCCATATTCGAGAATTTTTCTTTAATTTTTCTTTTGGGCTCTTCATTACATGACATAATTACAACACAACTCATAATACATAATAAGATTATAGGAGTTGCAATTGGGCATATAGATCATCCTACAAAAACTTGTAATTCATTTGAAGTGTTGTTAGTATGACAAATGCATGCTCCAATATTTTGTTATCATCAAAATCACTCAAGAGGTTAGCAAACACTAAGCCGGTAGCACTGGAACATTTCCAGTACCAATCAAAGTCATCATCTAGCAATGATACTAGATGTCTTGATAGGTCAAAGATGCAAAGAAACTCTCTAGAACCTTCGGCATATGGTTACCGCATAATTCATCCCTTTGATCTCATAATACTCAAGATGACCTAGGGTTTGACTGCCAACCCTAATTTAACACATCCAGATCATGTCTCAACCTTACAAGTTTTGTGACTCATCACAAGAACTACCTTGGCCAAGGTTTTGCTAAATTGAGATGTAGCGAGTCCTCCAAACCATTTGGAGGGGTTAATCCCATCTTGATCCACCACTGCTCCACAAGTACTTGACTATACCCAGAAACCTTCCACACTGGATTAGAAATTCAGGTAGTCCAGTACCAAAGTACAGTGAGTTGCTTGCAAGCTACCATGGTGACCTTAGGTCTGAAGGACACATATACCCATATCCCTTTACGAGCAATCTTTTGGCAGAAGGAAGCTCCACAGATGGTCATGTTCAGTGAGACGTCATACATTTCACCTGTATATCATATCAGTGTCTCTGCACTCCTTGGTTAAGAGGACAACCAACCAATGTGATATACAAAAACCAATGCTTGATATATCGTTGTCCTATAATAATATATCCTTTGGTTGTGAACCAGTTTAAGAACTACTCGATACATTTTTTTTGTATCAAATATAATGTAGTTCTAAGGTCTCCATCACATAAGAGTTCTTTTCAGGAAAATGCACATGTGATGAACAGCCAAAAGAATAACTTTTATTCATTTAAAGAATTAATATACAATTACAAAATAGCACAACCATCTACACCCTAGATGATTGGCTTTGGGATACTATTCCCAACAACTCCCACTTGTACTAAAGCCAATCAGTACAAAATCTTGTTTTCATTTTCCATTTATAATTGTTGAACTCTTGAACTCCGATGGCTTTAGTGAAGGGGTTGGCCAGGTTCTCCTTTCCATCAATCTGCTGAAGGTCAATGTCACCTTGTTCCATGATTTCTCGTACAAGGTGATAGCACCGTAGAATGTATTTGGAGCGATGATGGAACTTCGACTCTTTAGCTTTAGCAATGCTCCAGTGCTATCACAATACATCACAACAGGACCATCCAGGGAAGGTGCTACTCCTAGCTCGCCTAGAAACTTTCACAACCACACAGCTTCCTTTGCTGCATCCGATGCTGCGATGTATTTTGCTTCGCATACTTAGTCTGCAATAGTAGGTTGCTTAGAACTTTTCTAGTAGATCCTTGCCCATTTAGGGTAAAGATAAATCCTGATACACTCTTGCTATCATCCCTATCTGACTAAAAACTAGAATTAGTATACCCCATAAGTTTCAAGTCAGGTTCTCCATATATTAGCCATTGATCCTTAGTATTTCATAGATACTTAAGGATGGTCTGTACCACTTTCCAATGAGCTTCACCTGGGTCAGACTGGTATCTGCTTACTACACCTAGTGAGTATGCCACGTCTAGTCTGGTACATGTCATGGCACAGATGATAGAACCCACTGTCGAAGCATATGGGATTCTACTCATATGCTCTCTTTCCTCAGGAGTTATCGCATAATCCCTTTTGGAGATTGTAATTCCAGGGCCTATGGGGAGATATCCTTTCTTGGAATTCTCCATGCTGAACTGCTTCAGCATAGTATCAATGTACGTAGACTGGAACAATCCCAGAAGCCTCTTATATCTATCTCTATAGATCTTCATACCCAGTATGTAAGAGGCTTCACCCAAGTCTTTCATAGAGAACTGGGATGACAACCAGACCTTTATTCCTTGTAGTGCTGGGATATCATTTCCGATTAAGAGACTGTCATCCACATATAATACAAGGAATATAATCACAGAACTATTAGCCCATTTATAAATGCAAGGTTCTTCTCCATTCCTAACAAAGCCATATGACTTGATACACTTATCAAATTGCATGTTCCAACTCCGAGATGCTTGTTGCAGTCCATAGATGGATCTTTGAAGTTTGCACACCTTTGACTCATCTGTGGATATGAACCCTTCAGGTTGTATCATGTACACCTCCTCTTCTAGCTCACCATTCAGGAAAGCTATTTGGACATCCATTTGCTAGATTTCATAGTCAAAGTATACTATTAAAGCAAGTATGATCTAAATGGATTTGAGCATTGCCACAAGAGAGAACATCTTGTCATAGTCAATACCATAATGTTGACGATACCCCTTGGCAACCAGATGGGCTTTATAAGTCTCTACCTGCTCGTCTGCGCCCCTTTTCCTTTCAAAATTCTATTTGCATCTAATGGATTTTATCCCTTCAAGTGGATCAACCAATGTCCATATATTGTTGATTTCTATGGACTCTATTTTAGATCTCATGGCTCCTAGCCATAGTTCAGAGTCGGACCTTTGCATTGCATCCATATAGATGATCGGGTCCTCATTGTTCTCATCGAGTTTAATGGGATCACCGTCCAGACCAAGAAACTGTAGTATATGTTCTGTCGATGCGGTATCCTACCGAATCTCCTTAATGGTTCCTATGTGGGCTCTGGGTGTGATCTAATTACAACCGGTTCTATGTTGTTCCTTAAGTGTGTTGGTTCTTCTACTTATTGAACTTCACTAAGTTCAATCTTAGCGGCTACAATTCCTTCATCAAGGAACTCCTTTTCCAAAAAGATAGTCCTAAGACTGACGAACAACTTTTGTTCCTCGGCTAAGTAGAAGTAGTACCCTTAGACTCTTTTGGTTACCCAACTAATAGGCACCTATTAGACCTAGGTCCAAGCTTATCAGTTTCCAAATGTTTGACATAAGCCGGGCAACCACAGACCCAGAGGTGTGTGAGTGTTAACTTACATCTAGTCCATATCTCATATGGGGTTTTGCTAATGGACTTACTCGGAACCCTATTTAAAATGTAGCTGGTTGATGATGGGGACATCCATAATAAGAATATATACTTTGATTAAATAACTTTATTTTTGCAGCTATAGTCAATAAAGTTTTCGAAGCAAGTTACAAATTTTCTTGAAACATGTTCATAAACCAAATTTTCTTAAAGCATTATTTGGCTCATAAGCCAACACATGGAAGAAGACCATTAATTTTTTTGAAGCATGTTCATAAGCCAAATTTTCTTGAAGCATGATTTGGCTCATAAGCCAACACATGGAAGAAGCCCATTCGGCTCAAGCCCAAAGCATGATGGAGGGCGTCCTCTTCAAGTCCAAGACCAACCATTCAAGCCTCTTCAAGACCAAGCCCAAGCCTAATTCATGCCAAGATTTGAAGCACATGGGGAACAACTCATCAAATAACCTTGGGGAGAAGGAATTACACTACATCAAGAGTTTTATGGAGAACATAAAGATTCCTTCCACTACCCCAACAATATTTGACATGTGGGAAGCTACAACTTATGACACCTAAGCCTCCACATCAGCATTTGGAAGCCATATTAGGATCTTCTAGATGCCACATGTCAAAGTGGTTGTAACTTTCTACCAATAATTTGTTTTTAGTTAAAACCACTTACCTAAAAATTGTTGGAGCCAACTAAGCCATCCTTATCCCCTCCTCTCCATCCTTGGACAAAATTCTTAGCATTGGAGCCTATAAATAGGATCTCTAGGCTCTTATTGTATTCATTCTATGCTATGATTTGAATTAATGAAAGGATTGTTTCCTTGTGTTATAGTTTTCTTGAGTTCTTGTTTGGAGTGAAAGTTTTCTAGCTAGTTTGAGTGTGTAGATCCTTATCCAAGGAGAGAATGAGAGTTTTCTAAATTTGAGTTTGAGAGTGAAGAGTGCTTTTGCAAGGAGTAAAGGATGGGATGCCCATTGATGAATCTATGATCAAGCTCCAAGTCTCAAGTCACCGGCCACTTTCTTCTTCTTCCTTTTTTTCTTTGTTTCCATTCCAACTCCAATTCTTCTTCTATGTCTAATCCCAAATTTCTTTGCAGGTTCTCTCAGGTTCCTAGGTCAAGGATGAAGGTCTCCACTCCATGGATCAAGACCAAGGTGAGTCTCAAAGTACAGAGTGCCAATCTTGACTTCTAGGCCTCAATCCTTGAGTGATGAGAGCTCCTTCTTCCACAAAATAATTAGCCATCATTGTTGGTAGGAAAACTCTTCCTAAGCTTCATAAGATCTGATCATTTGAAGGTTAACTTATCCTAGTGATGGTTTCCTTACCATGAAGATCTTAATCCTTATTTTGAACGAGATTTACATTGCGGGTCTTAAAAATTAGATCAACTAGTCTCCTTATGAAAATTCTTTTCTTGGATTAATTTAGCTCATTTATTTTATAATTAATTGCTCAAGTTTGCTTATTGGTTAGCTTGCTAAAACTTTTCATTTATCATTTTATTTTCGTCCCCCATCAATTTTTGGTTTCAGAGCTTAAGGTTATACTAGGTCAAGTTGCTTAAATTTTGTTCCCTTTGTGTGTTGCTTGCCTTCAAGTCTGAAATTCAAATCCAAGAATTCCAGATTTAAATTTTAAAATTTGAGATATAAAATATTAACTCCAAGATCTGAAAGTTTCAATTTAAATTCTAATTTTTTGATATTTTTAAATTTAAACTTTTAGTTTTGAATCTAGTCAATTGGAGGTTTGCTGATTGCTGAAATTTTTGTACTAGCACCAACCCGAGTTTTCCAAGAATTTTAGTATTTTTCTCAAAAATAAAAAAAATCCAAAAATTTTTTTTTCTATACTTTATGATGTTAGGACCTAAGATATAAAATTAAATAAAATATTTTCTTCAAATTCTTAGTTTAATTCTCGTCACTTTAAGCTGCTGCCTTAATTAGTTCAAAGCTTGTTTCAATTCTAGTTTCCCTCAATTTAGTTATTCCATTAAATTTTAGAAAAATTCAAAAAATATCTCTCTGAATTTTAGATTTGGATATGAGATCTCCACTTATTAAAATTCAAATTCTAGAATCTTTTTAAATTTAATTTCAAATTTTGGATGTTAGATGGTTAAGGGTTTGTTGGCTAGAAGCTTCTTGTAACCACTTCTACAACAAGCTTTCAAATTTGAATTTCCTAACCAAAATTTGAGAATTAAAACTCAAATTTTGAAATCTTAAGCCTCAACTCTAAGATCTAAAAATTCAAATTTAAATTTCATTTTTTTTGAAATTTTAAAATTTTAATGTCTAATTTTTAAAACTAGCTAATTAGAAGTTGTTAGTGGCTGAAATTTTTCTTACAACTTGTGCTTCCAAAAAAAAAAAGAATTTTCAAACTAAATTTCAAAATTTAAAATTTAAAATTTGAGTTTTGAAATTAATATTTTTAGATCTACAATTTTTAATTTAAATTTTGAATTTTTGAAACTTTGAAATTCGGGTTTGACTCATATGTTTGTGCTAGTCTACATATCTTGTTAGTTAGTTGATTGTTTGTGCATCCATTTTAAAATCATTTTAAGGGCATTCAATCATAACATAAGGGAATGAGGTCATTACCTTTTCTTGGCCCAAAACAATCACCCACATTTGCATTGACCTAAGCCATAATTGAAATCGAGTAGGAAACTAAAACTAGAGATACCCATAAGTTGGGTTCAAGTGCAAGATAAGACAAAGTATTATTTGAGTTTGTATTTATTCCTTGAAATTGGTATCTAAGACTAGAGGTCCAATGGAAAATGCCTTAAGCGGACTTACGGTTTTTAATTAAGACCTCGTAAAAGCGAGGAGAGCCTCCCGTAACCCCACCTCTTACCTGGCCAGTGGATAGGATAATTACATTCTTAAGTAGTATCTAGTTAAGTCCTGTGTTTGAACTTCTAGGTCTAGGAGCCCTAAAAGTTAGGTTTGTATTGTTGGCCCAATTGATTTTAAGCTCCATACCAATAGTTCCACACTCAATCTGTTTTACCCATGGATCCTAATCTTGAATTCTTTATGAGAACCTTGACTAAAAAGTTTGATACCATACATGGACAATTAGGATAAATGAAAAAGGAATTAGGTCAAGTGAAGGACCATGTTGGGACACTTGAAGAGACCCCAATGACCTCCACCGAACCTGAGTCACTTAGGTCAATTCCTCGAGGTCCAAGAGTCCATCATCATGAATTCACTCCTGAATACAACCCAAGACGACTTCACCATGACTTCATAGAAGAAGCCCATATGATCTATGCTGAGCCTGAATCACCTAATCCGCCTCCCCTTAGTCCAAGAGCCCAATGTCATGATCTCACCCCTGAGTATAGTCTTAGGTACCCCTGCCAAGACTTTGTAGATCAGGAGGAGAGAGTCTTTAGGAGCAATAAACCCTATGCACCCACTTTCAATGGAAATTTAGATCCTAAAGTGTATGTCGATTGGAAAAAGAAAATGGATCAATACTTTGAATTTGATGAAATGTCGGAAGTAAGAAAGTATCAATTTGCAAAATCAAAGTTAGTCTGATATGCTAAAGCATATCAGGGAGAAGTCAAAAAAGTTATTATAGTGGGGATAAAATAAATACTTGGAGAGAAATGAAGAGTAAACTGAGAGAAAAGTACCTAGATAAATATTATAAGCAAAAACTTTTAGACCAATGATACAAATTGAGACAAGATGATACAACTGTATCCGATTATATTGCCAAATTCAATGAGTATATCGGGAGATGTAGTACAGTTGAATCTAAAGCAATGATCATATCTAGATTTCGAGCTGGTCTATGTAAGGACATCCAGTGAAAATTATTTCAATGGAAAATTCACTATATAGAAGATGCTTATCAAATTTCTAGGGAATTTGATACATATTAGAAGGAACTTTTAATCAATCAACCTAAGTCCAATAGGAATTATATATCTGGACATAGGCCAAATTCTAACCAAATTCCTTCAAGCAAGCCAACTCCTATCATCCCAGTAATTAGTAAGGAAGAAATCATTGAACCCATTAAAGAGCCTAAAGTTGAAATATATAAAGTTGAACCAAGTCTAATTGATGAATATGAAGAAGAAGAGGCTGAACCCACTGAGAATTTAGAGGAAAGATCTCCTAAACCAATTGAAGAATTAAAAGATGAAATAGAATCAAAATCTTATCCAAATGAAGGGCTAGAAAGAGAAAATCCTAAACCCGTTGAATAACTTAAGGAAGAAGTTTATGAAGCTGGGTCTAACCTTATGGACGAATATGATCAAGAACAATTACTTGAAGATAAAATAATTATCCAGCCTAAAGAAATCAACAACGGGGATGATCAAAATGAAATCCAAGGACAAAACCATAGAGATCAATCTGAGGATAACATAGAAGATTCGGAATTAAATGATGTTGAAGGTTTAGATCTAGAGATTGATAAAGGATCACATATTGGGGTATTGATTGTCAAAGAACAAAACCCTACAGATCAGCCCCAAGAAGCTGTAGAGCTTTTAAAAACCCTGCAAAATATTTTTCCTAACAATTTTTCTATCCCTGATTCCCCAATTCTGAACATCCACCATCCCGATCCACCATTACATTTCATTCATTCTTCTATCTTATGCAGTTGGGAGATCTACCATACCATTGATCTGGTCCCAGTGATATTTAATAGTTACTTTATTAAGACTCTTTGGCATATGTTAGGAGCTAAATTAAGATTCACTACCACCTACTTGAAGTTTTGTGCCAGAGTCTTTAAAGTCATTTAGGGAATATTGGAAATTAGGAACCTTGTTTCCTAGCCCAACAATAAAGTTTAGTCCATAGATAATAAAGTCCATTTGAGCTTGTTTTGTTTTTGTTTGTCTTTCATCATTTAGTATCATTTGCATTTGTCTCTTGTCATTTGGTATCCCATGCATAAGTATCCATGATTATGAGAGTCAATTGCATAGCATGATTAGTAAAACAAATTTTGAGCAATGAAATTAACAAGCATATGGCTAAATTTTGTAAAAAAAAGTCAAAGAATTTCAGGAAGGAGACTATGTCTTGATTAGGCTCAAAATGATTATATGCCCGTGATGTAGGTCCTTTTCAAAATAGTAAGAAAAATTGGACCTAATATGTGCTAGATATACCATCTGACTTTGGTATCAGTTTCACTTTCAACATTTCAGATCTAGTAAAGTATAAGGAACCAACAATGATATCTAGTGAGCTATTCAGGCTTAATTCCACCTTTGAGAGTGAACCAATCCTTGAGTGTCCGCCAGCCATATTACCAAAGTGGCAAGATAGGATTGAGCGAATCTTAGATGATAAGATTATCACTACTCGAAACAAAGACTATCAGTGCTACTTGGTTTACTAGCAAGGACATCCTAATTCTGAAGACTCATGGATCACTTGAGAGGACTTACAAGAAATCGATTCTATTTTTTTAGAGTACTACCAAAGCCAGATGAATTCCTACTTGATGGAGTCGGGCTCTTTCCACCCCGGGAGAACTGATGGAGACATCCATAATAAGAATATATATTTTGATTAACTCACTTTATTTTTGCAGCTATAGTCAATAAATATTTCGAATCAGGTTACAAATTTTCTTGAAACATGTTCATAAGCCAAATTTTCTTGAAGCATGATTTGGCTCATAAGCCAACACATGGAAGAAGCCCATTAATTTTCTTGAAGCATATTCATAAGCCAAATTTTCTTGAAGCATGATTTGGCTCATAAGCCAACACATGGAAGAAGCCCATTTGGCTCAAGCCTAAAGCATGATGGAGGGCGTCCTCTTCAAGTCCAAGACCAATCATTCAAGCCTCTTCAAGACCAAGCCCAAGCCCAATTCATGCCAAGATTTGAAGCACATGGAGGAACAACTCATCAAACAACCTTGGAGGAGAAGGAATTACACTACATCAAGAGTTTTATGGGAAACATAAAGATTCCTTCCACTATCCCAACAATATTTGATATGTGGGATGCCACACATTATGACACCTAAGCCTCCACATCAGCATTTGGAAGCCACATTAGGATCTATTAGATGCCATATGTCAAAGTGGTTGTAACTTTCTACCAATAATTTGTTTTTAGTTAAAACTACTTACCTAAAAATTGTTGGAGCCAACTAAGCCATCCTTATCCCCTCCTCTCCACCCTTGGATGAAATTCTTAGCATTGGAGCCTATAGATAGGGCCCCTAGGCTCTTATTGTATTCATTCTATGCTATGATTTGAATTAATGAAAGGATTGTTTCATTGTGTTCTAGTTTTCTTGAGTTCTTGTTTGGAGTGAAAGTTTTCTAGCTAGTTTGAATGTGTAGATCCTTATCCAAGGAGAGAATGAGAGTTTTTTAAGTTTGAGTTTGAGAGTGAAGAGTACTTTTGCAAGGAATAAAGTATGGGATGTCCATTGATGGATCTATGATCAAGCTCCAAGTCCAAAGCCGCCGGCCACTTTCTTCTTCTTCTTTTTTTTCTTTGTTTCCATTCTAACTCCAATTCTTCTTCCATGTATAATCCCAAATTTCTTTGTAGGTTCTCTTAGGTTCCTAGGATGACAAGGATGAAGGTCTCCATGCCATGGATCAAGGCCAAGGTGAGTCTCAAAGTAGAGAGTGCCAATCTTGACTTCTAGGCCTCAATCCTTGAGTGATGAGAGCTCCTTCTTCCATCAAATAATTAGCCATCATTGTTGGTAGGAAAACTCTTTCTAAGCTTCATTAGATCTGATCATTTGAAGGTTAACTTGCCCTAGTAGTGATGGTTTCCTTGCCATGAAGATCCTAATCTTTTTTTGAACTAGATCTACATTGCAGGTCTTAAAAATTAGATTAACTAGTCTCCTTATGAAAATTCTTTTCTTGGATTAATTTAGCCCATTTATTTGATAATTAATTGCTCAAGTTTGCTTGCTGGTTAGCTTGCTAAAACTCTCCATTCATCATTTTATTTTCGTTCCCCATCAGTTGACTCTAAAGCATATCCCCAAAAGAATAGCGGTGAAAAGCAAAGCCCATCATGGACCGAACTATGTCTATCAGGATTCGATTCCTCCTTTCAAACACTCCATTTAACTGAGGTGTCCATTGAGAGAGAATCCCATTCTCCTCAAGATATATCAATAAATTACTAGAAAGATATTCACCACCTTGATCTGATCGAAGGGTTTTGATATACTTTCCAGTTTATTTTTCTACTTCATTACGATATCGTTTGAATATTTCAAATGATTTAGATTTATGTCTCATCAAGAATATATAACCGTACCTCGAAAGGTCATTTGTAAATGTAATGAAATAATTATATCCATCTCTAGCACTAATATTCATAGGTCTGCATACATCAGTATATACCAGACTTAGAATTTCTTTGGCTCGTTCACCTTTTCTATTAAAATGTGATTTTATCATCTTTCCAAGAAGACAGGACTCACAGGCTGAGAGTGAATCACATTCACTAATGGAGAAGACCCTCGCTTTTCGACTTGTTTATCCTGTTCTTGTTGATATGACCTAGCCTATAATGCCATAGATATGTTTTGCTGACATTATCTGTCCTAGGGCATTTGCTAGAAGTGTATACTATACTGACAGTTCGCGATAGAACATAAATGCCATTATTCATGTATCCATTCATCACAACAGAACCATTCCAAATGATTTTGTAAATATCATTCTTTATTGATAGTTCATAACCATACATGGCCAACTGGCCTACAGAAATGACATTCAAAATGAAAGACGGACAATAATGACACTCATTCAAAATGATTGTACAAGACTCAAAAACTAATTTGAGGGTTCCCAACACCAGGACTGGAACTTGGCTTCCATTTTCCACATTCAAGGATCTCTTACCATCATTGAATCTCTTACAAACTTGAAGTCCCTGCAAAGAATTGCAAATATAAATTGGACTTCCAGTATCCAATACCCAGTTAGTAGTATCATAGATAGAGAAACTACAAGGTGTTATCATATAAATACCTTGTCCAGCACGCCCTGCTACTCCTCTTCTTGGACCTGTTCAAGTCAAGGGATGCAATATAAAGAGGACGGTTCCTCTTCCAATGACCCTGCTTCTTACAGAAGAAGCACTCCACCTGGCTCTTATCAGCCCTCCCCTTCTGGACCTGATTGGGTCGAGAAGCATTTTGTACCTTCTTCCCTTTATTTCTCTTTTTCCTTTTTTAAAGGGATGATGCCCTATTGAGGATCGTCCCACTAGATTTACCATCCCTTTATTGAGTTGGTGGTCTTTCTCATAAGTTTGTAGTAACCTCAACAGACCATGGTAGTTAACTTCAGGCTTATTCATTCTAAAATGATCGAGAAAGTCTTGATAACAAGAGGGCAAGGAATTCAGTATCGCATCTTTCTTGAGTTGTTCATGCAAGGGACATCTAAGCTTGCCCAGGTGCTCAATCATCTTGATCATGTACAATATATGATCAGTGACTGATACCCTATCAAGCATCCGCGCATTGTAGATAGCATAGGAGATCCTGTACCTCTTAACATCATCTGGTGTATCGAAGGACTCCTTCAACTTTTGAAGGATCTCCTTTAGCTAGGCTTCCTTGAATTTATGACTGAACTTGTCGTTCATCAATGCCAACATGATGCATTGGATAGTGTCCTATCAGAGAGCCACTTCTGATAAGTGTCTCTGACAAAATCCTGAGCATTGGGAGCAGGGATTTTAGGCACCGGATCCGATATCACATATAAGATCTGTTCATGCTCTAGGATAATCTTGAGCCTTCGATACCAGCTATTGAAGTTGGGACTCTTGAGCTTCTCATTATCGAGAAGAGATCGAAGTGACAAGTTGGTTAAAATCTAAAAGGAAAACCAAAACTTATTAGTGTATATGAATTATTAATCCAAAGACATGGACTTTAGTCTAAAGGCCCTACCACTATTTTGTTCAGACTAGTAGCCTCTACCTCCAATCTGAGGAATTACTTTAATTCCTTAGTGGGTACTAGAACCCAATAGATAGCACATAAGCCCGACTTTGGTTAGCCCACCCATGCACATCTAAAGGTAGATTCTTTAACCGATTACTTCTCCAAGTAACTTTTAGTATTTAGATTTTGCCCCAAGGTGCACTTCAATCGGCCTTTGGGCTTCCTATTGAAGGTCCCGGTTAGGTCCAACCATTAACATGACAAAATTCAATGCTTCCACCAATGAATAGTCAAGCCCGACTTTGGCCGGCCCACTTGACCATCGTTAAGAGAGTCGCACTGAGCCATCATATTAGGAATGGTAATTCCAATAGCCCGATGAACACCCAATCTTTGGATCTGTCAATGAACACCTAACTACTGGATCCATTATTATTCCACTTAATGGGAGGCTAGGACTTAGTTATCCCCATAACTTCATCCTTTTATTGACCTAATAATTTAGAGGGTTTAACTTTAATGTGATAGATGAAATAGATAAGAAGACATGGATCAACCTCCCATTGACTACATTAGTCATAAAAGAGGGTTTCAGAAACTAATGATCCATGGGCACCTAAAATTAGTCAAGACTGATTAACCTTAGGTGACATGGGTTAACACGAGTTAGTGAGCTACCCAATCAATTCTGATTGACCATATTGGCTAGGTAAGTGAGATCATAGGATGGGTTCTACCTTTAACAGTCTTTCCTTAGACACCAACCAGGTTGGCTAGGTAAGAGGTAGCCCCATTGAACCATGATCAAATGCCATTCTTATCTTAGACACCAATTGGTTCATCAGACTCGATTAGACTAGCTTAAAGACTCAGGTTGACTACTGAACCACAAATCAGGTCCATTTAGATTTATGGACTAATCAATCTAACTATTAGAAAGATCTATAGAGAGAAAATCCTAACTCAACATTTGATTAGATTAGTTCTCTATTTGATCCATTTATCTAAATTTAGGTCTAATCTAATTAAGAACCTAATTGAAGGTAACCCATGACCCTTAAAGGTTATTGAAATGACTTAGAGTCTTTGAATCATATTCCTAGATCACTTTGTCATTCAAGGTAACTTAATTCTTAATTAAGTTCAATAATCTTTATAAATTGAAATAATTTTAATTTATATTATAAAATAATTTTACAAGCATATAGAATTTGAATTCACTGTTTCATGGTTTTCTGATCGAGTCGACTCATAAGAATGTGAGTCGGCCATCCAGAACTAAAAACTGACAGATTGTTTTGTCTTCAGAGATGAGTCGGCTCAAGCAGGGGTCAAGTCGGTTCATCTAGAACATAGAACATACATTCTGTTCTGTCTGTAGAAATGAGTCGGATCGAGCAGGGGTCGAGTCAGCTTGTCTACCAGGGCAGAAAATAGTGACTTCAAATTCATGTATTTTACTTGAACTATTCAAAGTTTTTAGATCAAACATCTATAGATTAAAACTATTTTAACCTATCAAATCTCTCACTTTTTTCTTCATAAGGTCATGATGCAGTGGCACCCTTATACTCCATAGGAGAATCCCATTGAATGGGAAGTGATAGCCTTCAAACCATGCTTCTCTCCTATGACCGGACGGCCATGGCGAATCCACCTTAATCCAAGTACTTTGTGAGAAGAGCTAATGATATCTTAAAATGCCACTATTATTATGCTATAGCAACCTGGCTCTTATACCAATGAAAGTATAAAAGGCATAGCAAGCAGACATATTGTATTTTAAAATTATTTGAAAGTACAGCATAGTGAAAGACTTGCTAGATTGATCAAGTCAATCTACCAATTTGCCTGCAACAGAATCCAACATAATAAAAGTACATGTAGAGATATCAAGAGCAAAGAAAAGGAAAGGATACATTACCTTTAACCTTTGGATTTAGGTGATGAAGAGCCGCTGAGCCATATAAATGTCTGGCCTCTATGGGTAGTTCACACCAGGGTTCGATCCCAATCAACTTCCTTGGACTGCTAGCTCCTTAGGATTCTTAAGGCTGATCTTTTCCTTCCTTGGACCTGTAAGACTTTCTTGAAGCCACCGAAAAATCTGGTTGGGGAATAATGGGAAGAAGTAGAAGTGGAACCATTCCTAACTAACTCTTTCTTCTCAAACCCTACCTTGATTGCTAGGTAGGCTCACACCCAAAACCCAAATCCTCTCAAACCCCACTCTAAGGATACCTTCCCTCCCTCTCTTAGAAAAGCCCAACCAAAGTCAACCTCAACTAACTCTGCTACCCCTACAAAGACACCTATTTATAGTAGCAGCAAAGAGGGAGAGAGATATGGAAAGAGTGATTGGGGGAGAGGGTTAAGGGTTGAACCAAATTAGCTCTAGGTTTATATGGGAGAAAATCTGCATTCCAAATAATGCATTCCATAAAAACCTTCGAGCCAATTTCAGCCAAGATTTGAAATTTGAATTCAAAATTCAAATTTGAATCTTTTAAAGGAAAGTGAGCATGACAAATCAAATCTTATTTGATCCTAAGCCAAATCACATTTGCTTGACCTATCAGATTGCAATTATATTGCAAATAAGTCCTCCATAAATTCACTAATCAAATTAGTAAAAAATCCTCGTCATAGCCAAGTGTCGACTTATGAAAGTATCGACATTTGGGTCTGAAAGATTGTGCCCTGAAAGCCAATTGAAATATTGTAATTTTGATCCCAAAATCAATGAATTGATATTTTATAAAGGCATTATTTTCATCATTTGCTGTGTCTTTTTGATTTTATGATGAACCCCATAGATTAGGGCTATGGTTCTAGGGTTATGATGTGATCATACTAGTGAGACCTAAAGCCTTAAAACCCTAATCTAAAATATTCCTGGTCGATGGAACATTGAGTTGGGGATCAATGTTTCCGGCAAGACCAGCACATCCTATATATGTTTTGTAATGAGGGTGACTGATCTCACAGTCACTTGTGTTTGACACTAATACTAGGATGTGAGTGTTCATTAGAGAATGAGTTCATTGAATTGATCCAAATTGAGAATATCTAATGGAACCTTATCTGTTTGTCAATAGATAATTCTCATAGTGGGAGTAGTGCATGTGGTCCTTTGACCTGAGACTACCATAGTACCTTATATATATGAATCCATACTTTGGTTCGCAATCAATCATGACACTGAGTCATGCACGAGGTGATACTGGTTATGGTGGATTGTATATGGAGGTTGTGAGTAGGTCAACAAGGAATTGATCAGCCCTAGTAAGAGGGAATAGCATCCAGCTAATTTCAAATGATGGATTCAGGAAACCTTTGATCAAAGTATGAACATTAGAGTTATTTTCTAATGGTTCATTAATGAATCATCATTATAAAGATTGAGCTAGGGATGAATATGAAATTGGATTTGACAAGTATCCATATTCATAATCATATTCGGGATGCAAGTTGATCAAAGGACTGAATTGCCCGGTAACTCACCACTGAAGGGTATTTTGGTAATTCCACCAAAATTCCACATCTTCGGGTAGACATGATACGTTGCTAGACGTCAATCTTATCTTGTAGGTATATGATTGAGTCATGGTAATTCAAATCAGTTAATTTGAATTAGATTCTAATTGACCAAGTCGAGCTAGTTTGAGTTGACCTAAATCGGCTTAGTTGAGATCTAACCGAATTAAGTCAAATAGAACTCGGACCTACTGCTGGCTAGGTGTGGAACCCAATGGGTCACACACAAAAGAAAATTGATGAAGGATTTAATTTGGAATTAAATCATGTTTGCGGGATAAACACACTAGCATGTGTTGCAGACCAAATTTCTATTCGAATCAGATTTGAATTTGGTTCCGAATTGGGCTTAATTAGGTTCTAATTGAACCAGATTAAGGTCCAATTTATTTTTTAGGACATTGGGCTAACCCATGGCTGAACCCAAGTGAATTTAGTTCACTGAGACCCTCTCTCCAAGCCGCCCCCTCCCTTTTCTCACCCGCGCGCGCCAAGAAAGAGAGTCCACGCGCGTGGACTTCTCTTAAAATGCATGAGAAAGAAAATAAATGTTGGAGAAATATCTGGAAAAGGGGCGATTCAGATCCTTGTCTGGCACCCTTGGATCTAGATCTGATGGCCAGAAAAAATTAAGGAAAAGATCCGTCGCTTTTCGGTCGCAAATCCGTCTCCAAAAGTCGCGATTCTTCCTGAAGTTTTTCCGAGAGTCCTCCTCGTCGGAAAAACAAAAATTAAATCAGAGAATCATGATTTTTGGTTGAGGGGACGCGTGAGGAATGAGGGATCATGATCCCTGGGGTTTCAGAGGGTTGCGTTGTTTCGAGATGACACCCCTCTGAGATCTATAAATAGGGTTGGGTTCTCGGGGGTTTTCACGTAACATAATTCAGAGATCCAATTCCCTTTCCTCCTCTCCAGAATACTCCTTCCCCTTGTTCTTGTTGGGTATTGTTTCCCTTACAGAGGTATCCTCTGTCGAAACTCTGATCCTAAACAAGAATAAGAAGAAGGTCTTGAACGGTAAAGGAAAGAAAAAGGAAAGGATCTGTTCTTCTTCTTTTCCTTCTTGAATTAAGACTTTGCCTGTCTTAATTTTTCTTCCAATTCAATTCAAGAAAAGGGATTCAAGAAAGGGAATTCTTGAAGAAAATTCAAGAAGAGGAAAGAAGGAAGAAAAGAAATTTTCAAGAAAGAAAATTTCAGCCTAAAAGTCCAAGAATTGAATTCTTGAAAAAGAATTCAAGAAGAGGAGCCAAGAACTAGAAATTGTTGTCTTCATCTTTTTCTGTGTGGATCACCATTGGAGGGTGAATTTGGGCACCTGGTGGAGATTCAGAGCTTGGATTTTGCGATACTGGTTAGTATCTTAATTTGAGATTAAATCTTATATATACATTTTATATGTTTTAATTCTTTTAAGGAGATCTTGGGTTAAAGGTTTGGTGAAGATTTCGAAAGATAAAAATAAAAATTTTGAAATCTATGTTTCCGCCTTGCCATCAAACCCTACAGGGTCATGGTCAATCATATTGACCCCATAGGATGCTAAACGATTCTCAATCATTGATCGGCCTTTAGATTAGGTAGAAACTCCTATAGTGTGTGACCCCATAGGTTCCTTTCAATGGAGTGTATATCAATTACCAATTTTCAGTAATAATTGAATCTCCAATTGAGCTTACAACTAATACCTAGTTTATCTTGTTGGTACGCATGTGTGATGGAAGTGTTAATAACTTTTAGATGATCTAAGTAGGCCACTAAAAGTCTGACAGCTAGTTTACTCCTTGGCTCGCTACAGTAACTAACAAATACTTTCTAACTCTATTACCTTTTCTTAGCCCATTTTGCTCAAGAATTTCTTTCATGGAACATGATTTAAAAATTTATTCAAAATCTTCAAAAATCTTCAAGGTGTTTTCAAAATATTTCTTAAAAAAGTTTTTCCTTACCTCCTAACTTAATTTCCATTGTCTTCAATGAAGTAAAAAAGAATAAAATAAAGAGAGATACCACCTAGACAAGATATCATTGTGTAATGCCAGGAGTGACCGTGTAGAATAGTCCCTTATTGCTAGAAATAAGAATCATTAAAATAGAGGTCAGAAAATAATAAAAATTTGGGTTACCTTCCAAAAAGTACTAAGTTTAACATCTTCAGCCAGACGTCATGGCTTTCTCTAGTTCGTATAGAATCATAACCTCCCTGACTTTTTCAGTGGCTAATTCCAAGAATGGTTCTAAGCATTGTCCATTAACTTTGAAGATAGCACTATTACTTGGATTTTCAATTTCTATAGCTCTATGTGGGAAGACATCTTTCACTATATATGGTCAATCCATCTAGATCTCAATTTTCTTAGAAATATATAAGCCTTGAATTATATAAGAGAACTTTTTGCCCACGATTAAAAGATTTTTTAAAGATAGCTTCATCATTGAAGGTTTTAGTTCTTTCATTATAAATTTTTGTATTCTCATTGCTTCATTCCTAATTTTCTTAAGTTCATCCACCTATAACTTCATCTGGCCTCTAGCTACATCTAAATCCATGTTCAATTATTTTATGGCCCACATTGCCCTATATTTTAATTCTACCGACAAGTGACACACCTTACCAAACAAGCTTATATGGAGACATTCGTAAATTGGTCTTGAAGGTAGTGCAATATGTCCATAGTGCATCCACTAGCTTCACTGATCAATCTTTTCTATTGGAGCTCATAGTTTTCTCTAGGATTTATTTGATTTGTTGATTTGAAACTTCTACTTGCCCACTTGTTTGCAGGTGATAGGGTGTGGCCATCTTATGGATGATGATATCCTTTTTCATCAATGATGCAAAGGATTGGTTATAGAAGTTTGTTCCATGGTCATTGATGATAGCCCTTGGAATATCATCAATGACCTTGGAATATCAAAGCGGGAGAGGATACGTTTCTTGAAAAATTTTATAATAATTTTGTTGTCATTAGTTTTGCAAGGTATTGCCTCTATCCACTTGGATACATAATCTATGGCTATCAAAATATACTTATTTCCAAAAGATTTTAGAAATGGTCCGATGAAGTCAATTCCCCATACATCAAAAATTTCTATAATCAATATTGGATTCAAAGGCATCATATCTCTCTTTGTGATATGGCTTATTTGCTAGCATCTAATACAAGTTTTACAATATTCGTAAGCATTTTTAAATAGGTTAGGCCAGTAGAATCCATATTGGAGCACCTTTGCCATTATCATTTTAGCTTTGAAATGACCACCACAAGCTTGGTCATGGCAAAAAGATAAAATGCTACTAACTTCTTGATTTGGGATGCATCTTCTAATAATTAGGTCAGGACATTGTTTAAATAAATATAGATCATCCCAAATAAAATATTTTACTTGAAAAAAAAATGATTTTTATCTTAAGCATTCCCGTGCATCGAAATCTCACTAGTGGTTAAGTAATTGACTATGTCAGCATACCATGGTTACGTGGTGGTGGACATAAGTTGTTCATTAGGAAAGGACTCATTGGCAGGTAGGTCTTCAGTAGGCGTGATTGCTAACCAGATAGATGATCGGCTACTATGTTTTCACTATCTTTTTTATCTTTGATATCTAGGTCAAATTCTTCTAAGAGTAGGATCAATTATCGTGCCTTGGTATCCTTCTTTGAAAGAAGATGCCTAATGGCAGAGTAATCAGTATAGATGACTATATAAGACCCCACTAAGTAAGACCTAAATTTTTCTAATGCAAATATCACAACTAATTTTTTTTCGATGGTAAAATAGTTGAGCTATGCATCATTCAAGGTCTTGCTAGTATAGTAGATCACTCAAGATAACTTATTAATTCTTTGACCTAGGACTACTCCTATGACATGATTGGATGCATCACACATAAGCTCAAAAGGTTGAGTCCATATAAGTGGATAAATGATTGGGGTTGAGGTTAATTCTCTCTTTAAATATTCAAGGGACTCGAGATATTTAGATGTGAAGTTAAATTTGACTTCTTTGGCTAATAAGTTAGTCAATGGTCAAGCCACTTTGCTAAAATCCTTGATAAATCTTCTATAAAATCTAGCATATCCAAGGAATGATTTTATTTCTTTGACTGATTTAGGTGGAGAGAGATTTACAAGCAGATCTACCTTGACCTTATCTACTTCTTTGGCTAATAGGTTAGCCAATGGTCCAGCTACTTTGCTAAAATTTTTAATAAATCTTCTATAAAATTTAGCATGTCCAAGGAATGATTTTATTCCTTTGACTAATTTAGGTGGAGGGAGATTTGCAATCAAATCTACCTTGGCCTTGTCTACTTCTATACCCCTATTTGAAATCATGTGGCCAAGGACTATACCTTCCTTCATCATAAATTGGTACTTTTTTCCGATTTAGTTCTAGATGCTTTTTCTTATATCTTTCCAAGATTAGTCTAAGATGATATAGACATTCAAAAAAAGTAGACCCAAAAATGAAAAACTCATCCATGAAAATCTCAAGAAATCGTTCTACCATATCAGGGAAAATACTAGTCATGCATCTTTGAAAAGTAGATGGTGCATTACATAAGCCAAAGGGCATATGTCTATAAGCGAAGGTTTCATATGGATAGGTAAACGTTGTCTTCTCTTGATTCTCTAGGGCTATCACAATTTGATTGTAACTAGAGTATCCATCCAGAAAATAGTAAAAGTCATGCCCCGCTAATTGTTCTAGCATTTGGTCTATAAAGGGCAAAGAAAAGTGGTCCTTCTTAGTGGCTGCATTTAATTTTCTATAATCGATGCACACCCTCTATCTAGTTTGAATTCTTGTTGGGATCAACTAATTATTGTCATTTTGGATTACCATGACTCCTGACTTCTTGGGTACCACTTGCACAGGACTTATCCAAGAACTATCTGAAAAAGGATAGATTATACCATTATCCTTAGTTTGATAATCTCTTTCCCTACTACTTTCCTCATGGCTAGGTTAAGTCTCCCTTGGGGATCTCTTGTAGGCTTTGCTTCCTCTCCTAAGTGCATCATGTGTTGAACGGTCGAGGGGCTAATCTCCTTTATGTCAGCCATGATCCATCCTAAAGCTTCTTTATTTTCTCTCAGGACATCCATAATTTCCCTTCTTGTGAGGAGTCCAGGTCTGCTAAAATGATCACCGGCAAGGTTTCTCATGGACTTAGGCTTGCATATTTGAGGTGCTTGGAAAGTGGTTTCAGTTCTAATTTAGGTGCTTCCTCCATCAATGGTTCGGATATTTTCTCTAGTAGTTCAATTGGAGGTTCCCATCTTGATTTTTCATCAATTGTAGCAACCTCATTAATTTGCTTCCCATCTTGGTTCATGCAGATTTCTAGGTCAAGCTCCTCATCACTAAGATCAATTAGATCATAAACAATATCTTGAACACACTTGAAGTTGCTTATTTGATATGTATTGGTAAGATTAAAAATATTAAGGTCGATTAACTTATTCCCAAAGGAAAGTTTCATTAGTCTATTTTGGCAATTGATTTGGGCATTAGTTGTAGCTAAAAGTAGTCTACCTAAGATAACCGGGATGTGGCTCTTTGGGTTTGTTACCAGTTTAGTTTTTAGAATCACAAAGTCCACCGAATAAATAAAGTCACTAACTCTAATCAACACATCCTTTACTATTCCCCTCGATACTTTCAAAGAGTGATCTGCTAGTTGTAGGGTCATTCCCGTAGGCTTTAGTTCTCCCAACCCTAGTTGCTCGTATGTTGAATACGATAATATATTGGCACTCATCCCTAAGTCTAATAGAGCCCTGTTTATGAGGATGTTCCCTACAATGCATGAAATAATGGGTGACCCTGGATCTTTGTATTTCACTAGTATGTGGTTTGACAGGTAAGAGCTCACACTAGCTATCGGAAAGGCTCTCTTGGGCACATTGGTGGTC
Source organism: Areca catechu (assembly GCA_021397845.1). Lineage (NCBI taxonomy): Eukaryota > Viridiplantae > Streptophyta > Magnoliopsida > Arecales > Arecaceae > Areca > Areca catechu. The sequence continues at coordinate 69,054,239 of CM038053.1, forward strand.
GTCTTTTGGTACATAGAACCTTAAGCAATTTGGCATAGGCTTGGACCTGTTGGATCATGTCTAGTAAGGGGATATTTACTTTAACTTGTTTAAAGACCTCCATAATCTTTTTGAATTAAGCTAAATTTTGGTTGGGCTAAGTCTATTTGGGAATGGTGCTACAACCCTAATTTCTGGTTCATTGACTTCTAGCATGGCTTAGCTAGTGGGTTGGGCATTATATCAGACTCTAATGCCTCAGTATTTCGGGCTAACCCTGCTCAATAGGTTGTTCAGATGGTGGGACCTCTAATTCTTCTTCTTTATATGTACCCACCTAATTATCTATTTGTTTCCCAGATCTTAATGTATGAATGGCATTTAGTTGGTTAATCTGGGATCTTTATTTTGATCCTTTGATGCTTTGGTTTCTAGGGTTAGCCTCGGGTTGACTCGGTAGTTTACCTCATTCCCTCCCACTTATGGTGGTGGATAAATGACCTACCTGTATCTCCAATAAACTATAGCCTGAATATTAGAGGATAGCTGTTGCCCTGTGTTTTGCATAAAGTTATTCAGGGTGGCATTGGTGCTATTAATCATGGTATAAGTGTCAGCTTGGGATTTAGCTGGGGTTTCCAGCGCTTTGTCTAGGGAACTAAATCTCTTTTCATTCTCATTTACTAATGGGCTGTTTCCTATAAGATTGGGCCTTGGGTTAGGCTAGTTAAAGTTGGGACCACCTGCACTAGGACCTTGTGAACATGAAAAGTTCGGATGACTCCTCCATCCTGTGTTGTAGGTTGGTGCATAGGGATTTTTGGTTGTTCTTTGATAGGTTGCATTTACCTATGCACAACCATTTTTAGTTTGGATCATGAAGTGGGGGCACCCTTCTACTACATGTCCTAGCTTATTGCATCTAGTGCATATAGGTGCAGACACTTGGTTTACTTGATTTATAGGGGCCTGTCCCTTGAGTTCAAAGACTTGCTCTATCCTATGAATCAGAGATGCCATCTTAGCTTCTTCAGCTATGATGGAGAGATTTGGTGCATACCACCTCTCGATGGTATGGGTTTAGATTTTCTAGTTCCCTCCCACTATAGGCTCTTTTCTAATAAATCCTCTAGAAACTACCAGGCTTCATTGGATAGTTTTTGCATGAAGTTAGCTTGACACATCGACTCGAGCATGGTTCTTGAGTTTGGGTTTAGACCTTTATAAAATATTTAGCATAACCTCCAAGTCTCTATCCCATGGTATGGACATTGGCTTAATAAGTTCTTAAATCAGTCTAGACATTTTCAGAAAGGCTCTTCCCCTAATTGATAAAATTGGGCAATTTCATTTCTCAACTTAGCTATTTTATGGTGTAGGAAAAATTTTCTTAAAAATGCTTTAACGAAACCCTCCCATGTTGAGATTGACTTAGTAGGTAAATTATATAGCCACTTCTTGGCATTTTTTTTAGGGCAAAATTAATCAACCTTAGTTTCACCGCATCTTCTAAGAGTTCATGCATTCTTGTAGTATCACATATGCCCTCAAATTCTCTAATGAAAATGTAGGCATCCTTAATTCATGTGAATTTAGGGAGCATGATGATAATCTAAGGCTTAATCTCAAAACTGGCAGCATTTGTTTGGGATAGTAGAATGCATGATGGTTGGGCAAATCTAATTGGATAGCAGTAGTCTCTCAAGATAAGGGATGTCCTAATTCTTCCATGGTTAATTCTTCTTAGTTAAGGATAGGATTTAGATATATTCTTACTAATCGACCAGACTTCCTTTTTCAAGTTGCAATTTTGAGTTTTTTTATTATTAGCTTTTTTTATATTATATGGAGAGAGAGCAGAGAAGAAGAGAAAAGAAAGAGAAAGAAAAAGTCTAAAGATGAGAACATAAGAAGTCCTAAATCTAGAGATGATAAAGAAGAGTGTCTTAATTATATTAAAGTTTCTATTAGGAAAATAAGTTGTCAAGCAATGGACTCTCTATCCTAGGGTTACCCTATATCTAGACAGCTCCTAATTGCTAAGGTTGCCTTTGTGCCTTCGAAGTCAGATACTAACTAGTCACTGGCCTGGTAAGGATAAGGTTGGTGGTGGTCCTCCCGTTGCTTTCCTTAGACACCAAATTAATTGGCTAGGTTAGACAACATAACCAACTAAAGAACTACCTTCCTTTAGGGCTGCATCATCCTTGAACCCCTTTTCTAGATACTAGTTAACCAGTTAATTTTGAGCTAGTCCAACTCTCAGGGTTCCTTGTCCTAGTGAGCTCAAAAATCCTTAGGGGCCAACATCTAATTGATTTTAATTAAAGGCTTGGGTCAATGCAATATATAGGGTTGTAGTTTATGAGCTAAGAAAAGGTAATGAAATCCCTACCTTATATTGTTTAGGGATTATGCCCTTAAAGTATTTTATAGAAATGCAATGCAAATCAAACAAGGTATCTAAACAAGTTAGAAAATTTTTAAAGTTTACTATTTGTTTTCTTAAATTAATTAAGTTTTATGAAAAATATCTTATTATTTTCTTTTAGGTTATTTAAGTTAAGTTATTTAAAAGGAAAAGTTAACTAGGTTAGAAGTTGATTTGTGAAAAGAAGGAAAGTAATTATTTTATATGTTAACAAAAAAATAAGGAAATCCAATAATTAAGGTAACTAGAAATAAAAAAGATAATGAAACTAAAAAGAGTACTAACTAAAAAAAGATTTTGTTTTCATAAAATAATCATGCCTTGATCCCTGGTAATGGTGCCAAAATTTGATCGCTGTTGTAGGCAGTCAAAAATAAAACCTATTCACTACTATTACTAGTAATGAGTTGGGATCGTATGCTTGGAGATCAAGGATAATTATTTCAGAAAAAAGAGCAAAAAAAAATTATTTGTAGAGGATTATATTAAGAGTAGTAGTTATTAAAAGATAGTAACTAATTAATTAATTAAATTAAGACAGTAGGAGAAGTAACCCTAGGAATCTGAATCGACCATGCAAATAGGTTTTATCTTCTTTTCTTTATGTTCCAATAACAATAATTCTTGTAGTTTCAGGGTTAGAATAATTTATCTCTTATTAGACCATTTTTGAAGATCATGATATGTCTACTTAGAGTATAAACTATCTAATTGATTTGCAAGGTTAGGGATCTAATCTACCATACTACAATCTACCTCTATTAGGCACATACCGTATCCGGAGATCATAGCACGTTAATAGAGGGTGTAGGCTATGTATGCTAGATTAACACCTTAATCAGAAACATAAATCAACGGATGTATACAAGAAAAGCATAATATTTATTACTTAGGAATCAAGTACAAGAAGAAAAAGAAAACCTAGTTACAGGCTTTATCTTCATCCCAAGGTGAGGGAGTCTAGCTGCACATTATTGCCACTAGCATCTCCATAATTCTCCTCTTTTACAAACCTAATACAATGATCTAAACAAGAGAGGAAGAAAATAAATTAGTATAAAATTTTCTATAGAAACTGATGCCTAGACTATTACCTGGGGTCCTCCTTTTATAGAGCTCGTCTAGGGCTTTCTCCTGATCAAATTTGGAGTCAATCTGGCTTAAAATTGGCCATACATCATAAGGAGAAATCTCAGCTATCCGATCTACATCTTGGTGTATTGATCACTACTTCCTTCCTTCTTGGGCAAATAGAGTCCCAACTGGACTCCTCGTCGAATTCTAGATCCTGGGTCCCCTTCTTTGACTAGGACTTGTAAAGCTTCTCCCAATTCTAGCAATAGTGGATAGAGGTGGAGGAACACAGTGGAAGGTGGCATGGAGGGATGAATAGCTGGTGATGGGGAGGGGATGGCTGGCTAAGCAAATGAAAGAAAATGACCAAGCAAGGGGAAAAAGATGGTGGCCGGTGGTGGTGGCTAGCAACATCTCGGCTTCGCGGTGGCAAGGGGTGGTGTCCGGCAACATTGACAGTGGTGGGAGGTGGCCCGTGGTGGTGACCAAATAGAGAAGAGAAAGGACAATGACCAGCAAGGGTGGAGGACGATGGATGATGCTTCTCCATGCCAGAAATAAGCTCTCGACATCTCCTCCAGCCACGGGCAGTGACCGGACAGCATCTCCGACAAAATTGGTGCTCGGGAAGGTTGGTGGTCTATGAAACGACCCCGTGGACTGGTAGCAATGGCTACCATAGATCATTGGTCTAGCCTATAAATCAGGCAGTCAATCCATGGTGGACCGGTTGCCTTAATAACAATGTAATATTTAATTAAATTGGTTTTTGCACTGTTGGACTCCAAAAATTGAGCTATTTCAATCGATGAACTCCTTTTCTACAAAACATTAATAAAAAGTATCAATTCTTAATATATATAAATTAGTTAATATTTATTTTAATGGTTAAATTGAACTAATTAATAGACTTATCAACCAATACCATGGCCTCTCAGCTGGTGGAAAGAGCAATGGAGAGCTAGGTGAATGATCCATCCTACCCGATGCTATCTGGAGCCTCACTTCCACCACAAGTGATGATGGTTGGCCTAGATCAATTTAACTTGCTTGTTGAGCAAGTTCAAAATCTAATAGCAGCCGCCCAAGCCATCCAAATTGCCAAGCACCACTTCTACCAGTTATACCACATGCAGCCTCTCAACCTTTGATAATGCTATATTTGTGCCACCATCGATGGTGCAACCTTTAATGGCTAGAGTGGCATCACCACCATTTAAATAATCACAGGTCCCTTTGAAGGACCTTGGGGGGCCATGCATTGCCGTCACCATCATCATCATGGAAGCCTGGGGGCAAGAAGACCATACCCTAAAGGCCCTTGGTCAGAGCATAATTCCACTCCTGACTGCCGATCCCTATAGCGACCGAAAGCTTTGGCCGATCAAGATTTGAGATCAATCAAATTCTCAAGGAAATGGATCATCGAATCAGGCAATTCATATTCCTTCTTAAGTATAAATTGACAAGGTCAATAATGAGCCACCATTTAATGATGAGTTCATGCAGGGGCCACTTTCCCAACATTTCAAAATTTCACAGCTCAAAAATTACCCAGGATCACTGACCTTAACGATCACCTGGCAAGTTTCAAAGCAACGATGCTCCTCCACGGGGCTCCCGATCCCATCCTCTGCCAAGCCTTCTCCTCTCTCCCAAAGGGAGCAGCTTGGCACTAGTTTTCTAGTCTGAAGCCAGAATTGGTATACTCTTTTGAACAACTGAGCTGAGTATTCACCAATCACTTTGTTAGTAGTCAAAGATCATAGTAATACATGGATTATCTCCATACCCTCAAGCAGAAGGAGGGCAAGACAATCTAAACTTTTATAGGTCATTTCAATGTGGCCACTTTGGAGTTCCATAATCTGGATCAGTATGTTGCCATGTTAGCACTAGTGAAAGGATTGCCGGTAAATGATCTTAAAGAGTCATTGACCAAAACATATCTAAAGGATCTCATAGGAATGCTTGCCTAAGCCAAAAAGTATACTCGGATGGAAGAAACTCTCATGTTGGAGGTGTTAGGGAACGTTTGTAGGCAATAGTCATGCAACTTAAATTTTTTTTTCAACCTTGCATTATAGTGGAAAACTAGATTAATCATATTAATCAACATATAATATTAGAACATTTTTAATATAGGCCTACAAACAGGATCATATATGAATATTAACATGTAAATGAAAGAAAACATAAGCACGCAAAGTCGTCCATCACATAGAACCACACTATGTTCGATGAACATGCTAAAGCACACTTCTTTAGCAAACTCACCAAGAACCTTACCTTTAATCTAATGCGACACTCACCGGGTTGAGGAAAAGCTCACCAAGGAAGATAATTAATGTGAGACAGATAGGGATAGGATCGTTGGTGAGCCTAGAAGTCACCTAGATTCGGGTACCACTATATATATATTATTTTTCTACGGTGGTAGCGAAGGAATAATGGAGGTTAAAGGTAGGAAAATCTAGACTTTCATGGACTTTGAGACTCATACTAACGAAGAAACCTCTCACCTCCAGGGCATTCCACCCACCTTGATACTTAGAGGTGTTAGTGTGAATCTCAAAGGACATGGGGGGTAAAGAAGATGGAATCAAAAAAGGGGATAACTAAACATGAGCTTTCATCATGTCCTAGGATTGGGCCTCACACTCTCTCTTTACGGAGTGAAAGAAAAGAATAACTCTTTTCTAAAAAAACTAATTTTTATTCACCAAACTATTTTTTTACAAAGAACTGAGGGTGATATTTATAGACCTTTCCAATTCTCATTTGAATTTGAATACAAGATAAAAAGATAAAGATGGCTCAAATTCAAATACAAGATAAGGCCTATCCATATCTCAATCCTAACCAACCAAATGCTAAATCAAATTTCAAATAACTAATCCTAATCAACTAATTTTTTTGAATTTGAATTTGTTGAAATCTATGCTGCATCAAGATTTGTGCTGCATCAAAATTCATGCTGCTTCAAGATCAGTGCTGCCCCGGGATCAGTGCCGGTGATGTCCCCATCATTCCCCTGAGGTGGGAAAAACTCGACTCTGTCGAGTTTGGATCAGCTGGGACTGTGCTCTGAAATCTATGCTTTAATTTTATACTGCTTTGAAAACTATGCAGCTCTGAAATCTGTGTAGCTTTGAACTCTATGTGACTCTGAAACTCATGCAACTCTTGAATCCATGCAGCTTTGAGGATCATGCAGTGGAATATGAAGTCGACAATAGTGAAGGGTAATTGCCTTCATGATCGTGCGATGAAGCTTTTCCACAGACTGATAGCAAGCTACAGGGGAGGTTTTCAGAAGGTTTACCGGCATCGGTACTGGGAGGAGACGGCGGCATGGCCGGGATAGTAGCCGATAGAGTCGGCGATGGCTGGCGACGATAGCCGGGAGGAGTTTCGGTGGGACAGGCTTTGCACGGATTTGCGGCATAGAGGAAAAGATGGTCGGTTTGCTTGGGGAAAACTGTCGATGGAGAGGCTGAAGATGGTCTTGGCCGGTGCTAATGGAGTCACGTGGGGGTCTTTCAGCAGGATTGGGAGTTGGTCGGATGTAGGGAGTGGGCATCACGGGGAGATGAAGCCTTCGTGGAAGGCAACAGGTAGAAGACGGGCTTGAACGAAGGGGTTTCGCTAGGGAATGGGTTCGGCTGAGATCGATCTTCTTTCTCCACTACGGTCTTGGTTAATTCTCTAGCAAAAATGAGGCATCGAACATTGTGGATGGCTTCAGGTGGTAGACTAGGTCTTTGATGGTTGTGGAGACGGTAGAAGGGGATGCGCGGTAGATATAATTTCAGGTAGCTGGAGGGGTTTTGAAGGAGGAGACGGGCGAGCAGAAGAGAAATGGCTTCTCGTTGCTTCGGAGGTGGATGGGACATCGGGAAGAAGCATCGTTGGCGAATGGCGATGTCGGGCGATGCAATTTGTGGGCTGAGGATGAGGAGGTTTATCTATGTCTAGAAGATCTGGCGGTAAGGTAGTGGCCATAGAGGCTCTCCGGTTGGGAGGGATAGAATTTGAGGGAGATCCGGTGGGATGAGCATCACGATGCCATGGGCGTGACACGGTTACAGGTCCGGTGGTTCAGTGGCCCAGCAGTGGCACAGTACTTTGGCATGATGGAAGCGTGTTGTGGCAACAGGGAGACGGAATGATGTTGGGCAGACCTAGGAAGTTGGCGGTCAGGCTATTGATCGGGAGTTTCTGGTGGGGCTGTGTGGAAACGGGATTAGAGATGGGATTAGTTGGGAGTTCGAAGAGGGAAGAAAGAAATTCAGAGAACATGAGAAAGAATAGTGATGAGGAAGAAAAATGGAGAGGAATATCTGGGAAAAAGAAATATGGGATGAGTCAGAGAGATGGCAATACCTAATCCTCTAGCTCTGATACCAAATTGATGTGGGACAGATAAGGGGTATGATTGTTGGTGAGCCTAGAGTCACCTAGATTAGGGTACCACTATATATTTTTTTATTTTTTTTTCTAGGGTGGTGGCGAAGGAATAATGGAGATGAAAGGTAGGAAAATCTAGACTTTCATGGACTTTGAGACTCACACTAATGAAGAGACCTCTCACCTCTAGGGCATTCCACCCATCTCGATACTTGGAGGTATTAGGGTGAATCTCAAAGGACATGGGGGTAAAGAAGATGGAATCAAGGAAGGAGATAACTAGACATGACCTTTCATTATGTCCTGGGATTGGGTGATGTGGGCACTAGAATCAGGAAAAGACTCCAACCAATTCAGGTCAAGTCCGAGTCCTTGTGGTTGGAGTAGCAAAAGAGAAGTCCTGTAATTTTCTTTTTTTGAGTCCAAATAATCTTGTAGTTAATTTCGAGTCCATGTTGGGTCTGATTTAATATCTTAGTTAACCCTGCAATTGAGAGTTGGGTCCAGTTAAATCAAGCCTAATCCATGAGTCCATGAAGCATCAAGACAAGAAGAAGCCACCTCATCAAGTGACCCCCCACCTTGTGACACATGTCAAAAGCTCCAATGATGTCGCCACCTCAACTGGTGCGGGCACCAGACTCAGAAGAAGACTTCAGAGCTCCATCTGGATCTCTGATTAACCTTGCCCGAAGAATTAGGGTTTTTTGGCTTGTAATAAGGGTTGACTTGATCAACGCAATTTTAGCTTGAGTCTATATTACCTGCATTTTTTATTTTATTGAGTCATGTTGACTCAGTAGTGGACTAGGGTTTCAACCTAGGGTGTTACATTTTCTCCCAAGGCCAAGCAAGTGGGCGCCACACTCCCAGCCACACTCCCAGCCATACGCCTGAGTCCAGGGGGTGCCACATCTCCATCCAGCAGGCTTTGGTCCCCACACCACAGATAGCAGCTCCCCTCTTTCATGCGCCAATTGAGGAGAAATCCACCAGGGGTCCACAAATCAAGGGGGCGGCCCAAGACTTCCCAAAAGAACCAAACTATAAAAGGGAAGAAATTCTCTTGGAGAGGAATTCAAGAGGTGCCCATTACCTGCCAAAAATACTCAAAACAAAGTTAAAAGGAGCCATAACTTGGGGAGAAAGAAAAGGAGGTATCCAAAAGGGTTGAGCCATGGAAGGAAGGAGATTTCTCTTGAAAAGCAAGGTTAGGAGGCGCCCTAATCATTCCAACTAAAGGCAGATATAAAAGGCAACAAATTTTCTCTTGGAGGGCAAGGTTAAGAGGCACCCAAACACTTCCAAATAAGGCCAAGCATAGAAGGAAAAAAAATATTTTCTTGGAGGTCAAGACAAGGAGGCGCCACCCACTTTCCTTTTTGAAGCTTCAATCAACTTTGGAATTAATTGGCCAGCCATATGAGTAGGGATTGATATCCTAATTTGAAGATCCCCTCCTTTAGTCCCACATGGGAAGATGTAAAACCCTACTCTCTTGTAATGGCCTATAAATTAAACCCCATGTAAGTTTGAAAAAAATGAGATGAATGAAGCCAATTTTTTTTTGTGAGCAAACTTTGTGTTTTCTCTCTTCCGCACTTGCATCCAGGTGTTGAGCTCCATGAGGGAGTAAATCCGGGTTCCCCAGGAACCTTGAGGAGGTGTGAGATCTCCAAAACCCAAACCCTAGGTTAGCCACTCCACTCCCAAACCCTAGCGCCATCACCCTTCTCTTTCCACCAAGCCCTAGCCTATCCCACCTCTCACGGCCACCCTCTCCAAGTCCAGGCCAACCACTAGCATCCAGCTCCAGTCCAGATACTTCAGATCTACAGCAATTCTAAGAGGAAGTCAGATCAGTCTCCAGGAGAATCCTGATTTCAGCAACTTCAGCTTTCAAGTTCTTCAACCTGGTAAACCTTTTCTTGAGTATCTGAATTCCATCACTTGTTCCTCTTCTTTCCCAGATCTTGAGTCCAGGAGAAGCCAACCAAACCACAAGACCAGTATTGGAGGATCCATTGCGAAGATAGCCGACTCCGAGGATCCCACAATCTGCTCGAGAGAGTTCTTCCACCCAAATTCTGAGAAGATCACTGTCTGGTTGGTAAACCATCTCTCCTCTCTATTTTTGTTCTATTGAAAGTTCAGAGCGAAACCCTAGGTCTGGGAGTTTCTCAACCCCCAGCGATCCGTTACTTCTGAACTACTCTGATAATTTAGTTTCATCTAAATTGTTCTTTCAATCCTTACCTAGTTTCCTTCAACTTAGTTTAGCTTTACTTTGAGTCAAAGCCAATTTCTGAAATATAAAAAAAAAAAAAAGAAATTAATCCTAAATTTACTTCCGCATACACTTCTTTGTTCTTTGTTCTGCATCATTTTTGGTATCAGAGCTTTCGTGTTGCATCATTTTTGGTATCAGAGCTTTCGTTCTGCATCAATATTAACTCCCTTTTATTGCTTCATTAAAATGAATTGGATTCATTTTTAATCGGTGCTGCCTTTTGGTTTTCCCAGCAAGACCTTTCTCCTCCCATAAACACCGGTTGAATTGGTTCATCGCTGCTTATAAAAAACTCTGCTGGGCGCTGATCTTTTCTGTAGTGCAGAAAATCGTGAGGCTGAAACATCTCTGGGTTCTTGTTTTTAGAGAGATTTCTTCACCCTTTCCACCGCAAACTCTGGGGCTAGGTTCTTATTGAGTGATTGGGAGAGAACCAACCTTTAGTCCCTGTTCCTTGTGCTCAGTTGGAAGAAGAAGGACAAGCTTGGTTTTGAGAAAGATTGCTGCAAAACAACTGTCCTTCTTCCCACCGTCCAAAGGTTATCCGGCGACTAGCATCGCCTGTGAACCGGATCTGAGGAGCCCCACGCGTGTCTCCCCTCTTGAGAGTGCTCATTTGAGCACTTGGGAGCCGAATCAACCTCCCTTTGCTGCTATTCTTGCTGTTTTTTTGAGTTGCAGGTTTTAACCTTTTGTTGCTTTTTGGAGAAGAACAAGAGTGATTCAACGTTGAAGATCCACGCCTATCCCTTCTCCATTTGAAGCAAGAGAAGTCCTTGCTGTTGGTGATAGAGAGGAGACCAAAGATTGGTCATTTGGATTGGCCTTTTGCTACTGTTTAGAAGAAGGAAAAACATAGCATTCCAACGGTTGAAGAGGAAGACAACAGGAATAAAATTATTCCTGTTATCCCAGTTATTTCAGAACTATACCAGATTTATTCCAGGTAGGAATAAGGTATGGGTTTTGTTTTTTAAATTCATGCATGCGTAGATCAGAGTTTATAAAATATTTTATAAACATTACATGCCTATATTATGACATGTTTTAGTCTGTACATGCTTCCGGATCGTGTTAGATCCTGCACAGAGCAATTTTTTCTGCTGTTTATTTTAAAATTATTTTAAAATACTTACCTGCTCCCTGCTCTTGCATGCTTAGTGTAGGCATCTGCAAAAGCCCTATTTTAACTTTCAAAGACAAACCCATAAAACAGACACAATCAAATAAACCCAAAAATATCCAAATAAACTTGAAATAAAGAGGGGCTCTAGGAACTGTGCCACTCTGAAATTGGTGCTGCTCTAAAATCTATATAGCCCTGAAGATCGTGCAGCTCTGAGGACTATGCGCTCTAAGGATGGTGCAGTACGCAGCTTTGAGATCCCTATGGTCCTGCTCTGAGATTTGTGCAGAACCTAAAGTCGGTATTAGAGAACGTGATTTGCTTTCACGTTCGTGCCAACAGTTGGTTTCTTCTCCACGGAGACTGGATGGAGCAGGGGGTCTTCGGCCAGATCTCACCGGTGATGGCACCAGAGAGCAGGCAGCAGCGCGGGGAGACTTCGTCGGCGAGCTTCGTCAGCAATGGCGCTAAGGATGCCGGTGGCAGCTTCTTCACAAACGTGAGGCATGTCTCTGGCTGCTGTGGAGATGGTGGAATGTTGCTGCGCTGAAGACTGAATGTAAGGCGACTGGAGGAGCTTTGAAGGATGAAATAGGTGGCCGGAAGGGGGGAAGGATGGCTTCTCGCTGGTTCGGGGGTGGCCGGCTTCAGGCAGGGGAGCACGGATGGAGAAGCGTCACGGGCATGGGTGGCACGGATGGTCGACATGGATCTGCGGCACAGGGCAGTGGCGACTGTGGAAGGCGTCGAACGAAGTTGGGCAGTCCGTACCTATGAGAGACCGGCTGGCGGCATCGATCGGCTCTTATTGGGTGTCCGATCGACGTCGTTGCGGATGGGTGGTGGTCGTGCTAGTCACGACCGCAGGGGGTCTGACGGAAGGTGCCGATCGGGTGTTGGGATAGCTCCGGTGGGAGGGGTGGATTGGATGTCACGGCCGGCCGCACGGTCGAGGCCGGCTGCACAGTCGAGGCTGGGGTCAGTGAGGGCAAAGGCGGCGGCCTGGGCCTTCGCGTGGGACTCGTCTGCTGGATATTGGGGTTGGGTCACAGGACGGAGGCGGAAGGTTGGAGATGGGCTTCACGGGCAAGAACTTCTGGATCGGCGGTGGTGGAGGCGTGCTTCATAGGCGATGGCAACAAGGGAGAGGGGCTTCGATGCAGGGTGTTGACGAGCCTTGGTGGCTGACCGAATTTTGAAATGCTACATGGAGATCTGGACAGAAGGAATGATGGGAAGTCGGGGAGAGGAGAAAACCCTAATCCGCTAGGCTCTAATACCAAGTTGATACGGGATAGAGCGGGGAAGGAGGATCGCTGGCGAGCATAGAAGTCACCATAAGATTAGGGCTTGTACTCAAGAACCAGGAACCCGGGCATCACACCCACTCCAATATGGAGAAAACTCAAAACTCAGACAAAATAACTTTTTAAGTTGTATTCATAAGAAGAAGATGTTTAATACAAGAGGGGAGGGGTGGTATTTATAGATTCACCCCAGGGTATATTACTTGAGGGCTAAGAAACCCTAACTTGTGGGCCAAGAAACCCTGGTGGACCAGTCAATAGTGGGCCTATCTTGGACTGGAGTTCTCTCTTATGGGCTTGGCGGTATGAAAGGGTCCAGGTGCATGAAGGCCGGCTCTAGTTGGAGGGGTCTGGTGAATCTCCTGGCTGCTGATGACTCTTCTCTTGACTTGAACAACTTAACTGGACTCTTGACTAAACTAAAATGACTAGACCTGACTAAGTAGACTCAACTGACTCAGTTGTCTCACTTTATTACAGGACTCAATTGGCTCACTTTGACTAAAGTGACACAGGACTAATGGACTCAAATAAAATAAAATAAAACAGACTCTCGGTCCACTTCGGGTCCCCATCACAAGGCCACTATATCATCTTATTGGATTTTGTGTGACACCCCAGGATCCAAGATGCCTTCCAGATACCCTGATTCCCTCCAGATATTCTCTAGATGCCTAGATTTCCTCCAGATGCCATAATATATTCCCATACCAGGTCATATTATGAATCCAGAGGACCATCTGCACCCAGCCCAAGAGAATTCCAAGCCTAGGAATCAATCCCAAGTTCATAAGAACCAAGATTCCTTTTTGATACCAGGAATATGCCAGCCCAGGACACCACGCGCCCCAACTTCCAGGAGGCCCAAGCCCATGCGCCCTTCACCTTTTGGATGGCCCATTTGTTTCCCTTGAAGCCCAGCATGCCAAGGCCTAGGCGTCCTTGAGGTTGACTTGGTCCAAGCTAAGAGATGGAGTCCAAATGGAAGGAGAAAATCAAGTCCTTATCAACTTGTATACTCCTAGTTCTAGGTTTCTTTTGTAGTCTTTCTCCCACTTAAATTATGTAAACTTATTTTAACTAGGAGAAGACTTGTAATCCCTTTAGGAGAGAGCATGAGACTCTATAAATACCCCACCTCTCCCCCTCTTGTACTAACTTCTTCTTATGAAATAAAACTCTGATAAAAGTTTGTCTCAAGTTCTAGTGTTGAGTGTTGGTGTTCTTTGTTTTGAGTTTCCTTGTGCCCTAACCGAACCCTGTTTCCAAGCTCTCTTCCATGCCCACGCTAGCTGCCTTCAAGTCCTAAGAAGCCAAGGAGAAGAAGCCCTAGCCGTCCAACAAGCAAGGGATCTCCTTCTTCTTCCAGGCTGCCAGCTATTCTAACCCTAATTCTATTTCCCTTCAAAACCCTAGTTTTTTTCCTTTGATTTTTTGTTGCTTGATTAACCTCTGATGCTTGCAAGATTTTCGATGTGTTTCCCCTTTCCAAAGGAGGGCTTCTTTGTCTCCTGGACCGCCCAGATTAGCCATCAGATTCAAGGGAACTTAAGCTTAATCAACCAGGCTCCAATCAGAGTGTGTGTGATCTCTTCATCTGTTGAATCTACAATCTCTGACTGGTAACATCCTTCTCTTCTCTTGTTTTCTGATTTGTTGAAGATAAGCTATCCTAAGCTAGAAATTTCTCAATTTTCAGGTCTTGATTCTTATTATTTTGCATGAGTATGCCTACGATCATGATGATTCTTTGCATTGCTATTCATCCTTCTAGTCTTTACTTGATTTTGAAATTTAGCTTGCAAATTATAATTAAAAAATTTAAAAAAAACTAGTTTACTATTTTTCCTGTATGTTTAGCAATCTTAGAGTTGTCTCATATTAGAGAAGTTGATTGAGGCTAAACTTAAGTACTCTACCTATGACAAGAGATTTTATGCGGTAGTTTAGGCCCTTAGATATTGAAGACATTACTTATAACCACAGGAGTTTGTCTTATTTTCTGACCATGAGACACTCTAATTCCTGAACTTCTAAAAGAAACTCAACCCAAGGCATGGTAAATGGATCGAGTACATTCAGGCATACACCTTTGTCCAGAAACACCATACCGGAACAGAAAATAAGGTAGTAGATGCCCTTAGCCATAGGTCTTTGCTTTTAGGTTCAGTCAGCACCCAAATCATAGGGTTTAATAGATTAAAGGATGAGTATGAAGCCTGCCCTGACTTTGGAGACATTTACCAGACCCTTAGGCTAGGACCATCCAGTACCCATAGTGAGTATACCATTCAGGATGGCTACCTGTTCCAGAATAATAGGCTCTGTATCGCAAGAACATCCCTTAGAGAGTTTCTAATTTGGGAGACCCATGTTAGAGGATTAGCTGGTCACTTTGGTAGAAATAAGACCATCTTAGCGATAGAAGACCAGTTTTATTGGCTAGGTTTCAAAAGGCATGTTGCTCAGATAGTAGCGAGGTATACAACTTGTGCTGTTGCAAAATAGCAGAAGCAAAACACTGGCCTCTACACACCTTTACCAGTGCCTGATCGCCCTTGGCAGGATCTCAGTATGGACTTCATGCTAAGATTACCTAACACCTAGAAAAGACACGATTCTATCTTTATAGTGGTCGATAGGTTCTCTAAGATGGCTCACTTTATCCCATGTTCCTAGACCTTTGATGCATCTAGAGTAGCCAAACTTTTCTTAGATAATGTGGTTAGACTCCATGGCCTACCCAAGACCATCGTATCTGATAGGGATGTTAGGTTCATCAGTTATTTCTGGAAAACTTTCTGGCACCTGTTAGGGACCAAGCTTAAGTTTTCTACAGCCTACCACCCCCAGACAGATGGCCAAATTGAAATGGTGAATCGTAGCCTAGGAAACCTCCTTAGATGCCTGGTAGGTGAACACATTGGAAATTGGGACTTATTATTGCCTAGAGCAGAGTTCGCCTATAATAGCTCAGTAAATAGGACCACGGGCAAGAGTCCTTTTGAGATAGTCCATGGGTATAAGCCTAATCGCCCCACTGATCTGATTCCTTTACCTATTCATGCATGAGTCTTAGAGTCTGTAGAGTCATTTGCACAGCATATTAGAGACTTGCATAAGGACATTAGCCAAAAGATTAATTTAAGTAATGAAACATATATGAAACTAGCTAATTCCCGAAAAAGAGCCAAAAAATTTGATGTAGGGGTTTCTGTCATGATTAGGCTTAGGCCTGAGCGGTTTCCACCTGGGACCGTTAAGAAGCTTCATGCTCATGGAGTCGGACCTTTTAGAGTGATAGAGATGGTTGGATCAAATGCCTGTGTTAGATTTGCCCCCAAATTTTGGCATTAGTTTTACCTTCAATATCGCAGACCTAGTTGAGTATAGGGAACCAGCAGCGATATTCAATGAGGCCTTTGGACCTACTCCATCCCTTATGAGTGACCCTAGCCCAGAGTGTCCACCAATTAATTGGCCAGAGAGAGGAGAACGGATCGAGCGTATGGACGATCAAGCCATCACGACTTGGGGCCACGGTTATTAATGCTACCTGATCCGATGGCAAGGCTGGCCAGAATCAGATGATTCATGGATTTCTTGAGAGGACTTGCAGTGCCTCAACCCAGACCTTCTCGAGAGATATGTGAGCTAGTGTGATCCTTACTCGACAGGGTCGAGTTCCTCCCACCCCGGGAGAAATGGTGCGGACACCAGAGGCACCAGAATAAGATAGAGACTTCTCAACCCTCTATGGATAGCTTAGTAGTATTTGAGTCCAGTTTGTAATAAGGGTTTAACCTATTTAAGTTTTTCCTTTGGCCTCTGAGTCATGTTCTTTTTGGGCCTCCATCGTTTGAGTCCTGTATTCAGAGTTTGATTCATACCAGTAGGGTTTGGATTAGTCAGTCAAGTTAGCTAGTCATAGTCTAAGTCCTGTAAATGTTAATCCAAGTCCAATGAAGACTCAATATAAGTGAAGACAAATCCAGCACAAGTGAAGACCAACCCAGCTTGAAGACATGGAAGACCCAGCAAGAAAAGTGAAGGCCCTGAAACCTTGGGATGTAGCCTGGAACCTTGGACCGTAACTTGGAGCAAACTGGGCCGCCCAAGGCCCAAGTGGAGCATCATATGGCGCCATCCACCCTTATGGTCGCCACCTCTTGGTTGTCCACTTAGGGTCACCTCCCTTGGCCGACCAAGGCAAGAATGAGAGAGGGAGTTTGAGGGAAAGAGGGCTATTGACCTACCATGTATTCTAGCTAGGATTTGGGTGGGATTCAAATTGCTATGAAATGTCTTTTGTATCCTTACTTGGGGGGCAAGTTTATGGGTTTATTTAAGAGGCCCCCTTCTCTTGTATGAAGCTAATTTCTCATGAAATATATTGAGCTTTCCAACCTCTGCTGTGTGCTTGCTGTGTGCTAAGGGGAATATGTGTGAATCCCTTCTTCTTCTTAGTCTCTTGCGCCCTGCCTCCAGCCGCCATCAAAACCCTAGAAGCCACCTTCTCCAGCCTTGGCCGCCCAACACCAAAACCATTCTTCCCTTGCTGCTTTCTGAGACTTTCTTCATCCTTACATTGTTTTTTAACCCCTGATAGGTGATTTGCAGGTCCCTCGAAGCCAACGAATCCAAGATTCTAGTCGGACAGCTTTCGGGCCACCAGCTTGAAAGTGGCGGATCCACGGGATCTTCGGCTTGATCATCCAGGCTGCATCCGGGAGTGAAGAGTGACCATTGCAAGGATTCGTCATCAAATCCCTACCACATAAACCCCCTCGACTTGTCAGTAGCGGTATTGAAGGAGAACTAGCCCAACCGGGGCTTCTCAGTCTCAGCGATCCTTCTTTCTGATCACTTTGAGGATCTTTTGCATGCAGTAGCTTCTGATTTTTGTATAGAACTCTCTACTTTAGATCTTGGCATCCTTTTTAGGATTTAATCATCTCACTTAATATATAAAAATATAAAAACACTTTGCATGCATATTTAGTCCGCATCAATAGACATGATTTAATAAATACCTATGCTTAAGAGGGATAGATGGAATACTTATCCAGGTCACATTATATGGACTTGAGTGGTTTACAGGTATGAAATCTAAGTATGAAACAACATCAGGGGAGATGATATCAATGAAACTACCACTATTGATATTTTCCTTGCATACGTTATCATCTTGACTATCAAAGGTATGAAGAATAGTAGTGTTGTTCCCATCTTCAGTCTCTTTAGGTTGGTTCAATACACATCTATCTTCTTCTAATTCTTTCTCAGGTGTAATATTAATATGTATAGTGTCATAGCTAGCATAGATATCTGCTAATTCTAGATCTGCTATATAAACTTCTTCTTAAGGATCATTTTTAGGATTTTTAGTTTTAGATTTTCCTATAAGTAGTATGGATGGGCATTGACTAGCAGTATGGTCTAATCCCTTGTATAAAAAGTATTGTATTTTGAAACTGATTCCTTGAAATGTCTGTCCTATGACTTCTTTCTCTTTAACAACCTTCTTGGTTTACTGTGTCATAGATCTAAGAGAGATATTCCTAATTTGGTTGTTATTGACTTGATTTTCTACTAAATTTTCTAGCCTTACTAGGTTCCTTTGATAAATACCAGTCAAATTATCAATTTTGTCTATAAGGGTTTGAAAGGTTGCAGCAATTTGGTTGGGATCCATTTTGTAATATGCAGGAGCTTTGTTTCAGTCAAAATTGATGCTTAAAATAGATGTCCTAGAAAAGTATTTTCATGCATTTCAAAGTAGGGTTAGATTCTCCAATGAATGGATATTGCAATAACCTAAAATTTAGAATTTTTGGATATTCCTAAGATTAAGAATTAACTGATATCTACAGACTATGCTGGCTAAATTTTCAACAGGATTTTTAGGGTACAATGACCAGTTTTTTAATAAAATCTGGTATCAATCTAGGATTTGATTCTAAAATTATCAAATATAGGTATTTTCCTTATAGAATCTAGTTTTCAAATATATAAGTTTTATAATTTTTTGATAATTCTGCTAACATAAATTGATAAAAGAACAGGGATTATGCTTGGAGGTTGCAGATTTTTACATGCACATCAAAAAATTTAGATCAAACTGGCTCAAATCCTAAAGTAAGTTTATATATTTTAAAATATAGAAATTTTCTAAATTAAGTCTAGTTTCTAGAGCCATCAATTTTATAACTTTTTGATACTCCTAGAAACAGGACATAGGGTTTGAATAGAGAGTGTCCAAAACTACATGTTGCAGAATTCTAGAATAGAAACTTAGAATCTCATGTCTAAACTGGCATGAATTTTAAAGCTATCCCATAAATATGTAAACATAAAAATTTTCACTTTCGAGTCTATTTTTCAATGAAGTAATTTTTATAATTTTTGAAGTTTTCTATGGATGGGACATCCTCAAATACTAAAGGATGTGCAAGGTATGTAGAATGCTGAATATAAAAATTTTGTTTGAATTTTTTTCTTTTTTTATAAAGTAAGCTATACAAATGTAATGCAAATATTCTTATCCTAACATAATCTAAACTATATTTGATACCAAATTAAAAGCTAATGTTGGACAGGCTAGCTATCCTAGATCTAATGACCATCTATTAAGATCAGTAGATAAATTAAATAAGTAAGTAAAATAAAAAAAGTATATATTAAAATTAAGTAAGAATTAAGTTAATTGAACTAGTCAAGGTTAAGGTTCAATCTAGGAAGTAACCCGATCGGCATGCATAGTTAAATATTTCAAGAGGTTGGATCATTGGTCATTGAGAATTGACCGCTAGACTAGGTTTGTTCAATTCAAATAATTTGGATCTGACTGAATTAAAGATAGGACAACTAATAAAGATAATTTTTTAGTAATGATTTTAAATTCTAATCTAAACTATGAAAAGTTCTCACCAAGCATGGAATATCACGGAGTTCTGAAAAAGGAAGATCAATCTAGAAGTAGTTGAGGTATCTAGTTAATGGTTCACAAATAAAACAGGAGGAAGTCATTGGATCTGGATCACCAAAATACTAGATGGTCAGCTACAATACAAGCATAAGCCAATGCCAAGTTAAAATTAACTCAAGTCAGCCCAAAATAGTCCAAACATAGTGTCGACAAAGAGGACTGGAATTGCTTTATGAACCGTGCAAAATAAACTCCTTTCTTTCATATTCGTGCAAAATAGGTCTTCTCAAATTGTAGAACCAGAGGATGATAGGTTGTACAGGGGGCTTCTCATTGGCTCATAGGTGGTAGGGATGGAAATTTTTACCGACTCGATGGATACCCAACCCGACCCTGATAAGGTGAGTAAAACTTGACCTGCCTAATTTATAAACGGATATGGGTTATATAAAAAAATCCAACTCGGGTTCAGGTCGAGTACAGGTAGTAGAATGCTCCAACCCAAACCTGACCTATTTATATATAAAAAAGTTATGCTTATGAAATATTTAAGTAAATTGGATATTGGACGGATATCCCTGATCCGACCCGACTCAACTCGATCTGTTTATGTTTTAATAAAACTAGGTTTTATGAGATTGGGTATACCCAACCCGACCGGGTCCAAACATGATTTTTTTTATACCTGACCCGACTCAAGATGGGTATAAGGAGGGTATGGGGCGAAGAATTTTTTAGCAGGGCGGGTATGGATTTTGGATGACCCAACCCAAACTCGACCCGTTGCCATCCCTAATACGTGGACAGGATGCCTAGGTGAGGCATCGGTGGTTAGGGGCGGCAGTGAAGATGATGGCTCTAGGGAAGACAGCAGCTCATCTTCGACTATGGGCGGTGGCATGGGTGGCACGTAGGGTACAGATGGCATGGGCAGAAGGAGGGCTGGGAGATGGTGGCGGCATGGACATCCTCAAAGATGTGGTGGTGGATGATGATGATGGAAGGATGGTTGGCTAGAGTGAAGGCGACGTGGATCCTTGGGGCTGAACCTTAGGGGATGCCGATCAGAGGAGGTATGGATGCTCAAAGATGGGGTAGAAGGGTTTGGTCATCCTGGCTATCCAGATGGGTTAAAGGAGGAGGCCATAGGTGTTGGGTCATTCGACAGTGGCCAGCAGCAATGGAGGACATGGAGGGAAGCCTCGCTGGAACTAGTATGGGTGGAGGGGCATGAGGTGTCGGGCGGATGAGGGATTAGGGCTACAGGTGATGGGCTTCAGTGGAGTGGTGTTCGATGGGGATTTTCTGAACAGGAGTTGGAGGAGGCCGCAATAGTGAAAGGAGGCTAGGGTGGTGGCTGATGGTGGCAGAGTAGTTGAAAATAAGGAAGGTTATTCAACGGCTTGATGGTGGAGTCAATTGGGATTGAGTAGCAGGCACTTTAGAATAGTAGGGAGGAAGGAGATTAAGAGAGGGAAAGAAAGAGAACTTAAGAAGAGGAATAAGAAGAAGAGAGGAGAAGAGGAGAAGAATAGGGGAAGAAGAAGAGAGAGGGGAAGAAGAAGTAACTAGGAGGAGGGGAAGAAGAAGTAACTAGGAGGAGGGGAAGAAGAAGAGAAAGGAGGAGTTGGGGAAGATCTAAAATACTTTTTAATAATTTCTTAATTCATTTAATCTAATAACAAGACTTCTTTAAATAGAATTTAGTCCCTAGCAAGTTGGAGACTAGCTTAACTAAAATTCTTGGACTCCAAACTAATCTGAAATAATTATACTAATCTAAAATAAATTCCAAACTAATATAGTTTCATGCTCTGAGATCTATGCATGAGCTGGATATAAGAAAAAAAAATATGCCCAATCTCCATATATCCAGGTAAAATTAAAAAAAAATAAAAAAAAGAATACATATGTCTGCTCAAGAAAAATGCTAGGTGTGCATCAAGATTCGTACTGGATGATATCCTCATCAAGGGCTTTGTCCTTCAAAATTTTAAGGCAAGGATATTATTAGCCCACCATGGAGCAAGATGCCAAGGACAGTTTGAAAATATGATCAATGCCAGCACCACTCAAATATATTATGACTACCCACTACTCTGCTCTTCCCCATAAGCATGCCATGGCCTTTAGTTCAGTGGGGTATGGACATAGTACGACCTTTTTCCTCAGCCACTAGGGGATAGAAATTCCTGCTTATGGCAATTACTACTTTATCAAGTGGATTGAGGCCGAACCCCTTACCAAGATTACTAAAGCCAAAGTAAAGGACTTCGTATGGAAGTCCATTATATGCCACTTCGGATTACCATGGACAATTATCACTGACAATGGTTGGTAATTTAGTGGTTTTATACTTTCCGAATTCTATCAGGATCTAGGTGTGATCCAATGCTTCACTTCTGTTGGCCACCCTCAAGCTAATGAGGTGGTCAAAGTTGCTGACCGAATTCTTTTGTAGGGACTGAAGATGCACTTGGATCAGGCAGAAGGATAGTGGGCAAACAATTATATCATGTCCTTGGGCTTACCGAACCACATAGAGGATCCCGACGGGTAAGACCTTCTTTAATCTTGCCTTTGGTACCAAAGCTATCATCCCTTTGAAGGTTGAACTCTTATCCCTAAAGATAGAGAATTTTGAAAAAAGCAACAACCCTGAATGACTTTGGACGAATCTGAACATAATCGAGGAAGTATGGAAGTGTGTAGCTATAAGAATGGTGGCCTACTGAAGGAGGATCGCCCGCTATCACAACACACAAGTAATAAGTAAAATTTTCAAGATGGGGGACTTAGTTTTGAGGTGAGCCAAAGTATCCCAACCGGCTCACCAAGGAAATTTCTCTCCCAACTGGGAGGGACTGTATCAAGTGAAGGAAGTTATCCATCTCGATACTTATTGTTTAACATAACTGGACAGCATGCCTCTACCTCGACCTTGGAATTTTGAGAACCTACAAATGTAATATCAATAATGTGCACTTCCCTTTACTAGTTCTATGAAAATTGTCTTTTTGATCAGCAAGGATTCTATAAAAATGAAACAACTACCGAACCTGAAGCCCCAAGGGTGAAATGGAGCCTTCACTAGAATTCACAAAATAAAGATTTGAGCTATAGTGGTGGGGACACCTGAGGCACCAGAATAAGACAGAGGCTTTTTCAACCCTCTGTAAATTGATCAATAATTTATGAGTCCATTTGTAATAAGGGCTTAGCTCATCTGAGTCCATTTTAGTTGTTATTTGAGTATTTTTAGTTGTTATTTCAGTTCTGTACTAGTTAGCTCATGTTGAGCTAGTTCAGTCCAATGCTAGTCAGCTCATGTTGAGCTAATTTTATTTTTTTGAGTCCTGTCCAAGCATACTGAAGACTCAAGACTATATCATACAAGTGAAGACCAAGTCCAACTAGATTGAAGACATGGAAGTATAGCACAAGTCCAACCCAGCTTGAAGATTTGAAGACCCCAGGAGGAAAATTCAGAAAATCCTGATTTCTTGCAGATGCCCTCCAGATACCCAGATTCCCTTCCAGATGCCAAAGTATATTCATAGATAAGGGCATCCATGATTCCAGAGGTCCATCTGCATCCTAGCCCAAAGAAATCAAGCCCAGGTGCCAAGCCCAAGCCCCTAAGAAGCAAGATACCAGGGAATATTCCTGCTACCTGGCTACCAGGCCATCCCAGCTTCCAGAGGCCCAAACCCATGCACCCGAGCCCCTTTGGGCCGGCCTTTTGCTGCTCCTAGAAGCCCAACATGCCCCCTAGGCGTCCTTGGAGTCTTGACCAAGTCAAGAAAATTTTTAGGGATTTTTCTACCTAATATTTCCTTATTTTCTAGCTAGGGTTTGAGAGGGAAAAGGATTCTTATGTAAAGACTTATGTACCCTTACTTGGAGCCCAAGGTTAAGGGTCTATTTAAGGGACCCTAGCCTCTTGTATGAGGAGAGTTTTTGATGAATGAAAACCTTGAGTTCTTCTATTGAGTGGTGTGATACCCTGCTGTGTGCATAAAGGGGTTTGTGAGAGTTCTTCTTCCCGGTGTTTGCAATCATCTTCCTGCTGCCAACAAACCCTCCAGATCCCTGGACGCCCACTCCAAAAGAAGCCTTTCCTTGCTATTTTTCCTTTGTTTTCTTGTTCCTTTGTGAATTTTCTAACCCCTGATAGGTCGTTTGCAGGTCCCTGATTTCCTACGAATCCAACGACTCCAGCCAGGCCTCAATCGGATCAACGAGCAGAAAGCCGGGTATCCGCGGGTCTTTGGCTCGGTTTTCCAGGCCGCATCCGTCGAGGAACGAGAGACCCCTTCGCTGCGATCTTCATAGATGTTGTCAGGTACACCCCTCTACCTCCAGTAGTTTTATTGTAGGAGAACTTACCCTAACCGAGGTTTCTCAGCCCCGGCGGTCCTTCTTTGCTACTTTTCTAGGTTCTAATCTGCATGCTGATCTTCAAAAATTCATACAAAATTCCTTACAAATAATTTTGATCTGAAATTTGGGAATTAATCACCTAACTCAACATGTAAAACATACAAAAAAAATGGCATGCATATTAGTCCCCCATCATATAGGTCATCGACAAAAATGTGGAGAACTGCAAGCCTTGAGAGAAAATAATTAATAAGCATGTGATGTTAGGTGCATAAAATATCAAAACAATCCTTTTCCATTACAAAATGTTAAAATACATATACTTCTATTTTGACTAAGTTACATTTCTTCTAGGAATGCCCTATAAAATATAGGTGAGACACAGAAAACTGTCGAGGTTGTGGTAGAGAGGTACACCATGCTGGGGAACTTGGCTGGTGGACAACATTTCTAGGCCCTCACTACATAGTCTTAAAGCAATGAAAAGATCCCCTCTGGTCTGCCACCAGGTAAAGGAGAAGGATCTCACATGGACCAAAGGTCTCCACCTATTATAAGAAGGAAAAGGAAAGGAACATCCTGGAGATCTGCAGCTACTCATCACCTGCTGCAGGAATTCTCGGAGAGTGTTCCCCACCTCCTCCTTGCTCCCAGAGTCTATTGACACTAGATGAGGAGAGAAGACTAGAAGAGGGAGAATATAGCAGAGACCCCCCTCTAGTCTCATACCATCCCTAGTGAGGGTAGCAGCATTGCAGCCGAACCACTAGCCGTTTCCAATATCTTCCATTCCAAGGTAAACTCCTTATCATGTCACTAGTTTCACTAAGGCATCATTTTCTAGGAATGTTCACCCATCTGGGAAGAAGATTACATATCTTCAATGATAGTATCCATGGCCAAAGGTACCATTAGGATAAGCTAGTAAAAATTCCCTGCCATATTTGGGAGAAACCAGTAGAGGCCATAGAAAAATAAGGTCCCAAAACCCCTATTTATAGAAGAGTCAGGCAGAGGTTGGCTAATCTAAGGGCCAAGCCGATGGTCACAACATGGCTCTCTTACTAGTCTAGAATTCTTAAAAAGAAAAGTAGATACGGCAAATTTTTAGGATGAAATCTCATTTTCTTTGCATTGAGATAAGCATGAAAATCTAGTAAGATTTCTAGCTCAACAATGCCATATGCATGCTCTTGGATCAAGGAAAAATAGAAATTCCTAGACTTTGATATTACTTATAAGCTACCCCCTATCTCTAAGAGCACAAGATCCTACCAAAGAAGGTTAAACTACTTGAGGCAAGATATCTTGAAAACCTTTGGCTAGGATAAACAGATTCAATTCTCTAAAGCCTTTGGCTAGGATAGAAGGTTCAATGCTTGAAAGCTTTTGATCAGGCTAGTATTGGAAAGCCTTTAACCTGATGCTCAACTCCTGAAAGCCTTTGGCCAAGATAAAAATATTCAACTCTCTAGAACCTTTGATAAGGATAAAAAGGTTCAATGTCTGAAAGCCTTTGGCTGGGCCAGTGTTAGAAAACCTTGGACTTGATGCTCAACTCTTGAAAGCCTTTAACTAAAATAAAAAGGTTTAACACCAGAAATCCTTTGGCCGAGCCAGCATTGGAAAGCTTTTGGCCTAATGGTCAACTCTTGAATACCATCGACCGAGATAAAAAGATTCAACTCCTGAAAGTCTTTGACCGGGATAAAAAGATTCAACTCCCAAAAGCCATTGGTCGGGACAAAAAGATTCAACTCTCGAAAGCCTCTGGCTAGGATAAAAATGTTCAATGCTCGAAGACTTGGCCAAGCCAACACTAGAAAGCCTTTGGTCCGTGCTCAATTCCCAAAAGCCTTTAGCCAGGATAAAAAGATTTAACTCCTGAAAGCCTTTGGCCAAGATAATAAGGTTCAATTCCTGAAAACCTTTGGTCGAGCTAGCATTAGAGAGCCTTTAGCCTGATGCTCAACTCTCGAAAGCCTTTGACCAGGATAAAAGGATCTAACTCTCAAAAGCCTTTGGCCAGGATAAAAAGGTTCAATGCCCGAAAGCCTTTGGTCGGGCCAGCATTGGAAAGCCTTTGACCTAACGTTCAACTCCCAAAAACCTTTGACCAAGATAAAAAGATTTAACTCCTAAAAGCCTTTGACTGGGATAAAAGATTCAACTTCTGAAAGTTTTTGATCAGGACAAAAAGATTCAACTCTCAAAAGTCTTTGACCAGGACAATAAGGTTCAATGCTTGGAAGCCTTTAGATAGGCTAGTATTGTAAGGTCTGCCTGGAAGCCTTTGGCTAGGCCAGTATCATAAGGCCTATGATCAGACATCCAACACCACCTCTGCTCAGGAATGATGTCAGTACCAGTAAATCAATGATCAAAGCAAGCCAATAATAGACATGCTCAACTTCTTGGATTAAGGCCAAGTTGAATCATTTCAAGCCTTGTGATGAGAAGTCCCCAGACCAGTAGATATCCAGTATGGAACAACTCATCCTTAATAAAATTTACCTATACCACAGCATGTGTCATTGTCTGAAGGTGGAGGGGGTGTTATGTCTTACCAAAGAAGTGGTGCCAAGCTTGTAATGTGATGATAGCGGTTTCGGGCCCTTACCAGTGGCCGGTAAGTTCTTTGTTCTATATTGAATGTAGCACTTGAAAGCATTCATAACTATGCATACCGAACCATCATACCTAGTCAAAAAATTGAAAACAATTTCATTGATAATTCCCAAAAAAGAGCCCGAAGGTTACACAAAAATGGCCATCTGCATAAGACAAGCCAATGAGATTTACATCACTAAGAAGAAGAAAAAATATGTTTTAGGTAAACAAGGGACTGGTAGGCTCTTCAGTCCCAGTTACTTCTACTCCGGGGGTTGGCATACCTTCGGGGGGAGCCTCATTATTTAACTCATCCTCATAGAAAATGTCTAGGTTGAGATTTGAGTAGTGCTTGAGGATCCTCCTTCGGGTGTTCTCCATGCCCTTAGAAAAGGATGGCTAGGCAAAAAGCATCTTCTCTTAGCGGCATTATTCAGAAGCTTTATAAGCTTCCACCACCCTCAGTGTCATCTCCCTCTAGAATTGTTCTTTCTCAGCCTCAACCCATTTGAGTTTGGCTACGATAGTCTTTTGGCTAGTCTCTGCTTCCTTCAGGCATACTGCCAAATCATTCTTCTTACTCTCTTTTGCAGACTAGTGACCCCTCACATCATAGTAGTCTTTCATGAAGTGGCATATCTAAGAAGTAGCAAATTCAATGATAAATCACCAAATGATTACAACCAAATTCAAAAGAAAGAAGGAAAACTGACTTTTAGGGTGGTCCAAACCACATCTTTGCGGTTTTAGTGATTCTCTTCTCCCATGACTCAATTCATGTTAATGGGATGAATGAATTCTTGAAAAATGTCTTTGGCAACCTCCCAGTTATCAAAGGCATAAATTTTAGATCCTGGAGCTTGATGAATCAGGACTCCTTCAAAAGTAATTGATTAAGGAGTGGAAGAAGAAGCCTTGCCCTTAGATGATCGGGAGCATTTAGCCACAATTGGACGAGTGACCTCCGAGGCATCATATAGGATAATTTTATATTCAGGAGTGACCATGGTCTAAACCCCTGAAGGCTCCCTGGAGGTGAGGTCACTTCAGCCTTCCTTTTTTTCAAAGTCACCTTTCTCAACTCATGGAAGACTAAAAAATCCATGTCTAAAATTAAGGAAAAAAGAATACTCTAAAAGAAACAAAGACTGAAGCAAAAGAGCTAAAAAAATGGATCAGAATTCTTCTTACCTTTTAACTGAACTTGGCTAAACCCCATCTTGAAAAGGGTCACCTTCGATAGCAAGACTTTTAAGCTATGAACTTGAAAGTACCAAAGAACACTGACCCATCCATCCTCCTCTTTGGATAAAAGGGCGGGATGAGTCAATTATTGACATTGGACACCCCATTATGAAAAACCCTAGTCATTAACATCCGCATGCCTAATAAAAAAAAACTACTCCTTCCAATGGTATATGGAAGAAGGAGCCCCTAAATAAAAGGATGCTACCATATATGGTGCCAGGCAAACACCACCTATGATACTGAAGGTGTTTATCGAAGGAGAAGAAAGCTCTAAAAAGTGAGATTGTAGGAAGAATCCCAGCTAAAACATAAATTATTGAGAAGCCAAAAAGAAATCATAGTGTGTTTAGTATAACCACACAGGGAGGAAGACCTATGGCCCTAAAGAATTCAATGAAGAAAGGACTAGAAAAAACCTTAGTCAGGCTAAAAAAACTCTGTATAGAAACAACCAGCTTGTGGGAGGATTACATGCTCGATCAATATCGAGCAAGACTTTCAATTCAAAGTCTGGTGGGATTTGGAACTTCTTCCCAAGTCTCTCCAAATGCAACTCCCAGATCATGGACTAGTTAAGTCTGAGAAGAAAGTTTTCCTCATGATCTCCTAGAGGTTCCTCTTTAGGATCACCTAGAAGCTCTCCTTCATGGTTGGTGGAGGATCCTCCTTCGAGATCCACTGGCCCATACAGTAAACCCATAACAATTGATACTTCACCAATTGAAGCAACTTTTGACCCTTCAGCAAAAATCCCAAAATTGGTAGGTTCATATTCTAAAGACCATGAACCCCCTATTTCAAAGAATTATTCAAAATCTAATATCTTAAGATCAAACAAAAATATTTAAAAATAGAAAAAATTTCTCAAAAAACAAATGTGGAGAACTCTAGGAACCCGGAACAAAGAACAGATACCAAAGGATCCCTAGAACTAATGTAAAAGCTATCTCAAAGGGAATAAGGAAGCCTCCTAATGAATCTACATATAAATTTGAAGAACCTAGACAAGGAAAAAAGGGAAACAAATGGCAACAAATGCCAGTGAGAATCAATGGAAATGGATAAGGAGGAGAAAAGATAACTCAAAAGAGAAGTAAATGAAAGAAAGAAGAAAGAGTTTCAGAAGCCAACGATGAATCAGGTGGCAAAGGTTTCTCCATTTATAAAAAATCCGGCCAATAGCCTAGATTAAGTTAATGTAAAACCAATCCGTTGGATGGAAGACAAGTGGCATCCAATGATAAGCTGGATCATGTCCCCATGGATAGTTGGAATCGAAGCATCTCAAACCCATTTTTGCCATCTCATCACCTTCCATACAAGAAAATCATGATCCCCCTCGAGCACCGTGATGCCTTGGATTATCATGAAATCATGATGCTCTCCGTCCCCCCGAGCAACCCGTGATGAAATGCCTTCTCAAGTAGTATGCCATATCAAGAAAAATCTAAAAATTAATGCAATTTGACCGAGAGTGAACTTCAATCATTCTATTATCTACCCTAAAAGAAAAAATTATCAAATGAAAATTGACAGGATTGAAAATACCCGAAGAGAAATGAAGAGCTCTCAAAAATACCAAATCATGATATTTAGAAAAAATCTACATTCCATTTATTCTAAAGGTGTCTTATAGGATAGAAACAAAAAATTAAAAAATTATAGTTTCAGTTTCTTTGCCCTCATCCCAATTAGCTTGCCTGGCTTGAAGAGACTGTATGGCCAACACTGTGGTAGAGTCTGAAGCAGATGCACTCTTGCCTCTAGAAGAATTTGGGTCACCAGGATTCTATAATCCTTGAAACCGGTTTCATGTGATCTACTTTTGGCATGTCAAAGCCAGGTTTTAGTAGCCCCCATGCATACTTCGACCAAAGTTTTTCTAACCTCCGATCTTAGGATCTTGTCACTATAATCATTAACTTTATTTTTCAAGCTATCAATGGTGATCCTAGCCACCTTTAACTGGTCCTACAAGGATAAGTTCTCCTCCATGTCCTTGCTTCGATGGTTCTGGATCCATCGAAAAGCAATTGCATTCTTATTCTTCTCCTCTTCTAATTCTTGCTAAAGGATCCAGACCTCAGCCATGGTTTCATCCCTTGCTTGCTTGGCTTGATGAATCTTATCATCCTCCCTCAAGGACCCTTCATCCTACATTTGATCTCTAGCCAAATTAAGCTCCTTTG
This sequence comes from Areca catechu, assembly GCA_021397845.1. NCBI lineage: Eukaryota > Viridiplantae > Streptophyta > Magnoliopsida > Arecales > Arecaceae > Areca > Areca catechu. The sequence continues at coordinate 69,084,214 of CM038053.1, forward strand.
AAAATCACTAGATTTTATTATTTGCTTTAGCCTTCGGATATTTAATCTTTGCTTGATGATTTCTCTTAAACTTAGCGATCTATGCTTTAGCATTCTAAATTGTTTGGCCCTCGCCCTAGCACGTGACCTCTACCTTCAGATACATTAAAGCAAGATGACTACCCGCCTCCTCCAGCTTTATTGCTGAATGGATGATATTCTTCGAAAGACTATCCATGCATTTTTTTTATTCCCAAAACTCTCCCTTTGCTTTAGCAGCATGAGTCTCGGCCTTACTAAGCTCTTTTTCAGCATTAGTGACTTTATATTCCATCGCAACAGCCTTTACTTTGGCAATTTTGACCAACTCCATAAAAAAGTATAAATGATGAGATAGCCACATCAGATTTGGATGGCACCATACTATTAAGTAGGATAATACACAAAGTAGAGTAGTAGTAGCTTAGATGACAAACCTTATTCATACATGAACAATCACCTCAAAATCTATGCATCCGTGCTCCTCAAACTCCCCCTTGCAAGCCTGGTAGTCACCTGCTACCCGAAGAAAGGTTCAAACTCATTCTTTAGGAAATAATGGACTTTCAAAAATATCAAGGGCACTAGGGCAATTTCCCAATGCCTCAACTCTAAGAACACCAGTAGGGAAACTAGAATCATTACTACCCAAATCACTGGCCCTATGGTGCTTTAAAACCACCCTCTACAAATCCCGAATGTCATGCAGATCCATTGAATATTTAAATCACCAGAAAGTCTACCAAAAATTGCCTGCTTCACTGAAAAGCACCACACAGTGGGTAAGGAATCTCCTTGGTAGAAAAGTTGACAAATCCAAGCTGCCCTTAAAACTCCTTTATAAAGAGAAGTAGTGGCATTAACTCTTCCCATTCTCTAAGAAGACTTCATAAATGCCAAATACAGAGGCCCGTTCTCAGGTAAATCCCTTTTATGAGAACATAAAATATAATGATGCTAACCAGCGAGATCCCTTAGAAATGGTGCTAGACTACTCCTCAACTCGAATACTTCATATTCAGAATAAGGAGTGGGGGCAATTAATATGGGGGGAAACCCCAACCTTAAAATCCTAAAGGTTATAGAGAAGGAAACTACTGAACCTAAGCCAGGGCAGTCAGAATCTATGACTAATCATTCTAGCTTTTGATATTAAAGCTACAGCACCTTGGATGTAAATATACCGAACCAAAATAATAGAGTTTGCCCCAACAGGGTGATATATTACCGAATCATATGAAAGCAATAAGTTCTGGTTTAGGACTTTTTTCAAAGGATCTCACTATTCATTCGACCTTGTTTCACTAAAATAGAGGGAGGGAACGACATTGTGCCTCTCAACCCTAAATCAAGATTAACCTTTGGCCCCATAGCCTTCCACCGAGTGTGAACCTGCGGTCTCCAAGACCCTTCATCGGCTTCTATCTTCGATCTTCCAAACTTTTCCTAGATTGACATTCGATCACCTGGGCCGATCATAGGCGAATCTCTAGTTAAGGGGTATTTGACCAACAATATCATATACAATTGATGTCTGGTCTCTCCGACTCTTGGATTCTATGGGATTCTGGTACCAAAAAATCCTGAGACTATTGAGTTCCTCTGTCAAGATCCCAAAACCTACTTATTGGACACTTACCATTGAATGGCTAAAGGAAAGGCTCACCAATGCTCACCCTGGTATACTCCATATAATAGACAAACAATCAAATCCCATAATTAAAGGCTGATTTCAGCCATTAAAGAGGCATGGCCCTTTATCATGCCATAATTCCTAGAGCCATTAAGATAAATAGCAGAAAGATAAACAAGACAAAACCCTCATAATGAAAAGAAAATATTTTAGATAAGCAAAGGACACTTTCCTCTTAGCACCTTGATAAAAGAGAAGATCTAATCTCCATCTATCTACCAGCAATCACATCAAATATTTCTCAAAGTGCCCTTGGAGTTTGAATATAAAAGGTAATTCATAGCGAACTCTCTAGAGATACATCCCCTTGAATGCATGCTTGTGTTTTTACTTCACCTCCATTATGTTGAGCTATCTGAGATATTAACTTGAGCATCGGAGATTCTTCATCAAAGCCTCCTCCAGCTAGGGCTTTTTTTGTAGGTACAGCCATCTACATCCCCTCTCTAACTCACTCCAACATTCAAGCAGATTTTTGTACCATCACCAAGAGACCTGTTAGAGAGTTAATCTCATCTCACAACTTTTTTGAACTCTCACTAAGTAATTGGCCTTTTCATCTAAGCATTACAGTTAATATAAAAAGGTAAGGATATCAAGAGATTTGTTAAAGTATGATACCTCATAGAGTAATCGAGTCCCTTCACCACAAGCATTGTGGTTCATATCAAAAGCTATGGATGCCAAGGCTAGGGGGTTAATACATTGCACTAGACTCTCTTTGGAAAAAAAAAAGAAAAAAGGGTATTACAAAAAAGAATAAGGTGACTAAATTACATGAAGACCCTACACCAAACCCACATCAAGTTAGAGGACTTTAAGAGTGAGGTGGGATGTTGGCAAAGAAAAAACTTTAAAAATTTTTATGGGCTTCACTTAACTACTAATTGGGTTGAATTAACAATCTAATGAAGTACCTTTTTAATAGTTAGGCCAGGTATTAGTTACCTTTAAGAATGCCTAGGATAACTTTCAATTCAAGGATAAGTTTGTATACACAACTAATTTATCTACTTTACTCGAGGATGAGCAAAGTTCAAGTTGTAAGGTGTGATAAGTATATAAAATATGTCTATAAAAGTATCAATTTATAATTTAATTAATATTTATTTTTTAAAAAATTGATGCTTTTATCTATCTTTTGCAGGAAATATATTCACCATCATAAAGAGCTCGATGTACAAGTTGAGAGAATGCAAATTGAAGCCAAATTGATGCTTAAATAAGCCTAAAATCAACTCAAATCTAAGATCAGCACATATTTTAGAGCAATAGGTCTACCATGGACCGGTTGCTTGGTCTACAACCCATTTCCATGGACCATCACCATCTTCCTTAACTTGACACCTCCTACTTTCCATGCCATAGCTTGTTGCTGCTTCATCACAATCGATGTCTCATCATCACGATGCCTTGATCCAAGCTGACCATTACCAGCCATCTCTTCCATTGTTGCCAATCATCTTCTCCAAACACCACCACCTTTCTCCTCATCCATTTTTGCTGCTCATCATTACCGCTATCTCTCAAGCCTCTCCTCATGAGCTACTTCTCCTCCCAAATAGCTATTGCCCACCACATCATCACCAGCTGTCAACCCCACTATTGCCATCTCTGCCTTCTTTCCATCATCATCCTCCTTGTTTGCTTGCCATTCTCTCTATCCTGAGTCACCCCCATTACCAATTCATAGGCCATCCCCTTTCCATCACCGCCTTCAAGACATTGCCACTAATTTATTCTAGTCATGTGTTGATGGATGGCTAGGAGCAAGTTTTGAGCTCGATCTGGTGGTTATTGTTTGCTACCATTTGAAGCGTCATTCTAGTAGCTAGAAATGTGCTAACCAAAGGCAAACAATAGCCTCATGTGCTAATCCAATGACTGCTACTAGTGCCAGTATGATGATTTTCTCCAGTAACCTATAATGTAGGGTTAGGCAGTTCTCAATAGCCTGCATGAATGATCCAAGGGCTGAAAACATATCAGAGGCAAGATCAAATGAATATGGGATGAATTTGATGGGGTTTAAGTTTTGATGTGGTGTTGATGAAACTTCTTGATCAAAATCCGATAGCAGAGAGCTCTTTATGCAGTCTAGCACTAATGGAAAGAGAATATCATGGTGAATTGGATTCAGATTCGCTAGAGGCTTCCTTTTCTCCCTCTATTACTTATTTTAATCAACTTCCATCCAACCATCTATTTTTTAAGAAATAAATCCTAGCCATTCATGATTCCTTTCCTTTAGTCTTGCATTTGAAAATCATAAAAGCCTCTTTCCTCCTAACACCTATAAAAAGGCTCTCATACCTCCACCTTCAAGCATCAATTTCTGGAATCCCTTTAGAGCCTTGCATGAAGGGAGAGGAAGGAAGGATCATGCATGGCTAAGGAACTTTGTCTTCAAGGAGTAGATGAGATTTTAGTATTTATATTTTTAAATTTTTTTTTATATAATTAAATCTTGATTGTAATACTCTTTTTTTTTTTAATAAAGTTTATTTTACATTACTTCAAATTTTATGTTTGTTGTTTAGACTATAATTATATTTTAGAATAGTCAATGACTACATAAAGATAAGTCACATGATTCATGCTCAGCAAGATAGGCGATGCTCGAAATCTGATTATAAAAAATATTTTTTTATAATTAAAGATTTTGAATAGCCTATGGCTACATAGGAGTGGATCAAGATGAAGGGAAAGCAAAATGAGCATGCATGGCAGAAAAAAAGGTATTTTAAAATAATTTTTAAATAAGCACAATGGAAGGCTTGGTAGATCGATCAAAATGATATACCAATCTGCCTGCAACAGGAACAAGTATGATAATGTAACATGCAAGAGACATCATAAGCCAAAAAAGAACCAAAAGGCATAAGGATACCTTACCGTTATACCTTAAGGAGGTTCCAAGGCTCGATTCTGATCAACTCCCATAGAGTGCTAGCTCTTTGGGATCCTTGAGACCGATTTACTTCTTCTTGGAAGACAAGGAGGAGAGGTGGAACGCTTCCTAACTAGCTCTCTTCCAAGACCTAGCTTGAGTGCTAGGTAGTCACACACCCAAAACCCTAGTCCTTTAAGCCCCTTTTCTTTTCCCTCTAAGAATTTTAGCAATCTCATTCAATAAGAAAACTCTTTTTTTTCTTTTTTTTTCCTCCAACCAGCAGCCCCTAAAACAACCCTTATTTATAAAGGCAGCCATGAGAGGGAGAAAGAGGAAGGAGGAGTGATTGGGGAAGAAGGTCAATGGCCATACGAAATTGGCTCTAAGCTTATAAGGCAAGAATGACCAACATTCTATAAAAGCTTGGAGCCAAAACCAACCAAAATTCAAAATTTGAATTGAGGTCAAAACCTTCCAAATAATGACCATCATTCCATGAAGGCTTGGAGACAAAACCAACTAGAATTCGAAATTCGAATTGAGATCAAAACTTTTCAAAAATTCTTCCCATAATTTCTACTTGTCATAGCCAAGTGCCGACACTTCCTAGTGTTGACTTTCCCAGTGTCAGCACTTGGAAGTGTCGTCACTTGGAACATGGTTAATCATATTGACCTCCAGTGATGGCAAATGATTCTCAATCATCGATCTGCCTTTAAATCAGATAGAAACCCCTATGGTGTGTGACCCCATAGGTTCGAATACTAAGCTGATAGCACTGGAATACTTCCAGTACCAGTCAAAGTCATCATCTAGTAATGATACTCGACGTCCGGATAGGTCGAAGATTATAGAGCAACTTTCTAGAACCTCTGGCATATGGTTACCGCATAATTCATTCCTTTGATCTTAAAATGCTCTGGATGACCTAGGATTTGACTACCAACCCTAACCTGGTACATCCAGATCATGTCTCAACCTTACAAGCTCTATGACTCCTCATAAGAACTACCCTGGCCAAGGTTTTATTAGATTGAGACATAGTGAGTCATTCACTCCAAACCATTTGGAGGGGTCAATCCTATATTGATTTACCACTGCTCCACAAGTACTTGACTGTACTCAGAAGTCTTTCATCACTGGATTAGAAATTCAGGTAATCCGGCACCAAAGTACAGTGAGTTGCTTCAAGCTACCATGGTGACCTCAAGTCTGAGGGACACATATAACCATATCCCTTCACTAGCAACCCTTTGGCAGAAGAAAGCTCCACAGTTGATCACGTTCAGTGAGATATCATACATTTCACCTGTTTGTCACATCAGTGTCTCTACACTCCTTGGCTAAGAGGACAACCAACAAATGTGACATACAACAACCTATACTTGATACATCACCGTCCTATAACAATGTATCCTTTGGTTGTGAACTAGTTTAAAAACTACTCGATATATCCTCTCTACCTCAAATATAATGTAGTTTTAAAGACTCCATCACATAAGAGTTCTTTTTAGAAAAATGCACATGTGATGAATAGCCAAAAGAATAACTTTTATTCATTAAGAAAATTTATATACAATCACAAAATAGCATAACAGTCTACAGTCTAGATGATTGGCTTTGGAACACAATTCCTAACAACTCCCACTTGGACTAAAGCTAATCAGTACAGAATCTTATTCCTATTTTTCATTTACAACTGTCGAACTCTTGAACTCCGACAGCTTTAGTAAAGGGGCGGCCAGGTTCTCCTTTCCATCGATCTTCTAAAGATCAATGTCACCTCATTCCACAATCTCTTGTAGAAGGTGATAGCACCGTAGAACATGTTTTGTATAGTGATGAGACTTTGGCTCTTTGGCTTGAGCAATGGCTCCAGTGTTATCACAATACACCAGAATAGGACCATCCAGGGAAGGTGCCACTCCCAGCTCGCCAAGAAACTTTCGCAACCACACTACTTCCTTTGCTGCATCTAATACTGTAATGTATTCTGCTTCGCATACTGAGTCTGCCATTATAGGCTGCTTAGAACTTTTCTAGCAAACCGCTCCTCCATTTAGGGTAAAGACAAATCCTGACACACTCTTGCTGTTATCCCTATCTGACTGAAGACTGGAGTTAATATATCCCACATGTTTTAAGTCAGGTTCTCCATAAATCAACCATTGGTCCCTAGTATTTTGCAAATACTTAAGGATGGTCTTCACCACTTTCCAATGAGCTTCACCTAGGTCAGACTGGTATCTGCTCACTATGCCTAGTGAGTATGCCACATCTGATCTAGTACATGTCATGGCATACATGATAAAACTCACTGCCGAAGCATATGGGATTATACTCATACGCTCTCTCTCCTTAGGAGTTGTCGCACAATCTCTTTTGGAGAGAGCAATTCCAGTGCCTATCAAGAGATAGTATTTCTTGAAATTTTTTTTGCTGAATTGCTTTAGCACTGTGCTGATGTATGTAGACTGGGATAGTCCCAGAAGCCTCTTAAATCTATCTCTATAGATCTTCATACCCAGTATGAAAGAAGCTTCACCCAAGTCCTTCATAGAGAACTGAGATGACAACTGAACCTTTATTCCTTGTAGTGCTAGGATGTCATTCCTGATTAAGAGAATGTCATCCACATACAACACAAGGAACACTATAATAGAACCATTAACCCATTTGTAAATGCAAGGTTCTTCTCCGTTCCTAACGAAGCCATACGACTTGATACACTTATCAAATCGCATGTTCCAACTCCGTGATGCTTGTTTCAGTCTATAGATGGACCTTAGAAGCTTGCACACCTTTGACTCGTCTATGGAGTGAACCCTTCAAGTTGTATATATACACTTCCTCTTCCAGCTCACCATTCAGGAAAGATGTTCGGACATCCATTCGCCAGATTTCATGGTCAAAGTGTGTTACTAAAGCAAGCATGATCCAAATGGATTTGAGAATTTCTACAGGAGAGAATGTCTCATCATAATCAATACCATAATGTTGATGATACCCTTTGGCAACCAGACATGCTTTATAGGTCTCTACCTGCCCGTCTGCGCCCCTTTTTCTTTTGAAAATCTATTTGCACCCAATGAATTTTATCCCCTCAGGTGGATCAACCAATGTCCATACATTGTTAATTTCCATGGACTACATTTCGGATTTCATGGCTCCTAGCCATTTCTTAGAGTCAGACCTTTGCATCGCATCCATATAGGAGATCGGATCCTCATTAATCTCATCGAGTTCAATGGGATTATAGTCCCGGACCAAGAAATCATAATATCTGTCTGGTCGATTCGGTACCCTATCGGATCTTCTTAATGGTTCTTGTGCGGGCTCTGGGTGTGAACTAATCACAACTGGTTCTATGTAGTCCCTTAAGTGTGTCGGTTCCTCTACTTGTCGAACTTCACTAAGTTCAATCTTAGCGGCTACAGTTCCTTCACTAAGAAACTCCTTTTCTAAAAAGATAGCCCTAAGACTGAAGAACAGCTTTTGTTCCTCAGCCAAGTAGAAGTAATATCCCTTAGACTCTTTTGGATATCCAACAAATGGCACCGTTCAGACTTAGGTCCAAGTTTATCCATTTCTAGATATTTTAAATAAGCCAAGAAATCCCAGACTTGAAGGTATGAGAGTGTCGGCTTACATCCAGTCCATATCTCATATGGGTTTTTGCTAACGGACTTACTCGAAGCCCTATTCAAAAAGTAACATGCTGATTCCAAAGCATATCCCCAAAAGGATAGCGGTAGAGAAGTAAAACCCATCATGGACCGAACAATGTCTAACAGGGTTTGATTTCTCCTTTCAGATACTCCATTTAATTAAGGTGTCCCTGGAGGTGTCCACTAAGAGAGAATCTCATTCTCCTCAAGATATGTCAGAATCTCATCGGAAAGATATTCACCACCTTGATCTGATCGAAGGGTTTTGATATACCTTCCAGTTTATTTTTCTACTTCATTACGATATCATTTGAACATTTCAAATGATTCAGATTTATGTCTCATCAAGAAGACATAACCATATCTCGAAAGGTCGTCTGTAAATGTAATTAAATAACTGTACCCACCTCTGGCACTAATATTCATGGGTCCACATATATCAGTATGTCCCAGACATAGAATCTCTTTGGCTTGTTTACCCTTTCCAGTAAAAGGTGATTTTGTTATCTTTTTAAGAAGATAGGACTCACAGATTGATAGTGAACCACTTTCACTAATCTTGAGGAGACCCTCGCTTTTCAACCTATTTATCCTGTTCTTGTTAATATGACCTAGCCTATAATGCCATAGGTACGCATCGCTGGCATTATCTATCCTAGGGCATTTGCTAGATGTGTACACTACACTAACAAGTTGCGATAGTATATAAATATTATTATTCATATGTTCATTCATCATAACATAACCATTTTAAATGATTTTGCAAATATCATTCTTTTTTGATAGTTCATAACCATACATGGCCAATTGGCCTATAGAAATGATATTTAAGATAAAATATGGATAATAATGACACTCATTCAAAATGATTTTACAAGACTCGAAAACTAATTTAAGAACTCCCAATACCAGGACTGGAACTTGGCTTCCATTTTTCATGTTCAAGAATCTCTTGCCATCCTCGAACTTCTACTAACTTGAAGTCCTTGCAAAGAATTGCAAATATGAATTTGACTTTCTGTATCCAATACCTAGTTAGTAGCATCATAGATAGAGAAACTACAAGGTGTTATCATATAAATACCTTGTCTAGCACCGTCCTGCTGCTTCTCTTTTTGAACCTATTCGGTCAAGGGATGCAATATAAAGAGGACAGTGGAAAGAACCGAAAGGCATAAGGATACTTTATCGTTATACTTTAAGGAGGAGGTTGTGGAAAGCCCTTAAGCCACACACGTGCCTGGCCTCTACCGGTAGTTTACACCATGGCTTGATTCTGATTAACTCCCTTAGAGAGCTAGCTCCTTGGAATCCTTGAGGCCGATCTACTTCTTCTTCGAAGATAAGGAGGAGAGGTGGAACCTTTCCTAACAAGCTCTCTTTCCAATACCTAGATTGAATTTTAGGTAGTCTCACATCCAAAATCGTAGTCCTCCCAAGCCCCTTTTCTTTTCCCTCTCGAAATTTCAGCAATCTCATTCAAAAAGAAAACTCTTTTTTTTTTTTTTTTTCTCCAACCAGCTACCCCTAAACCAACCCTTATTTATAAAGGCAGCCATGAGAGGGAAAAAGAGGAAGGAGTGATTGGGGGAGAAGGTCAAGGGCCATACTAAATTGGCTCTAAGCTTATAAGATAAGAATAACCATCATTCAATGAAAGCTTGGAGCCAAAATCAGCCAAAATTTGAAATTTGAATTGATGTCAAAACCTTCCAAAGAATGACCATCATTCCATGAAGGCTTGGAGCCAAAACCAACCAGAATTTAAAATTTGAATTGAGGTCAAAACTTTTAAAAAATTCTTTCCAGAATTTTTGCTCATCATAGCCAAGTGCCGACACTTCCTAGTATTGACTTTCCAAGTGTCGACACTTGGAAGTGTCGACACTTGGAACATGGTCAATCATATTAGCCTTCAATGATGGCAAACAATTCTCAATCATCGATCAGCCTTTAGATCAGATAGAAATCCCTATGGTGTGTGACCCCATAGGTTCGAACACTAAGCCAGTAGCACTGGAACACTTCCAATACCAATCAAAGTCATCATCTAGCAATGATCCCAATGTCCAAATAGGTCGAAGATTGCAGAGTAACTTTCTAGAACCTCTAGCATATGGTTACCGCATAATTCATCCCTTTGATCTTAAAATGCTCAGGATGACCTAGGGTTTGACTGCCAACCCTAACCTGGTATATCCAGATCGTGTCTCAACCTTACAAGTTCTGTGACTCCTCACTGGAACTACCCTAGCCAAGGTTTTGCTAAATTGAGACATAGTGAGTCATTTACTCCAAACCATTTGGAGGGATCAATCCCATCTTGATCCACCATCGCTCCACAAGTACTTGACTGTACCCAGAAGCCTTTCATCACTGGATTAGAAATCCAGGTAGTCTGGCACCAAAGTATAGTGAGTTGCTTGCAAGCTACCTTGGTGACCTCAAATCTGAGGGATACATATATCCATATCCCTTCGTGAGCAATCCTTTGGTAGAAGGGAGCTTCGTAGTTGGTCACGTTCAGTGACATGTCATACATTTCACCTGTATGTCACATTAGTGTCTCTACACTCTTTGGTTAAGAGGACAACCAATAAAAGTGACATACAATAACCTACACTTGATACATCGCCGTCCTATAACAATGTATCCTTTAATTATGAACCAGTGTAAGAACTACTCGATATATCCTCTCTATATCAAATATAATGTAGTTCTAAGGACTCCATCACACAAGAGTTCTTTTCAAGAAAATGCACATATGATGAACAGCCAAAAGAATAACTTTTATTCATTTAGAAAATTCATATACAATCATGAAATAGCACAACCATCTGTCTAGACGATTGGCTTTGGAATGCAATTCCCAACACAAGATCCATATCCAGTGAGATAGACTATGCTCGAGGATCAATTATAATTAAATGATTACACATTAAAGAATTATTTAATATAATACTAAGAATTGAATCAAAATCCAAGACACCTTTCATATTCCATTTAATCTCTTGCTTATTAGTTTTAATTTAATTTAATTTTAATTTCTAATTATAATCATATTCTCACTCTTTAGTTTTTGTAATCTTTTAAAAACTTTAATAAAATTTTAATTAAAATATGATATAACCCTAACTGATCCCTAAGGATATGATCTCGACTCATCTTAGCTATAGAGTTAAGTTGGTGAATTATTTTTGACTGTCTACGATAATGATTAAATTTTGGTTCCTTTATCAAGGATCATTAGCAAGGTTAGTTCACTAAAAATTATTAAATTAAAAAATTTATAATTTATTAAGATTTTTTTAGAGACTTAAAATAATAAACTAACTTCTTTTTATTGAAAAATGTATCTTAATGCCAATTATCTAACTTATAGATGGTTGATTTTGTATATAAATTAATACAAATAAAAGTTATTTCTTGGTATTTCATCATATTATATCTTCTTGTAATGAGCTCTTATGTGATAGAGTCCTTAGAACTACATCTTATGTGATAAAAAGATGATTTATCACATGGTTCTTAAACCTATTCATGGGCAAATGTTACATTGTTATAGGATAATGATGTATCAAGAGTAGGTTATTGTATGCCTTATGAGTTGGTTGTCCTCTTAACCAAGGAGTGTGGAGATGCTGGTATGGCATGCAAGTGTATGATATTTTATTGAACATGACCCAGCTATGGAGCACTCTTCTACCAAGTGTTGCTCATGAAAGGATATGGATATAAGTATCCCTCGGACCTGAGATTACCATGGCTTGTAAGCAATTCACTGTACTTTGATACCAAATTACCTAGATTTCTAATCTAGTGATAGAAAGTTTTTGAATGCAATCAAGTGCTTGTGGAGTCGGAATGTTGTTGAGATGGGATTGATCCCTCTGAGTGTTGGAGTGAATATCTTACTGTATTTCAATTTAGCAAAACCTTGGCCAGGGTAGTTCTTGTAAGGAGTCACGGGACTTGTAAGGTTGAGACACATTATTGATATATATTTTAAGGGCTAGCAGTCAAACCTTGAAGTTATATAGAGTATTAAGGGTCAAAGGGATGAATTGTATGATAACTATATACCAGAGGTTCTTGATTATTACTCTAAAACTCTCGACCAATCTAAGCATCAAGTGTCATTTCTATATGGTGGTTTCGATTAGTACATAAAGTGTTCATGTGCTACTAACTTTATGTTTGAACCTATGGGGTCATAGATAATAGGAGTTTTTATCCGATCTGATGGTTGATCGATGATTGTGAATGTTTCAAGGTTTAATTATCAATATGATTGATAATGGACCTTGGGTTGATACTTCCAAGTATCGATACTTCGGTGAATCGACACTTGAGATTTTTCTAAGTATCAACTCATCAATGTTACAAAAATTGTAACAGGATTTTTTTACTAAAAATTAGTAAGTTATTGGAGGATTAATCATTAATTGGATTGCTAGTTAACTCAATTTGATTGACTAGTAAAATTTGGGTTAACCCAAATATGATTTGGCTTGAACTAGAGTTAAGTTCAATTGGATAGGACCTAGCCCATTCACCCTAATCCAAATTGAGTTTAAATTTTGAATTAAAATTTAAATTACTCTTATAATTTGAATTCAAATTTAAATTTTAAATTTAATTTTGAATTTAAATTCAAACTTGAATTTTGAATTCAAGTTGGTTTTAACCTCCCTAACCTTCCTCTCCTTATCTCTCCCTAACTTTCTTACCCTCCCTCCGATCCACTTGGGCGCCTATATAGATGGGTTGCTGATGGGTGGGAGGGTTGATCAAGTGCTAGTCAAGAATTTTTAAGTTAGAGAGAAGAAAGCTCAGAGTTTCTATCTAAGAAAAAGCTAAAGTGGGATAGTGAGGCTACGGGATTTTGGTGTGTGCTCCCTAATGCTTTTACTATGGTTTGGGAAGAGAGAAAGGAAAAAGAGATTTTTTTATTATATCTTCTCCACCAAATCTTTCCTCCAGTAGGTTCTTCTTCAGCTCTAGGAGAGTCCCGACATCTAGAAGAGGAAGGAAGATTGGCCATTGAGGTTCTAGAAGAGCTAGCACTTTAAGGGACCTAGTCAGGATATAGCTCTTGTGTGGATCACCTATAGAGGCCAAATAATCTAATATATCTAGCATGGTCTTCAAACCTCCACCTTCATGTAGCAGGGAGCGTCGTCTACTACTGAAAGATAATGAAGTGATCATTACATCGTAGATAGAGTTTATAGCAATAGGTTAATATATTTACCATTTTAAATTTTAGCTTAGATTTATATACATCTTTATTATATCATGATCCTATGTTGGCTATTTGTAGAAATGTTTTGATGCATGAATAGAGTAATTAGTTTAATTTTATAGTTTTTGCCATATTTATGTTTTAAAATTTTGAAATGCATGCATGAAATAGCTTAGATTTTTCAATAGTGGTATCAGAGCACTAATTTCATATGGCATGATAATTGTGTATATAAATCTAAAATATTAAAATGATTTCTCTTTTTCTTAGTGCTTGGATTGCGTTGATTAACCAGGCTATTCGGTCATTAGAGAGTAGGGTTTAAAGGCCCTCTCTTCTCATTCAATAGGGTTTCCTATGGTATGTAAGGGTGCCACATATATGATCCATGAAAAAAATGTAAAAGAGATTAGATTAATATTTTAGATCTTATTTTATAAATTAATTTTAAAATATTTTAAGATAGATTATGAATTATGTTAAAAAGTTTGATATAAAGATTAGATCTGGAAATGAACTATTTTCTATCAGCTTGCAGGTATCAACACTTGGTCTTGAAGTATCGATACTAAAACCTGGTGAGTCAACACTTGCTCCTGCAGGTGTCAACTCAAAACTACATACTAAAAGAATGGGTCTATGTTCACTCTCTATTAGTCGATGTCATAGGATCAGGTATCGACTCACTATGACTCGACTCATGGAAGTGTTGACACTTGACAAAAAAATATCCACTCATAATAGAAACTAGAAAATTTAAAAGTTGAGTTTTTATTATAAAAATATTTTATCAGTTAAAATTGAAAATGTTTCAATATGAAGACTATTTAACTTAATTAAGAATTTTAATAACTAAAAGATTTAGATCTAAGAATAAAAGATCTTAAGTCATTTTTCATAAACCTTTGGATCATGGGTTAGCTTAAGTCAAGATCCTTAATTAGGTTAGACCTAAATTTAGATTCAAATGAACAAAATAGAGAAATTAATCTAACCAAAAGTTGATTTAGATTTTCTTCTCTATGGATCATTCATAATAGTTGTAGTTTGATGAAGTCTATGTTTCTAATTGGACCTGATAGTGGCTTAGTGGTCAAACTCAAATATTTAAGCTAGTCTAATTGAATTTGATGAACCAATTAGTATCTAAGATAAGTTTAGCAATTTATCATGGTTCTTGGGGCTACCTCTTACCTGGCCAATTTGGTTGGTATCTAAGAAAAGAGGTTATGGCAGAACCCTCTGATTGATTTCAATTACTTGGCCAATGTGGTCAATAAGGTTTAATCAAGATAACTTATTGATTTGAGTAAACCCATGCCATTAAGGTTGATCAATTTAACTGATTTAGGTACCCTTAAACTAGTTTGTTTTGAACCATCTTCTATGACTTGGAAAAGTCAGTGGGAGGATTCATGACTTACTAGTTCATGTCTTCTCTATTTCATCTATCACATATAAGTCTAAATCCTCTAAATTATAATGTCCTTAAAATGAAGTTATAATGATAACTAAGTTATAGCCTCCCATTAAATAGATGGTAATGGATCTAATAGTTGGGTGATCACTGAAAGGCCCAAAGGCCAAGTATTTATCTGGGTGTTTGAGTTATCATTCATAATATAATGGCTCTATGCGACTCTCTTAATGATGGTTTGGTGGGCTGGTCAAAGTTAGGCATGACTATTCATTGGTTAGAAGCATTGAATTTTGTCATGTTAATGATTGGACCTAACCAAGATTTTCAATGGAAGGCCTAAAGGCTACTAAAAAACAAACCTGGGGCAAAATTAATTACTAGAAGTTGTTGGAGAAATAATTGGTTTGGAACATACCTTTACATGTGCATGGATAGGCCAGCCAAAGTCGAGCACATATGTAGTCTAAAGGATTCTAGTACCTGCTAAAGAATTAATATAATTCCTTGAATTGGAGGTAGAGGCTACCAATCTGTATAAAATAATGGGAGGACCTTTAAACTAAAGTCTATATTTTTAGGGTTAATAATTCATATACTAATTTGTCTTGTGTTCTCTTTTAAGATAATGGCCACCAATTTGTTGCTCAGGTCATCATTAGATAATGACAAGCTCATGGAACCTAACTTCAATAGCTAGTATCCAAAGATCAAGATTGTCCTGGAGCATGAACGAATCCTTTATATGATAACGGATCCTGTACATGAGGAGCTTGCTCTTAATGCTCATGGTGTGGTTAAGAATACTTACTAGAGTGGCTCTCTAATTGGACCACTATGCAATGCATAATGTTAGCAATTTCCTTGCAAGTTCAAGGAAGCTCAGCCAGAGAAAATCTTTCAATAGTTAAAAGAACCTTTGGCACACTTGATGATGTTGAGTGGTACAAGACTTCTTGTGTTGTTTTCAATGCTTGGATGTGTGAAGGGGTGTCGGTCATTGATCATGATTGTACATGATTGTGCAGGTCGAGTGCATGGAAAAACTTGGCTATCCCTTGCACAACCAGTTTGGAAAAGATATGATACTGAATTCTTTTCCCTCTTCTTACCTTGACTTTCTCATCATTATAGAATGATGAGGCCTGTAGTAAACTACCATAGTTTGCTAGGATTGCTACATAACTATGAGAAGGATCACCAGCTCCATAAGGGGTTGGTAAATTTAGTGGGAGGTTCTTCGGCAAGGCATCATCCCTTTAAGAAAGGGAAGAAAAAAAATAAAAATAAGAAGGTACTGAGTACTAGGGCCAATCAGGCTAAGAAGAATACGCCTGATAAGAGCAAAGTGGAATGCTTCTTTTGCAAGAAATAGGGTCATTGGAAGAGAAACTATCCCCTTTATATTTCACCCATTGATCCACATAGGCCGAAGAAGAGGAAGCAGTAAGGAGTTGCTAGACAAGGTATTTATTTGACAATGCCTTATAATTTCTATCTATGATATTATTACTTGGGTATTGGATACCAAAAGTATTATTCATATTTGCAATTCATTACAAGGACTTCAAGTTAGTAGGAAAATTTAGTAGGGTGGAACGGGAGCTCCAAGAGGCTATTTTGGATCATTTCCTAGGAATAAAGCTTGACTTCCTGAATGCAGGTGAGGGGTTTGAAGACGAGCCTACTGGCACATCTATTGAAGCTTCCTTGCCGAGCCCATTCCTGAGCCCATGATCTGCTCACTGCTAATCCCATCCAAGCTGATCCCATCTCCACCATTAGGCCTACTTTTACTGATTCTCCTTTCTGGGTTGAGCCTTCTTCCGCTACCATCAATCCCAATGGGGAGGTTTGGAATTGAGACTATGTATCTTTTATTTCATTTCTTTGGGCTTGTAGTTTCTTGTGCTTTATAGCTTTCTTTCAAATAATGTAAGAGAGCTTTGAAAGTAATGAAATGAAAAATTATTTCTTTCACTTCTTGCATTTTATATTTATTATTTATAACTTTCTCAGGGTGCCCTTTTATTATTGGAGCCACCGATACCCACCAAGCACCTCCACTATGCCATTGATATTAGGCAATATTTATGAACAAGAGGCCCAGGCTAAAGCTGCAAAGAAGAAGGCCTTTGATCAAAAAAGGAAGCTATTGAAGGCATATAAGGCACTAAAAAGAGCCTATGAAAAAGTGGATCACTATCGCTCAAAATGTATTGGCTACATTCTAGAGAAAACTGTGCTTGAAATGACTTTCATCAAGGAGTGGGGAAAGCTATCGAAGAGAATTTATCAAGTTTCCTGGGGTGCTACTATTAGGATGGCTTGGCTGTGAGACAACTTACCTTTGCTTATGAAGAAATTTCAGGTTTGAACTTGCTGCTTGCATCTAGGAATTCTCATTGGGAGATGGCTACTTGGTCGACTGAGCTTCAAGATGAACTTCGCCGGACCAAAGGGTAGATTTCCAGCCCTGAGCGATTTATGAAGGGCAAGAGCATAGCGATCGGTCTGGAGTTTTGGAGGGCCACCTTTGGCTATTGTCCCCATATCAGTCAGGTCACCCCTAATGGAGTCACATCCATCACCACCCCAAAAGGGGACATGGCACACCCCAATGTCAGTGCCATGGAGAGTTCTGGGATGAGATCACGGCATTGGTCAGCATCATTTCATCGATCTAGTCAACAATCTAGATCATGTAGTAGCCATCGATCAAGCCATCGATCGGTCATAGAGCCATCGCTCTTCTGGCCTTCAGTCATGCTCAAAGGATTGTCATCATGTAGCTGGAGCTCAAGAAAAATAAGGGAGCGAGGCCATGGAGCAACTGATGTTCGATTGGGATCACCTAGTGGGATATAGCAACTTCAAGGACTTGATACGGATCCTCTACTCAACCCTTAATCTTTATCACTTGTCTCCTTCAGGTATGAGCATAGGTGATGTGGTGATGGTGGACACGAAGAAACCTGGGGTTATTCGGAAATGGAAAAAAAAAACTAAAGCAAACTAAGGATGTGTGATGGCTAAGAAGCCTCCCGAGACTAGGATAGGACGACCCCGAAAGTCCTAAAATAGCCAGACTCTTTTGATTTTCAGTTTTCTTGGCGGAGGTGGCGAAGGAAGGACGGAATTGGGAGACAGGGGACTGGAACTCATGGACCATGGGACTCATCCTAACGAAGAGACCTCTCACTTCTAAGGCATTACGCCCTCCTCGATACTTGGAGGTGCTAGGATGAATCTCAAGGTCACGAGGGGAAACAGGGAGAGACATGAAGATGGGAGAAAAGAATGGGGATTCCTGGGGCCTCACACCCCTCGACGTCCCGAAGGACGAAGGCAAACGAGCCTCAGCCCATAACCACACACAAGTAGAAAAACAGTCTCAAAAATTCATTTTCATCAACTAGTTTATTACAAGAGGAGTATGGGTATTTATAAATGCCCATATCTCTTTTGAAATTCAAAAATAAAATCCCCTGAAATCCTTCCTAGATTTGAATTCAAATTCAAAATGATTTGAATTCAAATTCAAAACCCAAATCCCAAATTTCCATTTTAAACCCACATTACAATCATGAAAAAATACCAAATAAATTCCTGTTATTTGAATTTTGAAATCTCTCTCTGCTCTGGAAATCATGCGACCCTGAAGATCGTGCAGCTCCAAAAATCATGCAGAACAGCCTTTCCCTGGGGTGCTTTGAGAAGCGTGCCAAAGCTTCTCGCGGTCAAGCCACAGGGGGGATCTCCGGCGGCCAGCCCAGCCTGCGGTAGTGGGGCGGCACGGCGGCGCGCCGACTGGCGGGCGACGGTGGTGGGGCGGCACGGCGGCGGCGTCACACGGATGCACTGGGCGGACGGATAACTCCCGCGTCCGTTCGTCTTCCCACAAGCGTGGGCGGCAGCTTCTCTGGCGAGGGCGGGGGCCAGCTAGCGTCGGTGGCGGTCTATCAAGGGCAGCCGGGGGTTGGGCATGGCGGATCGGGGACTGGTGGGGCAAAAAAAATCGAAAAAATGAACTCTCTGTGATTTCCTGGAGGTTGAAGAAGATAGGAATATATCTAAAATAAGTTGGGAATAACATCGGGATAAGGTAAGGATAATGGGAATAAGAAGAATAGTTGGGATAAGTATTTTTAAACTAAAAAATAAAAAAATCTAATAAAAGAAAAAGAAAACCTAGATGGGTTTCGGGTCCCCTATCATTCTCCTGCGGCACGAAGAACTCGACTCCGACAAGTTTGAGGATGAAGCAAATCCTAGTCCGTTGTTGGCTCTGATACCAATTTGATGTGGTGATGGCGGACACGAAGAAACCTGGGGTTATTCGGAAATGGGAAAAAAAACTTAAAGCAAATTAAGGATCGTGTGAGGGCTAAAAAGCCTCCCGAGACTAGGATAGGATGACCCCGAATGTCCTAAAACAGCCAGACTCTTTTGATTTTCAGTTTTCTTGGTGAAGGTGGCAAAGGAAGGACGGGGATGGAAGACAGGGACTGGAACTCACGGACCTCTCACCTCTAAGGCATTATGCCCTCCTCGATACTTGGAGGCGCTATGATGTATCTCAAGGTCACGAAGGGAAACAGGGAGCGACATGAAGATGGGAGAAAAGAATGGGGATACCTGGGGCCTCACACCCCTTGACGTCCCGAAGGACGAAGGCAAGTTGGGGCCTCACACCCCTCGACGTCCCGAAGGATGAAAGCAAACGGGCCTCAGCCCATAACCACACACAAGTGAAAAAACACTCTAAAAAATTCATTTTCATCAACTAGTTTATTACAAGAGGAGTATGGGTATTTATAGATGCCCATATCTCTTTTGAAATTCAAAAACAAAATCTCCTAAAATCCTCCCTATATTTGAATTCAAATTCAAAACCCAAATCCCAAATTTCCATTTTAAACACACATTACAATCATGCAAAAATACAAATAAATTCCTGTTATTTGAATTTTGAAATCTCCCTCTGCTCTGAAAATCGTCCGGCCCTGAAGATCGTGCTGCTTTGAAAATCATGCAGCTCCAAAAATCATGCAGAACAACCTTTCCTTGGGGTACTTTGAGAAGCATGCCAAAGCTTCTCTCGGCCGAGCCACAGGGGGGATCTCTGCCGGTCGGCCCAGTGGGCGATGGTGGGGCGGCATGGTGGCGCACCGGCGGGCGGGCGGCGGTGGCGAGGCTGCACGGCGGCGGCGTCACACAGACGCACGGGGCGGATGGACGCATCCCGCGTCCGTTCATCTTCCCATGGGCATGGGCGGCGGCGGACCCCACCGGTGGCCGGGTGGGGGCGACGAGCGGAGGGAATGGCGGTGGGCAATAGGCCGGTGGCTGTGCAGGGCGGCACGGCTGCAGGTTGGCGGACGGACGCCTCCCGCATCCATTCATCTTCCCACGGGCGTGGGCAGCGTTGGCGACTTCTCCGACGAGGGCGGGGGCCAGCGAGTGTCGGCGGCGGTCCGGCGGGGGTGGCCGGGGGTCGGGCACGGCTGATCGAGGACCGGCGGGGCAAAAAAAATTGAAAAAATGAACTCTTGTGATTTCCTGGAGGTTGAAGAAGATAGGAATAGATCTGGAATAAGTTGGGAATAACATCGGGATAAGATAAGGATAATGGGAATAAGAGGAATAGTTGGGATAAGTATTTTTAAACTAAAAAATAAAAAAATCTAAAAAAAAAAAGAAAACCCGGATGGGTTTCGGGTCCCCTATCAATAGGCAAGCTCATTATGGAACTTGAGATGAACTCAAGTCCTCCTCGGGAGGAAGAATATGGCACTTCTCATCGAGGGGTATCGCTTCCATTAGGAGATCCTCCAAAGAGCTCCAAGGTTGCAAGGAATCCATTGCCTACCATAAAGGAGGCCATAGATTTGAAGAATGATGAAGGCCAATATCAGAGGTGGGCTCTTGAAGTGATGATGATGACTGACCACTACCTGAGGTAGGCACCACGGACCCCAAGGTCAGGAAGGCTTAATTATGTTTTACTTTGTTTTGTTTTGACCCTTGTACGTCTTGTATCCTTTGGGCATTCTATTCAAAAAGTAAAAAAATCTTTTTCTCCTTGCTTAAGCTAGAATGATCTATCAAGTTATCTTGTCTGTCAATTATTTTATGGGTCCACGTGTAACTCAGGTTGTAGCTGTCAGCTACTTCTCAGGTCCCGATCATCCATGAGTTGGTTGCATAGTATCATGACCTTTCAAATATTTTAAGGCCTATGTCGATTGAGAGTTGGTTTGAACTTGGCAATTAGTCATCAAGGGACTCTAACCAATTTAAGGTCAATTGGAGTCGACAGGTGCTAATCATATGAGGGCACTGATCGAGCACTACTCAGTCACTTGGAACTAGTGGATGCTATATTGTATTTAAGGCTCTTACTGAGAGCTACTTGGTCACATGGAGCAAATGGGCATTGTGTTGGCCTCAGGGCTCTGATCGAGTGCTACTTAGACACTTAGAGCTATAGGGTGCTGATCACCTGAGAGCTCTAACTGAGAACTACTTTGTCATTGAAGCAATTGGGTGCTAATTGGCCTCGAGGCTCTAATCGAGCATTACTCAGTTACTTATAGCCGGTGGATGCTTTATTAGCCTTGGAATTATGATCGAGCGCTACTCGATCACTTGGAGCCAATGGACACTGATCACTTGAAAGCTCTAACCGAGTGCTACTGGTGCGGGCACCACAGCTCAAAAAAGAATTCAATCCAGTCTAATCAAGCCAGATTCATTATGGATCTCAGTGGAGTAAGTTTAGTCTACCTTTGGTTTCAATTTTATTTCTTTAATTGAACATGAGTCCTGTAAATAAGGAAGTTTATTTCTTTGATTATGTTTGATATGTGGAAGGAATTTGAATTCACTTCTTGGCCACCCAAAGCTAGGTGAGGTGTCATGCTTGGGTGTCTTCCATGTAGACTTTGAAAATGACATGGCCTCCAAGTAAGCTTGATGATGTGGCACCCATGTTGGCATGGTTCAACTCTCCTTCCACATAGCTAGCAACATCCCATGAAATTCTCCTTGCATTTAGAATCTTCAAATTGAATTGGAGGCTTATAAATAGCCCTCCAAACCCCTCTTGTAAAGACATTGATGATGAATGAAAGTTTCCAAATTTCTTCTTCCATTTGTGTTTAGCAAGTGACCTCCGAGAGAGAGAGGGTGAGAGGCCCAAAAGCTTTCCTTTTAAGCCGACCTAGCCACTTCCAAATTCCACCACAAATCCATACCAAGGTGCTGCTATTTTTTTTCAACCAAAGTGTTCCCCATCCACCAACCACGCAACCAATACTTTCAAGCTACAAGGCCACCTACTTCATCCTCCAAGGAAGCCTTCTACAACACCTCAAAGTGCTCTTCTTCATCCTTCAAGAGTTGCCATCTAAGTTCAGTAAATGGAGTTCCAATCAGCACACAACAAGGTGCCAAATCATCCATTATGATTCCCTACTACTTCAACCAATCCACCAACTTCACTACTTTTTAAACCCCTTACATTTTTCTCTTCTTGCCATTCTAAGTCACTAATTTTTTTCCTTTCTAGGATCCACCGGGATTGCGAGTTGAAGAGGAGGTTAATCTTGTCTTTGGTATCATCTAAACTGGAAGTCTTCATCCCATAGTGTGATAGTTTCAAGTTCTATCCAAGACTGCTGAAACTGGATCACCATTACAAGTGTGGGACTTCAATATTAGTAAGTAAACCTTCTTTGATTCTTAGATTTGAATATTTGAATGGTCTTTACCATAGTTAGAATGGTTTCCAACCATTAGGTCCAATCTTCTTAGATTAAACAAGAAGCCCTAGTTTGGGTTATCCCCTATCTAGTTTTCTTTCATATGAATCCTTTACTTTCTTATGAATGAATTTGTTTATGCTAGTAGGATTCATTGCTCAACCCAATAATTAATTCTCTAAGTTAGAACTCATCCTTGCATGCCACATCAAATTTGATATTAGAGCATGGTTGCATGAGTAGCATCATAATGATAGCAAGTATGTCTCTCTTTAAGTACTTGGATTGGGTGCTTCACCAAGGCCGCCGGTCATAGGAGAGAAGTAGGGCTACAAGACCCTCTCTTCCCATTCAATGGGGTCTCCTATGGCATGTAGGGGTGCCATTGTGATTTGACCTGTGAAGAAGAAAACCAAGAGAAAACTCATTCAGGACAGTTTCTGCATCCCGTAATTCCAATATATAGCCTGATAATTTAATTATTTCTATATGTAAAAAATTAGAAAATTATGATTTTTATTATTCTATATTTATCACATTTGAAACTATTTTTCAGAATTTTCTCCTAATTTATTTCAGTCTGTAGATTTTTACATATCTGTTTTTCTGCCTGAAAATAGTTTGTTTAAGATTTCGGCATGTTTTGTTTGGATTGAAACTAAATCACATCCAAACCCCCAAACCCAAGCCATTTTGCTTGATCACTTAACCAGCTGAAACTCAAGTCTGACACATCATAAATACAAAAAAAAAATTGATTTTTAGATTGCATTAGGGTTTCATATGCCATCATATGCATAACATACTCTAAGGGCAACAATATCATAAGATAAGGGAAGGAGGTCATTACCTTTCCTTGGCCCAAAAATAACCACCCTTGCATTCGAACCTAAGCCTAATTTAAAATCTATTAGCTACCTAATTATAATTAGGGACACCAATAAGTCAAGCTCAATTAGTGTGTTGAGACTAGTGTGATTCATTTCTTCATCTACTCTTAGAAAGTGGTGTCTAAGGTTAGAGATCCAAAGGCAAATGCCTTAAGTGAATTTGTGGTTCCTTAATTGGGTCCTCGGGAAAGCGGGGAGGGCCTCCCACAATCCCACCTCTTACATGGCCATTTGAAAGGGTATTTGTAGTCTTGATCTATACTTAGTTTATTCATACTACATTGAACTGCTAGGTCTAGCAAATCCTAGTACATTTTGTGTGCTTGATTACATTGGCCACTAGATTAAGGGTTCAATATCAATGGTGTTAACCCAATACAATCAAACCTTGGAGTCTAATGTTGAGATCATACTCAGGACATGTATAGAACAGTGTGCCCACATGAACAAAAGATTTGATCAAATGGAATTGAGTATTGAAAAGACCCATAAGACTCATGTCGTACCTAGATCAACATCCTTCAGTCCTAGAGTCCACCATCCCACCCCAAACCCAAATCAAGATTTTGTGTACCAAGATAAGAGGGTCATTAGGAACATTACGATAGAAGCTCCTTGGCACAATGTTCAGGGAAAGATGGTGTATTAGAGACACGAACCCAATAGGACCTAGGAAGAAATGAAGAGCAAGCTACGTGAAAGGTATATCCCTGCATCCTACCAACAAAATCTCCTAGACCACTTAGAGAGGTTGACCCAAGGTAATAGATCAGTCATTAATTATATTGATAGTTTCGAGCACCTAATGTGCTATATTGTGAATAAGGATCCATATGATATCCTAATCTGATTTGAAGAAGGTTTGAGGAAAGATATCCAGAAAGAAAAGTTTAGACATGATATCTATGGTGAGGACACCAGGATCAGATACAGATCACTGGATCCTATTTGGTTTACCTAGTCATGTGTCAAAGTTTTAAAAATTTTGTAATCAATTAAGATTGAGTCATGTAATAAGTTGGCATTAGTTGATTTGTCTCAACCCTCAACCTAGTCAGTATTTTAAGTCCTGTACATCAGTTATGAGTCCAGTATGAGTCCAAATTTTATATAAGAGAGGAGGTTATCCTATTTTGGAGTTCCACCAGGCCTCATTCAGGAGCCAAAAGATATTACATCAGCTTATGGGAGCTCAATTGACACCCAGGAGCCCTAAATGCCCTCCAGATGCCCTCCAGGTGCCCTGATTTACTCCAAATGCCATTTCAGATACCAAATTCCCTCCAGATGCTTCAAGAATATTTTATATTCTAGGAGCCCATGTTTTTCAGGTTATTCCAACACTCCAGGCCTTCAAATTCAAGTCCAAACACCAAGCCCAGATCCATTAAGAAGCAAGATTCCAAGAATATTCTCCTATCAGGCCACCCCAGCTTCCAGGACCCAAAGCCCTTGCACCAATCCAAAGGAGGACGACCCCTTGCTGCCCCTTGAAGCCCAACACACCTAGGATAGGCGTCTCCATGAGTTGACCAAGTCCAACATGGTGGAAGAGTTCAAATACAAGAAGGAGTTTGAGTTTTTATTTCATTCAACTTGTATACTCCTAGTTCTAAGTTTATTTTATAGTCTTTCTCCCACTTAATTATGTAAACCTATTCTAACTAGGAGAAGACTTGTAATCCCTTTAGGAGAGGGCATAGGAACTCTATAAATACCCCACCCACTCCCCCTCTTGTATTATCTCTTTCTTATGAATACAACTTGCTAAAATTTTGTGATATTGCCTCGTGTTTGGTGTTCTAGTGTTGGTTCTCTTGTTCTTGTGTGCTCTCCTTGTGTTCCCGGATTGAAACCCTACTACCCTAGCTTCCATCTGCATCTTTGGAGATCATCCATGCCCAGAGGAAGATGCCCTAGCTGCTACCCCAATCAAGCAACTGCTTCTTCCCCGGGACATCCGCACCTAAACCTAGTTCTTTAAATTCAAAACCCTAGTTCCTTTCCTATTTTTTTATTTGCTGTTTTGATTGACCCTGATGCTTGTAGGATCCCCGAGGTGCTTCACCTCCCCAGAGGAGGCCTTCTTTGCTTCCGGGACTGCCTAGATCAGCCATCAGATTCAAGGGAACCGAGGCTTTTTCATGCAGGCTCCAATCAGAGTGTGAGTGATCCTTTCTACTGCAAAGTTTTCAATCTCTGACTGGTAAAAAACCTTCCCTTCTTTTAATTTTTGATTTGATGAAGATAAGCTATCCTAAATCGAGAGTTTCTCAACTCTCGGGTCCTGGCTACTTATTATCTTGCATGAGATCTTTGCGATCATGATGATTCTTAGAATTGCTGAATATCCTGTTAGTCTTTACTTAACTTTAGAAATTTAGCCTACAAATTTAATATTTAAAAAATATAAGAAAACTATTTTACTATTTTTCCTGCATATATAGCATTCTTAGAGTTGTCCCGCATTAGTTTGGTATCAGAGCAGGTTTAGGATGGTTTTTATCTGCTTTGCATTCACAAACACTAATTTTTGCAACCTATCTACTGCACTACGTGTCTGTTTTGCATCTTATTTCGACCATCTAGGAATTTTATTTTTCTATGAAATTTGCATGAATTGTTTTCTATCTTGTCCTCTATTTTATCAAGATTTTTAATTAATTCTATAGAAACTAAATCATTAAAATTCAGTATATTAGAAACCCTAATAGAATCCTAAAAATTTATGTAGTAGTCCAAAAACCCTTGGATTTGAATCATCATTTGATTTTTGTTTTGCATGAAATTTGGTAGGTAAAATCATCACCATCCATCCTATGTTATAAAATCTTTTTGATTTTTTTCTACATTGGGATATATGCCAAATTCTGCATCATTTGTAACCCTAATTTTTTGATTTCTGATATTTTTGCACCTTGACTCAACCAAACCTAATCAACTTCCACACACCCCAATCCCAAGCCTAATTTGATTGCTAACCTAATCAACTTTAACCTAATTTATCATTTCATAAAATATACATAAAATATTTTTATTTTTTTGATTATTTTCGATTGCATCAGGACCATCGATTGCTACATCTTTAACCTAATCTTAAGGGCAACTCATATTTCAGATCAGGGCAGGATTTCATCACCTGTCCTGGGCCCAAAACAACCATCATCATACTAACCCAAGCCTAATTAAAATCAATTAGACTTAATTTGCCCAAGAGGGCTAGGAGACATCAACAGGTTAGGTCCGAGCTATGTGGGCCAACTAGTGTATTTAATCCTTTAACTATTACTGAAAGCTGGTGTCTAAGGCTGGGGTTCAAAGTCAAATGACCTAAGTGGTGTTGTAGTTTTTAATTGGGTCCCTGTAAAAGCAGGGGGGCCTCCCACACTCCCACCCCCTACCTGGCTAGCGGAAGGATTAGCTACTGGGGTAGGTGTAAGTTGAGCTGACCCATTCAGTTTTGACTCTAGGTCTAGCAAATCCTAAGTTTTACTAACCTTTCTTTTGCATGCTTAACTACATCATTTCATCTTGATTGTTTGAGTGATTGTATGACCACTAGACTAGGGACCCAATATCAAAAGTCTAAACCCCAACTAAACTCAACCATAGATCTCAATTTTGAGGCTTTCATAAAAGCCATGAATGACCAGATGGTTACCCAATTAACTGCCCAAATAAACCAATCCAATACCCAAACCCAAAATCAGTTAGCCCAGACCCAAAATCAGTTAGCCTAGATAAGCATTAGGTTTGACCAATCTGATACTAAGATTGACCAACTGATCCAATCAAGTAATCAAGCAATCCATAGTTTTGATCCATTAGATGACCAAGTAGGAACCCTAGGCAAGACCCATAGAGCTGAATCCCAGGAACCCATAGTCCCTAGATATGAACCCAGTATAATCTACTATCCCTCAGTCAACATGAACCCTATATGATTGATACCCCTAGATTTGAACCCATAACCTTTGAACCCATAACCTTTGAACCCATAACCTTTAAACCCATAACCTATGAACCCATAGCCCTTAGTTTACCACCCCTGTTACCCCAAACCTTAGTCAATTTTCCGTTAGCCAAACCCCTCTTACCACCCCATTGGTTTACCAAGATGATTTAGAAGAAAAAATATATGAGGCTGACCCAAGTCTGGTAGAGGAGTATGAAGACAATGAGTCTATTGAAGATCTAGAAGAGTACCCTATAGAAGACCCAGGATTAGTTGATTATGACCAAACCCAGATAGAAACCAATCCAATGTTAGTTCATCCAGTAGAAACCAAGGTAGAAGCCACCCTAGAGTTAACTGACTTTAACCACACCCAACCTGTAGTGGAAGAACCCTTAAACGAAGGAGACCATGAGGAATCTAATCCTACTATTAGAGCTTTACCTGAGGAGCCACTAGAAGAAAGCCCAATTAGAGAGCCCAGTCCTTTGATTTGTGAGCCAGAAGAGTTTATTAAAGACTTGACCTCTTTGAATCAGTATCCTCAGGATGAAGTCACCTCTTTAACTCCACTTGATCTCTTTCTTGAAATCAAAAATCCTTTCTTTCATTATGTAGACCCTTTAGATATGCCTCAAACCCATAAGGTAAATCTCATTAGTATAGGACTCATCCCTGAAACACTTTCTCGTCTCTTAGTTTATTTGAGTAACCCCGAACCCTTCTCTACATTCCACCCAATCAGACTAACCCTGAATCACTTCTTATTTTCTACCTTTTTTCTTAAACTTCTCCTAATTTTCTCATTATTAGATTGCATTTTATAGAAGTCAGCATACTGCATACATGCATTGTGCATATTGGGTTTGCATCTTACTTCTTGCATACCCTATAACATTTAGTAAGTATACATAGTAAATTCTCTTGTGCGTGCCATGCTAGGGTCAAACCCAAAGAGTTTATAGTCTATTAGGTTTTGTCCCTTAGAGAGTCCAATAAAATTTCCTTCGATAGGAAAGTTTAGTCGAGTCTAATAGGTATTAGTTGAGTCCAATAAAATTCACAGTCCTAAATTACATATCTACACCTACACTAGCATCTGCACAACATATGCGTCATGAAATTAGTCAAGAGTTGAATCTCAGTAATGAACTAAATAACAACTTGGCTAATTCCCAAAGAAAAGGTAAAGAATTTTATGCAGAGGATTTTGTAATTGTAAGGGAATTTTCTGCTCGCGAAGTTGGCCCATCCAAAATAATGAATAGTAGTGGACCTAATGCCTATGTGCCTGAGATATCACCTGATTTAGGTATTAGCTCTACTTTCATCATCTCAGACTTTGTAAATTCTAGGAAGCTAGCAGTGATACCCAGCGAGCCCCTTAAGCCACTCCCTTTTTTTGATAGAGAACCCACCCCAGAGCGACCACATATAATTTGGCCTTTTAGTGAGGTAAAGATTGAGAGAACTCTAGATGATCAAACTATCAATACCCAAGATAGAGGCTATCAGAGGTACTTGTTCTAGTGGCAAGGTCAGCCAGAATCTAAGGACTTGTAGAATGCTGGTGCGGATTACAATGCCTCAACCAGACACTCCTTGAGCCAAATTGACCCATACTTGATGGGGTCGAGTATCTCCCACCCCAGGAGAATTGGTGGGGACACCAGGATTAGACAAAGATCACAGGATCCCATTTGGTTTACCTAGTCATGTGTCAAAGTTTTAAAAATTTTGTAATCAATTAAGATTGAGTCATGTAATAAGTTGAGGTTAGTTAATTTGTCTCAACCATCAACCTAGTCAGTATTTTGAGACTGTACATCAGTTATGATCCAATATGAGTCCAAATTTTGTACAAGAGAGGAGGTTACTCTATTTTAGAGTTCCACCGGGCCTCATTCAGGAGCCAGAGATAATTACATCAGCTTATTGGAGCTCAATTGACACCTAGGAGCCATAAATGCCCTCCAAATGCCTTCCAGGTGCCCTGATTCCCTCCAAATGCCATTTCAGATGCCAGATTCCCTCCAGAAGCTTCAAAATATTCCATATGCCAGGAGCCCAAGTTTTTAGGTTATTCTAGCACTCCAGACCTTCAAATTCAAGTCCAAGCACCAAGCCCAGGTCCATTAAGAAGCAAGATTCCAAGAATATTCCCCTATTAGGCCACCCCAGCTTCAGGGCCCAAACCCATGCACCAATCCAAAGGAGGACGACCCCTTGCTTCCCCTTGAAGCCCAACACACCTTGGTGCGGGCACCAGACTCAGAAGAAGACTTTAGGGCTCCATCTGGATCTCTGATTGACCTTGCCCGAAGAATTAGGATTTTCTGGTTTTGTAATAAGGGTTGACCTGATCAACTCAATTTTGAGTCTGTAATTTTGTCATTTCAATTTTTGTTGGGTCATGTTGACTCAGTCCAAGTCCAAGGCCCAGGTAGGTGTCTTTCCCTTTGTCATAGGGCACCACATTTTCCAGCTACAAGTGGGTGCCACACTCCCTGCCACATCTCCATCCAGTGTACCTTGGTCCCCACGCCTCAAGTAAGCAGGTTCTTTTTTCTTGCACCACTTAGGGGAGAAATCCATCAAGATACCTTAATCCAAGGAGGAGCCAACTTCTTTCAAGATAAACCCAAGCCAGGATGGCAAGAATTTTTCTTGAAGAGAGGATCAAGGAGGTGCCCCACAATGTTCCATAAAAATCCAAGTTATAAAAGGGAAGAGAGCATGTCTTGGGGAGAAAATCAAGGAGGCACCCAAAAGTTTCCTAAAGTGCCAAAGCCATGAAAGGAAGAAGCCTAAACTTGTGGAGCAAGACTAGGAGGTGTCCAAAAGAGCCAAACCATGAAGGAAAAATCCTTGATTCATGGAGAGATACTAGGAGACACCCCCATAACCTGCCATTTGGAGCTGATTTTCAAGTTTTCTTGGAGTTTTTGGGCTGCCCACTCATGGAAGGAGTCTTGGGAAGAGAATTTGATGCCTAAAGTGTGGGTTAGTCCTATTAGTCCCACATGGAAAGTGTATGAAATTTTATTTCTTTGTTATGTCTATATATTCAACTCTATGTAACTCTTGAATTAAAAAATAATGATGAATGAAATCAATTTATTTGTGAGCAACTTTGTGTTTCTCTCTTCCGCACTTGTATTCAAGTGTTGAGCTCCGTGAGGGAGTAAATCTGGGTTCCCTAGGAACCTTGAGGAGGTGTGAGATCTCCAATCCCAAAACTCTAGCTTAGTCCACCCATCTCTACTCCACCACCACCAAACCCTAATTTTCCATCTACATCCCACGGCCCCTCTCTTCCACATAGAGGCCGGCCACCAGCATCCAGGTTCAGATCAACTGTTTCAACTACAGAGCAAGTTCAAAGAAGAGTCAGATCAGTATCAAGATCTTCGGAACTTCTACATCCAACAATCTTCATTAAGTCCTCAGGTCAGTGTTTTCTTTGAGTTTCTGGTTCTTTTTTCTTTTGTTCTTCTTCTTCCAGATCCTGAGTTCGAGAAGGAGGCCAACCTTTCCATAGGACTACAATCCGAGGATCCATTGCAAAGATACCCCGTCTCCAAGGATCCTACAATCTGCTCGAGAGTGTCCTCCAATTGAAGCAACGAGAGATATCACTGCTAGGTAATAAGAACCTTCCCTTCTCACTTTGTCTGTTTCATTGAAACTCAGAGCAAACCCTAGATCTGGGGGTTTCTCAATCCCCAGGGATCCTACTTTTGAGTTACTCTGATAATCCACTCCTTTAATTGTGCTCTCTGTCATTTCTTAGTTTCTTTCAACATTAGTTTATCTTTCCTTTGAGTCAAAGCCGACTTCTGAAAATATAAAAAAAAATAACAAAAAAAATACATTAATTTTAATTTACTTCCGCATCGCATCATCTCTTTCGTTCTGCATCATTTTTGGTATCAGAGCTTCCATTCTGCATCATTTTTGGTATCAGAGCTTCTTTGTTCTGCATCAATTTTGGTATCAGAGCCCTGTCTAGGGTTCTTTCTTGTGTGATTATTTTTTTCGTTCCCTTTTACTTTTGCTTCCTGGAGTAGACTCCCCTGGCCGTCCGGTCCTAGGAACAAGCAAGACGCAAGCCTCCTCCTCCCATTCCACGGGGGTTCCTAGGGCGTGTAGGGGTGCCACTGGGTTATAACTTCTGGGCAGGGATTGTAAACGGGACACACGTTCTATTTTCTGCCAGTAACTACCCTGTTATCCAAATTATTTCTCCCTACAAAAAAATCCAAATTAAGTAATTCTTATTTTTCTGGAACCATTATAATTGAAAGTAATTTATATTAAATTTTCATGATTTATTAATTCTGTAGATTTTCTGAGATCAATTTTACTGCTGTTCTATTTTCTTTATTTTCTGCAAGCTGTTTTTATTTGAGTGTGCATAAATTGAATCTATCTTAAGGGCACCGAAGTTGTAACATAAGGGGAGGATTGAGACCCTCTCCTTAGCCCAAAACCACCTCCCGTGCATTCGAACCTAAGCCTTAATCTTAAAATTAATTAGACCTAATTTGCCCTAGTGGGCTAGGGACACCAACAAGTCGGGTCAGGCTAGTGTTGAGTCAGTTTGTCTAGTTACTCTGTGTGTGCTTTGTACTCAGTGTCTAGAACGGTGGTTCAGGGATTCTATCTCGAAGGGCTTGTGTGCTGGTCCGCCTACCTGGCCAATCACTGATTGGTGTCTAGGATTGGCAATTAGGGACCTAACACTCCCCTTACACCTACCTGGCTGAGTCCCGAGTTACTACAGGCTAGCTTGCCACTTTGATTGGGCATCTAGTTTGGGCTCTAGGTCTAGTTAGCCCGTAGTCGTTTCAGTCAAGTCTCATTTGGTGTGCTTGCATGCATCATCATGTCCACCCGGAACGGAGTACCCTACCAACCTGGTCAAACCCAACCTGATTTAGAGGCCATGATTAGAACTCTTACCAAAAGTATGATCAAATTGAGTCAGGATATGAATGAGGGTTTTGCCCAGTTTAGAGACCGAGCCCAGGGACTTGAGAAACATAGACATCAAAATTGGACCCCTGATCCAAAATTTAATAGGCCCCAACCTCACCCATGCCAGGAGACTAGGAGGACCTTATACCGTGATCCCGAGCATAACCCTAGGAGCCTATATCCATACTTGGTTGACTCAGAAAAGGGACCTGTTAGGAACACCGAACCTTATGCACCCACTTTTGATGGAAGACAAGAGACATATATTAAGTGGGAAGAACAAATGGATCAATATTTTGAGTGCACTAACATATCGGAATTAGGACAAGTTAGGTTGGCCAAAACCAAGTTCACCAAACATGCTAGGTCGCATTGGTATGCTATTGAGCGTGAGTGTTATCAAAGAAAAGAGGAAATATATACTTGGAGAGATATGAGAAGTAAGTTGAGAGATAGGTACCTAGGTAGATCCTATGAGAAAAGACTTTTAGACCAATGGTACCAATTGCAACAAGGTAATAGGCCTGTGTCTAAATATATTGAGGACTTCCAGTGGTATGACATGAAATGCAATACCATTGAGACCGAAGCTCAGATCACATCGAGGTTTAGGGTTGGGTTACACCCAGACATTTATAAGAAGCTATGCCTTGAAAAGACCAATAAGTTAGACCGAGCCTACCAAGAAGCCCAAGACTATGAGTGGTCTTTAAGATATAACCAATCAAGTACTTTGGACTTAAAGCCAACCTCTACCAACTTGAGTCAAGTTCCGATTGATCCGACACCCGTAGTGAACCAAACTCTTGTTTGTCAATTCCCACTTGTGTCACCTCTTGACCAGAAGGATAACACTGAGAAGTAGTTAGGCATGGTCATCCCAAAATTAGTTGACCCGACCAGAGCCATACTTAAAGAGGAATCAAAGGAGAATAGATTAGAACCTTTCAGTGAGATTGAGGAAGAAATATATGAGCCTGACATAAGTTTGATAGATGAATATGAAGAAGAAGAATTTAAGGATATCTCTCCCGATAATTCAATTAACCAACTCCTACCTAATGGGATTATTGAGGGGACCCCTGCCACTCAAGGAATTCAGGAGCTAACCCTAAGAGAAGACCCTTTTGAGGAAGTTCAAGAAGAGGAAATTACACCCAATGAATGTTTAAGTGAGAATACCCCTGAACTCATTGAGGAATCCAAAGAAGATACCCCTGAGTCAAATCTGGTAGAGAAGTGTGAAGAAGGAAGGGGTTCACAAGAATTGCCCATTGGAAAGGTCCAAGAATAAGAAAAAGACAGTAGCTTAGAGGACTTTCTAAATAAACATTCCAAAGACCTTCCTGATAACCTTCCATCTTCTAGGAGCATCCAGCCTACCCTAGAACTTGCACTTGTAGACCCTCCTAGAGCAAATCATGAGGTTTGGATGAGTGCACCTATAGAACAATGTCCTCATTTTAAGGTCGTCATGAATAACCAAGGTATGTTTCTTGTTTCCTATAAGCCACCTCAAAACTCTGATTCTTATTTCCTACCCTTCCCTGAATCTTCTCATGTTTCTAGAGCTATGGGATTACACTTTACTGAGATTTCTAGGTTGCAAGACTCCTTAGAACCTATTAGGTTTGCCACCTACTTCTGGAAGACCTTATGGCACCTACTAGGCATCCATAATAAGTTTTCATGCTCTGCATGCCCTCCTCCGACCCAAGGTCAAACTTAGAGAGCCTTAGTTTGTTAGGTTTAGACCTAGGGTTCTTTTGGAATAAAGTCCATTCTTTAGGAATGCATCATCAGTCTAGTTTAGTTTTTCTTGACCCTTTACCAGGTTTTGGCTCAGATTTTGGTTTGATTGAGAGCACCAGGAATTGGGATTTGTATTTTGTCCAGGGCTGAAATTGCATTCAATGTTTCGATCAATAGGTCTATAGGCTAGAGTCCCTTTGAAATTGTTCATGGATACAAGCCTCACACACCACTTGATCTGATTTCACTATTAGCGCACACACACAAGTCTCTTGATGCACTTGCATAGCATGTAAAGGACTTGCATAAAGAAATTCATGCCAAAATAACTTTAAGTAATGAAACTTATAAGAAGTTGGCTGATTCTCAAAGACGAGTCAAAACTTTTGTTGAGAGAGACTATGTAATGATTAGGTTAAGGCCTGAGCGATTTTCTCCTGGAACCGTTAGAAAGTTACATGCTAGAGGAGCTAGACCATTTAGAGTAGTGAAGAGAGTAGGATCCAATGCCTATGTGCTCGAGTTGCCTCCAGAACTAGGCAATAGCTCTACTTTCAACATTACAGACCTAGTAGAGTACAGGGAGCCAGCTATGATTCCCAGTGAGCCTTTTGAACCTAATCCTGTTATTGAGAGTGATCCCGATCCTGTGTGTCCACCAACAAACTGGCCTTTGAGGAAAGAGCAGATTGAAAAGATCCTGGATGATCAGGTTATCTCTACTCGTAATTGAGGATACCAAAGATACCTGGTCCGCTGGCAAGGAAGGCCAGACTCTGATGACTCTTGGATCTCCTGAGAAGAACTACAAGATTTGGATCCGGACCACTTGGAGAGATACCAGAGCCAACTTGAGCCTTACTCGACAAGGTCGAGTTCCTCCCACCCCGGGAAAATTGGTGCGGGCACAGACTCAGAAGAAGACTTTAGGGCTCCATCTGGATCTCTGATTGACCTTGTCCAAAGAATTAGGGTTTTCTGGTTTTGTAATAAGGGTTGACCTGATCAACTCAATTTTGAGCCTGTAATTTTGTCATTTCAATTTTTGTTGGGTCATGTTGACTCAATCCAAGTCCAAGGCCTGGGTAGGTGTCATTCCCTTTGCCATAGGGCACCACATTTTCCAGCTAAAAGTGGGTGCCACACTCCCTGCCACATCTCCATCCAGTGTACCTTGGTCCCCATGCCTCAAGTAAACAGGTTCTTTTTTCTTGCACCACTTAGGGGAGAAATCCATCAAGATACCTCAATCCAAGGAGGAGCCAACTTCTTTCCAGATAAACCCAAGCCAGGATGGCAAGAATTTTTCTTGAAGAGAGGATCAAGGAGGTGCCCCACAATGTTCCATAAAAATCCAAGTTATAAAAGGGAAGAGAGCATGTCTTGGGGAGAAAATCAAGGAGGCACCCAAAAGTTTCCTAAAGTGCCAAAGCCATGAAAGGAAGAAGCCTAAACTTGTGGAGCAAGACTAGGAGGTGTCCAAAAGAGCCAAACCATGAAGGAAAAATCCTTGATTCATGGAGAGATACTAGGAGACACCCCCATAACCTGCCATTTGGAGCTGATTTTCAAGTTTTCTTGGAGTTTTTGGGCTGCCCACTCATGGAAGGAGTCTTGGGAAGAGAATTTGATGCCTAAAGTGTGGGTTAGTCCTATTAGTCCCACATGGGAAGTGTATGAAATTTTATTTCTTTGTTATGTCTATATATTCAACTCTATGTAACTCTTGAATTAAAAATAATGATGAATGAAATCAATTTTTTGTGAGCAACTTTGTGTTTCTCTCTTCCGCACTTGTATTCAAGTGTTGAGCTCCGTGAGGGAGTAAATCCGGGTTCCCTAGGAACCTTGAGGAGGTGTGAGATCTCCAATCCCAAAACTCTAGCTTAGTCCACCCATCTCTACTCCACCACCACCAAACCTAATTTTCCATCTACATCCCACGGCCCCTCTCTTCCACATAGAGGCCGGCCACCAGCATCCAGGTTCAGATCAACTGTTTTAACTACAGAGCAAGTTCAAAGAAGAGTCAGATCAGTATCAAGATCTCCGGAACTTCTATATCCAACAATCTTCATTAAGTCCTCAGGTCAGTGTCTTTCTTTGAGTTTCTGGTTCTTTTTTCTTTTGTTCTTCTTCTTCCAGATGCTGAGTTCGAGAAGGAGGCCAACCTTTCCATAGGACTACAATCCGAGGATCCATTGTGAAGATACCCCATCTCCAAGGATCCTACAATCTGCTCGAGAGTGTCCTCCAATTGAAGCAACGAGAGATATCACTGCTAGGTAACAAGAACCTTCCCTTCTCACTTTGTCTGTTTCGTTGAAACTCAGAGCAAACCCTAGATCTGGGGGTTTCTCAATCCCCAGCGATCCTACTTTTGATTTACTCTGATAATGCACTCCTTTTAATTGTGCTCTCTATCATTTCTTAGTTTCTTTCAACATTAGTTTATCTTTCCTTTGAGTCAAAGCCAACTTCTGAAAATATAAAAAAAAATAACAAAAAAAATACATTAATTTTAATTTACTTCCGCATCGCATCATCTCTTTCGTTCTGCATCATTTTTGGTATCAGAGCTTCCGTTCTGCATCATTTTTGGTATCAGAGCTTCTTTGTTCTGCATCACACCTAGGATAGGCATCCTCCATAAGTTGATCAAGTCCAACATGGTGGAAGAGTTCAAATACAAGGAGTTTGAGTTTTTATTTTATTCAACTTGTATACTCCTAGTTCTAGGTTTATTTTATAGTCTTTCTCCCACTTAAATTATGTAAACCTATTTTAACTAGGAGAAGACTTGTAATCCCTTTAGGAGAGGGCATGGGAACTCTATAAATACCCCACCCCCTCTGCCTTTTGTATTATCTCTTTTTTATGAATACAACGTGCTGAAATTTTGTGATATTGCCTTGTATTTGGTGTTCTAGTATTGGTTCTCTTATTCTTGTATGCTCTACTTGTGTTCCCGGATTGAAACCCTACTGCCCTAGCTTTCTTTCATCTGCATCTTTGGAGATCAGCCACAACCAGAGGAAGATGCCCTAGCTACTGCCCCAATCAAGCAATTGCTTCTTCCTTGGGGCATCCACACCTAAACCTTGTTCCTTCAATTCAAAACCCAAGTTCCTTTCCTATTTTTTTATTTGTTGTTTTGATTGACCCTGATGCTTGCAAGATCCCCGAGGTGCTTCACGTCCCCAGAGGAGGCCTTCTTTGCTTCCAGGACCATCCAGATCAGCCATCAGATTCAAGGGAACCGAGGCTTCTTCATCTAGGCTCCAATCAGAGTGTGAGTGATCATTTCTACTACAAAGTTTTCAATCTCTGACTAGTAAGAAACCTTCCCTTCTTTTAATTCTTGATTTGATGAAGATAAGCTATCCTAAACCGAGAGTTTCTCAACTCTTGGATCCTAGCTACTTATTATCTTGCATGAGTTCTTTGCGATCATGATGATTCTTATAATTGCTGAATATCCTGCTAGTCTTTACTTAACTTTAAGAATTTAGCCTACAAACTTAATATTTAAAAAATATAAAAAAAATAGTTTACTATTTTTCTTGTATATTTAGCATTCTTAGAGTCATCCCACATCAATCAATAGTTTAGAGCAAGCCTATCGAGTAGCCCAAAACTATGAGAGGTCCTTAAGGCATGCCAAATCAAGTACTTTGGACCTAAATCCAACCTTTACCAGCTTGAGTCAAATCCCTATTAGCCCGACATCTAGTGTGAACCAAACTTTTATTGGTCAACCCTCACCTGTATCACCTCCAACCCAGAAAGATGACATTGCAAAGAATTAGGTATGGATGACCTAGGATTAATTGACCAAAATGAAGCCATATTGAAAGAACAATTAGAGGAGGTAGAATTAGAACCCATTGTAGAAGTATATGAGGCTGACATGAGTTTAGTAGACAAATACGAAGGAGAAGACTTTGAGAAGGATAACTCTAGTACCTTATCCAAGGAAACCCTAGGAGACGGTGAAATTATAGAGCCTAGTCCTAAAGTGCCAGAACGATAGGAAATTAGTAAGGACTTGGTTCCTATTAGTCAATACCCTCAATAAGAGCCCACTCCTTTAGCCTCAACCCGAGACCTCATTCTGTTTCCTTATAAAGAGTTCATTCCTCTAACCCTAGTTGATGACCTTTTTCTGGAATTGACTAAGTCTTCCTTTCCTGAAAACCCTATACTTGCAATGACCAAATTCTCAATCTTTCAATTTGACCTTATGTCACCCATAGATCGATGCTCAAATCTTAAGGTCATCCTAAGTAACCAAGGTCTATTTCGTGCTTTCAATAGACTGTCCTAAGACTCCGATATCCTGTCATACCCTAAGGCCTCCAATGTTTCCCAAACTTTCAAATTACACTTTGTTGAGGTCGTTCAGTTGCACCAGTTCTTTGAGTATATTAGGTTTGCAACCTACTTTTGGAAGACCTTATGGCATTATTTAGGAATCTATTATAAATTTTTGTGTGCATACCAAACCAGGATCAAACCTAGAGAGTCTATAGTCTGTTAGGTTTAGATCCAAATGATGCAGAACTAAAATGCATGCAAAGTTATTTTTGTATTTTTATAGGTTAAGTTATGAATCTAAATCCTGAAGATCATGCCATGAATCTAAGTAGAGAATTCTATGCAAAATATAAGCAACAGCATGCAAGATAGAACCTAAAAAGCAATAAGAAAGAGGACCACCGAGGCTGAGAAATCTCGGTTGGGCTAGTTCCCCTTCAATAATGCTACTGGCAAGCAGAGGAGGTGTACCTAACAATGGTTGAAGTGACTGATGAAGATCGTAGATGAAGGGATCGTTCTCACTCCCAGATGCGGCCTGGATGATCAAGCCGGAGACCCACGGATTCTCGGCTTTCAACTCGGTGATCCGATCACTACCTGGCTAGAGTTGTTGGATTCATAGAAGTCAAGGGACCTGCAAACAGCCTGTTAAGGATTAGAAAACAAAGCAAGGATGAAGAAATAAAGTTAAAACAGCAAGGGAAAGAGAAAGTTTGATGTGGGTGGCCAAGGCTTGAAGAAGTGGATGGTAGCTGGAGAAAGGGCGCAGGACACAAGGAGGAAGGAGGGGCTCACACGGAATCCCCTTAGCACACAGTAATAAGCACACAACAGTTGGAAAACTCATTTATATTCATCAAAATTATCTTCATACAAGAGAAGAGAGTCTCTTAAATAGACTCACAAACTTGCCCCCCAAGTAAGGATACAAAAGACTTTTCCTACGAATTTGAATCCCACTCAAACCCTAGCAAGAATACATGGTAGGTCTAGGATTTGGTTTCCCTCAAATTGCTCCCTTTCTCTCTTGCCTTGGTCGGCCAAGGGAGGTGACCCTAACTGGCCGACCAAGGGGGTGGTGACCATAGGGTGGATGGCGCCCTAGCACCTCTCCTGGGCCTTGGCTGGCCCATTTTTGCTTCAGGCTATGATCCAGGGCTTCCAATGTGGCTCCAGGGCTTCAGATATGGCTCTAGAACTTTCGATTTCTTCTACTGGGCCATCCATGGTCTTCATAACTTCAAGCTGGGTTGATCTTTACTTGTACTGGCTTGGTCTTCACTTGTACTGAGTCTTCACTAGACTTGGACTAACATGTATAGGACTCAGAAAGAAAACTAACTCAATATGAGCTGACTAGTACAGGACTCAAATAATAAAAATGACAACTCAAATAGGCTAAGCCCTTATTACAAATGGACTCAAACACTACTAAGTAATCCGTAAAGGGTTTAGAGTCCTCTGTCTTATTCTGGTGCCTCTAGTGTCTGCACCAATTCTACCGGGGTGGAACTCGACCCTGTCGAGTATGGATCACATTGGTTCACATATCTCTCGAGAAGGTCTGGGTCGAGGCACTGCAAGTCCTCTCGAGAAATCCATGAATCATCCAACTCTGGCTAAATTTCCCATCGGACCAGGTAGCGTTGATAGCTGCGGCCTCGGGTCATGATGGCTTGATTGTCCAGGATATGCTTGATCCGTTCTCCTCTCTCAGGCTAATTTATTGGTGGACACTCTGGGTTAAGGTCACTCATAATGGAAGGAGTAGGTCCAAAGGTCTCACTGGGTATCACTACCGGTTCCCTATGCTCAACCAGGTCTGCGATATTGAAGGTAGAACTAATGCCAAAATCCAGAGGCAAATCTAACACATAGGTATTTGGTCCAACCTTTTCTATCACTTTAAAAGATCCGGCCCCATGCGCATGAAGCTTTGTAACGGTCCCGGGTGGGAACTGATCAGGCCTAAGCCTAATCATGACAGAATCTCCTACATCAAATTCCTTAGCCCTTCTTCAGAAATTAGCCAGTTTCTTATATGTTTCATTGCTTAGGTTAATCTTTTGGCTAATGTCCTTATGCAAGTCTCTAATATGCTGTGCGAATGATTCTACAGACTCTGAGACTCGTGCATGAACAGATAAAGGAATCAGATCAATGGGGCAATTAGGCTTATACCCATGGACTATCTCAAAAGGACTCTTGCCCGTGGTCCTATTTACTGAGCTATTATAGGCAAACTCCACTCTAGGCAACAATAGATCCCAATTTTCAATGTGTTCACCTACCAGGCATCTAAGGAGGTTTCCTAGGCTACAGTTCACCACTTCGATTTGGCCATCTGTTTGGGGGTGGTAGGCTGTAGAAAACTTAAGCTTGGTCCCTAACAGGTGCCAGAGGGTTTTCTAGAAATAACTGGTAAACCTAACATCCCTATCTGATACGATGGTCTTGTGTAGGCCATGGAGTCTAACCACATTGTCTAAGAAAATCTTGGCTACTTTAGACGCATCAAAGGTCTAGGAATATGGTATGAAGTGAGCCATCTTAGAGAACCTATCGACCACTACAAAGATAGAATCGTGTCTTTTCTAGGTCTTAAGTAATCCTAACACGAAGTCCATATTGAGATCCTACTAAGGGTGATCAGGCACTGGTAAAGGTGTGTAGAGACTAGTGTTTTGCTTCAGCTATTTTGCAACAGCACAAGTTCTACACTTGGCTACAATCCGAGCAACATGCCTTTTCAAACCTGGCAATAAAACTGGTCTTCTATCGCTAAAATGGTCTTATTCTTACCAAAGTGACCAGCTAATCCTCCAGCATGGGTCTCCCAAATCAGGAATTCTCTAAGAGAAGTTCTAGGGATATAGAGTCTTTTATTGTTGGAATAGGTAGCCATCCTGAATGGTATACTTACTATGGGTACTGGATGGTCCTAGCCTAAGGGTCTGGTAAATGTCACCAAAGTCTAGACAGGCTTCATACTCTTCCTTTAATCTATCAAACCCTATGACTTGGGTACTGACTGAACCTAAAAGCAAAGACCTATGGCTAAGGGCATCAACTATCTTATTATCGATTCTAGCATGGTGTTTCAGGACAAAGGTGTATGCCTGAATGTACTCGATCCATTTACCGTTCCTTAGATTGAGTTTCTTTTGGGAGTTTAGGAATCGGAGTGCCTCATGGTCAGAAAATAAGACAAACTCCTGTGGTAGTAAGTAATGTCTCCAATATCTAAGGGCCTGGACTACCGCATAAAATTCCTTGTCATAGGTAGAGTACTTAAGTTTAGCCTCATTCAGCTTCTCACTAAAAAAGGCTATAGGGTGATTTTCTTTACTCAATACCCTACCTATTTTTACTTCCGAGGCATCGCAAGCGACCTCAAACACCTTAGAGAAATCAGGTAATCTAAGGGTGGGTGCATGGGTCATCTTATCCTTAAGTTCTAGGAAGGCCTTATCAACTACTTTGGTCCACTCAAATGTACCCTTCCTAATGCAATCGGTTATAGGTGCGATGATAGTACTAAAACCCTTAATAAATCTCCTGTAAAAGGTTGCTAGGCCATGGAAACTATGTACATCATGGACACTAGTGGGTATAGGCCACTCAACAATTGCCCTAACCTTTTCAGGATCTACAGAAACTCCCTCAAGGGTGAAAAAATAACCTAGGAAGATAACCTTATGTGTCATGAACTCACATTGCTTAAAGTTAGCATAGAGGCTATTCCTCCTAAGGGTCTAACATACTAACCTAAGGTGACTAAGGTGGTCATTTTTAGTCCTGCTATAAATCAAGATATCATCAAAATAGACCACAACAAATTTT
This sequence comes from Areca catechu, assembly GCA_021397845.1. Lineage (NCBI taxonomy): Eukaryota > Viridiplantae > Streptophyta > Magnoliopsida > Arecales > Arecaceae > Areca > Areca catechu. The sequence goes on from CM038053.1 coordinate 69,126,654, forward strand.
CCAATTTATTCTTTCAAGACTTGGGTCATAATCCTCATAAATGTACTTGGTGCATTTGATAGGCCAAAAGGCATCACAACCCACTCAAACAGGCCATCCTTAGTCTTGAATGTGGTCTTCCACTCATCCCCAGGTTTAATCCTTACCTGATGATAGCTGCTCTTAAGGTCTATCTTTGAGAAAACTTTGGCACCGGCCATCATATCTAGCATGTCATCCAATCGAGGGATGGGGAACCTAACTTCACAATTATTTTGTTGATGGCTCTACTATTTATGCACATCCTCCAGGTACTATCTTTCTTAGGGGTTAGTAGAGCAGGGACTGCACATGGACTCAAGCTCTCCCTAATGAAACCCTTCCTAAGTAACTCTCCCACTTGTTTTTGTAATTCTTGATGCTTATTGGGGTTCATTCTATAGTGAGGAAGGTTTGGTAGTGTGGCTCCTGGGACCAGGTCTATGGCATGTTGGATGTCTCTAAGGGGTGGCAATTGATCAGGTAAATCATCAAGGAAGACATCCTCAAATTCTTTAAAAGCCTCAACAATTTTTGGAGGGTGTTCCTTTTGGGTTGGCTCATGGATTTCTTTGGTGGTCAAGATCCAAATAGGGTTACCCTTAGCAATCTCTTTCTCTAACTCCTTAGCCTTAATCAGATTAACTCTTGGTTTCTTGTCCTTAAGGCTACTAGAACCTCTCTTAACTGGGTCTCTTGGTGGAGTTGTGTGGATAACAAACTTATTCCCATGGTGGCTAAAAGCACAGACATTGGTTCGACCAAACAGGGTTGCATCATGATCATAAAGCCAAGGTCGACCTAAAATGATACTACTTACTTCCATGGGAAGGACATCACACCAAATCTTTTGCTCATAGGATTGCAGTTTAACGAAGATTTGGCACCTAGATTTCATATGGATGGAGGTGGAATCTATCCAAGAAACCTTATAGGGGCTAGGATGGGAAATTATGGTCAACCCTAAAGATTTGACTGTACTAGCAGAGATGGCATTGGCACAACTCCCACTATCTATGATGATCTTAAAAACCTTACCCCCTATCTTAACTAAGGTTTATAGGATGTTAGTCCTACACCAATCTTCCTTAACTGGGGTTTGGGTCAAGATGCACCTAACCATGCCTAACAAGTCCTCAGACTCAGGTATCTCATCCTCTTTATCATACTTGTCCAACAACTGGTCATCAGCCTCATAGATTTCTCTCTCAAGTTCAGCTATGGGTTCAGGCTCCTCTTCCTCTAGCTCACCTAAGTGTAGGGCACAAACTAGGCACTGGCTAGCAAAGTGGCCTGGTTTTCAATATTTAAAATAGGTCTTCTAGGGATTGGGACTCCTGTGGACCTCTATAGATTTACCTCTATCATCTCTACGGGTCAAAGGAGTACTAGGCTGGGGTCGACTCGGGTCAGGGTGGCTCGGACTGGGTTGACTCAGGCTAGGTCGGCTAGGGTTGGGTCAACCCTGGTGGGACTCGCTAGCTCCTGGGTACTGACTAGGGTATCTAGTGGACTCGGGTCTATGGTAGATGGGCCCTCTTTGAAAATTCTCATAATCCCTAGCAATCTGGTAGACATGGTCCAGGTCACTAACCTCTCTCATGTAGAGCTCCCTCTTAATATCATCTCTAAGGCCAGTCCTAAACCTAGATAGGACAACATCCTCATCCTCATCTAAATCACATCGCATGGAATACTCATCAAATTTTGTGATGTACTCATCTACACTCTTGCTGCCCTGACTCAATCTTTGCCACTATCCAACAAACCATGATGATATGAGGTTGGAACATATTTTTCTCTAAGCTTAGCCTTCATGGCCCTCCAAGTGACTATGGGTTCATGGCCTCCTAGTCTAAGTGCTCTCTCAACATTAGCCCAATATAATCTGGCCTGGCGGACCAACTTAAGCTTGGCAAACCTATACTTACGCTCCTCAGACATATCGTACCACTCAAAATACTGGTCAACTTCTCCCTTCCAATCTGTATAGACCTTTGGGTCAAGACAACCATCAAAAGTGGGTGCATCAAGTTTATTATTTTTATAGGCTCTGTCTTCCTGGTCTATAAAATCCTAATTGGGTCTTCTTGGACGAACCTCTTAGACTGGGTCATGATGATGGGCTCTCCTAGGTTCAGCCTCAAGGTAGGGATCAGGGTTTGGGGTCCTCCTAGGGTCAGCCTCATAGTAAGGATCATGGCGAGGGGTTCTCCTAGGATGGGGAGGTGACTCAAGACCTATTTCAGAATGGGACGTATGTGTCTCCTCTAGTGTTCCTAGCCTATTCTTCATCTAGTCAAACCTCTGATTCGCCTGGGTGAAGGTTTGGGCTAGCTAATCAGTAAGGGCTTTAATCTAGGCTTCCAGCTTATCCATGGGTTCAGCCAAAGGTGGAGATGGAGGATGAAAAGGGACTCCTAATCTAGTGCACATGCAAGACTCAAACAAGTCGACTACGGGTGCCTAGACCTAGAGCCCAATCAGAATGGGTTGACTCAACTTACACATAATTCAACTCCTAGTCCTTCAATTGGCCAGGTAAGAGGTAGGATGGCGGGAGGCCCCCCTGCTCTCGCAGGGACCCAATTAAAGAACCACCGATTCTCTTAGGTCATTTGACACTGTACCTCTAGCCTAGACACCAGCATCCAGTAATAGGAGATGAATTGGATACATTAGTTTTCCCATAAAGGCTGAACCTGACCGATTGGTGTCCCTAGCCCACTAGGGCAAACTAAGTCTAATTAATTTTAAATTAGGCTTGGGACTAAATGCAAGGGTGGTGGTTTTTGGGCTAAGGAAAGGTAATGACCTCCTTCCCTTATCTTGGATATTGATGCCCTTAAGTTAATTATGCAATGATGGCAGGCAGATAAAAATGCAAATTAGGGTTTTAAGTATTTTTGGTGTTTTATGAGTATATATAATTTTTTTATTTTGACATTTTTTTTAAATAGAAAGATAATTTTAAAATAATGAACTAAAATTTTGGAAACATGCCAAAGATTTAAGATATGCAAAAATTATACTAAAACAACCCTAAACTTGCTGAAATTGACTTTGCTGCCAAAAATGGGGCAGAACTATTCTCAGGTAGTATTCTGACTGGGAGAAAATTCACAGACTGAAATAATTCCTAAGAAAGTTCTAAAAATAAATCTCAATTATAACAAATTCATAAAAATAAATTTCATATTTTTCTAAGTACTATACTGGTAGAAACAATTGAAATAGTAGGATATGTACTGAGAAAGCCGAGATGCAAAAAAAATCCTAATGAACTCTTCGTTTTCTTATTTAAAGGTCAAATCACAGTGGCACCCCTACACTCTATAGGAGATCCCGTAGATTGGAAGAGAGGGTCTTGCAGCCCTACTTGTCTCTTATGACCAGACGGCCATGGTGAAGCACCCGATCCGAATATGTAAAGAGAATTGAGCCCAAATAGGCTCTGATACCAAATGATGCGGAACTAAAATGCATGCAAAGTTATTTTTGTATTTTTATAGGTTAAGTTATGAATCTAAATCTCGAAGATCAGGCCACAAATCTAAGTAGAGAATCCTATGCAAAATAGAAGCAATAGCATGCAAGATAGAACCTAAAAAGAAATAAGAAAGAGGACTGCTGAGGCTGAGAAGTCTCGGTTGGGCTAGTTTTCTTTCAATAATGCTACTGGCAAGCAGAGGGGGTGTACTTGAAAATGGTTTAAGCGATCGATGAAGATCGTAGATGAAGGGATCGTTCTCTCTCCCGGATGCGGCCTGGATAATCAAGCTGGAGACCCGCGGATTCTTGGCTTTCAACCCAATGATTTGATCGCTGCACGGTTGGAGTCATTGGATTCGTAGAAGTCGAGGAACCTGCAAATAGCCTGTAAAGGGTTAGAAAACAAATCAAGGATGAAGAAATAAAGTTAAAACAGCAAGGGAAAGAGAAAGTTTGATGTGGGCGGCCAAGGCTTGGAGAAGTGGATGGCGGCTTGAGACAGGGCACAGGACACAAGGAGGAAGGAGGGGCTCACACAGAATCCCCTTAGAACACAGCAATAAGCACACAGCAGTTGGAAAACTCAATTATATTCATCAAAATTGTCTTCATATAAGAGAAGAGAGTCTCTTAAATAGACTCATAAACTTGCCCCCCAAGTAAGGATACAAAAGACTTTTCCTAGGAATTTGAATCCCATCCAAACCCTAGCTAGAATACATGGTAGGTCTAGGATTTGATTTCCCTCAAATTGCTCCCTCTCTCTCTTTGCTTGGTCAGCCAAGGGAAATGATCCTAAGTGGCCGACCAAGGGGGTGGTGACCATAGGGTGGATGGCGCCCTAGCCCTCTCCTGGGCCTTTGCTAGCCCATTTTTGCTTCAGGCTGCAGTCAGGGCTCCAGGGCTTCCTATTTCTTCTACTGGGCCTTTCATGGTCTTCATAACTTCAAGCTGGATTGATCTGTACTTATACTAGCTTGGTCTTCACTTGTACTGAGTCTTCACTTGACTTGGACTAACATGTACAAGACTTAGAAAGAAAACTAGCTCAACATGAGCTGACTGGTACAGGACTCAAATAATAAAAATGACAACTCAAATATGCTAAGCCCTTATTACAAATGGACTCAAACACTACTAAGTAATCCATAGAGGGTTTAGAATCCTATGTCTTATTCTGGTGCCTCTGGTGTCCGCACCACCAAAGAATCTAATAAAATTTCTCTCAATAGAAATGCATAGTTGAGTCTGCATTTTGTTAGGTGTCAGTACAGTCTCAGAGTCTGCTGAGTCATACGCACAGCATATTAAGGATTTGCATAAAGAAATCAGTAACAAAATCAACATGAGCAATAAAACTTACAGGCGTATGGCTAATTCACATAGGAAATTCAAAGAATTTTATGAAGATGACTTCGTAATGGTTAGACTCAAACCTGAATGGTTCCCACCAGGAACCATGAAAAAATTACATGCCCGTGGTGCAGGGCCATTCAAAATCCTAAAGAAAATTGGACGTAATGTGTATGTATTGGAACTACCATCTGACCTAGGTATCAGCTCAACCTTCAATGTTTCGGACTTATTAGAATATAAGGAGCCAATATTGATACCTAGTGAGCCTTTTGGGCCTGAACCTACCATTGAGAGTGACCCTACCCCCGAGTGTCCACCAGCCACTATACCAGAGCGATGAGACCAAATTGAGAGAATTCTGGACAACAAAACTATCACTACCAAGAATAAAGCTATCGATGCTATTTGGTGCAATGGTAAGGTCGACCGAAATCTGATAACTCATGGATCACTTGGAAGGATCTACAATGAATCAACCTGGACTTATTGGAGTACTATCAGAGTCGGAGTGACCCATACTCGACAGAGTCGAGTCTTCCCCACCCTAGGAGAATTGGTGCGGGCACCACAGCTCAAAGAGAATTCAATCCAATCTAATCAAGCCAGATTTATTATGGATCTCAATGGAGTAAGTTTGTCTGCCTTTGGTTTCAATTTTATTTCTTTAATTGAACATGAGTCCTGTAAATAAAGAAGTTTATTTCTTTAATTAAGTTTGAGTCCTGTATTTTAATTTTATTGAACATGAGTCTTATAAATAAGGAAGTTTATTTCTTTGATTAAGTTTGAGTCAGGATTAGGTCCATGTTAATTTGGTCTTTTGAGTAACTAGTTGAATTTTAAGTTGAGTCTAAGATGGGTTTGAATTGGGTTCAAATCAAAGCAAGAGGGCTTGAAGATTAAGTGCCATAAGACACTCCAACCAACCATGCCAACGTGGACACCACATCATCAAGCTTACTTGGAGGCCATGTCATTTTCAAAGTCTTCATGGAAGACACCCAAGCATGACACCTCACTTAGCTTTGGGTGGCCAAGAAGTGAATTCAAATTGAAAGAGGGCCACCATTTTCTCCCCATATCAAGCATGGTTCAACTCCCCTTCAACATAGCTAGCAACATCTCATGAAATTCTCCTTGTATTTTGAATTTTCATATTGAATTGGAGGCTTATAAATAAACCTCCAAACCCCTCTTGTAAAGACATTGATGATGAATGAAAGTTTCTAAATTTCTTCTTCCATTTGTATTTAGCAAGTGACCTCCAAGAGGGAGAGGGTGAGAGGCCCAAAAGCTTTCCTTTTAAGCTGACCTAGCCACTTCCAAATTCCACCACAAATCCACACCAAGGTGCTACCATTTTCTTTCAACCAAAGTGTTTCCCATCCACCAACCACGCAGCCAATACTTTCAAGATACAAGGCCGCCTACTTCATCCTCCAAGGAAGCCTTCTACAACACCTCAAAGTGCTCTTCTTCATCCTTCAAGAGTTGCCATCTAAGTTTAGCAAATGGAGTTGCAATCAGCACACAACCAAGGTGTCCAATCAACCATTATGATTCTCTACTACTTCATCAAATCCACCAACTTCACTACTTCCTAAACCCCTTACATTTTTTTCTTCTTGCTATTCTAAGTCACTAATTCCTTTCCTTTCTAGGATCCACCGGGATCGTGAGTTGAAGAGGAGGTTAATCTTGCCTTTGGTACCATTTAAACTGGAAGTCTTCATCCCATGGTGTGATAGTTTCAAGTTTTATCCAAGAGTGCTGAAATTGGATCACCATTACAAGTGTGGGACTTCAATATTGGTAAGTAAACCTTCCTTGATTCTTAGGTTTGAATATTTGAATGGTCTTCACCCTAGTTAGAATGGTTTCCCAACCATTAGGTCCAATCTTCTTTGAAAGCCCTAGTTTGAGTTATCCCTTATCTAGTTTTCTTTCATATGAATCATTTCCTTTCTTATGAATGAATTTGTTTATGCTAGTAGGATTCATTACTCAACCCAATAATTATTCTTTTAAGTTAGAACTCATCCTTGCATGCCACATCTGCTACTTGATCACTTGGAGCCAGTGGGTATTATGTTGGCCTTCGGGCTTTGACCGAGCACTACTCAAACACTTGGAGCCAATGGGCACTATGTTGGCCTAAAGACTCTAACTGAGTACTACTCAGTCACTTGGAGCCAATGGGTATTGATTGTCTGAGAGCTCTGATCGAGCGCTACTTGATCACTTGCAACAAGTGGGTGCTATGTTGGTCTTGGGACTTTAACTAAGCACTACTTTGTCACTTGGAGTCAGTGGGCACTTGTTGGCCTCGAGGCTCTGACCGAGCATTACTCGATCATTTGGAGCTAGTGGATGCTAATCACCTGAGGGTTCTAACAGATCTAAGGTCAATTACACCTTGATTTTGTCATCCTCCGAGAATCTTCCCTTTGCCAAGAAGCACCACTAGGCATGATGGTTAATTTTTGAGGAGTTTTGACCAGTTACACTTTATTGGAGAGGTAATTGGGAGCTCTTCCTAGAGGTGGTGGGAGTAGCATGAGGATAAATTAGAAATAGTTTTTCAATTTCTTGGCTAGTCTCTGTCTGCCCTTAAGCTTCCTCCTTCCGATGGTAGGCTACTTTATCGAATGTTGCTGCAAGGCCTTGCTTCCACCTTGTCCTCGTCATCGATGTTGCCAGAAGTGCTCTTCATCACACTAGCTATTTCTCGGAGGAGGATGGTGTGCTCGTGCTCTCAGTCACTTCCTATCTTTTAGTCATAATGTCAAGGGTGCTAGCGCACTTGACTACTCAGGAGGCAGTTTCAACTTAATAGAAGAGCCCGAGATTCTAGGAGATATCCAGTCCTTAGGTGGGCATTGTTGTCTTTCTTGTACTTTAGAAGTCTAGGAATTAATGTTATCTACTGAGAGGATCTAAATTCATATAACATGGCCACAAGGTTATGTGTTTGTAACCTCATCTTTATTAATGGAAAACACTTTTGACATATTTGTGGTTCTGTTGCATCTATTATATTTTGAGCTGCATCAATTTTCTATTATATGATTTCAAAATTATATTCGATGAGGGGTTTGGGTGATTGGTCATAGTATCTTCGATTGCAACTCCTTCAACCTCATTAAGTTGTGGGGAAAACTAGATGCCCAAAGTTATGGACATCCGATTGCTTTCTTTTTTATCACTAGAGCATATGGGCTTCTAATTGCTTTATTTCCAATTGTTCGAGCCTATAGACTTCCAATCACTTTCTTTTTGATCGCTAGAGCCTATGGACTTTCGATCGCTGGAGCCTATGGACTTTCGATTACTGGAGCCCATGGGCTTTCGATCGCTATTGGCGATTTTGGTTAGGGATCCTTTGCATTGGTCTTTTAAGGATGAATCCCTTAGGCCAATGAATTCCTAAGCCTTCTAACATGGGATCTTTGCCCTATGAGTGGCTTAACTCTTTAGCCAAAAGTGGTCTTAGATATTTTTTTATGGATCTCATTTGGCTTAAGAAATTTGCATTCATGGGACTTTCGCTAGAGGACCCTCTCAACCACAAATATTGACAAGAGGAGGAACTTTTATTTAAATGGAGAGGGGGCATATTACTGATAATAGATTTGTAGATTTATAGTGTTCCATAGTCAAAGTAGAGGAGTTCTATCTAATTATTTTAATTGGTAGGTTTTTGGCTTGACGATCTCTTCCACCTGGTAGGGTTCCTCCCAGTTTGGTAAGAGCTTATCTCTTTGGCCAGGTTAAGAAACTTCTACTTGGTGGAGCACCAAGTCATCAACCTTAAAAATCTTGCTCCGAATCTTAGCATTAAAGTAATGGGCGACCTTATGCTTGTACACTATCATTTTAATGTGTGCCTTCTCCCAAGCCTCATTTATCAAGTCTAGGTCTACGAGTCATCTTTCTGGATCAGTTTGCTTGTCATAATTCATGACTCATGTCAAGGGCACTTTGATTTTGATGGGTATCACCATCTCTAACCCAAAAGATAGGTTGAAGGATGTTTCTCTTGTCGAAACCCTTGATGTGGTTTGATATGCCCAAAGTACATCGTAGAGCTCATTGATCCATGACTCTTTAGCTTTATCGAGTCTCTTCTTAATCCCTTAGAGGATGGCTTTATTCATAACTTCAGCTTCTTCATTAGCTTGGGGATGTGCCATTAGGATGAGGTGGTGTGAAATTCCTTGGTCTTCATAGAATTCTTTGAACCGAGCACCCACTAACTATCGTCCATTATTGGTGATTAGTATCCAGGGGATGTTGAACCAGCAAATGATTGCCCTATATACAAAATTCATTACTTTGGATTCGACGATGCAGGCTAGTGGCTCGGCCTCTACCCATCTTGTAAAGTAATCAACAACAACTATTAGGAACTTGTGATATCCGAAAGTTGGAGGGAATGGATCAATGATGTTCATTCCCCATTATACAAAAGCCATGGAGAGTATATGAAAGTGATCAGTGCTGCCGGGAGATACTAAATATTAGTGTTCTTCTAACAGGCATTGCACTTCATTACAAACCTTTCGGCATCCTATTGCATGGTTGGCCAATAATAGCCCTGCCGGAGCAACTTGTATGCTAGGATTCTCTTCTTGATATGATCCTCGCAGGTCCCTTCATGAACCTCCTTCAACATGAATTGTGCTTCTAATGGATGTAGGCATTTGAGGCGAGGAAGAAAAAATGATCACTTGTAGAGCTTCCATTCATGTATTAAATATTTGGAGGACATATACTTGATCTTACAAGCCTTTTGATCTATAGGGAGTTAATAGTTCCTCAAGAAGTAGATTAGCGGGTTAATCTAGCATGGCTCATCATCGAGCTGCATGACTTTTGATGACTCCTCAATGATCGATTTTTTGATTTGCTGGACATAGGCTCCTTGGGGAAGCACCATAGGTGAAGTAGTCACCACTTTGGCCAATATGTCTATCCAAGAGTTATCTTGCTTTGGAATTTATCCGATCTCAAAACTTTAGAGACCATTGATAAGCTCCTTGACTATTTGGAGAAAGTTGATCATGTTTTCCCCCCGTGCTTCAACATCACCTTTGATGTGGCTAACAACTAATTGGGAATCACTATATACTCTTCTCGCACTCCCAACTCCTTGGCGATGTCGAGTCCCGCTATCAGGGCCTTGTATTTAGCCTCATTATTAATTACAGGCATTTCAAGGCACAAGCCATGCTCAATGATAATTCCTTTTGGGCTGGTGATGACCACTCCAGCCTTCAATCCTTTGAGGTTGGATGATTCATCCACATATATCTCCCAGGTATCATTTGGGCTCGGAAGGGTTTCTGATATTGGTTATGATGGCTCTATTACCTCTAGCTCAGCCAACTCATCGAGAATAGTACATTCGACCAGGAAGTCAATAGTATTTGGACTTTGATCAATGGCATAGGCTAATACTTAATATCAAACTCTAAGTACTTGATCATCCATTTGGAGATGTGCCTGGATATATCGAGCCGATGGGGAATGTTCTTCATAGGTTGATCTATCAGTAAGATGATGGTGTGAGCCTAGAAAAATGGGCAGAGTTTCTTAGCAGCAGTAAGGAGAGCATACACCATCAAGTTGATCCTTGGCAATGTGTAGCCATCTTCTGGGCATTCTCTATTGAGATTGGTAAAATCTATGCAGATACACCATTTGCCATTCACCTTTTTTACCATAACTAGGTTAGTGATCTACTCGAGATAGGTGGTTTTCCAGATAAAGCCAGCATCAAGTATTTTGTTGACCTCCTCGGCAATAGCTTTTCGGCACTGAGGCACTTAGCTTCATTTTTTTTGCTTGATTGGTCGGCATTTGGAACCCAACTTTTACCAATGTACCATCATCGAGGGGTTGATGCCTAGTATGTCTTGGGGTGCCCAAGTGAAGACATCAGCATTCTCCTGCAAAAATTAGATCAGCTGGTCTCTAGTTACTTGATCCAAGTTGGAGCCGATCCTAACCATGTGTTCAGGATTATCATCGGACAGAGGTACGGGAATGAGATCCTTGATTGGCTCTTATTGCTATTCGATTAGGTCATCTTAAGCATCTAAATCTTCAACTGAATAGTCCTCGATGGTTCTCTTTCCTTGAAGCTTGATGCAATAATAGTGTATATCAGGTTTTGATTTTCATGGATCTCTCCAACCCCCATATGTTTCTAGGAACTTCACCTTTAGGTAGTAAGTGGAGATGATGGCTCAGAAGGTGTTAAGACCCGATCATCCTAGAATAGCATTATAGGTCAAGGGCATTTGAATGACCAGGAAGTCTACCTGAGTGATGGATTGTAGGGGGTAATGTCCTATTCTCATGGTTAGGGTGATCATCCCCTCTACCTGGATTGGATCTCTCATGAATCCTACCAGGGGGAGTTCACCCGAACTAGATGTTTGAGTGACAACCCCATTTTTCAAAGTGCATCAAAGTACAAAATATTTGCTAAGGTACCATTATCAATAAGGATACAACATACATCGAGTTTCTAACATTCAGAGTGACAACTACCATATCATCGTACAAAAACTGAATTCCATCTCATTTTCTTCAGAAAAAATAATTGGTGTTACATGCCTTTTTGCTGGCTAAGAGGGTCAGCATGACCTCCTAGTTATCATCTTCACATTTTTTGATGGCATGGGATCCCCTCCTTCGAGAGGTGAAAGTGGCTATGATTGTTCGACTGGTCATGGCAACCTTGATCGCTCTCTTGGCCTTCTTTGCTACCAAATGAACCGGTTGAGATGATTCCAACTGATCAGTTCTTCGATCTCATCTTGTAGCTAGATACACTCTTCAGTATCATGGCCATGGTCCCAATAATATAAATAGAATTTGTTTCAATTTCTGCTTGCCAGCAGTGTCTGCATCTTCGAAGGCACTGGGATTTGCCTCCCGATCTCCATCAGTATTTTTTCTCTTAGTTTATTTAAAGGAGTATAATTATAAAATTTCCCTAATGGCAAGCTTAAGGGCTTCTCTAGATCAGCAATCCTTGAATAACCTATTTCTTTCTTGTGGGGATCTAGAGTAAGGCCAAATTCTTCCTTCATGCCTTTAAAAGAGTTTGTGTCCCCATATTTCCTTACAACCCTCTAGTGTAGAAGTGGGTGGACCTTCCTCCTATTGGAAAATGTGTCCCAAAGCCAATTGTCTAGCTTGTAGATGGTTGAGCTATTGTTATAATTATATATGAATTATATTGAATAAAATGTTTATTATGGTTGTTCATCACATTTTACATCTTCTTGTAATGAACTCTTGTGTGATAAAGTTCTTAGGACTACGTTGATGTGATATAGAGAGGATATATCATCTAGTTCTTAAATTGGTTAGTGACCAAATGATACATTATCACAGGACGATAGTATATCAGGTATAGGTTGTTGTATGTCATAGTCGTTGGTTGTCCTCTTAACCAAGGAGTGTGGAGACACCGGTATGGCATGCAGGTGTTGTGTATGACACTTCACTGGATGTGACCCATCTATAGAACATTCTTTTTGCTAAAGAGTAGTTCGTATTAGGATATGGATATAAGTGTTCCTCTGGCTTGAGATCACCATAATAGCTTGCAAGCAACTCACTGTGCTTAGATGCCGGACTACCTAGATTTCTAATGAGGTGATGAAAGGTTGCTGGGTACAGTCAAGTACTTGTATAGCAGTGGTTGGATCAAGATGGGATTAATCTCTCCAAAAGAGTTTGGAGTGAATGACTCATTATGTCTCAATTGAGTAAAACCTTGGCCAGGGTAGTCCTTGTAAGCAGTTACAGGGATTTTGAATTTTGAGACATATTATGATGGACTATCCTAGGATTGGGCAGATAACCCTGAGAATTCCAGAGCATTGAGGGTTAAAAGAATATATTATATGATTATTATATCCATTTGGTTCATGATAGTTGCTCTGCAACCTTTGACCTATCCGGACGCCGGGTGTCATTGCTAGAGGCGACTTTGGTTGTTAGTGGAAATGTTCCAGTACTACCGGCTTAGTATTCGAACCTATGGGGTCACACACCATAGGGAGTTCTAATTGACCTAATGGCTATTGAACAATTGGAAATTATTTTGGACTCTTTGGATAATTTGATTGTCCATCTACATTTCGGAGTCGACTTAGTTGTAGGGATTATAAGTCGACTCGTTATAGGGATTTGATGATTTGTCAAGTGTTGACACATCATGTTACAAATGTTGTGACAAAGATTTTAATTACTAAATGTTGGAAATTATATGGAGGGTTAATGGCAATGTGATTGCTTGATTAACTCAATTTGATTGAGAAATTAAGTTTGGGTCAAATCGAATGTGATTCGGTTTGGGCTCGAGTTAGGTCCAATATGGTTGGGCTAAATCATTGCATCCCATTTCAGATTTAAGTTTGAATTATGAATTCAAATCTTGATTTGGCATTTAAATTCATATTTAATTTGAGTTTAAAAGGATGTAACTCTCATAGCCTTGAATGTCATGTAACCCCCCATAATTATGTAATTCCATAACTTATATAACCCCCCTTTATTTTATAACTTTCCCTTTTTTCCTCTCCCCATTATCTCTATATTTGGGTGTTGAATGAGGATGTGGAGAAGAGAGATTTTTGAAAGTTTTTGCTGGAAAAAAAAACTTTTGAAAGAGGGAGAAAAGGCTAGAAGATTTTTAGACCTTTATGTGGGGAAGAAAAGTTTGGATTTGTGTGTATGCTACCTAGTGTTCTAGGCTTGGGAAGAGTGTCTTGGGAAGGATTTTTGAGTGCACTTCCTAAATCCTCTATAGTACTTCTTCATCTCCTGGAGTGTCCCGGCAAAGAAGAAGAAGAAGAAGAAGAGTCCATAAGCCATTTCGTTCCGATGAAGCTGCACTTCAAAGGAAGCAGGTCAAGGAAGAACTCCGGTGTGGATTACCTGTAGAAGCAGGACACGTGTGTCACTTTTAGAATGATTGTTGATGGGGACATCGCCAGCACTAATCCCGGAGTAGCACTGATCTTGAAGCAGCATAAATTTTGATGCATCACAAATCTTGATGCAACATAGATTTCAATAAATTCAAATTCAGAAAAATTGTTGATTAGGATTAGTTATTTGAAATTTGATTTAGGATTTGGTTGGTTATGATTGAGATATGGATAGGCCTTATCTTATATTTGAATTTGAACCATCTATATCTTTTTATCTTGTATTCAAATTCAAATGAGGTTGGAAAGGTCTATAAATACCACCCTCAGTCCTTTGTAAAAAAATAGTTTGGTGAATAAAAATAAGTTTTTTTAGAAAAGAGTGATTCTTTTCTTTCGCTCCGTAAGGAGAGAGTGTGAGGCCCAATCCCAGGACATGATGAGAGGTCATGTCTAGTTATCCCCTTCTTGATTCCATCTTCTTTACCCCCCTATCCTTTGAGATTCACCCTAACGCCTCCAAGTATCAAGGTGGGTGGAATGCCTTAGAGGTGAGAGGTCTCTTCGTTAGTGTGAGTCTCAAAGTCCATGAAAGTCCAGATTTTCCTACCTTCCATCTCCATTATTCCTTCACCACCACTCTAGAAAAATAAAAATATATATATAGTGGTATCCTAATTTAGGTGACTTCTAAGCTCACCAACGATCCTACCCCTTATCTGTCCCACATCATTTGGTATCAGAGCTAAGGATTAGGGTATTGCCATCTCCCCTGACTCATCCCATATTTTTTTATATTATTTTAAATTTTTTTTTTTTCCTCAATGATGGGGACATCGCCAGCACTAATCCTGAAGCAGCACTAATCCTAAAGCAGCACTAATCTTGAAGCAGCATGAATCTCGATGCAGCATAGATTTCAATAAATTCAAATTCAAAAAATTAGTTGATTAGGATTAGTTATTTGAAATTTGATTTAGGATTTGGTTGGTAAAGATTGAGATATGGATAGGCCTTATCTTATATTTGAATTTGAATCATCTTTATCTTTTATCTTGTATTCAAATTCAAATGAGGGTTGGAAAAGTCTATAAATACCACCCTCGGTCCTTTGTAAAAAAATAGTTTGGTGAATAAAAATGAGTTTTTTTAGAAAATAGTGATTCTTTTCTTTTGCTCCGTAAGGAGAGGGTGTGAGGGCCAATGATGTGGGCACTAGAATCAGGAAAAGACTCCAACCAATTCAGGTCAAGTCCGAGTCCTTGTGGTTGGAGTAGCAAAAGAGAAGTCCTGTAATTTTCTTTTTTTGAGTCCAATAATTTTGTAGTTAATTTCAAGTCCATGATGGGTCTGGTTTAATATCTTAGTTAACCCTGCAATTGAGAGTTGGGTCCAGTTAAATCAAGCCTAATCCATGAGTCCAGGAAGCATCAAGACAAGAAGAAGCCACCTCATCAAGTGACCCCCCACCTTGTGCCACATGTCAAAAGCTCCAATGGATGTCGCCACCTCAACAAGTGGTCCTCCTAACGTTATCTGGTTAGATGGCAAGGATGTCCTGATTCTGAAGACTCCTGGATCACCCGAGAGACCTACAACAAATCGATCCAGATGCATTAGAAGCTTATCAGGCTAATCCTTACTCGACAGGTCGAGTTCCTCCCACCCCGGAGAATTTATGTGGGCACTAGAATCAGGAAAAGATTCCAACCATTTAGTCAAGTCCGAGTCCTTGTGGTTGGAGTAGCAAAAGAGAAGTCCTGTAATTTTCTTTTTTTGAGTCCAAATAATCTTGTAGTTAATTTCGAGTCCATGTTGGGTATGGTTTAATATCTTAGTTAACCCTGCAATGAGAGTTAGGTCCAGTTAAATCAAGCCCAATCCATGAGTCCATGAAGCATCAAGACAAGAAGAAGCACCTCATCAAGTGACCCCCCACCTTGTGCCACATGTCAAAAGCTCCAATGGATGTCGCCACCTCAACAAGTGGTCCCCACTTTATGCCACATGTCAAGAGCTCCAAAGGACACCCACCACCTCATCAAGTGGTCCCCACCTTGCACCACATGTCAAGCTTTGAAGGAGTTTCAAGTAACAAATGCCACCATATCTCCAACTCCCCACATTTCAAGCAACAAATGCCACCATATCCTCCAACTCCCCATATTTCAAGCAACAAATGCCACCATATCCTCCAACCCCCCCTTGTAATCCTCCTAATCCTATGGGTTTTCAAATTTAAAAATGTTGTAAGGCTTCTATTTAAGCTATGGGATGCCCCATTATGAAAAGGATGGTTAATGAATGAAGTTGGTATTTTTTCTTCTATGTGTTTTTTTTTCTATGTATCTATGTGGTAGCTTAACCTTTCTTTTCCTCCACGCCAACCCTAATCTTTCCTTCTTCCATTCCCAAACCAAAGACTTCCTCTTCTTTCATAACTTTAAACTAGCTCCAGCGTTCAAGGTGAATCAAGAAGATCATCACAAGGCGACCAACCTACTCCACTTCAAGCATTCCACCATGACGCCAAGATGGATCTCCTTCAATGCCTCTTCCACCCTTCTTTCTTTTCTCTAGTTGATTGCTTGTTAAATCACTCATCTTAGGGTTTCTTTGTTGCAGGGTTCTCCGGGATTCCGGCTTCAAGAGGAAGGTTTACTTGCCATAGATCCAGAAAACAAGAGGAGCCTTCAGTGGTATTATGTTCATGTCATCCGGGAGACCTCTTCAAGAGTGAATCTATTCTAATTGAAGGGCCATGTCAGGTATGTCTAGTGTTGTTAAGTCTGCAATGTTAAATTAGACCTAGCTTAGCTTGCGTGGTTCTCTTCTGGTCTATTCCTTTCTTATTCTGAGTGCTCGATCACTAGTTTATGTTATCTTTTCAAGCTCTTCACTAGATCTCTTTGAATAGTCTAGTGTTGAGTTGTTTATATGCAAATAGGGAATTGCTTGGTTAATCATTTGCTAATCTCCATTAGGGTTGCATAGTTTCATTTTACATTCTACACCATTCTTCCATTCCCAACGCCAAAGACTTCCTCTTCTTTCATAACTTCAAACTAGCTCCAGCGTTCAAGGGTGAATCAAGAAGATCATCACAAGGCGACCAACCTACTCCACTTCAAGCATTCCACCATGACGCCAAGATGGATCTCCTTCAATGCCTCTTCCACCCTTCTTTCTTTTCTCTAGTTGATTACTTGTTAAATCACTCATCTTAAGGTTTCTTTGTTGCAGGGTTCTCCGGGATTTCGGCTTCAAGAGGAAGGTTTACTTGCCATAGATCCAGAAAACAAGAGGAGCCTTCAGTGGTATTATGTTCATGTCATCCGGGAGACCTCTTCAAGAGTGAATCTATTCTAATTGAAGGGCCAATGTCAGGTATGTCTAGTGTTGATTAAGTCTGCAATGTTAAATTAGACCTAGCTTAGCTTGCGTGGTTCTCTTCTGGTCCTATTCTTTTCTTATTCTGAGAGTCTCGATCACTAGGTTTATGTTAGATCTTTCAAGCTTCTTCACTAGATCTCTTTGATAGTTTATGTTGAGTTGTTTATATGCAAATAGGGAATTGCTTGGTTAATCATTTTCTAATCTCCATTAGGGTTGCATAGTTTCATTTTACATTCTACACCATTCTTTTCACAATGGGGCATCCCATAGCTTAAATAGAAGCCTTACAACATTTTTAAAATTTGAAAATCCATAGGATTAGGAGGATTACAAGGGGGGGTTGGAGGATATGGTGGCATTTGTTGCTTGAAATATGGGAGTTGGAGGATATGGTGGCATTTGTTGCTTGAAATGTGGGGAGTTGGAGGATATGGTGGCATTTGTTACTTGAAACTCCTTCAAAGCTTGACATGTGGTGCAAGGTGGGGACCACTTGATGAGGTAGCGGTGTCCTTTGGAGCTCTTGACATGTGACATAAAGTGGGGACCACTTGTTGATGATGCAGCACGAAAGCTTTGATACCAAAAATGATGCAGAACAAAGAACAAAGAAGCGTATGCGGAAGTAAATTTAGGATTAATTTTTTTTTTTTTTTTATATTTCAGAAATTGGCTTTGACTCAAAGTAAAGCTAAACTAAGTTGAGGGAAACTAGGTAAGGATTGAAAGCACAATTTAGATGAAACTAAATTATCAGAGTAGTTCAGAAGTAACAGATCGCTGGGGGTTGAGAAACTCCCAGACCTAGGGTTTCGCTCTGAACTTTCAACAGAACAGAAATAGAGAGGAGAGATGGTTTACCAACCAGATAGTGATCTTCTCAGAATTTGGGTGGAAGAACTCTCTCGAGCAGATTGTGGGATCCTCGGAGTCGGCTATCTTTGCAATGGATCCTCCAATACTGGTCTTGTGGTTTGGTTGGCTTCTCCTGGACTCAAGATCTGGGAAAGAAGAGGAACAAGTGATGGAATTCAGATACTCAAGAAAAGGTTTACCAGGTTGAAGAACTTGAAAGCTGAAGTTGCTGAAATCAGGATTCTCCTGGAGGCTGATCTGACTTCCTCTTAGAATTGCTGTAGATCTGAAGTATCTGGACTGGAGCTGGATGCTGGTGGTCGGCCTGGACTTGGAGAGGGTGGCCGTGAGAGGTGGGATAGGCTAGGGCTTGGTGGAAAGAGAAGGGTGATGGGGACTAGGGTTTGGGAGTGGAGTGGCTAACCTAGGGTTTGGGTTTTGGAGATCTCACACCTCCTCAAGGTTCCTGGGGAACCCGGATTTACTCCCTCACGGAGCTTAACACCTGGATGCAAGTGCGGAAGAGAGAAAACACAAAGTTTGCTCACAAAAAAAATTTGGCTTCATTCATCTCATTTTTTTCAAACTTACATGGGGTTTAATTTATAGGCCATTACAAGAGAGTAGGGTTTTACATCTTCCCATGTGGGACTAAAGGAGGGGATCTTCAAATTAGGATATCAATCCCTACTCATATGGCTGGCCAATTAATTCCAAAGTTGATTGAAGCTTCAAAAAGGAAAGTGGGTGGCGCCTCCTTGTCTTGACCTCCAAGAAAATATTTTTTTTCCTTCTATGCTTGGCCTTATTTGGAAGTGTTTGGGTGCCTCTTAACCTTGCCCTCCAAGAGAAAATTTGTTGCCTTTTATATCTGGCTTTAGTTGGAATGATTAGGGCGCCTCCTAACCTTGCTTTTCAAGAGAAATCTCCTTCCTTCCATGGCTCAACCCTTTTTGGATACCTCCTTTTCTTTCTCCCCAAGTTATGGCTCCTTCTAACTTTGTTTTGAGTATTTCTGGCAGGTAATGGGCACCTCCTTGAATTCCTCTCCAAGAGAATTTCTTCCCTTTTATAGTTTGGTTCTTTTGGGAAGTCTTGGGCCGCCCCCTTGATTTGTGGACCCCTGGTGGATTTCTCCTCAATTGGCGCATGAAAGAGGGGAGCTGCTATCTGTGGTGTGGGGACCAAAGCCTGTTGGATGGAGATGTGGCACCCCCTGGACTCAAGCGTATGGCTGGGAGTGTGGCTGGGAGTGTGGCGCCCACTTGCTTGGCCTTGGGAGAAAATGTAACACCCTAGGTTGAAACCCTAGTCCACTACTGAGTCAACATGACTCAATAAAATAAAAAATGCAGGTAATATAGACTCAAGCTAAAATTGCGTTGATCAAGTCAACCCTTATTACAAGCCAAAAAACCTAATTCTTCGGGCAAGGTTAATCAGAGATCCAGATGGAGCTCTGAAGTCTTCTTCTGAGTCTGGTGCCCGCACCAAATATCTAGCCAAAACGAAAGCAAAAGGGGAGAAGAAGGGATGCCCAAAAGCCCTGTTCGCACAAAGTTGGCAATTTACCATGATGACCGGTTCAAAGGGTCAAAAACCAGTTCAAAAGGTTTTAAAAAAAAACCCAATGGTTCAAAAAAGGTTCATCCATATAATTAGATCAAAATCTAATTATCAGAAGGCTTGGTCTAGTCCTGGTTAACCAGAAAAAAATTCCTGATAAATCAGAACAAATTCTGATAGACCCAAACCCAGGTCAATCCAATGTGCTCAATCAAACCATCACCGATAAGATTCCTAATCAAATACCGGTACCTGGATCAGGGAGTAATCCTCTATGGCGTGTGACCTCATAGGTTCGAACCTAGGCGGTAGCATTGGAACAATTCCAGTGCCAGCATAAGATACCATCTAGCAATGGGTCCCTGCATCCAGATAGGTCAAAGAAGCGGGAGTAAACTATCGAACCTCTGGCATATGGTTATCGTATAGTTCATCCCTTTGACCTCTAATGCTCAAGACGACTGAGATTAGGCTGCCAACCCAGACTGAGTCAGTCGACTACGTGTCTCAACCTTGCAAGCCCAGTGACTCTTCACTAGGACTGCCCCGGCCGAGGATTTGCTAAATTGAGATACTGCGAGACATTCAATCCAAACTGTTTGGACAGGTCAATTCCATCTTGGTCCATCACTGCTCCACAAGTACTTGCCTGTACCCAGAAACCTTCCATCACCGGATTAAAAATCCGGGTAGTCCGGCACCAAAGCACAGGTAGTTGCTTGCAAGCTACCGTGATGACCTCAGGTCGGAGGGACACTTATACCCATATCCAATCGTGAGTATCCCTTTGGCAGAAAGGGGCTGCACGGAGTCACGTTCAATAAGATACCATATATCCCACTTGTAGATCACATCAATGTCACCACACTCATTTGGTCAAGAGGACAACCAAACGATGTGAACTGCAATAACCTATACTTGATATATTGTCGTCCAGTATAATATATCCTTTGGTTGTGAACAGGGTTTAAGGACCACTCGATACATCCTCTCTGTATCGAAGTCAGTGTAGTCTTAAGGACTTCATCACATGGAAAGAGTTCATTTCAGGGAAATACAATATGTGATGAGCTGCCAAAAATAATATTTTATTAATTCAAAGAAAGAATAAAATACTTAGCTCAATCGCCTACAACCCAGGCGATTGGCTTTGGGACACAATTCCCAACAACTCCCACTTGTACTAAAGCCAATCAGAAGAGTATCTAATATCCATTTCCCATTTACAATAGTCGAACTCTTTTATTCCGAGGGCTTTAGTGAAGGGGTCGGCCAGATTTTCTTTTCCATCGATCTTCAGAAGATTGATGTTGCCTCGTTCCACGATTTCTCGTACAAGGTGGTAGCGCCGCAGAATGTGCTTGGTGCGGTGATGTGCTTTAGGCTCCTTAGCTTGAGCAATGGCTCCAGTGCTATCACAGAACACCGGAACAGGACCATCTAGGGAAGGTGCCACCCCTAGCTCTTCAAGGAACTTCCACAACCACACAGCTTCCTTTGCTGTATTTGATGCTGCAATGTATTCTGCTTCGTATACTGAGTCTGTAACAGTTGCCTGCTTGGAACTTTTCTAGCAGATCGCTCTTCCATTCAGGGTAAATACAAACCCTGACACACTCTTGCTATCATCTCTATCCGACTGGAAACTGGAGTCACAGTACCCCACAAGTTTCAAGTCTAGTTCTCCATAAATCAGCCATTGATCTTTAGTATTTCTTAAATACTTAAGGATGGACTTAACCACCTTCCAATGCGCCTACCTGGGTCATACTGGTATCTGCTCACTACTCCTAGTGAGTATGCCATGTCTGGTCTAGTACAAGTCATAGCATACATGATAGAGCCTACTGCAGAAGCATAAGGTACTCTACTCATGCGCTCTCTTTCCTCAGGAGTTGTCGCACAATCCTTCTTGGAAAGAGTAATTCCAGACCTATCGGGAGATAGCCTTTCTTGGAATTTTCCATGCTGAATCATTTCAGCACGGTGTCAATGTACATAGACTGGGACAGTCCCAAAAGATTCTTAGATCTATCTCTATAGATCTTCATACCTAGTATGTAAGAAGCTTCACCCAAGTCCTTCATGAAGAACTGAGAAGATAACCAGACCTTTATTCCTTGTAATGCGGCGACATCATTCCCGATTAAGAGAATGTCGTCAACATACAGTACTAGGAATACAATCACTGAACCATTAACCCATTTATAGATGCACGGTTCTTCTCCGTTCCTAACGAAGCCATACGATTTGATACACCTATCAAACCGTAAGTTCCAACTTCGAGATGCTTGCTTGAGTCCATAGATGGACCTCTGCAACTTGCATACTTTTGATTCATCTGTGGATGTGAACCCTTCAGGCTGTATCATATACACCTCCTCTTCTAGCTCCCCATTTAGGAAAGCAGTTCGGACATCCATTTGCCAGATCTCGTAATAAAAATATGCTACCAAAGCAAGCATGATCCGAATGGACTTGAGCATTGCCACAGGGGAGAAAGTCTCGTCATAATCGATACCATATTGCTGACGATATCCCTTGGCAACCAGACGGGCTTTATAGGTCTTTACCTTCCAATCTGCGCCCCTTTTCCTCTTGAAGATCCATTTACACCCGATGGGTTTTATTCCTTCAGGCGGATCAACCAATGTCCAAATATTGTTAATTTCCATGGACTCCATTTCGGATCGCATGGCTCCAAGCCATGCCTTAGAGTCAGATCTCTGAAGAGCATCCATATAGGTGATCGGATCCTCATTGTTCTCATCGAGCTTAATGGGATCGCCATCCCGGACCAAGAAACCGTAGTATCTATCCGGCTAATTTGGTATTCTACCGGATCTCCTAATGGGTTCTGGGTGTGATTCAATCATAGCCGGTTCTACGATGTCTTTAGAGAGTGCAGGTTCTTCTATTGGCTGAACTTCATCAAGTTCAATCTTAGAAGCTATAGTTCCTTCTTCAAGGAACTCCTTTTCCAAAATGATAGCTCTAAGAGCAACGAACACCTTTTGTTCATTTTCCAAATAGAAGAAATACCCTTTGGTTTCCTTAGGATAACCAATGAATAAATACCGATCAGACCTAGGACCAAGCTTGTCTGAGTCTAAATGCTTTACGTAAGCCGGACAACCCCAGACTCGAAGGTGTGAGATTGAGGGTTTACGTCCGGTCTACATCTCATATGGAGTGGAGACAACAGACTTACTTGGAACATCATTTAATAAGTAACAGGTTGTCTGAAGCGCATATCCCCAAAAGGATAGCGGCAGAGTTGCAAAGCCCATCATGGATCGAACCATGTCCAACAAGGTTCGATTCCTTCTTTCGGACACACCATTCAACTGTGGTGTTCCTGGAAGAGTCCACTGTGAGAGAATTCCATTCTCCTCAAGATATGTCAAAAAAGCACCAGATAAGTATTCACCACCTCGATCAGATCGAAGAGTTTTAATACTTTTTCCAGTTTGCTTTTCTACTTCATTACGGTATCATTTGAACATTTCAAACGACTCAGACTTATGTCTCATTAGAAAGACATAACCGAACCTCGAAAAGTCATCTGTAAAAGTAATGAAATATTTGTATCCTCCTCTGGCACTAACTGTCATCGGTCCACATACATCAGTATGTATTAGACTTAGAAGTTCTGTAGCTCGTTCACCTTTTCCAATAAAAGGTGATTTGGTCATTTTACCAACTAAACAGGATTCACAAGTGGGCAATGATTCAGAATCACTGACCTCGAGGAATCCATCTCCTCGCATCTTGTTTATCCTATTTTGGTTAATATGACCTAGCCTACAGTGCCAAAGATACAAATCATTGACATTATCTAACCTTGGACGTTTGCTAGAAGTGTACATTACACTAACAGGCCTTGATAGTACATATATGCCATTATTTAATCTAGCTTTTATTATCACAGAGTTATTCAAAATAACATTGCAAAAATCTCCCTTTATTGATAGTTCAAAACCACAATTGGCCAAAAGGCCTACAGAGATTATGCTCATAATGAAACTAGGACAATAGTGACAGTCGACTAGTTCGACAGTACAAGACTCAAAGACAAGACACAGGATTCCGACCGCCAGTACTAGAACACGATTTCCATTCCCAATGCTTAGAAACTATTCTCCATCTTCAAATCTTCTGCTAACTTGAAGTCCCTGTAACGAATTACTAACATGAATTGGACTACCAGTATCCAATACCTAGTTAGCAGTATCAACAATTGAGTAATTACAAGGTTTTATCATATAAATACCTTGTTCAGCAGACTTCTGCTTCCTTGGCCTGTTCGGATCAAGGGACGCAATATAAAGAGGACAGTTTGGTGCGGGCACCAGACTCAGAAGAAGACTTCAGAGCTCCATTTGGATCTCTGATTGACATTGCCCGAGAAATAGGGTTTGTAATAAAGGTTGACCTGGTCAACCAGTTTATTTATTTCTTGAGTCACCATTTAAATTTTGTTGAGTCATGTTGACTCGATGCAAGTCCCGATGTGGTTTCAATTTGGTCCAAAATGGTGCCACATTTGTCTTCCAATCAAATCAAGGTTCAAGCAAGTGGAGGCCACACTCCAAGCCACACGCCCAGCCACACTCCGAGCACACGCCAGAGTCCAGGAGGCGCCACAGAGGCATCCCAGTGTCATGGTCCCCACATCCAAAGAAGAAAAAAATCAAATTGGAAGCTAATTTAAAGGAGGCGCCCATACCTGCCAATTTTGTCTAAGCAAAGAAGGAAAAAGACTTCTCTTGGAGAAAGAATCAAAGAAGGACATCCAATTGAAGTTCAAATCAAAATCAAAGAGCTTAACTTGGAGTGGAAGAAAAGAAGAAATGCATTAAGAAGAAGAGGACTCCAAATCCAAATCCAACTCCAAAGGAGGCGCCATAAAAATTCCAAAAAAAATTCCTTTATGGCCGTCCCAAATTTTTTTGAACTCTTGGTCGGCCAAGAGAGGAGATTTTCTACCTAATCTAGAGGTTGGAGGAGTTTAGTCCCACATGGGAATTTGTACAAGCTTGGAGAAAATTTTAGGTCTATATAATAGACCCCTCTTTGTAACTTGAAGAAATCAATGAAGAAAAATTATTTTTGTTATTCTCTTGTGTTGAGTGACCTAGGTTTCTCTTCTTCCGCACTATTCTAAGTGTTGAGCTCCGTGAGGGGGTAATCCGGGTTCCATTGGAGCCTTGAGGAGGTGAGAGATCTCCATCTTTATCCAAAACCCTAGGTTAACCACTTGAAATTCCAAAACCCTAGCCACCCTTCATTATTTTCAATCCATCAAACCCTAGCTCCATCCATCTCCCACGGCCTCTCTCTCTCTACAAGTCCAGGTCGTCCACCTTCATCCAGATCCAGTCCGGCTACTTCAGATCCAGAGCAAGTTCAAGGAAAATCACATCAGCTTCCAGGAGAATCCAGTTTTCAGCAATTTCAATCTTCAAGTCATCAACCTGGTAAATTTTTCCCTTGACTCTCTGATTCCATCAATTGTTTTTCTTCTCTTCCAGATCTTGAGTTCAGGAGAAGCCAACCCGCCAAAGGACCAGTATTGGAGGATCCATGCGAAGATATCTAAATCCGAGGATCCAAACAATCTGCTCGGGAGAGTTCTTCCACCAAAATCTGTGAAGATCATTGTCTGGTTAGGTAAACCATCTCTTCTCTTTATTTCTGTTCTGTTGAAAGTTCGGAGTGAAACCTAGGTCTGGGAGTTTCTCAACCCCCAGCGATCCGTTGCTTCTGAACTACTCTGATAATTTAGTTTCCTTAAAATTGTGCTTTCAATTATCATATTAGTATCTTTCAATGTTAGGTTAACTTTTCTTTGATTTGAAGCCAACTTCTACAAACATATAAAAACAACAAAAAAATTAGTTAATCTTAATTTACTTCCGCATCGCATCCCTTTATTTGTTCTGCATCATTTTTGGTATCAGAGCTTCCGTTCTGCATCACAGTTCCTCTTCCAGTGTCCCTTCTTCTTGTAGTAGAAGCACTCTGCAGAAGACTGATCAGCCTTATACTTCCTGGTCTGACTAGGGCCAGGAGCATTCTGCACTTTCTTTCCTTCTTATTTATTTTCTTCTTCCCTTTCTTAAAGGGACGACGACCTCTACTTCCTCCCACTAAATTTACCACCCCCTTATTCAGTTGGTGGTCTTTCTCGAAAGTCTGCAGCAACCCCAAAAGACCATGGTAGTTTACTACAGGCTTGTTAATTCTGTAATGATCAAGAAAGTCAAGATAGGAGGAGGGAAGAGAATTCAGGATCGCATCCTTGCCGAGCTGCTCGTGCAAGGGGCATCCGAGTTTGCCCAGTTTTTCAATCAGCTCGATCATGTATAATACATGATCAGTGACTGAACCACCATTCGGCATCTTGGAGTTGTAGATGGCACAAGACACTTTGTACCATTCTACATCATTCGGGGTGCCGAAGGATTCCTTCAACTTTTGAAGGATTTCATCAGGTTGGGCCTCCTCGAATTTGCGACTGAACTCGTCGTTCATCGTCGCTAACATAATGCAACGGACAGTAGTCCAATCAGAGACCCACTTCAGATAAGCATCTCTGACGCATTCGTGCATTAGCGGGAGGGATTTCAGGTGCCGGATCTGCTATTACATAGAGGATCTGTTCATGCTCCAGAACGATTCTTAATCTTCGATACCAACTATCAAAGTTTTGACCCTTAACTTCTCATTATGGAGAAGTGACCGGAGCGATAAGTTAGAAGACATCTGAAAAGAAAACAAGACCAAATGAGTTTATGAATTAATAACTTAACCAAAAGACTTGGACTTTAGTCTAAAGGTTTCTCCCACTAATTTTTTTAAGATTGGTAGCCTCTAACTCCAATCCATGAAAACACTTTTTCAAGTGGGTACTGAAATCCAATAGGCTCGCATGAGCCCGACTTAGGCCGGCTCACCCATACGAGCCTAAAGGTAGGTTCGTGAACCAATTGCTTCCCTAAACAATTTTCAGTAATTCATTTTGTCCTAGAGAACACCCCAATCGGCCTTGGGGCCTCCTATTGCGGGTCTCTGGTTAGGTCCAACCATTAAAATGACAAATCCAATGCTTCCAACTAACTAAAGACCAAGCCCGACTTTGGCCGGCCCACCTGGTCCGTTAAGGAGGTTGCACTGAACCATCATCGATCAGATAGAAATTCCAGTCGCCGGATGTACACCCTTCTTTGGAACTGCCGATGCACACCAAGCTAGTGGACACATTTCTAACTGACTTAATAGGAGGCTAAGACATTGTCAACACCTTGACTTAGTCTTTTTAAGGACCTAATAATTATAGAGGATTTTTAGTTGTGACAGAGGAAAAAGACAAGGACATGGATCATCCTCCCACTGAATCAATCAGATTCCAAGAGGGTTGATATGAATCAACAAATGATCCATGGGCACTATAGATCAGTCAGACTGATCAACTTGGGTGACATGGGTTAACTCGAGTCATTGAGCTTTTCCAATCAGTTCTGGTCTACTCGACTAGCCAGGTAGGTGAGATCATGGGTGAGTATCCGCCATTAACCATCTTTCCTAGACACCAACCAAGTTTGATGCAGAACAAAGAACAAAGAAGCGTATGCGGAAGTAAAATTAAGATTAATTCTTTTTTTTTTTTTATATTTCAGAAATTGGCTTCGACTTAAAGTAAAGCTAAACTACGTTGAAGGAAACTAGGTAAGGATTGAAAGCACAGTTAGAAGAAACTAAATTATCAGAGTAGTTCAGAAGTAACGGATCGCTGGGGGTTGAGAAACTCCCAGACCTAGGGTTTCGCTCTGAACTTTCAACAGAACAGAAATAGAGAGAAGAGATGGTTTACTAACCAGACAGTGATCTTCTCAGGATTTTGGTGGAAGAACTCTCTCGAGAAGATATGGGATCCTCGGAGTCGGCTATCTTCGCAATGGATCCTCCAATACTGGTTTCGTGGTTTGGTCGGCTTCTCCTGGACTCAAGATTTGGGAAAGAAGAGAAACAAGTGAACGAATTCAGAAACTCAAGAAAAGATCTTACCAGGTTGAAGAACTTGAAAGCCGAAGTTGCTGAAATCGAATTCTCCTGGAGGCCGATCTGACTTCCTCTTAGAATTGTTGTAGATTCGCAGTATCTGGACTAGAGCTGGATGCTGGTGGTCGGCCTGGACTTGGAGATGGTGGCCGTGAGAAGGGAAATAGACTAGGGCTTGGTGGAAAGAGAAGGGTGATGGCGGCTAGGGTTTGGGAGTGGAGTGGCTAACCTAGGGTTTGGGGTTTTGGAGATCTCTCACCTCCTCAAGGTTCCAGGGGAACCCGGATTTACTCCCTCACGGAGTTCAACACCTGGAAGCAAGTGCGGACAAGAGAAAACACAAGTTTGCTCAAGAAAAATTTCTTTCATTCATCTGATTGTTGTAAACTTACAAGAGGGGTTTAATTGATAAGGCATTACAAGGGAGGAGGGTTTCACATCTTCCCATGTGGGACTAAAGGAGGGGATCTCCAAATTAGGAAAAATCCCTTACATATGGTCGTACCAAAAAAAATAGGATTTGGGTTATAAATGGCAGGTAGATGGCGCCACCTTGCTTGGATTTTCAAGAAAAATTTTCTTCCTTCCCTGGATCAACTCTTTTGGACTCCTCCTTTTCTTCCTCCCTAAGTCAAGGTCCTTCCCATCTTGTTTTGATTGTTTTTGGCAGGTAGTGGGCGCCCCCTTGAAGTTCTCTTCCAAGAGAATTTCTTCCCTTCTTTGTTTTGGAATTCTTGGGAAAGTCTTGGCCGCCCCCTTGATTGGTGGTCTCTTGGTGGACTTCTCCTTATCTGGCGCATGAGAGAAGGAGGTTGCCATCTGTGGAGTGGGGACCAAAAGCTGCTGGATGTGGATATGGCACCCCTGGACTGGGAGTGTGGCTGGGAGTGTGGTGTCCACTTGCCTGGTCTTGGAAGAAAGTGTAACAT
Organism: Areca catechu; assembly: GCA_021397845.1. Taxonomy (NCBI): domain Eukaryota; kingdom Viridiplantae; phylum Streptophyta; class Magnoliopsida; order Arecales; family Arecaceae; genus Areca; species Areca catechu. Next base: position 69,155,284 of record CM038053.1, read on the forward strand.
CCCATTTTGAAACCCTAGTCCATTACTGAGTCAACATGACTCAACAAAATAAAATGCAGGTAATGTAGACTCAAGCTAAATTAAGTTGATCTAGTCAACTCTTATTAAAAACCAAAAAACCCTAATTCTTCGGGCAAGGTTAATCAGAGATCCAGATGGAGCTCTGAAGTCTTCTTCTGAGTCTGGTGCCCGCACCAATTCTCCCAGGGTGGGAGGAACTCGACCCTGTCGAGTAAGGATCAAGTTGGCTCTGGTATCTCTCCAAGAGGTCTGGGTCCAGCTCTTGTAACTCTTCTCGGGAGATCCAAGAGTCATCAGAATCTGGCCTTCCTAGCCAGCGGACCAGGTATCTTTGGTATCCTCGATTACGAGTAGAGATAACCTGATCATCCAGGATCTTTTCAATCTGCTCTTTCCTCACAGGCCAATTTGTTGGTGGACACACAGGGTCAGGTTCACTCTCAAGAGCAGGATTAGGTTCAAAAGCCTCACTGGGAATCACAGCTTGCTCCCTATACTCTACTAGGTCTGTAATGTTGAAAGTGGAGCTAATGCCTAGTTCAGGAGGCAACTCGAGCACATAGGCATTGGATCCTTCTCTCTTTACCACTCTAAATGGTCCAGCTCCCCTAGCATGTAACTTTCTAACGGTTCCAGGAGGAAACCGTTCAGGCCTTAACCTAATCATTACATAGTCTCCTTCGTCAAAAGTTTTGACTCGCCTTTGAGAATCAGCCAATTTCTTATAAGTTTCGTTACTTAAATTTATTTTGGCTTGAATTTCTTTATGCAAGTCTTTTATATGCTGTGCAAAAACTTCGGCAGACTCAGAGACCCGTGTGTGGACTGGTAAAGGAGCTAGGTCAAGAGGTGTGTGGGGTTTGTAACCATGCACAATTTCAAATGGACTCTTACCCGTAGACCTATTGACCGAGTCATTATATGCAAATTCAGCTCTAGGTAAGTACAAATCCCAGTTCCTAATGTTTTCACCAACAAGACACCTTAGCAGATTGCCTAAACTACGGTTCACTACTTCGGTTTGGCCGTCAGTCTGGGGATGATAGGCAGTTGAAAACTTAAGTTTCGTCCCTAACTTATGCCAAAGGGTTTTCCAGAAATAGCTGGTGAACCGAACATCCCTATCGGAAATAATGGTCTTGGGTAGGCCATGGAGTCGAACTATCTCATTAAAGAACAGGGTGGCTACCTTGGACGCATCAAAAGTTTGGGAACAAGGCAAGAAATGGGCCATCTTGGAAAATCGGTCTACTACAACACAGATAGAGTCATGCCTCCTCTGGGTCTTAGGCAAACCTAACACAAAGTCCATGCTCACATCTTGCCAAGGACGATCTGGGACAGGGAGTGGGGTATAAAGGCCGGTGTTCTGTTTTCGCTGTTTGGCAACAGCGCAGGTCTGACACCTAGCCACAATGTGTGCTACATCTCTTTTTAAGCTAGGCCAGAAAAAGTGGTCTTCAATAGCCAGGGTGGTCTTATCTTTTCCGAAATGGCCAGCTAAACCTCCAGCATGAGTTTCCCAAATCAAGAATTCCCTAAGAGAGGTTCTAGGGATGCAAAGCCTATTCTTAAAGAACAGAAAGCCATCTATAAGGGAATAATCCTTATGTTCACTAGATGGTCCTTGAGTTAGATCCTGGTATACAGTCTTGAAATCCGGACACGACTCATATTCTTCTTTGATTTGCTCAAACCCTATGACTTCAGCCCTAACAGAATTCAACAACAAAGATCGACGACTAAGGGCATCAGCTACCTTATTTTCAGACCCAGCCTTATGCTTCAAAACAAAAGTATAGGACTGGATATACTCTACCCACTTAGCATGCCTAGGGTTAAGCTTCTTCTGAGAATTCAAGAATCTAAGAGCCTCATGGTCCGAAAATAGCACAAATTCTTGCGGTAGTAAATAATGTCTCCAGTAACGCAAAGCTTGCACTACCGCGTAAAATTCCTTATCATAGGTAGAATACCTAAGCTTAGCATCATTAAGTTTTTCACTAAAGAATGCTACGGGATGGTTCTCTTGGCTTAGGACTCCACCTATACCTACTCCTGAAGCATCACAGGCAACCTCAAATACCTTTGAAAAGTCTGGTAGTCTCAAAATGGGTGCCTGGGTCATCCTATCCTTAAGATCTAGGAAGGCTTTATGGGCTGCTTTGGTCCACTGAAATTCTCCCTTCCTGATGCAGTCTGTGATAGGAGCAACTACGGTACTAAACCCCTTGATGAATCGCCTATAGAAGGTAGCCAAGCCATGGAAACTTCTGACTTCATGCACACTGGTCGGCTCTGGCCATTCTACTATGGACCTAATCTTTTCAGGATCGGCAGCCACGCCGTCAGGGGTTACAACAAATCCAAGGAAGATAATCCTACTGGTCATAAATTCACACTTTTTGAGATTACCGTAGAGACTATCATTCCTCAAAACTTGACAGACTTGTCTAAGGTGGCCTAGGTGATCTGCAGGGGTCTTACTATAGATCAGGATATCATCAAAATAGACCACTACAAACTTCCTATGAAAGCTCTAAGTACTTGGGTCATAATCCTCATGAAAGTACTAGGGGCATTGGACAACCCAAAAGGCATAACAACCCATTCAAAGAGACCATCCTTAGTTTTGAAGGCTGTTTTCCACTCATCCCCTGGTCTAATCCTAACCTGATGATAGCCGCTCTTGAGATCAATTTTAGAAAAAACCATGGCACCGGCCATCATATCAAGCATGTCATCTAGTCTAGGGATGGGGAACCTATACTTGATTATGATTTTATTGATGGCACGACTGTCAACACACATCCTCCACGTGCCATCCTTCTTCGGGGTTAGAAGTGCAGGGACTGCACAAGGGCTAAGACTCTCTCTAATGAACCCCTTCCTCAACAATTCGCCAACCTGCTTTTGCAGTTCTTTATGCTCCGATGGATTCATCCTATGATGGGGCAAGTTGGGTAAAGTAGCTCCTGGGACTAAATCTATGGAATGCTGAATATCCCTAAGAGGTGGAAGGTGGTCTGGCAGATCCTCGGGAAAAACATCCTCAAATTCTTCTAATAAAGGTTTAACTTCCTGAGGAGGCTCTGAGGGTGTAGGAGTCCTAAGTTCCTTAGCAGTCAACATCCAAATGGGTGAACCACTATGAATTTCTTGTTCTAGATCCTTGGCACTAATCAGGTTCACTCCAGTCTTCATTTCCCTAACCTTACTGGTTCCTTTAGCTCTTGTCCTTAGGAGGGACTGAATGGATTGTGATTTTCTTCCCATTGAAACTAAAGACACAGGTGTTGGATTTTCCTAAGAGGGTGGCATCATGATCATACAACCAGGGTCTTCCAAGAATTATACTGCTCACCCCCATGGGCAAGACATCACACCAAATTCTCTTGATAGGATTGCATTTGGATTTGGACCTGACATCTAGACTGGATGGGTATAGAAGTAGAGTCTACCCAAGAAACCTTATAGGGTTGGGGTGGGGGACTGGGGTTAAGCCTAACATTTTGACAGTGCTAGTAGAAATGGCATTCACACAGCTCCCACTATCTATGATGATCTTACAAACCTTATCCCCTAGTTTAAGGAAAGTCTGTAGGATGTTAGTCCTACGCCAATCTTCTTGAACTTTAGTCTGGGACAGGATGCATCTCACAACCCCTAAGTGGTCAGATTCAGTGGATTCTTCCTCTCCTTCATACTCATCAACCAAATTCATTCCGGCCTCATAAACTTCTTCTTCAAACTCCTCATTAGGCTCGGAATTCTCTTCCCCTCCCTCTTCTATATATAGGGATCTACGAGGGCACTGGCTAGAAACATGACCTACCTTATGACACTTAAAACAAGCTATGGCTGTGCACTAAGTGGAGATATGACCGGGCTTCTGGCACTTAAAACAGACGATACTAGGGGTTCTCTGGGTGTCAGGTGCCTTACCTTTGTCCATGGGCCTAGGGGTGGGGATACCCTGATTAGGCTTGCTAGGGGTAACCTGGCTAGGTCCATTTCTTGGGATTGGGGCACTAACCCTAGATGGCATGGGTCCTCTCTGAAACTTCTCAGTGTTCAGTGCAATCTGATAGGCTTGGTCTAGGTCAGTAACCTCTCTCAGAAATAACTCTCTCTTAATATCTTCCCTAAGTCCAGCCCTAAATCTAGACAAAGTGACCTCATGGGCTTCACTCACATCACATCTCATTAGGTATTCATCAAAGGTGGTTATGTAGTCTGAAACAGATCGATTCCCTTGTTTCAAAGTCTGCCATTGGTCTAACAGATTCTGCTGGTATGAAATGGGTAGGTACTTGTCTCTAAGTTTTTCTTTCATACCCTGCCAAGTGGTTATGGGCTCTACATTTCGTCTTCTAGTGGTCAGCTCAATGTTCCCCCAGTATAACCTAGCTTGACGTATTAATTTCATCTTGGCAAACTTAAATTTCCTCTCCTCAGACATGGCATACCACTCAAAGTACTGGTCCATCTCACCCTCCCAATCAGAATACACCTTAGGATTTAGGCTACCATCAAAAGTGGGTGCATCTAACTTGATGTTCCGAATGAACCTATCATCTCTATCCTCAGGCTCTGGGTCAGGCCTCCTATGATTAGGTTCAGGATCTCGGTATAAAGGTCTTCTAGGCTCTTGGTGTGGGTGAGGTTGAGGCACATTAAAATCTGGGTCAGGAGTCCAATCCCGATGCCTAGGCTCTCAAGTACTTGGACTCGATCCCTAAGCTGGGCAAAATTCTCATTCATATCCTGACTTAATTTGTTCATACTCTCAGTAAGAGCTCTAACCATGGCCTCTAAATCAGGTTGGGCTTGACCAGGTTGGTAGGGTACTCCATTCCGGGTAGACATGATGCAATCAAGCACACAAAATGAGACTCAACTGAACGACTACGGGCTAACTAAACCTAGAGCCTAAACTAGGTGCCCAATCAGAGTGGCAAGCTAGCCTGTAGTAACTCAGGACTCAGCCAGGCAGGTGTAAGGGGAGTGTTAGGTCCCTGAATGCCAATCCTAGACACCAATCAGAGATTGCCAGGTAGGCGGACCAGCACACAAGCCCTTCGGGATGGAATCCCTGAACCACCGTTCTAGACACTGAGTACAAAGCATACACAGAGTAACCAGACAAACTGACTCAACACTAGCCTTGACCCGACTTGTTGATGTCCCTAGCCCACTAGGGCAAATTAGGTCTAATCAATTTTAGATTAAAGGTTTAGGTTCGAATGAAGGGGTGGTGGTTTGGGCTAAGGAGAGGTTATCAACTCCTTCCCTTATCTTAGATGCTCAAATGCCCTTAAGTTGAATTAAGAGATGAACACTCAAAAATAAATGGATTGCAGAACACAAAAATAGAGTTGCAGTAATTTAATTCTCAGAAATTGCACGGAAACCAATAAATCATGAGAAAATTATGAAAATTAGTTTCAATTATACTGGTTTCAGAAAACAAAAATCACTAAATTTGGAGTTACTTTGCAGTGAGAAATAATTCCTACAACAGGAAATTACGGACTGAAAATAGAGCACTTCCCCGTTTACAATTTCTGCTACGAAGTTGTAACCCAACGGATCCCCTACACACCCTAGGAACACCCCGTGGAATGGGAAGAGGAGGTTTGCACCTCGCTTCATTCCTAGGACCGGACGTCCTGGGGAGTCTACTTCGAGCAGACAAAGTAAAAAGAGAGGGACTCAAACAGGCAATCAAACAGAAACCCTAGACAGGGCTCTGATACCAAAAATGATGCAGAACAAAGAACAAAGAAGCGTATGCGGAAGTAAAATTAAGATTAATTTTTTTTTTTTTTTTATATTTCAGAAATTGGCTTCGACTCAAAGTAAAGCTAAACTACGTTGAAGGAAACTAGGTAAGGATTGAAAGCACAGTTTAGAAGAAACTAAATTATCAGAGTAGTTCAGAAGTAACGGATCGCTGGGGGTTGAGAAACTCCAGACCTAGGGTTTCGCTCTGAACTTTCAACAGAACAAAAATAGAGAGAAGAGATGGTTTACTAACCAGACAGTGATCTTCTCAGGATTTTGGTGGAAGAACTCTCTCGAGCAGATTGTGGGATCCTCGGAGTCGGCTATCTTCGCAATGGATCCTCCAATACTGGTTTCGTGGTTTGGTCGGCTTCTCTTGGACTCAAGATCTGGGAAAGAAGAGGAACAAGTGAAGGAATTCAGAAACTCAAGAAAAGATCTTACCAGGTTGAAGAACTTGAAAGCCGAAGTTGCTGAAATCGAATTCTCCCGGAGGCCGATCTGACTTCCTCTTAGAATTGTTGTAGATCCGCAGTATCTGGACTGGAGTTGGATGCTGGTGGTCGGCCTGGACTTGGAGATGGTGGCCGTGAGAAGGGAAATAGACTAGGGCTTGGTGGAAAGAGAAGGGTGATGGCGGCTAGGGTTTGGGAGTGGAGTGGCTAACCTAGGGTTTGGGGTTTTGGAGATCTCTCACCTCCTCAAGGTTCCAGGGGAACCCGGATTTACTCCCTCACGGAGCTCAACACCTGGAAGCAAGTGCGGACAAGAGAAAACACAAGTTTGCTCAAGAAAAATTTCTTTCATTCATCTGATTGTTGTAAACTTACAAGAGGGGTTTAATTTATATGGCATTACAAGGGAGGAGGGTTTCACATCTTCCCATGTGGGACTAAAGGAGGGGATCTCCAAATTAGGGCAAATCCCTTACATATGGTCGGCCAAAATACCAAAAAAAATAGGATTTGGGTTATAAATGGCAGGTAGATGGAGCCACCTTGCTTGGATTTTCAAGAAAAAATTTCTTCCTTCCCTGGATCAACTCTTTTGGACTCCTCCTTTTCTTCCTCCCTAAGTCAAGGTCCTTCCCATCTTTGTTTCGATTGTTTTTGGTAGGTAGTGGGCGCCCCCTTGAAGTTCTCTTCCAAGAGAATTTCTTCCCTTCTTTGTTTTGGAATTCTTGGGAAAGTCTTGGCCGCCCCCTTGATTGGTGGTCTCTTGGTGGACTTCTCCTTATCTGGCGCATGAGAGAAGGAGGTTGCCATCTGTGGAGTGGGGACCAAAAGCTGCTGGATGTGGATATGGCGCCCCCTAGACTGGGAGTGTGGCTGGGAGTGTGGTGTCCACTTGCCTGGTCTTGGAAGAAAGTGTAACATCCCATTTTGAAACCCTAGTCCACTACTGAGTCAACATGACTCAACAAAATAAAATGCAGGTAATGTAGACTCAAGCTAAATTAAGTTGATCTAGTCAACTCTTATTAAAAACCAAAAAACCCTAATTCTTCGGGCAAGGTTAATCAGAGATCCAGATGGAGCTCTGAAGTCTTCTTCTGAGTCTGGTGCCCGCACCAAAGTTGGCCAGGGAAGAGGTAGCCTCATGCAACCATGATCAACATGCCAAACCTACCTTGACACCAGTCGGTTTACCAGACTCGATCAGACTAGCCTAAAGACTCGGGCTTCCACTGAGCCACTAATTGGATCCATTTTAGATGAACGGATCAACTAATCTAACTATTAGATAGTTCTAAAGAAGGGCCTTAAACAACTTTTGTTTAATCTTCTTATTATCCGGTTCAACTAAACCTAGGTCTAACCCAGTTAAAGACCCAATTAGAAAACTAACCCAATTTAACCCAGAAATGGCTTATTAATATCAAATTAGATTTCATAAACCTAATAATTTAATTTTAATAAGCCATACATTTAATCAAAACATTTTTAATTAAGTGTCAATGTAAAACATTTTTTTTATATAACAAAAACATGCATCATATCTAGATTTTTATTTTATAAACTTTTCATGGCCCAATAATGAACAGACATGTCAAAACTATATCTGAACTAAAACAATTTTAATTCCAAGATTTCCTTAAAGGATCCTTCTGAAGAGGCCAACACAGATGATCCGCATCGTGTCAAAGATACATGGTCATGATGAAGGTCTCAACTAGGTTCCTAAAAGTACTATCAGGATACAAAAAGTAGATTAAACTATTTTTAATCTAAAACATGCATCAGGATTATGTTACACCTGTAACCTGGCTCTGATACCACTGAAAGTTAAAATAGGGCTTTTGCAGATGCCAACACTAAGCATGCAAGAGCAGGGAGCAGGTAAGTATTTTAAAATAATTTTAAAATAAATAGCAAAAAAAACTGCTCCACGCAGGATCTAACACGATTGGAAGCATGTACAGACTAAAACATATCATAATATAGGCATGTAATGTTTATAAAATATTTTATAAACTCTGATCTACGCATGCATGAATTTAAAAAACAAAACCCATACCTTATTCCTGCCTGGAATAAATCTGGCATAGTTCTAAAATAACTGGGATAATAGGAATAATTTTTTCCTGTTGTCTTCCTCTTCAACCGTTGGAATGCTATGTTTTTCCTACTTCTAAACAGTAGCAAAAGGCCAATCCAAATGACCAATCTTTGGTCTCCTCTCTATCACCAACAGCAAGGACTTCTCTTCTTCAAATGGAGAAGGGATAGGCGTGGATCTTCAACGTTGAATCACTCTTGTTCTTCTCCAAAAAGCAACAAAAGGTTAAAACCTGCAACTCAAAACAAATAGCAAGAATAGCAGCAAAGGGAGGTTGATTCGGCTCCCAAGTGCTCAAATGAGCACTCTCAAGAGGGGAGACACGTGTGGGGCTCCTCAGATCCGGTTCACAGGCGATGCTAGTCGCCGGATAACCTTTGGATGGTGGAAAGAAGGACAGTTGTTTTGCAGCAATCTTTCTCAAAACAGAGCTTGTCCTTCTTCTTCCAACTGAGCACAAGGAACAAGGACTAAAGGTTGGTTCTCTCCCAATCACTCAATAAGAACCCAGCCCCAGAGTTTGCAGTGGAAAGGGTGAAGAAATCTCTCAAAAAACAAGAACCCAGAGATGTTTCAGCCTCACGATTTTCTGCACTATAGAAAAGATCAGCGCCCAGCAGAGTTTTTTATAAGCAGTGATGAACCAATTCAACCGGTGTTTATGGGAGGAGAAAGGTCTTGCTGGGAAAACCAAAAGGCAGCACCGATTAAAAATGAATCCAATTGTTTTAATGAAGCAATAAAAGGGAGTTAATATCCAGCCAAAATGAAAGCCAAAGGGGAGAAGAAGGGACGCCCAAAAGCCCTGTTCGCCCAAAGCTAGCAATTTACCGTGATGACCGATTCAAAGGGTCAAAAACCAGTTCAAAAGGTTTTAAAAAAAAAACCCAATGGTTCAAAAAAGGTTCATCCATATAATTAGATCAAAATGTAATTATCAGAAGGCTTGGTCTAGTCCTGGTTAACCAGAAAAAATTCCTGATAAATCAGAACAAATTCTGATAGACCCAAACCCAGGTCAATCCAATGTGCTCAATCAAACCATCACCGATAAGATTCCTAATCAAATACCGGTACCTGGATCAGGGAGTAATCCTCTATGGAGTGTGACCTCATAGTTTCGAACCTAGGAGGTAGCACTGGAACAATTTTAGTACCAGCACAAGATACCATCTAGCAATGGGTCCCGGCATCCAGATAGGTCAAAGAAGCGGGAGTAAACTATCGAACCTCTGGCATATGGTTACCGTATAGTTCATCCCTTTGACCTCTAATGCTCAGGATGACTGAGATTGGGCTGCCAACCCAGACTGAGTCAGTCGACTACGTGTCTCAACCTTGCAAGCCCAGTGACTCTTCACTAGGACTACCCCGGCCGAGGATTTGCTAAATTGAGATACTGCGAGACATTCAATCCAAACTGTTTGGATAGGTCAATTGCATCTTGGTCCATCACTGTTCCACAGGTACTTTCCTGTACCCAGAAACCTTCCATCACCGGATTAAAAATCTGGGTAGTCCGGCACCAAAGCACAGGGAGTTGCTTGCAAGCTACCATGATGACCTCAGGTCGGAGGGACACATATACCCATATCCAATCGTGAGTATCCCTTTGGCAGAAAGGGGCTGTACGGAGTCACGTTCAATGAGATACCACATATCCCACTTGTAGATCACATCAGTGTCACCACACTCATTTGGTCAAGAGGACAACCAAACGATGTGAACTGCAACAACCTATACTTGATATATTGCCATCCAGTACAATATATCCTTTGACTGTGAATAGGGTTTAAGGACCACTAGATACATCCTCTCTGTATCGAAGTCAATGTAGTCCTAAGGACTTCATCATATGGAAAGAGTTCATTTCAGGGAAAAACAATATGTGATGAGCTACCAAAAATAATATTTTATTAATTCAAAGAAAGAGTACAATACTTAGCTCAACCGCCTACAACCCAGGCGATTGGCTTTGGGACACAATTCCCAATAGTCTTTTGATATGCTTGGATTTAGTTCCATCAAATCCCTGCTGAGCTTGACTCGATGGAGTCGATTTCTCCCCACCACAGGAGAATGATAGGGACCCGAAGTGGACCAAGAGTCTATTTTATTTTATTTTATTTGAGTCCATTAGTCCTATATCACTTTAGTCAAAGTGAGCCAATTGAGTCCTATAATAAAGTGAGACAACTGAGTCAGTTGAGTCCACTTAGTCAGGTCTAGTCATTTTAGTTCAGTCAAGAGTCCAGTTAAGTTGTTCAAGTTAAGAGAAGAGTCATCAGTAAACAGGAGATTCACCAAACCCCTCCATGATGCAGGACAAAGAACAAAGAAGCGTATGCGGAAGTAAAGTTATGATTAATTCTTTTTTTTTTTATATTTCAGAAATTGGCTTCGACTCAAAGTAAAGTTAAACTAAGTTGATGGAAACTAAGTAAGGATTGAAAGCACAATTTAGAAGAAGCTAAGTTATCAGAGTAGTTCAGAAGTAACGGATCGCTGGGGGTTGAGAAACTCCCAGACCTAGGGTTTCGCTCTGAACTTTCAACAGGACAGAAATAAAGAGAAGAGATGGTTTACCAACCAAACAGTGATCTCACAGAATTTGGGTGGAAGAACTCTCTCGAGCAGATTGTTGGATCCTCGGATTCGGCTATCTTCGCAATGGATCCTCCAATACTAGTCTTGTGGCTGGGTCGGCTTTTCCTGGACTCAAGATCTGGGAAGAAGAAAAACAAGTGATGGATTCAGAGACTCAGGGAAGGATTTACCAGTTCGAAGAACTTGAAGGCTGATGTCGCTGAGATCCGGATTCTCTTGAAGGCTGATTCGACTCCCTCTAGAAAGAGCTTTGGATCTGAAGTACCCGGACTGTAGCTGGATGCTGGTGGTCGGCCTGGACTTGGAGAGGGAGGCCGTGGGAGGTGGGATAGGCTAGGGTTTGGTGGATTGAAATGGATGGTGGGCGGCTAGGGTGATAGAGTAGAAGTGGCTAACCTAGGGTTTGGGTTTTGGAGATCTCACACCTCCTCAAGGTTCCTGGGGAACCCGGATTTACTCCCTCACGGAGCTCAACACCTGGATGCAAGTGGAAGAAAGAAAACACAAAGTTTTGCTCAAAAAAAATTTGGTTTCATTCACCATTTTTTTAGAACTTACAAAGGGGTTTTAATTTATAGGACATTACAAGAGAGTAGGGTTTTACATCGTCCCATGTGGGACTAAAGGAGGGGATCTTCAAATTAGGATTGTAAGATCAATCCCTACTCATATGGCCGGCCAAATAATTCCAAAGATGATTGAGGCTTCAAAAAAGGAAAGTGGGTGGCGCCTCCTTGTCTTGACCTCCAAGAAAATATTTTTTCCTTCTATGCTTGGCCTTAACTGGAAGTGTTTGGGCGCCTCTTAACCTTGCCCTCCAAGAAAAATTTGTTTCCTTTTATATCTGGCTTTAGTTGGAATGATTAGGGCGCCTCCTAACCTTGCTCTTCAAGAGAAATCTCCTTCCTTCCATGGCTCAACCCATTTTGGATACCTCCTTTTCTTTCTCCCCAAGTTATGGCTCTTTCTAACTTTGTCTTGAGTATTTTTGGCAGGTAATGGGCGCCTCCTTGAAGTTCTCTCCAAGAGAATTTCTTCCCTTTCATAGTTTGGTTCTTTTGGGAATGTCTTGGACCCCCCTTGATTTGTGGACCCCTGGTGGATTTCTCCTCAATTGGCGCATGAGAGAAGGGAGCTGCTATCTGTGGTGTGGGGACCAAAGCCTGCTGGATGGAGATGTGGCGCCCCATGGACTCAGGCATATGGCTGGGAGTGTGGCGCCCACTTGCTTGGCCTTGGGAGAAAATGTAACACCCCAGGTTGAAAGCCCTAGTCCACTACTGAGTCAACATGACTCAACAAAATAAAAATGCAGGTAATATAGACTCAAGCTAAAATTGAGTTGATCAAGTCAACCCTTATTACAAGCCAAAAAACCCTAATTCTTCGGGCAAGGTTAATCAGAGATCCAGATGGAGCTCTGAAGTCTTCTTCTGAGTCTGGTGCCCGCACCAATTCTCCCTTGGTGGGAGGAACTCGACCCTATCGAGTATGGATCAAGTTGGCTCTGGTATCTCTCCAAGAGGTCTGGGTCCAATTCTTGTAATTCTTCTCGGGAGATCCAAGAGTCATCAGAATCTGGCCTTCCTTGCCAGCGGACCAGGTATCTTTGGTATCCTCGATTACGAGTAGAGATAACCTGATCATCCAGGATCTTTTCAATCTGCTCTTTCCTCACAGGCCAGTTTGTTGGTGGACACACAGGGTTGGGTTCACTCTCAAGAGCAGGATTAGGTTCAAAAGCCTCACTGGGAATCACAGCTGGCTCTCTATACTCTACTAGGTCTGTAATGTTGAAAGTGGAGCTAATGCCTAGTTCTGGAGGCAACTCGAGCACATAGGCATTGGATCCTACTCTCTTCACCACTCTAAATGGTCCAGCTCCTCTAGCATGTAACTTTCTAACGGTTCCAGGAGGAAACCGTTCAGGCCTTAACCTAATCATTACATAGTCTCCCTCAACAAAAGTTTTGACTCACCTTTGAGAATCAGCCAACTTCTTATAAGTTTCATTACTTAAATTTATTTTGGCATGAATTTCTTTATGCAATGTCCTTTACATGCTATGCAAGTGCATCAAGAGACTTGTGTGTGTGGACTAATAGTGAAATCAGATCAAGTGGTGTGTGAGGCTTGTATCCATGAACAATTTCAAAGGGGCTCTAGCCTATAGACCTATTGATCGAAACATTATATGCAAATTTACCCTGGGTAAATACAAATCCCAATTCCTGGTATTCTCACTCAATCAAAATCTGAGACAATGTCGTAAACTCGACTGACGATGCATTCCTAAGAATGGACTTTATTCAAAGGAACCCTAGGTCTAAACCTAACAAACTACGGCTCTCTAGGTTTGACCTTGGGTCGGAGGATGGCATGCAGAGCATGAAAACTTATCATGGGTGCCTAGTAGGTTCCATAAGGTCTTCCAGAAGTAGGTGGCAAACCTAATAGATTCTGACACGTGATTCACTCTAAAGACTTTGACAAAGTATACTTGGATGGTGTAAGAAGCATTGGAAGTCCTAGAGAAAGGGAGGAAATATGAGGTGGAGTCTCGAATTACCTGCTGGCTAAAGGTGGTGACCTGAAGGTTTGAATGGTGATCTATGAATGTCAACTGGTCATCCTTACGAAAGGAAAAGTTTGCTACTCCCAGGAATGGATCAAGAGATGGTTCGGGGAGTAGCCTAGGACATGTGATTGCAACAATTAAGGTTTGTTCTCTAAGCAAATAATGATCCACTTTCTCAAGAAATGGATTAGAGAATGATTCATGGAAGGGCCTATGGATGATGACCTCAAGACTTGAAATTTGACCTATGGGTGAGGAAAGGTATACTCTATAGAAGGGTAGGTCAGTCATGCGAAGGAAGGGGTCTGGGGTCATAAGGAGGACTTCTACAGGGCTGGGTGAATCAATCCGCTCAAGAAAAGGATGTCCAACTGAGATTATGGGAGAGACCTTAGTGGCTGAGCATGGGACAAGGTCCAATTGTAAGTGGCTTGATTCAGTCATCCTAAGGAGAGGATCTACCATAGGGTGGGCAAACTTAAACAGTTCAGTGCAAAGATCTTCAATTGGTACTTGGGGAATGACTGTCATTAGAGGGTACGAACTAATAGCTCGGGCTAACACTATGAGTTCTTCCTGGGGGTATTTGACTAAAGGAACCTGGTTCTCACAAATCTCTTGAATTTCTGAACTAGGTCCTACCACTTGGTTGCTCTCCAAGGTCTCCTCAGTAAGGAACCAATAGTACCGATGTCACATTCTTCAAGCTCTTCCCCCTCATATTCATCAACTAGACTCAAACCAGCATCATATACTTCCTCGATGCCATCTTCAATGGGTTTCGGGTCAGTGGTAATCGGGTCAACTGATTCTGGGCTTGTCATACCTAACCTTTCTTCCTCATTGGTAGGCTTGGGTTCTCCCTCATTAATGTCATCCTTAGGATTCTTACCACTTAGCTGTGCACAAGCCAGTCCTATGCATGGGCACTGACTAGATTTATGGCCTCTTTCTCCACAAAACAAACATTCTTGCGATATAGGAACCTGGGTCACACTGGGTTTCAAGCTAGTAGAGACCTTACTTGGGCATGGGTGTGGATCTAAATGGTTTGATCTAGAAGACATGGATTGTTGAGTGACTGGTCTAGAATATTGTAAGGACCTCTCATAGACACGATCCACACTATAGATATCATGGTTAGGCTTCCTAAGGTTATGCTCGGGATCACGGTATAAGGTCCTCCTAGGCTCCTGGCATGGATGAGGTTGGGGCCTATTAAATTTTGGATCAGGGGTCCAATTTTGATGTCTACATTTCTCAAGTACTTGGACTCGATCCCTAAGCTGGGTAAAATTCTCATGGACTTGTTCTTTACACTGGGTAACAGTAGCAGTCATATCCTGACTCAATTTGTTCATACTTTCAGTAAGAGCTCTAACCATGGCCTCTAAATCAGGTTGGGTTTGACTAGGTTGGTAGGGCACTCCATTCCGGGTAGACATGATGCAAGCAAACACAGAAAATGAGACTCAACTGAATGACTACGGGCTAACTAGACCTAGAGCCCAAACTAGATGCCCAATCAGAGTGGCAAGCTAGCCTGTAGTAACTCAGGACTCAGCCAGGCAGGTGTAAGGGGAGTGTTAGGTCCCTGAATGCCAATCCTAGACACCAATCAGAGATTGGCCAGGTAGGCGGACCAGCACACAAGCCCTTCGGGATGGAATCCCTGAACCACCGTTCTAGACACTGAGTACAAAGCACACACAGAGTAACCAGACAAACTGACTCAACACTAGCCTTGACCCGACTTGTTGATGTCCCTAGCCCACTAGGGCAAATTAGGTCTAATCAATTTTTAGATTAAAGGCTTAGGTTCGAATGAGTGGGTGGTGGTTTTGGGCTAAGAGAGGTTATCAACTCCTCCCCTTATCTTAGATGCTCAAATGCCTTAAGATGAATTAAGAGATGAACACTCAAAAATAATTGGATTGCAGAACACAAAAACAGAGTTGCAGTAATTTAATTCTCAGAAATCCCACGAAACCAATAAATCACAAGAAAATTATGAAAAATAGTTTCAATTATACTGGTTTCAGAAAAATAGAAATCACCAAATTTGGAGTTACCTGTAGTGAGAAATAATTCTTGCAACAGGGCAATTACGGGCTGAAAATAGAGCACTTCCCCATTTACAATTCCTGCTACGAAGTTATAACCCAACGGATCCCCTACACGCCCTAGGAACACCCCATGGAATGGAAAGAGGAGGTTTGCACCTCGCTTCGTTCCTAGGACCGGACGTCCTGGGGAGTCTACTTCGAGCAGACAAAGTAAAAAGGAGAGAGACTTAAAACAAGCTAGCAAAACAGAAACCCTAGATTGGGCTCTGATACCAAAAATGATGTAGAACAGAAGCTCTGATACCAAAAATGATGCAGGACAAAGAACAAAGAAGCGTATGCGGAAGTAAAATTAAGATTAATTCATTTTTTTTTTTTATATATATATTTCAGAAGTTGGCTTCGACTCAAAGTAAAGTTAAACTAAGTTGATGGAAACTAGGTAAGGATTGAAAGCACAATTTAGAAGAAGCTAAGTTATCAGAATAGTTCAGAAGTAATGGATCGCTGGGGTTTGAGAAACTCCCAGACCTAGGGTTTCGTTCTGAACTTTCAACAGGACAAAATAAAGAGAAGAGATGGTTTACCAACCAAACAGTGATCTCACAGAATTTAGGTGAAAGAACTCTCTCGAGCAGATTGTTGGATCCTCAGATTCGGCTATCTTCATAATGGATCCTCCAATACTAGTCTTGTGACTGGGTCGGCTTTTCCTGGACTCAAGATCTGGGAAGAAGAAAAACAAGTGATGGATTAGAGACTCAGGGAAGGATTTACCAGTTTGAAGAACTTGAAGGCTGATGTCGCTGAGATCCGGATTCTCTTGAAGGCTGATTCGACTCCCTCTGGAAGGAGCTTTGGATCTGAAGTACCCGGAATGTAGCTGGATGCTGGTGGTCGGCCTGGACTTGGAGAGGGAGGCCGTGGGAGGTGGGATAGGCTAGGGATTGGTGGATTGAAATGGATGGTGGGCGGCTAGGGTGATAGAGTAGAAGTGGCTAACCTAGGGTTTTGATTTTGGAGATCTCACACCTCCTCAAGGTTCCTGGGAAACCGGTTTTACTCCCTCACGGAGCTCAACACCTGGATGCAAGTGCGGAAGAAAGAAAACACAAAGTTTGCTCACAAAAAAAATTTGGTTTTATTCACCTTTTTTTTAGAACTTACAAAGGGGTTTTAATTTATAGGACATTACAAGAGAGAAGGGTTTTACATCTTCCCATATGGGACTAAAGGAGGGGATCTTCAAATTAGGATTGTAAGATCAATCCCTACTCATATGGCCGGCCAAATAATTCCAAAGATGATTGAGGCTTCAAAAAAGGAAAGTGGGTGGCGCCTCCTTGTCTTGACCTCCAAGAAAATATTTTTTTCCTTCTATGCTTGGCCTTAACTGGAAGTGTTTGGGTGCCTCTTAACCTTGCCCTCCAAGAGACAATTTGTTTCCTTTTATATCTGGCTTTAGTTGGAATGATTAGGGCACCTCCTAACCTTGTTCTTCAAGAGAAATATCCTTCCTTCCATGGCTCAACCCATTTTGGATACCTCCTTTTCTTTCTCCCCAAGTTATGGCTCTTTCTAACTTTGTCTTGAGTATTTTTGGCAGGTAATGGGCACCTCCTTGAAGTTCTCTCCAAGAGAATTTCTTCCCTTTCATAGTTTGGTTCTTTTGGGAATGTCTTGGACCGCCCCCTTGATTTGTGGACCCTGGTGGATTTCTCCTCAATTGGCGCATGAGAGAAGGGAGCTGCTATTTGTGGTGTGGGGACCAAAGCCTGCTGGATGGAGATGTGGCGCCCCATGGACTCAGGCATATGGCTAGGAGTGTGGCTGGGAGTGTGGCGCCCACTTGCTTGGCCTTGGGAGAAAATGTAACACCCCAGGTTGAAGCCCTAGTCCACTACTGAGTCAACATGACTCAACAAAATAAAAATGCAGGTAATATAGACTCAAGCTAAAATTGAGTTGATCAAGTCAACCCTTATTACAAGCCAAAAAACCCTAATTCTTTGGGCAAGGTTAATCAGAGATCCAGATGGAGCTCTGAAGTCTTCTTCTGAGTCTGGTGCCCGCACCAATTCTCCCTGGGTGGGAGGAACTCGACCCTGTCGAGTATGGATCAAGTTGGCTCTGGTATCTCTCCAAGAGGTATGGGTCCAATTCTTGTAATTCTTCTCGGGAGATCCAAGAGTCATCAGAATCTGGCCTTCCTTGCCAGCGGACCAGGTATCTTTGGTATCCTCGATTACGAGTAGAGATAACCTGATCATTCAGGATCTTTTCAATCTGCTCTTTCCTCACAGGCCAGTTTGTTGATGGACACACAGGGTTGGGTTCACTCTCAAGAGCAGGATTAGGTTCAAAAGCCTCACTGGGAATCACAACTGGCTCTCTATACTCTACTAGGTCTGTAATGTTGAAAGTGGAGCTAATGCCTAGTTCTGGAGGCAACTCGAGCACGTAGGCATTGGATCCTACTCTCTTCACCACTCTAAATGGACCAGCTCCTCTAGCATGTAACTTTCTAACGGTTCCAGGAGGAAACCGTTCAGGCCTTAACCTAATCATACATAGTCTCCCTCAACAAAAGTTTTGACTCGCCTTTGAGAATCAGCCAACTTCTTATAAGTTTCATTACTTAAATTTATTTTGGAATGAATTTCTTTATGCAATGTCCTTTACATGCTATGCAAGTGCATAAGAGACTTGTGTGTGTGGACTAATAGTGAAATCAGATCAAGTGGTGTGTGAGGCTTGTATCCATGAACAATTTCAAAGGGGCTCTAGCCTATAGACCTATTGATCGAAACATTATATGCAAATTTACCCTGGGTAAATACAAATCCCAATTCCTGGTATTCTCACTCAATCAAAATCTGCGACAATGTCATAAACTCGACTGACGATGCATTCCTAAGAATGGACTTTATTCAAAGGAACCCTAGGTCTAAACCTAACAAACTACGGCTCTCTAGGTTTGACCTTGGGTCGGAGGATGGCATGCAGAGCATGAAAACTTATCATGGGTGCCTAGTAGGTTCCATAAAGTCTTCCAGAAGTAGGTGGCAAACCTAATAGATTCTGACACGTGATTCACTCTAAAGACTTTGACAAAGTATACTTGGATTGTAAGAAGCATTGGAAGTCCTAGATAAAGGGAGGAAATATGAGGTGGAGTCTCGAATTACCTGCTGGCTAAAGATGGTGACCTGAAGGTTTGAATGGTGATCTATGAATGTCAACTGGTCATCCTTACGAAAGGAAAAGTTTGCTACTCCCAGGAATGGATCAAGAGATGGTTCGGGGAGTAGCCTAGGACATGTGATTGCAACAGTTAAGGTTTGTTCTCTAAGCAAATAATGATCCACTTTCTCAAGAAATGGATTAGAGAATGATTCATGGAAGGGCCTATGGATGATGACCTCAAGACTTGAAATTTGACCTATGGGTGAGGAAAGGTATACTCTATAGAAGGGTAGGTCAGTCATGCGAAGGAAGGGGTCTGGGGTCATAAGGAGGACTTCTACAGACTGGGTGAATCAATCCGCTCAAGAAAAGGATGTCCAACTGAGATTACGGGAGAGACCTTAGTGGCTGAGCATGGGACAAGGTCCAATTGTAAGTGGCTTGATTCAGTCTTCCTAAGGAGAGGATCTACCATAGGGTGGGCAAACTTAAACAGTTCAGTGCAAAGATCTTCAATTGGTACTTGGGGAATGACTGTCATTAGAGGGTACGAACTAATAGCTCGGGCTAACACTATGAGTTCTTCCTGGGGGTATTTGACTAAAGGAACCTGGTTCTCACAAATCTCTTGAATTTCTGAACTAGGTCCTACCACTTGGTTGCTCTCAAGGTCTCCTCAGGTAAGGAACCAATAGTACCAATGTCACATTCTTCAAGCTCTTCCCCCTCATATTCATCAACTAGACTCAAACAGCATCATATACTTCCTCGATGCCATCTTCAATGGGTTTCGGGTCAGTGGTAATCGGGTCAACTGATTCTGGGCTTGTCATACCTAACCTTTCTTCCTCATTGGTAGGCTTGGGTTCTCCCTCATTAATGTCATCCTTAGGATTCTTACCACTTAGCTGTGCACAAGCCAGTCCTATGCATGGGCACTGACTAGATTTATGGCCTCTTTCTCCACAAAACAAACATTCTTGCGATATAGGAACCTGGGTCACACTGGGTTTCAAGCTAGTAGAGACCTTACTTGGGCATGGGTGTGGATCTAAATGGTTTGATCTAGAAGACATGGATTGTTGAGTGACTGGTCTAGAATATTGTAAGGACCTCTCATAGACACGATCCACACTATAGATATCATGGTTAGGCTTCCTAAGGTTATGCTCGGGATCACGGTATAAGGTCCTCCTAGGCTCCTGGCATGGATGAGGTTGGGGCCTATTAAATTTTGGATCAGGGGTCCAATTTGATGTCTACGTTTCTCAAGTACTTGGACTCGATCCCTAAGCTGGGTAAAATTCTCATGGACTTGTTCTTTACACTGGGTAACAGTAGCAGTCATATTCTGACTCAATTTGTTCATACTTTCAGTAAGAGCTCTAACCATGGCCTCTAAATCAGGTTGGGTTTGACCAGGTTGGTAGGGCACTCCATTCCGGGTAGACATGATGCAAGCAAACACACAAAATGAGACTCAACTGAACGACTACGGGCTAACTAGACCTAGAGCCCAAACTAGATGCCCAATCAGAGTGGCAAGCTAGCCTGTAGTAACTCAGGACTCAGCCAGGCAGGTGTAAGGGGAGTGTTAGGTCCCTGAATGCCAATCCTAGACACCAATCAGAGATTGGCCAGGTAGGCGGACCAGCACACAAGCCCTTCGGGATGGAATCCCTGAACCACCATTCTAGAAACTGAGTACAAAGCACACACAGAGTAACCAGACAAACTGACTCAACACTAGCCTTGACCCGACTTGTTGATGTCCCTAGCCCACTAGGGCAAATTAGGTCTAATCAATTTTTAGATTAAAGGCTTAGGTTCGAATGAGTGGGTGGTGGTTTTGGGCTAAGGAGAGGTTATCAACTCCTCCCCTTATCTTAGATTCTCAAATGCCCTTAAGATGAATTAAGAGATGAACACTCAAAAATAATTGGATTGCAGAACACAAAAATAGAGTTGCAGTAATTTAATTCTCAGAAATCCCACGGAAACCAATAAATCACAAGAAGATTATGCAAAATAGTTTCAATTATACTGGTTTCAAAAAAATAAAATCACCAAATTTGGAGTTACCTGTAGTGAGAAATAATTCTTGCAACAGGGCAATTACGGGCTGAAAACAGAGCACTTCCCCATTTACAATTCCTGCTACGAAGTTATAACCCAACGGATCCCCTACACGCCCTAGGAACACCCCGTGGAATGGAAAGAGGAGGTTTGCACCTCGCTTCGTTCCTAGGACCGGACGTCCTGGGGAGTCTACTTCGAGCAGACAAAGTAAAAAGGAGAGAGACTTAAAACAAGCTAGCAAAACAGAAACCCTAGATTGGGCTCTGATACCAAAAATGATGTAGAACAGAAGCTCTGATACCAAAAATGATGCACGACAAAGAACAAAGAAGCGTATGCGGAAGAAAAATTAAGATTAATTCATTTTTTTTTTATATATATATTTCAGAAATTGGCTTCGACTCAAAGTAAAGTTAAACTAAGTTGATGAAACTAGGTAAGGATTGAAAGCACAATTTAGAAGAAGCTAAGTTATCAGAGTAGTTCAGAAGTAACGGATCGCTGGGGTTTGAGAAACTCCCAGACCTAGGGTTTCGCTCTGAACTTTCAACAGGACAGAAATAAAGAGAAGAGATGGTTTACCAACCAAACAGTGATCTCACAGAATTTGGGTGGAAGAACTCTCTCGAGCAGATTGTTGGATCCTCGGATTCGGCTATCTTCGCAATGGATCCTCCAATACTAGTCTTGTGGCTGGGTCGGCTTTTCCTGGACTCAAGATCTGGGAAGAAGAAAAACAAGTGATGGATTCAGAGACTCAGGGAAGGATTTACCAGTTCGAAGAACTTGAAGGCTGATGTCGCTGAGATCCGGATTCTCTTGAAGGCTGATTCGACTCCCTCTGGAAAGAGCTTTGGATCTGAAGTACCCAGACTGTAGCTGGATGCTGGTGGTCGCCTGGACTTGGAGAGGGAGGCCGTGGGAGGTGGGATAGGCTAGGGTTTGGTGGATTGAAATGGATGGTGGGCGGCTAGGGTGATAGAGTAGAAGTGGCTAACCTAGGGTTTGGTTTTGGAGATCTCACACCTCCTCAAGGTTCCTGGGGAACCTGGATTTACTCCCTCACGGAGCTCAACACCTGGATGCAAGTGCGGAAGAAAGAAAACACAAAGTTTTGCTCACAAAAAAAATTTGGTTTCATTCACCTTTTTTTTAGAACTTACAAAGGGGTTTTAATTTATAGGACATTACAAGAGAGTAGGGTTTTACATCTTCCCATGTGGGACTAAAGGAGGGGATCTTCAATTAGGATTGTAAGATCAACCCTACTCATATGGCCGGCCAAATAATTCCGAAGATGATTGAGGCTTCAAAAAGGAAAGTGGGTGGCGCCTCCTTGTCTTGACCTCCAAGAAAATATTTTTTTCCTTCTATGCTTGGCCTTAATTGGAAGTGTTTGGGCACCTCTTAACCTTGCCCTCCAAGAGAAAATTTGTTTCCTTTTATATCTGGCTTTAGTTGGAATGATTAGGGCACCTCCTAACCTTGCTCTTCAAGAGAAATCTCCTTCCTTCCATGGCTCAACCCATTTTGGATACCTCCTTTTCTTTCTCCCAAGTTATGGCTCTTTCTAACTTTGTCTTGAGTATTTTTGGCAGGTAATGGGCGCCTCCTTGAAGTTCTCTCCAAGAGAATTTCTTCCTTTCATAGTTTGGTTCTTTTGGGAATGTCTTGGACCGCCCCCTTGATTTGTGGACCCCTGGTGGATTTCTCCTCAATTGGCGCATGAGAGAAGGGAGCTGCTATCTGTGGTGTGGGGACCAAAGCCTGCTGGATGGAGATGTGGTGCCCCATGGACTCAGGCATATGGCTGGGAGTGTGGCGCCCACTTGCTTGACCTTGGAAGAAAATGTAACACCCCAGGTTGAAACCCTAGTCCACTACTGAGTCAACATGACTCAACAAAATAAAAATGCAGGTAATATAGACTCAAGCTAAAATTGAGTTGATCAAGTCAACCCTTATTACAAGCCAAAAAATCCTAATTCTTCGGGCAAGGTTAATCAGAGATCCAGATGGAGCTCTGAAGTCTTCTTCTGAGTCTGGTGCCCGCACCAATTTTCCCAGGGTGGGAGGAACTCGACCCTATCGAGTATGGATCAAGTTGGCTCTGGTATCTCTCCAAGAGGTCTGGGTCCAATTCTTGTAATTCTTCTCGGGAGATCCAAGAGTCATCAGAATCTGGCCTTCCTTGCTAGCGGACCAGGTATCTTTGGTATCCTCGATTACGAGTAGAGATAACCTGATCATCCAGGATCTTTTCAATCTGCTCTTTCCTCACAGGCCAGTTTGTTGGTGGACACACAGGGTTGGGTCCACTCTCAAGAGCAGGATTAGGTTCAAAAGCTTCACTGGGAATCACAGCTGGCTCTCTATACTCTACTAGGTCTGTAATGTTGAAAGTGGAGCTAATGCCTAGTTCTGGAGGCAACTCGAGCACATAGGCATTGGATCCTACTCTCTTCACCACTCTAAATGGTCCAGCTCCTCTAGCATGTAACTTTCTAATGGTTCCAGGAGGAAACCGTTCAGGCCTTAACCTAATCATTACATAGTCTCCCACAACAAAGTTTTGACTCGCCTTTGAGAATCAGCCAACTTCTTTTAAGTTTCATTACTTAAATTTATTTTGGCATGAATTTCTTTATGCAATGTCCTTTACATGCTATGAAAGTGCATCAAGAGACTTGTGTGTGTGGACTAATAGTAAAATCAGATCAAGTGGTGTGTGAGGCTTGTATCCATGAACAATTTCAAAGGGGCTCTAGCCTATAGACCTATTGATCGAAACATTATATGCAAATTTACCCTGGGTAAATACAAATCCCAATTCCTGGTATTCTCACTCAATCAAAATCTGAGACAATGTCCTAAACTCAACTGACGATGCATTCCTAAGAATGGACTTTATTCAAAGGAACCCTAGGTCTAAACCTAACAAACTACGGCTCTCTAGGTTTGACCTTGGGTCGGAGGATGGCATGCAGAGCATGAAAACTTATCATGGGTGCCTAGTAGGTTCCATAAGGTCTTCCAGAAGTAGGTGGCAAACCTAATAGATTCTGACACGTGATTCACTCTAAAGACTTTGACAAAGTATACTTGGATGGTGTAAGAAGCATTGGAAGTCCTAGAGAAAGGGAGGAAATATTAGGTGGAGTCTCGAATTACCTGCTGGCTAAAGGTGGTGACCTGAAGGTTTGAATGGTGATCTATGAATGTCAACTGGTCATCCTTACGAAAGGAAAAGTTTGCTACTCCCAGGAATGGATCAAGATATGGTTCGGGGAGCAGCTTAGGACATGTGATTGCAATAGTTAAGGTTTGTTCTCTAAGCAAATAATGATCCACTTTCTCAAGAAATGGATTAGAGAATGATTCATGGAAGGGCCTATGATGATGACCTCAAGACTTGAAATTTGACCTATGGGTGAGGAAAGGTATACTCTATAGAAGGGTAGGTCAGTCATGCGAAGGAAGGGGTCTGGGGTCACAAGGAGTACTTCTACAGGACTGGGTGAATCAATCCGCTCAAGAAAAGGATGTCCAACTGAGATTACGGGAGAGACCTTAGTGGCTGAGCATGGGACAAGGTCCAATTGTAAGTGGCTTGATTCAGTCATCCTAAGGAGAGGATCTACCATAGGGTGGGCAAACTTAAACAGTTCAGTGCAAAGATCTTCAATTGGTACTTGGGGAATGACTGTCATTAGAGGGTATGAACTAATAGCTCGGGCTAACACTATGAGTTCTTCCTGGGGTTATTTGACTAAAGGAACCTGGTTCTCACAAATCTCTTGAATTTCTGAACTAGGTCCTACCACTTGGTTGCTCTCCAAGGTCTCCTCAGGTAAGGAACCAATAGTATCGATGTCACATTCTTCAAGCTCTTCCCCCTCATATTCATCAACTAGACTCAAACCAACATCATATACTTCCTCGATGCCATCTTCAATGGGTTTCGGGTCAGTGGTAATCGGGTCAACTGATTCTGGGCTTGTCATACCTAACCTTTCTTCCTCATTGGTAGGCTTGGGTTCTCCCTCATTAATGTCATCCTTAGGATTCTTACCACTTAGCTGTGCACAAGCCAGTCCTATGCATGGGCACTGACTAGATTTATGGCCTCTTTCTCCACAAAACAAACATTCTTGTGATATAGGAACCTGGGTCACACTGGGTTTCAAGCTAGTAGAGACCTTACTTGGGCATGGGTGTGGATCTAAATGGTTTGATCTAGAAGACATGGATTGTTGAGTGACTGGTCTAGAATATTGTAAGGACCTCTCATAGACACGATCCACACTATAGATATCATGGTTAGGCTTCCTAAGGTTATGCTCGGGATCACGGTATAAGGTCCTCCTAGGCTCCTGGCATGGATGAGGTTGGGGCCTATTAAATTTTGGATCAGGGGTCCAATTTTGATGTCTACATTTCTCAAGTACTTGGACTCGATCCCTAAGCTGGGTAAAATTCTCAAGGACTTGTTCTTTACACTGGGTAACAGTAGCAGTCATATCCTGACTCAATTTGTTCATACTTTCAGTAAGAGCTCTAACCATGGCCTCTAAATCAGGTTGGGTTTGACCAGGTTGGTAGGGCACTCCATTCCGGGTAGACATGATGCAAGCAAACACACAAAATGAGACTCAACTGAACGACTACGGGCTAACTAGACCTAGAGCCCAAACTAGATGCCCAATCAGAGTGGTAAGCTAGCCTGTAGTAACTCAGGACTCAGTCAGGCAGGTGTAAGGGGAGTGTTAGGTCCCTGAATGCCAATCCTAGACACCAATCAGAGATTGGCTAGGTAGGCGGACCAGCACACAAGCCCTTCGGGATAGAATCCCTGAACCACCATTTTAGACACTGAGTACAAAGCACACACAGAGTAACCAGACAAACTGACTCAACACTAGCCTTGACCCGACTTGTTGATGTCCCTAGCCCACTAGGGCAAATTAGGTCTAATCAATTTTTAGATTAAAGGCTTAGGTTCGAATGAGTGGGTGGTGGTTTTGGGCTAAGGAGAGGTTATCAACTCCTCCCCTTATCTTAGATGCTCAAATGCCTTTAAGATGAATTAAGAGATGAACACTCAAAAATAATTGGATTGCAGAACACAAAAACAGAGTTGCAGTAATTTAATTCTCAGAAATCCCACGGAAACCAATAAATCACAGAAAAATTTTTCAAAATAGTTTCAATTATACTGGTTTCAGAAAAATAAAAATCACTGAATTTGAAGTTACCTGTAGTGAGAAATAATTCCTTCAACAGGGTAATTACGGGCTAAAAATAGAGCACTTCCCCGTTTACAATTCCTGCTACGAAGTTATAACCCAACGGATCCCCTACACGCCCTAGGAACACCCCATGGAATGGGAAGAGGTGGTTTGCACCTCGCTTCGTTCCTAGCTCCGGACGTCCTGGGGAGTCTACTTCGAGCAGACAAAGTAAAAAGGAGAGAGACTTAAAACAAGCAAGCAAAACAGAAACCCTAGACTGGGCTCTGATACCAAAAATGATGTAGAACAGAAGCTCTGATACCAAAAATGTTGCAGGACAAAGAACAAAGAAGCATATGCGGAAGTAAAATTAAGATTAATTCTTTTTTTTTTTTATATATATTTCAGAAATTGTCTTCGACTCAAAGTAAAGTTAAACTAAGTTGATGGAAACTAGTAAGGATTGAAAGCACAATTTAGTAGAAGCTAAGTTATCAGAGTAGTTCAGAAGTAACGGATCGCTGGGGGTTGAGAAACTCCCAGACCTAGGGTTTGCTCTGAACTTTCAACAGGACAGAAATAAAGAGAAGAGATGGTTTACCAACCAAATAGTGATCTCACAGAATTTGGGTGGAAGAACTCTCTCGAGCAGATTGTTGGATCCTCGGATTCGGCTATCTTCGCAATGGATCCTCCAATACTAGTCTTGTGGCTGGGTCAGCTTTTCCTGGACTCAAGATCTGGGAAGAAGAAAAACAAGTGATGGATTCAGAGACTCAGGGAAGGATTTACCAGTTCGAAGAACTTGAAGGCTGATGTCGCTGAGATCCGGATTCTCTTGAAGGCTGATTCGACTCCCTCTGGAAAGAGCTTTGGATCTGAAGTACCCGGACTGTAGCTGGATGCTGGTGGTCGGCCTGGACTTGGAGAGGGAGGCCGTGGGAGGTGGGATAGGCTAGGGTTTGGTGGATTGAAATGGATGGTGGGCGGCTAGGGTGATAGAGTAGAAGTGGCTAACCTAGGGTTTGGGTTTTGGAGATCTCACACCTCCTCAAGGTTCCTGGGGAACCCGGATTTACTCCCTCATGGAGCTCAACACCTGGATGCAAGTGCGGAAGAAAGAAAACACAAAGTTTTGCTCACAAAAAAAATTTGGTTTCATTCACCTTTTTTTTAGAACTTACAAAGGGATTTTAATTTATAGGACATTACAAGAGAGTAGGGTTTTACATCTTCCCATGTGGGACTAAAGGAGGGGATCTTCAAATTAGGATTGTAAGATCAATCCCTACTCATATGGCCGGCCAAATAATTCCAAAGATGATTGAAGCTTCAAAAAAGGAAAGTGGGTGGCGCCTCCTTGTCTTGACCTCCAAGAAAATATTTTTTTTCTTCTATGCTTGGCCTTAACTGGAAGTGTTTGGGCGCCTCTTAACCTTGCCCTCCAAGAGAAAATTTATTTTCTTTTATATCTGGCTTTAGTTGGAATGATTAGGGCGCCTCCTAACCTTGCTCTTCAAGAGAATCTCCTTCCTTCCATGGCTCAACCCATTTTGGATACCTCCTTTTCTTTCTCCCCAAGTTATGGCTCTTTCTAACTTTGTCTTGAGTATTTTTGGCAGGTAATGGGCGCCTCCTTGAAGTTCTCTCCAAGAGAATTTCTTCCCTTTCATAGTTTGGTTCTTTTGGGAATGTCTTGGACCGCCCCTTGATTTGTGGACCCCTGATGGATTTCTTCTCAATTGGCGCATGAGAGAAGGGAGCTGCTATCTGTGGTGTGGGGACCAAAGCCTGCTGGATGGAGATGTGGTGCCCCATGGACTCAGGCGTATGGCTGGGAGTGTGGCGCCCACTTGCTTGGCCTTGGGAGAAAATGTAACACCCCAGGTTGAAGCCCTAGTCCACTACTGAGTCAACATGACTCAACAAAATAAAAATGCAGGTAATATAGACTCAAGCTAAAATTGAGTTGATCAAGTCAACCCTTATTACAAGCCAAAAAACCCTAATTCTTCGGGCAAGGTTAATCAGAGATCCAGATGGAGCTCTGAATTCTTCTTTGAGTTTGGTGCCCGCACCACTCCAACTAGAGTCGGCCTTCATGCACCTGGACCCTTTCATGCTGCCAAGCCCACAAGAGAGAACTCCAGTCCAAGACATGCCCACTATTGATCGGTCCGCCAGGATTTCTTGGCCCACAAGTTAGGGTTTCTTAGCCCTCAAGTTATGTACCTTGGGGTGAATCTATAAATACCACCCCTCCCTTCTTGTATTAAACATCTTCTTCTCTTGAATACAACTTAAAAAGTTATTTTGTCTGAGTTTTGAGTTTTCTCCAGATTAGAGTGGGTGTGACGCCCGGGTTCCTGGTTCTTGAGTACAAGCCCTAATCTTATTCTGACTTCTATGCTTGCCAGCGATCCTCCTTCCCCGCTCTGTCACGCATCACCTTGACTATTGGATGAGGCCTGGTGGAACTCCAAATAGGGTAACCTTCTCTCTTGTATAAAAATTGGACTCATACTGGACTTATACTGAAATACAGGACTCGATATTGGACTGCGGTTGAGACACAATCAACTAGTCTCAACTTATTACAGGACTCAATCTTACTTGATTACAAAATTATTATACATGAATAAGGTTCTGAAAAAAACTCTAATCTGTAAATTATATGGGATCCAGGGATCTATGTCTGATCATGGTGTCCCCACTAATTCTCCCGGGATGGGAGAAACTCGAACCCATTGAGTAAGGGTCAATTTGGCTCAAGGAGGGTCTAGGTTGAGGTGCTGCAGATCCATACCAGCTTTCCACAAGTCCTCAATTTCTGACCAACCTTACCAATGGACCAAATACCTCTGATACCTCCTATCTCAGGTACTGATGACTTGATCATCCAGGGTTCTCTCAATCTTTTTCTTACCAATAGGCCAAATTGTATGTGGACACTTTGGGGTGGGTTCTCTCTCAAAGAAAGGGAGTGGCTCATGGGGCTCGCTGGGTATCGTTGCTAGATCCCTAGACTCTATAAGATCTGAGATGATGAAGGTGGAGCTAATACCTAAATCAAGTGATATCTCAAGCGCATAGGTATTGGGTCCATTACTCCTCATTATTTTGGATGGGCCAGCTTCGCGAGCATGAAATTCCTTCACAATCACATAATTCTCTACAAAAATTTCTTTATCTCGCATTTGGGAATCAGCCAAGTTTTTATTTAATTCATTACTTATGTTAAGCTTTTGACTAATTTCCAGATGCAAATGCTGTGTAGAGGCTAGTGCAAGTGTAGACAGATGGGTTTGGACTATGAATTTTATTGGACTCAAGACTAACATCTAATAGACTCGACTAAGCTTTCCTATCGAAGAAAATTTATTAGACTCTTCGGGTCAAGACCTAACAGACTATAGACTCTCTAGGTTTGATCCTAGCATGGCATGCAGATGAAAATTTACTATGGACTCCAACTAAGTGCCATAGGGTTCTCCAAAAGTAAAATGCAAACATGACATGCTCAATGAATGAATGCAACATGCAAACTCCTGTAAAATGCAACCTAATAGTGAAAGAAACAAAAGAAGTTTCAAGAAAGGGTAGAAAATAAGATGTAGGTTTGGGGTTAGTTTGGTAAGATGAGAAATACGAAGATGGCTCAGGGTTAATCAGAAAGAGTAGAATACTAGAAGGGGTTTTAGGGATGAGTCCTAGACTAATGAGATTGATCTTATGGGTTTAAGGTAGTCCTACAGGGTCTGCATTATAGAAGAATGGATCATTAATTTCAGGAAAAAGATCAATTGGAGGCAATGGAGTAGCTTCATCCTGAGGGTACTGATTTAGAGAGATCAAGTCCTTAATAAACTCTTTTGGTTCATGGGATTCAAGACTAGGCTCTATAATTGGGTCCTCTTCTAAAGTTTTCTCAGTAGGTGCTCTAGTAATAAGATCTGGGTTCCCTTCCTCTAACTGCTCTTCCATTATTGCTTGGGTGTGATCTGGGCCATCTAACTCTGGATCGACTACTAACTAGGTATGGTCAGGGTCAACTAATTCTAGGGTGGCTTCTACCTGGGTATCTATAGATTCAGCTAACTCTAAGTCTTCTATGGGAAACTCCTCTTCTTCCTCATACTCGTTCACTAAGCTTGGGTCAGCCTCATATATCTTCTCTTCAATGTCTTCCTGGTGAACCAATGGGATGGTAAGAGGGGGTTGACTAAGGAAAAATTGACAATACTGGGCTCAAATCTAGGGGTATTAATCCTATAGGGTTCAGGTTGACTGAGGGATAGTGGGTTACTACTGGGTTCATATCATGGGACTATCGATTCTTGGGGATTATAGGGCAAGGGTTCAGCTCTATAGGCCTTGTCTAGGGTTTCTATTTGGTCATCTAATGGATCAATCCTATGAATCATTTGGTTATTAGACTGGGTCATCTGGTTAATCTTGGTGGTTAATTAGGCAAGCTGGGTTTGGGTTTGGTTCATCTGGCTATTGGTTGGTCAAGCTTATTGCTCAATTGGGTATTGGATTGGTTAATCTGGGTGGTTAATTGGGTAACCATCTGTTCATTCATTGTTCTTATGAGAGCTTCAAGATTGGACTCCATGGTTGAACTGGGTTAGGGTTTAGACTTCTGGTATTGGGTTCCTAGTCTAGTGGTCATGCAATCAAACAATTAGTCAGATTAGATGGTGCAGCCAAGCATGTAAAGGATCAGTAATTCTAGGGTTTCCTAGATCTGAGCCAAAACTGAATGGGTCAGCTCAACTTACACTTAACCTAGCAGCTAATCCTTCCTCTAGCCAAGTAGAGGGTGGGAGTGTGGGAGGCCCCCCTGCCTTCGTAGGGACCCAATGAAAAACCACAACACTACTTAGGTCGTTTGACTCTGGACCCTCATCCTTAGATACCTGATTTCAGTAATAGCCTTATGATTAAATGCACTAGTTAGCCCGCACAGTTCGGACCCGACTTGTTGGGTGTCACCTAGCCCATTAGGGCAAATTAAGTCTAATTAATTTTAATTAAGGATTGGGTGAGAATGCAAGGAGATTGTTTTGGGTCCAGGATAAATTATGACCTCCTGCCCTAATCTGAGATAGAGAAAGTGCCATTAAGATTAGTTTAATGCAGAGATGGCAATCGATGGTCCTGATGCAATCTAAAACAATAAAAAAAATAGAATATTTTATATGTGTTTTATGAGGTGGTAAGTTAAGTTTAGGTTGATTGCTTAGCAAACAAATTGGGCTTGGGATTGGGGTGTGTGGAAGTTGGTTAGGTTTGGTCAAGTAAGTGCAGAAATAGCAGAATTCAAGAAATTAGGGTTTCAGATGATGAGGGATTTGACATAGTTATCGATGCATAAAAAAACAAAAAAAATTCTATGATAGAGGATGGACGGTGATGATGAAATATGCCAAATTTGATGCAAAAAAAAACCAGATGATGATGCAAATCCTAGGGTTTTCAGACTGATGCAAAAATCTCAGGTTTTCAATTAGGGTTTCTAATATGCCAAATTTTAGTAAATTAGAGTTTCTGTAAAATTAATTAAAAATTATGATAAAATAGAGGAAATACAAAGAACAATTCATGTAAATTTCATAGAAAAATAAAATTTTTAGGTGGTCAAAATCAGATGAAAAATAGACATCTAATGCAGCTAGCAGGATGTAGAAATTAGGATTTGTGATCCTAATGCAGATGAATGCTGTCTTAAACCATCTATGATACCAAACAGATGTAGGACAACTCTAAGATTACTAAACATGCAGGAAAAATAGTAAACTATTTTTTTTAATTTTTTTTAAATATAATTTGTAGGCTAAATTTCTAAAATCAAGTAAAGACTAGCAGGATGAATAGCAATGCTAAGAATCATCATGATCGCAAGCATACTCATGCAAAATAATAAGAATCAGGACCCAAGAATTGAGAAATTCCTGGCTTAGGATAGCTTATCTTCAACAAATCAGAAATCAAGAGAAGTGAAAGATGTTACCTGTCAGAGATTGTAGATTCAACAGATGAAGAGATCACACACACTCTGATTGGAGCCTGGTCGATTAAGCTTCAGTTTCCTTGAATCTGATGGCTGATCTAAATGGCCCAGGAGGCAAAGAAGGCCTCCTCTAGGGAGGGGAAACACCTCGAGGATCCTGCAAGCATCAGATATTAATCAAGTGACAAATAATCAAAGGAAGGAAACTAGGGTTTTGAAGGGAAATAGAATTAGGATTAGAATAGCTGGCGGCCTGGAAGAAGAAGGATATCCCTTGCTTGTTGGACAGCTAGGGCTTCTTCTCCTTGGCTTCTTAGGACTTGAAGGCAGCTAGCTTGGGCATGGAAGAGAGCTTGGAAACTGGGTTAGGCCAAGGCACAAGGAAACTCAAAACAAAGAACACCAACACTCAACACTAGAACTTGAAACAAACTTTTAACGGAGTTTTATTTCATAAGAAGAAGTGAGTACAAGAGGGGGAGGGGTGGGATATTTATAGAGTCCCATACCCTTTCCTAAAGGGATTACAAGTCTTCTCCTAGTTAGAATAGGTTTACATAATTTAAGTGGGAGAAAAACTATAAAAGAAACCTAGAACTAGGGTATACAAGTTGATAAGGACTTGATTTCCTCCTTCCATTTGGACTCCATCTCTTAGCTTGGACCAAGTCAATCTCAAGGATGCCTAGGGCTTGGTGTGTTGGGCTTCAAGGGAAACAAATGGGCTGACCAAAAGGTGAAGGGTGCATGGGCTTGGGCCTCTTGGAAGCTGGGGCACCTGGTGTCCTGGGCTGGCATATTCCTGGTATCAAAAAGGAATCTTGGTCTTATGAACTTGGGCTTGATTCCTGGGCTGGGTGTAGATGAACCTCTTGATTCATAATATGACCTGGTCTAGAAATATATTTTGGCATCTGGAGGGAATCTGGGCTTCTGGAGAACATCTGGAAGGAATTAGGGTATTTGGAAGGCATCTTGGATCCTGGGGTGTCACACAAAATCTAATAAGCTGATGTAGTGGCCTTGACTCCTAGATGAGGCCTCGTGGAACTCCAAATAG
This sequence comes from Areca catechu, assembly GCA_021397845.1. Taxonomy (NCBI): domain Eukaryota; kingdom Viridiplantae; phylum Streptophyta; class Magnoliopsida; order Arecales; family Arecaceae; genus Areca; species Areca catechu. The sequence continues at coordinate 69,188,474 of CM038053.1, forward strand.
GATAACCTCCTCTCTTAAAATTGGACTCATACTGGACTTATACTAAAATATAGGACTCGATATTAGATTGAGGTTGAGACATAATCAACTAGTCTCAACTTATTACAGGACTCAATCTTACTTGATTACAAAATTATGACACATGCCTAAGGTTCTAAAAGAAAATTCTAATCAATAAACCATATGGGATCCAAGGATCTGTGTCTGATCCTGGTGTCCCCACCATTCTCACTGAAGGAGGCTATGGGGTGATTTTCTTGACTCAGTACCCCACCTATTCCTACTCCCGAGGTGTCGCAAGCGACCTCAAACACCTTAGAGAAATCAGGTAATCTAAGGATGGGTGCATGGATCATCTTATCTTTAAGTTCTAGGAAGGCCTTATCAGCTGCTTTGGTCCACTCAAATGTACCCTTCCTAATACAATCTATTATGGGTGCGACGACAGTACTAAAACCCCTAATGAATTTCCTGTAAAAGGTTGCTAGGCCTTGGAAGCTACACACATCATGGACACTAGAGGGAACAAGCCACTCGATAATTGCCCTCATCTTTTCAGGATCAGCAGAAACTCCCTCTAGGATGACAACAAAACCTAGGAAGATAACCCTATATGTCATGAACTCACTTGATGTTGGCATAGAGGTTATTCTCCCTAAGGGTCTGGCATACTAGTCTTAGGTGACCAAGGTGGTCCTTTCTAGTCCCGCTATAAATCAAGATATCATCAAAATAGACCACAACAAATTTTCCAGTGTATTCTTTTAGGACTTGGGTCATAATCCTTATAAATGTACTTGGTGAATTCGAAAGGCCAAAAGGCATCACAACCCACTCAAGCAGGCCATTGTTAGTCTTGAATGCGGTCTTCCACTCATCTCCAGGTCTAATCCTAACCTGATGATAGCCGCTCTTAAGGTCTATCTTTGAGAAAACTTTCGCACCCACCATCATATCTAGCATATCGTCCAATCGGGGGATGGAAAACCTATACTTCATAGTAATTTTGTTGATGGTTCTACTGTCTATGCACATCCTCCAGGTACAATCTTTCATAGGTGTCAGTAGAGCAGGGACTGCACTTGGACTCAAGCTCTCCCTAATGAAACTCTTCCTAAGTAACTCTCCTACTTGTTTTTGTAGCTCTTGATGCTCACTAGGATTCATTCTATAGTGAAGAAGGTTTGGTAAAGTGGCTCCTGGGTCCAGATCTATGGCATGTTGGATGTCTCTAAGGGATGGTAATTGATTAGGTAAATCATCAGGGAAGACATCCTCAAATTCTTTGAGAGTCTCAACAATTTTTGGAGGGTGTTCCTTTTGGGTTGGCTCATGAATTTCTTTGGTGGTCAAGATCCAAATAGGGTTACCCTTAGCAATCTCGTTCTCTAACTCCTTAACCTTAATCAGATTAACTCCTGGTTTCTTATCCTTAAGGCTACTAGAACCTCTTTTACCTGGATCTCTAGGTGGAGTTTGGTGGATAACAAACTTATTCCCATGGTGACTAAATGCATAGATATTAATTTGACCAAACAAGGTTGCATCATGATCATAAAGCCAAGGTCGACCTAAAATGGTACTACTAACTTCCATGGGAAGGACATCACACCAAATCTTCTCCTCATATGATTGCAGTTTAACCAAGATTTGGCACCTAGACTTGATTTGGATGGAGGTGGAATCTATCCAAGAAACCTTATAGGGGCTAGGGTGAGGAACTGTGGTCAATCCTAATGACTTTACTGTACTAGCAGAGATGGCATTGACACAACTCCCACTGTCTATGATGATCTTGAACACTTTACCCCCTATCTTAACAAAGGTCTGTAGGATGTTGGGCCTATGCCAGTCTTCCTTAATTTGGGTTTATGTCAAGATCCACCTAACCACTCCTAACAGGTTTTCAGACTCAAGCACCTCTTCCTCTCCATCATACTCATCTAGCAATTGGTCATCAGCCTCATAGACTTCTTCCTCAGGTTCAACTATGGGTTTAGGCTCTTCTTCCTCTAGCTCACCAAGGTGTAGAGCACTAACTAGGCACTGGCTAGCAAAGTGGCCTGGTTTATGACATCTAAAGCATGTTTTCTGGGGATTGGGACTCATGTGAGCCTCTACTGATTTGCCTCTATCATCTCTACGGGGCATTGGAGTATTAGGCTGGGTTCGACTCAGGTTAGGGTGACTCGGGCTAGATCGACTCGAGTTAGGTCGGCTTGGGCTAGGTCGGCTTTGGTGAGCTGGCTAGCTCCTGGGTACTGACTAGGATATCTAGTGGGCTCGGATCTACGGTAGATGGGCCCTCTCTGAAAATGCTCATAATCCCTAGCAATTTGGTAGGCATGGTCCAGGTCACTAACCTCTCTCATGTAAAGCTCTCTCCAAATCTTCTCCCTAAGGCCAGCTCTAAACCTAGACAGGGTGATTGACTCAGGCTCATCTATGTTGCATCGCATGGCATACTCATCAAACTTTGCTATATACTCAGCCACACTCTTGCTACCCAAATTCAATCTCTACCACAGGTCCAACAACCCCTGGTGGTATGACTCTGGGAGGTATTTGGCTCTAAGCCTAGCTTTCATGGCACCCCAAGTAACTATGGGTTCACGGCCTGCTTGCCTAAGTGTTCTCTCAACATTAGCCCAATATAACTTGGCCTGGCGGACTAGCTTAAGCTTGGCAAACCTATACTCGCACTCCTCAGACATATCGTACCACTTAAAATACTGGTCTACCTCTCCCTCCCAATCTATGTAAACCTTTGGGTCAAGATAGCCAACAAAAGTGGGGGCTTCTGACCTCATGTTCTTGTAGGCTCTATCTTCCTGGTCTAAGAAATCCTGATTGGGTCTCCTTGGATGAACCTCTGGGAATGGGTCAAGTCGAGGGACTCTCCTAGGAAGGGAAGGTGACTCAGGGTCTGGCTCACTGTGAGGCCTACGTGCCTCCTCTAGGGTTTCTAACTGATTATCCATGCGGTCAAACCTATGGTTCATCTGGGCCATTTGGTCAACAAGGGCTCGAATCTGGGCTTCCAGCTTATCCACGGGTTCAGCCAAAGGTGGAGATGGTGGATGAAATGGGACTCCTGATCTAGTGCATATGCAAGACTCAACAATAACTTGACTACGGCTGCCTAAACGTAGAGCCCAAACAAAATGGGTTGACTAAACTTACACATAATGCAACTCCTAGTCCTTCAACTGGCCAGGTAAGAGGTGGGATGGTGGGAGACCCCCTGCTCTCATAGGAACCCAATTAAGGAACCACTGATCTGCTTAGATCATTTGACATTGTACCTCTTGCCTAGACACCAGCTTCCAGTAATAGAAGATGAATTGGGTGCACTAGTCTTTCCATAATGGTTGAACCCGACCTATTGGTGTCCCTAGCTCTCTAGAGCAAATTAGGTCTACTCAATTTTAATTAGGGTTGGGTTCAGATGCAAGGATTGTGGTTTTGGACTAAGGAGAGGTGATCAAATCCTCCCCCCATCTGACATAGTAAAATTGCCCTTAATGTATTTTATGCTCATGATGGCAGGCATATGAAAATGCAACTTAGGGTTTCAAGTATTTTTGGTATTTTATAAGTATATGTAAATTTTTTTTTCTTGTTTGGTATTTTTTAAGCAAAAATATAATTTACTAAAAAAGTACCTAATATGCAGAAAAGATGCCAAAAATTAAGATATGCAAGGATTATCCCAAAAAATCCTAAACTTGCTGAAATTAGCTTTACTAAAAAAACAGGGCAGAACTATTCTCAGGCAGTGTTCCGATTGGCAGAAAATATGCAGATCATAATAATTCCTGAGAAAATTCTGAAAAATACTTTCAATTATATGGAATCCAGAAAAATAAAAATCAGATTTTTTTGAATTTTTGAATTTTTTCATAGATAGAATAATTAAAATAATAGACTATGTATTGTGATGGCCAAGATGCAAAATTACGCTAATGAAGCTCTTTGTTTTCTTCTTCAAGGGTCAATCACAGCGGCACCCCTACATGCCATAGGAGATCCCTTCGATTAGGAATAGAGGGTCTTACAGCCCTACTTGTCTCCTATGATTGGATGGCCATGGTGAAGCACCCGATCTGAATATTCAAAGAGAAACTAAGCCCAAACAGGCTCTGATACCAAATGATGCGGAGTAAATATACATGCAAAGTATTTTTGTATTTTTATATATTAAGTGAGATGATTAAATCCTGAAAAGGATGCCAAGGTCAAAAGTAGAGAGTTCTATACAAAAATTCAGAAGCTACTGCATGCAAAAGACCCTTAAAGTGATAAGAAAGAAGGACCGCCGAGGCTGAGAAGCTTCGGTTGGGCTAGTTCTCCTTTAATACCGCTACTGGTGAGTCGAGAGGGTTTACCTAGTAGGGATTTGATGATGAACCCTTGTAGTGGTCGCTCTTCACTCCCAGATGCGGCCTGGATGATCAAGCCGAAGACCCCACAGATCCATGGCTTTGAAGTCGATGGCCCGAAAGCTATCTGACTGGAATCTTGGATTCGTTGGCTTCGAGGGACCTCCAAATTGCCTATTAGGGGTTAGAAAATAATGTAGAGATGAAGAAAATTTCAAAAAATAGCAAGGTAAGAATGGTTTTGGTGTTGGGCGGCCAAGGCGGGAGAAGGTGGCTTCTAGGGTTTTGATGGCGGCTAGAGGCAGGGCTCAAGAGACTAGGAAGAAGAAAGGGTTCACACAGATTTCCCTTGGCACATAGCAAGCACATAGCAGAGGTTAGAAAACTTAATATATTTCATGAAAAATTAGCTTCATACAAGAGAAGGGGGCCTCTTAAATAGATCCATAAACTTGCCTTCCAAGTAAGGATACAAAAGACATTTCATAGCAATTTGAATCCCACCCAAACCCTAGCTAGAATACATGGTAGGTCAATAGTCCTCTTTCCCTCAAACTCCCTCTCTCTTTCTTGCCTTGGTCGGCCAAGGGAGGTGACCCTAAGTGGCCGACCAAGAGGTGGTGACCATAAGGGTGGATGGTTCCATATGATGCTCCACTTGGACCTTGGGCGGCCCAGTATGCTCCTAGCTGCGGTCTAGGGTTCCAGGCTATGTCCCAGGGTTTCAAGACGTTCACTTTTCTTGCTGGGTCTTCCATGTTTTCAAGCTGGGTTGGTCTTCACTTGTGCTGGCTTGGTCTTCACTTGTATTGAGTCTTCATTGGACTTGGATTAACATTTACAGGACTCAGACTTTGACTAGTTGACTTGACTGACTGATCCAAACCCTACTGGTATGAATCAAACTCTGAATACCAGACTCAAACGATGGAGGCCCAAAAAGAATATGACCAAGGGCCAAAGGAAAAACTCAAATAGGCTAAGCCCTTATTACAAACTGGACTCAACAACTACTAAGTAATCGATAGAGGGTTGAGAAGCCTCTGTCTTATTCTGGTGCCTCTGGTGTTCGCACCATCTATCCCAAAGAGTTCTATGATGTGGTCCAAATTTTTAAATTTTGGAGGCATTATTTGCTTCTACGGTAATTTATCCTGTATTCTGACCACAAGACTTTAGATTTTTCAATTCATAAAAGAATTGAAGTTCAAAACCTAAAAAGTGAATTGAGTTTCTTTAGGTCTATACCTTTACGAAGCGAACGTAGACACCAAAGCTACTGATGTACTCTTTATTGGGTCGGTAGTAAGTATAAAAGCTTTGAGCTTTGACAATTAAAAGATGAATATGATGAATGCCCAAACTTCAAAAAAATAATAAAATATAAAATAATAATAATATTATACATCCCATTACTTGTACAACTTGAGTATTAGAGTCAGCATCATCCTTTATAGAGAATATTAGGAGTGCATAAAGAGATCAATAATAAAATTAATATAAGTAATTAAATAAATAATTAGTAGATTCTCACCGACAAGTCAAGAATTTGGCTAAAGATGACTATGTTATGATTAGGGTCAGACATGAGCAGTTTCCATTAGGAACCGTATGGAAGCTACATGCCCGAGAAACAGGCCCATTTAAGATTTTAAAAAAAGTTGGACCTAATACCTATGTTAATGAACTACCATCTGGCTATGAGATTAATTCAACTTTCAATATATCGGATCTAATTGAATATAAAGTACCAGCATTGATATTTAGTGATCTATTTAAGCCTGTACCATCTTTTATGAGTGACCCTCTCCTTGAGTGTCCACATGCCTAATTGAGAGAAGCACCATGAGATCGATTGCATCCTAGACAGGTAGATCAAGTTTACTAAGGGTTGAGACTTCAAGACTGTTTGGTTCACTAGCAAGACAGGCTAGTGTCACAGGATTCCTAGATTGTCTGAGTACTTCTAGAGCAGTATGGAGCCTGACTCGATGGAGTCGAGTTGTCCCTATCCCAAGGAAATGATGAGGACATCATCCAATATGGATTTTGATGCACACCTAGCATTTTTTCTAAGTAGATATAGGTTTTATTTTTTTATTTTTTATTTTACCTAGGTGATAGTGATTGGGCTTATTTTTATTTTTTTCTTGTATCCAGCTCATGCATGGATCTCAGAGCATGAAACTGGATTAGTTTAGAATTTATTTTAGATTAGTCTAATTATTTTAGATTAGTTTGGAGTCCTAGAGTTCTGATTAAGTTGGTCTCTAACTTGCTGGAAACTAAAGTCTATTAAAAGAATTATTGTTATTAGAATAAATGAGTCAAGAAATTATTAAAAAGTATTTTGGATCTTCCCTGACTTCTTCGTTTTCTCCCTTCTCTTCTTCTTCCCCTCTCTCATATTCTTCCCTTGTTCTTCTCTTCTCCTCTCTTCTTCTTATTCCTCTTCTCAAGTTCTCCTTCTTCCCTCTCTTAATCTCCTTCCTCCTTCTATTCTAAAGTGCTTGCTACTTAATCCCAACTGACTCCACCATCAAGCCCAAGCCTCCTTCCACCATCGTGGCCTCCTCCAACTCCCATTCGAAAAATCCCCATCGAATGCCACTACATCGAACCCATCGCCTGTAGCCCTGATCCCTCATCCGCCCGACACCTCACGCCCCTCCACCCATGCTAGTTCTAGTAAGGCTTCCTGCTATGTCCTCCACTACTGCCAGCCACCATCGAACGACCCAACGCCCATGGCCTCCTTTTCCTTCCCATCTAGAGAGCTTAAATGATCGAACCCCTCTACCCCATCTTCGAGCATCTGTGTCACCTCTGATCGGCATCCCCTATGGTTCGACCCCAAGGATCCCCACCACCTTCACTCCAGTAGGTCATCCTTCCATCGTAGCTGTCCACCATCATGTCTTCGAGGATGTCCATGCCACCACCATCTCCTACCCCTCCTTCTGCCTGTGACATCTATACCCTGCATGCTACCCATGCCACTGCCCATAGCCGAAGATGAGCCATGTCTTCCTTAGAGCCATCATCTTCATCACTCCCCTTCACCATCGATGCCTCACCCTGACATCTGTCCACCTCTGAGCCAGCAAAAAGTGCCTTATTCAACCTATCCTCTGTTGTTTCGGCAACTAAGAAGACCCATTCTGCACGAATGTGAAAATAAGGAGTTTATTTGCATGATTTTCCAAGCACTTCCAGTCCCCTCTGCCAACTTCTATTTTTGGGCTATTTTGGGCTGACTTGGATTAATTTTTACTTGGAACTGGCTTATGCTTGTATTGTAGCTGACCATTTGGTATTTTGGTGATCTAGATCTAGTAACTTCCTCTTGTTTCATCCATGAACCATTGATTGAATACTTTGACACTTCTGGGTTGATCTCCCTTTTTCAGGACTCCATGGCATCCCATGCTTGGTGAGAACTTTCATGATTTAGATTAGGATTTAAAATCATTACTAAAAAATTATCTTTATTAGTTATCCTATCTTTAATTCAATCAGATCTGAATTATTTGAATTGATCAAATCTAGCCTTGTGGTAATGACCAACAATCCAACCTTTTGAAATATTTGACTGTGCATGCTGATTGGGTCACTTTCTAGATCAGTCCTTAATCTTGACCAGTTCAATTAGCTTAATTCTTGCTTGATTTTAATATATATTTTTATTTATTTTAATTAATTATTTAATTTGTTGTTGATCTCAATAGATGGTCATTAGGTCTAGGATAGCTAGCCCATCCCACATTAGCCCTGCTTCCTAAGTGGTTGCCATAAATCCCTTCATGAACTTCTTGGAGGAAATATTTTGCTTCAAAGGGGTGTAAGCACTTCAACAATGATTGGGAAAATCCTCTCTTATAGATCTTCCCTTCATGGAGTATGAACCTGGAAGCTTGATTTCATACTTTATGGCCTTCCTCCCTATCAAGGCTCCTATCATAAAGATATTGAATAAGTGAATCCATCCAACAAGGCTTGGTATCTATCTATAGTTCCAGTGCTGGTTTGTGGATGCTAGAATCCTTCAAGACTTTGAAAAAGACCTGTGTGTATAAATTATTAGGTAAAGCCATAGCAAGCTTGGACAGGGTATTGTCTTGAATGTTCTCCTTTATAGGGACTTACTAGATGTCAAAACTATGAAAAGCCAAAATTAAATCCTTTAACTTCTGGAGGAAATATTTCATGTTCTCTTCCCTAGTCCCAGATTCATTATGATGAGCTCACTACTAGCCAAGAGTCGCTATGAACTTTTAGGAGTTGCACTCCTATTTTTTTAGTAATGGTGAGGCCAACAATCAGGGCCTCATACTCTGCCTTGTTGTTAGTAGAAGAAAATCTAAATCGAAGAGCATATTAAACATCTCATCCTTCAAGATTGATGAGTATGAGTCATGCTCAAAAACCATTAGCATTCAAGGCCCCATCAACATACATCATCCATTGTTCTTCGGGTCTTCGAGCATGGGATCTTCTTCTTTGGGAATTATGCATTCGATGACAAAACCCACCAATATCTATGCTTTAACAAAAGGTCTCAAGTGGAATGCTAAGTTGAACTCAAAGAGTTTAAGAGTCTAATTAACCATCCTTCCCAAGGTATCAGGCCAATGTAGCGTTGCTCATAAGGGCTGGTTTGTGAGGACCATCACCAAATAAGCTTGAAAATATGATCAAAGCTTTCTAGCTGATACTGTAAGAGCAAAAATAAGCTTTTCCAACCTGGTATATCTTATTTCGGCATTCTATAGAACTTGACTAGTATAATACATAGGCTTTTGCATTTGGTCTTCTTCTTAGACAAGAACAGAACCAATGGTGGAAGGAGAGACTACCAAGTACAAGTACAACTCTTCACCCCTTTGTGTTTGCTAAGGAGTGGAGGCATGCAAAGATAAACTTTCAACTCTTCAAATGCCTTCTAGCATTCTTCGATCCATTAAAAGTCCTTCAGCTTTTTTAATGTCCAAAAAAAGGGCAGACACCGTTCGACTGATTTAGAAACAAACTAGCTAAGGCGAGCAACATGCCCGGTAAGCCTCTAGACTCTTATATTTTTTAGGGTGGCCATTTGCCTCAAAACTTGGATCATCTTTGGGTTGGCTTCAATCCCTCGTTCAGATATCATAATGATGCGGGATAATTACGAAAACTTAATGTACTGATTATTAACCTAATTAACCAAGAAAAAATAGAGATTAATTTTTTTATGATTTTTCAGTTTTAAAGACTCAAAGTAAGCAATTAAGGTAAACTAGTCAACTAGTTAATGCCCGCACGAGTAGATCTAACAAAGTAGTTAGAAAATCAGGATTTGGTGGCTAAGAAACTACCGTAAACTAGGGTCTACTTATCAAGAGATCAAAATTCAAAGAGTAGGGAAGGAGTTTTAAATTTTACCAATGAAGATTAACTCTCCTGATGTAGATCTGTTGGAACTCTCAGGATCTTGTGGTAGGGCTTCAAGATGATGCGGACCGAAAGTATATTTTATTTTATTTTATTTGAGTCCTATAATAAAGTGAGACAATGTAGTCCAGTTCAGTTCACTTAGTTAGGTCTAGTCTTTTAGTCCAATCAAGTCCAATCGAGTCAATGTAGTTTTCATTCAGGTTTTGTTAAAGAGGAGAGTCAGCAGACCAAGAGATTTACCAGGCCCCCCAACCAGAGCTGGCCTTCATGCACCTAGGCCCTTTCATGCCACCTAGCCCATAAGAGAGAGCTCCAGTCCAAGACAAAGGCCCACTGTTGGCCAGGTCCACCAGGGTTTCTTGGCCCACAAGTCAGGGTTTCTTAAACCTTAAGTCATGTACTCTGGGATGAATCTATAAATACCACCCCTCTTCTCTTGTATGAAATATCTTTTTCTCATGAATACAAATTAAAAGTTATTTTGTCTAAGTTTTTTTCTCCAGATTGGAGTGGGTGTAACGCTCGTGTTCCCTATTCTTGAGTGCAAGTGGTGGGGACACCAAGACCAAGACCAAGCCTCAAGAACCCATCAGGATCATAGAACAAGGAGAATAGGAAGAAAGAAAATTTTACTCATCGAGCCGACTCGAGCACCATCCGAATCGACTCGAGTATCCTGCTGAGCAAGAAGGAAGGCTGTTCTTCGAGTCAACTCGGCCTAGGTGCTCTACATCCGAGTCGACTCAAGTCACGGAAGAACAGAACCCCAGGTTCTAGAGATTACCGAAAGCTTCCAGAATTTTTCTCTTTTGTTTCAATTTTCCGATAATTAAAAAAAGGGTATAGAATCTCGTGGAATCCTGTTGTAACAAACTCCCCGCCATGTTCTTAGGATTAGTTATGTTGTGTAACTAATCCTTGGATTAGTTAGCGGGTAAACATGTTTTAGGTTGCTCTGGAAACATCTGTCTGAAGCCTTTAAATAAGGCTCGATCTCTGTACGAAGGATAATTCAATTTCAATGAAAAATTTAATGTTCTTCTTCTCCGTGCCTTCGTTGCAGCCACAACGTCGAGGAGAGTGAGGCTCCACCGTGCCTTCGTTGCAGCCGCAACGTCGAGAAGCGTGAGGCTCCACCACTACCTTCATTGCAACCGTGATGTTGAGGGGCGCGAGGCCCCATCTATCCCACCATGTCTCCCTTCCATGCCATCTCCATCGACCGCTGCATCTCCCTTCCATGCCGTCTCCATCGACCGCTGCATCTCCCCTCCATGCCATCTCTGTCGATCGCTGCCGTCTCTATCTTCCCCAAAACACTGTTCAACCCTGCTGCCCTGTTCTCAAAGGAGAAGCTCCCGTCCATAGTTAGAAGCCCGATCTCTTTAAGACCTTCCTGATCCGAGCCCTAGGACCGGGAATCCCTTTAAAGATGAAGCTCTGTCCTCCCTCATCACCATGATGCCAGCATCATCTCCGAACCACCACCCCAATGGAGTTCTGCCCAGCTCCCGAGTCATCCTTCCTGTTCCCGAGCACTCAACTCCAGTTTGGACATGCTACTCTACTTTTCTTCCACCGAAGTCCGACTCATCATCGCAAATGAAGCTCCATTCCCCCCCTCAAAGATCGCCACGATGCCGTCACCTCTGAGCCAAGTCTCTACCCAATTTTTGGACCCCTTCCCCTGTTCCACGAAGCTCTCTGCCTTTTTTCTTTGTTTATTATTTCGAGTTGTGTTTTTAGTTTTGGGCTATTTCACTTAATCCATGATTAACCTTGTAGGGCCCTTTTCGGTACCGAGCCTTTGAAGGGATCCTAGCCATCAACCAGTTCTCCTGATGCCATTCGTTGGATGGCTGACTGTTGAACACCCAGGCCGCATCTTCCGAGGATAAGCAAACTCATCACACAGGGAGTAGTATTACTGTCGTAGGGTTTTATTTCTCCTTCCTTGCTTTAGATCTGAATCTTTGAAATGCATGCATGTCCATGATCAGGAATTTCTCAATCTCTAAGTCTTGGTTCTTTCTCATTTTATTGAGCCTAGCATGAGGGAATGCATGACCTAAAATCTACCCTATTTGAACATTCTTCAGAATCTGTGTTTATTATAAGCATCGATACCCATATGAATTTTAGGATAATTTTTGTGCATGTCATCCCCCATCACCCTTCTTTGGTATCGGAGCACAGTTAGGACATGCATTTTGTTTAGCTCACTCACTATTTTTTCTACAGCATTTTGTCAGCTGAAATCCTGTTCATATTAGTTCTTTTGCATGGTTAAGTTCTACCTCATTTCTTTATTTTAGTTGTTTTATCGCAAGCATACATATATATATATATATATATTTCATTTTCTATTTTTTAGTTTGCATTAGGATCATAAAATGTGCATTTCATGTTTTGCATTAAGCTATTTAAGGGCGGCAATATCATAATATAAGGGAAGGACTTCATTACCTTTTCTTAGTCCAAAACAACCACCCTACATTTCGGACCCAAGCTTTTAATTAAAATTAAGTAGAAACGTACTTTTACTCTAGAGAGCTTAGGGACATCCAGCACGCCTTAGACCCTGTCCCATGATCCACCCTGCCTAACTTGCCCCATTCCTGGATGAACCCAACTAAGCACCAAGAGTTATAAAAGCAAGTTAGTGAGCTATTGAGGAAAGGTTTCATTAGGAAAAGCTTAAGTCCTTGCACCGTCCCAGCCCTTTTGACACCAAAGAAAGATGGCACATGGCGGATGTGTATGGATAGCTGTGCCATAAATAAGATCACCATCAAGTATAGATTCCCCATACCCCACCTAGATGACCTATTAGACATGATGGCAGGAGCCACCATCTTTTCCAAAATTGACCTTAAGAGTGGCTACCATCAGGTTAGAATCAGACCCGGGGATGAGTAGAAAATAGCCTTTAAGACTAAGGATGGTTTGTACGAGTGGGTAGTAATGCCTTTTGGCCTATCCAATGCACCCAGTACTTTCATGAGGATTATGACCTAGGTCCTTAGGATGTTCATAGGAAAGTTTGTGGTAGTCTATTTTGACGACATCCTAATTTATAGCAGAACCAAAGAGGACCACTTAAACCACCTTAGACAAGTTTGTATGCCCTTAGGACATATAGTCTCTATGCAAATCTAGGAAAATGTGAGTTCTTGACCTATAGAGTCATCTTCATAGGATTCGTCATGACCCCCGAAGGAGTATCAGCTGATCCAGAAAAGATTAAGTTGATAGTTAAGTGGCCAATACCCACTACTGTTTCTGATGTCCGTAGTTTCCATGGTCTAGCCACTTTCTATAGGTGATTAATTCAGGATTTTAGCACCATTATCTCACCCATCACCGACTATATTAGGAAGGGAGCCTTTGAGTGGACCAAAGCTGCCGACAGAGCATTCCTAGAACTTAAAAAAAAGATGACACAAGCACCCATTCTGAGATTGCCCGACTTTTTCAAAGTGTTCGAGGTAGCTTGTGATGCCTCAAGTGTAGGAATAGGAGGAGTCCTAAGCCAAGAGAACCACCCAGTAGCCTTTTTCAAGGAAAAATTAAATGAGGTTAAGCTTAGATATTCGACCTATGATAAGGAGTTATATGCCTTAGTACAAGCACTAAAGTATTGGAGACACTACCTATTGCCACACGAGTTTGTGCTGTGCTCTGATCATGAGGCATTGAGAAATTTGAATTCCTAGAAAAAGTTAAACCCTAGACATGCTAAGTGGGTAGAGTATATTCAGGCTTATACCTTTATACTGAAACATCGAGCCAGAACTGAAAACAAGGTAGCCAATGCCCTTAGCAAACGATCCTTGCTTCTAAGTACCATTAAGACTGAGATTATAGGGTTTGACCAAATTAAAGAGAAATATGATACCTGTCCCGATTTTAAGAAGATTCACCAAGCTTTGAGTATTGGACCATCTAGAGAATACAGCCATTATGCCATATTAGATGGTTATCTATTCAAGGAGAGTAAGTTGTGCATCCCAAGAACTTCTTTGAGAGAGTTTTTAGTCTGGAAGACCATGCGGGAGGATTAGCAGGACATTTTGGTAGGAATAAAACCGTCTTAGCTGTTGAAGATCATTTCTTTTGGCCGAGTCTAAAAAGGGATGTAGCCTAGATCATAGCTAGGTGTAGAACCTGCATTGTTGCCAAATAGCAAAAATAGAACACTGGCTTGTATGCCCCTTTGCCGATTCTTGATTGTCCCTGGCAAGATTTAAGTATGGATTTTGTGTTAGGATTGCCTAGAACCCAGAGGAAACATGACTCCATTTTTGTTGTGGTTGATAGGTTTTCCAAAATAGCCCATTTCCTACCATGTAGTCAGACTTATGATGCTTCTAAGGTAGCCAAGCTTTTGCTGGATGAGATAGTTTGGTTACATGGCCTACCTAAAATAATTGTGTCGGATAGAGATGTAAGGTTCACCAGTTACTTTTAGTAGACCCTCTGGCATATGTTAGGGACTAAGTTAAAATTTTCTACTGCCTATCACCCCCAAAACGATGGCCAGACCGAAGTAGTGAACCGAAGCCTTGGAAACCTGCTTAGGTGCTTTGTAGGCGAGAATGTTAAGAATTGGGATCTGCTGTTACCTAAAGCCGAGTTCGCCTACAACAGTTCTGTTAATAGGACCACCGGTAAGAGCCCTTTCGAGATTATCCATGGGTACCAACCCAATAAACCACTTGATCTGATTTCCTGCCATTGCATGCTAGAGTGTCCGAGTCAACTGAATCTTTTGAACAGCATGTTAGAAATTTATATAAGAAAATCACCCAAAATATCAAAATAAGTAACGATGCTTATAAAAGACAAGCTGATTCTAGAAAATGTTTCAAAAAATTTTCTATAGGAGATTTTGTCATGATAAGACTCAGACCTGAACGGTTTTCTCCTGGAACCATAAAGAAACTGCATTCTCGAAGTGCTGGACCCTATAAAATTATTAGGAAAATCGGACCCAATGCTTATGTGCTCGAGTTACCCCCTGATTTAGGCATTAGCTCAACTTTCAATGTTTCTAATCTAACTGAGTACAAGGAACCGTCAGTAATTCCTAGTGAGGCATTCAGGCTAGACCCTTTACTTGAGAGAGAACCTACCCTGGAGTGTCCACAAAAATGGCCTGAGCGAAGAGAGTAGATCGAGCAAATCCTGGATGATCAAGCTGTCAGTACCGATGGAATAGCTATCAGTGCTACTTGGTAAGATGGCAAGGTCATCCCGAATTAGAGGACTCGTGGATTACCAGAGAGGACCTGCAACGCATTGATCCAGATCTCTTGGAAGAGTATCAAAGCTGAAAAGACCCTTACTCAACGGGGTTGAGTTCTTCCCACGCCAGGAGAAATGGTGGGGACACCAAGACCAAGACCAAGCCTCAAGAACCCATTTGGATCATAGAATAAGGAGAATAGGAAGAAAGAAAATTTTGCCCATCGAGCCGACTCGAGCACCATCCGAATCGACTCGAGTATCCTGCTGAGCAAGAAGGAAGGCTGTTCTTCGAGTTGACTCAGCCTGGGTGCTCTGCATCCGAGTCGACTCAAGTCATGGAAGAACAAATTCCCAAGTTTCGGAGATTACCGGAAGCTTCCAAAATTTTTCTCTTTTGTTTCAATATTTTGGTAATTAAAAAAAGGGTATAGAATCCCGTGGAATCCCATTGCAACAAACTCCCCACCACATTCTTAGGATTAGTTATGTTGTGTAACTAATCCTTGGATTAGTTAGTGGGTAAACACATTTTAGGTTTCTCTGGAAACATCTGTCCAAAGCCTTTAAATAAGGCTCGATCTCTATACGAAGGATCATTTCAATTTCAATGAAAAATTATTGTTCTTCTTCTCCATGCCTTCATTGCAGCCGCAACGTTGAGGAGCATGAGGCTCCATCATGCCTTCGTTATAGCTGTAACGTCGAGGAGCGTGAGGCTCCACAACTACCTTCATTGCAACCGCAACATTGAGGGGTGCGAGGCCCCATCTATCCCATCGTGTCTCCCTTCCACGCTATCTCCATCGATCGCTGCATCTCCCTTCCATGTCATCTCCATCGACCATTGCATCTCCCCTCCATGCCATCTCCATCAACCGCTGCCATCTCCGTCTTCCCCAAAACACCGTTCAACCCCACTGCCCTGTTCTCAAAGGAGAAGCTCCCGTCCATAGTTAGAAGCCCGATCTCTTTAAGACTCTCCTGATCTAAGCCCTAGGACTGGGAATCCCTTTAAAGATGAAGCTCCGTCCTCCCTCATCACCACGATGCCAGCATCATCTCTGAACCACCACCCCAATGGAGTTTCGCCCAGCTCCTGAGTCATCCTTCCTGTTCCCGAGCCCTCAGCTCCGGTTCCGAATGCGCTGCTCTAATTTTCTTCCACTGAAGTCCAACTCATCATCGCAAACGAAGCTCCATTCCCCCCCTCAAAGATTGCCATGATGCCGTCACCTCCGAGCCAAGTCTCTACCCAGTTTTCGGACCCCTTCCCCTGTTCCTTGAAGCTCTCTGCCTTTTTTCTTTGTTTATTATTCCGGGTTGCGTTTAATTTTGGGCTGTTTCACTTAATTCGTGATTAACCTTGTAGGGCCCTTTTCGGTACTGAGCCTTTGAAGGGATCCTAGCCATCAACCAATTCTCCTGATGCCATTCGTTGGATGGCTGACTGTTGATCACCCAGGCCGCATCTTCCAAGGATAAGTGAACTCATCACATAGGGAGTATATTACTATCATAGGGTTTTATTTTTCCTTCCTTGCTTTAGATCTGAATCTTTGAAATGTGTGCATGTCCTTGATCAGGGATTTCTCAATCTCTAAGTCCTGGTTCTTTCTCATTTTATTGAGCCTAGCATGAGGGAATGCATGACCTAAAATCTACCTTATTTGAACGTTCTTCAGAATCTATGTTTTTTATAAGCATCGGTACCCGTATGGGTTTTTAGGGTAATTTTTGTGCATGTCGTCCCCCATCAGCAAGCCCTAATCCCTTGGTGACTTCTACACTCGCCAACGATCCATGCTTTCCTGTCCCGCATCAACTTGGTATAAGAGCCCTGAGGATTAGGATTTTCTTCTTCCTCTCCGAGTCTGCCATCAACCCATCATTAGCCATCCTGATACCTCGTCGCCCGCAGCCCATCAGATCTACACCACCGATGCGGCCCCCTTCCATCCATGCTGCCATCTCCAGGAACAGAGCAAGCCATGATGCCTTCTTCACGGCCACCACCTGAAATATCGATTCGGGCTATGAGCCATCCATCTCCTCCGATCAGCCTATCCCATCCAGAACCCATGTGCCGCAGATCGAAACCACCACAGCAGCCGACGCCCACACCCAATCATCTTATGCGATGCCTCACCAGCCAGAGACAACGCCACCATCATCATCCACCGCTGCTCGAGCCATCTCCATCGGACCTCTACCGGTGTCACCCACCAGAAGATCCCCTCCGTCTCCTCCGTCCAGATGCTGCTGGACACCTACCGCAAAGCACCCCCCCGGGAAGATCCATCTCCGTTACTATTGCCTTGGTCTCCTCCTCCCATTGGTCCGACCTGGCCCCCTTCGCTCGCCACCGTGATCAACAGGGCTGCCGATCGCCCCTTTCCTGTCGATCAATGCCACCGACACCAATCGGAGAGCCTTCATCGCTGCCCCGCCTATCCGGAACCTCGTAGTCGCTCATCTTCGGGCTTGTCCGGCTGTTGGACCCCTCCAAATGCCCCACCATTCTTCCATTCGTGAAGCCTCAGAGAGCGCCGGCCAAAGGCAAGAACCCCCGATCATCTTTGTCAGATCCTCACTGCTTCCCATCAGCCACCCTGCTCGCCACCGACTGTCATGACCTCCGTGCTTTTTGCCGGCCGTCACGACCTCCGTCGGCCATCACGACCTTCGCTGGCCGTCACGACCTCCGTCGGCCATCACGACCTCCGTCGGCCGTCACGACCTTCGCTTCTGCCATCATCCAGCCCCTTCGATCCATGGAGAAGGAACCTACTATTGCACGAATGTGAAAGTGCACGCTTCTCAAAGTGCATGCTCCTCAAAGCGCATAGATCTTAAAGCGACCCAAAGATGGTGAAGCATAGATCTCAGAGCAGCCAATAAAAAAAATGAGGAAAATTAAAAAAAATCTAGAATTTGTGTGAAAAAAAAATTGAACCAAGCCTCTTTTGATGTGATTGGTTCCAGTTCCATCAAACCCCTGCTCACCCAAATTCGACGGAGTCGAGTTCACCCCACCGCAGGGGAATGAAGGGGATCGAAAGTCTATTTTATTTTATTTTATTTGAGTCCTATAATAAAGTGAGATAACTGAGTCCAGTTGAGTCCACTTAGTCAGGTCCAGTCTTTTAGTCCAGTCAAGTCCAATCGAGTCAATATAGTTTTCATTCTGGTCATGTTCAAGAGAGAGTCAGCAGACCAGGAGATTCACTAGGTCCCCCAACCAGAGCTGGCCTTCATGCACCTGGGCCCTTTCATGCTACCCAGCCCAAAAGTGAGAGCTCCAGTCCAAGACAAAGGGCCCACTGTTGACCAGGTCCACCAGGATTTCTTGATCCATAAGTCAGGGTTTCTTAGCCCTTAAGTTATGTACCCTACGGTGAATCTATAAATACCGCCCCTCCCCTCTTGTATGAAATATCTTTTTCTCATGAATACAAATTAAAAGTTATTTTGTCTAAGTTTCTTTCTCCAGATTGGAGTGGGTGTGATGCCCTTGTTTCCTGTTCTTGAGTGCAAGCCCTAATCCCCTGGTGACTTCTACGCTCACCAGCGATCCGCGCTTTTTCATCCCGCATCACAAGATCTCGATCTTCTATGATATTGGTTCCAAGGCAAGAAAACTCTGACTTTGAATCCTCGATCATCTACAATCACTCAACAAAGAAAATCATTCAGTTAGAAAGTAGAAAAGGAAAGAAGAAGATGGAAAAGTAGAAGGGAAAGGATGGAAGTGGGCGGTTAGGGTTTCTCGGTGTCTAGATATGTAGGGCCTCACATCCCGCGATATTTCAAAGAACAGAGGAAAAGGCCTCACACCCCTCGATGCACACAACAAAGAAAAAGAATTGGATAGAATGTCACTTTATTTCATCAAAATCATTAATAATACAGGGGGGTTGATGGAGTATTTATAGACCAACAACCATAGGTGTAAAGGTTACAAAGACTAATGTTTGTTTTCCTTAGGCAACAACTCTTGGAAACCTTGCTCTGGGCATCTTGGACTCCTGCTCTTGGGCTGAAGTGGGGCTCTCTCCAAGGTGGGCGACATCAAGGGATCTCCATCAAAGTTGGGTGCCAACAATAAGGATTGGTGAGGTGTCATGATGAAGGGCCAAGATTGCTTCATGGATTGGCCTTGATTACTGGACTCTGGAGTCTGGCTGATGTGGGATCCTGTAGAATAGTGGACTCTCTAGTTTGAATAGAAGAAAACTCAAGAGTTCTTATAGGATTCTTGAGTTTAAAATCTTGAGCAACTTGGAACCTGATTGACCAAAACACTTGAGGTAGAAAGACACTGAAATTCCTTCACTTTGGATAATCAACAATCTTGAAACTCCTTGGAAGTTGGCAACAAAGAAGAGGGAGAAAAGCTTAGCTGACTCCTCTTGCTTTTGTCATGAATTAATTAAGTGGGAGGGTGCTAATTGAAGACTCCTTCTCATTTACTCATCTTAAAAATAAGTGGAGCCAATTCATGAATAAAGAGGCAACCAAGGAAGTGACATGGCAAGTGT
Source organism: Areca catechu (assembly GCA_021397845.1). Lineage (NCBI taxonomy): Eukaryota > Viridiplantae > Streptophyta > Magnoliopsida > Arecales > Arecaceae > Areca > Areca catechu. The sequence goes on from CM038053.1 coordinate 69,208,077, forward strand.
TGTGTTGTCTCGATGAGATGGTAGGTGGTGTTGTCCTGATGAAGTGTTAAGTGATATCCAAAAGTCATGTGATGTTGTCCAAATTCTTGAAAAAAAGGTGGTGCCAAGAAATGGTTGCATATGACAAGTGACTTGGGCTAGCACATGGAGTCACATGGCTTGTCTTGAGCTAGCACATGGAGTCACATGGGTCTGGACTTGGGTCCCCCTTGTATTACAGGACTCAACTAATAATTAGAAGGCTTAAGACTAATTAAACCTAACCAAATAAATAAAGCCACACTTGATCAATTGGAACCCAATTTGATCAAAAGGCAAGACATGTAAACAAATGGTTCAACTTGGTAAAAGGGGTTTGGCCCAAATGGCTAAAAATAAAAAATCCTAATCACAGTTGGTAAAAAGGGCTAAACCCAACTAAGCCTAAATATCAAAATTTAAAACAAAATATTTACATGTAAAAGGGTTTGAGTTCAGGGCTCTATTCACAGGTGATCCATAGAGATGTGGGTTTGACATGTCGATCTTTTCCGACCTTGGTGTCCACAACAATTCTCCCGGGATGGGAGAAACTCGACCCTATCGAGTATGAGTCAACTTTGCTATGATAGCACTCTAGTAAGTCTCGGTCAACTCTCTGCAAGTCCTCTCTAGTGATCCAAGAATCATCAGTCTGGAGTCATCCTTGCCAACGAACTAGATATTGCTGATAATCTTTTCCCCGAGTAGTGATAATCTTGTCATCCAAGATCCGCTCATCCTATCTCTCCAAGCTGGTAGTATGGTAGGTTGACACACTTGGGTTGGCTCACTCTCAAGGACTAGATCAAGCCCAAAAGGCTCACTAGGAATCATCGTTGGCTCTCTATACTCTATAAGGTCTGAAATGTTGAAAGTAGAACTAATGCCTAGTTCACGTGGTAACTCAAGCACGTAGGCATTAGATCCAATTTTTCTAATTACTTTGTATGGTCCACTACTACGGGCATGTAACTTCTTCATGGTTCTAGGTGGGAACAGTTCAGGTCGTAGCCTTACCATAACAAAGTCTCCTTCATTGACTTCTTTGAGTCTTTTTCTTGAAAAAAAATTCATTGCTTTCATTAATTTTTTTTACCAAATGACATGCATGTAAATGACTAATAATAATACCTAATAGACTACAAACTCGACTAAACCCTAAACTACAACTGAGTTTGACCCTTGGTTGGTGGGTGACATGTAGATGAGAATGGTGCATGGACCCCTACTAAATGCCATAGAGTTTTCTAGAAGTAGGATGCAAATCTAACATGCTCAATGAATGTATGTAATATGCTAACCTCTATAAAATGTAATCTAATGGTCCTAGAAACATGGGAAGCTTCAAGTCAGGGTAGGAAGTAAGAAGTGGATTCGAGGTTAGATTGGAAATAAGAAGGGGTTTCAGGGAATAGTCCTAGACTGATAGGGTTGACCTTAAAGTTTAGACACTGAATTACATCTACAGGGAATAAAGGATCCGCTTTATGGAAGAATGGGTCAGCGATTTCAGGGAAGATATCTTCAATTGGGACCACGAGGATGAAGTCTTCCTAAGGGTTCTGGACTAAATAAGCCAAGTCCTCACCAATTTCCTCTTGTTCTTGGATTTCAGGACTAGGCTCTATGACTTGAGTCTCTTCTAGTATTTCCTCAGGTAAGATCCTAACAATAGGATTAGACTCCTCATGGGCCTCTTTTTCTAAGGGTCCTACTAGTACAGTTTTAATCAGTGTACAGTCATGGTCAACTAACTCTGGGCTGGCTTCAGTCTGGGTGTCTACTGGGTCAGCTAATTATGGGTCAGCCATATATATTTCCTCTTCTCCCTCATACTCATCCACTAAGTTCACCTCAGCTTCATACACTTCCACTTCATTGTCATCCTGGTGAACCAATAGGGTAGTAGGAGTAGGTCGGTTAAGGGGAATTGGCTAGGATCTGGGCTAGTAGGGGTGGGTCGGCTCGAATTATGGTTGAGTCAGCTAGGGTGAGAATTGGGTCGACTCGGGTGAGGAATGGATCGACTTGAGTGGACTAGACTAGATTTTAACTTTTGATATGGGACACTAATCCTAATGGGTTTTGGCCAACTAATTGAAACTTGACTTGCACTAGATTGATACCTAGGGATTATGGGTTCCTTAGATTTATAGGATATGGGATCAGATCTATAGGTCATGGATCTGGGTTCGTAGGAGCTGGGTTCAAAGGATCTGGGTGCATAGGAACTAGGTTCAAATGATCTGGGTAGGTACTTTTTCCTAGGTTTAAGTTTCATATCGCTCCAGGTAGTTATGGGTATGTCTCTTCTTCGTCTGATCATTCTTTCAACATCATCCCAATAAATTCTAGCCTGGCATACTAATTTGGGATTAGCAATCTTAAACTTTCCTTCCTCAGTCATTTGATCCTTCTCAAAATACAAATCCATATTTCTTTTTCAATCAAGATAATTTTTAAACTCAAGATCATCACCAAATTTAGGTGTTTCAACCCTAAAGTTCCTAGTGGTTCTTTCATCCTGGTCTATGAAATCATAATTGGGTCTCCTATGATTAGATTCCCAGATTGGGTCATGGTGTGGGGGTCTCCTAGGATTGGGTTCCCAGATTGGGTCATAGTGTGGGGGTCTCCTAGGGTTGGGAGGTGTAGAGAAAGGTATCTCAAGTCTAGGTCCAGGATGGGTCTTACAAGTTTTCTCTAGGTTTCCTAATCATTGATCCAATCATCAAACTTATGGTTCATTTGGGTACATTATTCAGTGATGGACCTCAGAAAGATTTCAAGGTTATACTCCATGGTCAAACTGGATTGGGTTTGGGTGAGACTACTGGTATGGAGTTCTTAATCTAGTAGCCATGCAATGCAAACACACAAATCAATCTAGGGTTTCCTAGACCTAGAGCTCAAGTAGAATGTGTTAGCTCAAATTACAACCAATTTTGCAATTACCCTATCCACTGGCCAGGTAAGAGGTGGGGTCGTGCGAGGCTCCCCATGCTCTCATAGGGTCCTAATTAAAAACCACAAAACCACTTAAGGCATTTGCCTCTAGACCTCTAGCCTTAGACACCAGATTCAAGTGATAATCAAAGGATTGGGTGCACTAGCTTTCACACAATACTTGGAACCCAACCTGTTGGTGTCCCTAGCTTACTAGAGCAAATTAAGTCTAACTGATTTTAATTAGACTGGGCTCGGAAGCAAAGAAGGTTGTTGTGGGCCCAGGACAAGTGATGAGATCTTGTCTTGATCTGAGATGCTAAAGTGCCCTTAAGATTCAATTACTGATGATGCACACACAAGATGAAACCCTAATATGCAATGAAGTAATAAAATAATTAAAATAGTAGAAAAATAAAAATTAATTTTTTTAATATCTTAAAATTAAATTTTAGATCTAATCCGATCTCGGGATATCACATCCGGCCGTAGCTCATTACTTCCATGGGTTGTGACAGTATACTTGCGTATACCCACTCAGGAGGCATGATTTTCTTTCAATAGAAAATAGCAAATAATTTTTTTTATTTGATTTATTCTAAGATTAAATAGAGGATTAATAAAAACTAATTACTATTTTTTTTTGAATTTTTTTAGATAGGTTTTATGCAGTTTTAATTTCAGCCTAGTTCTAGGTATGCAAAAATTTCAGAACTAGTAGTGAAACCCTAGTTTAACCTTTGCTCTAATACCAAAATGATGCGGGATAATTATGAAAACATAATCTATTGATTAGTAACCTAATTAACATATAAAAATAGAAATTAATTTTTTTAATGATTTTTCAGTTTTAAAGACTCAAAGTAAGCAATTAAGGTAAACTAGTCAACTAGTCTATGCCCGCACGAGTAGATCTAACAAAGTAGCTAGAAAATCAAGATTTGATGGCTAAGAAACCATCATAAACTAGGGTCTACTTATCAAGGGAATAGAATTCAAAGAGTAGGGAAGGGGTTTTAAATTTTACCAATGAAGATTAACTCTCTCGATGTAGATCTGTTGGAACTCTCAAGATCTTGCGGCAGGGCTTCAAGATCTTGATCTTCGGGCTCCGATCTTCTGCGATATTGGTCTTAAGGCAAGAAAAGCCTGACTTTGAATCCTCGATCACCTGCAATCACTCAACAAAGAAAATATTCAGTTAGAAAGTAGCAAAGGAAAGAAGAAGATGGAAAAGTAGAAGGGAAAGGATGGAAGTGGGCGATTAGGGTTCCTCGGTGTCTGGATATGTAGGGCCTCACACCCCATGATATTTCGAAGAGCAAAGGAAAGGGCCTCACACCCCGCGATTCACATAGTAAAGGAAAAGAATTGGATAGAATGTCACTTTATTTCATCAAAATCATTAATAATATAGGGGGGGTTGATAGAATATTTATAGACCAACAACCAGAGGTGTAAGGGTTAAAAAGACTAGTGTTTGTTTCCCTTAGGCAATAACTCCTGGAAAGCTTGCTCTAGGCATCTTGGACTTTGCTCTTGGGCAGAACTGGGGCTCTCTCCAAGGTGGGCGACATCAAGGGATCTCCATCAAAGTTGGGCGCCAACAATGAGGATTGGTGAGGTGTCATGATGAAGGGCCAAGATTGCTTCATGGATTGGCCTTGATTGCTGGACTCTGGAGTCTGGCTAATGTGTGCTCCTACAGAATAGTGGACTCTCCAGACTGGATAGAAGAAAACTCAAGAGTTCTTATAGGATTCTTGAGTTTTCTAATCTTGAGCAACTTGGAACCTAATTGACCAAAACACTTGAGGTAGAAAGACACTAAATTTCCTTCACTTTCGGTGATCAACAATCTTGAAACTCCTTGGAAGTTGGCGACAAAAAAGAGGGAGAAAAGCTTGGCCGACTCCTCTTGCTTTTGGTGTGAATTAATTAAGTGGGATGGCACTAATTGAAGACTCCTCATTTACTCATCTTAAAAATAAGTGGTGCCAATTCATGAATAAAGAGGAGACCAAGGAAGTGACATGGCAAGTGTTGCATTGTCCCGATGAGATGGCAAGTGGTGTGATGCAGAACAAAGAACAAGGAAGCGTATGCGGAAGTAAATTTAAGATTAATTTTTTTTTTTTCTTTTTTTTTTTTATATTTCAGAAATTGGCTTTGACTCAAAGTAAAGCTAAGCTAAGTTGAAGGAAACTAGGAAAGGATTGAAAGCACAATTTAGATGAAACTAAATTATCAGAGTAGTTCAGAAGTAACGGATCGCTGGGGGTTGAGAAACTCCCAGACCTAGGGTTTCGCTCTGAACTTTCAACAGAACAGAAATAGAGAGGAGAGATGGTTTACTAACCAGACAGTGATCTTCTCAGGATTTTGGTGGAAGAACTCTCTCGAGTAGATTGTGGGATCCTCGGAGTCGGCTATCTTCGCAATGGATCCTCCAATACTGATCTTGTGGTTTGGTCGGCTTCTCCTGGACTCAAGATCTGGGAAAGAAGAGGAACAAGTGATAGAATTCAGATACTCAAGAAAAGATTTACCAGGTTGAAGAACTTAAAAGCTGAAGTTGCTGAAATCAGGATTCTCTTGGAGGTCGATCTGACTTCCTCTTAGAATTGCTGTAGATCTGAAGTATCTGGACTGGAGCTGGATGCTGGTGGCCGGCCTGGACTTGGAGAGGGTGGCCGTGAGAAGTGGGATAGGCTAGGGATTGGTGGAAAGAGAAGGGTGATGGCGGCTAGGGTTTGGGAGTGGAGTGGCTAACCTAGGGTTTGGGTTTTGGAGATCTCACACCTCCTCAAGGTTCCAGGGGAACCCGGATTTACTCCCTCACGGAGGTCAACACCTGGATGCAAGAGCGAAAGAGAGAAAACACAAAGTTTGCTCAAAAAAAAATTTGGTTTCATTCATCGATTGATTTAAACTTACAAGAGGGGTTTAATTTATAAGGCTTTACAAGGGAGTAGGGTTTTACATCTTTCCATGTGGGACTAAAGGAGGGGATCTACAGATCAGGAAAAATCATACACATATGGTCGGCCAAAGTACTAAAAAAATTTGATTTGGGTTATAAAAGGCAGGTAGATGGCGCCTCCTTGTATGGATCTTCAAGAGATATTTTTTCCTTCCATGGATCAACTCTTTTGGACTCCTCCTTTTCTTCCTCCCTAAGTCAAGGTCCTTCCCATCTTTGTTTTGGATTTTTTTGGCAGGTAGTGGGCGCCTCCTTGAAGTTCTCTCCAAGAGAATTTCTTCCCATCTTTACTTTGGTTCTCTTGGGAAAGTCTTGGCCGCCCCCTTGATTTGTGGACTCTTGGTGGAATTCTCCTCATCTGGCGCATGAGAGAAAGAAGCTGCTATCTGTGGAGTGGGGACCAAAGGCTGCTGGATGTAGATATGGTGCCCCCTGGACTCAGGCGTATGGCTGGGAGTGTGGCTGGGAGTGTGGTGTCCACTTCTTGGTCTTGGGAGAAAATGTAACACCCCAGATTGAAACCCTAGTCCACTATTGAGTCAACATGACTCAACAAAATAAAATGCAGGTAATGTAGACTCAAGCTAAATTGAGTTGATCTAGTCAACTCTTATTACAAACCAAAAACCCTAATTTTTTCGGGCAAGGTTAATCAGAGATCCAGATGGAGCTCTGAAGTCTTCTTCTGAGTCTGGTGCCCGCACCAATTCTCCCAGGATGGGAGGAACTCGACCCTGTCGAGTATGGATCAAGTTGGCTCTGGTATCTCTCCAAGAGGTCTGGGTCCAGCTCTTGTAACTCTTCTTAGGAGATCCAAGAGTCATCAGAATCTGGCCTTCCTAGCCAGCGGACCAGGTATCTTTGGTATCCTGATTACGAGTAGAGATAATCTGATCATCCAGGATCTTTTCAATCTGCTCTTTCCTCACAGGCCAATTTGTTGGTGGACACACAGGGTCAGGTTCACTCTCAAGAGCAGGATTAGGTTCAAAAGCCTCACTAGGAATCACAGCTGGCTCCCTATACTCTACTAGGTCTGTAATGTTGAAAGTGGAGCTAATGCCTAGTTCTGGAGGCAACTCGAGCACATAGCTATTGGATCCTACTCTCTTTACCACTCTAAATGGTCCAGCTCCCCTAGCATGTAACTTTCTAACGGTTCCAGGAGGAAACCGTTCAGGCCTTAACCTAATCATTACATAGTCTCCTTCGTCAAAAGTCTTGACTCGCCTTTGAGAATCAGCCAATTTCTTATAAGTTTCATTACTTAAATTTATTTTGGCTTGAATTTTTTATGCATGTCTTTTATATGCTGTGCAAAAACTTCGGCAGACTCGGAGACCCATGTGTGGACTGGTAAAGGAGCTAGGTCAAGAGGTGTGTGGGGTTTGTAACCATGCACAATTCAAATGGACTCTTACCCGTAACCTATTGACCGAGTCATTATATGCAAATTCAGCTCTAGGTAAGTACAAATCCCAGTTCCTAATGTTTTCACCAACAAGACACCTTAGCAGATTGCCTAAACTACGGTTCACTACTTCGGTTTGGCCATCAGTCTGGGGATGATAGGCAGTTGAAAACTTAAGTTTCGTCCCTAACTTATGCCAAAGGGTTTTCCAGAAATAGCTGGTGAACCGAACATCCTTATCTGAAACAATGGTCTTGGGAAGGCCATGGAGTCGAACTATCTCATTAAAGAACAGGGTGGCTACCTTAGACGCATCAAATGTTTGGGAACAAGGCAAGAAATGGGCCATCTTGGAAAATCGGTCTACTACAACACAGATAGAGTCATGCCTCCTTGGGTCTTAGGCAAACCTAACACAAAGTCCATGCTCACATCTTGCCAAGGACGATCTGGGACAGGGAGTGGGGTATAAAGGCCGGTGTTCTGTTTTCGCTGTTTGGCAACAGCGCAGGTCCGACACCTAGCCACAATGTGTGCTACATCTCTTTTTAAGCTAGGCCAGAAAAAATGGTCTTCAATAGCCAGGGTGGTCTTATCTTTTCCGAAATGGCCAGCTAAACCTCCAGCATGAGTTTCCCAAATCAAGAATTCCCTAAGAGAGGTTCTAGGGATGCAAAGCCTATTCTTAAAGAACAGAAAGTCATCTAAAAGGGAATAATCCTTATGTTCACTAGATGGTCCTTGAGTTAGATCCTGATATACAGTCTTGAAATCCGGACACGACTCATATTCTTCTTTGATTTGCTCAAACCCTATGACTTCAGCCCTAACAGAATTCAACAACAAAGATCGACGACTAAGGGCATCAGCTACCTTATTTTCAGACCCAGCCTTATTCTTCAAAACAAAAGTATAGGACTGGATATACTCTACCCACTTAGCATGCCTAAGGTTAAGTTTCTTCTGAGAATTCAAGAATCTAAGAGCCTCATGGTCCGAAAACAGCACAAATTCTTGTGGTAGTAAATAATGTCTCCAGTAACACAAAGCTTGCACTACCGCGTAAAATTCCTTATCATAGGTAGAATACCTAAGCTTAGCATCGTTAAGTTTTTCACTAAAGAGTGCTACGGGATGGTTCTCTTGGCTTAGGACTCCACCTATACCTACTCCTGAAGCATCACAGGCAACCTCAAATACCTTTGAAAAGTCCGGTAGTCTCAAAATGGGAGCCTGGGTCATCCTATCCTTAAGATCTAGGAAGGCTTTATGGGCTGCTTTGGTCCACTGAAATTCTCCCTTCCTGATGCAGTCTATGATAGGAGCAACTACGGTACTAAACCCCTTGATGAATCGCCTATAGAAGGTAGCCAAGCCATGGAAACTTCTGACTTCATGCACACTGGTCGGCTCTGGCCATTCTACTATGGACCTAATCTTTTCAGGATCGCAGCCACGCCGTCAGGGGTTACAACAAATCCAAGGAAGATAATCCTACTGGTCATAAATTCACACTTCTTGAGATTACCGTAGAGACTATCATTCCTCAAAACTTGACAGACCTGTCTAAGGTGGCCTAGGTGATCTGCAGGGGTCTTACTATAGATCAGGATGTCATCAAAATAGACCACTACAAACTTCCCTATGAAAGCTCTAAGTACCTGGGTCATAATCCTCATGAAAGTACTAGGGGCATTGGACAACCCAAAAGGCATAACAACCCATTCATAGAGACCATCCTTAGTTTTGAAGGCTGTTTTCCACTCATCCCCTGGTCTAATCCTAACCTGATGATAGCCGCTCTTGAGATCAATTTTAGAAAAAACCATGGCACCGGCCATCATATCAAGCATGTCATCTAGTCTAGGGATGGGGAACCTATACTTGATTGTGATTTTATTGATGGCACGACTATCAACACACATCCTCCACGTGCCATCCTTCTTCGGGGTTAGAAGTGCAGGGACTGCACAAGGGCTAAGACTCTCTCTAATGAACCCCTTCCTCAACAATTCGCCAACCTGCTTTTGCAGTTCTTTATGCTCAGATGGATTCATCCTATAATGGGGCAAGTTGGGTAAGGTAGCTCCTGGGACTAAATCTATGGAATGTTGAATATCCCTAAGAGGTGGAAGGTGGTCTGGCAGATCCTCGGGAAAACATCCTCAAATTCTTCTAATAAAGGCTTAACTTCCTGAGGAGGCTCTGAGGGTGTAGGAGTCCTAAGTTCCTTAGCAGTCAACATCCAAATGGGTGAACCACTATGAATTTCTTGTTCTAGATCCTTGGCACTAATTAGGTTCACTCCAGTCTTCATTTCTCTGACCTTACTAGTTCCTTTAGCTACCTTGTCCTTAGGAGGGACTGAATGGATTGTGATTTTCTTCCCATTGAAACTAAAGACACAGGTGTTGGATTTTCCTAAGAGGGTGGCATCATGATCATACAACCAAGGTCTTCCAAGAATTATACTACTCACCCCCATGGGCAAGACATCACACCAAATCTTCTCTTGATAGGATTGCATTTGGATTTGGACCTGACATCTAGACTGGATGGGTATAGAGGTAGAGTCTACCCAAGAAACCTTATAGGGGTTGGGGTGGGGGACTGGGGTTAAGACTAACATTTTGACAGTGCTAGTAGAAATGGCATTCACACAGCTCCCACTATCTATGATGATTTTACAAACCTTATCCCCTAGTTTAAGGAAAGTCTGTAGGATGTTAGTCCTACGCCAATCTTCCTGAACTTTAGTCTGGGACAGGATGCATCTCACAACCCCTAAGTGGTCAGATTCAGTGGATTCTTCCTCTCCTTCATACTCATCAACCAAATTTATTCCGGTCTCATAAACTTCTTCTTCAAACTCCTCATTAGGCTCGGAATTCTCTTCTCCTCCCTCTTCTATATATAGGGATCTACGAGGGCACTGGCTAGAAACATGACCTACCTTATGACACTTAAAACAAGCTATGGCTGTGCACTGAGTGGAGATATGACCGGGCTTCTGGCACTTAAAACAGATGATACTAGGGGTTCTCTGGGTGTCAGGTGCCTTACCTTTGTCCATGGGCCTAGGGGTGGGGATACCCTGATTAGGCTTGCTAGGGGTTACCTGGCTAGGTCCATTTCTTGGGATTGGGGCACTAACCCTAGATGGCATGGGTCCTCTCTGAAACTTCTCAGTGTTCAGTGCAATCTGATAGGCTTGGTCTAGGTCAGTAACCTCTCTCAGAAACAACTCTCTCTTAATATCTTCCCTAAGTCCAGCCCTAAATCTAGACAAAGTGCCTCATGGGCTTCACTCACATCACATCTCATCAGGTATTCATCAAAGGTGGTTATGTAGTCTGAAACAGATCGGTTCCCTTGTTTCAAAGTCTGCCATTGGTCTAACAGATTTTGCTGGTATGAAATGGGTAGGTACTTGTCTCTAAGTTTCTCTTTCATACCCTGCCAAGTGGTTATGGGCTCTACATTTCGTCTTCTAGTGGTCAGCTCAATGTTCCCCCAGTATAACCTAGCTTGACGTATTAATTTCATCTTGGCAAACTTGAATTTCCTCTCCTCAGACATGGCATACCACTCAAAGTACTGGTCCATCTCACCCTCCCAATCAGAATACACCTTAAGATTTAGGCTACCATCAAAAGTGGGTGCATCTAACTTGATGTTTCGAATGAACCTATCATCTCTATCCTCAGGTTCTGGGTCAGGCCTCCTATGATTAGGTTCAGGATCTCGGTATAAAGGTCTTCTAGGCTCTTGGTGTGGGTGAGGTTGAGGTACATTAAAATCTGGGTTAGGAGTCCAGTTCCGATGCCTAGGTTCCTCTAGCACTTGGACTCGATCCCTAAGCTGGGAAAAATCCTCATGGACTTGTTCTTTAAACTGGGCAACAGTGGTAGTCACATCCTGACTCAGTTTGTTCATACTCTCAGTAAGAGCTCTAACCATGGCCTCTAAATCAGGTTGGGTTTGACCAGGTTGGTAGGGCACTCCATTCCGGGTAGACATAATGCAAGCAAACACACAAAAATGAGACTCAACTGAACGACTACGGGCTAACTAGACCTAGAGCCCAAACTAGATGCCCAATCAGAGTGGCAAGCTAGCCTGTAGTAACTCAGGACTCAGCCTGGCAGGTGTAAGGGGAGTGTTAGGTCCCTGAATGCCAATCCTAGACACCAATCAGCGATTGGCCAAGTAGGCGGACCAGCACACAAGCCCTTCGGGATGGAATCCCTGAACCACCATTCTAGACACTGAGTACAAAGCACACACAGAGTAACCAGACAAACTGACTCAACACTAGCCTTGACCCGACTTGTTGATGTCCCTAGCCCACTAGGGCAAATTAGGTCTAATCAATTTTAGATTAAAGGCTTAGGTTCGAATGAAGGGGTGGTGGTTTTGGGCTAAGGAGAGGTTATCAACTCCTCCCCTTATCTTAGATGCTCAAATGCCCTTAAGGTGAATTAAGAGATGAACACTCAAAAAAATAATCGGATTGCAGAACACAAAAACAGAGTTGCAATAATTTGATTCTCAGAAATCGCACGGAAACCAATAAATCATGAGAAAATTATTCAAATTAGTTTCAATTATACTGGTTCCAGAAAAACAAAAATCACTGAGTTTGGAGTTATATAAAGTGAGAAATAATTCCTGCAACAGGCAAATTACGGGCTGAAAACAGAGCACTTCCCCGTTTACAATTTCTGCTACGAAGTTGTAACCCAACGGATCCCCTACATGCCCTAGGAACACCCCGTGGAATGGGAAGAGGAGGTTTGCACCTCGCTTCGTTCCTAGGACCGGACGTCCTGGGGAGTCTACTTCGAGCAGACAAAGTAAAAAGAGAGGGACTCAAACAAGCAATCAAACAGAAACCCTAGACAGGGCTCTGATACCAAAAATGATGCAGAACAAAGAACAAGGAAGAGTATGCGGAAGTAAATTTAAGATTAATTCTTTTTTTTTTTTTTTTTTTTTTTATATTTCAGAAATTGGCTTTGACTCAAAGTAAAGCTAAGCTAAGTTGAAGGAAACTAGGTAAGGATTGAAAGCACAATTTAGATGAAACTAAATTATCAGAGTAGTTCAGAAGTAACGGATCGCTGGGGGTTGAGAAACTCCCAGACCTAGGATTTCGCTCTGAACTTTCAACAGAACAGAAATAGAGAGGAGAGATGGTTTACTAACCAGACAGTGATCTTCTCAGGATTTTGGTGGAAGAACTCTCTCGAGCAGATTATGGGATCCTCGGAGTCGGTTATCTTCGCAATGGATCCTCCAATACTGATCTTGTGGTTTGGTTGGCTTCTCCTGGACTCAAGATCTGGGAAAGAAGAGGAACAAGTGATGGAATTCAGATACTCAAGAAAAGATTTACCAGGTTGAAGAACTTGAAAGCTGAAGTTGCTGAAATCAGGATTCTCCTGGAGGCCGATCTGACTTCCTCTTAGAATTGCTGTAGATCTGAAGTATCTGGACTGGAGCTGGATGCTGGTGGCCGGCCTGGACTTGGAGAGGGTGGCCGTGAGAAGTGGGATAGGCTAGGGCTTGGTGGAAAGAGAAGGGTGATAGCGGCTAGGGTTTGGGAGTGGAGTGGCTAACCTAGGGTTTGGGTTTTGGAGATCTCACACCTCCTCAAGGTTCCAGGGGAACCCGGATTTACTCCCTCACGGAGGTCAACACCTGGATGCAAGTGCGGAAGAGAGAAAACACAAAGTTTGCTCACAAAAAAATTTGGTTTCATTCATCTGATTGATTTAAACTTACAAGAGGGGTTTAATTTATAAGGCTTTACAAGGGAGTAGGGTTTTACATCTTCCCATGTGGAACTAAAGGAGGGGATCTACAAATCAAGAAAAATCATACACATATGGTCGGCCAAAGTACCAAAAAAATTTGATTTGGGTTATAAAAGGCAGGTAGATGGCGCCTCCTTGTATGGATCTTCAAGAGAATTTTTTTCCTTCCATGGATCAACTCTTTTGGACTCCTCCTTTTCTTCCTCCCTAAGTCAAGGTCCTTCCCATCTTTGTTTTGGATTTTTTTGGCAGGTAGTGGGCGCCTCCTTGAAGTTCTCTCCAAGAGAATTTCTTCCCATCTTTACTTTGGTTCTCTTGGGAAAGTCTTGGCCGCCCCCTTGATTTGTGGACTCTTGGTGGATTTCTCCTCATCTGGCGCATGAGAGAAGGAAGCTGCTATCTGTGGAGTGGAGACCAAAGGCTGCTGAATGTAGATATGGCACCCCCTGGACTCAGGCATATGGCTGGGAGTGTGGCTGGGAGTGTGGTGTCCACTTACTTGGTCTTGGGAGAAAATGTAACACCCCAGATTGAAACCCTAGTCCACTACTGAGTCAACATGACTCAACAAAATAAAATGCAGGTAATGTAGACTCAAGCTAAATTGAGTTGATCTAGTCAACTCTTATTACAAACCAAAAACCCTAATTTTTTCGGGCAAGGTTAATCAGAGATCCAGATGGAGCTCTGAAGTCTTCTTCTGAGTCTGGTGCCCGCACCATGGTGTTGTCCCGATGAAGTGTCAAGTGATGTCCAAAAGTTATGTGATATTGTCCAAATTCTTGAAAAAAGGTGGCACCAAGAAATGGTTACATATGACAAGTGACTTGGGCTAGCACATGGAGTTACATGGCTTGTCTTGAGCTAGCACTTGGAGTCACATGGGTCTGGACTTGGGTCTCCCTTGTATTACAGGACTCAACTAATAATTACAAGACTCAAGACTAATTAAACTTAACAAAATAAATAAAGCCCCACTTGATCAATTGGAACCCAATTTGATCAAAAGGCAAGATATGTAAACAAATGGTTCAACTTGGTAAAAGAGGTTTGGCCTAAATGGCTAAAAATAAAAAACTCTAATTACAGTTGGTAAAAAAGGCTAAACCCAACTAAGCCGAAATATCAAAAATTAAAACAAAATATTTACAGGTAAAAGGGTTTGGGTTCAGGGCTTTATTCATAGGTGATCCCAGAGATGTGGGTTCGACCTATCGATCTTTTCTGGCCCTGGTGTCCACACCACATAAAGCTGAGGAACTTTTTTGAAGTAACTCCTAAAGCACATTGTGCAAGGTTCAACTTCATCTAATATTATCATAAGGTAGCAAAGGTTTCTTCAAGGTCCTTCACATGGCTCTAGGATGTGTGGCTTTTGATTAGCATGTCATCAACATAAATTTTATGTTTTGATCAACTAGATCCTGAAATATCTTGTTTACTAGCTACTGTTAAGTTTCTCTAGCATTTTTAAGTCAAACAGCATTATCTTGTAACAAAACAGGCCCTGGTTAGTTATAAAAGATATTTTTTTCTTCATCTTCGAGTGCCATTTAGATTTAATTATATCCCAAAAACCATCCATGAAAGTTAGAAGCTTATGGCCAATTATTGCATCAACTAGTTGGTCAATGTGAGGAAGCATGTAGCTATCCTTCGGGCAGGCATTATTGAGATCCATGAAATCTATACACATCAACCACTTCACTTTCATCTTTTTGATTAGCACTACATTGGCTAGCCATTCAAGATAGTCAACTTCCTGAATGAACCCTGCATCAGTAAGTCTTTATACTTCTTCTATTATGGCTCTTTGCCGTTCAGATGTAAAACTCCTTCACTTCTATTTGACAGGGTGATGATTCACGTTTACTTTCAGGTGATGCATCATTTTTTTATGATCAATTCCTGGCATATCCATAGGAGTCTAGGCAAAAATATCAATATTTTTCTATAAAAAAAGTGCCAGCTACTGCTATGTGTCTTCATCTAGCCATGAGCCTATTTGAACAATATATTTGGGATCTTTGTCATGTAGAGGGATGGCCACAAGATCCTCTATAGGCTTCCCTCTTTCTTCGATTAGCTTGTCTCTGGTGTCCAGCCCTTCAACCAGGAGGTCGTTTAAGGGACTAGCTTTTTCAGTTTGATGGGCCACCAGGTAGCATTATTTTACTAGAACTTGTTTTCCTCGTACTTCGCCCACTTTCCAAAGTGTGGGAAACCTCGTTAACAAGTAATAGGTAGACACTATTGCCCATAAGGTGTTTAATCCCAGTCGGCCGAATATAACTTTATAGGTTGAAGGAGTTTTTACAATTATAAAGGTGAGGCATACTTGGGAATGTCGAGATGCACTTCCTGCTATCATGGGCAAAGTGATAATACCCTCAACAGGGATTGATTTCTCAAAGAATCTAGTTATTGGTGCATCTACATTTCTCAATTATTATGGGGGGATATTTATCTTTAACAAAACATCATAAAATAAAACATCAATCGAGCTTCCAGTATCGATAAGTACATGGTGAACATTACAGTCATCAATGTTAAGAGTTACAACAATGGGATCATGGTGGAGATATTGGATCCCATTTGCATCAACTAAAGTAAAAGTTTTGGCTTCAACAAGACTCCCTTCTGGACTACTAGTTCTGGCTTCTTCCTCTGGCCCTCTAACAATCATGTTGATTCATCTTTGGAGGATCGATTGGTGGGCTCTTCTACTCTTGATGGTGGTTCGGGTAGATGTTGGACCGGAGCATCACATCTTTCTCCTTGATCTCGAAGGAACCAATTCAACCTTCCATAGTGGATAAGCTTCGTTATTTCATCCTGGAGTTGTATACATTCTTCTATGTTGTCGCCATGGTGTTGGTAATAAAGGCAATATTTGTTTTGATTCCTTCATTCGGGCTTTGATTGCATCTTCCTAGCTTCAGGTGACTACCTTCGAATTTGCATTAGGACTTGGGTGCGTGGGGCATCTAGAGGGGTGTAATGGCCAAACTTTTATGGTGGTGGAACACTCGATCGGTCAGAACTTCGAAGGTGCCAAATCTTGGGGAACATCCTTCTATGTCACCGGGGTGACTTGCTTCTTGCCTTTTCCTTTTGTCTTCTCTTCTCAAGGAAAATATCGAGACCGAAGGTTGCTACTTGAACATCGAAGTAAGCGATAGAATGATGACAGGAATAGGAGTTAGAGTGGGAGGAATAGTCGGTGAAAAATGGGCACCGTATGCCTCCTCCATATGGGTATATTTCTTAGTCCTACTAAGCATCTTAGAAAAGCTCATTGATGGTTTCTTTTCTAGAGAAAAAAAAGATGCTAGCAAAGACTATACTTCATGGTGGTTATGGCGACTGAATGATCGAGGTTATACACCTTGAGGGCCACTTCATTGAATTGACTTATATAAGACCATAGGGGTTCTCATTCTTTTGTTTGATGTGAATCAGTGAGTCAAAACTTCACCATAGCTTATGGCTACTAGCAAAATAAGAAACAAAGGATCGACTCAACTGGTCAAAGAAGTGAATGGAACCTGGTTTCAGGCTGAAATACTAATATCATGTCATTTTTTTGAGAGTTGAAGGGAAGGCATGATACAACACTACATCAATAGCTCCATGCAAGAGCATCATCATTTTGAAGCCCTGAGGGGGTCTACTAAAATAGCAGACCCATCATACATCTCCAATTATGGCATTTTGAAGTGTTTTAGCAATGGCTCTTGTAGGATGTAGCTTCAAAAGGTGGCTCAACAGTAAAGCCAAAGTCATCATCTCTAGGTGGTGCTAAGCCTTATAGGGCTTCAAGGCATTGATCTATCTCCAAGAACTTATGGTCCACCTCGACATTTTTAGCTAGGTGTGCTGTAGAAGGTGGTGGTGGTGAATAGGCCAGAGTGGACCCTTCATCTGATCGAGGCAAAGGGGAGTGCCTCTTTATCTATCTGGGATTTTCTTGAGCCATGGGAGGAATGACTTCCTCATGCATGACATCTTGCATAAGTGGGAGTCGTCGTGGCTCCAAGTAAGCATCTCCTAGGGGTGTAAGGGTCTGAGTGGCATGGCCGGACCTTCTTCTGGCTATGGTGCAACTGTCAATGCTATGGATACCGCTAGACATTGCATCACCTGAACAACTACAATTAGGTCATGCACTTGCTAGGCGAGTCTTTCTAGGGTGTCAGGTTGATTTTTATATGGGGGGGTGTTGACCTGAACCCTAAGAACTAGGTTCCCGATGGGTTGTCTGTCCCATTGAAAAATGGTGTTGCTAAAGAAACAAGTGGACACACCTTTTGATGGCATGCGGTCTTTACAAAGAGTCTCCTTAGAGTAGTGAATGAATAGTAACCCCTTCCTCTATGTGATGGTGATGAAATCCACTCGAATACCAGAGTGAGTTGGAGAGGGGACGTAGATGGCTGTACCTACAAAAGAAGCCCTGGCCAAAGATGGCTCCAATAAAGGCACTCCAACTCTCAGGTTAGTATCTCAAACATCTTAGTGTAATGGAGGTGAAGTAAAAACACAAGCATGCATGCAAGGGAATGTAACACTAGGATGTTCACTGTGAACTCCCTTTTATATTCAAACTCCAAGGATACTTTGGAGAATATTTGACATGGTGGCTAGTGGATAGATCGAGATAAGATCTTCTCTTTTACCAAGGTTACTAAGAGGAAAGTATCCTTGTCTTATTTAGAATACCTTCTTTTCATTAATGAGGATTTTATCTTGTTTGTCTTCCCATCGTTTGCCTTAATGGCTCTAGGAATTATGGCACGATAGATGGCCATGCCTTTTTAATGGTTGAAATCGAGCTTTGATTATGGAATTTGATTGTTTGTTCATTATATGGAGTATACCAAGGCAAGCATCGGTGAGCCTTTCCTTTGGGCATTCAATGGTAAGTATCTAATAGGCAGGTTTTGGGATCTTGGCAAAGGAACTCAGTAGTCCTAGGATTTTTTAGTATCGGAATCCCATCTAACCCAAGAGTTGGAGAGACCAGATATTAATTATGTCCGAGATTGTCACCCAAATACCCCTTGACTAGAGATTCACCTATGTTCAGCCCAAGTGACCAAATGTCAATCTAGATGAAGTTTGGAAGACCAAAGATAGACACAGTGAAGGGTCTTAGAGACCATAGGTTCACACTCGATAGAAGGCTATGGGGTCAAAGGTTAATCCTGATTCTTGTTTAAGAGGCAGAATGTTGTTTCTTCCCTCTATCCTAGTGAAAAAGGCCAAATGAATAATGAGGTCCTTCAGAAAAATATCTTGAACTAGAATTTATTGATTTCATGTGATTCAATAACATATCACCCTAGTGGTGTGAACTCAATTATTTTGGTTCGATATATTCATACCCAAGGTTTTGTAGCTTTAATATCAAAAGCTGGAATGATTAGTCGTAGCTTCTGAATTTCTTGGTTTAGGTTTGGGTGGTTTCCTTCTGCATTGACTATCGGGGTTCTGAGGGTGGGGTTTCCCCCCATATCACTTGGCATCTCCATCTTTTGATATGAACCACAATGCTTTCATTGATGAAGGGACCCAGTTACTCAGCGAGATGATGCCAAAACCCTCTTTTTTTTGATATTCTAAGGAGGACTTCGATATACCTCAACCTTTCCACCCATACCCCTATGAAGTAGATTTTTCATCGAGATCAGTGGCCAGAAGGTTTTGGAATCACTCCAAAAACTTTTTTTAGTCTAAATCCTATTATTTATTGAGTTTTTTTAATAATTTATCCCTCAATATCTCTAAAATTATCTAGATTGTTAATCACACATTTATAAGTGTGCCTATTTGACTTCAAATGGAGACAACTTGTATACACAAAACTAATTATTTCTGACCATACTCAAGGACTTAATTAAATTAGTTCTCCTTCCCTCCCAACTTAATCAATATTATTCCTAATGGAGAAAAAAAAAATAAAGGGTGCAATATGTAAAAATGGATAGGAAAAAATATACTTAACTTAATATATTCTTAACCCAGTTGGGGTCTTAAGTTATTATTGAAGATTTGGTTTTCCCTCCAACCAAGTTACCTAACTTAAAAAAATAAATAAAATAAAAAGGTAAATTAAGTTCAAAAGTTGGGTTACCTTCCAAAAGTGCTAAGTTTAAAGTCTTCAGCTAGACTTAGTGGATCTTTTAAATTATGCCAGTTAATACATCCACTAAATTATTAGATATACCTAGCCATGGTGGATGGTTGGATGAAGTCTAATCAGTAATGTTTTGTACCAAATATTTTTGATATTCTTAATGTGCATGTACGTGACGTATCTCCTGATAATTGGTACCAAGAGGTGCTTGGTTTGTAGGGTAGGTATTATTTCTAGTGTAGGGACCAGGTGGATAGAAGATAACTCTATAAAGGGCTCATGCATTATGATCCATGGTGGATCTAACATATCACTTAGCTTCTCTACATTATCAATTCTAGTGTAGTTCAATAATTTACATGAAGGATCCTTAATAAAGTTTTCAGGACCATCTTGCTTCAGGACTAAAGTGTTTGGTTCTTAAGGTAGAACTTGGGTTGGATAGTCCATTGGTCGGTTGATGATTGTCTCTCTAATAGCTTCATTTTATATACCTACAATATGGATTTCCTGGTCAAAGATTATATTAGGTTCTGGAATGGATCTAGTAGCATAATTGGTAGTGGCTTTTGTTCTCATATAGGTGGGGTCTTTAATACAGAAGCTATTGGTATATTAGAGAGAGGGGGCATCTACTCATATTTCATGGTCCATGGAGGAGTAGAACTAGGTGGCTCTAACATTGTATTCACATCGTCCACATACCCATCTATGTCAAACCTGTACATATCAAAATGTGCAAGACAGGCTTACAAAAGGTCTTGTAGGGTATGGCAAGGTGGCTTCTTCTACAAGTTCATTTAGCATATTTACTTCAATAAACTAATCACTTTGTGATCCCGTGACAACATTAAATACATTCAACCTTAGCTTTTTATTTCTAAATGATATGTCCATAACTTCCATCCTATAGTTAATGCAAGCATTGGCTATTATAAGGAAGGGTGATGGGGGACGCGATCAAAGGAAGGATCGTCGGTGAGCTGAGAAGTCATCGATGATTAGGGCACCCTAGATTTTTTGTATTTTTTTATTTTTTTGTGGCGAAGGAACAATGGAGATGGAAGGTAGGAATCTGAACTCTCATGGACTTTGGGACTCACACTCACAGAGAGACCTCTCACCTCTAGGGCATCTCACCCACCTCGCTACTTGGAGCCACTAGGATGAATCTCAAAGGTCATGAGGATAGTAAAGAAGGTGGAATCAAAGGATAAGGGGATAACTAGACATGACCTCGCATCATGTCCTGGGATTGCACCTCGCGTGCTCTCCTTACAGAGCAATTGTTGGGCCTCTCACCCTCTCGATGCGGAGCGAAAAAAAGAAGAATCACTCTTCCTTAAAAATTCATTTTTATCTACTAAACCTATTTTTTACAAAGGACCGAGGGTGGTATTTATAGACCTTTCCAACCCTCATTTGAATTTAAATACAAGATAGAAAGATAAGGATGGTTCAAATTCAAATACAAGATAAGGTCTATCCATACTAGATAACTCAATCCTATCCAAACTAATCCTAAATCAAATTTCAAAACAATTGATAAAGATAAATCCTAAACTAATTTATTTTGGATATGCTTCAAGATTCGTGCTACTCCAAGATTCATGTGGATCGATGTCCCCATCATTTTCCTAAGATGGGAAGAACTCAACTCCATCGAGTCAGGGTTAGCAGAGACTTTGATGAAACCGAATCCAATCAAATCAAAGGAGCTCTGCTTTAAAATCTATGTAGCTTTGAGAATCGTGCAACACTTAAAATCATGCAATTTTGAAATCCTTGCTGCTTTGAGATCCATGCAACTTTGAAAGCAATGCAGCTCTAAGGATCGTGTAGCTTTGAGGAGCGTGCAGGCTTGAAGTCAGCAACAGGGAGGGGAATATGTTGGCGAGTGAGACCTCGCTCCACCATGCAGAATGCCTGGGATCAACTTGATGCTGCCATGGCCATGAAAGGATCCATCACTAGGGAAGGATTGGGGCACACCATCCGCTCCTGTTGTGGAGGTGTGCACCCATGGGGCTGCAAACACCTGAGAGAACCAGAGAGAGGCTGTGGAAGAAGAACACCAAACCTTGGAGGACTGTTTTGAGGGCTAGGTCGGTTGTGGCCTAGGGTTTATATATGTATCTTCTATCTTGTACGAGTGAGAGAGTAGAAGATAGAAGATACATATATATACCCTAGGCCACAACCGACCTAGCCCTCAAAACACTCCTCCAAGGTTTGGTGTTCTTCTTCTACACCCTCTCTTTGGTTCTCTCAGGTGTTTGCAGCTCCATGGGGCAACACCTCCGCAACGAGAGCGGATGGTGTGCCCCAATCTTTCCCTGGTGATGGTTCCTTTCATGGCCATGGCAGCATCAAGTTGATCCCGGGCATTCTGCAAGGTGGAGCGAGGTCTCGCTCGCCAACAATTTGGTATCAGAGCTCCTTGATGCAATGACATGAAGGAAGAAGGGAAGAAGAAGCAGATCTCTGGTTGTGAGATCTGGAGGAGGATGCAGTGGGGTAGATCAGAAGCATGGATTTGCTAGAGATCTCACGGAGGTGAGATCGAAGGTGTGCAGATCAGAAGCATGGATTTGCTGGAGATCTCGTCGAGGGATGAGATCGGAGGTGAGGGCTTGCTGCCCTCCATGGGAGAGAATTTTGGATCATGCCAGAGATGGAGATCTGGCGGATGGCCCCATGGCGACGGACGTGATCCAGATCATAATGGCATGGCTGGAGTTCAGATTGATGGATCTGAAAGCCATGGAGGATCATCGGCCTGAGGGGTCATGGAGTCTGGATCTGTGGATCTCCAATGGAGATGGAGATGATTTCAGCAGATCTAGATGGCTCGGCAGTGATGGATGAAAATCCAGATCGTGTTGGCATGGATCGAAGGGAGTGGTAGTCCTCCTTTATGCCAGTACGCGATGGCCGCGGTGGCAGAGAGAGTGGCCATCCATGAGGGCATGATCTATGGTGTGGCTACCAGGAAGAAGACATGAACACCAGTCACAAGGCATTGTAGAGTCGACTCGGGCATCATCGAGTCGGCTCGAGCAGAGAATTCACAAGTTGCATCGGTTGCAGTAGAGTTGGATCGAACATCATAGAGCCAGCTCGGGCATCACAGAGCCAGCTCTGTCATAGAGTTTCCTCGGGCGAGGAGACAGCACGGCTACACTGGGTGTGGGCGCGATGTAGATTATGCTCGCTGGTCGTGGGCATGGCATAGAGCACGGGCGTAGCATCAGGGGGCGGGCTTGTTGGTCGCAAGGCAGCGCAAGACATAAGCTCATCGGTGCCGGATGCAGCGGCATGTGGAAGATCTGATCCACTGTAGATCTCGTGCGACATGACTGTGTGGTTAGTCGGTGGAGGCACAGCAAGGCGGCGGGTGGTTGCTGGAGGCACGGGATAGTTGCCGGAGGCAAGGGCCGGTGGCCGGAGGCGATGGTGGTGGCCGAGAGAAGCTATGGTCCATGGTTCTCTATCGTGGACCGATAGTAATGGCAGTGGTAGACCCAGAAATCATGCATGAACTGGTGGATTGGTTCATGGTGGACCGGTACATTCAAATAGCTCTGCTTTGAAATATGTGCTGATGGGTTTTTTGGTGATTTTGGGCTCAATTGAATTTTGATTTGAGCCTCGTCTGCATCATTGGATTCTTTCTTTCGAGCTCTTCATGTTGAGATAGGTGGATCCATTGATGGATTTAGATCATAGGTGATGTGGAGATCGTGATGTAGCGATCAAGTGTGCGGGCAGCACGAGCAGGATGGTTCCATCTTCGGCTCTCCCAAGTAAAGAAAGGTTCATGGTTTTGGGAGCAGTGTGGAGGTCTATTGGTGGAGTGGATCTCATCGAGGATGATGGATCCGGTGGTGCAGGTGCTCGCGATGGTGGTGCAGAGCTGCAAGTCCTGTGCTATAAAGTGATGGCAGGTCGAGTGATCTTGAAAGGGATATGCCCTACAAGCCAATCTATGTTGTATCTCCCAAACCATTGTAATTGACAATATTCTAATAAAGGCATTATTTTTCATCATACGCTGTGTTTATTATTATATGATGAACCCCATAGATTAGGGCTATGATTTTAGGGTTATGATGAGATCATACCAGTGAGACTTAAAGTCTTAAAACCTTAATCTAAAATATTCCTAGTCAAAGGAACCCTGAGTAGGGGATCAGGGTTTTTCCGGTAAGACTATCACATCCCATGTATACTGGAGAGGGTGACTGCTCTCACAGTCACTTGTGTATGACACTAATACTAGGATGTGGGTGCTCATTAGAGAATGAGTTCACTGATATGATCCAACTTGAGAACATCTAATGGAGTCTTAGCTACATGTCAATAGAAGGTTCTCATAGTGGAAGTGGTACAAGTAATCCTTTGACCTGAGACTTCGATAAGTACCTTAAGTACATGACCCATCCTTTGGTCCAATCCTATTCATGACATTGATTCATGCACAGGATTGATACTGGGAATGGTGAATTATATATGAAGGTAATGAGTAGGTCAACAAGGAATCGATCACTCTTAGTAAGAGGAGATTGCATCCAGCTAGTTATCAATCGGATGATGATTCAGGAAATCATTGATCAAAGTAAAGATATTAGAGATAGTTTCTAATATCAAGATAATTGAATCATCAATATAAGATTGAGCTAGAAATAAATATAATATTGGATTTGACATATATCCATATCCATAATTATATTTTAGGTCAGGCTGATGAAGGATTTAATTATACGGTAACTTTCTACTGAAGGATAGTTTTGGTATTTCACCAGAATTTCCATATCTTCCGGGTAGACATGACACGTTGCTAGACGTCAATCTTGTCTTGTGGGTTGATCAAATTTAATGATCATTTATTAGGAAGAGTCCTAATTGATCAAAATCGGGTAAGTCCGATTTGACCTAAATCGATTAGAAAGAGTTCTAATCAAATTAGGTCAACTTGTATTCAAACCCACTGCTGGCTAGATATGGAACCCAATGGGTCACAAACTTAAGAGAATTGATCAAGAGTCATTTGCATGAAGACACTCTAGCAAGTGTTGCAAATCCTAACTTCTATTCGAATTGGATTTGAATTAGGATTCTGAATTGATTCAATTTTGGTTTTGATTGGATCTAATTAGACCCTAATTGAGGTTTTAGGGATTATGGCTAACCCAATTGGCTAACCAATTACTTAGGCTAGCATACCACCCGCCCCTTAGCCCTTGCAAACCATAAACCAAGAGTCCATGCGCTTATGGACTCTTGGCGCGCCATATGTAGGAGTCCATGGGTGCATGGACTCTTGGCGTGCCCACTTAATTCTCCAATGAATTAAGATGGGGCATCATTCTTTCTCATTTTTAGCGCCTCACTTGTCATCCCTTGGATGGTAATCTAACGGGTGGTGGGGTTTTAAGAAAGAAAGAAAGCGTTGTTTCTTCCCGAGTGCGCGAAATCGTATCTCTTCGGAGATTCAAGTTTCGCGACTTCTTTCTCCCAATCATCGCGACTTCTTCCTTTGAGAAAAGCCATGAGAATTGATCTGGAAGGCCATGAGAATTAATCCAGAAGGCCGTGAGAAAGAAGAGAAGGGCATGAGAAGAAGGAAAGGGCGTGAGAAGAAGGAAAAGGGCATGAGAAAAAATGTTTACGGAGAGTTGTGAGGGCGCCTCTCTGAAAACTATATAAAGGAATGGAAATCAGAACTTCGGTAATTCTGAAAAAAAAAAAAATTATATTTTTATTCTTCTTCCTCTCCTAAAGACTCTTTCTCCCTTTTCTTGTTTTTGCATTGTTTCCTTTACAGAGTACACCTCTGTCGAAACTCTGCTACTGAACAAGAACAAGAGCGAAAGTCTCCGATGGTAAAGGAAAGAAAGAGTTCTGTTTTTGTTCTTTCCTTTCTTTCTTACATTAAGACATTCTTGTCTTAATTTCTCCTCCAATTTAAGACAAGCCTAAATCCCCTTAGGACAAAGTCTTATCTTTAAGACAAGAGTGTCTTAGAGGGTCAAGGTCTTAGTGGAAGGAGGAGAAGAGATAAAAGAAAAAAAAAAGGTGGCAACCTCTTGTGTGGAAGAATTTCAGCCATAATCCGAAGAATTGAGTTCTAGAAGAAGAACTCAATACGAGGAACTATTGGACAAGAAGATAGTGTTCTTGGTCATTTCTCTGTGTGGATCACCATCGGAGGGCGGACACTTGGATGCCTGGTGAATTCAAATAGCCCATTGATCTTCAAGTTTTAAGTCTTCATAAATTGGAATTAGCGATTACAGGTTGGTATTCTAATTCAATTTGCATAAATGTTTGTCTTTATATATTCTAGTCTTATTAAGGAGTTCCTGGTTTAGGATTTTTGGTGCATATTTAATTTCAATTTTTGAAATTACCCTTCCGCTGTGTTGCATCGGATCCCAACAGTGGTATCAGAGCAACCTTAATTAGGACTATAATTTATGATATTTTGTATATCACATCTTAGGGTTTTTTAAATCCTAATATGTTACTACACTTAGCATATCTTTGATTGCATATATGTTTTGATGTATGCCACTAGTTAGGGTCTTTCACTCAAACCCTAATTATTATAGAGTATGTTTAGTTTTTTAAGTCATCATACTGAAATAAGGTTGCCCTGGCATAATGGTGGATCCATTATGTGGTAAATGGTTGTCCTAGTATGATGACACACTTAGCACATATTTGAATGATATGTAGATTGTGATAAATTTTATAAGGATGTGCTGGCAGTTTATAAATCCCTCCTCTTAAAGATTATATTAAGTTTTAGTATATTTAACTGATAAGCATCACTAGTCAGGATGAACAATTGATCATTCGGTGTCTAGAAAGGTGGTTCTGGAAGGTAAAGAGAATTGTGGTTTTTAATTGGTTCCGTTGACTGACCTGGCCAATTTTTATTGGTGTCTAGGAAAGCAACGGGGGGACTCCCACATCTCTTCCACTGGCCTGGCCGTTTTGATTAAATTTAAATCTTGACTAACATGCTTAGTGTTAAAAATACTATATTTAGGTCTTCCTTCATGCTAGATCATTATTGTGTTATGAACCATATTAGGTTTGTTGTATTATCTACAAGACCTAATATGGTAACTGACATAATACTAGTCTGGTGCATAGAGATGCTTGCAGTATATTCAGTATAATGCTTTGTTGTGTTATCTGCAAGGGCATTATATTTGAGTATTGACTGTATAGAAATGAAAGGGTCTTGACTTAACTAGAACATTATGGTTTGTTGTGTTTTCTGCAAGACTAATAATGTTCTAGAGGCCAAGTTACTTCTTGAGAATTATATGAGATATAATTGGAAGAGTTTCCTACCTTTGAGCTTATAAAAGATTTGTTGTGTTTTCTGCAAGATCTTTTATAAGTTATTAGGATCTCAATCTCACTAAGAAAAATCGATCAGGGTTCTTCTCGATTATCATAGTGAGGGCTATGATTTTTGATAAAATAGTGGGAGACATAATTAAATTGAAGACCTAATTTAATTATGTAAGTCATTTCATGGTTGTTTGCTTATGTATTGTTCTTTGTTAAATATAGATAAATGGCATCTTCATTGTCACTGCGAAGTATCTTAGATACCAACAAACTGACTGGTCCGAACTATGTGGACTGGTTGAGAAATTTAAAGATTGTGCTGAGTTCAGAAAAACTTTCTTATATTCTAGATACCCCTAGTTTTAATCCACTAGGGGATGATGCCACAGAGGAAGATATGGCCACATACAAAATGTGGCAGAATGACTCCCTCACTATCAAGTGTATCATACTAGCCTCTATGACCAATGAGTTACAGAGACAGCATGAAAGCATGGATACTCAATCCATAATGCTCAATTTAAAAGAGCTTTATGGAGAACATAGCAGAACTGCTAGATATGAAATATCTAAGCAGTTATTCCGTGCTAGGATGACAGAGGAAACATCCATTCAGGATCATGTTCTGAAGGTAATTGACTTGATCACCAGATTGGGTCAAATAGGTTTTATCATGGATGGGGAGTTGAATCAGGATTGAATCTTGCAATCACTCCTGGAGTCATTTTCTCAGTTTGTCTTGAATTATCACATGAACAAACTGAACACTTCCTTGCCTGAGCTGTTAAATATGTTAAAAACAGTGGAGAGCCACATAAAGAAAGAAAAGGCTCCACTTCTTCTTATTAATAAGACCAATAAGAAGAAATCAGGCAAAAAGGGTTTTAATAGGAGGCTAAACCCTAAGAGTGGCATCAATAAGAAGAAAAAGGAAAGAAGGCCTCCAAACAGTCAACCTGTTTCTTTTGCGGCAAAGCGAGATATTGGAAAAGGAATTGCAAGGCTTACCTTGCAACTGTGAAGCCTGGTGCATCAGATGCGCCAAAAGGTATGTATGAGATACATGCTATATTGACATTAAATTCTTCAGTTTCAAATACTTGGGTATTGGATACCGCTTGTGGTTACCATATATGCAAATCTTTGCACGGCCTCCACAAGCTTAAAGTATTGAAGGAAGGTGACTTCAATCTCTACGGTGCTAGTGGAGATATCATCCAAGCAGAAGCTGTAAGGACCTATATTCTGAAGTTGCCTTCAGGGAAGATCTTGGAGTTACATAATTGTTATTATATGCCTAAGATTATTAAGAACATTGTATCTGTTCCCTTGTTATTAAAACAAGGATATGTAATGGATGTAACGAGCACTGGTTGCTTGATAATGTTGTCTAATAAAATTATTTGTTCTAGCATATTTAGCAATGGGCTTTTAACTCTTTCTTCCAATGATAGTGTTTTTCATGTCAATAATAAAAGAAAAAGAGAAGACTTTAATGATACTTTACTTTGGCATCATCGACTTGGTCATGTTAATGAGTCTAGGATAAGCAAGTTATACAAGGAAAAATTCCTTGATCCTTATAAGTATGAATCATTAGGAACTTGCGAATCATGTCTCATGGGTAAGATGACCAAGACTCCATTTACTGGACATGGAGAGAGGTCAACTGAGTTATTAGGACTTATACATACTGATGTATGTGGTCCAATGACAACTCAGGCCAGAGGTGGATACTCATATTTTATCACTTTTACAGATAATTTATCTAGGTTCGGATATGTGTATCTTATGAAACATAAATCTGAAGCCTTTGATAAATTTAAGGAGTATCAAAAAATGTTCAAAAAATAAACCGGAAAAGTATTAAAGTTCTTCGGTCTGATCGAGGAGGAGAATACTTATCCACGGAGTTTTTAGACTATCTTAAAGTTAATGGAATTCTTTCTGAATGGACCCCTCCTTATACACCACAGCTAAATGTTATAGCTGAAAGGAGGAATCGTACCTTATTAGATATGGTACGATCCATGATGTGCTTCACAAATTTATCCATTTCCTTCTGGGTCATGCCCTAGAAACTGCTGTTTACATTCTGAACAAAGTACCTTCTAAATCCATTGTTAGTACTCCATATGAAATTTGGAGTGGAAAGAAACCGTATCTTAAATATTTTAAGGTATGGGGATGTCCAGCTTATGTTAAAAGAAATTTTGGACATAAGTTGGAACCTAGAGCGGATAAATGTCTATTTGTAGGATATCCTAGAGAGGGTAGAGGATATCTATTTTACCATCCAACTGAACAAAAGATTTTTGTCAGCAGACATGCCACATTTCTAGAAAAAGAGTTTATTTTAGAAAAGGGCAATGGTAGAACTATTGAACTTGGAGAAGTACAAGAAACACAGATAGACAATTCTCAATCAATAGAACATATAGTTAGATCAGAACCAGAATACAAAACTCCTCCCCATAGGTCTGATAGAGTGTCACGGGCACCTGAGAGGTATGGGTTTATTATTGAAAATAATGAAGCCCAAGTCATTCAAAATGATGAACCTCTGACCTATACGGAAGCTATCTTGAGTACTGATTCAGATAGATTGCAAGAAGCCATGGAATCCGAGATAGATTCTATGTATGTCAACCAAGTATGGACTTTGGTTGATGCACTAGAGGGTGTTAATCCTATTGGGTGCAAATGGGTCTATAAGAAAAAGATTGGGGCTGATGGCCAAGTTGAAACCTATAAAGCTAGATTAGTGGCAAAAGGTTTTAGACAAAAACAGGGAATTGATTATGATGAAACATTCTCACCTGTTGCCATGCTTAAATCAATTCGGATTTTACTTGCTATAGCAGCATACCACGATTATGAGATCTGGCAGATGGATGTGAAGACTGCATTCCTCAATGGTTTCCTTGAGGAAGAAGTCTACATGTCACAGCTAGAAGGTTTTATTTCAAAGAATAAACCTAATCAAGTATGCAAGCTAAAGAAATCCATTTATGGATTAAAGCAAGCTACAAGGAGTTGGAACATCCGTTTTGATGAAACTATTAAAAGGTTTGGTTTTATCAAAAATGTGGATGAACCCTGTGTTTATAAGAAGACTAGTGGGAGTGCCATAATCTTCTTGGTTCTGTATGTAGATGACATACTCCTCATTGGGAATGATATCCCAATGTTACAATCAGTCAAGGTTTGGCTATCAAACCAGTTTTCCATGAAAGATTTGGGAGAATCATCCTATATACTAGGTATTAAGATCTATAGAGATAGGTCTAAGAGGATGCTAGGTTTATCCCAGTCTCGGTACATTAACCTAGTGCTGAAAAGATTCAGCATGGATGAAAGTAAAAGAGGTTATCTTCCTATGAGTCAAGGCATACATCTTTCCAAAAGGATGTCTCCTAAGACACCTGAAGAAAGAAATAGAATGAATTCTATACCTTATGCTTCGGCAATAGGGTCCATAATGTATGCCATGTTATGTACCAGGCCTGATGTGGCATATGCTTTAGGCATTGTCAGTAGGTTTCAGGCTGATCTAGGAGAGGATCATTGGAAAGCAGTTAAAAATATTCTTAAGTACCTGAGAAGGACTAAGGATATTTTTCGGTTTATGGTGGTTCTGATCTTAAACTAGAAGCTTATTCTGATTCTAGTTTTCAATCAGACCCTGATGATAGCAAATCCATTTCGAGATATGTTTTTACCCTAAATGGTGGAGTAGTGAGTTGGAAGAGTACCAAGCAGCAGACTGTAGCTGACTCAACCACAGAGGCAGAATACATAGCTGTCAGTGAAGCCGCCAAGGAAGCAGTCTGGATGAAGTTCATCACAGAGTTGGGTATTGTTCCTAAGATTGAAAAACCAGTGCCAGTTTACTGTGACAACACTGGAGCTGTTGCTCAAGCTAAGGAACCAAGAGCTCATCATAAGTCCAAGCACATTCTGAGACGCTTCCATCTCGTCCGAGAAATAGTAGAAAGAAAAGATGTCTACATAAATAGAGTTGATACAAAGAACAACGTAGCAGACCCGTTCACTAAGGCTCTACCACAGCGAGAGTTTGATCGCCACCTCGAGAGTATGGGATTAAGATTTAAAGGCGATTGGCTTTAGTGCAAGTGGGAGATTGAAAGGGATATGCCCTACAAGCCAATCTATGTTGTATCTCCCAAACCATTGTAATTGACAATATTCTAATAAAGGAATTATTTTTCATCATACGCTGTGTTTATTATTATATGATGAACCCCATAGATTAGGGCTATGATTTTAGGGTTATGATGAGATCATACCAGTGAGACCTAAAGTCTTAAAACCTTAATCTAAAATATTCCTAGTCAAAGGAACCCTGAGTAGGAGATCAGGGTTTTTCCGGAAAGACTAGCACATCCCATGTATACTGGAGAGGGTGACTGCTCTCACAGTCACTTGTGTATGACACTAATACTAGGATGTGGGTGCTCATTAGAGAATGAGTTCACTGATATGATCCAACTTGAGAACATCTAATGGAGTCTTAGCTACATGTCAATAGAAGGTTCTCATAGTGGGAGTGGTACAAGTAATCCTTTGACCTGAGACTGCCATAAGTACCTTATGTACATGAACCCATCCTTTGGTTCAATCCTATTCATGACATTAAGTCATGCACATGATTGATACAGGGAATGGTGAATTGTATATGAAGGTAATGAGTAGGTCAACAAGGAATCGATCACTCTTAGTAAGAGGAGATTGCATCCAGCTAGTTATCAATCGGATGATGATTCAGGAATCTTTGATCAAAGTAAAGATATTAGAGATGGTTTCTAATATCAAGATAATTGAATCATCAATATAAGATTGAGCTAGAAACAAATATAATATTGGATTTGACATATATCCATATCCATAATTATATTTTGGGTACAGGCTGATCGAAGGATTTAATTGTACGGTAACTTTCTACTGAAGGTAGTTTTGGTATTTCACCAGAATTTCCATATCTTCTGGGTAGACATGACACGTTGCTAGACGTCAATCTTGTCTTGTGGGTTGATCAAATTTAATGATCATTTATTAGGAAGAGTCCTAATTGATCAAAATCGGGTAAGCCCGATTTGACCTAAATCGATTAGAAAGAGTTCTAATCAAATTAGGTCAACTTGTATTCGAACCCACTGCTGGCTAGATATGGAACCCAATGGGTCACACACTTAAGAGAATTGATCAAGAGTCATTTGCATGAAGACACTCTAGCAAGTGTTGCAAATCCTAACTTCTATTCGAATTGGATTCGAATTAGGGTTCCGAATTGATTCAATTTGGGTTCTGATTGGATCTAATTAGACCCTAATTGAGGTTTTAGGGATTATGGCTAACCCAATTGGCTAACCAATTACTTAGGCTAGCATACCACCCGCCCCTTAGCCCTTGCACGCCAAAAACACCAAGAGTCCATGCGCTTATGGACTCTTGGCGCGCCATATGGAGGAGTCCATGGGCGCATGGACTCTTGGCGCGCCCACTTAATTC
The DNA here is from genome assembly GCA_021397845.1 of Areca catechu. Classification (NCBI taxonomy): domain Eukaryota; kingdom Viridiplantae; phylum Streptophyta; class Magnoliopsida; order Arecales; family Arecaceae; genus Areca; species Areca catechu. Next base: position 69,240,299 of record CM038053.1, read on the forward strand.
TCCGATGAATTAAGATGGGGTGGCATTCTTTCTCATTTTTAGCACCTCACTTGTCATCCCTTGGATGGTAATCTAACGGGTGGTGGGGTTTTAAGAAAGAAAGAAAGCGTTGTTTCTTCCCGGGTGTGCAAAATCATATCTCTTCGGAGATTCAAGTTTCGTGACTTCTTTCTCCCAATCGTCGCGACTTCTTCCTTTGAGAAAAGCCATGAGAACTGATCTGGAAGGCCATGAGAATTAATCCAGAAGGCCGTGAGAAAGAAGAGAAGGGTGTAAGAAGAAGGAAAGGGTGTGAGAAGAAGGAAAAGGGCATGAGAAAAAATGTTTACGGAGAGTTGTGAGGGAGCCTCTCTGAAAACTATATAAAGGAATGGAAATCAGAACTTCGGTAATTCTAAAAAAAAATATATATATTTTTATTCTTCTTCCTCTCCTAAAGACTCTTTCTCTCTTTTCTTGTTTTTGCATTGTTTCCTTTACAGAGTACACCTCTGTCGAAATTCTGCTACTGAACAAGAACAAGAGCAAAAGTCTCCGACGGTAAAGGAAAGAAAGAGTTCTGTTTTTGTTCTTTCCTTTCTTTCTTACATTAAGACATTCTTGTCTTAATTTCTCCTCCAATTTAAGACAAGCCTAAATCCCCTTAGGACAAAGTCTTATCTTTAAGACAAGAGTGTCTTAGAGGGTCAAGGTCTTAGTGGAAGGAGGAGAAGAGATAAAAGAAAAAAAAAAGGAGGCAACCTCTTGTGTGGAAGAATTCCAGCCAAAATCTGAAGAATTGAGTTCTAGAAGAAGAACTCGATACGAGGAACTATTGGACAAGAAGATAGTGTTCTTGGTCATTGATCTATGTGGATCACCATCGGAGGGTGGACACTTGGACGCCTGGTGAATTCAAATAGCCCGTTGATCTTCAAGTTTTAAGTCTTCATAAATTGGAATTAGCGATTACAGGTTGGTATTCTAATTCAATTTGCATAGAAATGTTTGTCTTCATATATTCTAGTCTTATTAAGGAGTTCCTGGTTTAGGATTTTTGGTGCATATTTAATTTCAATTTTTGAAATTACCCTTCTGCTGCGTTGCACCGGATCCCAACAGATCTGTGGTTTAGCACAGGTGGAGCGATACATACCGAAGATATTTCATTGCAAGAGTGGTAGCTCCATTAGTAGTGGACCAAGCTCTTGGTCACTATGGAGAAGAGCAATCGGTAGTACTCCAGCTACTTTGATCGTGATGGAGCTGTATGTGGGTGTGGTATCCTGCATGGATGGAGATGAGTCTTGGGAGTTGATTAGCTCAGGGAGATCGAGTACATCAATAGAGGTTGATGGAGGCTAGTAGCTCACGGAGACCAGGAAAGGTCTCAGGGAGCACTAGGGAGGTACATCAGTAGAGGTTGATGGAGGTTGGCAGCTTTGGGAGACTAGGGACAAGTCTCAGGTAGCACCAGGGAGATCTCAAAAGACTTGGGTACATCAGTAGAGGCAGTGCCCGGGGTAGCTCAAGGAGATAGGAGATAGTCTAAGGGAGCGTCAAGGTATCGGGCAGTCTGGAGTGTCCTGGAATGGCAGCATTGGCCTAGGGACAGAGACTGGAGCTGATGGGGCTGGCTGCTCATGGAAACTAGGGATAGGTCTCAGGGAGCGCCAGGAGACAGGGTGGGATATGATGCAGTAGCCAGGTGGAGATGGTTACTGGGTTCAGTTCCTGGATTTAAGGAGTTGAGGATGAGCTCTTGGGTTTTGGAGGTTCCTACACGATTGTAGAGTATCCAAAATAGTCTCGAAGAGGTCCGTGATGTACGGAGGGTCCGAGGAGGTAGTAATTGGGTACAAGGTTTAGGTGCAGGCTCAGCAGGGCAGCATTGAGTTGTTGGCCTTGGGATTTCTTTTTGTGGCTTCAGGAGGACTTCAGTCTCAAGTGGAGCACCAGGTGACAGGTGGCTTCATGGGTGGAGCAATTTTTGACACGAGTTCAGAGCAGGAGGTGCATGGAGGACAATATCCTAGCACAAGCTCCAGGGGTGCACTTAGCTAGGTAGAGCAAAGTGTGCAGAGATTGGTTTGGCTCTGAGGAGATTGTATCAGGTAGAGCTCCAGTTATAGTGAGTGCCGGTTCAGGTTTGCTAGGTTCTCTCTAAGGAAGTCCAAGAACAAACTGATGCAGCTACCAAACAGAAGGAAAGCAATAATCGATGGTGCCAGGATACAAGCTAGGGTCTTTAGTTATGGAGGTGGTCATCCCAGTGGTCTCCAGGTGATATCAGTAGCTGAAGAGAGTTGGCAGAGGCGAGGACATTGCCAGGTTTGCCAAAGCTTGGGGGCACTAAGGTAGAGATTGTTGGGATTTGTGTGGTACTTTCAACCTTTGGAGAGACTTGGGAGACCATGGCAGGGATGCTGGAGGCGATCCCTGGGTGATTGGAGGCATGCCAAGCAATTCCTGGAGGTGTTCGATGGGGCTCATGGTGTGTTCATGGGTGTCTAGGACAGGTTTGGTCCTAGGGTGGAGTTCGGCACTCCACGAGCTCGAGATTCGGGTTTATGGGTCTTGAGGTTGGAGTCGGTTTGGTATTTACAAGAGTCGGCTCGGATGGATTGAGTCGGTTCGGTCACTGTAGGAGCCGACTCCTGTGGGTCGATAGCAGGATGGAGTTCTGGTCGAGTCAACTCATCTAACGAGTTACAGACTTCATGAGTTGGCCCGGGGAGGAGTGTTTTGAGGGCTAGGTCAGTTGTGGCCTAGGGTATATATATATGTATCTTCTATCTTGTACATGTGAGAGAGTAGTAAGGTTTTGAGAATATAAGAGATCCCTTTTCTCCTCCAAGGTTTGGTGTTCTTCTTCTTCACCCTCTCTCTGATTCTCTCAGGTGTTTGCAGCTCCATGGGGGCACACCTCCACAATGGGAGCGGATGGTGTGCCCCAATCCTTCCCTGGTGATGGTTGCTTTCATGGTCATGGCGGTATCAAGTTGATCCTGAGCATTCCACAAGGTCGAGTGAGGTCTCGCTCGCCAACAGAATATGCATTCACATTTATGCAAGATGTCTTCTTCCCCATGGATCGATGCTGCAAAACAGAGGAGGGACTCTCGGTGGACTCTCCGGTGATGGTGCTATGGAGGATGATGGCGGCATGGGGAGGGAGCGGCACGGTCCCATTCTGTCATCTGGCAGTAGAGGGAGGGAACCAGATCTGGACGGGAGGGGGAAGTGTGACCATGGCTTGATTCAAAGGAGGAGGGTCACCGGTAGGCTCAGGCGGCTATGGGGCATCAACTGGAGGGAAGATCCGTGTGGCTGGGGATGATGGTAGTGGACTGGAGGGAAACCGGAGACCGGTAGCTATGGATCGTTGATGATCAGGCAGTTGGATGGCTAGAGGAGCCGGGAGGTGGTTGTTGATGGCCTGGATCTGGTGGGCGATGACTAGGAGCGGCAGACTCTCCAGGAGAGGGAGCAGAAGTGGCAGTCGTGGTGGATCTTTCTGTGGGCTGTCAGTGGGGCGATGGCAGTAGGGGTGTCGGAGGTCATGATGGAATTGATGGAACTCTGGAAGTGAAGGTCGGTCTTGAAGTCCTGGGTTTCCTCATAGATGAGGTGCTGGAAGGGGAGCTTGTGGATGAGGAGGAAATATAAGAGGCAAGCAAATAGGATGGAGAGGGCAGCGACGGTGATGTCAGGGTCTGGAAAGGTGAGGTCAGAGCAGATGCTAGAGAGAACAGTGTCCCAGAAGTTGGTCTTGAAGCGGTGATGCGAGCAGAGATGGAGCTTGGATCTAGGTGGAAGCTGTCGGAGGTGAGATTGAAGTGGTAGGTGGCGGATCTGGCGGGGCAGGAGGGGCTGGGCCAGGTTGCCAAGGCGGGCACGAATGATGTAGGTAGGGGTCTAGAGAAACTGATGGCAGGGGATGATAGGGACAAAGGATTGACGGGCGGTGGTGAGAGAGGGGAGGTAGAGGAGACGAGAGTCATCATGGGAGAGGAGGTCGAGGATAGTGTCTTCCCAGGAGGCGGATTGTTGGAAGGGGGGACAATGATGGCGAATGGGGGAAGAACGGAAAAAAATGAAAGAGATGGTTTTGGAGAAATCTAATTTTTTTTAGATGGTGTGGAAGTGGATGAATTTGGGTGATTTGCGTAAATGAAAAGTACCCTAATTTTCTAGCTCTGATACCAAATTGATGGGGGATGGGATCAGGGGAAGGATCATCGATGAGCTGAGAAGTCACCGATGATTAGGGTACCCTAGATTTTTATATTTTTTTATGGTGAAGGAACATTGAAGATAGAAAGTAGGAATCTGGACTCTGATGGACTTTGGGACTCACACTCATGGAGAGACCTCTCACCTCTAGGGCATCTCACCCACCTCGCTACTTGGAGCCGCTGGGTGAATCTCAAAGGTCATGAGGATAGTAAAGACGGTGGAATCAAAGGGTAGGGGGATAACTAGACATGATCTCATAGGGTTGCACCTCGCATGCTCTCCTTATGAAGCGATTGTTGGGCCTCACCCTCTCCATGCAAAGCGAAAAAAAAAGAATCACTCTTCTCTAAAAACTCATTTTTATTCACTAAAACTATTTTTTACAAAGGACTGAGGGTGGTATTTATAGACCTTTCCAACCCTCATTTGAATTTGAATACAAGATAGAAAGATAAGGATGGTTCAAATTCAAATACAAGATAAGGTCTATCCATACTAGATAACTCAATCCTAACCAAACTAATCCTAAATCAAATTTCAAAACAATTGATAAAGATAAATCCTAAACTAATTTATTTCGGATATGCATCGAAATTCATGCTACTCCAGGATTCGTGCTTCTTCGAAATTCATGCTGCTCTGAGATTCAAGCAGGCTGATGTCCCCATCAAAGGGTCATCCTAAAATGACTAGAATTTGGCTAGGGTTGCATCCTAATTTCATATCTAATATAATAAGTCCATGGGAAAGTAAGATTCGTCCACCTTGACTAATACATCCTCAATTATTCCAAGTGGTACTTTAAGAGATATATTAGCTAGTTGTAGGATAACCGATATGGGATTTAGCTATCCAAATCCAAAAAAATTATATACTAAACTTGGAAGGAGATTGACACTTGCTCCCAAGTCCAATAGGGCTTTTTTAATAGTTAAGCCCCCTATAACATAAGAAATGATAAGGATAACAGGGTCCTTCAACTTGGATGGGGTTGCATGTTGAAAGATTGAGCTAGCTAGCTCGGTAAGATAGACTTTCTTTAGTATATGTGTCTGAGATCTACATTTTTGGGTGCACAGATCCTTCAAAAACTTAGCATAGGTTGGGACCTGCTTAAGGGCATCTGAAAGTAGAAGATTGATATGAATTTGTTTGAATAATTTGAGCATTTCATTCATCTTGACCCCTATTTTATCTAAAGGTAGAGGATTTTCTAGAGTACTTGGATATGGAACTCTAATTTCTGGTGCTGGGGAACTAGTTCAATCCTCTCCTTAGGATCTTCCTCATCATCAGGTAATTTCGGTTTGGTCTAGTTTTAGGTTCTTGACATATTAGTCCATTGTGACTGTTCTAAGACCTTTCCACTTCTAAGGGTTATCACAGATTTGGCATGCTCAGGAAAGGTTTCATGGATGATGGAGCTCTCAACCATGTATTGCCCTTTTAGGTTGCTAAAAGGTTGGCTGGGTAGTTTCTCTTCCTCCCTTTTATTGATGGCTATAGCTAGTTGGTCGATTTTGATCTCTAGCCTAGCCATAGATTGCATGTAGGAGTCAAAGATTTGAGAGTTAGTTTCTAGCCTAACCAAAACTTGTAAAACTTTTTCCTCAAAATTAGAACTATAGTTGCTAGGAGAAGGTTGTAGGGCATCCTGATACTGAGGATATGATGTATTTTCAAACTGGTAATTGGGTCTGTGGAAAGCTAGTTCAAGTTATTATTTCCATGAGAAGTTTGGGTAATTCCTCCAACTTGTATTATACTTATCGGAGTATGGGTCATTCCCTGGTCTAGGAATAGTATGGATTTGGGCTTCGTGGGCTTGCTCATATACAAGCTCAGGAAACTAATGGGCTACTAGGCAATCACCTGTAGCATGAGTAGGACTAAAATAGATCATACAAACATCTTGGGACTATGCACTTGGGAAAGAGGTGAGACCAACTTACAAGAATTGGTCAAATTTCTATGATAGTGCATCCACAGTCTAGGATAATGAATTCATAGTCTATGATAGTGTATCCACTTTGCTATGGATATCTATGGAGTTTCTTTCCTCATATATTCCACCTCTTTTAGGATTTAACCTGAGAGTTTTTTTAGATGTGGCGGACATATAGTGTAAAGAGTTTTTGCTCAGGGCCTTGAATAGTTACTAAGCCTCATGCTAGCTTTTGAACCAAATGTTCTACCACAAGAAGAGTCAACCATTTACCTATGCTTTTATAACAATCTATCATAAAAGTACTAGACCAGTTGCCATTTGGATATGGCGTGGTGTGGACACATACAGATGAGGTCTTTAAGCCTCTCCCAGGTTTTATGAAATATTTTTCCATCCAATTGGAAAAAACTAGTTATAGCTTTTTGAATCTAATTTATTTTTCCAATTAAAAAATATTTCTTGAAAAATTTCTTTTGTAATTGGTCCTAGGTTGAAATGGTTATGGAATCAAATAAATATAGAAAATATTTGGCCTTATCTTTAAGTGAGAAGGGGAATAATTTTAACCTAAATGCCTAATTAAATAGATTTTGAATTCTAACAGTAGAGCATATCTCAAGAAATTTGTCTAGATATCAATGCAGGTCCTCTTGACAAGTTCATAGAAGGATTGTAGTATTTGGATGGCACATGACTTACTCTCATATCGGGTCACCTCCATAGGGCCACTTGGATACATAGAGAGTATGTATATGATGGAGTAAAGTACTCCCTCGATTAGAATGATGGGTTGGCCTTGCTATGTGCATCCATTGTCTAACCATGGTTTATGTATTTGAAAAAAAAATAAAGAAGAGAAGGAAGAAGAAAGAAGAGAGAGAGAGAAGATTCTAAAGATGAGGGTCTAAGGAGTCCTAGAGATAAGAGAGATAGCGAAAAGAAGAATTAGTTATGATTTTATGTTAATTGCAATCAAGTTAGATACAGTGGACTTTCTATCCTAGGGTTCCCTAATTCTAGATAACTCCTAATTATCAAGGTCACCTTCGAGCCCTCCAAGTCAAAACCTAACCAGCCAACTAGCTAGATAAGTGTAAGATCGATAGTGGTCCTCCTATTACTTTCCTTAGACACCAAATAAATTGATTAGGTTAGCCAACGAAACCAATTAAGTAACTCCCTGAACCACTTTCCTAGACACCAATCAAATGACTAACTCTAACCCAATCCAACTCTCAAGATCCCTTGTCAATATCCTTAGGGATCAATATTTAATAGATTTTAGATTAAAGGCTTATGTCAATGTAGTATGCAAGATGGTGGCTTGTGGGCTAAAAAAGGGTGATCAAATCTCCACCTTATGTTATTTAGGATTTAGTGTCCTTAAAGTAGTTTATGAGCATGTAATGCAATATAAACAAGATGTCAAAACATGTTAGTTTGATATTTTAAGTCTCTAAAAAAATCTTAATAAATTATATTTTTTAAAATTTTATGATTTTTTAAAGTGAATTAACCATGCCAATGATCCTCGATAATGGTACCAAAATTTAATCACTATCGCAGGCAATCAAAAATAATTCACCAATTCAATTATAGCTATGATAAGTCAGAATCGGATCCTCAGGGATCAATTGGGGTTATGCTCATGTTTTAATTAAGATTTTATTAGTGTTTTAATTAAATTACAAAAACTAAAGAGTGGAATTATGATTGTAATTAGAAATTAAAATTAAATTAAATTATAACTAATAAGCAAGAGATTAAGTGAAATATGGAAGGTGTCTTGGGTTTCGATTCAGTGTTTAGTATTATATTAAGTAATTCTTCAATATGTAATTATTTAAATATGATTCATCCCTAAGCATAGCCTATCTTGCTATGGACCTTGATCTACTCTTATATAGCTATAGGCTATTCAAAATCTCTAATCATAAAAATAAAATTTTCTATAATCAAATTCTAAGCATAGCCTATCTCGCTGAGCATTAATCATATCCTTGAATCATGACTTATCTATATATAGTCATAGGCTATTATAAAATCTAATTATAATCCAAACAATAAGCACAAAACTTGAAGCTTTGTAAAATAAATTTTATTTATGAAAAGAAAAGCATTACAATCAAGATTGAATTACATGAAGAAATATTACAAGATATAAATACTAAAACCTCATCTACTCTCCAAAGATGAAGCTCCTTAGCCATGCATGATCCTTTGTCTCCCTCTATGCATGGTTCTAAAGGAATTCTAGGGATTGATACCTCAAGGTGGAGATACGGGAGCCATTTTATAGGTGTTAAGAGGGAAGAGGCTTTTATGAATTTAAGATGTGGGACTAAAGGAAAGAAATCATGAATAGCTAGGATTTATTTGCTAAAAAATAGATGGTTGGATAGAAGTTGATTATAATAAGTAATAAAGGGAGAAAAGGAAGCCTCCTGTGAATCTGAGTCCAATTCATCATGATATTCTCTTCCCATTAATGCTGGGCTACATGAAGAGCTCTCTACTGTTAGATTTTGATCAAGAAGTTTCATCAGCATGACATTGAAACAAACCCCATCAAATTCATCCTGTATTCATTGGATCTTGCCCTAGATATGTTTCTATCCCATGGATCATTCATAAATGCTATTGAGAATCACCCAATTATGCATTATAGGCTACTGGAGCAATCATTAGACTGGCAATAATGGCAACTATTGGATTGGCCCATGAAGCTTTTGTTCGCCTTTGGATAGCACATTTCTAGTTGTTAGAATGAAGCTTAAAATGATAGCAAATAATAATCGCCAAATCAAGCTCAAAACCTGCTCCAAGCCATCCATCAACACAAGACCAAAACAACCCAATGATAGCAAAGGGCGATAGCATCTCAGAGGCTATAATGGGAGGGGGATGGCCAATGAACTGGTAATAGGGGTGACTCAGGACAGAGAGAATGGCTAGTGAATAGGGAGGTTGATGATGGAAAGAAGATGAAGATGGTGAAGTGGGGTTGATGGCCGGCGATGATGAGGTGGGTGGTAGCAATTTGGGAGGAGGTAGTAGCTTGGGAGGAGAAGCTTGAAAGATGGTAGTAATAGTGACCTAGGATATTGAAGAGGAGAAAGGCACTGATATTTGAGAAGATGATCGGCAATGATGGGAGGGATGGCCAACGACGGTCAGCATGGATCAGGGCATCGGTAGTGATGAGACAGCATCGACGGTGATGAAGTAACAATGGGCTATGGCACGGAATAGAGGAGGTGTCTGATTGAGGAAGATGGTGTCGATCCATCAAAATGGGCTATAGACCAAGTAGCTGGTTCATGGTGCACTGGCTATGGACCAGCTACTCTAAAATCTATGCTGGTCTTGTATTTGAGTTGATTTTCGACCTATTTGAGCTCTGGTTTGTCTCCGATTTTTGTCCTCTTGACTTGTACATCAAGCTCTTTATGATGATAAAATACTTGTATAGCATGCAGGTGAGTATAAGAGTACATTCACTGAACATGACCAACTTTGTAAAGTACTATGCTATCAAGAGTATCTCATATAAGGGTATGGGTATAAGTGTCCCTCCAACCTGAGATCATCATGGCAACTTGCAAGTAACTCATTATACTTTGGTACTATACTACTTGAATTTTCAATTTAATGATGGAAGGTTTCTGGGTACAGTGAAGTACTTGTTAAGTCGGTATGTGAGTCAAGAAGGGATTGACCACTCCAAAATATTGGAGAAGATGCTTTTTAGTATTTTAATTTAGCAAAGCCTTGGTCAGGATAATCCTTCTGATGAGTCACAAGATTTTTTTAGGTTGAGACACATTTGAATGCACTATTTGAGAATTGGCAGTTAACTATTAAGTCATCCTAAATATTAGATCAAAGGAAAGAATTATATGGTAACCATATGCCTAGGTTCTTGAATATTTCTTTGCAATCATTCGACCTATTTGGATGCTGGTTACTATTACTAGATGGTCAAATCGATTAGTTCAGAAATTAGTTCCTGGCTATTGGCTTAGTGTTCAAACCTATGGGTCACACACAATAGAAGTTTCTGATCGACCATGATGGCTGATTAATAATTAAGAATCGTTTAAGGATATAATTATCAATTCAATTAATAATTAAACTAATTCAAGTATTGTAAACAAATTATTAATTTAATGTTAATTAATTATAGGAGGATTAGTTAGTAATTAGATTGTTAATTGTCTTAATTTGATTGAGCAAAGAGGTTTAGATCAAGTCTAATTAAATTTGGCTCAACTAGGTTTCACCCGATTAGGTTATATGATGACCTAATTGCTAAGAAAGTTTAATCCTGGTTTGATTCACACTTGGACTCAATTAATTTTTAATTTAATTAAAAATTTATTAAGTTAATTGGAACCTAATTAGATTGTATTTAAATATTTAATTGAGTTAAACCAAATTTGATTTGAATGGAATTCGGTTCAATTCGAAATAGGATTACAAATTCCATTTAGAGCCACCTAGGATTTCTCCACACCCTCCCTCATGCAATTTTGATTTTTGTATGAAAGTTCCTCATGCCAAAAATCAGATATGTCACCCTCTTTTATTCTCATTTGGATTAGGATGATTGGTTTAGAATAATTCTAAATGAATTTTGAATTCATTTGATAGACTTTGAATAGGATTAGAACTCCTAGTTCTATTCTATCTCTATCTCCCATTATCCTTATCAATTTTCCATTCCCTATTTTTATTAAATTTTTCTAGGGTGTGCACAAATTTGAAGATGCATTACCATGAAAACTGAGATTTGAAATCACCCAAAAAAATATAATGAGAGAGGGACAATTGGCATGAGAGCAAAGAGAGGGTGTGGGATCTAGGTGCTAGGGTTTTAAAGGAGAAAAAGGAAAAATTAGATAGAGGTATCTTTCTTTGTTTCTTCCACTTCTAAATCCTCATAGACCTCCTCTTCTTGATTTTCTTTAAGGTTCAAGAAGTTCTAAGGGAAGAGTTAAATCAACCATCCGGTGGCCTTCACGAAGATCTAGCAGTCCAAGAAGGTTGATCACTTCAAGACTTCATATGGATAGATCACTTCAAGACTTCATATGGATAGTCCGTAGATGCCGAACACACTATGCAGCTATGAAGCAACCTAAAGAATTTTTTCACATGCCATCAGTAGTAGAGATTAGCAACCCATGATCAGGTATGAATTTGATTTTATAGTAAAAGTAGATTTGATCTATAGTTGATCTATAGCAGATAACAATAAGATCGATGCATGCTGATTTTAAATTTTAGCATTGCATATTATGTCTAGATCCATGGTAGAAGTTTTTAGAATTATTCTTATATAAATTTTGATTAAAAATAGTTTTAATCTAATTTACTTTTGCTAGTATTTAAAAAAATAAAATACATACATGAAATCTTATTTTGATTTCCAACATCAGATACTTGGCGAGTTCAGTTAGAGTGAGCCTCTATACAGATAGCAAGGAGGTGTCGAGGGATACTCTGACATGTCTAAGGATGCTCAAGGATACATAGAAGGCTTCATGGATGCTGATTTTGGTGGAGATGTGGATACCCATCGCTCTAGATAGGATTTGTATTCAGCCTGAATAGAGGTCCTATTTTATAGAGGTCTTTCTTGCAGCCCATAACGGTGTTATGCACCACTGAATGATGCGGGACAGATACTCGATGTAACCTGGATTATTTGAGAAAGGGAAACACCAAAACAAACTAGGACCGTTGGAGGGCTAAGAAGCCTCCTGAGACTAGGGTGACACTGAAACTAAAATCCTAAAACAGCTGATCTCTTTTGTTTTCAATTTTATTGGTGGAGGTGGAGAAGGAAGGATGAGGATGGGAGACTGGGAACTGGAGCTCATGGCCCAGGGATTCACTCTAACGGGGAGCTCTCCTCAAACCCATAATGCACATAGCAGGGCTCTCAAAGGGCATCCCGCTAGGGTGACTCTCAAAGGATCTGAGGGGATAAGAAGATGGGATAGGGGATAACTAGGGCACTCTCATCGAACCCATAATGCACATAGCAGGGCTCTCAGAGATGCCCTGAGGGATCAAACCCATAATGCACATAGCTGGGCTCTCACACCTCTCATCGAACCCATGATGCACAAAGCAGGGAACGAAGGCAAAACGGGCCTCAACCCAGAACCAAAACCAGAACTAGTGGCTAAACCAAAAATTTCATATCAACTCTAATTATTACAAGAGGGGGAGGGGCCCTTTATATAGAAAAACCAAACCCCTCAATTACTTAGCCCCCAAGTAAACCAAAAATGGAAAATAATTTATATCAAAATCCGTGCTACATCAATATTGGTGTTGATATGCTCTGAGAAGCATGTTGGCTTGATGATCTGCTTTGAAAAGCATGCTGCTAGGACTGCTCCAGAAAGTGTGCGGAATCCTCTCGTGGCTGTGCATAGGCAAAGGGATGATCTCCACCGACACCAGTGAATGGCCGGCTGCCGAGAAGTGGGTGGCGGACGGGGTCGGTGAACAACTGGTGGCGGGCTGCAGGTGGGGTGGCGGCTCAAGAATGGCACGGCATGCCCAGGGCATGCCGTTTCATCTCCCATGGCTGTGGGGGCCCCTAGGGCACCGGCGAGGGCCTCCGATGACCGGCGAGTCGGTGGGATGGCGGGACGGTGGCACGGCAGCAACCGGCGGACGGTGGAATGGCTCGACAGTGGGGCGGCGGCGAGCGGCGGCACGGCATACCCTGTGCATGTCGTTTGGGCTTCCCATGGGTGTGGGGCCCAAGGCACCGGTGGGGGACCTCTGGAGGCCGAGCGTGAGCCGGCGGGCGGCCGGCAGCAGGCGGCGGCTGTGGGCAATGGTTGGTCTTCCCACGGGCGACCCTTCATCTTTCGCAGGCGAGGTGGCGAACGCCGGGTTTCCGACGAGGGCGGGGCCGGCGGGCACTGGCGAGCGGGCCGGCGGAGGTGGCCGGGGGTCGGGCAGCCCGGATCTGGGGCTGTCGGGGCGGTGGGCTAAGGTTTTGAATTTTTTTTAAAATCACGGGAGAAAGATGGTGAAGATGAAATAAGACTCGGATAAAGTGGGAATAGGTTGGGGATAAAGCTGAGATAGTGGGAATAGGTGGAATAGGGGGAATAGGCAAAATAAAAAAATTACTGGAAAATAAGAAAATAAAAAAAAGAATTTGGACCTACCCTAGATACCCATCACTGAAGCAGAATATATTAGCATCATGGAGGTGGTGAAGGAGGCTCTATGGCTAAAGGGATTGGTGATGGAGATGGGCTACAAACAGAAAGCCATCTAGGTGCATTGCAATAGCCAGAGTGCACTTTTGCTTGCATAGAACTTTGTTTATCATGCTAGGATGAAACACATCGATATTAGGTACCACTGGATTAAAGAGCTTGTGGAAGAAGGCAAGGTGGAGCTAGTAAAGGTTCACACCAAAGAGAATCCAGCTGATGCATTGACAAAGGTTCTCCAATATGGTTGCTTTCATAAATGCATGGCACTGATGCAGTTGATGGATAGGATGGAGTTGGTTAAGACCTTAGGGCACCAAGGTGGAGTTTGTAGGACCTCGTGTGGTACTCCCAAGGCTTAGGGGACAATGGCTAAGGCCAAGGTCTAAAGTCCATGAGCTAGTCATGGGATTTCTAGGGATAGTTTGGGCCCTAAGGTGAAAGGCTATCAACCTTTCAGGTTTGAAGATTCAAGGGACTTAAGCCTCAAGGGGCTCACTTATATTGGTTTTGTTGTGAGCCTTAGGTAGGTGTGATTGGGTTGAGTCAAGGGTGTACTTAGGTTTGGAAAATTCAATTACATATCAGGTTAGCCTTGAGGAGTTTTTGGGTTAGGTCAAATTGACCTAGTATATATACATCTTGTATATGGGGCTAATTCAAGCCAAGTTGAATGAAAATCATTTTCTCCCTTTCTCTCTCTCTTCCTCTCTCTCTTCCTCTCTCTCTCCCTCTCTAGTTTCTTCCCCCTACCAAGGGAAAAACCCTAACCTCCACATCCTAGAGAAGGAAGAAGGAAATAGCATAGAACTAGGATTCCTAGTTTGATTAGGAATCCCTTGCACCAAGAGAGTTTGAAGCCGCCTCTTATTCCTTGCTTTTGGAGTTTGAGTAGGAGTTTTGAGGCCTGATTCCTAATAGTCTGAGGTTCCAAAAGAAGGAGTTTCAGATCTAGAATAGATTTGGAAGGTTGGGGGGGCGTTATATCTCTCAGAAGTGTTCCAAGCATCAAGGATTGCTTGCTATTGGTTGCTATTGGATTTTTTTACTTCTAATCCCTATTGCTGACATCCAAAAGGTGAGTTCCAAATACTAGATCTTTGATTTGAAGGCTCATTAGGTGGTGTCTTGGATCTTGTTGCCTAGGTGGCTTACTCAAGAGGGGGGAGTGAATTGGGTATTTAAAATTTTTGTAAGTATGGGCTCCTTTTCAAGTTCTTAGTGTGGTATGTGCTGTGGATTAAATTAACTACCGCAGAAGCAAGTAAGAACAGGAAACACAATCACAAACACAGTAAATTTTATAGTGGTTCAGAGCAACCTTGCTCCTATATCCACTACCTAAGATACCACTTGGGATTTTCATTATATTCACCCTCGGAATATAGCCAGATTGCTTTCACAAGCTTACAATCCAAAACCCAAACTTAGTTTTATCCCGGGCTCACCAAAAATCCAATACTATATTAGTTTTAAATGGGATCACTAACAACCCACTACACTTGGTTTTCAAGGCTCACCAAAACCTTTACAAGTCCAAGCTATAGCCCCTGCTGTATTTAGAATAACTCAAATGAAGAGTTAGAAAAATAAAGCAACAATATGACAAACCGAAGTTGTCGAATGGTTGTAGTTGTAGCACTTGAGAAGCCCTCTTGATTGTACTTTGAATGCTCTTCAAGACTTCTTTACTACCTTAATGAATGCCTCAAGATTCTGATCAAAGTTAGTGAAGTCTTGAGTGCTTGCTTTGAATGCTCTCTTGAGTGTTCTTTCAAATATTCAGTAAAAGCTCATTTATCTATCATTAACTTCTCCAAAAGTGATTCAAATCCCTTATTTAAACTCTCTTCAATTGATTTCAAGTAGATATAGCTGTTGTTGACCGTTGGGATTCGAAACATAGCTGTTGGAGACCATTTTAGATTCAAATAAGAGTTCTAGAACTAGCCGTTACTTAGAACAGTCATTCGAGTCGGCTCGGATGGGTTGAGTCGGCTCGGTTCCTTAGGTAGGTTAAAACATAACTCTAGTCGAGTCGGCTCTTCTCCATCGAGTCGGCTCGCCTGGCTGGTCTTTTAGAACTGAGATTTTCAGCACTCTAGAAGAGTCGGCTCTTCACTACTTGAGTCGACTCGGTTGTCTAACTGAGAAATCTTCACTCTGGACAAGTCAACTCGGATACTTCGAGTCAGCTCGAATTCTCAAAACTTTAAAAAACATACTCTGCCCAAGTCGGCTCTTCAATCATAGGTCGGCTCGAATGTCTGTGTGCCAGAAAACTAAGTGATGTGCTAGACTTTGAGTTGGCTCTTCTATTTTGAGTCGGCTCTTGATACTTGGGTCCATAATTGTTTAATCTTCTTTAGACTTCTTCCAGTGAATTCAAGTTAAATCAAAAAACTTTCCAACTCCTTCAATGTATGATCTTGAGAGTATTAAACTAGAAAACTCTATAGAAGTAGTCCAGTTTCATAAATACATGATTGATTTTTCTTTGGGCTCTTCTTTACATAGAAAACTTCTAAAGATAAACTTGTCATACATTAAGGTTGTAGGAAGAATGGTTTTGCATATAAAACATCCTACAAAAACTTAGAAAATACTTGGAAAGAGTTAGTAATCAAATACATGCTCCAATGTTTGGTTATCATCAAAATCATTCCAGGGGTTAACAATCTCCCCCTTTTTTATGATGACAAAATATTGGGCACGGAAAAACTTTATAGTTATAAGAATATAATCATTTAAACATAAAAAAACTTGTGTATGACTTTCAAATTGAGATATATTCATGTGTATTAGCAAGTATCATGAATGTATTGAAAGTATCAGGGCTTATCAATAGAGTATCAAAGCTTTTGAATTAGATCTAATGTGTATCAAGGTTAACATCTATCAAAAGCTACTTTTTCCTATCATGAATTAAAGTAAAGATGTATCAGAGCTTAGGCAGAAAAGTATCAAGACAAAATGTATCAGAGCACAAATTTATCAGAGCTTAGGTATTAGAGATTATCAAAGCTATTTCAAAAAGTTTCAGACCTATTATATCAGGATTGTATCAAAGCTATTAGAAACTAGAGATGAATCAGAGCAAGTTATGATCAGAGCAAATTTAACTTGATTAGAGCAAATTTTTGCAACTTGTAAATAATAGGGATGACTCCCCTTGTTTCATTCAATCCAAGCATAGTTTCAATAGATTTTCCAAAAGATTGTGCAAGTTTTCCATGTTTTTCATGCACATACAATTACTCCCCCTTTTTGTCATTAATCAAAAAGGGTTCGAAAGAAAATTACATTCCCTTTTTAAATAGCATTAAAAAATCAATAATTTTGGTTGAGATAATTTTACTTTCTCATAGAATTCTTCAAGTTGAAATTCTTCATTATCTTGTTAGGTTAATTGGTGAGATCATTCAAAGAAGCAATAAGATATAACAATAAGAAAGCTCATCAACAATGTACATAATGATTTGCAAAAGTAAGCATTTTATTACTTTTTGAAAAGAAGTACAATATATCAAAAAGTAATACATCCAAAAGATACATCAAAAAGATACAAACTAGTCTTCTTCCTCACTAGAGGATGAACCAGCTTCTAAAACAATAGAGGAGGTCTTAGTTTTCAATGGTTTAAATCTAAGATCTCTTTTTCTAGTCCTAGTTGGGGCTTTAGAAGCTTTAGATTTTAGCCTAGGCCTAGATTTAGGTTTGGTATAAGATGGGGTAGGCTCTACTTTAACATCAGTAGGTGGAACAGGTGGGTGTGAAGAAATAGGAGTAGGATCAAACAGTCCTGCTGCAAAAGGAGGAGGTGGTGACTTACAGGTGGCTCTCTTGATGCAGAAGTTCCTGAAGCCTCAACAATAGAAGATAGTCTCGATAAGAATACCTAGATAGTTCGGAGCTTGGTAGAGAAGGCCTGAACTTCCTTCTGAAGACACTGAAGCTCTGCTGTATGCTGGGTATTAAGAGCATCTGCTGCTCCTCTCAGTCTACAAAAATCAGTGTGCAGGTCTCTAATATCAGACTGAATGTCATCCTGCATCTGCGGTCTCCTCTCAACTGCCTCAACTCTAGAAGGCAACTGACTCAGCTTAGTCCTGATACCCTGAAATCCAATCTCAACTGTTTGACGAAGGTCGCCAAACATTTAAGTAAAAATGCTAGTCAGGGACTCAGAGAGCAGTCTGATATGCTGAGCAATAAATGCCTAAGAAGTAGTCAAAACTGAAGCAGACGGTCCTGGAGCATGTCCAACAGAAGGTGCACGTGGTGTCCTAGGGCTGCCAGCTGTCTCTCCTGCTCCTCAGTCTCAATCTATGTACCATCATCGATATCATCACCACGAACAGTACTAGTCTCAATGTCAGCAGCTGGGTGCTCTATCTGGTCATCCTCATCCTTATCCTCATCTAAAGAGGTAACAGCTCTCTGTCCTGACATCCTCTTTGACCAAATTCTCTCAACTAGGTGGTAACCCATCCTCTGAAGGGATTTTGCCGAGTAAGTGTTAGTATGATGTAGAGGTCTACCATCCTCTCCAGTAAGATCTATCCTAGCCTCCTGAAAGAGTAGTGTAAAAAGCATTCCATAGGATAGGCAAGCCTTTACTTACCTGGCTTCCTCCCTCATCTATACCAACATAATATATGGTAGATTGAGGGCCCCCCCCTCAATCAAGTGCCTCATAAACACTAGGTCCTGTTCGCTCACCCAATCAAAGCACCCAGTCCTAGGAAAGAAGATCCTACTGATTATATTGTGCAGTAAGCTCATTTCCAAGGAAAGCATATTAGCCTGCACATTCTTAATGGTGTCCACATTAGATCTTTCCAAAATCAGCCTTAGAGTCCTCATTTATTCTTCAAAACTAAGTGGTTCACACCTTCATTTGACATTTGCAAGTTCCTACTCAAGATTTCTTCATCAACTTTTACCATGACTCCTTTTACTATAGATTGAATGTGATATTCTTCCATAGTCGGATTCTCAAAGAAATTCCTCACTAGATTAGGGTAGGTAGGGGTGTCTAATGAGCAGAAGTAGGTCCAACCTTGGTTCTCAATCCAATCCCCTATTCTGACTCCCAATTCTTCAAGAAATGAAAAAATTATTCTTCTCCCACTAGTGACTGGACGGTTAGCCATTGAAATTACTTATCTTTAGGGCAAAGGAGACTCATTTCCAAGTTCTTCTTCTTGCTGCTATGCATGAGTCAACTCTTCTTCTCTGCATTTGCTTCTTCTTTCCCTTTGTGCACTTGGTTCCGCACGCCTTGCTCTCTTCCGTACAGCCATTCTTGGTGCCATTTTGGAAATCAAGGGTAGGAGTGGATGGATCTTAGTGGAGTGGGGTAGATGTGGTCCCTAGTAGAAATGGAAGAGTTCTATTCTACGATTAGGGCTCAAAGGTAAAGTACTTGCCCTAAAATAGTTCTATGGTTTTTATATAAAAAGACCAAACCTGACAACCGAGTCGGCTCAGCTAGAATCATGTCTGCTCGAGTCAGCTCGAGTAGAAATGTCCAAAAATGTTCTAAAAGGCTACCAAAAAGATTTCTAAGGATAATAGTGTTGGGAATTGTGTCTCAAAGCCAATTGCCTAGGGTGTAGGCGATTGAGCTGAGTATTGTACTC
This sequence comes from Areca catechu, assembly GCA_021397845.1. NCBI lineage: Eukaryota > Viridiplantae > Streptophyta > Magnoliopsida > Arecales > Arecaceae > Areca > Areca catechu. The sequence continues at coordinate 69,259,360 of CM038053.1, forward strand.
TTTGTATGAATTAATAAATATTATTTTGGCAGCTCATCACATTCTGACTTTTTCCTATAATGAACTCTTTTTCATGTGATGAAGTCCTTAGGACTACATTGACTTCGATATAGAGAGGATATATCGAGTGGTTCTTAAACCATATTCACGACCAAAGGATACATAGTACTGGATGGCAATGTATCAAGTGTAGGTTGTTGTAGTTCACATCGTTTGGTTGTCCTCTTGACCAAAGGAGTGTGGTGACACTGATGTGATCTGCAAGTGGGATATATGATATCTCATTGAACATGACTCCATGTAGCCCCTTTCTGCCAAAGGGATACTCATAATTAGATATGGGTATATATGTCCTTCCGACCTGAGATCATCATGGTAGCTTGCAAGCAACTCCCTGTGCTTTGGTGTCGGACTACCCGGATTTCTAATCCGGTGATGGAAGGTTTCTGGGTACAGGCAAGTACTTATGGAGCAGTGGTGGACCAAGATGGAATTGACCTGTCCGAATAAGTTTGGATTGAATGTCTCGCAGTGTCTCAATTTAGCAAATCCTAGGCCGGGGTAGTCCTAGTGAGGAGTCACTGGACTTGCGAGGTTGAGACATGTTGTGGATTGACTCAGCTAGGGTTGGCATTCTAACCCTAGGTCATCCTGAGCATTAGAGGTCAAAAAGATGAATTATACGGTACCGTATGCCAGAGGTTTGATTGATTGCTCTCGCATCTTCGACCTATCTGGATGCCGGGAACCATTGCTATATGTTATCTTGTGCTGGTACTGGAATTGTTCCAATGCTACCACCTAGGTTCGAACCTATGAGGTCACACGCCATAGAGGATTTCTTCCTGATCTAGGTACTGATTAATGATTAGGAATCATTTCGATAATAGTTTTATTGAGCACTCTTTGCATTGACCCAGTTTTGGGTCGATAAAAAATTGTTCAGGTCCATCGAAAATTGTTTCTGGGTGACTAGGACTTGACCAAGCCTTTTGATAACTAGATTTTGATCTAATTATATAGTGAACCGGTTTAGAACCGGTTTGGAGTTTTTTGAACCGGTTGTGAACCGGCTTTGGACCAATCCCCATGATTAAAGGCATAGGCGAATTGGGGCATCTTTTCCTCTCCTCCTTCCACTCGTTTTGGCTGAATTAAACCATCATTTTATTTGCCCTTAATTGCTGTGTTGAAGACGAATTTGATTCATCCTGAAACATGCTGCCCTCTCGAACTCCCAGCATATCTTCTCAGCTCCCTATTGCACCGTTTTAATTATTCTCGCTGGTTATAAATTTCTGGACCGTTGAAATGCTGAAAGTGTGCTTCCTTTGAGAGCTTTATCATCCTTTCAATTAGTGTTTTTGGGACTGTTGTTTGTTTAAAAGATTGGGAGAGAAAGCCTACCTTGATACCCTATTTTGGTTGGTGCTCAATCGATGGAAGAACTTTTGTTTTGGAGAAAACATTTATAGAACTTAGTGTTCTGTGTTTCTTCCTCCCCTCTCACCGTTTCAAGAGTTTCCGGCGACTAGCATCGTGCGAGAAGCCGGATCAGAGAAAGCCCAGGTGTGTCCCCCCTCTAGAGGGTATTCTTTCGAGCACTTGTGAGCCGCATCAACAACCATAGCTGCTGGTTTTTTGGTTTGCTCTATTTTGGTTATAGAAATTCCTGTTCTGAATCTTCTGGTGAAGGGTTCTTCAATGTCGTTGGATGAACGATCCAAATGCTCTCCTTTGAAGCAACATCCATCTAGATATTGCCTTGCTATTGGTGCAGGAGGAGAGACCAAAAGATTCCCATTTGTGGATTGGATTTACTGCTCTTGGAAGAGAGGAAGAAAAACGTTTCAAAAGGTTGATGGAAGAAGAAGACTGGAATAAAGTTATTCAAGATATTCCAGCTATTCCAGCATTATCCCTGTTTTATTCAAAGTAGGAATAAGGTAAAATTTGTATTTTTATTTCTCATGCATGCCTAGATCTAGGTTTATTAAATTATTTATAAATATTACATGCACATTTCATGCCTTCTTTTGCCTGTACATGTATCTTGTATATGTTAGATCCTATGCGGAGTAGGTTTTTTCGTTGCTATTTTAAAATTATTTTAAAATTCATACCTACTCCTTGCGCTGTTGCATGCCTAGTGTAGGCACTTGCAACCCCATGTTTACTTTCAGTGGTATCAGAGCCACAGGTTTAGGTGTAACATATCTTGATTGCATGTATAGTAGGTTAAATTGTTTAATCTATAGCATTGTATCTGTATCTTAATCATAGGGTATGATTAGGGAATACTTTTAGGAACCTAGTTTAGACCTTCACCATGACCGTGTATCTTTGGCACAATGCGGTCCATCTGTGTTGGCCTCTTCAGAAGGATCCTTTATGGAAATTAAAGGAATTAAAATTGTTTTAATTCAGAAACATATTTGGCATGTCTTATAAATTTATAATTTGGTAATGTAATATTTATAAAAGAATATAACTAGATATGATGCACGATATTTTATGTAAAAGGAGTTTTACATGTTTTAATTAAAATTATTTTAATTAAGATATTGGCTTATATTCAAATAATTTTGAATTATATGATTAAATTACATGACAAGTTATTTTAGGGTTTATGAAACCTAATGTCATTTAAATAAGCCAATTGGGTTAATTGGGTTAGCTATCTAATTGGGTCCATATTTTGGGTTAGACCTATGTTTAGTTGAACTGGATAATAAGAAGACTAATCAAAAGTTGATTAAGGTCCTTCTTTTAGAACTATCTAATAGTTTGATAAGTTAGTCCATTCATCTAAAATGGATCTAATTAGTGGTTTCATGGAAGCCCGAGTCTTTAGGCTAATCTGATCGAGTCTGGTAAACCGGTTGGTGTCGAGGTAGGTTTGGCATTGCGATTATGGTTGTATGAAGCTACCTCTTTCCTGGCCAACTTGGTTGGTGTCTAGAAAAGATGGTTAGTGGCGGATACTCACCCATGATCTCACCTACCTGTTCAGTCGTATCGACCAAAACTGATTAGCAAAGTTCATTGACTCGAGTTAACCCATGTCACCCAGGTTGATCAATCTGACTGATCAGTAGGTGCCCATGGATCAATTGTTGAATTGATTCAACCCTCCTGAAAACTGATTCGTTCAGTAGGGGGATGATCCATGTTCTTCTCTTATTCATCTGTCATAACCTAAAATCCTCTAAAATTATTAGGTCCTAAAAAAGACTAAGTCAAAGAGTTGATGGTGTCTTAGCCTCCCATTAAGTGGGTTAGTAATGTGTCCTTTAACTTGGTGTTCATCGGCAGTTCCATAGAACGGGTGTGCATCCAGTTACTAGAATTACTCTCTCATAGATGATGGTTCAGTGCAACCTTCTTAACGGTGATCAGGTGAGCCGGCTATAGTCGGGCTTGGTCATTCGTTGGCTGGAAATATTATATTTATCATGTTAATGGTTGGACCTAACCAGAAACCCGTAATAAGAGGCCCCTAGGCCGATTGAGGTGCTCTCTAGGGCAAAATAAATTTCTAGAAGTTGCTTAGGGAAGCAATTGGTTAATGAACCTACCTTTAGCCGCGTATGGGTGAGCTGGCCATAGTCGGGCTCATACGTGGTCTATTGAATTTCAGTACCCACTTTGAAATAGTGATTTCATAGATTAGAGTTAGAGGCTCCCAATCTGAAAAATTAGTGGAAGATACCTTTAGACTAAAGTCCAAGTCTTTTGGTTAATTGATTAATTCATACTCTTATATGGTCTTGTTTGTTCCTTTAAGATGTCTTCAAATCTTTCACTCTGGTCACTTCTCGATAACAAGAAGTTGAAGGGTCACAACTTCGATAGCTGGTATCAAAAGTTGAGGATTGTCTTGGAGCATGAATAGATCCTTTATGTGATAACGGATCCAGCACCTGAAATCTCCTTTGCCAATGCTCGGAGTTTGGTTAGGGACACTTATCAGAAGTGGGTTTCTGATCGGACTATTGTCCGATGCATTATGCTAGCGGCAATGAACGACAAGTTCAGTCGCAAGTTCGATGAGGCCCAACCAGATGAGATCCTTCAAAAGTTGAAGGAATCTTTCAGCACGTCGGATGATGTAGAGCGGTACAAAGTATCTTGTGCCATCTACAATGCCAAGATGCCGAATGGTGGTTCTGTCACTAATCATGTATTGTACATGATCGAGCTGATTGAAAAGTTGGGCAAGCTCGGATGTCTCTTGCCGAGCAGCTCAGCAAGGATGCGATCTTGAATACTCTGCCCTCCTCCTATCTTGACTTTCTCAACCATTACAGAATGAACAAGCTTGCAGTTAATTACCATGGTTTGATGGGATTACTACAGACTTACGAGAAAGACCATCAATTGAACAAGGGGGTGGTGAATTTAGTGGGAGGTTCTAGAGGTCGTCATCCCTTTAAGAAAGGAAAGAATAAAAGGAAGGGAAAGAAAGTGCTGATTGCTCCTGGCCCGAGTCAGACTAGGAAAGTGAAAGCTGATCAATCTGTTGCAGAGTGCTTCTACTGTAAGAAGCAGGGACACTGGAAGAGGAACTGTCCTCTTTACCAAGTGTCCCTAGACCCGAACAGGCTAAGGAAGAGAAAGTAGTAGACTGCTAGACAAGGTATTTATATGATAAAACCTTGTAATTTCTCTATTTGTGATACTACTAACTGGGTATTGGATATTGGTAGTCCTATTCATGTTTGTAATTCATTACAGGGACTGCAAGTTTGCAAGAGATTCAAGGATGGGGAATAGTTTCTGAGCATTGGGAATGGAAATCGTGTTCCAGTACTGGCAGTCAGAGTTCTGAGTCTTGTCTTTGAGTCCTGTACTGTCAAGTTAGTCGACTATCATTATTGTCCTAGTTTCATTATGTGCATAATCTCTGTAGGCTTTTTGGCCAATTGTGGTTTTAAACTATCAATAAAATGAGATATTTACCAAGTTATTTTGAATAACTCTGTGATAATGAAAGCTAAGTTAAATAATGGCATTTATGTACTATCACGGCCTGTTAGTGTAATGTAGACATCTAGCAAACTCCCAAAGATAGAAAATATCAGTGATCTGTATCTTCGGCACTGTAGGCTAGGTCATGTAAACCAGAGTAGGATAAACAAGTTGCGAGGAGAAGGCCTTCTCAAGGTTAGTGATTCTGAATCACTGCCTATTTATGAATCCTATTTACTTGGTAAAATGACCAAGTCACCTTTTACTGGAAAAGCTGAACGAGCTACAGAACTTCTGAGTCTCATACATACTGATGTATGCAGACCCATGACAGTTGGTGCCAGAGGTGGATACAGATATTTCATTATATCTACAAATGACCTTTCGAGGTTTGGTTGTCTTTTTGATGAGACATAAATTTGAGTCATTTGAAATGTTCAAACGATATCATAATGAAGTAGAGAAACAAACTGGAAAAAGTATTAAAACCCTTCGATTTGATCAAGGCGGTGAATACCTATCTGGTGAGTTTTTGACATACCTTAAGGAGAATGGGATTCTCTCTCAGTAGACTCCTCTAGGAACACCACAGTTGAATGGTGTGTCTGAAAAGAGGAATCGAACCCTGTTGGACATGGTTCGATCCATGATGGGCTTTGCAACTCTGCCGCTATCCTTTTGGGGATATGCACTTGAGATAGCTTGTCACTTGTTAAATAATGTTTCGAGTAAGTCTGTTGTCTCCATTCCATATGAGATGTGGACTGGACATAAGCCCTCAATCTCACACCTTCGGGTCAGGGGTTGTCCAGCTTATGTAAAGCATTTAGACTCAGATAAACTTGGTCCTAGGTCTGATCGGTGCTTGTTTATTGGTTACCCTAAAAAAACCAAAGGATATTTCTTCTACTTTGAGGATGAACAGAAAGTGTTCGTCGCTCTTAGGGCTATCTTTTTGAAAAAGGAGTTCCTTGGAGAAGGGACTATAGCCTCTAAGATTAAACTTGATGAAGTTCAGCCAGTAGAAGAACCTGTACACTCTAAGGACATCATAGAACCGGCTGTGATTGGATCACATGCAGAACCAATTATTAGGAGATCCAGTAGAGTACCGCGTTAGTTGGACAGATACTATGGTTTCTTGGTCCAGGATGGTGATCCCATTGAGCTCAACGAGAACAATGAGGATTCGATCACCTATATGGATGCACTTCAAAGATCTGACTCTGAGGCATGGCTTGGAGCCATGCGATTCGAAATGGAGTCCATGGAGATCAACAATGTATGAACATTGGTTGATCCACCTGAAGGAATAAAACCAATCGGGTGCAAGTGGATCTTCAAGAGGAAAAGGGGTGTAGATGGTAAGGTGGAGACCTATAAAGCCCGTCTGGTTGCCAAGGGGTATCGGCAGCGATATGGTATCGATTATGTCAAGACTTTCTCCCCTATGGCAATGCTTAAGTCCATTTGGATCATGCTTGCTTTAGTAGCATATTTTGATTATGAGATCTGGCAAATGGATGTCCAAACTGCTTTCCTAAATAGGGAGCTGGAGGAGAAGGTGTATATGATATAGTCTAAAGGGTTCACATCCTCAGATGAGTCAAAAGTATGCAAGTTGCAGAGGTCCATTTATGGACTCAAGCAAGCATCTCGAAGTTGGAACTTACAGTTTGATAGGTGTATCAAATCGTATGGCTTTGTTAGGAATGGAGAAGAACCGTACATCTATAAGTGGGTTAATGGTTCTATAATTGTATTCCTGGTACTGTATGTTGATGACATTCTCTTAATCAGGATTGACGTCGCAGCATTACAAGGAATAAAGGTCTGGTTATCATCTCAGTTCTCCATGAAGGACTTGGGTGAAGATTCTTACATACTGGGTATGAAGATCTATAGAGATAGATCTAAGAGGCGTCTAGGATTGTCCCAGTCTGCGTACATTGATACCGTGCTGAAACGGTTCAGCATGGAAAATTCCAAGAAAGGCTATCATCCGATAGGTTATGGAATTACTCTTTCCAAGAAGGACTGTGCAACAACTCCTGAGGAAAGAGAGCGCATGAGTAGAGTACCTTATGCTTCTGCAGCAGGCTGTATCATGTATGCTATGACATGTACTAGACCAGACATGGCATACTCACTAGGAGTAGTGAGCAGATACTAGTCTGACCTAGGTGAGGCGCATTGGAAGGTAGTTAAGTCTATCCTGAAGTATTTAAGAAATACTAAAGACTAATGGCTGATTTATGAAAAATCTAACTTAAAACTTGTGGGGTATACTGACTCCAGTTTCTAGTCAGACAGAGATGATAGCAAGAGTGTGTCAGGGTTTGTATTTACCCTGAATGGAGGAGTGATATGCTGCAAAAGTTCCAAGCAGGCGATAGTTGCAGACTAGGTATGCGAGGTAGAGTACCTTGCAGCATCAGATGCAGCGAAGGAAGCCGTGTGGTTATGGAAGTTCCTTGGAGAGCTAGGGGTGGCATCTTCCTTAGATGGTCCTGTTCCAGTGTACTGTGATAGCACTGGAGCCATTGCTCAAGCAAGGAGCCGAAAGCTCATCACCGTACCAAGCATATTCTGCGGTGCTACCACCTCGTATGAGAGATCGTAGAACGAGGCGACATCAATCTTATGAAGATCGATGGAAAAGAAAATCTAGCCAACATTTTTACTAAAGCCCTCGGAATAAAAGAGTTTGACTTTTGTAGAAGGGAAATGGGTATTAGATACTGTTCTGATTGGATTTAGTACAAGTAGGAGTTGTTGGGAATTGTGTCCCAAAGCCAATCGCCTAGGGTGTAGGTGGTTGAGCTGAGTATTATACTATTTGTATGAATTAACAAATATTATTTTGGCAGCTCATCACATTCTAACTTTTCCCTGTAATGAACTCTTTTTCATGTGATGAAGTCCTTAGGGCTACATTGACTTCTATATAGAGAGGATATTTCAAGTGGCCCTTAAACCAGGTTCACGACCAAAGGATACATTGTATTGAACCACAATGTATCAAGTGTAGGTTGTTATAGTTCACATCGTTTGGTTGTCCTCTTGACCAAAGGAGTATGGTGACACTGATGTGATCTGCAAGTGGGATATATGATATCTCATTGAACGTGACTCTGTGTAGCCCCTTTCTGCCAAAGGGATACTCACAATTGGATATGGGTATATGTGTCCCTCCGACCTGAGGTCATCATGGTAGCTTGCAAGCAACTCCCTGTGCTTTGGTGCCGGACTATCCAGATTTCTAATCTGGTGATGGAAGGTATCTGGGTACAGGCAAGTACTTGTGGAGCAGTGGTGGACCAAGATGGAATTGACCTATCTGAATAAGTTTGGATTGAATGTCTTGTAGTGTCTCAATTTAGCAAATCCTCAGCCGGGGTAGTCCTAGTGAGGAGTCACTGGACTTGCGAGGTTGAGACATATTATGGATTGACTCGGCTAGGGTTGGCAGTCTAACCCTAGGTCATTCTGAGCATTAGAGGTCAAAGGGATGAATTATACGGTAACCTTATGCCAGAGGTTTGATTGATTGCTCTCGCATCTTCGACCTATTCGAACGCTAGGACCCATTGCTAGATGGTATCTTATTCTCATACTAGAATTGTTCCAGTACTACCGCCTAGGTTCGAACCTATGAGGTCACACGCCATAGAGGATTTCTTCCTGATCCAGGTACTGATTAATGATTAGGAATCATTTCGATAACGGTTTGATTGAGCACTCTTTGCATTGACCCGGTTTTGGGTCGATCAAAAATTGTTTGGTTCCACCGGGAATTGTTTCTGGGTGACTGGGACTTGACCAAGCCTTTTATTAATTAGATTTTGATCTAATTATATTGTGAACCAGTTTAGAACCGGTTTGGAGTTTTTGAACCGGTTGTGAACTGGCTTTGGACCAATCCCCATGGTAAAAGGCTTTGGTGAATAGGGGCATCTTTTCCTCTCCTCCTTCCACTCATTTTGGCTGAATTAAACCACCATTTTATTTTCCCTTAATTACTGTGTTGAAGACGAATTTGATTCGTCCTGAAACCTGCTGCCCTCTCGAATTCCCAGCATGTCTCCTCAACTCCCTATTGCACCGTTTTAATTGTTCTCACTAGTTATAAATTTTTGGACTGTTGAAATGCTGAAAGTGTGCTTCCTTTGAGAGCTTTATCATCCTTTCAATCAATGTTTTTGGGACTGTTGTTTGTTTAAAAGATTGGGAGAGAAAGCCTACCTTGATACCCTATTTTGGTTGGTGCTCAATCGGTGGAAGAACTTTTGTTTTGGAGAAAACATTTATAGAACTTAGTGTTCCATGTTTCTTCCTCCCCTCTCACAAATTCAAGAGTTTCCGGTGACTAGCATCGCGCAAGAAGTCGGATCAGAGGAAGCCCAGGTGTGTCCCCCCTTTAGAGGGTGTTCTCTTGAGCACCTGTGAGCTGCATCAACAACCATAGCTGCTGGTTTTTTGGTTTGCTTTGTTTTGGTTACAGAAATTCCTGTTCTGAATTTTCTGGTGAAGGGGACTTCAACATCGTTGGATGAACGATCCAAATGCTCTCCTTTGAAGCAACTTCCATCTAGATATTGCCTTGCTATTGGTGCAGGAGAGACCAAAAGATTGCCATTTGTGGATTGGATTTACTGCTCTTGGAAGAGAGGAAGAAAAACGTTTCAAAAGGTTGTTGGAAGAAGAAGACTGGAATAAAGTTATTCTAGATATTCCAGCTATTCCAGCATTATCCCTATTTTATTCCAAGCAGGAATAAGGTAAAATTTGTATTTTTATTTCTCATGCATGCCTAGATCTAGGTTTATTAAATTGTTTACAAATATTACATGCCCATTTCATGCCTTCTTTTGCCTGTACATGCATCCTGTATATGTTAGATCATGTGCGGAGTAGGTTTTTCTGCTGCTATTTTAAAATTATTTTAAAATTCATAGCTACTCCTTGCGCTATTGCATGCTTAGTGTAGGCACTTGCAACCCTTTTTTTCTTTCAAATAACACACTAGATAAGGTGGTCGTTGTCCTTAAATTGATGTAAAAGGTCTTTTAGATAATTTTTCTTTATTTTAGGAGAAACTGGCAAGTACCACTAGTACTTTTTCTATCAATTTTAGATCCACCATAATCAGCATCAGAGAAACCAACTAAATTTAATAAAGAATGCTTAGAATACCATAGTTCAAGATTACTTGTTCCTTTGAGATATTTTATGATTCTTTTAACAGCAATTAAATGTGATTCTTTAAGATTTGATTAAAATCTAGCACATTTGCATACACTGAACAAGATATCATATTTACTTGCAGTTAAATACAACAGTAATCCAATCATACCTTGATAAAGCTTTTGATCGATGTTGTTGCCATCTTCATCTTTGTCTAATCTGCAGGAGGGGCTCATGGGTGTGCTCATTTTTTGGATGATTCCATACTAAACTTCTTAATGATTTTCTTGATGTAGTTTGCTTGGTTGATAAAAATTCCTTCTTTTGTTTGCTTAATTTGGAGTCTAAGGATGTAGGTTAGTTCACCCATCAAGCTCATTTCAAATTCACCCTGCATCAACTCAGCAAATTCTTTGCATATATTCTCATTAGTTGTACCAAAAATAATGTCATCTACATAAATCTGTACAACTAACATATCATTCTCTTTCTTCTTAATAAATAATGTTGTATCTACATTGCCTCTAACAAAATTATTTTCAAGTAAGAACTTGCTTTATCTATCATACCATGATCTAGGTGCTTGTTTTAATCCATATAATGCTTTATTAAGTTTAAAAACATGATTTGGAAAAGTATAACTTTCAAAACGTGATGGTTGTTCTGCAAAAACTTCTTCTGAAATGAAACCATTCAAAATGCACTTTTTACATCCATTTGGAATAATTTGAAATTCATGTAGCAAGCAAATGCAAGTAATAATCTAATGGCTTCTAATCTTGCTATGGGTGCATAGGTTTCATCAAAATCTATTCCTTCTTCTTGATTATAACCTTTAGCCACTAATCTTGCTTTATTTCTAATTACTTTTCCTTGTTAATCTAACTTATTCCTATAAACCCATTTAGTTCCTATTACAGGATGGTCTGAGGGTCTATTTGCTAAAGTCCATACATTATTTCTTTCAAACTGGTTAAGTTCTTCATGCATAGCCATCATCCAATTAGGATCATTTTCAGCTTCTTCTATGCTACGAGGTTCTACTTGTAAAACAAAAACTAGATAATCATGTGCTTCTCTAAGTGATGACCTAGTCCTAATTCCTTGTGAGGGATCACCTATAATTAAATCTCTAGGATGTGAAGTAACATACCTCCATTCTCTTCATAGATCACCATGATCTCTACTTACCAATTCTTCTCCTTCTTGAGTTGGTTTGTCCTTTAGGGTCATGTCCTCTATTTCTTTATCAAGTATACCTATATCATTGTCTATACACTTTTCTTTTCTAAAAGGTGAGGGGTTAGATTCATCAAAGATAACATGAATAGATTCTTCTACAGTTAATGTTCTTTTATTAAATACTTTATAAGCTTTTCTATTGATTGAATAACCAAGAAAAATAGCTTCATCAGATTTCGCATCAAACATTCCTAGGTTATCCTTTCCATTATTTAACATAAAGCATTTACAACCAAAAACATGAAAGTAATTAATGTTTTGGTTTCTCATCATTCCAAAGTTCATAAGGGGTTTTCTTCAAAATCGGTCTTATCAAAACATGATTCAAGATGTAGCAAGCACTGTTCATCGCTTCTATTCAAAAGTACCTTGTAAGATTACCTTCACATAATATTATTCGGGCCATCTCTTCTAAAGTCCTATTCTTCCTTTCTACAACACCATTTTGCTGTAGTGTTCTAGGAGCAGAGAAATTTTGATCAATACCGTACTTAGTGCAATAATCATCAAAATATTAATTTTCAAATTCTGTACCATGATCACTTATTATTGAGATACTGAAAGATTTTTCTGATTTGAAACTTTCTTGTAAAATTTTTGAAAACTTTAAATGCTTCATCTTTGTGTGCAATAAATAAAATCCATGTAAATCTCAAAAAATCATCTTCTATCACGAGTCCATATTTCATACTACCTAGGCTTGTAATCCTAGTTGGTCCAAATAGATCCATGTGCAGTAGCTCAAGAGGTCTAGAAGTTGAAACCATATTTTTTAATTTAAAACTCTCCATAGTTTGTTTACCTAGTTAGCATGCATCACAAACATGTTCAAAATCAACTTTGAATTTAGGTAAATCTCTAACCAGATCTTTGAAAATCAATTTAACAATTGTATGCATGCTAGCATGACCTAATCTCCTATGCCAAACTAAGCTAGACTCCATGATTTTAGCATTCATTGCCATAAAACTTGTACTACTAGACATGGCTAGATCATTCAAATCTACCACATATATGTTTCCAAGTCTATGACCTATAAGCTTAGTGCTAGGATCAAGTGAGTTAGTTACAATACACATTGAAGATTCAAAGACAACCTTGAAGCCTCTATCATATAATTAACTAATACTTAGTAAATTATGCTTCGATTTGTCAACTAGCAATATATTTTCACTGAATGTAGAAGGGATTATTCTAATCTTACCAATGTCAATTATTTTCCCCTTGCTGTTGTCACCAAAAGTGACCATTTTTCTATCCTTCATTTCTAGGGTGATGAATTGCTCTTTGTCACCCGTCATATGTCTTGAACAGCCACTGTCCAGATACCATATTTTCTTTGTATTCTGGGCTGCAAGACATTCCTGCAAAACAATCATGGAGTTCTTTTAGGTACCCAAGCTTTCTTAGGTCCTTGCAGGTCAGTGGAAGTGGTTCCTTTGGGAACCCAAATCTTTCTAATTTTACTTCTATTCTTCTTTTTCATATAACATTGAAATGAGTTATGACCAACCCCATTACATGTATAACAAATAATTCTTGAATTTTGTAAAGATACAAAAGTTGAAGCTCTAGATGTAGTTGTAGAAGCATTTGATACAAATGACCTTTGATTTGAAAACTTAGGAACATAAGCTTTTGAGGGTATAAACTTTGTTGCTGAAATTCTATTTGTTTATAAAGAATTATAACCAATTCTAGCCTTGCTGTTTGAATTTCTTTGATCATTTAATATCAATTCAAGATTATTTGAACTCAATGTTAGCTTTTCAACTAAAAGATTAAGCTTTTCAACTTCTTTTTGCAAGCCAATATTTTTTTCATATAAAGCTTTGTTTTGCTTAAGAAAATCATTCTTTTAACTTTCCAAAGTAGTATATTTTTCAAAAAAGCTACTCAATTCTTTTTGTAAAATCTTATTCTTTTCTAAAATCACTTTTTTTTCTTTCATCAAAATATCATTGCTATTTTTCAAAGACTTTATTTTCAAATTGACCTTTTTGTATTCAGTTAACAATTCATGAAATGCATTATTTAGCTCTTCAAAAGTAAATTCATCATAAGGATCAGGGGACATTACCTCATCTTCATGACCCATTAGACATATGTTCGTTGTTTTGTTAGTCTCTTCTGTTGGGAATTATGTCCTAAAGCCAATCATCTAGGCTTTAGACGGTTGTGCAATTCATGTATATGTATACGAATTATTGAATTGAATAAAAAGTTTATTCTGGTTGTTCATCACATGACATCTTCCTAATTGAACTCTTGTGTGATGATGTCCTTTGATCTACCTGTATGCGATGTAAAGAGGATGCATCGTATAGTTCATAAACTGGTTCACAACTAAAGGATACGCTGTTTCAGGATGATGGTGTATCGAGAGTAGGTCGTTGATGTCCTATCTGTTGGTTGTTCTCTTAACCAAGAAGCATGGAGATGCTGGTATGACATCAGGTGTTGTGTCGATACTTCACTGAGCATGACTCTCATGCGAGATTCTTTTTCTGCCAAAGAAGAGTCTTGCATTACAATGTGGACATGAATTATTCTTCTACTGAAGATCACTATGGTAGCTTGCAAGCAACTCACTGTGCTTAGGTGCCAGACTACCTGGATTTCTAATCCGGTGATGGAAGGTTGCTAGGTATAGTCAAGTACTTATGTAGTGATAGTAGGATCGAGATAGGATTGATCTCTCCTAATGGTTTGGATTGAATACTTAATGTGCCTCAATCGAGAAAAACCTTGGCTAGGGCATTCCTTGTTCAAGGAGTCTTGTATTAGAATGTGGACATGAATTATTCCTCTGACTTGAGATCACTATGGCAGCTTGCAAGCAACTCACTATACTTAGGTGCTAGACTATCCAAATTTATAATCTGGTGATAGAAGGTTGCTAGGTACAGTCAAATACTTGTGTAGTAGTAGTAGGATAGAGATAGAATTGATCTCTCCAAATGGTTTGAATTGAATGCTTAATGTGCCTCAATTGAGAAAGACCTTGGCCAGGGCATTCCTTGTAAGGAGTTATAAGGATTCTTTTTTGAGACATATTGAGATGGATTGATTAGGATTGGATAGTTTAACCCTAAGCCATCCTGAGTATTAGAAGATTAAAAAAATAAATTCACTGATATTCCATATTCAATAGGTTCATGTTGCTCTGCAACCTTCAACCTATCCGGACACCGGGTGTCATTGCTAAATGGTGACTTTGGCTAGTACTGGTGGTGCGGGCACTAGGGCCAGAAAAAATTGACAGGTTGAACCCACATCCTTGTAGATCACATGTGAATGAAGTCCTAAACCCAAACCCCTTTTACCAAGTAAATATTCTATCTTAAATTTTGTCATTTTGGCTTAGTTAGGGTTAGCCCATTTTACCAACTGTAATTAGGGTTTTGTTTATTTAGCCTTTTAAGCTAAATCCTTTTTACCACATTGAGTCAAAACCCTAATTGTGTCAAATCCTATTTACTCAATTGAGATTTTAATGGTCCAGTTTTGATTAGCCCTTTTTGCCAACTTTAATTTTTCTTTTATTTGCGAGCCTAATTAAGTATGGTTGGTTATTTAGTTGGTTAAACCATGTGATTAGTTATTGAGTCCATGTAATTAGTTAAGTCATGTGAATAGTTGAGTTCTGTAATACAAGAGGGGACTTAAGTCAACATCCCATGTGCACTCAAGTCAAGGCCCATGTGACCCCATGTGCCATCCAAGTCAGCTTGTTCTTGGCACAACATGGCATCCCATTCTTAGCACCACCTTTCAAGATTTTGGACATCACCTGCTACATCATCAGGGGACATCAACACATATCATGTTTGGACAAGTCATGCCATTTCATTTCAAGACAACATCACATGCCATATCACCTTATTGACCTGCCCATCAGAGAAGCAATTAGCGCCCACATGAGAAGAGATTTCACGCCACTTGGTTTTAAGATAAGAAGGACTTTTCTTAATTAACGCCATTCCCTTCAAGGAAGTTCATGCCAAAAACCAAGGGTCGACCAAGCTTTCTAGCCTTTTCCTTGATGCCATCTTCCAAAGAGTTTCAAGCCAAAATTATTCATTCAAAGTGTTGGAAGTCCAAGGGTTTCTACTTTAAGCATTTCAATCAACCAGGTTCTAAGCTGCTCAAGATCCAGGAACTCAAGAATCTCACCAAAACTCTTGAGTCTTCTTCTATCCAGACTGGAGAGTCCACTTGCTTGCAAGAGCCCCCATCATCCAAATTCTAGAGTCCAGTAATCAAGGCCAAGCGATGGAGCCATCTTGACTCTACATCATGATAACTCCCCTTATCTTATCTTGGCACCCAAATGAGATAAGAGTCCCATGATTTTGCCCACCTTAGAGAGAGGTCCAGATCAGCCTAGAGACAAGAGTCCAGGATGCCCAGAGCAAGAATTCCAGTTGTAGTCCAAGGGAAAACAAGTCTAGTCTTTGTTTCCCTTACACCACTGGTTGAGGGTCTATAAATATCCCATCAACCCCCCTTGTATTATTCATAATTTATTTATCAATAAAAAAGTTATTATGTCCAATTCCTTTGCTGTGTGCATCATGGGGTGTGAGGCCCTTTCCTTTGTTCTATGGAACATCACGGGGTGTGAGGCCCGACCTATCTAGCCGACAAGAAATCCTAGCCACCACTTCTAACCTTTCCCTTCCATTTTTTTCCTTCCTTTGCTGCTTCCTAACTTGAGTTTTCTTTGCTAAGTGTTTGCAGGTGATCTAGAATTAAAGTCAGGTGTTCTTGCCTTGGAACCAGCATCGTAGGAGATCGGAGCCTGAAGATCAAGATCTTGAAGCCCTGCCACAAAATCTTGAGAGTCCAGTCAAATCTGCATCAGAGAGATGGTTCTTCATTGTTAACACTTAAAACCGCTTCCCATCTCTTTGATCTCTAAATAGTTGAAGGTAGACCCTAGTTTATGATGGTTTCTTAGCCACCAAATCCTGATTTTCTTGTTTACTTGTTAGGTTTACTTGTTGGTAGTTAACTAGAACTAGTTTACTTTGTTGTTACCTTTGAGTCTTCTTAAAAATCTGAAAAAAAAATCAAAAATTAATCTTTATTTTTTATGAAAATTAGGACTTATTAATAGTAATTTAGTTTTAATTTTCATCCTACATCATTTTTGGAATTAGAGCGAAGGTTAAACTAGTGTTTAATTGTTAGTTCTGAAATTTCTGCATACCTAGCACTAGGCTGAAATTAAAACTTCATAAAACCTAATTAAACGAATTCAAGAAAATTAGAAAATTTGTTTTGATAATCCTTTATTAATTCTATGTTAATCTCAAAAAAAATTAGATATTTTTTTTTTATTTGCTATTTTCTAGTGGAAGGAAATCATCCCTCCTAAGCGGGTATACATAAGTATACTGTCACAACCCATGGGAGTAATGAGCTACGGCCGGACGTGATATCCTGAGATCAAAAATCTCACATTAATCAGATAATCAGATATGAAATTTAATTTTGAGATAAAAAAATTAATTTCTATTTTTCTACTATTTTTAATTATTATATTACTTTATTGCATATTAGGGTTTCATCTTTTATGTGCATCATCAAGTAACCTAATCTTAAGGGTACTTGAGCATCTCAGATCAGGATAGGATCTCATCACCTATATTGGGCCCACAACAACCTTCTTTGCATCCGAGCCTAACCTGATTAAAATTAATTAGACTTAATTTGCTATAGTGAGCTAGGGACACCAACAGGTCGGGTTCCATGTATTGTGTAAGCTAGTGCACCCAATCCTTTGATTATCACTTGAATCTGGTGTCTAAGGCTAGAGGTCCAGAGGCAAATGCCCAAAGGTCTCGTGGTTTTTAATTAAGACCCTATGAGAGCAGGGGGAGCCTCCCACAACCCCATCTCTTACTTGGCCAGTGCATAGGGTAATTATTGAATTGGCTGTAATTTGAGCTAACCCATTCTACTTGAGCTCTAAGTCGAGAAACCCTAGTCCGAGTCGAGTTCTGTATGTGTGCATTGCATGACCACTAGATCAGGCACACCCTATCAGCCTACTCAAACCTAACCCAATTCATCCATGGACCCTAACATGGAGGCTTGGTTCACTAAGCAATTTAGGCGACTTACTACTAGGCTAGACCAGATGGATGAGAGAATAGGTAACATTGAGAAATCCCATGCGACTTGTTCAGACCCTGAAATACCTAGACCCACTCCCCTAGGTCAAAGCTCTAAGACACCTTGACCCATTCCCCCAATTCCACGAGCCCAACTCACTTTTCCAGATCCAAGAGGTAGAGGCCAACATAGGGAAATTACTCCTGACCCAATCCCTAGGTGCCACACACCTGATGTGAATGACTAGGAAGAAAGGATTCTTAGGAGCATTCGATTAGATGCACCCACATTTGAGGGTAGTTTAGATCCTAAGGTCTATACAGATTGGGAGAGTGATATGGACCAGTACTTTGAATGGTACGAAATGTCAGAGGAGAGGAAATTTAAATTTGCTGAGCTTAGGCTAGTCTGACAGTCTAGACTATACTGAGAAAATGTAGAATGACTGAACTGACAGAGAGGTGACTTACCTATAGACACATGGAGAGCAATGAAGGTAAACATAGGGAGAAATACCTACCCTTCTCATATGAACAAAAATTGTTAGATCAATGGCAAAAATTGACTCAAGGTAATAAACCTATGGCTGACTACATAGCCAAATTTGATGATTTCATTATGAGGTGTAGTGTAGTCGAATTGAAAGTTGTTACCTTATCGAGGTTTAGAGTTGGCTTATATGAAGATATCCATAGGGAGCTATTTTTAAGAGAGGTTAGTGACTTAGATTAGGCTTACCATATTGCTAGGGATTGTGAACGATTTCAGAGGAGACCTGTTACCAATCGACCTGAGCCAAATAGGTTCAATACCTCTGGGAGTAGACCTAGCCCTAACAGATTTCCACCTAGCCAACCCAATCCTACCTCCCAACCAGCTCATAGAGATGATAAAGGAAAGGCACCTATAGTCCAAAGAGATAGGAACCAGAACATAGTATGTTTTAGGTGTCGAAAAATAAGCCATTTTGCTGTTGATTGCCCAGTAAGGACCTTACATATAGGTGAGTATGAAGAAGAGAATCTAGAAAATGTTGAGGAATTTGAAGAAGAAATTGATGAAGCTGATAAAGATTTAGTAGAAGAGTATGAAGGTGATGAAGAGCCAATAGAGTCATCTAACCTACTAGGTGTAGTTAGGTGAAAGAAATAGGGTGCAGGTGGTTTGACAAGATCCTACGCTAGGCATACAAACAGCTACGGGAGCAGAATGGATTTTAAAATAATTTTTAAAAATCACGCAGCGGAAAACTGCTCCGCCCAGAAATCTAATCTATTCAAGTTGCATGTATTAAAATAGGCATGTAACAAAGCATATAATATTTGTAAAATATATAAATAAATACTTTTATTTATGCATGATAAAAAAAAAAATTTCATACCTTTATTCCACCTGGAATAACTCTGGAATATCTGCTGGAATAGCTAGGATAACAGGAATAACTTTATTCCTGTTGTCTTCTTCCTTTGGACGTTTGGGAGCTCTGTTTTTGCTCTTCAAAACAGCGACCAAACGGCGATGTCCGGAGCTCCTTTTCCTCCAGAATCGAAGCAGCGGCAAGGGAGAATGATCTTCTTTGATTTCCAATCGAAATCTGCAAGAAAAACACAATATATAGGGTGTACAAAATCACCCAAGTTGCTACCAGAAAAATTCTACTGCAGAAAAACAGCAGCCTTCTTCCTTGCGTTAGGAGCGGCAGCAGTGAATCCGGCTCGACCCTCTCACTCCCAGGAGTAAAGGAATACTCCCTCTAGGGGGGAGACACGCCGGGGGTTCTCCGATCCTTCTCTACGTGCGGTGCTAGCTGCTGGAAGAGGACACGGTCACAGGTAAGTTGCAGCAATTTTTCCTATGATGCATAGCAGAATTTGAGCACTTCAAAGAGGGGGATTGATGCCTTGTTTTTCTCCCTCACATACCCAAATCCCAGCCCAAGGAACACTCAATGGAAGCAAGGTTTGAGCTCTCAAAAAAAGGAGAACACTAAGCCTCTCAAAGAAGACCACGCCCTGGTTGCTGTTGCACGGTGTAAAGAACACTATCGTTGAAACAGGGGCTGCAGAAATATATAAAGAGCAGCAAGGAGGAGGGAGTTGGAGAGGCTGGGAAAGCCAAGCGGCAGCAGCTGCCGTTCACCCATTAAACAGCCAATAAACAGGGATTAAAGAGGACGGGTGGAGGGAGGAGAAGAGACGCCCAGCGATGTTCGGATGAAGGGTTTTTGTTGTTTGAGCTTCCAACTCTTGGGGTCCAACCAGCAACATGTAAATATTTACACGGTAAAAAGGAACACCAGTTCAAAACCGGTCCAAGCAAAAAATGGTCCAATCCCTTGGTCCAAAAATCGGTCCAATTAAAAGGGGTTCAATTCCATTTAATTGGTTCAAGCCCAAAGAATTGGGTTCAATTGGTTCACAACTAATTGGAGGCCGAAACGAACTCTGAATCAGTTCAAAACTAATTTAGAAAAATCCTGGCGCAGTCCTGGTTAGCCCGGAACAATTTCCGGTTGATGTAGACAAGGGCAAGATGGGGAAAAGAGTGCTCAAAAATATCGTGACTATAAAACCGAGACGATTCCCAATCGTAATCGGTATCCGGATCAGAGAGTAATCCTCTGTGACATGTGACCTCATAGGTTCGAACCTAAACGGTAGCACTAGAACAATTCTAGTACCAGCACAGGAAACCATCTAGCAATGGGTCCCAGCGTCCGGATAGGTCGAAGATGCAGGAGCAAACTATCGAACCTCTGGCATATGGTTACCGTATAATTCATCCCTTTGACCTCTAATGCTCAAGACGACTGAGATTTGGCTGCCAACCTAGACAGAGTCAGTCCACTACGTGTTTCAACCTCGCAAGCCCAGTGATTCTTCACTAGGGCTACCCCGGCCGAGGATTTGCTAAATTGAGATACTACGAGACATTCAATCCAAACTATTTGGACAGGTCAATTCCATCTTGATCCATCACTACTCCACAAGTACTTGCCTATACCCAGAAACCTTCCGTCACCGGATTAAAAATCCGGGTAGTCCGGCACTAAAGCACAGGGAGTTGCTTGCAAGCTACCGTGATGACCTCAGGTCAGAGGGACACATATACCCATATCCAATCATGAGTTTCCCTTTGGAAGAAAAGGGGCTGCACGGAGTCACGTTCAATGATATATCACATATCCCACTTGCAGATCACATCAATATCACCACACTCATTTGGTCAAGAGGACAATCAAACGATGTGAACTGCAACAACCTATACTTGATATATTGCCATCTAGTACAATATATCCTTTGGTTTTGAACAGGGTTTAAGGACCAGTCGATACATCCTCTCTGTATCGAAGTCAGTGTAGTCCTAAGGACTTCATCACATGGAAAGAGCTCATTTTAGGGAAAAACAATATGTGATGAGCTGCCAAAAATAATATTTTATTAATTCATAAAAAGAATACAATACTCAGCACAACCGCCTACAACCCAGGCGATTGGCTTTGGGACACAATTCCCAACAACTCCCACTTGTACTAAAGCCAATCAGAAGAGTATCTAATACCCATTTCCCATTTACAATAGTCGAACTCTTTAATTCCGAGGGCTTTAGTGAAGGGGTCGGCTAGATTTTCTTTTCCATCGATCTTTAGAAGATTGATGTCGTCTCGTTCCATGATTTCTCGTACGAGGTGGTAGCACCGCAGAATGTGCTTGGTGCGGTGATGAGCTTTAGGCTCCTTAGCTTGAGCAATGGCTCCAGTGCTGTCACAATACACCGAAACAGGACCATCTAGGGAAGGTGCCACCCCAAGCTCTCCAAGAAACTTCCACAACCATATAGCTTCCTTTGTTGCATCTGATGCTGCAATATATTCTGCTTCGCATACCGAGTCTGCAATAGTTGGCTGCTTGGAACTTTTCCAGTAGATCGCTCCTCCGTTCGGGTAAATACAAACCCTGACACACTCTTGCTATCATCTCTATCTGACTGGAAACTGGAGTCAGAGTACCCCTCAAGTTTCAAGTCAGGTTCTCCATAAATCAGCCATTGATCTTTAGTATTTCTCAAATACTTAAGGATGGACTTAACCACCTTCCAATGCACCTCACCTAGGTCAGACTAGTATCTGCTCACTACTCCTAGTGAGTATGCCACGTTTGGTCTAGTACAAGTCATAGCATACATGATAGAGCCTACTGCAGAAGCATAAGGTACTCTACTCATGCGCTCTCTTTTCTCAGGAGTTGTCGCACAATCCTTCTTGGAAAGAGTAATTCCAGAACCTATCGGAAGATAGCCTTTTTTGAAATTTTCCATGCTGAACCGTTTCAGCACGGTGTTAATATACGTAGACTGAGACAATCCCAAAAGCTTCTTAGATCTATCTCTATAGACCTTCATACCTAGTATGTAAGAAGCTTCACCCAAGTCCTTCATGGAGAACTGAGATGATAACCAGACCTTTATTCCTTGTAATGCTGTGACATCATTCCCGATTAAGAGAATGTCGTCAACATACAGTACTAGGAATAAAATCATAGAACCATTAACCCATTTATAGATGTACGGTTCTTCTCCGTTTCTAATGAAGCCGTACGATTTGATACACCTATCAAACCGTAAGTTCCAACTTCGAGACGCTTGCTTGAGTCCATAGATGGACCTCTGTAACTTGCATACCTTTGATTCATCTGTGGATGTGAACCCTTCAGGCTGTATCATATACATCTCCTCTTCCAGCTCCCCATTTAGGAAAGCGGTTTGGACATCCATCTGCCAGATCTCGTAATCAAAATATGTTGCCAAAGCAAGCATGATCCGAATGGACTTGAGCATTGCCACAAGGGAGAAAGTCTCGTCATAATCGATATCATATCGCTGACGATACCCCTTGGCAACCAGACGGGCTTTATAAGTCTCTACCTTCCCATCTGTGCCCCTTTTCCTTTTGAAGATCCATTTACACCCGATGGGTTTTATTCCTTCAGGCGGATCAACCAATGTCCAAACATTGTTGATTTCCATGGACTCCATTTCGGATCGCACGGCTCCAAGCCATGCCTCAGAGTCAGATCTCAGAAGAGCATCCATATAGGTGATCGGATCCTCATTGTTCTCATCGAGCTCAATGAGATCGCCGTCCTGGACCAAGAAACCGTAGTATCTATCCGGCTGACACGGTATTCTACCGGATCTCCTAATGGGTTCTGGGTGTGATTCAATCACAGCTGGTTCTACGATGTCCTTAGAGTGTGCAGGTTCTTCTATTGGCTGAACTTCATCAAGTTCAATCTTAGAGGCTATAGTTCCTTCTCCAAGGAACTCCTTTTCCAAAAAGATAGCTCTAAGAGCAATGAACACCTTTTGTTCATTCTCCAAATAGAAGAAATACCCTTTGGTTTCCTTAGGATAACCAATGAATAAACATCGATCAGACCTAGGACCAAGTTTGTCTGAGTCTAAACGCTTTACGTAAGCCGGACAACCCCAGACCCGAAGGTGTGAGATTGAGGGTTTACGTCCAGTCCACATCTCATACGGAGTGGAGACAACAGACTTAGTTGGAACATCATTTAATAAGTAACAGGCTATCAGAAGCGCATATCCCCAAAAGGATAGCGACAAAGTTGCAAAACCCATCATGGATCGAACCATGTCCAACAAGGTTCGATTCCTCCTTTCGGACACACCATTCAACTATGGTGTTCCTAGAGGAGTCCACTAAGAGAGAATTCCATTCTCCTCAAGATATGTCAAAAAAATACCAGATAAGTATTCACCACCTCAATCAGATCGAAGAGTTTTAATATTTTTTCCAGTTTGCTTTTCTACTTCATTACGGTATCGTTTAAACATTTCAAACGACTCAAACTTATGTCTCATAAGAAAGACATAACCGAACCTTGAAAAGTCGTCTGTAAAAGTAATGAAATATTTGTATCCTCCTCTGGCACTAACTGTCATCGGTCCACATATATCAGTATGTATTAGACTTAGAAGTTCTGTAGCTCGTTCACCTTTTCCAGTAAAAGGTGACTTGGTCATTTTACCAAGTAAACAGGATTCACAAGTGGACAGTGATTCAGAATCACTGACCTCGAGGAGTCCATCTCCTCGCATCTTGTTTATCCTATTTTGATTAATATGACCTAGCCTACAGTGCCAAAGATACAAATCGTTGACATTATCTAACCTTGGGCATTTGCTAGAAGTGTACATTACACTAACAGGCCTTGATAGTACATATATGCCATTATTTAATCTAGCTTTCATTATCACAGAGTTATTCAAAATAACATTGCAAAAATCTCCCTTTATTGATAGTTCAAAACAACAATTGGCCAAAAGGCCTACAGAGATTATGCACATAATGAAACTAGGACAATAGTGACAGTCGACTAGTTCGTCAATACAAGACTCAAAGACAAGACGCAGGACTCCGACCGCCAGTACTGGAACACGATTTCCATTCTCGATGCTCAGAAACTGTTCTCCATCTTCAAATCTTCTGCTAACTTGAAGTCCCTGTAATGAATTACAAACATGAATTGGACTACCAGTATCCAATACCCAGTTAACAGTATCAACAATTGAGTAATTACAAGGTTTTATCATATAAATACCTTGTTCAGCAGACTTTTGCTTCCTCGGCCTGTTCGGATCAAGGGACGCAATATAAAGAGGACAGTTCCTCTTCCAGTGTCCCTTCTTCTTGCAGTAGAAGCACTCTGCAGAAGACTGATCAGCCTTATACTTCCTGGTCTGACTAGGGCCAGGAGCATTCTACACCTTCTTTCCCTTCTTATTTATTTTCTTCTTCCCTTTCTTAAAGGGACGACGACCTCTATTTCCTCCCACTAAATTCACCACCCCCTTATTCAGTTGGTGGTCTTTCTCGAAAGTCTGCAGCAACCCCAAAAGACCATGGTAGTTGACTGCAGGCTTGTTCATTCTGTAATGATCGAGAAAATCAAGATAGGAGGAGGGAAGAGAATTCAGGATCGCATCCTTGCCGAGCTGCTCGTGCAAGGGGCATCCGAGTTTGCCCAACTTTTCAATCAACTCGATCATGTACAATACATGATCAGTGACTGAACCACCATTCGGCATCTTGGAGTTGTAGATGGCACAAGACACTTTGTACTGTTCTACATCATCCGGGGTGCCAAAGGATTCCTTCAACTTTTAAAGGATTTTATCAGGTTGGGCCTCCTCAAATTTGCGACTGAATTTGTTGTTCATCACCGCTAACATAATGCAACGGACAGTAGTCCGATCAGAGACCCACTTCAGATAAGCATCTCTGACCACACTCCGTGCATTAGCGAGAGGGATTTCAGGTGCCGGATCCGTTATCACATAGAGGATCCGTTCATGCTCCAAAATGATTCTCAATTTTCGATACCAACTATCGAAGTTGTGACCTTTTAACTTCTCGTTATCAAGAAGTGACCGGAGCGATAAGTTTGAAGACATCTGAAAAGAAAACAAGACCACATTAGTGTATGAATTAATTTTAACCAAAAGGCTTGGACTTTAGTCTAAAGGTTTCTCCCACTAATTTTTTAAGATTGGTAGCCTCTAACTCCAATCCATGAAAGCACTTTTTCAAGTGGGTACTGAAATCCAATAGGCCTCGCATGAGCCCGACTTTGGCCGGCTCATCCATACGAGCCTAAAGGTAGGTTTGTAAACCAATTGCTTCCCTAAACAATTTTCAGTATTTTATTTTGCCCCATATAACACCCCAATCGGCCTTGGGGCCTCCTATTGCGGGTCTCTGGTTAGGTCCAACCATTAAAATGACAAATCCAATGCTTCCAGCTAACTAAAGACCAAGCCCGACTTTGGCCAGCCCTCCTGGTCCCGTTAAGGAGGTTGCACTGAACCATCATTGATCATATAGAAATTCCAGTCGCCGGATGTACACCCGTTCTTTGGAACTGCCGATGCACACCAAGCTAGTGGACACATTTCTAACTGACTTAATGGGAGGCTAAGACACTGTCAACACCTTGACTTAGTCTTTTTAAGGACCTAATAATTTTAGAGGATTTTTAGTTGTGACAGAAGAAAAAGACAAGGACATGGATCATCCTCCCACTGAATCAATCAGATTCCAGGAGGGTTGATATGAATCAACTAACGATCCATGGGCACCTATAGATCAGTCAGACCGATCAACCTGGGTGACATGGGTTAACTCGAGTTATTGAGCTTTTCCAATCAGTTCTGGTCGACTCGACTAGCCAGGTAAGTGAGATCATGGGTGAGTATCCGCCATTAACCATCTTTCCTTGACACAAACCAAGTTGGCTAGGAAAGAGGTAGCCTCATACAACCATGATCACAATGCCAAACCTACATCGACACCAGTCGGTTTACCAGACTCGATTAGACTAGCCTAAAGACTCGGGCGTCCACTAAGCCACTAATTGGATCCATTTTAGATGAACAGATCAACTAATCTAACTATTAGATAGTTCTAAAGAAGGACCTTAATCAACTTTTGATTAATCATCTTTTATCCGGTTCAACTAAACCTAGGTGTAACCCAGTTAAGGACCCAATTAGAGAACTAACCCAATTAACCCAAAATGGCTTATTCATGTCAAATTAGATTTCATAAACCTAATAATTTAATAAGCCAAATTCTTAATTAAAATAATTTTTAATTAAGTCTTTATGTAAAACAATTTTACATAACAAAAATCATGCATCAATATATTTTACAAATTTTATATCCAATATAAAACATGCCTAAAAACATGCCAATTTCATGTATCAAAAATTAAAACAATTTTTTAATTTTATATCCTTTAAGGATCCTTCTGAAAAGGCCAACACAGACGATCCGTATCATGTCAAAGACACACGGTCGTGGTGAAGGTCTCAACTAGGTTCCAAAAAGAATTTGATACACTCATTGATTAAACTATTTAATCTACATACATGCATACATGAATAAATTACACCTGTAACCTGGCTCTGATACCACTGAAGGAAACAGGGTGTAGGTGGTTTGACAAGATCCTACGCTAGGCATGCAAACAGCTATGCGAGCAGAATGGATTTTAAAATAATTTTTAAAAATCACACAGCGAAAAACTGCTCCGCCCAGAAATCTAATCTATTCAAGTTGCATGTATTAAAATAGGCATGTAACAAAGCATATAATATTTGTAAAATATATAAATAAATACATTTATTTATGCATGATAAAAATATAATTTTTCATACCTTTATTCCACCGGGAATAACTCTGGAATATCTGCTGGAATAGCTAGGATAACAGGAATAACTTTATTCCTGTTGTCTTCTTCCTTTGGACGTTTGGGAGCTCTGTTTTTGCTCTTCAAAACAGCGACCAAACGGCAAAGTCCGGAGCTCCTTTTCCTCCCGAATCGAAGCAGCGGCAAGGGAGAATGATCTTCTTCGATTTCCAACCAAAATCTGCAAGAAAAACACAATGTATAGGGTGTACAAAATCACCCAAGTTGCTGCCAAAAAAACACTACTGCAGAAAAACAGCAGCCTTCTTCCTTGCATTAGGAGCGGCAGCAATGAATCCGGCTCGACCCTCTCGCTCCCAGGAGTAAAGGAATACTCCCTCTAGAGGGGAGACATGCCGGAGGTTCTCCGATCCTTCTCCACGTGCGGTGCTAGCTGCTGGAAGAGGACACAGTCACAGGTAAGTTGCAACAATCTTTCTTTTGCTGCAGAGCAGAATTTGAGCACTTCAAAGAGGGGATTGATGCCTTGTTTCTCTCCCTCACACACCCAAATCCCAGCCCAAGGAACACTCAATGGAAGCAAGGTTTGAGCTCTCAAAAAAAAGGAGAACACTCAGCCTCTCAAAGAAGACCACGCCCTGGTTGCTGTTGCACGGTGTAAAGAACACTATTGCTGAAACAGGGGCTGCAGAAATATATAAAGAGCAGCAAGGAGGAGGGAGTTGGAGAGGCTGGGAAAGCCAAGCGGCAGTAGCTGCCGTTCACCCATTAAATAGCCAATAAACAGGGATTAAATAGGATGGGTGGAGGGAGGAGAAGAGACGCCCAGCGACTTTTGGATGAAGGGTTTTGGTCGTTTGAGCTTCCAATGCTTGGGGTCCAACCAGCAACGTGTAAACATTTACACGATAAAAGGAACACCGGTTCAAAATCGGTCAAAGCAAAAAATGGTCCAATCCCTTGGTCCAAAAACTGGTCCAATTAAAAGGGGTTCAATTCCATTTAGTTGGTTCAAGCCCAAAGAATTGGGTTCAATTGGTTCACAACCAATTGGAGGCCGAAATGAACTCCGAATCAGTTCAAAACTGATTCAAAAAAATCCTGGCACAGTCCTGGTCAGCCGAGAATAATTTTCGGTTGATGCGGACAAGGGCAAGATAGGGAAAAGAGTGCTCAAAAATACTGTGACCATAAAATCGAGACGATTTCCAATCGTAATCGGTATCCGGATCAGAGAGTAATCCTTTGTGGCATGTGACCTCATAGGTTCGAACCTAAACGGTAGCACTAGAACAATTCTTGTACCAGCACAGGAAACTATCTAGCAATGGGTCCCGACGTCCGGATAGGTCGAAGATGCGGGAGCAAACTATCGAACCTCTGGTATATGGTTACCTTATAATTCATCCCTTTGACCTCTAATGCTCAGGACGACTGAGATTTGGCTGCCAACCTAGACAGAGTCAGTCCACTACGTGTCTCAACCTCGCAAGCCCAGTGACTCTTCACTAGGGCTACCTCGGCCGAGGATTTGCTAAATTGAGATACCGCGAGACATTCAATCCAAACTGTTTGGACAGGTCAATTCCATCTTGGTCCATCACTGCTCCACAAGTACTTGCCTATACCCAGAAACCTTCCATCACCGGATTAAAAATTCGGGTAGTCCGGCACCAAAGCACAGGGAGTTGCTTGCAAGCTACCATGATGACCTCAGGTCAGAGGGACACATACACCCATATCCAATCATGAGTTTCCCTTTGGCAGAAAAGGGGCTGCATGGAGTCACGTTCAATGAGATATCACATATCCCACTTGCAGATCACATCAGTGTCATCCCACTTGCAGATCACATCAGTGTCAACACACTCATTTGGTCAAGAGGACAATCAAACGATGTGAACTGCAACAACCTATACTTGATATATTGCCATCCAGTATAATATATCCTTTGGTTGGGAACAGGGTTTAAGGACTAGTCGATACATCCTCTCTGTATCGAATCAGTGTAGTCCTAAGGACTTCATCACATGGAAAGAGCTCATTTTAGGGAAAAACAATATGTGATGAGCTTCCAAAAATAATATTTTATTAATTCATAAAAAGAATACAATACTCAGCACAACCGCCTACAACCCAGGCAATTGGCTTTGGGACACAATTCCCAACATTAGGTGTATTCTAGTTCAGACCAAGAAGAATGAGGACTGGCATAGGACAAAATCTTACAGACCTTCATCAAGCTAGGAGATAAAGTGTGCAAGATTATTATAAATGATGAAAGTTGTGTGAATGCCATATCTCCAATGCTGTTAAGAGCTTAGGCTTACCCACTGTACCACTTCCCAGCCCATATAATGGGGCAGGCACCAGAGCCAAAAGAAATCGACCGGCTGAACCCACATCCCTGTGGATCACCTGTGATAAAACTTTGAACCCAACCCTATTTACCATGTAAATATTTGATTTTAAATTCTGTTATTTTTGGTTTAGTTAGGGTAAAACCTTTTTACAAACTATAATTAGGGTTTTGTTTATTTTGAGGTAAAACCCTTTTTACCAAGTTGAGTCGCAACCCCAAACCCTATTTACCTAATTGGGATCTTAGTGGTCCAATTTAATTATCCCTTTTTACCAACTTTAATTGGGTTTTTATTTGAAAGCCTAATTAAGTATGGTTGGTTCAATTAGTTATTAGTTGGTTAAATCATGTGGTTAGTTATTCATTGAGTCCATGTAATTAGTTGATTCATTAAGTTCTGTATTACGAGAGGGGACCTAAGACAACATCCCATGTGCACCTAATTGAAGACTCAAGACAATCCATGTGCTAGCCCAAGTCACAACCTCTTCTTGGCGCCATTTTTCAAGGATTTGGACATCAACACATGTCATTGGGACAACACCATTTGGACATTTCATTTTGGGACAAGAACACATGCCATGTCACTTTTGTTTGGACATCCCACATGCCATGTGTTTTATTATTTTTGGTCGGCCAAATGAAGGCAAGATTGGCGCCACTTAAAGTTAAGATAAGTAAAAGGACTCCCCAAGTTGGTGCCCTCCCACTCAAATGTTCTATGCCAAAATCAAAAGGAGCTGGCCAAGCAATTTACTTCTTCTTGTCGGCCACTTCAAGGAGAATCCCAAGGTATTTGCTCTCTTAAGGGAAGAACATTCAATGGTCTTCTACTTCAAGAGTTTCAAGCAATTAGGATGGAAGCTGCTTAAGTCTCCTAAACTCAAGAGTTTCACCAAAACTCTTAAGTCTTCTTCAATCCAGACTGAGGAGTCCCTCACCTGCAGACAACCATATTATCCAGATTCTAGAGTCTAGCATCAAAGGCCAAGTGATGAAGCATCTTGACCTCACATCAAGCCACTTCATCAATCCAACACTTGGGCACCCAAATGAGATAAGAAGCTTCAAAATTTTGCCCACTTTGAATTGAGTCCAGATCGGCCCAACAAGTAGAGTCCAAGACACCCAAGAGCAGGATTCTAGGAGTTGTAGTCCAAGGGAGAACAAGACTAGTATTTGTGTCCCTTACGTCACTGGTTGGGAGTCTATAAATATCCCACCAGCCCTCCTTGTAATTCATCAATTATTCATCAATATACAATAAAATTCTGTCAAATTTTTTTCTTTGCTGTGTGCATCACGGGTGTGAGGCCCTACTTCTCCAGCTGTCAAGAAATCCAAAACCACCATTTCTAAACCTTACCTTCCTTTTATTCATTCCTTTCATTTGTTGCTTCGTAATTCATTTTTCTTTGTTGAGTGTGCAGGTGATCAAGAATCGAAGCTAGGTTTTCTTGCCTCCAAACTAGCATCGCTCAAAAGATCGGAGCCTGGAATCAAATTCTTGAAACCCTTACCGTGAAGATCTTGAGAGTCCCGTTAGATCCAATTCAGAGGAGCGTATCTTCATTAGTAAAATCTAAACTTATTCCCTCCTCATAATTTTTGACTCATTGAATAAATAACCTTAGTTTACGGTGGTTTCTCAACCACCAAGTCCTATTTTTCGTAGTAACTTTGTAGGCTTACTTGCGAGCAAATACTAGAACTAGTTTTCTATTCTGTCTCCTTTGAAGTCTTCTTTAAAATCTGAAAAATAAAAAAAATTAATTTTTAATTTTTCTTTGTTAATTAGTTATTAATTTCTGTAATTTAGTTTTGGTTTACTATCCCACATCAGTTTTGGTATCAGAGCCAGGTTAAACTAGGGTTTAATCTATTGTGCTGAAATTTTTTGCAACTAGTTTCTCTTTAAGTACTCGGATCGGGTGCTTCACCATGGTCGTCCGGTCATAGAAAAAAGTAGGGCTACAAGACCCTCACAACCCATTCAAATGGGATTTCCTATGGTGTGTAGGGGTGCCGCTGTGAATTGACCCTTGAAGAAGAAAACAAAGAGATAGGCATCTTTAGGTTTTAATTTCTACATCTTAGCTATCTTAGTATATAATATGTTCTTTTAATTATTTCTACATGTAAGAAACTCATAAAAATCTGATTTTTATTTTGATGGATTCAATATAATTGAAAGTATTTTTTAAAATTTTCTCATGAATTATTTCAATCTATATGTTTTTTTTCTGCCAAAATACTACCTGAGAATAGTTCTGCCTATTTTTTAGCAAAGCTAATTTTAGCAAGTTTAGGGTTCTTTTGGTAATTTTTTTTGAATATTTTAATATTTACTCCATATTAGATACTTATCTATAGAATATATCCTTGTTTAAAAAAAAATATTATTAATTTTTATTTTTTTCTATTTTTGCTTATTTGCATATTAGGGTTTCATCTTGTGTGAGCATCATTTAAACCTAACCTTAAAGGCATTCAATATCTATATAAGGAAGGAATTTCATCACCCTTCCTTAGCTTACAATCACCACCTTTGCATCGGTCCTAGCCCTAATTAAAATTAATTAGACTTAATTTGCTCTAGTGAGCTAGGAACACCAACAGGTCAGGTTCTATGTATTGTGTGTAAGCTAGTGCACCCAATCCTTTGATTATCACTTGAACCTGGTGTCTAAGGCTAGAGGTCCAGAGTCAAACACCCCAAGCAGTTTCATGGTTTATAATTAGGACCCTGCGAGAGCAGGGGGAGCCTCCCATGAACCCACCTCTTAACTGGCCAGTGGATAGGGTAATTATTGAATTGGCTATAATTTGAGCTGACCCATTCTACTTGAGCTCTAAGTCTAGGAAACCCTTGTCCGAGTCGAGTTTTGTGTGATTGCATTGCATGGAAACTAGGTCAGGAATACCCTATCAGCCTGCTCAAACCCAATCCAATCCACCCATGGACCCTAATATGGAAAATTTTTTGAGAACAATAACTGATCAACTTACTTAGCTTACTACAAGGTTTGACCAAGTGGAAGAGAGGCTAGGTAATCTTGAAGAATCCCATGCAACTAGATTAGATCCTGAAACACCTAGACCCATTCACCCAGGTCAAAGTCCTGAAACCCCTAGACCCGCTCCTCTAGGTCAAAGCTCTGATATGCCTAGACCTATTCCCTCAATTCCTCGAGCCCAACTCACTCCCCCAGATCTAAGAGGTCAATATAGGGAACCCGCTTACCCAGGTCCAAAAGCCCAACATAGGAAAATTACTCCTAACCCAATTCCTAGGTGCCACACCCCTGATGTGAATGTCCAGGAAGAAAGGATTCTTAGGAGCATTCAATTAGACGTACCAACATTTGAGGGTAGTTTAGATCCTAAGATCTATACAGATTAGGAGAGTGATATAGACCAGTACTTTGAATGGAACAAAATGTCGAAAGAGAGAAAATTCAAATTTGCCAAGCTTAAGCTAGTCCGACAGGCTAGATTGTACTGGAAAAATGTAGAACGACTGAACCGATAGAGAGGTGACCTTCCTATTGGTACATGGCGAGCCATAAAGGTAAAGCTTAGGAAGAAATATCTACCATTCTTAAATGAACAAAAATTATTAGATCAATGGCAAAAATTAACTTAAGGAAATAGATCAATAGTTGATTATATTGGCAAATTTGATGAATTTGTTATGAGATGTAATGTAGTCGAGTCTGAAGCTATCACCTTGTCGAGGTTTAGAGCTGGCTTGCATGAAGATATCTAGAGAGAGTTATTCTTAAGGAAAGTCAATGATTTGGAACAGGCTTACCAGATTGCTAGGGATTGTGAACGTTTCTAGAGAAGACCTGTTACCTATAGACCTGAATCAAATAGGTTTAATACCCCTGGAACAAGGCCTAGCCCTAATTAATTTCCACCTAGCCGACCTAATCCTACTTCTAACTAGTTCGTAGAGAAGATAAAGGAAAGGCACTCATGGTCCCTAGAGATAGGAATCAAAATACCGTATGTTTTAAGTGCCATAAAATGGGTCATTTTGCTGCTGACTATCCTGTTCGAGCATTACATATAAGTGAATGTGAGGAGGAGAGTGTAACGAATGTAGAAGAATTTGAAGAGGAAGTTTATGAAGCTGAGGAAGACTTGGTAGAAGAGTATGAAGGTGATGAAGAGCCCATAGAGTCATCTAACCTACTAGGTGTAGTTAGGTGTATTCTAGCTCAAACCAAGAAGAATGAGGACTGGCATAGGACAAATATCCTACAAACCTTTATTAAGCTAGGAATAAAGTGTGCAAAATAATTATAGATAGTGGGAGTTATGTAAATGCAATATCTACTAATGCTGTTAAGAGCTTAGGCTTACTCACAATTCCATATCCTAGCCCATATAAGGTATCCTGGATTGACGCTACATCAATTTCTATTAGGTTACAATGCCAGGTTTGATGTGGAACAAGGGGGTTAGGGCTAGGGATGCAGGATGCCAATAAGGATGCTTACGATGCAAAGGAATTCTTTTAGGGTTTATGATTTTTTTTTTTTTTTTTTTTTTTTTTTTTTTTTTTTTTTTATGTTTCTTGTTGTTCTTCTTCGTTGTTTAGGGTTTTGATTCCCGATCACAAGCAAAGATAAGAAATATGAAGAGCAGTAATGGAAGCTTACGCTAGCAGTTCAAAGCCCTAAAAGTAAGAACGAGAACAGGACCCCGGGATTAAGAAACCCTGGTAGGACTAGCTCAACCTACAATATCTACTTAGGAGATAAAGAGAAGGCAAACCTCAAACTTTTGAAGCACCCGGTGCAGAGATCGATCAACTCGGCAGATGCGGCCTGGATGCCCGAGCAGTCGAACCCGTGGGAGCTCTGGCTTTGGGTCTGGAGGTCGCGATGGCAAAGCTGACTGTCTCCAATGCTCGAGATGCCAGGGAGGACCTTTAGGCAAACAAAAGAAAGGTTAGTAGAATGTGGAGACGTACGGAAAGGAATTGAACTGGAGTTGGGAAGGGGCTTCGAGCCCGACATCCGGCTAGATTCCAAAGTCGAAGTTGGAGATAACTTGGGGCCTCGCACCCCATGACATCCCGGAGGATGAAGGAATGTGGCCTCACACCATGCGACGTCCTGGAGGATGAAGGATTCGTGACACCCTAGGGCGACGGACAGGTGGCCTCGCACCACTCGACGTCCCTGGGGACGAAGGCAATTCCACTCGAACCTAGCCCAAGAGACAATGGTTGGAGGGTGGAAGAAACTCAAACTTTCATGAATCACTCAATCATTCTTTCATTCATTCATTCATTCATTCATTCATTCTTTTGTATAATGGAGGGGGTTGGGTCCTTTAAATAGGCACCCAAGGCCCATTTTGAAATTCAAATGCAAGAATACAAAATTTCTTCTTCTTTTTCTTGAATGGGCATGGCATGAAGCAAGGCTAGGAGGAGGGATCATGGTGCCTTGAAGTTGGAAAGAATCTTCATTGTTTCGGAAAAAGACATGAAGAGGGGCTTGTAGCATGGCTTATGTTCTTCTTCCTTCCTTTGTTGCACACCCTTTCTTTGGTATAAGGCTTGACATGGGGAGTGTGTCCTTTGACCTTCCTTCCTTGTAAGAACATTTTGGGAAGAAAGCTTGGAAGGGGGCTTGCTTTGAGGCTTGGATTCTTCAAGGATCTCCAACGCCCTCTTTTGATGGAACAAGGCATGATGTGGGGGAGGGAAGAGGGGGATGGTGTCTCTTCCTTCCAATGTTGCCCAAGGCGTGTGGAAAGCATGAGGATGCCACTTTGTTTCCCT
Source organism: Areca catechu (assembly GCA_021397845.1). Lineage (NCBI taxonomy): Eukaryota > Viridiplantae > Streptophyta > Magnoliopsida > Arecales > Arecaceae > Areca > Areca catechu. The sequence continues at coordinate 69,294,281 of CM038053.1, forward strand.
TCTTGGATGCCCAAGTGGCAGCTGATGTGGCGCCACGTAGGTAGCTGAGGTGGCACCTGAGTTGGCATTATCCCAAGTGGAAGGGGTGGGTTGGCCCACCAGAACTTGATTTGGTGAAGATAACCAGAGTGACTTCAATTAGGCTTGGGCCTAGACCAAACTCAGACACGAACAAATACAGGACTCATGAACTAACTTGACCCAAATTGGTCAAGGTACTGGACTAAACAAACTTTGACAAGAACTTATGAAATTGCTTTGGCTCAAGGCCTTATTACAGGACTCATAGAAGGGGGAACCCTAATCTGAGATCCATAGAGGGTTGAGGAGCCTCTATCAGATCCTGGTGCCCACACCAAGGTCCCAGTCCAAATTCAATCCTACCAAGAGAAGGTATGGTGTGACATGATTCCAATGGGGGTTAGTAGCATTATATTAGGCAGACCATGGTTATATGACCATGATGCAACCCTCTTTGGCCGATCGAATTCATGTTCATTTAAACACCATGAAAAGAGAATTGTGCTCAACTCGACCCAACCCAAAGACAATACTAAAAGAGGGTCTTGTCATTTGAAGGAGAAAGAACCCAGATTGAACCTAATTACTACTAAGGAGTTAGAACATGAAATCACTGAAGGTTCAATAGTCTGGATGCTGACTGCCAAAGAAGTTCATGATGAACCCCTAAAAGAACACCCTAAGGAAATTAAAGAGTTTCTGGAAGAATTTAAGGATGTGTTCCTAGAAGACCTCCCTGATTGTTTGCCTCCATTAAGGGACATTCAACATGCCATAGACTTAGTCCCAGGAGCTACCTTGACAAATTTACCTCATTATAGGATGAATCCTACTGAGCATAAGGAATTACATAGGCAAGTTGAGGATCTTCTTAGGAAAGGATTTATCAAGAAAAGTTTGAGTCCATGTGCTGTTTCAACCCTTTTGACTCCTAAAAAGGGTGGCACTTGGTGTATGTGTGTAGACAGTAAAGCCATTAATAAGATTACAATGAAGTATAGGTTTTCCATACCCCAACTTGATGACATATGAGACATGATGGCTGGTGCTACCATATTTTCAAAGATAGACCTTAAAAGTGACTATCATCGGGTTAGAATTAGACCTGGGGATGAATGGAAAACTGCATTTAAGACCAAAGATGGCTTGTACGAATTGTTAGTAATGCCTTTTGATTTATCTAATGCACCTAGTACTTTTATGAGGATTATGACTAAGTATTAAAATCATTTATTGGAAAATTTATGGTAGTATATTTTGATGATATCCTCATATATAATAAGACTAAAAAAAATCACTTAGACCATCTTCAGCAAGTTTGTCAAGTACTTAGAGGAGATAATCTTTATGCGAATTTGAAGAAATGTAGTTTTATGACTTCAAGGATTATTTTCCTAGGTTTTGTAGTAACTGTTGAAGGAGTATCAGCAGACCCCGAGAAGATCGAATCCATAGTTGAGTGGCCTATCCCTAAGAATATTCATGATGTTCAAAGTTTTCATGGATTAGCTACTTTCTATAGGAGATTTATTCAAGGGTTTAGTACGATAGTTGCACCTATTACAGACTGTATGAAGAAAGGAGCATTTGACTGGTCAAAGGAAGCCAATTGGGCTTTTGAAGAGATTAAGAATAGAATGACCCAAGCCCTAATTCTGAGGTTACCCGATTTTTTGAAAGTCTTCGAGGTTGCTTGTGATGCCTCGGGGATAGGAATTGGAGGAGTCTTGAGTCAAGAGAATCACCGATTGCTTTCTTTAGCGAGAAATTGAATGATGCTAAGTTAAAATACTCTACTTATGATAAGGAACTATATGTAGTGGTTCAAGCACTTAGGTACTGGAGACACTATTTGCTATCACAAGAGTTCATATTATATTCTAATCATGAAGCTCTTAGGTTCTTTAACTCACAAAAGAAGTTGAATGCTAGGCATGGACAATGGGTTGAATATATACAGGCCTATACTTTTGTTTTAAGACATTAATCAGGTATTGATAATAAAGTTGCTGATGCATTGAGTAGGAGATTTATGCTCTTGAATTATGTTAGCACTAGAGTAGTCGGATTTGAGAAATTGAAAGATGAGTATGAGATCTATGATGATTTTGGTGAAATCTATAATGCAATTAAGCAAGGATCGACTAGTTCATATAGTGAGTAAACAATTCAAGATGGATACCATTTTAGGGAGAGTAAGCTATGTATTCCAAACACTTCACTTAGAGACTTCTTAATTTGGGAAACACATGCTGGAGGCTTCGCTGGACATTTTGGTAGAAATAAGATAATCTTAACACTAGAAGACCAATTCTATTGGTCGAGTCTTAAGAGGAATGTCGCTCAAATTGTAGCTAGATGTAGAACTTGTGTTGTTACTAAACAACAAAAGCAGAACACTAGCTTATACACCCCTCTTCTTGTACCAGATTGTCCTTGGCAGGATCTTAGCATGGACTTTGTCCTTGGATTACCTAAGACCCTAAGGAAAAATGATTCTATATTTGTAATGATCGATAGGTTTTCAAAGATGGCACATTTCTCTCCTTGTTCCCAAATCTATGATGCTTCTAAGGTAGCTAAGCTATTTCTGAATGATGTAGTTAGGTTGCATGGTTTACCTAGGACAATAGTTTCTGACAGAGATGTCTGATTCACTAGTTATTTCTAGAAAACACTCTGGAACCTATTAGGGACGAAACTTAAGTTTTCCACATCTTATCACCCCCAGACTGATGGCCAGACAAAAGTTGTGAATAGAAGTTTAGGAAACTTGCTGAGAAGTTTAGTTGGAGAGCATACTGCCAATTGGGATCTATTACTATCTAGAGCTGAATTCGAATATAATAGTTTAGTAAATATGATGCAGGATGACTCTAAGATTGCTAAAGATGTAGGAAAATAGTAAAACTAATTTATTTATATTTTTTTATAATTTAATTTGCAGTCTAGATTTCTAAAATTAAGTAAGAACTAGCATAAGGAATAACAATGCAAAGAATCATCGTATCGCAGGCAAACTCATGCAAAATAATAAATTCCAGGACCCGAGAATTGAGAAACTCCCAGATTAGGATAGCTTAGCTTCATCAAATCAAAATTTAAAAGAAGGGAATGATGTTACCAATCAGTGTTTTGAAGAATCTGCAATTGAAGGGGTCACACATCTCTTAGATTGATGCCTGGAAGATGAAGCTCAGTTCCCTTGATTAGATGGCTGATTTGGGTAGTCCGGGAGGCAAGGAAAGCCTCCTCTGGGGAGGTGAAAGATCTTGGGGATCCAACAAAACATCAAGGGTCAATCAAAATAGCATTTAAGTAAAAGAAAGAACTAGGGTTTAGAAAGAATCAGGTTAGGGTTTAGAAGCTGGGCAGCAAGGAAACAAATGAAGCTGTTGATCTGGGGCTTCTTCAAGGCTGCTCCTCAAGGATGTGGCTGATGCTTGTAAGCTTGGTTTGCTGCTATGGGCATGGAGGATTGCAAGGGGTGGTCGGCCAACACAAGAAAAAGGAACCAAACAAAATAAACACAAGCTTGCAAGCTCAAATAAATTTCACCAGGGTTTTTTTGATATCATGAATAAAAATTGCTTACGAAAAGGGGAGGGGTGGGGTATTTATAGAGTTCCCATGCCCTCTAACTAGGGTTACACACTTGGGTTACAAGTCCTCTCCTAGCTAGGTTAGAAAAATAAATCTTAAAACAATTAGGAGCATAAATCCCAACTAGGTTAGGATTTGACCTAGTCTTCTCCTTCTCCCTTCATGCTTTGACTGTTCCACTCAATGACACCTCTTGGACTTGGTCAATACTTCAAGGATGCCTAGGAGGGTGTGTTGGGATTCTAGGGGTTGCAAGGGGCCGGCCTAAAGGGGCTTGGCGCATGGGCTTGGGCCTCCTGGAAGCTACGGTGGACTAGTAGCCTGGTAGCAGGAATATTCAATGGAATCTTGCTTCTTTAGGGCTTGGGCTTGGCACCTGGGCATAATTTCCTTGGGCTGGAATGTAGGTGGACCTCTGGAATAATGGATGCCCTGGTTTAGGAATATGCTCTGGCATCTAGGTTGGAATCTGGGCATCTGGAGGATATATGGAAAGAATCAGGATTTCTGGAAGCATCTTGATCCTAGGTTGTCACACACAATCCAATGGGCTGATGTAGTGACCTCTGACTTTGGGATGTGGCCTGGTGGAACTTAAAAATAAGGTAACCTTTTCTCTTGTACAAAAATTGGGCTCATACTAGACTCATAACTGATGTATAGGGCTCAAAACCGGACTAAGGTTGAGGGTTGAGACAAATCAACTAACCTCAACTTATTACAGGACTCAATTACAAAACTTTCAAAACTTTAACACATGACTAATGGTGCGGGCACCAGACTCAAAAGAAGACTTCAGAGATCCATTTGGATCTCTGATTGACATTGCCCGAGAAATTAGGGTTTGTAATAAAGGTTGACCTGGTCAACCAGTTTATTTATTTTTATTTATTTCTTGAGTCACCATTTAAATTTTGTTGAGTCATGTTGACTCGGTGCAAGTCCCGATGTGGTTTCAATTTGGTCCAAAATGGTGCCACATTTGTCTTCCAATCAAATCAAGGTTCAAGCAAGTGGAGGCCACACTCCAAGCCACACGCCCAGCCACACTCCGAGCACACGCCAGAGTCTAGGAGGCGCCACAGAGGCATCCCAGTGTCATGGTCCCCACATCCAAAGAAGAAAAAAATCAAATTGGAAGCTAATTTAAAGGAGGCGCCCATACCTGCCATGTTTGTCCAAGCAAAGAAGGAAAGGGACTTCTCTTGGAGAAGAAATCAAAGAAGGACATCCAACCTACTCCTAATTGAAGTTCAAATCAAAATCAAAGAGCTTAACTTGGAGTGGAAGAAAAGAAGAAATGCCATAAGAAGAAGAGGACTCCAAATCCAAATCCAACTCCAAAGGAGGCGCCATAAAAATTCCAAAAAAATTCCTTTATGGCCGTCCCAATTTTTTTTGAACTCTTGGTCGGCCAAGAGAGAAGATTTTCTACCTAATCTAGAGGTTGGAGGAGTTTAGTCCCACATGGGAATTTGTACAAGCTTGGAGAAGATTTTAGGTCTATATAATAGACCTCTCTTTGTAACTTTGAAAAAATCAATGAAGAAAAATTATTTTTGCTATTCTCTTGTGTTGAGTAACCTAGGTTTCTCTTCTTCCGCACTATTCTAAGTGTTGAGCTCCGTGAGGGGGTAATCCGGGTTCCATTGGAGCCTTGAGGAGGTGAGAGATCTCCATCTTTATCCAAAACCCTAGGTTAGCCACTTAAAAATCCAAAACCCTAGCCGCCCTTCATTATTTTCAATCCATCGAACCCTAGCTCCTTCCATCTCCCACGGCCTCTCTCTCTCTACAAGTCCAGGCCATCCACCTTCATCCAGATCCAGTCCGGCTACTTCAGATCCAGAGCAAGTTCCAAGGAAAATCACATCAGCTTCCAGGAGAATCCAGTTTTTAGCAATTTCAATCTTCAAGTTCATCAACCTGGTAAATTCTTCCCTTGACTCTCTGATTCCATCAATTGTTTTTCTTCTCTTCCAGATCTTGAGTTCAGGAGAAGCCAACCCGCCAAAGGACCAGTACTGGAGGATCCATTGCGAAGAAATCTGAATCCGAGGATCCAACAATCTGCTCGGGAGAGTTCTTCCACCAAAATCTGTGAAGATCATTGTCTGGTTAGATAAACCATCTCTTCTCTTTATTTCTGTTCTGTTGAAAGTTCGGAGCGAAACCCTAGGTCTGGGAGTTTCTCAACCCCCAGCGATCCGTTGCTTCTGAACTACTCTGATAATTTAGTTTCCTTAAAATTGTGCTTTCAATTATCATATTAGTATCTTTCAATGTTAGGTTAACTTTTCTTTGATTTGAAGCCAACTTCTACAAACATATAAAAACAACAAAAAATTAGTTAATCTTAATTTACTTCCGCATCGCATCCCTTTATTTGTTCTGCATCATTTTTGGTATCAGAGCCCAGTCTAGGGTTTCTGATTTGCGTGCTTGCTTGTTTTGATTGTTTTCTCTTTTTATTTTGTCTGCTCGAAGTAGACTCCCCAGGACGTCCGGTCCTAGGAACTAAGCGAGGCGCAAGCCTCCTCCTCCCATTCCACGGGGTGTTCCTAGGGCGTGTAGGGGATCCATTAGGTTATAACTTCGTAGCAGGGATTATAAACGGGGAAGACAATCTAGTTGCAGCCCGTAATTACCCTGTTGTCTGAATTATTTATCCCTGCATAAAACTCCGAATTGCATGATTTTTGTTTTGTTGAAACCAGTATAATTGAACCTATTTTCCATAATTTTTCTATGACTTATTGGTTTCGGTAAAAATTCTGAGCATTAAAATACAGCAACTCTGTTTTTTGTGTTCTGCAATTCAATTCTTTTTGGAGTGATCATCTCATAATTTACTTAAGGGCAATTGAGCATCTAAGATAAGGGGAGGAGTTGATTACCTCTCCTTATCCCAAAACCACCATCCAATCATTCGAACCTAGACCTAATTTAAAATCAGTTAGACCTAATTTGCCCTAGTGGGCTAGGGACACCAATTGGTCGGGTCTAGGCTAGTGTTGAGTCAGTTTGCCGAGTTATTCTGTGTGTGCTTAGCACTCAGTGTCTAGAATGGTGGTTCAGGGATCCATTCCCAAAGGGCTTGTGTGCTGGTCCGCCTACCTGGCCAATCACTGATTGGTGTCTAGGATTGGCAATCAGGGACCTAACACTCCCCTTACACCTGCCTGGCTGAGTCCTGAGTTACTACAGGCTAGTTTGCCACTCTGATTGGGCATCTAGTTTGGACTCTAGGTCTAGTGATCCAGTAGTCGATTTAGTCTAGTCTCATTTTGTGTGCTTGCTTGAATCATCATGTCTACCAGAAACGGAGTGCCATATCAACCTGGTCAAACCCAACCTGATTTAGAGGCTATGATCAGAACTCTTACTGAAAGTATGGCTAAAATGAATCAGGATATGACAAACACTGTGGCCCAGTTTAGCGCACAAATTCATGAGGATCTTACCCAACTTAGGGACCGAGTCCAAGTACTTGAAGAACCTAGACATCGGAATTGGACTCCTGACCCCGATTTTAATGTGCCTCAACCTCACCCACATCAGGAGCCTAGAAGGCCTTTATATAGAGATCCTGAACCTAATCATAGGAGGCCTGACCCAGAGCCTGAAGATAGAGATGATAGGTTCATCAGGAACATCAAATTAGATGCACCCACTTTTGATGGTAGTCTGAACCCTAAGGTGTATTCTGATTGGGAGGGTGAGATGGACCAATACTTTGAGTGGTATGCTATGTCTGAGGAGAGGAAATACAAGTTTGCCAAGATGAAATTAGTGCGTCAAGCTAGGTTATACTGGGGGAACATTGAGCTAACCACTAGGAGACGGAATGTTGAGCCCATAACCACTTGGCAGGGTATGAAAAAAAAACTGAGAGATAAATACCTACCCATTTCATTCCAGCAAAACCTGTTAGACCAATGGCAAAACCTGAAACAAGGAAACCGATCTGTCTCAGACTACATAGCTACTTTTGATGAATACCTAATGAGATGTGATGTGAGTGAAGCCCACGAAGTCACTTTGTCTAGATTTAGGGCTGGACTGAGGGAAGATATCAAGAGAGAACTATTTCTGAGAGAGGTTACTGATCTAGACCAAGCCTACCAGATTGCACTGAACACTGAGAAATTTCAGAGAGGACCTATACCTTCTAGGGTTAGTGCCCCAATCCCAAGGAATGGACCTAGCCAAGTTATCCCTAGTAAACCTTTTCAGGGTACTTCTACCCCTAGGCCCATGGACAAAGGTAAGGCACCTGACACCCAGAGAACCCCTAGTTCAAATATCACCTGTTTTAAGTGTCAGAAACCAGGTCACATTTCCAGTCAGTGTACTGCCATAGCCTGTTTCAAGTGTCATAAGGTAGGTCATGTTGCTAGCCAGTGCCCACGGAGATCCCTTTACATAGAAGAGGGAGAGAATGATAATTCCGAGCCCAGTGAGGAATTTGAAGAAGAAGTTTATGAGGCCGGAATGAATTTGGTTGAGGAGTATGAGGGAGAGGAGGAACCCAATGAATCTGACCAATTAGGAGTTGTAAGATGCATCCTATCCCAGAATCTAGTTCAAGAGGATTGGCGTAGGACTAACATCCTACAGACTTTTCTTAAATTAGGGGATAAGGTATGTAAGATCATCATAGATAGTGGGAGCTGTGTAAATGCCATCTCTACTAGCACTGTCAAGATGTTAGGCTTAATCCCAGTTCCCCATCCCAACCCCTATAAGGTTTCTTGGGTAGATTCTACCTCCATACCCATCCAGTCTAGATGTCAAGTCCAAATCCAAATGCAATCTTATCACGAAAAGATTTGGTGCGATGTTTTACCCATGGGGGTGAGCAGTATAATTCTCGGAAGACCTTGGTTGTATGATCATGATGCCACCCTCTTAGGAAAATCCAATACCTGTGTCTTTAGTTTCAATGGGAAGAAGATTACGATCCATTCCGTTCCCCCTATGGACAAGGTAACTAAAGGAGCCGGTAAGGTTAAGGAGATGAAAACTGGAGTGAACCTAATCAGTGCTAAGGATCTAGAACAAGAAATTCATAGTGGTTCACCCATCTGGATGTTGACTGCTAAGGAACTTAGAACTTCGGAACCCTCAGAGCCTCCTCAAGAAGTTAAACCCGTGTTAAAAGAATTTGAGGATGTCTTTCCCGAGGATTTGCCAGACCACCTTCCACCTCTTAGGGATATCCAGCATGCCATAGATCTAATCCCAGGAGCGACTTTGCCCAACTTGCCCCATTACAGGATGAATCCATCTGAGCATGAAGAACTGCAAAAGCAGGTTGGAGAATTATTGAGGAAGGGGTTTATTAGAGAAAGTCTTAGCCCTTGTGCAGTCCCAGCCTTACTAACCCCAAAGAAAGATGGCACGTGGAGGACGTGTGTTGACAGTCGTGCCATCAATAAAATTACAATCAAATATAGGTTTCCCATCCCTAGACTAGATGACATGCTTGATATGATGGCTGGTGCAATGGTTTTTTCTAAGATTGATCTCAAAAGCGGCTATCATCAGGTTAGGATTAGACCCGGGGATGAATGGAAAACTGCTTTCAAAACTAAGGATGGTCTTTATGAATGGGTTGTTATGCCTTTTGGGTTGTCCAATGCCCCTAGTACCTTCATGAGAATTATGACCCAGGTACTTAGAGCTTTCATAGGAAAATTTGTGGTGGTCTATTTTGATGACATCCTGATCTATAGTAAGACCCCAGCAGATCACCTAGGCCACCTTAGCGCAGTCTGCCAAGTTTTGAGGAATGAGAGACTCTACGGTAATCTTAAGAAGTGTGAATTCATGACTAGTAGAGTTATCTTTCTTGGTTTTGTAGTAACCCCTGACGGCGTTGCGGCCGATCCTGAGAAAATTAGGTCCATAGTAGACTGGCCAGAGCCAACCAATGTGCATGAAGTTAGAAGTTTCCATGACTTGGCTACCTTCTATAGGCGATTCATCAAGGGGTTTAGTACTTTAGCTGCTCCTATCACTGATTGTATTAGGAAGGGAGAATTTCATTGGACTAAGTCAGCCCATAAAGCCTTCCTAGATCTTAAGGATAAAATGACCCAGGCACCCATTCTGAGATTACCCGATTTTTCTAAAGTATTTGAGGTTACCTGTGATGCTTCAGGTGTAGGAATAGGTGGAGTCCTAAGCCAAGAGAATCATCCCATAGCATTCTTTAGTGAAAAACTTAATGATGCTAAGCTTAGGTATTCTACCTATGATAAGGAATTTTATGCGGTGGTGCAAGCTTTGCGTTACTGGAGACATTATTTGCTACCGCAGGAATTTGTACTATTTTCGGACCATGAGGCTCTTAGATTTCTGAACTCCCAAAAGAAGCTTAACCCTAGGCATGCTAAGTGGGTAGAATATATCCAGTCCTATACTTTTGTCCTGAAACATAAGGCTGGAGTTGAGAATAAGGTAGCTGATGCCCTTAGTCGCCGATCTCTGTTATTAACTTCTGTTAGAACTGAGGTCATAGGGTTTGAGCAAATCAAAGAGGAATATGAGTCTTGTCCGGATTTCACAACTGTGTATCAGGATCTAGTTCAAGGACCATCTAGTAATCACCAGGATTATACCCTTGTAGATGGTTTTTTGTTCTTCAAAAATAGGCTTTGCATCCCTAGAACTTCTCTTAGGGAATTTTTGATTTGGGAAATCCATGCTGGAGGTTTAGCCGGCCATTTTGGAAAAGACAAGACCATTCTAGCTGTTGAAGACCACTTTTTCTGGCCTAGCTTGAAAAGGGATGTAGCTAATATTGTAGCTAGATGTCGAACCTGCGCTGTTGCCAAACAGCGAAAACAAAACACTGGCCTTTATACCCCACTCCCTGTCCCAGATCGTCCTTGGCAAGATGTGAGTATGGATTTTGTGTTAGGTTTACCTAAGACCCAGAGGAGATATGATTCTATCTGTGTCGTAGTCGACCGATTCTCTAAAATGGCCCACTTCTTGCCTTGTTCCCAAACCTTTGATGCGTCTAAGGTAGCCACACTTTTCTTCAATGAGATAGTTAGACTCCATGGCCTACCTAAGACAATCGTTTCAGATAGGGATGTCCGGTTCACCAGTTACTTTTGGAAGACCCTTTGGCATAAGTTAGGGACAAAACTTAAGTTTTCAACTGCCTATCATCCCCAAACTGATGGCCAAACTGAAGTAGTGAACCGTAGCCTAGGAAATCTGCTGAGATGTCTTGTTGGTGAAAACACCAGAAATTGGGATTTATACCTACCAAGGGCAGAATTTGCGTACAATGACTCGGTCAATAGGTCTACGGGTAAGAGTCCATTTGAAATTGTACATGGGTACAAACCTCACACACCTCTTGACCTAGTCCCTTTACCTGTCCACACTCGAGTCTCCGAATCTGCTGAGAATTTTGCACAGCATGTAAAAGACTTGCATAAAGAAATTCATGCCAAAATAAATTTAAGTAATGAAACTTATAAGAAGTTGGCTGATACTCAAAGGCGAGTCAAATCTTTTGTTGAGGGAGACTATGTGATGATTAGGTTAAGGCCTGAACGGTTTCTTCCTGGAACCGTTAGAAAGTTACATGTTAGGGGAGCTGGACCATTTAGAGTGGTAAAGAGAGTAGGATCCAATGCCTATGTGCTCGAGTTGCCTCCAGAACTAGGCATTAGCTCTACTTTCAACATTACAGACTTAGTAGAGTACAGGGAGCCAGCTGTGATTCCTAGTGAGCCTTTTGAGCCTAACCCTATCATTGAGAGTGATCCCGACCCTGTGTGTCCACCAACAAACTGGCCTGTGAGGAAAGAGCAGATTGAAAAGATCCTGGATGATCAGGTTATCTCTACTCGTAATCGAGGATACCAAAGGTACCTGGTCCGCTGGCAAGGAAGGCCAGATTCTGATGACTCTTGGATCTCCCGAGAAGAATTACAAGAATTGGACCCAGACCTCTTGGAGAGATACCAGAGCCAACTTGAGACTTACTCGACAGGGTCGAGTTCCTCCCACCCTGGGAGAATTGGTGCAGGCACCAGACTCACAAGAAGACTTCAGAGATCCATTTGGATCTCTGATTGACATTGCCCGAGAAATTAGGGTTTGTAATAAAGGTTGACCTGGTCAACCAGTTTATTTATTTTTATTTATTTCTTGAGTCACCATTTAAATTTTGTTGAGTCATGTTGACTCGGTGCAAGTCCCGATGTGGTTTCAATTTGGTCCAAAATGGTGCCACATTTGTCTTCCAATCAAATCAAGGTTCAAGCAAGTGGAGGCCACACTCCAAGCCACACACCCAGCCACACTCCGAGCACACGCCAGAGTCTAGGAGGCGCCACAGAGGCATCCCAGTGTCATGGTCCCCACATCCAAAGAAGAAAAAAATCAAATTGGAAGCTAATTTAACGGAGGCGCCCATACCTGCCATGTTTGTCCAAGCAAAGAAGGAAAGGGACTTCTCTTGGAGAAGAAATCAAAGAAGGACATCCAACCTACTCCTAATTGAAGTTCAAATCAAAATCAAAGATCTTAACTTGGAGTGGAAGAAAAGAAGAAATGCCATAAGAAGAAGAGGACTCCAAATCCAAATCCAACTCCAAAGGAGGCGCCATAAAAATTCCAAAAAAATTCCTTTATGGCCGTCCCAATTTTTTTTGAACTCTTGGTCGGCCAAGAGAGAAGATTTTCTACCTAATCTAGAGGTTGGAGGAGTTTAGTCCCACATGGGAATTTGTACAAGCTTGGAGAAGATTTTAGGTCTATATAATAGACCTCTCTTTGTAACTTTGAAAAAATCAATGAAGAAAAATTATTTTTGCTATTCTCTTGTGTTGAGTAACCTAGGTTTCTCTTCTTCTGCACTATTCTAAGTGTTGAGCTCCGTGAGGGGGTAATCCGGGTTCCATTGGAGCCTTGAGGAGGTGAGAGATCTCCATCTTTATCCAAAACCCTAGGTTAGCCACTTAAAAATCCAAAACCCTAGCCGCCCTTCATTATTTTCAATCCATCGAACCCTAGCTCCTTCCATCTCCCACGGCCTCTCTCTCTCTACAAGTCCAGGCCGTCCACCTTCATCCAGATCCAGTCCAGCTACTTCAGATCCAGAGCAAGTTCCAAGGAAAATCACATCAGCTTCCAGGAGAATCCAGTTTTTAGCAATTTCAATCTTCAAGTTCATCAACCTGGTAAATTCTTCCCTTGACTCTCTGATTCCATCAATTGTTTTTCTTCTCTTCCAGATCTTGAGTTCAGGAGAAGCCAACCCGCCAAAGGACCAGTACTGGAGGATCCATTGCGAAGAAATCTGAATCCGAGGATCCAACAATCTGCTCGGGAGAGTTCTTCCACCAAAATCTGTGAAGATCATTGTCTGGTTAGGTAAACCATCTCTTCTCTTTATTTCTGTTCTGTTGAAAGTTCGGAGCGAAACCCTAGGTCTGGGAGTTTCTCAACCCCCAGCGATCCGTTGCTTCTGAACTACTCTGATAATTTAGTTTCCTTAAAATTGTGCTTTCAATTATCATATTAGTATCTTTCAATGTTAGGTTAACTTTTCTTTGATTTGAAGCCAACTTCTACAAACATATAAAAATAATAAAAAAATTAGTTAATCTTAATTTACTTCCGCATCGCATCCCTTTATTTGTTCTGCATCAACTAAGTAAACCATATGGGATCCAGTGATTTATATCTGATCCTGGTGTCCCCACCAATTCTCCTGGGGCGGGAGGAACTTGACCCCGTCGAGTATGGGTCAATTTGGCTCAAGGAGGGTCTGTGTTGAGACGCTGCAGATCCGCACCAGCGTTCCACAAGTCCTCAAATTCTAGCTGACCTTGCCACCGGACCAAGTACCACTAACAGTCTCTATCCTGGGTACTGATAGCTTGATCGTCTAGAGCTCTCTTAATCTTTACCTCACCAAAAGGCCAAATTATATATGGTCTCTCTGGGGTGGGTTCTCTCTAAAAAAATGCGAGTGGCTCAAGGGGCTCACTAGGTATCATTGCTAGCTCCCTAGACTTTACAAAGTCTGAGATGATGAAAGTGGAGCTAATACCTAAATCAGGTGATATCTCAAGCACATAGGCATTGGGTCACTACTATTCATTATTTTGGATGGGCCAGCTTCACGAGCAGAAAATTCTTTGACAGTCACATATTCCTCTGCATAAAAATCTTTATCTTTCTTTTGGAAATTAGCCAAGTTACTATTTAGTTCATTAATTATGTTTAGCTCTTGACTAATTTCATGATGCACATGTTGGGAATTGTGTCCCAAAGTCAATCGCCTAGGTTGTAGGTGGTTGAGCTGAGTATTGTACTCTTTGTATGAATTAATAAATATTATTTTGGCAACTCATCACATTCTTACTTTTCCTTGTAATGAACTCTTTTTCATGTGATGAAGTCCTTAGGACTACATTGACTTCGATATAGAAAGGATATATCGAGTGGTCCTTAAACCAGGTTCACGACCAAAGGATACATTATACTGGACGGCAACGTATCAAGTGTAGGTTGTTGTGGTTCACATCATTTGGTTGTCCTTTTAACCAAAGGAGTGGGTGACACTGATGTGATCTGCAAGTGGGATATATAATATCTCATTGAACGTGACTATGTGTAGCCCCTTTATGCCAAAGAGATACTCACGATTGGATATGGGTATATGTGTCCCTCCGACCTGAGGTCATCATGGTAGCTTGCAAGTAACTCCCTATGCTTTGGTGCCGGACTACCCGGATTTCTAATCTGGTGATGGAAGGTTTTGATGTACAGGCAAGTACTTGGGGAGCAATGGTGGACCAAGATGGAATTGACCTGTCCAAATAGTTTGGATTGAATGTCTCGCAGTGTCTCAATTTTGCAAATCCTCGACCGGGGTAGTCCTAGTGAGGAGTCACTGGACTTGCGAGGTTGAGACATGTTATGGATTGACTCAGCTAGGGTTGGCAGTCTAACCCTATATCATCCTGAGCATTGGAGGCCAAAGGGATGAATTATACGGTAACCATAAACCTAAGGTTCGATTGATTGCTCTTGCATCTTCGACCTATCCGGACGCCGAGACCCATGCTAGATGGTATCTTGTGCTGGTACTGGAATTGTTCCAGTGATTCCGTCAAGGTTCGAACCTATGAGGTCACATGCCATAGAGGATTTATCCCTGATCCAGGTACCGATTTATGATTAGGAATCATTTCGGTGACTAGCATCACGTGAGAAGCCGGATCAGACGAAGCCTAGGCATGTCCCCCTTCTAGAGGGTGTTCTCTTGAGCACCTGTGAGCTGCATCAACCTCCATAGCTGCAGTTTTTGGTTTACTCTATTTTTGGTTGCAGATTTGCCGTTCTGAATTGCTGGGTGAACGGGACTTCTTCCAACGATCCATTAGCTTTCCTTTGAAGCAAGATCTATCAAGACGTTGCCTTGCCGTTGTTGCAGAAGGAGAGACCAAAGTGTTGCCATTTTTGGTTTGGGTTTGCTGCACTCGGAAGAGAGGAAGAGAATCATTCCAAATGGTTGCTGGAAGAAGAAGATTGGAATAAAGTTGTTCCAGATATTCCAGCTATTCCAGTAGTTATCCCTACTATATTCCAAGCAGGAATAAGGTAAAATTTCTATTTTTTTTTTTATGCATGCCTAGATCTAGGTCTATCAAATTGTTTATAAATATTACATGCCTATTTCATGCCTTCTTTTGCTTATACATGCATCTTGAAAATGTTAGATCCAGTGCGGGATAGGTTTTTTTCACTGTTATTTTAAAATTGTTTTAAAATACAAACCCATTCCTTGCCCTGTTGCATGCTTAGTGTAGGCTCTTGCAACCCCGTTTTGCTTACAGTGGTATCAGAGCCTCGGTTCTGGTGTAACATATCTTGATCGCATGTATAGTAGATTAAAATGTTTAATCTATTGAAATGTATCTGTATCTTAATCATAGTGTATGATTAGGGAGTATTTTTAGAAACCTAGTTGAGACCTTCACCATGACCGTGTATCTTTGGCATGACGCGATTCATCTGTGTTGGCCACTTTTGAAGGATCCTTTAAGAAAATCAAAGGAATTAAAATTATTTTAATTCAGATACATATTTGGCATGTCTTATAATTTTTATTTTGGGTAATATAATATTTATAAAAAAATATAACTAGATATGTTGCATGAATTGATATGTAAAAGGAGTTTTACATGTTTTAATTAAAATTATTTTAATTAAAATATTGGCTTATATTCAAAAAATTTTGAATTGTATGATTAAATTAAATGACAAGTTATCTTAGGATTTATGAAACCTAATGTCATTTAAATAAGCCAATTGGGTTAATTGGGTTAGCTGTCTTATTGGGTCCATAATTTGGGTTAGACCTATATTTTTTTTAACTAGATAATAAGAAGACTAATCAAAAGATGATTAAGGTCCTTCTTTTAGAACTATCTAATAGTTAGATAAGTTAGTCCATTCATCTAAAATGGATCTAATTAGTGGCTCCGTGGAAGCCCAAGTCACTAGGCTAGTCTGATCGAGTTTGGTAAACCGGTTGGTGCCGAGGTAGGTTTGGTATTGTGATCATGGTTGTATGAGACTACCTTTTTCCTAGCCAACTTGGTTGGTGTCTAGGAAAGATAGTTAATGGCAGATACTCACCCATGATCTCACCTACCAGGCCAATCGTGTCGACCAGAACTTATCAAAAAAGTTCATTGACTCGAGTTAACCCATGTCACCCAGGTTGATCAGTCTGATTGATCGGTAGGTGCCCATGGATCAATTGTTGAATTGATTCAATCCTCCTGAAGACTGATTCGTTCAGTGGGAGGATGATCCATGTTCTTCTCTTTTTCTTCTGTCATAACCTAAAATCCTCTAAAATTATTAGGTCCTGAAAAAGACTAAATCAAAGAGTTGATGGTGTCTTAGCCTTCCATTAAGTGGGTTAGTAATATATCCTTTAACTTGGTGTTCATCGGCAGTTCCATAGAATAGGTGTGCATCCGGTTACTAGAATTACTCTCTCATAGATGATGATTCAGTGCAACCTTCTTAACGATGATCAGGTGAGCCGGCCATAATCGGGCTTGGTCATTCGTTGGCTGGAAGTATTGGATTTATCATGTTAATGGTTGGACCTAACTGGAGACCCGCAATAGGAGGCCCCTAGGCCGATTGGGGTGCTCTCTAGAGCAAAATAAATTACTCGAAGTTGCTTAGGGAAGCAATTGGTTGGTGAACCTACCTTTAGGCTCGTATGGGTGAGCTGGCCATAGTCGGGCTCATACGTGGTCTATTGGATTTTAGTACCCACTATGAAATAGTGATTTTACGGATTGGAGTTAGAGGCTCCCAATCTGAAAAATTAGTGGGAGAAACCTTTAGACTAAAGTCCAAGTCTTTTGGTTAATTATTTAATTCATACTTTAATATGGTCTTGTTTTTCCTTTCAGATGTCTTCAAAACTTTTGCTCCGGTCACTTCTCGATAATGAAAAGTGAAGGGTCAAAACTTCGATAGCTGGTATCGAAAGTTAAGGATTGTCCTGGAGCATGAACGGATCCTTTATGTGATAACAGATCCAGCACCTGAAAACAACTTTGCCAATGCTTGAAGTTCGGTTAGGGACACTTATCAAAAGTGGGTTTCTGATCGGACGACTATCCGATGCATTATGCTAGCGGCTATGAACGACGAGTTCAGTCGCAAGTTCGAGGAGGCCCAACTAGATGAGATCCTTCAAAAGTTGAAGAAATCTTTCGGCACGCTGGACTATGTAGAGCGGTGCAAAGTATCTTGTGCCATCTATAATGCCAAGATGCTGAATGGTGGTTCTGTCACTGATCATGTATTGTACATGATCGAGTTGATTGAAAGGTTGGGCAAGCTCGGATGTCCCTTGCACGAGCAATTCGACAAGGATGCGATCTTGAATTCTCTACCCTCCACCTATCTTGACTTTCTTGACCATTACAGAATGAACAAGCCTGCAGTCAATTACCATGGTTTGATGGGATTACTACAGACTTACGAGAAAGAACACCAACTGAATAAGGGGGTGGTGAATTTAGTGGGAGGTTCTACAGGTCATCATCCCTTTAAGAAAGGGAAGAATAAAAGGAAGGGAAAGAAGGTGCTGAATGCTCCTGGCCCGAGTCAGAACAGGAAAGTGAAAGCTGATCAATCTACTGCAAAATGCTTGTACTACAAGAAGCGGGGACACTGGAAGAGGAACTGTCCTCTTTACCAAGCATCCCCAGACCCGAACAGGCCAAGGAAGGGAAAGCAACAGACTACTGGACAAGGTATTTATATGATAAAACCTTGTAATTTTTCTATTTGTGATACTGCTAACTGGGTATTGGATACCGGTAGTCCTGTTCATGTTTGTAATTCGTTATATGGACTTCAAGTTAGCAGGAGATTCAAGGATGGGGAACAATTCTTGAGCGTCGGGAATGGAAATCATGTTCCAGTGTTGGCGGTCGGACTTCTAAGTCTTGTCTTTGAGTCCTGTACTATCGAGTTAGTCGACTGTCATTACTGTCCTAGTTTCATTATGTGCATAATCTCTGTAGGCCTTTTGGCCAATTATGGTTTTGAACTATTAATAAAAGGAGATATTTGCCAAGTTATTTTGAATAACTTTGTGATAATGAAAGCTAAGTTAAATAATTGCATTTATGTACTATCACGGCCTATTAGTGTAATGTACACATCTAGCAAACGCCCAAGGCTTGAAAATGTCAGTGATCTATATCTTTGGCACTATAGGCTAGGTCATGTTAACCAGAATAGGATAAACAAGATGCGAGGAGATGGCATCCTCAAGGTCAATGATTCTGAATCACTGCCTACTTGTGAATCATGTTTACTTGGTAAAATCACCAAGTCACCTTTTATTGGAAAAGATGAACGAGCTACAGAACTTCTGAGTCTCATACATACTGATGTATGCAGATCCATGATAGTTAGTGCTAGAGGTGGATACAGATATTTTATTATGTTTACAGAAGACCTTTCGAGGTTCGGTTGTCTTTTTGATGAGACATAAATTGAGTCATTTGAAATGTTCAAACGATATTGTAATGAAGTAAAGAAACAAACTGGAAAAAGTATTAAAACCCTTTGATCTGATCGAGGTGGTGAATATCTATCTGGTGAGTTCTTGACATACCTTGAGGACAATGGGATTCTCTCTCAGTGAACTCCTCCAGGAACACCACAGTTGAATGGTATGTCCGAAAGGAGGAATCGAACCCTGTTGGACATGGTTCGATCCATGATGGGCTTTGCAACTCCGTCACTATCCTTTTGAGGATATGCACTTGAGATAGCTTGTCACTTGGTAAATAGTGTTTCGAGTAAGTCTATTGTCTCCACTCCATATGAGATGTGGATTGAATGTAAGCCCTCAATCTCATACCTTCGGGTCTAGGGTTGTCCAGCTTATGTAAAGCATTTAGACTCGAATAAACTTGGTCCTAGGTCTAATCGGTGCCTGTTTATTGGTTACCCTAAGGAAACCAAAGGGTATTTGTTCTACTTGGAGGATGAACAGAAAGTGTTCATCGCTCTTAGGGCTATTTTTTTGGAAAAAGAGTTCCTCGGAGAAGGGACTGTAGCCTCTAAGATTGAACTTGGTGAAGTTCATATAGTAGAAGAACCTGTGCACTCTAACGACATCATAGAACCGGTTGTGATTGGATCACATGCAGAACCCATTATTAAAAGATCCGGTAGAGTACCATGTCAGCTGGACAGATACTATGATTTCTTGGTCCGGGACGGTGATCCCATTGAGCTCAATGAGAACAATGAGGATCCGATCACCTATATGGATGCACTTCAGAGATTTGACTCTAAGGCATGGCTTGGAGCCATGCGATCCAAAATGGAGTCCATGGAGATCAACAATGTATGGACATTGGTTGATCCGTTGAAAGGGATAAAACCCATCGAGTGCAAGTAGATCTTTAAGAGGAAAAGGGATGCAGATGGGAAGGTGGAGACCTATAAAGCCCGTCTGGTTGCCAAGGGGTATCGTCAACGATATGGTATCGATTATGACGAGACTTTTTCCCTTATGGCAATGCTCAAGTCCATTCGGAGCATATTTTGATTATGAGATCTGGCAGATGGATGTCCGAACCACTTTCCTAAATGGGGAGCTGGAAGAGGAGGTGTATATGATACAGCCTGAAGGGTTCACATCCTCAGATGAGTCAAAAGTATGCATGTTGCAGAGGTCCATTTATGGACTCAAGCAAGCATCTCAAAGTTGGAAGCAAGCATCTCAAAGTTGGAACTTACAGTTTGATAGGTGTATCAAATTTAATGGCTTCATTAGGAACGGAGAAGAATCATGCATCTATAAGTGGGTTAATGATTCTGTGATTGTATTCATGGTACTGTATGTTGACGACATTCTCTTAATCGGGAATAACGTCGCAGCATTACAAGGAATAAAGGTCTAGTTATCATCTCAGTTCTCTATAAAGGACTTGGGTGAAGCTTCTTACATACTGAGTATGAAGATCTATAGAGATAGATCTAAGAGGCTTCTGGGATTGTTCCAGTCTACATACATTGATACCATGCAGAAATGGTTCAGCATGGAAAATTTCAAGAAAGGCTATCTTTCGATAGGTTCTAGAATTACTCTTTCCAAGAAGGATTGTGCGACAACTCCTGAGGAAAGAGAGCACATGAGTAGAGTACCTTATGCTTCTGCAGTAGGCTCTATCATGTATGCTATGACATGTACTAGACCAGACATGGCATACTCACTATGAGTAGTGAGCAGATACCAGTCTAACCCAGGTGAGGTGCATTAGAAGGGGGTTAAGTCCATCGTGAAGTATTTGAGAAATACTAAAGACCAATGGATAATTTATGGAGAATCTGACTTGAAACTTGTGGGGTATATTGACTCTAGTTTCCAGTCAGACAGAGATGATAGCAAGAGTGTGTCAGGGTTTGTATTTACCCTGAATGGAGGAGCAATATGCTGGAAAAGTTTCAAGCAGGCAACAGTTGCTGACTCGGTATGTGAGGTAGAGTACCTTGCAGCATCAGATGCAGCGAAGGAAGTTGTGTGGTTATGGAAATTCCTTAGAGAGTTAGGGGTGGAATCTTTCCTAGATGGTCCTATTCCAGTGTACTGTGACAGCACTGGGGCCGTTGCTCAAGCTATGGAGCCAAAATCTCATCACCGCACCAAGCAATTCTGCGGTGCTACCACCTCGTATGAGAGATCATAGAACGAGGTGACATCAATCTTATGAAGATCGATGGAAAGGAAAATCTGGCCGACATTTTTACTAAAGCCCTCGGAATAAAAGAGTTCGACTTTTGTAAAAGAGAAATGGGTATTAGATACTGTTATGTTTGGCTTTAGTACAAGTTGGAGTTATTGGGAATTGTGTCCCAAAGCCAATCGCCTAGGTTGTAGGCGGTTGAGCAGAGTATTGTACTCTTTGTATGAATTAAAAAATATTATTATGGTAGCTCATCACATTTTTACTTTTTCCTGTAATGAACTCTTTTTCATGTGATCAAGTCCTCAAGACTACATTGACATCGATAAAGAAAGGATATATCGAGTGGTCCTTAAACCAGGTTCACGACCAAAGGATACATTGTACTGGACGGCAATGTATCAAGTATAGGTTGTTGTGGTTCACATCATTTGGTTGTCCTCTTGACCAAAGGAGTGTGGTGACACTGATGTGATCTGCAAGTGGGATATATGATATCTCATTGAATGTGACTCCGTGTAGCCCCTTTCTGCCAAAGGGATACTCATGATTAGATATGGGTATATGTCTCCCTCCGACCTGAGGTCATCATGGTAGCTTGCAAGTAACTCCCTGTGCTTTGGTGCCGGACTACCCGGATTTCTAATCTGATGATGAAAGGTTTCTGGGTACAGGCAAGTACTTCTGGAGCAATGGTGGACCAAGATGGAATTGACCTGTCCAAATAGTTTGGATTGAATGTCTCGTAGTATCTCAATTTAGCAAATACTCGGCCAGGGTAGTCCTAGTGAGGAGTCACTGGACTTGCGAGGTTGAGACATGTTGTGGATTGACTCAGCTAGGGTTGGCAGTCTAACCCTATGTCATCCTGAGCATTGGAGGTCAAAGGGATGAATTATACAGTAACCATATGCATGAGGTTCGATTGATTGCTCTTGCATCTTTGACCTATCCGGACGTCGAGACCCATTGCTATATGGTATCTTGTGCTGGTACTGGAATTGTTCCAATGCTACCACCTAGGTTTGAACCTATGAGGTCATATGCCATAGAGGATTTATCCCTGATCCAGCTACCGATTTATGATTAGGAATCATTTTGGTAACGGTTTCATTGAGCACACATTGGATTGACCCAGTTTTGGGTCGATCAGAAATTATTCAGGTCCACCGAGAATTGTTCCTGGGTGACCAGGACTTGACCAAGCCTTTTATTAATTAGATTTTGATCTAATTGTATTGTGAACCAGTTTAGAACCGGTTTGGAATTTTTAACCAATTGTGAACCGATTTTAACCCATCAACATGGTAAAATGGCTTGGGCGAACATGGGCATCTTTTCCTCTCCCGTTTCCACTCGATTTTTGCTGGAAATTAACCACTGTTTAATGGCTCTTGATTGCTTCATTGAAAACGAATTTGATTCATTCTCAAACCTGGTGGCCTATCGTATTCCCAGCAAGTCTCCTGAGCTCCCAAAAAAATCACGGTTTCATGGTTCTCGCTAAATAGAATTTCTGGGCTATGAAATGAGGTAAGCGTCTGCTTGTTTTGAGAGCTTCCATCACCCCATCAATCCATGATTGTGGAGCTAAGTTCTTGTGAGAGATTGGGAGAGAAAAACTTCATTAATTCCCTGTTATTGTTGGTGCTCAATCAATGGAAGAAAATTAGTTTTGGAGAAAATAATCACAGAACAGAGTGTTCTGTTTTTCCTTCCTCCCTCTCACCATTTCAAGCGTTTCCAATGACTAGCATCGTGCGAGAAGCCGGATCAAAGGAAGCCCAGGCGTGTCCCCCCTCTAGAGGGTGTTCTCTTAAGCACATGTGAGCTACATCAACCTCCATAGCTATAGTTTTTGGTTTACTCTATTTTTGGTTGCAGATTTGCCATTCTGAATTTCTGGGTGAATAGGACTTCTTCCAATGATCCATTAGCTCTCCTTTGAAGCAAGATCTATAAAGATGTTGCCTTGCCATTGTTGCAGAAGGAGAGACCAAAGTGTTGCCATTTTTGGTTTGGGTTTGCTGCACTTGGAAGAGAAAAAGAGAATCATTCCAAATGGTTGCTGGAAGAAGAAGACTGGAATAAAGTTGTTCCAGATATTTCAGCTATTCCAGCAGTTATCCTTGCTGTATTCCAAGCAGGAATAAGGTAAAATTTCTATTTTTATTTTTCATGCATGCCTAGATCTAGGTCTATCAATTTGTTTATAAATATTACATGCTTATTTCATGCCTTCTTTTGCTTATACATGCATCTTGAAAATGTTAGATCCTGTACAGGATAGGTTCTTTTCACTATTATTTTAAAATTGTTTTAAAATACAAACCCGTTCCTTGCCCTGTTGCATGCTTAGTGTAGGCTCTTGCAACCCCATTTTGCTTACAGCATATGCTGTGCAGAGGCTAGTGCATGTGTGGACATGTAGATTGGGTGTATAAATTTATTGGACTCTAGACTAACACCTAATAGACTCAACTAGACTTCCCTATCAAAGAAAATTTATTGGACTTTATGGGCTTA
The DNA here is from genome assembly GCA_021397845.1 of Areca catechu. Classification (NCBI taxonomy): domain Eukaryota; kingdom Viridiplantae; phylum Streptophyta; class Magnoliopsida; order Arecales; family Arecaceae; genus Areca; species Areca catechu. The sequence goes on from CM038053.1 coordinate 69,317,719, forward strand.
AACTTTAATAGACTATAGGTTCTTTAGGTTTAACTCTAGTTTGGTATGCATATGAAAATATGACATGAGCTCCTAATAAATGCCAAAGAGTCTTCCAGAAGTAGGAAGCAAAAATGACAGACTCAATGAACGAATGCAATATGCAAACCTTTATAAAATGCGTATGAATGGTTAAAGAAACATAAAAAAATTCATGAAAAGGCATAAAATATGAGGTGGATTCAGGGTTAGTCTGATTGAAAAAGGGTTCGGGGTTAATCAGGTAGACTAAGAGACAAGAAGGTGTTTCAGGGATGAGTCCTATACTAATGAGATTTACCTTATGGGTTTGAGGCATATCTAAAGGGTCTGCATAATGGAAAAAAGGGTTGTTGATTTCAAGGAAAGAGATCAAGTGGAGTCAAAAAGGTCACTTCATCCTAAGGGTACTGATTCAAAGAGGTCAAGTCCTTAATAAACTCTTCTGGCTCATAAATCAAAGGACTGGACTGTCTAATTTGGCTTTCTTCTAGTGGCTCCTCAGGTAGGATTCTAACAGTAGGATCTGGGTTCTCTTCCTCTACTTGCTCTTTCATTATTTCCTGGGTGTGATATGGGCCATCTAACTCTGGGTCAACTACTATGTGGTTATGGTCAGGGTCAACTGATTCTAGGGTGGCTTCTACCTGGGTATTTATTGATTTAACTAGCTCTAAGTCTTCTATAGGGAACTCCTCTTCTTCCTCATACTCATTCACTAGGCTCTCATCAGCTTCATATATTTTCTCTTCAAGGTCATCCTGGTGAACCAATGGGGTGGTAAGAGGGGGTTGGCTAAGGAAAAATTGACTAGGCTCAAATCTAGGGATATTAATCCTATAAGGTTCAGGTTGACTGAGGGATAGTTGATTACAACTGGATTCATATCTAGGGACTATGGGTTCCTGGGGTTCATAGGGCAAGGGTTCAGCTCTATGGGTCTTGTCTAGGGCTCCTACTTGGTCTCCTATCTGGTCAGACCCATGAATTGTCTGATCAAACATATTGTTCATTTGTGTCATCTGGTTTATCTAGGCATCCAATTGGGTATTCATTTGGGTCCTCATTTGGTTCATATGGTCTAATTGATCAATCATGGTCCTAAGGAAGGTCTTAAGGGTGGGGTCCATGGTTGAACTAAGGTTGGGGTTTAGACTATTGATATTTAGTTCTTAATCTAGTGGTCATGCAAACAAGTAAACAATCAAGGTGAAATGATGCAGCCAAACATGCAAAGGGTTAGTACAAGCTAGGGTTTGCTAGACCTAGAGTCAAAACTGAATGGGTCAGCTCAACTTATACTTAACCTAGTAGCTAATCCTTCCTCTGGCTAGGTAGAGGGTGGGAGTGTGGGAGGCCCCCTGCTTTTGCAGGGACCCAATTAAAAACCACAACACCACTTAGGTCGTTTGACTTTGGACCCTCAGCCTTAGACACCAGATTTCAGTAATAGCCACAGGATTAAATGCACTAGTTGGCCCATACAATTCGGACCCGACTAGTTGGTGTCACCTAGCCCTCTAGGAAAAATTAAGTCTATTTAATTTTAATTAGGCTTGGGTTAGTATAATGATGGTTGTTTTGGGCCCAAGACAAGATATGACCTCCTGCCCTGATGTTATATTGATTGCCCTTAAGATTAGATTAAAAGATGATGAACATTCAATGGTCCTGATGCAAACTAAAACACAGCAGAAAATAAAATATTTTTTTAATGATTTATGATGTGTCAAGTTAGATTTAAGTTAACTAGGGTTATCAAACAAAGTTTGGCTTGCGATTAGGGTGGGTGGAAGTTGATTAGGTTAGGATGAGTTAAGTATGCAGAAATAGCAGAAATCAAAAATTAGGGTTTTTGATGATGCATAATTTTAAATAGATCTCGATGCAAAAAATAATCAAAAAAATTCTATAACAAAGGATGGACGGTGTTAATGACCTTTACTGAATTTTATGCAAAACCAAAATCAATTGATGATGCAAATCCTAGTGTTTTCGGACTACTGCAGAAATTTTCTTGATTCTATTAGGGTTTCTAATATACCAAATTTTAATGACCTAGAATTTATATAAAATTAATTAAAAAATTTTATAAAATAGAGGACTAAACATAGAACAATTCATGCAAATCTCATGAAAAAATAAAATTCCTAGGTAGTAGAAATTAGTTGCAAGACTGACACCTAATGTAGTGGACAGGATGCAAAATATTAGGGTTTGTGTTTCTGATGCAAATGAAAACTATCCTAAACCTGCTTTGATACCAAACTGATGCAGGATAACTCTAAGATTGCTAAAGATGCAGAAAAATAGTAAACTAATTTATTTATATTTTTTTATAATTTAATTTGCAGGCTAGATTCCCAAAATTAAGTAAGAACTAGCATAAGGAATAGCAACGCAAAGAATCATCATATCGCAGGCAAACTCATGCAAAATAATAAATTCTAGGATCCAAGATTTGAGAAACTCTCAGATTAGGATAGCTTAGCTTCATCAAATCAAAAATTAAAAGAAGGGAAGGATGTTACCAATCAGTGTTTGAAGAATCTGCAATTGAAGGGGTCACACATCTCTCAGATTGATGCCTGGAAGATGAAGCTCGATTTCCTTGATTAGATGGCTGATTTGGGTGGTTATGGAGGCAAGGAAAGCCCCCTATGGGGAGGTGAAATACCTCGGGGATCTTGCAAAATGTCAAGGATCAATCAAAACAACAATTAAGTAAAGGAAAGAACTAGGGTTTAGAAAGAATCAGGTTAGGGTTTAGAAGCTGGACGGCAAGGAAGCAGATGAAGCTATTGATCTGGGGCTTCTTCAAGGCAGCTCCTTAAGGACGTGGTTGATGCTTGGAAGCTTGGTTTGCTGCTGTGGGCATGGAGGATTGCAAGGGGTGGTCGGCCAACATAAGAAAAAGGAACCAAACAAAATAAACACAAGCTCGCAAGCTTAAATAAATTTCACCAGGGTTTTTTTGATATCATGAATAAAAATTGCTTACAAGAGAGGGAGGGGTGGGGTATTTATAGAGTTTCCATGCCCTCTAACTAGGGTTACACAATTGGGTTACAAGTCCTCTCCTAGCTAGGTTAGAAAAACAAATCTTAAAACAATTAGGAGCATAAATCCTAACTAGGTTAGGATTTGACCTAGTCTTCTCCTTCTCCCTTCATGCTTTGACTATCCACTTAAGGACACCTCTTGGACTTGGTCAACACTTCAAGGATGCCTAGGAGGGCATGTTGGGCTTCTAGGGGTAGCAAGGGGCCGGCCCAAAGGAGCTTGGCCCATGGGCTTGGGCCTCTTAGAAGCTAGGATGGCCTGGTAGCCTGGTAGCAGGAATATTTCATGGAATCTTGCTTCTTTAGGGCTTGGGCTTGGCGCCTGGGCTTGATTTTCTTGGGCTAGGATGCAGATGGATCTCTGGATATATGGATGTCCTGGTTTAGGAATATGCTCTAGCATCTAGGGAGGAATCTGGGCATTTGGAGGACATCTGGAAAGAATCAGGGTTTCTGGAAGCATTTTTGGATGCAGATAGATCCTAGGTTAGAAAAACAAATCTTAAAATAATTAGGAGCATAAATCCTAACTAGGTTAGGATTTGACCTAGTCTTCTCCTTCTCCCTTCATGCTTTGACTATTCCACTCAAGGACACCTCTTGGACTTGGTCAACACTTCAAGGATGCCTAGGAGAGCGTGTTGGGCTTCTAGGGGTAGCAAGGGGCCGGTCCAAAGGGGCTTGGCCCATGGGCTTGGGCCTCTTGGAAGCTAAGGTGGCCTGGTAGCCTGGTAGCAGGAATATTCCATGGAATCTTGCTTCTTTAGGGCTTGGGCTTGGTGCCTGGGCTTGATTTTCTTGGGCTGGGATGTAGATGGATCTCTGGATTTATGGATGTCCTGGTTTAGGAATATGCTCTGGCATCTAGGGAGGAATCTGGGCATTTGGAGGACATCTGGAAAGAATCAGGATTTCTAGAAGCATTTTGGATCCTGGGTGGTGCGGGCACCAGACTCAGAAGAAGACTTCAGGGCTCCATCTGGATCTCTGATTGACCTTGCCCGAAGAATTAGAATTTTCTGGTTTGTAATAAGGGTTGACTTGATCAGCTCAATTTTAGCTTGAGTCTGTATGTCCCTGCAATTTAATTTTGTTGAGTCATGTTGACTCAGTAGTGGTCTAGGACTTCTCCAAGGTGTCACATTTCCTCCCAAGGCCAAGCAAGTGGGCGCCACACTCCCAGCCACACTCCCAGTCACACGCCTGAGTCCAGGGGGCACCACATCTCCATCCAGTATACTCTGGTCCCCACACCACAAGATAGCAGGTCCCTTCTCTCATGCGCCACTTGAGGAGAAGACAATCTGGGATCCACAATTCAAGGGGGCGGCCAAAGTGTTTCCATAAGAGCCAAGCTATGAAAAGAAAGGAGCAAAGCTTAGGGAGGAAGACTAGGAGGCACCCAAGTAATTCCAAATAAAACCAGGTATGAAAGGAAGGAAATTTCTCTTGAAGAGCAAGGTTAGGAGGTGCCCAAATACTTCCAAATAAGACCGAGCATGGAAGGAAAAATATTTTTTCTTGAAGAGCAAGGCTAGGAGGTGCCACCCACATTCCTTTTGAAGCCACCAATCAACATTTTTGGAACCTCTTGGCCAGCCATATGTGTGGGAATTGATCCTACAAACCTAATTTGAAGATCCACCCTATTAGTCCCACATGGAAGATGTAAAACCCTGCTCTCTTGTAAAGTCCTATAAATTAAACCCTTCTTGTAAATTTGAAAGTGATCTGATGAATGAATCCAATTTATGTGTGAGCAAACTCTGTGTTTTCTCTCTTCCGCACTTGCATCCAGGTGTTGAGCTCCGTGAGGGAGTAAATCTGGGTTCCCCAGGAACCTTGAGGAGGTGTGAGATCTCCAACCCCGAAACCCTAGGTTAGCCACTTCAACTCCAAAACCCTAGCCGCCCATCATTCTCCTCAATCCACCAAGCCCTAGCCTACCCCACTCCCATGGCCACTCTCTCCAAGTCAAGGCCGACCACCAGCATCCGGATCCAGTCCGGATACTTCAGATTCAAAGCAAATTCCAGAGGGAGCCAGATCAACCTTTAGGAGAATTCGGATTTCAGCAACATCAGCTTTCAAGTTCTTCAATCTGGTAAATCCTTCCTTGAGTATCTGATTCCATCACTTGTTCTTCTTCTTTCCCAGATCTTGAGTTCAGGAGAAGCGACTCAGCCACAGGACCAGTATTGGAGGATCCATTGCGAAGATATCCGAATCCGAGGATCCAACAATCTGCTCGAGAGAGTTCTTCCACCAAACTCTGTGAAGATCACTGTCTGGTCGATAACCCATCTCTTCTCTTTATTTCTGTCCTGTTGAAAGTTCAGAGTGAAACCCTAGGTCTGGGAGTTTCTCAACCCCCAGCGATCCGTTACTTCTGAACCACTCTGATAACCTAGTTTCTTTTAAATTGTGCTTTCAATTTTTACCTAGTTTCTTTCAATTTAGTTTAACTTTCCTTTGAGTCAAAGCCAATTTCTGAAAATATATAAAAAAAAAAGAATTAATCTTAATTTATTTCTGCATTGCATCATCTCTTCTTTTGTTCTGCATCATTTTAGTATCAGAGCCCTGTCTAGGGTTCTGTCTTGTTTGCTTGTTTGAGTGTCTCTCCTTTTTACTTTGTCTGCTCGAAGTAGACTCCCCAGGACGTCCGGTCCTAGGAACGAAGCAAGGTGCAAACCTCCTCTTCCCATTCCATGGGATGTTCCTAGGGCATGTAGGGGATCCGCTGGGTTACAACTTCGTAGCAAGAATTGTAAACGGGGGAAGCACTCTGTTTTCAGTCTGTAACTACTCTGTTGCAAGAATTATTTATCATTGCAAGTAACTCCAAATTATGTGATTTTTATTTTTCTGGAACCAGTGTAATTGAAGCTATTTTACATAATTTTCCTATGATTTATTGGTTTCCGTGAAATTTCTGAGAGTTAAATTACTGCAACTCTGTTTCTATGTTTCTGCAATTCAATTTTTTGAGTGATCATCTCCTAATTCATCTTAAGGGCATTTGAGCATCTAAGATAAGGGGAGGAGTTGATAACCTCTCCTTAGCCCAAAACCACCACCCACTCATTCGATCCTAAGCCTAATTTTAAAATTTATTAGACTTAATTTGCTCTAGTGGGCTAGGGACATCAACAAGTCGGGTCAAGGCTAGTGTTGAGTCAGTTTGTCTAGTTACTCTGTGTGTGCTTTGTACTCAGTGTCTAGAACGGTAGTTCAGGGATTCTATCCTGAAGGGCTTGTGTGCTGGTCTGCCTACCTGGCCAATCACTGATTGGTGTCTAGGATTGGCATCTAGGGACCTAACACTCCCCTTACACCTGCCTGGCTGAGTCCCGAGTTACTACAGGCTAGCTTGCCACTCTGATTGGGCATCTAGTTTGGGCTCTAGGTCTAGTTAGCCCGTAGTCGTTTCAGTTGAGTCTCATTTTGTGTGTTTGCTTGCATCATCATGTCTACCCGGAATGGAGTACCCTACCAACCTGGTCAAACCCAACCTGATTTAGAGGCCATGGTTAGAGCTCTTACTGAAAGTATGAACAAATTAAGTCAGGATATGAATGAGAATTTTACCCAGCTTAGGGATCGAATCCAAGTACTTGAGGAACCTAGGCATCAGAATTGGGCTCCTGACCCAGATTTTAATGTGCCTCAACCTCACCCACACCAGGAACCTAGAAGACCTTTATACAGAGATCCTGAACCTAATCATAGGAGGCCTGACCCAGAGCCTGAAGATAGAGATGATAGGTTCGGAACATCAAATTAGATGCACCCACTTTTGATGGTAGCTTAAACCCTAAGGTGTATTCTGATTGGGAGGGTGAGATGGACCAGTACTTTGAGTGGTATGCCATGTCTGAGGAAAGGAAGTTCAAGTTTGCCAAGATGAAGTTGGTACGTCAAGCTAGGTTATACTGGGAGAACATTGAGCTAACCACTAGAAGACGAAACGTTGAGCCCATAACCACTTGGCAGGGTATGAAAGAGAAGCTTAGAGATAAGTACCTACCCATTTCATACCAGCAGAATCTGTTAGACCAATGGCAGACTTTGAAACAAGGGAACCGATCTGTATCAGACTACATAACCACCTTTGATGAATACCTGATGAGATGTGATGTGAGTGAAGCCCATGAGGTCACTTTGTCTAGGTTTAGGGCTGGACATAGGGAAGACATTAAAAGGGAGTTGTTTCTGAGAGAGGTTACTGACCTAGACCAAGCCTATCAGATTGCACTGAACACTGAGAAGTTTCAAAGAGGACCCATGCCTTCTAGGGTTAGTGCCCCAATCCCAAGAAATGGACCTAGCCAAGTTACCCCTAGCAAGCCTAATCAGGGTATTCCTACCCCTAGACCCATGGACAAAGGTAAGGCACCTGACACCCAGAGAACCCCTAGTTCTAGTATCATCTGTTTTAAGTGCCAGAAGCCCGGTCATATCTCCAACCAGTGCATAGCCATAGCTTGTTTTAAGTGCCATAAGGTAGGTCATGTTTCTAGCCAGTGCCCTCGTAGATCCCTTTACATAGAAGAAGGAGAAGAAGAGAATTCCGGGCCCAATGAAGAGTTTGAAGAAGTTTATGAGGCCGGAATGAATTTGGTCGATGAGTATGAAGGAGAGGAGGAATCCACAGAGTTTGACCAATTAGGGGTTGTGAGATGCATCTTGTCCCAGAATAGAGTTCAGGAACATTGGCGTAGGACTAACATCCTACAGACTTTCCTTAAACTAGGGGATAAGGTATGTAAAATCATCATAGATAGTGGGAGCTGTGTGAATGCCATTTCTGCTAGCACTGTCAAAATGTTAGGCTTAACCCCAGTCCCCCACCCCAACCCCTATAAGGTTTCTTGGGTAGACTCTACCTCTATACCTATCCAGTCTAGATGTCAGGTCCAAATCCAAATGCAATCCTATCAAGAGAAGATTTGGTGTGATGTCTTGCCCATGGGGGTGAGCAGTATAATTCTTGGAAGACCTTGGTTATATGATCATGATGCCACCCTCTTAGAAAATCCAACACCTGTGTCTTTAGTTTTAATGGGAAGAAAATCACAATCCATTCAGTCCCTCCTAAGGACAAGGTAGCTAAGGGACCCAATAAGGTTAGAGAGATGAAGACTGGAGTGAACCTAATTAGTGCTAAGGATCTAGAACAAGAAATTCATAGTGGTTCACCTATTTGGATGTTGACTGCTAAGGAACTTAGGACTCCTACACCCTCAGAGCCTCCTCAGGAAGTTAAACCTTTGTTAGAAGAATTTAAGGATGTTTTTCCCGAGGATCTGCCAGACCACCTTCCACCTCTTAGGGATATCCAGCATTCCATAGATTTAGTCCCAGGAGCTACTTTACCCAACTTGCCCCATTATAGGATGAATCCATCTGAGCATAAGGAACTGCAAAAGCAGGTTGGAGAATTGTTGAGGAAGGGGTTCATTAGAGAGAGTCTTAGCCCTTGTGCAGTCCCTGCACTTCTGACCCCAAAGAAGGATGGCACGTGGAGAATGTGTGTTGATAGTCGTGCCATCAACAAAATCACAATCAAGTATAGGTTTCCCATCCCTAGACTAGATGACATGCTAGATATGATGGCCGGTGCAATGGTTTTTTCTAAAATTGATCTCAAGAGCGGCTATCATCAGGTTAGGATTAGACCAGGGGATGAGTGGAAAACCACTTTCAAAACTAAGGATGGTCTTTATGAATGGGTTGTTATGCCTTTTGGGTTGTCCAATGCCCCTAGTACTTTCATGAGGATTATGACCCAGATACTTAGAGCTTTCATAGGGAAGTTTGTAGTGGTCTATTTTGATGACATCCTGATCTATAGTAAGACCCCTGCAGATCACCTAGGCCACCTTAGACAAGTCTGCCAAGTTTTGAGGAATGATAGTCTCTACGGTAATCTCAAAAAGTGTGAATTCATGACCAGTAGAATTATCTTCCTTGGTTTTGTAGTAACCCCTGACGGCGTGGCTGCCGATCCAGAAAAGATTAGGTCCATAGTAGAATGGCCAGAGCCGACCAGTGTGCATGAAGTCAGAAGTTTCCACGGCTTGGCTACCTTCTATAAGCGATTCATCAAGGGGTTTAGTACTGTAGTTGCTCCTATCACAGACTGTATTAGGAAGGGAGAATTCCAGTGGACTAAAGCAGCCCATAAAGCCTTCCTAGATCTTAAGGATAGGATGACCCAGGCACCCATTTTGAGGTTACCCGACTTTTCAAAGGTATTTGAGGTTGCCTGTGATGCTTCAGGAGTAGGCATAGGTGGAGTCCTAAGCCAAGAGAACCATCCCGTAGCATTCTTTAGTGAAAAACTTAATGATTCTAAGCTTAGGTATTCTACCTATGATAAGGAATTTTATGCGGTAGTGCAAGCTTTGCGTTACTGGAGACATTATTTGCTACCGCAAGAATTTGTGCTATTTTCGGACCATGAGGCTCTTAGATTCTTGAATTCCCAGAAGAAGCTTAACCCTAGGCATGCTAAGTGGGTAGAGTATATCCAGTCCTATACTTTTGTTTTAAAACATAAGGCTGGGTTTGAAAATAAGGTAGCTGATGCCCTTAGTCGTCGATCTTTGTTATTAAATTCTGTTAGGGCTGAAGTCATAGGGTTTGAGCAGATCAAAGAGGAATATGAGTCGTGTCCGGATTTTAAGACTGTGTACCAGGATCTAACTCAAGGACCATCTAGTGATCATAAGGATTATACCCTTTTAGATGGCTTTCTGTTCTTTAAGAATAGGCTTTGCATCCCTAGAACTTCTCTTAGGGAATTTTTGATTTGGGAAATTCATGCTGGAGGTTTAGCTGGCCATTTCGGAAAAGACAAGACCACCCTGGCTATTGAAGACCACTTTTTCTGGCCTAGCTTAAAAAGAGATGTAGCACACATTGTGGCTAGGTGTCGGACCTGCGCTGTTGCCAAACAGCGAAAACCGAACACTGGCCTTGATAACCCACTCCCTGTCCCAGATCGTCCTTGGCAAGATGTGAGCATGGACTTTGTGTTAGGTTTGCCTAAGACCCAGAGGAGGCATGACTCTATCTGTGTTGTAGTCGACCGATTTTCCAAGATGGCCCATTTCTTGCCTTGTTCCCAAACATTTGACGCGTCTAAGGTAGCCACCCTGTTCTTTAATGAGATAGTTCGACTCCATGGCCTACCTAAGACCATTGTTTCAGATAGGGATGTCCGGTTCACCAGCTATTTCTGGAAAACCCTTTGGCATAAGTTAGGGACAAAACTTAAGTTTTCAACTGCCTATCATCCCCAGACTGATGGCCAAACCGAAGTAGTGAACCATAGTTTAGGCAATCTGTTAAGGTGTCTTGTTGGTGAAAACATTAGGAACTGGGATTTGTTCTTACCTAGAGCTGAATTTGCATACAATGACTCGGTCAATAGGTCTACAGGTAAGAGTCCATTTGAAATTGTGCATGGTTACAAACCTCACACACCTCTTGACCTAGCTCCTTTACCAGTCCACACACGAGTCTCCGAGTCTGCCGAAGTTTTTGCACAGCATATAAAAGACTTGCATAAAGAAATTCATGCCAAAATAAATTTAAGTAATAAAACTTATAAGAAGTTGGCTGATTCTCAAAGGCGAGTCAAAACTTTTGATGAGGGAGACTATGTAATGATTAGGTTAAGGCCTGAATGGTTTCCTCCTGGAACTGTTAGAAAGTTACATGCTAGAGGAGCTGGACCATTTAGAGTGGTGAAGAGAGTAGGATCCAATGCCTATGTGCTCGAGTTGCCTTCAGAACTAGGCATTAGCTCCACTTTCAACATTACAGACCTAGTAGAGTATAGAGAGCCAGCTGTGATTCCCAGTGAGCCTTTTGAGCCTAATCCTGCTCTTGAGAGTGAACTGAACCCTGTGTGTCCACCAACAAACTGGCCTGTGAGGAAAGAGCAGATTGAAAAGATCCTGGATGATCAGGTTATCTCTACTCGTAATCGAGGATACCAAAGATACCTGGTCCGCTGGCAAGGAAGGCCAGATTCTGATGACTCTTGGATCTCCCGAGAAGAATTACAAGAATTGGACCCAGACCTCTTGGAGAGATACCAGAGCCAACTTGATCCATACTCGACAGGGTCGAGTTCCTCCCACCCTGGGAGAATTGGTGCGGGCACCAGACTCAGAAGAAGACTTCAGGGCTCCATCTGGATCTCTGATTGACCTTGCCCGAAGAATTAGGGTTTTTGGTTTGTAATAAGGGTTGACTTGATCAGCTCAATTTTAGCTTGAGTCTGTATGTCCCTGCAATTTAATTTTGTTGAGTCATGTTGACTCAGTAGTGGTCTAGGACTTCTCCAGGGTGTCACATTTTCTCCCAAGGCCAAGCAAGTGGGCGCCACACTCCCAGCCACACTCCCAGCCACACGCCTGAGTCCAGGGGGTGCCACATCTCCATCCAGTATGCTCTGGTCCCCACACCACAAGATAGCAGGTCCCTTCTCTCATGCGCCACTTGAGGAGAAGACAATCTGGGATCCACAATTCAAGGGGGCGGCCAAAGTGTTTCCATAAGAGCCAAGCTATGAAAAGAAAGGAGCAAAGCTTGGGGAGGATGACTAGGAGGCGCCCAAGTAATTCCAAAAAAACCAGGTATGAAAGGAAAGAAATTTCTCTTGAAGAGCAAGGTTAGGAGGCGCCCAAATACTTCTAAATAAGACCGAGCATGGAAGGAAAAATATTTTTTCTTGAAGAGCAAGGCTAGGAGGCGCCACCCACTTTCCTTTTGAAGCCACCAATCAACATTTTTGGAACCTCTTGGCCGGCCATATGTGTGGAATTGATCCTACAAACCTAATTTGAAGATCCACCCTATTAGTCCCACATGGGAAGATGTAAAACCCTGCTCTCTTGTAAAGTCCTATAAATTAAACCCTTCTTGTAAATTTGAAAGTGATCTGATGAATGAATCCAATTTATGTGTGAGCAAACTCTGTGTTTTCTCTCTTCCGCACTTGCATCCAGGTGTTGAGCTCCATGAGGGAGTAAATCCGGGTTCCCCAGGAACCTTGAGGTGGTGTGAGATCTCCAACCCCGAAACCCTAGGTTAGCCACTTCAACTCCAAAACCTAGCCGCCCATCATTCTCCTCAATCCACCAAACCCTAGCCTACCCCACCTCCCACGACCACTCTCTCCAAGTCAAGGCCGACCACCAGCATCCGGGTCCAGTCCGGATACTTCAGATTCATAGCAAATTTCAGAGGGAGCTAGATCAACCTTTAGGAGAATCCGGATTTCAGCAACATCAGCTTTCAAGTTCTTCAATCTGGTAAATCCTTCCTTGAGTATCTGATTCCATCACTTGTTCTTCTTCTTTCCCAGATCTTGAGTTCAGGAGAAGCCGACTCAGCCACAGGACCAGTATTGGAGGATCCATTGCGAAGATATCCGAATCCGAGGATCCAACAATCTGCTCGAGAGAGTTCTTCCACCAAACTCTATGAAGATCACTGTCTGGTCGGTAACCCATCTCTTCTCTTTATTTCTGTCCTGTTGAAAGTTTAGAGCGAAACCATAGGTCTGGGAGTTTCTCAACCCCCAGCGATCCGTTACTTCTGAACCACTCTGATAACCTAGTTTCTTTTAAATTGTGCTTTCAATTGTTACCTAGTTTCTTTCAATTTAGTTTAGCTTTCCTTTGAGTCAAAGCCAATTTCTGAAAATATATAAAAAAAAAAGAATTAATCTTAATTTATTTCCGCATCGCATCATCTCTTCTTTTGTTCTGCATCACTGGGTTGTCACACACAATCCAATGGACTGATGTAGTGACCTCTAACTCTTAGATGTGGCCTGGTCGAACTTCAAAATAGGGTAACCTTTTATCTTTTATAAAAATTGGGCTCATACTAGACTCATAACTGATGTACAGGACTCAAAATTGGACTAAGGTTGAGGGTTGAGACAAATCAACTAACCTCAACTTATTATAGGACTCAATTACAAAACTTTGAAAACTTTGGCACATGACTAAGTAAACCATATGGGATCCAGTGATTTGTGTCTGATCCTGATATACCCACCAAAATAGGATTACCGGAAAAGTCCTTTTTTGATTGTTCATGGGTACAAACCTAGAAAACCTCTAGATCTCATTCCTTTACCCATGCATGAACATATTTCAGAGTCTGCTATGTCATATGCTAAACATGTTAGAGAGTTGCATAAAGAGATAGGTAATAAAATTAATGAAATCAACGAATCTTATAAACATATGGCTGATACTAAAAGAAGACTCAAGGAGTATAAAGAAGGAGACTTTGTTATGGTTCGATTATGACCTGAATGGTTCCTACCTGGAACCATGAAAAAATTACATGACCATAGTAGTGGACCATACAAAGTAATTAAAAAAATAGGACCTAATGCCTATGTGATTGAATTGCCACATGAACTAGGCATTAGCTCTACTTTCAACGTTTCAGACCTTATCGAGTATAGGGAGCCAATGTTCATTCCTAGTGAGCCATTTGGACCTAACCCCCTGTCATTGAGAGTAAACCAACCCAAGTGTGTCCACCTACATACCACCAGCCTGAAGAGACGAGATCGAACAGATCTTGGATGACAAGATCATCTCTACCCGGAGCAAAGATTACCATGATATCTGGTTCATTGACAAGGATGACCTGAGTCTAATGATTCTTGGATCACCAAAGAGGACTTGCAGAGAGTTGCCCTTGATTTACTAGAGTATTATAATAGTGGAATTGACCCATACTCGATGGGATCGAGTTCCTCCCACCCAGGAAGAATTGGTGTGAGCACCAGGGCCAAAAGAAATAGACAGGCTAAATCCACATCCCTGTGGATCACCTGTAAGAAAAACCCTGAACCCAACCCTATTTAACATGTAAATATTTTATTTTAAATTCTATTATTTTTGGTTTAGTTAGGGTAAACCCTTTTTACCAACTATAATTAGGGTTTTGTTTATTTTGGGATAAAACCCTTTTTACCAATTTAAGTCGAAACCCCAAACCCTATTTATCCAATTGGGATCTTAGTGGTCCAATTTAATTAGCCCTTTTTACCAACTTTAATTGGATTTTTATTTGAAAGCCTAATTAAGTATGGTTGGTTCAATTAGTTATTAGTTGGTTAAATCATGTGGTTAGTTATTCATTGAGTCCATGTAATTAGTTGATTCGTTGAGTCCTGTATTATGAGAGGGGACCCAAGACAACATCCCATGTGCACCCAATTGAAGAATCAAGACAACCCATGTGCTAGCCCAAGTCACAACCTCTTCTTAGTACCATTTTTCATGGATTTGAACATCAACACATGTCATTGAGACAACACCATTTGGACATTTCATTTGGGACAAGAACACATGCCATGTCACTTTTATTTGGACATCCCACATGCCATGTGTTTTATTATTTTTGGTCAGCGAAATGAAGGCAAGATTGGCGCCACTTAAAGTTAAGATAAGTAAAAGGACTCCCCAAGTTGGCGTCCTCCCACTTAAATGTTCCACACCAAAATCAAAAGGATCTGGCCAAGCAATTTACTTCTTCCTGTCACCCACTTCAAGGAGAGTCCCAAGGTTTTTGCTTACTTAAGGGAAGAAGGTTCAGTGGTCTTCTTGCTAACCCCATAAGTGATTTTGATGATAACCAAGCATTGGAGCGTGTACATTTATTACTGACAACTCTTCAAGTTTTGACAAGTTTTTTTGTAGAATGTATAACATGTTCAAACTTCAACTCCTACATTTCTACTTTCTTGTTTGAGTCGTGTTGTAAGTGTTTTTGTAAAGAAGAACACAATGAAAATGCTAAGAAAAATCAAGTAAAAGGATTACTTCTATAAGTGTGTGTGCCTTAGATTTTGTTTTGAGTTGGTTTGTGTAAAATTGTAAAAGAGTTGGTGAGAGTTTTCTTTAAGTTCAAATTGTAAACATCCTAAAGAAGACACTCGAGCCGACCCCAAGATAAGAAGAGCCGACTCTGATTACTAGCACATAGTAAGGATTCTGGAACGCAGCAATCTGAGCTGACTCGATGGAAAGCAAGCCAACTCTAGTGAATCCGAGTCGACAAGAATCAGTGTGAGCCGACTCCTCCAGAGTCCATTTCCTAAAAGTTTTCTAAGAACAGCTAGGTGAGCCGACCCGACATAGAAAGAGCCGACTCTACCAGACCTAATTTCAAAAGATTGAGAAAGCGAGCCGACCCGAACTGCATCGAGCCGACTTTTCCAGAGTAAGGTTTTTCAAACCTGAGAAGAAGAGCCGACCCAAGCTAAAGAGAGCCGACTCCTCGAGTTCAAGATTTTCATGATTCAAGTTCGAGCCGACCCGGCTGCAAAGAGCCGACTCGTCCAGAGTGACATTCTGCACCCTGAGATAAAGAGTCGACTGCATTGAAGAATTGGCAACTTGACCTATCGACTCGAAGGATCTGAGCTAACTCGAAGGAATCCGAGCTGACTCGAATGTCGCTTCCAGGTATCTAATGGCTAGTTCCAGAATTTATTTTTGAATGCTAAAAAGTGCTCCAATGGTCACAAATCATTCCTCAACAATCTACAATGGCTAGAACTGCCTTGGGATGATGGAAGACTTTAAATTTGAAGGATTTGAACTACCTAAAAGCAATTAAGAAGAAAGTTCGTAGTTAAGAAGAGAGTTCAAAAAAAAAAAAAGAAGAAGAGAGAGCTTCATTGAATATCCAACCAATCAAGAGAAAGAGCACAAGAGCATTCAATTCTACATTCAAGCCTTCAACAAATCTGATCTAAAGCTTGAATCATCTTTGGAAGAAGCCACTGAAGTCATTGAAGCTTATTCAAGTACATTCAAGTGGACTTCCAACGAGCTACACCGGCAACTATCCGACAACTTGAGTTTGTCATTTATTGCTGCATTTATTTTCAATTCAATCTTTGAATTGTTGGGTTATTGGTGAGCCCGGTTGAAAAACCAAATAGGTTTTTGGTGAGCCTTATTAAAACCAAGGTTTAGGTTCTTGGTGATCCTGTGAAAACCAAGTTAGGTTTCTTTGGTGAGCCTGTTAAAACCAAAGGGTGTTGGATTTTCTTTGGTGATACCGTAAAACCAAAGTGTAGAGGTTTTGGATTGTGATCCTATAAAACAATCCTACTGTATTCGGGTATGAATATAGTGAAAATTCCAAGTGGTATCTTGGGTAGTGGACGTAGGAGCTGGGTTGCTCCGAACCACTATAAATTTAGTGTGTTTATGTTGTGCTTTCTCTACTTTGTTTAGTTTCTGCATTCTATAACTTTATCACAGCACCTACCACTTGCAAAGGTTTTTGAAATTGAACATTACTTGCATAATTTTTAAAATTTCCAATTCATCCCCCTCTTGGGTAGCCACCTGGGCAACACTTCTACTTCAAAAATTTCAAGCAATCAGGATGGAAGCTGCTTAAGTCTCCTGAACTCAAGAGTTTCATCAAAACTCTTGAGTCTTCTTCAATCCAGACTGAGGAGTCCCTCACCTGTAGACAACCACATTATCCAGATTCTAGAGTCCAGCATCAAAGGCCAGGTGATGAAGCATCTTGACCTCACATCAAGCCACTTCATCAATCCAACACATGGGCACCCAAATAAGATAAGAAGCCTCAAAATTTTGCCCACTTTGAATGGATTCCAGATTGGCCCAGCAAACAGAGTCCAAGACACCCAAGAGCAGGATTTTAGGAGTTGTAGTCCAAGGGAGCACAAGACTAGTATTTGTGTCACTTATGTCACTGGTTCGGAGTCTATAAATACCCCACTAGCCCCCTTGTAATTCATCAATTATTCATCAATATACAATGAAATTCTATCAAATTTTCTCCTTCGCTATGTACATCATGGGATGTGAGGCCCTTCCTTTATTCTTCAGAACATTGCTAGGTATAAGGCCCTACTTATCCAGCCGTCAAGAAATCTGAAACCACCATTTCTAAACCTTACCTTCCTTTCATTCTTTCCTTTCATTTGTTGCTTGCTAATTCATATTTCTTTGTTGAGTGTGCAGGTGATCAAGAATCGAAGCTAGGTTTTCTTGCCTCCAAACCAGCATCACTTGAAAGATCGGAGCCTAGAATCAAATTCTTGAAACCCTATCGTGAAGATCTTGAGAGTCCCGTCATATCCGATTAAGAGGAGTATATCTTCGTTGGTAAAATCTAAACTTATTCCCTCCTCATAATTTCTGACTTGTTGAATAGATAACCCTAGTTTACGGTAGTTTCTCAACCACCAAGTCATGTTTTTCCTAGTAACTTTGTAGGCTTACTTGCGAGCAAATACTAGAACTAGTTTTCTGTTCTGTCTCCTTTGAAGTCTTCTTTAAAATCTAAAAATTATAAAAAAAACTAATTTCTAGTTTTTCTCTGTTAATTAGTTATTAATTTCTATAATTTAGTTTTTGTTTACTGTCCTGCATCATATAAGGTATCCTGGTTTGATGTGACAACCATTCCTATTAGGTTACAATGCCAGGTCCCAATCCAAATTCAATCTTACCAGGAGAAAGTATGGTGTGATGTGATTCAAATGGGGGTTAGTAGTATCATACTTAACCACAAAAGAACCCAGGAGAAAATTGTGATTAACTCGACCCCACCCAAAGACAATACCAATTGAGGGTCTAGTCATTTGAGAGAAAAAGAACCCAGATTGAACCTAATTACTGCTAAGGAATTAGAGCACAAAATTGTTGAAGGTTCAACAGTCTATATGCTGACTGCTAAAGAAGTTCATGATGAACCACAAAAGGAACACCCTAAGGAGATCTTAGAGTTTCTAAAAGAGTTTAAGGATGTGTTCCAGAAGACCTCCCTGATTGTTTATCTCCATTAAGGAACATTCAACATGCTATAGACTTAGTCCCAGGAGCTACCTTGCCGAATTTACCTCATTATAGGATGAATCCTATCGAATATAAGGAATTACAGAAGCAAGTTGAGGATTTTCTTAGGAAAGAATTTATAAGGAAAAGTTTGAGCCCATGTGCCATTACAGCCCTTTTGACTCCCAAGAAGGATGGCACTTGGCGAATGTGTGTCGACAATAGAGCTATCAATAAGATTACAGTGAAGTATGGGTTTCCCATACCCCAACTTGATGACATGCTAGACATGATGGCCAGTGCTACCATATTTTCAAAGATAGACCTTAAAAGTGGCTATCATCAGGTTAGAATTAGGCTCGGGGATGAATGGAAGACTGCATTTAAGACCAAAAAAGGCTTGTATGAATGGTTGGTGATGCCTTTGGCTTATCGAACGCACCTAGTACTTTTATGAGGATAATGACTCAAGTTTTGAAATCTTTTATTGGAAAATTTGTGGTGGTATATTTTGATGACATCCTCATATATAGTAAGAATAAGAAGGATCACCTAGACCATCTTCAGCAGGTTTGTTAAGTCCTTAGAAGAGATAATCTTTATGCAAATTTGAAGAAATGTAGTTTTATGACTCCGAAGATTATTTTCCTAGGTTTTGTAGTGACTGCTGAAGGAGTATCTGCAAACCCTGAAAAGATAAAATCCATAGTTGAGTGGCCTATCCCTAAAAATGTTCATGATATTCGAAGTTTTCATGGATTAGATACTTTCTATAGGAGATTTATTCGAGGGTTTAGGATGATTATTGCACCAATAATAGACTGTATGAGGAAAGGAACTTTTGAATGGTCAAAGGATGCCAATAGGACCTTTCATGATATTAAGGACAAAATGACCCAAGCCCCAATTTTGAGGCTACCTAATTTTTTGAAAGTCTTCGAGGTTGCTTGTGATGCCTCAGGGATAGGAATTGGAGGAGTCTTGAGTCAAGAGAATCACCCGGTTGCATTTTTTAGTGAGAAACTAAACGATGCTAAATTGAAATATTCTACTTATGATAAGGAATTGTATGTGGTGGTTCAAGCACTTAGGTATTAGAGACACTACTTACTATCACAGGAGTTTGTACTATATTCTGATCATGAAGCTCTTAGATTCCTTAACTCGCAAAAGAAGTTAAATGCTAGGCATGGAAAATGGTTGAATACATTCAGGCCTATACTTTTCTTTTAAGACATAATCGGGTATTGATAATAAGGTTGCTGATGTGCTTAGTAGAAGATTCATGCTCTTGAATTGTGTTAGTACTAGAGTAGTCGGACTTGAGAAGTTGAAGGATGAGTATGAGAACTATGATGATTTTGGTAAAATTTATAAGGTAATTAGTCAAGGACCATCTAGTTCTTATAGTGAGTATACTATTCAGGATGGTTACTTATTTAAGGAAAGTAAGCCATATATTCCTAATACTTCATTTAGAGACTTCTTGATTTGGGAAATATATGCTAAAGGTTTAGCTAGACACTTCGGTAGAAATAAGATAATTTTAGCTCTAAAAGACCAATTCTATTAGCCGAACCTTAAGAGAAATGTTGTTCAAATAGTAGCTAGATGTCAAACTTGTGCTGTTGCCAAATAGCAGGAGCAGAACACTGGCTTATATACCCCACTTCCTGTATCGAATTGTCTATGGCAAGACCTTAGCATTGACTTTGTTCTTGGATTACTTAAAACCATTAGGAGAAATGATTCTATATTTGTAGTGGTTGATAGGTTTTCAAAGATGGCACATTTCCTACCTTGTTCCCAAACCTATGATGCATCTAAGGTAGCCAAGCTATTTTTGAATGAAATAGTTAGACTACATGGTTTACCTAGGACAATAGTTTCTGACAGAGATGCTTGATTCACCAGTTATTTCTGGAAAATTCTCTGGCATTTATTAGGAACAAAACTTAAATTTTCTACAGCTTATCACCCTCAAACTGATGGCCAAACTGAGGTTGTGAATCGTAGTCTAGGAAACTTACTGAGAAGTTTAGTTGGAGAGCATACTATCAATTGGGATCTATTGCTGTCTGGGGCTGAATTCGCATATAATAGCTCAGTGAATAGGTTTACCAAAAAAAGTTCTTTTGAAATTGCTCATGGGTACAAACCTAGAAAACCTCTAGATCTCATTCATTTATCCACGCATGAACGCATCTTAGAGTCTGCTGAGTCATATGCTAAACATGTTAGAGAGTTGCATAAAGAGATAAGTAAAAAAATTAATAAAAGCAATGAATCTTATAAACATATGGCTGATACTAAGAGAAGACTTAAGGAATACAATGAAGGAGACTTTGTCATAGTTAGACTATGACCTGAATGGTTTCCACCTGGAACCATGAAAAAGTTACATGCTCGTAGTAGTGGACCATACAAAGTGATTAGAGAAATTGGGTCTAATGCGTATATGCTCGAGTTACCCCTGAACTAGGTATTAGTCCAACTTTCAATGTTTCAGACCTTATTGAGTATAGGGAGCCAACGTTGATTCCTAGTGAGCCATTTAGGCCTAATCCAGTCCTTGAGAGTGAACCACCCCAAGTGTGTTTACTTGCCACCAGCCCGGAGAGACAAGATCGAGCGGATCTTGGATGACAAGATCATTGCTACCCGGAGCAAAGATTACCAGTGATATCTGGTTCGTTGGCAAGGATGACCTGAGACTAATGATTCTTGGATCACTAGAGAAGACTTGCAGAGAGTTGACCCAGACTTACTAGAGCGTTATAATAGTGGAGTTGACCCATACTCGACAAGATCGAGTTCCTCCCACCAAGGGAAAATTGGTGCGGGCACCAGGGCCAGAAGAAATCAACAAGTTGAACCCATATCCATGTGGATCACCTATGAATGAAGCACTGAACCCAAACCCCTTTTACCATGTAAATATTCTATCTTAAATTCTATCATTTTGGCTTAGTTAAGGTTAGCCCTTTTTACCAACTGTAATTAGGATTTTGTTTATTTAACATTTTAAGCTAAACCCTTTTTACTATATTGAGTCAAAATCCTAATTAAGTTAAACCCTATTTACCCAATTGGGATTTCAATGGTCCAATTTTGATTAGCCCTTTTTACCAACTTTAATTGGATTTTTATTTGCAAGCCTAATTAAGTATGGTTGGTTATTTAGTTGGTTAAACCATGTGATTAGTTATTGAGTCCATGTAATTAGTTAAGTCATGTGATTAGTTGAGTTCTGTAATACAAGAGGGGACTCAAGTCAACTTCCCGTGTGCACTGAAGTCAAGGCCCATGTGACCCCATGTGCCAACCAAGTCAGCTTGTTCTTGGCACCACGTGGCATCCCATTCTTGGCACCACCTTTTCAAGATTTTGGACATCACCTGCTACATCATCAGGGGACATCAACATATGTCATGTTTGGATATGTCATGCCATTTCATTTCGGGACATCACATACCATGTCACCTTATTGACCGGCCCATGAGAGAAGCAATTAGTGCCCACATGAGAAGAGATTTCATGCCACTTGGTTTTAAGATAAGTAACTAAGAAGGACTCTTTTTAATTAGCGCCATTTCCTTCAAGGAAGTTCATGCCAAAAACCAAGTGTCGACCAAGCTTTCTAGCCTCTTCCTTGACGCCATCTTCCAAAGAGTTTCAAGACAAAATTATTAATTCAAAGCATTAGAAGTCCAAGGGTTTCTACTTCAAGCATTTTAGTCAAAAAGGTTCCAAGTTGCTCAAGATCCAGGAACTCAAGAATCTCACCAAAACTCTTGAGTCTTCTTCTATCCAGATTGGAGAGTCCACTTGCCTGCAAGAGTCCCCATCATCTAGACTCCAGAGTCCAGCAATCAAGGCCAAGCGATGGAGACATCTTGACTCTACATCATGACAACTCACCTTATCTCATCTTGGTGCCCAAATGAGATGAGAGCCCCATGATTTCGCACACCTTGGAGAGAGGTCCAGATCAACACAGAGACAAGAGTCCAGGATGCCCAGAGCAAGGATTCCAGGAGTTGTAGTCCAAGGAAAAACAAGTCTAGTCTTTGTATCCCTTACACCACTGGTTGAGGATCTATAAATATCCCATCAACCCCCTGTTGCATTATTCATAATTTATTCATCAATAAAGAAGTTATTCTATCCAATTTCTTTGCTGTGTGCATTGCAGGGTGTGAGGCCCTTTCCTTTATTCTATAGAACATCATGGGGTGTAAGGCCCTACCTATCTAGCCAACAAGAAATCCTAGCCACCACTTCTAACCTTTTCCTTCCATTCTTTTTCCTTCCTTTGCTACTTCCTAACTTGAGTTTTCTTTGCTAAGTGTTTGCAGGTGATCTGAAATCAAAGTCAGGAGTTCTTGCCTCGAAACCAGTATTACGAGAGATCGGAGCCCGAGGATCAAGATCTTGAAGCCCTGCCACAGAATCTTGAGAGTCCAGTCAAATCTGCATCAGAGAGACAATTCTTTGTTGGTAACACTTAAAACCTCTTCCCTTCTCTTTGATCTCTGAATAGTTGAAAGTAGACCCTAGTTTATGGTGGTTTCTTAGCCACCAAATCCTGATTTTCTTGCTTACTTGTTAGGTTTACTTGTGGGTAGTTAATTAGAATTATTTTACTTTATTGTTACCTTTAAGTCTTCTTAAAAATCTGAAAAAAATATAAAAAAATTAATATCTATTTTTCTTTGATAATTAGAACTTATTAGCAGTAATTTAGTTTTAATTATTATCCTGCATCAACTAAAAATATTTATGTATTGCCTGTTTAGTATTTGAACCTATGGGGTCACACACCGAGGGTTTCTTCTTGCTTTGTTGGCATACGAATGATAAAGAATCGTTCCAGACTATTTTGACAAGAGTTGTCAAAATTGCTCAAGCCAAATAATTTGGATGAATGGACTCAAGTTATTCAAGTCGACTCGTCTGATGGATTGCTGAAATGCTTCAATGCTTCATTAATGCTTGCAATTGTAGTGGGCTTTAAATTGTGGGCATTTTGAGGTCTTTATTCCTACTATTGCTGAATCCCAAGGGGCTTATAACTTCCCTGAATTCCAAGGGACTCAAACTCCCCTTTTAATTTGTTCATATGTAAATCTCAAACATTGAACGTTCAGGTTTGGTTTTCTATTTCTATTCTGAGTTCTACTGGAAGAACAGAGAAGAAGATCAAGAGACTGCCATTTTCTCAAGGTTAGAGCTCACACTTGATCTCTAAGAGACTATCAAAGAGGGGGTTTGAATTTTGGGCGGGATTTTTGTGTGCTACCTTATGTTGAAGGTTTGGGATAGAGAGTTGGGAAGGTTCTCAAGAGTCCTTATTCTAGCATCGTTTCAGCAATAGGTTCTTTAAAGAGTTGAAGACGGAATCCACGACTCTTCAAGGAGTTGAAGAAGGAGTCCTTACTGCCGACACTATTCTTGGAGAGGCTAGCACCTCGAAGGAAGGAGAAAAACTATGCTACACGATGTGAACAACCCATAGAGGTGGTGCACTGCATCGCTCGCAAAGCCTGATCTTCTTCCTTGTAGGTAGACCCGAAGCTCTTCCCATAGATTGCTGCAGTCCCAGGTGATCGTCATTGAGGTATAGCTTTAGATTATACATTTCACATGTTATAATTTGCTGCATCATTGTGTGATACCTAGAATGGTTCTGTATTTCATACAATGCCTGTATGATTTCATATTTACATTGCTCTAGATGCATCAAGATCTGCGTAGGGAACCTATGTTAAGTAGATTAACATACATAGTTAATTGGTTTATCTTCTTCGACTGTGTCATGTCATTTAAAATGATTTTGAATTGCATGTCTCGGGGCGTGCCATGCACAGTGCCCTTTCCCTTAGTTCCCCGATAGTGGTATCAGAGCATCCAGGTTGGATGCACATCTAGTTTAATGTTTTTGATATGAAATCAGATTTTTTTCCTTTCATAAAGTACTTGGATTAAGGTGGATTCACCGCGGCCGTTTGGTCATAGGAGAGAAGCATGGTTTAAAGACCATCTCTTTCCATTCTAAGGGGTTCTTCTATGACGTGCAGGGGTGCCACTGCATCATGACCTTATAAAGAAGAAAGTGAAAAAATTTGATGGATTAAAATGGTTTTAATCTATGGTTGATAGATCATAACTATGTTTAGATGAGATCTAAAAGATATTTGATCTGAAACTTTGAAAAATTCAAGTGAAAATGATTAAAATTTGAAGTTATTATTTCTGTAAGAGCTGACTCGAGCAGAAGAGCTGACTCGACCAGAAATCTATGTTCTGGAAGAGCTGACTCGAGTAGAAGAGCTGACTCAACTAGAAATCTGTATTTGAAAGAGTTGACTCGAGCAGAAGAGCTGACTCGACCAGAAATCTATGTTCTGGAAGAGCTAACTCGAGCAGAAGAGCTGACTCAACCAGAAAACTATGAAATAATGTATTTTGGAAGAGCTGACTCGAGAAAAAGAGCTGACTTGACCAAAAAACTATGAAACAATAATTTTAAGCTTCAGATTTTTTTTAAAATTATTTCACTTGATTTTGAAAATGTTTCAATTTATGTGATACACTTAATTGGGATTTAAGTTGTATATTTTTAAGATTTAGTATATGATTCTAATCTTAAGTCATGATTGATAAGCCATGGGTTGATTAGGTTAGCTAGAATTGGGTCTTTAAATGGGTTAGACTTAGGTTTAGATGAATGGATTAAATAGAGAAAAGACTATTCAAAAATTGAATTAGGTCTCTCCTCTATAGATCTCTCTAATAGTTAGTTAGATCAGTCCATACATCTAAATGGACTTGATTCATGGCTTCATGGTGAGCCTGGATCTTGCAGTTAGTCTGATTGTGTCTGGTAAACCACTTATTGTCTAAGGTATGTTTGACAGTTATGATCAAGGTTCTTTGGCGCTAACTCTTACCTGGCCAACTCATGGTTGGTGTATAAGGCAAGAGGCTTACTTGGCTTAACCCATCCCTTGATCTTACTTACCTGGCTAATATGGTGAATCAGATCAGATTAGATTATCTATTGATTCGAGTTGACCCATGTCAACTAAGGTTAATCAATTTGACTAGTTTATAGGTGCCCATGGACCAAATTGATCTAGAAATCCTCAAAGTATTTGGGGGGAGTTTTCTTGATCAAGGTCTATGTCTTCTTTTCAAATGTCACAAAATTTAAATCCTCTAAATTATTAGGTCCATAAAAGGACTAAGTTATGTGATAGCCTGAGTCTTAGCCTCCCATTAAGTTGGATTGGCAATGAGTCCACAAGTTGGGTGATCATCGGCAGTTCCAAAGAACGGGTGGTCATCAGGCGAGTGGGATTGCCATTTCAATATATGATGGCTCAGTGCGACTATCTTAACATGTGGTCAGGTGGGCCGACCAAAGTCGGGCTTGATCATGGGTTAGTTAGAAGCATTGAATTTGATCATGTTAATGGTTGGGCCTAACCAAGACCTTCAATAGGAGGCCCAAAGGTCGATTGTGAGGACCCCTAGGGCAAAATAAATACTAGGAATTTCTTGGAGAAGCAATTGGTATTGTACCTACCTTTAGATGCATCTAGGTTGGCATGCCAAAGTCAGGTTTATATGTAGTCTATTGGATCCTAATACCTGCTAAAAGATAAATGTTATTCTTCGGATTGGAGTGTAGAGGCTACCAGTCTGAATAAAATAGTGAAAGAAACCTTTAGACTAAAATCCATCTTTAGGATTTTTTAAATAATTCATATACTGATAGGTCTTGTTCTCCTTTTTCAGATAATGTTGACCATTTTATGGCTATGATCATTATTAGATAATAACAAACTTTCTGGACCCAACTTCGATAGCTGGTATCAAAAACTCAAGATTGTCTTGGAGTGCGAGCGGATCCTCTATGTGATAACGGATCTAGCACCTGAAATTCCAGCCCCCAATGCTCGTGGCACTATCAGGGACACTTACCAGAAGTGGATCTCTGACTGCACTACAGTGCATTGCATAATGTTGGCTGCGATGAATGATAAGTTCAATCACAAGTTCAAGGAGGCCTAGCTAGAGAAGATTCTTCAAAAGTAGAAGAAGACTTTTGGCACTTCGGATGATACGGAGAGATACCGAAACTCTTCCACCATCTATAACATGCATATGCATGATGGAGCTTCGATGACTGATCATGTAATATACATGATCGAGTTATTTGAGCATTTGGACAAACTCGGATGTCCTTTGCACGAGTAGCTCGGCAAAGATGCGATCTAAATTCTCTGCCCCCTTCCTACCAGATCTTTCTTGATAATTTCAGAATAAATAGGCTTGCAGTGAACTATCATGAGATGTTAGGGTTACTGTAGACTTATGAGAGAAACCACAACCTTAACAAGGGGTTAGTGAATCTGGTGGGAGGTTCTGGAATAGGACATCATCCCTTCGAGAAAGGGAAGAAGAAGAAAAAGAATAAGAAGATGCAAAGTACTCAGCCTAATCAGACTAAGAGGATAAAGGCTGACAAGAGTAAGGCAGAGTGCTTCTTCTGCAAGAAGCCGGGTCACTGGAAGCGGAACTGTTCTGCTTACCTTGCTACTCTGGACCCGAACAGGCCAAGGAAGGGAAAGCAGCAAGGTGTTACAGGTCATGGTATTTATATGATAAATCCTTGTAGTTTCTCTATTTATGATACTACTAGCTGGGTATTGGATACTGGAAGTCCTTACCACATTTGCAATTCTTTGTAGGGACTTCAAGTTAGTAGGAGATTTGGAAGCAGTGAAAGGTTTTTGAATGTTGGGAATGGAAGTCAAGCTCCAGTTCTGGCATTGGGAACTATTTTTTTGTTTTTCAAGTCTGGTACTGTCATTCTTAATGAATGTCATTTTTGTCCTTCTGTTTTGGTAAATATCATTTCTGTAGATCTGTTGGCCAATGATGGTTATGAATTATCAATAAAAAAAAGATATTTGCTACATCACATTGAATGGTTCTAATGTGATGAATGGACAAGTAAAGAATGGCATATATGTACTGTCATAGCCTGTTACTGTATTGTACACTGCTAATAAATGTCCTAGGTTAGATAAGGTCAGTGATATTTATCTTTGGCACTAT
This sequence comes from Areca catechu, assembly GCA_021397845.1. Lineage (NCBI taxonomy): Eukaryota > Viridiplantae > Streptophyta > Magnoliopsida > Arecales > Arecaceae > Areca > Areca catechu. Next base: position 69,344,807 of record CM038053.1, read on the forward strand.
AGGCTAGGTCATATAAACAAGAATAGGATAAATAAGTTGGTGGGAGATGGTCTCCTAGATATCACTGAGAGTGAATCTTTACCAACATGTGAATCTTGTTTACTTGGAAAAATGACGAAGTCACCTTTTACTGGAAAGGGTGAAAGAGCCAATGATATTCTAAATCTGGTACATACTGATGTATGTAGACCTATGAATATCAGTGCAAGAGGTGGATATAGTTATTTCATTACATTTATAGATGATCTTTCGAGATACGGTTATGTCTATCTCATGAGACATAAATTTGAATCGTTTGAAATGTTCAAACATTATCATAATGAAGTTTAAAAATAAATTAGAAAGTTTATTAAAATCCTTCGATCAAATCGAGGTGGTGAGTATCTTTCCAGTGAGTTTATGACTTGTCTTGAGGAGAATGGGATTCTCTCTCAATGGACTCCTCTGGGGACACCTCAGTTAAATGGTGTGTCTAAAAGGAGGAATCAAACTTTGTTGGACATGCTTTGATCCATGATGGGCTTAGCTAGTTTGCATAAATCCTTTTGGGGATATGCTCTTGAGTCAGCATCCTACATTCTGAATAGAGTTCCAACTAAGTCCGTTGATAAAACACCATATGAGATATGGACAAGACACAAGCTAGCTCTCTCTCACCTTCGTGTTTGGGGGAGTCCAACTTATGTCAGACGTTTGGAGATGGATAAACTAGGACCTAAGTCTGATAGGTGTCTTATTGTTAGGTTTCCTAAAGAATCCAAAGGGTATTATTTCCATATGCTTGAGAAACAAAAGTTGTTCGTCAGTCATAGGGCAACCTTTTTAAAGTGAGTACCTTGATGAAGGCACTCAAGCTACTGAGGTTGAACTTGGGAAAGTTCAACAAATAGAAGAACCTTCTCACTCTAAGACCACTATAGAACCAGATTTGATTAGATCAAATCTAGAGCCCATAGTGCAACCATTAAAGATATCTGGTAGAGTACCACATCAACCAGATAGATACTATAGTTTCTTGGTCCAGGACAGTGATCCTGTTGAGCTCGATGAGAACAATGAGGATCCGATCACTTATATGGATGCAATTTCAAAGTTTGATTCTAAGTCATGGCTAAGAGTTATGAAATTCGAAATAGAATCCATGGAAATCAATATTATATGGACATTGGTTGATTCACGTGAAAGGATAAAACCCATTGGATGCAAGTGGATCTTCAAGCGAAAGCAGGGCACAGATGGGCAGGTGGAGACCTATAAAGCCTATCTAGTTGCCAAGGGATATCGTCAACGTTATGGTATTGACTATGATGAGATGTTTTCCCCTGTGGAAATGCTCAAGTCCATTCAGATTATGCTTGCTTTAGTAGCATATTTAGATTATGAAATGTGGAAAATGGATATCTGAATAGCTTTCCTAAATTGTGAGCTAGAAGAGGAGTTGTATATGATGCAACCTAAAGGGTTCACATCCATAGATGAGTCTAAAGTGTGCAAGCTTCAGAGGTCCATCTATGGACTGAAGTAGGCTTCTCGGAGTTGGAACATGCGCTTTGATAAGTATATCAAGATGTATGGCTTCATTAGGAACAGAGAGAAATCTTGTATATATAAGTGGGCAGATGGTTCTGTAGTTATATTTCTTATTTTGTATATGGATGACATTCTCCTAATCGGGAATGATATTTCAGAATTACAAGGATAAAGGTCTGGCTTTCATCTCAATTCTCTATGAAAGACTTGGATGAAGCCTCATACATACTGGGTATGAAGATCTATAGAGATGGATCTAAGAGGCTTCTAGGACTGTCCCAATCTATGTACATAGATACTATGTTGAAGCGGTTCAGCATGAAAAATTTTAAAAGAGGTTATCTTTCGATAGGTCATGGAATTACTCTTTCTAAGAAGGATTGTACGATAACTCCTGAGAAAAGAGTGTATGAATAGGATTCCATATGCTTCGGCAGTGGAATATATTATGTATGCTATGATATGTACTAGACCAGACATGACATACTCACTAGGGGTAGTGAGCAGATACCAGTCTGACCCAGGTGAAGCTCATTGAAAAGTTTTTAAGAACATCCTTAAGTATTTGAGAAATACTAAGGACCAATGTCTTATTATGGAGATTCTGACTTAAAACTTATAGGGTATACTGACTCCAATTTTTAGTCAGATAGAGATAATAGCAAGAGTGTATCTGGTTTTGTGTTTACCCTTTATGGTGGAGCTATCTGCTGGAAAAGTTCCAAGCAGCATACGGTGGCTGATTTGTTCGCGAGGCAGAGTATATTACAGCATTGGATGCAGCAAAAGAGGCTGTGTGGTTGCAGAAGTTTCTAGGCGAGCTAGGAGTGGCACCTTTCTTAGATGATCCCATTCCGGTGTATTGTAACAACACTGGAGCCATAGCTCAAGAAAAAGAGCCGAAATCACACCAGCGGACCAAGCATATTCTGCATCGCTATCATCTTGTTCGGGAGATCATTGAATGAGGTGACATCGAGCTTCTAAAGATCTATGGTAACAAGAACCTGGCCGACCCCTTCACTAAATCCATTGGAATTCAAGAGTTCGATGACTACAAATGGAAGATAGGAATTAGATTCTGTTCTGATTAGCTTTAGTCTAGGTGGGAGTTGTTGGAAATTGTATCCTAAAGCCAATCATCTAGGCTGTAAATGATTGTGCGACTCATGTATATGATATGAATTATTGAATTGAATAAAAAGTTTATTCTAGTTGTTCATCACATGACATCTTCCTAATTGAACTCTTGTGTGATGATGTCCTTTGAGCTACCTTGTATGCGATGTAGAGAGGATGCATCATATAGTTCATAAACTGGTCTGCGACTAAAGGATACGCTATTTCACGATGATGATGTATCGAAAGTAGGTCGTTGATGTCATATCTATTGGTTGTCCTCTTAACCAAGTAGCATGGAGATGCTGGTATGACATCAGGTGTTATGTTCGATACTTCACTGAATGTGACTCTCATGCGAGATTCTCTTTCTGCCAAAGAAGAGTCTTGCATTAGAATGTGGACATGAATTATTTCTCTGACTTGAGATCACTATGGTAGCTTGCAAGCAACTCACTGTGCTTAGGTGCCGGACTACCCAAATTTCTAATCCAGTGATGGAACGTTGCTGAGTACGGTCAAGTACTTATGTAGGGTAGTAAGATCGAGAAAGGATTGATCTCTCCAATTGGTTTGGATTGAATGCTTAATGTGCCTCAATTGAGAAAGACCTTGTCCAGGGAATTCCTTATAAGGAGTTATAAGGATTCTTTATTTGAGACATATTGAAATAGACTGATTAGGGTTGGACAGTTTAACTCTAAGCCATCTGGAGCATTAGGTGATTAAAGGAATAAGTTCATTGATATTCCATATTCGATAGGTTCATGTTGCTCTGCAACCTTCAACCTATCCGGATGCCAGGTGTCATTACTAGATGGCAACTTTGGCTGGTACTGAAAATGTTTTCATACTACCGGTTTAGTGTTTGAACCTATGGGGTCACACATCGAGGGTTTCTTCTTGCTTTGTTGTCATGCGAACGATTGGGAATCATTCCGAACTAGTTTGACAAGAGTTGTCAAAATTGCTTGAGCCGGCTTATTTGGATGAGTCGACTCAAGTCATTCGAGTCGACTCGACCAGTCAAGTTGACTCGCCTGACGGACTGCTGAAATTCCTAAATGCTTCATTAATGCTTGCAATTATTATAGGCTTTAATGGTGGGCATTTTGAGGTCTTTATTCTTATTGTTGCTGAATTTTAAGGGGCTTATAATTCTCCTGAATCCAAGGGACTCAAACTCCCTTTTAATCTATTCAGATTTGAATTTCAAAAGTTGAACGTTCAGGTTTGGTTTTCTATTTTCTGTTCTGAGTTCTGCTGGAAGAACAGAGAAGAAGATCAAGAGACTCTACCATTTTCTCATGGTTAGAGGTCACACTTGATCTTTGAGAGACTATCAGGGAGGGGGTTTGAGTTTTGGGAGGGATTCTTGGTGCTACCTTCTGTTGAAGGTTTGAGACAAAGAGTTAGGAAGGGTTCTCAAGAGTCCTTGTTCTAGCACCGCTTCAACAACAGGTTCTCAAAGAGTTGAAGATGGAATCCATAACTCTTCAAGGAGTTGAAGAAGGAGTCCTTACTGCCGACACTGTTCCCGGAGAGGCTAGCACCTCGAAGGAAGGAGAAGAAACTGCGCTACATGGTGTGAACCACCTAATGCGGCAAGCATATGATTAATGTTTTGAATATGGTTTGTAGAGCAATGAAACCTAATTACACTAGCATTGTACTCATCATAATAAGACTTAAGGATTATAAGAAAATGGGACTTTTACTTGATTAGACACAATCCTAAACTAAGAAGGAAGAAGATTTAGACAATAGGGGCTAATGATAGTGGACTTACCTTGATGAGCTTTCCAACCTTTTTTTGATTCATACCTTGAAACTACCAACGCTCAGAACTGAAGAACCTGGATAACAGAGATCAGAACCCTGGACTTGGGGCTTCAGCTTGTTGGTTCTTTGTCAAGGTGAACCCGCCCACAACTCAAAGTCTTCGAAGGACCCTTCACTTGAGCTTGGAAGATGCTTTGCTAGGGGAAAAGAATGGCTTTGGCATGGAGGAAGAGGATGGTAAACTTTAAGAATGGCTTTGGCGTGGAGGAAAAAGGATGGGAAACTTTCACATAAAAAAAACACAAGACAACTTCTACTTCCAAAATTCAACTTCACTTTTCATTCATTCCCCCCAAAATCAATCCCCTTTACAATGGGCGTCCAAGGCCTTTAATAGCCTCACAAAGCTAGCTTTTGAAATTTAAAAACTCCTCAAATTGAGGAGGATTACAAGGGGGGTTGGAGGATTTGGTGGAGAGTTTGGAGGGATGGGGGGCGTTGGAGGATTTGGTGGAGGACTTGGAGGGGTGTGGCCAACCTCCTTGAATTTGAATCTTCCTTGTTGGCACCAAAGAGTGATGAGGTGACTAGTGAGGTGGTGCCTGATGACGTGGCATGATGAGATGGTCTTCTACTTGGATAAGGAATGACATGTGGCACCAAGTGGTCCTAGTTGTTAGTCATTTTCTCTTGCTTGGTTGATGTGTCTTCTCTTCTTCATGTGGTCAAATTCTGGGGTCCAGAATTTGAGTCTTGTTGCTGGCTTTCATTGCTTTAAACTTGATTAACTGAAATAGACTTAACTCAACTGAACTGACTTGACTGACCTAAACTTGAAACAGACTTACAGGAAATGAATTTTTTTTTTAAAAAAAGTAATTACAGGACTCAATAAACACTCTTGATTAATTACATGACTCTTGAAAAGGAAATGGCTCTTGAAAATAAAACATTTACAGGACTCTTGAAAAGGAAATGGCTCTTGAAAATAAAACATTTTTGAACTAAAGAATACAAGGTAACCTAATTATCTTCGATCCAAATTGGGATAAGGCTAACCTTGTTAGAGTGAAGTTTCTCTTGGTTTCTGGTGTCCACACCAATTCTCCTGGGGTGGGCAGAACTCAACCCAGTCGAGTATGGTTCAGTTTTGCCCTGGTAATGCTCGAACAAGTCTGGGTTAAGTCTTTGTAGGTCCTCTCGAGTAATCCAAGAGTTGTCGGACTCAGGTCGACCTTGCCATTGAACCAGGTATGCTGATAGTCCTTATTCCTGGTAGTAATGGTCTTGTCATCCAGGATTCTCTCAATCCTCTCTCTCCGCTCAGGTAGGGTTGGTGGTGGACACTCGGAAATATGTTCACTCTCAATGAAAGTTTCTGGCCCAAAAGGCTCACTAGGTATTAGTACTGGTTCTTTGTATTCTATTAGGTCTGAAACATTAAAGGTTGTACCGATACCCATATCAGGTGGAAGTTCCAAAACATATGCATTAGGCCCTATTTTCTTTAAGATCTTGAAAGGTCCCGCTCCGCGGGCATGCAGCTTCTTTATGGTTCCAGAGGGGAACCGTTCAGGATTGAGCCTAATCATCGCATAATCCCCTTCACAGAATTCTTTAGCCCTCTTATGTGAGTCAGCTAAGTGTTTGTAAGTTTCATTGCTCAGGTTGATCTTATTACTGATTTCTTTATGCAGATTTGTGACATGCTGTGCAAAAGACTCAGCAAACTCAGAGACTCGTGTGTGAATAGGTAGTGGGATTAGATCTAAAGGCTTCCTAGGCTTGTAACCATGGACTATCTCAAAGGGACTTTTGCCCGTAGATCTATTGACCGAACTGTTGTAAGCGAACTCAGCACGTGGCAATAACAAATCCCAGTTCCCTAGACTTTCTCCCACTAGGCATCTCAGCAAGTTACCTAGACTTCTATTTACAACCTGGTTTGTCCATCAGTCTGGGGATGGTAGGCTGTGGAGAATTTCAGTATGGTTCCTAATAAGTGCCAAAGGGTTTTCCAGAAGTAACTTGTGAAGCGGACATCCCTATCAGAAACTATGGTTTTTGGTAACCCGTGGAGTCTGACTACTTGATCAAGAAAGAGTTTGGCTATCCTAGAGGCATCGGAAGTTTGGGAGCAAGGTATGAAATGGGCAATTTTTGAAAACCGGTCGACCACCACAAAGATTGAATCATGTTTTCGAATGGTCTTGGTTAATCCTAGAACAAAGTCCATGCTTAGATCCTCATGGACACTCAGGTACAGGTAATGGAGTGTATAGCCTGGTATTCTTCTTTTGCTGCTTTGCAACAGCACATATCCTACATCGGGCTACAAGGTTTGCTACTTGTTTCTTAAGGCCTGGCCAGTAAAATTGTTCCTCAACAGCCAAGATATTCTTGTTTCGTCCGAAGTGGCCAGCCAAACCTCTCGCATGTATCTCCTAAACTAAAAAAATCTCTTAAGGAGGTTCTTGGGATGCAAAGCCTATTCTCTTTAAAAAGATAACCATCTAGAAGGGTATAGTCACTATGATCACTAGATGGTCCTTGATGCAAACCTGATAAATTTCACCAAAATCTAGACAGGTTTCGTACTGCTCCTTAAGTCTTTCAAAACCTATGACTTCAGTATTGACTGAAGATAAAAGTAACGTTCTACGACTTAGAGCATCAGCTACCTTATTGTCAGTTCTCGATTGATGTTTTAGGACAAAAGTATAGGATTGGATGTATTCTACCCATTAGGCATGCTTAGGGTTTAGTTTCTTTTGGGAACTCAAAAACCTAAGGGCTTCATGGTCTGAAAATTAAACAAATTCTTGCGGTAAGAAATAATGCCTCCAATACCTTAATGCTTGCACTACCGCATAAAGCTCCCCATCATATGTGGAGTATTTCTTCCTGGCTTCATTCAATTTCTCACTAAAGAATGCTACGGGATGGTTTTCTTGACTCAGAACTCCACCAATCCCTACTCCCGAAGCATCGCATGCTACTTTAAAGACCTTAGAAAAATTGGGTAGCCTTAAGACTGGTGCTTGGGTCATCTTATCTTTGATGTGAAGGAAGGCCTTATCAGCTGACTTCATCCATTCAAAATGACCCTTCCTAATACAATCCGTGATAGGAGCAACTATGGTGCTAAACCCTCTAATAAATCTTCGATAAAACATAGCGAGGCCATGAAAACTTCTTACTTCGTGAATATTATTGGGTGTTGGCCACTCTACAATTGCCTTAACCTTCTCAGGGTCAGCGGATACTCCTTCAGGGTCACAACAAATCCTAGGTCACAACAAATCCTAGGAAAATAACTCTAGTAGTCATGAAAGCACATTTCTTTAGGATGGCATAGAGGTTATCTTTCTTAAGTGCTAAACAGACCTGCCTCAGATGTTGTTGATGATCTTCTCTAGTCCTACTATAGATAAGTATGTCGTCAAAGTAAACGACAACAAATTTCCTAATAAAGGCCCGTAGGACTTGATTCATGATTCGCATAGGCGTTTGATAACCCAAAAGGCATGACTACCCATTCAAATAACCCATCCTTAGTTTTAAAGGCAGTCTTCCATTCATCCCCTGGTCTGATCCTAACTTGGTGATAGCTGCTCTTCAGGTCAATCTTAGAAAATATAGTTGCACCAGCCATCATATCTAACATATCATCCAAGTGGGGAATGGGAAACCTATACTTCACCGTGATTTTATTTATGGCACGACTATCAACACACATTCTCCATGTGCCATCTTTCTTAGGGGTAAGTAAGGTTGGGACTGCGCATGGACTCAAACTTTCCCTAATGAATCCTTTCTTTAGGAGTTCTCCTACTTGTCGTTGTAATTCTTGGTGCTCGGTAGGGTTCATTCTATAATGGGGAAGGTTCGGTAGGGTTGCTCCGGGGACTAAATCTATCGCATGTTGTATATCCCTAAGAGGTGGGAGTTGGTCGGGTAAGTCATCGGGGAACACGTCTTTGAACTCCTCTAGCACTTCACTGACTTCTGGAGGTTGTTCTTTTGAAAGAGGTTCTTGATGATCCTTAATGGTCAAAATCCAAACAGGTGATCCATTGCTAATTTCTTGCTCCATTTCTTTAGCAGTGATCACGTTTATCCCTTTTTTCTTATCACTCAATTGGCTTGATCCTCTCTTAATAGGGTTCTTAGGTGGAGAAGAATGGATTATGATCTTCTTTCCATTATGAGTAAACAAGCACGAATTAGAACGACCATAGAGTGTTACATCAAGATCGTACAACCATGGTCGGCCTAGGATTATGCTACTTACTCCCATTGGAAGTACATCACACCATATTTTCTCTAGGTAAGATCGGAACTGAATGGTTACAAGGCACCTAGACTTAATGGAAATCGTGGTTGAGTCTATCCAGATACCTTATAGGAATTGGGGTGGGGTATGGTGGGCAATCCTAGGGTTTTTACTGTGTTGGTAGATATGGCATTGACACAGCTACCGCTATCTAAAATGACTTTGCATACTTTCTCACCTATCTTAATGAATGTCTGTAAGATGCTAGTCCTATGCCAATCTTCTTCGGTTTTAGCCTGGGTGAGAATACACCTAACCACTCCTATCAGATCTTGATCTACCAGGACTTCCTCTTCCTCATACTCTTCAGCCAAGTTCTCATCTACCTGGTATACTTCCTCCTCAAATTCACCTTGGGATTCTACGGCTTCCTCTTCTACTTCCCCTATGTGTAGGGCTCTATTGGGACAGTTGCTAGAATAGTGACCCACTTTGTTACACTTGAAATAGGCGTTTGGAGTTCCTTGGGTCTCAGGTGTTTTCCCCTTGTCATCTCTTCGGGTCATAGGCACATTAGGATTGGGTCGGTTGAATCTAGGCTGATTGAATCCTGACTGCTGGTAAGGTGCACTAGTCCTAGGGGCTTCGGGCCTACGATAGACTGGACCTCTATGGAATCTCTCAGCATTCCTAGCTATCTGATAGGCCAATTCTAGGTCATGTACCTCTCGCATGAACAATTCTCTTTGAATTTCTTTCCTCAGTCCGGCTCAAAATCTAGACAAGGTCACCGACTCAGATTCATCGACATTGCACCTCATAACGAATTCGTCAAACTTTGCTATGTACTCTGCAACACTCCTATTTCCTTGAGTGAGTCTTTGCCATTGATCTAGGAGTCTTTGGTGGTAGGACATAGGAAGGTATTTCTCCCTAAGCCTAAATTTCATAGCTCGCCAGGTCACTATGGGCACATCACCTCTCTGTCTAGTAAGTCTCTCAACATTTCCCCAATATAACCTAGCTTGACGCACAAGTTTAAGCTTTGCAAACTTACACTTGCGCTCTTCACTCATCTCAAACCAGTCAAAATACTGGTCCATCTCACCTTCCCAATCAATGTAGTCTTAGGATCTAAAATTCCATCAAAGGTGGGAGCTTCCAGCCTAATGTTCTTCATGGTTCGGTCATCTTGATCAAAGTGAATTGGGGTGGGTCTCCTGACATTGGGTTCATAGTTAGGCTCATGATGGAATCTCCTTGGGTTGGGATCGATGGTTTGATCAGGGTGGGGTCCTCTAGGAATTGGATCATAAAACTGATCTTGGGGAGCTCTCCTAGGGTTTGTTTCATAGAGAGGGTTTTGATATGGAATCCTTCTAGGGTTCAATGGGGTCTCGAGTTTAGGTGCAAGACTAGGCTCAGGCTCATCTGGGCTTCATGATTGCTTTCAGGGGTTCTAGCCTCTAACTGATCCAACCTAGTAGTGATGTGGGCTAACTGCTCATTCATGTCTTGGTTGGTTTGTGCCACATTCTGATTTGTTTGGGCCAATTGCTCAGTTAAACTCTTAGTCAGTTGGGCCACTTGATCATTTAGGCCTTTGATCAAATTCCCTAAGTTTTGATCCATGGCTACACTTGACTGGGCTTGGATTGGTGAATATGGTGTCCCTGCTCAAGTTGTCATGCATGCAAATGGACTCAAGTTCGAGCTAAGGTTTCCTAGACCTAGAGCACAAATTAGAAGTCTAATTAAGTGAAGCAACTAGTTAGTAGTACTTATGGGACTTAGCCAGGTAGGTGGAGGGGAGTGAAGGTCCCTGATTGCCAACCTTAGACACCAATCTGAGATTGGCCAGGTAGGCGGACCAAATCACAAGCCCTGATGCACCAATCCTAGACACCAAGCCAGTAAGCACACACTAATTAGCTGACACAGTTAACTTGACCCTAACCTGAACCCAACTTGTTGGTGTCCCTAACCCACTAGGGCAATTAACGTTCTACTCAATTTTAATTAATGGGCTGGGATCGATATGCTGGTTGGTGATTTTTGGGCTAGGGACAGGTGATGAAACCCTGACTCTATGTCAAATTGATGCCCTTAATTTGATTTCTCATGAGATGAATGAAATGCAAAGGTACTGCAGAAGTGTGTTGCAGTTTGAAAGTGGTGTGGAAAACGTGATGAAAAAATGTCCAAAAATTCTGAAAAATTCATAGAGGATTTCTAACTTATATGTTTCAATGTAGATGAAAAGAATTTTAAAACTAAAATCTGTACTACTCTAAGAAGATACTAGAAATGAAGATAAATAAAAAAGACAGAACATAACCCTAATGACAGTGTCGAACTGCAGAAATTTTCATTTTTTTTAGAATTTTTTTCTAATGATGAAATTTAATATGGTGATAACTGACTTAATAAGGAACAAGAAAAAAAAATATTTCAACAAAAACTTAGCGACTTGCCTTTGGAGCTGCAGACGGATTACAGTAAATAGATGCAAATTTTCAAAAAAACAGACTCTAATCAAACAAGTGCAATGGCTTACCCAAACTTCAATCTAAAAAATTCATGTCTGGCTAGGGGCTCATTATTCACATGGGTCATGACAGTGTACTGGAGTACACCCGCTCAGGAGGCGTGAATTTTAGATCTTGCTTGGATTTAAAGAAAACTATTCTACCCAAATGCAACCATGCTCTGATACCAAGATGATGCGGCAAGCATATGATTAATGTTTTAAATATGGTTTGTAGAGCAATGAAACCTAATTATACTAGCATTGTACTCATCATAATAAGACTTAAGGATTATAAGAAAATGGGACTTTTACTTGATTAGACACAATCCTAAACTAAGATGGAAGAAGATTTAGACAATAGGGGCTAATGATTGTGGACTTACCTTGATGAGCTTTCCAACCTTCTTTTGATTCATACCTTGAAACTACCAATGCTCAGAACTGAAGAACCTGGATAACAGAGATCAGAACTCTGGACTTGGGGCTTCAACTTGTTGGTTCTTTGTCAAGGTGAACCCGGCCCACAACTCAAAGTCTTCGAAGGACCCTTCACTTGAGCTTGGAAGATGCTTTGCTAGGGAAAAGAATGGCTTTGGCGTGGAGGAAGAGGATGGGAAACTTTAAGAATGGCTTTGGCGTGGAGGAAAAAGGATGGGAAACTTTCACATAAAAAAACACAAGACAACTTCTACTTCCAAAATTCAACTTCACTTTTCATTCATTCCCCCCAAAATCAATCCCCTTTACAATGGGCATCCAAGGCCTTTAATAGCCTCACAAAGCTAGCTTTTGAAATTTAAAAACTCCTCAAATTGAGGAGGATTACAAGGGGGGTTGGAGGATTTGGTGGAGAGTTTGGAGGGATGGGGGGGGTTGGAGGATTTGGTGGAGGACTTGGAGGGGTGTGGCCAACCTCCTTGAATTTGAATCTTCCTTGTTGGTGCCAAAGAGTGATGAGGTGACTAGTGAGGTGGCACCTGATGACGTGGCATGATGAGATGGTCTTCTACTTGGATAAGCAATGACATGTGGTGCCAAGTGGTCCTAGTTGTTGGTCCTTTTCTCTTGCTTGGTTGATGTGTCTTCTCTTCTTTATGTGGTCAAATTCTGGGGTCCAGAATTTGAGTCTTGTTGCTGGCTTTCATTGCTTTAAGACTCGATTAACTGAAATAGACTTAACTCAACTGAACTAACTTGACTGACCTAAACTTGAAACGGACTTACAGGAAATGAAATTTTTTTTTTTTTTAAAAGTAATTACAGGACTCAATAAACACTCTTGATTAATTACAGGACTCTTGAAAAGGAAATGGCTCTTGAAAATAAATATTTACAGGACTCTTAAAAAGGAAATGGCTCTTGAAAATAAAACATTTTTGAACTAAAGGATACAAGGTAACCTAATTATCTTCGATCCAAATTAGGATAAGGCTAACCTTGTTGGAGTGAAGTTTCTTTCGGTTTCTGGTGTCCACACCACCACCCGTAGAGGCGGTGCGCTGCATCGCTCACAGAGCCCGATCTTCTTCCTTTTAGGTAGACCCGGAGCTCTTCCCATAGATTACTGTAGTCCCAGGTGATCATCATTGAGGTACGGCTTTAGATTATACATTTGACATGTTATGATCTATTGCATCATTGTGTGATAACTAGAATGGTTCTGTATTTCATACAATGCCTACATGATTTCATATTTACATTACTCTAGATGCATCAAGATCTTCATAGAGAACCTTTGTCAATTAGATTAACATACGTAGATAAATGGTTTTTCTTCTTTTGCTGCATCATGTCATTTAAAAAGGTTTTGAATTGCTGTCTTGGGGCATGCCATGCACGGTGCCCTTTCCCTTGGTTCCCCAACATCTTCTTCCTCATTTGAAGTGGACTCCTCACTATTACTCCAAGTTGCAACCATAGCTTTCTTCTTCTTCTTTTAGAAAGTTTTCTTCAAGTTCAGATAATCTGATCTGAAATGCCCAGGTTTCTTGCATTCAAAGCAAATAGGCTGTTGCTCTTTATCTTTTTCTTTTTCCTTTTCCTTGTCCTTGTTGTATTCTCCTTTCCTATGGAACTTTCTTCAATGTCTTCCCTTTTTCTTGCCCATAAACTTCTTAAATCTCCTCATTACAAGTGCAATGTCTTCGTCTTCAAGATCATCTTCGGAGGAGGGGCTTTCTTCATCGATTTCTTCTTCTTGTTTCTTCATCTCTGTAGCAGCTTTAAAGGCAATTGACTTTTCCTTTTTGATGTCATCTTCATTTCTATACTGCATAGTTAGCTCGTGAGTAATCAGGGATCCTAATAATTCATCCAATGGTAGAGTTTTCAAATCCTTCGCTTCCTGGATAGCAGTCACTTTAAGGTCCCACTTGTCTGGAAGTGATCTCAATATCTTCTGCACGAGGTTTGCATTAGAATAAGTCCTGCCAAGACTCTTTAAACCATTAATAATATCTATAAATCGTGAGAACATGGTAGAAATAGTCTCATTGGATTCCATTATAAACTGTTCATAATTATGTACAAGAAGATTAATCTTTGAGGTTTTCACTTGGGAAGTTCCTTCATGGGGTATCTCAAGTTTATCCCAAGTTTTTTTTGCTGATGTGCAAGTAGAAATTTGATTAAACTCATTGGCATCCAAAGCACAATATAACAAGTTCATGGCTTTGGCATTCAGCTCACCCATTTTCATGTCGTGTTCATCCCATTCCTCTTCAAGTTTTGGGGCATCCACGCCATCAACTTTTTTTATGGGTGTGTGAGGTCCCTTAAGAATAACCTTCCATAATTGAAAATCTACAGCTTATATATATATTTTCATTCGGGCTTTCCAATAAGTGTAGTTAGTGTTTATGAACAGTGGACGTCTATTTGTGGATTGGCCTTCAGCCAAAGAAGTACTCATAGGGTTTGCTATATAATCTTTACTCTAAGTAAATTCAGAGACACTACTCTAATACCAGTTGTTGCCCAGGTGGCTTATCCAAGAAGGAGGGTGAATTGGGTATTTAAACTTTTTGCAAGTATGTGCTCCTTTTTAAGTTCTTTTTGTGGTATGCACTGTGAATTAAATTAACTACTACGAAAGCAAGTAAGAACAGGAAACACAATCACAAACATAGCAAATTTTATAGTGGTTTGGAGCAACCTCACTCCTACATCCACTATCCAAGATACCACTTGGGTTTTGTACTATATTCACCCTCGGAATACAATCGAATTGTTTTCACGGGCTCACAATCCAAAACCAAAACTTGGTTTTATCCCGGGCTCACCAAAAATCCAATACAATGTTAGTTTTAAATGGGATCACTAACAACCCACTGCACTTGGTTTTCAAGGCTCACAAATAACCTTTACAAGTCCAAGCTACAACCCCTACTGTACATAGAATAACTCAAATGAAGAGTTAGAAAAACAAAGCAATAATATGACAAACCGAAGTTGTCAAATGGTTGCAGTTATAGTACTTGAGAAGCCCTCTTGATTGCACTTTGAATGCTCTTTAAGGCTTCTTAACTTCCTTAATGAATGCCTCAAGATTTTGAATAGAGTTGGTGAAGTCTTGAGTCATTGCTTTGAATGCTCTCTTGAGTGTTCTTTCAAATATTCAGTAAAAGCTCATTTATCTCTCATTAACTTCTTTAAAAGTGATTCAAATCCCTTATTTGTACTCCCTTTAACTAATTTCATGTAGATATAGCCATTGTAGATCATTGGGATTCAAAATAAAGCTATTGGAGACCATTTTGGATTCAAAATAAGAGTTCTAGAACTAGTCGTTACTCACCTGGAATAGTCATTCGAGTCAGCTCGGATGGGTCGAGTCAGCTCGTTCCTCAAGTAGGTCAAAATATAACTCTGGTCGAGTCTACTCTTCTCCATCGAGTCAGCTCACCTAGCTGGTTCTTCGGAACTGAGATTTTCAATACTCTAGAAGAGTTAGCTCTTCACTACTTGAGTAAGCTCGGTTGTCTGATTGAGAAATCTTCACTCTGGATGAGTCAGAACTTTAGAAAACATACTCTACTCGGTCGGCTCTTCAATCATGGGTCGGCTCGAATGTCTATGTGCCAAAAAACTAAGTGATGTGCCAAACTTCGAGTCGGCTCTTCTGTTTTGAGTCGACTCTTGATACTTGGGTCCATAATTGTTCAATCTTCTTCAGACTTCTTTTAGTGACTTCAAATTAACTCAAAAAACTTTCCAACTCCTTCAATGTCTAATCTTGAGAGTATTAAACTAGAAAACTATATAGCAATAGCCCATTTTCACAAATACATGATTGATTTTTCTTTGGGCTCTTCTTTGCATAGAGAATTTCTAAAGATAAACTTGTCATACATCAAGGTTGTAGGAAGAATGGTTTTGCATATAAAACATCCTACAAAAACTTAGAAAACACTTGGAAAGAGTTAGTAATCAAATACATTCTCCAATGTTTGGTTATCATCAAAATCATTCCAGGGGTCAACAGATCTAGAAGCAAGATCTATGGTTTTCAAAGGCTTCTTCAAAGGTATAACCCTAAAAACAAAGATTACTGAACTTTTTGCATAGGCTATTTTCTTGTTTGTGATTTGTTTTCCATCAAAAGTCTTCCAAAACCCCTTGTGGTTGGTTCCAAGATCACGAGAGGTCAAGAGGGGTTTCTCAACATAAAGTCTCCTATTCTAAGCTCTCACAGAAGGGTAGACATCATGACCACCAGTTCTAGGCCATGAACTAGCATGGCAACTCTGAAGTGATCCAAGAAACTCCAAGGAGTTTCTCCTTCCTTCTAATAGATGGAAAAGAGGAAGTTGGAGTTCTTTCTTAGCCTTCAACTACTCTAAAACTAAGTGATGAACTCTTGGCCAAACTTCTCAAAAAAGCTAATGGAGTCTAATAAGAGCCTAGTATACCAAGCTCAAGCTACATCTCTAAAGATGGTAGGAAAGGACTTGCACATCAAGGCATCAGACATCTCTTGTAGTATCATGAGGGCCTTGAAACACTCCAAAAGGTCATAGGGATTGGTGGAGCCATTGTAGGTCTCCATGGATGATGAGGGATGGACTCCATGATTGCTCAAGAGAATGGTGGCTGCATGGTGAAGAGTGGCTCATCTGCTAGTGATGTATATTACCATCGGAGGACCTCCGGATAACCATCCACCTCACAAAGTTTTCGGTCCAGCTCATCCCATTACCAGGTGTGCCTTTTTAAGCATTGGTATGATGGTCCCTCTATTGAGGATCCTATAAAGAAGAAGAAGATGAAGATAGTTAAATAGGAGAGTCATGTTTGTGATTTCTACCTTGATGACCTATTTAGTAATGGGCATAATGTGCATGAGATATCCACCGAGGGCCCGATGGTAATGATGGGCAATGATGAGGAGCTGGTTCAGGGCTGCCTACCAGTTGGAAGGCTACTAGGGGCACTTCTACTTCAATAGGGTGGGATAAACCACTCTACTCTACCCCCTATGCCATGGGAGGGACATATGATCATGGGTGCCCATTCGACATCGAGGAAAGTTGAGCCAGCGACTACTAAAAGCCCTACACTACAGAGGTCAACAACTGAACTTGAAGTTAAAGCTGGTGGAACAACTCAATCATGATAAAGGGAGTGGACAGGGGCTCACTAATGTTTTGGTCCAGGAGAGCCCAGGGATGATCCAACACGGTGACTGGTTCCTCTATAGGATTGGGAATAGTGGAACTTGCCATTGTCATCTTCTTTGCTATAGCTACACAAAAGAAAAGGATGGCTACAAGCCCTCCCAACAATTGTTTGGACCAACGGCCTTTCCTTTAGCACCAATTTGCTGTGGTTCTACCAAAGACCTATTGATATGGTTGGAGTAGTTGCTATGTTGGATGGCTCTAAGTTTCCCTCCAAGATGCATAGGCATTCTAAAACCTACAAAAATAATGAAGACACATAAGTCCGACCATGATGGGGTGATTTTCTGGTGGTGGACCCTTCGATACCTAAATTAGTCTCCCATGGAAGCAAATAGAAGAGAGGGGTCTGTAGCTTCTAGGTAGATAGTGTGGTAGGGGAGTGGTGCCGAGATGGAGTGGAAGTGGATAAAGTAATGAAAGTGGCAGATAGATGTGGCAGAAAGTGGGTGAAGCACAGGAGAGGATGAGCGAGGCTTAGGCGAGGTAGGTGAAGCAATCCTAGCCTTCACCCAAGCTTCGACTTAGGGCTTCAGGTGGCTTTGAGAGATCTTTGGATACTCTTAGAGGGCCTATTCCAAAAGCTGAAACGACTTGAAAAAAGCTTATCCTTCAAGAGGAACTTACCTATTAGAATCTACCTAGAGGGTCCCGGGGAATGGTTCTTATAGGCTAGTATATGCAGTATCTGATGCCTAAGAGATGTTTTACGATACAGGGAGTGGTGTTTAGTACATCTCTATAGAGTGCATGCCCCTAAACAAATGGCTTGGAGTAGCTAGGGATGGCATGGAGTAAGCCCTCATGGCAAGCATGCTTCCATAGTGCACCTACATCTAGAGTGGCTGGTGTTAGAGAGTCATGGTGTTGGATCACCTGCTCACTTTTAGAAGAAGGGCATGCCTGGGATTCTAGCATGACTTTTGAGGATCATGTATCTAGATCCATGGAATCTACTTCTAGTGCTGAGCTAGTAGGCGATATTGCGAGCCATACAAGAGTTCATGTGGGATTGACCATTTCCAGCTATATCAAGCAACAAAAGATTTATAACATCAAACTTAACAAAATCTCCAAAAAATGTGATAATACTAGCATAATAAACTTAACTAAAAATCTAATACAATACTCTAAAACAAAATACATTAAACTAAGGCATCATTTCATAAGAGCATGTTCAAAATAAAAATATTTTGCTTGATTTTGTGTGTACTAATAAACAAATTGTTGACATTTTTACTAAGCCTCTAATGAAAAGAGATTTAATGAACTTAGATGGGAACTAAGGATGTTTGATCATTTTGCTTAAAATCTAATCTTTCAATCTTGCGAGTAGGCGATATTGCGAGCCATACAAGAGTTCATGTGGGCTTGACCATTTCCAGCTATATCAAGCAACAACTCAAGATTTATAACATCAAACTTAACAAAATCTCCAAAAAATGTGATAATACTAGCACAATAAACTTAACTAAAAATCTAATACAATACTCTAAAACAAAATACATTAAACTAAGGCATCATTTCATAAGAGCATGTTCAAAATAAAAATATTTTGCTTGATTTTGTGTGTACTAATAAACAAATTGTTGACATTTTTACTAAGCCTCTAATGAAAAGAGATTTAATGAACTTAGATGGGAACTAAGGATGTTTGATCATTTTGCTTAAAATCTAATCTTTCAATCTTGAATCCCTAGAATTCTAGTTTTTCCTTTGAAATCCATCTCTTTCAAGATATTAAAGTCTCAATTTAATCTCCTTATGACTTGAGAAATTGTTCTTCAATGCCTAATCTCATCAAATTTCATATCAGACCATTTTGACCTAAGGGGTTGACATGCATGCCAACCCTTGTCCAAAGGGTCAACCTAGATGCCAACCTCTGATGCCTATAGCTCTATTTATATTCTTACCCATCATTCTTCATGTGAAACCTCCTTGGGTGGCACATAATTTGAGGCTAAATCTTATGCTAACACTCATTTAGCCAAAATCCTAGTTTTTGTCATGATTATTTCTTCTCCCACTACTGACATCACCCTCTTCATAACCCTCTATTTCCTCTCCATCTCTCCAAAATGATCTCTCTCCCACCTCTAATCCACCATTTCCAAGCATCATCCTTCTCCCGAAACTCTTTTCCTATCTATAATCAATAAAATCTAGGCTTTACCCTCTCCTCAGTCTTCATTTTAAGCTTCAAATATGTGAACCTTAAATCCCTCTTCACACTCCAAAATCTACCAAATCACCACCTCTTCTTTATCTCAAACTGCATTTCCAACCTTCCAAACACTAAATCCATGGCATCCTTGGTGTGTGAAAGTGATTTGCGCTCAATGGCTCCCAAAATGAGAAATCCCCGAAGGAAGAGGATGGCCCCTAAAAAGGAAAGAAAGATGAAGGCTGGAAGAGTTAGAGCTGCACCTGAGCTGTATCTTGGTATCGTTGACTTCAATGGTCATGATTTTGATGATTTTTTCTGAGTTGAGTGACCAACTCATCGATTTGTGAGCAAGGCCTATTGATGCGGGACAAAAACTAAATAATAAAATTAGCAATTAATATTTTTTTAATATTTTTAGATTTTAAAGGAGAGCTCAAAGGAGATAGTAAACGAAACTAATAAGTCTATTACCTGCATAAGTAAATCTATAAAGCAATTAAAAGCAGGACCTGGTGGTTGAGAAACCACTGTAAACTATGATCTATTCAACGAGTCAGAAATTATGAGAATGGAAAAGTTCAGTTGAACCAATGTAGATCGCTCTCTCGATGTAGATCTGGTAGGACTCTCAAGATCATAGAGAAAGGAATTCAGGATCTTGCTTCCGGGCTCCGATTTTCTACACGATGCTGGTTCTGAGGCAAGAATACCAGATCGAGATTCTTGGTCACCTGCAAAATACTTAGCAAAGGAATTCAAGTTAGAAATCAACAATGAAAGAAAAGAAGGAAAAGAAAAGGTTCAAAGTGATGGTTGGGTCTTCTTGTCGGCTGGATAAGTAGGGCCTCACACCCCGCGATGCTCCAAAGGAACAAAGGAAGGGCCTCAAACCCTGCGATGCACACAGCAAAGGAAGATTTCGACAGAATGTCTTTGTATTTCAAAATAATTTCATCAATTACAGGGGGGCTGGTGGGATATTTATAGACCCCTAACCAGTGAAGTAAGGGACTCTGATACAAGGCTTTTGTTCCCTTTTGACTACAACTCTGGAATTTTGATATAGGTAGCCTGGACTCCTGCTTGATGGATTGATTTGAACTCCTATCCAAAGTTGGCGACAAGAAGGAAGTGTAATTTGGTCGACTACTTTGCTTTTGGCATGAATTAGCTTGAATGGAGGGGCGCCAAAGATGAGAGTCCTTCATACTTCTCTTAAAAATATGAGGCGCTAATTAATCTTCTCTTCATGGGCCAACCAAAGGAGGTTGTCATGTGGGGATGTCTAAATCTTGTTGCATGTCCAAACACAAGTGATATGGCATGTTTCCTTGTCCCAAAATAGAATGTCCAAATGGTGTTGTCCCAATGTCATGTGTGATGCAGAACAAAGAACAAGGAAGCGTATGCGGAAGTAAATTTAAGATTAATTTTTTTTCCTTTTTTTTTTTCTTTTTTTTTTTTTTATATTTCAGAAATTGGCTTTGACTCAAAGTAAAGCTAAACTAAGTTGAAGGAAACTAGGTAAGGATTGAAAGCACAATTTAGATGAAACTAAATTATCAGAGTAGTTCAGAAGTAACAGATCGCTGGGGGTTGAGAAACTCCCAGACCTAGGGTTTCGCTCTGAACTTTCAATAGGACAGAAATAGAGAGGAGAGATGGTTTACCAACCAGACAGTGATCTTCTCAGAATTTGGGTGGAAGAACTCTCTCGAGCAGATTGTTGGATCCTCGGATTCGGCTATCTTCGCAATGGATCCTCCAATACTGGTCTTGTGGTTTGGTCGGCTTCTCCTGGACTCAAGATCTGGGAAGAAGAAAAACAAGTGAGGGATTCAGAGACTCAGGGAAGGATTTACCGGTTCGAAGAACTTGAAGGCTGATGTCGCTGAGATCCGGATTCTCTTGAAGGCTGATTCGACTCCCACTGGAAAGAGCTTTGGATCTAAAGTACCCGGACTGTAGCTGGATGCTGGTGGTCGGCCTTGATTTGAAGAGGGTGGCCGTGAGAAGTGGGATAGGCTAGGGCTTGGTGGAAAGAAAAGAATGATGGGCGGCTAGGGTTTGGGAGTGGAGTGGCTAACCTAGGGTTTGGGTTTTGGAGATCTCACACCTCCTCAAGGTTCCTGGGGAACCCGGATTTACTCTCTCACGGAGCTCAACACCTGGATGCAAGTGCGGAAGAGAGAAAACACAAAGTTTGCTCACAAAAAAATTTGGTTTCATTCATCTGATTGATTTAAACTTACAAGAGGGTTTAATTTATAAGGCTTTACAAGGGAGTAGGGTTTTACATCTTCCCATGTGGGACTAAAGAAGGGGATCTACAAATCAGGATAATCCATACACATATGGTCGGCCAAGGTACCAAAAAAAAATTTGATTAGGATTATAAAAGGCAGGTAGATGGCGCCTCCTTGCTTGGATCTTCAAGAGAATTTTTTTCCTTCCATGGATCAACTCTTTTGGACTCCTCCTTTTCTTCCTCCCTAAGTCAAGGCCCTTCCCATCTTTGTTTTGGATATTTTTGGCAGGTAGTGGGCGCCTCCTTGAAGTTTTCTCCAAGAGAATTTCTTCCCTTTCTTAGTTTGGTTCTTTTGGGAAAGACTTGGGCCGCCCCCTTGATTTGTGGACTCCTGGTGGATTTCTCCTCAACTGGCGCATGAGAGAAGGAAGCTGCTATCTGTGGCGTGGGGATCAAAGGCTGCTGGATGTAGATATGGCACCCCCTGGACTCAGGCGTATGGCTGGGAGTGTGGCTGGGAGTGTGGCGCCCACTTGCTAGGCCTTGGAAGAAAATGTAACACCCCAGGTTGAAACCCTAGTCCACTACTGAGTCAACATGACTCATCAAAATAAAATGCAGGTAATGTAGACTCAAGCTAAATTGAGTTGATCTAGTCAACTCTTATTACAAACCAAAAACCCTAATTCTTCGGGCAAAGTTAATCAGAGATCCAGATGGAGCTCTGAAGTCTTCTACTGAGTCTGGTGCCCGCACCAATTCTCCCAGGGTGGGAGGAACTCGACCCTGTCGAGTATGGATCAAGTTGGCTCTGGTATCTCTCCAAGAGGTCTGGGTCCAGCTCTTGTAATTCTTCTCGGGAGATCCAAGAGTCATCAGAATCTGGCCTTCCTAGCCAGCGGACCAGGTATCTTTGGTATCCTCGATTACGAGTAGAGATAACCTGATCATCCAGGATCTTTTCAATCTGCTCTTTCCTCACAGGCCAATTTGTTGGTGGACACACATGGTCAGGTTCACTCTCAAGAGCAGGATTAGGTTCAAAAGCCTCCCTGGGAATCACAGCTGGCTCCCTATACTCTACTAGGTCTGTAATGTTGAAAGTGGAGCTAATGCCTAGTTTTGGAGGTAACTCGGGCACATAGGCATTGGATCCTACTCTCTTTACCACTCTAAATGGTCCAGCTCCCCTAGCATGTAACTTTCTAATGGTTCCAGGAGGAAACCGTTCAAGCCTTAACCTAATCATTACAAAGTCTCCTTCGTCAAAAGTTTTGACTCACCTTTGAGAATCAACCAATTTCTTATAAGTTTCATTACTTAAATTTATTTTGGCTTGAATTTCTTTATGCAAGTCTTTTATATGCTGTGCAAAAACTTCGGCAGACTCGGAGACCCGTGTGTGGACTGGTAAAGGAGCTAGGTCAAGAGGTGTGTGGGGTTTGTAACCATGCACAATTTCAAATGGTCTCTTACCCGTAGACCTATTGACCGAGTCATTATATGCAAATTCAGCTCTAGGTAAGTACAAATCCCAGTTCCTAATGTTTTCACCAACAAGACACCTTAGCAGATTGCCTAAACTACGGTTCACTACTTCGGTTTGGCCGTCAGTCTGGGGATGATAGGCAGTTGAAAACTTAAGTTTCGTCCCTAACTTATGCCAAAGTATTTTCCAGAAATAGCTGGTGAATCGAACATCCCTATCTGAAACAATGATCTTGGGTAGGCCATGGAGTCGAACTATCTCATTAAAGAACAGGGTGGCTACCTTAGACGCATCAAATGTTTGGGAACAAGGCAAGAAATGGGCCATCTTGGAAAATCGGTCTACTACAACACAGATAGAGTCATGCCTCCTCTGGGTCTTAGGCAAACCTAACACAAAGTCCATGCTCACATCTTGCCAAGGACGATCTCGGACAGGGAGTGGGGTATAAAGGCCGGTGTTCTGTTTTCGCTGTTTGGCAACAGCGCAGGTCCGACACCTAGCTACAATGTGTGCTACATCTCTTTTTAAGCTAGGCCAGAAAAAATGGTCTTCAATAGCCAGGGTGGTCTTATCTTTTCCGAAATGGATAGCTAAACCTCCAGCATGAGTTTCCCAAATCAAGAATTCCCTAAGAGAGGTTCTAGGGATGCAAAGCCTATTCTTAAAGAACAGAAAGCCATCTAAAAGGGAATAATCCTTATGTTCACTAGATGGTCCTTGAGTTAGATCCTGGTATACAGTCTTGAAATCTGGACACGACTCATATTCTTCTTTGATTTGCTCAAACCCTATGACTTCAGCCCTAACAGAATTCAACAACAAAGATCGACGACTAAGGGCATCAGCTACCTTATTTTCAGACCCAGCTTTATGCTTCAAAACAAAAGTATAGGACTGGATATACTCTACCCACTTAGCATGCCTAGGGTTAAGCTTCTTCTGAGAATTCAAGAATCTAAGAGCCTCATGGTCCGAAAACAGCACAAATTCTTGCGGTAGTAAATAATGTCTCCAGTAACGCAAAGCTTGCACTACCGCATAAAATTCCTTATCATAGGTAGAATACCTAAGCTTAGCATCATTAAGTTTTTCACTAAAGAATGCTACGGGATGGTTCTCTTGGCTTAGGACTCTACCTATACCTACTCCTGAAGCATCACAGGCAACCTCAAATACCTTTGAAAAGTCCGGTAGTCTCAAAATGGGTGCCTGGGTCATCCTATCCTTAAGATCTAGGAAGGCTTTATGGGCTGCTTTGGTCCACTGAAATTCTCCCTTCCTAATGCAGTCTGTGATAGGAGCAACTACGGTACTAAACCCCTTGATGAATCGCCTATAGAAGGTAGCTAAGCCATGGAAACTTCTGACTTCATGCACACTGGTTGGCTCTGGCCATTCTACTATGGACCTAATCTTTTCAGGATCGGCAGCCACACCGTCAGGGGTTACAACAAATCCAAGGAAGATAATCCTACTGGTCATAAATTCATACTTTTTGAGATTACCGTAGAGACTATCATTCCTCTAAACTTGACAGACTTGTCTAAGATGGCCTAGGTGATCTGCAGGGGTCTTATTATAGATCAGGATATCATCAAAATAGACCACAACAAACTTCCCTATGAAAGCTCTAAGTACTTGGATCATAATCCTCATGAAAGTACTAGGGGCATTGGACAACCCAAAAGGCATAACAACCCATTCAAAGAGACCATCCTTAGTCTTGAAGGCTGTTTTCCACTCATCCCCTTGTCTAATCCTAACCTGATGATAGCCGCTCTTGAGATCAATTTTAGAAAAAACCATGGCACTGGCCATCATATCAAGCATGTCATCTAGTCTAGGGATGGGGAACCTATACTTGATTGTGATTTTATTGATGGCACGACTATCAACACACATCCTCCACGTGCCATCCTTCTTCAGGATTAGAAGTGCAGGGACTGTACAAGGGCTAAGACTCTCTCTAATGAACCCCTTCCTCAACAATTCGCCAACATGCTTTTGCAGTTCTTTATGCTCAGATGGATTCATCCTATAATGGGGCAAGTTGGGTAAAGTAGCTCCTGGGACTAAATCTATGGAATGCTGAATATCCCTAAGAGGTGGAAGGTGGTCTGGCAGATCCTCGGGAAAAACATCCTCAAATTCTTCTAATAAAGGCTTAACTTCCTGAGGAGGCTCTGAGGGTGTAGGAGTCCTAAGTTCCTTAGCAGTCAACATCCAAATGGGTGAACCACTATGAATTTCTTGTTCTAGATCCTTGGCACTAATTAGGTTCACTCCAGTCTTCATTTCCCTAACCTTACTGGTTCCTTTAGCTACCTTGTCCTTAGGAGGGACTGAATGGATTGTGATTTTCTTCCCATTGAAACTAAAGACACAGGTGTTGGATTTTCCTAAGAGGGTGGCATCATGATCATACAACCAAGGTCTTCCAAGAATTATACTGCTCATCCCCATGGGCAAGACATCACACCAAATCTTCTCTTGATAGGATTGCATTTGGATTTGGACTTGACATCTAGACTGGATGGGTATAGAGGTAGAGTCTACCCAAGAAACTTTATAGGGGTTGGGGTGGGGGACTGGGGTTAAGCCTAACATTTTGACAGTGCTAGTAGAAATGGCATTTACACAGCTCCCACTATCTATGATGATTTTACAAACCTTATCCCCTAGTTTAAGGAAAGTCTGTAGGATGTTAGTCCTATGCCAGTCTTCCTGAACTTTAGTCTGGGACAGGATGCATCTCACAACCCCTAAGTGGTCAGACTCAGTGGATTCTTCCTCTCCTTCATACTCATCAACCAAATTCATTCCGGCCTTATAAACTTCTTCTTCAAACTCCTCATTAGGCTCGGAATTCTCTTCTCCTCCCTCTTCTATATATAGGGATCTACGAGGGCACTGGCTAGAAACATGACCTACCTTATGACACTTAAAATAAGCTATGGCTGTGCACTGATTGGAGATATGACCGGGCTTCTGGCACTTAAAACAGACGATACTAGGGGTTCTCTGGGTGTCAGGTGCCTTAGACAGAGCAGACAAAGTAAAAAGAGAGAGACTCAATCAAGCAATCAAAACAGAAACCCTAGACAGAGCTCTGATACCAAAAATGATGCAGAACAAAGAACAAGGAAGCGTATGCGGAAGTAAATTTAAGATTTTTTTTTTTTTTTTTATATATATTTCAGAAATTGGCTTTGACTCAAAGTAAAGCTAAACTAAGTTGAAGGAAACTAGGTAAGGATTGAAAGCACAATTTAGATGAAACTAAATTATCAGAGTAGTTCAGAAGTAACGGATCGCTGGGGGTTGAGAAACTCCCAGACCTAGGGTTTCGCTCTGAACTTTCAACAGGACAGAAATAGAGAGGAGAGATGGTTTACCAACCAGACAGTGATCTTCTCAGAATTTGGGTGGAAGAACTCTCTCGAGCAGATTGTTGGATCCTCAGATTCGGCTATCTTCGCAATGGATCCTCCAATACTGGTCTTGTGGTTTGGTCGGCTTCTCCTGGACTCAAGATCTGGGAAGAAGAAAAACAAGTGAGGGATTCAGAGACTCAGGAAGGATTTACCGGTTCGAAGTACTTGAAGGCTGATGTCGTTGAGATCCGGATTCTCTTGAAGGCTGATTCGACTCCCACTGGAAAGAGCTTTGGATCTGAAGTACCTGGACTGTAGCTGGATGCTGGTGGTTGGCCTTGATTTGAAGAGGGTGGCCATGAGAAGTGGGATAGGCTAGGGCTTGGTGGAAAGAAAAGAATGATGGGCGGCTAGGGTTTGGGAGTGGAGTGGCTAACCTAGGGTTTGGGTTTTGGAGATCTCACACCTCCTCAAGGTTCCTAGGGAACCCGGATTTACTCCCTCACGGAGCTCAACACCTGGATGCAAGTGCGGAAGAGAGAAAATACAAAGTTTGCTCACAAAAAAATTTGGTTTCATTCATCTGATTGATTTAAACTTACAAGAGGGTTTAATTTATAAGGCTTTACAAGGGAGTAGGGTTTTACATCTTCCCATGTGGGACTAAAGGAGGGGATCTACAAATCAGGATAATCCATACCATATGGTCGGCCAAGGTACCAAAAAAAAATTTGATTAGGATTATAAAAGGCAGGTAGATGGCGCCTCCTTGCTTGGATCTTCAAGAGAATTTTTTTCTTCCATGGATCAACTCTTTTTGACTCCTCCTTTTCTTCCTCCCTAAGTCAAGGCCCTTCCCATCTTTGTTTTGGATATTTTTGGCAGGTAGTGGGCACCTCCTTGAAGTTTTCTCCAAGAGAATTTCTTCCCTTTCTTAGTTTGGTTCTTTTGGGAAAGACTTGGGCCGCCCCCTTGATTTGTGGACTCCTGGTGGATTTCTCCTCAACTGGCGCAAGGGAGAAGGAAGCTGCTATCTGTGGCATGGGGACCAAAGGCTGCTGGATGTAGATATGGCGCCCCCTGGACTCAGGCGTATGGCTGGGAGTGTGGCTGGGAGTGTGGCGCCCACTTGCTAGGCCTTGGAAGAAAATGTAACACCCCAGGTTGAAACCCTAGTCCACTACTGAGTCAACATGACTCATCAAAATAAAATGCAGGTAATGTAGACTCAAGCTAAATTGAGTTGATCTAGTCAACTCTTATTACAAACCAAAAACCCTAATTCTTCGAGCAAGGTTAATCAGAGATCCAGATGGAGCTCTGAAGTCTTCTTCTGAGTCTGGTGCCCGCACTAATGTGGTGATGTCCAAATGTCATATGGTGATGTCCAAATCGTTGAAAAGGTGGCGCCAAGAAGAGGTTGTGGCTTGGACTAGCACATGGGTTGTCTTGAATCTTTATTTGGGTGCACATGGGATGCTGTCTTCGTCCCCTCTCATAATACAGGACTCAATTAACTAATTACATGGACTCAATAAAAACTAACCACATAATTTAACCAACTAATTGAACAAACCATACTTAATTAGGCTTCCCAATAAAATCCTAATTAAAGTTGGTAAAAAGGGCTAATTAAATTGGACCACTAATATCCTAATTGGGTAATTAGGGTTTGACTCAATTAGGGTTTCGACTCAACTTGGGTAAAAGGGTTTTATCCCAAATAAATAAAACCCTAATTTTAGTTGGTAAAAGGGGTTTACCCTAACTAAACCAAAATAACAAAATTAAAATAAAATATTTACATGATAAATAGGATTAGGTTCAAGGTTTTACACACAGGTGATCCACAGGGATGTGGTTCAACCTGTCGACTTCTTTTGGCCCTGGTGCCCGCACCACCTATAGAACATTGTTTGAGCTCAGACATGATCAAATTCGGTCTATTGCACTAGAGGTTAAAGGCATTCTATAGTCATCCAAGAGTGCACCTCATGGGGATAGTTTATTCATGACATCATCCACTGATACAATGATGGATTCATACATTTCCACTATCACCTAGTTATTAACTAAGTTGATCATGATGGTGGAGCGCATGGAGTCTACACTTACCAGGCTATGCATCCAAGTATCTAACTTGGAGAGGAGATCAATAGCTACACCTGGACCTCTACCTGAGCCTTTAACGATATCGAGGATGACACTACTCACCTACTTGAGCTATTTATTGAGGTTGGCAAACTTCAAGCATTGATTGAGTCTAGGGGGCAATAGTTGAGGTAGAAATTGAGAGGACAACAAGACAACATGGGTACTTGGATGACTACTCTTTTGCAATCAATGAGCAAGATGATTGGGTAGCCAGATGCTCTCTTATCTAGATCATCTTCAATACCTTGGCCATCCCCTATTTCTGTTAGACCTTCCTATCAGCCATCCCAAACCACCTATCAGCCTATTTAGCCTTCATCTTTTTGACCTTCTCATTCTAACATTGGACCTTCTAGCATGACTAGGAGTCATCAAGCTAGTACCTCATTTATGTTGGGTTCTAGGCAGGGTGCAGCGGAAGACCGGGTTTCAAAATTTTTATTATTGAAACTTTGACCGGTTGGAACCCTAAACCCCAGGACCACTTAATCATGACAACTAATAAATCAAAACTTTAAGGTTATAGAAGAATACCTGGAGTGCTATACTCCATTAGGTACACAAGTGTATACCCTCCAGAGGTGATCCACACAAGAACCAGACCAAGGAAGCACTCCTACCAAGCTTGCTTATTTGACTAGGACTCTTCCGGCAGTCTTTTAGACTTTCTCCCTTTACTGGAACCCTTACCCTTCTGTAGGGCACTCAAAGACCTCTCTGAATCCTCTCTCAAAATCCAAATATCCCTTCTAATTTTATTTCTAGGGTCTTGTCTTAAAATGACAAGCCTTGTCTTTAAAGGACAAGCCTTGTCTTTAGAAGGAAGAAAAAATAGAAAGTGGATTTTTTCGGATCAGAATTCAATGCTTGCAATCAGATTACTGATGCCTATTTATAGAGAGAGATGAGGCACCTAATAAGTCTCTTTCTCATTCCCTTGATAAGACCCTTCAAGTAGAAGGAGTCTTTTAGGTGAGAGGACTTATCATTAAATGTCCTTTTATGCACCATGAGACATATAAATGTCTCTTCACAATTCCAGAAAATTCTCCACATGCCATGTAGCATATTACTGGTTAGATATGGGCCAAAGGGCATGGGCTCTCAATGGACACATCGAAGAAACTAGATGCCTTCAAACAGAAGGACTCTGGATTTTAAAATCAGTGCCATATGATGAAGAGACGCAACCCTTCAATATGCGTGCCATATTTCTCATGCTAATTGTTACCTTTTGACTGGTCAAAGGCCATCTATTTGGGTATGGAGATAAAAAAAGGGGCTTAAAGATTATCTGGAAAAGGTGATTTAGAAGTAGGACTCTTGGTCCTTCTGCACCTCTTCATTCTTAGCCCACGCCAAAATTGGTGCCAAGTGTTCCTTTTATCTTGGACTCTCTCATAAATCCAAGATAAGGCCTAAATAAATCCAGATAAATGCTATCCTAATTAGGACACAACCCAATTTAAGTCCCACTTAAATTGGTTAGCCCTAATAGCAAGCTAATAAACCCAATCCAATTGGGTTAGGAGTTGGGCTGGCCAACATATGCTAATATGTCAATTAGCTAGCAATTAGGATCCAATGATCCTAATAAAATATAATTGACTTCTTTGGGCAATATCCTAATGTGTGTGACCCTTTGGGTCCACATCTAGCTAGCAGTAGATCTAGGACCAAGCCAATTCGACCCAATCAAAATCAATTGACCTAATTAGTTCAAATCAAGCTGACCTAAGTTGCCAATTCAAACCAGCTTCTGAATTGACTTATGAATCCAATCAATTTGATTTATGAAAACCTACAAGACATGATTGACATCTAGCAACATGTCATTCCTACTCAGAAGATAAAAAATTGGTAGAAATTATCAAAATATCCTTCAGTGAAAAGTTACCGTGAAATTCAATCCTTCGATCTCCCTTTATCCCGAATAAGTGAGGGGCATGGATGAATGTCAAACACTAACACTTAATCCTTTCAAATCTCAATTCGATAATGAAACTCGATCGATGAAAGATTACAAATTCTATCTAATCTCATCATGCTTTGATCAAAGACTTCTTGAGTCATCATTCGAAGAGATCACACGGGATAACTTCTTCCCTTACTAAGAGTGATCGATTCCTTGTTGACATACTCATTACCTTCATTCACAATCCACCATATCCAGAAGCACCCCGTACATGACTTAATTGCCATGAATGAGTATGCACCAAAATATGGATTCATGTGCACAAGATACTATGGTAATCTCAGGTCTAAGGATTACATGCATAACTCCCACTAAGAGAACATTCTTTTGATAAGTAAGACTTCCATTTGATGTTCTCTTGTCAGATCAGTTCAGTAAACTCATAGCCTAATAAGCATCCACATCCTTGTATTAGTGTCCCTACACAAGTGACTGTGAGACCAACCACCCTCTCCATCAAGCATATACAGGATGTGCTAGTCTTTCAGGAAACATCGATCCTCGAATAGATGATCCAATGACTAGGAATATTTTAGATTAAAGTTTATAGGAACTTAGGTCTCACCGTTACGATCTCCATTATAACCCTAATTCCATTGCCCTAATCTATGGGGCTCATCATAATCCTGATAAAATGCAGCAGTATGATGAATCAAATACCTTTTATTAATAAATAATATCATACATGAGGTAGAAGATCATAGAAATGCCTATACAAAGATTGGCTTTTAGGACATAATTCTTTTAATGTCCCACTTGCACTAAAGCCAATCGCCTTTGTATTTTACACCAATATAATCTAAGTGGTGATCAAACTGCTGCTATGGTAGTGCTTTAGTAAATGGATCTGCTATGTTATTTTTTGTATCTACTCGTTCAACGAGAACATCTTATCTTTCTATGATCTCTCAAATGAGGTGGAAACATCTTAGGATGTGCTTAGACTTATGATGAGACCTTGGTTCCTTAGCTTGCACAATAGCTCTAGTGTTATCACAATAAAGTGGCATCGGTTGTTGTATAACAGGAACCATGCCCAATTTCATGATAATTTTCTTCATCCACATAGCTTCCTTTGTGGCTTCACTTGCAGCTATGTACTCTATCTTAGTGATTTAGTTAGCTATAATTTGCTACTTTGTACTCTTCTAACTCACTGCACTACCATATATGGTGAAGACATACCCTGATATGGATTTACTATCATATAGATCTTATTGAAAACTAGAATCTGTATACCCTTCTAGTTTCAACTCTGATCCACCATATATTAAAAAAATATTTTTAATCCTTCTCAGGTACTTAAGAATGTTTTTCATAGCTTTCCAATGATCCTACCCTGGATCAGCCTAGAACCTGCTTACTATGCCCAAGGTATAAGCAACATCAGGCCTAGTACATAACATGGCCTACATAATTGATCCTACAGTCGAAGCATAAGGAATCAAACTCATTTTCTCTCTCTCTTCTGGTGTCTTAGGAGACATCTTCTTGGAGAGATGTATGCCTTGACTTATGGGCAAGTAACCTTTCTTACTTCTCTCTATGTTGAATCTCTTCAACACTAAGTCAATGTACCTAGATTGGGATAAGCCAAGCATCATCTTAGATCTATCTTTATAGATCTTTATACCCAGTATATAGGATGCCTCTCCCAAATCCTTCATGGAAAACTACTTTGATAGCTAGGACTTGAGTTATTGAAACATTGGGAATCATTCCCAATGATGAGTATGTCATCGACATACAAAACTAAGAAAATAAGGGCACTTCCACTTGTCTTCTTATACACACACGGTTCATCCATATTCTTGATGAAACCAAACTCTTCGATTGTTTTATCAAAGTGGATGTTCCAACTCCTCGATGCTTATTTCAATCCATAAATAGATATCTTAACCCTGCATACTTGGTTTGGTCTCTCACTTGAGACAGACCCCTATGGTTGTGATATATAGACTTCTCCCTTAAGATATCCATTAAGGAAAGCAGTCTTTACATCCATCTGCCAAATTTCATAATCATAGTATGCAGCTATGGCAAGTAATATTTGAATGGACTTGAGCATGGCTACTAGTAAAAAAGTTTCATCATAGTTAATACCATGTCTTTGTCTGAAACCTTTTGCCACCAGCCTAGCTTTGTAGGTCTCTATTTAACCATTTACTCCAATCTTCTTCTTAAAGACCCATTTACATCCAATTGAGTTTACTCCCTTAGGTGGATCTACTAATGTCCAAACCTGATTATAGTACATGGAGTCCATCTCAGATTTCATAGCTTTCAGCCATCTATCAGAGTCTACTCATAATAGCTTCCGTATAGGTCACAGGATCATCATCTTGTATGATACTGGCTTTATTATCATTTCCAATAATAAAGCCATATCTTAGAAGTGCACTTTGCACTCTCTCTGACATATGGAGAGGAGGTGTGTGTTGTGGTTGTTCCTGAACCTTAGAAACATCTGGTTGAGGAATTGCTTTAGGTGTAGGTCGAACTTCTTCAAGTTCAAATATCCTTTCATTGCCCCTTTCTTGGATAAACTCCTTTTCCAAGAATGTGGCATGCCACTGACAAAGACCTTTTGCTCAGTAGGGTGGTAGAAAAGGTAACCTATACCTTCTTTAGGATATCCTACAAACCTGCACTTATCAACCCTAGCACTTAGCTTATGTCCAGAAATATTTCCGATATAAGCAGGGCAATCCCAAATCTCAAAATACTCAAGACTTGGACTTTTCCCTTTCCAAAATTCATATAGAGTGCATTTTCCAGAAGGATACTGGAAGATCTAGAAGTATATCATGGACCGTACCACGTCCAACAAGGTTTGGTTCCTCCTTTTGCTACACCATTTAACTATGGTATGTATGGAGAAGTCCATTCAGAGAGTATGCCTTTGTCTTTAAGATGACTGAGAAATTCACTAAACAAGTATTCTCCTCCTCTATCAGATCGAATGATTTTAATACTATGCCCAGTTTGTTTTTCAACCTCACTTTGATACTCTTTGAATTTATCAAAGGCTTAGGACTTGTGTTTCATAAGATACATATATCCAAACCTTGATAAGTCATCAATAAAATTGATGAAATAAGAGTATCCTCCTTTGGCCTGGATTGTCATAGGACCACACACATCTGTGTGTACTAGACCTAACAACTCAGTTGCCCTCTCTCCATATCTTATGAATGGAGATTTGGTCATCTTATCCAAGAGACAGGACTCACAAGTTCCTAATGACTCACGATCAAAATGTTCAAATAAAGTTTCTTTGTAAACTTGTTTATCCTGAACTCACTGATATGACCCAACTGACAGTGCCAGAGATAAGTGACATTTATATCATCTCTCTTTCTTTTCTTGTTTTCAACAAGCATAACCTTTAGATGCTCCACTAGCATCAAGCTTCATACTTGCAAGATACAACTTTCAATTCTTCTTCTAGTGCTCTTGCTTTCTACAATGATAGCAGGTCCCATCAGCAGAGGGCTTCCTTGCCTTCTCTCTTCTAAAAGCTACTCTTAGGGTTCCTTTTTCTCTCTAAACCCTTCTTCATTACCTGCTTCTTCTTTCCATAAACCAGAAGAAGCTGAGCCTTATCATCGTTGAAATAGCTCTCTACTGTCTTGAGCATATTCAGTAGCTCAGGCAATGATATATTCAGTTTGTTCATGTGATAATTTATGACAAACCGTGAGAAGAAATCTGGGAATGACTGTAGGATCAAGTCTTGATTAAGCTCTCCATCCATCACGAATCCCAATTGACCTAATCGAGTGATCAGGTCAATCATCTTGAAGATATGTGCCTAAATAGAAGAGCCCTAACTCATTCATGCTCAGACAACTACTTCGATGTCTCATATCGGCAGTCCGACTATGCTCTCCATAAACCTCCTTAAGATTGAGCAATATGGACTGAGTCCCATTTCCTCATGTTGCCTCTGTAATTCATTGCTCATAGAGGCCAATATGATGCACTCGATAGTCATGCTGTCATTCTGCCATACTTTATGTATGGCTCTTTCCTCCTCAGTAGCATCCTCTCCTACCGTATCTAAGTTAAGAGAATCGAGGATATAGACAATCTTTTCCTGAGCTAATACAATCCTCAGGTTCCTCAACCAGTCCACATAATTGGACCGGTCAACTTGTTGACATCCAAGATGCCTCGCAGTGAAATAGTAGAAGCCATAATATAAAATTTACGTTAAGTAAAGAACAACTATAAATAGACCACTCATGATGATATTTATAATTAGACAAGGACTTTTGCATCTAATTGTATCTCCTAATATTTTCTTTCGAATACCATAACCCTCAACTATGGTAAGCAGAAACCCTACCAAGGCTTCCTTAGTGGGGTCGAGATCCCAATTCCTCATGAATGCCTTGTATTAATAACAACAAACATCCATGAGTTCAAGGATAGGAAAATCCCTTTCCAATTGCAACCCATGCGACTCTCAACATAACACCTGCCTCTAAGATACTTATAGCCTTGTATTAATCACAACAAACTATAATATCTTAGTTTAGTCAGACCCTTCATTTCCATATAGCCATGTTTGATAAATGTTGCCCTTGTGTCAATCACAACAAAGCAACACCACCAATCATGCCATAAAGCATAAAAATGCACCAAGACAAATATCATATCAAACCCTAGAGTAGGCCTTGTGTCAATCACAACAAACCTACTATAGTTTTTGACATGGATTTGGCTTAGCATGAAGGAAGGCATTTTGTAGTGTGCTTAATCAATTAGCATTTCCAATTTAAGATTTAGATATGACCAAATTGATGAGGGTTTAGATTTGCATCATGATTAACTTACACTATGACTAAAAATAATTTTTATGAGGGCTTTTTTGATCTCAAACACATCCTAATTAATCATGTCATCATGACACTCATTTCAGCAAACAAGCATATTAATCCTAATAGCAATCTGTTCACCTCACTTGTTCATGGAATAAGGCCACAACGGCACCCCTACATGCCATAGGAGACCATATTGAATGGGAAGAGAGGGCCTTTAAATTCTAATTAGCTCCTATGACTGGATGGCCATGGTGACTAACCCAATCCGAACTAGTTACTAAGATATAACATATCTCATATATAATATAAACTAATCATGCATCAATTCATAGCATATCAAGTAATCAACACTAAAAAGATTACTAATTGCATGCATCAAGGTGGATTTGATACCATTGTTGGGTTCCGGGCAGGGTGTAGTGCAAAATCGGGTTTCAAGATTTTTATTATTGAATCCCTGACCAGCGAAACCCTAAACCCTAGGACCACTTGATCATGACAACTAATAAATCAAAACTTTAGGATTATGGAAGAATACCTGGAGCACTACACTCCTTAATTCCATGAGGCACACAAGTGTATACCCTCCAGAGGTAATCCAAATAGGAACTGAACTAAGGAAGCACTCCTACCAAGCTTGCTTATTTGACTAGGACTCTTTCGGTAGCCTTCAGACTTTCTTCCTTTGCTGGAACCCCTACCCTCCTGTAAGGCACTCAAAGACCTCTCTGAATTTTTCTTGGAATTTGAATATCCCTCCTAATTTTTTTCCTAGGGCCTTGTCTTAAAATGACAAGCCTTGTCTCAAAAAGACAAGTCTTATTTTAGAAGGACAAGCCTTGTCTTAAGAAGGAAAAGAAAATAGAAAGTGGATTTCTTCATATCAGAATTCAATGCCTACAATTATATTACCAATGCCTATTTATAGAGAGGGATGAGGTGCCTGATAAGTCTCTTTTTTATCCCCTTGATAAGACCCTTGAAGCAGAAGGAGTCTTTTGGGTGAGAGGACTTATCATGAAATATCCTTTCATGTGCCAAAAGACATAAATGTCTCTTCATAATTCTAGTAAATTCTCCACATGCCATGTGGTATATTACTGGTCAAATATTGGCCAAAGGGCATGGGCTCCCAAGGGGCACATTAGAGCAACCAGATTCCTTCAAATAGCAAGACTCTGGATTTTAAAATCAGTGCCATATGATGAAGAGATGCAATCCTTCAATATGCATGCCATATTTCTCATGCCAATTGCCACCTTTTAACCAGTCAAAGCCCATCCATTTGGGCATGGAGATAAGGGAAAGGGGCTTAAAGATTATCTAGAGAAGGTGATTTAGAAGCAGAAGGACTCTTGGTCCTTCTGCACCCCTTCATTCTTAGCACACGCCAAAATTGGTGCCAAGTGTTCCTTCCATCTTGGACTCTCTCAAAAGTCCAAGATAAGGCTCAAATAAATCCAGATAAATGTTATCCTAATTAGGACACAACCAAATTTAAGTCTCACTTAAATTGGTTAGCCCAAATAGCAAGCTAATAAACCCAATCCAATTGGGTTAGGAGTTGGGCTAGCCAACATAAGCTAGTATGTCAATTAGCTAGCCAATTAGGATCCAATGACCGTAATAAAAATACAAATGACTTCTTTAGCCAATTTTCTAATATGTGTGATCCTTTGGGTTCCACATCTAGCCAGCAGTAGGTCTAGGTCCAAGCCAATTCAATCCAATCAAAATTGATTAACCTAATTAGGTCAAATCTGCTGACCTTAGTTGCCAATTCCAACCAGCTTCCGAATTGACTCATGAATAGATCAATTTGATTCATGAAAATCTACAAGACATGATTGACATCTAGCAATATATCATGCCTACCTAAAAGATAAGAAATTTGGTAGAAATTATTAAAATACCCTTCGGTGAAAAGTTATCATGCAATTTAATCCTTCAATCTCTCTTTATCCCGAATAAGTGATAGGCATGGATAAATATCAAACCCTAACACTTAATCTTTTCAAATCTCAATTCAATAATAAAGACTTGATAATGAAATATTAGAAATCTATTTAATTTTATCATGCTTTGATCAAAGACTTCCTGAGTTATCATTCGAAAAGATCACACGGGATAACTTCTTCCCTTAGTAGGAGTGATCGATTTCTTGTTGACCT
This sequence comes from Areca catechu, assembly GCA_021397845.1. Lineage (NCBI taxonomy): Eukaryota > Viridiplantae > Streptophyta > Magnoliopsida > Arecales > Arecaceae > Areca > Areca catechu. The sequence continues at coordinate 69,382,135 of CM038053.1, forward strand.
ACTCATTACCTTCATAAACAATCCACCATATCCAAAAGTATCCTGTACATGACTTAATTGCTATGAACGAGTATGCACCAAAACATGGATTCATGTGCACAAGATACTATAGTAGTCTCAGGTCTAAAGATTGCATGCACAACTCCCACTAAGAGAACATTCTTTTGACAAGTAAGACTTTCATTTGATGTTCTCTTATCAGATCAGTTCAGTGATCTTATAGCCTAATGAGCATCCACATCCTTGTATTAGTGTCCCTACATAAGTGGCTATGAGATAAACCACCCTCTCCATCGAGCATACATAGGATGTGCTAGTCTTTCTAGAAACATCGATCCATGAATCGATGATCTAATCACTAGGAACATTTTATATTAGGATTTATAGGAACTTAGGTCTCACCATTAAGATCTCCATCATAATCCTAATTCCATTGCTCTAACCTATGGGGTTCATCATAATCTTGATAAGATGTAATAATATGAGGAATCAAATACCTTTTATTAATAAATAATATCATACGTGAGCTGGAATATCATAGAAATGCCCATACAAAGATTGGCTTTTAGGGCACAATTCTTTCAATTTAGACCAATTATTCTTCACGACTCCTCTTCTTTATCTCATGAGGGATTTTTTTTGCACTTTATTTATCTTTTGTATGTTTTATTATATGCATCACTTTTTGGATTGTATGGTTGACTTTTAGTTTTATCAAACTCTTAATTGATGATGTACAAGTAATCTTGACATTTTGTACTCAAACTCTTCTTGATGCGATGTATGTCATCTTTACCTTATGAATGAAAGCTTATTTTTGATGATTGTGGTTGAGTAATTGTATATTTATCAAATGTATTTTATTATGTATTTGAATGATTATGATTTTTTTATGGACCATAGTCCTTAGTCATATTTTCAAAAAAAATACCTTTTGATGATGTGAAAAAAGGGGAGGAATGTTAAAAATTTGCAAAGATTTTTAAATGCAATAGCAAAAGATGTATAAGTGAAAGAAATGGTAAAAAGGGTATAGCAAAAGAGAAGGCGATAGATTTTTTGAAAACAAATGCATTTTTTTTTAAAGCAAAAGAGGGAGAAAGATAAAGTTTTTTATTCATGCTCTAAATTGTTTGCTTAATCTTTATTATTGAAACTTTATGCAAACATTCATCCATTTTCCCCAATACTCTAAATTCTTTTCAAATTCTTGAAACATTTGTATTTTATTTTATACTCAATATTTAGTGATCATAAAAAGGGGAGAGATTATTGACCCCGATGTTGATTGTAATGATTACAAAGCAATGGAGTTGATTACTATTGACTCTCTACACTTGGAGTAGTTTAAAGTATGTTTCCAGAATTTTGAGCAAAGGAAAAATAATTGGAGAAGGCAAGGAATATGTTTTTCAAGTTGGAGGATCAAAAGATATTTTGTCAAAGAATTTGTCAAGTTACAGGATCAAAAGATGTTTGAATCCAAAGAGGATGAGCATCAAATTGGACTAATGGGAGATAATTTCATCATGTTTCAATGGGTAAAAGTTAAAGAAAATGATCTCCTAGAAATCAAGGGTTGACACACAAAGCATTCCTATGAAAAAAGGACCTCATGCTTGGCATGCACTAAAAGGTCGACACTAGACCAAAAAGGTTGACATCAATGTTGACACCTAATAAGAAATGCCGACCTCTAAAGACCCTAAAATCTAGAAAGAACTCAAAAGTATAAGGGTAAACCCTGAGGGGACTGAGAGTCTATTTTTTTTCATTTTATTTAGTCCTGTGTCACTTTAGTCAAAGTGAGCCAATTGAGTCTTGTAATAAAGTGGAACATGTGAGTCCATTGAGTCCCTTTAGTCCTGTGAGTCTTTTGTTTCAAGTCAAGAGTCCAATTAAGTCATTCAAGTCAAGAGGAGAGTAAGCAGACCCGGAGATTCACCAAGCCCCCCAACCAGAGCCGGCCTTCATGCACTTAGGCCCTTTCATGCCGTTAAGCTCTCAAGAGAGAGCTATAGCCCAAGATAGGCCCACTATTGATCGGTCCACCCGGGTTTCTTGGCCTACAAGTCAAGGTTTCTTAGCTTTCAAGTAATGTACCCTAGGGTGAATCTATAAATACCGCCCCTCCCCTCTTGTATTAAACATCTTTTTTCTTATGAATACAAACTAAAGTTGAAATTTATTTTGTCTGAGTGTTTTTCTCCAAATTGGAGTGGGTGTGACGCCCTGGTTCCCTGTTCTTGAGTGCAAGCCCTAATCCTCTGGTGACTTCTATGCTCGCCAGCGATCCTCGTCCGCTCTGTCCCACATCAATTTTGATTCTATCTGAATTTTGTTTAGGCATGGACTCTTGAATTATGTGACAAATAATATGAGAAAGAAAGGTGTTGTGCCTATTATCTCTTTTTGTTTTTCCTTGCCAAAAAAAAATCTACCATTTCTTCTAATTTGAGTCAAATTCAGATTATGATAAGATGGGATCTTATCTTTATGGGGCTGGACACTTTTGAGGTGTGGAAATCCATTTGGTGTGACAAGTTAAAAGAGGATTGTAGAAGGGCTAGTGCTAAGAATCTTATTCCTATTTTTTTCTTCTTGCCACGAGCCCCTCCCTTCTACCATCCCACCTTCTTCTTCCTCCTAGATTCCACACATCCTAGAGGGTTGAGAGATATTAGAAAGAGAAGAAGAGGAGAAGAGAAGGGTTCTCTTCCCTCTTGGTTTTCTTCCTCCCATGTTCCTTTGATTCAGCATGATGAATTCATACAGGATTTTCTAGGGCTTCTTCTTCTTCTTGAAGAAGGGGTGGCTTCAACGCTTTGATCAGGGCATCTCCATATGAATACTAGCAGAGATCGGGTTCATGCATGGCTCTGACAGAATTCGAGACATCCATCAGATCCTATCTGAAGAAGATGCAGTAGCACAGTAGGTATGTAGATTAGATCTACTTATATTTATTTTATAAATCTTATGTATTTATGATATAGATTCTAGAGCATGCCAAATTAGGTTTTTAATTCTACTATATATTATTATTAAAAAAATTAACAAAACTATGCATGCAACCAATGGAATCGTGTGACAATTCCTTTAAGAGGTATTAGAGCCACCATCAAGAATGCATATTGATCTAAAATTAGATCTTAAAAATTTTGATTATGATATAAAAACTAGATCTAGAAGTGTATTTTAGATCCAAAATTAGATCTAAAAAATCAAAAATTGGATCTAAAAAATCACATCCAAAATCTTTGGTTGAGAACCAAAATTTCAAATCTGAAATTTCTATGATTTGAAACTTTTGTTGATCTAAAATTTAGATGATTTGATCTGAAAATCAGATCTAAAAGTTTTATTTTTGGATCTAAAAACTAGATCATGAAGTCATGATTCACAATTAGAGCATTAATTATTTTTAGATTTAATGTTATGAACGATACAATTCATGAATGTTGAAATTGTTTAGATCTGGATTTCATGTATATTCACAGGATGATTATACATGTTTAGATGTGAAAGTAGTTTCGACACCTAAACTAAAGCCTTATATTCATAATGTACTTAATTAAATATCTAAAATTTTTAAAAAAGTAATTATTATCAATCTTGTGCTGACATTAGGTTGTCCTATTATAAGGTCAATTCTTATAGTGCAAAGATTTTCTTAGCACAAGGTTGAGCTATTTTCAAAATACATTTCAAAACTTAAATCAATAATTTGAGATCTAAAATTAAGATTAAAAGATCTGAAATTGAGAATTTAAGATCTTAAACCCTTTGCATAAAATATGAGGGATAGGGCATGGATCGAATTGATTAAGTCTTACAATTATATTGCATTTTAGTTTTTAATTAGGTCATGATTGAACCTAATTGATTGAGCTCTTGATCAAACAAAATCAAGAATTGATTAGGACTAGGTCAATAGTGCTCAAGACCATGTCAATGGTCTAAGCTGGTTGATTCAATTAATATCAATTGATTGACCTAAAGACTTGATTTGGCTCAATGGTCAAGCTTGAATCGCTAAAGCTGACCAATTCAAAATTGATAAACCAATGATGTCAAAGGCAAATGGTTGAAAGGGGTTTGTAATTGGGACTGTTCTCTTTCCTAGCCAATTATCTAAAGGAAGAAATGAGGACCCTCTAGTCGATCTCCACTTACTTGGCCAATGTGGTCAATCTATTTTTGATTGGTTGCTTAGTGATTTGAGTTCACCCATGCCATCTTGGTTACTCAGAAATGAGATGTACTGACTAATTAAGATGTGACCTGGACGAGGTTACTTAGACATGAGATGTACTGACCTGAACCAGGTTAGTCGGACATGAGATATACTGACTTGAACTAGGATACTCAGATATAAGATTATGCTAACTAATTAGTTGAGACCTAAATTAAACCTTCTCACACATATTAAGTCATAGGTCTTCCACTATTATAAAGATGTAGGCATCTTTCCAGTGTTGATTGTTCTTGAATGGATATAATGGTTTAGCTGTTAGATATACACCCTAGAAGCCAATCTGGTTGACACATTTTTATTTCTGGAACATAAAATTATATTTAATAATATACTAATTGGATATTTTTTTATACATGATGTGTCCATGTATCATCTAAGGAATTAATAAACAGTGACACATATTCACAAAAGTTGAAAATTTAAGACATGTGTCATCATAGATTAATTCATAAATACTCTCGATCATAGGCTATCATGGGGATGGTGATTGATCTAGTTTGATCGATGCATAGATCACTTCCTTTTAGGTAGACAAGTCTCGAGTCTACAGTATAGAGATACTGGAGCGAGAGTGCAATAATTGTTAGAGAACAACGATACTGAGCATGACCAATATGAGAAGTCACATAAATGTTTACTCACTTGTTGGTAACTTTTTCAATATTATAGTTATGTGAGTAGTTCTTTGACCTATAATGTCTTGGCCATTCATAGTAGGGTTGTTGTAGTTTGAAAACATAAAATATTGGCCCTAGCCATTCAGGCCCTTGCGGTGTTCGTTGACTACAGTAGGTTCATTATAGGAGTGGGAGTGCACTTTTAGAGGATTTATCAACTTTAGTAGTTAAGGTGTAGTCCTATGCAATTTAAGAAGCTAAGTCCTTAAGATCATGACCACGATAATGTGAATGATGAAAAATAGTTTCCATGAATTTTCATGATTTGGACTAAGCTAATTGAATTATGCATATAATAGATGCTTAAGATTTGGCGAGTTTCCATGACCTACATCTTATCAAACTCTTGATAAAAAAACTCAATTACATGGTAACTACACCTAAGGATTCATTCTTTTATTATGTTGGATTACCACTGCATGCTGCTAGGCATCACTGGTAGATTGTAAGAATCCATTAGGATCATTTTGGATTAATAATACTTGATAGGGTGAACTGGAAGTATTTCGATCTATTGAAAGAGTTTGATGATACTATGATAGAGATCATGGTGTATCTCACTACCACACAAAATGAAACCTGAGGGGTCACATATAATAGGAGTTTGACTTGTCATACTGTTGGATCAAGATACATAAAAGTTACATATTAGAACTTGCTAATTTTGGTACCTACTAATTTTAGCATTACTAATTTTGGCACCAGATAATTTTGATACCTGCTAATTTTAGCACCTACAAATTATTAGCAAGGAGGACTTTATTATAAGAGTTGTAATTTGATTAGATGATTTGATCATTTAATTATGATTAGGCTTGATACAATTTGAGTTGGATTTGATTTGGTTAAGTTTGGATGATGCCCTATCCAATTAGGATTTGGACTAACCTAATTACAAGTATTGCAAGCTAATTTGGTTTGACCTAACCGGTTATCTAAATCTAGGCAAATTAAATATGATTTAATTTAGTTAGACTTAATCTATTCTAATTGGATTTAGTGATCCTAATTAGATTAGGATCCAATTCCTAATTGGTTATGGATTTAGACCTAAACCTAATAAGATTAGGAATTATGTTAGTTTCCTATTTGGGAATAGGATTAGAAATTAGTTTGTTGAACTAATCCTAAATATTTTTTTCTCTCTACTCCCCATGCCATCTCTTTTGATTTGCATGTAAGAAAGAAGGGGCCACTCCCATTCTTCATGTTAAAAATCATTTTGTACATGGAATCCTTGTGGGGATGTGCCAAAGAGTTTGTGTCTCCTAGGTTTTTTTCCTCCTCTTATCCTAATCTATCTAGAATTTAGTAGTTTTTTTAATTTGATTCAAAAGCCTTGTCCTAATTCTAGATAGGAAGGAAATCTAGGGAGAAAAGGATTGATGTGTAGTGTGAGAAAAGAAAGGGAGTGGTGGGCGCAAAACACAAAAAGGGTGCATGAGTTTTCTTGGGGTTTCATGTGAGATCATATCTCACTTCTTCCGCCCATCCTTCTTATTTCTCCACCAAAAATTAAAAAAAATAAAAGGGAGAGATCCATTGCCCTCTCCTCCTCCTCTCCTCTCTTGCATGAATGGTTCATATGAGAGATCATCTTCTCCCTTGATCTTTTGAGAAGAGATCTATTCTTCTCCCTTGATCTCTAATATAAGAAAAAGAAAAGAAGATGGAAGGGAGATTCGATCCAATGATCGAAGCGAGGCTTACAAGGTGCAAGAACTTCGGTGGCCTTGGTGCTTCAATCAGACCATCTCTGTATGGATACCAGTAGAGGCTAGGCATGTACATGGCTCCAATAGAACCAAGGGCATTCGTTAGATTAGATCTGACGATGAAGATGGAGTAGCGCAATAGATAAGTGGATTTGATCTACTTGGTATTTTTTTTAAGATCTATATTATATATTCATGAATGGAACCTGATATGCATGCTTAAATTAGATTTTTATTTCTATTGTAATTTAATTTTATTTAGTTAAAAAACATTGAAACATGTACATGCAACCCTAGGATCGTTTGATGATTTGTTTAAGTAGTATTAAAGCCATAATTTCATGAACATGTTTAGATCTGAAATCAGATCTAAAAATTTTAATTTTTGATTTAAGAATTTAGATCTTAAAAAGAGTTTTAGATCTGAAATTAGATTTGAAAATTAAGAATTTTAGATCTACAAATTCATATCCGAAGTTTTGGTTGAAAACCAAAATTTCATATCTAAATTTTTTGTAGTTTAGAACGGTACTAGATCTAAAAATCTCAATGAATTTCATCTAAAAATCAGATCCAGAAAATTTGATTTTTAGATATAAAACTTAAATTAGCAAGTCATGGCTCATATTCATTTCATACATTTTAAAAATTATTTTTAAATTTAATGTTTTGAATTTTTGAATGCATGGTACTAAATTTTCTAGGTCTAAAATTTTCATGTCTTTATTTTTTTATGAGATAATTAAACCTATTTGTTTATATCAGAAATTAGTTTCAACATCTAGACTAATCCCTCATATTCATAATGCACCTAATAAAAACTCTAAAATTAAAATTGGTTAGGTTCAATCTTGTGCTGGCATAAAGTTGTCCTGCTATGAGGTTAACCCCTTATGGTGCAAAGATTGTCCTAGCACAAGATTGACCCATTTTGCAAATAGTTTTCCAAACTTAAATCAATTTTTTCAGATCTTAAATTAAGGGTAATATATTAGAAATTAAGAATCTTAGATCATAATCCAAAGTATAAAATATGTAGGATGGGGCATGGGTCGAATCGATTAGGTCATGCAATTGGATTGCATTTAATCTCTGGTTGGTTAAACCCAATCGATTGAACTCTTGGTCAAATCAAATCAAGAGTTAATTAAGATTAGATCAAGAGTGCTCAAAACCATATTAATTGTCTAAGCTGGTCAATACGATTGACATCAATCGATTGACCTAAAGAACTGATTTGGCTTAGTGGTAGAGCCTGAATTGATTAAGTTGACCATTTGAAATTAATAAATCAATTAATGTCTAAGACAAATTTTGATCATGATTTTTAATTGGGGACAACTCTTACCTGGCCAACCATGGTTGGTGTTTAAAAAAAGAGGTTAAAAGCAAAACTCTCCTATTGAACTTACTTACCTAGCTAATTTGGTTGATTATGTTTTGAATAAGGTTACTTATTGGTTCAATGATGGGGATCTCGGAGCAACATTGATCTTGGAGCAGCACTGATCTTGGAGCAGTCCTGATCCCAGAGCAGCACTAATTTCAGAATAGCAAATAAATTTAAATTTGAAGAATATTTATTTAGGATTTATCTTTTATTTGAAATTTGAATTAGGATTTGGTTGGTTAGGATTGAGATATGGATAGGCTTATCTTATCCTATCTTGTATTTGAATTTGAATCATCTCTATCTTGTATTCAAATTCAAATGAGGGTTGGACAGATCTATAAATACCACCCTCAGTCCTTTGTAAAAAATAGTTTTTGGAGTTTTGTCAAGTTTTGGGAATGAAAATGAGTTTTAGAAAAGAGTGGTTTTTTTATTTCACTCCGTGAGGAGAAGGTGTGTGGCCTGAAAAGGATATGCCCTACAAGCCAATCTATGTTGTATCTCCCAAACCATTGTAATTGACAATTTTCTAAAAAAGGCATCATTTTTCATCATACGCTGTGTTTATATTATATGATGAACCCCATAGATTAGGGCTATGATTTTAGGGTTATGATGAGATCATACTAGTGAGACCTAAAGTATTAAAACCTTAATCTAAAATATTCCTAGTCAAAGGAACCCTGAGTAGGGGATCAGGGTTTTCCGGTAAGACTAGCACATCCCAAGTATACTGGAAAGGGTGACTGCTCTCACAGTCACTTGTGTATGACACTAATACTGGGATATGGGTGCTCATTGGAGAATGAGTTCACTGATATGATCCAACTTGAGAACATCTAATAGAGTCTTAGCTACATGTCAATAGAAGGTTCTCATAGTGGGAGTGGTACAAGTAATCCTTTGACCTGAGACTGCCATAAGTACCTTATGTACATGAACCCATGCTTTGGTTCAATCCTAATCATGACACTGAGTCATGCACAGGATTGATACTGGGAATGGTGAATTGGATATGAAGGTAATGAGTAGGTCAACAAGAATCGATCACTCTTAGTAAGAGGAGATTGCATCCAGCTAGTTAACAATCGGATGATGATTCAAGGAATCTTTGATCAAATTAAAGATATTAGAGATGGTTTCTAATATCAAGATAATTGAATCATCAATATAAGATTGAGCTAGAAATAAATATAATATTGGATTTGATATATATCCATATCCATAAATATATTTGGGTGCAGGCTGATCGAAAGATTTAATTGTACAGTAACTCTCTACTGAAGGGTAATTTTGGTATTTCACTAATTTCCATATCTTCCGGGTAGACATGACACGTTGCTAGACGTCAATCTTGTCTTGTGGGTTGATCAAATTCAAAGATCATTTATTAGGAAGAGTCCTAATTGATCAAATCGAGTAAGCCCGGTTTGACCTAAATCGTGGAAAGAGTTCTAATCAAATTATGTCAACTTGTATTCGAACCCACTACTGGCTAGATGTGGAACCCAATGGGTCACACACTTAAGTGGATTGATCAAGAGTTTAATTTGGAATTAAATCATCTTTGCAGGATAACACTCTAGCAGGTGTTGCAAACCCTAGCTTCTATTCGAATCGGATTCGAATTAGGGTTCCGGATTGGTTCAAATTGGGTTCTAATTGGATCTAATTAGACCCTAATTGAGTTAATTGGGATTATGGCTAACCCTATTGGCTAGCCATGTAACTAGGCTAGCCTCCCCACCCGCCCCCCTTGCATTTTCATGCCAAATGCCAAGAGTCCATGCACTTATGGACTCTTGGCGCGCCATTTGAAAGAGTCCATGGCGCATGGACTCTTGGCGCGCCCCGCTTAATTCTCCGATGAATTAAGATGGGGCAGCCTCCTTTCTTAATGATTAGCGCACCATCTGTCCCCCCTTGGATGGGAATCCAATGGCTGATGGGATTTTAAGAAAGAAGGAATGCGCTGACTCTTCCCGGTTGCGCGAAACAGCGTCTCTTCAGAGACCGAAACATCGCGATTCCTTTCTTCTGAAATTTCATGACTTTTCTTTTAGGAAAAGCCATGAGATTTAATCTGGAAGGGCGTGAGAAGGAGGGAAGGGGGTGTGAGAAATAGGGAAGGGGCGTGAGACAAAATGGAATGGTGTTTACGGAGAGTTGTATTCTTTTGAGAAGACATCTCTCTGTAATCTATTTAAACAACAGAGGTCTCGGGTGTTTGACTAATGTACGACAGAGGTTTTTATTTTTCTTTTCTTTCCAGGAAACTGATTCCTCCTTAGCTTGTTTAGGACACAGAGAGTTTTCCTCTTACAGAGTTCTCTTCTCTGTTGAAACTCAAGTCCAAAACAAGAGATAGGAAGAATCTCTCGATCGGTAAAAGAAAAGAACTCCTACTCTGTTTCTATTTCCTTTTACTTTAAGACATTAGTGTCTTAAATCCTTCTCCTCCTTCAAGACAAGAGTTTTATTCTTAGGACAAGGTCTTAAGAAAGGGAGAGGAAGAAGAAAGAAAAGAGGTAAGGAGCCCCTACCGTGGAGTTTTAAAGCCATAGTCCTCTTGAGTTCTAGGATAAGAATTCAAGTGGAGGAATTTTGAAGAAGCTAGCATCTTGATCAATCATCTTGTGAATCACCATTGGAGGGTGGACATTTGGATGCCTGGTGAAATCAAAACGAGCATTCAACACCAAGTTTTGATTCTACATCAAAATTGGATTTAGCGTTAACAGGTTGGTGCCCTAATTCTAACAATGTGAGTTTGTATATTTTATTATATGTTTTAATCCTGAATAAGGAGATCTTGGCTAAGGGATTATGGTACAAATTTCATCATTTTGAAATTACACTTCTGCTGCGGTGCACCGGATTCCCAACATGGCCCAACCCCAGGACATGATGTGAGGTCATGCCCAGTTATCCCCCTTCCCATTCCATCTTCCCTATCCCCTCGTGGCCTTTGAGATCCATCCTAGCGCCCCCAAGTATCGAGGCGGGTATAATGCCCTAGAGATGAGAGGTCTCCTCGTTAGGGTGAGTCCCAAAGTCCATGAGATCTAGATCCTTATCCTACATCCCCACTATTCCTTCGCCACCCTTAGAGAAAAAAATACGAAAAAAAAATAGTACCTTAATTTAGGTGACTTCTAGGCTCGCCAACGATCCTACCCTATCTTGTCCCTCATCAATTTTGGTATCATAGCCCAGGTTGATTATGGTATTGCCATCTTTCTTCCTTCCCCGATCCCACCATTCTTTCTCTTCTCCGTCCTTGTTCCACAGCCATCCTGTTTGGCCACCACCAAGCCAGATCCACCGCTCCACCGTCCCTAACGTCTCCGCCCCCTCCCTATGACGTGACTGCCACCGTCGCCTCCCAACTGCCCCTACTGCCATCACCCAATCATAGATCCCGTCCCTGTCCTTGCACCACCGAATCACCTACCACCACTTAATCCCTTGGTGGTGGAGCCCTCTGTCTTTAAACCCTCCTTCCCTCCCCTCCGATCGTGGTGCCGGCAATCGACACCCCCTTCTCCCCTTTCTCCTATGGTGACCAACGCTGTGATCGTTGGCGGTCACACCAGCGTCTGCATCGTCGTCATCGGTGACCCTGGCACTGGCAAGTCCAGTCCCATCATCTTCGTAGCCACCGAGACCTCCCCGAGAACATCCCCCACGTCCTACCCCCTACCCGCCTTCCAGCCGACTATTACCCCGATCGTGTCCCGATCACCATCATCGACACCTCCTCCAGCCCGGAGAACAAGACCAAGCTGATCAGCGAGTGCCAGATAGCCGACGCGATCGTGCTCACCTACGCCTGTGACCGACCCTCCACCCTTGACCGCCCCGGCACCTATTGGCTCCCGGAGCTCCGCCGCCTTGAGGTTAAGGTGCCCGTGATCATCGTTGGCTGCAAGCTGGAGCTACGGGACAAGCAGCAGATGAGCTTGGAGTAGGTCATGTCACCGATCATGCAACAGTTTCGGGAGATCGAGACTTGCATCGAATGCTCCGCCCTCAGGCAGATTCAGGTTCCTGAGGTTTTCTATTATGCTAAGAAGGCAGTGCTTCATCCTACTACCCCACTTTTTGATCAAGAGATGCAATCATTGAAGCCTCAATGTGTGAGGGCTTTGAAACGAATATTCATTCTATGTGACCATGATAGAGACGGAGCTCTTAGTGATGTTGAGTTGAATGAATTTCAGGTTAAATGTTTTAACTCTCCTCTCCAGCCTTCTGAAATTGTGGGTGTCAAGAAAGTTGGCCGGAAGAAGAGAGCAGAACCTACCGCCACCGGCGAACGCCCACCAGACCACTTAGCATTGGACTAGGAGAAGTCCCTGCACAAACGTGAATGCACCGCACCGCATGTTTGTCAAAGCAATAGCCCTCCCTGTTGTCGACTTCAACGATGCACCGATCCTCAAGGCCGTATAGATTTCAGAGTTGCATAATTTTCAGCGCTGTATATTTCTGGGAGCCGAACAAATCTCAGAGCAGTGCCCTTTTGATTGATTAGATTTGGTTTCAGCAACGTCCCCCTGATCCTGACTCAACGGAATCAAGTTCTCCCCACCTCAGGAAAATGATGGGGATCTCGGAGCAGCATTGATCTCGGAGCAGCACTGATCTCGGAGCAGCCCTGATCCCAGAGCAGCACAAATTTCAGAACAGTAAATAAATTTAAATTTGAAGAATATTTATTTAGGATTTATCTTTTATTTGAAATTTGAATTAGGATTTGGATGGTTAGGATTGAGATATGGATAAGCTTATCTTATCCTATCTTGTATTTGAATTTGAATCATCTCTATCTTGTATTCAAATTCAAATAACGGTTGGACAGGTCTATAAATTCTACCCTCAATCCTTTATAAAAAATAGTTTTTGGAGTTTAGTCAAGTTTTGGGAATGAAAATGAGTTTTAGAAAAGAGTGGTTTTTTTATTTCACTCTGTGAGGAGAAGGTGTGAGGTCCAACCCCAGGCCATGATGTGAGGTCATGCCTAGTTATCCCCCTTCCCATTCCATCTTCTCTATTCCCTCGTGGCCTTTGAGATCCATCCTAGCGCATCCAAGTATCGAGGAGGGTGTAATGCCCTAGAGGTGAGAGGTCTCTTTGTTAGGGTGAGTCCCAAAGTCCATGAGATCCAGATCCTTATCCTACATCCCCACTATTCCTTCGCCACCCTTAGAAAAAAAAATACCAAAAAAAAAATAGTACCCTAATTTAGGTGACTTTTAGGCTCACCAACGATCCTACCCTTATCTTGTCCCTCATCATTCAAGTTCATCCATACCATCTTGATTAATTAGACATAAGATGAGCTGACTAATTAAGATGTGACCTGAACTAGATCACTTAGATATAAAATGTGCAAATCTAAACTGGTCAGACAAGAGATGTACTGACCTAAACTAGGTTAGTCAGACATGAGATGTGCTGACCCAAATTAGGTTAGACAGACATGAGATGTGCTAACCTAAACCTTATTTCATATGTGATTTGACTCTTTACCATAGTACTTGGATTGAGTGCATCACCATGGCCATTCAATCATAAAAATAAGCAAGGTTTAAAGTCCCTCTCTTTCCGTTCAATGGGATTCTCTTATGATGTGTAGGGGAGCCAATATGATTTAACTTATGAAGAAGAATCTTGAAGGGATTTTAAAATTATGCTGACCTAAACTAGGTTTGTCAGAAGGTTAGTAAGACATGAGATTATGCAAACTAGTTAATTTGAGACCTAAACTCAAACCTCTTCATAAATATTAAGTCATAGGTCTTCCATCATTGTAGAGCTATGGGCATCGCTCGAGTATTGTTTGTTCTTGGCTAGAACTGTGGTTCAATTGCATCAGGGGTCACAATCACTCTATTCACATGAGATGTTGCAGGGTGAAGATGGGGTTGGATCGAATAACTAGGCATAGTGAGGGACCCAATGATGGCTTTATATCACATGAATGGTGGGTCTTACTTAACTAAGGAGTGTGCACAATAGCTGTTAGGTGAGCCCATATGACTTAGAGTTCGAGTCACTACAACATGCTTGAGAAGCATTTGACAAGAATTGTCGACTCATCGGTATAGCATGTTACCAATAACTGGACTGTTAAATAAAAGCCTAAGGTTTCATGCATCAATTTTTTTATAATTCATAATGAAAGTACATATATTTTAAAACTATTTTAAATAGAAAACATGCATTTAGAACAATTCTAATAAATCTTAATCTGAATTATAATAGAAAATGTAGTAGAAAACAAAATCAGCATGCATCAATCTATCCGATGCATGCAATAGATCTAATCTACAAATAATATGAAACCTAATTTCATACTTGATCACAGGTCAATGATTACCACTGCTAATGGCACATGATAAGGGATCTCTACATCACTTTGCAGCTACACTGGGTTTCTGGCCTCTATAAATTATCCACATGAAGCCCCAACATGATCAACCTCCTGAAACAACTAGCTCCCTCTAAAGGCCATTGGATGGCTAAAAATAATTTATTTATTAGACTTTCTTGAGTCTCCCAAGAAACCCAAGAAGAGGATGAAGAAGTATAGATCTAAAAGGAAGAAAACCAAAAATAAGAAACCACTTTCTACTATTTTTCTCTTCTTTTTCTTCTTCTTTCAACCCTAGCACCCAAGAAAGGTCTTTCATGCCAAAGAAGAACTCACACCCACCTTGAATTTTTCTAGCACCCTTTCTCATCTGATCTCACACCAATTTATAACCTCTTTGGTCACCCAATCCCAAAAGAATACTAGGAAAATTAGGCATGTGGATTAGGATAGGATTAGAAGGATTTTTAGATAAGATAAGGAAGCAAATAACCTAGTTTGACTAGTCTTAGCTTATCCCATGCCCCACCCTCATAGATAAATTATTTTCCATGATTTTTTATCTCAAATCATTGATAAAAGGGCCCTATTTTCAATTCATATTTTATCTAGGTTTTTCAAAAAAAAATGTCATCAAGAATTGATAATGTTTTGAGGGTTTTAGAATAGGTAGAAGTAGGAAAAATCAAAGAGTTTTATTCCCATTTAAACTCCTCCCTTTTAAATTCGAAACTCATCCTAAATTAATCCAAATCAAATAAGAAAGAAGAGAGGGCATGTAAACATGTTTGGCATGAATTTTCTATTGTTGACCCCTGGAATGATTTTGATGATTACAAAATATTGGAGCATGTATTTATGACTAACCTATTCAATTATTCAAGAAGTTTTTGTAGGAAGCACTTATCCATAAGTTATTTTATTTCCTACTTAGCTAAAGTTTATTCCAGTGCAATTGTATTAATTGATAAAGTGTATTGCATTGAAGATTTCAAAGTTGTAAAGTCCTAATTCTTATTTTTGTAATCTTGTAAAAAGGGCTATAAATTAGTAAAAATGAGTTTGATTAGGTTAGATATCTTTTGTAACTTATTTTAAAGTTTTGGAAGACTTTTATTGGTTGGAGATTTAATTGGT
Organism: Areca catechu; assembly: GCA_021397845.1. Lineage (NCBI taxonomy): Eukaryota > Viridiplantae > Streptophyta > Magnoliopsida > Arecales > Arecaceae > Areca > Areca catechu. The sequence continues at coordinate 69,397,694 of CM038053.1, forward strand.
TGAAATTTTGAAGAAGTTCTACTTGAGCCAACTTATGGATCAAGAGCCGACTCATGGACCAAGAGCCGACTCCTGTTGTGGCATGGCAAGGAGAGTTTCAGAGTTTCAGAAATTCGAGCCAACTCGAAGATATTGAGTCGACTTGTCCAGAGTTTGTGTTTATCTTGACTGAGACTTCGAGCCAACTCGATCCAAAAGAGCCAACTCGTTCAGAGTTTGATTTTTTATTGTCTAATACTTTAAGCTGACTCAACCATCTCAAGCCAACTCGAGTGTCGGATTCAGACTTGTAACAACTAGTTCTAGAATTGAATTTTTGAATTCAAGAAAGCTCCAACGGCTTTATTTTGACTTCCTAAGCCCAACAATGGCTAGATCTATTTGAAAACTATAAAAGGGAGGTATTTATGATGGATTAAAAGAATTCTTTGATTATTCATTGAAAATTAAAAGAGCATTCAAGTGAATTTCAAGTCTTTCACCAACCAACTTCAAGTGAGCATTCAAGAGAGGATTCAAAGCTTCACCAACTCATCTTCAATCATTGAATCCAATTTTTGAGGAAGTCAAGAAACAGCTTTAAGAGCATTCAAGAATATCTAAAGCAATGCTTCAATTTGAGCTTCATCGGCAACTACTAAACAACTTGGGTTTGTTATAAAGTTGCTAGTTTCCTTTTGAAATATCTTGTATCTTCTCCAAGAGCAGCAAGGGGGCTGTGTCTTGTGAGTGTTGAAAGATTATTAGGTGAGCCAATTAAAACCTAAGTTGGGTTACTGGTTGGGACACCAGGATCAGACACAAATCACTAGATCCCATATGGTTTAATTAGTCATGTGTCAAAGTTTTGAAAATTTTTTAATCAATTAAGATTGAGTCCTGTAATAAGTTGAGGTTAGTTGATTTGTCTCAACCCTCAACCTAGTCAGTATTTTGAGTCCTGTACATCTGTTATGAGTCCAGTATGAGCCCAATTTTTGTACAAGAGAGGAGGTCATCCTATTTTGGAGTTCCACAAGGCCACATCCAGGAGTCAGAGGCCACTACATCAGCCCATTAAATTTTGTGTGACAACCCAGGATCCAAGATGCTTCCAGAAATCCTGATTCCTTCCAGATGCCCTCTAGATGCCTAGATTTCCTTCCATATGCTAGAGTATATTCCTAGACTAGGGCATCTATGACTCGAGAGGTCCACCTACATCCTAGTCGAAAGAAATCAAGCCCAAGCACCAAGCCCAAATCCTTAAGAAGCAAGATACCAGGGAATATTCATGCTACCAGGCTACCAGGCTACCAGGCCACCCCAGCTTCTAAAAGCCCAAGCCCATGCACCCAAGCCCCTTTAGGCCGGCCCCTTGCTGCTCCTAAAAGCCAAACACTCCCCCCTAGGCATCCTTGAAGGGTTGATGATGCGGGACAGAACGATGAACCCTGAATTATTTGAAAAAGGGAAACACCTAAACAAACTAGGACCGGGGGAGGGCTAAGAGCCTCCCGGGACTATGGCGAAACTGAAACTAAAATCCTAAAATAGCTGATCTCTTTTGTTTTTCAATTTTCATGGTGGAGGTGGCAAAGGAAGGATGGGGATGGGAGACTAGGAACTGGAACTCATGGCCTTGGGACTCACTCTAACGGGGAGACACACACAGAAAGTCAGGGATCAAAGCACACAGCTACCCTGAGCTCTCATCGAACCCATAATGCACACAGCAGGGCTCTCAAAGATGCCTCGCTCATCGAACCCATAATGCACACAGCAAAGGCATCCCGCTTGGATGACTCTTGGAGGACATGAGGGGATAAGAAGATGGGATAGGGGATAACTAGGGCTTCACACCCCTCATCGAACCCATAATGCACATAGCAGAGAACGAAGGCAAAACGAGCCTCAGCCCAGAACCAGTGGCTAAACCAAAAATTTCATATCAACTGAGTAATACAGGAGGGGAGGGGGCCTTTATATAGAAAAACCAAACCCCTTACTTACTTAGCCTACGAGCAACCCAAAAAAAGGAAAATAAACTACATCAAAATCCGTGCTACATCAATATTGGTGCTGATCTGCTCTAGAAAGCATATCGCCTTGATGAAGTGCTTTGAAGAGCATGCTGCTCTAAAAACTAGATTGCTCTAAAACCCTCCTCTCCCTCTCTTGTAAGCAACTTTAATTCATGATATCAAAACCCTGGTGAATTTATTTTGAGCTTGCGAGCTTGTGTTACTTTGTTCTTTAGTTTGAGTTTGTGTTCTCTTGCTTAGCCAAATTCCTTGCTACCCTAGCATCCATCCATGCCCTAACTCACTACCATCCAAGCCTTCACACATCCAAGAAGGAGTGCCCTAGGCTGCCAAGCAAGGAGATCTTCATCAAGCTTCAAGCCACCCCACTTCTAAACCCTAACCTTATTCCTTCTAAACCTAATCCCCTTTCTTTTTCTTACTTGCTATTTTGATTGACCCTTGACATTTTGCAGGATCCTCGAGGTGTTTCACCTCTCCAGAGGAGGCTTTCCTTACCTCCGAAACCATCCAAATCAGCCATCTAATCAAGGGAACCGAACTTCATCATCCAGGCTCCAATCAGAGTGTGAGTGATCCTTTCCACTACAAAGTTTTCAATCTCTGACTGGTAAGAAACCTTCCCTTCTCTTGATATCTATTTTGATGAAGATAAACTATCCTAATCTGGAAGTTTCTCAATTCTCAGATCCTGGAATTTATTATTTTGTATAAGTTTGCTTGTGATACGATGATTCTATGCATTGCTATTCTTCTTGCTAGTTCTACTTTTATTTGGGAATTTAGCTTACAAACTTAAATTATAAAAATCATAAAAAAAATGATTTTACTATTTTTTCCTGTATGTTTAGCAATCTTAGAGTTGTCTCACATCAGTTTGGTATTAGAGCGGGTTTAGGATAGTTTTTATCTGCATTAGATTCACAAACCCTAATTTCTGCATCCTATCCACTGCATTAGGTGTCTAGGTTTCATCTTATTTCGAAATCTTAGAAAATTTATTTTATTATGAAAATTTACTCAGCTCTATCTTGATAATTTTTATAATTTTTAATTAATTTTACTAAAAACCTAATTCTCTAAAATCCAGTATATTAGAAACCCTAACAGAATCTTGAAATTTCTGCAATAGTCTTAAAACCCTAAGATTTGCATCACCATTTGATTTTTTTTTGCATTAAATTTGGTAGGTATGATTAGAACCGTCCTTCCTATACTCTATAATTTTTTAGAATTTTTTATATATCAGTAACTATGTCAAATTCTGCATCAACTGAAACCCTAATTCTCTGATTTCTGTTGATTTTGTACTTGACTAATTCAAACCTAATCAACTTCCACACACCCCAATCCCAAGACTAATTTGATTGCTAACCTAATCAACTTAAACCTAATTTTTCATTTCATAAAATATACATAAAATATTTTTATTTTTTTGATTGTTTTAGATTGCATCAGGACCATCGATTGCCATCATCTTTAACCTAATCTTAAGAGCAACTCAATATCTTAGATCAGGGCAGGATTTCATCACCTGTCCTGGGCCCAAAACAACCATCATCATACTAACCCAAGCCTAATTAAAATCAATTAGACCTAATTTGCCCTAGAGGGCTAGGAGACATCAACAGGTCGGGTCAGAATTATGTGGGCCAACTAGTGCATTTAATCCTTTAGCTATTACTGAAAACTGGTCTCTAAGGCTGGGGGTCCAAAGTCAAATGACCTAAGTGGTGCTGTGGTTTTTAATTGGGTCCCTGCAAAAGCAGGGGGGCCTCCCATACTCCCACCCCCAACCTAGCCAGTGGAAGGATTAACTACTTGGTTAGGTGTAAGTTGAGCTGACCCATTCAGTTTTGACTCTAGGTCTAGCAAACCCTAGATTTTACTAACCTTTCTTTTGCATGCTTGGCTGCATCATTTCATCTTGATTGTTTGAGTGATTGTATGACCACTAGACTAGGGAACCAATATCAAAAGTCTAAATCCCAACTAAACCCAACCATGGATCCCAATTTTGAGGCTTTCATAAAAGCCATGAATGGTGGGGGCACCAGGTTCAGAAAGAAGCTTCAACTAATACCAAGTTCTTTAAGAATTGAGACTAGAAACTCAAGTCTCGTATGAGTCCTGTATGTTTATTGTGTCCTGTTTTATTTTCTTTTGGAATTTTATAGTTCAATTAGAGTCAATTAGGCTTTATACTGAGTCAAGTTCAAGAGCTACTTGAAATTAGGCCAGACCAGCTTTACTTGGTGTGCCACATCATCATGGACCACCTATGCCAACTCATCACCAAAGAATGCCACATCACCTTTTTGCCAAGTCATCTCCAAGGGGTGCCATGGAGAAGGATGCGCCATGTCACCATGCCATTTCACCTTGCCACATCATTGGATTTGGAAACCACCTCGCCATGCCAACTCACTTTGCCAAGTCATCACCAAGTGGTGCCACATCAAAACAACTTCAAAGTGGGGACCTCACCATGCCAACTCACCTTGCCAAGTAATCACCAAGAGGCGCCAACTTCAAGTGGGGACCAAGGATTCAAATCCTCCACATTCCATGTAACCCTCCACCAAATCCTCCACATTTCATGTAACCCCCCCTAATATTTCTCCATGATATAGGGAATTTCAAATTGATTGAAAGGCCAATAAAAGCCTCTTGTACGCCCACGGTAAAGGGAGCTTTTGGATGATGAAACAAGAAGGAGTAGTTTTTCTATGAAGCAAGTGTTTTGTAGTGTGGTTGTGTTTCAATCTTGCCGTGTGATCTTCTACCTCCCAAGCCAACAACTTCTCCAAGGATCCCATCTTCCCTCAACGACCACTTATTTTCTTAATTCCTTCCTCCTACTTTGATTTGGTATTCCTTCAAATTAGCTTAGTCCTAATTCCTTCATTGCACAGGGTTCCTTCTACGATCCGGAGTTCAAGAAGGGGGTCATTGCCATCAAATCAAGTATGGTGAGAACTTGTTTCGATGGAAGAGTCATCTTTCATCCAGGGCTTGTTTATTTGATTGCTTCAACGAATTACACCAACAAGGAGTGCTCATCATGGTAACAATTCCCTTCTAATATTCTTAAGTCTGGGTTATTGAAGACAGTTTACCTAGGTTTAGATTCCACAATCATTAGCCCTAATCTTCTCTAGGATTTAAATAACTACATCGCGGCATAAGTTCCAAATTTTCGTGCTCCTTCCAAAGCTTTACCTTAGTACTTTTGATCTGAAATTTAGTACCTGTTAATAGGCTTCATTGCTCTCATTTCTCAATTCATCACTTAGATTGCATTCTTATCATTGCGCCGCATCAAATTGGTATCAGAGCATGGTTGCATTAGGGTAGAATAGTTTTCTTTAAATCCAAGCAAGATCTAAAATTCAAGCCAGTAATTTTTTCATCACGTTTTCCACACCACTTTCAAGCTGCAACACACTTCTGCAACACCTTTGCATTTCATTCATCTCATGAGAAATCAAATTAAGGGCATCAATTTGACATAGTGTCAGGGTTTCATCACCTATCCCTAGCCCAAAAATCACCAACTAGCATATCGATCCCAGCCCATTAATTAAAATTGAGTAGAACGTTAATTGCCCTAGTGGGTTAGGGACACCAACAAGTTGGGTTCAGGTTAGGGTCAAGTTAACTGTGTCAGCTAATTGGTGTGTGCTTACTGGCTTGGTGTCTAGGATTGGTGCATCAGGGCTTGTGATTTGGTCCGCCTACCTGGCCAATCTCAGATTGGTGTCTAAGGATTGGCAATCAGGGACCTTCACTCCCCTCCACCTACCTAGCTAAGTTTCATAAGTACTACTAGCTAGATGGTTCACTTAATTAGACCTCTAATTTGTGCTCTAGGTCTAGGAAACCTTAGCTCAAGCTTGAGTCTACTTGCATGCATGAAAACTAGATCAGGGGCCTCATATTCACCAGTCCAGACCCAGTCCAGTGTAGCCATGGACCCGAATCTTGAAACCATGCTGAAAGGCCTAAATGATATAATGGCCCAATTGAACCAAATTCTGGCTAAACAATTTCCCTTAGACCAACCAACTCCTACTATCCCATTAGCTCATATGAATGATAGGAGTAAGAACCCTGAAGTACAAGTTGAGTTCATTAATACCCAAGACTTAGAGTATCCTCAAACTGAAGGGCTAGGGAAAGAAGAAGGCAAATCTGAACCTAGTTGTTGGCTTTGACTCCTTAGTTTTGATGATTAACAAAAGGTTGAGTATATGTTTGGACTAATGTTTAATCTCAAGATAAAGTTTCAGGACTTAGGTTATTCAAAAAGAGTATCATAAGGACAATGATGAAACTAAGTTTACCTGATTTGGAAATGAGCTCTTCTACCTTGAACAAGATCAAAATTCTCATAATGGACCTTCTTGTTAAGAAATATTTGACAAAAGAAACAAAGGCTTAAAGAAACTCAAGCATGGCACGCACATCTCAAAGAGTTTCAGAAAAATTCAGATCAGAGGTCGACCACCAGAGGTCGACACCTTGTCAAAGGTCGACCACCAGAGGTCGACTCATGAAGAAAAGGAAAGTTCAGCATGGCCGGCACGGCAAAGTCTCAGTGGCACGCTTCAGAGGTCGACCACCAGAGGTCAACACCTGTCCAGAGGTCGACACCAGAGGTCGACTCATAGCCTGAGAATTCAAATGGGCAGAACTATGGTATTCTGAACTTTTGCCTAAACTTTACTGGAGGTCGACTCATGAGGTCGACACTTGATCCAGAGGTCGACTCATGAGGTCGACTCATGGCATAACGGCTAGTTTTTCTGAACTTCTGATTTGATTTCTAACGGCCATAAACGGTCATATTTTTGAATCTAACGGTCTTGTGGAGTTGTTTCAGCATGAATGAGGTATTTAACCTCCACCAAACTTCAAAAAAGACAAGGAGACAAAGTGAAAAAGTGTTGATTCAAAGTACAAAGCCTTCAATCACTTCCAAGCAAAAAGAGTGAGAAAACCAAGAGATTCCCTAGCCAAAAAGTCTTCCATCTTTGAGGAATCCAACATTCAAGTGTTTGGCATTTAGTGAGGTCCAAAGATTCCAAGGGAAAAGGCTTGAAGAGTCTCCATCAAGAGCTTCAACGAATTTATTATTGCTCAAAAGGAGTTTGTTTAGTTTTTAATTCATTGTATTCATACTCTTTTGTCTTTGGCTAGTTTCAAGGGAATTTGAAACTAGAGTGAGGTTTGTTGGTGAGCCAATTGATAAAACCAACTAGGGTTGCTTGTTAGCCCGAAGCCAAAACAAGTGAGTAAGGTTTGTTGGTGATCCAATTGATAAAACCAACTAGGGTTGCTTGTTAGCCCGAAGCCAAAACAAGTGAGTAAGGTTTGTTGGTGATCCAATTGATAAAACCAACTAGGGTTGCTTGTTAGCCCGAAGCCAAAACAAGTGTGTAAGGTTTTGACTTGTGAGCCTGGTAAAACAAGTCGGCTGTAATCTAAAGATTATAGTGAATTTCCCAAGTGGAGCTTGGGGAGTGGATGTAGGTGCTAGGTGCACCGAACCACTATATTTCTTGTGTGTTTGCATTGCCTTTCTCTTTAACTTCTTTAGCTCTTTAATTGCCATTTTATTTCATTGCTTCCGTTGCACAATTCTTAAAGCACTATCACTCTTCACCTTAAAACTTGATAGCACATATATTGCCTTAAATTTTTAAATACCCAATTCACCCCCCCTCTTGGGCACCATATCTGGGCAACAAGTGGTATCAGAGCACCGGTACTCTCTTGTAGGTCCAACGATCTTGAGTGAAAGATCATGGCCGCTCCAATTGGAATGGGTATAGTTGAAGGACAAGCATCAAATCGTCCTCCTTTCTTTAATGGCACAAACTACACTTATTGGAAAACTCGTATGCGTATTTATTTACAAGCTGTAGATTATCATATTTGGAGAGTAATCACTAAAGGGCCTCATCAGCCCACTCACTTGGTTAATGGCATTATCACCCCAAAATCTGAAGAAGAATGGGATGACAATGACATCAAACAAGCTGAGTTAAATGCTAAGGCGATGAATTTGTTATTCTGTGCACTTGATCCTAGTGAATTCAACAGAATATCAAATTGTATTTCCGCCAAAGAAATTTGGGATACACTTGAGGTTACCCATGAGGGTACACATCAAGTGAAGACCACTAAGGTGAACATGCTCATTCATACGTATGAGATGTTCAGGATGGAACCAACTGAAAGCATAAGTGAAATGTATACTAGATTTACCAATATAGTAAATGGTATGAGGAGTTTGGGAAAAATTATATCTAATGGTGAACTGGTTAACAAACTTCTCAGGTCTCTTCCGGCTTCATGGGATGCGAAAGTTACAGCCATAGAAGAAGCCAAGGATGTCAACACTCTACCTCTCGAGCAGCTTCTTGGATCACTGATGACCTACGAGCTTTCACTAAAGCAGAAAACAGTGGACAATGACAAGAAAAAGAAAGCCATAGCCTTCAAGTCCACTACAAAAGAAGAGTCAAGTGATGAATCTGAAGAAGAAGCTGATGATGATGAGACAGCCCTAATTACTAGGAAATTTAAAAGATTCATGAGAAAGAAGAAGGACTTCTACAAGAAAAGGCAACAAAAAGGTGATCACAACAAGGAGAAAGAGAAAGAAAGGGATCCACCCATCTGCTTCGAGTGCAAGAAGCCTGGACATTACAAAACGGATTGCCCTTTGCTTAAAAAAAGTAGAAGGATGTTGAGAAAGAAGGCCATGATGGCTACCTGGAGTGAGAGTGAGGACTCCAGCAGTGAAGAAGAGCAGCAGGTAGTCGCCAACCTATGTTTCATGGCCAATGAAGATAATGAGGTAAATTCTGAACCTGAAACTGAATTTACTTTCAATGAATTGCATGATGCTTTTGATGACTTAGTAATGGAATATGAAAAATTAAAATTAAAAAATAAGAAATTAAGAAAGCAAAACTTTGAACTTACAAAAGATTCAGAAAAGTTTTCAAGTGAAATTGAAAATTTAACTCAAGAAAACAAGAAATTAAAAGAACATGTAAAGACTTTGACAAATGACAAAGATAATCTTGTTAAAGAAAATAATTCTTTGAAAAATAATAGAAGTCTTAAAACTAATGAGAACATTGAAAAACAAAACAAAGAACTATTGCTTCAAAATAAGAATTACAAGGAAGAGTTAGAAAGAGTAAAACCTTTTGTAGAAAAGTTTACCTTTAGCTCAGAAAAACTAAATATGCTTTTAAATAGCCAACATGCAGTGTTTAATAAAGCTGGACTTGGATTTAAACCACACAATCAGCAAAAACTTTACAAAAACTTTTTCATACCTGCATCTTCTAATATTACCTGCTATGCATGTGGTAAAGTAGGTCATAAATCATATGTTTGTAACAGAAGAAAATCAAATACCTTTAGAAAGATTTGGGTTCCAAAAGGAACCAACTTGACTAACCCTAAAGGACCCAAGATGACTTGGGTACCTAAAGTTTCAACTTGATCATTTTTTTTGCAGGTGTGCCTTGCAACCAAAAATAAAAGAAGAATGTGGTATCTGGATAGTGGTTGCTCAAGGCACATGACTGGGGATGTGAAGCAATTCTCATCACTAGCTGCAATTGATGGTGGAAATGTCACTTTTGGTGATAATGGAAAAGGCAAAATCGTCGGAATTGGTAAAATCCATATCACCCCTAATGCTTATGTAGATAATGTATTATTTGTTGATGGATTGAAGCATAATCTTTTTAGCATTAGTCAGTTTTGTGATAAAGGTTTTAAAGTAATTTTTGAATCATCTTTGTGCATGGTATCTAGTCTAGATGTCGATGGCATCAAGTTCACTGGTCTTAGACATGGAAACATTTACATGGTTGATCTTGATGATCTAGCCATGGAAAGTGGTCAATGCCTAGTGGCTAAGGAAGCCAAGGCAAGTGAAACTAGTTGGCTTTGGCACCGTAGGCTAGGGCATGCTAGTATGCAGTTGATTTCAAAATTAAGCAAAAAGAATCTTGTAAAAGAATTGCCAAAACTCACTTTTGAAAAAGATAAAATTTGTGCTGCATGTCAATTTGGAAAACAAACTAAATCTACTTTCAAACCTAAAGGAGTAGTATCTACTACTAGACCCCTTGAATTATTGCATATGGACCTCTTTGGACCAACCAGAACAACTAGTTTGGGAGGTAAAAAATATGGGCTAGTAATTGTAGATGATTACTCACGATTTACTTGGGTAATGTTTTTAGCTCATAAAGATGAAACATTTTCAGCTTTTGTTAAATTTCATAAAAAGGTTTCAAACGAAAAAGATCTCACTATTGTTTCTTTGCGTAGTGATCATGGAACTGAATTTGAAAATCATGATTTTGAAGCTTTTTGTAATGAAAATGGTATTAGTCATAATTTCTCTGCACCTAGGACACCTCAACAAAATGGGGTGGTAGAAAGAAAGAATAGGACACTTGAAGAAATGGCACGCACAATGCTTTGCGAAAACGATTTACCTAGATATTTTTGGGCAGAAGCCATTAATACTTCCTGTTACATTTTAAATCGTGTTTTAATTCGACCTATTTTGAAGAAAACACCATATGAGCTTTGGAAAAATCGAAAACCTAATCTCAAGTATTTTCGTGTGTTTGGTTGCCGCTGTTTCATATTAAACAATGGCAAAGACAATATCAGTAAATTTGATACCAAGTCAGATGAAGGTATCTTTTTAGGATACTCTACTTCTAGCAAGGCATACAGGGTCTTCAACAGAAGAACACTTCTGGTTGAAGAATCAATTCATGTAGTGTTTGATGAATCTAACGAAAAATCTTCTAGAAAAGAAGATTCTATTGATGTTGAAACAGGTACAAAGAAACTTGAACAATTGACAATCAATGAAGATGAGCCCAAAGGAGATGATGATCAAGAAAGTCAAGATCAAATTCAAGAAATCAATGCAACTTCACCAAAACCTTTACCTAAAGAATGGAGGTATGCACATGGACACCCTAAAGAGCTAATAATAGGTGATCCATCAAAGGGGGTAAGTACACGCTCTTCTATTAGAAATGTTTGTGATTATTTAGCTTTTGTATCTCAGATAGAGCCTAAGTCAATAGAAGAAGCTGAAAAAGATTGTAATTGGATTAATGCTATGCAAGATGAATTAAATCAATTTAAAAGAAATAATGTTTGGACTTTAACTGAAAGACCCCTTAATGTTTCTGTAATTGGCACAAAATGGGTTTTTAGAAATAAACTTGATGAACATGGTATTGTAATTAGGAACAAAGCTAGACTTGTTGCTAAAGGCTACAACCAGGAAGAAGGAATCGACTTCGATGAAACCTTTGCTCCTGTTGCTAGGCTAGAAGCAATTAGACTTTTACTTGCTTTTGCTTGTTTTATGGATTTCAAGTTATTTCAAATGGATGTAAAGAGTGCCTTTTTAAATGGATTTATTGAAGAGGAAGTTTATGTTGAACAACCTCCTGGTTTTGAAAATCATGAATTTCCTAATCATGTCTTTAAATTGCATAAAGCATTGTATGGTTTAAAGCAAGCTCCTAGAGCTTGGTATGATAGATTAAGTTCATTTTTGATGAAAAATGATTTTTCTAGAGGTAATGTAGATAATACATTGTTTTTGAAAAAGAAAAATGATGATCTCTTAGTAGTACAAATATATGTAGATGATATTATTTTTGGTGCTACTAACGAATGTCTTTGTCAAGAATTTGCGAAGTTAATGCAGAATGAGTTCGAGATGAGCATGATGGGAGAACTCAACTTCTTCCTCGGACTCCAAATTAAGCAAACAAAAGAGGGGATCTCCATCAACCAAGCCAAGTACACAAGGGAGATATTAAAAAAGTTTGGGATGGAGACTACAAAACCAATAGGTACCCCTATGAGCTCTTCATGTAAATTAGACAAAGATGATTGTGGTAAATCGGTAGACCAAAAATTATATAGAGGCATGATTGGTTCATTGCTATATCTAACTGCCAGTAGACCAGATATAATGTTTAGTGTCTGTATGTGTGCACGTTTTCAGTCTGCTCCTAAAGAATCACATCTCTTAGCTGTAAAACGTATACTTAGATACTTATCTGGGTCTATCGAAATTGGTCTTTGGTACTCTAGAGAGTCATCATATGAATTAATTGCATATTCTGATGCTGATTTTGCTGGGTGTAAACTTGATCGAAAAAGTACTAGTGGAACTTGTCAATTCCTAGGAGTTAATTTGATTTCATGGAGCAGTAAGAAACAGAATTCGGTTGCTCTATCTACGGCGGAAGCCGAATATATAGCAGCTGGAAGCTGTTGTGCTCAGATTCTATGGATCAAACAACAACTCGAGGACTTTGGCATCAAACTAATTAAGACACCCATAAGATGTGATAATACTAGTGCAATCAATTTAACAAAAAATCCTGTACAACATTCAAGAAGCAAACATATTGAAATAAGACATCACTTCATAAGAGATCACGTTCAAAACTCTAATGTGTTGTTAGAATTTATATGTACTGATTATCAATTGGCTGATATATTCACAAAACCATTGAATGAAGATAGATTTTGTATGATTAGAAGAGAACTGGGAGTCATTGATCCTTTTGCTTGAATCTCTTCAATTTTCATCAAAATTCCTCAAAAATAATTTATAAATTCTCAAATTTGGCTAAAGGCTTTTTCTCTAAATTTTATCATTTTTTTTCCTTTTTACAGAATTTTTTATTAAGTAATTAATTGTTGGAGGTCGACACTTGAGTTTTTCAGAGGTCGACACTTGAGGTCGACACCTAAGTTATGGAGGTCGACACTTGAGGTCGACCCCTGAAAATTCTCAGAGGTCGACACTTGAACGGAAACCTGCTTTTTAAAAACCCGTCCGCAAGCCTTGTTTTTCCAATTTTTTTTCTTTCCTCTCCTTCGTGTGGTCCCCCTCCAACATTCCTAAACTCTAAATAGTAGATTTCCACCCTTCTCCCTCAACCTTTTGGGAAATCCTTTCCTCTCCTCTTGCATTTCTTCGATTCAACCCTCTTTTTGATCGTACTTTTGATTTTGGACAACCGAAAGCCTTCGGATCTATCTACCTGCTAATCCCGGTTGTTTTTCAATAGAAAACACTTGTTTCTACCCTCCGTTTCTTACTTTTTCTCCATTTATTCTCTATTTTTCCACTCTCACAAACCCTATTTCCCATTTCACATTCTTCTCTTCTTCTCAATCCGCAAACCTCTCTTTCCCTCTCTTTTCCTCTTAGCCTTACCTCTTTGCATTTCTCCCTAAGTTAACCCTCCTCCTTACACATGGGTCCGAGAAAACACCAGGCAGTAAGGAAAAGGAGATTGGAACAGGGGCAGGGTAGTACTGAGCGGCGAAGGAAAGTCAGACATGAGCATGAGCCGACCCCAGAGCCACCTGCACCAGTGCCAGCCAGCCTAGTCCGGAAGAGCATTGCTAGTGGTAGGCGCGTAGATATTCCATTCTGGGATCAGCATCACTTCTTCATTGGAGATGTACTGAGAGATGCAGGTCTGGTCCATTTTTGTACGATGTCCGAGAGATCCTACCCAGACCTCATCAGGGAGTTCTATGGATCCATGGCCACTGATGGCATTAGATGGTCTGCTACAGTTCGAGGGATCGAGATTCCAGTGACACCTGAGGTCATCAGTCGCATCTGGAGGATTCCACTTCATGGCACTGCTGCCACTACGATCAGCGACAGAGAGCACGCCTTCAGGTGTATCCTAGAGCGTGAGGATGTTAGCGGCATTTCCACAGTGTCCGCTAACCAGCTTTCACTGGAGATGAGAGTGCTGCATCACATCATCGCCCGTATCTTGATTCCGAAGAGCGGGAGATTTGATTTTATCACTGAGCGTGAGCTGGTGTTGATGGTGTCCCTGAGCCAGCGGACTCCCATCAACCTCCCCAGGATCATGCTTCAGCAGATGGGTGAGGCAGCTTCTCACAGGAGACTCGTTCAGCCGTACGGTATGGGACTGACTCAGATATTCAGAGAGCATGGTGTCTCATTCGACGGCATACCCTTCAGTCAGCTACAGCACATAGATACTTATGGAGAGAAATCCCTACATAGGATGGGATTTCGACTGATCAGTGATCGATGGGTACGACGAGAGTCTGGCCAGGAGCCAGATGAGGAGGATGAGATCCGAGCTGCTGAGGCAGGGCCTTCAGGGCCTACTGATCATGGTACACCTCCTCGCCCAGCACCGGAGACAGAGACTGCGGAGCCTGAGCCATTCACGCCACCACCTTCATCAGCTCCGGCACCTACTATCACTGCGACACCACGGAGGACTTCAGTGAGGATATCGGACTTCGAGCAGCGAGTGACTGATCAGATTTCAGAGGTCCGGACAGAGATCACTGGTGTACGGCAGGAGCTTCATGATCTGCGGATACACACAGACACACGCATTAGTGCTCTTTCAGCTAGTATGGATACAGGATTCAGACAGATCCTCAGCTTACTGAGATTAGCACTGCCATCAGGGACTGCAGATCCGACAGTATCTCCTCCACATGATGATGATGATGATGGTGATGATGATGCTGATGACTCTAGTGGATACAGTGACAGTGATGGAGATCAGCCTGGAGCAGGTAGATCTGATGTTTCACCTGCAGAGCCGATTCCAGAGATTCCCCCTTCTGCTGATCCTCCTTCCACTGATTTTCCGAGTTCAGATCCTCCAGCCACAGCTGTGCCAGTTGATATCGAGCCTACAGAGTCACTATTTGAGACTATCACTGGGATTCCGGATGACATAGATGAGCATACAGAGACAGACATCGATGATCCCACAGCTTATGAGCTAGTCAGCAGGCAGACTCCAGCTCAGTCTACTCAGCATGCTGATCCGTCCACTCCTTCAGCTACTGCCTCTGTCTCGACTTCTGTGGAGCCCTTACCTAGGACTTATAGATCTCGTAGGACTACCCCTAGGTCTGGTCCCTCTCTGAGGACTCGGAGTTCCTCACATAGGACTCCAAAATCCTCATCTAGGATCATGGCTCCTGTATCTTTTGACATACCTTCTGATGAGGAGTAGCCTCATAGTTTTATTGTTGTACTTAGTTTGCTTGTGTATGATCTGCTGTATCAGTATCTTGTGCCTACTTTATAGGCAATTTTGTAACTGTATACACTTTTTTTATCTATCTTGTGACTTTTTATCAATATTGTGACATTTTGTGACATTTTATCTGATACCAGCTCTCAATATTTAAAAACCCTCAAGTTTAAAATGCTTTATTATATTGAATGCACAAATTGAGGGGGAGCATGTATTCTATGCACCTAAATACTTCATTATAATTGAACATAAGTCTCATTACTATATCTTTCTCTATAACAATAAACTTTTTGATTCTTGACAAAAAGGGGGAGTAGAAAAGTAGAGTAGTATATATGTATTTATGAGACTCCATCTTATGAGTAATAAAGTTTATATGATTCTTATCTTTCTTGACTTATGAGAATGTTTTCACAAAAAGAAAGAAATAAATGAAAAGTAAAATCTTCTTGACTCTTGAGAATATTTTCACAAAATTTTTATGATACACTCTTGCATGAAAGGATACTTTGAAAATTTTTATTATTGCTATATTTTGCTCTTGGACTTAATTGCATATATACTCAAGGTTTTGTCATCATCAAAAAGGGGGAGATTGTTGGCTTTGACTCCTTAGTTTTGATGATTAACAAAAGGTTGAGTATATGTTTGGACTAATGTTTAATCTCAAGATAAAGTTTCAGGACTTAGGTTATTCAAAAAGAGTATCATAAGGACAATGATGAAACTAAGTTTACCTGATTTGGAAATGAGCTCTTCTACCTTGAACAAGATCAAAATTCTCATAATGGACCTTCTTGTTAAGAAATATTTGACAAAAGAAACAAAGGCTTAAAGAAACTCAAGCATGGCACGCACATCTCAAAGAGTTTCAGAAAAATTCAGATCAGAGGTCGACCACCAGAGGTCGACACCTTGTCAAAGGTCGACCACCAGAGGTCGACTCATGAAGAAAAGGAAAGTTCAGCATGGCCGGCACGGCAAAGTCTCAGTGGCACGCTTCAGAGGTCGACCACCAGAGGTCAACACCTGTCCAGAGGTCGACACCAGAGGTCGACTCATAGCCTGAGAATTCAAATGGGCAGAACTATGGTATTCTGAACTTTTGCCTAAACTTTACTGGAGGTCGACTCATGAGGTCGACACTTGATCCAGAGGTCGACTCATGAGGTCGACTCATGGCATAACGGCTAGTTTTTCTGAACTTCTGATTTGATTTCTAACGGCCATAAACGGCCATATTTTTGAATCTAACGGTCTTGTGGAGTTGTTTCAGCATGAATGAGGTATTTAACCTCCACCAAACTTCAAAAAAGACAAGGAG
The DNA here is from genome assembly GCA_021397845.1 of Areca catechu. NCBI lineage: Eukaryota > Viridiplantae > Streptophyta > Magnoliopsida > Arecales > Arecaceae > Areca > Areca catechu. The sequence goes on from CM038053.1 coordinate 69,414,193, forward strand.
ACAAAGTGAAAAAGTGTTGATTCAAAGTACAAAGCCTTCAATCACTTCCAAGCAAAAAGAGTGAGAAAACCAAGAGATTCCCTAGCCAAAAAGTCTTCCATCTTTGAGGAATCCAACATTCAAGTGTTTGGCATTTAGTGAGGTCCAAAGATTCCAAGGGAAAAGGCTTGAAGAGTCTCCATCAAGAGCTTCAACGAATTTATTATTGCTCAAAAGGAGTTTGTTTAGTTTTTAATTCATTGTATTCATACTCTTTTGTCTTTGGCTAGTTTCAAGGGAATTTGAAACTAGAGTGAGGTTTGTTGGTGAGCCAATTGATAAAACCAACTAGGGTTGCTTGTTAGCCCGAAGCCAAAACAAGTGAGTAAGGTTTGTTGGTGATCCAATTGATAAAACCAACTAGGGTTGCTTGTTAGCCCGAAGCCAAAACAAGTGAGTAAGGTTTGTTGGTGATCCAATTGATAAAACCAACTAGGGTTGCTTGTTAGCCCGAAGCCAAAACAAGTGTGTAAGGTTTTGACTTGTGAGCCTGGTAAAACAAGTCGGCTGTAATCTAAAGATTATAGTGAATTTCCCAAGTGGAGCTTGGGGAGTGGATGTAGGTGCTAGGTGCACCGAACCACTATATTTCTTGTGTGTTTGCATTGCCTTTCTCTTTAACTTCTTTAGCTCTTTAATTGCCATTTTATTTCATTGCTTCCGTTGCACAATTCTTAAAGCACTATCACTCTTCACCTTAAAACTTGATAGCACATATATTGCCTTAAATTTTTAAATACCCAATTCACCCCCCTCTTGGGCACCATATCTGGGCAACACTAGTAAATATGTGTATGAGACTAACATAAGTTTAATAGATGAATATGAAGGGGAAGACTGTGAAGAGAACAACTTTAGTACCTTACCTGAGGAAACCTTTGGTAAATAAAAGATTATTGAGCCTAGTCCTGAAACATCAGAACAACCAAAATTTAGTGAAGACTTGGTTCCCGTAAGACAATGCCCTTAGGAAGAACCCAATACTTTAGCTTCGACACAAGAACTCCTTCAGGTACCTGAGAAGAACCCAATCATTATTTTAGAAGACTTTCCTGATGACCTTCAACTACCTAGAAGCATCCCGCCTGTAGATCAAAATTCTAATCTTAAGGTCATCATGAGTAACCAAGGTCTGTTTCAAGATTCTCCTAAATTACCCCAAGTCTCGGATTCCTATTTCCTGCCTTTCCCCGAGTCTTATCATAATTTTAGAGCCATTAAGTTTCATTCTGATGAGATTACTAGGATGCATGAGCTTTTAAAGCCTATTCCTTTTGCTACCTACTTTTGGAAAACCTTATGGCATTTGCCAGGAACCCATAGTAAATTCTCATGTGCATGCCAGACCAGGGTCAAACCTAGAGAGTCATTAATCTGTTAGGTTTAGGCTCTAGAGAGTCCAATAAAATTCCTCTCAATAAGGATGCCTAGTTCAGTTTGCATTTCATAAGTGCTTGTGTAAGTTTCTGAGTCTGCTGAGTCCTATGCATAGCATGTTGAGGATTTGCATCATGAAATAAATTTGAGCAATGAATCCTATAAACATAGGACTAAGTCAAGAAAGAAAGTCAAGGAATTCTGTGAGAGAGATCATGTTCCCATCTGGGACTTTCAAGAAACTACATACCCGTGGTGCAGGCCCCTTTAAAGTCCTAAAGAAGATTAGATCTAATGCTTACATATTGGAATTACCTTCAGACCTAGGTATCAACCCGACCTTCAATGTCTCAGACTTGATAGAATATAAGGAACCCATGATGATACCTAGTGAGTCTTTTGGGCCTGACCATATTTTTGAGAGTGAACCATTACCCGAGTATCCACAAACAACCATTCCTCAAAAATGAGGGAAAACTGAACAAATCCTGGATAATAAGATTGTCACTACCAGAAACAAGGATTACTATCGATATTTGGTCCGTTGGCAAGGGAGACTAAAATCTAACGACTCCTGAATCGCTAGAGAGGACCAGCAACGACTAGACCCGGACTTATTTGAACAATATCAAAGCCAGGCTGGACCATACTCGACAGGATCGAGTTCCTCCCACCCGGGGAGAATTGGTTGGGGCACCAGGTTCAGAAAGAAGCTTCAACTAATACCAAGTTCTTTATGGATTGAGACTAGGAACTCAAGTCTCGTATGAGTCTTGTATGTTTATTGAGTTCTGTTTTATTTTCTTTTGGGGTTTTAAAGTTCAATTAGAGTCAATTAGGCTTTATACTAAGTCAAGTTCAAGAGCTACTTGAAATTGGGCCAGACCAGCTTTACTTGGAGCGCCAAATCATCATGGACCACCTATGCCAACTCATCACCAAAGAATGCCACATCACCTTTTTGCCAAGTCATCTCCAAGGGGTTCCATGGAGAAGGATGCGTCATGTCACCATGCCATTTCACCTTGCCACATCATTGGATTTGGAAACCACCTCGCCATGACAACTCACTTTGCCAAGTCATCACCAAGTGGTGCCACATCAAAACAACTTCAAAGTGGGGACCTCACCATGCCAACTCACCTTGCCAAGTAATCACCAAGAGGCGCCAACTTCAAGTGGGGACCAAGGATTCAAATCCTCCGCATTCCATGTAACCCTCCACCAAATCCTCTACATTCCATGTAACCCTCCACCAAATCCTCCACATTCCATGTAACCCCCCCTAATATTTCTCCATGATATGGGGAATTTCAAATTGATTGAAAGGCCAATAAAAGCCTCTTGTACGCCCATGGTAAAGGGAGCTTTTGGATGATGAAACAAGAAGGAGCAGTTTTTCTATGAAGCAAGTGTTTTGTAGTGTGGTTGTGTTTCAATCTTGGCATGTGATCTTCTACCTCCCAAGCCAACGACTTCTCCAAGGATCCCATCTTCCCTCAATGACCACTTGTTTTCTTAATTCCTTCCTCCTACTTTGATTTGGTATTCCTTCAAATTAGCTTAGTCCTAATTCCTACATTGCACAGGGTTCCTTCTATGATCCAGAGTTCAAGAAGGGGGCCATTGCCATCAAATCAAGTATGGTGAGAACTTGTTTCGATGGAAGAGTCATCTTTTCATCCAGGGCTTGTTTATTTGATTGCTTCAATGAATTACACCAACAAGGAGTGCTCATCATGGTAACAATTCCCTTCTAATATTCTTAAGTCTAGGTTATTGAAGACAGTTTTCCTAGGTTTAGATTCCATAATCATTAGCCCTAATCTTCTCTAGGATTTAAATAACTACATCGCGGCGTAAGTTCCAAATTTTCGTGCTCCTTCCATAGCTTTACCTTAGTACTTTTGATCTGAAATTTAGTACCTGTTAATAGGCTTCATTGCTCTCATTTCTCAATTCATCACTTAGATTGCATTCTCATCATCGCGCCGCATCAATGAATGACCAGATGGTTACCTAATTTACTGCCCAAATAAACCAGTCCAACACCCAAACCCAAAATCAGTTAGCCCAGACCTAAAATCAGTTAGCCCAGATAAGCATTAGGTTTGATCAATCCAATACTAAGCTTGACCAAATGAACCAAAGATTCAACCAAGTAGGAACCCTAGGCAAGACCCATAGATCTGAACCCCAGGAACCCATAGTCCCTAGATATGAACCCAGTAGTAATCTACTATCCCTCAGTTTACCTAAACCTTATAGGATTAGTATCCCTAGCTGTGAGCCTAGTATTAGTCAGTTTTTTCTTAGTCAACCCCCTCTTACCGTCCTATTGGTTCACCAGGAAGATTTTGAAGAGGAGATATATAAGTCTGACCCAAGCTTAGTGGATGAGTATGAGGAATAAGAGGAGGAGTTTCCTGTATAAGACTTAGAATTAGTTGACCCAGTAGGTGCCCAGGTAGAAGCTACCCTAGAATCAGTTAACCTTGACCATACCCACATAGAAGACCATCCAACATTAGTTGAACCTGACCGCACCCAAGCTGAACCTATAGTGGAAGAGCAGTTAGAGGAAGAGAACCCTGATACTACTGTTAAAGTTTTACCTGAAGAGCCACTAGATGAAAGCCCAAGTATAAAGCCCAATCCTAAATTTCTTGAACCCGATGACTTTATCAAAGATTTTGCTTATCAGTACCCTCAGGAAGAATCCCATCCTGTAGTTCCCATTAATGATCTCTTCCCTGATATTAGTGACCCACTCTTCCATACTATAAACCCTGTAGGACTACCTCAAACACCTAAAGTCAATCTCATTAGTCTAGGACTCATCCCTGAAATCCCTTCTAGTATTCTACTCTTTCTAATTAACCCTGAATCATCTCCATATTTCTCATTCTACTAGACTAACCCTGAACCCACCTCTTATTTTCTACCCTTTCTTGAAACTTCTTCTATTTTTACTATTAGGTTACATTTTATAGGAGTTTGCATGTTACATTTATTAATTGAGCATGTCATGTTTGCATTTTACTTCTAGAAAATCCTATGGCATTTGCTAAGAGTCCATAGTAAATTTTCATGTGCATGCCATGCTACGGTCAAATGTAGAAAGTCTATAGTCTGTTAGATTTTGTCCTGTAGAGTTCAATAAAATTTTCTTTGATAGGAAGGTCTAGTCGATCTTTTAGGTAATAGTTTTGAGTCCAATAAATTTACAACCTTGAATCATCTGTCTGCACCTGCACTTACCTCTGCACAGCATTTGCATTTGGAAATTAGTCAAAAGCTAAACATATGTAATGAATTAAATAACAACTTGGCTAATTCCCAGAAGAAAGATAAAGAATTTTATGCAGAGGAATATTTGATGACAAAGGAATTTTCTGCTCGTGGAGCTGGCCCATCCCAAATAGTGAATAGTAGTGGACCTAATGCCTATGTGCCTGAGATATCACCTGATTTAGGTATTAGCTCCATCTTCATCATCTTAGACTTTGTAAAGTCTAGGGAGCCAGCAGTGATACCCAGTGAGCCCCTCGAGCCACTCCCATTCTTTGAGAGAGAATCCACCCCAGAGTGACTACATATAATTTGGCCTTTTAGTGAGGAAAAGATTGAGAGAATCCTGGACGATCAAGCCATATGTACCCAGAATAGTGGCTATCAGAGGTATTTGGTTTGGTGGAAAGGTCGGCCAGAATCTGAGGACTCGTGGATCACCCCTGAGGATCTACAGCACCTCAACCCAGACCTACGCGAGCACTATGAGAGCCAAGTTATCCCACACTTGGCTGGGTCGAGTTCCTCCCACCTCAGGAGAATTGGTGGGGACACCAGGATCAGACACAGATCACTGGATCCCATATGGTTTAATTAGTCATGTATCAAAGTTTTGAAAATTTTGTAGTCAATTAAGATTGAGTCCTGTAATAAGTTGAGGTTAGTTGATTTGTCTCAACCCTCAATCTAGTCAGTATTTTGAGTCCTGTACATCAGTTATGAGTCCAGTATGAGCCTAATTTTTGTACAAGAGAGGAGGTCACCCTATTTTAAAGTTTCACCAGGCCACATCCAGGAGTCAGAGGCCACTACATCAGCCCATTGGATTTTGTATGACAACCCAGGATCCAAGATGATTCCAGAAATCTTGATTCCTTCCTGATGCCCTCCAGATGCCTAAATTCCCTTCCAAATGCTAGAGTATATTTCTAGACTAGGGCATCCATGATTCTAGAGGTCCACCTGCATTCTAGCCAAAAGAAATCAAGCCCAGGCACCAAGCCCAAGCCCTTAAGAAGAAGATACCAGGGAATATTCCTGCTACCAGGCTACCAGGCCACTCCATCTTCTAAAGGCCCAAGCCCATGCACCCAAGCCCCTTTAGGCTGGCCCCTTGCTGCTCCTAGAAGCCCAACACGCCCCCCTAGGCATCCTTGAAGGGTTAACCAAGTCAAAGCTCAAAGGGAGGTGTCCTTAAGTGAGAAGGAGAAGACTAGTCTAACCTAGTTAGGATTCCTAGTTCTTTTAAGCTTTGTAATTCTAACCTATCTAGGAAAGGACATGTAATCTAACTAAGAAAAGGCTTGTTAACCTATGTGTAACCCTAATTAGGAGAGGGCATGGTAACTTTATAAATACCCCTCCCCTCCCCCTCTTGTAAGCATCTTTTATTCATGATATCAAAACCCTAGTGAATTTATTTTGAGCTTGCGAGCTTGTGTTGCTTTGTTCTTTGGTTTGTGTTTTTGTTCTCTTGCTTGGTCGAATTCCTTGCTACCCTAGCATCCTTCCATGCCCTAACTCACTACCATCCAAGCCTTCACATGTCCAAGCAGGAGTGCCCTAGGCCGCCAAGCAAGGAGATCTACATCAAGCTTCAAGCCGCCTCGCTTCTAAACCCTAACCTGATTCCTTCTAAACCTAATCCCCTTCTTTTTTTGCTTGCTGTTTTGATTGACCCTTGACATTTTGCAGGATCCCCAAGGTGTTTTACCTTCCTAGAGGAGGCTTTCCTTGTCTCCGGGACCATCCAAATTAGCCATCTAATCAAGGGAACCGAACTTCATCATCTAGGCTCCAATTAGAGTGTGAGTGATCCTTTCCATTGCAAAGTTCTCAATTTCTGACTGGTAAGAAACCTTCCATTCTCTTGATATCTATTTTGATGAAGATAAACTTCCTAATCTAGGAGTTTCTCAATTCTCGAGTCCTGGAATTTATTATTTTGTATGAGTTTGTGATGTGGGACAAAGGTAGGATCGTCAGCGAGCCTAGAAGTCACCAAAATTAGGGTATCATATTTTTTTAAATTTTTTTTTTAGGGGTGGGGAAGGAATAATGGGGATGGAAGACTTAGAATTTGGAACTCATGGACTTTGGGACTCACACTAATGAAGAGACCTCTCACCTCTAGGGCATTCCACCCTCCTTGATACTTGGAGGCGTTAGGGTGAATCTCAAAGGTTATGAGGGGATAAAGAAAATGGAATGGGAAGTGGGATAACTAGACATGACTTCTCATCATGTCCTGGGTTGGGCCTCGCACCCTCTCCTTATGGAGCAAAATAAAAAACCACTCTTTTCTAAAACTCATTTTCATTCCCAAATTGACTAAACTATTTTTTTACAAAGGACTGAGGATAGTATTTATAGACCTGTCCAACCCTCATTTGAATTTGAATACAAGATAAAAGGATAGGGATGATTCAAATTCAAATATAAACATAAATTATAAAAATCACAAAAAAAATGATTTTATTATTTTCTTCCTACATGTTTAGCAATCTTAGAGTCGTCCCGCATCAATTTCTTTGGTGAGCCCAGTGTAAAAACCAAAGGGTACTTGGGTTTCTTTGGTGAGCCTAGTTTAAAAACCTAAGGATGTTGGGTTTAGATTGTGATCCTGGTAAAACAATCCTACTATATTCTTGTTAGAATATAGTTGAAATACCAAGTGGTACTTGGGTAGTGGATGTAGGAGCGGGTTGCTCCGAACCACTCTAATTTCTTTGTATTTGTGATTGTGTTTGCTTGACTCCTTTGTGATTGTTAATTTACTTGCTTCCATTGCATTGCATAATCTGTCACAACACTAACACTAAAAGATTTTTAAGTGCACATACTTGCAAATTTTTTATTATCCTAATTCACCCCCCCTCTTGGGAAGCCACCTGGGCAACAAGTGGTATCAGAGCAGAGTTTTCAAAATTTCTTAGAGTAAAGATTGATGGCACATCTCATGAGTACCTCCTTGGCTGAAGGCCAATCCACAAACCGACCTCCACTTTTCACTGGAACTAATTACATATATTGGAAGGCTAGGATAAAAATATACATTCAAGCCATAGACTTCCAATTATGGAAGAAAATTTTAAGAAGACCTCACACACATACGATTAAAGTTAATGATGTTGAGGTTCCCAAACCTGAAGAAGAATGGGATGAGAATGATATGAAAAAGGCCGAGTTAAATGCCAAAGCTATGAATTTACTTTATTATGCTTTGGACCCAAATGAATTTAATAGAATTTTCACGTGTAATTCTGCTGAAGAAATTTAGGATAAGCTCGAAATCACACATGAGGGCACATTACAAGTAAAGACTTCTAAAATTAACCTTCTTGTGCAAATTATGAGTTATTCAAAATGGAGCCAAATGAAACTATATCTACTATGTTCTCATGTTTTATTGATATTATAAATGGTCTTAAAAGTCTTGGTAAGACCTATACAAATGCTGATTTAGTGCAGAAAGTTTTGAGATCTTTGCCAAAAAAATGAGAAGCAAAGGTTATAGCTATTCAGGAGGCAAAGGATTTGAACACACTACCATTGGATGAGCTGCTAGGATCATTGATCACACATGAGTTAGCCATGCAGCAAAGAACTAAAGAAAATTCAAAAAGAAAAAAGACCATTGCATTTAAAGCAATTGAAGAAGATAAGGTGAAAATTCAGATACTTCTAATGATGATAATATGGAAGATGATGAAATTGCTCTAGTAATGAGAAAGTTCAAAAGATTTATAGGCAGAAGAAGAACCAATAGATGGAGAAAGCAATTCAAAATGGGAGACCATGGAAAGGATAAAGAAAAAGACAAGGAGAAGGACAAGGACAAAGATCAATTTCCAATCTGTTATGAATGCAAGAAACCAGGACACATACATCCTGATTGTCTAGAAATCAAAAAAAATTATTTAAGAGGAAGAAAAGAAAGCAATGCTTGCTGCATGGAGCGATAGTGATGAGTCTACATCAACTGAAGAAGAAGAATATACAACGAAGACAGCTCAGATTTGTCTTATGGGTTTGGAGGATGAGATAAAAACTTCTGAACCAAATTTAAATTTTACCTATGATGAGCTTCATAATGCTTTTTGTGAATTGTTAATAGAATATAAAAAGGCTGGTTTGAAAATGAAGAGTTTAAAAAATAACTGTGATATATTTGAAAAAGTTAAAAATAAAGTTTATGAAAGAAACAAAATTTTACAAAGAGAATTAAGTATGACTTGTGAAAGACTTAAAACCATCCAATTTGAAAAGGAATAACTTCTTGAAAAGAATAAAATTTCATAAAAAGAAAATACTGATTTGCAAAAGGAAGTTCAAAAGCTAAAATCCTTAGTTGAAAAATTAACTTTAAGTTCTAACAAACTTAAATTGATTTTGAAAAGTCAAAGAGATTCTAATAATAAGTTTGGAATTGGATATAAAGGTATAAATACAAATAAGTTTTCTGCATCCACTTCTTATGCTCCAAAGTTCATTACATCAAAATAATATGGACCTAAGTTTACATCATATGCTTCTTATCCAAAGTCAAGAATTATTTGCTATGCATGTAATAATATAGGTCACAAAGCTTTTGAGTGTTATTTGAAATATAATGATAAAATGAAAATCAAGAAAATTTGAGTTCCAAAAGGAACCAATCCTACTAACTTGCAAGGATCCAAGAAAGCTTGGGTACCTAAATCCACTACTTAATTATTTTGTAGGGATATCTTGCATCCATGAACATAAAGAAAAGATGGTATCTTGATAGCGGCTGTTCAAGATACATGACAGGTGATATAGATCAATTCTTCACCCTTCAAGAAAAAGATGGTGGCATGGTAACATTTGGTGACAACCGTAAAGGAAAGATAATTAGTATTGGTAAAATTAAAATTACTCCTTCCACCTTTATTGAGAATGTACTACTAGTAAAAAAATTAAAGCATAATCTATTAAGTATCAGTCAACTATGTGATATTGGCTTTAATATTTTCTTCAAGGCTTCATTGTGTATAGTAGTTGATCCTCTTAACTCTAATATAAAGTTCATTAGACATAGACTTGGCAATATATATGTGGTAGATCTTAATGATCTAGCTATGTCAAGTAACACAAGTCTTGTAGCAGTGAATGATAAGAGCAAGGAATCAAGTCTACTATGGTATAGACAACTTGGACATGCTAGCATGCACACCATTGCAAAATTTATTTCGAAAGATTTAGTCAAAGGTTTGCCAAAGTTTAAAGTAGATTTTGATTATGTTTGATGCATGCAATTAGGAAAACAAGTTAGGGGGAGTTTTAAATCCAAAAATATTGTTTCTACCACTAGACCTTTAGAGCTACTTTACATAGATCTATTCGGACCTGCTAGGACAACAAGCCTAGGTGGTATGAATATGATCTTGTGATTGTAGATGATTTTCCAAGAAATACTTGGATTTTATTTATTGCACATAAATATGAAACTTTCAAAGCAAATCTGAAAAATCTTTTTGTTATTTCTATTCGTAGTGATCATGGTACGAAATTTGAAAATTAATATTTTGATCACTTTTGCATAAAGTACGGTATTGACCACAACTTCTATGCTCCTAGAACACCACAACAAAATGGTGTTGTAGAGAGAAAGAATAGGACCTTGGAAGAGATGGCCCGAACAATGCTTTATGAAGGCAATCTTCCAAGATACTTTTGGGCAGAAGCTGTAAATATCGCTTGCTATATTTTAAATAGAGTTTTAGTCAGACCTATTATAAGAAAAAGCCCCTATGAATTATGGCTATGAATTATGGAACAATAGAAAGCCAAACATTGATTATTTTCATGTTTTTGGTTGCAAATATTTTATACTTAACAATGGCAAGGATAACCTTGGTAAGTTTGATGCTAAATCTGATGAGGCTATTTTTCTTGTTTATTCAACCAATAGTAAAGCTTATTGAGTATTCCATAAGAGAACTTTAACTGTTGAAGAGTTTATTTACATTATTTTCAATGAGACTGACATTGTATCGTCTAGAAAAGAAGACTGTGCTGATAATGATGTAGGTACACTTGAAAATGGTTAAGGGACATGACTATCAAAGACAAGCAAGCAGGTGAACAACAACAAGAAGAGGTGGTAAGCAAGAATCATGAAGACCTACCTAAAGAATGGAAGTATGTACAATCACATCCCAAATAACTCATTATAGGAGATCTATTATAAGGTGTTAGGACTAGAGCTTCACATAGGGATGCACATGATTTAATTGCTTTTGTATCTCATGTATAACCATATACCATAGAAGAAGCTAAAACCGACTCTAATTGGATGTTAGATATGCATGATGAGTTAAACCAATTTAGGAGGAACAATATTTGGACACTTGTAGAAAGACCATCTGACTACCCTGTTATAGGTACTAGATGGGTCTATAGAAACAAACTAAATGAACAAGGTAATGTAATTAGAAATAAGGCTAGACTGATAGCTCAAGGTTACAACCAAGAAGAGAAAATAGATTTGATGAGACCTATGCACCAGTAGTTAGACTAGAGGCTATTAGATTACTTCTGGCATATGTATGTTTTATGAACTTTAAACTATTTCAGATGGATGTAAAGAGCGCTTTTCTAAATGGTTTATTATCCGAAGAAGTTTTTGTAGAACAACCGCCTAGTTATATCCATCATTCTTTTCCAAATCATGTCTTCAAGTTAAATAAAGCTTTATATGGTCTTAAACAGGCACCTAGAGCTTGGTATGATATATTAAGTAAGTTTTTACTTGAAAATGATTTTGTAAGAGGAAGTGTAGATACTACTCTATTTATTCAAAAGAAAAATCATGATATTTTGGTTGTTCAAATTTATATTGATGATATAATATTTGGATCTACTGATGAATCTTTGTACCGAGATTTTGCTAAGTTAATGCAAGGTGAATTCGAAATAAGTCTAATAGGTGAGCTGAACTACTTCCTCGGACTTCAAATCAAATAATCGAAGGAAGGAACTCTAATCAACAAAGCCAAATACATTAAAGAGATTATCAAAAAGTTTAGCATGGAATCAAGCAAGGAAGCTAGAACACCCATGAGTCCTGCATGCAGATTAGATAAAGATGAAAATGGCACAAGTATTGATCAAAATTTATATAGAGGTATGATCGGATCTCTACTCTATTTAACTGCTAGTAGACCTGATATTCTATTTAATGTTTGTATATGTGCACGATTTCAATCAAATCCAAAAGAATCACATATTATTGCTGTTAAAAAAATTATCAAATATCTTAAAGAGACATGTAATGTAGGATTATGGTATTCCAAGCATTCATCTTTAAAGTTAATTAGTTATTCGGATGCTGACTATGGTGGCTGTAAGATTGATAGAAAAAGTACCAGTGGCACATGCCAATTTCTAGGTGTTAACTTAATTTCATGGCACTGTAGGAAACAGAACTCTGTAGCACTATCCACTGCTGAGACAAAGTATGTGGCTGCAGGGAGCCGTTGTGCACAAGCGTTATGGATTAAGCAACAGCTAGAAGACTATGGTGTTATCCAATGTAAGATTCCTATCAAATGTGATAATACAAGTGCTATTAATTTATCTAAAAATCTAATTCAGCATTCTAGAACAAAGCATATAGAAATAAGGCATCATTTCATTAGAGACCATGTTTTAAATAATAACGTAGAATTAGAATTTGTTCCTACTAAGAACCAACTAGCTGATACTTTTACCAAGCCTCTTAGCCAAGATAGATTTGAAAAGATTAGAGGAGAGTTAGGTCTATGTGACCCATATTAAGATTGTTGACCTATTTTTTTAAAATTAACAAAATTATCTAGAGTCTTCCAAATTTAATTTAGAGCTATTGACCACTTTGTCTAGTATTGTTTTAACTATAGAAACCTTTAGTTTAGTTTTTTGAGCTTTACCCTGTGTTTTTGCTCGAGCCGACTCGAGCAATCCCCTATTCTGTCGAGCCGACTCGAAGGACGGGTTTGGACTTTTTTAAATAGGGTTCCGTAGCTTTCATTCTTTAACTTCTTTTCATTTCCACTATTTATCTCCACTCGTTTCCTCTCCTAAGCCATAGAAACTCCTCTAAAACCCTTCCTAAACCTTAATCCAAGCTCAATGGCACCTAGGAAGGTTGTAGAAAAAAGACCTAGGAAGGTGATCCGATTCATTGTGGAGGAATGGAGGACAAAATGAAGATTAGATGCTTCGGCTTCTTAACCCACTGAAGATTAGCTTGAGCAATGGTCGATCGATGCTCCAGATGATCCTCGACAGGTTATTCTTATGGGAAATTGGTAGGTAACTTGGTGGGGACATCAAGATCAAACACAGATCACTGGATCCCATATGGTTTACTGATTAGGGTTTTTAGAACCTTAATCATGTGTCACAATTTTGTAAGCAAGTAGGATTGAGTTTTGTAATAAGTTGAGACTAGTTGATTTGTCTCAGCCCCCAATCCAGTCCATGGAGTCCTGTACTTAAGTACTACTCCAGTATCAGTCCAATTTTGTACAAGAGAAAAATTATATAGTTTTAGAGTTCCACCAGGCCTCATCCAGGAGTCTAAAGCCTTCACATCAGCTTGTTGGGCCTTATTTGACACCCTAGAATCCTAGATGCCCTCCAGATGCTCTCCAGATGCCATGATTCCCCCCATATGCCATTCTAGATGCCAGATTCCTTCCAGATGCCATGGAATATCCTCAACCCAGGGAACCCCTTGATTCCAGGGAGATACCAGTATCTTAGTCCAAGAAATTCAAGCCCAGGAGCAAGGCCCAAGCCTTTAAGAACCAAGATTCCAGTCTGATACCCGGAATATACCAGCCCAGGCACCCCAGCTTCCAAAAGGCCCAAAGCCCATGCACCCTCCACTCTTGCCTGGCCCCTAGCTGCCCCTTGAATCCCAACATGCCTAGGATAGGCATCCTCCATGAGTTGACCAAGTCCAAGCATGTGGAAGAGTTCAAATGAAGAAGGAAAGCTAGTTTCTATTTCATTCAACTTTGTAATCCTAGTTCTAGGTTTATTTTGTAATTGTTCTCCCACTTAAATTGTATAAACCTATCCTAACTAGGTGAGCGAAGAAATCCTAACTAGAAGAGTGCATGGGAACTCTATAAATACCCCACCCCTTCTCCTCTTGTAATCACTTAACTTTATTCATTAAATCAAACCCTGTTAAAATTTTAAGCTTGCGAGCTTGTGTTCTTTGTTCTTATGTTTTGTGTGGTTTTTTTGTGTGCCCTAGCCGACCCTTGATTCCTTGCCCAAGTCTTCATCAGCCACACTCAAGGAGAAGAAGCCCTAGCCATCCAACAAGCCAAGGATCTTCTTCTTCCCCAGGCCGCCAGCTCTTCTAAACCCTAATCCTTCTTCCTTCAAAACCCTAGTTTCTTTCCTTTGTTTATTTATTTGATTAACCTTTGAATCTTGCAGGATCCCTGAGTTGTTTTCTCCTCTCTAGAGGAGGCTTTCTTTACCTTCAGACCGGATCCAGATTGCCTTCAAATTCAGGAACTACAGGCTTGTCTTTCAGGCGCCATCCTGAGTGCTGAGAGACCTCTTCATCAGCCAGATTTGCAATCACTGCCTGCCTGGTATCCTTCCCTAATCCTAATTCTTGTTTTGTTGAAGGTTTGCTATCCTAAACTGGGAGTTTCTCAATTCTTGGGTCCTGGCTTTATTATTCTGCATGAGTTATTTTGCGGGTATGATGTTTTTTTCATTACTAGTTTTCCTGCTCATCTTTACTTGATTTCGGGAACTTTAGCCTGCAAATTAAATTTTTAAAAAAATTATGAAAAAAATTAGTTTTTATTTATCTACAATCATGGTAGTCCTAGGATCATCCTGCATTAGTTTGGTATTAGAGCTAGTTTAGGATAGCATTCATCTGCATCAGAGTCACAAAAACCCTAGTTCCTGAATTTTCTGCACCCTGTCCACTGCATTAGGTGTCTAAGTTTCATCTAATTTTGACCACCTAGAAATTTTATTTTCTTGTGAAATTTGAATGAAGTGTCATCTATCTTGTCCTCTATTTTATCATGATTTTTAATTAATTTTGAAAAAACTAGAAGTCCTAAAATTCAGCATCATAGGAATCCTAACTAAAATCTTGAGATTTCTGCATCAGTCCGAAAGCCCTAGGATTTTCATCATCATCTGAATTTTTTTTGCACAAAATTTAGTAGAGATCATCATCACCATCCATACTCTGTCATAGAATTTTTTTTTTTTTTTTTTTGCATCTAAATCCATGCCAAATCCTATAGTAATCTGAACCCTAAATCTCAGGATTCTCTGAACTCTGAACACTTGACTCAACCAAACCTAACCACTTCCACACACCCCAATCCCAAGCACAATTTGTTTGCTACCTAATAAACCTAAACCTAATTTGCCACCTCATAAAATATATATATAATATTTTTATTTTTCTGATTGTTATTAGTTGTATTAGGGCACATTGAAGGTGCATCATTTGATTAACCTAATCTTAAGGGCAAGTCACTATCTCAGATCAGGGCAGGATTTCATCACCTGTCTTGGGCCCAAAACAACCATCATCATACTGACCCAAGCCTAATTAAATTAATTAGACCTAATTTGCCCTAGTGGACTAGGTGACACACTACAGGTCCTGGTTCCGAATGTGGGCCAACTAGTGTATTCAATTCACCAACTATTACTGGAATCTGGTGTCTAAGGCTGGGGTTCCAGAGTCAAACGACCTAAGTGGTGTTGTGATTTTTAATTGGGTCCCTGCAAAAGCAGGGGGGTCTCCCACACTCCCACCCCTACCTGGCTAGAGGAAGGATTAGTTGTTGAGTTGGGTGTAAGTTGAGCTGACCCACTTAGTTTTGGCTCTAGGTCTACGAAACCCTAGCTTATACTAACCCATGGATGCTTGGCTGCATTATTTCACATTGATTGTTTGCTTGAGTGCATGACCACTAGACTAGGAACCCAATACCAAAAGCCCAAACCCCAACCTAGTTCAACCATGGAATCCAATCTAGAAACTTCCATAAAGGCCTTGATTGAACAAATGAAACAATGAACCAAAAGCTTGACCAAACCAATACTCAGATTAACCAAATGATCCAATCCAATAACCCATAGGATTAATCCATTAGATGACCAAGTAGGAACCCCAGACCAGACCCATAGACCCCAGGAACCCATAGTCCCTAGATATGAACCCAGTAGTAATCCACTAACCCTCAATCGACCTGAACCCTATAGGATTAATACCCCTAGATTTGAACCTAGTATTATCAATTTTTTCTTAGTCAACCCCCTCTTACCACTCCACTGGTTCAGAAAGCTGACATTGAAGAGGAAGTATATGAAGCTAACATGAGCTTAGTGGAGTATGAGGAAGAAGAAGAGAAAGTCCCTCTAAAAGACCTAGACTTAGTAGATACCCAGGTAAAAACCAATCTAGAGTTATTTGACCCTGACCTCACCCAGACTGAACCTATAGTGGAAGACCAGCTAGAGGAAGAGAACTTAAATACTACTATCAGAACCTTACCTGAGGAGCCACTAAAAGAAAGCCCAACTATAGAGCCCAGTCCTTTGGTTTGTGAGCCAGAAGAATTTATTAAGAACTTTATTTCCTTAAATCAGTACCCTCAGAATGAAGTCACCTCTTTGACTTGACTTGATCTCTTCCTTGAAATCAACGACCCTTTCTTCCATTATGCAGACCCTTTAGATATGCTTCAAGCCCATAAGGTCAACCTCATTAGTATAGGACTTATCCCTGAAACAACTTCTTGTCTCCTAGTCTATCCGATCAATTCCAATCCCTTTTCTTATTTTCTATCTTACTAGACTAACCCAGAATCCACCTCATATTTCCTGCCTTTTCTTGAATTTTCTTATGTTTCTTTAACCATTCATCTGCATTTTATAGAAGTTTGCATGTTGCATACATTCATTGCGCATGTTAGGTTTGCATCTTACTTCTTGCACACTCTATGGCATTTACTAGAAGCTCATTGTAAATTTTCATGTGCATGTCAAACCTATAGAGTCTATAGTCTGATAAGTTTAGGCCCAAAAGAGTCCAATAAATTTCTTTCAATAGGGATGCTTAGTCGAGTCTATTAGGTGTTAGTCTTGAGTCCAATAAATCTACAACCCTAATCACCTGTCTATACCTACACTAGCCTTTGCACAGCATTTGCATCTGGAAATTAGTCAAAAGCTGAACATAAGTAATGAAACATATAAGAACTTGGCTAATTCTTGAAAGAAAGATAAAGAATTTTCTGCAGAGGATTATGTGAATGCTAAGGAATTTCATGCTCACGAAGCTAGCCCATTCAAAATAATGAAAAGAGTTGGACCCAATGCCTGTGTGCTTGAGATACCACCTAATTTAGGTGTTAGCTCCACCTTCAACATCTCAGACCTTGTAGAGTATAGGGATCCAGCAACGATACCTAGCAAGCACCTTCAGCCTATCCCTCCTGGTGGGGATACCAGGATCAGACATAGATCTCTAGATCCCATACATTTTAATTAGTTATGTGTCAAAGTTTTGAAAATTTTGTAATCAATTAAGATCGAGTCCTGTAATAAGTTGAGGTTAGTTGATTTGTCTCAACCCTCAACCTAGTCAGTATTTTGAGTCCTATACATCAATTATGAGTCCAGTATGAGCCCAATTTTTATACAAGAGAGGAGGTCAATCTATTTTGGAGTTTCACAAAGCCACATCCAGGAGTCAGAGGCTGCTACATCAGTCCATTGGATCTTGTGTGACAACCCAGGATCCAAGATGCTTCCAAAAACCATGATTCTTTCCAAATGTCCTCCAGATGCCCAAATTCTAGTCCAGATGCCAGAGCATATTCCAAAACCAGGGCATCCATGATTCCAAAGGTCCCTCTACATCCTAGCCCAAAGAAATCAAGTCCAAGTGCCAAGCCCAAGCCCTAAAGAAGCAAGATTCCATGGAATATTCCTGCTACCAGGCTACCAGGCCATCCCAGCTTCCAGAGGCCCAAACCCATGCACCCAAGCCCCTCTAGGCCAGCCCCTTACTGCCCCTAGAAGCCCAACACGCCCTCCTAGGCATCCTTGAAGTGTTGACCAAGTCCAAGAGGTGTCCTTGAGTGGAATAGTCAAAGCATGAAGGAAAAAGGAGAAGACTAGGTCAATTCCTAACCTAATGAGGATTTGTTTTTCTAACCTAGCTAGGAAAGGACATGTATTCCAATTTGGAAGAGAACTTGTAACCCAAGTGTGTAACCCTAGTTAGAGGGCATGGGAACTCTATAAATACTCACCCCTCTCCCTCTTGAAAGCAACTTTTATTCAAAATATTAAAACCCTGGTGAATTTATTTTGAGCTTGCGAGCTTGTGTTACTTTGTTTTTTTTGGTTCTTTGGTTTGTGTTTGTGTTTCCTTGCTGCCCTAGCATCCTTCCATGCCCTATCTCACTGCCATCCATGCCTTCACACATCCAAGAAGGAGTGCCCTAGGCCACCGAGCAGGGAGATCTTCAATAAGCTTCACACAGCCCAGCTTCTAATCCCTAACCTGATTCCTTCTAAACTTTGTTTCCTTTCCTTTTCTTACTTGCTGTTTTGATTGACCCTTGACATTTTGCAGGATCCCCAAGGTGTTTTACCTCCCTAGAGGAGGCTTTCCTTGCATCCAGAACCATCCAAATCAGTCATCTAATCAAGGGAACCGAACTTCATCATCCATACTCCAATAAGAGTGCTGTGTGATCTCTTCATTGAAAGTTCTTCAAATCACTGATTGGTAACATCCTTCACTTCTTTAAATTTCTGATTTGATGAATATTAGCTATCCTAATCCAGAAGTTTCTCAATTCTTAGGTCCTGGAATTTATTATTCTGCATGAGTTTGCCTATGATACAATGATTATATGCATTACTATTTTTCTTGCTAGTTCTTACTTATATTTAGGAATTTAGCCTATAAATCTAATTATAAAAAATCACAAAAAAATTAGTTTACTATTTTTCCTGCATGATTAGTAATTTTAGAGTCATCCCACATCAGTTTGGTATCAGAGCAAGTTTAGGATAGTTTTTATCTGCATTGCAATCACAAATCCTAATTTTAGCATTTTGTCCACTGCATTAGGTACTAGTTTTTGCATATGTTTTCAACCATCTAAAAATTTTATTTTTCTCTTAATTTTGCATGAATTGTTCTATGTTGAGTCTTCTATTTTATGAAAATTTTTAATTAATTTTATAGAAAATCTAAATTATAAAATCTGGCATATTAGGAACCCTAAAAGAATCCTAATAATTTCTATAGTAGTCCAAACAAACCCTAGCTTTTCATCATCATATGATTTTTTATATATAATAATTTGTAGGTTTCATCATCACCATCCATCCTATGTTCCAGATTTTTTTTGATTTTTTTATGCATGGGATCTGTGTCAATTCTGCATCATCTGAACCCTAATTTCTCTGATTTCTGCTAAATTCTGCATCTTGACTCGACCTAACCAATCAACTTCCATACACCCCAATCCCAAGACAAACTTTGTTTGATAACCCCAGTTAACCTAAACCTAACTTGACATCTCATAAACTAATTAATAAATATTTTATTTTCTGATTGTTATAGATTGCATCAGGACCATTGAATGTTCATCATCTTTAATCTAATCTTAAGGGCAATCAATATAACATCAGGGCAGGAGGTCGTAACCTGTCCTGGGCCCAAAACACCACCGAGCATTTTCACCCAAGCCTAATTAAAATCAATTAGACTTAAATTTCCCTAGAGGGCTAGGTGACATCAACAGGTCGGGTCGGAGCTGTGTGGGCCAACTAGGCATTTAATCCTGTGGCTATTACTGAAATCTGGTGTCTAAGGCTGAGGGTCCAGAGTCAAACGACCTAAGTGGTGTTGTGGTTTTTAATTGGGTCCCTACGAAAGTAGGGGGCCTCCCACACTCCCACCTTCTACCTAGCTAGAGGAAGGATTAGCTACTGGATTAAGTGTAAGTTGAGCTGACCCACCCATTTTGGCTCTAGGTCTAGAAAACCCTAGATTAAGCTAACCTATTTTGCATGCTTGGCTGCACCATTCCATTCTGATTGCTTAATTGAGTGTATGACCACTAGATTAGGAACCCAATACCATAAGACTAAACCCCAAACCAACTCAGCCATGGATCCCAATTTTGAAGCCATCATGAACCAGCTTGCCCAATTAACTACCCAAATGAACCAAGCCAATATCCAATCTCAAAACCAGTTTACCCAATTAAACCAATCCAATACCCAAATTAATACTAAGCTTTACCAAACTAATGACCAGATAACCCAATGAACCATAGATTCAACCAAGTAGACCAATGATTTGACTAGGCAACCACTAGGATCAACCAGTTAACCACTAGTTTTGACCTAGTAGGAGATCCGTTAGGAATCCTAGACAAGACCCATAGGACTGAACCCATAACCTATGAACCCATAACCCTTAGTCAGCATGAGCCCAATAGAATTAGTACCCTTAGATAAGAACCTAGTGTTAGTCAGGAGCACCTTAGCCAACCGACCCTTGTCACCCTCGTCATTAGTCAGTTTTTCCTTAGTCTACCCCCTCTTACCACCTCATTGGTTCACCCAAATGACCTTGAAGAGGAGATATATGAGGCTGACCCAAGCTTAGTGAAGGAGTATGAGGAGGAAGAAGAGGAGTTCCCAATAGAAGACTTAGAGCTAGTTGAATCAATAGATATCCAGGTAGAAGCCACCCTAGAATTAGTTGACCCTGACCATACCCACATAGTAGTTGACCCAGAATTAGATGACCCAGATCACACCCAAGCTGCAATGGAAGAGCAATTAGAGGAGGCTTTAGAAGAGGATCCAATTGTAGAGCCTAGTATTGAATTTCCTGAGCCAGAAGAGTTTATTAAGGACTTGGCTTATCTCACCCAATACCCTCTGGATGAAGTCACTTTCTTGCTCCTAATTGAAGATCTTTTTCCTAAAATTAGTGACCCATTCTTCCATAAGGTAGACCCAGTAGATAGACATCAACCCCATAGGGTCAATCTTATTAGTCTAGATTTAATCCCTGACACCCTTTCTTACATCTTATTCTATCCGATCAACGTTGAACCCTTTCTACCCCACCAGACTAACCAAAAATCTACCTCATATTTCTTGTCTTTTCTTGAATTTCTTATATTTCTTTAGTCATTCACCTGCATCATGTAGATGTTTGCATATTGCATTCATTTATTGTACATGTTAGGTTTGCATCTTACCTCTTGCATACCCTTTGGCATTTAGTAGGCATGCATAGTAAATTTTCATGTGCATGCCATGATAGGGTCAAACCTAGAGAGTCTATAGTGTGTTAGGTTAGACCCTAGAAAGTCCAATAAAATTTCCTTCGATAGGAAAGTTTACTCAAGTCTAATAGGTATTAGTTAAGTTCAATAAAATTCACAGTCCTAAATCTATATGCCTGCACCTACACTAGCCTCTGCACAGCATATGCGTCATGAAATTAATCAACAGCTGAACATAATTAATGAACTAAATAACAACTTGGCTAATTCCCAAAACAAAGATGAAGAATTTTCTGCAGAGAAATATGTGACTGTCAAAGAATTTTCTACTCGCGAAGCTGGCCCATCCAAAATAATGAATAGTAGTGGACCCAATGCCTATATGCCTAAGATATCACCTGATTTAGGTATTAGCTCCACTTTCATCATCTCAGACTTTATAAAGTCTAGGGAGCCAATAGTGATACCCAGCGAGCCCCTTGAGCCACTCCCATTCTTTGAGAGAGAACCCACCCTAGAGCGACCACATATAATTTGGCCTTATGGTGAGGTAAAGATTGAAAGAGCTCTTGATGATCAAGCTATCGATACCCATGATAGAGACTGTCAGCCATATTTGGTCCGGTGGCAAGGTCAGCCAGAATCTGAGAACTTGTGGAATGCTGGTACAGATCTGCAGCGCCTCAACCCAGACCCTCCTTGAGCCAAATTAACCCAACTCGACGGGGTCGAGTTCTTCCCACCATGGGAGAATTGGTAGGACAACAGGATCAGACACAGATCCCTGGATCCCATATGGTTTAATTAGTTATGTGTCAAAGTTTTGAAAATTTTGTAATCAATTAAGATCGAGTCCTGTAATAAGTTGAGATTAGTTGATTTGTCTTAACCCTCAACCTAGTCAATATTTTGAGTCCTGTACATCAATTATGAGTCCAGTATGAGCCCAATTTTTATACAAGAGAGGAGGTCACCCTATTTTGGAGTTCCACCAGGCCACATCCAGAAGTCAGAGGCTGTTACATCAGTCCATTGGATCTTGTGTGACAACCAGGATCCAAGATGCTTCCAGAAATCCTGATTCTTTCCAGATGTCCTCCAGATGCCCAGATTTCAATCCAGATGCCCAGATTTCAATCCAGATTTCAGAGCATATTCCCAAACCAGGGCATCCATGATTCCAAAGGTCCCTCTACATCCTAGCCCAAGAAATCAAGTCCAAGTGCCAAGCCCAAGCCCTAAAGAAGCAAGATTCCATGGAATATTCCTGCTACCAAGCTACCAGGCCACCCCATCTTCCAGAGGCCCAAACCGATGCACCCAAGCCCCTTGGGCTGGCCCCTTGCTGCCCCTAGAAGACCAACATGCCATCCTAGGCATCCTTGATGTGTTGACCAAGTTCAAGAGGTGTCCTTGAGTGAAATAGTCAAAGCATAAAGGAAAAAGGAGAAGACTAGGTCAATTCCTAACCTAATGGGGATTTGTTTTTCTAACCTAGCTAGGAAAGGACTTGTATTCCAATTTGGAAGAGGGCTTGTAACCTAAGTGTGTAACCCTAGTTAGAGGGCATGGGAACTCTATAAATACCCCACCCCTCTCCCTCTTGTAAGCAACTTTTATTCATGATATCAAAACCCTGGTAAATTTTTTTTGAGCTTGCGAGCTTGTGTTACTTTTTTTTTTTGGTTATTTAGTTTGTGTTTGTGTTTCCTTGCTGCCCTAGCATCCTTCCATGCCCTATATCACTACCATCCAAGCCTTCACACGTCCAAGAAGGAGTGCCCTAGGCCGCCAAGCAGGGAGATCTTCAACAAGCTTCACACAACCCAGCTTCTAATCCCTAACCTGATTTCTTCTAAACCTAGTTTCCTTTCCTTTTCTTACTTTCTTTTTGATTGACCCTTGACATTTTGCAGGATCCCCGAGGTGTTTCACCTTCCTAGAGGAGGCTTTCCTTGCATCCAGAACATCCAAATCAGCCATCTAATCAAGGGAACCGAACTTCATCATCCATACTCCAATTAGAGTGTTGTGTGATCTCTTCATCGAAAGTTCTTCAAATCACTAATTGATAACATCCTTTCCTTCTTTAAATTTCTGATTTGATGAAGATTAGCTATCCTAATCTGGGAGTTTCTCAATTCTTGGGTCCTGGAATTTATTATTCTGCATGAGTTTGCCTACGATATGATGATTCTATGCATTACTATTCTTCTTGTTAGTTCTTACTTTTATTTGAGAATTTAGCCTATAAATCTAAATTATAAAAATCACAACAAAATTTGTTTACTATTTTTCCTGCATGATTAGCAATCTTAGAGTCATCCTGCATCACCTCCCTTTGAGAGTGAACCCACCCCAGAGTGTCCACATATAATTTGGCCAAATAGTGAGAAAGGAGTGAGCAATTCTTGGATGATCAAGGCATCAGTACCCAGAATAAAGGCTATTAGAGGTATTTGGTCTGGTGGCAAGGTCAGCTAGAATCTAAGAATTGTGAAGCACTAGTGAGGATCTGCCGCACCTCAACCCAGACCCTCCTAGAGTAGTATGAGAGCCAAATTGAACCTTACTCGATGGGGTCGAGTTCCTCCCATCCCGAAAGAATTGGTAGGGATACCAGGATCAGACACAAATCACTGGATCCCATATGGTTACTGATTAGGATTTTTAGAACCTCAATCATGTGTCATAATTTTGTAAGTAGGATTGAGTTTTGTAATAAGTTAATACTAGTTGATTTGTCTCAACCCCCAGTCCAGTCCATGGAGTCCTGTACTTAAGTACTAGTCCAGCATCAGTCCAATTTTGTACAAGAGAGGAGATTACCCAATTTTGGAGTTCCACCAAGCCTTATCCAGGAGTCTAAGGCCTTCACATCAGCTCACATAAGCTTGTTGGGCCTTATTTGACACCCTAGAATCCTAGATGCCCTCCAGATGCTCTCTAGATGCCCTGATTCTCCCCAGATGCCATTCCAGATGCCAGATTCCTTCCAGATTCCATGGAATATCCTCAACCCAGGGCACCCCTTGATTTCAAAGAGATACCAGTATCTTAGTCCAAGAAATTCAAGCCCAGGAGCAAGGCCCAAGCCTTTAAGAACCAAGATTCCAATCTGATACCCTGAATATACTATCCCAGGCACCCTAACTTCCAGGAAATCCAAAGCCCATGTGCCCTCCACTCTTGGCCGGCCCCTTGCTGCACCTTGAAGCCCAACACGCCTAGGATAGGCGTCTTCCATGAGTTGACCAAGTCCAAGCATGTGGAAGAGTTCAAATGAAAGAAGGAAAGCTAGTTTTTATTTCTTTCAACTTTGTAATCCTAGTTTTAGGTTTATTTTATAATTATTCTTCTACTTAAATTGTATAAACCTATCATAACTAGGAGAGGGCTGAAATCCTAACTAGGAGAGTGCATGGGGACTCTATAAATATCCCACTCCTCCTTCTCTTGTAATCACTTAACTTAATTCATGAAATCAAAACCCTATTGAAATTTGAGCTTGCGAGCTTGTGTTCTTTGTTTTTGTGTATTGTGTGGTTGTTTTATATGACCTAGCCTACCCTGATTCCTTTCCCAAGTCTTCATCAGCCACACCCAAGGAGAAGAAGCCCTAGCCGCCCGACAAGCCACGGATCTTTCTCTTTCTCAGTCTACCAGCTCTTCTAAACCCTAATCCTTCTTCCTTCAAAACCCTAGTTTCTTTTCTTTGTTTATTTATTTCTTTGATTAACCTTTGATGCTTGCAGGATCCCCGAGGTATTTTTCCCTCCCTAGAGGAGGCTTTCTTTGCCTTCAGACTAGATCCATATTGCCTTCAAATTCAAGAACTACAGGCTTGTCTTCCTGGAGCCATCCTGAGTGTTGAGAGACCTCTTCATCAGTCAGATTTGCAATCACTGCCTGGTACTATCCTTCCTTAATCCTAATTTCTATTTTGTTGAAGGTATACTATCCTAAACTGGGAGTTTCTCAATTCTTGGGTCCTGGCTTTATTATTCTACATGAGTTATTTTGCAAGTATGATGTTTCTTTTCATTACTAGTTTTTCTGCTTATCTTTACTTGATTTCAGGAACTTTAGCCTGCAAATTAAATTCCTAAAGAAATTCTAAAAAAAATTAGTTTTTGTTTTCCTGCAATCATGGTAGTCCTAGGATCATCCCGCATCATAAGCTCTGGAAGAACTATGGATTTCAAATTTCTTGAAGGAGAGAACTTGAAGATAGGTGATTGGCTTGATGCTTAGGGTTGGAAACATTTTTGTATGCTTGATTTGCCTTCTTATCCAACTTTGATCAGAAATTTCTTTGAGAATTTACTTCTTGGTACATTTCATCTTAAATCTATTGTTAAAGGGAAGAATATTGTTGTGGATGAACAAAAATTAAGTACATTATTGCAAATTTCAAAAGAAGGAGAATGTTTTTTGGTGATGAAAGAGAAACAAAGGACTTTAAGAACTATTTTAGAAAGAAGTAATATATTAGGGATTGTTTATGTTCAAGCTAACCTATTATCTTTGGAGATGAGGCTCTTACATAACATTATTAGTAGAGCATTTTTACCCAGAATTGGAAGATTTGATTGGGTAAGTGAAAGAGATATGATGTTTATGAGATGTTTGATTGAGGGGTAGGCCCTCAACTTGCCTTATATTATGATTTCTCATATGAGGGAAGCAGCTCATAGGACACGAGCTTGTCTTCCTTATGGCATGGTGTTTACTTTTCCAGGATGCTGGTGTTGATTTGTCAGGTGAGAATAGGAGGCCTTTATTGCATACTGACAGATACAATGCCAAGTCACTGAAAAGGATGGGCTTTCATAAGGTAGAAGACAGATGGATTCGGAAGACCTCAGGATAGAGAGTGGCACATTCTAATGATGAGGAGTCTTCTGATGATGAGCAGATCGGATAGCCACAAGACATCGAGACTGAACGACCTTCTGATGAGGCTGTACCCTCTGAACCAGCACCTACTTCACCTCGATCACCTGTGAGAGATTCAGTTATTGGTGGTTTAAATGATGATCAAAGACTGCAGACTATCTTCGATGAGCTCTCTGCTCTACAGTGAGGCAGAGTTGAGACTGATGCCAGGATAGATGCATTACAGACTACGATGAGGGATGGTTTTTAGCAAATCTTAGTAGTTCTTTGTGAGATCAGTGCAGTTGGACCATTAGCACATCCTCCACCACTAGATGATGGACCTGGACCAGATGATGGTACTTATTACCATCTGATTGCCGTGGCCTATAGCTGAGGATGGCCATGGACCGTGCCCCTATCACCCCGGATCCTACTTGGATGCCCGGACCTGCAAAACAGAAGAGACCTGGGTCGGTGATCCCGGCGGGGGCACTCTGATGCTCAAGTCAGTGATGATCCAGGGGAACAGATCCTCCTGATCCAGCCCCGTAGATGGACTCCATGCTAGGAGGAGAGTGTAATATATTGGAAGAGTGTAGAGGAGTTGAGTGCAGAGCGAGGGAGGTGCCGGTTGAGGAGAATCGCAGCTGGGATGGTTGTGCCCATCAAGACCTTTCCCGTAGGTCTCTGGTAGCCTGGAATTCTTGGGCTGCATGGTGCTCTCCTGTGTGCCTGCTTCCCTTCCCCTCTGCTCAACTGTGCTTACCTTCTTTCTGAAACCTTGGAGAGTTCTTTTAAGCTATATGGGACTGCCAGATACTTACCTTGGGATCCTTGCATTGTTTGCTGGCATGTGCAGCGTCGCCTGGTGCCGTGTGCGAGGTGCCTTTCTCCATCATGATAAGGGACAGTACCATGCACCCTGACATTCCTTCTGGTCATTGAATTTTAGGAAGCATGGTAGAGCCTCGATCAGCGGGTGGCCGCCCCTGGATTTGAATCCTCTGGGCTGACTTCCTCTTTCGGGTGGTGAGGATGATTACCCAAGAGCGCAGCACCTCGATCGGGGGGCCCCTTCCCTTCTGGTGTAAGTGGTAGTTAGGGGTAGTTATTATGGCCTAACGGGAGCCCCTTTGTGGTCCTTGGGAGGCTCATTGCCATCCAAGGAAGCGGTGACGTCTTTCGGCTGTAGGCCTCTTCGTTCAAGGTGGACAAGCTCAGGACGATGGAGCTCGACTTTGGCCACAGTGTCTCAACCTCGAGGGGAGCCAGCCTGGCGAAGGAGCAGGTAGAGGCATCCCATGTGGTAGCTTCATCCGATATGTCACTCGATGGAGTCTGACATGGGTTCCATGTCAGCAATCCCGTCACATCATTTGCCCCCACTCTCGAGTCCCGTTGGAGTGCGGTGCTCGGGGCGAAGGGAGTAATAATGGCCACGATCAATGGCAAGAATCTGGCATAATAATGACCACTATAATAATGACCACAATCTACAATGCTTCGTGAGGCAGTTCTCCAAGCCAATACGGGGGAGCCACGTGGCCATATCCGAGGAGCACTTATTGCTGGCACGGAATTTGGAATGGCTGTGACTAAAATGAGGCATCTCTCATGCCGATTCTAACACATGGCGTAGATCCGTCGGTGGGGGTGCTGTAATGGTACAGCTAGGCATCATGTCACTTCGAAAAGAAAGGCAGTTTTCCCAAAATACTTTTCCTTTCAAACATTGCGAGCCCACCATCATACCAGAGCTCCTTCTTCTCCCCCAACTATCCTTGTCTCCTACACTAAGCTAGGTTTGTCTCCTCCTCCTTCTCCCGGCTAGGTATAGCTTCCTTCTAGGGCCAGACCTTCCCAGGCCTTGTCGCTTTTGCTTTCTTCTTCTTCTTAGCCCTTTGACCTCATCTTCTTCCTGATGTCTTGTTTCGGTCCAAACTTCCACCCTATAATCGACCAGAGTGAGGCTGGGCCTTCTCGACCAAGGCCACCTTCTTCCTCCGATAAGGAGAAGGAAGTGACATGCTTCGAGCTTGGTATGAGGCCCCCACCCAGAGGGATAGTGATTAGGGAGCCTGTAGCTTGTCCCCCACCTTTTCCTCCACCCGAACCTGCCCCCAAACCTTCTCGATCGATGGTCCTGGTGGGGTCATTTCGACGATCACCACCGAGGAACTTGCAACTATCTAGGAGACCTATGGTGTCCCGGACTCCATCCGGCTCTCGGTCCCCCGACCTGGGGAGCGGGTCACCTCCAGTGGCCCACGTCAGATCGCCCTCTACGAGGAGACACTCATAGGGGGCCTCCAATTTCCTTTCCACCCCTTCTTTCTTTTCGTGTTGAGCAATTACCACCTCGTCCCTGCTCAGCTAGTCCCTAATGCCATCAGGACCATCTTTTGCTTTATAGTTTTTTATCATTTTCATGGGATTGTTGCCCATTTTTCTTTATTCAGGGTCTTTTTCACCCTGAAATGCCACCCTTCCGAGGAGGGGTGGTAGTCCATCTCTTCTTGCCCGAAGGGCATAAAATTTGAGCTCCCCTTTTTCATCATAGGATAGAAGAGTAAATATTTCTTTGCTTCGATCGAGGGGGTCGACTGGTTTAGGAGAGACCCAGATCGATCCCCTAACCAGAATTCTATGGTTGAAGCGACTGATCGGGAGATTTACAACTAGCTCCGTGCCAACTAGGACCCTTCCTTGGAGGTTCTGTTGTCAAAGCAGAACCTCTTCAAAGCTAGGGTCAGCCCAATTCAGCAATTGGGTGAGTTCAGCTCGAGCACTATCTCCTTGTGCTTTCTTTTTGATTTTTCAAGCTCGAAATTGACATTTTTCTCCTCCGTGCAAGCATGAAGTTCACTCTGGATGATCTCCTCCTACAAGAGGGGTGCGCCGGAGGAGGCCAGTGAGTCTCCCTCAAAGAGGGCTCATGAAGGAGGCGACGTGAGGACTGCTCCTGCCGTGCCAGCCGAGCCAATCGAGAGAAGGGCAGTGCCCGATCCTGAGCAGGGCAGGAGGGCAGCCGAGCCCACTCCCGAGCTAAGTAGGAGGGCTATCGAGCTCGCCTCTAAGGTGCCGAGGCGAGGCGATCCGCTCCCGACCCAAGAGCCCGAGGTGGTTGTTAGGGTGAGATCTACTGCAGCCACTGCCACGGTGGTGTCTCCCCCTCCGGAGATCGTCGAGGTCAAGGAGGAGGGAGAGCAGGAGGGAGTTGAGCCGGTGTCAGTGACACCATCCGAAGCAGTGCCGAGCTCCCAGCATGCCCCAGACTCTTCCTTAACCAGAGGAGTGGATGACTTTGCATCGACGGTGGGTAGGAGGGAGAGGGACTACCATAGGGTACCCTTCAAGCTGGCACCGAATGTCTCTCTGGTTCGGGACCAGAACCTTGTCGAGCGTATGATAGACTTCGCCATCCAATCATGTGATCGACGGGAGAAGGCGGGAAAGTTCCTTAGTGATGCCATCAGTAGCACCTTTATTCAGCTCTTCTTGGTAAGTGTTCCTTTCCTCCGCTTCATCCCGTTCTTCCCCCCTTTATCTTCGAGGCCGACATCTTCTTTGGTGCAGCTCTTCTTCTCATTAGGAACTATTGCCAAACCTGGGCCAAGAGGGATAGGCTGCAGGGAGCGGAGCTCGAGTCCTTGAAGGCTGATGTGAAGCAGAAGAACAATGACACCTGGGAGGCTATTGTGAAGAACAAGGAACTCTGAGGTGAGGTTGCAAGAGCCGAATGGTCCATCAAGGAGCTTGAGAAGTCCCTGGACTAGGAAAGAAACCGATCCAAGAGTAGGGTGGAAGAGCTCAAGGCCAAGGAGGCCAGGCTAAATGAGCTCGATGCTAAAGCTGCCAGAGAAAAGGGGCGGGCCCAGTCCCTACTGGTAGAACTGGAGGCGACGAAGGAGCAGGCAACCACCGTCAAGAAGTGTTGGGATTTATGTCCCAAAGCCAATCACTTAGGCTGTAGGCGATTGTGCTCGGTATTGTAATTTGTATATAATTAACTTTATTTTGGTAGCTCATCACATTATTCATTTTCCTGTAATGAACTCTATTTATGTGATGAAGTCCTTAGGACTGCAGTGACTTCGATATAGAGAGGATATATCAGTGGTCCTTTAAAATGGTTCACAACCAAAGGATACATTGTACAAGATGGCAATGTATCAAGTGTAGGTTGTTGTGGTTCACATCGTTTGGTTGTCCTCTTGACCAAAGGAGTGTGGTGACACTATGTGATCTGCAAGTGGGATGTGTGACATCTCACAAAACGTGACTCAGTGAAGCTCCTTTCTACTAAAGGATAGCTCATGATTGGATATGGGTATATGTGTCCCTCCGACCTGAGGTCACCATGGTAGCTTACAAGCAACTCCCTATGCTTTGGTGCCAGACTAACCGGATTTCTAATCCAGTGAGGGAAGGTTTATGGGTATAGACAAGTACTTGTAGAGCAGTGGTGGACCAAGATGAAATTGACCTGTCCAAATTATTTAGATTAAATGTCTCATAGTGTCTCAATTTAGCAAATCCTTGGTCGAGGTAGTCCTAGTGAGGAGTCACTGGACTTGCGAGGTTGAGACATGTTGTGGATTGACTCAATTAGGGTTGGCAGTCTAACCCTAGGTCATCTTGAGCATTGGAGGTCAAAGGGATGAATTATACGGTAACCATATGCCAGAGGTTCGATAGATTGCTCTCGCATCTTCGGCCTATCCAAACATCGGGACCCATTACCAGATGGTATCTTGTGCTGGTACTGGAAGTGTTCCAGTGCTACCGTTTAGATTTGAACCTATAAGGTCACACACCATAGAGGATTTCTTCCTGATCCGGGAGCCGATCAACAACTAGGAATCGTTTCGGTATTAAGGTCAAACAGTCTAATTGAGCACACATTGAATTTTTTTTGATTTACCTGATCTGACTTGGATCGACCAAGATTGGTTGGGTCCACTAGGAACTATTCCTGGTAGACCAAGACTGGACCTGGTTTTCTTACTGTTCGGGTTTGGTCGGACCGGGGTTTTATATTGAACTAGTTTAAACTTGGCTTGTTTTCATCGTGTTTTCTCCCAAGTCTTTAAAAACATCGATTTTATGGCTTCCCCTGCTCACTATTTTATCGCCTGATTGGGATAAGACTGCATCTAGATCGAATGCAGCTTGGGATTATCCATTGCTCAGCGATCTGGAAAGGGTCTCTCGGTTTGGTGGTTTTTCCCATTTGTGATTCCCATCTCTTGGTCCCTGTTTTCATGGTGCTTTTCCTCGCTTTGTTCTCTCTCTCGCCTGCAGTTCCCAGCATTAAAAACTGATCAAGAGTCATTCAAATGAGTTTGGGATTATCCATTGCTTCTCTCACGATGTTTTCCCTTGCCTTCACATGTTTTCTCTACATTATTTTACTTGGTTGAAGGCCGTGCGATTTGGGGGAGATGGAAAAAAAACAAAGCATATGGGAAGAGAGGAGCAGAGAGTGATTTTCAGCGATCCATGAGAGAGTTTCTTTTGGAACAAATTTTTGAGTGCTGAAATTTGTTGAGCGTCCCTTGTATTCCTTCCCTATTTTTTTTTAGTTTTCTGGTGTGTGCTCTTGGTGGAGTATATGCGGTCTTGGAGAAGACTGTCCGTGAAATTTCTGTCTTGGTCTTTCCCTGCTCCTCATATACGTGACCTATTCTTTTACTGTCAAAGGACTAGCATCCATCCGGGAGTTGGATCAGCGAGTGCCCATGCATGGATACTCTAGAGGTTGGACATTTAGACACCTTGAGAGATTGGACCGATCCTCTCTTCTTCTTGCTGTTGCAAATCAAATTGAAGCCCTGTTTGCTGAACAAAAGAAAGCTATATAAGGTATGTTATTTCTTTTTGTTATCATGCATGTTTATATCTAGAGTTTGTCATATTGTTTATAATTATTGCACTTGTCTATACATGCCTGTGTATTTATTACATGCATCATGTTTATGTTAGATCCTGTGCGTGAGTAGTCTTTTCCGTATGCATGTTAAAAATCTTTAATTATGCAATACCTACTCCCTAATGTAGCGTGCCTAGGGTAGGCGTCCGATGCACTGGTATTCTTTCAAGAAGAAGGCCGCTGCTGCCAAGAAGAGGGCCGCAGGTGCAAAAGAGAAGACTGCCATGGCAGTTAGCTCGGTGGAGGCCGCAAAGAAGGAGGCCGTCGAGGCGGTCCACCAGGCTTAGGTCACCGAGAAGAGGACCACAGAGGCGGTGGTGGAATACAAGGCCTCTAGCGAGTTCAAAGCCGAGTTCCGGGAAGCGACGATAGACTCCTTCCTCAAGGGATTTATGTACTGCTGATCCCAGGTGGAGGGTTTTGTCCCGGACAAGCTCATAAGTAGGCTGAGACTCCCGGGCATAATAGAAGAACCAGCTGCTACCGAGCCAGCCTCACCGGTGGAGACTACCGAAGATGGGGCTCCACCACCGGAAGGCCCCAGAAGATGATGCCCCATCCGAGCATTGCACCGAGAAGGAGTCGGTCGGGTAGCTTGGGGGGCCTTGTTTTTTTTCTTTTTTTTTTTCTCGGGTATGGGATGCCCAGCATGTCGGGGCCCAATGTACATGTAAAAGTTTCAACAAGTGTCAATGAAACAACTTTTCGGTCACCTTGACCTGTGTTTTTATCTTTTCTCTTCTTCTTCTCTTTTTTTTTTTACACTTTGTTAATATCCTTCCCTTCATTCTTCGACTATCTATGTGTGCGTACTTGTGTAGGCTCGAGCCTTGAAGTACCAAGTATCCGGGCCCTTCCCTGTCGAGCCCCAAATAGGCGAAATAGTCAGAAAGGAGTTCTTTGGCTTGCTGGGCTGCCCCTACTTCGCGGCCAGAGCAATCATAAGGTGAAGTGATCATAAGGATTTGAGCTTGTTGACTCCACTAATTGATTTTGATGATAAGTAAAACAGTTAAGTATAAGTTGAGGACTAATGATTTGCTTTGAGTGTATTTTTATTGAAAGGGTGCTCACAAAATTTGAAGAAGCCTAATTGTTTTGAAGAAGCCAAGTCTGAATGAAGAGGCTGCTCAAAAGAAGACTTGGACACTTAAGAGTTGGTTGAATGGATGGCTAAGTCAAGTGAAAACTTGTTCCAGCTCAAATTTAGCAGTTTCTGTGTATTTTTCAGAGAAGTGTCAACTCAAAGTGTTGACACATGACATGAAGTGTCGACACATGGAGATGAAGTGTCGACTCAGGCTGGTATGCAGCGATATTTCAAATGGCATAGATCAAGTATCAACACATGGACCTGATGTGTCGACTCAAGGTGTCAACACATGGATCAATACATTGCCTGAGACTTTCAAGCCACAGAACTTGCAGAAGTTGAAGGAATAGCTGAAGTGTCAACACATGGAAGCAAGGTGTCGACTCAAGGTATCGACTCAACTGAGAAGGTGTCGACACATCTGAGATTTCCAGAGAATCTGAATGGAGCATTTTGAACTAAGTGTCGACTCAAGAAGAATATGTGTCAACCTTATATGTCGACTCAACTGAGGAAATGTCGACACATGAGTTCTGGCAATAGTAACGACTAGTTTTTTCAAACATAGAACTCACCCAAATTGCCCCCAACAGCTAGTTTCTCAAGTCTAATGGCTATAATTCGATTTTAAGGCCTTGGAAGGGTATTTAGATGCTCTAAATCAAATCTAAATACATAATATTGAATACCATCAAAGAGTTTTGAGAGAAAAGAAGAGAGAAGAGCCTTAACTCTTATTCATTCAAATTTCAACCACTCTCAAGCTAAAGGAAGCCTCCAAGCATTCAAAAGCCATCAAGAGTATTGAAGATCATTCAATCTTGGGTATTCAAAAGGCTTCAACAAGTGCAAAACAACTCTACATCGAGCTACATCGACATATTCGCTTTGTTATTGAAAGCTTACATTGGTTCTTTATTTCTAAACCTTATTTCTTGTAAAGGTTCTTGGTTAGCCTATTGGAAAACTAAGTAAGGTTATTGGTAAGCCCTGGAAAACTAATTAGGTTGGTGGTTAGCCCGCAAAACCACTAAGATTCTTGGTTAGCCCAGAAAACCAAAGAAGGTTGTTGGTTAGCCTTGTGAAAACCAATTAGGTTCTTGGTTAGCCCGTAAAACCAAGTGAGGTTTGACTTGTGAACCTTATGAAATAAGTCGGGTTTTGATTAGTGAGCCCGAAAAACTAATCAGCTATAATCGTGTGATTATAGTGAATTCCCAAGGGGATCTTAGGGAGTAGATGTAGGTGCATTGGTTGGCACAGAACCACTATAGCTTTTGGTATTTGTGATTGCTTGATCTCTCTCTCCTTGCTCTTTATTTATTGCTCTTAATTTTTGCTACATTTTATTTAGAACATTGCATTTGAATCATAGTACCTTGCTATATATATACTTGTTGAATTGGATTGCTTTGCTTAGCATTAAGTTCTATTAAGTTAGTAGCTTGCCTTTTCATATTAACTTAATTTTTAAAGACCCAATTCATCCCCCCTCTTGGGTTGCTTACTGGGCAACAAGTGGTATCAGAGCCCTGTTCTCAGTGTATAGGCTTAACCGCCTTGAGTAAAGATCTATGGTAGCCCTAATTGGTACTAGTGTAGTTGAGGGACAAGCCTCAAATAGACCTCCATTTTTCAATGGAACAAATTATACTTATTAGAAAACTAGGATGAGAATTCATATGCATTCTATTGATTACAATTTATGGAAAGTAGTTGATAAGGGTTCTCAATTGCTTCGGTGGTGGTTAATGGTATTTCCATCCCAAAGCTCGAAGAGGATTGGGATGAAAATGATATTAAACAATCCGAGATCAATGCTAAGGCAATGAATCTTTTTTATTATGAATTAGATCCTAGTGAATTTAATAGGATATCTACATACATGTCTATCAAAGAAATATGGGACAAACTTGAAGTTACCTATGAGGGTACCGATCAAGTGAAGAATACTAAGGTTAATATTTTAGTGCACACATATAAGATGTTCCGGATGGAACCAAATGAATCTATCACTGATATGTATACACAATTCACAAATATAGTTAATGGTATGAGAAGTCTTGGTAAAGTCATGTCTAATGTTGATCTTGTGAATAAAATTCTTAGGTCACTTCCAACGTCATAGGATTCGAAGGTGACCGCAATTCAAGAAGCAAAGGATGTGGACAAGCTACCTCTTAAGCAGCTAGTGGGATCGCTCATGACTTATGAGCTCAATCTAAAACAGAAATCCATGGACATTGATAAGAAGAAGAAGGGGATTGCTTTCAAGTCAAATATACAAGAAGAATCCTCAATTGATGAGTCCAAAGATGAAGAGGAAGAAGAAGGTGAAGAAGCCCTCCTTGCACGAAAGTTTAGAAGATTCATGAAGAGGAGGAAGTTTCCCTACAAAATGAAATATCAGTCCATGGAAAAGGGAAAAGAAAAAGAGAAAGAAAAAGAAAAAGAAAAGAAGAAGGAAGTACCTACATGCTTCGAATGCAAGAAACCGAGACATTACAAGTTTGACCATCCTCTCCTCAAGAAATCAAGAAAGAAATTAAGGAAGAAAGCAATGATGGCCACTTGGAGTGACAGCGAAGACTCCGGTTCAGAAAAAAGAGTAGACTGAAGTTGCAAATCTCTACTTTATGGCATATCAGGACAATGATGAGGTATGTTCAGACACTGAAATTGATTTCACTTTTGATGAACTTAGGAATGATTTTGAAGAGCTTATGCATTATTATAAATTAGTTTTATCTGAAAATAAGAAATTGAAAAAGCATACAAATAGTTTCTCTTTTGAAAACAATTCTTTACTAAATGATGTGAGTACTTTGAAATCTAAATTAGATGTTTTAGAAAAGAAAATTAATGCTTTATGTATGGAAAATGAAGTTTTAAAAAAGACCTAAAATATTGTTTTTAACAATGATCTTTTAAAGAAAAACAAGGATTTAGAACTTGAAAATGCTAAATACAAAAATGAACTTTAAAAGATAAAACCTTTTGTTGACAAATTTACTTATAGTTCAGAAAAATTGAATTTACTTCTAAACAATCAAAGAGCAGTTTTTAATAAGACAGGTTGAGGATATAAACCACAGAAGCAATAAAAGTATTTCAAAAACTTTTTTGTACCTACATCATCTAGCATTACTTGTTTTACTTGCATAAAGCTAGGTCATAAATCATATCAATGTAATTTTAGAAAAATCATTTCTTTTGATAAAGTATGGGTTCCAAAAGGAACCATTTTGAATGCTAACCCTAAAGGACCCAAGTTGGCTTGGGTACCTAAAAGAAAAGCTTGATCTTATTGCAGGTGTGTCTTGCAACCAAGGAGAACAAAAGAGTTTGGTATCTTGATAGTGGTTGCTCAAGGCACATGATTGGAGATGTGAAGTAATTCACTTCTCTTGAAGCTTTGAATGGAGGAAGTATGACCTTCGATGATAATGGCAAAGAAAAAATCATTAGTTTGGTAAGGTTCACATAGCTCCTTTTAATAGTATTAGTAATGTACTTTTAGTAGATGGTTTAAAGGATAATCTTTTAAGCATCAATCAGTTTTGCATTAAAGGTTTTCAAGTAGTTTTTAAATCATCATATTGCATAATTACTAGTCTGGATATAAATGGAGTACAATTCATTGGAAAAAGGCATGGAAATATTTATTTGGTAGACCTTGATGATCTATCTTTACCTAATGGAGAATGCCTTGTTGCAATGAATTCTACTAAGGAAGAGACTGGTTGGTTATGGCATAGAAGGTTAGGGCATGCTAATATGTACCTTATTTCAAAATTTTGCAAAAAGAATTTAATTAGAGATTTACCTGAAATTTGTTTTGAAAAAGATAAAATTTGCCAAGCATGTCAATTTGGAAAACAAATCAAAACTTCTTTTAAACCAAAAGGATTTGTAACTACTAGTATGCCACTTAAACTACTTCATAAGGATCTTTTTGGACCAACTAGAACAACAAGTCTAGGAGGCAAGAGATATGGATTAGTCATTTTGGATGATTTTTCAAGATTTACTTGGGTTTTCTTTTTAGCACAAAAAGATGAATCATTTTTTGTATTTATAAAGTTTTATAGAAAAGTTTCAAATGAAAAAGATGTTTCAGTCATTTGTATTCGTAGTGATCATGGAACTGAATTTGAAAATCAAGATTTCAAAAACTTTTGCAATGAAAAAGGCATAGGACAATTTTTCTGCACCTAGGACATCTCAGCAGAATGGGGTAGTAGAAAGGAAAAATCATACTTTGGAAGAAATGGCACGCACTATACTTTGTGAAAATGATTTGCCAAGGTATTTTTGGGCTGAAGCTATAAATATAGCCTGTTATATTTTAAATCGAGTTTTAATCTACCCTATCTTAAAGAAAACTCCTTATGAACTTTGGAACCAAAGAAAATCGACTTTGAAATATTTTCGAGTTTTTGGTTGTGAATGTTTTGTTTTGAACAATGAAAAGGATCATCTTGGAAAGTTCGATGCCAAGTCTGATGAAGGTATCTTCTTAGGATACTCTACATCAAGCAGGGCATACAGAATATTTAATAAACGAACTTTGGTTGTAAAAGAGTCAGTACATGTTATATTTGAAGAATCTACTAACAAGTCATCGAGAAAAGAGGATACATCTGATGAATGTGCAGGTGCTGACAAGCTTCAAAAGTTGACATTGAATGATCAAGCTCAACCAAATGAAGAAGATCAAGACAAGGATGAGAAAGAACATGACACTCCAAAGCATCAAGATCTACCTAAGGAGTGGAGGTATGCTCATGGACACCATAAGGAAATAATCTTAGGTGATCTATCTAAAGGGGTAAGAACTCGAGCTTCTATTAGAAATGAATGTGATTATATAGCATTTGTATCTCAAGTGGAATCTAAATGTTTTGAAGAAGATGAAAAAGACTCTAATTGGATCAATGCTATGCAAGAAGAACAAATATAATTTGATAGAAATAATGATTGGACACTTATAGAAAGACCATCTAATGTTACAATTATTGGTACTAAATGGGTATTTAGGAATAAATTAGATGAAAATAGTATTGTTATTAGAAATAAAGCTAGGCTAGTTGCTAAAGGCTGCAATCAGGAGGAAGGAATTAACTTTGATAAAACTTTTGCTCCTGTTGCTAGACTTAAAGCAATTAGACTATTATTGGCATTTGCTTGTTTTATGAATTTTAAATTATTTCAAATGGATGTTAAGAGTGCTTTCTTAAATTGTTTTATATCTGAAAAGGTTTTTGTTGAACAACCACCTGGATTTGAAAATCATGCGCATCCTCATCATGTTTTCAAATTACACAAAGTACTTTATGGATTAAAGCAAGCACCTAGAGCATCGTATGAAAGATTAAGCAAATTTTTGATTGAAAATGAATTTTCTAGAGGAAATGTTGATAAGACTCTATTTTTGAAAAAAAAAAAAGATAATGATTTATTAGTAGTACAAATGTATGTTGATGATATTATTTTTGGTGCTACTAATAAAATTCTTTGTCAAGAGTTTGCTAAGCTAATGCAGGATGAGTTCGAGATGAGCATGATAGGAGAACTCAGTTTCTTTCTCGGACTCCAGATCAAGCAAACTACAAATAGTATCTTCATCAACCAAGCTAAGTATACAAGAAAAATTATTAAGAAGTTTGGAATGGAGACTACTAAACCAATAGGTACGCCTATAAGCCTCTCTTGTAGACTTGATAAAGATGAACATGGTAAATCTGTAGATCAAAAGTTATATAGAGATATGATAGGCTCCTTGTTGTATCTGACTGCTATTAGACCAAATATAATGTTTAGTGTTTGCATGTGTGCTAGATATTAGTCTGAACATAAAGAATCATATTTTATAGCTGTTAAGCATATTATTAGATATCTGTCTGGTACTATTAGTATTGGTTTATGGTATTCTAGAAATTTATCTGCTGAATTGATTGAATATTCTGATGCAGATTTTGCTGGTTGTAGATTAGATAGAAAGAGTACTAGTGGAACTTGCCAATTTCTTGGAGTGAACTTAATCTCATGGTTTAGCAAGAAACAAACTTTAATTGTACTATCCATAATTGAGGCTAAGTATATTGCAGCGGGAAGTTGTTGTGCTCAAATCTTGTAGATTAAGTAACAACTTGAAGACTTTGGAATCAAGTTATCTAGTACTCCTATTAAATGTGATAATACCAGTGCTATTTGCTTGACTAAAAATTCTGTTCAACATTCTAGGAGTAAGCACATTGAAATAAGACATCATTTCATTAGGGATCATGTAGAAAATAATGATGTTTTGCTTGAATTTATCAGTACTGAATTTTAATTAGCAGATATTTTAACTAAACCTCTTCTGGAAGATCGATTCTGTATGATTATAAGAGAGCTCAAGATCATCAATCCATTTGATTAAGTTTTTCCCATAATTTGACTCAAACTAGATCAATTTGACCTTATTCATGATGAATCATGTTTAATCATTGTTGATTTGACTCTAGATCTATCATATTTCAATTGATTTTGATATGCCTGCGAAATCCCTGACTTCTTGGTTTTTAAGTCGATGTGTCGACACATCGATGTGTCGACACCAAAATGTGTCGACACATGCGTGGGCCGACACATGAACGATAATGGACTGAGATTTAAGGGGTTACCGAACATTTTTCTCCCGAATCTTTTTTCCTCCGAGCCGACACTAGGATTCAAGGTACCCATACTATTCATCTCTCTATTTCGTTGTTTTTGCCCAATGTTTTTATGGATTTGGACATTTGGTAGCCATTTTTGTTTGGATTCTACCTAGGTTTTAATTCCTAAACCCTAGAAATCCCAAATTTCCACCAAAAACCTTGCCCAAACTTTGAATCTAAGCAATGGGTCCTCACAAGCAAGTTGTTCGTCGACCTCATCAGTCAAACCAAGAGGAAGAGTGAAGGATGAAGGCCTGACACAAGTCTAGAGCTGCAGATCCGCCCGCACGACCCTTGTTTGTTCCGGCTAGCTGGATGAGCTCGAAGACAGTGGTTGGAGGACGCCGAGTGGATTTCTCTTTTATCGACCAGCAGCATTTTTGGATTGGAGAGTGGATTCGAAAGGCTGGTCTGACCACATTCTATTCACTCAGTGAGAGATATTACTCCGGGCTGATGAGAGAGTTTTATGGATCACTTGCTCGCAGGACAGATGGTTGGTTGGCACAGGTCAGAGGACGAGATATCCCTGTTACTTGAAAGATTCTGAGTAGAGTATGGGATATGCTGATGACAGGAACTATTGTTGATAGTCTGATGGATCGAGTCAATGGTCTTCAGTGTATTTTTGAATCCGACATTCTACCAAAGAGAGCCACTGTACCAGCATCTAGGTTATCTGCGGAGATGAGACTACTGCACCATATCGTCGCCCGGATTCTTCTATCGAAGACTGAATGTTTTGACTATATCACCAAGCGGGAGTTTCTCCAGATGGTCTCACTGGTTCAGCGCACGCTAGTATGCATTCCAGTTCTGATGGTACATCATATTACAGAGGCGTCGACTACCCAGCGGCTCTATATCACCAAGCGGGAGTTTCTCCAGATGGTCTCACTGGTTCAGCGCACGCTAGTATGCATTCCAGTTCTGATGGTACATCATATTACAGAGGCGTCGACTACCCAGCGGCTCTGCTTACCTTATGGCATAGGATTGACTGTATTATTTCGGGAGTATGGAGTCAGCTTTGAGGATGAGCCTTATCGTATATTGCTTCATACCGATGTGTATGACATCAGGTCATTGCATCAGATGGGCTATCACTTGTTCCGAGGCCAGTGGACTCACAGGATATCAGGTCAGGCCGAGGATAGAGCTGATGATGATGACACAACAGAGGATGAGTGGATTCTCTCCAGTAAGGCAGGACCCAGCAAGACTCAGCCTGAGACGACAGCACAGCCAGCGGTTGCACCTCAATCTGATCCTTTTACATCTACACAGCCTCAGCCAGCACAGACGAAGACTCCTAGCACATCAGATAGTTTAAAGGATAGAATCAGACGTATTGAGATAAATGTATTTATCATGAGGCAGTGTCTTGACGTATTCATAGCTGAGACGAGAGAGAGCCATATTGGACTTAGTCATGGCATCTCAGCTATTCTTTCTGCACTGTCTAGATCTACGATGAGTACTCCGGCTGTAGATACTGCTCCTGCTCCTGCTCATGTACCTGCTCCTGCATCAGCTGATGATATTGAGGATATCGATACTGGTGTTGATATTACTGTTGGAGATGGTGACACTATTGGTGACACAGTTATTGGAGATGATGATGGAGATGAAGAGACTAACTCAAGCAGATTTGGCATTGCTGATCTTACGTCAGAGCCAGTTTCGGAGGTGACGGATGACTTGCCTACGAGCCCTGTTGACCCATCCATCTCACCTGCCCAGACTCTTATTCCATTCTCTCCTTCTAGATTGGATGATCGCACTCCAGTTCCTATTCCTATTCCTATTCTCACTCCTGTTATTGATACACCTGTTATTGACTTCCCTGACATTGATACTTCATTTGTTCATACACCTATTATTGAGACCCCCACTGTTGATACACCCATCATAGATACACTGATACTTTCTATAGCTGATACTTCTGTTCTTGATATGCCTGTATCATCAGCTGTTACCCCTATTTTTGATACTCAGATTACTGATACTCCTACCCTTCATACATCATCAGTTATTCGAGAGCTTGAATTTTATACACCCAGCTTTCAGTATCTTGACTCTGGACCTTCATTTGATCGCACACCACTTCCAGCGATGGCTAAGTTGGTTGACCCGATCACTTTCGTTCCTACAGAGGACATAGTTCCTACATCTACTATTCCAGCCAGAGGTCAGACATATGCTCGTCACAGAGGATGTGGTCATCGTACTCCTCCACAGTCGACCAGGACCAGACTTCGAGATCTTCGATCGAGATGGTCGTGAGCTCGATCTTTCACTGATACAGGATCGATTGAGATCGGTTCATCTTCTGATGATTCCGTCGATGAGGATTAGGACTTTCTTGTACTTCCAGATAGTTTACTTTCATGCTCCTATGTATTTTTACCTTTGTTATGTATTTGTTGTACAAGTTCTAAGCATATATGAAAAACTTTTTGATTCCTCATCTCTATGTGTTTGATGAAAATGAATGTTATATCTTGAATTGCTTTTATGCTTCAATGTCTTCACTCTTAATTGAATGAATTTCTTAAAGACAAAAAGGGAGCAGTTTAGAAAATGAATTTATTATCTCAATGCTATATCTTGACTATTCAATTTATTTGTTTCCTACCTTTTTAATGATAACAAAAAGGGGGAGTAATTTAGTGAGATTTAAGTATAAATTCTAGTTTTGATTTTGTGATATGCAAAGAATAGACAAATTTTTTTAAAAAAACCTGAATTGAAATCATTTACAAAATTCCTTAAGAAAGGGGGAGCTTTACTTTTTGCTCATTTGAAAATCCCTTCAAAGCGAATTTAACCCTTACAACCCCTCTTTCAATGTTTGAAAAGATTTTTAAAAATTTTATTATGAATCATTGATTCAGGGGGAGCTTTGTTGTTTGCTGAAATTTTCTTGTAAAGTATCATGATACATGTTCTCTATGCGTTTAAATGAATCCCAAAGTTCTGATACTCTCTATCATAATAACAAGCTCTAATATTATTACTTGTGTTCTAAATGGTCACATCTTTAATACAAGTAATGTTGATATACATAATGCTTTCAATGTTATGCACCTTAATCAATTCTCTTAAAGCTTTATTTTTAAAGCAATTTATATTTAAGGATTTTGTCATCATCAAAAAAGGGGGAGATTGTTGACTCCACTAATTGATTTTGATGATAAGCAAAATAGTTAAGTATAAGTTGAGAACTAATGATTTGCTTTGAGTGTGTTTTTATTGAAAGGGTGCTCATAAAATTTGAAGAAGCCTAATTATTTTGAAGAAGCCAAGTTTGAATGAAGAGGTTGCTCAAAAGAAGACTTGGATACTTAAGAGTTGGTTAAATGGATGGCTAAGTCAAGTGGAGACTTGTTCCAACTCAAATTTAGCAGTTTCTATGTATTTTTCAGAGAAGTGTCGACTCGAAGTGTTGACACATGACAAGAAGTGTCGACACATGGAGATGAAGTGTCAACTCAGGCCGGTATGCAGCAATGTTTCAAATGGCACAGATCAAGTGTCAACACATGGACCTGATATGTCGACTCAAGGTGTCGACACATGGATCAACACATCGCCTGAGACTTTCAAGTCATAGAACTTGCAGAAGTTGAAGGAACTGTTGAAGGTGTCGACACATCTGAGATTTTCAGAGAATCTGAATGGAGCATTTTGAACTAAGTGTCGACTCAAGAAGAACATGTGTTGACCTTATGTGTTGACTCAACTGAGGAAGTGTTGACACATGGAGTTCTGGCAACAGTAACGGCTAGTTTTTTCAAATGCAGAACTCATCCAAATTGCCCCCAATGTCTAGTTTCTCAAGTCTAATGGCTACAATTCGGTTTTAAGGCCTTGGAAAGGTATTTATATGCTCTAAATCAAATCTAAACACATGATATTGAATACCATTAAAGAGTTTTGAGAGAAAAGAAGAGAGAAGAGCCTTAACTCCTATTCATTCAAGTTTCAACCACTCTCAAGCTAAAGGAAGCCTCCAAGCATTCAAAATCCATCAAGAGCATTAAAGATTATTCAATCTTGGGCATTCAAAAGGCTTCAACAAGTGCAAAACAACTCTACATCGAGCTACATCAACATATTCGCTTTGTTATTGAAAGCTTACATTGGTTCTTTATTTTTAAACCTTATTTCTTGTAAAGGTTATTGGTTAGCCTATTGAAAAACCAAGTAAGGTTATTGGTAAGCGTTGGAAAACTAACTAGGTTGGTGGTTAGCCCGCAAAATCACAAAGATTCTTGGTTAGCCCGCAAAACCAAGGGAGGTTGTTGGTTAGCCTTATGAAAACTAATTAGGTTCTTGGTTAGCCCATAAAACCAAGTGAGGTTTGACTTGTGAACCTTGTGAAAAAAATTCAGGTTTTGATTAGTGAGCCTGGAAAACTAATCGGCTGTAATCGTGTAATTATAGTGAATTCCCAAGGGAATCTTGGGGAGTGGATGTAGGTGCATTGGTTGGCACCGAACCACTATAGCTTTTGGTATTTGTGATTACTTGATCTCTCTCTCCTTGCTCTTTATTTATTGCTCTTAATTTCCACTACACTTTTATTTAGA
This sequence comes from Areca catechu, assembly GCA_021397845.1. NCBI lineage: Eukaryota > Viridiplantae > Streptophyta > Magnoliopsida > Arecales > Arecaceae > Areca > Areca catechu. The sequence continues at coordinate 69,458,448 of CM038053.1, forward strand.
ACATTGCATTTGAATCATAGTACCTTGCTATATATATACTTGTTGAATTGGATTGCTTTGCTTAGCATCAAGTTCTATTAAGTTAGTAGCTTGCCTTGTCATATTAACTTAATTTTTAGAGACCCAATTCACCCCCCCTCTTGGGTTGCTTACTAGGCAACAGAGCTCTTTCTTGAAGAGGTCTATTTGACCTCAACTGGGACCATCTCCATCCGTGCATGGCAAGGCCAAGCTTGGATGTTGAGTTTGTCGATCCCGCCAGGTGTCTGTAAGGTGCTGGGCTTCAGGAATTTTTGGGCTTGAAAGCAGTACTGTGAGTTAGGTGGTAGATGGTGGACATCTTGGAGGTTCAGCTGGCATCTCTGGACTGGGAGCACGGTGTCGGGCTTTAGGAGTTTCCAGGCTTGAGTGCCGGACTGGAGTCCGGCCTTCAGTGCCGGAGAGCTGTGCTCCGGGCTTAGAGCCGTACTATGAGTCAGGCGATTGATGGCGAACTTCTTGGAGGTTCCGCTGGCATCTTTGGACTGTGAGCACGGTGCCGGGCTTCAGGAGTTTCCGAGCTTGAGTATCGGACCAGAGTCCGGGCTTCAGTGCCGGAGAGCTGGGCTCCAGGCTTTGGTGCTGGAGAGCTAGGCTCCGAGCTTTGGTGCTGAAGAGCTTGGCTCCGGCTTCGATGCCGGAGAGCTAGGTTATGGGTTTGAGTGTGCCAGACCTAAAGCCGGGCAGCAGTGTTCCTGCAAGGCAAGAGTGATTTGCTCAAAGAGGATCTTTATTATCATTGTTAGGGAGAAAGCTTTACGTTACTGATAATATATTCTCATGTTGCAGGCATTCCATGTGCACAGAAATCTGGCACCGTCCATGTCCGCTAGGTAATAGGCTCCATGAGGAAGAGCCTTGACCACCTTATAGTGGCCCTCCCAGTTTGGTGAGAGCTTGCCGCATTCCCGGGTTGGGATGTCTTGGCTTGGCGCAGAACTAGGTCACTTGGGCGGAAGACCTTTTGCTTTACCCGTGCATTGTAGCACCGAGCTACTCACTACCGGTAAGCCACCATCCAAAGTTGAGCCTTATCTCTGGTTTCCTCGAGTAAGTCCAAGTTGAGAAGAAGGCACGCCAGATTCTCTGCTTCATCATACTGCTACACCCGCAGCATGGGCATGCCGAGCTCAACTGGAACAATGGCATTTGTGCCAAAGACGAGACTAAAAGGCATTTCATTCGTTGCCATCCTAGGCATTGTGTGGTAGGCCCAGAGAATGCTGGGGAGTTCTTCTGCCCACCTGCCCTTGGCCCGGTCTAGCCTGGTTCTGAGTTCTTGAAGAATGGTCCGGTTGGTCACCTCGGCTTCTCCATTGGTCTAAGAGTGAGCCACTGAGGTGAAGTGATGCTGAAGGCCGAGCTTGGCACAGAATTTTGCGAACTCCCGGTTCTCGAACTACCGCCCGTTATCGATGATGATGTTGTGGGGGAGCCCGAAGCGACAGATAATCGACTTCTAGAGGAACTGGCAGACCTTGGCTTCCGTGATCCGTGCTAGCAGCTCTGCTTCTACCCACTTGGTGAAGTAGTCAATAGCCACTATCAGGAATTTTTGTTGCCCTGATGCAGGGGGGAATGGACCTTGGATGTCCATCCCCCACTGGGCGAATGGCCAAGGGGCGGAGAGCTAGGAGAGCGGCGCTGCTGGTTGACGCTGTATATGGGCATGGCGTTAGCACCGGTCACATTTCTTCATGAAGTCGGCAGCATCCTCTCTCATGGTCTCCAAGTAGTAACCCTGGCAGAGGACCTTGTACACCAGCATCCTTCCTCCCACATGATTCCCGCGGAGACCTTCATGTATCTCTTGGAGTACGAGGGCCGCCTCTGCGAGTCTTAGGTACTTCAGGAGCAGGTAGGAGTAGGATTGGCGGTAGAGCTACCCTTCCATCAGGATGAACCGTGAGGCCTTCTTCTTGATAAGGCTGGCCTCCATGTGATCTTTCGGCAGGGTACCGTCAGTGATGTATATGACATACCTGTCCATCCAACTCGACTCCGGGGTGACCTACTGTACCTCTCTGAGAGCTTCGTTGCTTGGACTTTTAAGGTACTCGATGTGGGCACGCCCCAACGACGAGTCTGGTAGGGTCGTGAGTCTTGACAGCATGTCGACACGATAATTCTCTCTACGGGGGATGTGGGAGATGCTGAAGCATCGAAAACCTATCATGCTCGAGCAGACCCACTCAAGGTACTTCATCATCTAGGGATCTCTGGCTTTGTACTCTCCAAAAACATGTCCGGCCACCAGCTAGGAGTCTGTGAATACCTTCAACTCTGTACACCTAGCTCACGAGAGACCCTCAGGCCTGCAAGGAGTGCCTCGTACTCTGTCTGGTTATTTGTTGTAGCAAACTTGAAGTGGAGTGCACATTCAGCCACAATCCCGTCATGGTTGGTGAGGATGAGGCATGCTCCACTCCCGCCCGTGTTGGACGCGATGTAGAACGAAAACTCTGATACCAAAAATGATGCAGAACGGATATGTGGAATGCGGAAGCAAATTAAAATTAATGTATTTTTTATATATATATTTTCAGAAGTCAGCTTTGACTCAGAGGAAAGATAAACTAATGTTGAAAGAAACTAAGAAATGACAGAAAGCACAATTAAAAGGAGTGGATTATCAGAGTAACTCAGAAGTAGGATCGCTGGGGATTGAGAAACCCCAGATCTAGGGTTTGCTTTGAGTTTCATCGAAATAGACAAAGTGAGAAGGGAAGGTTCTTGTTACCTAGCAGTGATATCTCTCCATTTGGTGGAAAAAGACTCTCTCGAGCAGATTATTGGATCCCGGGAGTCAAGGTATCTTCGCAATGGATCCTCCGATAATGGTCCTTGGCAAAGTTGGCCTCTTCTTGAACCCTAGATCCTGGAGAGAAGAAGAACAAGGTTAGGAACAAGAGACTCAGGGAAGAGAGTTACTAGAGTAGAAGAAAGGATGGGATCTGAAGGTCTTCAGCTGATCTGGAACTCCTAGGCTGCGGATTTGGGACTTCTTCTCCTGGATCTGCTGGATGGACTCTGAAGCAGTGGTAGCTGACATGAAGATGGCTGGACTGGGGTCCTGGTGGTCGTCCACCCTTTGGAAGAAGAACCTTGGAGATGGTGTAGAGGCTAGGGTTTGGTGGTGGTGGAGTAGAGATGGGTGGACTAAGCTAGGGTTTTGGGGTTGGAGATCTCACACCTCCTCAAGGTTCCTAGGGAACCTAGATTTACTCCCTCACGAAGCTCAACACTCAGAATAAGTGTGGAAGAACAAGACTTTGCTCAAAAACAAGGGATTTCATTCATAAGATTTCATAAGATAAGTTCAAGTTACAAAAGGGTTCTAATATATAGACCTATAAGAAAAATCAAACCATACAAGTTCCCATGTGGGACTAATAGGACTAATCTACACTTTAGGCATCAAATTCTCTTCCCTTGGCCAACCAAGACTCCTTCCATGAGTGAGCGGCCCAAAAACTCAAAGAAAACTTGAAAATCAGCTCCAAATGGCAGGTTTTGGGGTGTCTCCTAGTATCTCTCCATGAATCAAGGATTTTTCCTTCATGGTTTGGCTCTTTTGGACACCTCCTAGTCTTGCTCCACAAGTTTAGGCTTCTTCTTTTCATGGCTTTGGCACTTTAGGAAACTTTTTGGTGCCTCCTTGATTTTCTCCCCAAGACATGCTCTCTTCCTTTTTATAACTTGGATTTTTATGGAATATTGTGGGGCACCTCCTTGATCCTCTCTTCAAGAAAAATTCTTGCCATCCTGGCTTGGGTTTATTTCTTGTGGTGTAGGGACCAAAGACACTGGATGGAGATGTGGCATCTCCTGGACTCTGGCATGTGGTTGGGAGTGTGGCGCCCACTTGCTTGGGCCTGGGAGAAAAAATGTGGCACCCTAGACCTTGACTTGACTGAAAAAAAAGTGGCACCAACCTGGAGAAGACCTAGACCACTACTAGGACTTGTACTGAGTCAACATGACTCAACAAAATTTAAATTGCAGGAAAATACAGACTCAAGACTAAAATTGAGTTGACCAAGTCAACCCTTATTACAAAACCAGAAAACCCTAATTCTTTGGGCAAGGTCAATCAGAGATCCAGATGGAGCCCTGAAGTCTTCTTCTGAGTCTGGTGCCTGCACCAGGACGTGTCGTCGACGTGGAGGATCCAAGGCACCTCTTCGACTCCGAGCTCCATTTGATGCTCCAGGATGGTCTACTCTGGTTTCTCGGCAAGTCCCATGCACTCGATCAGGAAGTCGGCCAGAACCTGGACCTTCTGGGATGACCTCGGATGGTACGCGATGTCGAACTCGCAGGGCTTCAGTGCCCACTTGCCCAAACATCCAGATCTGTTGGTGCAACTTAGCACAGCCCTCAGGGGCTAGTCCATCACTACCATGATCGGATGTGCTTTGAATTATGGCTTGAGATGTTGAGCATACATGATAAGAGCAAAAATTAGTTTTTCAGATCGGGTGTACCTAATCTCCATATCCCGAAGGATTTTGCTGGGATAGTACACCAGCTTCTGGGATCCGTCCTAATCCGTGCAGACAAGAACCGAGATGACGGCCCTAGGGGTGATCGCAAGGTACAGCAGGAGCTCCTCTCCCTCCTCCGGCCTGAAAAGCAGTGGTGGCGATGCCAAGAAGTCTTTGAGTTCCTCGAAGGCTTCTTTGCACTCTTCGGTCCAAGTAAAGTCATGCTTCTTGCACAATGCCTTGAAGAAAGGAAGACAGCGATCTACCGACCTTGAGATGAATCGGCTCAATGCTGCAATCTGGCCCATTAGGCGCTGGACCTACTTCTTCGAGGTTGGATGCTTCATGTCGACGATCGCCTGGACCTTTTCCAGGTTTGCCTCAATTCCCCTCTAAGTCATCATGAAGCCAAGGAACTTCCCTGCTGCTATCCCGAAGGCATACTTCGCCGGGTTCAGCTTCATCTTATGCTCTCAGATGTTGTGGAAGGCTTCCATGAGGTCAGCAACGTGGTCCGACCTCAGCTTGCTTATAAAGAGCATGTCGTCCATATACACTTGCATGTTTCTGCCAATCTAGTGCTTGAAGACCTGATTGACCAGCCGCTGGTATGTGGCACCAGCATTCTTCAAGCCAAATGCATCATCCAGTAATAGTACATCCCTCAATCGATGATGAAGGCAGTGTGTTCCTCGTCCTCAGGGTACATCCAGATTTGGTTATATCCAGAGAATGCATCCATAAAGGAGAGCAAGCGATGCCCCGAGGTGGCGTTCACTAACTGGTCGATCTTCAGCAGAGGAAAGCTATCCTTTGGACAGGCTCGATTGAGGTCGATGTAGTCCACACAGATCCTCTACTTCCTGTTATTCTTCTTAACTATCACTACATTTGCCAACCAGCTCGGATATTGCACTTCTTGAACAAAGCCGGCTATGAGAAGTTTCTCCACCTCTTTGTTAATCCCCCGTTGCCTCTCCAGGGCAAAACTCCTTTTCTTCTACCGAATAGAATGATACTTCCGATCGATGCTCAGCTTGTGGATGATGACTTCAGGGGAGATCCCAGGCAAGTCGGCTGCCATCCAAGCAAATACGTCCGAGTTCGCCTGGAGGAAATCTAATAGGTGGGCCCACTCATCATCTTGTAGGTGTGCCCCGATCTGCACCATCTTTGCCGAGTCGGCTCCAAGCAGGTACAATAGCAGGCATTTGACCGAACCACCTCTGGGCTCCTGTGCACTTTGGTCGAGGTCGGTTATGCCAAGGTCATACTCGGAGGATTTGGCCCCGGGGACGGTTTAGAGAAAGTGCTGGATTGGCTGAGGTGCCCCCCTCATCTTCCCAAACCGTAGGGAGTAGGAAGCTACACCAATAGCCGCTTCATAGAGATAACCGCATCGAGCAGGTTGAGCCCGAGTCAGCCAAGAATCATGTTGTAGGCTGAGAGGAGCCTAACAACCATGAAGGTCATCATAATGATGCTCTGCCAAGGTAGGGTCCCGGCAGTAACTAGGAGAGTGATCTCTCCCTCAACTCTTATAGAGTCCCCCATGAAATCGATGAGGGAAGTGTGCACAGGTCTGAGCTGAGCAGAGGATAGATTCATCCTGGAGAAAGCATCATAAAAAAAAACATCAGTTAAACTTCCACTATCGACCATAATTCGCTTTATAGGATGCTTCGCGATCGTCATCTCGATGACCACAGCATCATTGTTTACATTTTCATTTTCAACCCCACTCTCCCTCACAAGGGGAAGTACATTCTCAAAACTTTCTCCCCCCCAGGCCTTCTTGGAAGTGCGCTTGACTCTCCAGCATATCATCCCCATAGGCTTTTCGGTGGGACAGTTATCAACTGCAGGGACTAAAGGGAGTGCGGCGAGCGCCTGAGGTTCCGTTGGGGGTCTGCCCCCCAAGAACCTTTCGAGGTAGCCTCTCTTTATGAGGTCCTCAATCTCCCTCTTGAGGTGCTGGCATTCCTCGGTGTCATGGCCGTGGTCATAGTGGAATTGGCAATACTTCATCCTATCGTGATCGTTAGACGGCTTCAGCGGAGGTGGGCACTTCAAGTAGCGCTCACCCTCTATCTCTATAAGGATCTTCATCCTCGGGATGAGAAGAGGTGTGTATCTTTCTTCCGGGATGGGGTCTCTTCTCGGCTTTAGCCTCTGGTGGAAGTTCGGTGCGGCTGGTCCAGGCTTCCGCATCCCGGACATCTCCCTGGGAGCTGGCTTCTTCAGAGGCTTCCCGTCTAGCTCCCTCCTCGTGCGATCCACCTCCTCAATGTGGATATACTTCTGGATACAGAGAAGGAGCTCGAAGTATGTCTTGGAGGGTTTCTTATCAAGAGAGTAGGTCAGGGGGGAAGTCCTGAGCCCTCTCTTCAGTGCCAGCATAGCAACTGGCTAATCAAGGTTGTAGATCTCCAGCATGGCAAGTTTGAAGCAGGCCACGTAGTCCTGTAGGAGCTCATGATCCTGCTGCCTGATGGAGAAAAGGCTATCTGCCTCTCGTGGCACCTTCTTGCAGGCATCAAAGTGGGCCACGAACTTCTGCTCCAACTAAGTGAAAGAACTGATGCTCTCCGACTCAAGGTGGGTGAACCATACCCGAGCTGCCTTCCAAAGAGTGGCAGGAAAGGTGACACAGAGGAGGGCATCGATTGTGCCTTGGACCCTCATAAGGGACTTGTAGCTCTCGAGGTGGTCCAGGGGGTTAATGGTCTTGTCGTAGGGATCCACCTGCGACATGCGGAACCGGCTCGAAACTGACTCCTCTTGGATCTCTCGGGAGAAAGGGGGATGGGCATCGTAGCCCACTGGCTTGTTTGTGGAGCCCTGCAAATTTGTGAACTAGCAGGATATTTTCGCCAGCTTGCGCTCCTACTCCTCCAGGCACTTCTACACCATGTGCCTGATGGCCTCATCGGTTGAACCCTCCATGGAGGCCAACTGGAGAGGAGAAGGTGACATGTGTGGGGTGTCATGACAGGGAATCTTGCCTCTTCGACCTCGATGGGGTTTAGCTGTGGCCCGCTCGAGGGTCGGGGACCGGCTCTCCTGATCGGTAGACCCGGTCCATTATCACTTCGTCGGGGTCTGGTGGCTTCCCGGGTGGTCAGTGGTGGCCCACGGCTATGAAGGCCTCCCTTGGATGGAATGCAGGCTATCACGAGGAGCTACGGCATGGGCCACAGGAGTCCCTGGCTGCTGGTGGGTGGCCAAGGACCAGTGCTGGTGCTGGAGCTGGCACATTGCTATAGTGAGAAGCTACATCTGTTGGGCGACTGCGGCCAGCTGAAGGTCCATCGAAGGTGGTTGATGTGGAGCGGGGGGCTCCCTTTCCGGACTATGCAGGTCCCCATGGGAAGGGGGATCTTCCGCACGGCTGGTGGAGGCTTCTCTTGCTCACGTCATCACCATCCTCCTGGCGAGCTACTTGCAAGGGGATTGAGCTGGATCAAAATGCATCCTCTCCACCTTTGATGCAGAACAAATAAAGGGATGCGATGCAGAAGTAGATTAAGATTAACTAATTTTTTTGTTGTTTTTATATGTTTGTAGAAGTTGGCTTCAAATCAAAGAAAAGTTAACCTAACATTGAAAGAGACTAATATGATAATTGAAAGCACAATTTTAAGGAAACTAAAGTATCAGAGTAGTTCAGAAGCAACGGATCGCTGGGGGTTGAGAAACTCCCAGACCTAGGGTTTCGCTCCGAACCTTCAACAGAACAGAAATAAAGAGAAGAGATGGTTTATCTAACCAGACAATGATCTTCACAGATTTTGGTGGAAGAACTCTCCCGAGCAGATTGTTGGATCCTCGGATTCAGATTTCTTCGCAATGGATCCTCCAGTACTGGTCCTTTGGCGGGTTGGCTTCTCCTGAACTCAAGATCTGGAAGAGAAGAAAAACAATTGATGGAATCAGAGAGTCAAGGAAAAGATTTACCAGGTTGATGAACTTGAAGATCGAAATTGCTGAAAACTGGATTCTCCTGGATGCTGTTGTGATTTTCCTTGGAACTTGCTCTGGATCTGAAGTAGCCGGACTGGATCTGGATGAAGGTGGACGGCCTGGACTTGTAGAGAGAGAGAGAGGCCGTGGGAGATGGATGGATCTATGGTTTGGTGGATGGAAAATAATGAAAGGTGGCTAGGGTTTTGGAATTTCAAGTGGCTAACCTAGGGTTTTGGATAAAGATGGAGATCTCTCACCTCCTCAAGGCTCCAATGGAACCCGGATTACCCCCTCACGGAGCTCAACACTTAGAATAGTGCGGAAGAAGAGAAACCTAGGTCACTCAACACAAGAGAATAGCAAAAATAATTTTTCTTCATTGATTTTTCAAAGTTACAAAGAGAGGTTTATTATATAGACCTAAAATTTTCTCCTAGCTTGTACAAATTCCCATGTGGGACTAAACTCTTCCAACCTCTAGATTAGGTAGAAAACCCTCTCCCTTGGCCGACCAAGAGTCCAAAAAAAATTGGGACGGCCATAAAGGAATTGTTTTGGAACTTTTATGGCACCTCCTTTGGAGTTGGATTTGGATTTGGAGTCCTCTTCTTCTTATGGTATTTCTTCTTTTCTTCCACTCCAAGTTAAGCTCTTTGATTTTGATTTGAACTTCAATTAGGAGTAGGTTGGATGTCCTTCTTTGATTTCTTCTCCAAGAGAAGTTTTCTTCCTTCTTTGCTTAGGTAAATTAGGCAGGTATGGGCGCCTCCTTTAAATTAGCTTCCAATTTGATTTTTTCTTCTTTGGGTGTGGGGACCATGACACTGGGATGCCTCTGAGGCGCCACCTGGACCCTGGCGTATGCTCGGAGTGTGGCCTCCACTTGCTTGGACCTTGGTTTGATTGGAAGACAAATGTGGCACCATTTTGGACCAAATTGAAACCACATTGGGACTTGCACTGAGTCAACATGACTCAACAAAATTTAATTGGTGACTCAAGAAATAAATAAAATAAATAAACTGGTTGACCAGGTCAACCTTTATTACAAACCCTAATTTCTCGGGCAATGTCAATCAGAGATCCAAATGGAGCTCTGAAGTCTTCTTCTGAGTCTGGTGCCCGCACCAATTCTCCCAGGGTGGGAGGAACTCGACCCTGTCGAGTAAGGCTCAAGTTGGCTCTGGTATCTCTCCAAGAGGTCTGGGTCCAATTCTTGTAATTCTTCTCGGGAGATCCAAGAGTCATCAGAATCTGGCCTTCCTTGCCAGCGGACCAGGTACCTTTGGTATCCTCGATTACGAGTAGAGATTACCTGATCATCCAGGATCTTTTCAATCTGCTCTTTCCTCACAGGCCAGTTTGTTGGTGGACACACAGGGTCGGGATCACTCTCAATGATAGGGTTAGGCTCAAAAGGCTCACTAGGAATCACAGCTGGCTCCCTGTACTCTACTAAGTCTGTAATATTGAAAGTAGAGCTAATGCCTAGTTCTGGAGGCAACTCGAGCACATAAGCATTGGATCCTACTCTCTTTACCACTCTAAATGGTCCAGCTCCCCTAGCATGTAACTTTCTAACGGTTCCAGGAGGAAACCGTTCAGGCCTTAACCTAATCATCACATAGTCTCCCTCAACAAAAGATTTGACTCGCCTTTGAGTATCAGCCAACTTCTTATAAGTTTCATTACTTAAATTTATTTTGGCATGAATTTCTTTATGCAAGTCTTTTATATGCTGTGCAAAATTCTCAGCAGATTTGGAGACTCGAGTGTGGACAGGTAAAGGGACTAGGTCAAGAGGTGTGTGAGGTTTGTACCCATGTACAATTTCAAATGGACTCTTACCCGTAGACCTATTGACCGAGTCGTTGTACGCAAATTCTGCCCTTGGTAGGTATAAATCCCAATTTCTGGTATTTTCACCAACAAGACATCTCAGCAGATTTCCTAGGCTACGGTTCACTACTTCAGTTTGGCCATCAGTTTGGGGATGATAGGCAGTTGAAAACTTAAGTTTTGTCCCTAACTTATGCCAAAGGGTCTTCCAAAAGTAACTGATGAACCGGACATCCCTATCTGAAACGATTGTCTTAGGTAGGCCATGGAGTCTAACTATCTCATTGAAGAAAAGTGTGGCTACCTTAGACGCATCAAAAGTTTGGGAACAAGGCAAGAAGTGGGCCATTTTAGAGAATCGGTCGACTACGAAACAGATAGAATCATGTCTCCTCTGGGTCTTAGGTAAACCTAACACAAAATCCATACTCACATCTTGCCAAGGACGATCTGGGACAGGGAGTGGGGTATAAAGGCCAGTGTTTTGTTTTCGCTGTTTGGTAACAGCGCAGGTTCGACATCTAGCTACAATATTAGCTACATCCCTTTTTAAGCTAGGCCAGAAAAAGTGGTCTTCAATAGCTAGAATGGTCTTGTCTTTTCCAAAATGGCCAGCTAAACCTCCAGCATGGATTTCCCAAATCAAAAATTCCCTAAGAGAAGTTCTAGGGATGCAAAGCCTATTTTTGAAGAACAAAAAACCATCTACAAGGGTATAATCATGGTGATTACTAGATGGTCCTTGAACTAGATCCTGATACACAGTTGTGAAATCCGGACAAGACTCATATTCCTCTTTGATTTGCTCAAACCCTATGACCTCAGTTCTAACAGAAGTTAATAACAGAGATCGGCGACTAAGGGCATCAGCTACCTTATTCTCAACTCCAGCCTTATGTTTCAGGACAAAAGTATAGGACTGGATATATTCTACCCACTTAGCATGCCTAGGGTTAAGCTTCTTTTGGGAGTTCAGAAATCTAAGAGCCTCATGGTCCGAAAATAGTACAAATTCCTGCGGTAGCAAATAATGTCTCCAGTAACGCAAAGCTTGCACCACCGCATAAAATTCCTTATCATAGGTAGAATACCTAAGCTTAGCATCATTAAGTTTTTCACTAAAGAATGCTATGGGATGATTCTCTTGGCTTAGGACTCCACCTATTCCTACACCTGAAGCATCACAGGCAACCTCAAATACTTTAGAAAAATCGGGTAATCTCAGAATGGGTGCCTGGGTCATTTTATCCTTAAGATCTAGGAAGGCTTTATGGGCTAACTTAGTCCAATGAAATTCTCCCTTCCTAATACAATCAGTGATTGGAGCAGCTAAAGTACTAAACCCCTTGATGAATCGCCTATAGAAGGTAGCCAAGCCATGGAAACTTCTAACTTCATGCACATTGGTTGGCTCTGGCCAGTCTACTATGGACTTAATCTTCTCAGGATCGGCCGCCACGCCGTCAGGGGTTACTACAAAACCAAGAAAGATAACTCTACTAGTCATGAATTCACACTTCTTAAGATTACCGTAGAGTCTCTCATTCCTCAAAACTTGGCAGACTGCTCTAAGGTGGCCTAGGTGATCTGCTGGGGTCTTACTATAGATCAGGATGTCATCAAAATAGACCACCACAAATTTTCCTATGAAAGCTCTAAGTACCTGGGTCATAATTCTCATGAAGGTACTAGGGGCATTGGACAACCCAAAAGGCATAACAACCCATTCATAAAGACCATCCTTAGTTTTGAAAGCAGTTGTCCATTCATCCCCGGGTCTAATCCTAACCTGATGATAGCCGCTTTTGAGATCAATCTTAGAAAAAACCATTGCACCAGCCATCATATCAAGCATGTCATCTAGTCTAGGGATGGGAAACCTATATTTGATTGTAATTTTATTGATGGCATGACTGTCAACACACATCCTCCACGTGCCATCTTTCTTTGGGGTTAGTAAGGCTGGGACTGCACAAGGGCTAAGACTTTCTCTAATAAACCCCTTCCTCAATAATTCTCCAACCTACTTTTGCAGTTCTTCATGCTCAGATGGATTCATCCTGTAATGGGGCAAGTTGGGCAAAGTCGCTCCTGGGATTAGATCTATGGCATGCTGGATATCCCTAAGAGGTGGAAGGTGGTCTGGCAAATCCTCGGGAAAGACATCCTCAAATTCTTTTAACACAGGTTTAACTTCTTGAGGAGGCTCTGAGGGTTCCGAAGTTCTAAGTTCCTTAGCAGTCAACATCCAGATGGGTGAACCACTATGAATTTCTTGTTCTAGATCCTTAGCACTGATTAGGTTCACTCCAGTTTTCATCTCCTTAACCTTACCGGCTCCTTTAGTTACCTTGTCCTTAGGGGGAACGGAATGGATCGTAATCTTCTTCCCATTGAAACTAAAGACACAGGTATTGGATTTTCCTAAGAGGGTGGCATCATGATCATACAACCAAGGTCTTCCGAGAATTATACTGCTCACCCCCATGGGTAAGACATCGCACCAAATCTTTTCGTGATAAGATTGCATTTGGATTTGGACTTGACATCTAGACTGGATGGGTATGGAGGTAGAATCTACCCAAGAAACCTTATAGGGGTTGGGATGGGGAACTGGGATTAAGCCTAACATCTTGACAGTGCTAGTAGAGATGGCATTTACACAGCTCCCACTATCTATGATGATCTTACATACCTTATCCCCTAATTTAAGGAAAGTCTGTAGGATGTTAGTCCTACGCCAATCCTCTTGAACTAGATTCTGGGATAGGATGCATCTTACAACTCCTAATTGGTCAGATTCATTGGGTTCCTCCTCTCCTTCATACTCCTCAACCAATTTCATTCCGGCCTCATAAACTTCTTCTTCAAATTCCTCACTGGGCTCGGAATTATCATTCTCTCCCTCTTCTATGTAAAGGGATCTCCGTGGGCACTGGCTAGCAACATGACCTACCTTATGACACTTGAAACAGGCTATGGCAGTACACTGACTAGAAATGTGACCTGGTTTCTGACACTTAAAACAGGTGATATTTGAACTAGGGGTTCTCTGGGTGTCAGGTGCCTTACCTTTGTCCATGGGCCTAGGGGTAGAAGTACCCTGAAAAGGTTTACTAGGGATAACTTGACTAGGTCCATTCCTTGGGATTGGGGCACTAACCCTAGAAGGTATAGGTCCTCTCTGAAATTTCTCAGTGTTCAGTGCAATCTGGTAGGCTTGGTCTAGATCAGTAACCTCTCTCAGAAATAATTCTCTCTTGATATCTTCCCTCAGTCCAGCCCTAAATCTAGACAAAGTGACTTCGTGGGCTTCACTCACATCACATCTCATTAGGTATTCATCAAAAGTAGTTATGTAGTCTGAGACAGATCGGTTTCCTTGTTTCAGGTTTTGCCATTGGTCTAACAGGTTTTGCTGGTATGAAATGGGTAGGTATTTATCTCTCAATTTTTCTTTCATACCCTGCCAAGTGGTTATGGGCTCAACATTCCGTCTCCTAGTGGTTAGCTCAATGTTCCCCCAGTATAACCTAGCTTGACGCACTAATTTCATCTTGGCAAACTTGTATTTCCTCTCCTCAGACATAGCATATCACTCAAAGTATTGATCCATCTCACCCTCCCAATCAGAATACACCTTAGGGTTCAGACTACCATCAAAAGTGGGTGCATCTAATTTGATGTTCCTGATGAACTTATCATCTCTATGTTCAGGCTCTGGGTCAGGCCTCCTATGATTAGGTTCAGGATCTCTATATAAAGGCCTTCTAGGCTCCTGATGTGGGTGAGGCTGAGGCACATTAAAATCGGGGTCAGGAGTCCAATTCCGATGTCTAGGTTCTTCAAGTACTTGGACTCGGTCCCTAAGTTGGGTAAGATCCTCATGAATTTGTGCGCTAAACTGGGCCACAGTGTTTGTCATATCCTGATTCATTTTAGCCATACTTTCAGTAAGAGTTCTGATCATGGCCTCTAAATCAGGTTGGGTTTGACCAGGTTGATATGGCACTCCGTTTCTGGTAGACATGATGATTCAAGCAAGCACACAAAATGAGACTAGACTAAATTGACTACTGGATCACTAGACCTAGAGTCCAAACTAGATGCCCAATCAGAGTGGCAAGCTAGCCTGTAGTAACTCAGGACTCAGCCAGGCAGGTGTAAGGGGAGTGTTAGGTCCCTGATCGCCAATCCTAGACACCAATCAGTGATTGGCCAGGTAGGCGGACCAGCACACAAGCCCTTCGGGACGTAGTCCCTGAACCACCGTTCTAGACACTGAGTGCTAAGCACACACAGAATAACTTAGCAAACTGACTCAACACTAGCCTAGACCCGACCAATTGGTGTCCCTAGCCCACTAGGGCAAATTAGGTCTAACTGATTTTAAATTAGGTCTAGGTTCGAATGATTGGATGGTGGTTTTGGGCTAAGGAGAGGTAATCAACTCCTCCCCTTATCTTAGATGCTCAATTGCCCTTAAGTAAATTATGAGATGATCACTCCAAAAAAGAATTGAATTGCAGAACACAAAAAAACAGAGTTGCTGTATTTTAATTCTAAGAATTTTTACCGAAACCAATAAATCGAAGAAAAATTATGGAAAATAGGATCAATTATACTGGTTTCAAAGAAGTAAAAATCATGCAATTCGGAGTTTTATGCAGGGAGAAATAATTCAGACAACAGGGCAATTACGGGCTGCAACTAGATTGTCTTCCCCGTTTATAATCCCTGCTACGAAGTTATAACCCAATGGATCCCCTACACGCCCTAGGAACACCCCGTGGAATGGGAGGAGGAGGCTTGCGCCTCGCTTAGTTCCTAGGACCGGACGTCCTGGGGAGTCTACTTCGAGCAGACAAAATAAAAAGAGATCAATCAAAGCAAGCAAGCAAATCAGAAACCCTAGACTGGGCTCTGATACCAAAAATGATGCAGAACAAATAAAGGGACGCGATGCGGAAGTAGATTAAGATTAACTAATTTTTTTGTTGTTTTTATATGTTTGTAGAAGTTGGCTTCAAATCAAAGAAAAGTTAACCTAACATTGAAAGAGACTAATATGATAATTGAAAGCACAATTTTAAGGAAACTAAAGTATCAGAGTAGTTCAGAAGCAACGGATCGCTGGGGGTTGAGAAACTCCCAGACCTAGGGTTTCGCTCCGAACCTTCAACAGAACAGAAATAAAGAGAAGAGATGGTTTATCTAACCAGACAATGATCTTCACAGATTTTGGTGGAAGAACTCTCCCGAGCAGATTGTTGGATCCTCGGATTCAGATTTCTTCGCAATGGATCCTCCAGTACTGGTCCTTTGGCGGGTTGGCTTCTCCTGAACTCAAGATCTGGAAGAGAAGAAAAACAATTGATGGAATCAGAGAGTCAAGGAAAAGATTTACCAGGTTGATGAACTTGAAGATCGAAATTGCTGAAAACTGGATTCTCCTGGATGCTGTTGTGATTTTCCTTGGAACTTGCTCTGGATCTGAAGTAGCCGGACTGGATCTGGATGAAGGTGGACGGCCTGGACTTGTAGAGAGAGAGAGGCCGTGGGAGATGGATGGATCTATGGTTTGGTGGATGGAAAATAATGAAAGGTGGCTAGGGTTTTGGAATTTCAAGTGGCTAACCTAGGGTTTTGGATAAAGATGGAGATCTATCACCTCCTCAAGGCTCCAATGGAACCCGGATTACCCCCTCACGGAGCTCAACACTTAGAATAGTGCGGAAGAAGAGAAACCTAGGTCACTCAACACAAGAGAATAGTAAAAATAATTTTTCTTCATTGATTTTTCAAAGTTACAAAGAGAGGTCTATTATATAGACCTAAAATTTTCTCCTAGCTTGTACAAATTCTCATGTGGGACTAAACTCTTCCAACCTCTAGATTAGGTAGAAAACCCTCTCCCTTGGCCGACCAAGAGTCCAAAAAAAATTGGGACGGCCATAAAGGAATTGTTTTGGAACTTTTATGGCACCTCCTTTGGAGTTGGATTTGGATTTGGAGTCCTCTTCTTCTTATGGTATTTCTTCTTTTCTTCCACTCCAAGTTAAGCTCTTTGATTTTGATTTGAACTTCAATTAGGAGTAGGTTGGATGTCCTTCTTTGATTTCTTCTCCAAGAGAAGTTTTCTTCCTTCTTTGCTTAGGTAAATTAGGCAGGTATGGGCGCCTCCTTTAAATTAGCTTCCAATTTGATTTTTTCTTCTTTGGGTGTGGGGACCATGACACTGGGATGCCTCTATGGCGCCACCTGGACCCTAGCGTGTGCTCGGAGTGTGGCTGGGCGTGTGGCTTGGAGTGTGGCCTCCACTTGCTTGGACCTTGGTTTGATTGGAAGACAAATGTGGCACCATTTTGGACCAAATTGAAACCACATTGGGACTTGCACTGAGTCAACATGACTCAACAAAATTTAATTGGTGACTCAAGAAATAAATAAAATAAATAAACTGGTTGACCAGGTCAACCTTTATTACAAACCCTAATTTCTCGGGCAATGTCAATCAGAGATCCAAATGGAGCTCTGAAGTCTTCTTCTGAGTCTGGTGCCCGCACCAACCTTACCTGGCGTGCCAATCTATTGCCACTGATTATCATGGCGTGTAGCTGAGGATGGCCTCGGACTGTGCCCCTGTCACCCCGGATCCTGCTTAGACATCCGGACCTACAAAATAGAAGAGACCTGGGCTGATGATCCCGGTGGGGGTACTCTGATGCTCAAGTTAGTGATGATCGAGGGGAACAGATCCTTTTGGTCGAGCCCCATAGATGGACTCTAGGAGGAGAGTGTAATGTACTAGAAGAGTGTAGAGGAGTTGAGTGCGGAGCGGGGGAGGTGCTGACTGAGGAGAGTCAAAGCCGGGATGGCTGTGCCCTTCAAGACCTTTCCCGTAGGTCCACGGTAGCCTGGAATTCTTGGGCTGCTTGGTGCTCTCATGTTTGCCTACTTCCTTTCCCCTCCACTCAACTGTGCTTACCTTCTTTCCGAGAACCTTGGAGAGTTCTTTTAAGCCACAAGGGACTGCCAGATACTTACCTTGGGATCCTCGCATTGTTTGCTGGCACGTGCGGCATCGCCTGGTGGCGTGTGCAGGGTGCCTTTCCCCATCCGTGATAGGGGACAATACCACGCACCCTGACATTCCTTCAGGTCGCTCTATTTTAGGAAGCATGGCAGAGCCTCGATCGGTGGGTGGCCACCCCCTGGATTCGAATTCTCTGGGCTAACTTCCTCTTTCGGGTGGTGCAGATGATCGCTCGACAGCGCAGCACCTTGATCGGGGGGCCCCTTCTTTTCTGGTGTAAGTGGTAGTTGGGGGAAGTAATTATGGCCTGATGGGAGCCCCTTTGTGGTCCTTGGGAGGCTCATCACCGTCCATGGAAGTGGTGACGTCTTTCGATCGCAGGACTCTTCATCCGAGGTGGGTGAGCTCAGGAAGGCAGAGCTCGACTTCGACCATGGTGTCTCGACCTCGAGGGGAGCCAGCATGGCGAAGGAGCGGGCAGAGGCGGAGCTCAACTTTAGCCACGGTGTCTCGATCTTGAGGGGAGCTAGCCTGGTGAAGGAGCAGGCAGAGGTGGAGCTCGACTTTAGCAATAGCATCTCGACCTCAAGGGGAGCCAGCCTGGCGAAGGAGCGGGCAAAGACGAAGCTCGACTTTAGCCACGATGACTCAACCTCGAGGGGTACTAGCCTGCCAAAGGAGCAGGCAGAGGCATCCCACGTGGCAGCTTCGTCTGATGTGTCACTCGATGGAGTCTGACATGGGTTCCACATCAGCGATCCCGCCACATTAGTACTAATATTGGACATGCAGAGCTTGAGCACACTATTGGCACACCTGATGAGCATTGTAATATTGCACAGGCTACTAATTTACTTGCAGTAACTGAGGAGCAACATACTGATATCGTAGATACTCCAGCCATGCAGATTCTTTCCAATACTAGCACTTTGATATTGTCAGATCCTCCTTCGATGCAGCCGACTTCGATCTTGATTTCTACTGGGTCTTCACCTTCTATACCTAGAGTTGCTAGACCACCCATTGCTACTAAGATTAGACTTAAATACCTTAGGCTTAAGTTTCCTAAGTTCAAACCATAGTATAGCATCTTAGAAATTGGCTCTTCTTCTTCTTCTAGTGAAGATGAGTCTAGCCCTACTTTTTAAGTTTAGATCTTTCTTTTGTTGCATGTGATACTGTTTTGTAGTGCATTGACACTTCTGTATTGTCTCACATCTTGTACTGACACTCTTTTATATATATATGTATGTGTTTTGGAAATCTTGTGTTATAATTGATGAGTGATATGAATATTTATGAATATTTATGGATGAATGATTTGAATTTTGTCAAAGGGGAGAAGTGCTTTTATCTCAAATATGTTCCCGCTAATGTATGTCATTATTATGTTTTGTTGATGACAAAAAGGGGGAGAAGTGCATGAAGTTGAGAAAAATGAGAAGAATTGCAATTAACATTGTTACATGAAAAAGGGGGAGCAATTATTGATTGAAAATTCTTTTGAATATAAAGTATTGAAGTAGTATTGAAAAGTTTTCCTAAATATAATTGTAGATCAATGAGAAAACTTTGGTTGATACATTATGATTTTGATACATTATGATTGGTATGTTAACCTTATTGCTCTGATACATGTTTCTAAGTGTTGATACTTTGCTTTGACACTAGTTTATTTCAACTCTGATACTATATCATGAGACTTCATCTGTTCCGATACATACTATTTTGAATATACATTGATACACGTGAATATCGGTACAAGTATGTTACTATATATGAAATTGTAAAGTATTTTTTAAAGCATGTCATGCCCGGTGTTTTGTCATCATCAAAAAGGGGGAGATTGTTGACCCATGGAATGATTTTGATGATTACAAAACATTGAAGCATATATTTATGACTAACCTATTCAATTATTCAAGAAGTTTTTGTAGGAAGCACTTGTCCATAAGTTATTTTATTTCCTACTTAGCTGAAGTTTATTCCAGTGCAATTGTATTAATTGATGAAGTGTATTGCATTAAAGATCTCAAAGTTGTAAAGCCCTAATTCTTATTCTTGTAATCTTGTAAAAAGACCTATAAATTAGTAAAAATGAGTTTGATTAGGTTAGATATCTTTTGTAACTTATTTTGAAGTTTCAGAAGACTTGTATTGGTTGGAGATTCAATTGGCTGAAATTTTGAAGAAGTTCTGCTCGACCTGACTCATGGATCAAGAGCCGACTCATGGAGCAAGAGCCGACTCCTGTTATGGCACAGCAAGGAGAGTTTCAAAGTTTTAGAAATTTGAGCCGACTCGAAGATATTGAGTCGACTCATCTAGAGTTTGTGTTTATCTTGACTAAGACTTTGAGCCGACTCGATGCAGAAGAGCCGACTCGTTCAAAGTTTGATTTTCTATTGTCTGAGACTTCGAGCCAACTCAACCATCTCGAGTCGACTCGAGTGTCGGGTTCAAACTTATAACGGCTAGTTCCAGAATTAAATTTTTGAATTCAAAGAAAGCTACAATGGCTCTATTTTGACTCCTTAGGCCCTACAATGGCTAGATCTATTTGAATACTAAAAAAGGAAGGTATTTATGATGGATTAAGAGAATTCTTTGATTAGTCATTGAAAATTAAAAGAGCATTCAAGTGAATTTCAAGTCTTTCACCAACCAACTTCAAATGAGCATTAAAGAGAGGATTCAAAGCTTCACCAACTCATCTTCAATCATTGAATCCAGTTTTTGAGGAAGTCAAGAAGCAGCTTTAAGAGCATTCAAGAACATCTAAGGCAAGGCTTCAATTTGAGCTTCATCAGCAACTACTAAACAACTTGGGTTTGTTATAAAGTTGCTAGTTTCTTTTTGAAATATCTTGTATCTTTTCCAAGATCAGCAAGGGGGCTATCTTTTGAGTGTTGAAAGGTTATTAGGTGAGCCTATTAAAACCTAAGTTGGGTTTCTTTGGTGAGCCCAGTGAAAAAACCAAAGTGGTGGAGACACCAAGATTAAAAGAAGACTTCAATTAAACCAGGTCAACACTAATTCCTTACGGATTGTAGATTGAGTTTCAGTCTTGTTAACTTTAAGTCTTGAGTCTTGAGTCATGAGTCCTAAAGTCTTGTTAAGTCTT
Organism: Areca catechu; assembly: GCA_021397845.1. Classification (NCBI taxonomy): domain Eukaryota; kingdom Viridiplantae; phylum Streptophyta; class Magnoliopsida; order Arecales; family Arecaceae; genus Areca; species Areca catechu. The sequence continues at coordinate 69,478,939 of CM038053.1, forward strand.
AAGTCTTGAGTCTTATTCCTAGTCTTGAGTCAAGAGTCATGAGCCCAAAGTCTTGTTAAGTCTTGAGTCTTGTTCCTAGTCTTGAGTCTTGAGTCAAATTTTATTCAAGTCCAAGTTGAGTTGTAATTTTCTTACATGAGTCAAGTCCAACCAAGGGAGCACACAATTGGACCAATGGATGGAGCGAAGCCACATCATATGAATCTTCCAAGTCAAGTCAAGGGCGCATTACATGTGAACCATTGGATGGGATGGAGCCTTGATTAAATCCACTTCACTAAGGCACCTCATCCAAGAAGATGGGCCCCATTTGCCACCTCATCTCCATGCCAACTAAGCCTGCCACATCAATGCCACATCACCCTCTATGCCACCTAGATTGGGAGGGAGGAATACTTCAAATTCAAATGGGGCGATGATGCGGGACTAATATGCATGCAATTCTTTTTGTATGTTTTATATGTGGGGTTAGGTGATTAATTCCCGAATTTCAGATCAAAATTAGTTGTAGGGAATTTTGTATGAATTTTTGAAGCCAAGCATGCAGATTAGAACCCAGAAAAGTACTAAAGAATGATCACCGGGGCTGAGAAGCCTCGGTTAGGGCAAGTTCTCCTACAAGAATAAGACTGGAGGTAGAGGGGGTGTACCTGACAATGTCTGAAGTGCCTGGTGAAGATCGCAGTGAAGAGATCTCTCGTTCCTCGATGGATGCGGCCTGGAAAACCGAGCCAAAGACCCGCGGATACCCGGCTTTCAACTCGGTGGTCCGATTGAGGCGTGGCTGGAGTCGTTGGATTCGTAGGAACTCGGGGACCTGCAAACGACCTGTCAGGGGTTAGAAAACTCAAAGGAGATCAAGAAAATAAAGGAAAATAGCAAAGGAAAGAATGTTTTGGAGGGGGCTGGAAGGATGGTTGGCAGCAGGAAGATGGTTGCAAACACCGGGAAGAAGAACTCTCAAACCCCTTTATGCACACAGCAGAGTAATCACACAAAGCAATAGAAGAACTCAAGGTTTATTTCATATCAAAAATCTCCCTTCATATAAGAGGCTAGGGTCCTTTAAATAGACCCTTAACCTTGGGCTCCAAGTAAGGGCACATTAGTCTTTACATAAGAATCCTTTTCCCTCTCAAACCCTAGCTAGAAAATAAGGAAACATTAGGTAGAAAAATTCTTAAAAATTCTCTTGACTTGGTCAACACTCAAAAAATGCCTAGGGAGGGCATGTTGGGCTTCTAGGAGCAGCAAGAGGCCGGCCCAAAGGGGCTCGGGTGCATGGGTTTGGGCCTCTGGAAGATGGGGTGGCCTGATAGCCATGTAGCAGGAATATTCCTGGTATCTTGCTTCTTTAGGATTTGGGCTTGGCACCTTGGCTTGATTTCATTGGGCTAGGATGCAGATAGACCTCTGGAATCATGGATGCCCTTATATATGAATATACATTGGCATCTGGAAGGAAATCTGGGCCTTTGGAGGGCATCAGCAAGAAATCAGGGTTTTCTGAATTTTCCTCCTAGGGTCTTCAAATCTTCATGCTGGGTTGGACTTGGGCTATACTTCCATGTCTTCAATCTAGTTGGACTTGGTCTTCACTTGTATGATATAGTCTTGACTCTTCAGTATGCTTGGACAGGACTCAAAAAAATAAAATTAGCTCAACATGAGCTGACTAGCATTGGACTGAACTAGCTCAACATGAGCTGACTAGTACAGAATTGAAATAACAACTCAAAAGAATCAAATAACAACTAAAATGGACTCAGATGGGCTAAGCCCTTATTACAGATGGACTCATAAATTATTGATCAATTCATAGAGGGTTGAAAAGTCTCTATCTTATTATGGTGCCTCCGGTGTCCCCACCAATTCTCCCGGGGTGGGAGGAACTCAACCCTGTCGAGTGAAGATCAGACTGGCTCACATATCTCTCGAGAAGGTCTGGGTTGAGGCATTGCAAGTCCTCTCGAGAAATCTATGAATCGTCTGACTCTGGCTGGCCTTGCCATCGGACCAGGAAGCATTGATAGTCATGGCCCCGGGTCATGATGGCTTGATCATCTAGGATACGCTCGATCTGTTCTTTTCTCTCAGGCCAATTTGTTAGTGGACACTCTAGGTTAGGGTCACTCATAATGAAAAGGAATAGGTCCAAAGGCCTCACTAGGTATCGCTGCCGGTTCCCTATACTCAACCAGGTCTGTAATATTGAAGGTAGAACTAATGCCCAAATCCGAAGGCAAGTCTAACACCTAGGCATTTGATCCAACCTTCTCTATCACTTTAAAAGGTCCGGCTCTACGAGCATGAAGCTTCTTTTAGGCCTAAGCCTAACCAAGATAGAATCCACTACATCAAATTCTTTGATGCATCTTCGGGAATTAGCCAGTTTGTTTAAAATTAGTGTAGGTGGTGAACATGCTGGGCACATGCAGACTCCTAACAAATGATTCAAAGGACTCATACTAACACCTAACAGACTTGACTATGCATTCCTATAGAAGGAAATCTTATTGAACTCTTTGGATCTAAACCTAACAGATTATAGGTTCCTTAGGTTTGATCCTAGCTTGACATGCACATGAAAATTTACAGTGAACTCCTAGCAAATTCCAAAGAGTATGCCAGAAGTAAGATGCAAACCTAACATGCGTGATGAATGCATGCAATATGCTAATCTCAGTTAAATGCAATCTAATAATCCTAGAAATGCTGGAGGTGTCAGGAAAGGGCAGAAAATAGGAAGTGGGTTCAGAAGTAGTTTGGTAGGGTAGGGAAAAAGGTTCAAAGTTAGTTGGATAAAGTTCGATATAAGAAGGCATGTCAGGGACTAATCCTAGACTAATGAGGCTAACCTTACGAGGTTGCGGTATATCTATGGGGTTTGCATAATGGAAGGATGGGTTATTAATCTCAGGGAAGAGGTCCTTAATGGGAACTATAGGAGGAGGCTCATCCTGAGGGTACTAATTCAAAGAGATCAAGTCCTTAACAAATTCTTCTGGTTCTTGTATTTTAGGACTATACTCTATAATTTGGCTCCCCTCTATGGTTTTCTCAGGTAAGGCTCTAGTAGCAGTACCTACGTTCTCTTCCTCTATTTGTTCTTCCACTATAGCTTTAGGTTGGATATGGTCAAGGTCAACTACCTCTAGGTTGGCTTCTACCTGGGTATCTATTGGGTCAGCTAATTCTAGGTCATCTAAAGGTGTCTCCTCTTCTCCCTCATACTCATCCACTAAGTTTGCATCAGCTTCATACACTTCTGCGTTAATGTAAGCCTTGTCAATCTCAGGAATAGTTGGAGAAGGTCGGCTAGGGAAAAATTGGCTAGGTCTTGGTTTCTGATTATGGACACTAATCCTAGTAGGTTCAGGTTGCCTAAGGGGTAGTGGCTCACTACTGGGCTCATATTTAGGGGTGCTAATCCTATGGGATTCAAGTTGACTAAGGGAAACCTAACTAGTACTAGATTGATACTTAGGGGTTATGGGTTCTCTGGGCTCATAGGACAAGGGTGCAGATCTATGGGTCATAGGATTTTGGGTCAGCTCTATGGTCAGGTTCTAAGGATGGATCATGGTATGGGGTCCTCCTAAGGTTGGGCTCCCTATATGGGTCAGGATATTGGGTTCTCCTAGGGTTGGACTCCCTATATGGGTCAGAATATTGGGTTCTCCTAGGGTTGGGCTCCCTCTATGGGTCAGAGTATTGGGTTCTCCTAGGATTGGATTCCCTATATGGGTCAGAGTATTGGGTTCTCCTAGGATTGGACTCCCTATATGGGTCAGAGTATTGGGTTCTCCTGGGTTCAGTATCATAATAAGGGTCATGGTAAGGGGTTCTTCTAGGTTCAGTATCATAATAAGGGTCATGGTAAGGGGTTCTTCTAAGTTTAGTATTATTGTATGGGTCAGGCTGAGGGGCTCTCCTAGGTTCAACCTCTCAGTATGGATCAGGATTTGGGTTCCTCCTAGGTTGAGGATTGTAGTACGGGTCAGGATAAGGGGCTCTCTTAGGTTCGACCTCATGGTATAGATCAGGGTTTGGGGTCCTCCTAGGTTGAGGGGACTCAGGATCTGGCTCAGACTGTGACCCATGGGTTCTTTGTATGGTCCCTACACGGCCTTCTAACTGGTCAAACCTATTGGCAGGATGGTCAATTCTATTATTGGTTTGGGTACCAGACTGAGTTAACTGGGCCATGGATTGGGTTAGTTGCTCAGTGAGTGCTTTTATTTGGGCTTGCAAATTTTCCATGGGTTCAGACATTTGTGAAGGAGGTGGGTGATATGAAACCCCTGATCTAGTGCTCATGCAAGACTCGATCAGACCGACTATAGCTAACTAGACCTAGATTCCAAACTAGATGCTCAATCAAGGTGGCAAACTAGCCTATAGTAACCCTGTACTCAGCCAAGCAGGTGTAAGGGGAGTGTTAGGTCCCTGATTGCTAATCCTAGACACCAATCAGAGATTGGCCAGGTAGGCGGACCAGCACACAAGCCCTTCAGGATTGAATCCCTAAACCACCATTCTAGACACTGAGCACAAAGCACGCATGGGTTAGCTTGACACAATGATCTGACACTTAGTCCGGACCCGACTAGTTGGTGTCCCTAGCCCACTAGGGCAAATTAAGTCTAGTAAATTTTAGGTTAAGGCTTGGGACCGAATGCAAGGGATGTGGTTTTGGGCTAAGGAGAGGTGATCAAATCCTCCCCCCATCTGATATAGCAAGAGTTTTGGGTATTTTTGGAGAATATGTAATTTTTTTTTATATTTTTTTAAATATAAGAAAACTTGCAAATCATGGCCTAATATGCTGGAAATATACTAAAATTAAAAGATATGAAAAAGATGCTAAACAAAACCCTAAAACTTCCAAACTTGTCTTGCTGAAAAAATAGAGCCAAAAATTTGCAGGCCATATTTTGGCTTGCAGAAGATTCACAAGATATAATAAAATCGGAAAAAATTCTTAAAATTACAGTGAATTATGATGAATCCAGAAAAATAAATTTCAGAATTTTTTGAGTTTTTATTAGGAAGAAATAATTAAAATAACAGAGTATATACGGACTAAAAAATTGTAGAAAATAAGCCCTAATCTAAGCTCTGATACCAAATGATGGGGGACTAATATGAATGCAATTCTTTTTGTATATTTTATATGTGGAGTTAGGTGGTTAATTCCCAAGTTTCAAGTCAAAATTAGTTGTAGGGAATTTTGTATGAATTCTTGAAGCCAAGCATGCAGATTAGAACCTAGAAAAGTACTAAAGAAGGATCGCCGGGGCTGAGAAGCATCGGTTAGGGCAAGTTCTCCCACAATAATAAGATTGGAGGTAGAGGGGGTGTACCTGACAACATCTAAAGTGCCTAGTGAAGATCGCAGTGAAGAGATCTCTCGTTCCTCGATGGATGCGGCCTGGAAAACCGAGCCAAAGACCCGCGGATACCCGGCTTTCAGCTCGGTGGTCCGATTGAGGCGTGGCTGGAGTCGTTGGATTCGTAGGAACTCGGGGACCTGCAAACGACCTGTCAGGGGTTAGCAAACTCAAAGGAGATCAAGAAAATAAAGGAAAATAACAAAGGGAAGAAAGTTTTGGAGGGGGCTGGAAGGATGGTTGGCAGTAGGAAGATGGTTGCAAACACCGGGAAGAAGAACTCTAAAACCCCTTTATGCACACAGCAGGGTAATCACACAAAGCAATAGAAGAACTCAAGGTTTATTTCATATCGAAAATCTCCCTTCATACAAGAGGCTAGGGTCCTTTAAATAGACCCTTAACCTTGGGCTCCAAGTAAGGGCACATTAGTCTTTACATAAGAATCCTTTTCCCTCTCAAACCTAGCTAGAAAATAAGGAAACATTAGGTAGAAAAATCCCTAAAAATTATCTTGATTTGGTCAACACTCCAAGGACACTTAGGGGGGCATGTTGGGCTTCTAGGAGCAGCAAGAGGCTGGCCCAAAGGGGCTCGGGTGCATGGGTTTGGGCCTCTGGAAGCTGGGGTGGCTTGGTAGCCATGTAGCAGGAATATTCCCTGGTATCTTGCTTCTTTAGGGCTTGGGCTTGGCACCTGGGCTTGATTTCTTTGGGATAGGATGCAGATGAACCTCTGGAATCATAAATGCCCTTATCTATGAATATACATTAGCATCTGGAAGGGAATCTGGGCATCTGGAGGGCATCTGCAAGAAATCAGGATTTTCTGAATTTTCCTCCTGGGATCTTCAAATCTTCAAGCTGGGTTGGACTTGGGCTATACTTCCATGTCTTCAATCTAGTTGGACTTGGTCTTCACTTGTCTGATATAGTCTTGAGTCTTCAGTATGCTTGGACAGGACTCAAAAAAATAAAATTAGCTCAACATGAGCTGACTAGCATTGGACTGAACTAGCTCAACATGAGCTGACTAGTACAGAACTGAAATAACAACTTAAAAGACTCAAATAACAACTAAAATGGACTCAGATGGGCTAAGCCCTTATTACAGATGGACTCATAAATTATTGATCAATTCATAGAGGGTTGAAAAGTCTCTATCTTATTCTGGTGCCTCCGGTGTCCCCACCAGGCGACCACCAAATTCTCCATGAATCAAGCTATATTTCAAATTCAAAAGGGGCGGCCACCAAATTCTCCATGGATCAAGCAACCTCCTACACTCATCATGGTTAAAGCCACTCCTTGTATCTTGCTTTCCCATATTTTCCTCCATGAAAATAGAAATTTCAAAATGCTTGGGAGGTCTATAAATACCTCTCCAAGTCCCCTTGTAAAGACTTATGCTTGAATGAATAAAAAAGTCTAGAGTTTCTTATCTTCCATTTGTGTTTGCAAATGACCTCCATGAAGGAGTGAGTGTGAGGCTCAACCAAGTTCCTTAATCACCAAATTTCGGCCAAGATTCCCCTCCATGGATGCCAACCGCAACTTCCAAAGGAGCCGGCCCCCTTCCACCTAAATCACCATAAACTTTCTACTCCCTCTTCTTCATTATGTTTTCCTCATATTACTATCCATCTTCTCCACGCCACTAATGGATGTTCTTGCAGGATTCTAAGGAGTATCCAGTCCAAGGTGAAGTTTTCCTTGCCTTCAACTCAGTAGTAGGAACCTCTACCTCCAAAAATGGTTTAGCCTGATCAGTCAATCACCAATCTTGAGGGTTATAGTAGTAATCCTAGTGCAAAGTCATTGGAAGCTCATTATTGGTACTCAAACCCTATCCTTCCCTCTTATGGTCTAAAATGATGAATAGGGTATAGTCCTAATCAGATGGTTCCTTTAGCCATGAAGGTCCTTGCTTTATTGCTTAATTCAGATTTGCACCACGGGATACATAAGCCTTCTAGTTTAGTCTTCTTTACTGCATCTAAATGACCCCCATTGTGACTGAAATATGATCATATGTTTAGAGTTTTAATTAGCTCAATTATTTTAGTCCTTCATGTCATATTTCTAATGAATGTACCGCATCATATTTGGTATCAGAGCATGGTTGCATGAGTAGCATATTCATGGTAGCAAGTATGTTTCTCTTTAAGTACTCGGATAGGGTGCTTCACCTAGGCCATCAGTCATAGGAGAGAAGTAGGGCTGCAAGACCCTTTCTTCCCATTCAATGGGGTCTCCTATGGCATGTAGGTGTACCATTGTGAATTGACCCATGAAGAAGAAAACAAAGAGAACACTCATTTAATACTTAGTTTCTGCATCCCATAATTTCAGTATATAGTCTGATAATTTAATTATTTCTACTTGTATAAAACTCAAAAAATTCTGATTATTATTTTGTTAGATTCATCACATTTGATACTATTTTTCAAAGTTTTCTCCTGATTTATTTTGATCTGTAGATTTTTCCACATCTATTTTTTTGCCTAAGATTAGTTCTGGCAGTCTAATTTCAGCATTGTTTAGTTAGATTGTGTTGTTGCATTCATTTTAAACTACTTAAGGGTGGCAATATCATAAGATAAGGAAAGGAGGTCATTACCTTTCCTTGGCCCAAAAATAACCAACCATATTTTGCATCGAACCCAAACCTTTTAATAAAATTGAGTAGCAACCTAATTAGAATTAGGGACACCAACAGGTCAAGCTCAATTAGTGTATTGAGACTAGTGTGAATCATTTTTTCATCTACTCCTAGAAATTGGTGTCTAAGGCTAGAGGTCCAAAGGCAAATGCCCTAAGTGGATTTGTGGTTCCTTAATTAGGTCCTCGTGAAAGCGGGGGGGCTTCCCACAATCCCATCTCTTACCTGTCTAGTTGAAAGGGTATTTGTAGTCTTGATCTATACTAAGTCAATTCATACTACATTGGACTTCTAGGTCTAGCAAACCTTAGAATGGGTCTTTGTATTGAATGACTACTAGATCAGGAACTCCATACCAGCATTCATAAGACCAACCAAGACCAACCAAGTTCTACCATGGACCCCAATCTAGAAGCTCTAATAAGAACTATAACTGAGTAGTTCAAGCAATTGAACAATAGGTTTGATCAAATGGAAGAGAGGATAGGAACTCTTAAAGAGACCCGTATGACCCCTACTGAGCCTCCATCACCTAGATTGCCACCCATCCATCCTAGAGTCCAACGCCTGTAACAAACTCCTGACCCACATCAAAGGAGACCACACAATAATTATGTTGACCAGGATGAGAGAGCCCTTAGAAACATTCATCTAGATGCACCCACATTTGATGGAAACTTGGATCCTAAGGTGTATATAGATTGGGAAAGTGATATGGATCAATACTTTGATTGGTACAAAATGTCAGAAGATAGAAAATTCAAGTTTGCCAAACTTAGATTGGTCCGTCAGGCTAGATTGTATTAGGATAATGTTGAGCGCATGAGTCGACAGAGAGGTGATATGCCTATAGCCACTTGAAGAGCTATGAAGGTGAAGCTTAGGGAGAAGTATTTACCCTTGTCCTATGAACAAAGACTCTTAAATCAATGGCAATGATTAAGTCAAAGAAATAAGATGGTGTTAGAATATATTGCCAAGTTTGACGAGTTCGTCATAAGATGCAATGTGGTTGAGTCTGAAGCAGCAACCTTGTCTAGGTTTAGAGCAGGTCTACACGAGAAAATTCAAAGAGAATTATTTTTGAGAGAGGTCCATGACCTGGACCAAGCCTACCAAGTCGCTAGGGACTGTGAGAGATTCCAAAGGAAACCTATATTTCGTCGACCCAAGCCCACTAGGATTAATCCTCCTGGAAATAGGTCAAGTCCAAGCCCAAGTCCATCCAATAGATTCAATCATGCAACTCCATTAGCTCGAAGAGAAGATAAAGGAAAGAGCCCTGAAGTTCAAAGAGAGGGAAATGTCCATTGTTTTAGGTGCCATAAGATAGGTCACTATGCAAGCTAATGTCCCACCAGAGCATTACATAGTGGAATTAGAAGAGGAAGTCACTGAACCCATAGAGAATTATGAGGAAGAAGCATATGAAGCAGGTGTGAACTTAGCTGATGTGTATGGAGGGGATGAAGAGATCATAGACTCATCAGAAATCCTAGGAGTTGTGAGATATATCTTGACCCAGGCCAAGGAGCAAGAAGATTGGCATTGGACCAGCATCCTACAAACCTTTATTAAGAAAGGAGAAAAGGTCTGCAAGATCATCTTAGATAGTAGAAGTTGTGTCAATGCCATATCGATCAGTACAATCAAGAACTTAGGATTGCCCACCATACCCCATCCCAACCCATATAAGGTATCCTGGATAGATTCGACCTCAATTCCCATCAAATTTAGATGCTAAGTCACAATCCAGATCTAATCATACCAAGAAAAGGTTTGGTATGATGTTCTTCCAGTGGGGGTTAGTAGCATCATATTAGGTCGACCATGGTTGTATGATCATGATGCTATACGCTATGGTCATTCTAATTCATGTTCTTTCACTCACAATGGAAAGAAGATTGTAATCAATTCCTCACCACCTAAGGACAATGTTAAGAGAGGATCAAGTCACCTGAGGGACAAAAAACAAAGAATAAACATGATCAATGCTAAGGAATTGGAGCAAGAGGTTAATGGTTGTTCACCTGTTTGGATTTTGACAACTAAGGAAGTTCAGGATCAACCCCATAAGGAACAGCCCCAGGAAGTGTTAAAGTTTCTAGAGAAGTTTCAAGACATATTTCTAGAAGACCTTCCTATTCACCTTCCACCCTTAAGAGATATTCAACATGCCATAGATCTTATCCCTTTACCCACACAAGCATGAATTTCTAAATCAGCTGAGTCATATGCACAACATATCAGGGATATACATAAAGAAATCAGCAAAAAAATCCAATTAAGCAATGAAACTTATAGGCATATGAAAAATTCACATAGGAGGGTCAAAGAATTCACTGAAGGAGATTATGTTATAATAAGGCTTAGACCAGAATGATTCCCACCAGGAACCATGAAAAAGTTGCATGCCCGCAGTGTAGGTCCGTTTAAAATTATAAAGAAAATAGGACCTAATGCATATGTGCTACACTTACCATCTGATTTAGGTATCAGCTCGACCTTCAATGTTTCAGACCTAGTAGAGTATAAGGAGCCAATAATGATATCTAGCGAGACTTTTGGGCCTAAGCCAATTATTGAGAGTGAGTCTATCCCTGAGTGTCCACCAACAATTCTACCAGAACAACGAGACAAGATTGAGCATATTCTGGATGACCAAGCTATCACCACCCAAAATAAAGGTTACCAATGCTGTTTAGTTCATTGGCAAGGTCGACCGAAATCTGAAGACTCGTGGATCACTCGAGAGGATCTATAAAGAATCAACCCAGACTTATTAAAATACTACCAAAGTAAAGCAGACCCCTACTCGACAGGGTCAAGTTCTTCCCATCCCGGGAGAATTGGTGCAGACAGCAAGATTAAAAGAAGACTTTAATTAAACCAGGTCAACACCAACTCCTTATGAATTGTAGATTGAGTTTCAGTCTTGTTAACTTGAAGTATTGAGTCTTGAGTCATGAGTCCTAAAGTCTTGTTAAGTCTTAAGTCTTGAGTCTTATTCCTAGTCTTGAGCCATGAGTCATGAGCCCAAAGTCTTGTTAAGTCTTGAGTCTTGTTCCTAGTCTTGAGTCTTGAGTCAAATTTTATTCAAGCCCAAGTTGAGTTGTAATTTTCTTAAAGAGCATGAGTCAAGTCCAACTAAGGGAGCACACAATTGGACCAATGGGTGGAGCAAAGCCACATCATATGAATCTTCCAAGTCAAGTCAAGGGCGCATTACATGTGAACCATTGGATGGGATGGAGCCTTGATTAAATCCACTTCACTAAGGCGCCTCATCCTAGAAGATGGGCCCCATTTGCCACCTCATCTCCATGCCAACTAAGCCTGCCACATCATTGCCACATCACCCTCTATGCCACCTAGATTGGGAGGGAGGAACACTTCAAATTCAAATTGGGCGACCACCAAATTCTCCATGATTCAATCTATATTTCAAATTCAAAAGGGGCGGCCACCAAATTCTCCATGGATCAAGCAACCTCCTACACTCATCATGGTTAAAGCCACTCCTTGTATCTTGCTTTCCCATATTTTCCTCCATGAAAATAGAAATTTCAAAATGCTTGGGAGGTCTATAAATACCTCTCCAAGTCCCCTTGTAAAGACTTATGCTTGAATGAATAAAAAAGTCTAGAGTTTCTTATCTTCCATTTGTGTTTGCAAATGACCTCCATGAGGGAGTGAGTGTGAGACTCAACCAAGTTCCTTAATCACCAAATTTTGGCCAAGATTTCCATCCATGGATGCCAACCACAACTTCCAAAGGAGCCGGCCCTCTTCCACCTAAATCACCATAAACTTTCTACTCCCTCTTCTCCATTATGTTTTCCTTATATTACTATCCATCTTCTCCATGCCACTAATGGATGTTCTTGCAGGATCCTAAGGAGTATCCAGTCCAAGATGAAGTCCTCCTTGCCTTCAACTCAGTAGCAGGAACCACTACTTTAGCTTGATCAATCAGTCACTAATCTTGAGGGTTGTAGTAGTGATCCTAGTGCAAAGTCATTGGAAGCTCATTATTGGTACTCAAACCCTATCCTTCCCTTTTATGGTCTAAAATGATGAATAGGGTATAGTCCTAATCAGATGGTTCCTTTAGCCATGAAGGTCCTTGCTTTATTGCTTAATTCAGATTTGCACCACGGGATACATAAGCCTTCTAGTTTAGTCTTCTTTAGTGCATCTAAATGACCCCCATCTTGACTGAAATCTGATCATATGTTTAGAGTTTTAATTATCTCAATTATTTTAGTCCATCATGTCATATTTCTCATGAATGTACCGCATCATAAAGGGTACTTGGGTTTCTTTGGTGAGCCTGGTTTAAAAATCAAAGGGTGTTGGGTTTGGATTGTGATCCCAGTAAAACAATCCTATTGTATTCTTGTTAGAATATAGTGGAAATCCCAAGTGGTGCTAGGGTAGTGGACGTAGGAGCGGGTTGCTCCGAACCACTCTAATTTCTGTGTGTTTGTGATTGTGTTTGCTGGACTCCTTTGTGATTGTTAATTTACTTCCTTCCATTGCATAATCTGTCACAACACTAACACTAAAAGATTTTTAAGTGCACGTACTAGCAAGTTTTTTATTATCCCAATTCACCTCCCCTCTTGGAAAGCCACCTAGGCAACATCTATGAATTTATTCAAATAAATGGCATGGAGAAATCCTAGAGGAAACCTAGTTGGGCTAGGTAAAGGTGTCAAGCTTTGACCAAAATTAGTTAGGAATTAAAACTAATTTGGTTATAACTAATTTAACCAACTTAGACTCCATCAAATTAGGTCACAATTATACTTAATTAAATATCAAATAAGTTTAAAATTAACTAAGCCCAAGCTCGAATCAAACTGTAATTAGAAATCCTTAGCAATTAGGTCATCAAATAACCTAATCGAATAAATTCTAATTGAATCAAATTCAATTAGACTTGACCTAAATCTCTTCACTCAATCAAATTACGACAATTAATAATCTAATTATTAATTAATCCTTTTATAATTAATTAATAATTAATTTTTTTATTAATTTATAATATTTATATAAGATTAATTATTCATCATATTTATAATTTTATCACTAACCAAATATTAATCGTTAATCAGCCATCATGCCAAATCTTATGTTTGTCACCCTCCTACATTTCTCTTTGGATTAGAATAATATGGTTTTAATTTAGTTAAATTTAGAATTCAAATTAATAAAATTTTAGTTGGATTGAAACTCCTAGTCTTATCCTAATCCCTATATATCTTAATCCTCTTATCTTTATCCAAACTCCATGCCACATTTTTATTTTATTTTTTTGGGGTTTGTGACAATTGTAAATCTTTTTATCATGATTTTGAGAGAAAGCCATCAAGAAAAGTTAGATAAGTGGGTTGGCATGAAACATAGTGAGCGTGAGGGGTTCTTTGGTGCTAGGATTTTTAAGGGAGGGTCCAGTAAGTTTCAAAGAAGAATAATCAATCATCCTTCAACCTTCACATGGAGTTAGCACTCCAAGAAAGCTGATTGAGTTCGAGGCTTCATATGGACTAGCTATAGAGGCTGAACATCTCGTGCAACTATGAAGAAACCTGAAAATCCTTTTCCATGTGCCATCAATAATGGTGATCAATGACCCACAATCAGCTATGAGATTCAATCTTATCAGTTTGCATATTAGATCTACAACATGCATCAATTAGGTTGATGCATGCTAATTTTATTTTCTACATTACCTATCATGTCTATATCCTTTGATAGGACTTTTAGATTTGATCTTATACTTGTATTTTTGATTAAAAATAGTTTAATCTGATTATATTTTTATTATAAAAAAATTAAAATACATGCAAGAAACCCTACCTAATTTCTAATCGGAGGATAATTAAGCTCGAAGAAAATCTCTAAAGAGCAATTGGCCATAAAACTTATAGAACCCATTCAAGCAAAGCTAGTATATATAGTTTCTCCTCCTCCTTATAAGTTGAGTAGAATCTCCCATCCTTCTAAAAGATACTTAGGTATGCTTACGGAGGATGTAAATGAAATGTTCCTTGTGGAAGATAAGGAATATAGAGATGATCCCAAAAATCTTTAATGAGGAGATGTCAGACATCATTCCAAAAAATGGTAAAATGCCATGAAGTCAAATTTCATGTGCTCCAACCAAGTATGGACCTTAATAGATCCACTAGAAGGTATAGTACTTAATGGATGCAATGGATTTATAAAAGAAAAATAGATGGAGATTTATAAGTCAAGGCTTAGGTACAAGGTTATAATCAGTGCTAAGGCATTAACTATCAGAAAACCTTTTCACCTATGACCATGCTAAAATCTATACTAATTTCTATAGTAGTTCACCATGATGAGATCTAGCAGATGGATAGTGATAGAGATCATAAGGTCTACAAATTGCAAAAGGTCTATGTAAATAGACTAATGCACATAGCTTAGAGTTGGAATACTCATTTCTTTGACATGATCAAATTATTTGATTTTGCCAAGAACGAGAAGAGGAACCATGTGTTTATAAAAGATCAATTAGAGTATGTAAATTTTCCTATTAGGAATGTATTTCCTATGTTGACCTAAGTTAGGTTATGATTATCTAGATAATTTTTTAATAAAGATCTTTGAAAAGCATCCTACATTTGAGAATGTAGGTCTATGAGATAACTCTAGAAGGATACTAAGCCTATCACAAAATTTGTACATTAAGAAAGTGCTGAAGAAGTTTAGCATGAAAATTCAATAGGAGATTTCACTCCTTAAGCATGGAATTAATCTCTCTAACAAAATATACCCAATATATTTGAAGAGATTTTGTATATAAGCTACATCCTTTTGATCTTTGGCCATAGGAATCATTATATAAACCATGCCATATACGTGACTTGACTTTTGCTATGAGTGTGATGAGCAAATGTCAGTAGATCTAAGCTCTGAGTACTAGATAACTATGAAAATATTCTTTAATACTTCAGAAGTACTAAAGATATGTCTTAGATCTTTAGAGTGAGAAAATTAAGGGAACAAGAATACATACGAACTACATATCATATGATGATGTTAGAAGGTCTGTATCAAGATGTGTTATTGTACAATGATGGTTTGAAAGAGTTTCAAAAAATTGATCATGGTTTGACTAGAAAGGCTAACTACATCATCGCTTCCATGGGTGCAAAGATGTATTTTGGTTTAAAGATTATTATAGAAAATAGTGAAATGTCATTAGATAACATAACACTTTACTATAACAATAATGATGCCATAGCTCTAGCCAAGGAACCAAGTTCTTATCAAAAGTCCGAACAGATAATGCGATGATTTTATTTGTGACTACCTTATTAAAGTATATAAAGTAATCTTCACATGAGATATGGCAGACCCACTAGCTTAATAGGATTTAGCAAGTAGAAGACTAAAGCATATCTTGAGAAGATGGGGCTGAAGTGTATAGATGATTTGCTTTAGTGCAAGTGAATGATTTTTAGATGTATTCCCTAAAAGCTAATCTAGTAGACATTTTATTTCTAGGATATAATTTTATATTTAATATTTTAAATTAGATTATTTTATTTATACATATTGTATATGTGTCCATGTATTATCCAAGGAGTTAATGGATAATGACACATATTCTTAAGAGTTGAAAATTTGAAATATGTGTCATTATAGATTAACTTCTAAATTGCTCCTAATTGTAAAATTATCATAGGGATGGTGATTGACTAATTAGATCAGTGTACAGATCACTTCCCTTAAGGTAGATGAGTCTTGAGTCTATAATATGGGGATACTGGAGCGAGAATGCAGGTAGTTATTAGAGAACAATGGTACTAAGCATGACCAACACAAAAGTCACATGGATGTCTACTCACTCATCAATAATTATCTCGATGTTGTAGTTGTATAAACAGTTCTTTAACCTGCGATACCTCAACCACTCATAATGGGATTGCTATAATTAATAATACATAAACATGGTCCCTAGCCATCGGGTCCTTATAGTGTTCATTGGCTATAATATGTTCATTGTAGAAGTAGAGAGTGTACTTATAAAAAATCTATTGACCTTAATAGTTAAGGAATAGTCTTATGTGATTTAAGAAGCTAAATTCTTGAGACTATGGCCATGGCAATGTGAATGATGGAAAGAGTTTTCATAAGTTTTCTTAATTTGGACTTAAGCAATTGACTCTTACATATGACAGATGCTTAGAATTTGACAAGAGCGAGTGAACTCGGCATCGGGCACTTCAGAGCTTTTGAGGTTTACAACCCTAGAAATCCTAAGTAGATATTGATCCGAGAGCTAAGTCCTACATGGTTTCTCAATCCCGAGGTCCTCTTCTTATCATGTTTAGGGACTTCTTTCTAGTTTGAAGTTCTTATTTTTATAGAACCCTAAATCTACTCTTGCTTATCTTCGGGAATCCTTAACCTCATTTTAAAAAATAAAACCTAAAGAAATCACAAAGAAAAAAATCACATGCATCATCCTAGCATATAGCTAGATTGCCTACCTCATCCCCAGTGCCTCCCTACCATGACCTATCTTCGTGGGAGGGGGCAATCGAACTAGCAATTGGTGCAACTCTAAGAACCTTACCTTGCATGAAAGCTAGAGCCACCACATTTGGAACATGCAAGGGATGGTCCTTTGACATTCTCGATGTTGTCCTAGGCCTCCTCGCTATCTCTTGGTCGGCGATGGCATGGGTTGTTGTGTCAACCCCATGTAAAGGGGGTCTACACTTGTGCTTCACACCAAACAGGCATCAAGTTCTATCTACACTAATTGACCTGTGGGGTCTTGGGAATTATTCTGGTAATAGTATTTACTAGGCTACCAGTGGGATGGTTGTCCATAGGTGGTTCTATGGCAAGCTGGGACTGATGACCAGGGGCTTCAACATCCTTGGGTTGATGGACATAGGTCCACAAGTAACCTCGACAAACCAAGGCTTTGAACTCCTTCAGGGCGAAGCAGTCCTTCGTGTCATGCCCATGCCCCAAATAAAAATGGCAATACTTTGAGAGGTCCTTGGTCTTTTTGCTCATCTTCCTGGGTCAGCGAACAATATCCTGATTCTTTAACTCCATCAGGATCTGTGTTCAGGAAGCAATCGGTAGCATAAATTCTTCACATCGATGGTGAGGGCTTCTAGATCAGTGATGTGGGCTCCTGGAGTGACAGTAGGGTTGAGCTTCACCGCTCCACTTCTTGGACTAACGAGGAGGGATGGAGAAATGCGTATGCTCTCCTCTTTCCCTTCTCTTCTCCACCATACCTTCTTCGGCATTGATATACTTCTCGGAGTATGATAGGAGCTCCCAAGGATTGTGAGGGAATCTCTTAGAGAGGGAGTGGTAAAAGCCTCCTACTCTGAGCCCCCTCATGAGGACTAAAATCATGACCACTAGTTCCAAGCCATGGACTTCTAGCATGGCCGCCCTGAAGTGATCCATAAAGCTCTTGAGAGTCACCCCTTCCTCTTATTAGATGGAAAAGAGGAAGTTAGAGTTCTTCCCATGTCTTTGATTGCTTTGAAACTAAGTGATGAGCTTTTGGCTGAACTCCTCAAAGGAGTTGATGGAGTCTGGTGCAAGCTCGGGCTATATCTCTAAAGGTGGCAAGAAAGGATTTGTACATCAAGGATATCAGAAACCTCTTGCAGCATCTGAGAGCCTTGAATTTCTCTAAGTGTTCACAAGGATCGGTGGAGCCATCATAGGCCTCCATGAGCAGTGCCTTGAAGAGATGAGGGATGGGCTTTTCCATGATTGCTCGGGAGAAGGGTGGCCGCATTATGAAGAGTAGCTCACCCACTAACTATGTTTGTTGGCATCAGAGAGCCTCTAGGTAACCGTCTACTTTATGAAGCTTTCAGTCCAGCTCATCCTACTTTTGGGCTCATCTTTTCGATCGTCGGTAGGATGATCCTTCCATCAAGGAATCTAGCAAAGAATAGGAAGATGAAGAAAGTGAGATGGGAGAGTTGTGTTCAGCCATCACGACTCCTACGTCGATGGCCTACCCGATGATGGGAATGGTCTGCATGTGATGCCCCCCAAGTGCTTGATGGGTGAAGTTGAAAAGCCCACTCAAGGCACTAGCTGGTAGTAGGGCTTCTAGGAGAGCTTCTATTTTGGTGGGTGATAATTATATTATATACATATATAAAAATATTAATTTAATAATTAAACTATTTTTATTTATATCAAATTGATAGTTTATATATCATTTGTATGAAAGAAGATCATTATTATGAAGAGCTCGATTTTTGGAATCCAACAACACAAATAACAAGTGAATCGGATCCAAAATGGGCCTAGAATCAATTTTTGAAGATTTAATTCAAGAAATGCATGGTTATTGAAGCAAACCAGTTGAATGGTCTATAGGAGGCTTGGCGATCCATAGCTTCCATGGCTATTAGTCCATAGCTTTAATTTCCATATCTTCCGGGTAGACATGACACGTTGCTAGACGTCAATCTTGTCTTGTGGGTTGATCAAATTAAATGGTTTAATTGGATCACTAATTAGGAGGAGTCCTAATTGACTGACTCGAGTTAGCTCGATTTGACCTAAATCGATTAGAATGAGTTCTGATCAGATTAGGTCAACTTGCACTCGGACCCACTGCTGGCTAAGTATGGAACCCAATGGGTCACACACTTAGGACAGATAATCAAGGATTTAATTTGGAATTAAATCTCGTTTGCAGATGAACACACTAGCATGTGTTGCAAACCATGACTTCTACTTGAATCGGATTCGAGTTAGGGTTCCGATTTGGTCTTTTTTAGATCCAAATTCATTCCGGTTTGAATCTAATTGAAGATTTAAAACGTTGGGCTAACAATAGGCTAGCAATTGGGCTAACCTAAGAGGCTAAACCCCTTTCCCACATCGCCTAAAACCCCTCCCCCTCTCTTCCCACGCGCGCGCGCAAGGAGAAGAGTCCACACGCGCGTGGACTCTCTCCAAATCACGTTTTTGCGTGAAAAGAAAGAAGGGAACAGCGTCTTTTGGCTGATGAGGCGTGGATCAGAGTCCACCTAGGCGTGGACTCTTCAAAATGGGAATTACGGTGAAAAGAAAGAAAAAAAAACTCCGAAGGGGCGCGACTCTTTTTTCTCTGCGCGCGCCCTTCTGAGTTTTTCTCGATCCCTCTTCGCGTCTGTCCATCCCAAAGGCTGTGAGATTAATCCCAAAGGCCGTGAGATTAATCCCAAGGGCCATGAGATTAAGAGAGAAGACGTGAGAAGGGAGAGAGGGGCGTGAGAGGATTTTTCAGAAGGAGAAGGGGCCTCTCTGTCGCCTATTTAAGAAGAAGGCTTCACCGTAAAAATCTATTCCAGATTTTCTACGGCGAAGCCTTGCTTCTCTTTCCTTCTCCCTCTCCAGAAGACTGTTTCCCCCTCCTCTCTTTCTTCTTTGATTCCTTTACAGAGCCCAGGCTCTGTCGAATCTCAGAACAGAAGGAGAGTCAGAGAGAGAAACTCTCCGACGGTAAAGGAAGAAGGCGCCTCTTTTCTTCTTTCTTACATTAAGACAACTTTGTCTTAATCTTCTTCTCCCTCCAAGACAAGCCTTGTCTCATTTTAGGACAAGGGCTTATTCTTAAGACAAGAGTGTCTTAAGAGGCCAGAACTGCCAAAACTGGGAGAAGGGTAAGAGAGAAAGTTTTAGTCCCTGTTTGGCTAAAGGTGTCCTAGCCAATAGCCCATATATCAAGTTCTTGGGGTAGAACTTGATTGGAAGGAACCCAAATTGAGGAGTCACTGTCTTGATCATCTGCCCGTGTGGATCACCATCGGAGGGCGGACAAGTTGACGCCTGGTGTGTTCAAAAGGTTACTCCATTTGGAGTTTATTTCTACATCAGATTGGATATAGCGATCTGAGGTTAGTATCTAAACTGTGTTTAAATTTGGACATGCATGTAGTCATAAGTTTTAATTGCTAATAAGGAGATTTTGGGATTAGGGTTCGGACCTGATTTCATAAAGTTTTTGAAATCCACACTTCCGCACTGGTCACCGAACCCAACAATTTTATCCTAGCCTGATTTAAGAGTTCTATGGTACTTTGGCCAAAGGAGCAGATGGATGGATTGCTGAGGTCCGAGGGATAGCGATTATGCTCACTGTAGAGGTATTATGCAGGACTTGGGAGATCCCTATGAGAGGCACCGTAGTTGACTCATTAGTAAACAGGATGAGTGGATTCTGATGTATTTTTAAGATAAATGATCTCAGAGAGGGAGCCACAGTGGTAGCCTCCAGACTCTCACTGGAGATGAGATTGCTCCATCACATCATCACTTGGATACTTCTGCCGAAGACCGGATGCTTTGATTTCATCATAGAGAGAGAGTTGTTGGTCATGGTATCTTTGATCCAATGGACTCTAGTTTGCCTCCTAGTTATTATGGTACACCAAATGACCGAGGTCGCTACGAGCA
Source organism: Areca catechu (assembly GCA_021397845.1). NCBI lineage: Eukaryota > Viridiplantae > Streptophyta > Magnoliopsida > Arecales > Arecaceae > Areca > Areca catechu. The sequence goes on from CM038053.1 coordinate 69,499,473, forward strand.
GGAGGCTATGCTTGTCATACGGCATGGGTTTGACCATCCTATTCCGAGCTTATGGAGTTGTCATAGATGAAGAGCATTTCAGGCAGTTACTTCACACAAACATCTACGATGAGAGATCATTACATAGGATGGGATATCATCTACATAGAGGACAGTGGAGACGAAGAGTATCTGGACAGACCACTGATGCAGATGATGACGACATTGCTGAGGAGGAGCAGATTTATAGAGATAAGGCCGGGCCATCTAAGCCATCGAGAGACATTCCTAATACTCAGCCCACGCCACAGTTTCCCTGTGGATCACCTATGAATGAAGCACTAAATTCAAACCCCTTTTACCATGTAAATATTCTATCTTAAATTCTATCATTTTGGCTTAGTTAAGGTTAGCCCTTTTTACTAACTATAATTAGGGTTTTGTTTATTTCACATTTTAAGCTAAACCCTTTTTACTATATTGAGTCAAAATCCTAATTAAGTTAAACCCTATTTACCCAATTGGGATTTTAATGGTCCAATTTTGATTAGCCCTTTTTACCAACTTTAATTGGATTTTTATTTGCAAGCCTAATTAAGTATGGTTGGTTATTTAGTTGGTTAAACCATGTGATTAGTTATTGAGTCCATATAATTAGTTAAGTCATGTGATTAGTTGAGTTTTGTAATACAAGAGGGGACTCAAGTCAACATCCCGTGTGCACTCAAGTCAAGGCCCATGTGACCCCATGTGCCAACCAAGTCAGCTTGTTCTTGGCACCACATGGCATCCCATTCTTGGCACCACCTTTTCAAGATTTTGGACATCACCTGCTACATCATCAGGGGACATCAACATATGTCATGTTTGGATATGTTATGCCATTTCATTTCGAGACAACATCACATACCATGTCACCTTATTGACCGGCCCATGAGAGAAGCAATTAGTGCCCACATGAGAAGAGATTTCATGCCACTTGGTTTTAAGATAAGTAACTAAAAAGGACTCTTCTTAATTAGCGCCATTTCCTTCAAGGAAGTTCATGCCAAAAACCAAGTGTCGACCAAGCTTTCTAGTCTTTTCCTTTACGCCATCTTCCAAAGAGTTTCAAGCCAAAATTATTCATTCAAAGCATTGGAAGTCCAAGGGTTTCTACTTCAAGCATTTTAGTCAAAAAGGTTCCAAGCTGCTCAAGATCTAGGAACTCAAGAATCTCACCAAAACTCTTGATCTTCTTCTATCCAGATTGGAGAGTCCACTTGCCTGCAAGAGTTCCCATCATCTAGACTCTAGAGTCCAGCAATCAAGGCCAAGCAATGGAGACATCTTGACTCTACATCATGACAACTCACCTTATCTCATCTTGGTGCCCAAATGAGATGAGAGCCCCATGATTTTGCCCACCTTGGAGAGAGGTCTAGATCAACACAGAGACAAGAGTCCAGGATGCCCAGAGCAAGGATTCCAGGAGTTGTAGTCCAAGAAAAAACAAGTCTAGTCTTTGTATCCCTTACACCACTGGTTGAGGGTCTATAAATATCCCATCAACCCCCGTTGCATTATTTATAATTTATTCATCAATAAAGAAGTTATTCTATCCAATTTCTTTGCTGTGTGCATTGCAGGGTATGAGGCCCTTTCCTTTATTCTACGGAACATCATGGGGTGTAAGGCCCTACCTATCTAGCCGACAAGAAATCCTAGCCACCACTTCTAACATTTTCCTTCCATTCTTTTTCCTTCCTTTGCTACTTTCTAACTTGAGTTTTCTTTGTTGAGTGTTTGCAGGTGATCTGGAATCAAAGTCAGGTGTTCTTGCCTCGAAACCAGCATTGCGAGAGATTGGAGCCCGAGGATCAAGATCTTGAAGCCCTGCCATAGAATCTTGAGAGTCCAGTCAAATCTGCATCGGAGAGACAATTCTTTGTTGGTAACACTTAAAACCTCTTCCCTTCTCTTTGATCTTTGAATAGTTGAAAGTAGACCCTAGTTTATGGTGGTTTCTTAGCCACCAAATCTTGATTTTCTTGCTTACTTGTTAGGTTTACTTGTGGGTAGTTAATTAGAATTAGTTTACTTTATTGTTACCTTTAAGTCTTCTTAAAAATCTGAAAAAAATATAAAAAATTAATATCTATTTTTCTTTGATAATTAGGACTTATTAACAGTAATTTAGTTTTAATTATTGTCCCACATCAACTGAAAATATTTCTGTACTGCTGGTTTAGTATTTGAACCTATGGGGTCACACACCAAGGATTCTTCTTGCTTTGTTGGCATACAAATGATAGGGAATCATTCCAGACTATTTTTACAAGAGTTGTCAAAATTGCTCAAGCCAGATCATTTGGATGAATCGACTCAAGTTATTCAAGTCGACTCGTCTGATGGATTGCTGAAATTCTTGAATGCTTCATTAATGCTTGCAATTGTAGTGGGCTTTAATTGTGGACATTTTGAGGTCTTTATTCTTACTGTGCTGAATCCCAAGGGGCTTATAACTTCCCTGAATTCCAAGGGACTCAAACTCCCCTTTTAATTTGTTCATATCTGAATCTCGAACATTGAACGTTCATTTTTGGTTTTATATTTCTATTCTGAGTTCTGCTGGAAGAACAGAGAAGAAGATCAAGAGACTGCCATTTTCTCATGGTTAGAGCTCACACTTGATCTTTAAGAGACTATCAAAGAGGGGGTTTGAATTTTGGGAGGGATTTTTGTGTGCTACCTTCTGTTGAAGGTTTGGGATAGAGAGTTGGGAAGGGTTCTCAAGAGTCCTTATTCTAGCATCATTTCAGCAATAGGTTCTTTAAAGAGTTGAAGACAGAATCCGCGACTCTTCAAGGAGTTGAAGAAGGAGTCCTTACTGCCGACACTATTCTCGGAGAGGCTAGCACCTCGAAGGAAGGAGAAGAAACTGTGCTACACGATGTGAACAACCCATAGAGGCGGTGCACTGCATCGCTCACAAAGCCCGATCTTCTTCCTTGTAGGTAGACCCGAAGCTCTTCCCATAGATTGCTGCAGTCCCAGGTGATCGTCATTGAGGTACGGCTTTAGATTATACATTTCACATGTTATAATTTGCTGCATCATTGTGTGATACCTAGAATGGTTCTGTATTTCATACAATGCCTGTATGATTTCATATTTACATTGCTCTAGATGCATCAAGATCTGCATAAGGAACCTGTGTTAAGTAGATTAACATACATAGTTAATTGGTTTATCTTCTTCGGCCGCATCATGTCATTTAAAATGATTTTGAATTGCATGTCTCGGGGCGTGCCATGCACAGTGCCCTTTCCCTTAGTTCCTCGATAGTGGTATCAGAGCATCCAGGTTGGATGCACATCTAGTTTAATGTTTTTTATATGAAATCAGATTTTTTTTCTTTCATAAAATACTTGGATTAAGGTGGATTCACCACGGTCGTTTGGTCATAGGAGAGAAGCATGGTTTAAAGACCATCTCTTTCCATTCTAAGGGGTTCTTCGATGACGTGTAGGGGTGCCACTGCATCATGACCTTATAAAGAAGAAAGTGAAAAAATTTGATGGATTAAAATGGTTTTAATATATGGTTAATAGATCATAACTATGTTTAGATCATATCTAAAAGATATTTGATCTGAAACTTTGAAAAATTCAAGTGAAAATGATTGAAATTTGAAGTTATTATTTCTGGAAGAGCTGACTCGACCAGAAATCTATGTTCTGGAAGAGCTGACTCGAGTAGAAGAGCTGACTCGAGTAGAAATCTGTATTCTGAAAGAGTTGACTCGAGCAGAAGAGCTGACTCGACCAGAAATCTATGTTCTGGAAGAGCTAACTCGAGCAGAAGAGCTGACTCGACCAGAAAACTATGAAACAATGTATTTTGGAAGAGCTGACTCAAGAAAAAGAGCTGACTCGACCAAAAAACTATGAAACAGTAATTTTAAGCTTCAGATTTTTTTAAAAAATTATTTCACTTGATTTTGAAAATGTTTCAATTTATGTGATACACTTAATTGGGATTTAAGTTGTATATTTTTAAGATTTAGGATATGATTCTAATCTTAAGTCATGATTGATAAGCCATGGGTTGATTAGGTTAGCTAGAATTGGGTCTTTAAATGGGTTAGACCTAGGTTTAGATGAATGGATTAAATAGAGAAAAGACTAATCAAAAATTGAATTAGGTCTCTCCTCTATAGATCTCTCTAACAGTTAGTTAGATCAGTCCATACATCTAAATGGACTTGATTCATGGCTTCATGGTGAGCCTGGATCTTGTAGTTAGTCTGATTGAGTCTGGTAAACCACTTATTGTCTAAGATATGTTTGACAGTTATGATCAAGGTTCTTTGGGGCTAACTCTTACCTGGCCAACTCATGGTTGGTGTCTAAGGCAAGAGGCTTACTTGGCTTAACCCATCCCTTGATCTTACTTACCTGGCTAATATGGTGAATCAGATCAAATTAGATTATCTATTGATTTGAGTTGACCCATGTCAACTAAGGTTAATCAATTTGACTAGTTTATTGGTGCCCATGGACCAAATTGATCTAGAAATCCTCTAAGTATTTGGGGAGAGTTTTCTTAATCAAGGTCCTTTTCTTCTTTTCAAATGTCACAAAATTTAAATCCTCTAAATTATTAGGTCCATAAAAGGACTAAGTTATGTGATAGCCTGAGTCTTAGCCTCCCATTAAGTTGGATTGGCAATGAGTCCATAAGCTGGGTGATCATCGGCAGTTCCAAAGAACGGGTGGTCATCAGGCGAGTGGGATTGCCATTTCAATATATGATGGCTCAGTGCGACTATCTTAATATGTGGTCAGGTGGGCCGACCAAAGTCAGGCTTGATCATGGGTTAGTTAGAAGCATTGAATTTGATCATGTTAATGGTTGGGCCTAACCAAGACCTTCAATAGGAGGCCCAAAGGCCGATTATGAGGACCCCTAGGGCAAAATAAAAACTAGGAATTGCTTGGAGAAGCAATTGGTATTGTACCTACCTTTAGATGCATCTGGGTTGGCCGACCAAAGTCGGGCTTATATGTAGTCTATTGGATCCTAATACCTGCTAAAAGATAAATGTTATTCTTCGGATTGGAGTGTAGAGGCTACCAATCTGAATAAAATAGTGAAAGAAACCTTTAGACTAAAATCCATGTCTTTAGGATTTTTTAAATAACTCATATACAGATAGGTCTTGTTCTCCTTTTTCAGATAATGTCGACCATTTTATCGCTCTGATCATTATTAGATAATAACAAACTTTCTGGACCCAACTTCGATAGCTGGTATCAAAAACTCAAGATTGTCTTGGAGTGCGAGCGGATCCTCTATGTGATAACGGATCTAGCACCTGAAATTCCAGCCCCCAATGCTCGTGGCACTATCAGGGACACTTACCAGAAGTGGATCTCTGACTGCACCATGGTGCATTGTATAATGTTGGCTGTGATGAATGATAAGTTCAGTCACAAGTTCAAGGAGGCCCAGCTATAGGAGATTCTTCAAAAGTAGAAGAAGACTTTTGGCACTTCGAATGATACGGAGAGATACCGAATCTCTTTCGCCATCTATAACATGCATATGCATGATGGAGCTTCGATGACTGATTATGTAATATACATGATCGAGTTATTTGAGCATTTGGACAAACTCGGATGTCCTTTGCACGAGTAGCTCGGCAAAGATGCGATCTGAATTCTCTGCCCCCTTCCTACTAGATCTTTCTTGATAATTTCAGAATAAATAGGCTTGCAGTGAACTATCATGAGATGTTAGGGTTACTGCAGACTTATGAGAGAAACCACAACCTTAACAAGGGGTTAGTGAATCTTGTGGGAGGTTCTGGAGCAGGACATCATCCCTTCGAGAAAGGGAAGAAGAAGAAAAAGAATAAGAAGGTGCAAAGTACTCAGCCTAATCAGACTAAGAGGATAAAAGCTGACAAGAGTAAGGCAAAGTGCTTCTTCTGCAAGAAGACGGGTCACTAGAAGCGGAACTGTTCTGCTTACCTTGCTACTCTGGACCCGAACAGGCCAAGGAAGGGAAAGTAGCAAGGTGTTGCTGGTCAAGGTATTTATATGATAAATCCTTGTAGTTTCTCTATTTATGATACTACTAGTTGGGTATTGGATACTGGAAGTCCTTACCACATTTGCAATTCTTTGCAGGGACTTCAAGTTAGTAGGAGATTTGGAAGCAGTGAAAGGTTTCTGAATGTTGGGAATGGAAGTCAAGCTCCAGTTCTAGCGTTGGGAACTATTTTTTTGTTTTTCAAGTCTAGTACTGTCATTCTTAATGAATGTCATTTTTGTCCTTCCTTTTTGGTAAATATCATTTCTGTAGATCTGTTGGCCAATGATGGTTATGAATTATCAATAAAAAAAGATATTTGCTACATCACATTGAATGGTTCTAATGTGATGAATGGAAAAGTAAAGAATGGCATATATGTACTGTCATAGCCTGTTACTGTATTATACACTGCTAATAAATGTCCTAGGTTAGATAAGGTCAGTGATATTTATCTTTGGCACTATAGGCTAGGTCATATAAACAAGAACAGGATAAATAAGTTGGTGGGAGATGGTCTCCTAGATATCACTGAGAGTGAATCTTTACCAACATGTGAATCTTGTTTACTTGAAAAAATGACGAAGTCACCTTTTACTGGAAAGGGTGAAAGAGCCAATGATATTCTAAGTCAGGTACATACTGATGTATGTAGACCTATGAATATCAGTGCAAGAGGTGGATATAGTTATTTCATTACATTTACAGACGATCTTTCGAGATACTGTTATGTCTATCTCATGAGACATAAATTTGAATCGTTTGAAATGTTCAAACATTATCATAATGAAGTTTAAAAATAAATTAGAAAGTTTATTAAAATCCTTCGATCAGATCGAGGTGGTGAGTATCTTTCTAGTGAGTTTATGACTTGTCTTGAGGAGAATGGGATTCTCTCTCAATGGACTCCTTTGGGGACACCTCAGTTAAACAAATGTGTCTAAAAGGAGGAATCAAACTTTGTTGGACATGATTTGATCCATGATGGGCTTAGCTAGTTTGCCTAAATCCTTTTGGGGATATACTCTTGAGTCAGCATCCTATATTCTGAATAGAGTTCCAAGTAAGTCCGTTGATAAAACACCATATGAGATATAGACTGGACACAAGCTAACTCTCCCTCACCTTCGTGTTTGGGGGAGTCCAACTTATGTCAGATGTTTGGAGATGGATAAACTAGGACCTAAGTCTGATAGATGTCTTATTGTTGGGTTTCCTAAAGAATCCAAAGGGTATTATTTCTATATGCTTGAGAAACAAAAGTTGTTCGTCAATCATAGGGCAACCTTTTTAAAAGTGAGTACCTTGATGAAGGCACTCAAGCTACTGAGGTTGAACATGGGGAAGTTCAACAAATAGAAGAACCTTCTCACTCTAAGACCATTATAGAACCAGATTTGATTAGATCAGATCTAGAGCCCATAGTGAAACCATTAAAGAGATCTGGTAGAGTACCATATCAACCGGATAGATACTATAGTTTCTTGGTCCAGGATGGTGATCCTGTTGAGCTCAATGAGAACAACAAGGATCCGATCACTTATATGGATGCAATTTCAAGGTATGATTCTAAGTCATGGCTGAGAGCTATGAAATTCGAAATGGAATCCATGGAAATCAATAATGTATGGACATTGGTTGATCCACGTGAAAGGATAAAACCCATTGGGTGCAAGTGGATCTTCAAGCGAAAGCAGGGCGCAGATGGGCAGGTGGAGACCTATAAAGCCTATCTAGTTGCCAAGGAATATCGTCAATGTTATGGTATTGACTATGATAAGATGTTTTTCCCTGTGGCAATGCTCAAGTCCATTCAGATTATGCTTGCTTTAGCAGCATATTTAGATTATGAAATGTGAAAAATGGATATCCGAATAGCTTTCCTAAATTGTGAGCTAGAAGAGGAGATGTATATGATGCAACCTAAAGGGTTCACATCCATAGATGAGTCTAAAGTGTGCAAGCTTCAGAGGTCCATCTATGGACTGAAGCAGGCTTCTCGTAGTTGGAACATGCGCTTTGATAAGTATATCAAGATGTATGGCTTCATTAGGAATAGAGAGAAATCTTGTACATATAAGTGGGCAGATGGTTCTGTAGTTGTATTTCTTATTTTGTATGTGAATGACATTCTCCTAATCGGGAATGACATTCCAGCATTATAAGGATAAAGGTCTGGCTTTCATCTCAATTCTCTATGAAAGACTTGGGTGAAGCCTCATACATACAGGGTATGAAGATCTATAGAGATAGATCTAAGAGGCTTCTAGGACTGTTCCAATCTATGTACATAGATACTATGTTGAAGCGATTCAGCATGGAAAATTTTAAAAGAGGTTATCTTTCGATAGGTCATGGAATTGCTCTTTCTAAGAAGGATTGTGCGATAACTCCTGAGAAAAGAGTGTATGAATAGGATTCCATATGCTTCGGCAGTGGAATCCATTATGTATGCTATGATATGTACTAGACCAGACATGACATACTCACTAGGGGTAGTGAGCAGATCCCAGTCTGACCCAGGTGAAGTTCATTGAAAAGTTTTTAAGAACATCCTTAAGTATTTGAGAAATACTAAGGACCAATGTCTTATTTATGGAGATTCTGACTTAAAACTTATAGGGTATACTGACTCCAATTTTTAGTCAGATAGAGATAATAGCAAGAGTGTATCTGGTTTTGTGTTTACCCTTTATGGTGGAGCTATCTGCTGGAAAAGTTCCAAGCAGCATACAGTGGCTGATTCTGTTTGCGAGGTAGAGTATATTGCAGCATCGGATGCAGCAAAGTAGGCTGTGTGGTTGCAGAAGTTTCTAGGCGAGCTAAGAGTGGCACCTTTCTTAGATGGACCCATTCCGATGTATTGTGACAACACTGGGGCCATAGCTCAAGAAAAAGAGCCAAAATCACACCAGCGAACCAAGTATATTCTGCATCGCTATCATCTTGTTCGGGAGATCATTGAATGAGGTGACATCGAGCTTCTAAAGATCTATGGTAACAAGAACCTGGCCGACCCCTTCACTAAAGCCATTGGAATTCAAGAGTTCGATGACTACAAATGGAAGATAGGAATTAGATTCTGTTTCGATTAGCTTTAGTCTAGGTGGGAGTTGTTGGAAATTGTATCCCAAAGCCAATCATCTAGGCTGTAAATGATTATGCGACTCATGTATATGATATGAATTATTGAATTGAATAAAAAGTTTATTCTAGTTATTCATCACATGACATCTTCCTAATTGAACTCTTGTGTGATAATGTCCTTTGAGCTACCTTGTATGCGATGTAGAGAGGATGTGTCATATAGTTCATAAACTAGTCTACGACTAAAGGATACGCTATTTCAGGATGATGATGTATCGAGAGTAGGTCGTTGATGTCATATCTATTGGTTGTCCTCTTAACCAAGTAGCATGGAGATGCTGGTATGACATCAGGTGTTATGTTCGACACTTCACTGAATGTGACTCTCATGCGAGATTCTCTTTCTACCAAAGAAGAGTCTTGCATTAGAATGTGGACATGAATTATTCCTCTGACTTGAGATCACTATGGTAGCTTGCAAGCAACTCACTGTGCTTAGGTGCCGGACTACCCAGATTTCTAATCCAGTGATGGAACGTTGCTGAGTACGGTCAAGTACTTATGTAGGGTAGTAAGATCGAGAAAGGATTAATCTCTCCAAATGGTTTGGATTGAATGATTAATGTGCCTCAATTGAGAAAGACCTTGTTCAAGGAATTCCTTGTAAGGAGTTATAAGGATTCTTTATTTGAAACATATTGAAATGGAATGATTAGGGTTGGACAGTTTAACTCTAAGCCATCTGGAGCATTAGGTGATTAAAGGAATAAGTTCATTGATATTCCATATTCGACAGGTTCATGTTGCTCTGCAACCTTCAACCTATCCGGTTGCCGGGTGTCATTGCTAGATGGCAACTTTGGCTGATACTGGAAATGTTTTCATACTACCGGTTTAGTGTTTGAACCTATGGGGTCACACACCGAGGGTTTCTTCTTGCTTTGTTGTCATGCGAATGATTGGGAATCATTCCGAACTAGTTTGACAAGAGTTGTCAAAATTGCTTGAGCCGGCTTATTTGGATGAGTCGACTCAAGTCATTCGAGTCGACTCGATCAGTCAAGTTGACTCACCTGACGGACTGCTGAAATTCCTAAATGCTTCATTAATGCTTGCAATTATTATAGGCTTTAATGGTGGGCATTTTGAGGTCTTTATTCCTATTGTTGCCGAATTTTAAGGGGCTTATAATTCTCCTAAATTCCAAGGGACTAAAACTCCCCTTTTATTCTATTCAGATTTGAATTTCAAATGTTGAACGTTCAGGTTTGGTTTTCTATTTTCTGTTCTGAGTTCTGCTGGAAGAACAGAGAAGAAGATCAAGAGACTCTACCATTTTCTCATGGTTAGAGCTCACACTTGATCTTTGGGAGACTATCAAGGAGGGGGTTTAAGTTTTGGGAGGGATTCTTGGTGCTACTTTCTGTTGAAGGTTTGAGACAAAAAGTTAGGAAGGGTTCTCAAGAGTCCTTGTTCTAGCATCGCTTCAACAACAGGTTCTTCAAAGAGTTGAAGATGGAATCCACAACTCTTCAAGGAGTTGAAGAAGGAGTCCTTACTGTCGACACTATTCCCGAAAAGGCTAGCACCTCGAAGGAAGGAGAAGAAACTGCGCTACATGGTGTGAACCACCCGTAGAGGCGATGCGCTGCATCGCTCACAGAGCCCGATCTTCTTCCTTGTAGGTAGACCTGGAGCTCTTCCCACAGATTACTGTAGTCCCAGGTGATCATCATTGAGGTATGGCTTTAGATTATACATTTGACATGTTATAATCTGCTGCATCATTGTGTGATACCTAGAATGGTTCTGTATTTCATACAATGCCTACATGATTTCATATTTATATTACTCTAGATGCATCAAGATATGCATAGAGAAACTTTGTCAATTAGATTAACATACGTAGATAAATGGTTTATCTTCTTTTGCTGCATCATGTCATTTAAAAAGGTTTTGAATTGCATGTCTTGGGGCATGCCATGCACGGTGCCCTTTCCCTTGGTTCCCCAACATCTTCTTTCTCATTTGAAGTGGACTCCTCACTATCACTCCAAGTTGCAACCATAGCTTTCTTCTTCTTCTTTTAGAAAGTTTTCTTCAAGTTCGGACAATCTGATCTGAAATGCCCAGGTTTCTTGCATTCAAAGCAAATGGGCTGTTGCTCTTTATCTTTTTCTTTTTCCTTTTCCTTGTCCTTGCTGTATTCTCCTTTCCTATGGAACTTTCTCCAATGTCTTCCCTTTTTCTTGCCCATAAACTTCTTAAATCTCCTCACTACAAGTGCAATGTCTTCGTCTTCAAGATCATCTTCGGAGGAGGGGCTTTCTTCATCGATTTCTTCTTCTTGTTTCTTCATCTCTGTAGCAGCTTTAAAGGCAATTGACTTTTTCTTTTTGATGTCATCTTCATTTCTATACTGCATAGTTAGCTCGTGAGTAATCAGGGATCCTAATAATTCATCCAATGGTAGAGTTTTCAAATCCTTCGCTTCCTGGATAGCAGTCACTTTAAGGTCCCACTTGTCTGGAAGTGATCTCAATATCTTCTGCACAAGGTCTGCATTAGAATAAGTCCTGCCAAGACTCTTTAAACCATTAATAATATCTATAAATCATGAGAACATGGTAGAAATAGTCTCATTGGATTCCATTATAAACAGTTCATAATTATGTACAAGAAGATTAATCTTTGAGGTTTTCACTTGGGAAGTTCCTTCATGGGTTATCTCAAGTTTATCCCAAATTTTTTTTGCTGATGTGCAAGTAGAAATTTGATTAAACTCATTGGCATCCAAAGCACAATATAACAAGTTCATGGCTTTGGCATTCAGCTCACCCATTTTCATGTCATGTTCTTCCCATTCCTCTTCAAGTTTTGGGGCATCCATGCCATCAACTTTTTTTATGGGTGTGTAAGGTCCTTTAAGAATAACCTTCCATAATTGAAAGTCTACAGCTTGTATATATATTTTTATTCGGGCTTTCCAGTAAGTGTAGTTAGTGTTTATGAACAGTGGATGTCTATTTGTGGATTGGCCTTCAGCCAAAGAAGTACTCATATGGTTTGCCATATAATCTTTACTCTAAGTAAATTCAGAGACACTACTCTAATACCAGTTGTTGCCTAGGTGGCTTATCCAAGAAGGGGGTGAATTGGATATTTAAAATTTTTGTAAGTATGTGCTCCTTTTTAAGTTCTTTTTGTGGTATGAGCTGTGAATTAAATTAACTACTATGAAAGCAAGTAAGAACAGGAAACACAATCACAAACATAGCAAATTTTATAGTGGTTTGGAGCAACCTCACTCCTACATCCACTATCCAAGATACCACTTGGGTTTTGTACTATATTCACCCTCGGAATACAACCGAATTGTTTTCACCAGCTCACAATCCAAAACCAAAACTTGGTTTTATCCCGGGCTCACCAAAAGTCCAATACAATGTTAGTTTTAAATGGGATCACTAACAACCCACTACACTTGGTTTTCAAGGCTCACAAATAACCTTTACAAGTCCAAGCTACAACCCCTACTGTACATAGAATAACTCAAATGAAGAGTTAGAAAAACAAAGCAATAATTTGACAAACCAAAGTTGTCAAATGGTTGCAGTTGTAGTACTTGAGAAGCCCTCTTGATTGCACTTTGAATGCTCTTTAAAGCTTCTTAACTTCCTTAATGAATGCCTCAAGATTTTGAATAGAGTTGGTGAAGTCTTGAGTGCTTGCTTTGAATGCTCTCTTGAGTGTTCTTTCAAATATTCAGTAAAAGCTCATTTATCTCTCATTAACTTCTCTAAAAGTGATTCAAATCCCTTATTTGTACTCCCTTCAACTGATTTCATGTAGATATAGCCATTGTAGATCATTGGGATTCAAAATAAAGCTATTGGAGACCATTTTGGATTCAAAATAAGAGTTCTGGAACTAGTCGTTACTCACCTGGAATAGTCATTCGAGTCAGCTCGGATGGGTCGAGTCAGCTCAGTTCCTCAAGTAGGTCAATATATAACTCTGGTCAAGTCTACTCTTCTCCATCAAGTCAGCTCGCCTAGCTGGTTCTTCAGAACTGAGATTTTTAATACTCTAGAAGAGTTAGCTCTTCACTACTTGAGTCAGCTCGGTTGTCGGATTAAGAAATCTTCACTCTGGATGAGTCAGCTCGGATACTTTAAGTCGGCTCGAATTCTCAGAACTTTAGAAAACATACTCTACTCGGTCGGCTCTTCAATCATGGGTCGGCTCGAATGTCTGTGTGCCAAAAAACTAAGTGATGTGCCAAACTTCGAGTCAGCTCTTCTGTTTTGAGTCGACTCTTGATACTTGGGTCCATAATTGTTCAATCTTCTTTAGACTTCTTTTAGTGACTTCAAATTAACTCAAAAAACTTTCCAACTCCTTCAATGTCTAATCTTGAGAGTATTAAACTAGAAAACTATATAGCAGTAGCCCATTTTCATAAATACATGATTGATTTTTCTTTGGGCTCTTCTTTGCATAGAGAATTTCTAAAGATAAACTTGTCATACATCAAGGTTGTAGGAAGAATGGTTTTGCATATAAAACATCCTACAAAAACTTAGAAAACAATTGGAAAGAGTTAGTAATCAAATAAATTCTCCAATGTTTGGTTATCATCAAAATCATTCCAGGGGTCAACAGATCTAGAAGCAAGATCTATGGTTTCAAAGGCTTCTTCAAAGGTACAACCCTAAAAACAAAGATTATTGAACTTTTTGCATAGGCTATTTTCTTGTTTGTGATTTGTTTTCCATCAAAAGTCTTCCAAAACCCCTTGTGGTTGGTTCCAAGATCACGAGAGGTCAAGAGGGGTTTCTCAACATAAAGTCTCCTGTTCTAAGCTCTCACAGAAGGGTAGACATCATGACCACCAGTTATAGGCCATGAACTAGCATGGCCACTCTGAAGTCACCAAAGAAACTCCAAGGAGTTTCTCCTTCCTTCTAACAGATGGAAAAGAGGAAGTTGGAGTTCTTTCTTAGCCTTCAACTACTCTAAAACTAAGTGATGAACTTTTGGCCAAACTTCTCAAAAAAGCTAATGGAGTCCAATAAGAGCCTAGTATACCAAGCTCAAGCTACATCTCTAAAGATGGTAGGAAAGGACTTGCACATCAAGGCATCAGACATCTCTTATAGTATCATGAGGGCCTTGAAACACTCCAAAAGGTCATAGGGATTGGTGGAGCCATTGTAGGTCTCCATGGATGATGAGGGATGGACTCCATGATTGCTCAAAAGAATGGTGGCTGCATGGTGAAGAGTGGCTCACCTGCTAGTGATGTCTATTACCATCGGAGGACCTCCGGATAACCATCCACCTCACAAAGTTTTCAGTCTAGCTCATCCCATTATCAGGTGTGCCTTTTTAAGCATTGGTATGATGGTCCCTCTATTGAGGATCCTATAAAGAAGAAGAAGATGAAGATAGTTAAATAGGAGAGTCATGTTTATGATTTCTACCTTGATGACCTATTTAGTAATGGGCATAATGTGCATGAGATATCCACCGAGGGCCCGATGGTCATGATGGGCAATGATGAGGAGCTGGTTCCGGGCTACCTACTAGTTGGAAGGCTCCTAGGGGCACTTCTACTTCAATAGGGTGGGATAAACCACCCTATTCTACCCCCTATGCCTCGGGAGGGACATATGATCATGGATGCCCATTCGACATCAAGGAAAGTTGAGCCGGCGACTACTAAAAGCCCTACACTACAGAGGTCAACAACTGAACTTGAAGTTAAAGCTGGTGAAACTACTCAATCATGATAAAGGGAGTGGACAGGGGCTCACTAATGTTTTGGTCCAGGAGAGCCCAGGGATGATCCAACACGGTGACTGGTTCCTCTATAGGATTGGGAATAGTGGAACTTGCCATTGTCATCTTCTTTGCTATAGCTACACAAAAGAAAAGGAAGGCTACAGGCCCTCCCAACAATTGTTTGGACCAATGGCCTTTCCTTTAGCACCAATTTGCTGTGGTTCTACCAAAGACCTACTGATATGGTTGGAGTAGTTGCTATGTTGGATGGCTCTAAGTTTCCCTCCAAGATGCATAGGCATTCTAGAACCTACAAAAATAATGAAGACATATAAGTCCGACCATGATGGGATGATTTTTTGGTGGTGGACCCTTCGATACCTAAATTAGTCTCCCATGGAAGCAAATAGAAGAGAGGGGTTTATAGCTTCTAGGTAGATGGTGTGGTAGGGGAGTGGTGCCGAGATGGAGTGGAAGTGGATAAAGTAATGAAAGTGGCAGATAGATGTGGCAGAAAGTGGGTGAAGCACAGGAGAGGATGAGCAAGGCTTAGGCGAGGTAGGTGAAGCAAGCCTAGCCTTCACCCAAGCTTCGACTTAGGGCTTCAGGTGGCTTTGAGAGATCTTTGGAGACTCTTAGAGGGCCTATTCCAAAAGCTGAAACGACTTGAAAAAAGCTTATCCTTCAAGAGGAACTTACCTATTAGAATCTACCTAGAGGGTCCCGGTGAATGGTTCTTATAGGCTGGTATATGCAGTATCTGATGCCTAAGAGATGTTTTACGATACAGGGAGTGGTGTTTAGTACGTCTCTATAGAGCACATGCCCCTAGACAAATGGCTTGGAGTAGCTAGGGATGGCATGGAGTAAGCCCTCATGGCAAGCATGCTTCCATAGTGCACCTACATTTGGAGTGGCTGGTGTTAGAGAGTCGTGGTGTTGGATTACCTGCTCACTTTTAGAAGAAGGGCATGCCTGGGATTCTAGCATGACTTTTGAGGATCATGTATCTAGATCCATGGAATCTACTTCTAGTGCTGAGCTAGTAAGCGATATTGCGAGCCATACAAGAGTTCATGTGGGCTTGACCATTTCCAGCTATATCAAGCAACAACTCAAGAATTATAGCATCAAACTTAACAAAATCTCCAAAAAATGCGATAATACTAGCACAATAAACTTAACTAAAAATCTAATACAATACTCTAAAACAAAATACATTAAACTAAGGCATCATTTCATAAGAGCATGTTCAAAATAAAAATATTTTTCTTGATTTTGTGTGTACTAATAAACAAATTGTTGACATTTTTACTAAGCCTCTAATGAAAAGAGATTTAATGAACTTAGTTGGGAACTAAGGATGTTTGATCATTTTGCTTAAAATCTAATCTTTCAATCTTGAATCCCTAGAATTCTAGTTTTTCCTTTGAAATCCATCTCTTTCAAGATATTAAAGTCTCAATTTAATCCCCTTATGACTTGAGCAATTGTTCTTCAATGCCTAATCTCATCAAATTTCATATCAGACCATTTTGACCTAAGGGGTTGACATGCATGCCAACCCTTGTCCAAAAGGTCAACCTAGATGCCAACCTCTGATGCCTATAGCTCTATTTATATTCCTACCCATCATTCTTCGTGTGAAACCTCCTTGGGTGGCACATAATTTGAGGCTGAATCTTATGCTAACACTCCTTTAGCCAAAACCCTAGTTTTTATCATGATTATTTCTTGTCCCACTACTGACATCACCCTCTTCAAAACCCTCTATTTCCTCTCCATCTCTCCAAAATGATCTCTCTCCCACCTCTAATCCACCATTTCCAAGCATCATCCTTCTCCCAAAACTCTTTTCCTATCTATAATCAATAAAATCTAAGCTTTACCCTCTCCTCAGTCTTCATTTTAAGCTTCAAATATGTGAACCTTAAATCCCTCTTCCCACTCCAAAATCTACCAAATACCACCTCTTCTTTATCTCAAACTGCATTTCCAACCTTCCAAACACTAAATCCATGGCATCCTTGGTGTGTGAAAGTGATTTGCGCTCAATGGTTCCCAAAATGAGAAATCCCCGAAGGAAGAGGATGGCCCCTGAAAAGGAAAGAAAGATGAAGGCTGGAAGAGTTAGAGCTGCACCTGAGCTATATCTTGGTATCGTTGACTTCAATGGTCATGATTTTGATGATTTCTTCTAAGTTGAGTGACCAACTCATCGATTTGTGAGTAAGGCCTATTGATGCGGGACAAAAAACTAAATAATAAAATTAGCAATTAATATTTTTTTAATATTTTTAGATTTTAAAGGAGAGCTCAAAGGAGATAGTAAAGGAAACTAATAAGTCTATTACCCGCATAAGTAAACCTATAAAGCAATTAAATGCAGGACCTGGTGGTTGAGAAACCACTATAAACTAGGATCTATTCAACGAGTCAGAAATTATGAGAAGGGAAAAGTTCAGTTGTACCAACGTAGATCGCTCTCTCGATGTAGATCTGGCAGGACTCTCAAGATCGTAGAGAAAGGAATTCAGGATCTTGCTTCTGGGCTCCGATTTTCCACATGGTGTCGGTTCTGAGGAAAGAATACTAGATCAAGATTCTTGGTCACCTGCAAAATACTCAGCAAAGGAATTCAAGTTAGAAATCAACAGTGAAAGAAAAGAAGGAAAAGAAAAGGTTCAAAGTGATGGTTGGGTCTTCTTGTCAGCTGGATAAGTAGGGCCTCACACCCCACGATGCTCCAAAGGAACAAAGGAAGGGCCTCACACCCTGCGATGCACACAGCAAAGGAAGATTTCGACAGAATATCTTTGTATTTCAAAATAATTTCATCAATTACAGGGGGGCCTGGTGGGATATTTATAGACCCCTAACCAGTGAAGTAAGGGACTCAGATACGAGGCTTTTGTTCCCTTTGGACTACAACTCTGGAATTTTGATACAGGTAGCCTAGACTCCTGCTTGATGGATTGATTGGAACTCCTATCCAAAGCTGGCGACAAGAAGGAAGTGTAATTTGGTCGACTACTTTGCTTTTGGCATGAATTAGCTTGAATGGAGGGGCGCCAAATATGAGAGTCCTTCATACTTACTTCTCTTAAAAATATGAGGTGCTAATTAATCTTCTCTTCATGGGCCAACCAAAGGAGGTTGTCATGTGGGGATGTCTAAATCTTGTTGCATGTCCAAACACAAGTGATATGGCATGTTTCCTTGTCCCAAAATAGAATGTCCAAATGGTGTTGTCCCAATGTCATGTGGTGATGTCCAAATGTCATATGGTGATGTCCAAATCCTTGAAAAGGTGGCGCCAAGAAGAGGTTGTGGCTTGGACTAGCACATGGGTTGTCTTGAATCTTCATTTGGGTGCACATGGGATGCTGTCTTCGTCCCCTCTCATAATACAGGACTCAATTAACTAATTACATGGACTCAATAAATAACTAACCACATAATTTAACTAACTAAATGAACCAACCATACTTAATTAGGCTTTCCAATAAAAACCCTAATTAAAGTTGGTAAAAAGGGCTAATTAAACTGGACCACTAAGATCCTAATTGGGTAATTAGGGTTTGACTCAATTAGGATTTCGACTCAACTTGGTAAAAGGGTTTTATCCCAAAATAAATAAAACCCTAATTTTAGTTGGTAAAAGGGGTTTATCCTAACTAAACCAAAATAATAAAATTAAAATAAAATATTTACATGATAAATAGGATTAGGTTCAGGGTTTTACACACAGGTGATCCACAGGGATGTGGTTCAACCTGTCGACTTCTTTTGGCCCTGGTACCCGCACCACCTATAGAACATTGTTTGAGCTCAGACATGATCAAATTCGGTCTATTGCACTAAAGGTTGAAGGCATTCTATAGTCATCCAAGAGTGCACCTCATGGGGATAGTTCATTCATGACATCATCCACTAATACAATGATGGATTCATACATTTCCACTGTCACCTAGTTATTAACTAAGTTGATCATGACGGTGAAGCGCATGGAGTCTACACTTACCAGGCTATGCATCCAAGTATCTAACTTGGAGAGGAGATCAATAGCTACACCTGGACCTTTACTTGAGCCTTCAACTATATCGAGGATGACACTACTCACCTACTTGAGCTATTTATTGAGGTTGGCAAACTTCAAGCATTGATTGAGTCTAGGGGACAATAGTTGAGGTAGCAATTGAGAGGACAGCAAGACAACATGGGTACTTGGATGACTACTCTTTTGCAATCAATGAGCAGGATGATTGGGTAGCCAGATGCTCTCTTATCTAGATCATCTTCAATACCTTGGCCATCCCCTATTTCTGTTAGACCTTCCTATTAGCCATCCCAAACCACCTATCAGCCTATTTAGCCTTCATCTTTTTGACCTTCTCATTCTAACATGGGACCTTCTAGCATGACTAGGAGTCATCAAGCTAGTACCTCATTTATGTTGGGTTCTAGGCGGGGTGCAGCGGAAGACCGGGTTTCAAAATTTTCATTGTTGAAACTTTGATCGATTGGAACCCTAAACCCCAGGATCACTTAATCATGACAACTAATAAATCAAAACTTTAAGGTTATAGAAGAATACCTGGAGTGCTATACTCCATAAGGTACACAAGTGTATACCCTCCATAGGTGATCCACACAAGAACCAGACCAAGGAAGCACTCCTACCAAGCTTGCTTATTTGACTAGGACTCTTCCGGCAGTCTTTTAGACTTTCTTCCTTTACTGGAACCCTTACCCTTCTGTAGGGCACTCAAAGACCTCTCTGAATCCTCTCTCAAAATCCAAATATCCCTTCTAATTTTATTTCTAGGGTCTTGTATTAAAATGACAAGCCTTGTCTTAAGAAGGAAGAAAAAATAGAAAGTGGGTTTTTTCGGATCAGAATTCAATGCTTGCAATCAGATTACCGATGCCTATTTATAGAGAGAGATGAGGCACCTAATAAGTCTCTTTCTCAGTCCCTTGATAAGACCCTTCAAGTAGAAGGAGTCTTTTAGGTGAGAGGACTTATCATGAAATGTCCTTTTATGCACCATGAGACATAAATGTCTCTTCACAATTCCAGCAAATTCTCCACATGCCATGTAGCATATTACTGGTTAGATATGGGTCAAAGGGCGTGGGCTCTCAAGGGACACATCGAAGAAACTAATGCCTTCAAACAGAAGGACTCTGATTTTAAAATCAGTGCCATATGATGAAGAGATGCAACCCTTCAATATGCGTGCCATATTTCTCATGCTAATTGTTACCTTTTGATCGGTCAAAGGCCATCTATTTGGGTGTGGAGATAAAAAAAAGGGGCTTAAAGATTATCTGGAAAAGGTGATTTAGAAGTAGGACTCTTGGTCCTTCTGTGCCTCTTCATTCTTAGCGCACGCCAAAATTGGTGCCAAGTGTTCCTATTATCTTTGACTCTCTCATAAATCCAAGATAAGGCCTAAATAAATCCAGATAAATGCTATCCTAATTAGGACACAACCCAATTTAAGTCCCACTTAAATTATTAGCCCTAATAGCAAGCTAATAAACCCAATCCAATTGGGTTAGGAGTTGGGCTAGCCAACATATGCTAATATGTCAATTAGCTAGCAATTAGGATCCAATGATCCTAATAAAAATATAATTGACTTCTTTGGGCAATATCTAATGTGTGTGACCCTTTGGGTTCCACATCTAGCCAGCAATAGATCTAGGACCAAGCCAATTCGATCCAATCAAAATCAATTGACCTAATTAGTTCAAATCAAGCATACCTAAGTTGCCAATTCAAACCAGCTTCTGAATTGACTTATGAATCCAATCAATTTGATTTATGAAAACCTACAAGACATGATTGACATCTAGCAACATGTCATGCCTACTCGGAAGATGAAAAATTTGGTAGAAATTATCAAAATATCCTTTAGTGAAAAGTTACCGTGCAATTCAATCCTTCGATCTTCCTTTATCCCGAATAAGTGATTGGAATGGATGAATGTCAAACCCTAACACTTAATCCTTTCAAATCTCAATTCGATAATGAAACTCGATCGATGAAAGATTAGAAGTTCTATCTAATCTCATCATGCTTTGATCAAAGACTTCTTGAGTTATCATTCGAGGAGATCACACGGGATAACTTCTCCCCTTACTAAGAGTGATCGATTCCTTGTTGACCTACTCATTACCTTCATTCACAATCCACCATATCCAGAAACACCCCGTACATGACTTAATTGCCATGAATGAGTATAAACCAAAACATGGATTCATGTGCACAAGATACTATGGTAGTCTCAGGTCTAAGGATTACATGCATAACTCCCACTAAGAGAACATTCTTTTGATAAGTAAGACTTCCATTTGATGTTCTCTTGTCAGATCAGTTCAGTAAACTCATAGCCTAATTAGCACCCATATCCTTGTATTAGTGTCCCTACACAAGTGACTGTGAGACCAACCACCCTCTCCATCAAGCATATACAGGATGTGCTAGTCTTTCCGGAAACATCGATCCTCGAATAGATGATCCAATGACTAGGAATATTTTAGATTAAAGTTTATAGGAACTTAGGTCTCACCGTTACGATCTCCATTATAATCCTAATTCCATTGCCCTAATCTATGGGGTTCATTATAATCCTGATAAAATGCAGCAGTATGATGAATCAAATACCTTTTATTAATAAATAATATCATACATGAGCTAGAAGATCATAGAAATGCCTGTACAAAGATTTGCTTCTAGGACATAATTTTTTAATGTCCCACTTGCACTAAAGCCAATCACCTTTGTATTTTACACCAATATAATCTAAGTGGTGATCAAACTGCTGCTATGGTAGTGCTTTAGTAAATGGGTCTTCTATGTTATTTTTTGTATCTACTCGTTCAACGAGAACATCTTATCTTTCTATGATCTCTCAAATGAGGTGGAAGCGTCTTAGGATGTGCTTAGAGTTATGATGAGACCTTGGTTCCTTAGCTTGCACAATAGCTCTAGTGTTATCACAATAAAGTGGCATCGGTTGTTGTATAGCAGGAACCATGCCCAATTTCATGATAAATTTTTTCATCCACATAGCTTCCTTTGTGGCTTCACTTGTAGTTATGTACTCTATCTTAGTGATTTAGTCAGCTATAATTTGCTACTTTGTACTCTTCTAACTCACTGCACTACCATATAGGGTGAAGACATACCTGATATAGATTTACTATCATATAGATCTGATTGAAAACTAGAATCTGTATACCCTTCTAGTTTCAACTCTGATCCACCATATATTAAAAAAGTATTTTTAATCTTTCTCAGGTACTTAAGAATGTTTTTCATTGCTTTCCAATGATCCTCCCCTGGATCAGCCTAGAACCTGCTTACTATGCCCAAGGTATAGCAACATCAGGCCTGGTACATAACATGGCCTACATAATTGATCCTACAGTCGAAGCATAAGGAATCAAACTCATTTTCTCTCTCTCTTCTGGTGTCTTAGGAGACATCTTCTTGGAGAGATATATGCCTTGACTCATGAGCAAGTAACCTTTCTTACTTCTCTCCATGTTGAATCTCTTCAACACTAAGTCAATGTACCTAGATTGGGATAAGCCAAGCATCATCTTAGATCTATCTTTATAGATCTTTATACCCAGTATATAGGATGCCTCTCCCAAATCCTTCATGGAAAACTACTTTGATAGCCAGGACTTGACTTATTGCAACATTGGGAATCATTCCCAATGATGAGTATGTCATCGACATACAAAACTAAAAAAATAAGGGCACTCCCACTTGTCTTCTTATACACACACGGTTCATCCATATTCTTGATGAAACCAAACTCTTTGATTGTTTCATCAAAGTGGATGTTCCAACTCCTCAATGCTTGTTTCAATCCATAAATAGATATCTTAACCCTGCATACTTGGTTTGGTCTCTCACTTGAGACAAACCCCTCTGGTTGTGATATATAGACTTCTCCCTCAAGATATCCATTAAGGAAAGCAGTCTTTACATCCATCTGCCAGATTTCATAATCATAGTATGCAGCTATGGCAAGTAATATTTGAATGGACTTGAGCATGGCTATTGGTAAAAATGTTTCATCATAGTTAATACAATGTCTTTGTCTGAAACCTTTTGCTACCAACCTAGCTTTGTAGGTCTCTATATAACCATTTACTCCAATCTTCTTCTTAAAGATCCATTTACATCCAATTGAGTTTACTCCCTTAGGTGGATCTACTAATGTCCAAACCTGATTAGAGTACATGGAGTCCATCTCAGATTTCATAGCTTTCAGCCATCTATCAGAGTCTCTACTCATAATAGCTTCCGTATAGGTCACAGGATCATCATCTTGTATGATACTGGCTTTATTATCATTTCCAATAATAAAGCCATATCTGAGAAGTGCACTTTGCACTCTCTCTGACATATGGAGAGGAGGTGTGTGTTGTGGTTGTTCCTAAACCTTAGAAACATCTGGTTGAGGAATTGCTTTAGGTGTAGGTTGAACTTCTTCAAGTTCAAATATCCTTTCATTGCCCCTTTCTTGGATAAACTCCTTTTCCAAGAATATGGCATGCCACTGACAAAGACCTTTTGCTCAGTAGGGTGGTAGAAAAGGTAACCCATACCTTCTTTAGGATATCCTACAAACCTGCACTTGTCAACCTTAGCACTTAGCTTATGTCCAGAAATATTTCCGACATAAGCAGGGCAATCCCAAATCTCAAAATACTCAAGACTTGGACTTTTCCCTTTCCAAAATTCATATAGAGTGCTTTTTCCAGAAGGATACTGGAAGATCTATGAAGTATATCATGGACCGTACCACGTCCAACAAGGTTCGGTTCCTCCTTTTGCTACACCATTTAACTATGGTATGTATGGAGAAGTCCATTCAGAGAGTATGCCTTTGTCTTTAAGATGACTGAGAAATTCACTAAACAAGTATTCTCCTCCTCTATCAGATCAAAGGATTTTAATACTATACCCAGTTTGTTTCTCAACCTCACTTTGATACTCTTTGAATTTATCAAAGGCTTCAGACTTGTGTTTCATAAGATACATATATTCCGAACCTTGATAAGTCATCAGTAAAATTAATGAAATAAGAGTATCCTCCTTTGGCCTGGATTGTCATAGGACCACACACATCTGTGTGTACTAGACCTAACAACTCAGTTGCCCTCTCTCCATATCCTATGAATGGAGATTTGGTCATCTTATCCATGAGACAGGACTCACAAGTTCCTAATGACTCATGATCAAAATGTTCAAATAAAGTTTCTTTGTATAACTTGTTTATCCTGAACTCACTGATATGACCCAAATGACAGTGCCAGAGATAAGTGACATTTATATCATCTCTCTTTCTTTTCTTGTTTTCAACAAGCATAACCTTTAGATGCTCCACTAGCATCAAGCTTCATACTTGCAAGATACAACTTTCAATTCTTCTTCTAGTGCCCTTGCTTTCTACAATGATAGCAGGTCCCATCAGCAGAGGGCTTCCTTGCCTTCTCTCTTCTAAAAGCTACTCTTAGGGTTCCTTTTTCTCTCTAAACCCTTCTTCATTACCTGCTTCTTCTTTCCATCAACCAGAAGAAGCTGAGCCTTATCATTGTTGAAATAGCTCTCTACTATCTTGAGCATATTCAGTAGCTCAGGCAATGATATATTCAGTTTGTTCATGTGATAATTTATGACATACCGTGAGAAGGAATCTGGGAATGACTGTAGGATCAAGTCTTGATTAAGCTCTCCATCCATCACAAATCCCAATTGACCTAATCGAGTGATCAGGTCAATCATCTTGAAGATATGTGCCTAAATAGAAGAGCCCTAACTCATTCATGCTCAGACAACTACTTCGATGTCTCATATCGGCAGTCCGACTATGCTCTCCATAAAGCTCCTTAAGATTGAGCAATATGGACTGAGTCCCATTTCCTCATGTTGCCTCTGTAATTCATTGCTCACAGAGGCCAATATGATGCACTTGATAGTCATGCTGTCATTCTGCCATACTTTATATATGGCTCTTTCCTCCTCAGTAGCATCCTCTCCTACCGTATCTAAGTTAAGAGAATCGAGGATATAGACAATCTTTTCCTGAGCTAATACAATCCTCAGGTTCCTCAACCAGTCCATATAATTGGACCGGTCAACTTGTTGACATCCAAGATGCCTCGTAGTGAAATAGTAGAAGCCATAATATAAAATTTATGTTAAGTAAAGAACAACTATAAACAGACCACTCATGATGATATTTATAATTAGACAAGGACTTTTGCATCTAATTGTATCTCCTAATATTTTCTTTCGAATACCATAACCCTCAACTATGGTAAGCAGGAAACCCTACCAAGGCTTCCTTAGTGGGGTCGAGATCCCAATTCCTCATGAATGCCTTGTATTAATAACAACAAACACCCATGAGTTCAAGGATAGGAAAATCCCTTTCCAATTGAAACCCATGCGACTCTCAACATAACACCTGCCTCTAAGATACTTATAACCTTGTATTAATCACAACAAACTATAATGTCTTAGTTTAGTCAGACTCTTCATTTCCATATAGCCATGTTTGATAAATGTTGCCCTTGTGTCAATCACAACAAAGCAACACCACCAATCATGCTATAAAGCATAAAAATGTACCAAGACAAATATCATATCTAACCCTAGAGTAGGCCTTGTGTCAATCACAACAAACCTACTATAGTTTTTGACATGGATTTGGCTTAGCATGAAGGAAGGCATTTTGTAGTGTGCTTAATCAATTAGCATTTCCAATTTAGGATTTAGATATGACCAAATTGATGAGGGTTTAGATTTGCATCATGATTAACTTACACTACGACTAAAAATAATTTTTATGAGGGCTTTTTTGATCTCAAACACATCCTAATTAATCATGTCATCATGACACTCATTTCAGCAAACAAGCATATAAATCCTAATAGCAATCTG
Source organism: Areca catechu (assembly GCA_021397845.1). Lineage (NCBI taxonomy): Eukaryota > Viridiplantae > Streptophyta > Magnoliopsida > Arecales > Arecaceae > Areca > Areca catechu. The sequence goes on from CM038053.1 coordinate 69,525,382, forward strand.
TTCACCTCACTTGTTCATGGAATAAGGCCACAATGGCACCCCTACATGCCATAGGAGACCATATTGAATGGGAAGAGAGGGCCTTTAAATTCTAATTAGCTCCTATGACTGGATGGCCATGGTGACTAACCCAATCCGAAGTAGTTACTAAGATATAACATATCTCATATATAATATAAACTAATCATGCATCAATTCATAGCATATCAAGTAATCAACACTAAAAAGATTACTAATTGCATGCATCAAGGTGGCTTTGATACCACTGTTGGGTTCCGAGCAGGGTGTAGTGCAAAATCGGGTTTCAAGATTTTTATTATTGAATCCCTGACCAGCGAAATCCTAAATCCTAGGACCACTTGATCATGACAACTAATAAATCAAAATTTTAGGATTATGGAAGAATACTTGGAGCACTACACTCCTTAATTTCCATGAGGCATACAAGTGTATACCCTCCAGAGGTAATCCAAATAGGAACTGAACTAAGGAAGCACTCCTACCAAGCTTGCTTATTTGACTAGGACTCTTCCGGTAGCCTTCAGACTTTCTTCCTTTGCTGGAACCCCTACCCTCCTGTAAGGCACTCAAAGACCTCTCTGAATTTTCTCTTGGAATTTGAATATCCCTCCTAATTTTTTTCTTAGGGCCTTGTCTTAAAATGACAAGCCTTGTCTTAAAAAGACAAGTCTTATTTTAGAAGGACAAGCCTTGTCTTAAGAAGGAAAAGAAAATAGAAAGTGGATTTCTTCATATCAGAATTCAATGCCTACAATTATATTACCGATGCCTATTTATAGAGAGGGATGAGGTGCCTGATAAGTCTCTTTTTTAGCCCCTTGATAAGACCCTTGAAGTAGAAGGAGTCTTTTGGGTGAGAGGACTTATCATGAAATATCCTTTCATGCGCCAAGAGACATAAATGTCTCTTCATAATTCTAGTAAATTCTCCACATGCCATGTGGTATATTACTGGTCAAATATTGGCCAAAGGGCATGGGCTCCCAAGGGGCACATTAGAGCAACCAGATGCCTTCAAATAGAAAGACTTTGGATTTTAAAATCAGTGCCATATGATGAAGAGATGCAATCCTTCAATATGCATGCCATAATTTTCATGCCAATAGCCACCTTTTAACCAGTCAAAGCCCATCCATTTGGGCATGGAGATAAGGGAAAGGGGCTTAAAGATTATCTAGAGAAGGTGATTTAAAAGCAGAAGGACTCTTGGTCCTTCTGCACCCCTTCATTCTTAGCACACGCCAAAATGGGTGCCAAGTGTTCCTTCCATCTTGGACTCTCTCAAAAGTCCAAGATAAGGCTCAAATAAATCCAGATAAATGTTATCCTAATTAGGACACAACCCAATTTAAGTCTCACTTAAATTGGTTAGTCCAAATAGAAAGCTAATAAATCCAATCCAATTGGGTTAGGAGTTGGGCTAGCCAACATAAGCTAGTATGTCAATTAGCTAGCCAATTAGGATCCAATGACCGTAATAAAAATATAATTGACTTCTTTGGCCAATTTTCTAATATGTGTGATCCTTTGGGTTCCACATCTAGCCAGTAGTAGGTCTAGGTCCTAGCCAATTCAATCCAATCAAAATTGATTAACGTAATTAGGTCAAATCGGCTGACCTTAGTTGCCAATTCCAACCAGCTTCTGAATTGACTCATGAATCCGATCAATTTGATTCATGAAAATCTACAAGACATGATTGACATCTAGCAATATATCATGCCTACCCGAAAATAAGAAATTTGGTTGAAATTATTAAAATACCCTTCGGTGAAAAGTTATCATGCAATTTAATCCTTCAATCTCTCTTTATCCCGAATAAGTGATGGGCATGGATAAATATCAAACCCTAGCACTTAATCCTTTCAAATCTCAATTCAATAATAAAGACTTGATCAATGAAAGATTAGAAACCCTATTTAATTTTATCATGCTTTGATCAAAGACTTCCTGAGTTATCATTCGAAGAGATCACACGGGATAACTTCTTCCCTTACTAGGAGTGATCGATTTCTTGTTGACCTACTCATTACCTTCATAAACAATCCACCATATCCAAAAGTATCCTGTACATGACTTAATTGCTATGAATGAGTATGCACCAAAACATGGATTCATGTGCACAAGATACTATGGTAGTCTCAGGTCTAAAGATTGCATGCACAACTCCCACTAAGAGAACATTCTTTTGACAAGTAAGACTTTCATTTGATGTTCTCTTATCAGATTTGTTCAGTGAACTTATAGCCTAATGAGCATCCACATCCTTGTATTAGTGTCCCTACATAAGTGGCTATGAGATAAACCACCCTCTCCATCGAGCATACATAGGATGTGCTAGTCTTTCTAGAAACATCGATCCATGAATCGATGATTTAATCACTAGGAATATTTTATATTAGGGTTTATAGGAACTTAGGTCTCACCATTAAGATCTCCATCATAATCCTAATTCCATTGCTCTAGCCTATGGGGTTCATCATAATCTTGATAAGATGCAATAATATGAGGAATCAAATACCTTTTATTAATAAATAATATCATACATGAGCTGGAATATCATAGAAATGCCCATACAAAGATTGGCTTTTAGGGCACAATTCTTTCAATTTAGACCAATTATTCTTCACGACTCCTCTTCTTTATCTCATGAGGATTAGGATTTTTTTTTCACTTTATTTATCTTTTGTATGTTTTATTATATGCATCACTTTTTGGATTGTATGGTTGACTTTTAGTTTTATGAAACTCTTAATTGATGATGTACAAGTAATCTTACATTTTGTACTCAAACTCTTCTTGATGCAATGTATGTCATCTTTACCTTATGAATGGAAGCTTATTTTTGATGATTATGGTTGAGTAATTGTATATTTATCAAATGTATTTATTATGTATTTGAATGATTATGAATTTTGTATGGACCATAGTCCTTAGTCATATTTTCAAAAAAAATACCTTTTTGATGCTGTGAAAAAAGGGGAGGAATGTTATAAATTTGCAAAGATTTTTAAATGCAATAGAAAAAGATGTATAAGTGAAAGAAATGGTAAAAAGGGTATAGCAAAAGAGAAGGCAATAGATTTTTTGAAAACAAATGCATTTTTTTTTAAAGCAAAAGAGGGAGAAAGATAAAGTTTTTTATTCATGCTCTAAATTGTTTGCTTAATCTTTATTATTGAAACTTTATGCAAACATTCATCCATTTTCCCCAATACTTTAAATTCTTTTCAAATTCTTGAAACATTTGTCTTTTATTTTATACTCAATATTTAGTGATATAAAAAGGGGAGAGATTGTTGACCCCGATGTTGATTGTAATGATTACAAAGCAATGGAGTTGATTACTATTGACTCTCTACACTTGGAGTAGTTTAAAGTATGTTTCCATAATTTTGAGCAAAGAAAAATAATTGGAGAAGGCAAGGAATACGTTTTTCAAGTTGGAGGATCAAAAGATATTTTGTCAAAGAATTTGTCAAGTTACAGGATCAAAAGATGTTTGAATCCAAAGAGGATGAGCATCAAATTTGGACTAATGGGAGATAATTTCATCATGTTTCAATGGGTAAAAGTTAAAGAAAATGATCTCCTAGAAATCAAGGGTTGACACACAAAGCATTACTATGAAAAAAGGACCTCATGCTTGGCATGCACTAAAAGGTCGACACTAGACCAAAAAGGTTGACATCAATGTTGACACCTAATAAGAAATGTCGACCTCTAAAGACCCTAAAATCTAGAAAGAACTCAAAAGTACAAGGGTAAACCTTGAGGGGACCGAGAGTCTATTTTTTTTTATTTTACTTAGTCCCGTGTCACTTTAGTCAAAGTGAGCCAATTGAGTCTTGTAATAAAGTGGAACATGTGAGTCCAATTGAGTCCCTTTAGTCCTGTGAGTCTTTTGTTTCAAGTCAAGAGTCCAGTTGAGTCATTCAAGTCAAGAGGAGAGTAAGTGATGCGGAAAACAATGGGAATGTCATGCTCTTAATCAAATTAGTAAAACTCAAATGAAAACAAAGTAATAAGAGTTAGCCATTCAAAGCAAAGAACCTAGATGTAAATAAAGGAAATTCTGAAATGTCACACAAAACCCTGAAATTTGTTCTATTCAAGATAATTAAGAGAGAAGGATCTTAGTGGTTAGGAAATCACTCAGATTAGAGCTAATTCACCTTACCAATTTCAGATCTGAAAGAGTTCATAAGAGGGCTTCCAGGCATTAAACTACTCTCTTGAATAACACACTCAGGAGGGGGGGATTCTGGATGATAAGGAAATTACGCTAGGTAGGTTTTCTAGTTCTTAGCAAATCCAACCTCCTTCTTTGGAACTCAAGAATAAACCCGGGGATCCTACAACAAAATTAAATGGAGGGATTAGGAAGGGAATTTATGATTGGGATAAAAGAAATAAAGAAACAAGATGGGAAGAGGTTGTGGAGGTTTGTCTTGAATCTTCCATGGCTCCTTAGCAGGATGACTTTAAGGTTTGTTGTAGAAATCCTTGTTGCACTAGTTGTTGATGAGGCAACCCTTGGCAAGCTCTTGGAAGATTTTCTCTAAGCCGAATTCATGCAAGATCTTGGAGTGGAGAGGGAGAGTTGTAGATTACAGGATATCAAAACTTCAAGGCCTCACACCTTACCCTCTCATAGGGTACCAAACATCACAAGCAAGAGAACTTCTTTGGAAAAGAAAGGCTATTTTCTTCATTCATCATCATCTACTCTTTTTACAAAAACCAAGGACTCTTATAAGAATTTCTTTGTAGCCTTGTTTGTTTTTGAATTCAAAATGCAACTTCTAGAAAGGTGGGACATCCCCATGAATGTAGGAGAGATGGGTGGGGAGGTTGGCCAATTCAAAATTCCCTCTTCTTTGGTCGAATTTCCTTGAATTTGAGCCTCCTTGTGATGTGGCAAGGAAGTGGATTCCATGTGGTGATGTGGCTTCTTTGGTGGTGAACCCATGGACCATGCTCCCTTTGACTTTTGACTAGACACAAACCCTTCAAGATTTTGCAATTGGACTGGCCCGAACTTGACTTAAACAAGACTCAATGAAATTTGATTTAAACAAGACTCAATTTAAAAGAAAACAAATGCAAAATTAAATTATTACAGGACTCAAATAAGAACCTAGCTAAGCTTGCTGAAGTCTCTTCTTGTGCCTGGTGTCCGCACCAATTCTCCCTGGTGGAAGGAACTCGACCCTGTCGAGTAAGGATCAACCTGCTCATGATATCATTCTAATAGGTCTGGGTCAATCTGTTGAAGATCCTCTCAGGTGATCCAGGAGTCCTCCGATTCGGGTCGTCCTTGCCAACGAACCAGGTAACGTTGATAACCATTATTCCTAGTGGTAATTGCATGATCATCCAAAATTTGTTCAACTCGATCTTTCGATCTGGTGGCATTGCTGGTGGACATTCAAGTAAGGTTGCACTCTCAAAAATAGGACAAGGCTCAAAAGGCTCACTAGGAATTAATGCCGGTTCTTTATACTCTTTCAAATCAGAAATATTAAAGGTTGAACTAATGTCATATTCTGGTGGAAACTCTAACACGTATGCATTAGGTCCAACTTTCTTAATTATTTTGAAAGGTCCAGCTCCCCGGGCATGTAGTTTCTTCATAGTTCCCAGTGGAAACCTTTCAGGTCTTAGTTTAATCATTACAAAATCTCCTTCATTATATTCTTTTGTTCTTTTCTGTGAATTAGCCATATGCTTATATACTTCGTTACTTATTTGATTTTTTTTCTAATTTCTTTATACAATTCTCTAATATGCTGTGCATATGACTCGGCAGACTCAGAAATTTGTGCATGTGTGGGTAGCGGAATAAGATCTAAAGGCTTCCTATGTTTGTAACCATGGACTTTCTCAAAAGGACTTCTGCCCGTAGACCTATTGACCGAGCTGTTGTAAGCAAATTCAGCACGAGGGAGGAGAAGATCCCAATTACCCATATTTTCACCAACTAAGCATCTTAACAGATTCCCTAGGCTTCGATTGACTACCTCAGTTTGTCCATCAGTCTATGGATGATAGGCAGTGGAAAATTTCAGTTTGGTGCCTAGCAAATGCCATAACATCTTCCAAAAGTAGCTGGTGAACCTAACATCTCGATCAGACACTATGGTTTTAGGTAGCCCATGTAACTTGACCACTTCGTCTAGAAAAAGTTTGGCTACCTTGGATGCATCGAATGTTTGCGAATATGGGATGAAATGGACCATTTTTGAGAACCTATCGACCACAACAAAAATTGAATCGTGTCTCCTTTGGGTCTTAGGTAAACCTAACACGAAGTCCATGCTCAGGTCATGCTAGGGACAATCAGGTACAGGTAAGGGTGTATAGAGTCCAGTGTTTTGCTTCTGCTGTTTGGCAAAAGCACAAGTTTGACATCTAGCCACTATTTGGGCAACTTGTCATTTCAGTCTTGGCCAATAAAACTGGTCTTCTACAGCAAGGATGGTTTTGTTTCTACCAAAATGACCAGCTAAGCCTCCGGCATGGGTTTCCCAAACTAGAAAGTCCCTTAAAGATGTTTTGGGAATACAGAGTTTGTTTTCTTTGAATAGGTATCCATCTAAAAGGGTGTATTCACTATGATCAGAGGATGGTCCTTGTTTTAAAGCCTGAAAAATTTTACTAAAGTCTGGACAGGTGTCATATTCATCCTTAATTCTTTCAAAACCCATGACTTCAGTGCTAATTGAATTTATAAACAAGGCTCTATGACTCAAAGCATCAGCAACCTTATTTTCAGTTCTGGCATGGTGTTTCAAGACGAAAGTGTAGGCTTGGATGAACTCTACCCATTTGGCGTGCCTAGGATTCAGTTTCTTCTGGGAGCTTAGAAATCTAAGGGCTTCGTGATCAGAAAAGAGGACAAACTCTTGCGGTATCAAATAGTGTCTCCAATATCTCAAAGCCTGGACTACCGCATACAACTCTTTGTCATACGTTGAATATCTCGCCCTAGTCTCATTTAACTTTTCACTAAAAAATGCCACTGGATGATTCTCTTAACTCAATACTCCTCCAATACCTACTCCAGAGGCATCACAAGCTACCTCGAAAACTTTTGAAAAATCCGGCAGTCTTAAGATAGGTGCTTGTGTCATCTTTTTCTTAATATCTAGGAAGGCTTTGTCAGCTGCTTTTGTCCATTCAAAACTTCCCTTCCTAATACAATCCGTTATCGGGGCAACAATGGAGCTAAATCCTCTAATAAATCTCCTATAGGAAATGGCCAATCCATGGAAGCTACGAACATCATGAACGGTTTTGGGAATGGGCCATTCAACTATGGATCTTATCTTTTCAGTATCGGCTGAAACTCCATCAGGGGTGACAATGAAACCTAGGATGGTAACTCTTTGGGTCATGAATTCACATTTCTTTAAATTAGCATAGAGTTCTTCTTTTCTAAGGGCTGTACATACTTGTCTAAGATGGTCCACATGGTTTTCTTTGGTCCTACTATATATCAAGATATCATCAAAATATACCACCATAAATTTTCCCATGAAAGCTCGAAGGACCTGGGTCATCATCCTCATTAATGTACTCGGTGCATTGGTTAATCCAAAAGGCATTACTACCCATTCATATAACCCGTCCTTAGTTTTGAATGCTGCTTTCCATTCATCCCTTGGTTTAATTCTAACCTGGTGATAGCCGCTCTTCAGGTCAATCTTAGAAAACACATTTGCGCCGGCCATCATGTCCAACATATCATCCAAACAGGGGATGGGAAATCTATATTTCACCATAATTTTGTTTATGGCATGACTATCGACACACATTCTCCACGTGCCATCCTTCTTAGGGGTTAGGAGTGCAGGTACTGCACAGGGGCTCAGACTTTCTTTGATGAATCCTTTTCTAAGAAGGTCCCCTACTTGTCTGCAATTCTAAGTGTTCGGTAGGGTTCATCCTATAGTGAGGTAAGTTGGGTTGGGTGGCTCCAGGGACTAAATCTATAGCGTGCTGAATATCCCTTAATGGTGGTAAGTGATCTGGTAAGTCTTTAGGAAAGACATCTTTAAATTTCTCTAACATTGATCACTTACGTGCCATCCTTCTTAGGGGTTAGGAGTGCAGGTACTGCACAGGGGCTCAGACTTTCTTTGATGAATCCTTTTCTAAGAAGGTCCCCTACTTGTCGTTGCAATTCTAAGTGTTCGGTAGGGTTCATCCTATAGTGAGGTAAGTTGGGTTGGGTGGCTCCAGGGACTAAATCTATAGCGTGCTGAATATCCCTTAATGGTGGTAAGTGATCTGGTAAGTCTTTAGGAAAGACATCTTTAAATTTCTCTAACAATTTGATCACTTCCTTAGGTTGTTCTACAAGGTTTCGACTTTCGGTTTCCTTAACATTTAGCATCCAAATGGGTGAACCTCCATTGATTTCTTGTTTTAATTCTTTTGCATTTATTAGGTTCAATCCCGGTCTCTTGTCTTTCAGGTTGCTCGACCCTCTCTTAGTGTTGTCCTTAGGCTGAGTAGGGTGAATGACAATTTTCTTGTCATTAAAAGTGAAGGCACATGAATTTGATCGACCGAAAATGGTTGCATCATGGTCAAATAGCCATGGCCTGGCTAGGATGATGCTACTTACTCTCATAGGGAGCACATCACACTAGATCTTTTCTTGATAGGATTGGAATTGGATCTGGACCTGACATCTAAATTTGATAGGTATAGAGGTAGCATCTATCCATGAATCTTTGTAGGGGTTGGGATGAGGGACAGTGGTTAATCCTAGACTCTTGGATGCACTTGTTGAAATTGCATTTACACAGCTACCACTATCGATTATGATTTTACAAACTTTCTTCCCTATCTTGACAAAAGTCTGTAGGATACTAGTCCTTCGCCAATCTTCCTGTACCTTATTTTGGGTCAAGATACATCTGACGACTCCTAGCATTTCTGATGAGTCAATAATCTCTTCATCCCCTTCATACTCATCAGCTAAACAATTATCAGCCTGATATACATCTTCCTCACAATCTGCTAAGGGCTCTATGGGCTCAGATTCATTTTCCTCTGTTGCTCCTATGTGTAAGGCTCTATTTGGATAGTTGCTAGCATAGTGACCTACCTTTTGACATTTGAAGCATGCATTCGGATTCCTTTGGACTTCAGGTGCTTTCCCTTTATCATCTCTTCGGGTCTGAGGGGTGTTGTAATTGGGTCGATTATACCTTAACTGGTTTTGTCCTGGTTGCTGACTAGAAACACTAAGCCTAAGGGCTTCAGTCGACGAAAAACTGGACCCCTATGGAATCATTCTGCATCATGCGCTATCTGGTATGCTAGCTCCAAATCATGGACTTCCCTCATGAATAGTTCTTTCTGGATTTCCTCTCTAAGTCCGACTCTAAACCTAGACAAAGTCACTGACTCTGATTCATCAACATTGCATCTCATTACAAATTCATCGAACTTTGCAATGTACTCAGCCACACTTTTGTTCCCTTGTGTCAGTCTCTGCCATTGATCTAACAATCTCTAATGGTAGGACATAGGAAGGTATTTCTCTCTCAACCTAAGTTTCATTGCTCTCCAAGTTACTATAGGGACTTCTCCTCTTTGTCTAGCTAGTCTCTCAACATTTCCCCAATGTAACCTAGCTTGATGCACAAGTTTAAGCTTTGCAAATTTACACTTCCTATCCTCACTCATCTCATACCAGTCAAAGTACTGGTCCATCTCACCTTCCCAATCAATGTAGATTTTGGGATCTAAAATTCCATCGAAGGTGGGGGCTTCCAACCTAATGTTCTTCAAGGTTCGATCATCTTGGTCCAATTGGGCTAGGGTGGGTCTCCTAGGATTTGGTTCATAGATTCGATTAGGATCATGCTCTCGGAAAAGGCCTTGTCTTGGGATCATTCTAGGGTTGGCTGGTGTCTCAAATTCAGGCTCAGGGTCTAGCTCATTCTGGGCATCTTGATTTCCTCCATGGGTTCTAGACTCTAGTCAGTCAAGCCTAGCAGTAATGTAGGACATTTGCTCCCTCATGCTCTGGTTGTTTTGGGCCAACTGATCAGTCAAATTTTGGTTGAGTTGGGCCATTTGGTCATTTAGGGCTTTCATCAGGGTTTCAAGATTCGAGTCCATGGCTACACTGGATTGGGTTTGGACTCGTGAATATAAAGCTCCTGATCTAGTTTTCATGAAATAATGCACTCAAACCAAGATGACTAAGGCTCCTAAACCTAGAGCTCAATTTAGAGATCTAATTAAAAGGACCAACTAGCTAGTAGTAACTTATGTGACTTGGCCAGGTAGGTGAAAGGGGAGTGGAGGTCCCTGTTTTGCCAATCCTTAGACACCAATCTGAGATTGGCCAGGTAGGCGGACCAACCCACAAGCCCTAATGCACCAATCCTAGACACCAAGCCCGTAAGCACACACCAATTAGTTGACACAATTAACTTGACCCTAATCTGAACCCGACCCGTTGGTGTCCCTAACCCACTAAGGTAATTAAGTCTAATTGATTTTAATTAAGGGATTGGGATCGAGATGACGGGTTTTGGTTTTGGGCTAAGTAAAGGTGATTAATTCCTGCCCCCATGTCATAATGATGCCCTTAATTGATTTATCATGAAATGATGCAAAACATGCATATAAACCCTAATCTCAGCAGCAGAAATATTGTGTGTTGCAGTTCAAAGTGGGGCTGAGAAGTGCTGTGTAACAGTTTCAAAAAAATTTGAAAAATTCACAGAAGATTTATAACTGATATAGGATATTCCATATGAAAGGAAATTAAAAGATAAAATATGTACTATGCTTAGCAGATAATTAAAGTTAAACAATGTGAAAAGGATCAGAACAGAACATACAGTAATTTCAGCAACAGTGATGGAATGCAGTAATTTTCATTTTTTTTTGTGATTTTTTTCTGATGATAAAATTTAGTATGGTGACAATGAACTTGAAATGGAACAAGAAAAGAAATGTTTCAATGCAAAATGCACTACTTGCCTTTGGAGTTGCAGGCGGATTACAGTCAGCCTGCACAGAATTATAGCAAGCAGAGAAATCAGACCTACATAGATTTCTTCTATGTGGTCAATGAGCAATAACCAAGATAGGACAACCTTACACTATAAGGATCCAACTTATAGTAGGACAACCTGATTTCACCTTGGTATTACGATACAAAGATTTGGCTATAATCTTATAGCACAAGAGAAAATATCATGCAAACCAGAAAACAGGATTTTTAACTATGATGCTCTAATCTAACCGGCTCTGATACCAAATGATGCAGAAAACAATGGGAATGTCATGCTCTTAATCAAATTAGTAAAATTCAAATGAAAACAAAGCAATAAGAGTTAGCCATTCAAAGCAAAGAACCTAGATATAAATAAAGGAAATTCTGAAATGTCACACAAAATCCTGAAATTTGTTCTATTCAAGATAATTAAGAGAGAAGGATCTTAGTGGTTAGGAAACCACTCAGATTAGAGCTAATTCACCTTACCAATTTCAGATCTGAAAGAGTTCATAAGAGGGCTTCCAGGCATTAAACTACTCTCTTGAATAACACACTCAGGGGGGGGGATTCTGGATGATAAGGAAATTACGCTAGGTAGGTTTTCTAGTTCTTAGCAAATCCAACCTCCTTCTTTGGAACTCAAGAATAAACCCCGGGATCCTGCAACAAAATTAGATGGAGGGATTAGGAAGGGAATTTATGATTGTGATAAAAGAAATAAAGAAACAAGATGGGAAGAGGTTGGGGAGGTTTGTCTTGAATCTTCCATGGCTCCTTAGCAGGATGACTTTAAGGTTTGTTGTACAAACCCTTGTTGCACTAGTTGTTGATGAGGCAACCCTTGGCAAGCTCTTGGAAGATTTCCTCTAAGCCGAATTCATGCAAGATCTTGGAGTGGAGAGGGAGAGTTGTAGATTACAGGATATCAAAACTTCAAGGCCTCACACCTTACCCTTTCATAGGGTACCAAACATCACAAGCAAGAGAACTTCTTTGGAAAAGAAAGGCTATTTTCTTCATTCATCATCATCTACTCTTTTTACAAAAACCATGGACTCTTATAAGAATTTCTTTGCAGCCTTGTTTGTTTTTGAATTCAAAATGCAACTCCTAGAAAGGTGGGATGTCCCCATGAATGTAGGAGAGATGGGTGGGGAGGTTGGCCAATTCAAAATTCCCTCTTCTTTGGCCGAATTTCCTTGAATTTGAACCTCCTTGTGATGTGGCAAGGAAGTGGCTTCCATGTGATGATGTGGCTTCTTTGGTGGTGAACCCATGGACCATGCTCCCTTTGACTTTTGACTAGACACAAACCCTTCAAGATTTTGCAATTGGACTGGCCCGAACTTGACTTAAACAAGACTCAATGAAATTTGATTTAAACAAGACTCAATTTAAAAGAAAACAAATGCAAAATTAAATTATTACCGGACTCAAATAAGAACCTAGCTAAGCTTGCTGAAGTCTTCTCTTGTGCCTGGTGTCCGCACTAGTAAGCAGACCCGGAGATTCACCAAGCCCCCCAACCAGAGCCGGCCTTCAAGCACTTAGGCCCTTTCATGCCGCTATGCCCGCAAGAGAGAGCTCTAGCCCAAGATAGGCCCACTATTGACCGGTCCACCAAGGTTTCTTGGCCCACAAGTCAAGGTTTCTTAGCCCTTAAGTAATGTACCCTGGGGTGAATATATAAATACCACCCCTCCCCTCTTCTATTAAACATCTTTTTCTCATGAATACAAACTAAAGTTGAAAGTTATTTTGTCTGAGTGTTTTTCTCCGAATTGGAGTGGGTGTGACGCCCTGGTTCCCTGTTCTTGAGTGCAAGCCCTAATCCTCTGGTGACTTCTAAGCTCACCAGCGATCCTCCTCCGCTCTGTCCCACATCAATTTTGATTCTATCTGAATTTTGTTTAGGCATGGACTCTTGAATTATTTGACAAATAATGTGAGAAAGAAAGGTGTTGTCCCTATTATCTCTTTTTGTTTTTCCTTGCCAAAAAAAAAATCTACCATTTCTTCTAATTTGAGTCAAATTTAGATTATGATAAGATGGGATCTTATCTTTATGGGGCTGGACACTTTTGAGGTGTGGAAATCCATTTGGTGTGACAAGTTAAAAGAGGATTGTAGAAGGGCTAGTGCTAAGAATCTTATTCCTATTTTTTCTTCTTGCCACGAGCCCCTCCCTTCTACCATCCCACCTTCTTCTTCCTCCTAGATTCCACACATCCAAGAGGGTTGAGAGATATTAGAAAGAGAAGAAGAGGAGAAGAGAAGGGTTCTCTTCCCTCTTGGTTTTCTTCCTCCCATGTTCCTTTGATTCAGCATGATGAATTCATACAGGATTTTCTAGGGCTTTTTCTTCTTCTTGAAGAAGGGGTGGCTTCAATGCTTTGATCAGGGCATCTCCATATGAATACTAGCAGAGATGGGTACATGCATGGCTCTGACAGAATTCGAGACATCCATCAGATCCTATCTGAAGAAGATGCAGTAGCACAGTAGGTATGTAGATTAGATCTACTTATATTTATTTTATAAATCTTATGTATTTATGATATAGATTCTAGAGCATGCCAAATTAGGTTTTTAATTCTACTATATATTATTAATAAAAAAATTAACAAAACTATGCAAGCAACCAATGGAATCGTGTGACAATTCCTTTAAGAGGTATTAGAGCCACCATCAAGAAAGCATATTAATCTAAAATTAGATCTTAAAAATTTTGATTATGATATAAAAACTAGATCTAGAAGTGTATTTTAGATCCAAAATTAGATCTAAAAAATCAAAAATTGGATCTAAAAAATCACATCCAAAATCTTTGGTTGAGAACCAAAATTTCAAATCTGAAATTTCTATGATTTGAAACTTTTGTTGATCTAAAATTTAGATGATTTGATCTGAAAATCAGATCTAAAAGTTTTATTTTTTGGATCTAAAAACTAGATCATGAAGTCATGATTCACAATTAGAGCATTAATTATTTTTAGATTTAATGTTATGAACGATACAATTCATGAATGTTGAAATTGTTTAGATCTGGATTTCATGTATATTCACAGGATGATATACATGTTTAGATGTGAAAGTAGTTTCGACACCTAAACTAAAGCCTTATATTCATAATGTACTTAATTAAATATCTAAAATTTTTAAAAAAGTAATTATTATCAATCTTGTGCTGACATTAGGTTGTCCTATTATAAGGTCAATTCTTATAGTGCAAAGATTTTCTTAGCACAAGGTTGAGCTATTTTCAAAATAGATTTCAAAACTTAAATCAATAATTTAAGATCTAAAATTAAGATTAAAAGATCTGAAATTGAGAATTTAAGATCTTAAACCCTTTGCATAAAATATGAGGGATAGGGCATGGATCGAATTGATTAAGTCTTGCAATTATATTGCATTTTAGTTTTTAATTAGGTCATGATTGAACCTAATTGATTGAGCTCTTGATCAAACAAAATCAAGAATTGATTAGGACTAGGTCAATAGTGCTCAAGACCATGTCAATGGTCTAAGCTGGTTGATTCAATTAATATCAATTGATTGACCTAAAGACTTGATTTGGCTCAATGGTCAAGCTTGAATCACTAAAGCTGACCAATTCAAAATTGATAAACCAATGATGTCTAAGGCAAATGGTTGAAAGGGGTTTGTAATTGGGACTGTTCTCTTTCCTAGCCAATTATCTAAAGGAAGAAATGAGGACCCTCTAGTCGATCTCCACTTACTTGGCCAATGTGGTCAATCTATTTTTGATTGGTTGCTTAGTGATTTGAGTTCACCCATGCCATCTTGGTTAGTCAGAAATGAGATGTACTGACTAATTAAGATGTGACCTGGACGAGGTTACTTAGACATGAGATGTACTGACCTAAACCAGGTTAGTCGAACATGAGATATACTGACTTGAACTAGGATAGTCAGATATAAGATTATGCTAACTAATTAGTTGAGACCTAAATTAAACCTTCTCACACATATTAAGTCAGGTCTTCCACTATTATAAAGATGTAGGCATCTTTCTAGTGTTGATTGTTCTTGACTGGATATAATGGTTTAGTTGTTAGATATATACCCTAGAAGCCAATCTGGTTGACACATTTTTATTTCTAGAACATAAAATTATATTTAATAATATACTAATTGGATATTTTTTCATACATGATGTGTCCATGTATCATCTAAGGAATTAATAAACAGTGACACATATTCACAAAAGTTGAAAATTTAAGATATGTGTCATCATAGATTAATTCATAAATACTCTCGATCATAGGCTATCATGGGGATGGTGATTGATCTAGTTTGATCGATGCATAGATCACTTCCTTTTAGGTAGACGAGTCTCGAGTCTACAGTATAGAGATACTGGAGCAAGAGTGCAAGTAATTGTTAGAGAACAACGATACTGAGCATGACCAATATGAGAAGTCACATAAATTTACTCACTTGTTGGTAACTTTTTCAATATTATAGTTATGTGAGTAGTTCTTTGACCTATAATGCCTTGGCCATTCATAGTAGGGTTGTTGTAGTTTGAAAACATAAAATATTGATCCTAGCCATTCAGGCCCTTGCGGTGTTCGTTGACTACAGTAGGTTCATTATAGGAGTGGGAGGGTACTTTTAGAGGATTTATCAACTTTAGTAGTTAAGGTGTAGTCCTATGCAATTTAAGAAGCTAAGTCCTTAAGATCATGACCACGATAATGTGAATGATGAAAAATAGTTTCCATGAATTTTCATGATTTGGACTAAGCTAATTGAATTATGCATATAATAGATGCTTAAGATTTGGCGAGTTTCCATGTCCTACATCTTATCAAACTCTTGATAAAAGAACTCAATTACATGGTAACTACACCTAAGGATACATTCTTTTATTATGTTGGATTACCACTGCATGCTGCTAGGCATCACTGGTAGATTGTAAGAATCCATTATGATCATTTTGGATTAATAATACTTGATGGGGTGAACTGGAAGTATTTCGATCCATTGAAAGAATTTGATGATACTATGATAGAGATCATGGTGTGTCTCACTACCACACAAAATGGAACCTGAGGGGTCACATATAATAGGAGTTTGACTTGTCATACTTTTGGATCAAGATACATAAAAGTTACATATTAGAACTTGCTAATTTTGGTACCTACTAATTTTAGCATTACTAATTTTGGCACCAGATAATTTTGATACCTGCTAATTTTAGCACCTACAAATTATTAGCAAGGAGGACTTTATTATAAGAGTTGTAATTTAATTAGATGATTTGATCATTTAATTATGATTAGGCTTGATACAATTTGAGTTGGATTTGATTTGGTTAAGTTTGGATGATGCCCTATCCAATTAGGATTTGGACTAACCTAATTACAAGTATTGCAAGATAATTTGGTTTGACCTAATCGGTTATCTAAATCTAGGCAAATTAAATATGATTTACTTTAGTTAGACTTAATCTATTCTAATTGGATTTAGTGATCCTAATTAGATTAGGATCCAATTCCTAATTGGTTATGGATTTAGACCTACACCTAATAAGATTAGGAATTATGTTAGTTTCCTATTTGGGAATAGGATTAGAAATTAGTTTGTTGAACTAATCCTAAATATTTTTTTCTCTCTACTCCCATGCCATCTCTCTTGATTTGCATGTAAGAAAGAAGGGGCCACTCCCATTCTTCATGTTAAAAATCATTTTGTACATGGAATCCTTGTGAGGATGTGCCAAAGAGTTTGGGTCTCCTAGGTTTTTTTCCTCCTCTTATCCTAATCTATCTAGAATTTAGTAGTTTTTTTAATTTGATTCAAAAGCCTTGTCCTAATTCTAGATAGGAAGGAAATCTAGGGAGAAAAGGATTGATGTGTAGTGTGAGAAAAGAAAGGGAGTGGTGGGCGCAAAACACAAAAAGGGTGCATGAGTTTTCTTGGGGTTTCATGTGAGATCATATCTCACTTCTTCTGCCCATCCTTCTTATTTCTCCACCAAAAATTAAAAAAAATAAAAGGGAGAGATCCATTGCCCTCTCCTCCTCCTCTCCTCTCTTGCATGAATGGTTCATATGAGAGATCATCTTCTCCCTTGATCTCTTGAGAAGAGATCTATTCTTCTCCCTTGATCTCTAATATAGAGAAAAAGAAAAGAAGATGGAAGGGAGATTCGATCCAATGATCGAAGCGAGGCTTACAAGGTGCAAGCACTTCGGTGGCCTTGGTGCTTCAATCAGACCATCTCTATATGGATACCAGTCGAGGCTAGGCTTGTACATGGCTCCAATAGAACCGAGGGCATTCGTCAGATTATATCTGACGATGAAGATGGAGTAGCGCAATAGATAAGTGGATTTGATCTACTTGGTATTTTTTTTAAGATCTATATTATATATTCATGAATGGAATCTGATATGCATGCTTAAATTAGATTTTTATTTCTATTGTAATTTAATTTTATTTAGTTAAAAAACTTTGAAACATGTACATGCAACCCTAGGATCGTTTGATGATTTGTTTAAGTAGTATTAAAGCCATAATTTCATGAACATGTTTAGATCTGAAATTAGATCTAAAAATTTTAATTTTTGATTTAAGAATTTAGATCTTAAAAGGAGTTTTAGATCTGAAATTAGATTTGAAAATTAAGAATTTTAGATCTAGAAATTCATATCCGAAGTTTTGGTTGAAAACCAAAATTTCATATCTAAAATTTTTGTAGATTAGAACGGTACTAGATCTAAAAATTTCAATCAATTTCATCTAAAAATCAGATCCAGAAAATTTGATTTTTAGATATAAAATTTAAATCAACAAGTCATGGCTCATATTCATTTCATACATTTTAAAAATTATTTTTAAATTTAATGTTTTGAATTTTTGAATGCATGAGTACTAAATTTTCTAGGTCTAAAATTTTCATGTCTTTAATTTTTTTATGAGATAATTAAACCTAATTGTTTAGATCAGAAATTAGTTTCAACATCTAGACTAATTCCTCATATTCATAATGCACCTAATAAAAACTCTAAATTAAAATTGGTTAGGTTCAATCTTGTGCTGACATAAAGTTGTCCTGCTATGAGGTTAACCCCTTATGGTGCAAAGATTGTCCTAGCACAAGATTGACCCATTTTGCAAATAGTTTTCCAAACTTAAATCAATTATTTGAGATCTTAAATTAAGGGTAATATATTAGAAATTGAGAATCTTAGATCATAATCCAAAGTATAAAATATGTAGGATGGGGCATGGGTCGAATTGATTAGGTCATGCAATTGGATTGCATTTAATCTCTGGTTAGGTTAAACCCAATCGATTGAACTCTTGGTCAAATCAAATCAAGAGTTAATTAAGATTAAATCAAGAGTGCTCAAAACCATATTAATTGTCTAAGCTGGTCAATACGATTGATATTAATCGATTGACCTAAAGAACTGATTTGGCTTAGTGGTAGAGCCTGAATTGATTAAGTTGACCAATTTGAAATTAATAAATCAATTAATGTCTAAGACAAATTTTGATCATGATTTTTAATTGGGGACAACTCTTATTTGGCCAACTATGGTTGGTGTTTAAAAAAGAGGTTAAAAGCAAAACTCTTCTATTGATCTTACTTACCTAGCCAATTTGGTCGATTATGTTTTGAATAAGGTTACTTATTGGTTCAATGATGGGGATCTCAGAGCAGCATTGATCTTGGAGCAGCACTGATCTCGGAGCAGCCCTGATCCCAGAGCAGCACTGATTTCAAAATAGCAAATAAATTTAAATTTGAAGAATATTTATTTAGGATTTATCTTTTATTTGAAATTTGAATTATGATTTGGTTGGTTAGGATTGAGATATGGATAGGCTTATCTTATCCTATCTTGTATTTGAATTTGAATCATCTCTATCTTGTATTCAAATTCAAATGAGGGTTGGACAGATCTATAAATACCACCCTCGGTCCTTTGTAAAAAATAGTTTTTGGAGTTTAGGCAAGTTTTGGGAATGAAAATGAGTTTTAGAAAAGAGTGGGTTTTTTATTTCACTCCGTGAGGAGAAGGTGTGTGGCCCAACCCCAGGACATGATGTGAGGTCATGCCCAGTTATCCCCCTTCCCATTCCATCTTCTCTATCCCCTCGTGGCCTTTGAGATCCATCCTAGCGCCTCCAAGTATCGAGGAGGGTATTATGCCCTAGAGGTGAGAGGTCTCTTCGTTAGGGTGAGTCCCAAAGTCCATGAGATCCAGATCCTTATCCTACATCCCCACTATTCCTTCGCCACCCTTAGAGAAAAAAATACCAAAAAAAAATAGTACCTTAATTTAGGTGACTTCTAGGCTCGCCAACGATCCTACCCGTATCTTGTCCCTCATCAATTTTGGTATCATAGCCCAGGTTGATTAGGATATTGCCATCTTTCTTCCTTCCCCGATCCCACCATTCTTTCTCTTCTCCGTCCTTATTCCACAGCCATTCTGTTTGGCCACCACCAAGCCAGATCCACCGCTCCACCATCCCCAATGTCTCCACACCCTCCCTATGATGTGACTGCCACCATCACCTCCCAACTGCCCCTACTGCCATCACCCAATCACAGATCTCATCCCTGTCCTTGCACCACCGAATCACCTACCACCGCTTAATCCCTTGGTGGTGGAGCCCTCTGTCTTTAAACCCTCCTTCCCTCCCCTCCGACCGTGGTGCCGGCAATCGATGCCCCCTTCTCCCCTTTCTCCTATGGTGACCAACACTGCAATCGTTAGTGGTCACACCAGCATCCGCATCATCATCATCGGCGACCCTGGCACCGACAAGTCCAGTCTCATCATCTCCGTAGCCACCGAGACCTCCCCCGAGAACGTCCCCCACGTCCTACCCTCTACCCGCCTTCCAGCCGACTATTACCCCGATCATGTCCCAATCACCATCATCGACACCTCCTCCAGCCCGGAGAACAAGACCAAGCTGATCAGCGAGTGCCAGATAGCCGACGCGATCATGCTCACCTATGCCTGTGACCGACCCTCCACCCTTGACCACCTCAGCACCTACTGGCTCCCGGAGCTCCGCCGCCTTGAGGATAAGGTGCCGGTGATCATCGTTGGCTGCAAGCTGGATCTGCGGGACAAGCAGTAGATGAGCTTGGAGTAGGTCATTTCACCGATCATGCAGCAGTTTCGGGAGATCGAGACTTGCATCGAATGCTCCGCCCTCAGGCAGATTCAGGTTCCTGAGGTTTTCTATTATACTGAGAAGGCAGTGCTTCATCCTACTGCCCCACTTTTTAATCAAGAGATGCAATCATTGAAGCCTCGATGTGTGAGGGATTTGAAACGAATATTCATTCTATGTGACCATGATAGAGATGGAGCTCTCAGTGATGTTGAGTTGAATGAATTTCAGGTTAAATGTTTTAACTCTCCTCTCCAACCTTCTGAAATTGTGGGTGTCAAGAAAGTTGGCCGAAAGAAGAGAGCAGAACCTACCGCCACCGGCGAACGCCCACCAGACCACTTAGCATTGGACTAGGAGAAGTCCCTGCACAAACGTGAATGCACCGCACTGCATGTTTGTCAAAGCAATAGCCCTCCCTGTTGTCGACTTCAACGATGCACCGATCCTCAAGGCCGTACAGATTTCAGAGTTCCACAATTTTCAGCGTTGTATGTTTTTGGGAGCCGAACAAATCTCAGAGCAGTGCCCTTTTGATTGATTAGATTTGGTTTTAGCAACGTCCCCCTGATCCTGACTCGACGGAGTCGAGTTCTCCCCACCTCAGGAAAATGATGGGGATCTAGAAGCAGCATTGATCTCGGAGCAGCCCTGATCCCAGAGCAGCACAGATTTCAGAATATCAAATAAATTTAAATTTAAAGAATATTTATTTAGGATTTATCTTTTATTTGAAATTTGAATTAGGATTTGGGTGGTTATGATTGAGATATGGATAGGCTTATCTTATCCTATCTTGTATTTGAATTTGAATATTCTCTATCTTGTATTCAAATTCAAATGACAGTTGGACAGGTCTATAAATTCCACCCTCAGTCCTTTGTAAAAAATAGTTTTTAGAGTTTAGTCAAGTTTTGGGAATGAAAATGATTTTTAGAAAAGAGTGGTTTTTTTATTTCACTCCGTGAGGAGAAGGTGTGAGGCCCAACCCCAGGCCATGATGTGAGGTTATGCCCAGTTATCCCCCTTCCCATTCCATCTTCTCTATTCCCTCATGGCCTTTGAGATCCATCCTAGCGCATCCAAGTATTGAGGAGGGTGTAATGCCCTAGAGGTGAGAGGTCTCTTCGTTAGGGTGAGTCCCAAAGTCCATGAGATCCAGATCCTTATCCTACATCCCCACTATTCCTTCGCCACCCTTAGAGAAAAAAATACCAAAAAAAAATAGTACACTAATTTAGGTGACTTTTAGGCTCACCAACGATCCTACCCGTATCTTGTCCCTCATCATTCAAGTTCATCCATACCATCTTGATTAATTAGACATAAGATGAGCTGACTAATTAAGATGTGACCTGAACCAAATCACTTAGATATAAAATGTGCAAATCTAAACTGGTCAGACAAGAGATGTACTGACCTAAACTAGGTTAGTCAGACATGAGATGTGCTGACCCAAATTAGGTTAGGCAGACATGAGATGTGCTAACCTAAACCTTATTTCATATGTGATTTGACTCTTTACCTTAGTACTTGGATTGAGTGCATCACCATGGCCATTCAATCATAAAAATAAGCAAGGTTTAAAGTCCCTCTCTTTCCGTTCAATGGGGTTCTCTTATGATGTATAGGGGAGCCAATATGATTTAACTTATGAAGAAGATCTTGAAGGGATTTTAAAATTATGCTGACCTAAACTAGGTTTGTCAGAAGGTTAGTAAGACA
Organism: Areca catechu; assembly: GCA_021397845.1. Classification (NCBI taxonomy): domain Eukaryota; kingdom Viridiplantae; phylum Streptophyta; class Magnoliopsida; order Arecales; family Arecaceae; genus Areca; species Areca catechu. Next base: position 69,547,337 of record CM038053.1, read on the forward strand.
TGAGATTATGCAAACTAGTTAATTAGAGACCTAAACTCAAACCTCTTCATAAATATTAAGTCATAGGTCTTCCATCATTGTAGAGCTATGGGCATCGCTCGAGTATTGTTTGTTCTTGGCTAGAACAGTAGTTCAGTTGCATCGGGGGTCACAATCACTCTATTCACATGAGATGTTGCAGGGTGAAGATGAGGTTGGATCGAATAACAAGGCATAGTGAGGGACCCAATGACGGCTTTATATCACATGAACGGTGGGTCTGACTTAACTAGGGAGTGTGCACAATAGCTGTTAGGTGAGCCCATATGACTTAGAGTTCGAGTCACTGCAACATGCTTGAGAAGCATTTGACAAGAATTGTCAACTCATCGGTATAGCATGTTACCAATAACTGGACTGTTAAATAAAAGCCTAAGGTTTCATGCATCAATTTTTTTTATAATTCATAATGAAAGTACATATATTTTAAGACTGTTTTAAATAGAAAACATGCATTTAGAATAATTCTAATAAATCTTAATCTGAATTATAATAGAAAATGTAGTAGAAAACAAAATCAGCATGCATCAATCTACCCGATGCATGCAATAGATCTAATCTACAAATAATATGAAACCTAATTTCATACTTGATCACAGGTCAATGATTACCACTGCTAATGGCACGTGATAAGGGATCTCTACATCGCTTTGCAGCTACATGGGTTTCTGGCCTCTATAAATTATCCACATGAAGCCCCAACATGATCAACCTCCTGGAACAACTAGCTCCCTCTAAAGGCCATTGGATGGCTAAAAAATTTATTTATTGGACTTTCTTGAGTCTCCCAAGAAACCCAAGAAGAGGATGAAGAAGTATAGATCTAAGGAAGGAATAAAACCAAAAATTCTACTACTTTCTACTATTTTTCTCTTCTTTTTCTTCTCCTTCAACCCTAGCACCCAAGAAAGGTCTTTCATGCCAAAGAAGAACTCACGCCCACCTTGAGTTTTTCCAGCACCCTTTCTCATCTGATCTCACACCAATTTATAACCTCTTTGGTCACCCAATCCCAAAAGAATACTAGGAAAATTAGGCATGTGGATTAGGATAGGATTAGAAGGATTTTTAGATAAGATAAGGAAGCAAGTAACCTAGTTTAACTAGTCTTAGCTTATCCCACGCCCCACCCTCATAGATAAATTATTTTCCATGATTTTTTATCTCATCATTGATAAAAGGGCCTTTTTAATACATATTTTATCTATGTTTTGTCATCAAGAATTGAATTTTTGAATGGTCAAGAATTAGAATATAATAGGTTTTGAGTTTGATTCCCAATTAAAGAATCGAAGGTAGAAGTAGGAAAATCAAAGAGTTTGATTCCCATTTAAACTCCTCCCTTTTAAATTCGAAACTCATCCTAAATTAATCCAAATCAAATAAGAAAGAAGAGAGGGCATGTAAACATGTTTGGCATGATTTTCTATTGTTGACCCCTGGAATGATTTGATGATTACAAAACATTGGAGCATGTATTTATGACTTGTAGGGTTATGGTGCAACGCGTGCAACGGACAGAGGGCAGAAGGATTTCAAAATTGAAACTAAATTCACACCAAAAACTCTAAACCAGGAACTCCTTAAATTAGATTAGAACATATGAACAAGTATCTATGAATTAGGATTAGGGTACAATCCTGTAATCGCTTATTCCAACAAACTTGAAGTTGAAGGGGCTAACTGAATTCACAGGCGTCCAGGTGTCCACCCTCCGATGGTGATCCACACAGAGCAATGATCAAGAACACTATCTTCTTGTCCAATGGTTCCTCCTATTGAGTTTCTTCTTCCTAGAACTCAATTCTTCGGATTATGGCTGGAATTCTTCCACACAAGAGGTTGCCTCCCTTTCTTTGATCTCTTCTCCTCCTTGTTTGGCATGGCAAGGAGAGTTTCAGAGTTTCAGAAATTCGAGCCCAACTCGAAGATATTGAGTCGACTTGTCCAGAGTTTGTGTATCTTGACTGAGAATCAAGCCAAACTTAATCCAAAAGAGCCAACTCGTTCAGAGTTTGATTTTCTATTGTCTAATACTTTAAGCTGACTCAACCATCTTAAGCCGACTCGAGTGTCGGATTCGAACTTGTAACAACTAGTTCTAGAATTGAATTTTTGAATTCAAAGAAAGCTCCAATGGCTCTATTTCGACTTCCTAAGCCCTACAATGGCTAGATCTTTTTGAAAACTATAAAAGGGAGGTATTTATGATGGATTAAAAGAATTCTTTGATTATTCATTGAAAATTAAAAGAGCATTCAAGTGAATTTCAAGTCTTCACCAACCAACTTCAAGTGAGCATTCAAGAGAGGATTCAAAGCTTCACCAACTCATCTTCAATCATTGAATCCAATTTTTGAGGAAGTCAAGAAGTAGCTTTAAGAGCATTCAAGATATCTAAAGCAAGGCTTCAATTTAAGCTTCATCGGCAACTACTAAACAACTTGGGTTTGTTATAAAGTTGCTAGTTTCCTTTTGAAATATCTTGTATCTTCTCCAAGAGCAGCAAGGAGGCTGTGTCTTGTGAGTGTTGAAAGATTATTAGGTGAGCCAATTAAACCTAAGTTGGGTTTCTGGTTGGATACCAGGATCAGACACAAATCACTGGATCCCATATGGTTTAATTAGTCATGTGTCAAGTTTTGAAAATTTTGTAATCAATTAAGATTGAGTCCTGTAATAAGTTGAGGTTAGTTGATTTGTCTCAACCCTCAACCTAGTCAGTATTTTGAGTCCTGTGCATCTGTTATGAGTCTAGTATGAGCCCAATTTTTATACAAGAGGGAGGTCACCCTATTTTGGAGTTCCACAAGGCCACATCTAGGAGTCAGAGGCCACTACATCAGCCCATTAAATTTTGTGTGACAACCCAGATCCAAGATGCTTCCAGAAATCCTGATTCCTTCCAGATGCCCTCCTAGATGCCCAGATTTCCTTCCAGATGCTAGAGTATATTCCTAGACTAGGGCATCTATGATTCGAGTGGTCCACCTACATCCTAGTCAAAAGAAATAAGCCCAGGCACCAAGCCAAACCCTTAAGAAGCAAGATACCAGGGAATATTCCTGCTACCAGGCTACCAGGCCACCCCAGCTTCTAAAGGCCCAAGCCCATGCACCCAAGCCCCTTTAGGCTGGCCCCTTGCTGCTCCTAAAAGCCTAACACTCCCCCTAGGAATCCTTGAAGGGTTGATGATGCGGGATAGACACGATGAACCCTGAATTATTTGAAAAAGGAAACACCTAAACAAACTAGACCGTGGAGGGCTAAGAGCCTCGGGACTAGGGCGAAACTGAAACTAAATCCTAAAATAGCTGATCTCTTTTGTTTTTCAATTTCTTGGTGGAGGTGGCGAAGAAAGGATGGGGATGGAGACTAGGAACTGGAACTCATGGCCCTGGGACTCACTCTAATGGAGAGACACACACAAAAGTCAGGGATCAAAGTACACTATCCTGAGCTCTCATCGAACCCATAATGCACACAGCAGGGCTCTCAAAGAGTCTTACTCATCGAACCCATAATGCACACAGCAAAGGCATCCCGCTTGGGTGACTCTTGGAGGACATAAGGGATAAGAAGATGGGATAGGATAACTAGGGCTTCACACCCCTCATCAAACCCATAATGCACATAGTAGAGAACGAAGGCAAAACGAGCCTCAGCCCAGAACCAGAACCAGTGGCTACACCAAAATTTCATATCAACTGAGTAATACAGAGTGAGGGGGCCTTTAATAGAAAAAACCAAACCCCTCACTTACTTAGCCTACAAGCAATCCAAAAAAAGAAAATAAACTACATCAAATCTGTGCTATATCAATATTGGTGCGATCTGCTCTAGAAAGCATGTTGCCTTGATGAAGTACTTTGAAGAGCATGCTGATTTAAAAACTGGATTGCTCTAAAACCCGTGCAGAATCCTCTCATGGTCGTGCACAGGGGAAGGGAATGATCTCCGGCGGCAACCGGCGGACGGCCGGTGGCCGAGAAGCGGGTGGACGGCGAGCGGCGGATGGCCGGTGGCGGCTGTAGGCGGGGCGACGGCTTAGAGGGTGCACGGCATGCCCAGGGCGTCCGTTTTGACTCCCACGGCCGTGGGGGACCCCTGGGCGCAACTGAGGCCTCCGGTGGTCGAACTTTGGTCGGCGGACAGCGCGGACGTGGGCGACGGCCAGGAGGCGGACGGCGGTGCAGGTGTGGCAACGCCGCACGGCATGCATGAGCGTGCCGTTTGGTCTTCCCGCGGGCCGGTGGAGCAGCCGGGGGTTGGGCAGCCCGGATCTGGGCGGCGACTAGGTTTGGGAAGTTTTTTTTAAATCACGGGATGAAGATGGAATAAGACAGGGATAAGGTGGGGATAAATTTGGGATAAAGCTGGAATAGTGGAATATGTGGAAAAATGAGAATAGGCAAAATAAAAAAAAATGAAAGAAAATAAGAAAAAATAGAAAAAGAATCTGGACCTACCCTGCATCTCCATCAGTTGACCATGTCAAAGCTCAAAGGGAGGTGTCCTTAAGTGAGAAGGAGAAGACTAGTCTAACCTAGTTAGGATTCCTAGTTCTTTTAAGCTTTGTATTCTAACCTAGCTAGAAGGACATGTAATCTAACTAGGAAAAGGCTTGTTAACCTATGTGTAACCCTAGTTAGGAGAGGCATGGGAACCTATAAATACCCCTCTGCTCCCTCTCTTGTAAGCAACTTTTATTCATGATATCAAAACCCTGGTGAATTTATTTTGAGCTTGCGAGCTTGTCTTACTTTGTTCTTTAGTTTGTGTTTATGTTCTCTTGCTTAGCCAAATTCCTTGCTACCCTAGAATCCTTCCATGCCCTAACTCACTGCCATCCAAGCCTTCACATGTCCAAGAAGGAGTGCCCTAGGCCGCCAAGCAAGGAGATCTTCATCAAGCTTCAAGCCCCGCTTCTAAACCCTAACCTAATTCCTTCTAACCTAATCCCCTTTCTTTTTCTTACTTGCTATTTTGATTGACCCTTGGTATTTTGCAGCATCCCCGAGGTGTTTCACCTCTCTAGAGGAGGAGGCTTTTCCTTGCCTCCGAACCATCCAAATCAGCCATCTAATCAAGGGAACCGAACTTCATCATCCAAGCTCCAATCAGAGTGTGAGTGATCATTTCCACTGCAAAGTTTTCAATCTCTGACTGGTAAGAAACCTTCCCTTCTCTTGATATCTATTTTGATGAAGATAAACTATCCTAATCTGGAAGTTTCTTAATTCTCAGATCCTGGAATTTATTATTTTGTATAAGTTTGCCTATGATACGATGATTCTATGCATTGCTATTCTTCTTGCTAGTTCTTACTTTTATTTGGGAATTTAGCTTACAAACTTAAATATAAAAATCATAAAAAAATGATTTTACTATTTTTTCCTGTATGTTTAGCAATCTTAGAGTTGTCTTGCATCAGTTTGGTATCAGAGCGGGTTTAGGATAGTTTTTATCTGCATTAGATTCCAAACCCTAATTTCAGCATCCTATCCACTGCATTAGGTGTCTAGGTTTCATCTTATTTCGGAATCTTAGAAAATTTATTTTTTTGTGAAAATTTACTCAACTCTATCTTGATATTTTTATAATTTTTAATTAATTTTACTAAAACCTAATTCTCTAAAATCCAGTATATTAGAAACCCTAATAGAATCTTGAAATTTCTGCAGTAGTCTTAAAACCCTAAGATTTGCATCACCATTTGATTTTTGTTTTGCATTAAATTTGGTAGGTATGATTAGAACCGTCCTTCCTATACTCTATAATTTTTTAGAATTTTTTATATATCAGTAACTATGTCAAATTCTGCATCAACTGAAACCCTAATTCTCTTATTTCTGTTGATTTTGTACTTGACTAACTCAAACCGAATCAACTTCCACACACCCCAATCCCACCCTAATTTGATTGCTAACCTAATCAACTTAAACCTAATTTTTATTTCATGAAATATACATAAAATATTTTTATTTTTTGATTGTTTTAGATTGCATCAGGACCATTGATTGCCATCATCTTTAACTTAATCTTAAGAGCAACTCAATACCTTAGATCAGGGCAGGATTTCATCACGTATCCTGGGCCCAAAACAACCATCATCATACTAACCCAGCCTAATTAAAATCAATTAGACCTAATTTTCTCTAAAGTCTAGGAGACATCACACACGTCGGGTCAGAATTATGTGGGCCAACTAGTGCATTTAATCCTTTAGCTATTACTGAAAGCTGGTGTCTAAGGCTGGGGTCCAAAGTCAACGACCTAAGTGGTGCTGTAGTTTTTAATTGGGGTCCCTGCAAAAGCAGGGGCCTCCAATACTCCCCACCCCCCACCTAGCTAGTGGAAGGATTAGCTACTAGGTTAGGTGTAAGTTGAGCTGACCCATCAGTTTTGACTCTAGGTCTAGCAAACCCTAGATTTTACTAACCTTTCTTTTGCATGCTTGGCTACATCATTTCATCTTGATTGTTTGAGTGATTGTATGACCACTAGACTAGGGAGCCAATATCAAAAGTCTAAACCCCAACTAACCCAACCATGGATCCCAATTTTGAGGCTTTCATAAAAGCCATGAATGACCAGATGGTTACCTAATTAACTGCCCAAATAAACCAGTCCAACACCCAACCCAAATCAGTTAGCCCAGACCTAAAATCAGTTAGCCTAGATAAGCATTAGGTTTGATCAATCCAATACTAAGCTTGACCAAATGAACCAAATTCAACCAAGTAGGAACCCTAGGCAAGACCCATAGAGCTGAACCCCAGGAACCCATAGTCCCTAGATATGAACCTAGTAGTAATCTACTATCCCTCAGTTTACCTAAACCTTATAGGATTAGTATCCCTAGCTGTGAGCCTAGTATTAGTCAATTTTTACTTAGTCACCCCCTCTTACCGTCCTATTGGTTCACCAGGAAGATTTTGAAGAGGAGATATGTAGGCTGACCCAAGCTTAGTGGACGAGTATGAGGAATAAAAGGAGGAGTTTCCTGTAGAAGACTTAGAATTAGTTGACCCAGTAGGTTCCTAGGTAGAAGCTACCCTAGAATCAGTTAACCTTGACCATACCCACATAGAAGACCACCCAACATTAGTTGACCCTGACCGCACCCAAGCTGAACCTGTAGTGGAAGAGCAGTTAGAGAAGAAGAACCCTGATACTACTGTTAAAGTTTTACCTGAAGAGCCACTAGATGAAAGCCCAAGTATAAAGCCCAGTCCTAAATTTCTTGAACCCGATGACTTTATCAAAGATTTGGCTTATCAGTACCCTCAGAAAGAATCCCATCCTGTAGTTCCCATTAATGATCTCTTCACTGATATTAGTGACCCACTCTTCCATACTATAAACCCTGTAGGACTACCTCAAACCCATAAGTCAATCTCATTAGTCTAGGACTCATCCCTAACCCCTTCTAGTATTCTACTCTTTCTAATTAACCCTGAATCATCTCCTTATTTCTCATTCTGCTAGACTAACCCTGAACCAACTCTTTTTTCTGCCCTTTCTTGAAACTTCTTCTATTTTTACTATTAGGTTACATTTTATAGGAGTTTGCATGTTACATTTATTCATTGAGCATGTCATGTTTGCATTTTACTTCTGGAAAATCCTATGGCATTTGCTAGGAGTCCATAGTAAATTTTCATGTGCATGCCATGCTAGGGTCAAATGTAGAAAGTCTATAGTCTGTTAGATTTTGTCCCGTAGAGTTCAATAAAATTTCCTTTGATAGGAAGGTCTAGTCGATCTTTTAGGTAATAGTTTTGAGTCCAATAAATTTACAACCTTGAATCATCTATCTGCACCTACACTTAACTCTGCACAGCATTTGCATTTGGAAATTAGTCAAAAGCTAAACATATGTAATGAATTAAATAACAACTTGGCTAATTCCCAGAAGAAAGATAAAGAATTTTATGCAGAGGAATAGTTGATGACAAAGGAATTTTCTGCTCGCGAAGCTGGCCCATCCAAATAGTGAATAATAGTGGACCCAATGCCTATGTGCCTGAGATATCACCTGATTTAGGTATTAGCTCCACCTTCATCATCTCAGACTTTGTAAAGTCTAGGGAGCCAGCAGTGATACCCAGCGAGCCCATCGAGCCACTTCCATTCTTTGAGAGAGAATCCACCCCAGAGTGACCACATATAATTGGGCCTTTTAGTGAGGAAAAGATTTAGAGAGAATCCTGGACGATCAAGCCATATGTACCCAGAATAGAGGCTATCAGAGGTATTTGGTTGGTGGCAAGGTCGGCCAGAATCTGACTCGTGGATCACCCCTGATGATCTACAGCACCTCAACCCAGACCTACTCGAGCACTATGAGAGCCAAGTTATCCCACACTTGACGGGGTCGAGTTCCTCCCACCTCGGAAGATTGGTGGGGACACAAGGATCAGACACGATCACTGGATCCCATATGGTTTAATTAGTCATATATCAAAGTTTTGAAAATTTTGTAGTCAATTAAGATTGAGTCCTGTAATAAGTTGAGGTTAGTTGATTTGTCTCAACCCTCAATCTAGTCAGTATTTTGAGTCCTGTATATCAGTTATGAGTCCAGTATGAGCCTAATTTTTGTACAAGAGAGGAGGTCACCCTATTTTAAAGTTTTACTAGGCCACATCCAAGAGTCAGAGGCCACTATATCAGCCCATTGGATTTTGTATGACAACCCAGGATCCAATATGCTTCTAGAAATCCTGATTCCTTCCTGATGCCCTCCAGATGCCCAAATATCCTTTCAAATGCCAGAGTATATTCCTAGACTAGGGCATCAATGATTCTAGAGTCCACCTACATCCTAGCCGAAAGAAATCAATCCTAGGCACCAAGCCCAAGCCCTTAAGAAGCAAGATACCAGGGAATATTCTTACTACCAGGCTACCAGGCCACCACATCTTCTAAAGGCCCAAGCCCATGCACCCAAGCCCCTTTAGGCTGGCCCCTTCTGCTCCTAGAAGCCCAACATGCCCCCCTAGGCATCCTTGAAGGGTTAACCAAGTAAAATCTCAAAGGGAGGTGTCCTTAAGTGAGAAGGAGTAGACTAGTCTAACCTAGTTAGGATTCCTAGTTCTTTTAAGCTTTGTAATTCTAACCTATCTAGGAAAGGACATGTAATCTAACTAAGAAAAGGCTTGTTAACCTATGTGTAACCCTAATTAGGAGAGGGCATGGTAACTTTATAAATACCCCTCCCCTCCCCCTCTTGTAAGTAACTTTTATTCATGATATCAAAACCCTAGTGAATTTATTTTGAGCTTGCGAGCTTGTGTTGCTTTGTTCTTTGGTTTGTGTTTTTGTTCTCTTGCTTGGCCGAATTCCTTGCTGCCTTAGCATCCTTCCATGCCCTAACTCACTGCCATCCAAGCCTTCACATGTCCAAGCAAGAGTGCCCTAGGCCGCCAAGCAAGGAGATCTTCATCAAGCTTCAAGCTGCCCGGCTTCTAAACCCTAACCTGATTCCTTCTAAAACTAATCCCCTTTCTTTTTCTTGCTTGCTGTTTTGATTGACCCTTGACATTTGCAGGATCCCCAGGTGTTTTACCTTCCCAGAGGAGGCTTTCCTTGTCTCCGGGACCATCCAAATTAGCCATCTAATCAAGGGAACCAAACTTCATCATCTAGGCTCCAATCAGAGTGTGAGTGATCTTTCCATTGCAAAGTTCTCAATCTCTAACTGGTAAGAAACCTTCCCTCTCTTGATATCTATTTTGATGAAGATAAACTTCCTAATCTGGGAGTTTCTCAATTCTCGAGTCCTGGAATTTATTATTTTGTATGAGTTTGTGATGTGGGACAGGTAGGATCGTCAGCAAGCCTAGAAGTCACCAAAATTAGGGTATCATATTTTTTTAAAATTTTTTTTTAGGGGGGGGAAGGAATAATGGGGATGGAAGACTTAGAATTTGGAACTCATGGACTTTGGGACTTGCACTAATGAAGAGACCTCTCACCTCTAGGGCATTCCACCCTCCTCGATACTTGGAGGCGTTAGGGTGAATCTCAAAGGTTATGAGGGGATAAAGAAAATGGAATGGGAAGTGGGATAACTAGACATGACTTCTCATCATGTCCTGGGTTGGGCCTCGCACCCTCTCCTTATGGAGCAAAATAAAAAACCACTCTTTTCTAAAACTCATTTTCATTCCCAAAATTGACTAAACTATTTTTTTACAAAGGACTGGGATGGTATTTATAGACCTGTCCAACCCTCATTTGAATTTGAATATAAGATAAAAGGATAGGGATGATTCAAATTCAAATATAAACTTAAATTATAAAAATCATAAAAAAAATGATTTTATTATTTTCTTTCTACATGTTTAGCAATCTTAGAGTCGTCCCGCATCAATTTCTTTGGTGAGCCCAGTGTAAAAACCAAAGGGTACTTGGGTTTCTTTGGTGAGCCTAGTTTAAAAACCTAAGGATGTTGGGTTTAGATTGTGATCCTGGTAAAACAATCCTGCTATATTCTTGTTAGATAGTGGAAATACCAAGTGGTACTTGGGTAGTGGATGTAGGAGCGGGTTGCTCCGAACCACTCTAATTTCTTTCTTTGTGTTTGTGATTGTGTTTGCTTGACTCCTTTGTGATTGTTAATTTACTTGCTTCCGTTGCATAATCTGTCACAACACTAACACTAAAAGATTTTTAAGTGCACAAACTTGCAAATTTTTTATTATCCTAATTCACCCCCCCTCTTGGGAAGCCACCTGGGCAACAAGTGGTATCAAAGCAGAGTTTTTGAAATTTCTTAGAGTAAAGATTGATGGCACATCCCATGAGTACCTCCTTGGCTGAAGGCCAATCCACAAACCGACCTCCACTTTTCACTGGAACTAATTACACATATTGGAAGGCTAGGATGAAAATATACATTCAAGCCATAGACTTCCAATTATGGAAGAAAATTTTAAGAAGACCTCACACACATACGATTAAAGTTAATGATGTTTGAGGTTCCCAAACCTGAAGAGGATGGGATGAGAATGATATGAAAAAGCCGAGTTAAATGCCAAAGCTATGAATTTACTTTATTATGCTTTGGACCCAAATGAATTTAACAGAATTTTCACGTGTAATTTTGCTAAGAAATTTAGGATAAGCTCGAAATCACACACGAGGGCACATTTCAGTAAAGACTTCTAAATTAACCTTCTTGTGCAAATTATGAGTTATTCAAAATGGAGCCAAATGAAACTATACCTGATATGTTCTCATGTTTTACTGATTTTATAAATGGTCTTAAAAGTCTTGGTAAGACCTATACTAATGCTGATTTAGTGCAGAAAGTTTTGAGATCTTTGCCAAAAAAATGAGAAGCAAAGGTTACAGCTATTCATGAGGCAAAGGATTTGAACACACTACCATTGGATGAGCTGCTGGGATCATTGATCACACATGAGTTAGCCATGCAGCAAAGAACTAAAGAAAATTCAAAAAGAAAAAAGACCATTACATTTAAAGCAATTGAAGAAGATAAGGTGAAAATTCAGATACTTCTAATGATGATAATATGGAAGATGATGAAATTGCTCTAGTAATAAGAAAGTTCAAAAGATTATAGGCAGAAGAAGAACCAATAGATGGAGAAAGCAATTCAAAATGGGAGACCATAGAAAGGATAAAGAAAAAGACAAGGAGAAGGACAAGGACAAAGATCAATTTCCAATCTGTTATGAATGCAAGAAACCAGGACACATACATCCTAATTGTCCATAAATCAAAAAAAAATTATTTAAGAGGAAGAAAAGAATGCAATGCTTACGGCATGGAGCGATAGTGATGAGTCTACATCAACTGAAGAAGAAGAATATACAACGAAGACAGCTCAGATTTGTCTTATGGTTTTGAGGATGAGATAACAACTTCTAAACAAATTTAGATTTTACCTATGATGAGCTTCATAATGCTTTTTGTGAATTGTTAATAGAATATAAAAAGGCTGGTTTGAAAATGAAGAGTTTAAAAAATAACTGTGATATATTTGAAAAAGTTAAAAATAAAGTTTATAAAAGAAACAAATTTTACAAAGAGAATTAAGTATGACTTGTGAAAGACTTAAAACCATCCAATTTGAAAAGGAAGAACTTCTTGAAAAGAATAAAATTTCATAAAAAAAAAATACTAATTTGCAAAAGGAAGTTCAAAAGCTAAAATCCTTAGTTGAAATTTAACTTTAAGTTCTAACAAACTTAAATTGATTTTGAAAAGTCAAAGAGATTCTAATAATAAGTTTGGAATTGGATATAAAGGTATAAATACAAATAAGTTTTCTGCATCCACTTCTTATGCTCCAAAGTTCATTGCATCAAAATAATATGGACCTAAGTTTACATCATATGCTTCTTATCCAAAGTTAAGAATTATTTGCTATGCAAGTAATAATATAGGTCACAAAGCTTTTGAGTGTTATTTGAAATATAATGATAAAAAAAAAATCAAGAAATTTGAGTTCCAAAAGGAACCAATCCTACTAACTTGCAAGGATCCAAGAAAGCTTGGGTACCTAAATCCACTACTTAATTATTTTGTAGGGATGTCTTGCAGCCATGAACATAAAGAAAAGATGGTATCTTGATAGCGGCAGTTCAAGACACATGACAGGTGATATAGATCAATTCTTCACCCTTCAAGAAAAAGATGGTGGCATGGTAACATTTGGTGACAACTGTAAAGGAAAGATAATTAGTATTGGTAAAATTAAAATTACTCCTTCCACCTTTATTGAGAATGTACTACTAGTAAAAAAATTAAAGCATAATCTATTAAGTATCAGTCAACTATGTGATATGGCTTTAATATTTTCTTCAAGGCTTCATGTGTATAGTAGTTGATCCTCTTGACTCTAATATAAAGTTCATTAGACATAGACTTGGCAATATATATGTGGTAGATCTTAATGATCTAGCTATGTCAAGTAACACAAGTCTTGTAGCAGTGAATGATAAGAGCAAGGAATCAAGTCTACTATGGTATAGACAACTTGGACATGCAACATGCATACCATTGCAAAATTTATTTCAAAAGATTTAGTCAAAGGTTTGCCAAAGTTTAAAGTAGATTTTGATTATGTTTGTGATACATGCCAATTAGGAAAATAAGTTAAAGGGAGTTTTAAATCCAAAAATATTGTTTCTACTACTAGACCTTTAGAGCTACTTTACATGGATCTATTCGGACCCGCTAGGACAAAAAGCCTAGGTGGTATGAAGTACGATCTTGTGATTGTAGATGATTTTCCAAGATACACTTGGATTTTATTTATTGCATATAAAGATGAAACTTTCAAAGCAAATCTGAAAAATCTTTTTGTTATTTCTATTCGTAGTGATCATGGTACGAAATTTGAAAATTAATATTTTGATCACTTTTGTATAAAGTACGGTATTGACCACAACTTCTATGCTCCTACAACACCACAGCAAAATGGTGTTGTAGAGAGAAAGAATAGGACCTTGGAAGAGATGGCCTGAACAATACTTTATAAAGGGCAATCTTCCAAGATACTTTTAGGCAGAAGCTGTAAATACCGCTTGCTATATTTAAATAGAATTTTAGTCAGACCTATTATAAGAAAAACCCCCTATGAATTATGGAACAATAGAAAGCCAAACATTGATTATTTTCATGTTTTTTGTTGCAAATATTTTGTACTTAACAATGGCAAGGATAACCTTGGTAAGTTTGATGCTAAATCTGATGAGGCTATTTTCCTTATTTATTCAACCAATAGTAAAGCTTATTGAGTATTCCATAAGAGAACTTTAACTGTTGAAGAGTTTATTTACATTATTTTCAATGAGACTGACATTGCATCGTCTAGAAAAGAAGACTGTGCCGATAATGATGTAGGTACACTTGAAAATGGTTAAGGGACATGACTATCAAAGACAAGCAAGCAGGTGAACAACAACAAGAAGAGGTGGTAAGCAAGAATCATGAAGACCTACCTAAAGAATGGAAGTATGTACAATCACATCCCAATAACTCATTATAGGAGATCCATTACAAGGTGTTAGGACTAGAGCTTCACATAGGGATGCACATGATTTAATTGCTTTTGTATCTCACGTATAACCATATACCATAGAAGAAGCTAAAACCGACTCTAATTGGATGTTAGCTATGCATGATGAGTTAAACCAATTTAGGAGGAACAATGTTTGGACACTTGTAGAGAGACCATCTGACTACCCTGTTATAGGTACTAGATGGGTCTATAGAAACAAACTAAATGAACAACGTAATGTAATTAGAAATAAGGCTAGATGATAGCTCAAGGTTACAACCAAGAAAGAAATAGATTTTGATGAGACCTATGCACCAGTAGTTAGACTAGAAGCTATTAGATTACTTCTGGCATATGTATGTTTTATGAACTTTAAATTATTTCAGATGGATGTAAAGAGCGCTTTTCTAAATGGTTTATTATCGAAGAAGTTTTTGTAGAACAACTACTAGTTTTATCTATCATTCTTTTCCAAATCATGTTTTCAAGTTAAATAAAGCTTTATATGGTCTTAAACAGGCACCTAGAGCTTGGTATGATATATTAAGTAAGTTTTTACTTGAAAATGATTTTGTAAGAGGTAGTGTAGATACTACTCTATTTATTCAAAAGAAAAATCATGATATTTTGGTTGTTCAATTTATATTGATGATATAATATTTGGATCTACTGATGAATCTTTGTGCCAAGATTTTGCTAAGTTAATGCAGGGTGAATTCGAAATGAGTCTAATGGGTGAGCTAAACTACTTTCTCGGACTTCAAATCAAATAATCGAAGGAAGGAATTCTAATCAACAAAGCCAAATACATTAAAGAGATTCAAAAAGTTTAGCATGGAATCAAGCAAGGAAGCTAGAACACCCATGAGTCCTGCATGCATATTAGATAAAGATGAAAATGGCACAAGTGTTGATCAAAATTTATATAGAGGTATGATCGGATCTCTACTCTATTTAACTGCTAGTAGACCTAATATTCTATTTAATGTTTGTATATATGCACGATTTCAATCAAATCCAAAGAATCACATATTATTGCTGTTAAAAAAATTATCAAATATCTTAAAGAGACATGTAATGTAGGATTATGGTATTCCAAGCATTCATCTTTAAAGTTAATTAGTTATTCGGATGCTGACTATGGTGGCTGTAAGATTGATAGAAAAAGTACCAGTAGCACATGCCAATTTCTAGGTGTTAACTTAATTTCATGGCACTGTAGGAAACAGAACTCTGTAGCACTATCCACTGCTAAGGCAAAGTATGTCGCTGCAGGGAGCCGTTGTGCACAAGCGTTATGGATTAAGCAATAGCTAGAAGACTATGGTGTTATCCGATCTAAGATTCCTATAAAATGTGATAATACAAGTGCTATTAATTTATCTAAAAATCTAATTCAGCATTCTAGAAAAAGCATATAGAAATAAGGCATCATTTCATTAGAGACCATGTTTTGAATAATAACGTAGAATTAGAATTTGTCCTACTAAGAACCAACTAGCTGATATTTTTACCAAGCCTCTTAGCCAAGATAGATTTGAAAAGATTAGAGGAGAGTTAGGTCTATGTGACCCATATTAAGATTGTTGACCTATTTTTTAAAATTAACAAAAATTATCTAGAGTCTTCCAAATTCAATTTAGAGCTATTGACCACTTTGTCTAGTATTGTTTTAGCTATAGAAACCTTTAGTTTAGTTTTTTGAGCTTTACCCTGTGTTTTTGCTCGAGCCGACTCGAGCAATCCCTTATTCTGTCGAGCCGACTCGAAGGACGGGTTTGGACTTTTTAAAATAGGGTTCCGTAGCTTTCATTCTTTAACTTCTTTTCATTTCCACTATTTATCTCCACTCATTTCCTCTCCTAAGCCATAGAAACTCCTCTAAAACCCTTCCTAAACCTTAATCCAACCTCAATGGCACCTAGGAAGGTTGTAGAAAAAAGACCTAGGAAGGTGATCCAATTCATTGTGGAGGAACGGAGGACAAAATGAAGATTAGATGCTTCGGCTTCTTAACCCACTGAAGATTAGCTTGAGCAATAGCCGATCGATGCTCTAGATGATCCTCGACAGTTATTCTTATGGGAAATTGGTAGGTAACTTGGTGGGGACATCAGGATCAAACACAGATCACTGGATCCCATATGGTTTACTGATTAGGGTTTTTAGAACCTTAGTCATGTGTCACAATTTTGTAAGAAAGGGATTGAGTTTTGTAATAAGTTGAGACTAATTGATTTGTCTCAGTCCCCAGTCCAATCCATGGAGTCCTGTACTTAAGTACTACTCTAGTATCAGTCCAATTTTGTACAAGAGAAAAGAAAAGATATAGTTTTAGAGTTCCACCAGGCCTCATCCAGGAGTCTAAAGCCTTCACATCAGCTTGTTGGGCCTTATTTGACACCCTAGAATCCTAGATGCCCTCCAGATGCTCTCCAGATGCCATGATTCCCCCCATATGCCATTCCAGATGCCAGATTCCTTCCATATGCCATGGAATATCCTCAACCCAGGGAACCCCTTGATTCCAGGGAGATATCAGTATCTTAGTCCAAGAAATTCAAGCCCAGGAGCAAGGCCCAAGCCTTTAAGAACCAAGATTCCAGTCTGATACCCGGAATATACCAGCCCAGGCACCCCAGCTTCCAAAAGGCCCAAAGCCCATGCGCCCTCCACTCTTGCCTGGCCCCTAGCTGCCCCTTGAATCCCAACATGCCTAGGATAGGCGTCCTCCATGAGTTGACCAAGTCCAAGCATGTGGAAGAGTTCAAATGAAAGAAGGAAAGCTAGTTTCTATTTCATTCAACTTTGTAATCCTAGTTCTAGGTTTATTTTGTAATTGTTCTCCCACTTAAATTGTATAAACCTATCCTAACTAGGAGAGGAAGAAATCCTAACTAGGAGAGTGCATGGGAACTTTATAAATACCCCACCCCTTCTCCTCTTGTAATCACTTAACTTTATTCATTAAATCAAAACCTGTTGAAATTTTAAGCTTGCGAGCTTGTGTTCTTTGTTCTTATGTATTGTGTGGTTGTTTTGTGTGCCCTAGCCGACCCTTTATTCCTTGCCCAAGTCTTCATCAGCCACACTCAAGGAGAAGAAGCCCTAGCCATCCAACAAGCCAAGGATCTTCTTCTTCCCCAGGCCGCCAGCTCTTCTAAACCTTAATCCTTATTCCTTCAAAACCCTAGTTCTTTCTTTGTTTTTTATTTGTTTGAACCTTTGACTCTTGCAGGATCCCTGATGTGTTTTCTCCTCCTGAGAGGAGGCTTTCTTTACCTTCAGACTAGATTCAGATTGCCTTCAAATTTGGGAACTACAGGCTTGTCTTTCAGGCGCCATCCTGAGTGCTGAGAGACCTCTTCATCAGCCAGATTTGCAATCACTGCATGGTACTATCCTTCTCTAATCCTAATTCTTGTTTTGTTGAAGGTTTGCTATCCTAAACTGGGAGTTTCTCAATTCTTGGGTCCTGGCTTTATTATTCTGCATGAGTTATTTTTGCGGGTATGATGTTTTTTTCATTACTAGTTTTCCTGATCAACTTTACTTGATTTCGGGAACTTTAGCCTGCAAATTAAATTCCTAAAAAAATTATGAAAAAAATTAGTTTCTATTTATCAACAATCATGGTAGTCCTAGGATCATCCTGCATTAGTTTGGTATTAGAGCTAGTTTAGGATAGCATTCATCTGCATCAGAGTCACAAAAACCCTAGTTCCTGAATTTTCTGCACCCTGTCCACTGCATTTGGTGTCTAGGTTTCATCTAATTTTGACCACCTAGAAATTTTATTTTCCTGTGAAATTTAATTAAGTGTCATCTGTCTCGTCCTCTATTTTATCATAATTTTTAATTAATTTTACAAAAAACTAGAAGTCCTAAAATTCAGCATCATAGGAATCCTAACTAAAATCCTGAAATTTCTGCATCAGTCCGAAAGCCCTAGGATTTTCATCATCATCTGATTTTTGTTTTGCACAAAATTTAATAGAGATCATCATCACCGTCCATCCTCTATCATAGAATTTTTTTTTTTTTTTCTTGCACCTAAATCCATGCCAAATCCTGCAGTAATCTGAACCCTAAATCTCAGGATCCTCTGAACTCTGAACACTTGACTCAACCAAACCTAACCGACTTCCACATACCCCAATCCCAAGCACAATTTGTTTGCTAACCTAATCAACCTAAACCTAATTTGCCACCTCATAAAATACATAAAATTTTTTATTTTTCTGATTGTTATTAGTTGTATTAGGGCACATTGAATGTGCATCATTTGATTAACCTAATCTTAAGGGCAAGTCACTATCTCAGATCAGGGCAGGATTTCATCACCTGTCTTGGGCCCAAAACAACCATCATCATACTAACCCAAGCCTAATTAAAATTAATTAGACCTAATTTGCCCTAGTGGGCTAGGTGACACTAACAGGTCGGGTCCGAATTGTGTGGGCCAACTAGTGTATTCAATTCACCAACTATTACTGGAATCTGGTGTCTAAGGCTGGGGTTCCAGAGTCAAACGACCTAAGTGGTGTTGTGATTTTTAATTGGGTCTCTGCAAAAGCAGGGGGGCCTCCCACACTCCCACCCCTACCTGGCTAGAGGAAGGATTAGTTGTTGAGTTGGGTGTAAGTTGAGCTAACCCACTCAGTTTTGGCTCTAGGTCTACGAAACCCTAGCTTATACAAACCCATGCATGCTTGGCTGCATTATTTCACATTGATTGTTTGCTTGAGTGCATGACCACTAGACTAGGAACCCAATACCAAAAGCCCAAACCCCAACCTAGTTCAACCATGGAATCCAATCTAGAAACTTCCATAAAGGCCTTGATTGAACAAATGAAACAAATGAACCAAAAGCTTGACCAAACCAATACTCAGATTAACCAAATGATACAATCCAATAACCCAATAACCTCGGATTAATCCATTAGATGACCAAGTAGGAACCCCAGACCAGACCCATAGACCCCAGGAACCCATAGTCCCTAGATATGAACCCAGTAGTAATCCACTAACCCTCAGTCGACCTGAACCCTATAGGATTAATACCCCTAGATTTGAACTTAGTATTAGTCAATTTTTCCTTAGTCAACCCCCTCTTACCACTCCACTGGTTCAGAAAGTTGACATTGAAGAGGAAGTATATGAAGCTGACATGAGCTTAGTGGAGTATGAGGAAGAAGAAGAGGAAGTCCCTCTAAAAGACCTAGACTTAGTAGATACCCAGGTAAAAACCAATCTAGAGTTATTTGACCCTGACCTCACCCAGACTGAACCTATAATGGAAGACCAGCTAGAGGAAGAGAACTTAAATACTACTATCAGAACCTTACCTGAGGAGTCACTAAAAGAAAGCCCAACTATAGAGCCCAGTCCTTTAGTTTGTGAGCCAGAAGAATTTATTAAGGACTTGATTTCCTTAAATCAGTACCCTCAGAATGAAGTCACCTCTTTGACTTGACTTGATCTCTTCCTTGAAATCAATGACCCTTTCTTCCATTATGCAGACCCTTTAGATATGCTTCAAGCCCATAAGGTAAACCTCATTAGTATAGGACTTATCCCTGAAACAACTTCTTGTCTCCTAGTCTATCCGATCAATTCCAACCCCTTTTCTTACTTTCTATCTTTCCAGACTAACCCAGAATCCACCTCATATTTCTTGCCTTTTCTTAATTTTCTTATGTTTCTTTAACCATTCATCTGCATTTTATAGAAGTTTGCATGTTGCATACATTCATAACGCATGTTAGGTTTGCATCTTACTTCTTGCACACTCTATGGCATTTACTAGAAGCTCATTGTAAATTTTCATGTGCATGTCAAACTAGTGTCAAACCATAGAGTCTATAGTCTGATAAGTTTATGCCAAAGAGAGTCT
Organism: Areca catechu; assembly: GCA_021397845.1. Lineage (NCBI taxonomy): Eukaryota > Viridiplantae > Streptophyta > Magnoliopsida > Arecales > Arecaceae > Areca > Areca catechu. Next base: position 69,567,315 of record CM038053.1, read on the forward strand.
AATAAATTTCTTTCAATAGGGATGCTTAGTCGAGTCTCTTAGGTGTTAGTCTTGAGTCCAATAAATCTACAACCCTAATCACCTGTCTATACCTACACTAGCCTCTGCACAGCATTTGCATCTGGAAATTAGTCAAAAGATGAACATAAGTAATGAAACATATAAGAACTTGGCTAATTCCTGAAAGAAAGATAAAGATTTTATGCAGAGGATTATGCGATTGCTAAGGAATTTCATGCTTACGAAGCTAGCCCATTCAAAATAATGAAAAGAGTTGGACCCAATGCCTATGTGCTTGAGATACCACCTAATTTAGGTATTAGCTCCACCTTCAACATCTCAGACCTTATAGAGTAGGGAGCCAGCAACGATACCTAGCAAGCACCTTTAGCCTATCCCTCCTGGTGGGGATACCAGGATCAGACACAGATCCCTGGATCCCATATGGTTTAATTAGTTGTGTCAAAGTTTTGAAAATTTTGTAATCATTAAGATCGAGTCCTGTAATAAGTTGAGGTTAGTTGATTTATCTCAACCCTCAACCTAGTCAGTATTTTGAGTCCTATACATCAATTATGAGTCCAGTATGAGCCCAATTTTTATACAAGAGAGGAGGTCACTCTATTTTGGAGTTTCACTAGGCCATATCCAGGAGTCAGAGGCTGCTATATCAGTCCATTGGATCTTGTGTGACAACCCAGGATCCAAAATGCTTCCAAAAACCATGATTCTTTCCAGATGCCCAGATTCTAGTCCAGATTCCAGAGCATATTCCAAACCAGGGCATCCATGATTCCAAAGGTCCCTCTACATCCTAGCCCAAAGAAATCAAGTCCAAGTGCCAAGCCCAAGCCCTAAAGAAGCAATATTCCATCGAATATTCCTGTAACCAGGCTACCATGCCATCCCAGCTTCCAGAGGCCCAAACCCATGCACCCAAGCCCCTCTAGGCCGGCCCCTTGCTGCCCCTAGAAGACCAACACACCCTCCTAGGCATCCTTGAAGTGTTGACCAAGTCCAAGAGGTGTCCTTGAGTGGAATAGTCAAAGCATGAAGGATAAAGGAGAAGACTAGGTCAATTCCTAACCTAATGAGGATTTGTTTTTCTAACCTAGCTAGGAAAGGACCTGTATTCCAATTTGGAAGAGAACTTGTAACCCAAGTGTGTAACCCTAGTTAGAGGGCATGGGAACTCTATAAATACCTCACCCCTCTCCCTCTTGTAAGCAACTTTTATTCATGATATTAAAACCCTGGTGAATTTATTTTGAGCTTGTGAGCTTGTGTTACTTTGTTTTTTTTGGTTCTTTGGTTTGTGTTTGTGTTTCCTTGCTGCCCTAGCATCCTTCCACGCCCTATCTTACTGCCATCCATGCCTTCACATGTCCAAGAAGGAGTGCCCTAGGCCGCCGAGCAGGGAGATCTTCAACAAGCTTCACACAGCCCAGCTTCTAATCCCTAACCTGATTCCTTCTAAACTTAGTTTCCTTTCCTTTTCTTACTTGCTGTTTTGATTGACCCTTGACATTTGCAGGATCCCCAAAGTGTTTTACCTCCCCGGAGAAGGCTTTCCTTGCATCCAGAACCATCCAAATCTGTCATCTAATCAAGGGAATCGAACTTCATCATCCATACTCCAATAAGAGTGCTGTGTGATCTCTTCATTGAAAGTTCTTCAAATCACTGATTGGTAACATCCTTCACTTCTTTAAATTTCTGATTTGATGAATATTAGCTAACCTAATCCAGAAGTTTCTCAATTCTTAGGTCCTGGAATTTATTATTCTGCATGAGTTTGCCTACGATACGATGATTCTATGCATTACTATTCTTCTTGCTAGTTCTTACTTTTATTTGGGGATTTAGCCTATAAATCTAAATTATAAAAATCACAAAAAAATTAGTTTACTATTTTTCCTGCATGATTAGTAATCTTAGAGTCATCCCACATCAGTTTGGTATCAGAGCAAGTTTAGGATAGTTTTTATTGCATTGCAATCACAAATCCTAATTTTAGCATTTTGTCCACTACATTAGGTACTAGTTTTGCATATGTTTTTCAACCATCTAAAAATTTTATTTTTCTCTTAATTTTGCATTATTTGTTCTATGTTGAGTCTTCTATTTTATAAAAATTTTAATTAATTTTATAGAAAATCTAAATTATAAAAATTTAGCATATTACGACCCTAACAGAATCCTAATAATTTCTATAGCAGTCCAAACAAACCCTAGCTTTTCATCATCATATGATTTTTTTTCTATATAATTTGGTAGGTTTCATAATCACCATCCATCCTATGTTACAATTTTTCTTGACTTTTTTATGCATCGGGATCTGTATCAATTTCTGCATCATCTGAACCCTAATTTCTCTGATTTCTGCTAAATTCTGCATCTTAACTCAACCTAACCAATCATCTTCCATACACCCCAATCCCAAGCCAAACTTTGTTTGATAACCCCAGTTAACCTAAACCTAACTTGACATCTCATTAACTAATTAAAAATATTTTATTTTTTGATTGTTTTAGATTGCATCAGGACCATTGAATGTTCATATCTTTTAATCTAATCTTAAGGGCAATCAATATAACATCAGGGCAGGAGGTCATAACCTGTCCTGGGCCCAAAACAACCACCGAGCATTTTCACCCAAGCCTAATTAAAATTAATTAGACTTAAATTGCCCTAGAGGGCTAGGTGACATCAACAGGTCGAGTCGGAGCTGTATAGGCCAACTAGTGCATTTAATCCTGTGGCTATTACTGAAATCTGATGTCTAAGGCTGAGGGTCCAGAGTCAAACGACCTAAGTGGTGTTGTGATTTTTAATTGGATCCCTGCGAAAGCAGGGGGGCCTCCCACACTCCCACCCTCTACCTAGCTAGAGGAAGGATTAGCTACTGGATTAAGTGTAAGTTGAGCTGACCCACCCAGTTTTGGCTCTAGGTCTAGAAAACCCTAGATTAAGCTAACCTATTTTGCATGCTTGGCTGCACCATTCTATTCTGATTGCTTGATTGAGTGTATGACCACTAGATTAGGAACCCAATACCATAAGACTAAACCCCAAACCAACTCAGCCATGGATCCCAATTTTGAAGCCATCATGAACCAGCTTGCCCAATTAACTACCCAAAAACCAAGCCAATATCCAATCTCAAAACCAGTTTATCCAATTAAACCAATCCAATACCCAAATTAATACTAAGCTTTACCAAACCAATGACCAGATAACCCAAATGAATCATAGATTCAACCAAGTAGACCAACGATTTGACTAGGCAACCACTAAGATCAACCAGTTACCCACTAGTTTTGACCAAGTAGGAGATCCGTTAGGAACCCTAGACAAGACCCATAGGACTGAACCCATAACCTATGAACCCATAACCCTTAGTCAGCCTGAGCCCAATAGGATTAGTACCCATAGATAAGAACATAGTGTTAGTCAGGAGAACCTTAGCCAACCGACCCTTGTCACCCTAGTCATTAGTCAGTTTTTTCTTAGTCTACCCTCTCTTACCACCTCATTGGTTCACCCAAATGACCTTGAAGAGGAGATATATGAGGCTGACCCAAGCTTAGTGGAGGAGTATGAGGAGGAAGAAGAGGAGTTCCTAATAGAAGACTTAGAGCTAGTTGAATCAATAGATATCCAGGTAGAAGCCACCCTAGAATTAGTTGACCTTGACCATACCCACATAGTAGTCGACCCAGAATTAGATGACCCAGATCACACCCAAGCTGCAATGGAAGAGCAATTAGAGGAGACTTTAGAAGAGGATCCAATTGTAGAGCCTAGTATTGAATTTCCTGAGCCAGAAGAGTTTGTTAAGGACTTGGCTTATCCCACCCAATACCCTCTGGATGAAGTCACTTTCTTGCTCCAAATTGAAGATCTTTTTCCTAAAATTAGTGACCCATTCTTCCATAAGGTAGACCCAGTAGATAGACATCAACCCCATAGGGTCAATCTTATTAGTCTAGATTTAATCCCTGACACCCTTTCTTACATCTTATTCTATCCAATCAACATTGAACCCTTTCTACCCCACCAGACTAACCCAAAATCTACCTCATATTCTTGCCTTTTCTTTTCTTGAATTTTCTTATATTTCTTTAATCATTCACCTGCATCATGTAGATGTTTGCATGTTGCATTCATTTATTGTACATGTTAGGTTTGCATCTTACCTCTTGCATACCCTTTGGCATTTAGTAGGCATGCATAGTAAATTTTCATGTGCATGCCATGATAGGGTCAAACCTAGAGAGTCTATAGTGTGTTAGGTTAGACCATAGAAAGTCCAATAAAACTTCCTTCGATAGGAAAGTTTAGTCGAGTCTAATAGGTATTAGTTAAGTTCAATAAAATTCACAGTCCTAAATCTATATGCCTGCACCTACACTAGCCTCTGCACAGCATATGCGTCATGAAATTAGTCAATAGCTGAACATAATTAATGAACTAAATAACAACTTGGCTAATTCCCAAAACAAAGATGAAGAATTTTCTGCAGAGAAATATGTGACTGTCAAAGAATTTTCTGCTCGCAAAGCTGGCCCATCCAAAATAATGAATAGTAGTGGACCCAATGCCTATATGCCTAAGATATCACCTGATTTAGGTATTAGCTCCACTTTCATCATCTCAGACTTTATAAAGTCTAGGGAGCCAATAGTGATACCCAGCGAGCCCCTTGAGCCACTCCCATTCTTTGAGAGAGAACCCACCCTAGAGCGACCACATATAATTTGGCCTTATGGTGAGGTAAAGATTGAAAGAGCTCTTGATGATCAAGCTATCGATACCCAGGATAGAGACTGTCAGCCATATTTGGTCTGGTGGCAAGGTCAACCAGAATCTGAGGAATTGTGGATGTTGGTACGGATCTGCAGCGCCTCAACCCAGACCCTCCTTGAGCCAAATTAACCCAACTCGACGGGGTCGAGTTCTTCCCACCATGGGAGAATTGGTAAGAAAACAGGATCAGACACAGATCCCTGGATCCCATATGGTTTAATTAGTTATGTGTCAAAGTTTTGAAAATTTTGTAATCAATTAAGATCGAGTCCTGTAATAAGTTGAGGTTAGTTGATTTATCTTAACCCTCAACCTAGTCAATATTTTGAGTCCTGTACATCAATTATGAGTCCAGTATGAGCCCAATTTTTATACAAGAGAGGAGGTCACCCTATTTTGGAGTTCCACCAGGCCACATCCAGGAGTCAGAGCCGTTACATCAGTCCATTGGATCTTGTGTGACAACCTAGGATCCAAGATGCTTTCAGAAACCCTGATTCTTTCCAGATGTCCTCCGGTGCCCAGATTTCAATCCAGATGCCCAGATTTCAATCCAGATGCTAGAGCATATTCCCAAACCAGGGCATCCATGATTCCAAAGGTCCCTCTACATCCTAGCCCAAAGAAATCAAGTCCAAGTGCCAAGCCCAAGCCCTAAAGAAGCAAGATTCCATGGAATATTCCTGCTACCAGGCTACCAGGCCACCCCATCTTCCAGAGGCCCAAACCGATGCACCCAAGCCCCTTTGGGCTGGCCCCTTGCTGCCCCTAGAAGACCAACATGCCCTCCTAGACATCCTTGAAGTGTTGACCAAGTCCAAGAGGTGTCCTTGAGTGGAATAGTCAAAGCATGAAGGAAAAAGGAGAAGACTAGGTCAATTCCTAACCTAATGGGGATTTGTTTTTCTAACCTAGCTAGGAAAGGACTTGTATTCCAATTTGGAAGAGGACTTGTAACCCAAGTGTGTAACCCTAGTTAGAGGGCATGGGAACTCTATAAATACCCCACCCCTCTCCCTCTTGTAAGCAACTTTTATTCATGTTTCCTTAGTCTACCCTCTCTTACCACCTCATTGGTTCACCCAAATGACCTTGAAGAGGAGATATATGAGCTGACCCAAGCTTAGTGGAGGAGATGAGGAGGAAGAAGAGGAGTTCCTAATAGAAGACTTAGAGCTAGTTGAATCAATAGATATCCAGGTAGAAGCCACCCTAGAATTAGTTGACCTTGACCATACCCACATAGTAGTCGACCCAGAATTAGATGACCCAGATCACACCAAGCTGCAATGGAAGAGCAATTAGAGGAGACTTTAGAAGAGGATCCCAATTGTAGAGCCTAGTATTGAATTTCCTGAGCCAGAAGAGTTTGTTAGGACTTGGCTTATCCCACCCAATACCCTCTGGATGAAGTCACGTTCTGCTCCAATTGAAGATCTTTTTCCTAAAATTAGTGACCCATTCTTCCATAAGGTAGACCCAGTAGATAGACATCAACCCAATAGGGTCAATTCTTATAGTCTAGATTTAATCCCTGACACCCTTTCTTACATCTCTTATTCTATCCAATCCACTTGAACCCTTTCTACCCCCACCAGACTAACCCAAATCTACCTCATATTTCTTGGCCTTTTCTTGAATTTTCTTATATTTCTTTAATCATTCACCTGCATCATGTAGATGTTTGCATGTTGCTTCATTTATTGTACATGTTAGGTTTGCACTTACCTCTTGCATACCTTTGGCATTTAGTAGGCATGCATAGTAAATTTCATGTGCATGCCATGCTAGGGTCAAACCTAGAGAGTCTATAGTGTGTTAGGTTAGACCATAGAAAGTCCAATAAAATTTCCTCGATAGGAAAGTTTAGTCGAGTCTAATAGGTATTAGTTAAGTTCAATAAATTCACAGTCCTAAATCTATATGCCTGCACCTACACTAGCCCTGCACAGCATATGCGTCATGAAATTAGTCAATAGCTGAACATAATTAATGAACTAAATAACCACTTGGCTAATTCCAAAACAAAGATGAAGAATTTTCTGCAGAGAAATATGTGACTGTCAAGAATTTTCTGCTCGCAAAGCTGGCCCATCCAAAATAATGAATAGTAGTGGACCCAATGCCTATATGCCTAAGATATCACCTGATTTAGGTATTAGCTCACTTTCATCATCTCAGACTTTATAAAGTCTAGGGAGCCAATAGTGATACCCAGCGAGCCCCTTGAGCCCTCCCATTCTTTGAGAGAGAACCCACCCTAGAGCGACCACATATAATTTGGCCTTATGGTGAGGTAAAGATTGAAAGAGCTCTTGATGATCAAGCTATCGATACCCAGGATAGAGACTGTCAGCCATATTTGGTTGGTGGCAAGGTCAACCAGAATCTGAGGACTTGTGGATGCTGGTACGGATCTGCAGCGCCTCAACCCAGACCCTCCTTGAGCCAAATTAACCCAACTCGACGGGGTCGAGTTCTTCCCACCATGGGAGAATTGGGTAAGAAAACAGGATCAGACACAGATCCCTGGATCCCATATGGTTTAATTAGTTATGTGTCAAAGTTTTTGAAAATTTGTAATCAATTAAGATCGAGTCCTGTAATAAGTTGAGGTTAGTTGATTTATCTTAACCCACACCTAGTCAATATTTTGAGTCTGTACATCAATTATGAGTCCAGTATGAGCCAATTTTTATACAAGAGAGGAGGTCACCCTATTTTGGAGTTCCACCAGGCCACATCCAGGAGTCAGAGGCCGTTACATCAGTCCATTGGATCTTGTGTGACAACCTAGGATCCAAGATGCTTTCAGAAACCCTGATTCTTTCCAGATGTCCTCCCGGATGCCCAGATTTCAATCCAGATGCCCAGATTTCAATCCAGATGCTAGAGCATATTCCCAAACCAGGGCATCCATGATTCCAAAGGTCCTCTACATCCTAGCCCAAAGAAATCAAGTCCAAGTGCCAAGCCCAAGCCCTAAAGAAGCAAGATTCCATGGAATATTCCTGCTACCAGGCTACCAGGCCACCCCATCTTCCAGAGGCCCAAACCGATGCACCCAAGCCCCTTTGGGCTGGCCCTTGCTGCCCCTAGAAGACCAACATGCCCTCCTAGACATCCTTGAAGTGTTGACCAAGTCCAAGAGGTGTCCTTGAGTGGAATAGTCAAAGCATGAAGGAAAAAGGAGAAGACTAGGTCAATTCCTAACCTAATGGGGATTTGTTTTTTCTAACCTAGCTAGGAAAGGACTTGTATTCCAATTTGGAAGAGGACTTGTAACCCAAGTGTGTAACCCTAGTTAGAGGGCATGGAAACTCTATAAATACCCCACCCCTCTCCCTCTTGTAAGCAACTTTATTCATGATATCAAAACCCTGGTAAATTTATTTTGAGCTTGCGAGCTTGTGTTACTTTATTTTTTTTGGTTATTTAGTTTGTGTTTGTGTTTCCTTTCTGTCTTAGCATCCTTCCATGCCCTATCTCACTGCCATCCAAGCCTTCACACATCCAAGAAGGAGTGCCCTAGGCTGCCAAGCAGGGAGATCTTCAACAAGCTTCAAACAACCCAGCTTCTAATCCCTAACCTGATTTCTTCTAAACCTAGTTTCCTTCCTTTTTTTACTTGCTATTTTGATTGGCCCTGACATTTTGCAGGATCCTCGAGGTGTTTCACCTTCCAAGAGGAGGCTTTCCTTGCATCCGAACCATCCAAATCAGCCATCTAATCAAGGGAATCGAACTTCATTATCCATACTCCAATTAGAATGCTGTGTGATCTCTTCATCGAAAGTTCTTCAAATCACTGATTGATAATATCCGTCCCTTCTTTAAATTTCTGATTTGATGAAGATTAGCTATCCTAATCTGGGAGTTTCTTAATTCTTAGGTCCTGGAATTTATTATTTTGCATGAGTTTGCCTACGATATGATGATTCTATGCATTACTATTATTCTTGTTAGTTCTTACTTTTATTTAGAAATTTAGCCTATAAATCTAAATTATAAAAATCATAATAAAATTAGTTTACTATTTTTTCCTACATGATTAGCAATCTTAGAATCATCCTACATCACCTCCCTTTGAGAGTGAACCCATCCCAGAGTGTCCACACATAATTTGGCCAAATAATGAGAAAAGGAGTGAGCAATTCTTGGATGATCAAGGCATCAGTACCCAGAATAAAGGCTATTAGAGGTATTGGTCTGGTGGCAAGCTCAGCTAGAATCTAAGAATTGTGAAGCACTAGTGAGGATCTGCCGCACCTCAACCCAGACCCTCCTAGAGTAGTATGAGCCAAATTGAACCTTACTCGATGGGGTCGAGTTCCTCCCATCCCGAAAGAATTGGTAGGGATACCAGGATCAGACACAAATGACTGGATCCCATATGGTTACTGATTAGGATTTTTAGAATCTCAGTCATGTGTCATAATTTTGTAAGTAGGATTGAGTTTTGTAATAAGTTAAGACTAGTTGATTTGTCTCAACCCCATCCAGTCCATGGAGTCCTGTACTTAAGTACTAGTCCAGCATCAGTCCAATTTTGTACAAGAGAGGAGATTACCCAATTTGGAGTTCCACCAAGCCTTATCCAGGAGTCTAAGCCTTCACATCAGTCACATCAGCTTGTTGGGCCTTATTTGACACCCTAGAATCCTAGATGCCCTCCAGATGCTCTCTAGATGCACTGATTCTCCCAGATGCCATTCTATATGCAGATTCCTTCCAGATGCCATGGAATATCCTCAACCCAGGGCACCCCTTGATTTCAAAGAGATACCATTATCTTAGTCCAAGAAATTCAAGCCCAGGAGCAAGGCCCAAGCCTTTAAGAACCAAGATTCCAGTCTGATACCCAGAATATACCAGCCCAGGCACCCTAAACTTCCAGGAAACCCAAAGCCCATGTGCCCTCCACTCTTGGCCGGCCCCTTGCTGCCCCTTGAAGCCCAACACGCCTAGGATAGGCATCTTCGATGAGTTGACCAAGTCCAAGCATGTGGAAGAGTTCAAATGAAAGAAGGAAAGCTAGTTTTTATTTCTTTCAAATTTGTAATCCTAGTTTTAGGTTTATTTTATAATTATTCTTCCACTTAAATTGTATAAACGTATCCTAACTAGGAGAGGGCTGAAATCCTAACAAGGAGAGTGCATGGGAACTCTATAAATACCCCCCCCTCCTCCTCTTGTAATCACTTAACTTTATTCATGAAATCAAAACCATACTAAAATTTTGAGCTTGCGAGCTTGTGATCTTTGTTTTTGTGTTTTCTGTAGTTTTTTTGTGTGACCTAGCCCCTTGATTCCTTCCCAAGTCTTCATCAGCCACACCCAAGGGTAAGAAGCCCTAGCCGCCCAACAAGCCAAGGATCTTCTTCTTTCTCAGGTTGCCAGCTCTTCTAAACCCTAATCCTTCTTCCTTCAAAACCAATTTCTTTTTTTGTTTATTTGTTTCTTTGATTAACCTTTGATGCTTGCAGGATCCCCGAGGTATTTTTCTCTCCCGAGGAGGCTTTCTTGCCTTCAGACCATATCCATATTGCCTTCAAATTCAAGAACTACAGGCTTGTCTTCCAGGTGCCATCCTGAGTGCTGAGAGACCTCTTCATCAGTTAGATTTGCAATCACTGCCTGGTACTATCCTTCCATAATCCTAATTGCTATTTTGTTGAAGGTATACTATCCTAAATTGGAGTTTCTCAATTCTCGGGTCCTTGCTTTATTATTCTGCATGAGTTATTTTGCAAGTATGATGTTTCTTTCATTACTAGTTTTTCTGCTCATCTTTACTTGATTTCAGGAACTTTAGCCTGCAAATTAAATTCTTAAAGAAATTCTAAAAAAAATTAGTTTTTGTTTTCCTGCAATCATGGTAGTCCTAGGATCATCCCGCATCAAAAGCTCTGGAAGAACTATGGATTTCAATTTTCCAGAAGGAGAGAACTTGAAGATAGGTGATTGGCTTGATGCTCAGGGTTGGAAACATTTTTGTATGCTTGATTTGCCTACTTATCCAACTTTGATCAGAAATTTCTTTGAGATTTATCTTTTGGTACATTTCATCTTAATATATTGTTAAGGGAAGAATATTGTTGTGGATGAACAAAAATTAAGTACATTATTGCAAATTTCAAAGAAGGAGAATGTTTTTTGGTGATGAAAGAGAAACAAAGGACTTTAAGAACTATTTAGAAAGAAGTAATATATTAGGGATTGTTTATGTTCAAGCTAACCTATTATCTTTGGAGATGAGGCTCTTACATAACATTATTAGTAGAGCATTTTTACCCAGAACTGGAAGATTTGATTGGATAAGTGAAAGAGATATGATGTTTATGAGATGTTTGATTGAGGGGTAGGCCCTCAACTTGCCTTATTTATGATTTCTCAGATGAGGGAAGCAGCTCACAGGATACGAGCTTGTCTTCCTTATGGCATGGTGTTTACTTTTCCAGGATGCTGGTGTTGATTTGTCAGGTGAGGATAGGAGGCCTTTATTGCATACTGACAGATACAATGCCAAGTCACTGAAAAGGATGGGCTTTCATAAGGTAGAAGACAGATGGATTCGGAAGACCTCAGGATAGAGAGTGGCACATTGTAATGATCAGGAGTCTTCTGATGATGAGGAGATCGGATAGCCACAAGACATCGAGACTGAGCGACCTTCTGATGAGGCTGGACCCTCTGAACCAGCACCTACTTCACCTCGATCACTTGTGAGAGATTCAGTTATTGGTGGTTTATGTGATGATCAAAGACTTCATACTATCTTGGATGAGCTCTTTGCTCTACAGTGAGGTAGAGTTGAGACTGAAGCCAGGATAGATGCATTACAGACTAAGATGAGGGATGGTTTTCAGCAAATCTTAGTAGTTCTTTGTGAGATCAGTGCAGTTGGACAATCAGCACATCCTCCACCACTAGATGATGGACCTGGACCAGATGATGGTACTTGTTACCATCTGATCGCCGTGGCCTGTAGCTGAGGATGGCCACGGATCGTGCCCCTGTCACCCCGAATCCTACTTGGATGCCCGGACCTGCAAAATAGAAGAGACCCAGGTCGGTGATCCCGGGGGGGCACTCTGATGCTCAAGTCAGTGACGATCCAGGGGAACAGATCCTCCTGATCCAGCCCCGTAGATGGACTCCATGCTAGGAGGAGAGTGTAATATATTGGAAGAGTGTAGAGGAGTTGAGTGCAGAGCGAGGGAGGTGCCGGTTGAGGAGAGTCGCAGCTGGGATGGTTGTGCCCATCAAGACCTTTCCCGTAGGTCTCCGGTAGCCTGGAATTCTTGGGCTGCATGGTGCTCTCCTGTGTGCCTGCTTCCCTTCCCCTCTGCTCAACTGTGCTTACCTTCTTTCCGAAACCTTGGAGAGTTCTTTTAAGCTATATGGGACTGCCAGATACTTACCTTGGGATCCTTGCATTATTTACTGGCACGTGCAGCGTCGCCTGGTGCCGTGTGCGAGGTACCTTTCTCCATCATGATAAGGGATAGTACCATGCACCCTGACATTCCTTCTGGTCATTCAATTTTAGGAAGCATGGTAGAGCCTCGATCGGCGGGTGGCCGCCCCCTGGATTTGAATCCTCTGGGCTGACTTCCTCTTTCAGGTGGTGAGGATGATTACCCAGGAGAGCAGCACCTCGATCGGGGGGCCCCTTCCCTTCTGGTGTAAGTCATAGTTAAGGGTAGTTATTATGGCCTAACGAGAGCCCCTTTGTGGTCCTTGGGAGGCTCGTTGCTGTCCAAAGAAGTGGTGACGTCTTTCGGCTGTAGGCCTCTTCGTTCAAGGTGGGCAAGCTCAGGAAGGTGGAGCTCGACTTCGGCCACGGTGTCTCAACCTCGAGGGGAGCCAGCCTGGCGAAGGAGCGGGCAGAGGCATCCCATGTGGTAGCTTCATCCGACATGTCGCTCGATGGAGTCTGACATGGGTTCCATGTCAGCAATCCCGCCATATCATTTACCCTCACTCTCGAGTCTCGTTGGAGTGCGGTGCTCGGGGTGAAGGGAGTAATAATGGCCACGATCACCGGCAAGAATCTGGCATAATAATGACCACAATCTACGATGCTTCGTGAGGCAGTTCTCCAAGCCAATATGGGGGAGCCACGTGGCCATGTCCGAGGAGCATTTATTGCTGGCACAGAATTTGGAATGGCTGTGACTGAAATGAGGCATCTCTCGTGCCGATTGCTAACACGTGGTGCAGATCCGTCGGTGGGGGTGCTGTAATGGTTCAACTAGGCATCTGGTCACTTCGAAAAGAAAGGCAGTTTTCCCAAAATACTTTTCCTTTCAAACATTACGAGCCCACCATCATACCAGAGCTCCTTCTTCTCCCCCGACTGTCCTTGTCTCCTACAGTTAGCCAGGTTTGTCTCCTCCTCCTTCTCCCGGCTAGGTATAGCTTCCTTCTAGGGCCAGACCTCCCCGGGCCTTGTCCGATTTTGCCCTTTGACCTCATCTTCTTCCTGATGTCTTGTTTCGGTCCAAACTTCCACCCTACGATCGACCAGAGTGAGGCTGGGCCTTCTCGACCAAGGCCACCTTCTTCCTCCAATAAGGAGGAGGAAGTGACATGCTTCGAGCTCGGTATGAGGCCCCACCCAAAGGGATAGTGATTAGGGAGCCTATAGCTTGTCCCCCGCCTTTTCCTCCACCCGAACCTGCCCCCGAACCTTCTCGATCGACAGGTCCCGGTGGGGTCATTTCGACGATCACCACCGAGGAACTTGCGGCTATCCGGGAGACCTATGGTGTCCCGGACTCCATCCGGCTCTCGGTCCCTCGACCTAGGGAGCGGGTCAACTCCAGTGGCCCATGTCGGACGCCCTCTACGAGGAGACACTCATAAGGGGCCTCCAATTTCCTTTCCATCCCTTCTTTCTTTTCGTGTTGAGCAATTACCACCTCATCCCTGCTCAGCTAGTCCCTAATGCCATCAGGACCATCTTTCGCTTTATAGTTTTTTGTCATTTTCATGGGATTGTTGCCCATTTTTCTTTGTTTAGGGTCTTTTTCACCCTGAAACGCCACCCTTCCGAGGAGGGGTGGTAGTCCATCTCTTTTTGCCCAAAGGGCATAAAATTTGAGCTCCCCTCTTTCATCAAAGGATGGAAGAGTAAATATTTCTTTGCTTCGATCGAGGGGGTCAACTGGTTTTGGAGCGACCCAAATCGATCCCCTAACCAGAATTCAATAGTCGAAGCGACTGATCGAGAGATTTACAACCAGCTCCGTGCCAACTAGGACCCTTCCTTGAAGGTTCTGTTGTCAGAGCAGAACCTCTTCGAAGCTAGGGTCAGCCCAATTCAGCTATTGGGTGAGTTCGGCTCGAGCACTATCTCCTTGTGCTTTCTTTTTGATTTTTCGAGCTCGGAATTGACATTTTTCTCCTCCGTGCAGGCATGAAGTTCACTCTGGATGATCTCCTCCTACAAGAGGGGTGCGTTGGAGGAGGCCAGTGAGTCCCCCTCGAAGAGGGCTCATGAAGGAGGCAATGCAAGGACTGCTCCTGCCGTGCCAGTCGAGCCAATCGAGAGAAGGGCAGTGCCCGATCCTGAGCAGGGCAGGAGGGCAGCCGAGCCCACTCCCGAGCTGAGTAGGAGGGCTGTCGAGCTCGCCTCTGAGGTGCCGATGTGAGGCGATCCGCTCCCGACCCAAGAGCTCGAGGTGGTTGTTAGGGCGAGATCTACTGTAGCCACTGCCACAGTGGTGTCTCCCCCTCCGAAGATTGTCGAGGTCAAGGAGGAGGGAGAGCAGGAGGGAGTTGAGCCGGTGTCAGTGACACCATCCGAAGCAGTGCCGAGCTCCTAGCATGCCCCAGACTCTTCCTCAGCCAGAGGAGTGGATAACTTTGCATCGACGGTGGGTAGGAGGGAGAGGGACTACCATAGGGTACCCTTCAAGCTGGCACCGAATGTCTCTCTGGTTCAGGCCCAGAACCTTGCCGAGCATATGATGGACTTCGCCATCCAATCATGTGATCGGTGGGAGAAGGCGGGAAAGCTCCTCAGTGATGCCATCAGTAGCACCTTTTTTCAGCTCTTCTTGGTAAGTGTTCCTTTCCTCCACTTCATCCCGTTCTTCCCCCCTTTATCTTTGAGGCCGACATCTTCTTTGGTGCAGCTCTTCTTCTCATTAGGAACTATTGCCAAACCTGGGCCAAGAGGGATAGGCTGCAGGGAACGGAGCTCGAGTCCTTGAAGGCTGATGTGAAGCAGAAGAACAATGACGCCTGAAAGGCTACTATGAAGAACAAGGAACTCCGAGGTGAGGTTGCAAGAGCCGAATGGTGCATCAAGGAGCTTGAGGAGTCCCTGGACTAGGAAAGAAGCCAGTCCAAGAGTAGGGTGGAAGAGCTCAAGGCCAAGGAGGCCAGGCTGAATGAGCTCGATGCTGAAGCACCAGAGAAAAGGGGCGGGCCCAGTCCCTACTGGCAGAACTAGAGGCGACGAAGGAGCAGGCAACCACCGTCAAGAAGTGTTGGGAATTATGTCCCAAAGCCAATCAATTAGGCTGTAGGCGATTGTGCTCGGTATTGTAATTTGTATATAAATTAACTTTATTTTGGTAGCTAATCACATTATTCATTTTCCTGTAATGAACTCTATTTATGTGATGAAGTCCTTAGGACTGTAGTGACTTCAATATAGAGAGGATATATCGAGTGGTCCTTTAAAATGGTTCACAACCAAAGGATACATTGTACAGGATGGCAATCTATCAAGTATAGGTTGTTGTGGTTCACATCGTTTGGTTGTCCTCTTGACCAAAGGAGTGTGGTGACACTATGTGATCTGCAAGTGGGATGTGTGACATCTCACAAAACATGACTCCGTGAAGCTCCTTTCTGCCAAAGGATAGCTCGTGATTGGATATGGGTATATGTGTCCCTCCGACCTGAGGTCACCATGGTAGCTTGCAAGCAACTCCCTATGCTTTGGTGCCAGACTAACCGGATTTCTAATCTAGTGAGGGAAGGTTTATGGGTACAGGCAAGTACTTGTGGAGTAGTAGTGGACCAAGATGGAATTGACTTGTCCAAATTATTTAGATTGAATGTCTCGTAGTGTCTCAATTTAGCAAATCCTTGGCTGAGGTAGTCCTAGTGAGGAGTCACTGGACTTGCGAGGTTGAGACATGTTGTGGATTGACTCAGTTAGGGTTGGCAGTCTAACCATAGATCATCTTGAGCATTGGAGGTCAAAGGGATGAATTATACGGTAACCATATGCCAGAGGTTCGATAGATTGCTCTCACATCTTCGGCCTATCCAGACGTCGGGACCCATTACCAGATGGTATCTTGTGCTGGTACTGGAAGTGTTCCAGTGATACCGTTTAGATTCGAACCTATGAGGTCACACACCATAGAGGATTTCTTCCTAGTCCGGGAGCCGATCAGCAACTAGGAATCATTTCGGTATTAAGGTCAAACGGCTTGATTGAGCACACATTGAATTTTTTTTTATTTACTTGATCTGATTTGGATCGACCAAGATTGGTTGGGTCCACTAGGAACTGTTCATGGTAGACCAGGACTAGACCTGGTTTTCTTATTGTTTGGGTTTGGTCGGACTGGGGTTTTATATTGAACCAGTTTAAACTTGGCTTGTTTTTATCGTGTTTTCTCCCAAGTCTTTAAAAACATCAATTTGATGGCTTCCCCTGCTCACTGTTTTATCGCCTGATTGGGATAAGACTGCATCTAGATTGAATGCAGCTTAGGACTATACATTGCTCAGCGATCTGGAAAGGGTCTCTCGGTTCGGTGGTTTTTCCCATTCGTGATTCCCATCTCTTGGTCCCTGTTTTCATGGTGCCTTTCCTTGCTTTGTTCTCTCTCTCACCTACAGTTCCCAGCATTAAAAACTGATCAAGAGTCATTCAAATGAGTTTGGGATTATCCATTGCTTCTCTCATAATGTTTTCCCTTGCCTTCACGTGTTTTCTCTGCATTATTTTTCTTGGTTGAAGGCCATGCAATTTGGGGGAGATGGAAAAAAAACAAAGCATATGGGAAGAGAGGAGCAGAGAGTGATTTTCAGTGATCTGTGAGAGTTTTTTTTGGGATGAATTTTTCAGTGCTGAAATTTGTTGAGCGTCCCTTGTATTCCTTCCCTATTTTTTTTTAGTTTTCTGGTGTGTGCTCTTGGTGGAGTATATGCGGTCTTGGAGAAGACTGTCCATGAAATTTCTGTCTTGGTCTTTCCCTGCTCCTCATATCCGTGACCTATTCTTTTACTGTCAAAGGACTAGCATCCATCCGGGAGTTGGATCAGCGAGTGCCCATGCATGGATACTCTAGAGGTTGGACATTTAGACACCTTGAGAGATTGGACTGATCCTCTCTTCTTCTTGCTGTTGCAAATCAAATTGAAGCCCTGTTTGCTGAACAAAAGAAAGCTCTATAAGGTATGTTATTTCTTTTTGTTATCATGCATGTTTATATCTAGAGTTTGTCATATTGTTTATAATTATTGCACTTGTCTATACATGCCTGTGTATTTATTACATGCATCATGTTTATGTTAGATCCTGTGCATGAGTAGTCTTTTCCGTATGCATGTTAAAAATCTTTAATTATGCAATACCTACTCCCTAGTATAGCGTGCCTAGGGTAGGCATCCGATGCACTGGTATTCTTTCAAGAAGAAGGCCGCTGCTGCCGAGAAGAGGGCCGCAGGCGCAGAAGAGAAGACTGCCGCGGCAGTTAGCTCGATGGAGGCCGCAAAGAAGGAGGCCATCGAGGTGGTCCACCAGGCTTAGGTCACCG
Organism: Areca catechu; assembly: GCA_021397845.1. Classification (NCBI taxonomy): domain Eukaryota; kingdom Viridiplantae; phylum Streptophyta; class Magnoliopsida; order Arecales; family Arecaceae; genus Areca; species Areca catechu. The sequence continues at coordinate 69,584,918 of CM038053.1, forward strand.
GGAAGAGGACCACAGAGGCGGTGGTGGAATACAAGGCCTCCAATGAGTTCAAAGCCGAGTTCCGGGAAGCGATGATAGACTCCTTCCTCAAGGGATTTATGTACTGCTGATCCCAGGTGGAGGGTTTTGTCCCGGACAAGCTCATAAGTAGGCTGAGACTCCCGGGCATAATAGAAGAACCAGCTGCTAACGAGCCAGCCTCACCGGTGGAGACTACCGAAGATGGGGCTCTGCCACCAGAGGCCCTAGAAGATGACGCCCCATCCGAGCATCGCACCGAGAAGGAGTCGGTCGGGTAGCTTGGGGGGCCTTATTTTTTTTCTTTTCTTTTTTCTCTGGTATGGGCTGCCAAGCATGTCGGGGCCCAATGTACAAGTAAAAATTTCAACAAGTGTCAATGAAAAATCTTTTCGGTCACCTTGAAACATAAGTCCGAAGCTTTTGAAAAATTTTTAGAGTATCAAAGTATGGTAGAGAAACAAACGGGAAAAAGTATTAAGATCCTTCGATCAGATAGAGGAGGTGAATACTTATCCACCGAGTTTCTTGATCACCTTAAAGAAAAGGGAATCATCTCTGAATGGACTCCACCTTACACACCATAATTAAATGGTGTTGCTGAAAGGAGAAATCGTACTTTATTAGATATGGTACGGTCCATGATGTGCTTCACAGACTTACCTGTTTCTTTCTGGGGATATGCCTTGGAAACAGCAGCTAATATTTTAAATAGAGTACCATCCAAATCTGTATCTAGCACTCCATATGAGTTATGGAGGGGAAAGAAACCCAATCTTAAGTATCTTAAGATATGGGGATGTCCAGCCTATGTCAAAAGAAATTTTGGACATAAGCTTGATGTTAGAGCAGAAAAGTGTCTATTTGTTGGATATCCTAAAGATAGTATAGGATATCTGTTCTACCACCCTACTGAACAAAAGGTTTTAGTCAGTAGGCATGCCACTTTTATGGAGAAAGAGTTCATCCTACAAAAGGGCAGTGGAAGAAATATTGAACTTGAAGAAGTTCAACAAGTAGATACATATCAACCAAATCATAGCATAGTTAGTATAGAATCTGAACACACCACTCCTATCCGTAGGTCTAATAGGGTGCGACATGCACCTGAGAGGTATGGGTTCATTATTGAAAATAATGAAGCCCGAATCATTGATAATGATGAGCCTCTAACATATACGGATGCTGTCATGAGTAGTGACTCAGACAGATGGCTGGAAGCCATGAGATCCAAAATGGACTCCATGTATGTCAACCAAATCTGGACTTTGGTTGATGCACCAGAGGGTGTTAACCCTATTGGATGCAAATGGGTCTATAAGAAAAAGATTGAGGCAGATGGCCAAGTTGAAACTTATAAAGCCAGATTAGTGGCTAAGGGTTTCAGACAAAAACAGGGAATAGATTATGATGAAACAATTTCTCCTATTGCCGTGCTCAAATCTATTCGGATCATGCTTGCTATAGCAGCATATCATGATTATGAAATCTGGCAGATGGATGTGAAAACCGCATTCCTCAATGGTTTCCTTGAGGAAGAGGTTTATATGTCACAGCCAGAAGGTTTTGTCTTGGAAACTAAACCTAATCAGGTATGTAGGCTAAAGAAATCTATTTTTGGATTAAAGCAAGCATCTAGGGGTTGGAACATCCGATTTGATAAGACAGTCAAAGAATTTGACTTTATCAAAAATGAGGATGAACCTTGTGTGTACAAGAAGACTAGTGGGAGTGCCATAGTTTTCTTGGTTCTGTATGTAGATGACATACTCCTCATTGGGAATGATATCCCAATGTTACAATCAGTCAAGGTATGGTTATCTAAACAGTTTTCCATAAAAGACTTGGGAGAAGCATCTTATATACTAGGATCAAGATCTATAGAGATAGATCTAGGAGGATGCTAGGTTTATCCCAGTCTAGGTACATTGACCAAGCGCTAAAATGATTTAGCATGGAGGAAAGTAAAAGAGGTTACTTACCTATTGGTCATGGCATACATCTTTCTAAAAAGATGTCTCCTAAGACACCTGAAGAAAGAAATAGAATGAATTCTATACCTTATGCTTCGGCAGTAGGGTCTATTATGTATGCTATGTTATGTACTAGGCCTGATGTGGCATATGCCTTAGGTATAGCCAGCAGGTTTCAGGCTGATCCAAGAGAGGATCATTGGAAGGCTGTGAAAAATATTCTTAAGTACTTAAGAAGAACTAAGGATATTTTTCTAATATACGAAGGATCTGATCTTAAACTAGAAGCTTATTCAGATTCTAGTTTTCAATCAGATCCAGATGACAGCAAATCTATATCTGGGTGTGTTTTTACCCTAAATGGAGGAGCTGTAAGATGGAAGAGTTCTAAACAGCAAACTGTAGCTGACTCAACAACTGAGGCATAGTACATTGCTGTTAGTGAAGCTGCCAAGGAAGCTGTCTGGATGAAGAAGTTCATATCAGAGTTGGGCGTAGTTCCTGAGATTGAAGGTCCAGTATCACTTTACTGTGATAATACTGGGGCTGTTGCTCAAGCAAAGGAACCAAGAGCTCATCACAAATCAAAGCACATTCTGAGACGCTTCCATCTCGTTCAAGAGATTGTCGAAAGACAAGAAGTCTGCATTAAAAGGGTAGAAACGAAGAACAACATAGCAGACCCGTTCACTAAGGCTCTATCACAGCGAGAGTTTGATCGCCACCTTGATTGTATCGGGTTAAGATTTAAAGGCGATTGGCTTTAGTGCAAGTGGGAGATTGAAAGATTTGCCCTAAAAGCCAATTGAAATATTATATTTCGATCCCAAAATCAATGAATTGACATTATTATAATAAAGGCATTATTTTCATCATATGCTGTGTCTTTATGATTATATGATGAACCCCATAGATTAGGGCTATGGTTCTAGGGTTATGATGAGATCATACCAGTGAGACCTAAAGTCTTAAAACCCTAATCTAAAATATTCCTGGTCGATGGGACATTGAGTTGGGGATCAATGTTTCCGGCAAGACCAGCACATCCTATATATGCTTTGTGATGACGGTGAATGATCTCATAGTCACTTGTGTTTGACACTAATACTAGGATGTGAGTGTTCATTAGAGAATGGGTTCACTGAATTGATCCAGATTGAGAATATCTAATGGAACCTTATCTGTTTGTCAATAGATAATTCTCATAGTGGGAGTAGTGCATGTGGTCCTTTGACCTGAGACTACCATGGTACCTTATATATATGAATCCATACTTTGGTTCGCAATCAATCATGACATGAGTCATACACGAGGTGATACTAGGTATGGTGGATTGTATATGGAGGTCATGAGTAGGTCAACAAGGAATTGATCAGCCCTAGTAAGAGGGAATTGCATCCAGCTAATTTCGATCAAATGATGGATTCAGGAAATATTTGATCAAAGTATGAACATTAGAGTTAATTTCTAATTGTTCATTAATGAATCATCATTATAAAGATTGAGCTAGGGATGAATATGAAATTGGATTTGACAAGTATCCATATGCATAATCATATTAGGGATGCAAGTTGATCAAAGGACTGAATTGCCCGGTAACTCACCACTGAAGGGTATTTTGGTAATTCCACCAAAATTCCACATCTTTCGGGTAGACATGATACGTTGCTAGACGTCAATCTTGTCTTGTAGGTATATGATTGAATTATGGTAATTCAAATAAGTTAATTAGAATTAGATTCTAATTGACCGAGTCGAGCTAGTTTGAGTTGACCTAAATTGGCTTAGTTGAGATCTAACCGAATTAAGTCAAATAGCACTCGGACCTACTGCTAGCTAGGTGTGGAACCCAATGGGTCACACACAAAAGAGAATTGATGAAGGATTTAATTTGGAATTAAATCATGTTTGCAGGATAAACACACTAGCATGTGTTGCAGACTCAATTTCTATTCGAATCATATTCGAATTTGGTTCCGAATTGGGCTTAATTGAGTTCTAATTGAACTAGATTAAGGTCTAATTTAAATTTTAGGACATTGGGCTAACCCATGGCTGAACCCAAGTGAATCAAGTGCACTGAGACAATCTCTCCAAGCCGCCCACACCCTTCCTCACCCGCGCGCGCCAAGAAGAAGAGTCCACGCGCGTGTGGACTCCTCTTCACGCGCGTGGGAAGGAAATTCCATCGAAGAAAAATCAAGAAAAGGGGGCAATTTGGATCCTTGTCTGACATCCTTGGATCTGGATCTGATGGCCAGAAAAATTAAGGAAAAAGATCCATCATTTTTCGGTCGCAAGTCCGTCTTCAAAAGTCACGATTCTTCCTGAAGTTTTTTCGAGAGTCCTCCTCGTCGAAAAAATGAAAATTAAATCAGAGAATCATGATTTTTGGTTGAGGGGACGCGTGAGGAACGAGGGATTGTGATTCCTGGGGTTTCAGAGGGTTGCGATGTTTTGAGAAAATGCCCCTCTGAAATCTATAAAAGGGTTTGGGTTCTCGGGGGTTTCTTTCAGATAATCAAATACAGAGATCATATTCCTCTCCTCCTCTCCAGAATACTCCTTCCTTTTATGCTTGTTGGGTATTGTTTCCCTTACAGAGATAATCTCTGTCGAAACTCTGATCCTAAACAAGAATAAGAGGAAGGTCTTGAACAGTAAAGGAAAGGGAAAAGGAAGGGTCTATTCTTCTTCTTTTCTTTCTTGAATTAAGACTTTACTTGTCTTAATTTCTTCTTCCAATTCAATTCAAGAAAAGGAATTCAAGAAAGGAATTCAAGAAAAGAATTCAAGAAGAGGAAAGAAGGAAGAAAAGAAATTTTCAAGAAAGAAAATTTCAGCCTAAAAGTCCAAGAATTGAATTCTTGAAAAGGAATTCAAGAAGAGGAGCCAAGAACAAGAAATTGTAGTCTTCATCTTTTTCTGTGTGGATCACCATTGGAGGGTGAACATTTGGGCACCTGGTGGAGATTTAAAGTTTGGATTTTAGCAATACAGGTTAGTACTTTAATATGAGTTTAAATCTTATATATACATGTTATATGTTTTAATTCTTTTAAGGAGATCTTGGGTTAAGGATTTGGTGAAGATTTCATAAAGATAAAAATTTTGAAATCTATGTTTCCGCCTTGCCACCGAACCCAACAGTGGTATCAGAGCCTCCTTATTAAGATTAAAATATATATGCTGATTTTTAGATGCATATGTATATAAGTAACATATGATATTGTATATGTTTGATGTAATGTCACCAATTAGGGTTTTCACTCAAACCCTAATTGTTGTAGAGATATGTTTAGACATCTAGTCATCATACTGAAATAAGGTTGCCCTGGCATAATGGTGGATCCATTATGTGGTAAATGGTTGTCCTAGTATGATGACACACTAATCACATATTTGTGTTAATTATGCATATATGTTTGATGTATGCCACTAATTAAGGTTTTCACTTAAACCTTAATTTGTATAGAGATATGTTTAGCCTTCTAGTCATCATACTAAAATAAGGTTGCCCTGGCATAATGGTGGATCCATTATGTGGTAAATGGTTGTCCTAGTATGATGGCACACTATGGCACATATTTGCTAGGTTATATAAAGAATGTGCTTTGTTTTAATAAAGCCCTCTTTAAAAACATATTAAGTTGTAGTGTCATATACCAAAAGCAAAAATAATCAAAATGATTAGTTTATCATTCGGTGTCTAGGAAAAGTGGTTCATGATCGGTAAAGAGGACATGGTTTTTAATTAGTTTCGTTGACTGACCTGGCCAATTCTTATTGGTGTCTAAGGAAAGCAACGGGGGGACTCCCACCACTCTCCCACTTACCTGGCCGATAAGATTAACTTAATTATTGATTGATATGCTTAGTGTAATATTCACTACATGTGGCCTTCCTTCATGCCAAGTCTTTATTATGTTATGATCCATATTAGGTTTGTTGTGTACACACAAGGCCTTTTATGGTGACTAACATAATTTTGGCTTGGTACATTTGATATTTATGGCATGATTTAATATAATACTTTGCTGTGTACACACAAGGGTATTATAATTAATATCACGACTATATAGCAATGAAGGGTCTAACTTAACTAAAATATTATAGTTTGTTGTGTACACACAAGGCTATTAATATTTTAGAGGCCAAGATAAGTTGAGAATTGTATGAGTTACAATTGGAAAGAGTTTTCCTACCTTTAAACTTATATAAGATTTGTTGTGTACACACAAGGTCTTTTGTAAGGAATTAGGATCTCAGCCCCACTAAGAGAACCAATTAGGATTTTCTCGATCATCATATGGAGGGTTATGATGCTTGATAAAATAGTGGAAGACATACTTAAGTTAAAGTCCTAATTTAATTATGTTTTGTCAACATTGGTTGTTTGCTTATGTAATGTTCTTTGTTAATGTAGATTAAATGGCCTCTTCACTCTCACTCCATAGCATTCTTGATGCAAATAAATTGACTGGACCAAACTACGTTGATTGGTTGAGAAACCTGAAGATAGTACTCAGCCAAGAAAGAATTTCTTATATTCTTGATACCCTAACCTTGGAACCATTAGGGGTAGATGCCTCGCAAGAGGATAAGACCACATATAACATGTGGCAAAATGACTGACTTACTGTCAAGTGTATAATGCTTGCCTCTATGACCAATGAGTTACAGAGGCAACATGAAAGCATGGACACAAACTCCATATTGCTCAATCTAAAAGAACTTTATGGAGAACATAGTCGAACTGCAAGATATGAAATATCTAAGCAGTTATTCCGTGCAAGGATGACAGAAGGTACATCCGTACAAGACCATGTATTAAAGGTTATTGACCTAATCACCCGATTGGGTCAATTGGGTTTTGTTATGGACAGGGAGTTGAATCAGGATTTACTCCTGCGTCACTCCCAGAGTCATTTTCATAGTTTGTTCTTAATTATCATATGAACAAACTTAACCCTTCCTTGCCTGAGCTGTTGAATATGTTAAAAACAGCAGAGAGCCATTTAAAGAAAAATAAGGCTCCACTTCTTCTTGTGGATGGTGTAAACAAGAAGAAAATAGGCAAAAAGGGTTCCAAGAGGAGGTTGAACCCAAAAGGGGGCATCAAGAAAAAGAAAGGAAAGAAGGCCTCCGGACAAATGACCTGCTTTCATTGTGGCAAGTCAAGTCACTGGAAAAGAAACTGCAAGGTTTACCTTGCAAGTGTGAAGCCTGGTGCTAGTGATGCACCAAAAGGTATGTATGAGATACATACAATTTTATCATTAGACTCTTCTAATTCAAACTCTTGGGTATTGGATACTGCTTGTGGTCATCATATCTGCAAATCATTGCAGGGACTACAGAACATTAGAGTTTTGAAGGAAGGTGACTTCAAGCTCTATGGTGCTGGAGGAGATTCCATCCAAGCAGAAGCTGTAGGGACTTATATATTGAAGCTGCCTTCTGGAAAGATTTTAGAGTTAAAAAATTATTATTTTATGCCTAGAATCATTAGAAACATCATATCTATACCCTTGTTACTTAAACAAGGATATATTATGAATGTAATGAGCAGTGGCTGCTCAATCAGTTTTTCTAATGAAATAATATTTAATGGCATATTTTGCAATGGTCTCTTAACTCTATCTTCTGATGATAATATACTACATGTTAGTAATAAACAAAAAAAGATGAAGTAAACAATACTTTACTTGGGCACTGTCGTCTTTGACATATTAGTGAGCAAAGGATTAACAAGTTATGCAAGGAAAAATTCCTTAATCCTTATGACTATGAATCATTAGAAACTTGTGAATCATGTATCATGGGTAAAATGACCAAGACTCCATTTAGTAGACATAATGAAAGGACAACTGAGTTATTATGACTCATACACACTGATGTATGTGGACCTATGACAACTAAGGCCAAGGGTGGATACTCATATTTCATCATATTCACTGATGATTTTTCAAGGTACGGATTTGTGTATCTAATGAAACATAAGTACAATTGATCATTTGGTGTCTAGAAAGGTGGTTCTGGGAAGGTAAAGAGAATTGTGATTTTTAATTGGTTCCGTTGACTGACCTGGCTAATTTTTATTGGTGTCTAGGAAAGCAACGGGGGGACTCCCACATCTCTTCCACTTGCCTGGCCGATTTGATTAAATTTAAATCTTGACTAAAATTCTTAGTGTTAAAAATACTATATATTGGCCTTCCTTCATGCTGGATCATTATTGTGTTATGAACCACATTAGGTTTATTGTGTTATCTGCAAGACCTAATATGGTGATTGACATAATACTAGTCTAGTGCATAGATATGCTTACAGTATATTCAGTATAATGCTTTGTTGTGTTATCTGCAAGGGCATTATATTTGAGTATTGACTGTATAGAAATGAAAGGATCTTGACTTAACTAGAACATTATGGTTTGTTGTGTTTTCTGCAAGACTAATAATGTTCTAGAGGCCAAGTTACTTCTTGAGAATTATATGAGATATAATTGGAAGAGTTTCCTACCTTTGAGCTTATAAAAGATTTGTTGTGTTTTCTGCAAGATCTTTTATAAGTTATTAGGATCTCAATCTCACTAAGAAAAATCGATCAGGGTTCTTCTCGATTATCATAGTGAGGGCTATGATTCTTGATAAAATAGTGGGAGACATAATTAAATTGAAGACCTAATTTAATTATGTAAGTCATTTCATGGTTGTTTGCTCATGTATTGTTCTTTATTAAATGTAGATAAATGGCATCTTCATTATCACTGCGAAGTATCTTAGATACCAACAAACTGACTAGTCCGAACTATATGGACTGGTTGAGAAATTTAAAGATTGTGCTGAGTTCAGAAAAACTTTTTTATATTCTTGATACCCCTAGTCTTAATCCACTAGGGGACGATGCCACACAGGAAGATATGGCCACATACAAAATGTGGCAGAATGACTCCCTCACTGTCAAGTGTATTATACTAGCCTCTATGACCAATGAGTTATAGAGACAGCATGAAAGCATGGATACTCAATCCATAATGCTCAATTTAAAAGAGCTTTATGGAGAACATAACAGAACTGCTAGATATGAAATATCTAAGCAGTTATTCCGTGCTAGGATGACAGTGGGAACATCCGTTCAGGATCATGTTCTGAAGGTAATTGACTTAATCACCAGATTGGGTCAATTAGGTTTTATCATGGATGGGGAGTTGAATCAGGATTTAATCCTGCAATCACTCTCGGAGTCATTTTCTTAGTTTGTCTTGAATTATCACATGAACAAACTGAACACTTCCTTGCCTGAGCTGTTAAATATGTTAAAAATAGTGGAGAGCCATGTTAAGAAAGAAAATGCTCTACTTCTTCTTGTTGATAAGACCAATAAGAAGAAATCAGGCAAAAAGGATTTTAATAGGAGGCTAAACCCTAAGAGTGGCATCAATAAGAATAAGAAAGGAAAGAAGGCCTCCAAACAGTCGACCTGTTTCTTTTGCGGCAAAGCGGGACATTGGAAAAGGAATTGCAAGGCTTACCTTGCAACTGTGAAGCCTGGTGCATCAGATGCGCCAAAAGGTATGTATGAGATACATGCTATATTGACATTAAATTCATCTATATCAAATACTTGGGTATTGGATACTGCTTGTGGTTACCATATATGCAAATCTTTGCAGGACCTCCACAAGCTTAAAGTATTGAAGGAAGGTGACTTCAATCTCTACGGTGCTAGTGGTGATATCATCCAAGCAGAAGCTATAGGGACCTATATTCTGAAGTTGCCTTCAGGGAAGATCTTGGAGTTAGAAAATTGTTATTATATGCCTAAGATTATTAGGAACATTATATCTATTCCTTTGTTATTAAAACAAGGATATGTAATGGATGTAACGAGCACTGGTTGCTCGATAATGTTGTCTAATAAAATTATTTGTTCTGGCATATTTAGCAATGGGCTCTTAACTCTTTCTTCCAATGATAGTGTTTTTCATGTCAATAATAAAAGAAAAAGAGAAGACTTTAATGATACTTTACTTTGGCATCATCGACTTGGTCATGTTAATGAGTCTAAGATAAGCAAGTTATACAAGGAAAAGTTCCTTGATCCTTATGAGTATGAATCATTAGGAACTTGCGAATCATGTCTCATGGGTAAGATGACCAAGACTCCATTTACTGGACATGGAGAAAGGTCAACTGAGTTATTAGGACTTATACATACTGATGTATGTGGTCCAATGACAACTCAGGCCAGAGGAGGATACTCATATTTTATCACTTTTACAGATGATTTATCTAGGTTCGGATATGTGTATCTTATGAAACAAAATCTGAAGCCTTTGATAAATTTAAGGAGTATCAAAGTATGGTCGAAAAACAAACCGGGAAAAGTATTAAAGTTCTTCATTCTGATCGAGGAGGAGAATACTTATCCACGAAGTTTTTAGACTATCTTAAAGTTAATGGAATTCTTTCTGAATGGACCCCTCCTTATACACCACAGCTAAATGGTATAGCTGAAAGGAGGAATCGTACCTTATTAGATATGGTACGATCCATGATGTGCTTCACAAATTTACCCATTTCCTTCTGGGGTAATGCCCTAGAAACTGCTGTTTACATTCTAAACAAGGTACCTTCTAAATCCGTTGTTAGTACTCCATATGAAATTTGGAATAGTCTTATGCGATTTAAGAAGCTAAATTCTTGAGACTATGGCCATGGCAATGTGAATGATGGAAAGAGTTTTCATAAGTTTTCATAATTTGGACTTAAACAATTGACTCTTACATATGACAGATGCTTAGAATTTGACAAGTTTCCAAGACCTGCATCTTATTGAGACTTTCAATAAAAGAACTCAATCATATGATAACTACACTTAAGGGTTTGTCCTTTTATTCTATTGGTTGCCACTATATACTACGAGGCATCACTAGTGGATTGTAAAAACTTACTAGGATTATTTCAGATCAACGATCCTTGAAAGGGTGAGTTAAAATTATTCCAGTCTATCAAAAAGAGTTTCGATGATATTATGATGAAGATCATGATATGTCTCATTACTGGATAAAATGTAACTTGAGAGGTCATACACAAAAGGAGCTTGGCCTAATCATGCAGTTGGATCAATATATAAAAGTTACATAACTAGAAACTACTAAGTATATAAGGGTTATATATTTAGAAACTACTAATTATGTAAGGATTACATATTTTGTAGCTGCTAATTATTTACCAAGAACTTAATTACAAGTGTTGTAATGCAATTGAGCTTAATCAAATTATAGATCAAGTTCTTATTAATTAAATTTTATTTTAATTGGATTAGGCTTGACATAATTTGAGGCTAATTGGATTTAATTATCCAGGTGAGATTTGGATTACAATTCTATTTGGATTAAGGTTACAGCCTTTCGAATTTAGCTAGAATCAAGTTCGAATCGGATTTGAAATTGATCCAAATCAAAGCCTAATTGAACTAGGAAGCTAGAGACCCAGTCTATTGGGACTCTCTCATCTCTATCATATTTTTAACACAAAAAATAAGAAAAGGGATGGTAGGGGCACCAGGATCAGACACAGATTACTAGACCCTATTTGGTTTACCTAGCCATGTGTTAAATTTTGTAATCAACTAGAATTGAGTCCTGTAATAAGTTGAGGTTAGTTGATTTGTATCAACCCTCAACCTAGTCAGTATTTTGAGTCTTGTACATCAATTATGAGTCCAGTATGAGTCTGATTTTTATACAAGAGAGGAGGTCACCCTATTTTGGAGTTCCACCAGGCCACATCCAAGAGTCAGAGGCCACTACATCAGCTCATTGGATTTTGTGTGACAACCCAGGATCCAAGATGCTTCCACAAACCCTGATTCTTTCCAGATATCCTCCAAATGCCCAGATTCCTCCCCAGATGCTGGAGCATATTCTTAAACTAGGGAATCCATGATTTTAGAGGTTCACCTACATCCCAGCCCAAAGAAATCAAGCCCAGCTGCCAAGCCCAAGCCCTTAAGAAGCAAGATTCTAGGAAATATTCTTGCTACCAGGCTACCAGGCCACCCCAGCTTCCAGAGGCCCAAACCCATGCACCCAAGCCCCTTTGGGCCGGCCCCTTGCTGCTCCTAGAGGTCCAACGCGCCCCCCTAGGCATCCTTGAAGTGTTGACCATGTCCAAAGAGGTTTGACTGGTGTAGTATGTAAAATGAAACTATACAACCCTAATGGAGATTAGCAAATGATTAACCAAGCAATTCTCTATTTGCATATAAACAACTCAACATAAACTATCAAAGAGATCTAGTGAAGAAGCTCGAAAGATCTATCATAAACCTAGTGATCGAGACTCTCAGAATAAGAAAGGAATAGGACCAAAAGAGAACCACGCAAGCTAAGCTAGGTCTAATTTAACATTGCAGACTTAATCAACACTAGACATACCTGACATTGGCCCTTCAATTAGAATAGATTCACTCTTGAAGAGGTCTCCCGGATGACATGAACATAATACCACTGAAGGCTCCTCTTATTTTCTGGATCTATGGCAAGTAAACCTTCCTCTTGAAGCCGGAATCCCGGAGAACCCTGCAACAAAGAAACCCTAAGATGAGTGACTTAACAAGCAATCAACTAGAGAAAAGAAAGAAGGGTGGAAGAGGCATTGAAGGAGATCCATCTTGGCATCATGGTGGAATGCTTGAAGTGGAGTAGGTTGGTCGCCTTGTGATGATCTTCTTGATTCACCCTTGAATGCTGGAGCTAGTTTGAAGTTATGAAAGAAGAGGAAGTCTTTGGCATCGGGAATGGAAGAAGGAAAGATTAGGGTTGGCGTGGAGGAAGAGAAAGGCTAAGCTACCACATAGACACATAGAAAAAAAACACATAGAAGAAAAAAATATCAACTTCATTCATTAACCATCCTCTTCGCAATGGAGCATCCCATAGCTTAAATAGAAGCCTTACAACATTTTTAAAATTTGAAAACCCATAGGATTAGGAGGATTACAAGGGGGGTTGGAGGATATGGTAGCATTTGTTGCTTGAAATGTGGGGAGTTGGAGGATATGGTGGCATTTATTGCTTGAAATGTGGGGAGTTGGAGGATATGGTGGCATTTGTTACTTGAAACTCCTTCAAAGCTTGACATGTGGTGCAAGGTGGGGACCACTTGATGAGGTGGCGGTGTCCTTTGGAGCTCTTGACATGTGGCATAAAGTGGGGACCACTTGTTGAGGTGGCGACATCCATTGGAGCTTTTGACATGTGGCACAAGGTGGGGGTCACTTGATGAGGTGGCTTCTTCTTGTCTTGATGCTTCATGGACTCATGGATTGGGCTTGATTTAACTGGACCCAACTCTCAATTGCAGGGTTAACTAAGATATTAAACCAGACCCAACATGGACTCGAAATTAACTACAAGATTATTTGGACTCAAAAAAAGAAAATTACAGGACTTCTCTTTTGCTACTCCAACCACAAGGACTCGGACTTGACCTGAATTGGTTGGAGTCTTTTCCTGATTATAGTGCCCACATCATTGACCAAGTCCAAGTTGAAGAGAAGAAGGAGAAGACCAAGTTTATTCCTAACCTAGTTGGGATTTCTAATCCTTTTAAACTTTATAATTCTAACCTAGCTAGGAAAGGACTTGTATTCCAATTTGGAAGAGGACTTGTAACCCAAGTGTAACCATGGTTAGTGAGGGCATGAGAACTCTATAAATACCCCACCCCTTTCCCTCTTGTAAGCATCTCTTTCTTATGAATACAACTTGCTGAAATTTTGAGTTATTACCTTGTGTTGGTGTTTTGTTTTGGTTCTTTAGGTTGTGTTTTTGTGATTGGACGAATTCTTTGCACCCTAACATCCTTCCACAACCTAAATCACTGCCATCCAAGCCTTCACACATCCAAGAAGGAGTTCCTTAGGCTGCCAAGCAGGGAGATCTTCAACAAGCTTCAAACAGCCCAGCTTCTAAACCATAACCTGATTCCTTCTAAACCTAATTCCCTTTTTTTTCTTACTTGCTGTTTTGATTGATCCTTGATGCTTGTAGGATCCCCAAGGTGCTTTCCCTCCCCTGAGGCCTTTGCTGCCCGGACCACCCAGATTTGCCATCAGATTCGAGGGAGACAGGCTTCTTCTTCCAGGCTCCGATCAGAGTTGTGAGTGATCTCTTCTGCTACTGATATTATCATCTCTGACTGGTAAGAAACCTTCCCTTCTCTTATTATCTGATTTAATGAAGAAAAGCTATCCTAAACTGAGAGTTTCTCAACTCTCAGGTCCTGGATATTTCATTGGTTTGCATGAGTATGCCTGCGACCCGATGATTCTTTGCACTGCTAGTCTTTTCGCTAGTTCTTACATTATTTTAGAAATCTAGCCTACAAATAAAATTATAAAAATTATAAAAAATTATTTTACTATTTTTCATATATGTTTAGCAATCTTAGAGTCATCTCGCATCAAGAGGGTGTTGAGTAGTGCCCCTCTCTTATTTGCATGCTTGAGGATTTTTGGTCGCCAAGAGTTGGCACCCCCTCTTCTTCTCATCTAGATCTCTCTCTCTTAAATAGGATTGAAAGTCTATCTGATCTAAATTTGATTCAAATCAAATTGGATTTTAATTGCATCTAAATTTTGTTTGGACATGGACTCTTGATTTGTGCAACAAATAATGTGAGGAAGAAAAATCTTGCGCATATGATCTCTTCTTGTTTTTCCTTGCTGCAAAACATTCCACCATCCCTTCTAATTTGAATCAAATTTAGATTATGATAAGATGGAATCTTATCTTCATGGGGCTGGACTCTTGAGGCATGGAAATCCATTTGGTGCAACAAGTTGAAAGACAATCGTAGAAGGGTTAGCACTAAGAATCTTATTCCTGATTTTTCTTCTTGCCACAAGCCCCTCCCTTCTACCTTCCCACCTTCTTCTTCCTCCTAGATTCCACTCATCCAAGAGGGAGATAATTACCATTGATCCTCAAAAATATGATCCCTACTTTCCCTAGCTATAGTAGTAAGTGAGGTTTTATTATTGATCGCCTATGATAGCGATCAAAATTTTGGAAGCTTCGATGGGTTGGGACCCCTGAAAGGGGTCCAGGTTAGTCTCGAGCTCAGTGGCCTCACCAGCTTTAGTAGGCTCGTCTTGGGTGATAGCATCCACACCTCTCTTTGCCTCTTCAGGCCAATCAGTGATGAATGTCTATCAAGTCAGGGAGGTGGAAGGCCTGAGCAATCTTCCTTTTGCATTCGTCGAAGCCCTTGTAGAAGGTATTGTAGATCGCTTTGTTCACCTTGTCCTAGAACTCTGTGGAAGCTTTGTACCACTCAACTGCCAAGGATGCCTCTTCCTTGGCCACCCTGACCACCACCTCAACCACCATGGCCTTCTCCTCGACCACCGTGGCCCTGCCCTTGGCTGATTCAAGCCACACCTGAAGAGTGCAGATCTACCCCTCTTGGCGAATCGACTTGGCGGTGTCCTCGATGAAGCAATCTTCCAAGAGGGCAATATACTCCTTGATGATCTCCTCTTTGTGGTCACTCACCCGCTCTTCGAGCTCAATGATCGAGTCATGCTCATCTCGAAGCTCAACCTCCAACTCCTTTATTCGTGCCTCATGGCATAGAAACTTGTTCCCTTAGGGCCTTAGCCTTTGCCGATGCATGTCAACCCTGTTGGGAATTGTGTGTCCCAAAGCCAATCATCTAGGTTGTAGATAGTTATGCGACTTATGTATATGTATATAAATTATTGAATTGAATAAAAAGTTTATTCTGGTTGTTCATCACATGACATCTTCCTAATTGAATCTTGTGTGATGATGTCCTTTGAGCTACCTTGTATGTGATGTAGAGAGGATGCATCGTATAGTTCATAAACTAGTTCGTGACCAAAGGATACACTGTTTCAGGATGATGGTGTATCGAGAGTAGGTCATTGATGTTATGTGATAGGAATTCTTCCAGGGTGCCGGAAATCATGCAGCATGCGGAAGTGAATTTCAAAACAAAAATTATAAGCATGAAACCCTAATTGGCTAGAAAACCCTAATTCCCAGGAACCCCTTATGTAATACCAATTAATGAAACATAAATGGAGTCAGAGAAACATACCTGGATCTGATACGGGACTAATATGCATGCAATTTTTTTTGTATGTTTTATATGTTGAGTTATGTGATTAATTCCCAAATTTGGATCAAAATTATTTGTAGGGAATTTTGTATGAATTTTTGAAGATCAGCATGCAGATTAGGACCTAGAAAAGTAGCAAAGAAGGACCGCCGGGGCTGAGAAGCCTCGGTTAGGGCAAGTTCTCCTACAATAAAACTACTGAAGGTAGAGGGGTGTACCTGACAATGTCTGTGAAGATCGCAGCAAAGGGGTCTCTCATTCCTCGATGGATGCGGCTTGGAAAATCGAGCCAAAGACCCGTGGATACCCGGCTTTCTGCTCGGTGATCCGATTGAGGCTTGGCTGGAGTCGTTGGATTCGTAGGAACTCAGGGACCTACAAACAACCTGTCACGGGTTAGAAAGCTCACAAAGGAATAAGAAAACAAAGTAAAAACAGCAAGGGAAGGCTTTTTTTGGAGTGGGCGTCCAGGGATCTGGAGGGTTTGTTGGCAGCAGGAAGATGATTGCAAACACCGGGAAGAAGAACTCTCACAAACCCCTTTATGCACACAGCAGGGTATCACACCACTCAATAGAAGAACTCAAGGTTTTCATTCATCAAAAATTCTCCTCATACAAGAGGCTAGGGTCCTTTAAATAGGCCCTTAACCTTGGGCTCCAAGTAAGGGTACATAAGTCTTTACATAAGAATCCTTTTCCCTCTCAAACCCTAGCTAGAAAATAAGGAAATATTAGGTAGAAAAATCCCTAAAAATTTTCTTGACTTGGTCAAGACTCCAAGGATGCCTAGGGGGGCGTGTTGGGCTTCTAGGAGTAGCAAAAGGCCGGTCCAAAGGGGCTTGGGTGCATGGGTTTGGGCCTCTGGAAGCTGGGATGGCCTGGTAGCCAGGTAGCAGGAATATTCCCTGGTATCTTGCTTCTTAGGGGCTTGGGCTTGGCACCTGGGCTTGATTTCTTTAGGCTAGGATGCAGATGGACCTTTGGAATCATGGATGCCCTTATCTATGAATATACTTTGGCATCTGGAAGGGAATCTGGGCATCTAGAGGGCATCTGCAAGAAATCAGGATTTTCTGAATTTTCCTCCTGGGGTCTTCAAATCTTCAAGCTGGGTTGGACTTGGGCTATACTTCCATGTCTTCAATCTAGTTCGACTTGGTCTTCACTTTTATGATATAGTCTTGAGTCTTCAGTATGCTTGGACAGGACTCAAAAAAATAAAATTAGCTCAACATGAGCTGACTAGTATTGGACTGAACTAGCTCAACATAAGCTGACTAGTACATACTGAAATAACAACTCAAAAGACTCAAACAACAACTAAAAAAGGACTCAGAAGGGCTAAACCCTAATTATAGATGGACTCATAAATTATTGATCAATTCACAGAGGGTTGAAAAGCCTCTGTCTTATTCTGGTACCTCCGGTGTCCCCACCAATTCTCCCGGGGTGGGAGGAACTCGACCCTGTCGAGTGAAGATCAAGCTGGCTCACATATCTCTCGAGAAGGTCTGGGTTGAGGCATTGCAAGTCCTCTCGAGAAATCCATGAATCGTCCGACTCTGGCCGGCCTTGCCATCAGATCAGGAAGCGTTGATAGTCATGGCCCTGGGTCATGATGGCTTGATCGTCCAGGATACGCTCGATCCATTCTCCTCTCTCAGGCCAAATTTGTTTGTGGACACTCTAGGTTAGGGTCACTCACAATGAAAAGGAATAGGTCCAAAGGCCTCACTAGGTAGCGCTGCCGGTTCCCTATACTCAACCAGGTCTGTAATATTGAAGGTAGAACTAATGCCCAAATCCGAAGGCAAGTCTAACACCTAGGCATTTGATCCAATCCTTCTCTATCACTTTAAAAGGTCCAGCTCTATGAGCATGAAGCTTCTTTTAGGCCTATGCCTAACCAAGATAGAATCCACTGCATCAAATTTTTGATCCATCTTCGGGAATTAGCCAGTTTGTTTAAAATTAGTGTAGGTGGTGAACATGCTGGGCACATGCAGACTCCTAACAAATGATTCAAAGGACTCAAACCTACACCTAACAGACTCGACTAAAGAGATTTATTAGGTCTTAACTACCACTTGGGCATGGGGGCATGAGTCGTGGTTGATGGGTGACATGCAGAAGAAAATTTGCTAGTAACTCCTAATAGGTGCCAGAGGGTCTGCCAAAAGTAGGTAGCAAATAGGTGGGCTCTATGGATCCTTGCAACCTAGTAACCTCAACAAAATGTAACCTAATAGTTCTAGACACATGAGAAGACTCAGGAAAGGGTAGGAAATAGGAAGTGGGTTCAGAATTAGTCTAGTAGGGTGGAGAAAAAGGTTTAGTTGGATAAAGTAGGATAAAAGACGGGGTGTCAGGAACTAATCCCATACTAATGAGGTTAACCTTACGAGGTTGAGCTATATCTACAGGGTTTACAGAATGGAAGGATGGGTTACTAATCTCAGGGAAGAGGTCCTTAATGGGAACTATAGGAGGAGGCTCATCCTGAGGGTACTTATTCAAAGAGATCAGGTCCTTAATAAATTCTTCAGGTTCTTGTATTTTAGGACTAGACTCTATAATTTGGCTCTCCTCTATGGTTTCCTCAGGTAAGGTTCTAGCAGCAGTACCTAGGTTTTCTTCCTCTAATTGTTCTTCCATTATAGCATTAGGTTGGACGTGGTCAAGATCAACTAGCTCTGGGTTGGTTTCTACCTGGGTATCTACTGGGTCAGCTAATTCTAGGTCTACTAAAGGTGTCTCCTCTTCTCCCTCATACTCATCCACTAGGCTCACATCAGCTTCATACACTTTCGCGTTAATGTAAGCCTTGTGAATCTCAGGAATGGTTGGAGAAGGTCGGCTAGCAGGAAATTGGTTAGGTTCTGGTCTCTGATTATGGGTACTACTCCTAGTAGGTTCAGGTTGTATAAGGGGTAGTGGCTCACTACTGGGTTCATATTTAGGGATACTAATTCTATGGGGTTCAAGTTGACTAGGGGAAGCATGACTAGTACTAGGTTGATACTTAGGGGTTATGGGTTCTCTAGGCTCATAGGACAAGGGTGCAGATCTATGGGTCATGGGATTATAGGATCTGGGGTCATAGGATTTTGGGTCAGCTCTATGATCAGGTTCTAAGGATGGATCATGGTATGGGGTCCTCCTAAGGTTGGGCTCCCTATACGGGTTCTCCTAGGGTTGGACTCCCTATACGGGTCAGGATATTGGGTCCTTCTAGGGTTGGACTCCCTATATGGGTCAGAATACTGGGTTCTCCTAGGGTTGGACTCCCTATACGGGTCAGAATATTGAGTTCTCCTAGGGTTGGACTCCTATATGGGTCAGAATATTGGGTGTTGGGTCTACTAGGCTTATAGGGTGTGGGTGCATAGGATTTATGATCATGGGATCTAGAGTCATAGGATCTAGGTTCATAGGTTCTGGATTCATAGGTTCTAGGTTCATAGGATTTGGAGTCATAAGATCTATAGGTTGTGGGTATACTAGGCTTAGAGGATGTGGGTAAATAGGATCTATCTTCCTGGTCTACAAAATCCTGATTGGGTCTTCTAGGACTAACCTTAGGGATTGGGTCAGGATGATGGGCTCTCCTAGGTTCAGCCTCAAGGTATGGATCAGGGTTTGGGGTCCTCCTAGGCTGAGGGGAATCAGGATCTGGCTCAGACTGTGACCCATGGTTTTTTTCTGGGGTCCCTACCCGGACTTTAAACTGATCAAACCTATTGGCAAGATGGCCAATTCTATCATTGGTTTGAATACGAGACTGAGTTAACTGGGTCATCTGGGTAGTTATCTGGGTAGCCATCTGGGCCATTTGATCAGCTAGGGCTTTTATTTGAGATTGTAAATTTTCCATGGGTTCAGACATTTGTGAAAGAGGTGGGTGATATGAAACTCCTGATCTAGTACTCATGCAAGACTCGATCAGACCGACTATAGCTGACTAGACCTAGAGTCCAAACTAGATGCTCAATCAGGGTGGCAAACTAGCCTATAGTAACCCTGTACTCAGCCAGGCAGGTGTAAGGGGAGTGTTAGGTCCCTGATTACCAATCCTAGACACCAATCAAAGATTGGCCAGGTAGGCGGACCAGCACACAAGCCCTTCGGATTGAATCCCTAAAACACCGTTCTAGACACTGAGCACAAGGCACACACAAGTTAACTTGACACAGTGATCTAACACTAGCCCGGACCCGACCAGTTGGTGTCCCTAGCCCACTAGGGCAAATTAAGTCTAGTTAATTTTAGGTTAAGGCTTGGGACCGAATGCAAGGGATGTGGTTTTGGACTAAGGAGAGGTGATCAAATCCTTCCCCCATCTAACATAGCAAGAGTGCCCTTAAAAGTAGATTATGCAATGATGGCAGGCAAATGATGCAAATTAGGGTTAGATGTTTTTTGGTATTTTTTTTGGAGAATATGTAATTTTATTTTATTATTTTTTTTTTGGTATTTTCTTAAATAAAAAAAAACTTGCAAATTATGGCCTAATATGCAGTAAATATACTAAAATTAAAAGATATGCAAAAAATGCTAAATAAAACACTAAAACTTCCAAACTTGTCTTGCTGAAAAAAAATAGAGCCAAAATTTGCAGGTTGTATTTTAGCTTGAAAAACATTCAAAGCCATAATAAAATATGAAAAAATCATGAAAATTACTTTAAATTATTTTGAGTCCAAAAAATAAATTTTAAATTTTTGGAGTTTTTAACAGGGAGAAATAATTTAAACAACAGAGCATATACGGACTGAAAAATTACAAAAAACAAGCCCTAATCTAAGCTCTAATACCAAATGATGCGGGACTAATATGCATGCAATTTTTTTTGTATGTTTTAAAAGTTGAGTTATGTGATTAATTCCCAAATTCAGATCAAAATTATTTGTAGAGATTTTTTATGAATTTTTTGAAGATCAGCATGCAGATTAGGACCTAGAAAAGTAGCAAAGAAGGACCGCCGGGGCTGAGAAGCCTCGGTTAGGGCAAGTTCTCCTACAATAAAACTACTGGAGGTAGAGGGGTGTACCTGACAATGTCTGTGAAGATCGCAGCGAAGGGGTCTCTCGTTCCTCGACGGATGCGGCCTGGAAAATCGAGCCAAAGACCCGCGGATACCCGGCTTTCTGCTCGGTGATCCGATTGAGGCTTGGCTGGAGTCGTTGGATTCGTAGGAACTCAGGGACCTGCAAACGACCTGTCACGGTTAGAAAGCTCACAAAGGAATAAGAAAACAAAGTAAAAACAGCAAGGGAAGGCTTCTTTTGGAGTGGGCGTCCAGGGATCTGGATGGTTTGTTGGCAGCAGGAAGATGATTGCAAACACCGGGAAGAAGAACTCTCACAAACCCCTTTATGCACACAGCAGGGTATCACACCACTCAATAGAAGAACTCAAGGTTTTCATTCATCAAAAACTCTCCTCATACAAGAGGCTAGGGTCCTTTAAATAGGCCCTTAACCTTGGGCTCCAAGTAAGGGTACATAAGTCTTTACATAAGAATCCTTTTCCCTCTCAAACCCTAGCTAGAAAATAAGGAAATATTAGGTAGAAAAATCCCTAAAAATTTTCTTGACTTGGTCAAGACTCCAAGGATGCCTAGGGGGGCGTGTTGGGCTTCTAGGAGCAGCAAAAGGCCGGCCCAAAGGGGCTTGGGTGCATGGGTTTGGGCTTCTGGAAGCTGGGGTGGCCTGGTAGCCAGGTAGCAGGAATATTCCCTGGTATCTTGCTTCTTAGGGGCTTGGGCTTGGCACCTGGGCTTGATTTCTTTGGGCTAGGATGCAGATGGACCTCTGGGATCATGGATGCCCTTATCTATGAATATACTTTGGCATCTGGAAGGGAATCTGGGCATCTAGAGGGCATCTGCAAGAAATCAGGGTTTTCTGAATTTTCCTCCTAGGGTCTTCAAATCTTCAAGCTGGGTTGGACTTGGGCTATACTTCCATGTCTTCAATCTAGTTCGACTTGGTCTTCACTTGTATGATATAGTCTTGAGTCTTCAGTATGCTTGGACAGGACTCAAAAAAATAAAATTAGCTCAACATGAGCTGACTAGTATTGGACTGAACTAGCTCAACATAAGCTGACTAGTACATAACTGAAATAACAACTCAAAAGACTCAAACAACAACTAAAAAAGGACTCAGATGGGCTAAGCCCTTATTACTGATGGACTCATAAATTATTGATCAATTCACAGAGGGTTAAAAAGCCTCTGTCTTATTCTGGTACCTCCGGTGTCCCCACCAGGATCACTAAAATCCAATCCTTTCTACGAGGATCATAAGTGCAAGCCCTCCAACGGTGATCCACACGATAATGGTACCAAGGAAGAATCCCTGTCGGGGTTACTTGCTTCAACAAAACTCTTAGCATAGCCTTTGGACCTTTGACCACTGTAGGACACCCTGTCCTACTATAGGGCTCTCTGGATATTCTCCTAAACCTCTCTTGGTTTAGGTATAACCCTCCTCTAGGACCCCTTAGGCTTATGTTCTAAAACAAAGCCTTGTCCTAATAGATAAGACTTTGTCTTAACAAGACAAGACTTGTCTTAAAAGAAGGAGGGAGAGAGAGACAGAGAGAGACACTCAGACAAGACTCTCGGTGAAGTTGGACTCGTATTTCAGATATCTAAAGAATACTCTATTATTTTCTCTCTTCACCGAACACCCTTAAATAGAAACCAAAAGGGCATGAAAGCATCTTAAAGGTTCTTATCAGATATTCTTCTTCTTATCTAATAAGACTCTTCAGGATTCAGGAGTCTTATCTGAATTCTTTCCCTTTCCAGATTAATTCCCCATGTGCCATGTGGCATCTACCGGTTATGAAGAAGCAAAGGAGGCATCCTTTCATATTTGAAAACCATGGAATAAGCAGAGTTCTGAG
Organism: Areca catechu; assembly: GCA_021397845.1. Classification (NCBI taxonomy): domain Eukaryota; kingdom Viridiplantae; phylum Streptophyta; class Magnoliopsida; order Arecales; family Arecaceae; genus Areca; species Areca catechu. Next base: position 69,607,985 of record CM038053.1, read on the forward strand.
ACCAGAAGGACTCTGCCTCAGAATCGTGCACAGATGAAGAGACACAACTCTTCATCTGCATGCCAAATTTTCATCTGCTTTCATGCCATCCTCTTACATTCTTTGACCGGTAAAACAACTCCAAGAGGTGTGGGGATAAGATGAGAAGGTGCCCTTGATTAAAAACATTCCACTGTTTCATCTGTAGAAGGACTCTTATCCTTCTGCGCCCCTGCATCTTTCCCGCGCATGCCAAGAGGTGCCAAGAGTCCCTGGCCCCAGGGACTCTTCCATAAATCAGTCAAAAGGTCAAGATAAAATCAGATAAAGCTCTGATTTAATTATCCCCACTTAGGACTCAGCCTAATTAAGGTTTTCCTTAATTAGGTTAGCCCAATTAGCAAGCAACCGGACCCAATCCAATTGGATTAGGAATTGGGTTAGCCTACACATGCTATATGCAATATGGCTAACCAATTAGGATGCCATGACCCTAATTAAAACATGAATGACTTCCTTGGCCAACTCTCTATTGTGTGTGACCCATTGGGTTCCACATTTAGCCAGCAGTAGGTTTAGGTTTGAGCCGATTTGATCCGATCGAACCAATTGATCCAATTAGGTTAAATTGGCTCATCTAATTGTCCAATTCGAATCACACATCGAATTGACTCATGAAACCAAATCAATTGGTTCATGAAAACCTACAAGACAAGATTGACATCTAGCAATGTGTCATGCCTACCCAGAAGATAAGGAATTTGGTAGAAATTATCAAAGTACCCTTCAGTTGTAAGTTACCATGCAATTCAGTCTTTCGATCTCCCATTATCCTGATTAAGTGATAGGTATGGATATACGTCAAACTTAATACTTAATCATATCGAATCTCATCTTGATCACAAGGACTCAGCTGATGACTGATTAGAAACCACTTCTAATCTCATCCTGCTTTGATCAAAGGCTCCTTGAGTCACTCATCGAAGAGATTACATGGAATAACAATTCCTCTTACCAGGAAAGATCGATTTCTTGTTGGTCCACTCACATTTCTTGTACACCTTCCACATACCCAGAACACCCCATACATGTCACAATGCCATGAATGAGTATGCACCAAAGTATGGCTTTGTGTGCACAAGGAACCATGGTGACCTCAAGTCTAAAGATCACATGCACAACTTCTACTCTGGGATCTATCTTTTGACAAGCAGTAAAACTTCCATAAGATAGTCCTGGTGTGGATCAGTCCAGTGTACTCATACCCTGATGAGCACCCTTATCCTTGTATTAGTGTCTCTGCACAAGTGGTTGTGAGATCAACCACCCTCATCAACTGAGCATATATAGGATAAGCTAGTCTTTACGGATTCATCGATCCCCAAATCGATGGTCCAACGACTAGGAACATTCTAGATTAGGATTTATAGGAATTAGGTCTCATTATTATTTTACCATAACCCTAATTCCATTGCCCTACTCTATGGGGTTCATCATAATCAAAAAAACATGACACGGTAGTATATGATGAATCAAATGCCTTTATTAATATGAAAAATATGTCATACATGAGCTAAAAGTTTACAAAAAGACCCTCATAATGATTGGCTCTTAGGAAATTTTTCTATCAAACTCCCACTTGCACTAAAGCCATTCACCCTTGTATTTTATGCCCATACAATCTAAGTGACGATCTAACTGCTGCTTGGCTAATGCTTTAGTGAATGGGTCTGCTATATTGTTCTTTGTGTCAACTCGTTCAATGGTAACATCTTGTCTTTCAATGATCTCTTGAACAAGGTGGAACCGTCTTATAATGTGCTTGGACTTGTGATGAGACCTTGGTTCCTTAGCTTGTGCAACAGCCCCAGTGTTATCACAGTATAATGGCACTGGCTGTTGTACATCAGTAACCATGCCCAATTCCATGATGAATTTCTTCATCCATATAGCTTCCTTCACGGCTTCACTAGCAGCTATATATTCTACCTCAATGACTGAGTCAGTTACTGTAGGCTGCTTTGTATTCTTCCAACTCACTACACTACCATTCAGGGTGAAGACATACCCTGATATTGATTTGCTATCATCTAGATTTGATTGGAAACTAAAATCTGTATAGCCTTCTAGTTTCAATTCAAATCCTCCATATACTAGAAAAATATCTTTAGTCCTTCTTAGGTACTTAAGAATATTTTTCACAGCTTTTCAATGATCCTCTCCTGGATCAGCCTGAAACCTGCTCACTATACCCAAGGCATAAGCAACATCAAGTCTGGTATATAGCATAGCATACATAATTGATCCTACAGCCGAAGCATAAGGAATCATAGCCATCCTCTCTCTTTCTTCTATCATCTTAGGAGATATTTTCTTAGAGAGATGTATGCCTTGACTTATAGGCAAGTAACCTTTCTTACTTGCATCCATATTGAATCTCTTCAACACTAAGTCTATGTACCTAGACTGGGATAAGCCTAGCAACCTTTTAGATCTATCTCTGTAGATCCTTATACCTAGTATATAAAATGCTTCTCCCAAATCCTTCATGAAAAACTTTGATGATAGCCAAGTTTTAACCGACTATAACATTGGGATATTATTCCCAATGATCAGTATGCCGTCCATAGACAAAACCAAGAAAACAAGTACACTCCCACTTGTCTTCTTGTACACACATGGTTCATCCACATTTTTGACAAAACCAAATCTTTTTATTGTTTCATCAAAACAGATGTTTCAACTCCTCGATGCTTGCTTAAGACCATAAATGGACTTCTTTAATTTGCATACCTGGTTTGGTCTCCCACTCGAGACAAAACCGTATGGCTGTGTCATATAGACTTCTTCCTCAAGGTTTTCATTGAGAAAAGCAGTCTTGACTCCATCTGCTAGATCTTATAGTCATGGTATGCTGCTACGGCAAGCAGTATCCGAATGAACTTGAGCATGGCTACTGGAGAAAAGGTTTCATCATAGTCTACACCATGTCTTTGTCTGAAACCTTTTGCTACCAGTCTAGCATTGTAGGTCTCAACTTGACCATCTGCTCCAATGTTCTTCTTGAAGACCCATTTACATCCTATTGGGTTAATTCCTTCAGGTGGATCTACCAAAGTCCAAATCTGATTGGAATACATGGAGTCCATTTCAGATTTCATGGCACCAAGCCACTTGTCAGAGTCTATACTCTTGACAACTTCTGAATAGGTCACAAAATCATCATCCTGTATGATACTGGCTTCATTGTCATCCCCGATGACAAAACCATATCTGAGAGGTGCTCCCCGCACTCTCTCTGACCTTCAAAGAGGAAGTGTGTATTGTGGTTGTTCTTGATCCACAAGAACCTCTGGTTGATGAACTTCACTTGAAGGCTCACTAGTTTGTTGGTTCTGTTCTTCACATAACTCAAGTGAAGAATCACTACATCCTTCTTGGATAAACTCTTGTTCTAAGAATGTAGCATACCTACTGACAATTATCTTTTGCTCAGCTGCATTATAAAAGAGGTATCCAACACCCTCTTTTGAATAACCAACAAACCTACATTTATCAGCCCTTGCACTTAGCTTATGTCCAAAGATATTCTTTACATAAGCATTGTAACCCCAAATCTTCAAATACTTAATATTTGGTCTTTTGCCATTCCATAATTCATATGGAGTGCTATTCATTGATTTAGATGGAATCCTGTTTAATATGTATGCAGCAGTATCTAGGGCATGTCCCTAGAAGGAAGTACGAAGATCTGTGAAGCTCGTCATCGACCTCACCATGTCTAACAAGGTGTGATTTCTCCTTTCTGCCACTCCATTTAACTGGGGTGTATAAGAAGGGGTCCATTTAGATATAATTCCTTTGTCCTTGAGATGGTTCAGAAACTCACCAGATAAGTATTCACCTCCTCGATCAGACCGAAGAGCTTTAATACTAAATCCAGTTTATTTTTCAACCATATTCTGATATTCTTTAAACTTATCAAAGGCTTCGGACTTGTGTTTTAAAAGATACACATGACCAAACCTTGATAAATCATTAATAAAAATGATGAAATAAGAATATCCTCCTCTGGCCTGAGTTGATATGGGTCCACATACATCAATATGTATTAGACCTAACAATTCAGTTGCACTCTCTCTATGTCCAGTGAATGGAGACTTGGTCATTTTTTCTTTGAGACAAGATTCACAAGTTTCTAATGATTAGAAATCATCAGAGTCAAAGTAATTATTTTTGACTAACTTGTTTATCCTTGACTCACTGATATGACCCAATCGGCAGTGCCAGAGATATGTGACATTGTCATTATCTTTTTTCCTCTTCTTATCATCAATAAGAAAGATTTTTTCATTGAGTTGCAAAGTTAGAAGACCATTTATAAAACATCCATGTCCAAATACTTTATTATTTTGAAGAATAGAGCAGCCACTGCTCTTTACATTTATTTCATATCCCTGTTGTAATAACAAGGGTATGGAAATAATGTTTCTAATAATATCTGGTACATAGAAGCATTCTTCTAGCTTTATCACATTATCCGAAGGTAATAATAAAAGATAGGTACCCACAGCTTCAGCATGTATGGCTTCACCACTAGCCCCATGCAGCTTTAAGTCACCCTTCTTCAGGCTTCTAATTCTGTGGAGTCCCTGCAATGAATTGCATATGTGAGATCCACATGCGATATCCAATACCCATGAATTAGAAATGGAAGCACTCAATGATAAATTACTTTGTATCATGTACAAACCTTTAGATGCACCACTTGCATCTTGCTTCACATTTGCAACGTAAACTTGCAGTTCTTCTTTCAATGCCCAGTCTTGCCGCAATGGAAACAGGCTCCATCAGCCTTCTTATTGTTGACTCCACTAATTGATTTTGATGATAAGTAAAATAGTTAAGTATAATTTGAGGACTAATAATTTGCTTTAAGTGTGTTTTCATTGAAAGGATGCTCACAAAATTTGAAGCCCAATTGTATTGAAGAACCAAGTTGAATGGAATGATTGCACAAAATAAGACTTTGACACTCAAAGAGTTGGTTGAATGGATGACCAAGGCAAATGAAAACATGTTCCAGCACAAGTTCAGCAAATTCTACACCTTTTTGATGATGTATCGACTCAAGGTGTCAACACATGACATGATGTGTCGACACATGAAGATGGTGTGTCGACTCAGAACAGCATGCAGCGAAATTTCAAATGGCACAAATGATATGTCGACACATGGACCTTATGTGTCGACTCAAGGTGTCAACACATGGATCAACACATCGCCTGAGAATTTTAAGCCATAGAACTTGCAGAAGTTGAAGGAACAGTTGATGTGTCGACACACGGCTAATGTGTCGATTCAATATGTCGACTCAATTGAGAATGTGTCGACTCAGCTGATTTTTTCAGAGAATCTGAATGGAACATTTTGAACTTGTATCAACTCAAGAAGAACATGTGTTGACCCAATGTGTCGACACATGAAGAGGAAGTGTCGACACATGGAGTTCTGACAACAGTAATGACTAGTTTTTTCAAGTGAGAATTCTCCCAAATGCCCTCCAACGGCTAGTTTTTCGAGTATAATGGCTAGATTTCGATTTTGGAGGCTTGGGAAGGCATATAAAAGCTCCAAGTCAAATCAAGACAACAACTATTCACAAATATTGAATATCCAAAAGAGTTTAAAGAGAAAAGAAGAGAGAAGAGCCTTAACTCCTATTCATTCAAAGCTCAACCACTCTCAAGCCAAGAGAAGCCTTCCAAGCATTCAAAGCTATCAAGTGTATTGAAGATCATTCAATCTTGGACATTCAAAAAGCCTCAACAAGAGCAAAGCAACACAACTTCGAGCTACATCGACTTATTTGCTTTTTAATTGAAAGCTTACATTGGTTCTTTATTTCTCCATCTTTTATCTTGTAAAGGTTGTTGGTAAGTCTTGAAATCCAATTAGGTTGGTGGTTAGCCCACAAAACCACTAAGGTTCTTGGTTAGCTCGGAAAACCAAGAGAGGTTTATGGTTAGCCTTGTGAAAACCAATTAGGTTCTTGGTTAGCCCGTAAAACCAAGTGAGGTTGTGACTTGTGAGCCTTGTAAAAATAAGTTAAATTTTGATTAGTGAGCCCGGAAAACTAATCGGCTGTAATCATTGGATTATAGTGAATTCCCAAGGGGATCTTGGAGAGTGGATGTAGGTGCATTGTTGGCACCGAACCACTATATATTGTTGTGTTTGTGATTGTTTGTTCTCTCATTCCTTGCTCTTTACTTTATTGCTTATTGCTTATAATTTCCACTGCACCTTTACATTAGAGCATTGCACTTTAATTTTAGTACCTTATTGAATTGAATTGCATATCTTGTCTTGTAAAGTTTGCTACTTGTTTTATCAAGCTTAGCTTTAATTTTTTTTTTTTGAGACCCAATTCACCCCCCCCTCTTGGGTTGCTCTCTGGGCAACACTTATCTTTCTTGTTCTTCTTCTGGATGCTCTTCTTAGGGTTGAATTTTCTCTTCATACCCTTCTTTATTGCTTGCTTCTTTCTATCAACAAGAAGCACTTGAGCCATATCTTTTTTAGAGTAGCTCTCAGCTGTCTTAAGCATGTTAAACAGCTCTGGCAATGAAGTATTCAATTTGTTCATATGGTAATTAAGAACAAACTGAGAAAAGGAATCTGGGAGTGACTGCAGGATCAAGTCCTGATTGAGTTCATCGTCCATGATAAACCCTAATTGACCCAATCAAGTGATCAAGTCAATCATTTTTAGCACATGGGTTTGCATAGGTGAACCCTCACTCATCCATGCTCAGAACAACTACTTCGATATTTCATATCGGGCAGCTCTACTTTGCTCTCCATAAAGCTCCTTTAGATTGAGCAATATGGACTGAGGTTCCATACCTTCATGTTGCCTTTGGAGCTCGTTGCTCATCGAGGCCAACATGATGCACCTGATAGTTGTACTATCATTTTGCCACATACCGTGTGTGGCAATTTTCTCCTCTGATGCATCCTCTCCGATCACCACTGGATCTGGAGAATCAAGTATATATGAAAGCTTCTCCTGAGTCAAAGCAATCCTCAGGTTCCTCAGTCAGTCCACATAATTTGGATCGGTTAACTTGTTGGCATCCAAGATGCCCCTTAGTGATAAGTTTGAAGCCATTAAAATAAATGTCCTACATTTAATTAAAGAACAATATTAGCAGACCACTCAATGATGACATTCATAACTAGCTAAGGACTTTATATCTAATTATGTCTTCCACTATTTTCTTCGAATACCATAACCCTCAACTATGGTAAGCGAGAAACCTTCCCGGTTTTCTTAGTGGGGTTGAGATCCTGATCCCTCATTAGTGCCTTGTGTCACACAACAAACACTAATGAGTTCAAAGGTAGGACAACCTTTCCAATTGCAACTCGTACAATTCTCAACAATTATCTTTGCCTCTAAGACACTTATAGCCTTGTGTCACATAACAAACTACAATGTCTTAGTTTAGTCAAACCCTTCATTTCTATATAGCCATGATTGAACAATGTTGTCCTTGTGTCACACAACAAAGCAACAACTCCAATCATGCCATAAAGCACTAAGTGCACCAAAACAAATTTCATATCAAACCCTATAGTGGGCCTTGTGTCACACAACAAACCTATTATAGTCTTGACATGAATCTATCTTAGCATGAAGGAAGGCAAATTATAGTATTCTTAATCAATTAGCATTCCCAAATTAAGGTTTTAGATATGACCAAATTGGCAAGGTAAGTGGAAGGGGTTAGGGGGTCCCCCCATTGCTTTTCTTAGACACCAATTGAATTAGCCAGGTCAAACAACGAAACCAATTAAAAAACATCATTCCCTTTACCTTCCCAAAATCACTTGCCTAGACACCAATCGGCTGATCAAACCCTAATTGGTTTTACATCATGACTAAGTTTTTGCTATGACTAAATATAATTTTGATGAGGGATTTTGATGGTCTCAAAACACATTCTAAATTATCATGATTACTATGCTTATAACATATATAAACATGTAACATATCATCATAACATAATATGTTATGTTAAACAAGCATATTATAGCTAATATGCAAATCAAGGCATGATAGATACATAAAAATACCTTTCACCTCACTTATTCATGGGATATGGCCACAGCGGCACCCCTACATGCAATAGGAGACCCATTAAATGGGAGGAGAGGGCCTTTAAATCCTACTTAACTCCTATGACCGGACGGCCATGGTGACTAACCCAATCCAAAGCAGTTACTTGGTTCAATCAACTTGCATAATTTTATAATTGACATAATATAATGCATTTCATAAAGAAACCAAAAATCATGCATATGAATTTGGACAGGTCGACTCGACAGGGTTCGGGTCGGCTCGGTAGTGGAATTTCATAGAACTCCAAAAATGGTTCATAACTGGTATGCCACAAGGATGGCTATGATACCACTGATGGGAATTCTCCAAGGGTACCGGAAATCATGTAGCATACGAAAGTGAATTTCAAAACAAAAATTATAAGCATGAAACCCTAATTGGCTAGAAAACCCTAATTCCCAGGAACCCCTTTTGCAATACCAATTAATGAAACATAAATGGAGTCAGAAAAACATACCTGGATCACTAAAATCAAATCCTTTCCACAAGGTTTACAAGTGCAAGCCCTCCAATGGTGATCCACACGAGAATGGTACCAAGAAAGAATCCCTGCTAGGGTTACTTGCTTCAACAGAACTCTTAGGACAGCATTTGGACCTTTGACCATTGTAGGACACCCTGTCCTACTATAGGGCTCTCTGGATATTCTCCTAAACCTCTCTTGGTTTAGGTATAACCCTCTTCTAAAATCCTTTAGGCTTATGTCCTAAAACAAAGCCTTGTCCTAATAGATAAGATTTTGTCTTAACAAGACAAGTCTTGTCTTAAAAGAAGGAGGGAGAGAGAGACAGAGAAAGACACTCAAACAAGACTCTCGGTGAAGTTGGACTCATATTTCAGATATCTAAAAAATACTCTATTATTTTTTCTCTTCACCGAACACCCTTAAATAGAAACCAAAAGGGCATGAAAGCATCTCAAAGGTTCTTATCAAATATGCTTCTTCTTATCTAATAAGACTCTTCAGGATTCAGGAGTCTTATCTGAATTCTTTCCCTTTCCAGATTAATTTCCCATGTGCCATGTGGCATCTACTAGTTATGAAAACACAAAGGAGGCATCCTTTCATATTTGAAAACCATGGAATAAGCAGAGTTCTGAGAGCAAAGGACTCTGCCTCAGAACTGTGCACAGATGAAGAGACGTGACTCTTCATCTGCGCGCCAACTTTTCATCTACTTTCATGCCATATTCTTACATTCTTTGACCAGTCAAACAACTTCAAGAGGCATGGGGATAAGATGAGAAGGTGCCCCTAATTAGAAACACTCTAGTGTTTCATCTGCAGAAGGACTCTTGTCCTTTTACGCCCCTGTATCTTTCTCGTGCATGACAAGAGGCGCCAAGAGTCCCTGGCCCCAGCGACTCTTCCATAAATCGATCAAAAGGTCAAGATAAAATCAGATAAAGCTCTCATTTAATTAGCCCCACTTATGACTCAGCCTAATTAAGATTTTTCTTAATTAGGTTAGCCCAATTAGCAAGCAACCGGACCCATCCAATTGGGTTAGGAATTGGGTTAGCCTGTACATGCTAATGTGCAATCTGGCTAACCAATTAGGATGCCATGACCCTAATTAAAATATGAATGACTTCTTGGCCAACTCTCTATTGTGTGTGACCCATTGATTCCACATCTAGCCAGTAGTAGGTTTAGGTTTGAGCTGATTCGATCCAATCGAACCCGATTGACCTAATTAGGTTAAATTGGCTCACCTAATTATCCAATTCGAATCACACATCGAATTGAATCATGAAACCAAATCAATTGGTTCATGAAAACCTACAAGACAAGATTGATGTCTAGCAATGTGTCATGCCTACCCGAAAGATAAAAAAATTGGTAAAAATTACCAAAGTACCTTTTTGTAGTAAGTTACCGTACAATTCAATATTTTGATCTCCCATTATCCTGATTAAGTGATAGGTATGGATATATGTCAAATCCTAACACTTAATCATATCAAATCTCATCTCGATCATGAGAACTCAGCTGATGACTTATTAAAAACCACTTCTAATCTCATCTTGCTTTGATCAAAGGCTCCTTGAGTCACTCATCGAAGAGATTACATGGGATAACAACTCCTCTTACTATGAAAGATCGATTCCTTGTTGGTCCACTCACATCCTTCGTATACCTTTCACCATACCCAAAACATCCCGTACATGTCGCAATGCCATGAATGAGTATGAACCAAAGTATGGCTTAGTGTGCACAAGGAACCATGGTGACCTCAGGTCTAAAGATCACATGCACAACTTCTACCTGGGATCTATCTTTTGACAAGCAGTAAGACTTCCATAAGATAGTCCCGATGTGGATCAGTCCAGTGTACTCATACCCTGATGAGCACCCTTATCCTTGTATTAGTGTCTCTACACAAGTGGTTGTGAGATCAACCACCTTCATCAACTGAGCATACATAGGATAAGCTAGTCTTTATTGATTCATCGATCCCCAAATCAATGGTCCAATGACTAGGAATATTCTAGATTAGGGTTTATAGGAATTAGGTCTCACTGTTATTTTATCATAACCCTAATTCATTGCCCTACTCTATGGGGTTCATCATAATCAAAAAAACATGACATAGCAGTATATGATGAATCAAATGCCTTTATTAATATGAAAAATATGTCATACATGAGCTGGAAGTTTACAAAAAGGCCCTTATAATGATTGGCTCTTAGGGCACTTTTCTATCATCGTGTATGTTGGTTGTCCTCTTAACCAAGTAGCATGAAGATGCTGGCATGACATCAGGTGTTGTGTTTAACACTTCACTGAGCATGACTCCTATGTGAGATTCTCTTTCTGCCAAAGAAAAGTTTTGCATTAGAATATGGACACGAATTATTCCTCTGACGTGAGATCACTATGGCAGCTTACAAGCAACTCACTGTGCTTAGGTGCCATACTACTTGGATTTCTAATCCGGTGATGGAAGGTTACTGGGTATAGTCAAGTACTTGTATAGCGATAGTAGGATCAAGATAGGATTGATCTCTCCAAATGGTTTGGATTGAATGCTCAATATGCCACAGTTGAAAAAGACCTTAGCCAGGGCATTCCTTGTAAGGAGTTACAGGGATTCTTTGTTTGAGATATATTGAGATGGACTGATTAGGGTTGGATAGTTTAACCCTAAGCCATCTGGATCATTAGGAGATCAAAGAAATAAGTTCACTGATATTCCATATTCGACATGTTCTTGTTGCTCTGCAACCTTCGACCTATCCAGACATTGGGTGTCATTGCTAGATGGCGACTTTAGCTGGTATTGGAAATGTTCCTGTGCTACCGGATTACTGTTTGAACCTACGGGGTCACACGCCGTGGGGCTTCTTCTTGATTTGTTGACTTGGAAATGACTGGGAATCGTTCCAGACTTGTTTGACAAGGAATTGTCAAACTGCAAATCGAGTCAACCCGAGACGAGTCGACTCATCTGACGGACTCTTCTGAAAACCAAAAATGCTTCATTAATCCTTGTAATCATTATGGGAATTAATGCTTTGCATTACAGGGTTTTAATCATACCAATTGGTAAATTTCGAAGGGTTTGTAACACCCTTGAATTCTAAGAGACTCCAAAAACTCACCATTTAATCTCTCATTAATCTTCCCTTTATGATTCTAATAAAAAGGGCTTTTTTGGGTGAGCTAAAATAGGAAGAATTGCTCACCTTTTTCAAGGTCAAGATTCTGCCACTTTTGTTGGTTAGAACTCATCCTTGAGCTCTAAGAGATTGTGAGATCGGATCTCATTCTTAGAATGATAGTGGGAGGTCTGGGTTTTGGGATTCCTGTATGCTTACCTTCTGTTGAAGGTTTGGGATAGTGTTCTAGGAAGGGTTCTTGGATATTTTGTTCCATTTCAGTTCAGCGACCGGATCTTCAAGGTGTTGAAGAAGGAGTCCGCCACAGCCACATCATTTCTGGAGAGGCTAGTACCTCAAAGGAAGGAGAAGAATCCCTTATCCCAGTGTGAACCACCTGTAGAGGCAGGACGTCTGTGTTGCTCGCAGAGCTGGCGCTCCTTTTGGAGTGCTTTCCTTGATGGTGATCGTCACCTCATACAAAAGGTTTGTACTCCTATCCCATGGGTCTGAAGATATGTTCTTCGGCACCCTTTTATGAGATTCATAGAATGGTTCCATGAGTCGCATAATTTGCATGCTTGACTTCATACATGTATTACTTAATATGCATAAAGATCTGTGTAAGGCTTGTGTTAATTAAATTAACATATTAGATAAAAGCGTTTTATCTTCTTCCACTGCATCATGCATTTAGAAAAGTTTTAAATTGCATGTTTCAAGGGCCCACCCTGGGTTTGCCCAACATTGGTATCAGATCCACAGGTTGAATACATATTTAGTTTAATATTTTTATATGAAATTGGCTTGATATCCTTCATATAGTACTTGGATTAAGGTGGATTCACCATGGCCGTCCGGTCATTGGAGAAAAGTATGGTTTAAAGGCCATCTCTTTCCATTCAATGGGGTTCTCCTATGGCATGTATAGGTGCCGCTGTGTCATGACCTTATGAAGAAGAAGTGAAGGATTTGATAGGTTAAAATTATTTTAATCTATGTTTGTAGATTATAGCTATGTTTAGATGAGATCTAAAAGGTGCATGATCTAATACTTTGAAAAGGTCAAGTGAAGAAGAGATGAATTTTAAAGTTACCATTTTCTGCCCAGTCAGACGAGCCGACTCGCTTCCTGAACGAGCTGACTCATTTCCTGAAGACAGATCGGTCTGTCTATTTTGTGTTTTGTCCAAGCCGGCTCATCCCTGTATGAGTCGACTCGGATCTAAGAACAAAGGAAAGGTTGTCTGGATGAGCTAACTCAAGCAAAAAAACCTTAAAATAGTAATGTTAAAGTTCATATTTTTATGAAATTATTTCACTTGTTTTTGAAATTGTTTCAATTTTGGGTTAATTGAAAATGTTTCAAATGGCATGTTATACTTAATTGAGAATTAAGTTGTACTTTTGAAAACTTTTAAGATTTAGGATGTGATTCTAATCTTAACTCATGATTGATAAACCATGGGTTAATTGGGTTAGCTGTATTTGGGTCCTTAAATGGGTTAGACCTAGGTTATGATGAATGGACTAATTAGAGAAAAGACAAATCAAAAGTTGAATTAGGTCTCTCCTCTATAGATCTATCTTATAGTTAGTTAGATCAGTCCATACATCTAAATGGACTTGATTGATGGCTTCATGATGAGCCCGGGTCTTTATGTTAGTCTGATTGAGTCTGGTAAACCACTTGGTGTCTAAGATAAGTTTGACATTGGTGATCAAGGTTCTTTGAGGTTAACTCTTACCTGGCCAACTCATGGTTGGTGTCTAAGGCAAGAGGATTACCTGGCATAACCCATCCCTTGATCTTACTTACTTGGCTAATATGGTGAATCAGATCAGATTAGACTATCTATTGATTTGAGTTGACCCATGTCAACTAAGGTTAATTAGTCTGACTGACTTAAGGTGCCCGTGGACCAATTTGATCTTGAAACCCTCTAAGAGTTTGGTGGGAGTCTTCTTGATCAAGTTCCAGGTTTTCTTCTTATATGTTACAAAATTTAAATCCTCTAAATTATTAGGTCCATAAAAAGACTAAGTTATGTGATAGCCTAAGTCTTAGCCTCCCATTAAGTTGGATTGGTAATGAGTCCATTAGTTGTGTGATCACCGGCAGCTCCAAAGAACGGGTGGTATCAGGCGAGTGGAATTGCCATTCAACATATGATGGCTCAGTGCGACTATCTTAACACGTGGTCAAGTGGGCCGGCCAAAGTTGGACTTGATCATGCATTAGTTAGAAGCATTGAATTTGATCATGTTAATGATTGGACCTAACCAAAACCTTCAATAGAAGGCCCAAAGGCCGATTGAGAGGATCCATAGGGCAAAATGAATACTAGGAATTGCCTAGAAAAGCAATTGGTATTGTGCCTACCTTTAGATGCATATGGGTTGGTCGGCCAAAGTCAAGCTCATGTATAGTCTATTGGATCCTAGTACTCGCTGAAGGATAAATGTTATTCCTCGGATTGGAGGGCAGAGGCTACAAGTCTGAATAAAATAGTGGGAGAAACCTTTAGATTAAAATCCATGTCTTTAGGATGTTTAAAATGATTCATATACTAATAGGTCTTGTTCTCCTTTTTCAGATAATGTCAAGCACTTTGTCACACCTATCATTATTGGATAATGACAAACTCTTTGGACCCAACTTCGATAGCTAGTATCAAAAACTCAGGATAGTCCTGGAGCATGAGCGGATCCTTTAAGTGATAACGAATTCAGTACCTGAGATCCTAGCCCCCAATGCTTGTGGCACTGTCAAGGACACTTACTAGAAGTGGATCTCTGACCGCACCATGGTGTGTTGTTAGTGTGGGCACCAGGATCTGACAGAGACTCCTTCAACCCTCTGAGGATCTCGGATTAGGGTTTCATTTTTTGGGTCTTGTAATAAGGCTTCAAGCCTTAGCATTGTATTTTTTTAGTCATGAACTTAGTCTCAATTATTTTTGTTTAGTCCTGTACATTGACCAATTTGGTCAAGTTGTGTCCTGTATAGATTCCAGTCCGAGTCTGGGTCCAAGCTAGAGTGGTCTTTGAGTCCAGCTCAACTACTATTGGGCCAAGCCTTGAAGGGCAACATTTCAGCCCTGGGGCGTCACTTCACCATCTCATGAGGTGCCAACTCACCTTGCCCAATGGGCAGCACAAGTCAAGAATTTCTTGGATGCCAAAGGGGACAACATCACTTGATACGTTCCCTCCTTCCCTCCCCCTATCATGCTTATCTCCAAAAATAGGAGGGCGGCCAATGGAAGGTCAATGAGAGTTGAAGATTGTGAAGACAAGTCCCTTACTTCAAGCCCCCCATATCAAGCCATCTTCCCAAAATGCTTGGTCGGCCATGGAAGGTCAATAGGAGTTAAAGATATGAAAAGACAAGTTCCTTGCTTCAAGCCCTCATATCAAGCTTTCTTCCTAAAATATTTGATCAACCATGGAAGAAATTCAAAAGTCCAAAGGTGCCAAGACAAGATCCATGCTTTATGCCCCAACATCAATTCTTTCTCCATAAAAGCTTGGATGGTCAAGGAAAGAAGCAAAGGTCAAGGGGCGCCCATGATTCTTGAAGACATGCTCCCCTCCTCACTCCCCGAATCAAACCCTCCATCAAATCAAGATCGGCCAAGAGAGGATTCCATGAATCAAATTCAGATTTTAGGCACCTTGATAAAGACCTTTGTAGCAAATTTTTATTTGAATTTGAATGGGACCTAGGAGCCTATTTAAAGGGCCCTACCCCCTTGTAGAAGTGAATGTTGATGAATGAAAAAAAAAGTTATTTGAGTGTTATTCTTAATTGCCTTCGTTCCTTAAGAACATCGATCTCCGTGAGGGAGCGCCTTCGCCTTCGGGTGTCGAGAAGTGTGAGGCCTCAAGTTACCGTCTCTTTCGCCAATCCATCTTCCATCTTCGAGTTGGAGGCCAACTGGATGATCCATCAGGCACCCAGCAAGAATACCCTCAATCATCATCATCTACAACCTTTCCTTCGTTATTTCTTCCTGCTACGTGTGATTCCTAACTCCTCCCTTGATTGCTCGCAAGTCCTCTAGGTACCATGAATACGGAGTTGATTTTCCTTGCCTTCGAGACCTTCGGACAGAAAGCCGGTGCATCTGCAGGGGTTGAAGGCTCGATCATCCAGGCCGCATCCACAAGAGCGAGTGAACTCGGCATCGGGCACTTCAGAGCTTTTGAGGTTTACAACCCTAGAACTCCTAAGTAGATATTGATCCGAGAGCTAAGTCCTAAATGGTTTCTTAATCCCGGGGTCCTCTTCTTATCCTGTTTAGGGGCTTACTTGCTAGTTTGAAGTTCTTATTTTTATAGAACCCTAGATCTACTCTTGCTTATCTTCGGGAATCCTTAACCTCATTTAAAAAAAAAAACCTAAAAAATCACAAAGAAAAAAATTACCTGCATCATCCTAGCATTTAGTTAGTCCCGCACCATGTTTGGTATTAGAGCATGGTTAGGACTTAGCACTTCTTAAGTACTTAGACTAGGTGCTTCACCAGGCTATCCGGTCTTAGGAGAAAAGTAGGGTTTCAAAACCCTCTCCTTCCATTCCATGGGGATCTCCTAAGGCGTGTAGGGGTGCCACTGTGATAGACCATTGAAGAGGAACACAAGAAGAAAAGTTTTTAAAAAAAAAACAAAAGAGAATTTTTGCATCATTAGATCTCATCTTCTTCAAATTTCTGCATTTTTTCCTTTCAATACATGGCCTGTTGTTTTAGGTGTTGCTGTATGTAAGAACCTCTAAATCTTTTGATTTTAATTTTTTTGGATTACATGTAATTGATAGTATTTTTGATAATTTTCTCAGATTTTATTGTAGCCTGTAGAATTTCTACAAGTGGGAATACTACCTAAGAGAAAAATCTATTCTGAGATTTTCAGCAAGTGCATCTTTTTTTGTTTTCATTTCTCAGATAGTTTAATTTTGCATTTAGCTTCATCTCTTATCATTTCCATCATCTTATTTCTGCTATCATCCATCAAAAATCCAAAAACATAACTTAGATACATCTCATTAGATCATTTGTGTGCCATCATTTTCATAATTCATTGAAGGGCGTCAATATCAAAAGATAAGGGAAGGAAGTCATTACCTTTCCTTAGCCCAACAACAACCACCCTGCATATCGGACCCAACCTCTAATTAAAATTGAGTAGACACTTAATTTGCTCTAGTGAGCTAGGGACACCCACAAGGTCAGTTCAAACCAAGTGTCAAGCCAATTTAGACAACTTGTTTGTGTGTGCTTGTGTATCTGGTATCTAGGCAAGTAGTTCAGGGACAAGAGCCCGAAGGAAGATGGGTTGGTTCGCTTACCTGGCCAATTTCAAATTGGTGTCTAAGGCAAGCAAAGAAGGACCTCCACCAACCTTACACTTATCTGGCCAAGTGCCAAGTTACTACCACCAAGATTGTCATCTTGACCTAACATTTGGTTTGGACTCTAGGTCTAGCAAACCCCTAGCCTAAGTTTGAGTCCGTGTGTGCATGTCGACTAGATCAGGAGTCCCCTATCACCCCCATCATTCCCAATCAAGTGAACCCATGGAGAACGATCGAGAAGATCAATTAAAGGTCCTCATTGAATAGTTAGCTAGGGTGAACAATTGGCTTGATAAGTATGAAGATAGATTTGAAGCCCGCAAGGCCCATGCTAATTTCAACTCCTCTAGGCCCAATTCCCTTGATTCCAAGAGCCTATAATCATGATCTTGACCCTGAGTCTAGCCCTAGGATCCCATACCCATACTTGGTTGACTCCGAGGAGGGATCCATTAGGAGCACTGAACCTTATGCACCCACTTTTGATGGAAGACATGAGGTGTATATCGATTGGGAGGAGAGCATGGATCACTATTTCAAGTACACTAGGATGTTGGAGTTAGAAAAATTAAGATTGGCCATATGTAGGTTAACCCGATATGCTAAGTGGCATTGGGCAGCTATTGAGGATGAATGTTATCAAAGAGGAGAAAGAATACATAGCTGAAAAACCATGAGAAGTAGGCTAAAAGAAAAGTACCTAGGTAGATTTTATGAGCAAAGACTTTTAGACCAATGGTACAAACTAAGACAGGGCGATGGACCAGTGTCTAAGTATATTGAGAAATTTAATGGGTTTATTAGGAGATGTAGCAGAGTTGAGTCTGAGGCTATATCATATCGAGATTTTGAGCTGACCTACGTAGGGACATCCAAGAGGAACTTTCCATTAGGAAATTTAGAATCATGAGGAAGCTTATCACATAGCTAGGAGTTCAAGTCTTATCAAAGGAAACTCACGACCAGTCACTCTTAGTCCAATAGGGTTAGTACCTCTGAAACCAAGCCCAACCCTAACCTGAGTCGACCCACCCCTGCTACCCCATGTGTTCACCATGGTGACATTAAAGAGGAGGAATACATTGCAGTCCTGGAATTTGTTGACCAAAAAAACACCCAGGCTGAATCTATTTTGGAAGTACCCTCAGAAGATCCTGAACCCACTAGTGAGCCTAAAGTAGAAGTATATGAGGCTGACATGAGTTTGGTAGATTAATATGAAGGAGAAGACTATGAGGAGGATAACTCTAGTACCTTACCTAAGGAAACCCTTGAAGAAGATAAGATTGTTGAGCCTAGTCCTGAAACATCAGAACAACAAGAAATTAGTGAGGACTTGGTTCCTGTAAGTCAATGTCCTCGGGAAGAACCCACTCATTTAGCCTCAACCCGAGACCTCATTCAGCTCCCTTGTAAAGAGTTCATTCCTCTAACCCCAGTTGATGACCTTTTTCTGGAACTGACTAAGTCTTCCCTTTTTGAAAAACCTGCACTTATAATGACCAAATTCTCCATCCATCAATTTGACCTTATGACATCCATAGATCAATATTCAAATCTTAAGGTCATCCTGAGTAACCATGGTCTGTTTCATGCTTTGCATAGATTGTTCCAAGACTCTGATTCCCATTTCCTACCCTTTCTGAGTCTACACATGTTTCTAAAGCCATTAGGTTACATTTTATTGAAATCACCAGGTTGTATGAACCCTTAGAGCCCATCCCATTTGCGACCTACTTTAGGAAGACCTTATGGCATTTGCTAGGAATCCATGGTAAATTCTTATGTGCATACCAAACCAGGCTCGAACTTGGAAAGTCAATAATCTGTTAGGTTTAAGCCCTAGAGAGTCCAAAAAAATTCCGCTCTATAGGAATGCTTAGTTGAGTCCGCATTTTGCATCATGTTAGAATTCTACATTAAGTACAAAGTTTAAAATAATTTAGCTGATTCCCAAAAGAGAACCAAAGAGTTTGATCAAGGGGATTCTGTAATGATTGGGCTTAGGCCTGAACGATTTCCACCAGGAACCGTTAAAAAACTTCATTCTCATGGAGCTGGCCCCTTTATAGTGATAAGTAGAGTTGGTCCCAATGCCTATGTGCTTGAGCTACCCCCGGATTATGGCATTAGCTCGACTTTCAATATCCCGGACTTAGTCGAGTATAGGGAACCAGTAAATATACCCAGTGAGCCATTTGGGCCTAACATTTCATTTGAGAGCGAATTCGACCCAAAGTGTCCACCTCCAATTTTACCTAAGAGAGGAGAGCGGATTGAGCATGTCCTGGATGATCAAGCTATGACCACCTGAGGTAAAGGCTATCAGCGTTACTTGGTCCGATTGCATGGTCGATCGTAGTCCGATGATTCGTAGGATACCCGAGAGGACTTGCAGCACCTCGCCCCCGAACTTTTGGAAAAATATCAAAGCCAAATCAACCCTAACTCGACAGGGTCAAGTTCCTCCCATCCCGGGAGAATTGGTAAGGGCACCAGGATCTGACAAAGGCTCCTTCAACCCTCTGAGGATCTCGGATTAGGGTTTCATTTTTTGGATCTTGTAATAAGGCTTCAAGCCTAAGCATTGTAATTTTTTAGTCATAAATTTAGTCTCAATTGTTTTTGTTTAGTCCTCTACATTTACCAATTTGGTCAAGTTGTGTCCTGTATTGAATCCAGTCCGAGTCTGGGTCCAAGCTAGAGTGGTCTTTGAGTCCAGCTCAACTACTATTAGGCCAAGCCTTGAAAGACAACATTTTAGCCCTGGGGTGCCACTTCACCATCCCATGTGGTGCTACCTCACCTTGCCTAGTGGGCGGCACAAGTCAAGAATTTCATGGATGCCAAAGGGGACAACATCACTTGATACATTCTCTCCTTCCCTCCCCCTATCATGCTTATCTCCAAAAATAGGAGGGTGGCCAATGGAAGGTCAATGGGAGTTGAAGATTGTGAAGACAAGTCCCTTGCTTCAAGCCCCCCATATCAAGCCATCTTTCCAAAATGCTAGGTCGACCACGAAAGGTCAATAGGAGTTAAAGATATGAAGAGACAAGTCCCTTGCTTCAAGCCCTCATATCAAGCTTTCTTCCTAAAATATTTGATCAACCATGGAAGAAATTCAAAAGTCCAAAGGTGCCAAGACAAGATCCATGCTTCATGCCCCCACATCAAGCCTTTCTTCATAAAAGCTTGGATGGTCAAGGAAAGAAGCAAAGATCAAGGGGCGCCCATGATTCTTGAAGACATGCTCTCCTCCTCACTGCCCAAATCAAGCCCTCCATCAAATCAAGATCGGCCAAGAGAGGATTTCATGAATCAAATTAAGATTTTAGGCACCTTGATGAAGACCTTTGTAGCAAATTTTCATTTGAATTTGAATGGGACCTAGGAGCCTATTTAAAGGGCTCTACCCCCTTGTAGAAGTGATGTTGATGAATGAAAAAAAAGCTATTTGAGTGTTATTCTTAGTTGACTTCTTTCCTTAAGAGCGTCGATCTCCATGAGGGAGCGCCTTCACCTTCGGGCATCGAGAGGTGTGAGTCCTCAAGTTATCGTCTCTTCCGCCAATCTATCTTCCATCTTCGAGTTCGGAGGCCAACTGGATGATCCATCTAGGTGCCCAGCAAGAAGACCCTCAATCATCATCATCTACAACCTTTCCTTCGTTATTTCTTCCTACTATGTGTGATTCCTAACTCCTCCCTTGATTGCTCGCAGGTCCTCCAGGTACCACGAATACGGAATTGATTTTCCTTGACTTCAAGACCTTCGAACGGAAAGCTGGTGCATCCGTGGGGGTTGAAGGCTCGATTATCTAGGCCGCATCCGAAAGAGCGAGTGAACTCGGCATCGGGCACTTCAGAGCTTTTGAGGTTTACAACCCTAGAAATCCTAAGTAGATATTGATCCGAGAGCTAAGTCCTACGTGGTTTCTCAATCCCGAGTTCCTCTTCTTATCATGTTTAGGGGCTTCTTGCTAGTTTGAAGTTCTTATTTTTATAGAACCCTAAATCTACTCTTGCTTGTCTTCGGGAATCCTTAACCTCATTTTAAAAAATAAAACCTAAAAAAATCACAAAGAAAAAAATCACCTGCATCATCCTAGCATATAGTTAGATTTCCTACCTCATCCCCAGTGCCTCCCTACCATGACCTATCTTCGTGGGAGGGGGCAATCGAACTAGCAATTGGTGCAACTCTAAGAACCTTACCTTGCATGAAAGCTAGAGCCACCACATTTGGAACATTCAAGGGATGGTCCTTTGACATTCTCGATGTTGTCCTAGGCCTCCTCGCTATCTCTTGGTCGGTGATGGCATGGGTTGTTGTGTCAACCCCATGTAAAGGGGGTCTACACTTGTGCTTCACACCAAACAGGCATCAAGTTCTATCTACACTACTTGGCCTGTAGGGTCTTGGGAATTATTCTGGTAATAGTATTTACTAGGCTACCAATGGGATGGTTGTCCATAGGTGGTTCTATGGCAAGCTGGGACTGATGACCAGGGGCTTCGACATCCTTGGGCTGATGGACATAGGTCCACAAGTAACCTCGACAAACCAAGGCTTTGAACTCCTTCGGGGCGAAGCAGTCCTTCGTGTCATGCCCATGCCCCAAATAAAAATGGCAATACTTTGAGAGGTCCTTGGTCTTTTTGCTCATCTTCCTGGGTCAGCGAACAATATCCTGATTCTTTAACTCCATCAGGATCTATCTTCAGGAAGTGATCGGTAGCATAAATTCTTCACATAGATGGTGATGGCTTCTAGATCAGTGATGTGGGCTCCTGGAGTGACAGTAGGGTTGAGCTTCACCGCTCAGCTTCTTGGACTAACGAGGAGGGATGGAGAAATGAGTATGCTCTCCTCTTTCCTTCTCTTCTCCACCATACCTTCTTCGGCATTGATATACTTCTCGGAGTAGGATAGGAGCTCCCAAGGATTGTGAGGGAATCTCTTAGAGAGGGAGTGGTAAAAGCCTCCTACTCTGAGCCCCCTCATGAGGACTAAAATCATGACCACTGGTTCCAAGCCATGGACTTCTAGCATGGCCACCCTGAAGTGATCCATAAAGCTCTTGAGAGTCACCCCTTCCTCTTATTAGATGGAAAAGAGGAAGTTAGAGTTCTTCCCATGTCTTTGATTGCTTTGAAACTAAGTGATGAGCTTTTGGCTGAACTCCTCAAAGGAGTTGATGGAGTCTGGTGCAAGCTCGGGCTATATCTCTAAAGGTGGCAAGAAAGGATTTGTACATCAAGGATATCAGAAACCTCTTGCAGCATCTGAGAGCCTTGAATTTCTCTAAGTGTTCACAAGGATCGGTGGAGCCATCATAGGCCTCCATGAGCGATGCCTTGAAGAGATGAGGGATGGGCTT
Organism: Areca catechu; assembly: GCA_021397845.1. Taxonomy (NCBI): domain Eukaryota; kingdom Viridiplantae; phylum Streptophyta; class Magnoliopsida; order Arecales; family Arecaceae; genus Areca; species Areca catechu. The sequence continues at coordinate 69,630,497 of CM038053.1, forward strand.
TTCCATGATTGCTCGGGAGAAGGGTGGCCGCATTATGAAGAGTAGCTCACCCACTAACTATGTTTGTTGGCATCAGAGAGCCTCTAGGTAACCGTCTACTTTATGAAGCTTTCAGTCCAGCTCATCCTACTTTTGGACTCATCTTTTCGATCGTCGATAGGATGATCCTTCCATCAAGGAATCTAGCAAAGAATAGGAAGATGCAGAAAGTGAGATGGGAGAGTTGTGTTCAGCCATCACGACTCTTACCTTGATGTCCTGCCCGATGATGGGTATGGTCTGCATGTGATGCCCCCCAAGTGCTTGATGGGTGATGTTGAGGAGCCCACTCAAGGCACTAGCTGGTAGTAGGGCTGCTAGGAGAGCTTCTATTTTGGTGGGTGATAATTATATTATATACATATATAAAAATATTAATTTAATAATTAAACTATTTTTATTTATATCAAATTGATAGTTTATATATCATTTGTATGAAAAAGATCATTATTATGAAGAGCTCGATTTTTGGAATCCAACAACACAAATAACAAGTAAATCGGATCTAAAATGTGCCTAGAATCAATTTTTGAAGATTTAATTCAAGAAATGCGTGGTTATTGAAGCAGACCAGCTGAATGGTCTATAGGAGGCTTGGCGGTCCATAGCTTCCATGGCTATCGGTCCATAGTGTAGACCCGTGGACCATGAGTAGATTCCAGCCCCGAAACATAGCTCGTCCCTGCTCATCACTGCCAACCACCCCCCTCACCGGGGGACCACCTCCATGGCCTTCTCCTCCACTTTTCCACCGGCCTTTCTTTCGACAAGCCACCAAAATTCCATCCACTGCCATTTTTCCTCTTTTCCACCGCCCACTACCCAAAACCACCATCCGTCAACCAGCACCGCTGCTCCTCCTCAAACCACCATCCATCACCTGGAGTCACCATCTGACCGCTGCTCTCCTGTTCCAAGCTCTCCATCATCATTGGCCTCCTCTCTCACCATCTTCCCCGTACCTCCCCATCCCGATCTTCCTCCCAGCCACTGCCTAATGCCACATCACCATCGGTTGCTCAATCTTCCATCACCATCGCCATCATCCTGGCATTACCCTCTCCATCGATTTGCCATGATTGCCGCCATCTTCTTCCCTATGTTGCTGCTCCTTCCTCCCATCACCTGAGTTCTTGTTGTTCTTCCTTTTCTTCCCCACCATTGATCACCGGCCTCCATTTTGCTATTCCTCTCATTATCCCAACACCACCATGAGTTGTCCCACTGCCACACGCTACTGCTCCTCACCACCCGACACCACCACCCATCTCCTTCGCCAAGCTGGCCATTGTTCCCCCCTATTCTAGGATCATGAGCCTTCATCCATCCATCCATTACCTCCTAATCCGATAGCTGATGAGTTTGATGCAAAAGAGCCCCAGGCATGTTCTAAGTGCGATCCATGGTCACTAACACCAACAAATCTTAGCTGTCTAATATAGCCAATCCAACGGTCACAAGTTGTTGACTCCTATATTGATTTTGATGAATAACAAAATACTTAAGTATATTTAAGTACTAACTATATGTTAAAAGTATGTTTATTAGAATAGGGTACTCACATGTTCAATTGCTTGTCATCTTGTTGAAGAAGTCAATTTTATGGATGAAATTACAAGTTAAATGGATCTTGGTACATAATAATAACCTTGAAGGACTCAAATCTTAAGTTTAAAGAAGTTTCAGCAGAGTTTCTGAAGAGTTTCAGGAATGTTTCAATCAAGTATCGATTCATGAAAGTGAAGTGTCGACTCAACATGTTGATTCATAGAAGTTTGAGCTGATACACAGAAGAAATTTTAGCTGGCACGCATGAAGTGTCGACTCATGAAAATCAAGTGTCGACTCAAGGCCTAAGATAAAATTGATATAGAACATGTTGAATTCAAGTCTTTCCTCAAGTGTCGACTCATGAAGATGAAGTGTCGACTCAAGTGTCAACTCACTTGAAGATGAAGTATCGACGCTCCAGTGCATTCCAGAAAGCTTCAGAAGATAATTTTGACATAGTATTGACTCAAGTGTCGACTCATGTGTCGACTCATGACCTGAAGTGTCGATACTTGTAGGTCTGGATGAACAGTAATGGCTAGTTTTTTGAAGCATGGAAATAATCATTTTCATTTCTAACAGCTATTTTCACCTCTTCAATGGTCAAAAATAGTCATTTAAGGCTTGGAAAGGTATTTAAAGTGGACATAATTCAAGAGGGAAGAAACTAATAAAACACTAATGAGAATTTATTGAGTATTCACTATATTTGAGTGAAGTTGAGCCTTCAAGCATTCAAGAACTTTCAAGAAGCATTCAAGTCCATCCTTCAAGCATCGATAAAGGCTTCGACAACTTGAAAACAAGCATCTTCAACAGCAATCAAAGAGCTTCAAAGAGATATTTGCTTTATTTTTGAAAGCTTGATTGTATTATTACTTTGTATTCAACTTCATTGTTGTTCCTAGTTTCAAGTAGTTTGAAACTAGTGCTTGGATTGTTGGTGAGCCTTGTTTCAAAAATCAACTTAGGTTGTTGGTGAGACTTGTAAAAACCAATTAGGTTTTTGGTTATCCCAGAAAATCAAGAGGTTTTTATGAGCCTTGAGAGAACCAAGAGATTTTTGGTTAGCCTTGTGAAAACCAAAGGGTTGTGATTAGTGAGCCCAGAAAACTAATTGGCTGTAATCAAGTGGGATTATAGTGAAATTGCCAAGTGGATCTTAGGGAGTGGATGTATGTGCTTTGATGTGCACCAAACTACTATATATCTTTGTATTTGTGGTTGCTTGCTCTCTCTTATTATTTAATCTTATTTATTCTATATTTATTTTAATAATTTCATTGCATATCTTCAAGCATGCATACACTTGAATCTCTAGCACCTTCATTGTATTTGAATTGGCACATACTTATCTAAATCATTGCAAAAAGTTTTTAAAATCCAATTCACCCCCCCCCCTCTTGGGTTGCTTCGCTAGGCAACAAGTGGTATCAGAGCCATGTACTCAGCTTTTAGGTCTAACCACCTTGAGTTAAAGATCCATGGCAGCCCCTTTAGGTTCTAGTGTTGTTGAGGATCAAGCCTTAAATAGACCACCTTACTTTAATAGCACAAATTATACATATTGGAAAACTAGCATGCAAATTTATATGCATTCTATAGATTACAATCTTTAAAAATTAGTTGATAAAGGTCCACATATTTCTTCAATCGTTGTTAATGGTGTTTCCATTTCAAAACTTGAAGAGGATTGGGATGAAAACGACATTAAGCAATCCAAACTCAATGCTAAGGCAATGAACTTGCTCTATTATGCATTAGATCCTAGTAAATTTAATAGGATTTTCTCATGCACCTCTGCGAAGAAAATATGGGATACACTTGAGGTTATTCATGAGGGTACCAAACAAGTAAAAAATACTAAAGTAAATATGCTTGTACATATATATGAGATGCTTAGAATGGAGCATAATGAATCTATTACTGATATGTATACTAGATTTACTAATATTATAAATGGTATAAGAAGTCTTGGAAAGGTTATATCTAATACTGATCTTGTAAATAAAATTCTCAGGTCATTACCAACATCTTGGGATCCGAAAGTAATAGCAATTCAAGCTAAAAATGTTGATGCACTTTCCTTTGAGCAACTTGTTGGTTCACTCATGACTTATGAGTTGAACATGAAGCAAAAGGCAGTGGATGCGGATAGAAAGAAAAAGTAGATAGCATTCAAGACCACTACACCAGATGAACCTTCAAGTGAAGAATCTGAGGAAAGAGAAAATGAGGATGAAGAGGCACTATTACAAGAAAATTCAAAAGATTTATGATGAAGAAGAAATTTCCCTATAAAAAGAAGCCTCAACCTAGTAAGGAAAAAGGAAAAGAAAAAGAAAAAGAGAAGGAGAAGGATCAACCAATTTGCTTCGAATGCAAGAAGCCTGGACACTTTAAGATTGAATGTCCTCTCCTAAAGAAATTCAAGAAGAAGTTCAAAAAGAAGGCAATAATTGCAACATGGAGTGACAGTAAAGACTCCAGTTCAAAGGAAGAATAATCTGAAGTCGCCAATCTTTGCCTCATGGCTCAAGAAGATGAGGTACAATATGAACTTGAACTTGATTTTACATTTGATCAACTTAGAGATGCTTTTGATAAACTCATGCATGAATACAAATTGCTGAGAATTAAGAATAAAAAGTTGAAGAAGCATGCTAATTCTTTTTCTCATGAAAACATCAATATTGCAAATAAAAATAATGATTTAAAAACTAATATTGATGTTTTAGAAAAATAAAAGAATGCTTTATCAATGAAAATAAAAGTTTTGAAAAGATCCAAGATTGTTGTTTCCAATAATGAACTTTTTAAAAAAAACAAAGACCTTGAGATAGAAAACAAGAAATTCAAAGATGAGCTTGAAAAAGTTAAACCATTTATGGAAAAATTTATGTATAGTTTTGAAAAGTTAAATTTATTATTGAACAATCAAAGAGATGTATTTGATAAAGTAGGACTTGGTTAAAAGCAGCAAAAAAAATAAATTTTTTTCAAGAATTTCTTTGTTTCTGCATCATCTAATGTTACTTGTTTTAATTATAGAAAACTTAGGCATAAAGCATATCAATGTGATTTAAGAAAGTTAAATATTTCTAAAAAGGTTTGGGTTGTACTAAAAGGAAAACTTGATTTGTTTTGCAAGTGTATCTTGCAACCAAAGAAAAGAAAAGATTATGGTATCTTAATAGTGGTTGCTCAAGACACATGATAGAAGATGTAAGGTAATTCACATCTCTTAAGGCTCTGAATGGAGGGAGTGTAACTTTTGGAGATAATAATAAAGAAAAATCATTGATATCGATAAAGTTTACATCTTCATTCTACTTTTATTGATAATGTTTATTAGTTGAAGGATTAAAACATAATCTACTTAATATTAGTCAGTTTTGTGATAAAGGTTTTAAAGTAGTTTTTAAATCATCTCTTTGCATGGTTTCTAGTCCTGGTAATAATGGAGTGAAATTCATTAGAAATAGGCATGGCAACATCTATCTTGTTAATCTTAACAATTTACCATTACATGATGGTAAATACCTAGTTCTAATGAATTCCATAATTAAAGAGACTAGTTGGCTTTGGAATCATATATTAGGTCATGCAAGCATGCATCTACTTTATAAATTATGCAAAAGGATTTAGTTAAAGATTTACCAAAACTTAGATTTGAAAAAGATAAAATTTGTGAAGCATGTCAATTTTGAAAACAAACAAGAACATCTTTTCAAACTAAATGAATGGTTTCAATTTCTAAGCCACTAGAACTACTCCATATAGATCTCTTTGGACCAACTAGGACTACAAGCCTAGGAGGCAAGAGATATGGATTAGTCATAGTGAATGATTTCTCACGATTTACATGGATTTTATTTTTAGCTCATAAAGATGAATCCTTTTCGGCTTTTATGAAGTATTATCAAAAAGATTCAAATGAAAAAGGTACTTCTATTATCTGTATTCGAAGTGACAATGGAATTGAATTTGAAAATCAAGATTTTTAAAATTTTTGTTATGAAAAAGGAATTGAGCACAATTTTTCTGTACTTAGGATACCTTAACAGAATGGGGTGGTAGAAAGAAAAAATATGACTTTAGAAGAAATGACACACACAATACTTTGCAAAAATGATCTTCGAAAATATTTTTTGACAGAAGCTATTAATACTGCTTGTTATATTTTAAATCATGTTTTAATCAAACCAATTTTAAAGAAAACTCTATATGAGCTTGGGAAAGAAAGAAACCTACCTTAAAGTATTTTTGGATTTTTGGTTGTCGATGTTTTATTTTGAATAATGGAAAAAATAATTTAGGCAAATTTGATGCTAAGTCAGATGAAGGTATCTTCTTAGGATACTCTATATCTAGCAAGGCATACAGAGTTTTTAATAAAAGAACACTTGTAATAGAAGAGTCCATGCATGTAGTGTTTGAAGAGTCTACTAACAAGTCCTCTAGAAAAGAGGATATTTCTAATGAATGTACAGGTGTTAAAGGACTTAAGAAGCTGACTTTGGATGATCCTCCTACCAAAGAGAGTGAAGAAGATCAAAACAAGAAGAATGAAGTAGAAGCCACAAGATCTTCACCAAAGGATCGACCTAAAGAGTGGAGGTATGCTCATGGACATCCTAAAGAATTAATCTTAGGTAATCCATCGAAAGGGGTAAGAACTAGATCCTCTATTAGAAATGAATGTGATTATATTGCTTTTGTTTCTCAAATTGAACCTAAATATATTAAAGAAGCTGAAAAAGACCCTAATTGGATAATTGCTATGCAAGAAGAACTGAATCAATTTGAAAGAAATAATATTTGGACACTAATAGAAAGACCATCTAATGCTTCCATAATTGATACAAAATGGGTATATAGAAATAAATTAGATGAAAATGGAATAGTGACTAGAAACAAGACTAGACTGGTAGCTAAGGGTTACAATCTAGAGGAATGAATTGATTTTGATAAAATCTTTGCTCCAGTAGCTAGACTTAAAGCTATTAGATTATTTTTAGTATTTGCATGTTTTATGGATTTCAAACTATTTAAAATGGATATTGAAAATACATTTTTGAATGGTTATTTAGCTGAAGAAGTCTTTGTTGAACAACCACCTAATTTTGAAAATCATGCACATCCTGATCATGTTTTTAAATTATACAAAGTACTTTATGGTTTAAAGCAAGCCCCCGTGCATGGTATGAAAGACTTAGTAAATTTTTTATTAAAAATATTTTTTTTAAAGGTCATGTTGATACTATATTGTTTTTAAAAAAAAAAGGCTGATGATCTCTTAGTAGTATAAATTTATGTGGATGATATTATCTTTGGTTCCACTAATGAATCTTTTTGTCAAGAATTTGCAAAGCTAATACACGAAGAGTTTGAGATAAGCTTGATGGAAGAATTGAACTACTTCCATGGATTCCAAATTAAGTAAACAAGTGAAGGGATCTTCATCAACCAAGCTAAATACACAAAGAAGATCTTGAAAAAGTTTGGGATGGAGAAGACCAAACCAATGGTACACCTATGAGCCCTTCATGTAAGCTTGACAAGGATGAGTCGGTAAGAAAGTTGATCAAAAATTTTATAAAGATATCATTGGATCATTACTGTACTTAATTGCTACTAGACCAGATATTATATTTAGCGTATGCATGTATGCTAGGTGTTACGGCCGTTACAATGACGTGGCATATCTCAAATTTCGCTGGGCGTGATTCGAGCCACGTGGAGTTTTTGGCAAAGTCAGATGTGGATCCGCCTCGGCTGAAGTCGAGGTCGGTCCAGGCCTTCCTGCCGCTTCGCCGGGTGTCCACCCAGGAGGGGTCCACCTAGGTCGAAGCCGGCGGCCCCCCCTGCTCCCTCGCTAGGTGGTGCCCGGAGACGGGATCACTTGAGCCGAGGTCGAGCCGGGCTCCCTCGCTCCTTCGCCAGGTTACGCCCGGAGATGGGACCACCTCGGTCGAAGTCGAGCGCCCCTCTGTCGCTCCGCCAGGTGTCCACCCAGGAGGGTCCACCTCGGTCGAAGCCGGTGGCCCACCCTGCTCCCTCGCCAGGTGGTGCCCGTAGATGGTCCCACCTTGGCCAAGGTCGAGCCGGGCCCCTCGCTCCTTCACCAGGTGGCGCCCGAAGATGGGACCACCTCGGCCGAAGTCGAGCGCCCCCTGCTCCCTCGCCAAGTGGCGCCCGGAGACAGGATCACCTCAGCCGAGGTCAAGCCAGGCTCCCTCGCTCCTTCGCCAGGTGGCGCACGGAGACGGGACCACCTCGGCTGAAGTCGAGCGCCCCTCTGCCACTCCGCCAGTGTCCACCCAGGAGGGGTCCACCTCGGTCGAAGCCGGCGGCCCCCCTTGCTCCCTCGCCAGGTGGCGCACGGAGACGGGACCACCTCGGTCGAGGTCGAGCCGGGCCCCTGCTCCTTCGACAGGTGGCGCCCGAAAATGGGACCACCTCGCCGAAGTCGAGCGCCCCTCTGCCACTCCGCCAGGTGTCCACCCAGGAGGGGTCCACCTCGGCCGAAGCCAGTGGCCCCCCCTGCTCCCTCGTCGGGTGGCGACCGGAGACGATCCCACCTCGGCCAAGGTCGAGCCAGGCCCCTCGCTCCTTCATCTAGTGGCGCCCGGAGATGGGACCACCTCGACCGAAGTCGAGCGCCCCCTGCTCCCTCGCCAGGTGGCGCCCAGAGACGGGATCACCTCAGCCGAGGTCGAGCCGGGCTCCCTCGCTCCTTCGCCAGGTGGCGCCCAGAGACGGGACCACCTCGGCTGAAGTCGAGCGCCCCTCTGTCGCTCCTCCAGGTGTCCACCCAGGAGGGGTCCACCTCGGCCAAAGCCGGTGGCCCCCTGCTCCCTCGCCAGGTGGCGCCCGGAGACGGTCCCACCTTGGCCGAGGTCGAGCTGGGCCCCTCGCTCCTTCTCCAGGTGGCGCTCGGAGACGGGACCACCTCGGTCGAAGTCGAGTGCCCCTTTGCCGCTCCGCCAGGTGTCCACCTAGGAGGGGTCCACCTCGGTCGAGGCAGGCCAGACAGTGCAGAGAAGCTTTCGAGGAGCAGGAGCACGAGCTCCGAGATTGCCCCTCGAGCCGTGCGCGCCGCACCCCGAGAAAAGTGCCCCGTACGGTTGGCGGCAACACGCGAAACATCACTTACATCAGCCCGACAGGTTTCGCAATCGAGAGGCGAGGTCCTGACAAAACAGGACCCGATAACGGGCATTGTCGGCGCCTGGGAAGGAGAGCGCTCATGCTCGGCCCAAGGTCTGGTCGGCAGTCTGACCAGCGCCCTCCCTTTACTCTTTCCTCGCTAGGCTCGGCAAGCAAGGCGGAGAAGCCGCCTGGTTCTTTGATCCAGAAGGGAAAAGGGAAAGAGATGGAGGGGAGGAGGTGAAAGCGACGAAGGAGCCTCCTAGGGGTGGCAAACGAGAAGGCCACATGAGGAGTTAAAAGGAAGGGGAGAATAGATTACAAGGTAAGCAAGAAACAAAGGCTGGGAGAGGAGATTCCATTCCAAGAGCAGGATCCAAGATCCCGAGAGGGGACCTTTGGCGTGAGCTCGGTGAAGGAACCCAGCCGGGTTTCTATTCTTTCTGGACCTTTCTTGCTAGCACGATCTCTAAGTCTGGGACTCCTTCAGGGGCCCGTCTCAGAGACTCTGTTCCCTCTCACCGTCTACTAACTTGACCGTCGGAGCTCCCTCGTCGAGATCCCCGGCCAGGGTTTCTGACCTTTCCTTGCAGGTTCGAACAGCTAGGAGACCCCGGGGGTGAGACGGTCTAGTCGGATCGGCGGCTCCGAAGCCACAGGCGCGGCGGCGAGATCGGCAACACTAGGTTTAGTCTGAGCCTTAAAAATTACATTTATTGACTGTTAAATGCATACTTAAATATTTATCTGGCATTGTTGATATTGGTCTGTGGTACTTTAAGAATTTAGCTATTGATTTGATTGCATATTCTGATGCTGATTTTGCTGGTTGTAAGTTAAATTAAAAAAGTACATATAAAACTTGTCAATTTCTTAGAGTTAATTTAATCTCATGGTTTAGCAAGAAATAAAATTTAGTTGCACTATCTATAGCTGAAGCTGAATATATTGCAGCTAGAAGTTGTGCTCAAATCTTATGGATTAAACAATAACTCGAGAATTTTAGCATTAAATTAACTAAGACACCAATAAGATGTGATAACACTAGTACTATAAACTTAACTAAAAATCATGTTCAACACTCAAGAAGTAAGTACATTGAAATTAGACATCATTTTATTAGAGATCATGTTTAAAATAATGATGTTATGCTTAAATTTGTTTGCACTGAAAAGCAACTAGCTGATATACTGACCAAGCCTCTCCATGAAGATAGGTTCTATATGATTAGAAGGGAATTAGGGGTTATTAATCCTTTTGATTAGATCTCGATCTCTTTATGACCTTTCAAATTTCACTTGAAAATTTCCTGATCAAATATCCTTGAAAATCATGTTCGATCATTCATAGATCATTAAAATTAGATTCTGTAATTTTCTATGATTTTTTCCCATTTTTTTGGATTTTTGTCAAAGTGTTGACACCTCCAAATGTCGACACTTAGCCTGAAGTCGTGAGTTGACACTTGAATGGCAAGAACCCGAGAACAAATAGGGAAAACTGATCTTTCCTCACTTTTTTTCTTCCAATCCTTGAGCCGACTCATCCCTAAAACAGTATCCCAACCTCCGTTTACCTCAAATCACTGTTCCAACCGTCCAATTCCTTGTTTGAGCCTGTTTCTTCCCCATTTTTTCATTGTTCTTCCCTATTTTCTCACGATTTTACCCTGAAATCTCTATCCATTTCACCCTAGATTGCTTCTATTCATTTTTCTTTGAGAGATAGGACCTAGGAAGCAAGTTGTCAGGAGACCTCGTTCGTCTGCACAGGATACAGAGCGGTGCATGAAGGCATGCCATGAGGATTAGACAGCAGAGCCACCTGTTCAACATGAAATTCCAGTCAGACCGCCCATCCATGGAGCAGATAGGATGGCCTCCAAGGCCATTGTTGGAGGACAGCGAGTAGATTTCGACTTTATGGATCGGCATCATTTTTGTATAGGATAGTGGTTGAGAGATGCCAGGCTGGCCCACTTCTGCTCGCTGATTAAGAGATTTTATCCTAGCCTGATTTGAGAGTTCTATGGTACTTTGGCCAGAGGAGCAGATGGATGGATTGCTGAGGTCCGAGGGATAGCGATTATGCTCACTGTAGAGGTATTATGCAGGACTTGGGAGATCCCTATGAGAGGCACCGTAGTTGACTCATTAGTAGACAAGATGAGTGGATTCCGATGTATTTTTAAGATAAATGATCTCAGAGAGGGAGCCACGGTGGTAGCCTCCAGACTCTCACTATAGATGAGATTGCTCCATCACATCATTGCTTGGATACTTCTACCGATGACCGGATGCTTTGATTTCATCATAGAGAGAGAGTTGTTGGTCATGGTATCTTTGATCCAATGGACTCTAGTTTGCCTCCTAGTTATTATGGTACACCAAATGACCAAGGTCGCTACGAGCAGGAGGCTATGCTTGCCATACGGCATGGGTTTGATCATCCTATTATGAGCTTATGGAGTTGTCATAGATGGAGAGCATTTCAGGCAGTTACTTCACACAAACATCTACGATGAGAGATCATTACATAGGATGGGATATCATCTACATAGAGGACAGTGGAGACGGAGAGTATCTGGACAGACCACTGATGCAGATGATGAGGACATTGCTGAGGAGGAGCAGATTTATAAAGATAAGGCCGGGCCATCTAAGCCATCGAGAGACATTCCTAATACACAGCCCACGTCATCAGTTTCAGCACAGTCTGAGGTGCCACCTCTTACTGACACATTAAGGATAGGATCACTCGACTGGAGACAGAGACGATGGTCATCATACAGTGAGTAGATCAGATGAACTTGGAAATGAGGGCAGGTCACCAAGAGTTGAGAGATGGCTTCTCTACTGTCCTAGTTGCACTAGACTGATTGACATCTACCAGGGCACCTTCACCTCCCTCATCAGACTCTCTGCCAACACCTCCAGCACCTTCATCTCTAGCTCCAGACAGACACAGGAGATGGTCAGAGAGAATCCTCTGCTAATTTTGATGTGGCGGACTACATAGTGGACCCTAAGCCAGACACCGCAGCTGAGCAGCATCCTGACAGGACTTCTGAGACTGCTCCTACCCCATCCAGTCCACCTCATCAGACACCTATTCTTTCTAGTACCCTAGCGATTCCTTCCGATCATGATATCTCTACCTCTATTCTGTACTCTAATCCACCAGACACTCTAATTGATCTTCCCACTCCATTGATTCCATCTTCTACCCTACATACTTCATCATTGATCTGGAAACTAGGGTTTTACATACCTGGTTTTTACATTCTTCCTTCTGGACCCATTTTTTATGTTACTCCATCTGACCCTGTCACATCTTCTATTCCTGCCACTGACATTGCATCTTCTTCAGCACCAGTAAAGGGATAGCACGTGCCAGACATAGAAGCCGAAGCCATAACGACATTCCTAGACCTGTTAGGACTAGACTTTCAGATCTCCAGCCAATGTGGCCGTGACCCCGTCCCTCTGACCCCGTCCCTTTAGGGTTACAGGGCCTATTATTTTGGAGATCGAGTCTTCCTCTGATGAGGAAAGCACTCCCTAGGGTCAGTGTACTAGGTAGTAGCATTTCACTTTGATGTATGTTTTTTTTGTGTATGTTTACTTTATTATGAATCATGTATCAAGTTTTATATCAAGTGTATCAAATATATGAAATTTTATATATAAAATATCTTTTCTGGCGACTCTTAGAATTCTTATTACTGCAATGTCTTATTTCCATCTTGTTCTATTATTTTTTGCACCCTTCTTCATGATGACAAAAAGAGGGAGTAATTAATGAAGTAATAAATGAATGACATAAAGAGGGAGAAATTTTGAAAAGATTTTTTAAAAAAAATAGAGCAAAAAGTAAGGGGGGAGAAATTTCTAATTCTTTTGAATTTTTTTTTGAAATGCTAAAACTTGTAAGTTTTGAAAACTATTTTCATATCATACATTAAGGAGGAGCTTTTGTTCTATGCTCTAATACGATTCAATTTTATGCTCTTATTCCTATTTGTTATGTTCTGATACTTCTTTTCTTTATATATATATATGCTCTGATACTCCTTATTTCCATGCTCTAATACACTTCATGAACTGATAATTTTACTCTGATACTTTTTTTTGTATATTATTTATGCTGACATGCTCTAACATCCTTCAAGTATTAATACTCTTAAAGCTTGTCTTTGTTATTTTTGCTTTGATACTCTTCATGATTCAATCTATTTTTATTGAAGTGTCTATCTTTCAAATACATTTTAGCTCTGATACACCTCTTGAGCATCTTACATATACAACTTAGCTCCGATACTTTTTAATCATAGCTCTGATACTCCATAATTTCCATCTTTGATATATTGTAATTATAGCTCTGACATTGAAGCTATATGAATTGAATTCATTCTCATACATATATCTAGCTCTGATACATTATAAATGAGTCTTAGCTCTTAATAATTATTACAAATTTAGACTCTAATACTTATCATCATTAGCTCTGATACTTATAGCAAAATGCTCTATACATATTGCAATTCTTTTGAGCTTACTATGTATATTATACTTAAAGGTTATGTAATCATCATAAAGGAGAAGATTGTTGACTCCTGTATTGATTTTGATGAATAACGGAATACTTAAGTATATTTGAATACTAACTATGCTTTAAAAGTATGTTTATTAGAATAAGGTACTCACATGTTCAATTACTTGTCATCTTGTTGAAGAAGTCAGTTTTATGGATGAAATTTCAAGTTAAATGGACCTTGGTACATAAGAATAACCTTGGAAGACTCAAATCTTAAGTTTAAAGAAGTTTCAGTAGAGTTTCTAAAGAGTTTCAGAAAAGTTTTAGCTAAGTGTTGACTCATGAAAGTGAAGTGTCAACTCAAGGTGCTGACTCATAGAAGTTTGAGTTGATACGTAGAAGAAATTTTAGTTGGCACGCATGAAGTGTCGACTCATAAAGACCAAGTATCGATTCATGTGTTGACTCAAGTGTCGACTCAAGGCCTGAGATAAAATTGATAACAAAACATGCTAAATTCAAGTCTTTCCTCAAGTGTCGACTCATGAAGATGAAGTATCGACTCAAGTGTCGACTCACCAGAAGAAGTATCGATGCACCAATGCATTCCAGAGAGCTTTAGAAAATAATTTTGATCTAGTGTTGACTCAAGTGTTAACTCATGTGTCGACTCAATTGTTAACTCATGTATCGACTCATGACCTGAAGTGTCAATACTTGCAGGTCTGAATAAACAGTAACAGCTAGTTTTTTTAAGCATAGAAATGATCATTTTCATCCCTAACGGCTATCTTCACCTCTCCAATGTCAAAAATAGTCATTTAAGGCTTGAAAGGTATTTAAAGTGAACCAAACTTAAGAGGGAAGAAACTAATGAAACACTAATAAGAATTTATTGAGTATTCACTACATTTGAGTGAAGTTGAGCCTTCAAGCATTCAAGAGCTTTCAAGAAGCATTCAAGTCTATCCTTCAAGCATTGATTAAGGCTTCAACAACTTGAAGACAAGCATCTTCAATAAAAATCAAAGAGCTTTAAAGAAATATTTACTTTATTTTTGAAAGCTTGATTGTATTATTACTTTGTATTCAATTTTATTGTTGTTCCTAGTTTCAAGTGGTTTGAAACTAGTGCTTGGGTTGTTGGTGAGCTTTGTTTCAAAAATCAACTTAGGTTGTTGGTGAGCCTTGTGAAAACCAACTAGATTTTTGGTTTTCCCGAAAAATCAAGAGATTTTTGGTGAGCCTTGAGAAAACCAAGAGGTTTTTTGTTAGCCTTGTGAAAACTAAGAGGTTATGATTAGTGAGCCCGAAAAACTAATCAGCTGTAATCAAGTGGGATTATAATAAAATTTCTAAGTGGATCTTAGGGTGCTTTGGTGTGCACGAACCACTATATATCTTTGTGTTTGTGGTTACTTGCTCTCTCTTATTATTTGATCTTATTTATTCTGTATTTATTTTACTAATTTCACTGCATATCTTCAAGCGCACGTACACTTGAATCTTTAGCACCTTCATTATATTTGAATTGGCACATACTTATCTAAATCATTGCAAAAAAATTTTAAAATCTAATTCACCCCCTCCTCTTGGGTTGCTTCACTGGGCAACACAAGTGAAGGAGTCTATCTAGTCTTCTTTATTTAAAGATCCTTAGGCCACAAGAAAAAGATATCTTGGCAAGAGGAGTACGGTATAGGGTAGGAGGTCCAGCTTTGGATTGCGGGTTTGCCTCTAAGAATGAGATTTCTTAGAGAAAAAGCTATCTTTTATGCCTCTTTTCACCTACATCGATCTCCAGATCAAGACCAAGGAGGAAGAAGCAGAGAAAGCCAGTTTGCTCCGAGGAGTACGAAGGAAGAAAGGAGTTCATCAACCATATTCCTGATGAAGCTGTGCCGATCTACTTCTAGTCTTTATTATTATTTTTCTTAGTTTATTTAGTTATTATTTTCAATTTCTTATAATCAGATTTTTTTTATGCAATTTAAATTTCTATTATTTATTCTTCTTGCAAGTAGATGCTAAGATCCGACTAGCGGATCGAACGTATATAGTTTTATTTCTTTGTTGCACTTTGAACATCTTTTTTTCTACTTCAAATCATTCTTTCATTTTTTTATTAAAATATTAAAATCAAAGATTTTAATTTCTTTTATGCACTGTCTTCTCCATGAATTTGACCCGACTCACTCCTTCTATATGTTTTAATTTAATTTAGAAGTTGGTTAATTAAACTGATAGCCGTAGTATCTTAACGACAACATCACTGTCTATTAGTGGGGCAGGGTAAACCACCCTATCTTGTCCCCCTTTTAGGAGGGATATCTAATGGTAGGTGCCCATTCAACATCGAGGAAGGCTGAGTCGGGGGCTGTAGCAAGTCTTGCACTATAGCGATCAACAACTACACATGGAGTTGAAATTAGTGAAACTGCTCGAGAGTGATAGGAGGAATGGATGGAGGCTTGCTAATATCCTGGAGGTTGCAATTAAGTTGGATGGCTCCGGGTTTCCCTTCAAGGAGCAATGAGCATTCTGGAACCTACAAAATAATGAAGACATAGAAGTCTGGCCATAATGGAGGAGTTTCCTGATGGTGGATCCTTGGATACCTAAGTTAGTCTTTCATGGAAGCAAATAGAAGAAAGAGTCTATAGCTTTCTAGGTAAGTGAAATGGATGGTGTGGTGGAGTGATATCAAGATGGAGTAGAATTGGGTGAAGCAATAAAAGTAGCAAGTTGATGTGATAGAGGTGAGGCACAAGAAAGACTGTGCAAGGCTAGGCTTAGACGAGGCAAAGCAATCCTGACCTTCACCCAAATAGCAATCTTGAGCTTCTGGTAGCTCTAAGAGAACTATTAAGGCTCCTAGAGGGCTTGGAACTTTTTTAGAGAGCTTGCCTGGAGAAAGCTTTTTGTTCAAGAGCTTACCTGAAGGGTCCTAGAGAATAGTTTTTATAAACGAGGTATATGAAGTACCTGACGTCTAAGGGGCATTCTAAGGTGTAGGGAGTGGTAGTTGGTATATCACTATAGAGTGCATGCCCTTGAAAGAGTGGCTTGGAGTGGCTAAAGACTTCACGTAGCTTATCTTCACCATAAGCATGCATCCATAGCATGCCTGCACTTGTAGAGTGGCCAGTGTCAGAGAGTCGGTATTAGGTTACCCACAACCTTATGGAAGAGGGGCGCAGTTGGTTTCCCAGCATAACTTTCAGGGGCCATGTGTCTGGATCTAAGGAACCTACTTCTAGTGCTAATCTAGTAGGTGAGGTGGCAACCATGTGGAAGTCTATGTAAGTCTAACTATTTTTTGCTATATCATGTTCAATTTTAGAACCCAACCTAGCTCTCAGATTCTTTAAAGTGGGTTGGATCAGGTCTAAACAGGTCAGGTCAGAGGTCAACCCAAACCCATTTGCAACCTTATAAAAGATAAAGTTTTGTATATTAAGCATACAACTCAACTCAATTTGGACTAGCATTAAAAAAAAAACTATTCTAACTAGAAATTGAAACAAAAAATTGAGATAAGCTAGAAATAGAATTATGGTATAGGCATGAAAAGCAAGACTCATAATACACCCCATTATGAAGTCCATTCGAGAGCATTAAATTTGCAAATGTTGTGAACACCATAATAGCCTTTGCTATTATTGTAGCAATAATAATATCATTTAACAACTTATCAAATAAATAATTGAATAGCGAACTCCTTTACTAACTTGAACAATAAACATCTTCAATGGCTCATCTACTTCAACACATGTCTTGAAGTTGGCAATATGCTCCAACACTTACTCTTGAGAATGAGATTGCATGAAAAAGAGAAATATAAACTTGAGAAAGGTGATATTAGGGATGGCAATCAAGTTGGATCAGATATAAATGGTCTTCTAAAATTAAATTCAATATATTTATTAAATAGGTCAGGTTTAGAAATTCCAACCTATCCTGTTTAATAAATAAGTTATTTGACCTGATTCAATTAACCTATTTATTAAACAGCTAATCAATTTATATAATTAGATTATATTTTTTAAAAATAAAAAAAGTAGAGAGAAATTACTGGAGAAGGGGGAAGGACTTTACCAAGTAGGACTTCATCAACAATTCCCAAGGGTCTTCTGCTCTGGTGACCGCACCATTGTCCTAGCCCTCAACAACCCTTGTACCAGTTCCCTCGACCTCTTCTGCTTAGGGGTGGAAGTGGGCCGGGCTAGACCAGGCCACACCCCTACCCGAGCCCGGCCCAAAAAAAATACCAGGCTTCGGGTCGGGCTTAAGCCTGAAAATTTTTTAAAATCTCAGGCCCGAGCCTGGCTCGAGCCAAGCCCGAACCCAATCGGGTTGGCCCGATTGCAACCCTAACGACAAAAAAAAAAAAAAAAAAGCCATAGTACTGCCAGAGCAAATTAGCAATTAGTAAACCCACCTACCACCGGCCACTACGCTCTGCCTCTCCCTGCTCTCTTCCCGATCTCCCCATCTTTATGTTATGCTAATTCATTCGGCTTCCGATCTCGATCGACTTCGAGCCCGACTAACTTCATGATCTATTAGATTTCTAAAACCCTAAACCCCAAAACATTGGGAAAGTTTAAAAAAAAATCCGAGATGGAATCGAAGCCCCATTAGATTCACACACGTGCAGGGTTTTTGTTGGAGGAGGGCATGGAAGGTGGCAACGAGGAGGTAGTGGTGGTGGTGGAGGAGGAAGCAGCAACGACGAGCCCCCGACCGATGGAGGGGTTGAACGAGGTGGCCCCATCGCCTTTCCTGACGAAGACGTTCGAGATGGTGGAGGATCCGGAGACCGACGGGGTGGTGTCGTGGAACCACGACCGCAACAGCTTCGTCGTTTGGGATCCCCACAAGTTCTCCAAGTCGCTCCTCCCCTAATACTTCAAGCACGGTACTTCTCTAGCTTCATTCGCCACCGGGGGAGTCGGATCAGAGCCGGGATGGGGGCCGCGAGGTCACTCCAGGGCTGGGGGAGGCTGGATCGGAGCCAGAGATGGAAACGAGAGAGGTTGAGACTGAGAGAGACGAAGAGAGAATGGAGAGAGACTGAGAGAGGGAGACGGGACTCAGATCGGAGAAAAAGGGCTGGGTTCGAGATGAGCCGAGCCCAGACCGGTCCGAGCCCGACCGAAAATTGAATGGGCTTTATTTTAAGGCCCGAGCCCAATCCAATTTGCTTAAAAACCAGCCCAAAACCCAATTCAATTTTAGGCTAGCCCGAAGCCTATCGAGCTAGCCTGAGCCCGACCCGAAAATTGAATGGGCTTTATTTTAAGGCCCAAGCCCAATCCAATTTGTTTAAAAACGGCCCAAAACCCAATTCAATTTCCGGCTGGCCCGAAGCCTATCGGGCCGGCCCAGCCCAGTTCCAGCCCTACTTCTACTACGTCGACCTCACACTCGGCCACCTCTCCGCCCTCACCGAGCTCTCCCTTATTCCTGGCCGCATCATTGGCTCTATCTTGAACTCCCTCTCCTTCTACTTTGACCTCCACTTCATCATCTTTAACAAAAAATTCCTCCCCGGTAGCTCGATGCCATCCCTGATTACCTTGGCTCTCTTTGATGACTTCGGACTCTCAACCACTACATTCAGCCTCCGGCTCCATCCTAGCATTCCCCAATAGGATGCCACTCTTTTGACAGGATCTTAAGCCCCCTTGGCTTGGTACCAACGCTGCCCCCATTAGGGGTGCGAATGGGTCGGGTCGAATCGGGTCATGAGTGATCCGATCCGATCCGGTTCTTTGATCGGGTCCTAATAGTAGATCCAGATCCAATTCACTAGAAAATCGGGTCGAGTCGGGTCGAGTCTACTATCAGAATTTTCAATCCAACGGGTCATTCGGGTTGTATCGGGTCCATAAATAATCCGGTTCTAATCTACAAAGTTTGGATCTAAATATGATCCGAATAAAATATAGACAACTATATTTTAATTATTACATAGCTAACTATTATTAACTATAAAATACATAACAAATAATATTATTTTTAAAATAAATTAAGATATAAAAATAATTATAACGAGTTCCATACAAGTTTTAAATTATAATTTAAAGGTCCAAATAGATATAATTATAACAGTATTAGTATGTTAGAATCGGGTCGGGTCGGGTCCAAATTCAATAAATCCAAACCCGACCTGGAAAATGGAACGGGTCTAATTTTAGGACCCAACCCGGATCCACGGGTCCATAATAACGGATTGGATCGGGTCTAAATGGATCAAGTCGGGTCGGGTCAGGTCACGGGTCAACATGATCCATTTGCAGCCTTAGCCCCCATCCCTCTAGCTTTTAATAACTATTAAAACCCTAACCAAAAAAATAAGCAGAAAGAGACTAAAGACAGTTTTCAAAGTCTGGATTAAAGTCATGACTTACAAGCCATGGATGACAAACCATGTGCACATCAATATTTGTGCTAGTTTCAGATTTTAAACAAGATTCGACGAATCAAAGCATGACGAGCTTTAGGACCTTAGGCAAGCTTTAAACAGGCTATTTAATTATTATAGTTTGTTTTAAGTGGATAGCCCAATCTATTTAATAAATAAATTAAATATGATAAAAAATAAAAATTTAAATCCAATCAATATAATTAAATATGTTAAATAAGTTAAACCATTTATAATCCTAAATCTATTTAGATGAAATCCGAACTTGCTTAAAATAATTAAAAAAATCTATTTAGATCAAATCTGAACTTGCTTAAAATAATTGAAACAAGTTGGATGGTATTTTGCTAGCCCTAAATTATATATAGACTGCAAGTTTCGATCGATAGAAAAAATAAACTGAAAAGGCATTGAATTATTTTATATTTATTTACTCAAATTCTATCAAGAAAAATAAAAATTATTTAAAAAATAAATTTTGGCTACATACTTGTTCAAAAATCCAAAAAAGAGTAAAATGGTTTTAAAATAAAAATTTAAACAAAAAACTTGATCAATTAGAGACTGGAACAAGTTTTAAAAAAATTCTAAATTATGGTAAGATCAAACGACTCAAAGATCAATCAAGGAGAAGAGCCCGTAAAATTGAGCTAACATTTAGCTTACAATGTTGAAAAGGTTGAAAATCGATCGATAAGAGGGAAAAGGCACGAAAATATTCAAGAGAAAAGTAAACAAGGGAAAAGATAAAAAGGCCCAGGGGTGAGAAAAAAAATGGAAAATAAAAAGGGGTGAAAAAGGGGGCACGAACAGGCCCCGCTTCCTCCGGTTTCCCTTTCTTTTACCGCAACCATAATGCTAGGGCAAACGATCCCCATCGTCCCCCGGTGATGGCAACCTTTACTGGCAGAAACCGTGCGCAACACGGTTTAGGCATAACAATTCGCCTCAGCTCTTATTTTAATTCAGGACGCCATGACTATCAGCATTCAAAACAAATACATCAGGCAACCATGAAATCGCACAAGCAAATCACCTTTATTTCACAACTGCATATACTAACTTCGAAAACAATACTCGTTCCACCACAAGCCAGCAGCGTCCAGAAACAGACTAATGTAAGTTCTACATCACCTAAAAGGAGGTCGATGGCAAACAACTAAGCACACATCACAACATTAATGTCTCAGCTGTTTTACACACTTGTAAGATGAACATGACCATCAGTGAAAACATCTGGCTTAGTTCTCAGAAGTGCAAGTATTGTCGCTAGAAGAGAAGCTTTCTTCTTGTAGACGCTTTATCTCGTAGGCCCATTCCAGACCTGGGCAGTAGTGAAGGGGTGGATTGAATCTGTGGTCATTTATGTCAGGGGGCAAGAATGCACCATTTTCAATTAGGAATTTGACGGCTTCCTTGTTCCTTTCTTTGGCTGCATTGTGGAGAGGTGTCCCTGGTACATCAGAAAGGAAGGATGACTTCAGCAAAAACCTAATACTAAATCTTCCTATTTATAATTGTGCAAAATCAGACACTAGAATAAGTAATCTCGGTTGGAATTTCAGATTAGATGAGGATACTGAAGAACAACATGAAGGAAAGCAGAATTTGTAGATGATACAAACAGAGTGTTGATTTGAAGCTACATTTACGCGCGCGCAGGCGCGAGAGAGAGAGGAGGGGAAGTGGGACTTGTTAAGGATAACGATCCGATGCCACCTATAATATACGAAACAGTCGTGCAAGTTTGTGAATCAGGCTCACATTCCAAGCCAAGCAATAAATTATATTAACCAAACTCCTAAGGGATAATAAGAGAGGAGACTGGTAACAAATGAAGTCAATCCATTCAGAAACATATCTTCGGATGTCAGGTTGTCATCCCCAACAATTCCAAATATCAAAAACTTACAGCCACATGCGCCTTTTGTTCTGGCATCAATGTTTGCACCACGCTCAAGTAATTCATCCATAACCTTGAGATGTCCACCTTGAGCAGCAAGATGGAGAGGGGTTACACCTTGTGCCTTGGGGCCCCATGCCGTCACATTAACATCCATACCTTCATCAAGCAGCCGCCTCACCTGAAAAAGTAAATGGGTAAAGCAAATCAAGCAATGAAGAGAAAATTTAAAACGAGTTACAGGTTGCTATAGGATACTATATCTGGTCATCAACATGCTGAACTGACAGAAAACTGACATATTAGGCATGGCATGAAGGATATGCCAGCATGAATAAAAAAAGCTGGTTTGACTGAAAAGTAAATAGCATCTTATAGAGTTTAAGGCAAACTATTACCTTAAAAACACAAATTTAAATTGAAATGGCTTATCAATTACAATTACGGCAAAGTTCCCGGTACCGGAAGCCATACCAATGGCCAGCCGGTACAGTACCATGCCATACCGATACACGGTACGGCGGAGCGTGCCAATGTGAACCGGCGCGCCCAATTTTTTTTTTTATTTTGTTTGATGGATTTTGGGATTTTGAGGTTTTTATCTTATTTTTTAAGGATTTAGGATTTAGAATTTAGGACCTTAAGTGCCTGGAATTTAGAGTTTAAGATATGTCCGA
This sequence comes from Areca catechu, assembly GCA_021397845.1. NCBI lineage: Eukaryota > Viridiplantae > Streptophyta > Magnoliopsida > Arecales > Arecaceae > Areca > Areca catechu. The sequence continues at coordinate 69,652,785 of CM038053.1, forward strand.
CTTCAAGGTTCATGACTAAATTCTAAAGTCTATGACTAATTCCAATTAAAAGAAGATATAAAATGATAATTAAACTAAAATTATCAGCAATTAATGAAAGTGAAATGTAGCATAAACATATAATTAAATACCAATATCTAGAATCGGATAGAATGTCGATGTCCATAAATATAGGGATCATTTATGTACTCTGTAGAAACAGCCATGCAACATGATACTTCCTCTAAGGTCATCACAGGAGGTATGCGTGATAGATCATAACTCATCACAGATCCTCTGAGAGCTATCCAGAGACTGATGATATGGCAATGCAGGGCCCATCCAAATATACCAACAGCAAAATCAAATTCATAAGATGCTCCGGGCTGCATGGGATAATAACCACTGGAAGATGGCATCTCAGATGCACCATATGAATCATATGGACCAGAAGCTGCCGGTATGGATAAAAGGATCCTGAATATGATGATGACCCAGATACATCCATGGATCCTACACGCGCAAGAGCTACAACTGCATCGTGTCCCGAACGACCTCGCGAAGCCCGTCATCTATATGGAATCGTATCACCATGGGATCTACCAAATGGTAATCCATGATCTGTATCCTGTGTGACATGGCTAAACAGTGACTCCCAAGTGAATCGAATATGAATAGATGGCTGTGACTCCTGTCCTCCGGCCCCTCCCTGATCGCTAGATCCTCACTATCTGAAGCACTATCATCACTCTCTCTGGTATCTAAATCTGAATGGACTGAGTGCTCCGATGAAGGTGCAACTGCCTTTCCTCCCCCGTCTCCAGATCGAATAGATGGTGGAGAGGGACGATGTGCTGTATCAACTGGAGCCCTGTGAGGAATATGATTTGTTGGCCATTGTCCAGCATCCACCCATCTCACTAGCTACAAAACTGGCTGGTCGAGACGATCCTGGCTCATCAAACTCTGGCAGCTGCTGCTGATTTATGACACCCAATCATTGGATCTTCATCCTCATCAATATATAAACTTGCAGTGGGATCGGGATATTTGAATTATACTTCCTCCTGAATACACTTTAGCCTCAATCTTAAATTATAGTGTATATACACAAGATCGTTGAGGTGTTTCTGTTTCAGACAATTCCTCTACTTTGAGTAGATAAGGCTAAATGTAAACCAATTACGCTCACATCCACTAGATGACACCGTCTGGGAAAGGATTTTAACTGCAATAACTTTCAGATTTTTAACAGATCCACCAAAATGTACCCACCATTCAGCTGCAAAAGACATTACATCATTTAAAATTTTAGATTTGGCAAAATAAAAAATTTAATCCTGATATAATATTACACTTACTCCTTAGTAATACCTACCAGGATTCATCTTTGATTTATTTCTGATTGCTACAGTGGATCCAAGTGAATTTGTACCCTTTCTAAAAAGTTTCGTCTGCCAGAAAAAAGTTTTGTTATCATGTGCTACTTGTTTAAATTAATGCTCATAAAAATCACTCAATAATTTCAACCTAAATTACTTTTTCAGCGACATCTGGATTGGACTCCATCTTATATATAACATTGCGTAGGGCAAACATAAAATCTTCATTCATGGCAATGTCCGGTATGGAAAACTGAAATCTCGGATTCAGATAGTAAGCTGCACATATATTTTAAGAATTAATTAAGCGTACTTGTACAAATCTAATTGAATTTAAATTTTTAGGAACTTCATAAATTACAGCATACCATTAGATGCAAATCTGAACTCATTTGATAACTCCACCGTCCATCAATGATCCGGATATACTCAAATGCATGTAATGGATCTACCTCCTAGATCTTTTCCTTTGTCCTTTGTATCATGAAATACAAGATCATCTGAACATACCTCTCAGAGTCCACGGCGTGAAGTACCTCATATAAAGGCTTGATAGCCTCCACTATCCTCTCAATCCACTGCCAAAATGTCTATCTCGTCATTAAATTTTCACATTGCTTCCCTCAGTATTTGCCCTAACATATATCTTGACTGACAAACATTTGACGCAGCTCTGCTTTCTTGTCAAGAAGACTATCAAATGCAATGTAATTTATAGCAAACCGTGACTCATGGTCTCAATATTTTTTTCTGTAAAGCTCCTCGTTAATGATAAGAGCCATGTATGGTTATATATAAATCTGGTGATAACTGTGCTAGCTCAACAATCTTCTGCACCCTGCGGATTTTTTTAATATTCATCAACATGAGATCTATACAATGTATAGCACAGATATCCAAAAAATACGTGATCGCCGCTGCATCAAAATGTCCTGCAACCCTGTACTGTGGTCCATTATCTGTGATGACCTGCACAACATTATGCTCTCCCACATGATCAATCACCTCCATCAATCTAAGGATATAACTGGCGTTGTGCACCTGATCTGAAGCATCAACAAAATTCTGAAAAAAATATTTCCATCACAATAAGTCAAGAAATTGATGATGCTCCGTTTAGTAGAAGCAATCCAACCATCACACATCACTGTCAAACCATATACGGACCACTTGCTCTGATAGAAAGATATTCATCCTTCTAGCTTCTCCTTATTGCCGTCCAGAAGCTGACCATAAATATCCCTCGATCTTGGAGGATCTACACCTGCACCAGCAGCCTATATAGATGACATAGCAGAGCGATAATATGAATTGTCTGCTGCATGCACTGGGATATGACTGAAATGAAACCAGGAGATGACCCGCCACATATCCTTCTTTCCTTTTCCAGCATTGTGTCGATCCTCTGTTACTTGGAATCTTTACTGGAAAAGGCATATGGATCGACATCATGGATAGTAGCTCCCTTTGGAATATCCCTGAAAGGCTTCCTTCTACTGCCAAATGCTCTAACATAGATGCAATATGACTGGTGCCTCTTGACGGGCTCTCTAATTGAGATCTTCCTAAACTGTCTCAGACTCTCCTGCAGCACTAGCAGAACCGAATCCCGATCCCGACTCAAGCTGATGACCCAAATGGCTGTCTCCTCCTGCTGCCTCTACTCATACAAGCTCGCCTGAATAGCAGCCTCCATCTGTGCCTCCTCATCAGAAGGAATAGGTGCTCCCTCTGACTCCCTGAAATAATATGGTTCTATGGCTCTGCGCTCCACCTATCTTCTTTGCTGCTCTTCTTTTCCAGTTTTAAAATCAGCAAAGTATTTTTTCATTAACTAACAGACCTCTTATGAATACTCGACATGCATATACATTAAGATAGCCGCCAGCCAAGAACTGCTTCAACCTTGTTATCCTCCAACTTTGAATTCAGTATTGCACCATTTACACCTCCAGTGATGCAGACCCGAAAACATCTCCATTCAACCAACCAATGTTACACTCCGGATCCTTCTTCCTCGATGGATCCATACATGAATATTTAAATTACATATAATGTCAATAATAATATTTATTAATTAATACTTTATTAACCTAATTTTTTAAATTTAAGTTTTTTTATTTTTTATTTAAAAAATTCATAAATAAAAAAAATAAAAAAAAAATTAATCTTAGATTTATGTAAAATTCTATCATACATGCTACATATATTTTTTTAAGATCCTAGAAATATATTAAAAGTCAATGTTTCTTCAATTTAAGACCTAACACTATTCATGAGATGCATCAAAACTTGAATAAATCAACATGAAATTTATAGTGAGAGTAGCTTACGAGCCCTAGATTAATAATTTATAATTATAATTTTTTTACTAATTATTTTTTAATTAATTATTTTTTAATTAATTTTTTAATCCAAAATTAATTTTTAATTTAAAAAATTATATACTTAATAAGAAATCAAGATCTTAGTATCATTGTGTAGATCTATCCTAAATCTACCACACTGTAAAATCATAGCCAACAAAAATATTGACAGTATTTCTCCTTAATTTTCTATTTTGCTTGGATTTTAACACAAAAAAGAGGAAAGAGAGAATTAGGGAAAAGGAAAGCTATACATAATTGATTCTACCTTCCTCTTAGATTTATGGATGTTTGATTGCGTTGAAATAGAGATTTTTTTTCAAGCCGTCGTCGAAAGAGGGAGAACAAATAGAGAGCTCTTACGCTCTCTATTATTTAAAGCCTTTAAAAGCTTCTGAGATTCTCCCCACCCGTCACATGGCTAAGAGCTCTCTATTATTTAAAGCCTTTAAAGGCTTCTGAGATTCCCCCCTACCCATCACATGGCTACAGTTAGAGCTGTCAACGAGTCAGGTTCGGGTCGGAACCCAGATATCCAGACCCGGACCCGATCTTAGCTACTGGATCCAAACCCGGACCCGAATACCCGATGAGTCTAACTTTGAAGTACCAGACCCGGACCCGAAGGAATCCCGGATATCCAGACCCGGACCCGAATGGGGGAGGGACGCCCGATGCGAACTTCGGAGAAAGAGGAAGGGACACCCGACACGAACCTCGGAGAAAGGGGGGGAGAGGGGGGAGGGACGCGATTTACCTCGAAGAAAGGTGAGGTCGAGCCGTCGAGGGGCGGAGGGGAGGCGTCGGCCGTCGAGCCGTCAAGCCGTCGAGGGGCGGAGGGGGGAGCCGTTAAGCCGTCGAGCCGTCGAGGGGCGGAGGGGAGAGGCGTCGACCGTCGAGCTGTCGAGGGGTGGAGGGGAGGCGTCGGTCGTTGAGCCGTCGAGGGGCGGAGGAGAGGCATCGACTGTCAAGCCGTCGAGGGGTGGAGGGGGGAGGCATCAACCGTCAAGCCATCGAGGCATTGACCATGGAGACTGGAGGGAGATCAGCCATCGAGGGAGGCGTTGGCCGTGGACTAACTCGCAAGCCTTCACCAACACCGGCTCGCTCATCACCTGCATCAAGAACTTCCCGGAGAGCGCGAGGTCGTGCTCAGCCTCCTCAAGGGCTTTGTCGGCCTCAGCGGTGCCATCTTCACCCAGCTTTGCCTCTCCATCTACGGCGACAACTCCAAGTCCCTCGTCCTCCTCATTGCGTGGCTCCTTGCCACCATCTCCATCTTCTTTGTCCACACCATCCGGATCATGGAGGTGGCAAGCGTGCCCTACAAAACCTCCAAGCCCTTCTACTGCTTCCTTTACATCTCCATCGCCCTCGCCGCCTTCCGCATGGTCACCATCATCGTCGAACAGCAAGTCAGATTCTATCTCTCCGAGCACGGCATTGCCGCTGCCATCGTCCTCTTCCTCCCTCCCACAGTTGTCACCAAGGAGGAGCTCAAGATCTTCAGACAAAAAAAGCGAGCCCTCGAAAACTCTACGCATCTCTGTAACCGGCGATTACCGAACCGCATCCGCCGTAGCCAAAACAGGCATGGAGACTGGAGGGGGATCGACCGTCGAGGGAGGCGTTGGCCATCGAGGGTCAACCGTCGAGCAGGAGGCGGCGTCGGCAATCGAGCATCGAGGGGGGATTTGGCCATTTAGGGATTCGACGGAACGTGGAACGACGGCAGGGAGAGAGGGCGAGGGCACGAATGGAGAGGGTTTTTATAGTAAAAATAAAAATTGATCGAAACCGTTGGATCATAATCTAACGTTCCATATTTATATAAATATATATAATATTATTTTATTTAATCGGGTCTCGGGTCTGGATATGTAATATCCAAACCGGGATCCATTTAATTATGACTAAACGGGTCTGGATAAATGGGTCCAGACCCGGACCCTTTGGATCCAGACCTATGGGTCTCGGGTCCGGACTCGACCCATTGACAGCTCTAGCTACAGTAGCCATGTGACCAAAACAAAAAAAAAACCCAAAATGGCTCGAACCGATTCGAACTGAGCTGAACCGGTCTCAAACCGATCGAATCGAGCAATTCGGCCTTATTTTGCCCGGTTCAGCACCGGTTCAGGCCGGTACAATTTTTTTTTATATATTTTTAATAGGCAGGAACCATTTTGCATTGCCGAACCGTGCCGGCTGGCCACCGGTTCGGTACGCCCAGAACTAGCCAATTCAGCACGGTTCGACGAACCCTGAATTTCAGTTTTGTGGTTCTGACAATAAGCCAAAATAATACTATCCATCTAGATCTTCCATATAAAAGCAACCAAATACATGCGGTTCTCACCATTGCAGGATTTGGAAAAGATTAGATGCATGCAGCCTTAGCCCCCCACACCAAGAGGATGTTTCCATATTTCGAACCCATAAGCTCCAGGCCATAATAGAACAATCTTACCATTAATCTTCCACATTAATCAAGCTCATAATTTCCGTTATATGTTATAAGATATGCAAAATAAATTTCAATTTAGCTATTTCAAGTTCCATCTACTAAAGAGAAGAGATGTGAGGGTTATTGTATTCAAAGACTCCTGAAACAAATCATAGAACTTAAGCACACGTGCCTTATCTGGTTCATCAGATTACACTATCATTTTAAAAGCATTCACTCACTATTTGTTGATGAATGTATTCTCAATTATGCATAAATAGTATGATGGACACCACTATTTTCATTGAGTTTGGTTTCAAAATCAGGATTTATTAAGTCAAGATAATGGTTGGAATTGTGATGAAAATCCTAAGCTGTCTTTATGCATTTACACTAGGCATAAAAGCAAATCCTGATTTGATTAAGATTTTTTTAATTTATTGATTTGATTTGATTTTTCTTATTTATATAAAAACATATTTATTTTGGATATTCCTTATTTTGTTAAAGAAGGTTGCTTAAATTTATAAATACAGGCTTCTAAGACATTATTGGAATGTTTTTTATTGATGGAGAATTGAATTACAGAATTTCCTGCCCATCTCTAATTTCTTGTCACTAATCTCTTTTTTTAACCCTTGTTATACCATCTGTCTTCTTTTTCTTCATACTTCTATTCTGATTTGGCATCAATTAGTAGCAGAACAAACTATGATCCATAGCCATTATGTGCATCCAATCAACTTGGGTGTGACATCCACTGCTTCCACCATCAGATGCAACATAAACACTAGCCATCTAAGCTTCTCAACAAGTCTCCCACCCGCTTGAGACTCTCAAGGAGGGAGGAACCAGAGGCCATTTAAGCTTCCTTGTTTGGCCGCACCAAGCCTCCCAAACCGATGTAAAGACCCCCTAGCCACAATCATGGCTTCCCTATTTGGCCGCTCCAAGCCTCCCACCTGATTGGGACTCTTGAGAACAGAAAAAAAACAAGAAAAAACTGGGGAAAGGCCCTAGCCACCGTCAAAGCTTCCCTATGCGACCACTCCAAGCCTCCTCAACTCTCTCTCCCAGGGACAAAAAAAAAAAAAAAAGAAAAACTGGGAGAAAAAAAGAAAGGTCAAGACAAAGGAAAAGTGAACATCATTGAAAGAGTCTTGCAATCTCTCTCACTCCTATGAATTTTACTACTACATCAATCTCTTTCAAGTACACACTATGGATCTTTGGAAACTCCGACACAAAAGTACACTTTCTCCATACTTGAAATCTATGACTAATCCCATATTATTGGTAATCTAGCAAATAGCAAAGTGTCCAAATAAATCACTAAAATTTATTCGCTTTTCCCTTTATTCAAATTTCAGCTTGCTTGCACCTTATTCACTTAAATTTTTAAATTTTTTTATTCTATTTGCCTGCATAAAAAAATAATTATCTCTTCTCGCAATCATTACACATAATTGCAATTATTAATTTCATGATTTTTGCAAGAACAATATAATAGTCGGAGGATCATTACTTATTGCAATTTGAATCCAAAACCTAGCATTTATCTTTTTATCCAAATTTCTAAAACCATAAATTATTGAGATTGCAATCATCATGACCATTCGAGACCTCTCCAACGCCCTAGGATGCATTGGACAAGCGGGTCAACATCCTTGAACATAAAATTAATACAATTCAAACATCCATCGACCAATTTCGAGAAGCGATTACTAAACAATTTTTCTAAGTATAAGTTGCTTTAGACAAACATCACTCGGAAGGTAACTCCCCAATTTTCCCGAATATTAAGCATGTTGGTAGCACAAGTAACAGGCATAACCCCATGGGGACTTGGGCACTAACCCAGGCTTGCTATCTACTCCTACCATTCCTCCTTGGCATCATGTTAGAACTCCTAATATTAAGAGGGATAGAGCACCACACAATGGCAAGAGATTTGCCCGTACTGCAAATCCTCCTCAGGTTGCTTATCACAGGTGATATGGCAAAATCGCTGACGTGGAGCATGCATCAGACCCAGCTGGCGGCCAAGCAGCGCCGTGCCATGTTCACTTCCGAGCTCTCTTGCCAGGTGGCCTGACCAGCGATCGCGCCCACCTCGAGCCGAGCTCGGTATCTCTGCTCCTTCACCAGGTGGCACCCCCAGGTGGGGCCCATCTCGACCGAAATGGGGCTGTCCTAATCCTTCGCCAGGTGGCACCCCGAGGTGGGTCCACCTCGACCGAAGTCGAGCTTGCCTCTGCTCCTTCACAGGTGGCGTCCCCAGATGGATCCACCTCGGCCGAAGTCGAGGCAGGCACTTCTGCACCTTCACTAGATGGCGCTCCCGGATGGGTCCACCTCGACCGAAGTCGAGCTTGCCTCTGCTCCTTCACCAGGTGGCACCCCCAGATGGGTCCACCTCGACCGAAATCGAGCTTGCCTCTGCTCCTTCGTCAGGTGGCACCCTCATATGGGTCCACCTCGGCTGAAGTCGAGCCGAGCACTCCTGCTTCTTCGCCAGGTCGCACCCCTAGATGGATCCACCTCGGCCGAAGTTGAGCTTGCCTCTGCTCCTTCGCCAGGTGGCACCCCCAGACGGGTCCACCTCGGTCGAAGTCAAGCTTGCTTCTGCTCCTTCTCCAGGTGGCGCCCCCAGATGGGTCCACCTCGACCGAAGTCGAGCCGGGCACTCCTGCTCCTTCGCCAGGTGGCACCCCCAGACGAGTCCACCTCGGCCGAAGTCGAGCCAGGCACTCCTGCCCTCTCGCCATGTGGTGTCCCCAGATGGGTCCACCTCGGCCGAAGCCATGCCTTCATGGAGCATCGGGAGGACCAAAGGCGCCGACCCCCAAGGACGCTGCTGAGGCTGGCGCACGCGGTGCGGCGTGCCCAGTACGACGCCCTCAGATCTGTAACGATGCGCGTAACTTCGTTTGCACCAGTTTATGAGGGACACCCTGATCGAGGTATCATATCCTGTGACCGATGACCTGGAACCCCCCGGAGGGGAGAGCCGCGATCAACGCCTCGAACCCAAGGGCGCCTGCGCCTGGATCGAGGTCCCGCCTAGTTCTCCCTTTCGTGACAGCACGGAAGACGAGACGACCTCGCCACTTAACTCCCAACCATAAGGGGAGTTGACCTCAGGAGAATGGCCAAGGAGCACCATTGATCTCCAAGGCCCTTAGAGAAGGAGAATCAAGGCATCGAAGAACCCAGCGATCTCAAAAAGGCACCAACGAGCGTGGAAGAAGGTAAGCAATCAAGAAGGCAAACGCACGGAAGGAGAGAACAAGCGATTCAGAGACAGGATTCGAAGGAACTCTCAGGAGCGAGTCCGACGAGACCAGTCGCAAGAAATGGAGTGTTGGCCCCCCTCTCGTTCTCTCTCATTCTCACTCATCTCCTCAAGGATTCCTCTAAGCACGGAGACCCAGCGGGGATCCAGCTTAGTGGATCTGTTCCACTTTGCTGCTCACTAACTTGATCGTCGGAGTGCTCCCGTCGGAATCCCCGGCCCGGATCTCTAACCTTGTTTCGCAGGTCCGGGAACGCTAGGATTCCGAAGTAAAGGAGACCGAGATCCGGCGCCAACTCGCAGCTACAGGCCACAGCGGTAAGGTCGGCAACAAATTGGCGCTCCAGGAAGGGGGATGAAAGCCCCTGTACGAACAAGCCCCCCACGAGCTTGAGAACAGCTCAACCCCAAGCATGGTGGTAACTCGCGGACGTGAAGCTTCCACCAGCCGGGCGGGAGAGGTTCCCTCTCCCGTGGGCCCCCGCAACCCGGAAAGGGAACTTCCCGCTCCTCAGCTGCCATCGGCAGATAGTCAGTATGCTGCACTCGTTCAGCAGATGCAAACACTGACCGCGGCCATAAGGCAATTGCAGCATCAGCAGCGCTCCCTGGTCACTCAACCCTAGCCAGGGACCCCCGCGAGCCCCCACGAAAGCCTGCGCTCCATCCAAGGCAGGCCGTCCCATCCGCGGGACGCAACCAACCCCCGCGGTAGTCACCAGACCCCCGCAAAAAGGAATCACACTGGGTCGGCAGACCATGAGAGCCGATCCCCGACGGACGATAATGATGCCGCCAAGCGCAGTAGGTGCCGCCGGGGCAAGGCTCCTCGTCGCGACCCGTCGGCCCCTTCTCCAGCGGCCTCGATGGAAGGTTCCACTGACGAGGCCATTAGGCGCCAAGCCGAGAGGCACCAAGAAGAGCAAGAGCGCAAACTGGCAAAACTCTCCTGCCAGTTTGCCAACATGCAGGGCTCCCTCAACGAGCCAGTAGGCTATAATGCCCGACCCCCCTTCTCCCGGGAAATCCAAGAGGAACCGAATCCGAGTTGGTTCCGCATGCCTCACGTGGATTCCCACGACGAGACCACCAACCCCCTGGACCACCTGGAAAGCTACAAAGCTCTCATGAAAGTCCAGGAGGCGACGGAAGCCTTCCAATGCATCGCCTTTCCGGCCACCCTCCGGAAAGCTGCTCGGGTCTAGTTCACCCGCCTCGAGCCCAAAAGCATCGACTCCTTCATCAACTAGAGAGGAGGTTTGTGGCGCACTTCGATGCCTGTTGAAAGGTGCCAACGGAGATGGATAGCCTCTTCTCCATCCGGCAGCAAGACCACGAGCTCATGCAGGACTATGTGACCCGCTTCAAGACTGCTGCCCTGAAGATCTATTGTATGGACGAGCCCGTCGCCATGCTGGCGCTGAAGCAAGGGCTCAGGACCTACCGTCTGACATATCCCTTAGACAAAAAGCCGTCCAAGACATACTCTAAACTCCTCCGCGCCGACAAGTACATCCGCGCTGAGGCTGACCGTACCAGTTGAGAGCTGGACGGGAAGCCTTCGAAGAAGCCTATCCCAAGGGATGTGCCTGGAACCCGAAGGCCCGGGCCACCTACAAACTTCCGGTCGGGATCGAAGCCAAAGAATGGTCCTGTTCCCGAGCCGACCTTCACTCCCCTCCTAGCTCCAAGGACAGATTCTCATGGAGATCGTGGACGAGCGCTACCTTCGCCGACCTCCCCCTCAAAAGCCGAGAAGCAATCGCAACAAGATGAAGTACTGCCAGTTCCACCGCGACCACGACCATGACACTGAGGACTGCCATAACCTGAAGAGAGAAATCGAGGACTTGATCAGGAGGGACTATCTCAAGAAGTTCGTGGAAAGAAAGGCCCTGACGGAGGATCAACCACTTGCGGCCCTTCCCCCTTTCCTGCAGTCAACAACCGCCCTACGGAGAAGCCGATGGGCATGATCTCTTGGGGAATATGGCGCGCAGCGAAGAGAGCCCGGGAGGGAGGAGAGCTGAAAAATGTACTCCCCTTTGAGAAGGGGGAGGTGAAGAAATATAAATAATGATGCTGTCGTGGTCGAGATGACCATCGCTAAGCATCCTGTACATCGTATTATGATTGATAGTGGGAGCTCCACAGACGTGCTTTTTTACGATGCTTTCTTCCGGATGAACTTGTCTCATGATCGGCTAAGACCAGTGCACACCCCTCTTGTAGGTTTCACCGGAGATTCTGTGGGAGTCGAGGGAGAGATCACCCTCCCTGTCACTGCCGGGACTCCACCTCGGCAGAGCACGGTCATGATGACTTTCACTGTCGTGACTTCCGTCACCATACAATGCTATCTTGGGCCACCCTAGGCTCAACCAGCTCGACGCAGTCATTTCCACCAAAAGGTTGCTGGTGCAATTCCCTACCACTTTTGGGATGGGAGAGATGATGGGGGCAGTTCAACCCGTCCTGCATTGCTTATATGCTGTCCCAGGAGCCCGGAGTGCCGAGCTCGACACTGACGTCGACGACCTCGACCAAAGGGCACAGGATCCCAGGGGTGGCCCCGTTGAGCACCTGCTGACATACCCCCTTAGCTCAAACCCATTGAAGATGGTGCAGATAAGAGCCCAACTCCCGGAAAACGAGCGGGCTCGCTTCCTGAGTTTCCTTCAGACGAGCGCAGACGTGTTCGCCTGGTCTGCGGCAGATATGTCAGGTATCCTCCGGATGTCATCACCCATCAGTTGAGGATTGACCCGAAGTGCCGTCCAGTTCGGCAAAAGAAGAGTTTTGCCATAGAAAGGCAGAAGGCGATCAACAACGAGGTGGAGAAGCTCCTCACTGCTGGCTTCGTTGGCGAAGTGCAATACCCCAGCTGGCTGGCGAACATGGTGATGGTCAAGAACGGAAAGTGGAGAATCTGTGAACTACACCGACCTCAACCGCGCCTGCCCAAAAGACGGCTTTCCCCTCCCGAAGATCGACCAGCTCGTGGATGCCACTTCGGGACACCGCCTCCTCTTCTTCATGGATGCATTCTCTGAATATAATCAGATCCGGATGTACCCAGAAGACGAGCATACCACCTTCATCACGGATCACAGGACATACTGCTACAAGATGATGCCCTTTGGTCTGAAGAACGCTGGCGCCACGTACCAGCGATTGGTCAGCAAGGTCTTCAAAGACCAAATTGGCCGCAACATGCAGGTGTACGTGGATGACATGCTCGTGATGAGCAAGCCGACCTCGGACCATGTCGACGACCTGACGGAGACCTTCCGCAACCTTCGCCTCCACCAAATGAAGTTGAACCCGGCGAAGTGTGCTTTCAATGTGATACCGGGGAAATTCCTTGGCTTCATGGTGACCCAAAGATGGATTGAAGCCAACCCAGAGAAGGTCCGAGCGATCCTTGACATGGAACAGCCCACCTCCAAGAAGCAAGTCCAATGACTTACTGGCCGGATAGCAACCCTGAGCCGATTCATTTCGTGATCTGCTGATCATTGCCAGTCCTTCAAGGCACTGAAGAAGATGCATGACTTCGCCTAGACGGAGTGCCAGGAGACATTCGAAGAGCTAAAGAAGACCCTGACATCACCACCACTACTCTCCCGGCCAGAGGAGGGAGAAGAGCTCCTCCTGTATATGGCAGTCACTCCGGAAGCCGTCAGCTCAGTCCTGGTCCGGACGGATGAAGAAGAGATCCAGAGACCTGTATACTATACAAGCAAGCTCCGCGATGCTGAGCTCAGGTATTCTCAATCCGATAAGTTAAGTTTTGCGCTCCTTGTGTCTACCCAATGCCTCAGGCCTTATTTCCAAGCGCACCCAATCACGGTCCTGGCTGATCAACCGCTCAAGTCAGCCGACCTGACACATCCGGACGACTGGCAAAGTGGGCGCTGAAGCTCAGCGAGTTCGACATCGCCTATCGACCGAGGTCGTCCATGAAGGCGTAGGTACTAGCTGACTTTCTAGTTGTGTGCAGGCCTGGATGAGGGACCGAAAGAGAGCCCCTAGAATCAACAACTAGGACCTGAACCAGAGGAAGACATCTAGGTCCTACATATGGACGGAGCCTCCAACTCCGGTGGAAGTGGAACCGGACTCATCCTCGCTAATAGCGAGGGAGTCGTCGTTGAGTGCGCGCTCCGCCTCCAGTTCGCCGCCACCAATAACCAGGCGGAGTATGAAGTGTTCCTCGCGGGATAGAGTCTCCCACGAACTGAGCATGACCAGCTTAAGGGTCTTCACCGACTCGGTGGCCAAGCAGGTCTCAGGTGAGTTCGAGGCCCGGGAGCCTCAAATGTCGAAGTACCTGGAGTTGGTACGTGCAAGTGCAGCAGATTTTAAGTGCTTCAGCATCTCCCACATCTCGCGCGAAAAAAACGCTCACGCTGATGCCCTCTCCCAGTTGGCAACCTTACCAGACTCATCATTGGACTGCACCTACATCGAACATTTTCAGGCCCCGAGCTATGAGGCCCCCAGAGAAATCCAGCAGGTCACCACGAAGCCCAACTGGATGGACAAGTATGTCAAATACATCACCAACGATACCTTGCCCGAGGATCGAATAGAGGCCGGCCTCATCAAAAGAAAGGATGCGCGCTTTGTGCTGATGGATGGATTGCTCTACCGAAAATCCTACTCCTATCCACTTCTCAAATGTTTGAGACCCACGGAAGCGGCACTCGTGCTCCAGAAGATACACGAAGGCCTCTGCGGGAATCATGTGGGGGGGCAGGACTTTGGCATACAAGGCCCTCCACCAGGGATACTTCTGGGAAACGATGAGGGAGGATGCAGCCACCTTTGTCAAGAGATGTGACCGCTGTCAACGTCACGCCGTTGGGCAACGCCAGCAGGTTACGCCGCTCTCCCAGCTCTCCGCCCCGTGGTCGTTTGCCCAGTGGGGCATGGACCTCCTTGGTCCCTTTCCTCCTGCGTCCGGGCAGCGTAAGTTCCTGATAGTCGCCATCTACTTCATGAAGTAGGTCGAGGCTGAGAAGTTAGCCCAGATCACGAAAGCAAATGTCAGCAAATTCTTCTGGAAGTCAATCATATGCCGCTTCGGACTCTCATACACCATCACCGACAACAGACGACAGTTCGACAGTCGGGAGTTCGAGTTCTGCAACGACCTCGACATTCATCATCGCTTCACCTCGGTAGCACACAGACCAATGGGGAGGCCGAGGTGACCAACCGGACTATCCTTCAAGGGCTCCGGACTATTGGATCAGGCCAAGGGAAGACGGGCTGAAGAACTTCCCAGCATCCTGTGGGCATACCACACAACACCAAGGACGGTGACGAATGAAACTCCATTCAACCTTGTCTTCGACGCAGAAGCAGTGATTCCGGTGGAGCTCAGTCTGCCGACGTTGCATATGGAGCAATATGACGAAGCCGAGAACCCAGCAAGACTCTTGCTCAATCTAGATCTGCTTGAAGAAACGAGGGACAAGGCTCGGATTCGAATGACAGCCTACCGGCAACGGGTGGCCAGATACTACAACTCAAGGGTGAGACCAAAGTCCTTCCACCCGGGAGACCTGGTGCTGCGACGTGCCGAGGCCTCCCAACCTCGGGAGTGCGATAAGCTCTCTCCAAACTGGAAAGGCCCTTATAGGATGGTCGAAGTACTCCCTCACGGCGCCTACTATCTTACCGAGCTCGATGGAGCTCGATTTCCACGAACGTGGAACGCCGCAAACTTGAAAATGTATTACCAATGATATAAAGCTTCCTGAACATCAATAATGAAATTCTCTTTAGTGCAATGCTTGTTTATGTCTCGTAGGACTATCGTCGCCCGGCCTTAGGTCTGACGAACAAAGGCGAGGCAAGTCCCGCAAGCGATTCGTGGAAAATGCAAAGCCCGGAATTCAGTCCAGAAGATCGCACGGAACCCAGGTCCGGCATGAAATCCCGAAGCTCAGTCCGGAAGATGGCCCGGAACCTAATTCTGGCGCAAAGGCATGGAACCCAGTTCCAGCATGAAGTCCCGGAGTTCAATCCGGAAGATCGCACGAAACCCAGTTCCAGCATGAAGTCCCGGAATTCAATCCGGAAGATCGCATGGAACCTAGTTCCAACATGAAGTCCCGGAGTTCAATCCGGAAGATCGCACGGAACCCAGTTCCGACATGAAATCCCGGAGTTCAGTGCGGAAGATCGCACAGAACCCAGGTCCGGCATGAAATCCCGGAGCTCAATCCGGAAGATGGCCCAGAACCCAGTTCCGGTGCTAAGGCACGGAGCCCAGTTCCGGCAACCAAAGTCCCGGCACCAAAGACTTATAAAATACAAGTCGGAAGCTCTAGGAGTTCCTTCCCGAATCTTGGAGGCCTCCAGAATCTGATTTCTGACTGAGAGTCAAAGTCGAACTACAAATCAAGGTTGCAGACTTGGCTCCGACACAAAAAAAAAAATGAACAATAACAAGAGATTCAGACACACCATAAACAAAGGAGCAAAGCAAAGAGTTGAAGACAAAAGCAATAAGGAATGAAGAGAAGAGGAGCTTCATCTCTGGTGAAGGGTTTCTTACAGGCGAAAGGGACCCGACAGACCGGATGGCCCAAAAGAACAAAATAGAAGCCCTATGCTAGAGTACAAAATGGATGACCCGAGGTCACTCCGTTGCAAGCTCCACCCTAGGCTGGGGAGCCTCCGCATCGCCGGTTGCCTCCCTAGTGGGTTGCCTGGCGGTCACCTCATTGGCTGCTCACTGCGCTGCTGCCCCCTCAGGCTGCTCCCTGGGGTCGCCCAGAACGACCCCAGCCAGATCAAGCTCCGGGAAGAGGAAGGCCACCTTCCGGCAGACCCCAAAGTCCTTCAAGGAGTCCACGACAGCCTCGTGGACCTCGTCCTTGAACTCCTGGGAGGCCCGGAACTTAGGCACGACCTCCTGGGCATCCCTCAGCACAGCCTCTAGCAGCCCCGAGACGTAAGAGGTCTTCTTTTTGGCCGCCGTCAGTTCTGCCAGGACCTCGTCGACCCGGCTCTCCAGTGACCGGAATTGCCCCCTAAGATGGGAGATCTCTGCCGCATCCTCATCAGCACGACGCTGAGTCAAGATCCTCTCTTCGGAGCGGGAGGCCTCGAGGTCCCTGATGTGCCCTTCGGCACGGGCTAGGTCTCCCCGGAGAGCCTGGTTGCTCTCCCTCAGCTCATGCCCCTTCTCAACCAGATCCTTCACGTCATCCGTGAGCTTGGTCAGCCTCTTCTCCCTTTCGGCCTCTTTTCTCGCAGTAGTGAGGAAGTCACGGAGTACGTCAGTCCCGATCTGCATCGAAGATTAGTTTAGAACTCTTTATGAATCCAACTGGAACGTTAAGAGGTGGTGATGGATACTTACCGTGAAAAGCTAGGGAAGGATCCCGAGCAGTGCAGCCGCATAGTCCCAGCCACCTCTTAAGCGACGGTCCCGAGGCTGGGCCACGTACTCCATCATCCTTTTCGCTAGGCCCTGGTCTCGGATGACTGAGGCATTGCCAGGGAGCCCTGCCGGTGCAAGGCGGGGCTCGAAGGAGGGCTGAGCGAGAGTCCCTTCGACGGGCGAGGCCGTGGTCTACGAGGTCACCGTCATGGCTACTGTCGGAGCACTGGTTGCCACGACCATCGTAAAAGGCACCGGTCGCTCCTCCCCACTCCCATCGATGTCGACGACCTCTGGGGCGGGAGTTTGCTATTGAGATGGCTGAGGGGTTGTATCCACCACCTTGGGCTCCGAGGTCGAAATGGGCCTGGGCCCTTGGTCCGTCTCCACGCGGGCCCTCTTCGACGGAGTCTCCTAGGCCCCGCCCGAAGCACTTCTTTTCCGGGCCGACTCCATCAGGCTATCCACGGAGAACTTCATCCCTGAAAAGAGAAAAAAGTTGGAGGAAAAAAAAAGGAGAGAAAAAGAAAGGAGGCCCGGAGCCTCACCAATTGTCCGGATCGGGCTAACCCCTGCCTCGAACAAGTTCTGCTCCGAGAGCAGAACTTCGAGGGAAGGAACCACATCCCCTAACAGCTGGGAGTGGACTTCTCGGTCAGCCAGCTCAACTTGAAAGTTCCGGTTTGGCTCACTGCAGACCCAATCAACGTCCCCAACCGAGGCGAATAAGAATCGGTTCTTCCACCCCTTGATTGATGTGGGGAGGTCGAACCGGAGGCACCTAGGCCAGGAGGAGAGGTACCACCAGCCATCATCAGTAGAGTAACGCTTCAAGATAAAGAGGGTCCTAAACAGCGAGAAACGGGCGACAAACCCATGAAAGTGGCAGAAGACGATGAAGGCAAAGATAACCCTAATGGCATTAGGAACCAACTGAGCCGGAACGAGGCGGAAGTTGCTGAGAAAGGAAGGGAAGAAAGAGTGGAGTGAAAAACGAAGACCCCGGTAAGGAAGTCCTCGTAGAAAGCAATCCGGCCAGGGCCGCTCGAGGTAACTCACTCCCCCGACCTTGGGAGCGAGAGATGGATGGAGTCCGGGACCCCAAACATGTCCCGGATCCAGGAAAGATCGTCTTCGGTCATGGTCGAAGCGAAACCGAAGGGACCGGAACTCTGCCGCCGAAGGGCGACGGCAAAGATGGGAAGAACGGGGGTAACAGGAGCCCTAGGGGCCCTAGGGCTTCCAATGGTAATTCCGCCTGGCTGCAACCGCCTCCGGACGTCAAGGAGAACATCGTCCTCCGACGAGGAAGACGATGGAGTCCTCAGCCGGGACGGACCGGCCTCGTCTGTGTTAGAAGAGAAGCGAGGACGATGACCCGAAGGAGCCATCGAGAAGAAGTTAAAGAAAGATCTAGTTCGCCCAGGACCAGGGGGGAGGACTGGAGTTCGAGAAGCAGGAGAAAAAATAAGGATCACCAGACACTCACCAGGGTGTTTTAGCGGAGAAAGGCGACCCGAGAGATGGACCGCTGCAACCGCCGGAGAGGTGTGAGAAAGCCAAGAGACCACATTTCTAGAAAGTCCCCTCTCTTTTCAAAACCAATCGATAGCAGCCGTACAGCCTCTTTTCGCCCGAGCCATCGGTTGAGCGCCACGTGAGAAAATGCCCGACGACGATGCTTCGATTTGCTGAAAATCGCCTCGAGTCCCGCACGGCGTAATTCTGATCCGTCAAACATGCAGACATGGTGCCTGCACATTGAACCTCGAACGTGATGAGCGGAGCGGCAGCAATCGTGATAATTATTGCATAAGATTTTTGTCCTCCCACGTCATCTCTGCATTAACTCCCCACATCCCAGCTGCGGCGCTTTGATGGGACTTGGAAGTAGGGGACAACTGATATGGTGAGATCACTGACATGAAGCATGCATCAGACCCAGCTGGCAGCCAAGCAGCGCCGCGCCATGTTCCCTTCCGAGCTTCCCTGCCAGGTGGCCTGACCAGCGGTCACGCCAACCTTAAGCCGAGCTCGGCACCTCTGCCCTTTCGCCAGGTGACGCCCCCAGGTGGGGCCCACCTCGACCGAAGTGAGGCTGCTCCTGCTCTGCCAGGTGGCGTCCCGAGGTAGGTCCACCTCGACCGAAGTCGAGCTTTCCTCTGCTCCTTCGCCAGGTAGCGTCCCTAAATGGGTCCACCTCGACCGAAGTCGAGCCAGGCACTTCTGCTCTTTCGTCAGGTGGCGCCCCTAGATGAGTCCACCTCGGCCGAAGTCGAGCTTGCCTCTGCTCCTTCGCCAGGTGGCGCCCCCAGATGGGTCCACCTCGGCCGAAGTCGAGCTTGCCTCTGCTCCTTTGCCAGGTGGCGCCCCCAAATGGATCCACCTCGACCGAATTCAAGCTTGCCTCTGCTCCTTCGCCAGGTGACGCCCCCAGATAGGTCCATCTCGATCAAAGTCGAGCCGGGCACTCCTGCTCCGCCAGGTGGCACCCCCAAATGGATCCACCTCAGTCAAAGTCAAGCTTGCCTCTGCTCCTTCGCCAGGTGGCACCCCCAAATGGGTCCACCTCGATCGAAGTCGAGCTTGCTTCTACTCCTTCGCCAGGTGGCACCCCTAGATGGGTCCACCTCGACCGAAGTCGAGCCGAGCACTCCTACTCCTTCGCCAGGTGGCACCCCCAGATGGGTCCACCTCGGTCGAAGTCGAGCTTGCTTCTGCTCCTTCACCGGGTGGTGCCCCCAGATGGGTCCACCTCGGCCGAAGTCAAGCCAGGCACTCCTGCTCTCTTGCCAGGTGGCGTCCCTAGATGGGTCCACCTCGGCCGAAGCTGTGCCTTCTCCATGGAGCATCGGGATGACCAAAGGCACCGGCCCCCAAGGACGCTGCTGAGGCCGGTGCACGCGATGCGGCGTGCCCAGTACTGCGCTCCCAGATCTGTAACAGTGCACGTAACCTCGTTTGCACCAGTTTAGGAGGGACACCCTGATCGAGGTATCAGATCCTGCGGCCGGTGACCTGGAACCTCCCGAGGGGGAGAGCCGCGATCAACGCCTCTAACCCAAGGGCGCCTGCACCTGGATCGAGGTCCCGCCTAGTTCTCCCTTTCATGATTGCATGGCGGACGAGACGACCTCGCCACTTAACTCGCAACCATAAGGGGAGGCGACCTTAGAAGAACGGCCAATGAGCACCGTTGACCTCCAAGGCCCCTAGAGGGGGAGAATCGAGGCATCGAAGTACCCGGCGATCTCAAAAGGGCACCAACGGGCATGAAAGAAGGTAAGCAATCAATAGGGCAACGCACGGAAGGAGAGAACAAGCGATTCAAAGACGGGCTCCGAAGGGACTCTCAGGAGCGAGTCTGGCGAGACCAGTCGCAAGAACTGGAGTGCTGGACCCCCTTTCGTTCTCTCTCATTCTCACTCATCTCCTCATCAAGGATTCCTCTAAGCACGGAAACCCAGCGGAGATCCATCTTAATGGATCTGTTCCACTTTGCCGCTCACTATATTGATCGTTGGAGTGCCCCCGCCGGAATCCCCAGCCCGGGTCTCTAACCTTATTTCGCAGGTCCGGGAATGCTAGGATTCCGAAGTAAAGGAGACCGAGGTCCAGCGCCAACTCGCAACTATAGGCCACAGTGGTGAGGTCGGCAACAACAGGACTCACTTGAATTAGTACACAAACAATATCTAGAGAATAACCTAGGAGCATACCCCAGGCCTCGAAATCTCCATGCTAGGCACCATAATGTAAGTCATTAAAGACTACAAAGGCATTCCCCTCGATACCAGTACAACCAGCAAAGATGTTATTCTAATAATATAGGAGGTACTATTGTTGGAGTTAAGATGATTATAGGCATGCTGAAAAATTTTAGGTTACAATAACCTAGAGCAAAAATGAAATTGAAAACTATTTTCCATCTAACATGCAGATCAAAAACACATATCATCTAAGGATTTTTTGATATGCTGAAAAATAAACCTTAGATTTGAAATCAAAAATTTTAAAGAAGAAAATCGAACACTCCTGATTCGCTTTCCTTCTTTGATGGATCAGATCCGATGGATGCCTGGAATTTTCTACCATAGCCACACATACATATGGCCTAATCGAAGTGCCAAGACTACCAAAGTGCTAGCACTTTGCAAGCCTCGCTTTAGAAGTTGGATCTAAACTTCTTCAACTAGAAGAAGAAGCCCTGCACGAACTCTAATCATGCAGATTCAAGAAGGGGGTAGGACACCAAGAGAAAAAGAAACCACTTCTCTTCCTCTCTCTAATCACTCTCTCTAGGCTCACTTTGGATGTGTTGAAGCAAAGAGGGATGGTGGAAGGTAGGCTTGCGGCAAGAAAAATAAGATGAAACCTGTTAGTGCCAAAATTCATCAAGCACCGGAGGTGCTGGAACTAGTGCTAGAGTGGACGGTGCAAGCTGACCTCTAAGAAGTGGTACCTGCAATATAGCTCTACCAAGGTTGGTCCCGATAAAGGCACTCCGATGCTCAAGTCAGTCTCAGCCCAATAGTGTGGGAAACACAAGCAAGAGAGCATGCGTACCTTGAAGACTTGCTTGAAGCCCCTTTTATATGCTGAGATTCAAGGATAATTTTGGCATGACCAAAATCCTATCAGATCTGATGAAAGATGACAGAACCTTTCACGTGTCACCCGGGGCTTTCTTGTCTGCAAGGATGTTCTATCTTTTTAAATGTTTCCTTGTTGTTAGCTCAGCATGTGGCATGCTTTATTAAATGGTAGCCTAGATTACGAAAAGTCTAAGCACGCATCCCTCATTTGTCTATATCTTGCAATAATTTGAGAATTTTTGGATGTGATGGAGAACTACGTGGTGGAAGCTTTGATGGGGAATGCAAAGTGCTACACCTGGGGGCTTGAGATAGGTGCACCGTCAAGGTCCTGCTTATCGGAGTTCTTACAGGATGCCTAAGGCCTGGCTGGGCCTAAGGGCTTCTGACTGAGCATCTTGCGAACGGTCAGTGGGAATCGTTGATGCCTTCGAACATAGAAGTTGGCCTTTGCCGGTACTCGCTCGAGAGCTTCTCGCTGAGCGCTCCCAAAGCGGTCGGCAAGGCTCGCTGATGCCTTCGGACATAGGAGTTGGCCTTTGCCAGTACTTGCCCGAGGACTTCTAGCCAAGCATTCCCCAAGCAATCGACACGGCTCGCTAATACCTTTGGACATAGGAGTTGGCTTTTGTCGGTACTCGCCGGAGGGCTCTCCAAGCGATCGTCAGGGCTCGCAAATGCCTTCGAACATAGGAGCTGACATCTACTAGTATTCACATGAGGGCTTCTAGCCGAGTCCTACCCAAACGGTCAACAGGGCTCGCTAATATCTTTAGGCATAGGAGTTGGCCTCTATCGATATCCGCTTAAAAGCTTCTAGCCAACTGCTCCCCAAGCAGTCAACAAGACTCACTGATACCTTTGGACATAAGAGTTGACCTCTACCGGTATTTATTCGAGAGCTTTTAACCGAGTGCTCGTTGATGCATTTGGGCATAGGAGTTGGCCTCTACCGATATCTGTTTAAGGGCTTCTGGCTGAGTGCTCCCCAAGTACTCGCTAATGCCTTTGGGTATAAGAGTTAACCTCTGCCGATATTCGTCCGAGAGCTTCTAGCCGAGTGCTTCCCAAGCGATCGACAGGGCATTGTCCGAGCAATCGATCCTGCATTTGCAACTGTCTGTTTCTCGTAATGGCTAGGCTTAGTTCATGATCAGCAGTTCATGCCGACAATCATGCTAACTAGTCGATGGATCATTTCTATTATTATGGATCCCATGTCCCTAGCACAATCATTTTTTTTATTATAGATATCCCCTACTTTTTGATCCAAACTTTGATCGGATCATAAAAATACCTAGAAAAAAAGGAGGGCTAGGGGCACAAAACTTCTTATTTGAAAGTATACGATCTTCGAGATGGATCCGAACGGACATGACAATGATGCACTCCAGCTCGTATCTTTCAATGATGCTTCGTGGAGAGTGGCATTTATTTCAAGTGATAAAACATCTACGACTAGCCAGTTCCCGTGCACCACGTGGTGGTCGCTAAAAGGCTCTGGATGGCTCAGGAGGTGCACTTCTCCATTTGAAAGGGTAGAAATGATTGTCTTTGCATCTTTTCTTTTGTTTCTGCATCAAACAGTTCCAACTTCCCTTTAGGGCTCTACTTGTAGTTCTTTTCGTAATCATTTATCCTCCATTTTTTCCTGTGGCTCCTCTTCCCTGGGAGTCTCTTTCAGAAAATCAATCATCCTCAACCTCTCATTTCTTCCCATTCCCTCTCATTTCTTCCCATTCCCAAGTTAGCCCCCTCTTTTCCTTCCATACCCTCTTCCTTCTAGCTTTCTTTTCTTGAGTGTCTGGTCCATGGTAGGTCCTAGAAAAAAGAAGCAATCAAAAAAAGGCACTAGAGGGAACGAAGGACCCTATCATCCCATGTCAAGAACGTGCTAGGCCGACATCCATAGGTCCAAAGGGGTATCAGTCCATGATGGATCAGAAGGATTTGTCACTTGTCCGTATTAGGTACCGCATCCCGAAAGATTATGAGATAGAGTTGTCAAGGCCTGATTCGCGGATAGACAACCCTCCTCCGGATAGACTTGGTGTCTACGAGGAAGCATTCGAGACAAGACTCGGATTCCCCCTCCCTCCGTTTGTTCTTGAACTTCTTAAGTCATATGAGATACCCTTATGCGTTCTAACCCTAAATTCTACTAGGTTCATAATAAGATTTTTAGGTATATGCTTCTTAGATGAGATCCAGCCTTCCTTGCCCTTGTTCCGTTACTTTTTCACTGTCCAAAGGCATCCTTACGCAAAGGTATGGTGGTACCTCATGGCTCAAAAAAGGATCGAACCCTTGAATTCAGGCATTCCTTCCGCCATCAAAGGATGGAAGGAGCATTTCTACCTATCCTCTCCCTCGATGGGCGATTAAGGTCTACCAAATTAGGGTTAGCCAGCCACTCTCTTACTGAAGGCTCTGAAACTGAGTGCCGAGGAGAAGGCACATTTTGGAATTCTCGATAAATTTGTGATCCCCAACTTAGAGTGGCTCTTGTTCGAAGAGAGACTTAGCCAACCTCCCCGAGGGTGAGTTCGAAATTTTCCTACTCTTCTTTAATCTAGTCTACTTTCTTCTAATTTCTGACCGATCGACTGGTTATACCTGAGGCCAGAAAACTCTGAGGCTATGAAGCAAAGGTTAGCCCAAAAAAGGAAGAGCCTGGCTTCTTCCACGAGCTACAAAAAGGTTAGGCTCTTTAAACTTGAGCCCAAGCCAGCGAAGGCTCCAATTAGGTATGACCATCCTAGAACGGTTGGAACTTTCTCAGGGTCTACTGCTGATGCTACCCCGAAGCCGATCATTCAACCCACATCAACAGCTAGCCTGTCACCTTCATCTGCACTGGCTGCAGGGACTTCTGAAGCTTCCACCAATCGTGAGATTGAAAAAGCTTCAAAGCAGGCAAATCCTCGAGTATGGGAGACTTGTCAAGAAGTCTTTAAGAAAAGCCTTTTTGTAAAGAATATGGAAGAGCTTCGAGTGATGAACTCGACAACCTAGAGAAGAGAACGATTTTGTCTATGCAAGAGGTATTTCACACTTGGTTTCTATCATTTTATTTTCAATCTAGTTGTTCCTAAACCCACTTACTTTGCAGTTGGCACATCGCGCAGTCGACCTACTGAATCGGGCCTTCGTTAGTGGGGACGACATTAAGAAACTTAGAGGCGATGTCGCGAAGGCTCACTAGAGGGTGGAAGCATCAGAAGCAGCGTTCAAGTGCTCGAAGGAGGCGCTTTCTAAAATGAAGGCCGATCTGGCGAAAATTAAGGCCGACTAGGCCTCAAAGAATGGAGTCCGAGGTGGCAAAGACCAAGAGGAAGGCAACAGAAGTCATGGAGAAATATAAGACTTATGAGAACTTTGCAGCGAAGAAGGCTCAAGCAATGGCTGACTTCCAAAAATCAGAGTTTTATGCTCTTTGCCGGGATTTTGGCCAGGAGTCTTCTGAGGAAGGCTTCAATAAGGGAACTTAAGTGTCGGGCAGCTAACCTAAATCACTTCCTAGGAATAAAGCTTAACTTCTTAGATGCGGAGGAAGAGCCCGAAGGCAAATTCACCGACACCCCTATCGAAGCCCCTCCTGAGCCCACCATCACCGAACCTATGAATATTTATGAAGGCGATCCGGCCACTACCAAGCCTACCCCAGCTGATCCTGCTTCTACTACCGAGCCTACTTCTGTCAATCTTTCTATCAAAGATGAGCCCTCTGCTGCTACCATTAATCCCAATAAGAAGGTTGAGAACTAAAACTTTGTAATTTTTGCTTTTCTTTAAGCTTGTTCTCCTTCGAACTTTCTAGTTATCTTTCCTTGACATGTAAAAGATCTTTTTTGAATGCAATAAAATGATATTTTCTACTCTACACCTTTGCATAGTGTATTCATCAATTGTAACTACTTCTAGGATGTCATACTATCATCGGTACCCGTGCCCGCCAAATGCATTCGTAAGGCTATCGACATCAGAGCCTACATTTCGGAATAGGAAGCCAAGGCTAAGGCCGCGGATAGGAAGGCCACCGATCAAAAAAAAATTGCTAAAGGTGCAAGAAGTGCTAAAATGGACATACAAGGAAATTGATCACTGCTACTCTAAATGTGCCTGACATATCCTCGAAAAAATTGCGCTTAAATAGTTCAAGAAATTGTCTAAGAAGTTTCTCAAGTAACTTGGGATGCAGCTGTTCAAGCAACTCGTCTACAGAGCCAGCTTCAGTTGGCCCAAGTAGAGGTCTCAGGCTTGGAGACAATTTTCTCCTCCAAAAGAATGAGATAAAAGTTAGTCACTCGAACGTCGAAGCTCCAAAATGAATTGTGCCTAGCTCAGAAGAGGATAACCAGCCTTGAACGATCGACCAAGGGCAAGGGCTTGGAAACCAGTTCAAAAGTCGAGGAGATTTTGTTGGCCATCGTTCCTTTATCAATCCTACCACCTCTAGCTAGCCCGCCCCTTTCACCAAGTAAAGGGTCATAAGTAGTTGGCTCTGCGGGTGGATTAAGGCAACCTGCGATGGTGAGTCCTCGATTGAGTGGGCCATCGTACTCAAGGAGACATCGCTCGATCGGCACAAGTGCATCAGCCAATCCCGAGACAAGGTTAGACAGCGGTTGGGCAGTACCCACCGATCCAGCGGACAGTCCTAGTCAAGGGAGCGTCGCCACTTAGAAAGCCAAATATCGTTAGAAGCTTGGAGAGAGGGCCTCGAGGAAAGGTTATGCGGCGTATTTAATATCGCCTTTCACTTTGGATACTGCAACTGTAAAAAACTTGGTGCAAATTCTCCATTCATACCTAGATCTTTCTCGACTGCCCCCTTTCAGAGCAGATCCAGGTACATTTTATATACAAACTCTTAGGGAAAAGCAGTACCAATTTTTCGAATTTGTAATCCCCGTCAACCCCGTGGATGGCCATCCACTAAGGTCATGCTTTCAAGAACTGGAGGGGACCAACTACCAGGTGAGACATTTGCTGAAGTAGAGCTCGCAAAGCTAAAAGATGGAGGTCATTCCACTGGAATGAAGTCAGAGTGATCCCGACGATCAACTACCATTTAGAACGAGCGCCATAGATTTCTGGGCTAAAAAAGGCTAGCCTATTATAAGCATTTGTTTTGCTTCCTTTCGATCTTTGTAACTGTCCTTCTATAGCCCTCGAACATCCCTATTGAAAAATAATGAAATTTGTTTTTATCCATTTGCATTTTCTACTAAAATTTGAATGGCCGAATAACCTTTTTTTTCCTTTTGGGCCAATCAAGGGTCCTCAACATTTTGCATGACCAAAAATTCTTGGATGTTGATTCTTGATAGCCATAAGCGCTAAGCTCTTTCAAATTCTGACCAACCATACGTTGATCGCTCAGAGCTAATTGGGCGCCGATTGCCTAGGCTCTGCCTGAGCGCAAATCAAGCACTTGGAGCTGAGGGCATTTATTTACCTTTGAACTGTGACCGTGCACGGATCAATCATTTGGAGCCATGGATGCCAAATGCCTTGACCTATGCCCGAGCATAATCGGGCACTTAAAGCTCAGGACATTTATTTGCCTTCGAACTTGGACCAAGCACAGATCGATCCTTTGAAGCCATGGCCACTGATCGCCATGAGCTTTGCCCGAGCACAAATCGAGTATTTGGAGCTAAAGGCATTTATTTGCCTTTGGGCTCTAGCAGAACACAGAACAAGTGTTTGGAGCCATGGGCACTGATCGCCTTAAGCTCTGCCCGAGCACAAACCAGCAGTTGAAACTGAGGGCATTTATTTGCCTTTAGGCTCTGGCCGAGTGCGGATCGATCGTTTGAAGCCATAGGTGCTGATCGTCTTGAGCTCTGCCCAAGCACGAATCGGGCACTTGGAGCTAAGGGTATTTATTTACCTTTGGACTCTGGACAAGCGCAGATTGATCGTTTGGAGCCATAAGCCCTGATCGTCTTAAGCTCTACCCAAGCACGAATCAGATACTTGGAACTGGGGACATTTATTTGCCTCTGGACTCTAATCAAGCACAGGTCGATTGTTTAAAGCAATGAGTGCTAATCGCCTAGAGCTCTACCCGAGCACGAATCGGGCACTTGGAGCTGAGAGTATTCATTTGCCTTTGAACTATAACCGATCATGGATCGATCATGTGTAGCCACGGACGCTGATCGCCTTAAACACTATCCGAGCATAAATCAAGCACTTGAAGCTGAGGGCATTTATTTTCTTTGGGCCGTGATCGAGCACGGATCGATTATTTAGAGCCATGGGTGCTGATCACCTTGAGCTTTGCCAAGCACGAGTTGGATCCTTGGAGTTGGGGGCATTTATTTGCCTTTGGCCTCTGGCCAAGCGTAGATCGATCGTTTGAAGCCATGGGCGCTGATCACCTTAAGCTCTGCCCGAGCACGAATCAAGCACTTGGAGCTAAGGATATTTATTTGCCTTTAGGCTCTAACTGAGCATGGACCAGTCGTTTGGAGCCATGGGCGTTGATCGCCCCATTGATGCTTTGATTTCTCTAGCTCTCAAGAATGCCCCACCATTAAGGAGTGCCACTTAGCATGGTATGTGGTTTCCAAGAAACTTTGACCAGATACATTTCAAGCAAGACAGATCTTCCAAATACTATTTACAAGAAAATGAGGATGGACGGAGTCCATCAACATCCCTAACATTCCTTCCCAATGATATCCACTTCCGGAGAGGATGACGTCACTGGACTCTGATAGACCATGTAAGCGATGAGCTCCCCATCGAACTTATTATGAATGGATGGATAGGGATGTCAGATTCCAGTAACTCCTTTCTCACTATCATGCCATTGAAAATAACCAAGGGACCGCTGCACAGCCTCCGGTGAAGGTGCTTGGATCGCAAGGTTTCCTTTTCTAAAGAACAATTCTCGAGAAAAAGGTTCCACGGAGGTTCGACACCATTGCTTAACCACCACCATTATAGTCGATTGGCAAACTTAATCGTCGATGCTCTATATGCATCACTACAGCTATAGTCGGTCAGCGAACTTAATGCAAGCAGGAGGGCTCAGACTACTTGCCGCATCATCCAAACCTTCCTCATGGGGCTCCTCTGCTTCATGGAGAGGCAAATCGGAATCCTATGTTTGGAAGGCCATTGGAATTTCCAACCGAGGGTATATCCAATGGATGTTTTTATTTTGATCAAGAACCTTCTTCTAGTGTCGCAGTCCCTAAAGGAGTTCCTCCGATTGATAGACTTTTAGGGCCTCGATGTAAGATCTTAATCTAACGGGTGCCCGAGGCTTTCAACAGATGGTCCCATAGATGAACCATCAGGAGTCCGTTCAGCTTGGGGAATCTCACTCAAGAACCCTCATCAAAAACTTTACTTGTTACCATTAAAGCACTTGAATAATAATAATAAAAAATATTATTGATGGTAAGTCCATAGGTTGGAGGAGTTCCACGATCGAAGTACAGGAATTCCACCTAGCTACTCCAGTTGATAGGTTCCAAGCCTGACAAATCTCCTCCACCCGATAGGGGCCCTCGCAGTTTGGCGAAAGTTTACCTCTCTAATCGGGTTGGAAGACCTCTACCCAGCATAATAGCAAGTCGCCCATCTTAAAAGTTTTGCCTCGAACTTTGGCATTGAAGTAACAGACAACCTTGTATTGGTACGCTACCATCCTGATGCATGCTTTTTTTCCTAAGCTTGTCGATCAAGTCTAGATCTACGAGTTGCCTTTCTGAATTAGTTTGCTCGTCGTAATTTGCGACCCGTGCCGAGGGTATTACAACTTCAACAGATATCATTCGGTCCCAAAAACTAAGCTGAAGGGTGTTTCCTCGTTGGAACCTTTGGTATTGTTCGATATGCCTAAAGCACATGCTGAAGTTCATCGAT
Source organism: Areca catechu (assembly GCA_021397845.1). Taxonomy (NCBI): domain Eukaryota; kingdom Viridiplantae; phylum Streptophyta; class Magnoliopsida; order Arecales; family Arecaceae; genus Areca; species Areca catechu. Next base: position 69,682,140 of record CM038053.1, read on the forward strand.
CCATGAACCTTTAGCTTTGCCAATCATTCTTTTAATTCCTTGAAGGATAGCTCGATTGGTAACTTTAGCTTTCCTATTGGCTTAGGGATGAGCTACCGAGATTAGGTGTGCGAGATCCCTTAGTCTTCATAAAATCCATCAAATTGGGCTTCAACAAACTGTTGCTTGTTATTAGTGATCAATACCCAGGAAACTCCAAAGCAACATATGATGGCCTTCCATATAAAATTTATTACTTTAAATTTAGTGATACAGGCCAGTGGCTTTAGCCTCCACCCCATCTTGTGAAATAGTCAACAACAACCAGTAAGAAATTGCGTTGACCCGAAGCCGGTGGAAATGGGCCAAGAATATCCATTTCTTATTGTGCAAAAGACCACAGGACACATATGGGGGTGATCAATATGGCCAGGAGATGCTGAATACTTAAATTTCTTTTACAAGCATCACTTCATAACAAAGTTCTCAGCATCTTGCTACATAATTGGCCAGTAAAAACCTTGTCAGAGTAGTTTGTATGCTAGCACATTTTTTTCCATATATCTCCATAGATCCCTGCTGAACCTCCCTTAGTGCATAATTCGCCTCAGATGGCCGCAGGCATCTGAGAAGAGATAGAGAGAATGATAGTTATAGAGCTTCCCCTCACGCAACAAATATTTGAAAGATTTATACTTGATCTTATGGGCTTCCTTCTGATCCGCAAGGAGATGACCATTCTCAAGGAAGTCGATCAGTGGATCGATCCAGCATGGCTCGTCGTCGAGCTGCATAACTTCAGACAATTCCTCATCGATTGGCATTTCAATTTATTGAAAGTAAATTCCCCAAGGAAATGCCATTGGTATAGTGGTTACTACTTTAGCCAATAAATCCACCAGGGAGATGTCTTCCCTTGGAATTTGTTGGATTTCTAAGCTATGGAAGTTGCTAGTTAGTTTCCTAGTCCTCTGGAGATATTTGATCATATTTTCTTCCCGAGCCTCAAAGTTGCCCTTGACATGGCCTACGACCAATTGGAAGTCACTGTAGACTTTCAAGTCTTGTACTCCCAATTCCTTGGCGACTTCGAGCCTCGTAATCAGGACTTCATACTCAGCTTCATTATTAGTTGCTGGAAATTTGAGACGTAAGCATGCTCGACGATGATATATTCGGGGATGATGATGACCACCCCAGCTCTTGATCCTTCAGGGTTGGAGGATCCATCCACATATATCTCCCATGTATTAATTAGGTTTGGAGAGAGGTCCAGCATCATCAATTGTTCCATGGTTCTGTTGTTTCTATCTCGATCAGCTAATCGGGAATGGTATATTCAACAAAAAAATCGGCCAATATCAAAGCCTTAATTGAAGGTCGGGACTAGAATTTGATATCAAATTCTAAAAGTTTAATTTTCCACTTGGCGATACACCCAGATGTATCAGGCCGATAAATAATACTCTTTATAGATTGATCGATCAACAAAACGATGGTATGAGCTTGAAAATATAGGCAAAGCATCCAAGCGGTGATGAGGCAGGCATAGACCAACTTCTCCTATTTCGAATATTGGATCCCCGCATCTCTCAAAATTCAATTGACATAGTAGATGAGCTTTTAAATTCTATCCTTCTGGATCAATACTGCACTCATTGCCGAAGGGGAAGCCGCTAAGTATAGGAATAGCTCCTCTCCTAGAGGAGGCTTCCCCAATAATGATGAGAAGCTGAGATAATTCTTGAGATCATCGAAACCCTTCTAACATTCCTCCATCCACCAAAAATTTGTTGGTGGCTTAACAGTTTGAAAGAATGGGAAACATCATTCGACAGACTTGGAGATAAATCGATTGAGGGCTGCAATCATCCCGATGAGGTGCTAGACATCTTTGACTGTCCTTGGAGGGCTCATATCATAGATGGCCTTGATCTTCTCCAAATTAGCTTCCACCACTAAGTTGGAGACCATAAAATCCAAGAATTTATTTGAGACCACTCCAAAGGCACATTTGGTGGGGTTCAATTTCATTTGGTACTTCCGGAGAGTGGCGAAAGTTTCTTTAAGATCATCAATGTGAGTTCTGGCAACTTTGCTCTTAACGATCATGTCATTCACATATACTTTCATATTCCATCCAATTTGCTCTTTAAAAATCTTGTTCACCAGGCATTGATAGGTAGCACCTGCATTCTTCAAATTGAACGATGACCCCATAACAAAAAAGGCCCCAATCAATAATAAAAGCAAGTTTGCCTTCATCTTCTAGGACCATCCGGATTTGATTGTATCCAGAAAAGGTATCCATGAAGCTAAGAAAATCATAGTCCGAGGTCGCGTTGACCATATAATAAATCCTTAGTAATGGATAACCATCTTTTGGACATACTCGATTGAGATCGATGAAGTTTATACAGATCCCCCACTTATCATTTACCTTCTTCACCATGATAGGATTAGCGATCCATTCGAGGTAAGCAGCCTTTCTAATATAAAGCCGGTGCTGAGCAACTTATCAACCTCCTCGGCTATGACTTTCCGACGTTTAGGTGCAAAACTCCATTTCTTCTACTTGATAGGCCAAAATTTTGGGTCCACCTTCAACCGGTGCACATTACCGAGGGATCGATACTCGGCATATCTACCAGCATCCAGGCAAAGACATCAGCATTTTCCTGCAAAAACAAAGTTAACTGAACTTTGATTACCTGATCCAGGTTGGACCTGATTTTGACCGTATGTTTAGGATCTCCATCTACCAAAGGTATAGAGATGAGGTCCTCTACCGACTCTCCTCTCTACTCAGTCAAATCATTGCAAGGGGCATCCAGACCTTCGATTAGATAAGCTTCGGGCATTTCGGCTCCATGGAGCGCTACATGAAAGCAGCGGCATGCCAGATTTTGTTCTCGGATTTCTTCGATCCCATATGTTGTTAAAAATTTCATCTTCAAACAATAGATGAAGACAACTTGGAAGACATTAAAACCCGGTCATCCAAGAGATGACATTATAGGACGATGCTTGAACGACCAAGAAATTTATCTAAGCGACAAATCGCGGAGGATAGTATGCCATTCTTACAATCAGGGTGATCATCCCTTCTACTTGAATTGGATCTCCGATGAACCCCACTAGAGGGGAATCCATCTAGGTTAGCCATTCAGGTGATATCCCCATCTTCAAGACAACATCATAATACAAAACATCTGCTGAACTCCTATTATCAACAAGGATACGGCGTACATCGTAGTTTTCTACGTTCAGTCTTTCAACGACCGCATCATTGTGTGGGAACTGGACACCATTAGTCTTCTTCAAAAAAATAATTGGTGTAGCCCGTTTTTGATTGGTCGCTGAGAGTGACGGTACCGCCCAGTGATCATATTCACTGGTGCTGACAGGGTCAGTCGCCTCTTTCCGGAGGCCGAGGAGATTGTGGTACTTCTGCTAGTCGAGATGGATCTGACTAGTCACCCTGCTCCCTCCTATGCCGGATGAAGCGGTCGAGGTGCCCTTATCTAATCAACTCCTCTATTTCATCTCGGAGCTGAATACATTCTTCGATATCATAACAATGATCTCGATGATACAAAATTTATTCAAATTTTTTCTACTCGGCGAGGTCCGCAACTTTCGAGGCTCAGGGATCTACCTTCTAACTTCCATCAGCACCTTCTCCCAGGTGCATTTAGTAAAGTATAAGTAAAAATTTTCTTGATGATGATGCTCGACGATCTCTACGAGGGCTCCGGGATCGGCGCTCCTTGAAAACCTTGTTCTTCTTTCATGGAGTCTTGGAATGCGGTCGGACCCGATCTTCCTCCCTCATGGAGCGCTTTCGATAGACCCGAGTCCTTTCACCACCCTCCATTATAGAACTAGCAGGAACATCCTCTTGCTAGAAAGCATCTTCCATCCGAGCATACTTTTCAGCTTGGACTAGCATATCTGCGAAGTCCTAGGGATAGATTTTAATCAATGACTTTTTAAGATTATTCTTCTGCAACCTACTCATGAGGGCTGACATGGTAATCATTGATCCAAGTTATGAACTTCTAGGATGGCTACATTAAAGTGATTGATGAAAGCTCGAATTGTTTTCCCCTTCCTATGCTTAAGGGTATAGAGATAATCCGACCGCTTTCATTACCTGCGACTACTGATAAAGTGGTCGATGAACGACTTGCTTAGCTATTCGAAGGAATGTACCGATATTGGCTTCAGACTTGTGTACCAATATCAAACTGCTCCCTTTAAGATAGATGGGAAGGCTTGGTAAAGAATTGGATCAGGAGTTCCATGGAGCATTACGGCTCGAAAGCTCGACAATGGTCATCATGATCGATAGTCCCATCGTAGCTTTCGAGCTGTGGGATCTTGAAGTGTCGAGATTGTGACGCTTGCATTATCCTATCATCAAAAGGGTCATGATTCCACTCATCGTTCAGCATTGAGGTAAGGCTCCGGATTGCTTTGATCCACTGATCTAGCTTTTTAAACCTCCATTCGATCTCGAGATTTCAAACAACTAGGGTCCTGATTGCTGCAAGAACCGATGACCCAAAGTACAGCCTTGTCCCAACAAGGAGCTTCGAGCATGTCGCTCCCTTGGAGCCGCATTCATGGGATGGCGGCGATGATGACAAGTGGCTTTCCAAGGGTTCCTTAAAGGAACTCGTGACACCATGACAGAGGTGCAACCTCGAGCACAAGGACGAAGTATTGCAACATATAGCATAGGAGCAAGTTGTATTACAGGCCAAGAGGCCACAAGTGGTGCAGTTGGCTAAAGTGGGGTCTGTCACATCCCCAACACTTGGCCTAGGCGGGGCCGGGTGTGCAGGCTAGGCAGGGTGGTGCCGAGCCATGGCTGGGCATGCTGGAGCATGTCCAGGATGCGTGCACGAGGTTGCGCGCGAGCGCGCACGATGGAGAGGCGCGCAGGTGCAGTGGTTTGGCCGGACAATGCCAAGCCATGAGGGGATGTGCGGGTGCATGTCCCTAGGCGCTGGGATGTGTGTCCCCAGTGCAGCAGAGGCCGGACTCGGGTGTGCGCGGGACAGGCGCACAAGTGCAGCGAAGGCCGGATTCGGGCGTGCACGGGACAGGCGCACGCAAGGCAGTGAAGTCCGAGATCCGGGCGCGCGCAGCACAGCGAAGGACCGAGCCGGGTGTGCGCGGGGCGAGCGCGCACAGTGCAGCAGAGCGCTGCAAGGGCCGAGCGAGTGCACGCGGGACGAGCACGTGGCACAGCGGCCAGACCAGACGCGGAGTACGCGCGCGATGAGGTCAAGTGCGGCCGAGCCGGGCGGGGGTGCGCACGGTGCCAAGGGACGAAGCGACCGAGCCGGGCAGGCGCGCAAGTGTGCGCGCGCTGCTGGGCATGATGCAGCCAGACCAGATGGGCGCCAGGACCGGACTCGAGTCATTTGGTCGTTGGACTCGAGTCCCAAGGCAGTTGGGCCCTGGGCGGTTGGACGCGAGTCCTGGACGTGTGGGATTCGGGCATGCACGGAGCATGGGCGCAGCGCGCGGGACGCGGGTGCATGCGAGGCACAGATGCGCCGGACTCGGATCCCTGGGCTGCCAACCGACGGGGCAGTTGCCAGATGATCGTGGATGCGGGCGTGCGCAGGATGCGAGTCCTGGACGTGGGGGATTCGGGCATGCGCGGAGCATGGGCGCAGCGCGCGGGACGCGGGTGCACGTAGGGCACAGATGCGCCGGACTCGGATCCCTGGCCGCCAACCGCTGGGCGGTTGCCAGATGGTTGTGGACGCGGGTGCATGCAGGCCAGGACGTGCGCAGACGCAGGCCAGGACGTGCGCAGACGCAGGTCAGGACGAGCGCGGGCGCGGGCGGGCGCAGGCCAGGGCGCGCGCAGGCAGGAGCCAGGATGCGAGCGGACGCAGGCGCGCGCAGGTGCGCGCAGACGCGGGTCAAGACGTGCTCGGACGCGGGCGCGGGGCGGGCAGGCTAGGACGCGTGCAGGCACAACCCGGGACGTGCGTTGGCATGGGCACGGGCACAAGTGTGCTCGAGATACGGGCGCAGGTGTGCGGGACTCGAGCATACACGAGTCACGGAGATGCAGGACGCGGATCCTTGGCTGCAAACCGACTGGGCAGTTACCAGACGATTGTGGATGCGGAGCATGGGCGCGCAGGACGCGGGCATGCACGAGACATAGGCGCAAATGCACGGGACGCGGATGTGCTCAGGACATGACACAGATGCGTGGGACTCGAGTATATGCAAGTCACAGGGACGCAGGACGTGGATCCAGAAGCAGGGATGGAGGACCCTGCTGGGCAGAGGGAGAAGGAGATCTTCTGCTGCTGGGCAGCAGGGAGAGGCCATGAATGGGCTGTTCTAGCAAAAGAGGTTTGTGGAAAACCTGAGTGACTTGTTGGGGGTTCTACTAGGGGGCAGAACATAGAGCCTTGTATCCAGGTTGAGAGGTGAATGCAATCTGGTTGGGGGTTTTTCCCTGTAAGATCCGAGTCTTTCCCTTGGGTTGGTTGTGTGCTGGGATTTGGGGACAGCAAAGAGATTCTGTGAAGGGACTCGAGACAACCAGCGCCGGGACTCGGGATATCAGGTAGCTGACTGCAGCAAGCTCCAGCAAAGCTGCAAGCACCTGGGAGAAGGCTGACTAAGGGATCCTTAGTGCCGCACGCCGAAAAATCAGTGCCAAAGATAAACGGCGTGACAGGTCTATGATAGAGGCATCAAGGTGGCATTGATAGCCCGAATGGTTGCCACCAAGCTCTGAACCTGGATGAAGAGCATGTTAAATTGCTCCATACTAATGACCATCGTTTGTGAGGACAGCAAGGCTCCTGCAAATGCATACTACAGTTGATCATCCACTCGACTTTCTACCACTCTCCACCTGCTGGGAGGCAGCAGTGGTAGTGCGGTGGGAAGCAACCTTCTTGGATGGCATGGCTATTCTGCTTTTGAATTGTGCTTTTTACGAATATGTAGCCCTTCCTCTAATTTGTTGATGCCAAAATTTATCAAGCATCAAAGGTATTGGAGCTGGTGCTGGAATGGATGGTACAGACCAACCTCCAAGTAGCAGTACCTACAAAAAAGCTCCACTAAATATGGCCCCAACGAAGGCACTTTGACGCTCAAATCAATTTCAGCCCAATAGTGTGGAAAGCACAAGCGGAAGAGCATGCATACCTTGGGAACTCACTTGGAATCCTTTTATAGGATGAGATGCAGAGACAATTTCGGCATGACCAAGACACCATCAGATCTGGTCAAAGGTGGCAAAACCTCCAACGTGTCACTCAGGACTTTCTTGTCTGCAGGGGTGTCCTATCTCTTTAAATATTTCCTTGTCGCTAGCTCAGCATGGGGCACGCTTCACTAAATGGTGGCCCAAATTATGGAGTGTCCAAATACGCCTCCCTCATTTATTTAGATCTTGTAATAATCTAAAAACTTTTGGGACATAATGAGAAGCTAACCACGTGGCAGAAGCTGTGATGGGGAATGCCAGAGTGCTGCACCTTAGGGGCTTGAGATAAGTGCCCCATCAAGGTCCTGTTGATCAGAGTTCTTGCAAGATTCCCAAGGCCTGGCTAGGCCTAGAGACTTCTGATTAAGTACCTTACAAACAATTGGCGAAACTCGCTGGTGCCTTTGGACATAAGAATTGGCCTCTACCAATATTCACCCAAGGGCTTCTAATCAAGCACTTCCCAAACGGTCGACAGGACTTACCAATGCCTTCGAACATAAAAGTTGGCCTCTATCAATATTTGCCCAAGGGCTTCTGATCAAGCGCTCTCCAAGCGATCAACAAGACTCATTGATACCTTCGAATATAGGAGTTGACCTCTACCGCTACTCGTTCGAGGGTCTCTGGCTAAACGCTCTCCAAACAATCGACAAGGCTCGCTGATGCCTTCGGACATAAAAGTTAGCCTCTACTGATATTTGCTCGAGGGCTTCTGATCGATCGCTCTCCAAGTGATCAGCAAAGCTTGCTGATATCTTTGGACATAAGAATTGACCTCTACCGGCATCCGCTTGAGGGCTTCTAGCCGAACGCTTTCCAAGCAATCGACAGGACTTGCTAATGCCTTTGGATATAGAAATTAGCCTCTACCGGTATTCATCCAAAGGATTCTGGCATAATGCTCCCCAAGTGATCGACAGGACATTGTCAAAGCGATCGATCATGCATTTGCAGCTGTCCTGTTTTTCTCATGACGACTCGACCTAATATACAATCGACAGTTCATGCCGGCGATCGTGTTGACTGGCCTATGGATCATTTTTATTGTAACTGGCCTATGGATCATTTTTATTGTTGTAGACCCCATATCCTGGTCCGAACATATATTTTTTACCAACAAAACCTTATGTGTGCAAACCCTCTCTTTTATTTTGTCACACAACACCATTCCAAGAGTCCCACGCCAAAACCATCCAATAAAATCAATCCTAACTGATTTCTAATCAAATTAAAATATCGGATAGGATAGATTTTATTAGAGTCCCAGGGAGAATGTGGAGGTGCCAGCTTGCACCTCCTCACCTTTTCTTGTGCACGAAGAGAAGGGGCAACAATTTTAGCGCCCCTCTCCTCTTAGTCAACCAAAATAGAAAGAGAAATCAAATCCTCTTAGATTTAAGCTTCATATCCTTATTAGATCAAATCCAATTCGAACTCAATTTGAATCAAATTCAAAAAGATTGTCAATCCTAATCTAATTAAGATTTGAATCCAAGTCATACTTAGATTATAAACTCAATTAGCCTCAAATTAAATCAAGCCTAATTAAATTAAATCTAATGTAAATTAGTTAAAACTTGATACATAATTTAATTAAACCCAATTGCACTGCAATAGTTGCAATTAAATTTCTTTGCTAATAATTAGCGGTTACTAAATATATAATACTTATATAAATAGTAATTTCTAAATTTAAATCATCAATCTAATTGATAATTTGATTATGATTCAAGGTATTATTCAAGTTAAGCTTTTTTTATGTATGATCTGACAAATTCTATTCTATCTAATAGCGAGATATACCATAATCTCCATCGTACTATTATCAAAACTTCTTTCGATGGACCAGAACAATTCCAACTCATCCAATAAGGATCATTGATTTAAAAATAATTCTAATAAATTCTTACAATACACTAACGATACCTAGCAGTATATAATAACAACCCAGTAGAACAAAAAAATGAACCCCTATAGACAGCACTGTATTTTCTTCTGCTTTATTCAAAAATTATGCCCAAACTATGGATATTTTCCCTTTCAAAAAGAAAAATCTTAATTTTAACCGTTTTGAAAGACAAAAAGAAAAGAAAATTAAAAAATCATAATATAACGCATTACACTTCGCACGAGAAAAAATGTGAAAACTGAAGTATGTACAAAAGAAACGCACAAAACCATATCATACGGAGAGATCAAAAAAAAAAAAAATTGCCGGGGGGGGGGAGAGATGGGGGCGCGGCGGAGAGAGATTTCAAAGATTATCATCCGTCACAAAACCACAAATTCTTAAAAGCATCAGATATACCAATTTCTTGAAATAGCTTAATCTAAAGAAGCTAATGAGCAAAATAGAAAAAAAGCCAAGATCACCAACCTCCCTCAGGTCACCTTTCCGAGCACCGATGTGAAGCAGGGTCCACCCCCTATCGTCCCTCTCCCTCGACCTCTGCTTGAAGGATCGCCTACTCAACAAGTGGTGGCGAGGTTGTGCCACCTCTTCTTGCAGCATGATTTCCCAAGTTGCGACCACGCGCACAAATAATCAAGAGCGAGCCGATTTCCCCCAAAGAAAAGCCTTGAATCGAAGCTTTATTTTTTGTTTTTCCCAAAGGAAGAGACGGGATGTGAGATGATTCCTTGAAAGACACCCAATTGAAGGAAAAAACTGAATTTTTCCCGGAGAAAGGAGAACCTAGATCTTGTGGCAAGAATTGAAACTGGAGCACAAAAGATCGATCGAAACAGGTCCAAGATCAAGGGTTTACATAGTTCGAAAAGAGGCTCCCAGCCAGAAGGTTAGCGGGAAACCGAGTAGTTGCCCATGCCGAACGGTGCGAAAGGATTCAACCCAGGGCCGAAGACACGGTGATTCTGAAGAACCGAAGAGATCGAATCCACGATCGAACAAGAAGACACAAGGAAGGAAAATAGAAACATAATCATGGAAGAGAAATAAACCCGGGATCGACGAGGTGGAGAAGATTTCGAGCAGGAGATGGAATTGTGAGCGAATCCGGGAGAGCAAGCTCAAACAAAGGGATTATCCGGCGGGATTTCAAGGGTTTTGGACATGGATCCAAATTTGGAGAGAAAACCCTAGGTCGCAAGAAAGCCACCCTCTCCCTCTCTCTCTGGCCTTCGGGAACGGTACGTCTGGTTCGTGCAGCCGGCGAAGGTTTAATACAGCGTTCGCGAAAGTGAATCGGTGTTTTTTCGGACCGGCGGTTCGTTAGACCGTGCGACAAAGGCTACCGATTAAGCCGACCAAAAGTTGGCACGCATGCGAGGACATGCAGTAGGGCTGAAAATGAATGGGATCAGAATGGATTACATCTTCATTCAAGCCCGTTCTAAAAAAAAATTTAAAAAAAAATTTAAATTTCGAACCGTACTTAGATCTGAAAGTTTTTTAAAATCTTAGGTCCAAGCCCGTCCAGAGCCCGGCCCAAACTAGGCCCGAGCCTAATCGAGCCGGTCCGAATGCAAGCCCCATGATAAAAAAAAAATCACCAATGATGACCCCCCGACTAGTCGAACTGCCGGAGGAGACAGATCGGAGCCGGAGAGGGAGATCCGCGATGTCGTGCCGAGGGCAATAGTGGTCGGATGGGGCACTGTCGTGCCGGGATCGGATGAGGCAGATCGGAGCCAGGAGGGGAGCCGCAAGGTCACACCAGGACCAGGAGAGGTGGATCAGAGCTGAGATGGGACTTTAGAGCACCGCCGTCTCCGTCGCTTATTCTCACCATGGACCTATGGACACCGAGAAGTTCGTCGGAACCCTAACCCTCTCCTCCTATTCCTTAGAGTCCAAGAAGATTTTCATGTCATGTCTGGTCGAGCTGCCGCATTCGCCTCCACGCACCGCAGCGCCACCCGGATCAGATCCTCAGTCGCTTCCATGGGGTATGGGTCCCGCAGCCTCCAGTCCACCCATCACCGCATCCTACCCGTCGCTCCTGCTCAGCAGCGTCCTCTTCCGGGCGGATGGTCTCCCTCGCCGTCTCGATGAGGGAGACCCTGTGGAAGTCCTTCCGCTCCTCGTCGAACCGGTACTTGAACGGCTTGTCGTCGGAGAGAAGCTCCAGGAGCACACGCTAAGGGCGTACATGTCGGACCACCTCGAGATGTTCCCGCCGGTGAATAGCTTCAGAGCCATATACCCCCTTGACCCCTCGATCTTCATCCGACGGCTGTCCGATCTTCATCCAGGGGAGGAGAGAGGTTGAGGCTGAGAGAGAGAACAGAGAGATTGAGAGAGGAAAACGAGAAAAAAAGGGTGGGTTCAGGCCAAACCGGGCCAAAGGGGTGCCCAAGCCTGGCCCGAAAATTGAATAGATGGCCCGAAGCCCAGCCCAATTGCTTAAAAATTAGCCCAATATTTGATTCAATTTCGGGCCGACCCGAAGCCCATCGGGCCGGCCCGGCCCAGTTCCACCCCTAACATGCAGTGACTAAAACAAATGGGCCGAGTTGGACCGCATCATAAGTGACCAGATCTAATCTATTTCTTTGATCAGATTCAATCCACTAAAACATTGGATCATATCGGATCAAGTTTATTATCAGAATTTTCAATCAAATGGATTATTCGAATTGGATCGATCCATAAATAACTCAATTCTAATCTAAAAAAATGGAATCTAGATACGATCCATATAAAATATAGACAAGCCCATCAGGCTGGCTCGGCCCAGTTCCACCCCTAACATGCAGTGACTAAAACAAATGGGCCGAGTTGGACCGCATCATAAGTGACCAGATCCAATCCAGTTTTTTGATGAGATTCAATCCACTAAAAATTTGGATCATATCGGATCAGGTTTATTATCAGGATTTTCAATCAAATGGATTATTCAAATTGGATCGAATCCATAAATAACTCAATTCTAATCTAAAAAAATTGAATCTAGATACGATCCGTATAAAATATAGACAAGCCTATCGGGCCGGCCCGGCCCAGTTCCACCCATAACATGCAGTGACTAAAACAAATGGGTCGAGTTGGACCGCATCATAAGTGACCAGATCTAATCCAGTTCTTTGATCAAATTCAATCCACTAAAAAATTGGATCATATTGGATCAGGATTATTATCATAATTTTCAATCAAATGGATTATTCGAATTGGATCATATCCATAAATAACTCAATCTAATCTAAAAAAATTAAATCTAGATACGATCCGTATAAAATATAGACAATTATATTTTAATTATTACATATCCAATTATTATTAACTATAAAATAGATAACAAATAATATTATTTTTAAAATAAATTAAAATATAAAAATAATTATAAAATTTTCTCTATGTTAAAAATAAATTACATACAAGTTTTAAATTATAATTTAAAGGTCCAAATTGATATAATCCTAACAGTATTAGTATGTTCGAGTCGGATCGGGTCTAGTCGGATCCAAATTCAGTAAACTCAAACCTGACCAAAAAAAATGAAATGGGTCTAATTTTAAAACCCGACCCAAACTATAAATCCCTAAAAATGGATTGGATCGAGTCTAAATGGATCGGATCGGATCGAGTCTCGGGTTAACTCGACCCATTTATAGCCTTACTTTTTAGTCCTCGAACCATGACCTAAAAGTATTTAAATAATGGTTCTAAAATAAAATAAAAATATGCAAAAACTATCAACCTATGCCAATTGATCTAATTTAGACATAACCAATTCAAACTTAACCTAGTATTCGACAAAGTTTTTTTAAAAATTCAAATTTTCACTTATGCCAACAAGAGGTGGACTAACCGCCCCCCCCTTTCCCTCCCCCTCCCCCTCCTTTATTTTCTTTTTTTTTTTTAAAGAAGCTCAGAAATAAGTCACCCAAATTTATTAAAAAATTAAAAATTATAATAATAAGATACACAGAGTTTTCGTGTTCTAATGAAACATAACCATGGATGATAAAAGATTGACAATGAGATGGTAATCCACAAGCAGAGAAGTAAGTGGAAATAATCAAAAATATTAGGAGGTAGAGAAGACTCCCTTAATTACCATCCAGACCGTAGCAAATTCAATCAAAAGGTAAATTAACCTAACCTAGGAAAATTAACCAATTTTGTACTTAGTAGTGAAAATATGGATTACATTGGCTAGACACATCTTTAGAGTCAAGTTTTTCCCTTTTTCTAAACCAATTGATTTTAATAAAAATACTGATTACTCTACTAAAAGAACACAAAGAAATATTTTATATTAAAAATAAAAGAATATTCTATATGTACTCACTAGGCACGAAAAAATCAGCCTAATTGTTCAATTCTTATCCAAATGGGATGTCTTACCTAATTTAATTCATGGGGTAACTAATTGCACTTCATGGGAGACTCTAGACAACTATAGATTTAATAGAAACTAGGGCTACAAATAGGTCAAGTCGAACTAAAATATGCTTGATCTTGACCTAACCCAATTTCATATTTTAGTCTGCATATTGGACCTAGACCCAATCCAATAGATAATTGATTTGGGTTGAGATTATGGAAAATGTTTTATACCTAGCAAATCATTCGGGTTAGGTCAAGGTCATGTATGACCCATTTCCATCAAGAAATATTTAGGTCTAAGTCACGTCGAGTTAGGTTTAGGACATTTGTTTACTAGGAACAATTGATAAAGAAATTTTTTCTTCCTTTTATATTGGACTAAATTTTGACTATCTCATTCAAGAATAATAATAACAATATTATTGACCCAAGATTTAATTTTGATAAATAATAAAATATTTGAGTATATAATGAAACTAATAGTTTGTAAGAAAAATATTTCAAGAAGTTTTTAAGCCTTAAATGAATGGAGCTCAATTTGACAAAATTAAGATCCAAAAAGATATAATTGGACACTCTCTTGGTACTTGAAAGAATAAAAGACTCAATGTTCAAGAGCATGTTGAAAGAAGAAACCAAAATAGCCATAAAATTTCCTGATGAAATCAATCTCGGCATGAAGAAATTTTAGCTATCATGCATTCGAATCGACTCTAATCACATTTGAGTCAACCCTACAAAAAATAAATGAAGATAGAAAAACTAGCATGCTGAAATTTTAGGCGGCAAGCATCCAAGTTGACTCAAGTATGAATCCAAGTCAACCCTATAGGGTATGCAGAAGATATAGAAAGGCTAATTTATTGGCTCAAAATTTGAGTAGACTTAATGAAAATCTGAATCAACTTTGAAGTATATGTTAGATGTATATCCTAGAAGCCATATTAGCATGACACATTATAATAATTCTAGGACACATTTTTGTACTTGATTTATTCAAATTAATCAAATGAATAATTTTTTTATCTGTTACAGTCGTGACAGTGACGTGGCCAGGCTCAGGTACCGCCAAATGCGATCGAGCCACGTGGAAGTTTCCCAGGCCGAGTCGGCGCCACGTCTTCAAGGCCAGGATCGGCAAGACTACACCGCCCGACGACTGTCTAAGGCAAACCACCCTTGCCGAGGTCGAGCTCGGCTCGGAGTTCCTCTACCACCCCGCTGGCGCCCGGACCCGGAGGGGTCCGCCTAAGTGAGGTCGGCCGAGGTCAGGCGACCTCCTGCCACCTCGCCAGGTGTCTACCCAGGAGGGGTCCACCTAAGCCGAGATCGGCCGGTCCTTCGCCCTTCGCCAGGTGGCAACCCGGAGACGGGCCCACCTCGACCGAAGCCAGGCGACCTCCTGCCACCTCGCCAGGTGTCCACCCAGGAGGGGTCCACCTAAGCCGAGGTCGGTCGGTCCTTCGCCCTTCGCCAGGTGGCAACCCGGAGATGGGCCCACCTCGGCCGAAGCCAGGCGACCTCCTGCCACCTCGCCAGGTGTCCACCCAGGAGGGGTCCGCCTAAGCCGAGGTCGGCCAATCCTTCGCCCTTCGCCAGGTGGCAACCCGGAGACGGGCCCACCTCGGCCGAAGCCAGGCGACCTCCTGCCACCTCGCCAGGTGTCCACCCAGGAGGGGTCCACCTAAGCCGAGGTCGGCCGGTCCTTCGCCCTTCGCCAGGTGGCAACCCGGAGACGGGCCCACCTCGACCGAAGCCAGGCGACCTCCTGCTACCTCGCCAGGTGTCTACCCGGGAGGGGTCCACCTAGGCCGAGGTCGGCTGGTCCTTCGCTCCTCACCAGTTGGCCCCCAGAGACGGGTCCAACTCGGCCGAGGTCAGACCGCTCGTACGGAGAGGATCCCAGGGAGAGAAACGAGCCCCGAGGCCATCCCTCGGACCGTACGAACCCCAGACGGTGCTCCGTACGGAGGGCGGCGGCACGCGGAACATCACTTGCATCGGCCCGACAGGTCCCACAGCCGAGAGACGCGATCCTGACGAAGCAGGCCCCATAAATGGATGGCGCCCACGCTTGGGGATGAGAGCGCTCTCGCTGGGCCCGAGGCCTGGCCGGCCGCCTTGCCAGCGCCGCCCTCCCCTTTTTCTCTTCTGTCTTTGCCTTTTCTCTGCTGGGCCCGGCGGACGAGGTCGGAAAGCCGCCTGGCCCCCTTCACCGAGAAGGGAAAGGAGAAAAGGACGGGGGAGGGAAGTCTCCAAGAAGGAAGAAACAAGCGCACGACGAAAGAAGATAAAGAGGGAGGAATCTAGGGACGACAACGTAAGTGAACAAGCCTGGGGAAGAAGAAGAAGCACCGGCACAAGGCCTTGCTCCGAGGGTGAAAGCCCAGAAATCCCGAGAGGAGAACACTGGGTGTGAGCTCGGCTAGGAGGCCCAACCGAGATTCTGGTCCCCAGAGCGTTTCCCTCACTAAGTAAACTTTCTAAGTCTGGAACCCCTCCGGGGGTCCGTCTGGAGAGTCTGTTCCTTCTCGTCGTCTACTGACTTGACCGTCGAAGCTCCCTCGTCGGAATCCCTGGCCAGGGCCTTCTAACCCCCTTTTTGCAGGTTCACCGCGGGAAGGAGGCTCCCTCGCCAGGCGGTCAGGAGGGATCGACGGATCCGCGGCACGGGCACGGCGACGAGAGCGGCAACAGATTGGCGCACCAGGTAGGGGGGCAGGACACTGAACCCCAGCGGGAGCCAGCTTTCTACAGGTATCGCGCTCTCCGACAATGGTGGTCACTCATGGACGCGAGGCGTCCACCAGCCGTGCGGGGGAAGTCCACTCCCCTCCGGGGGGCCACAACCCCGAAAGGGAGCTTCCAGCTCCCCCTCCTCTTCCACAGCAGCCTACCCCGGTGGACGGGTCCCTTGCGGCCATCGTCCAGCAGTTGCAGACCTTGACCTCAGCGGTCCGGCAGCTTCAGCATCAGCAACGATCCCTGGCCACCCAGCCGCAGCCAGGAACCCCCGCGGCCCGAGCCGCAGGGCAGCGTGGGAGCCTGCGCTCAATTCAGGGCAGGCCATCCCATCCGAGGGCCGTCTCCAACCCCAGGGGAGCCACCGAGCTCCCGCAAAGAGAAACTACTCCGGTTCGGAGGATCACGAGAGCCGATCCCTAGCCGATGGGGCCGAAACAGCACATCGCAGCAAGCGACGCCAAGGCCAGACCTCGCGCCGAGACCGATCGGCGCCCCCTTCACCCGCAGTCTCGGTGGAAGACTCCACCGACGAAGCCATCAGGCGCCAGGCCGAGAGGTGCCTGGAGGAGCATGAGCGCAAGCTGGCGGAGTTTGCCCGCCGATTCGCCGACCTGCAGAACTCATCGGCAGACCCGGCGGGCTACGACCCCCGCCCCCCTTTCTCTGAAGAAATCCAGGCGGAACCGATCCCGAAACGGTTCCGCATGCCGCAGGTGGATCCCTACGACGGGACCACCGACCCCCTGGACCATTTGGAGAGCTATAAAGCTCTCATGAAGGGTCCAGGGGGCCACCGACGCTCTTCTGTGCATCGCCTTCCCGGCAACCCTCCGGAAGGCCGCTCGAGTCTGGTTCACCCGCCTCGAGCCCGGATCCATTTGCTCCTTCCATCAGCTGGAAGGAAGGTTCGTGGCACACTTCGACGCTTGTCGAAAGGTGCCGAGAGAGGTGGACAGCCTCTTCTCCATCCGCCAGCAGGACCAGGAGCTGCTCTGGGACTACATCACCCGGTTCAAGACCGCAGCCCTGGAGATCTACAGCTTGGACGAGCCCGTCGCCATGCTGGCTTTGAAGCGCGGGCTCAAGACGTCCCGCCTAACCTACTCTTTGGACAAGAAGCCGCCCAAGACGTACTCCGAGCTCCTCCTCCGCGCCCACAAGTACATCCGAGCGGAGGAGGCCGACCGCACCCGTCGAGAGTTGGACGGGAAGACTCCGAAGAAGCCGCTCCCGAGGGACGCCCCGGGAGCTCGGAGGCCTGGGCCGTCTGCTAACCCTCGCCCGAATCCAAGGCCAAGGGGCGAAGCCACTCCCGAGCGGAGGTACACCCCTCTCCTCGCACCCCGAACGAAGATCCTCATGGAAATCGAGGGTGAGCTCTACCTCCGCAGACCTCCTCCTCAGAACCCGAGGGCCGTCCGAGACAAATCGAAGTACTGCCAGTTCCACCGCGAGCACGGGCATGACACGGAGGATTGTCGCCACCTGAAGTGGGAGATCGAGGAGCTGATCCGGAGGGGTTACCTCAGGAAGTTCGTTAAGAACGAGGCCCCCTCTGAAGGGCAGCCGCTCGCGGCCTTACCACCTGTCCCTGCGATCGACAACCGCCCAACGGAGAAACCCGTGGGCATGATCTCACGCGGGTCCGGTCGAGCGACGAAGAGAGCCCGGGAAGTCGGGAACCCGGAGAATGTAATCCCTCCCAAGGGGGGGAAGTTAATGATAATGTAAATAATGATGCCGTGGTGGTCGAGATGACCATCGCAAAGCATCCTGTACATCGAATCATGGTGGATAGTGGAAGCTCGGCTGACATACTTTTTTACGATGCTTTCTCTCGGATGAACTTGTCCCCCGATCAGCTGAAACCAGTGCACACCCCCCTGGTGGGTTTTACAGGGGACTCCGTGGGGGTCGAGGGGGAGATCACTCTCCCGGTCACCACCGGATCCCCACCCCGGCAGGCGACGTCCTAATAACATTCACCGTCGTCAGGCTCCCTTCGCCTTACAACGCCATTCTCGGGCATCCCGGGCTCAACCAACTGGACGCCACCATCTCCACGAGAAGGCTGTTGGTACAGTTCCCCACGCCTTCCGGGCTCGGGGAGATGAAGGGGACGACCCGGCCGATCCCGCTCTGCCTTCAGACGGTCCCAGGTGCAGGGGTGCGGAGCTCGCCCAGGATGTCGACGACCTCGATCTGAGAGAGAAGGAACCCAGGGGAGGGCCCGTAGAGCGCCTGCTGGCTTTTCCCCTCGGTTCGGACCCCTGAAGACGGTGCAAGTCGGGGCCCAGCTCCCTGAGGAAGAACGAACCCGCCTGCTGGAGTTCCTCCGTGCCAACGCTGACGTGTTCGCCTGGTCAGCAGCCGACATGCCGGGCATCCCGCCCGAGGTCATCATGCACAGGCTGAACGTGGACCCAAATTGCCGCCCGGTCCGCCAGAAGAAGAGAAGTTTCACCATGGAGAGACAGAAGGCGATCAACGAGGAAGTAGAGAAGCTCTCGCCGCCGGTTTTGTCCGAGAGGTCCAGTACCCCAGTTGGCTGGCGAACGTGGTCATGGTAAAGAAGAGTAGCGGTAAGTGGAGGATCTGTGTGGACTACATCGACCTCAATCGAGCTTGCCCAAAGGACAGCTTCCCTCTTCCAAAGATCGACCAGCTGGTCGACACCACCTCGGGGCATCGCCTCCTGTCGTTCATGGACGCTTTCTCCGGATACAACCAGATCCGGATGAACCCGGAGGACGAAGAGCACACCGCCTTCATAACTGACCGCGGAACCTTTTGCTACAGGATGATGCCATTTGGTCTCAAGAATGCGGGGGCAACGTACCAGTGCCTGGTCAGTAGAATCTTCAAAGACCAGATCGGCCGCAACATGCAGGTGTACGTGGACGACATGCTGGTAATGAGCAAACCCGAGTCGGATCACGTGGCAGACTTGGCGGAGACGTTCGGCAACCTCCGACGCCATCAAATGAAGCTGAACCCGGCGAAGTGCGCCTTCGGCATCTCCGCCGGGAAGTTCCTAGGGTTTATGGTGACCCAAAGAGGAATCGAGGCCAACCCGGAGAAGGTCCAGGCCATCCTGGATATGGAGCAGCCAGCCTCCAAGAAGCAAGTGCAGCAACTAACCGGTCGAGTTGCGGCCCTTAGCCGTTTTATCTCCAGGTCGGCAGACCGCTGCCGTCCCTTCTTCAAGGTGCTGAGGAAGATGAATGACTTTGCTTGGACCGAGGAATGCCAGCAGGCCTTCGAGGAGCTGAAGAAGATGCTTGCATCGCCACCATTGCTGTCCAGGCCCGAGGAGGGAGAGGAGCTTACCCTCTACCTGGCGGTTACCCCGGAAGTCGTCAGCTCGGTCTTGGTCCGAACCGACGGCCAGGGGCTCCAGCGGCCGGTGTACTCACCAGCAAACTCCTCCGTGACGCGGAGCTCAGGTATTCCCGGCCCGAGAAACTTGTTTTTGCGCTAATAGTGTCTGCCCAACGTCTCAGGCCTTATTTTCAAGCGCACCCCATCGCTGTCCTGACGGATCAACCGCTGAAAGCAGTGCTCAGCCGACCCGATACCTCGGGACGATTGGCAAAGTGGGCACTGAAGCTCAGCGAGTTCGACATTACGTACAGACCGAGGTCGGCCATGAAGGCACAGGTGCTGGCCGACTTCTTGGTCGAATGTGCGGGCTTGGGCAAGGAGCCCGAGGA
Organism: Areca catechu; assembly: GCA_021397845.1. NCBI lineage: Eukaryota > Viridiplantae > Streptophyta > Magnoliopsida > Arecales > Arecaceae > Areca > Areca catechu. The sequence continues at coordinate 69,702,133 of CM038053.1, forward strand.
AGGCCCCTCAGGTCGGTCGATGGAGATAGGCACCGACGAGCCCGGAGAGGACGCCTGGATCCTCCATGTAGACGGAGCCTCAAACTCTGGCGGAAGCGGGGCTGGGCTCATCCTCGCCAACAGCAACGGGGTCATCGCCGAATGCGCACTCCGTTTCCAATTCCCCGCGACAAATAACCAGGCGGAGTACGAGGCGCTTCTTGCCGGACTGAGAGTCTCCCGCGAACTGGGCGTAACCAACCTCAAGGCTTTCACTGATTCCCAGCTCGTGGCGGGGCAGGTGTCCGGGGAGTACGTCGCACACGACCCCCAAATGGCGAGATACTTGGAGCTCGTCAAAGAGGGCGCGTCCAGATTCCGACGCTTCAACATCTTCCATATCCCCCGCGGGGAGAACGCCCGCGCGGATGCTCTCTCCCGGCTGGTGACCCTGCCGGACACGATGCTGGGACGCGCCTATGTGGAGCGCCTTGAGGTCCCAAGCCTCGAAGCACCGGCGAAGGTCCACCAGGTCGACCATGGACCCAGCTGGATAGACAAGTACGCCGCATACATCACCAATGGCACCCTGCCGGAGGACCGCGAGGCGGCTCGCCTCATCAGGAAGAAGGCCGTGCGGTTCGTCCTGATGGACGGGCAGTTGTATCGAAGATCCTACTCCTATCCCCTCCTCAAGTGCGTAGGGCCACGAAAGCCAAGCTTGTGCTCCAAGAGATCCACGAGGGCATCTGCGGGAACCACGTGGGGGGCAGGGCATTGGCATACAAGGCCCTCCGTCAGGGCTACTTTTGGGAGACGATGAAGGAAGACGCCGCCGACTTCGTGAAGAAATGCGACCGGTGCCAGCGTCACGCCACGGTGCAGCGACAGCCCTCCAACCCGATCTCCCAGCTCTCAGCCCCCTGGCCGTTCGCCCAGTGGGGGATGGACCTCCTGGGCCCATTCCCGTCGCGTCTGGCCAGCGGAAGTTCTTGATAGTGGCCATCGACTACTTCACGAAGTGGGTCGAGTTCGAACCCTTGGCAAGGATTACCGAAGCGAACGTCGCCAAGTTCTTTTGGAAGTCCATCGTCTGCCGCTTCGGCCTCCCCCACACCGTGGTCACCGACAACGGGCGCCAGTTGACTGCCGGGAGTTCAAAGAATTCTGCAGCGACCTCGGCATCAAGCATCGCTTCACCTCGGTGGCGCATCCTCAGACCAATGGGGAGGCCGAGGTCACGAACAGGACCATTCTTCAGGGCCTCCGCACGCGGCTGGACCAGGCCAAGGGCAGGTGGGCCGACGAGCTTCCCAGCGTCCTCTGGACATACCACACCACCCCGAGGACGGCTACCGACGAAACCCCGTTCAACCTCGTCTTCGGAGCCGAGGCAGTAATCCCGATCGAGCTCAGCCTACCCACACTGCGTGTGGAGCAATACGACGAGACAGAAAACCCAGCCAGGATGATGCTCAACCTTGACCTTCTCGAGGAAACGAGGGACAAAGCCGAATTCGAATGGCGGCGTACAGGCAACGCGTGGCCAGGTATTACAATTCCCGTGTGCGATCGAAGGTTTTCCGTCCCGGAGACTTGGTCCTCCGGCGCGCTGAAGCCTCCCAGCCACGGGAATGCGGCAAGTTATCGCCCAACTGGGAAGGCCCATATCGGGTGGCAGAAGCCCTCCCTCATGGAGCATATTACTTGGAGGAATTGGGAGGTGCCAGGTTCCCCCGGATGTGGAACTCCTCGAACCTAAGGATGTACTATCAGTAATGTAAGGTTCCCTGTTTCTGCAACAAGGTTCCCCCACTTCAAACACTCTTTTCTCGCTTCGACAAGAAAGCCTGCGGCATCGAGCTCAGTCCGGAGATCCTGGGCTTCGGCCTGGAAGGTGGCACCGAACCCAGTTCGCCCACGCAAGCCCGGAGAACAGCTCAGTAAGCCGCGCAAGGCTTGAGAAAGCCTGCGGCGTCGAGCTCAGTCCGGAGATCCTGGGCTTTGGCCTGGAAGGTGGCGCCGAACCCAGTTCGCCCATGCAAGCCCGGAGAACAGCTCAGTAAGCCGCGCAAGGCTTGAGAAAGCCTGCGGCGTCGAGCTCAGTCCGGAGATCCTGGGCTTCGGCCTGGAAGGTGGCGTCGAACCCAGTTCGCCCACGCAAGCCCGAAGAACAGCTCAGTAAGCCGCGCAAGGCTTGAAAAAGCCTGCGGCGTCGAGCTCAGTCCGGAGATCCTGGGCTTCGGCCTGGAAGGTGGCGCCGAACCCAGTTCGCCCACGCAAGCCCGGAGAACAGCTCAGTAAGCCGCGCAAGGCTTGAGAAAGCCTGCGGCGTCGAGCTCAGTCCGGAGATCCTAGGCTTCGGCCTGAAAGGTGGCGCCGAACCCAGTTCGCCCACGCGAGCCCGGAGAACAGCTCAGCAAGCCGCGCAAGGCTTGAGAAAGCCTGCGGTATCGAGCTCAGTCTGGAGATCCTAGGCTTCGGCCTGGAAGGTGGCGTCGAACCCAGTTCGCCCACGCAAGCCCGGAGAACAGCTCAGCAAGCCACGCAAGGCTTGAGAAAGCCTGCGGCATCGAGCTCAGTCCGGAGATCCTGGGCTTCGGCCTGGAAGACGGTGCAGAAACCGTGTCGCCTGCGCAAGTATGAAGGCGGCCCCAAAGACAGGCCCGCTTAAGGCCTACTCTGCCGCCATGCGATCCGGGAGGCCCCAACCTTCGATTTGAGCAATGGAAGGACCAGGCCTGCAACTGTTTCAAGTGTTCCATACCAACATCTCAGAAAGAAAAAAGAAGAAAAGTGAGGTAAGATGAACACGAAGTTTTGTCAAACTGAAACTTTCATTGATGTAAAGGATCAGTACAAGCTGGGAGTCCCGACAGGCCGGGAGTCCCCAAAAAGAGAAAAAAAAAGGAAAAAGACAACAGGGAGAAGGCGCTGGGTTCACTGTGGTGCCGGGTCGGAGCCCTCTGCCGGGGGCGCGGGTGCTGCATCCTTGACTTCTACGGCGGCCGGCTCTCGAGGCTGCTCCGGAGCCGTAGCTTCACTGGTCGACGGCGCCGCAGGAGTTGCTTCGGCCACGCCGGAGGCCCTGCTCTCGCCTCCTGGCCTCCTACCTCCGATCGCCACCCCGCTCAGATCCAGCTCGGGGAAGAGGGCCCCCACCTTCTCCCGGCACATCCGGAACCCCTTCAAGAAGGAGTCCACGGCGGCCTCCCGGACCTCCGACGTGTACTCGTCGGAAGCCCGGAATTTCGGGATGGCCTCCTGCGCCTCCCGTTTTGCAGCCTCCAGGAGCCCGTTGACGTACGCGCTCCGGCCTTTCGCCGCGGTTGCGTCCCGCCGGGCCTCCTCCAACTGGCGCTCCAGCCACTGGGAGTGGGCCTGCAGGCGGGCCTTCTCCGCCACCTCCTCCTCCGAGCGGCACTGGTTGGAGGTCCGCTCCTCCGACAGGGAAGCCTCCAGCTCTTTGTTCCGCCCCTCGGAACGCGCCAGGTTGGACTGGAGGGTCTGGTTATTGGCTTGCAGCTCGGCCCCCTTCTCCATCAGGTCCTTGACATCGGCCGCGAGCTTGCGGAGCTTCAGCTCCTTCTCGGAGTCCCTTTTGGCGTTCCCTATGAGGAAGTCCCTCAGCAGGAGAACGTCGTTCCTGATCTGCACCAACAAGAGCAAATTATGTCAGGATGAAAAGAGTTAGGTTTTGAAAGGAAAAGAAGGGAAGAAGCTCGGACTTACCGTGAAGAGCTGCGGGAGGATCCCGAGCAGCGCATCAGCATAATCCCGGCCGCCCCGAGCTCGGCGATCCCGGGCGGTGGAGGCGTACTCCATGATCTTCTCCGCGAGCCCTTTATCGCGGATGACCGAGTCCCACTGGGTGATCACCGGTGCCGGGGGTGTCAGGCCGGCTCCTGCGGTGGCCGCCCCATCAGCTGGGGCCGCGGTCGACGGGCCGGCGGCGGCCACGGGCAGCACTGTCGAGGCGGCAGCGACGACGGACCCGGTGCTGGGCGGAGCAGCGAGCGGAGGAGCCCTCTCGACGGTGGCGCCACCAGGTCGCACGGCCGAGGCATCAGCGGCCCCGCCCCGAGGCAACCTGGGCGGGGGAACGACAGCAACCGGGCTGGGCACGGTCGCCGTCACGACCTCCCGGCTCGCCTCTGTACGAGCCCTCTTCACCGCGGGCTCGTCCACCTCAACGACATCCCGCTGGGCTGCGCCCTCCAGGAGGTTCTCCAGCGAAAATTTCATCCCTGCAAAACAAAGGAACAGAAGGTCAGCCGGCTCAGTCATGAAGAAGAAGGGGGGCAGAAGTCAAAGTGGAGCCGAGTCTCACCCGTCTCGCGGATGGGACTGATCCCGGCCTCAAAAAGATTCTGCTCAGAGAGCAAAACCTCGAGTGCCGGGACCACGTCGCTCAGGAGCAGGGAATAGGACTCCTGGTCCGCCGACTCGACCCGAGAATTCTGGTTCGGGGTCCGGTCTGGTTCACTCCAGGCCCAGTCGACGTCTTCGACTGAGGCAAATAAAAACCGGTTCTTCCAGCCCTTCACCGAGGAAGGGATGTCGAACCGGAGACACCTGGGCCGGGGTGAAATGTACCACCAGCCGTCATCGGTGGAGCACTTCTTCAGGGTGAACAAGGCCCTGAAGAGGGAGAAACGGGCAACGAACCCGTGGAAGTGACAGAAGACAATGAAAGAAAAGATGACCCGGATGGCGTTGGGAGCCAGCTGGGCCGGGACAAGCCGAAAATGGCTAAGGAAGGAAATAAAGAAGGGGTGCAGAGGAAACCGAAGACCCCCAAGGAGGAAGTCTTCGTAGAAGGCAATGCGGCCGGGGCCACTCATGGTGACGCGCTCCCCGGACCGCCGAACAAACAAGCGAATGGACCCCGGGATGCCGTAAGCATCCCGGAGCAGAGAAAGATCGCCTTCGGTCATGGTGGAAGCATGACCGGAGGGACCGGCGGGAAGAGAAGGAGGTGCAGGAAGAGCAGGAAGAGCCGGAAGAGAGCGAAGGGGGACGGCAGGAGCAACCGGAGGAGGCCGGGTCCCCCTAGGGATGCCAATGGTGACACCCCGGGTTGCAGACGCCGGCGGATCTCCTCCGGGATTGTCTCCTCATCCGAGGAGGAAGAAGATGGAGTCCTCGGCCGGGATGGACCGGCCTCGTCCGGGTTGGAAGAGACATGGCGACGGCGCGCCATGGAAAAGAGAAGGACGGAGGATCGAAGAGAAAAGAAAAGAGAGGAAAGGAAGGGGACCGGAGAAGGAGAAGGAGGCACTCACCGAAAATGCGCCAGACGAGTGCAAGGCAACAGGAGTTAGTCTGCAGCAAACCGCCCACAGAGCAAGGGGAAAGGCCTCGTTCTGGAAAGTCCCCTCCCTTTCAAACTCAGCCGACAGCGATCGTACCCGTCATTCCGCTTCAGGCCACTGGATGATCGCCACGTGGGCGCACGCCCGACACCGACGCCTCGTTAGCAGAGTAACGGCCTCTGCCTCGAAGCGACGCATTAATTGCAAGCAAGTGGGCGACGCGTGGCGGCTCCCCATAGGTTTTCAATCGCATCGAGCCACGGTGACGAGGATCGTGGTAATTATGATGCAAGATCTTCGCCTCCCCACGTCATGTCCGCATTGAATCCCGACGTTCCGTTCTACGACGCCCCGACGGAACGGCGGGCTGGGGGGCAACTGTTACAGCCATGACAGTGACGTGGCCAGGCTCAGGTACCGCCAAATACGATCGAGCCACGTGGAAGTTTCACAGGCCGATTCGGCGCCACGTCTTCAAGGCCAGGATCGGCAAGACTACACCGCCCGACGACTGTCTAAGGCAAACCATCCTTGCCGAGGTCGAGCTCGGCTCGGAGTTCCTCTACCACCCCGCTGGCGCCCGGACCCGGAGGGGTCCGCCTAAGTGAGGTCGGCCGAGGTCAGGCGACCTCCTGCCACCTCGCCAGGTGTCTACCCAGGAGGGGTCCACCTAAGCCGAGGTCGGCCGGTCCTTCGCCCTTCGCCAGGTGGCAACCCGAAGACGGGCCCACCTCGGCTGAAGCCAAGCGACCTCCTGCCACCTCGCCAGGTGTCCACCCAGGAGGGGTCCACCTAAGCCGAGGTCGGTCGGTCCTTCGCCCTTCGCCAGGTGGCAACCCGGAGACGGGCCCACCTCGGCCGAAGCCAGGCGACCTCCTGCCACCTCGCCAGGTGTCCACCCAGGAGGGGTCCGCCTAAGCCGAGGTCGGCCAATCCTTCGCCCTTCGCCAGGTGGCAACCCGGAGACGGGCCCACCTCGGCCGAAGCCAGGCGACCTCCTGCCACCTCGCCAGGTGTCCACCCAGGAGGGGTCCACCTAAGCCGAGGTCGGCCGGTCCTTCGCCCTTCGCCAGGTGGCAACCCGGAGACGGGTCCACCTCGGCCGAAGCCAGGCGACCTCCTGCCACCTCGCCAGGTGTCCACCCGGGAGGGGTCCACCTAGGCCGAGGTCGGCTGGTCCTTCGCTCCTCACCAGTTGGCCCCCAGAGACGGGTCCAACTCGGCCGAGGTCAGACCGCTCGTACGGAGAGGGTCCCAGGGAGAGAAACGAGCCCTGAGGCCATCCCTCGGACCGTACGAACCCCAGATGGTGCTCCTTACGGAGGGCGGCGGCACGCGGAACATCACTTGCATCGGCCCGACAGGTCCCACAGCCGAGAGACGCGATCCTGACGAAGTAGGTCCCATAAATGGATGGCGCCCACGCTTGGGGATGAGAGCGTTCTCGCTGGGCCCGAGGCCTGGCCGGCCGCCTTGCCAGCGCCGCCCTCCCCTTTTTCTCTTCTGTCTTTGCCTTTTCTCTGCTGGGCCCGGCGGACGAGGTCGGAAAGCCGCCTGGCCCCCTTCACCGAGAAGGGAAAGGAGAAAAGGACGGGGGAGGGAAGTCTCCAAGGAGGAAGAAACAAGCGCACGATGAAAGGAGATAAAGAGGGAGGAATCTGGGGACGACAAGGTAAGTGAACAAGCCCGGGGAAGAAGAAGAAGCACTGGCACAAGGCCTTGCTCCGAGGGTGAAAGCCCAGAAATCCCGAGAGGGGAACACTGGGTGTGAGCTCGGCTAGGGGCCCAACCAAGATTCTGGTCCCCAGAGCGTTTCCCTCACTAAGTAAACTCTCTAAGTCTGGAACCCCTCCGGGGGTCCGTCTGGAGAGTCTGTTCCTTCTCGTCGTCTACTGACTTGACCGTCGGAGCTCCCTCGCCGGAATCCCCGGCCAGGGCCTTCTAACCCCCTTTTTGCAGGTTCGCCGCGGGAAGGAGGCTCCCTCGCCAGGCGGTCAGGAGGGATCGACGGATCCGCGGCACGGGCGCGGCGACGAGAGCGGCAACATTATCCATTCATGTATGATGTGTCTATGAATCATCCAAAGAGTTAATGGATAATGATACATATTCTCAAGAGTTGAAAATTTGAGATGTGTCATTATAGATTAATTTTTAAATTACTTCCGGTCATTAAATCATCATATGGATGATGATTAATCCATTAAGATCGGTGCATGGATCACTTTTCTTTCAAGTATATGAGTCTTAAATGTATAGTATAGGAAACTAAAGTGAGAGTGCAAGTAGTTGTTAAAGATCAATGATACTGATCATGATTAAATAAGAAGTTACTTGGATGTCTACTTACTCATCAGTAACATTCTAAATGCTATAGTTATGTGAGTTGTTCTTAGACCTATAGTACCTGAGCTACTCACAGTGGAGTTGTTGTAGTTTGATAGTACATAAATATGGTCCCTAGCTATTTAGATTTTTACAATATTTGTTGGCTACAGTAGATTCGTTGTAAGAGTAGAGTGTGTACTCATAAGATTCTATCGACTTTAGTAGTTGAGAAATAGTCCTTAGGATCTAAAAAACTAAGTCCTTAAGTTTGTGATCACAACAATGTGATAGATGGAAAATGTTTCTATGAGATTCACGATTGGACTCGAGCTAATTAAGTTTTGTATATGATATATGCTTAGGATTTAATGAGTTTTCATGACCTACATCCTGTCGGAACTCTCAATAGAAGAACTTAATCATACTGTTACTATACCTAGAGATTCAATTTTTTCTATTCTGTTGAGTTGCCACTGTATATTGCTAGGTGTCACTGGTAGATTATAAGAACTCATTAAGATTATTTTCAAATCAACGATCTTTGTTGGGATAAATTGGAATCATTTCAGTCCATTAAAAGGGATTTCGATGATATTATGATGAAGATCGTGTTATGTCTCACTACCAGACAAAATAGAATATGTGGAAACACATGTAAAAGAAGCTTGACCTGATCAATAGCTTGGATCATGATCAAATAATTAATTGGACTGATGATTTAAATTTAGAAACTACAAATTATGCATGGGTTACATATTAAATAACTATTAATTATCAGCAAATGGATTTAATTACAAGTATTGTAATATAATTTAGCTTAATTAAATTATAGATCAAGTTTTAATTAAATTAAATTAAATTAAATTAGACTTGACCTAATTTGAAGCTAATTGGGTTTAATAATCCTATTAGGACTTAAATTTGAATTCTAATCAGATTAGGTTTGACAGAATTTTGAAATTGGTTTGAATCAAGTTCGAATCGAATTCAAATTGAATCTGATGGTGCTGGTTCCACTCTCGAATGCCAAAGTATGCTGAAGGTAAGGTGCTCATGGTTGTTCCTACAAAAAAGCCCTAGTCATAGGTGGCTACAGTGAAGGCCTTCTAACACTCAAATTAGTGTTTTAAACCATAGAGAGGAAAAAAGTGGAGTGGAGTTTTAGAGAGAGGGCTCATTACCTTGGGCGCTCTCAAGGAGCTCCCATTTATGGGTAGACAATGAGGGCATTTCTGGAAATTGAAATCCTTAGTGGGTTGGTAGGGATTGACTGAATGTCAATCTATGTCAAAAGATCTGGAGGAGGAATCATTCCGTTTGTTTGGAATGTCTACCTCCTATTAATAGAATCTTTATTTTATTCACATCACCAACTATTTTCCTTAATGGTGATAGAGATTGTAGCTAAAATAGGTCATATTCCTTTAATTCACCCGGATTTGTCATAGATTATAAAATTTATCCATTTGTCCGCACTAAGATGTGCGTGGAAATAAGCATCGGTGGGATTCTCCTGTGGCTATATAAAGTTGTTAAAAAGCCTTATTTTATCCTTGAACATCAGGGTTTAAGGTCAACCAAGGAGCCAAAATCTAAATCGAAGGAGTTGGTGGACTAAGGTCTTTAGGATGTTATATCAGAACACCCTGGGATAGCTAGAGCCTAATTATTAAGGGTAGAATGAAATTTGTAGGAGTCGAGAGTCAGCTTGATCAAGGGTCTGAGACCTTAGGGCTTGAAGTGTCGAGGGTCTGTTAGGACGAGGACTTTTGGGCATACCCTCATCCTTTTTAAGGGTCATGTCACTAGAGGAGATTTCCATTTCTATCACTGAGGGTGTTGGTAAAAGTATTGTTATGCTGGAGCTTGATTAGGCCAAAGGTCCTTCAGTCCGAAGGTCTCAGAGCATTATTCTTGACCCACTTAAAAGGGACTATCCTGAATGTTGAAAGGGTGAAAGTCACTTATCAGGACTAAAGGAATTCATGCCACAACCTTGCCTTTAGGTACTAGGGATAAATGTTGGATGAGGCATCTTGTAGGAATGACATGTAACTGGTATTGTTCCATCAGGAAACTCATGGGATGGTTCTGACCATACCACTCCATTTTTGTTGCAGATGTTTGGTTGATGTTCTATTTGAACAAATACTTCACATATAAATATTATGAGGGCAAAAGGTTCAATACCGAGGGTCAATGCTACTAAGGGAGACTGGAATGCAGCCTTGCCTCATCCTGGAGATGGTTGACTCCTACTTATGTCTTCATTCCATTTGAGAACCCTCAAGACACCGAGGTGGAGGGTTCCCTCCACATCATTTGCCTTCCACTTCTTAGTTTGAATATGAAGTATTTCAGGCTGAGGAGTCGATCTAGCACCATATCGAGGGATCTCAGGGTGCCAAACTTGCAACATTCTCAAGAGAAGGGCACAATGAGCTGGTGAATGGGAAGTTGCCAGATGTATTTTCAAAGATCTCATCCATCTCATCGATGTGCAATGAATTGTTGGGTAGGGCAATACTTAATGATAGAAGGACGCCATTTGGAGTATCCTTGGAATATGCTATTTCCCTTATCCTTGAACTTAGGCTTTGTTTAAATAGCCCTCATTAAGGGAAGGGAAGGGAAAGGAATGGAAGGAAAGAAAAGGAAAGGGAAGAGAAGGGAAGTGAAATATTATTCTTATTTGGATAGTCCTCATAAGGGAAAGGAAAGGAAAGCTTAGCTATTAGAAACTTTTCCTTCCTTCCTAATTCTCCCAAATCGAAGGGATTGAAAACTTAGCTTAATCAAGGGGAGGGGAGGGAAAGGAGCATCCTTTCCCTTCCCTTATTTTTCCTAAAAATTAATATCCAAACAAGAAAAAGGTAAACCCTTCCTTTCCTTTCCCTCTTGATCCCTCCATCCAAACAAAGCCTTAAATTCATTCATCATTACTTGATTAACTCCTTTTTTATTGGCAAGTGTGCTACTATATCAATGATTAATTCAAGCTAAGGAACCACTAGGCCTCTAATGAGGAGAAGAGGAATAAGATAAAGGCCTACCTTAAAGCTGAGTTTGACAGTCTTAAGCAGGCAGTTGAAGATGTTGAGGGAAAGCTCTCTTCGGAGAGCAAAGCAATGATAGAGGTGCATCAAAAGTTGGTGGACTCCGAGGCTCGAGAAAAGAGTGTAGCCTAAGAAGCAATGGAGGCCTACAAGCTCTCTGAGGATTGTAAGAAGGCAAAATTGGCATTTGTGGAGCTAGCCTTTGTTGAAGGAATGGAGGATATCAGAAAGAGGATCATTAGGCACTATCCAAATCTTGACTTGAGTTTTCTATACAAGGAGGACCAACCCGAGGATGAACTAGCCCCTAGAGCCAAGAAAATTGCGGGCACTTTAGCAACTATCTAGATTGTTTCCTTTCCTTTCTTTTTCTTTTTCTCTTGTATAGATCCTTGGCCAGCCTTTAAGGCATGCTAAATTTGTAGAACCTTCGACTTAATTTTCAGGAATCAATGAAATATTTTTGATTTGCCTCATAATTTTATACAAATGTTGTGGCCTGAAATGCATGAGTGTAAATTTCTTTTTGGAGGTATTATCCTCGATAAAATACCATTATTAAGGGAATCCAAGAATTTATCGACATTAAGTAGATAGAATCTTTCAGTGATTCTTATTACATAATAGAAGCCCCGTAGATTAGCCTCCATGGTAGTGTCAAGCAAGGATTTTACAAGTTGGTCTTTGCAATGGTAGAGGAACAAGAATGAACCTTTATTTGAGCATAGTTAAAGGCTTTCCATCATTGAGCTTTGACCGAACCAAAGATTTTCTAGTGCTGTGTCGGGCCAAAGACTTTCCAATGCTTAGCTAGGCCAAAGCCTTTTAGGCATTTAGCTTTAACAGGGCCAAAGACTTTCTAGTACTATGTCGAGTTGAAGGCTTTCCAGTGTTGCATCGGACCACAGGCTTTTTGATGCTCGGCCAGGTCGAAGGCTTTCTGGTATTTAGCTTTAACTGGGCTAAAGGCTTTCTGGTACTACATCAAGGCAAAGGCTTTTTGATGCTTGGCTAGGTTGAAAGCTTTCTGACATTTAGCTTTAACTAGGCTGAAGGCTTTCTAGTGATACGTCAAGCAGAAGGCTTTCTGATACTTGGCTAGGCCGAAGGCCTTCTAGCATTTAGCTTTAACTTGGTTAAAGGCTTTTCAGTGCTGTGTCGGGCTGAAGGCTTTCCATGCTTAGCCAAGCTAAAGACTTTCTGATATTCAGCTTTAACTAGACCAATGGCTTTCCAATGCTTTGCCAGGTTGAAGGCTTTCTAGCATTTAGCTTTAACTAAGCCAAAGGCTTTCTGGTACTATATCAGATTGAAGGCTTTTCAATGCTTGGCCAGATGGAAGGCTTTCTAGCATTTAGCTTTAACCAGGCTGAAGACTTTCGATATTGCATCAGATTGAAGACTTTTTGATGCTTGTGTTGACCCCATAAGTGATTTTGATGATAACCAAACATTGGAGCATGTATATTTATTTCTAACAACTCTTTAAGTGTTTTACAAGTTTTTGTAGGATGGGTTAATTGTTCAAACTTCAACTCCTACACCTTTATTTCTTGTTTGAGTTGTGTTGTAATTTGTTTTCGTAAAAAAGAATCCAATGAAAAAGCTAAGAAAAAATCATGTAAAGAAGGGTTACTTCTGTATGTGTGTGTGCCATAAAACTATTTTGAGTTGGTATGCTTGAAAATGTAAAAGTTGGTGAGAGTTTTTCTTTGAGTTCAAGTATAAAAATCCTGAAAAAGATACTCGAGCCGACCCAGCATGTTGAAGAGCCGACTCTACTTACTAGCACACAGCAAGGATTTTGGAACGTAGTAATCCGAGTCGACTCGAAGACAACCGAGCCGACTCTAGTAAATCCAAGTTGACTGGATGATGTTCGAGCCGACTCCTCCAGAGTCCAGTTTTTGAAGTTTTCTGAGAACAGCCAGGCGAGCCGACCTGAACCAGAAAGAGCCGACTCTGCCAGACCTAATTTTGAAGACCTGAGAAAGTGAGCCGACCCGAACTGCATCGAGCCGATTCTTCCAAAGTGTTCATTTCAGAATCTATGAAGAATAGCCGACCTAAGCTGAAAAGAGCCGACTCTTCGACTTCAAGTTTTTCAAAGAAAGAAGTTCAAGCCGACCCGAGCTATCAAGAGCCGACTCGTCCAGAGTAAAGTTTTGCACCCTGAGACAAAGAGCCGACTGCACTGAAAATTTGGCGACTCGACCTATCGACTCGAAGGATCCGAGTTGACTCGAAGGAATCCGAGCCAACTCGAACATCATTTTCAAGTATCCAACGGCTAGTTCTAGAAATTATTTTTGAATGCCAAAAAGTGCTCCAACGGTTACAAATCATTTTCCAATGATCTACAACGGCTAAAACTGCCTTGGAGTGATAGAAGACCTTATATTTGAAGGATTTGAACATCCTAAAAGTAAGAGTTTTTGAAAAGTTTAGAGAGCTTCATTGAATATCCTAACTACCAACAGCAAAAGAGCATAAAAGCATTCAAGTCAGCCTTCAAGACTTCACCAACTCTGATTAGAAGCTTGAAGCAACTTTGGAAAGAAGTCACTGAAATAATTAAAGCTTATTCAAGTGCATTCAAGTGGACTTCCATCAAGCTGCACCGGTAACTATACGACAAATTGAGTTTGTCATTTTTGTTGCATTTACTTCAATTCATTTTTTGAATTGTTAGGTTATTAGTGAGCCCGGTTGAAAAACCAAATAGGTTCTTGGTGAGCCTTGATAAAAACCAAGTGTTGGGTTCTTGGTGATCCTGGTAAAATTAAGTTAGGTTTCTTTGGTGAGCCTGTTTAAAATCAAAGGGTGTTAGGTTTTCTTTGGTGATCCCGTTAAAATCAAAGTGTAGAGGTTTTGGATTGTGATCCTATAAAACAATCCTACTGTATTCGGGTATGAATATAGTTGAAATCCCAAGTGGTATCTTGGATAGTGGACGTAGGAGCTGGGTTGCTCCGAACCACTATAAATTTTGTGTGTTTGTGTTATGCTTCCTTGCATTTACTTAGCTTCCGCAATTTACTATTTTGTCATAGCACCTACCACTTGCAAACGATTTTTAATTGCACATTACTTGCTTTAATTTTTTAAAAGTCCCAATTCACCCCCCTCTTGGGTAGCCACCTGGGCAACAGCTTGGCTAGGCCGAAGGCTTTCTGATATTTAGCTTTAACAGGGTTAAAGGCTTTCCAATGCTGTATCGAACCGAAGGCTTTCCGATGCTTAACCAGGTTGAAGACTTTTTAGCATTTAGCTTTAATCGAGTCGAAGGCTTTTCGATGCTACATCAAGCTAAAGGCTTTTCGATACTTGGCCAAGCCGAGGGCTTTCTAGTATTTAGCTTTAACCAGGCTGAAGGCTTTTCGATGCTGCATTGGATTGAATGCTTTCCGATGCCTGACCATGCTGACAGCTTTCTGGCATTTAGCTTTAACCAGGCTGAAGGCTTTCTAATACTGCATCAGGCTAAAGGCTTTTCCAATGCTTGGCTAGACTGAAGGTTTTCTGCATTTATCTTCAACTAGATTAAAGGCTTTTCACTCTTCATTATAATTACACCACTCCCCACCATTGAACCAGTATGATTTCTTTCAAGGGTGTTCAATCCATCGCCACATGGTAGATGCTTTAGATTGTTCTCATACATTATAGGTGCCATATGGTAAGGGATGCCACTATCAAATTTTGATTCCTGAGGAGGTTTTGACTTATCATCTTGAATTTCGGGTGCTTTTATAGCACCACCTTGGCATTGATATCAAGGGATCATCTCATCATTTCCCAAGAGGATAGGAATGTTGACCTATGGATTGACCACCTCAATTTTTCCTCTTGAAGGTGCTCAATAGCTAGGAGGAGGATACATGTTTGGTGGCTATTAGGCATAAATGCAGCCTAAAACTAGTGCGAATACCAATGTTCGTTGCCTGCAAAGATCCCTACTATGGCTCAATTGACATAGAACCTTTCATTTGTTTATTAATTATTTGATGTCATTTGTTAGTTATTATTTGGTTTGGTTATGAGTCTATGTTAGCTTGCTTAGATGGAGTCATGTAATCTGGGTTTATGTTATTTTATTTTGGATCAAGTTATGCTGGATGCCCCATTCAACTGAAACTCCAAAGAAGTAAAAGCCCAATTGCTAAGAAGACTTTAAGGCTTATCAAGTTCAAGAGTAATCCCTTATCTGAGCTAAGCAAAGAGTTTGAAGCAAACCAGCAACTGAAGACTTTAGAATTGTTTGACAATTTTTTTTTCTCTATATATAGTCCATTTATTTTAGAAAAAAATGATGGTGAATGAATAAAATTCGATAGTTCTTCTTCCTCTTTACTTCTTCCCTTATTCTTCTTCTCCCTTTCTCCTTCTCTTTCGCCTGCCTCTTCTTCTTCTCCTCCCTGCTGCTCTAAGTTCCCTAAGAACCCCAACTCCCCAAGCCTCCCTCTTTAGCCGTCCTAACCCTCATCCACCACTGCGCTTCTACACTCGTCTTGACTCTACCCGCCTCTCACCATCGGACAACCACCACCCCACCACCGTATCCTCCTATTGCTATCACCTGCTAACCCATCACCACTGTCTCTCCACACCTACCCTCACGTTTCCCTTCTACCTAGAGATCCGTCTATTCTTTGTCATTATCGACCATCCCTATCACTTTCGACCTTCCATGGCTTAGCACAAGGACCCTGCCTCCCCACGCTGATTGGCCTCGTCCCAAGGACCCCCATCTCTTGTGACCACCATGCTGCCCGTGCCATCTCCCATGCATGTGCCACCCGTGTTGTCCCCTATGCCAACTCCACTATCCCAACCATGCCACACTAGACACCCCTCCTAGTTCCAGTGAGCCCTCCCGCTTCTCCTCCGACACCACCACCCCCATTCATTGCCGTTGGCATGAACTCATGCCAAGTCGTTTGGTGCTCCATTACTACCATGAGGTCATCCCCGAAGCTACCATCAACACCGGTGACCTCATCCACCAGTGAGTCCTTACCCTCCGTTCATGGCATTCTCCGCTCCATCGAGTCTAGTCGTCCTCTGTTCTTCCGAGTCCCACCATGAAGGCAGCCTACACTTCGCTTGATCATGAGAGCACCCTACACACCTAGCACGGATCTCAAAGAAGACCCCAAGCCCCCTTGCTGGCTTCATCCTTTTGAGCTATTTTGTGTTATTTTATTGGATTGGTTTATGTTCGTGAGAGTGGCTGATAATCTTCTGATTTCGTGTTTGTATGGTGTAGGGATCGATTCTTTGGTAGTTTGATCGAGTTCTCTCATCAAAGACAAAAAAGGAACGAAGCTGCCATCCAACCAAGATCTCAATTTGGTTCGGTAGAACACCTCCTCCTCTTCCAATTCTAACCACCATCGTGATTATGAGCATCCTTTTTACTTCAAATAATCATACATTGTTATTGGTAGACAGCAGTCCCCATTCTTTAATTTATTAGAACCATATATTAATTATCTATGCTGAGCCTAACCGACAAGTGATTTGTTAATTGTTCATGGTCTTGGATTTCAGATCTAAAGATTTACTTCTTTAACTTGTAGTTTCATTGCCAAAATGATCATAATTTAATTTCCTCAGCTAGTCAAATAGATCTGAATTTATTAGCATTGATTATAGTTTTGATTGTTAGCACCAAATCCTTAATATAATTCGATCTCGTGCATCCCTAGATTAGGTCATCCCACATCAAATTTTTGATACCATAGGTTAGGTTAGGATCAATTTCATATTTCATTTACTTAATTTGTATTATTAAAATCTAAAAAAAATTCAAACTAATCCAGTCCCATTCTTTAAGATTCGTGCATGAGCTGGACACAAGAAAATACACCCAATTCCCATACACTCTGGTAAAATAAAAAATAAATAAAATAAAATACATCTATTTTCTTTAGAATGGTGCTGGGTGTGCATCAAAATTTATGCCAAGTGACGTCCTCATAAAAATATGGAGAAGGTGCATTTTACTGGCTCCCTATTTATAGAGAAGTTAGGTGGAAGCAGGCCATCCTCATGTTCAATCACCATTGGATATGTGTTTTGGATGTGGGACAACCTGATCTATGGAAGCGTGAGAAGGAATTTATTAAGGATTTGGTGTCCGCAATCAAAACTATAACCAATTCTAATAAATTCAGATATGTTCGACTTGGCGAGGAGATTAAATTAGGATCATTTGGTAATGAAACTATAGGTTAAAGAAGTAGATCTCTAG
Source organism: Areca catechu (assembly GCA_021397845.1). NCBI lineage: Eukaryota > Viridiplantae > Streptophyta > Magnoliopsida > Arecales > Arecaceae > Areca > Areca catechu. The sequence goes on from CM038053.1 coordinate 69,719,067, forward strand.
ATATGAAATCTAGGACCATCGACAATTGAGAAATCACATATTGGTTAGGCTCAACATAGATAATTAATATATGATTTTGATAAAATAAAGAATGGGGAATGTTGTCTACCAATAACAATGTATGCTTATTTGTAGTGAAAAGGATGCTCACAATCTTGATCATGGTCAAAACTGGAAGAGGAGGTATTCTACCGAGCTAGATTGAGATCCTAGTTGGATGGTAGCTTCATTCCCTTGAGAGAACTCAATTAGACTACCAAAGAATCGATCCCTGCATGATATAAGTATGAAATCAGAAGATGGTTGGTCACTCTTACAAACATAAACCAATCCAATAAAAAAACCCAAAATAGCCCAAAATGATGAAGTTAATAAGGGGCTTGGGATTTGCTTTGAGGTCCATGCTAGGTGTGCAGGGTGCCCTCACAATCAAGCAAAGTGTAGGCAGCCTTCACAGTGGGACTCGGAGGAATAGAGGATGATCAGACTCGGTGGAGGGGTGAACGCCATGAATGGAAAGTGAGGACTTACCGGTGGATGAGGGCACCAGTGTTGATGGCAGCTCCAGGGATGACCTTGCGATAGTAGGGGAGCACCGAATGACTTGGCAGGAGTTCATGCCAATGGTGAGAATGGGGGTGACAGTGTCGAAAGAGAAGTGGGAGGGCTTGCCAAAACTGGGAGGGGTGTCGGGTGTGGCATAGTTAGGAGAGTGGAGTTGACATAGGAGACAGCACAAGTGGCATAGGCATGGGAGGCGGCATGGGCATGGGAGGTAGCATGGGTGGCACGATTTTCACAAGAGATGGAAGTTCTTGGGACGAGGCCGACTAGTGATTGGGAAAAACACAAGGAGGTGGGGTCCTTGGGCCAAGCCATGGAAGGCCGAAAGTGATGGGGATGGCCGATGGTGATGAAGAAGAGATGGATCTCCAAGGGAAGGGGAACATGAGGTTGAGTGTGGAGAGATGGTGGAGGTGCGTTAGTGGGCAGTAGCAATGGGAGGATGTGGTGGTGGGGTGGCGGTTGTCCGGTGGTGAGAGGCGGGTGGAGTCAGGACGAGCATGAAAGTGCAGTGGTGGGTGAAGGTTAGGACAACTGAAGAGAGAGGCTTGGAGAGTTAGGGTTCTCAAGGAACTTAGAGAAGAAGAAGAGGCAAGGGAAAGAGAAGGAGAGAGGGAGAAGAAGAATAGGGGAAGAAGTAAAGAGAAAGAAGAACTATCGAATTTTATTCATTCACTTCATTCACCATCATTTTTTCTTAAAATAAATGGACTATAAAGAAAGAAAATTATCGAACAATTCCAAAGTCTTTAGTTGCTGGCTTGTTTCAAGCTCTTTGCTTGGCTTAGATAAGGGATTATCTCTTGAACTTGATAAGCCTTGAAGTCTTATTGGCAACTGGGCTCCTACTTCCTTGGAGTTTCAATTAAATGGGGCATTCAGCAGAACTTGATCCAAAATAAAATAAAATAAATCCAAACATGTCTTAATCTAAGCAAGCTAACATAGACTCATAACCAAACCAAATAATAACTAATAAATGACATCAAATAAATAATAAACAAATGAAGGGGTCTATGTTAATCGAGCCATAGTAGGGATTTCTGTAGGCAATGGGTATCGGTGTCCGCACCAATTCCTCCGAGCTGGGAAGAACTCAACTCTATCGAGTAAACTTTGCCTGTACTCTAGTAGTGCTCAAGAATGCTAGGGTCTATCTGTTACAACTCTTCTCAAGTAATCCATGTGTTCTCAGACTCAGGATGACCTTGCCATCTATCCTGATATTTCTGATATCTACGACTCCTAGTGGATATGATCTACTCGTCTAAAATCCTTTCAATCCGATCATGTCTTTAAGAAACTTTAGTTATGGACACTTAGGTGGGGGTTCACTCTTAACAACAGATTAGGCTCAAATGGATCACTAGGTACTGTTATTGGTTCTTTATATTTTTTAGATCTGATACATTAAAAGTAGAGCTAAAGCCATAATCAGATGGTAGGTTGACAATATATGCATTTGATTCAAGTTTCTATAAGATCTTTAAAGGGCCTGCTCCTCAGAAATGTAGTTTCTTAATAGTTCCTAAAGGAAACCGCTCTGGTCTATTCTATATCATAACATAATCTCCTACAACAAAGTCATGAACTTGCCTGTGCGAATCAACTAGTTTCTTATAGATCTAATTGCTGACATTAATTTTTTTAATAATTTTTTTATATAGATTTCTTATATGCTGTGCAAATGCTTTGGCTGATTCAGATGTCCTAATATGCAAGGGTAATGGAATGAGGTCGACTTGTTTCCTAGGTTGAAGATCGTACACTACATCGAAAGGACTCATTCCTATTAACCTATTAACGAAACTATTATAAGCAAATTCGGCTCTAGATAATAATAAGTCCCAGGTCCTTGCATACTCTCCTACTAAATAGCGAAGGTCCTAAGCTCCTATTCATGACTTCTATTTGACCATCAGTTTGGGAATGGTATGTAGATGAAAATATTAGTTTCATTTCCATTAAGTGCCATAATATCTTCCAAAAATAATTCATAAATCACACATCTCCATCAGACATAATCGACTGTGGTAAACGATGCAGCCTAACTACCTCATCAAAATACAATTGCATAACTCTAGAGGCATCAGAAACTTTGGGGCAAGGAAGAAAGTGTGCCATTTTGAGAATCTATCCATTACCACATAGAAGAATCATTCTTTCTAGATGTTTGGGATAGTCCTAAAACAAAATCCATACTCACATCTTGCCACGGACAATCAGGTACAGGTAGTGGGATATATAATCCACTATTTTATTTATGATGCTTGGCCACTGTGCAAGTTCGACACTGTGCAACAATACGGGCCATATTGCACTTCAAGCTAGGCCAATAAAACTAGACTTCCATGGCTTTGATAATCTTATGTCTTTCAAAATATCTAGATAAGCCTCCAGCATGTACTTTCCAAATTAGAAAAATCTCGAATAGAGGTTTGTAGGACACATAACTTGTTACTTTTGAAAAGGTAACCATCATCAAGAATATACTCACCGAATTTCTTAGACGGTCCTTGCCTTAGCGATGCTGTAATGTTCTTGAAGTCAGGCATTCATCATATTTTTCTTTGAGTTGCTCTAAGCCAATGACTTTAATGCTAATTACTAATAAAAGGGCCACTCGATGATTGAGTGCATCAGCAGCTTGGATCTCTTTTTCAGACTCTACCAATAAAAGGTCTACTCTATGATTGAGTGCATCAGCAGCACAATTCTCTACACCTATTTCATATCTTACGATAAAGGTGTAAGCTTGCAAAAACTCAACCCACTTGCCATATCTAGGATTTAATTTCTTTTGCAAGGTAAGAAATCCAAGAGCTTCGTGGTCGGAGTATAAGACAAACTCTTAAGGAAACAAATAATGCCTCCAAAACCTTAGTGCTTAGATAATGGCATAGAACTCCTTATCATAGGTAGAATGCATGTGCTTAGAATCATTTAGCTTTTTGCTAAAGAAAGCCATAGGGTGTCCTTCTTGGCTTAAGACTCTACCAATTCCAACTCCTGATGCATCACATGCAACTTCGAAAACCTTCGTAAAATCTGGTAGATGCAAGACAGGAGCATGGGTCATCCTTGATCTCCAGGAAAGCTCGTTCAATGGTTTTATCCATTCAAAACCCCCTTTCTTTATACAATCAGTGATTAGGGCTATAATGATATTAAACCTAATAACCAATGACCCTCTAATGAGATCATTATGCATGCTAGAGTATCAGAATCAGCATCATCCTTTGCGGAGCATGTTAAGAGTCTACATAAAGAGATCAGTGATAAAATTAATATAAGTAATTAAATAAACAATTAGCAGATTTTTATCGACAAGTCAAGGATTTTGCTAAGGATGATTATATCATGATTAGGATCAGATATGAGCGATTTCCACCAGGAACAATTTAAAAGCTACATGCTTAAGGAACATGCTTATTCAAGATTTTAAAAAAAGTTGGACCTAATGCATTTGTCATTAATCTATCATCTAGCTATGGGATTAGTTCAACCTTTAATGTATCATATGTAATTAAGTATAAAGAACCAGCATTGATACCTAGTGATTCGTTTGAGCCAGTACCATCTTTTATGAGTGACCCTCTCTCTGAGTGCCCATAAGTGCCAAAGTGAGGGTCATCTATGCAAAATTGACTAAAGTATGTAGTGTAGCTGACTGTTACCTTGTTTGACGGACTGTTACCTAATTTGGCCAATCGTTACCCAGTTTAGCTGACCCTTACTCTGTAAGCCAACCATTGCTCATCTAGGCTGATCCAGTCATGTAGAAATGACTAAGGTATGTAGTTTGGCTGACTCCTACTCAGCCAAGTTGATCGTTGCTAATTAGGCTAACCTTGTCATATAGAAATGACTAAGGCATGCAGTCTACCCGATGCCTCATCCAAGCCAACTATTGCTCATCTCGGCTAACCCAATCATGTAGAATGGCTAAGGCATGCAGTTTGACTAACCCCTGCTCATCCAGGCAAATCGTTGCTCATCCAAGATAATCCAGTTATCCATAAATGACTAAGTTAAGTGGGCATCCAACCCCAAGAGCAATCATCCAACCCCATAAATGACTAAGTCATGTGGTCATCCGATCCCAAGAGTAGTCAATTTGACCCCCAAAATGACTAAGTTATGCGTCATCCACCCCGGTTAATCCAAGTTCAAGCATGTCGTCAATTTGACCATAGAATGCAGAAGTCCTCGTCAGGCTGCCTTAGGCAATCCATACAAGCTGAGACATTGTCAGGCTAACCAGGCCCCTCCAAGCAGCATTCCCTTAGTTAACAAAGGGCTGACTAATACTCATCTATGCACCTAAAAGACATAATAAGTCATCTGGGCATTTTAGAGGAACAACTTGAGTGGAATCCATGCTACAAACAAAAATATAGGTCCACTCCACAAAATGACAAGGCACCAATAAATAGGGAAGGGACATCTCTTTACCAACGGGAAGCCCCTGACAGCCCACGTGATATTCTTGTCACTTTTCACCAAATTCATCTAGATCCATTAAATGATACCCTTGTTTTCTACTTCTACAAAAGGTGGCTCCTTGAGAGCCCCCAAGGTATACACTCTATTTGCCTACGCTCCTCAATACTGTTGGTATTGATACTGACTTAAGCATCAAAGTGTCATCACCAAGTCCACCCTCGATAGGGCTTTTTTATAGGTACCACCTCTCGAAGATCGACATGCACCACCTACTCCAGCACTTTCACCAGCTCTAGCTCCCCTTTCAGTGCTTGATGAATTTTGGCACCAATAGATACATTTTTAATTTGTTTTTGACCATACTTTGATATTCTTTAAACTTATCAAAAGCCTCAGATTTGTGTTTCATAAGATACACATATCCATATCTTGATAAGTCATCTATGAAGGTAATGAAATACGAATATCTACCTTTGGCTTGTGTTGTCATAGGCCCACATACATCTGAATGTGCTAAGGCCAATAACTCACTTGCCCTTTCTTCAGGTCTAGAGAATGGAGACTTGGTCATTTTATCTATGTGATAAGATTCACAAGTCTCGTATGATTTCTAATCATAAGGGTCAAAGAATTGTTCTTTGTGTAATTTGTATATCCTTAGCTCACTAATGTGACCAAGGAGACATGCTAGAGAAATGATATATTTATATCTTCTCTCTTTCTTTTCATATTTTTACTAATATAAAAAATATTTTCATCAGGTAACGGAATTAGAAGACCATTATTAGAAAGACCATTGATTAGAATGAAATATGGAACAACCATTGTCCATAAATTCAAATTTCATTTAATGTCCTTGTGTTAAAAATTAGGTATAGATATGATATTTCTAATGATCTTAGGCAAATAATAACATTCTTCTTAAGTTCTTCCTGTCGGTAGCTTCAGTAGGTAAGTTTCTATAGCTTGATTAGAGATAGGTTCTCAACTTGCACCAAAGAACTTGAATGCATCTTTTTTTGGCATTTGGATTCTCTATAGCCCTTGTAATGAATTGCATATATGAGATCCACATGCAGTATCTAATACCCATGAATTATTGGCTGAATAACTCAATGAAAATATGGAATGTATTGTACTCACCTTTCTGTGATATACTTGTAGTTTCCTTGAGCTTTGCAAGATAACTCTTATAATTCTTCTTCCAATGTCCCACCTTGCCATAGTAATAATAGGTGATGTCTGCTGGGATATTTTTTGCTTTCTTTTTCTTAAAGATGCTTCTTTTAGGGTTCAACTTCTTTTCTTTCTTTGAACCTTTCCTACCAATCTTTTTTTGTCCACTAAAAGAAGTGGACCTTTCTCTCCTTTAATATGTTTTTAGCTACTTTCAACATGTTCAATAGCTCTAGTAGCGATATATCTAGTTTATCCATGTGATAATTTATCATAAACTTGGAGGAGTCTGAAAGAGATTGGAGAATTAGATCCTGACCAAGTTCTACATCAATTACAAAACCTAGTTGACCCAATCTAGTAATTAATTCAATTAGTTTAAGCACATGGGTTTGAATAGAGTGCTCTTAGTCATCTAAGCCTAGAGCAACTGCTTTGATAACTCGTATGTAGCGGCCTGGCTCTATTCTTCATATTGTTCTTTTAAGTTGAGCAATATGGAGCAAGGATCAATTTTCTCATGTTGCCTCTGTAATTCTATTCATAAAGGCCAATATAATACACTTGATTTCTCTCCTTTAATATGTTTTTTAGCTACTTTCAACATGTTCAATAGCTCTAGTAGCGATATATCTAGTTTATCCATGTGATAATTTATCATAAACTTGGAGGAGTCTGAAAGAGATTGGAGAATTAGATCCTGACCAAGTTCTACATCAATTACAAAACCTAGTTGACCCAATCTAGTAATTAATTCAATTAGTTTAAGCACATGGGTTTGAATAGAGTGCTCTTAGTCATCTGAGCCTAGAGCAACTGCTTTGATAATCGTATGTAGCGGTCTGGCTCTATTCTCCATAATGTTCTTTTAAGTTGAGCAATATGGAGCAAGGATCAATTTTCTCATGTTGCCTCTGTAATTCTATTCATAAAGGCCAATATAATACACTTGACAGTGATGCTATCATTTTGCCATAGCTGATGTGTTGCCCACTCCTCCTCGGAGGTATCTTCACTAACCGGACTTGGATCAAGAGTGTTCAGAATATACAGTACTTTCTCTTGCACAAGCACTATGTGCAAATTCCCTAACCAGTCCATGTAATTGGGACCGATCAATTTATTTGAATCAAGGATGCAATGTAATGAGAGTGCATAAGCCATGATGCAGATGTTAGTCTACATGTATTAAGAACAATATAATTAGCAAACCTACTCATGATGACACGTATAATTAGATGAGGTCTTTATTCTAGTTATTATTCCCACAATTTATCATACACCATAGCCCTCTCTAAGGTATACAAGAAAAATCATTAATCCAGTTTCTTAGTGGAGATGAGATCCTAATTTCTCAAAGAAGTCTTGTGGATAGCACCATAAACTCTAGTCAGTTCAAAGGTAGGAAAACCTTTCCAATTGCATCTCTTGTAATTCTAAATGTAACCTATCTCTAAAATACTTATATTCTTGTTGATAGCACAATAAACTATAGTGATCTAGTTAAGTCAGACCCTTCATTTCCATACGATCATATTTGAAACAACATTGCTCTTGTGGATAGCACAACAAAGCAATACATATTCAAATATGCTAAAGTATATCTAATGCATTAAGATATTATCATATCAAATCCCATAGCAAGCCTTATGGATAGCATAACAAACTTACGATGAATCTTGAAATAATAAAAATCTTAGCATGAAGGAAAGCATCAGTAGTATACTTGAAAGTTTAAAAGGTATAGCAGGCAGACAGACTAAATTTTAAAACTATTTTAAAATATAGCACAGTGGAAGACTTGGTAGATCGATCAAGTAGATCTACCAATCTGCCTGTAACAGGATCCAACATAATAAAAGTGCATGTAGAGATATCAAGAGCAAAGAAAAGGAAAAGGTACGTTACCTTTAACCTTTGGATGCAGGTGATGAAGAGCCACTGAGCCACACAAATGTCTGGCCTCTATGGGTAGTTCATACCAGGGCTCGATCCCAATCAACTCCCTTGGAGTGCTAGCTCCTCAGGATCCTTGAGATTGATCTTTTCCTTCCTTGGACCTGCAAGACTTTCTTGAAGTCACCGGAAAATCTGGTTGGGAAACATGGGGAGAAGTAGAAGTGGAACCCTTCCCAACTAACTCTTTCTTCCCAAACCCTAGCTTGATTGCTAGGTAGGCTCACACCCAAAACCCAAATCCTCTCAAACCCCACTCAAAAGGATACCTTCCTTCCCTCTCTTAGAAAAGCCCAGCAAAAGTCAACCTCAACTAACTCTGCTGCCCCTAAAAAAGACACCTATTTATAGTAGTAGCAAAGAGGGAAAGAGATATTGAAGGAGGAGTGATTGGGGGAGAGGGTTAAGGGTTGAACCAAATTAGCTCTAGGTTTATATGAGAGAAAATCTGCATTCCAAATAATGCATTCTATGAAAAACCTTAGAGCCAATTTCATCCAAGATTTGAAATTTGAATTCAAAATTCAAAATTGAATCTTTTAAAAGAAAGTGAGCATGACAAATCAAATCTAATTTGATCCTAAGCCAAATCACATTTGGCCTGACCCATTAGATTGCAATCATATTACAAATAAATCCTCGTCACAGCCAAGTGTCGACTTATGGAAGTATCGATATTTGAGTCATGGTCAATCATATTTACCCCATAGTGATGCTAAACGATTCTCAATAATCGATTGGCCTTTAGATCAGGTAGAAACTCCTATAGTGTGTAACCCTATAGATTCAAACACTAAGCCGGTAGCACTAGAATATTTCCAGTACCAATCAAAATCATCATCTAGCAATGATACCAGATGTCCGGATAGGTTGAAGATGCAGAACAACACTCTAGAACCTTTGGCATATGGTTACCATATAATTCATCCCTTTGATCTCATAATGCTCAGGATGACTTAGGATTTGACTGCCAACCCTAATTTAGTACATCCAGATTGTGTCTCAACATTACAAGTTCTGTAACTCCTCACAAGAACTACCCTAGCCAAGGTTTTGCTAAATTGAGATATAGTGAGTCATTCACTCCAAACCATTTGGAGGGGTCAATCCCATTTGATCCATCACTGCTTTACAAGTACTTGACTGTACCCAGAAACCTTTCATCACTGGATTAGAAATTCATATAGTCCGGTACCAAAGTACAGTGAGTTGCTTGCAAGATACCATGGTGACCTCAGGTCTGAGGGATATATATGTCCATATCCCTTCGCGAGCAACCCTTTGGCAGAAGGGAGCTCCACAGATAGTCATATTTAGTGAGATGTCATACATTTCACTTGTATGTCATATCAGTGTCTCTATACTTCTTGATTAAGAGGTCAACCAATCAATGTAATATACAACAACCTACGCTTGATACATCATCGTCCTATAACAATATATCCTTTGGTTATGAACCAGTTTAAAAACTACTGATACATCTTCTCTATATCAAATATAATGTAGTTCTAAGGACTCCATCACACAAGAGTTTTTTTCAGGAAAATGAACATGTGATGAACAGCCAAAAGAATAACTTTTATTCATTTAAAAAATTCATATATAATTACAAAATAGCACAACCATCTACATTCTAGACTATTGGCTTTGGGACACTATTCTCAACAACTCTCACATGTACTAAAGCCAATCAATACATAATCTTATTCCATTTTTCATTTACAATTGTTGAACTCTTGAACTTTGACAGCTTTAATAAAGGGGTTGGCCAAGTTCTCATTTCCATCGATCTTCTAAAGGTCGATGTCACCTCGTTCCATGATTTCTCGTACATGGTGATAGCATCGTAGAATATGTTTGGTGCGGTGATGGGACTTGGCTCTTTGGCTTGAGCAATGGCTCTAGTGCTATCACAATACACCAGAACAGGACCATCCAGGAAGGTGCCACTCCTAGCTCGCTTAGGAACTTCCGCAACCATATAGCTTCCTTTGCTGCATCTGATACTGCGATGTATTCTACTTCGCATACTGAGTCTACAATAATAGACTGCTTGGAACTTTTCCAGCATATCGCTCTCCTATTTAAGATAAAGATAAACCCTGATACACTCTTGCTGTCATCCCTATCTGATTAAAAATTGGAGTCAGTATATCCCATAAGTTTCAAGTCAGGTTCTCCATATATCAGCCATTGGTCCTTAGTATTTCGTAGATACTTAAGGATGGTCTTTACCACTTTTCAATAAGCTTCACCTGGGTCAGACTGGTATCTGCTCACTACGCCTAGTGAGTATGCCATGTCTAGTCTTGTACATGTTATGGCATACATGATAGAACCCATTGTCGAAGCATATGGGATTCTACTCATACGCTCTCTCTCCTCAGGAGTTATTGCATAATCCCTTTTGGAGAGTGTAATTCCAGGGCCTATGGGGAGATACCCTTTCTTGGAATTCTCCACATTAAACCGCTTCAGCACAGTATCAATGTACATAGACTGGGACATCCCAAAAATCTCTTAGATCTATCTCTATAGATCTTCATACCCAGTATGTAAAAGTCTTCACCCAAGTCCTTCATAAAGAACTGGAATGACAACCAGACCTTTATTCCTTGTAGTGCTGGGATGTTATTTCTGATTAAGAGAATGTCATCCACATACAACACAAGGAATACAATTACATAACCATTAGCCCATTTATAAATGCAAGGTTCTTCTTCATTCCTAACGAAGCCATATGACTTGATACACTTATCAAATCGCATGTTCCAACTCCAAGATGCTTGCTTCAATCCATAAACTCACCTTTGACTCGTTTATGGATATGAACCCTTCAGGTATACCATGTACACCTCCTCTTCCAACTCACTATTCAGGAAAGTTGTTCAAACATCCATTTGCTAGATTTCATAGTCAAAGTATGCCACTAAAGCAAGCATGATTCGAATAGATTTAAGCATTGCCACAAGAGAGAACATCTCATCATAGTTATTACCATAACGTTGACGATACCCCTTGGTAACCTGACGAGCTTTATAGGTCTCTACCTGCCCGTCTATGTCCCTTTTCCTTTTGAAAATTTATTTGCATCCAATGGGTTTTATCCTCTCAGGTGAATTAACTAATGTCCATACATTGTTGATTTCCATGGACTCCATTTCGGATCTCATGGCTCTTAACCATAGTTCAGAGTCAAACCTTTGTATTGCATCCATATAAGTGATAGGATTCTCATTGTTCTCATCGAGTTTAATGGGATCATTGTCCCAGACCAAGAAACCATAGTATCTGTCCGGTCGATGCGGTATCCTACCGGATCTCCTTAATGGTTCCTGCATGGGCTCTAGGTGTGATCTAATCACAACCAGTTCTATGTTGTCCCTTAAGTGTGTTGGTTCTTCTACTTGTTGAACTTCACTAAGTTCAATCTTAGCGGCTATAGTTCTTTCACCAAGAAACTCCTTTCTCAAAAAGATAGTCCTAAGACTGACGAATAACTTTTGTTCCTCAGTCAAGTAGAAGTAGTACTTCTTAGACTCTTTTGGATACCCAACAAATAGTCACCTGTCAGACCTAGGTCCAAGCTTATCCATTTCCAAATGTTTGACATAAGCCAGGCAACCCCATACCCGAAGGTGTGCGAGTGTCGACTTACGTCCAGTCCATATCTCATATGGGATTTTGCTAACGTACTTACTCGAAACCCTATTTAAAAGGTAGCAGGCTGACTCTAGAGTATATCCCTAAAAGGATAGCGGCAGAGAAGCAAAGCCCATCATGGATTGAACCATGTATAACAGGGTTTGATTCCTCCTTTCAAATACTCTATTTAACTGAGGTATCCCTGGAGGTGTCCATTGAGAGAGAATCCCATTCTCCTCAAGATATGTCAGAAAATCTTCAAAAAGATATTCACCACCTTGATCTGATCGAAGGGTTTTGATATACTTTCTAGTTTATTTTTCTATTTCATTATGATATCGTTTGAACTTTTCAAGCGATTCAGATTTATGTCTCATCAAGAAGACATAACGCTCAAAAGGTTATATATAAATATAATGAAATAATTGTACCCATCTCTGGCACTAATATTTATAGATCCACATACATCAGTATGTACCAGACTTAGAATTTCTTTGGCTCGTTCACCTTTTCTAGTAAAAAGGTGATTTTGTCATCTTTCTAAGAAGACAGGACTCACAGGTTGGTAGCGAATCACCTTCACTAATCTCGAGAAGACCCTCACTTTTCAACTTGTTTATCCTATTCTTGTTGATATGACCTAGCCTACAATATCATAGATACGCTTTGCTGACATTATCTATCCTAGGATGTTTGCTAGATGTGTACACTACACTAACAAGTCGCGATAGTATATAAATACCATTATTCATGTATCCATTCATCACAACAGAATCATTCCAAATGATTTTGCAAATGTCATTCTTTATTGATTTTCATAACCATACATGGCCAACTGGCTTATAGAAATGACATTCAAAATGAAAAATGGACAATAATGATACTCATTCAAAATGATTGTACAAGACTCAAAAACTAATTTGAGGGTTCTCAATGCCAGGACTGGAACTTGGCTTCCATTTCCCATGTTCAAGGATCTCTTATTGTCATTGAATCCTCTACTAACTTGAAGTTCCTGCAAAGAATTACAAATATGAATTGGACTTTCAGTATCCAATACCCAGTTAGTAGTATCATGATAGAGAAACTACAAGGTGTTATCATATAAATACCTTATCCAGCACTGCCCTGCTGCTTCCTCTTCTTGGACCTGTTCGGGTCAAGGGATGTAATATAAAGAGGATAGTTCCTCTTCAAATGACCCTGCTTCTTACAGAAGAAGTACTCCGCCTGGCTCTTATCAGCCTTCACCTTCTTGACCTGACTGGGCCTAGAAGCATTTTGCACTTTCTTCCCTTTATTTCTCTTTTTTCTTTTCTTAAAGGAACGATGCCCTGTAAAGGATCCTCCCACTAGATTTACCACCCCTTTATTGAGTTGATGGTGTTTCTCATAAGTCTGTAGTAACCCCAATAGATCGTGTAGTTAACGCAGGCTTATTCATTCTAAAATGATTGAGAAAGTCTATATAAGAAAAGGGCAGGGAATTCAGTATCGCATCTTTTTTGAGCTGTTCATGCAAGGACATCTGAGATTGCCCAAGCACTCAATCATCTCGATCATGTACAATACATGATTAGTGACTGAGGCCCCATTAAGCATCCATGCATTGTAGGTAGCACAGGAGACCCTGTACCTCTCAACATCATCTGGTATACCAAAGGACTCCTTCAACTTTTGAAGGATCTCCTCCGGCTGGGCTTCCTCGAATTTGTGACTAAACTCGTCGTTCATCGTTGCCAACATTATGCATCGGACAGTGGTCTTATTAGAGAGCTACTTCTGATAAGTATCTCTGATGGAACCTCGAGCATTAGAAGTAGGGATTTCAGGCACTGGATTCGATATCACATATAAGATCCGTTCATGCTCCAGGACAATCCTGAGCCTTCGATACCAGCTATCGAAGTTGGGATCCTTGAGCTTCTCATTATCGAGAAGAGATCGGAGTGACAAGTTGGTAGACATCTGAAAGGAAAACCAACACTTATTAGTGTATATCAATTATTAACCCAAAGACATGAACTTTAGTCTAAAGGCCCTCCCACTATTTTGTTCAGACTGGTAGCCTCTACCTCCAATCCGAGGAATTACTTTAATTCCTTAATGGGTACTAGAACCTAATAGACAATATATGAGCCTAACTTTGGTCGGCCCATCCATGCGCATCTAAAGATAGATTCTTTAATCGATTACTTCTTCAAGTAACTTCTAGTATTTAGATTTTGCTCCAAGGTGCACTTCAATCGGCCTTTGGGCCTCCTATTGAAGGTCCCGATTAGGTCCAACCATTAACATGATAAAATTCAATGCTTCCAACCAACAAATAGTCAAGCCCGACTTTAGCCGGCCTACCTGACCATCGTTAAGAGAGTCGCATTGAGCCATCATATTAGGAATGGTAATTTCAATAGCCCGATGAACACCCGATCTTTGGATCTGTCGATGAACATCTAACTATTGGACCCATTATCTTTCCACTTAATAGGAGGCTAAGACTTAGTTGTCCCTATAACTTCATCATTTTATGGACCTAATAATTTAGAAGGTTTAACTTTAATGTGACAGATGAAATAGATAAGAAGACATGGATCAACTTCCAACTGACTACATTAGTCATAAAAGAGGGTTTCAGAAACTAATAATATATGGGTACCTAAAATTAGTCAAGACTGATTAACCTTAGGTGACATGGGTTAACATGAGTCAGTGAGCTACCCAATCAATTATGATTGACCACATTGGCTAGGTAAGTGAAATCATGCTATAGGTTCCGCCATTAATCATCTTGCCTTAGACACCAACCGGGTTGGCTAGGTAAGAGGTAGCCCCATAAAACCATGATCAAATGCCATACTTATCTTAGGCACCAATTGGTTCATCAGACTCGATTAGACTAGCTTAAAAACTCGGGCTAACCACTGAGCCACAAATCAAGTCCATTTAGATTTATGGACTAATCAATCTAACTATTAAAGAGATCTATAGAGAAGAAATTCTAACTCAACATTTGATTAGATTAGTTCTCTGTTTGATCATTCATCTAAACTTAGGTCTAACCCAATTAAGGACCTAATTAAAGCTAACCCATAACCCTTAAAGGTTATTGAAATGACTTAGAGTCTTTGAATCATATTCCTAGATTACTTTATCAATCAAAATAACTTAATTATTAATTAAGTTCAATAATCCCCATAAATCGAAATAATTTCAATTTATATTGTAAAATAATTTTACAAGCATATAGAATTTGAATTCACTATTTTAGGATTTTTTGGTCGAGTCGACTCATGCAGAATGTGAGTCGGCTCATCCAGGACTAAAAACTGACAGATTGTTCTATCTGCAGAGACGAGTCGGCTCGAGCAGGGATTGAGTCGACTCGTCTAGAACACAGAACAGACTGTTATGTCTGTAGAAACGAGTAGGCTCGAGCAGGGGTCGAGTCGGCTCGTCTGCCGGGGCTAAAAATGGTGACTTCAAATTCATGCATTTTACTTGAACTATTCAAAATTTTTAGATCAAACATCCATAGATTAAAACTATTTTAACCTATCAAATCTTCACTTTCTTCTTCATAAGGTCATGACGCAGCGGCACCCCCACATGCCATAGGAGAATCCCATTGAATGGGAAGTGATGGCCTTCAAACCATACTTCTCTTCTATGATCGGATGGCAATGGTGAATCCACCTTAATCCAAGTACTTTGTGAGGAAAGCTAATGATATCTTAACATGCTACTATTATTATGCTACAGCAACCTGGCTCTGATACCAATGAAAGTTTAAAAAGCATAGTAGGTAGATAGACTATATTTTAAAACTATTTTAAAGTACAGTATAGTGAAAGACTTGGTAGATCGATCAAGTCGATCTACCAATCTGCCTGCAATAGGATCCGACATAATAAAAGTGCATGTAGAGATATTAAGAGCAAAGAAAAGGAAAGGGTACATTACCTCTAACCTTTGGATGCAGGTGATGAAGAGCCGCTGAGCCACACAAATGTCTAACCTCTATGGATAGTTCATACCAGGGCTCGATCCCAATCAACTCGCTTGGAGTGCTAGCTCCCGAGGATCCTTGAGGTTGATCTTTTCCTTCCTTGAACCTATAAGACTTTCTTAAAGCCACCAGAAAATCTAGTTGGGGAACGATGGGGAAAAGTAAATGATGCGAGACTACTTAAGCATGCAAATTAATTTTTTGTTATTAAGCAGTGAGTTAAGCATTTGTATCCCGAAATTTGAGCCAAAATTCTAAGCAGGGGATCCTATAGAAAATTTAGAAGATCATGCACGCAGAAATAGACCATAAAGTGAAAGAAATAGGACCACCGAGGCTAGGAAGTCCGGGTAGGGCTAGCTCTTCTACAATATCACTACTTATGAGTCTAGGGGTGTGTGTACCTGGCAGTGTTTACTGATGATTCCTTGACGAGGACACTTCACGCTCTTGGATGCGCCTTGGAGAATCAAGATCTGACCCCGTGGATCCACCGGCTTTCTATCCGCTGACCCGAAGGCTAGTCAAATGGAATCCTAAAGTCATGAAACTCGAGGAACCTGCAAAACACCAAAGGAGGATTAGAAACAAAGGAGAAAAGGGATGAATCACTTAAAGAAGAAAGGAAGAGGGAGAGTAGCAGGGGTGGCCAAGATGAAGATTGATTGTTGGGCATCCAAGATGGAAGAAGCAGGGTGGCTAGGGTTTAATAAATAGGGCCTCATACCTCTTGATGCTCAAAGAGCAAAGGCATAGGTCTCTCACCTACTCCCTCATGGATGTCGATGCACAAAGGCAAAGAAAAATTGTATGGAAGAGAACTCAAATTTATTCCTAAGCATTCCAGCAAAATAATATGAGATGGGCCCTTTATATAGAGTCAAAAGACTTAGGGCCTAAGTAATGGAATACATGGAAAAAAACATTGTGCCTAACATCTTCCTTTCTTGTAGATTGGATACATAGAATGAATCAAGCTAATGCCATAAAAACTCCTCCACATATGGAATGAAGTGGGCAGCCAAGGGGGGACCAAGGTGGGCGCATGAAGAATTCTTCTTTTGGCTTAGGGCAGCCCACAAGGTTTCCAAAGCATGCATGCATGAATTAGGGGATTGGAGTATATCCTGTTGACCTTCCTTTCTCACTTGATGGCATGTAGAGTTGATGTGCCTAAAGGGTGAAAGGGGTGTGCTGGCATGTGGTCATGCATGGGCCGTCTTCATGTGATCCTCCATGTAATCCTAGGTGGCACAATCCAGGGTGTGACTAGGACTCCATGCGGCTGCTAAGGTAGCACATTGGGTGGCATCCTTCACATGCTTGAGTCTTCTCTGACTGGACTTGACTCAATATAGACTCAATACAACTGGACATGATTACAAGATCCAAAATGATAAATGGCTCAACATGAGCTGGCTCAACCAACTAAGCTCAAGGATTGATCCAAAACCCTAATGGTATGAATCGAACTCTAAATACAGGACTCAATAATATCAAGGGCTAAAATAGGACTCAAATCCTAATTTGGGCCTAAATGGGCCATGCCTTTATTATAGGACTCAATTTATACTCCAACTGACTTCAAAGGACTCAAGCCCTAATTACAAGACTCAAAGGGCTAACAAGACTTGATTATTGATCTTAGAGGCAAAATTAAGCTAGGGACTGATCCTGATGTCCCCATCAATTCTCCCAGGATGGGAGAAACTCGACTCTGTTGAGTATGGGTCAGTCTGGTGTTGGTAGTAAGTTTGGGTGGAGGCGCTGCGGGTCCTCTCAGGTAATCTACGAATCATCGGATTCTGGTCGACCTTGCCAATGGGCCAGGAAGCGTATATAGCCTTGGCCCCGAATCATGATAGCTTGGTCATCCAGGATATGCTTGATCCATTTTCTTCTCCTAGGCAAATTTAATGGACACTCAGGTATGATCTCACTCTCAAAGGATGGGTGAGGTCCAAAAATCTCACTGGGTTTCAATGCTGGCTCCCCATACTCAACTAAGTCTGAGATATTGAAAGTCGAGCTAATGCCAAAATCCAGGGATAAATCAAGCACATAGGCTTTAGGTTCCACTTTCTTTATCACTCTAAAGGGCCCAACTTTGCATGCAAGTAACTTCTTTATGGCTCCTAAAGGAAACCACTCAGGTCTAGACCTAATCTTTATATGATCTCCCTTAGCAAAATCTTTGGCTCGATTTCGAGAATTAGCCATGTTATTATCAGTGTTCAAATAAGTGCTAATGCCCTGATGCAGATGCTGTGCAGAGATGGTGCAGGTGTGGATAGATGGATTAGGTCTGCGGGCTTATTGGGCTTATAACCAGATACTACACTACCTACATCTACTTCACACCAAGAGATATATATTCTTAGGAACTCGATCCATCTTTCAGGTTTTAAGCTTAAAATCCTTTGTGAATTAAAAACTCTGAAAGTCTTTTGATAGGGGTATAAAACCAAATCTCGTGAAAGTAGATAATTCCTCCAGAATTTTAGGACATGGATTATAGCATAGAACTCCTTAGGGTAGATATGGTTTAATGAACTTCTATGCTTAAGAGCAATCAATGGTATACTTGTCCTAACCTCATGATTAGCACTAGGAGGATCTATAGGTATTAGATCTAGGGTAGGCTAGATGTTCCTAGATGGTGGAAGGGGATCAGGAAAATTTTTGGGAAGTTTATCTTGATGAACTTCTCGTGATGGTTCATTAAGGGTTTGTTCCTGAACTCCTTCGATGGACAAGACTGGAGAACCCTCATGTTCATTTACTAAATGTGATCCTGGCTCGGTCATTTTTTCTTCAAATTCTATAGTGGGTTCAGGATCTTTCTCCTTTGATTCCTCGATGGGTTCACTCTCTTGTTCCTCTTCTTCACATTCCTCTACTAGACTCAACTCATGGGTGTCTTCTTTAGATTTTTCAATGGGCTCAGAAGTTTCTTTCTCTAAATTTTCAATGGGATCATCATCTTCATACTCCTCTACCAGACTTGGATCAGCCTCATACACCTCTTCTTTAGGCTCAGTAATGGGTTCAGACTTGTCCTCTTCTAGCTCTCCTATATGTAAGGCTTTGGCTGGACATTAGCTAGCATAGTGTCCCAGTTTGTGGCATTTAAAGTATGTGGTGTTGGGACTTCTCTGAACCTTTAATGACTTGCTTTTATCCTTCCCTAGCTCCTCAACCTAGGAATACCCTAAGTCTTGAATATCAATGCAATCAATTTGAACTTCAGGGTCCTCACTCCTATCATTCATATAAACTAATGGAGCAGTAGGAGTTGGTTGGTCTAAAGGAAGTCGACTAGGGTTGGGTTTGGGTTCAGAGGTACTAATCCTACTGGGCTCAACTTGATAGTTCATGGGTTCCCTCTAACATGACTCGAATTCCGTAGCAAGTCGATAGGCATCATCCAGGTCATAACTTCTCCAATGGAATAGTTCCCATTGGATGTCCCTACGTAGGTCATCTCAAAATCTAGTTATGATCTTAGACTCAGGTTCAATTGTGTTACATCTCCTAATAAACTTATTAAATTGGTCAATGTATTCAGACGGTTTTATTACCTGTCTCAATTTGTACCATTGGTCTAAAAGTTTGTGCTCATAAAATTTACCTAGGTACTTTTCTCTCAATCTACTTCTCATGGATCTCCAAGTAAGTATTTCATCTCCTCTTTGATAATATTCATCCTCAATAACTTTCCAGTATTGCCTGGCATGTTGGATTAGCCTAAGTGTAGCAAAGTTAACTTTTCCTAACTCCGACATTTCATTCCACTCAAAATATCGATCCATGCTTTCCTCCAAATCAATATATACCTCATGATCTAGGCTTCCATCGAAAGTGGGTGCATAAGGTTGGGTGTGTCTAAAGAATCTTTCCTCTGGGTCCACTAAGTATGGGTATGGACTTCTAGGGTCAGACTCAGGGGCAAGATCATGATGATAAGCTCGTGGATCAAAGATACTGGGCCTAGGGGATTTGAATTCAGCATGGGTCCTATGGACTCCTTTATAGGTCAAAGGGTGTTCACCTATTCGATCAGGCCTATGGGATTCAAAAGAGTCAGGTCTATTATGGGCCTTAGGGGGTCTAACTTTGGCGCGGGCCCTACAGGTCTCATCCCGGGCCTCCACTTGGGTAAGCGATTGGCCCATTAGGATAATTTGTTCAGACAAGGCCCTCAATTGGGCCTGAACCCCGGACTCTATGACTAGACTGGGCTAGACATGGATTGATGGACTAACGGACTCCTAATCTAGACTGGACAGGGCTGATGGCCTAACAGACATGAGCTAATAAGTTAATGGGCTCCTAATCTAGTGGACATGCAACACACATAAGACAAACTGACTAAGGCTGCCTAGACCTGGAGCCCAAATAGAATGGGTCGACTCAACTTACACACAACACAACACTTAATCCCTCCACTGGCCAGGTAAGAGGTGGGGTGGTGGGAGGCCCCCTGCTTTTATAAGGACCCAATTAAGTAACCACCAGTCTGCTTAGGGCATTTGCCTCTGGACCTCGAGCCTTAGACACCAGCTTCCAGTAATAGGTGAGGTATTAAGTGCACTAGTCTTCCCACAAGGTTGGACCTGACCTGTTAGTGTCCCTAGAATCACTTTAGGTTTCTAGTTGATTTTAATTAGGTTGGGTTCGAATGCAAGGTGGTTGTTGTGGGCTAAGGAGAGGTGATCAACTCCTTCCCCCATCTGACATATTGAAATTGCCCTTAATGTAGCTTATGCATATGATGGCACATATATGAAACCCTAATTGATGCAATGTAATTTTTTTGTATTATTATTTTTTTACTGTATTTTTTTAATAGAAATATCTTATGCAAGAAATTAACTAATATACATAAAATATGCAGAAAATTAAAATAGGAAAGAATTATGCAAAAATGACCCTAAACATGCTAAAATTATGCTTGCTGAAATTAGGTACAAAAATTTTCCTAGGTAGAAAAATAGTCATGCAGAAAATCTATAATTCAAAATAAATTATGAAAAAATACTGATAAACAAAAATCAAATATGATGAATCTAGCAAAATAAGAATTAGATTTTTATTAGATACGTATATATAGAAAAAGTTATTTAAACATACCATATACAGGAATTATGATATGTAAAAAACAAGCCCTAAAAAAGCTCTGATACCAAACTGATGCGGGACTACTTAAGCATGAAAATTAATTTTCTATTATTAAGTAGTGAGTTAAGGATTTGTATGCCAAAATTTGAGCCAAAACTCTAAGCAAGGGATCCTATAGAAAATCTAGAAGATCATGCACGCAGAAATATATCCTAAAGTGAAAGAAATAGGACCGCCAAGGCTAAGAAACCCCGATAGGGCTAGCTCTTCTACAATATCACTACTTTGAGTCTAGGGGAGTGTGTACGATAGTGTTTACTGATGATTCCTTGACGAGGTCACTTCATGCTCCCGGATGCGCCTTGGAGAATCAAGCTCCGACCGCAAATTCACTGGCTTTCTATTCGCTGACCCGAAGGCTAGTCTAACAGAATCCTAAAGTTGTAAAACTCGAGGGACCTGCAAAACACCAAAGGAGGATTAGAAAACAAAGGAGAAAAGGGATGAATCATCGAAAGAAGAAAGGAAGAGGGAGAGTAGTAGGGGTGGCCAAGATGAAGCTTGATTGTTGTGCATCCAAGGTGGAAGAAGCAGGGCGGCTAGGGTTTGATAAATAGGAACTCACACCCCTCGATGCACAAAGAGCAAAGGCACGGGTCTCTCACCCACTCCTTCATGGAGGTCGATGCACAAAGGCAAAGGAAAATTGTATGGAAGAGAACTCAAATTTCATTCCTAAGCATTCCAGGAAAATTACATGCGATGGGCCCTTTATATAACGTCATAAGACTTAGGGCCTAAGTAATGGAATACATGAAAAAAAATGTGGCACCTAACATCTTCCTTTCTTGTAGATTGGATACATAGATTGAATCAAGCTAATACCATAAAAACTCCTCCACATATGGAATGAAGTGGGCGGCCAAGGGGGGGACCAAGGTGGGCGCATGAAGACTTCTTCTTTTGGCTTGGGGCGGCCCACAAGGTTTCCAAAGCAAGCATGCATGAATTAGTAGATTGAAGTATATCCTATTGACCTTCCTTTCTCACTTGATGGCGTGTGGAGTTGATGTGCCTGGAGGGTGGAAGGGGTGTGCTGGCATGTGGTCATGCACGAGCCATCTTCATGTGATCCTCCATGTAATCCTAGGTGGCGCAATCTAGGGTATGACTGGGACTCCATGCAGCTGCTGAGGTGGCACACTGGGTAGTATCTTTCACATGCTTGAGTCTTCTCTGATTGGATTTGACTCAATACAGACTCAATACAATTGGACATGTTACAAGACCCAAAATGGTAAATGGCTCAACATGAGCTGGCTCAACCAACTAAGCTTAAAGACTGATCCAAAACCCTAATAGCATGAATCAAACTCTAAATACAAGATTTAATGATATCAAGGGCTAAAACAGGACTCAAACCCTAATTTAGGCTTAAATGGGCTATACCTTGATTATAGAACTTAATTTATACTCCAACTGACTTCAAAGGACTCAAGCCCTAATTACAATACTCAAAGGGCTAATAGGACTTGATTATTGATCTTAGAGGCAAAATAGGGCTAGGAACTAATCTTGATGTCTCCATCAGTGGAAGTGGAATCCTTCCCAACTAACTCTTTCTTCCTAAACCCTAGCTTGATTGCTAGGTAGGCTCGCACCAAAAATCCAAATCCTCTCAAAGCCCACTCAAAAGGATACCTTCCTTTCCTCTCTTAGAAAAGCCCAGCAAAAGTCAACCTCAACTAACTCTGCTACCCCTACAAAGACACCTATTTATAGTAGCAGCAAAGAGGGAGAAAGATATGGAAGGAGGAGTGATTGGGGGAGAGGGTTAAGGGTTGAACCAAATTAACTTTAGGTTTATATGGGAGAAAATCTGCATTCCATAAAAAACCTTGGAGCCAATTTCAGCCAAGATTTGAAATTTGAATTCAAAATTCAAATTTGAATCTTTTAAAGGAAAGTGAGTATGACAAATCAAATCTAATTTGATCCTAAGCCAAATCATATTTGGCTTGACCCATCAGATTGCAATCATATTACAAATAAGTCTTCCAAAAATTTACTAATCAAATTAGTGAAAAAATCCTCGGTACAGCTAAGTGTCGACTTATGAAAGTGTCGACATTTGGGTCATGGTCAATCATTTTGATTCCATAGTGATTCTAAATGATTCTTAATCATCGATTGGCTTTTAGATCAGGTAGAAACTCCTATGGTGTGTGAACCCATAGGTTCGAACACTAAGCTGGTAGCATTGGAATGTTTCCAGTACCAATCAAAGTCATCATCTAGCAATGATACCTGACATTCGGATAAGTCAAAGATGCAGAGCAACTCTCTAAAATCTTTAATATATGGTTACCGCATAATTTATCCCTTTAATCTCATAATGCTCAAGATGATCTAGGGTTTGATTGCCAACCCTAATTTAGTACATCAAGATCATGTCTCAACCTTATAAGTTCTGTGACTCCTTATAAGAACTACCCTAGCCAACGTTCTGCTAATTGAGACATAGTGAATCATTCACTCCAAACTATTTGGAGGGATTAATCCCATCTTGATCCACCACTACTCCACAAGTACTTAACTGTACCCAGAAACCTTTCATCACTGGATTAAAAATCCAAGTAGTCGATATCAAAGTACAGTGAGTTGCTTGTAAGCTATCATGGTGATCTCAGGTATGAGGGACACGTATACCTATATCCCTTTGCGAGCAACCCTGTGGCAGAAGGGAGCTCCGTTGATGGTCACGTTCAGTGAGATGTCATACATTTCACCTATATGTCATATCAGTATCTTTATACTCCTTGGTTAAGCGGACAACCAACGAATGTGACATACAAAAACCTATGCTTGATACATCATCGTTCTATAATAATGTATCCTTTGGTTGTGAACCAGTTAAGAACTACTCGATATATCCTATCTGTATCAAATATAATGTAGTTCTAAGGACTCCATCACACAAGAGTTGTTTTCAAAAAATGCACATGTGATGAACAGCCAAAAGAATAACTTTTATTCATTTAAAGAATTCATATATAATTACAAAATAGCACAACCATCTACATCCTAGATAATTCGCTTTAGGACATCATTCCCAACAGTACTAACCACCAAGCATACCCAATTCAAGTTTTAGAATAATTGAATTGGTGCCTTAGATACCAAAAAATTGGCTAGGTAAGTAATGGACTCAATTAGAAATCATGTTCTCTTTCCCTTCCTAGAACTACTTTCCTTAGACACCAATTGATCAATCATTTCTTGAATGGATTTGCATTTGATTTCTGACACTATGACTTAATACAATTTTTATAAGAGTTTTGATGGTCTCATGCACATCCTATTTAACATTATCATGAAAAATATAAATATACTTTGTCAAATGGGAAAAAGTTATTTCATCATTCTAGGACAACCTTATAGCATAGTAGACATCTATCATTATGCTAAGACAACCTTATTTCAAAGTAATGATTAACTAGTCTAAACATATCATAATAGAATTATAAAATTAACAACTATATTAATATCATGATTGCATTAATCAAGGAAGGCTCTAATACCACTGCTGGGTTATAGTGGCATGGCAGAACCTTGGTATTTCAAAATTTATTTGAACACCAATAACACCAAAACCGTAGAACCTAGGATCTCCTCGTAATATTAATTAAAACTACTTCTAACAAGAGGTGTAAAAATGCATACCTATTATAATTCTAATTTGATGATGATTATTTTCATGAGGTACACAAGTGTTTACCCTCCAACAATAATCCACACGAGAATTAGATCAAAGAAATGTCCCTTCCAAATCCAATTGCTGGACTCGAGTTCACCTTAACTCGATTTGGTTGAACCACTTCTTGAACTTGACTTGAACCACTTTTTACTTTCTTGACTTCTTGGCTAACCTCTTGGACCATTATGACATTTTTCCTAAATCCAACAGGACTTGTACCCTAAGGCTTGTCCTAAATAGACTAAGGCTTGTAAGAGAGAGAAGGAGAGAGAACTCTTGTCTTAACAAGAGATGATAGAATTTTTCCAATACCCATCCCCCATCTTCCGCCCCCTTTAAATAGAGTATGAGAAAGTGCTACATTAAGGGGCACATACATTCTCACACCCCTTTGAAAAATACAATAATTTTTAATTTTATTTTTATCAGAATAAAATTCAAAACTCTGCATTGTTTCAGCATTTCTCTCCTTGCATGTGCCACACCTACTGGGATGCTTTTAGCATCCCATCTAAAATTTGATGGCCTCTGGTTTTTCCACATGGCAAGATCAAGTCTTCCATGTTCAGATAAACCCAAAAATCTCAAAAGATGCACCTCCTTCTACCTTAAAACAGAAGGACCTTAGGCACCTCTTTGGAAAATCTACACACACGTGCCAAGCCTTCTGACACTTCTCCTTGCTAATTAAAGCATTCTTAGGCTTTAAAACCTATGCCAATCTAATGGATGGTTGATAAGGAAGCTACATGGGTCTTAAACCTATTTGTGAATTAATCTTGGACATCATCCATGCCAAAATAATCAGCCACCCATAATATGTGCACCCCTTATGGATAGAGTCCCATCCCTCTTGGACTCTATCAATTCAATGCCTAATTGAACTTATCCAATCCAATAAAGGGATGATCAGGTTAGGGATTAATTCAAATTAATTCAAATTTAATTTGGATCAATTAATTAAATAGGTTCAAATTAGTTTCGATCCAAATTAGGGCTATAGTTAGCCACATGTGCTAGCATGCTTACTAGCTAACCAATTGGATTAATTAATCAAATTAAACTTATCAATATTTTTTTGACCAATTCCATTTTGTTTGCAACTCATTGGATTTGACATCTAGCCAATAGTAGGTTCGAATATATGTTTACCTAATTTGATTAAACCCCTTCTAATTGTTTAAGGTCAAATTCATGCCAACTCGGATTCAGTAATTAGAAATCCTTTTAATTGAGAAATGAATTAAACCATTTAATTTATCCAAACCTACAAGTCAAGCTTGACATCTAGCAACATATGATGACTGTCCAGAAGATATGAAATCTAACTAAAATTACTAAAATATCCTTCAATGGAAAGTTAT
Source organism: Areca catechu (assembly GCA_021397845.1). Taxonomy (NCBI): domain Eukaryota; kingdom Viridiplantae; phylum Streptophyta; class Magnoliopsida; order Arecales; family Arecaceae; genus Areca; species Areca catechu. Next base: position 69,745,102 of record CM038053.1, read on the forward strand.
CATGCAATTCAATCCTTTGATCATTCTATATCTCAAATATGTTTATGAGTTTGGATTAATGTCAAACTCAAACATATGTTCATATTGATTCACTTTTAATTAGAAATAACTCTAATAAATAATTAGAAACCCTATCTAATCTTCATTTGACTCTAAACAAAGTCTTTCCAAGTTATCAAGAGATGAGAATTTATAGGATGTTATTTCCTCAAACTAGGAATGATTGATTCCTTGTTGTTCTACTCACAACCTTTTTACACACTCCACCATATCTAGAACACCCCTACATGATTTAATTATGAATGAGTATGAATCAAAATATGGATTCATGTGCACAAGATTCTACGGTGATCTCAGGTCTAAGGATCACTTGCACAACTCCCAATGTTTTGATATGAAAGTAAGGCTCCAAAAGATATTCTCTATTGATGAGTTAATTCAATGAACTCATTTCATTTTGAGCACCCATGAACTTATATTAGTCATCCCACACAAATGACTAGTGAGATTGGTCACCCTCTCCATCGAGCGTATATAGGATGTGCTAGTCTTTCTAGAACATTGATCTTCGACTAAATGCTCCAATGACCAGGAAAGTTTAAGATTAGGTTTTAAGGTTTTAGGTCTCACAGGCAAGATCCCAATCATATCTCCTAAAACCATAGTCTAATCTATAAGGTTCATTATAATCTTTAACATAGTAAGATGCAACTAAAATGATAAATCAAAATGCCTCATTTTATTAATATAATAATAAATGTCATTATATGAGTTGGAATATGATATAGAAAAGTCTCATCTCATCACTCTCGTGATTGGCTTGTAGGGTACTTATTTTTTCGATCTCCCACTTGCACTAAAGCCAATCACCTTTATATCTCAATCCCATACTATCGAGATGATGATCAACAGTTAATGTGGTAAAGCCTTAATGAATGGATCTGCTATATTATTCTTAGTCTCAACTCATTCTATTACAAAATTGTCTTTTAGCAATCTCTCGAACAAGATGGAAATATCTGAGGATGTGCTTAGATCTAAGATGAGACCTTGGCTACTTGAATGACTGCACTAGTGTTATCACAATAGAGTGGCACTAGTCATTTTATCTCAAGAACTATACCCAAATCAGTGATGAATTTCTTCATCTAGATAGCTTATTTGGTAGCTTCACTAGTAGCAATGTACTCTATCTCTATGGTTGAGTCAGCTACAGTTTATTATTTAGTACTCTTCCAACTTATTGCTCCTCCATTTAAGATGAACACATACCATGATATTAACTTGCTATCATCAGGATCTGATTGAAAACTAGAATCAGTATAAATTTCTAGTTTCAACTTTGATCCTCCATATATATATAAATTTTAGTTCTTCTTTGATACTTAAGAATGTTTTTCACAGGTATCTAGTGATTCTCCCCTGGATTTGTCTAGAACATGCTAACTATGCCTAAAGGATAAGCCACATCAAGCCTAGTTCATAACATGACATACATAATACTTCCGACTGCCAAAGTATAAGGGATCGAGTTCATTATTTCTCTTTCTTTATGTGTCATAGGTGACATCTTCCTAGAGAAACATATGTCATGACTCATGGGTAAGTAACTGCTTTTTCTTCCCTCCATGTTAAATTTTTTAACACTAAGTCAATGTACCAAGACTAGGACAAGCCAAGCAACCTATTAGATCTATCCATATAGATCAAAATTCTTAATATATAAGATGTTTTACCCAAGTCTTTCATAGAAAAATGATTTAATTGCCATGTTTTAACTGATTGATGCATTGGGATATCATTCCCAATGAGTAGTATGTCATCGACATACAATACCAAGAAGACTATGGCACTCCTACTAGCCTTCTTATATATACATGGTTTATCCACATTTTTAATAAAGCCAAGATTTTTGATTGTCATATCAAATTGGATGTTCTAACTCCTTGATGCCTCCTTTAATCCATAAATGGATTTTTTTAGCTTGCATATTTGGTTTGCCCTCCCACTAGAGATAAACCCCTCTGGTTGAGTTATATAGATCTCTTCCTCAAGATTACCATTAAGGAAGGTAATTTTGATATTCATTTGCCAGATTTCATAGTTATAGTACACCACTATAGTAAGTGAAATCTATATAGATTTAAGCATAGCTACTGATGAAAAAATTTCATCATAGCCAATTCCTTATCTTTGCCCAAATCCTATTGCTACTAACCTAGCTTTGTAGGTGCATCAACCAATATCCACACTTGGCAGGTGTACATGGAGTCCATTTTGGATCTCATGGCATCCAACCATTTATTAGAGTCTTTATTCCCGACAGCTTTTGAATAGGTCAATGGATCACCATCTTGGATGATCCTGGTTTCATAATCATTATCTATGACAACCATATATCTTAGAGATGCATGCCACATTTTATCTGACCTTCGAAGAGGAGGTGTATATTATCGATATACCTCTTCACTAGGTACCTCTAGTTGAGAAATATTTTGAAAACCATTGATAGATAATTCTAGAACATTTTGTAGATCTTGAACTTCCTTACGTTCAATATTTCTTATTCTATCTCATTCTTCTACAATTTCCTTTTCCAAGAATATTGCATGCCTACTGACAAATATCTTTTGTTCAGTATGGTGGTAGAAATAATATCCTTTAGTTTTCTTAGGATATCCTACAAACAAACATTTGTCTGATTTTGCACTTAGCTTATGTCTAAAAATAGTTTTGATATAAGCAAGATAGCCCTATATTTTAAGATGTTTAAGATTAGGTCTCCTTCCATTCGATAATTCATATGGAGTGTTAGACATAGACTTTGAAAGTACCTTGTTAAGAATATATACTGCATTTCTAGGGCATATCCCAAAATGATATTGGAAGATCATCATAGCACATCATGGGTTATACATATCCATCAGAGTATGATTCTTCCTTTTAGCTACACCATTTAATTATAGTATATAAGGAGATGTCTATTCAGAGACAATGCCCTTTCCTTTAAGATGGTCAAGAAATTTACTGGATAAGTATTCACCACCTCAATAAGATTGAAGTACTTCAATACTTTTTTCAATTTGTTTCTCGACCAAAACTTTGATATTCTTTAAACTTATCAAAAGCCTTGATTTGTGTTTCATAAGATAAATATATCCATATCTTGATAAGTCATTAATGAAGGTAATGAAATAGGAATATCCATCTCTGACTTGAGTTATCATAGGCCCATATACATCTGAATGTACTAAGGCTAATAACACACTTGTCCTTTTTTCATGTCTAAGAATGGAATCTTGCTCATTTTACCCATGAGACAAGATTCACAAATCCCATATGATTCATAATCATAGGGGTCAAAGAATCTTTCTTTGTCTAGCTTGTTTATCCTTGAGTCACTAATGTGACCAAGGTGGCAATGCTAGAGAAATATTATATTTATATCTTCTCTCTTCTTTTTCATATTTCTATCAATATAAAAAATATTTTCATCAAGTGACAGAATTTGAAGACTACTATCAAAAGGATCATTGCCAAAGAATACATTAGAATGATATATGGAACAACTATTGCCCATAAAATTTATTTCATATCCTTGTTTTAACAAAACAGGTATAGATATGATATTTTTAACGACAATAGCATCAGAGTCGATAGATGAAAGCATGCTAAAATTGGTTCATAAAACTCTAATCATGGAAGCAATAACTATGAAAACCCTTTTTTCATATATGCGTGTCGATTTAATATCAATTGAATATTTATCTATATTACAAACTAACATACTTAGAAATATAGAAATAATCATTTATAAAAATTATAAAGAAGAAAATAACTTTCTTGAAGTGCAAATCCTTTTCTTCTTCCAATCGATCTACATTTGAATGAATATCAAGGTTTCTATTGGAGCCGCTAAAATATGCAACCTTTGTTGGTATCCAAATGGGACAAGTTCTTGATCAAGTTCCTAAGGCCCTCGGAATGCTAGCTCCTTCACGGGCCCCTCTGTTGGCTTGGACTTGTAGCCTCCTTTCTAGAACTAGAACTAGAAGGCTTCAACCCGAATACTATGCACTGAGGAAGGGGTTTCTCCTAGAATAATTAAAAAAAAATCTAATACTTTTTTTTTCTCTTAATCCTTTGTTAATTAGACCTCTATTTTTCTATATTTTTATAGGGTTTTAGACATATAATTACGAAGAAAAGAGATGAGAAACTAGATTGGCAATAGGAAGAAGAGCGATTGGATTGAATGTCACATGCCCATCTTTCTTCCCATATTTAACAAGGTGTTTGTCACACAAATCTCCTGATATTCCATGCCTAAATTAGATTAGTTCCATCCTAATTCAAATACAATTAGATTAGGATTAATTCTAATTCAAATAGGAGTCCTAATGGAAGAAGAAAGCTTATTAGCACCTCCTCTCCTTTCTTAATGCATGCAAAGAAGAAATAACGTGAAAGTTTGTCACACAAGCCTCCTTCTAGTCAGCCAATTTAAGAGGATAAAGCCCAATCCAATTGGTTTAAGTGTCTAGTTTAATTAGGTTTGTTGCCCAGGTGGCTACCCAAGAGGAGGGTGAATTGGAAGTTTAAAAAATTTAAAGCAAGTAGTGAACAATTCAAAATCCTTTGCAAGTGGTAGGTGCTGTGATAGAGTTATAAAATGCAGAAGCTAAACAGAGTAGAGAAAGCACAACATAAACACACCAAATTTATAGTAGTTCAGAGCAATCCAGCTCCTACGTCCACTACCCAAGATACCACTCGGGATTTTCACTATATTCACACTCGAATATAGTATGATTGTTTTACAGGATCACAATTCAAAATCTCTATACTTTGGTTTTATAAGATCACCAAAGAAAACCCAACACCCTTTGGTTTTAACAGGCTCACCAAAGAAACCCAACTTGGTTTTCACAGGATCACCAAGAACCTAACCCTTAGTTTTCACAAGGCTCACCAAGAACCTATTTGATTTTTCAACCGGGCTCACCAATAACCCAACAATTCAAAGATTGAATTGAAAGTAAATTCAACAAGAAATGACAAACTCAATTTGTCGAATAGTTACCGGTGTAGCTTGTCGGAAGTCCACTTGAATACACTTGAATAAGCTTTAATTACTTCAGTGGCTTCTTCCTAAAAATTGCTTCAAGCTTCAAATTGGAGTTGGTGAAGACTTAAAAGCTTGACTTGAATGCTCTTGTACTCTTGTGCTGTTAATTGGTAGGATATTCAATGAATCTCTCTCTTCTTTAAAGAACTCTCTTCTTGATTGCTTTAAGATAGTTCAAATCCTTCAAATTTAAAGTCTTCCATCATTCCAAGGTAGTTCTAGCCATTGTAGACCGTTGGGGAATGATTTATGACCGTTGGAGCACTTTTTGGCATTCAAAAATAAATTCTGGAACTAGCCGTTGATACCTGAAAGTGACATTCGAGTCAGCTCGGATTCCTTCGAGTCGACTCGGATCCTTCGATTCGATAGGTCGAGTCGCCATTCCTTCAATACAGTTGGCTCTTCGTCTCAGGGTGCAAAACCTCACTCTGGACGAGTCGGCTCTTTGTCACTTGGGTCAGCTCGAACTTGAATCTTGAAAATCTTGAACTCGAGGAGTCGGCTCTTTTCACCTTGGGTCGGCTCTTCTTCTCAGGTTCGAAAAACCTTACTCTGGAAGAGTCATCTCGATGCAGTTCGGGTCAGCTCACTTTCTCAGGCTTTTAGAATTAGGTCAGGCAGAGTCGGCTCTTTTTGGTTCGGGTCGGCTCGCTTGGCTGTTCTAAGAAAACTTTAGGAAATGGACTCTGGAGGAGTTAGCTCGGACTGATTCTAGTCGACTCGGATTCACTAGAGTCGGTTCGCTTTCCATCGAGTCAGCTCAGATTGCTTTGTTCCAGAATCCTTACTACGTGCCAGTAAGCAGAGTCAGCTCTTCATCTCTTGGGGTTGGCTCAAGTGTCTTCTTCAGGACTTTTATAATTAAATTAAAAGAAAACTCTCACCAACTCTTTTACAAATTCACACAAACCAACTCAAACTAAAATTCATGGCACACACATACTCACAGAAGTAACCCTTTTTACTTGATTTTTTGTAGTATTTTCATTGGGTTCTTCTTTACAAGAATATTTACAACACAACTCAAACAAGAAAGTAGAAATGTAGGAGTTGAAGTTTGAACATGTTGTACATCCTACAAAAACTTGTCAAACACTTGAAGAGTTATCAGAAATAAATATACATGCTCCAATGTTTGGTTATCATCAAAATCACTTGTGGGGTCAACAATCTTTTCCTTTTTGATGATGATAAAACACTGGGCATAAAAAATCCTTTACACTTTACATGTATAACAATATTTGAAACACAAATATTCACATGTATCAGAGCTAATTGGATTTGAAAGAGTATTAGAGCTCAAGAGATGATATCCTTATATATCATCAAAGTGTTAAACTTTTCATGCTTTAAAATGAATTATAATTAGCACCAAATATGGAGTATTAGAGAGTTAAAATATGCAATTGTAATTAGAGCATTAAGATTAATTTGAATACAAGTCAGATCAAAATTATCCAAGAGAATCTCCCCCTTTCTCTAGATTTTAAAGTAATTTAAGCAGTGCTATTATTTTTGTGCTCCCCCTGTTTCATTGTTTTTATGCACTTCAAGAGTAGTTGGTAATAAGCTCAACCATATATCAAAAATTATTACCAATTTTGCTATTAGCTTAATCTCTCTCATTTTCTCTGTAAGCTCTTTTTCTCATTTTTCATATTAGCCCATATTACTTTCTCTCCCTTTTTGTCAATCAATCAAAAGGGTGATTTCAAATAAAGTTCAGAATTTAAAATAGATTGAGAAAGTTTTTAATATTTGTTTGAGATAATTTTACATTCTCAAATTTGAGATTCTAATTAAAATTTCATTACAGTTGTACTATAACAAATTCAATTGCTAAACAAACAACTTTCATTTCATTAAAAAGTTTGCTAGATACAATAAGAAAGTACAATGTAACTGTAAAAGATAATAAGTGGAACAACGAAATTACATCCAAAAGACTAACCAAGCAATCTATTCTTCTTCTTCTTCCTCAGTTGAAGAAGAGGAGCTTATCTCTATAAATCTATCAAAGGTCTTAGTTTTCAGGGGTTTGAACCTTAAATCCCTGAATCTAGTTCTAACTGGGGCTCTAAAAACTTTGGTCTTCTTGGCTTGGGTTCTTTCTTGGTCTTAGTGGGTTTAGGTGGATCAGATGAAGGAATAGGAGTGTCAAGTAACTCTTTGATGATCTGTTCAGGAGCATCTTCAATGGGAGCAGTTTCCTTCTGGGATTGCAGTAAAATGCTTATGATTTCTTCCTTGAAATCCTTCATTTCTCTTTCCACTTTATGCTGGTGAAGCTTTTGTTCAGATTTTAATTCCTGCAATTTGACATCAACCATTTTTTTGATTTCCTCAATTGCAGAATTCATATGATCAGTCAGAGAATTAGAGATATTTTCCATCTTTTGAAATATCAGAATTTTTATGTTTGATGGAGTAACCATTGTTTCCTCAGTTCTTTCTTCATCAGCAGCTTCATCTTCATTAGAAAAGGTAGCAGCAACTTGACTAGGCAACTTCTTATTCCACTCTCATTCTTGTAACTTGTATCCCATTATTTTTAGAGAGTTGAAGGAGTAGATATCAAAGTGATGTAGTGGCTTGCCTATCTCATTTGACAAGTCAACTCATGCTTCTTCAAATAACAGAGTGAAGACCATACCATAAGGTAGATAGGCTTTGACTTTTCTTGCTGCTTCAGTCATTTGGATCATCATTATATAGGGAAGGTTGAGAGGCTTTTCTTCAATCAAGTGTCCCATTATGATCATATCCTTCTCACTGACCCAGTCAAAGCGGCCAGTTCTTGGAAGAAATATTCTACTGATCATACTATATAGTAACCTCATTTCCCTTGACAATAGATTCGCTTGAACATGTTGGACTGTGCTCACTTCTTCCTTTTCCAAAATGAGTTTCAGAATGTGTTCCTTGTCCGGTAGAAGAAGTTCAGTAGCACCGTTCGTTGGTATGTGTAGTATTTTGCTCAATCTTTCTTCATCTATCACAATGATCTTCTCCTTGACTGTAGATTCCAAATGAAATTCTTTAATAATAATATTCTCATAAAATGTCCGTACCAGTGAAGGGTAGGTCAGTGTGTCTAAAGAACAGAAGTGCTTCCACCCTTGGCTTTCTATTCAGTGTTCGATTTTCATTCCCATTTCTTCTAGGAATGCAAAGTCAATCCTTTTGCAGGTGACAGGTCGGTTGATCATTGAGACATGTTGTCCAGGAGGAGAAGGAGTTCCTTCATCTTGTTGGACTGGAGCAGACCTTTTTCTCTTTTCCTTTCTTTCTCTTACATTTGTACTGCGATCGCTTGATTCACCGAGTTGAAGAACTTTCTTCGCAGATCTTCGAGGGGCCATTGCAGAGGAATCAAAGAATTTTAGGCTCAAGGAATGATTTCAGGAAGGATGGTAAAGTTTCCGAGATAGGTGGAGTATGTTCAAAGCAAAGTGAGGGAGTGAAGTACTTAGAAAAGACATATCAGACTTTCTTAAATAGCGATTTCCTGACTTTCGAGTCGACTCGCTCAGCCCTGGAAACATCCGAGTCGGCTCAACCAGAGCAAACTCAAAGCAATCAAAACACCGAGTTGGTTAAGCGCAGACTTAGTCGGCTCGATCAGAGCAAGAGTATAATACCCAGAGATTCGAGCCAGCTCGACCAGAGCAAAATTGCTCGAGTCGACTTGAGCAGAAACTTTTCATATAAAATCAAATGATTTTGAAATTGAGTTCAATATACAAAAACCTCAAGGAAAGTTGTTTAAGAAATCATGAAAAATTATAGGAGGTTTTCTAGATAATTTTTCTTAGTTCTTAACGGAAATTAGGTTTAATAAATCTAGAAGGGGTAACATAGCCCTAATTCTTCTCTAAGCAACTCAAATCTATCCTGATTTAGTCGCTTGGTAAAGATGTCAGCTAGTTGATTTTCAGTTGGGATAAATTCTAGTTTTATGTCACAATTCAAAATATGGTCTCTAATGAAATGATGTCTAATTTCTATGTGCTTAGTCCTAGAATGCTAAATAGATTTTTGGTTAAATTTATATACTTGTGTTATCATATTTAATAGAATTTTGCATTGTAAAATACCAAAATCTTCTAGTTGTTGTTTAATCCACAACACTTGTGTATAACTCCCTGTAGCAACATACTCTGCCTCAGTAGTAGAAAGTGCTACCGAGTTTTATTTCTTGCAATGCCATGAGATTAAATTCAACCCTAGAAATTGACAAGTACTGCTAGTGCTTTTTCTATCTACTTTACAACCAGCATAATCAGCATCAGAAAATCCAATTAAATTTAAAGATGATTCTTTTGAAAACCAAAGACTGAGATTACTTGTACCTTTCAAGTATCTTAATATTCTTTTAATAGCAAGCATATGTGTTTCTTTGGGATTATATTGAAATCTAGCACATACATATACACTATACAAGATATCTGGTCTACTTGCAGTTAAATATAATAAGGATCCAATCATACCTCGATATAGCTTTTGGTCAACATTGGATCCACTTTCATCTTTATCCAATTTGTAGGATGGGCTCATGGGTGTATTCATTTGTTTGCTCGTCTCCATACCAAATTTCTTGATGATTTCTTTGATATATTTGGATTGGTTGATGAAGATCACTTTCTTTGATTGTTTTACTTGAAGTCCAAGGAAGTAATTTAGTTCACCCATTAGGCTCATTTCAAATTCTCCCTGCATTAGCTTAGCAAATTCTTCACAAAAACTTTCATTAGTTACACCAAAAATGATATCATCAACATAAATTTGTACAACTAATATATCACTATTTTTCTTCTTAATGAAAAGAGTTTTATCAACATTTACTCTTGAAAAATCATTTTCAATTAAGAAAGTGCTAAGTCTATCATACCAGGCTCTAGGTCTTGTTTCAAACCATATAAAGCTTTATTGAGTTTAAATACATGGTTTGGAAAAGTATGATTTTCAAAACCCGATGGTTGTTCTACAAAAACTTGTTCGGCAATAAAACTATTTAAAAATACACTTTTTATGTCCATTTGAAAAAGTTTGAAATTCATGTAGCAAGCAAATACAAGTAGTCTAATGGCTTCTAATCTTGCTACAGGTACATAAGTTTCATCAAAATCTATACCTTCTTCTTGACTATATCCCTTGGCCACTAATATAGCTTTGTTTCTAATAACATTTCCTTGTTCGTCTAATTTATTCCTATAGACCCATTTGGTTCCTATAATTGGGTGGTCTTTAGGTCTATCAACTAGTATCCAAATCTTATTTCTTCCAAACTGGTTCAGTTCTTCATGCATGGCTAACATCCAGTTTGGGTCATTTTCTGCTTCTTCTAAGGTGTGAGGCTCTATTTGAGATATAAAGGCTAGGTAATCATGTGCAATCCTATATGCTGACTTAATCCTTATACCTTGAGAAGGATCACCAATGATTAATTCTTTAGGATGGGAAGTAGCATACCTCCATTCGGTTGGTAGATCGGTATGATCCTTACCGTTTCTTCTCCTTCTTCTGTTGGTCTTTCTTGAATACTCATATCTTCCATCTCCTTTCGAATGGTACCTACATCGTTATCAATACACTCTTCTTTTCTAGATGGTGATAGGTTAGTTTCATCAAAAATGACTTATATTGACTCTTCAACAGTAAGAGTCCTTTTATTAAAAACCCTATATGCTTTGCTATGAAGTGAATAACCAAGGAAATAGCTTTATCAGATTTAGCATCAAATTTTCCTAGATTATCCTTACCATTATTAAGTACAAAGCATTTGCATCCAAATACATGAAAATAATTTCTATTGGGTTTCTTTTCATTCCAAAGCTCATAGGGGGTTTTCTTCAAAATAGGACGGATTAAAATATGGTTTAAAATATAACATGCAGTGTTCACCACTTCTGTCCAAAAGTACCTTGGAAGATTACCTTCACATAACATTATTCTAGCCATTTCTTCCAAAGTTCTATTCTTCCTCTCTACAACACAATTTTGTTGTGGTGTTCTAGGAGCGGAGAAGTTATGATCAATTCCATTTTCAGTACAATAATCATCAAAAAATTGATTTTCAAATTCAGTACCATGATCACTTCTAATTGAAATTATTGAAAGATTTTTTAGATTTGACACCTTCTTGTGAAATTTTCTAAATATTTTGAAAGTTTCATCTTTGTGTGCAATAAACAAAATCCATGTAAATCTGAAAAAATCATCTACAATCATAAGGGCATATTTCATACCTCCTAGGCTTGTGGTCCTAGTTGGTCCAAATAAATCCATGTGAAGTAGTTCTAAAGGTCTAGAAGTTGAAATTAGATTTTTAGATTTAAACCTCCCCCTAGTTTATTCACCCATTTGGCATGCATCACAAACATGATCAAAATCAACTTTAAACTTAGGCATGCCTCTAACAAGATTTTTAGAAATTAATTTGGCAATTGTATACATGCTAGCATGACCTAATCGTCTATGCCATAATAAGTAAGACTCCTTGGTCTTAGCATTCATTGCAACTAAACTGGAGCTACTTGACATGGCAAGATCATTTGATCTACCACATAAATATTTCCTAGTCTATGTCCAATGAATTTACTACTAGAGTCAAGGGAGCTTGTTACTATACACATAGATGATTCGAAGATAACTTTGAAGCCTTTATCACATAATTGACTAATACTCAATAAATTATTCTTCAATTTATCTACTAGCAGCACATCTTCAATAAAAGTATAGGGGGTTATTTTAATCTCACCGATTCCGATTATTTTTCCCTTGCCATTGTCTCCAAATATAACCATACCTCCTTCTTTCATTTCCAGGGTGATGAATTGATCCTTGTCACCCGTCATATGCCTTGAACAGCCACTATCAAGATACCATTTTTTCTTTAATTTCTGGATTGCAAGACATTCCTGCAAGAAAATCAAGGAGGGTTTTTAGGTACTCAAGCTAACTTGGATCCTTTCAGGTAAGTTGAGATGGTCCCTTTGGGAATCCAAATCTTTCTTGTATTATGGACATTTCTAATAGTATTGCAGTTGAAGGCTTTATGTCCTAACTTTTTGCAAGCAAAACATTTAATTTTAGAATTTTGGAATGATTTTGACTTTGAAATTCTAGATGTAGAAATAGTAGGTTTTGAAATGGAAATAGAGTCTTTTGTAACAAAGGTTTTATAGGAAGTAAACTTAGGAACAAAATCTTTTTATCTTACAAAAGTAGTAGCTGAAACATAATTTAAATTTGAAGCATCAAAACCTATTCTAGCTTTACTTCTGGAAATTTTTGTTCTTTAAGAATTAATTCAAGCTTATTAGAAGATAAAGTTAAATTTTCAACAAGTAGCTTGAGTTTTTCAACCTCCTTTTTCAGTTCATTATTTTCTTTTATCAAAACATTATTTTTATCTTGAACTTTTCCATTTTCAATTTTCAAAGCATTACATTTTTCAGAAAAGTATGAAATTCTTTTTGCAGTAATCTATTCTTTTCTAAACTTTCATTTTTCTCTTTGAGTAAAGAATCATTGATATGCTTTAATGATCTAATTTTTACTCCTGCTTTTTTAAATTCAGATAGCCAATCATGGAATGCAGAATTTAATTCTTCAAAAGTAAATTCGATTTGAGCATTGAGGGAATTTACCTCATCCTCGAGATCCATTAGACATAGATTTACTGTTTTGGTGGTCTCTTCTTCAGTTGAAGTGAAGTTTTACTTTCGCTCCACGTGGCAACCATCGCTTTCTTTTTCTTCTTCGTGAAGAATTTCTTTAGTTGAGGACAGTCCAGATGAATATTGATGTGGGACAGGGATTGGACTGGATCGCTGGCGAGCATGAAAGTCACCAGAGATTAGGATTTGCAAAGAAGGAGGAAAGAAGAGGGTGTAGGGTTAAGAAAAATACTGGGGTTCACATAGATTCCCCAAGAAGAACAAGCACATAGCAAAGGGGCTCACACAGATGCCCTAGAAGAACAAGCACATAGCAAAGGGGCTCACATAGATGCCCTGGACTCACACAGATGCCCAAAATCAGGGATCACACAGAAACCCTGGGAAGATGGAGAAGGGATCATACAGATACCCTAGGATCACACAGATCCTTCACACAGAACAATAGAAATTTTATTCATCCATCCTCCCATTACAAAAGGCTGAGGGTGGTATTTATAGATTTTCCAACCCTCATTTGAATTTGAATACAAGATAAAAAGATAAGAACGAATCAAATTCAAATATAAGATAGGATAAGATAAGCCTATCCATATATCAATCCTAACCAACCAAATCCTAATTCAAATTTTAAACAAAAGATAAATACTAAATAAATTTATTCCAAAAATGCTTCAAGATCTGTGCCACTCCAAGAATTATGCTTGCTTCAAGATCCGTGCTTGAGATGTCCCCATCATTCTCCTACGGTGGGGTGAATCGACTCCGTCGAATCAGGCTGAGCGAGGTTGATGGAACTGAAACCAATCAAAAAGGACTCCGACGTTGGGTTCACCCCTTTTTATTTTTTTGTCAACTTCTTTTCTTTCTTTTTTTTTTTTCATCTCTGCACTAAAACTCGTGTAGCTTTGAAAGCTGTGCAGTGCTAAAATCATATATCAATCCTAACCAACCAAATCCTAATTCAAATTTTAAACAAAAGATAAATCTTAAATAAATTTATTCCAAAAATGCTTCAAAATCTGTGCCACTCCAAGAATTATGCTTGCTTCAAGATCCGTGCTTAAGATGTCCCCATCATTCTCCTATGGTGGGGTGAACTCTACTCCGTCGAATCAGGCTGAGCGAGGTTGATGGAACTGAAACCAATCAAAAAGGACTCCGACGCTGGGTTCACCCCTTTTTATTTGTTTGTCAACTTCTTTTCTTTCTATTTTTTTTTTTTCATCTCTGCACTAAAACTCGTGTAGCTTTGAAAGCTGTGCAGTGCTAAAATCCGTGCTACTCCAAGTTTCAGATTCTATAATGTCAGAATTTTAAAATTTAAAATTTGAACTTCAGATTCAAAAATTTTCTGAGATTGGTTCTTGCTGGAATTTCAGTTCAGATTGAATCTCAGAGAGTATTTTGAATGCTAGAAATTCTAACAATCGAAATAAAATCTGAAAAATTTTGAGAAACAATCTGAATTATGAGGATCCTAGCAAAACAAAAATCAGAAAATTTTGATCTATCTATATAGAGAAACAATAAAAATAACAGACCATGTACTGTAGACTATTTCAGCAGGATAGAAGATTGAAGTAGGAATTTTAGTATTTTTTGTGAATTTCTTCTGATGCAGAAACATTGTGTGATTATAACTAACCTTATATGGAATCAAAAAAAATTATGGCAATGCAAAATGTACTACTTTTCTTTTTTTGAATTTTTTTTTTATCACAGCCAGCAGATTCAGATTCACAAAAAAAAGAAATTAAAGGAATTGCGATGCTTTACCAAACTCTAATCTAGAACTTCACTTCTGGCTCGGAGGCTCATTACTCCCATGAGTCGTGACAGTGTACTGGAGTACACCCGCTCAGGAGGCGTGAGTTTTTGATCTAGTTTGGATTTAAGAGAAAACTATTCTACCCTAATGCAACCATGCTCTGATACCTTGGTATACTCCAGTACACTGTCACGACCCATGGGAGTAATGAGCCTCCGGGCCAGACGTGAAGGTCTAGATTAGAGTTTGGTAAAGCATCGCAATTCCTTTAATTTCTTTTTTTCTGTGAATCTGAATCTGCTGGCTGTGATCAAAAAAAAAAATTCAAAAAAAGAAAAATAGTACATTTTGCATTGCCATAATTTTTTTTTGATTCCATATAAGGTTAGTTATAATCACACAAAGTTTCAGAATCAGAAGAAATTCACGGAAAATACTAAAATTCCTAGTTCAATCTTCTGTCATGTTGAAATAGTCTGCAGTACATGGTCTGTTGTTTTTATTGTTTCTCTATATAGATAGATCAAAATTTTCTGATTTTTGTTTTGCTGGGATTCTCATAATTCATATTATTTCTCAAAAAATTTTCAGATTTTATTTCAATTTTTAGAATTTCAAGCATTCGAAATACTCTCTGAGATTCAATCTGAACTGAAATTCCAGTAATAACCAATCTTAGAAAATTTTTGAATTTGAAGTTCAAATTTAAAATTTTAAAATTTTAAAATTCTGACATTATAGAATCTGAAACTTTGAGTAGCACGAATTTTAGCATTGCACAGCTTTCAAAGCTACACGAGTTTTAGTGCAGAGATGAAAAAAAAAAGAAAGAAAAGAAGTTGACAAACAAATAAAAAGGGGTGAACCCAGCGTTGGAGTCCTTTTTGATTGGTTTCAGTTCCATCAACCTCGCTCTGCCTGATTCGACAGAGTCGAGTTCACCCCACCGTAGGAGAATGATGGGGACATCTCAAGCACGGATCTTGAAGCAAGCATAATTCTTGGAGTGGCATAGATCTTGAAGCATTTTTGGAATAAATTTATTTAGGATTTATCTTTTGTTTAAAATTTGAATTAGGATTTGGTTGGTTAGGATTGATATATGATTTTAGCACTGCACAGCTTTCAAAGCTACACGAGTTTTAGTGCAGAGATGAAAAAAAAAAGAAAGAAAAGAAGTTGACAAAAAAATAAAAAGGGGTGAACCCAGCGTCGGAGTCCTTTTTGATTGGTTTCAGTTCCATCAACCTCGCTCAGCCTGATTCGACGGAGTCGAGTTCACCCCACCGTAGGAGAATGATGGGGACATCTCAAGCACGGATCTTGAAGCAAGCATAATTCTTGGAGTGGCACAGATCTTGAAGCATTTTTGGAATAAATTTATTTAGGATTTATCTTTTGTTTAAAATTTGAATTATGATTTGGTTGGTTAGGATTGATATATGGATAGGCTTATCTTATCCTATCTTATATTTGAATTTGATTCGTTCTTATCTTTTTATCTTGTATTCAAATTCAAATGAGGGTTGAAAAATCTATAAATACCACCCTCAGCCTTTTGTAATGGGAGGATGGATGAATAAAATTTCTATTATTCTGTGTGAAGGATCTGTGTGATCCTAGGGTATCTGTATGATCCCTTCTCCATCTTCCCAGGGTTTCTGTGTGATCCCTGATTTTGGGCATCTGTGTGAGCCCAGGGCATCTATGTGAGCTCCTTTGCTATGTGCTTGTTCTTCTAGGGCATCTGTGTGAGCCCCTTTGCTATGTGCTTGTTCTTCTTGGAGAATCTATGTGAACCCCAGTATTTTTCTTAACCCTGCACCCTCTTCTTTCCTCCTTCTTTGCAAATCCTAATCTCTGGTGACTTTCATGCTCGCCAGCGATCCAGTCCAATCTCTATCCCGCATCAAATATGCCCCGGTTTCTTACATTCATAGCAGGTGGGGACTTGCTCCTTATCTTTATCTTTATCCTTATCATTCTCTGTTGAATGCTCTCCTCGTTTATGGAATTTTCTGTTGTATCTACATTTCTTCTTTTCCATAAACTTTCTGAATCTCCTCACGACCATTACAATGTCTTCATCTTCAGGATCATCTTTAGAGGAGGAGTCATCTTCAGTCTCTTCATCATCTTTTGATTCTAATGTAGCCTTGAATGTAATTATCTTTTTCTTTTTCTGATCATCATCCGTTCTATGCTGCATGGCTAGTTCATGAGTGATGAGAGATCTCATTAATTCATCCATTGATAAGATGTTTAAATCTTTGGCTTCCTGAATGGCAGTGACTTTAGGATCCCATTTGTCAGGAAGTGATCTCAAGATTTTTTGTACTAAATCAGCATTTGAATATACCCTGCTAAGATTTTTCAAATCGTTAATAATATCTGTAAATCTGGTGTACATGACAGAAATACTTTCATTAGGCTCCATCTTAAACAATTCATAATTATGCACTAAAAGATTTATCTTTGAGGTTTTCACTTGTGAAGTTCCTTCGTGGGTCACCTCAAGTTTATCCCAAATTTCTTTCGCTGAGGAGCAAATGAAAATTTGATTAAACTTGTTCGAATCCAAAGCACAGTAAAGCAAGTTCATGGCTTTGGCATTCAATTCTCCTAGTTTCATGTCGTGTTCATCCCAGTCCTCTTCAGGCTTAGAGACATCCACGCCATCAACTTTGATCATGGGAATACTTGGCCCTTTAAGAATGACCTTCCACAATTGAAAATCAACAGCCTGAATATAAATTTTCATTCATGCTTTATAATATGCATAATTTGTGCCTGTGAATAGTGGAGGTCTATTAGTTGACTGGCCTTCTACCAACGATATACTCATTGGATGAGCCATCAATCTTTGCTCTTAATGTATTCAGAGACACTGCTCTGATACCAGTTGTTGCCCAGGTGGCTACCCAAGAGGGGGGTGAATTGGGAGTTTAAAAAACTTAAAGCAAGTAGTGAGCAATTCAAAATCCTTTGCAAGTGGTAGGTGCTGTGATAGAGTTATAAAATGCAGAAGCTAAACATAGTAGAGAAAGCACAACACAAACATACCAAATTTATAGTGGTTCGGAGCAACCCAGCTCCTACGTCTACTATCCAAGATACCACTCAAAATTTTTACTATATTCACACCCGAATATAGTATGATTGTTTTATAGGATCACAATCCAAAACCTCTACACTTTGGTTTTACGAGATCACCAAAGAAAACCCAACACCCTTTGGTTTTAACAGGCTCACCAAAGAAACCCAACTTGGTTTTCATAGGATCACCAAGAACCTAACCCTTGGTTTTCACAAGGCTCACCAAGAACCTATTTGGTTTTTCAACCGGGCTCACCAATAATCCAACAATTCAAAGATTGAATTGAAAGTTAATGCAACAAGAAATGACAAACTCAATTTATCGGATAGTTGCCGGTGCAGCTTGTCGGAAGTCCACTTGAATGCACTTGAATAAGCTTTAATTACTTCAGTGGCTTCTTCCCAAAAATTGCTTCAAGCTTCAAATTGGAGTTGGTGAAGACTTGAAAGCTTGACTTGAATGCTCTTGTGATCTTGTGCTGTTAATTGATAGGATATTCAATGAATCTCTCTCTTCTTTGAAGAACTCTCTTCTTGATTGCTTTAAGGTAATTCAAATCCTTCAAATTTAAAGTCTTCCATCATCCCAAGGCAGTTCTAGCCATTGTAGACCGTTGGAGAATGATTTGTGACCGTTGGAGCACTTTTTGGCATTCAAAAATAAATTCTGGAACTAGCCATTAGAAACTTGAAAGTGACATTTGAGTCGACTCGGATTCCTTTGAGTCAGCTCAGATCCTTCGAGTCGATAGGTCGAGTCACCATTCCTTCAATGCAGTCGGCTCTTTGTCTCAGGGTACAAAACCTCACTATGGATGAGTCGGCTCTTTATCACTCGGGTCGGCTCGAACTTGAATCTTGAAAATCTTGAACTCGAGGAGTCGGCTCTTTTCACCTTGGATCGACTCTTCTTCTCAGGTTCGAAAAACATTACTCTGGAAGAGTCTGCTCGATGCAGTTCGAGTCGACTTATTTTCTCAAGCTTTCAGAATTAGGTCTGGCAGAGTCAGCTCTTTTTGGTTTGGGTCGGCTCGCCTAGCTGTTCTCAGAAAACTTTAGGAAATGGACTCTGGAGGAGTCGGCTTGGACTGATTCCAATCGATTCGGATTTACTAGAGTTGGCTCGCTTTCCATCGAGTCGGCTCGGATTGCTTCGTTCTAGAATCCTTACTGCATGCCAGTAAGCAGAGTCGGCTCTTCATCTCTTGGGATCGGCTCGAGTGTCTTCTTCAGGACTTTTACAATTAACCTAAAAGAAAACTCTCACCAACTCTTTTATAAATTCACACAAACCAACTCAATCTAAAATTCATGGCACACACATACTCACAGAAGTAATCCTTTTTAATTGATTTTTCTTAGCATTTCCATTGGGTTCTTCTTTACAAGAATATTTACAACACAACTCAAACAAGAAAGTAGAAATGTAGGAGTTGAAGTTTGAACATGTTGTACATCCTACAAAAACTTGTCAAACACTTGAAGAGTTATCAGAAATAAATATACATGCTCCAGTGTTTAGTTATCATTAAATTCACTTATGGAGTCAACAAGGTTAAAGTTTGACTTGATTTGGACTTGTATCGAGCCTGATTCGAATTGAATTAAAAGATGTCAATCCTATTCCAAATAGGATTCAATTCTAAATCCAATAAGAAAAATTAAATCCAATTAGGCTTTAATTAAATTAAGAACAATTAAATTAAAACTAATTTAAATTAATTAGAGTTAATTTTATAAGTTTAAAACTAATTTAAATTAATTAGAGTTTAGTTTATAATTTAATTAAATCTAACTATATTATAATATTTGTAATTAAGTCCCTTATACTAATAATTAGCGGTCGCTAAATTTGTAACCCTTATAAAATAGTAGTTTATAAATTCAAATCATCAATCCAATTGATAATCTGGTTTGATCTAAGATTTTGATTAGGTCAAGCCCCTTTTGTATGTAACCTCGCAGGTTCTAATATGTCTAGTAGTGAAACATATTATGATCCTTATCATAATATAATCAAAATTTTTTCGATGGACCAAAACTATTCTGGCTCAACCCTAATAAGGATTATTGATCCAAAAATGATCCTAGCAAGTTCTCATAATCCACCAGTAATACCTAACAATATGTAGTGGCAACCCAGTAGATCAAAAAGATGAATTCCTAGGTTTAGTTACCGTGTGATCAAGTTCTTCTATTGAAAGTCTCGATAGGATGCAAAATATGAAAATTCATTAAATTCTAAGCATCTATCATATGCTAGACCTAATTAGCTTAAGTCCAATCATGATATTCATGAAAACCTCTTTTATTATCATGCTATTATAGCTATAGATTTAATGATTCAGCCCATTAGGTCGCATTGGACTATACCTCAACTACTAAGATCGATAGATTTTCTATAAGTCCACTTCCTACTCTTACAGTAAACCTACCATAGCCAATAAATACCACAAGGCCACAAATGACTAGGGACCATATTTATATGCTATCAAACTATAACAACTCCACTACGAGTGGCTAAGATATCATAGGTCAAGAAACTACTCACACAGTTACAGCATCAAGAAGTCAATGATGAGTGAGTAGTCATCCATGTGATTTCTCGTTACTTGGTCATGCTTAGTACCATTAATATGTATCAACCACTTGCATTCTCACTCTAGTGTCCGTATACTATTAACTCAGACTTGTCTATCCTAAAGTGAAGCAATCCTTGACCAGTCTTGACATATCGATTACTGTCCCGGTGATGATCCAACGACCAGATTCTTAACTCTTGAGAATGTATCATTATTCATTATTAACTTCATAGATAATTTATAGATACATCATATATGAATGAAAAAAAAAAATCTAATTTTATTAATTTCAATAATTTAAGTACAAAAATATGTCCAAGAAAAAAAAATAATGTGTCATGCCAACTTGGCTTCTAGGGTGTACATCTAACAATTTTTCACTTAAACTAAAACTAATTAGCCATATACCTAAGTCCCATCTTCTTAAGTGGATTTCAATCTTTTACTGGCTCAACTGCTTCATCAGGGGGTTTGCCATGTTATCCGTGGAGTTTACTCTTCACACATTGAGATACTTCTTGATGTAGTTACTTATGATATGGAACTACCGCTCAATGTGCTTGGACTTCTGGTAAGACCTGGGCTCCTTAGCTAGGGCTATGTCATCGTTGTTGTCACAGTATAGGGGGATGGCATTTCATGTCATCACTTTGAGCTTAATAATAAATTTCTTATACTAAAAGGCTTCCTTTGTAGCTTCAGAGGTGGTGATGTACTCAGCTTTCATGGTAGAATCAGTAATGATAGGTTGCTTGGAACTCGTCCTGCTAGTAGAACCGCCATTGAAAAGGATAGATATCCTAATGTAGACATTCTATCATCACGATAAGATATAAAGTCTAAATCAATGTATCTCTCAACTCGCAAATCAGGACTTTCTCCAAAGACGAAGAATAAATCCTTAGTTCTTCTTAAGTACTTAAGGATGTCATAGTAGTCTATTGCTCTTCACCTGAATTTAACTAATATCTACTTGTGACACTCATATTAGGTTAAGTATACAATATGGCATACATGAGTTTTTTAATTGTCGAAGCATATAGGATCTTGCTCATGCACTACATCTCCTTAGATGTGCTAGGACATATCTTCTTGGAGAGATTGGTGCTATGCTAAAGGGATAGAAGTCCCCTCTTAGAGTTCTCTATACTAAACTTTTTTAATCTTTTCTCTATGTATATTTTCTATGAAAGGCCAAGCATCGGATTCAGTCTATCTCTATAGACCTTATGCTAATAATCTGATATTTTTTCTCTAAATCCTCTATTAATTGGCCCTCTATTTTTAATGGGTTTTAGGCATGGAATTATGAAGAAAAGAGATGAGAAACTAGATTGGCAATAGGAAGAATAATGATTGAATTGAATGTTGCACGCCCATCGTTCTTCCCATATTTAATGAGGTGTTTGTCACACAAATCCCTTGATATTTCTTGCCTAAATTAGATTAGTTCTATCCTAATCCAAATACAATTGGACTAATTCTAATTCAAATAGTAGTTTGAATGGAAGAAAAAATCTCATTAGCACCTCTTCTCTTTCCTTAGCACATGCAAAGAAGAAATAACATAAAGTTTTGCCGCACAAGCCTCCTTTTGGTTAGCCAATCTGAGAGGGTAAAACCCAATCCAATTGGTTTAATGTATTTAGTTTAGTTAGATCCAAATTTAACTTGATTTGCACTTGCATCGAGTCCGATTTGAATCAAATTCGAAAAGGCTATCAATCCTATTCCAAATTCAATTCCAAGTCCAACAAAAAAAACTAAATCTAATTAGACTTCAATTAAATCAAACTAAATTAAATATAAATTAAATTAATTAAGATTTAATTTATAATTTAATTAAGTTCAATTATATTGCAATGATTATAATTAAGTTCCTCACTACAAGAAAACAATGTTTTAGCAACCAAAAAATCGGTTGCTAATAATTAAAAATCAGTTGCAAAATTAATTTGTAACCAATTTTGCAACCGAAATAGATCGGTTGCAAAAACACAGGTCGCAAAATTTTGTGACTGATTTTATTCGGTTACAAAAATTTAGCAACAAATTTAGAGACCGATTATTTATTTTTTGGCATATTTATAAAATTTAAGTTTTTTTTCAAAATGATTTTCAAGTCCAAAAATTAGTTGCAAATTTGGTTGTTAAGTAATAAATTTATTTTAAAATATTTTAAAAAATTGGTTTCAAATTAATAAAAAATTTTAAAAAAATTAAAATCAATTGCAAATTAATAAAAAATTTAAAAAATTAAAATTTGGTTATAAATTAATAAAAATTTGAAAAAAAATGGTTGCAAAATCGGTTACAAATTAATAAAAAATTAAAAAAAATTAAAAATTGGTTGCAAATTAGTAAAAATTTGAAAAAAAATAAAAAATCGGTTGCAAATCGGTTGCAAATTAATAAAATTTGAAAAAAAATATAAAAATTAGTTGTAAAATTGGTTGCAAATTAATAAAAATTTGAAAAAAATTAAAAATCAATTGCAAATTAATAAAAAATTGAAAAAAAAATAAAAATCGGTTGTAAATAAACAAATCTTTTAAAAAATATTAAAAATCACTTGCAAAATTGGTTGCAAATTAATAAAAACTTGAAAAAAAATAAAATTCAGTTATAAAATTGATTGCAAATTAATAAAAACTTGAAAAAAAAAAATAAAAATCGGTTGTAAACTAATAAAAATTTGAAAAAAAAAAAAAAATTGGTAACAGTGCCGATTATGGAGCAATTCACAGTATAAATTGTAGTTTCTTCAATATACTGCTGCATGGCATATGATAACTAAACATAAGTCGTAAACTGACTAAAGTAACAGCTGTACTCTAATTCACCTATGTAGTTGCAACATAAAGTATATATGAAGCAATGTAAATATGAACAGCTAAAAGACAACATAAGTTTATTAATGTATATATTAACATAGGGATAACTTTATAGGAAGACGATGGACATCAAGCACTAAAAGAAGCCTATAAAGTAAACAACAAATGCTCGTAACTAAAATTCCTCATGAGTCAACATAACAAATCATATTTACAACAAGAGGCTCATGTAAGCTATAAATTTTGCAGAAGCATCATAAAAGCTATTTTCACTAATAAAGCACAGATGACTAACTGAGATATTTGTATCAAACATATAGAGCATGATCAGTATTGTGTAGACCTTCTTTCTTTCAGACTACCTAAATATTCAAGCAAACTCAGTCATGAGTAGTTCAAGGTGTGTGAGCATAACATAGTATGATTTATGTCATGACATGTGATTATGTCCACTGGTCAAGAATGAAAAAAGCCTTAAGCTTTATAACTTAGAGCCACAGCTAGTACAAATTACAATTATTTTACATTTTTTGGACAAGGAGAGAATCATGACACAAGCATTTCCTTCACTTGTGAAGGTGTCGCTAACAGTTGTCCAATTCCATCCACACTATCTGAACCCGGGCAAAACAATCCTAATAATGGTAGACATTCTCCTGTATTATCAACAATTATTAAGAACACTAACATGGAATAGGACTCAAGCAAACATTTTAGAATTCACAAGTTCTTTAAACGTGGGATTATTAGAAACTACTTGGTTGGCAGATAAGAACAAACACAAGCCACCAATGAGAAATTCCTGAAGATGGAAATGCATAATTCAGCATGACCTCAATTTCAGAAAGCCAAACAACAACTACACTATACAAAAATCATAAAGATGGTCATATGCCACAATCCATAGTACCCCATGGTTTGGTTGGATAGAATTAAATGAATTATGAACGGGCAAGTCATACATGATGGCTTGTTTCTAAGGCAACAAGCTCTATACTTATCTTAAATATAAAGATAATTGTATAGATATTATCTTAAATATAAAGATAATTGTATAGATACTTGCCTCAACCCCATCTATCTTCGAAGAAAACCTCTTCCCGTGCTAATTTTTGACTCTGGGACTACATTTTTTCTGAAAGTGCTCCCATGGAATATCAGGGGTCTGCCCAGTAGAAGAATCTCCATCAGTGGAAGTGACCTGCAGATTGTAGAATATACTAAAACTTATAAGCAGTTGGTAATTATGTCAACTGATTGTAGATCCATGCCTGACAGCCTGTGGAGCCCCCCCACGAGGGGGTTGTTGAAGAAAAGAGACACACCACGAAGAGAGGCCCTTTGGGACCTTCATGAATTTCCATCCTGGATATGTTCCCACCATGAGTTTGAACAGCATGATAACCAACTGGATAAGGGTAGCGGTCTTTGCCCTACCGAAAAAAAAAATAATCACAACTAGCATCAGTACCAAAATGCTAAACTATATAAACAACTAGAAGCAGCCTGCAAACAGTTAGGAAATCTGATTCAGTTGATTAACTAATTGATTAAACAACTCAAAAGAAAAGCAGTGCAGCTTCAACCCATTAAATAAGCAAGTCAGGTTTAACTGACAACCATTTGATGACTCACAGAAGATAGGATGAGTAAATCATTGATCTTCCAAAAAGAATGCAAATAAAATTCATCATGAACCATTCTTTTAGGACTTTAGCTCAAAGATATACATTTGTATGAACTGCACAAGGATCACTGATACAGCTTTATTTGGAATGGTCAGATACGATCAAGTCCAGTGAAATCTAAGACTAGCAATCATCCATGATCTCATCAATGCACGGGTACGAACATCACCTTATGCTTTGACTCACCATTTCAAGATAGTTCAAGCCTCAAACCTTATTGATGGCACTGTGGTAGGAGCTCGACCGCTCGGATTCGGGGAAGACAAAGCCGCAAAGATCCGAATGATATCAGGACAGGGGCAGCGACAGTCGATGAGCCCGGGCGAGGGAAGATGCTTGGTGGCAGTGGTAGCCGACAGGACAGGGGCAGCGGCAGCCGGTGCGGGAGTGGGGACGATCGACAATGTTGGTGGCTGACAGTACTCGGATCTAAGAACGATGTCAAGCAGCAGTGGGCATCGGCCATCGAGGGTCCGCGATCCACCGTCCGGGGGGGAGCAACAGCATAGACTGTAGAGGGCTTGGCCGTCGGGGGGGAGGGAGGCGTTGGCCATCGAGGGGGAGGCATCGGCCGTCGAGGGCTCAATCGTCGAGGGAGGCGTCGGCCGTGAGTGTGGAGGTGGAGCACCGATGTCGAGGGCCTCAAAGCTCGATCTGCTCATAGGTAGTGTAGAGGGCTCGAACAGTCGGCCATCGGGGGAGGGAGGCGGCATTGGCCGCCACGGGGAGGCGTCAACCATGGGCATGGAGGTGGAGCGCCGATGTCGAGGGGCAGCATAGAGGGCTTGATTGCTCAAACAATCGACCGTCAAGAGGGAGGGCTAGAGGCGGCGTTGGCCGTCGGGGAGGAAGCATCGGCTGTGGGCATGGAGGCGGAGCGCCGGAGGGGAACGGGGACTCGCTGGCCATTGGTGGCTGGGCGGTTGGAAGGGAGAAGGGCCAAAGGGGAGGGCTAGGGCATGATTCGGTGAGAGGCAGACTTAAATAAATTGTTGCAATCGATTTTTTAGTCGCAACAAATAAAAAAAATAATATATATTTTAAAATTAAATTCGTAATAAAAAATTATCAATTTTTTTTAAAAAAAATCATTTTTTTGCAACCGAATTTTCGGTTGCAAAATTCTAAAAAAAATTAAAATTTATTTTTAATAAAATTTTGCAACCAAAAATTCGATTGCAAAGTTAAAAAATGAACTTTAAAAAATATTTTTAATTGATCATTTTTTTGCAACCGAATTTTTGGTTGCAAAATTCTAAAAAAAATTAAAATTTATTTTAAATAAAATTTTGCAATCAAAAATTTGTTACAAAATTAAGAAATAAACTTAAAAAAATATTTTTAAATGATCATTTTTTTGCAACCAAATTTGTGGTTGCAAAATTCTAAAGAAAATTAAAATTTATTTTAAATAAAATTTTACAACCAAAAATTTGATTGCAAAATTAAGAAATAAACTTAAAAAAATATTTTTAAATGATCATTTTTTTGCAACCAAATTTTTGGTTACAAAATTCTAAAGAAAATTAAAATTTATTTTAAATGAAATTTTGTAATCGAAAATTTAGTTGCAAAGTTAAAAAATAAACTTAAAAAAATATTTTTAATTGATCATTTTTTTTCAACCAAATTTTTGGTTGCAAAATTTTAAAGAAAATTAAAATTTATTTTAAATAAAATCTTGCAACCAAAAATTCAGTTGCAAAATTAAGAAATAAACTTAAAAAAATATTTTTAAATGATCATTTTTTTGCAACCAAATTTTCGGTTGCAAAATTCTAAAGAAAATAAAAATTTATTTTTAATGAAATTTTGCAACAAAAAGTTTGATTGCAAAATTAAGAAATAAATATTTTTAAATGATCATTTTTTTGCAACCAAATTTTCAGTTGCGAAATTCTAAAGAAAATTGATATTAATTTTAAATAAAATTTTGCAACTGAAAATTTGATTGCAAAATTAAGAAATAAACTTAAAAAAATATTTTTAAAATGATCATTTTTTTGCAATCGAATTTTCGGTTGCAAAATTCTAAAAAAAATTAAAATTTATTTTAAATGAAATCTTGCAACCAAAAATTCGGTTGCAAAATTAAGAAAAAAATATTTTTAATTGATCATTTTTTTGCAACCGAATTTTTGGTTGCAAAATTCTAAAAAAAATTAAAATTTATTTTAAATAAAATTTTGTAACAAAAAATTAGGTTGTAAAATTAAAAAATAAACTTAAAAAAATATTTTTAAATGATCATTTTTTGTAATCAAATTTTTGGTTGGAAAATTTTAAAGAAAATTAAAATTTATTTTAAATAAAATTTTACAACCAAAAATTTGGTTGCAAAATTAAGAAAAAAATATTTTTAATTGATCATTTTTTCATAACCGAATTTTCGGTTGTAAAATTCTAAAGAAAATTAAAATCATTTTTAAATCAAATTTTAAATTAAGAAATAAACTTTTAAAAATATTTTTAAATGATCTTTTTTTTGTATCCGAATTTTTGGTTGCAAAATTCTAAAGAAAATTAAAACTTTTTAAGAAATAAATCGATTGCTAATTTTGTTGCAAAATCTATTAAAAATATAATCAAAAAAATCGGTTGCTAAACTGGTTGCTAAAACATTATTTTCTTGTAGTGCCTTATGCTAATAATTAGTAACTGCTAAATTTGTAACCCTTATAAAATAGTAGTTTTTAAATTCAAATTATCCATCCAATTGATAATTTAGGTTTGATCTAAGCTCTTGATTAGGTCAAGCCCCTTTTCTGTATGATCCCTCAAGTTTTTATCTATCTAATAGTGAGACATATTATAATTCCTATCATATTATAATCGAAACTCTTTTGATGGATCGAAACTATTCCAGCTCAAACTTAAGAAAGATTGTTGATCAAAAAATAATCCTAGTGATCTCTCACAATCCACCAGTGATACCTAGCAGTATATAATGGTAACCCAACAGATCAAAAAGATGAATCTCTAGATGTAGTTATCGTGTGATCAAGTTTTTCTATCGAAAGTCCCGATAGGATACAGGTCATTGAAACTCGTCAAATCCTAAGTATCTGTCATATGCTAGACTTAATTAGTTTGAGTCCAACTATGAATCCCATGAAAACTCCTTTCATTATCATGATATTGTGGCTACATATTTGAGGATTTAGCCTATTAGGTTGCATAAGACTATACCTTAACTACTAAGACCGATCAATTCCCTATAAGTGCACTCTCTACTCCTAAAGTAAACCTACCATAGCCAACAAACATCACAAGGATCCAAATGGCTAAGAACCATGTTTATACATTATCAAACTATAGCAAATCTACTATGAGTGGCTGAGACATTGTAGGTCAAGGAACTACTCACACAACTATAAACTCGAAAAGTCACTGACAAGTAGGTAGTAATCCATATGACTTTTCATTATTTGGTCATACTTAGTACTATTGATTTATATCAATCGCATGCATTCTTGGTCCATTGTCCCCACACTATAGATTCGAGACTCATCTATCATAAAGAGAAGTGATCCTTGCATTAGTCTTGATGGATCGATCACTATTTCCATGGTGATCCAATAATCAAGAGCATTTAGGAGTTAACCTATAATGACACATATCTCAAATTCTTAACTCTTGAGAATATGTGTCATTGTCCATTAACTTTATGGACAATTCATTAACACGTCACATATGATTGTGTTGTAGCTGATATCTAGTCTGTTGCTGGAGTGTGCTAGAGAAGAGGTGCTCATGGGTTATCTCTGGGAAAAGATCTCATCGGAGATGGTTCCGATGAAGCTCCTCTAGTGAATAAGATGATATCAGACAACAGGAAAAGAAAGTAGAGTAGAGTATAATGGTAGACCCTAGATCTCTCCCTTATTTCTCTCTTTTATATCCTAGATTCTCAAGGTGATGCATGGACAAGAAGTGGTATATGGGTTAATGGAATTTGATTGGTTATCCAATCGTGTAAGGTGACTATGTGGAAAATCATGCCGCTTGTTGATCCCTTCGATGATGAGGTCCTTGTCTCATCTGGTTACTAGGCACTTCCATTAATTGTTATTCCAAAGGTCACCTGGAAAGGATCATATCCTATTTATTAAAGTATCTACCAAGGATTACTAGACATGATCTCTAGATCACATCCTTGGGTTGATACGGATGCATGTTGGATAGCCTCTACCAAAGGGTCCTAGCATACTATGCTTTGGGGTGTTATCTTACTGGCTAGGGGTTATAGGCATAGGTTGAATTGTCCCCATTTCACCACCGGTCGGCTATATCAAGTGGCCAATATCGGAGAGTCAATGAATTAAGGCACTCCTAGCAAGGATTATAGCATGTACAGTGACTTCAGATTTGGTCATGAGTCACCTGCATCAATGCGCAACCATGACGGGAGCTGAAGTCGACTTTTCTCGTCAACCAGTAACATGAGAATGGATAGGGGGTTAGCTTCTCTTGCCTATGTTATCTTGGGCATTGGAGGATCCTAAAATTGCTTGGGAGTATTTTGGCCGACTTCATCTCATCATGCTTATTTGAGAGCGGGTGTCATAGTTACCTCATGTTACAGGAGTTAGAAAGAGTGGAGGTAGAATTGTTCATCTTCCCCAAAGGGACGAATATAAAAAGGACTCGATCTTAATCAGTTCACCCAGGAGCCAGACCTATGTGTCACCGAGCTGCTGAGAGGAAAAGGGGAGGGGAGGAGATTTTCACCCCCATCAATAGCCCCCTACTCTTTCAATTGAGAACACAACATCCTTGTCAGAAGGGTATATAGGTCCTCTATCTAAGGGGCTTAGTGATACAAAGGTTAGGGCCAAGGATTTGTGCATCATAAAATAATTACACATGGTCATAGAATTTCTTCAAGGAAACGAGGCTAGGTAGTAATCGCTCTCTCCTATAAATAGGTGAATTAAAGTGTTCTCCTAAAATCTATAGTTGAGTTTGGGGAAGGAAGCTCGTAGTGTTTAAAGATGATTCTCAATGACAAGGAAATTTTTGACGGCATTTCTAGTGATGTTTCTGGTGAGAGGATGATTTTTGATGGGCCTCTAGTTATTCAATGGGTGGAGTTTGGGGATTGATTTACCCCACGAGGTTTGATAAAGATGTGGGATTGGCCAAAAGGTCTCGGGACTCATACAATTCACCTTGGTCAATTAGGGAATTCATTGAGTCTTTTCCAAAGATCAAAAAGGTGGGGATGACCGTAGCAAGTTTCATCCAATTATCATGGGGATTTTTCAAGGAGGCGGCCAGTTTGATGCAGCTTTCCATGGTGCCTAATGAAGTCTTAATGAACTAGATGACTGACTGTGTTCCCCATAGAGATGGGATTTCAAGGTCTGTACCTTAGGTACATTGCCTATTCCTATGTGTTCATTTTGTTTTCATAATGTCGGCTTAATTTTAGTTGTGGTGACACTCACACTTTTATACTTTTAATATAGCTCAAAGGGTTTAGTGATGAGGTGATTACAAGGCTAGAGGAAAGGGTAATGGAGGTCGAAGGATAGTTGTGTGAGGCTTTAGCTCATGCATTGAGGTGGAGCTATCATTTAGAGAAGAAATGGATCAAGCAAATACTGTATCTTAGAGGTCAGTCCACACGACTATAAAGTTATGAGAAATGCATTTACAACTGACTGAAGCACGAAGGACAGAATCTTAGCTTGTCATGAAGGCTGAGGCTAATATTGCAACTATCAACAAAGACCACTGGGTGTGGCTAAAGGAGTTGAGGGAGCAGGCTGAGTTCCTTGAATGGGCATTAGAAGATGAAAAAAGAATGAATGAGGTCGTGATCCAGTAGTTCTAGAGATGCTGAGCCAAGGATATGGAGGAAGTAATGAACACCAAAGGCTGACTGAAAGTTGCTAAAGCCACCATTAAGGAACTAGAGAAAGATAACTATTTTTGTGGCAAAGAGATTACAAGGCTAGAGAAAGAGCTGTCAATAGCTATGGTTCAGGATCTAATACATGAAGACATTGTGAAAGTGCAACTTGGTCATGCCTGGGAGTTAGCATACAAGGTTGGATTCTAGGAGTGTCGGGCTCTTGCAGCTCAGTTTCTTCCTACATATAAGGCTCACCTGCTGCAAGTCACTCTTGAGGAGTAGCCTCTTGGTGACTAGTGTAGCCGACTCAAGTCAGGGGTCGAATGGACATCCATAATTGACTTGTAATCAGTCATGTATTATTGGTCCTTTCAGATGTATTAAGGTGGTCTATGAGTTTTACTTTTGAATGAGTATGCATTTGAATGAACATTTGTATTCTCCTCCCTTTTCTTTTACTATCTTTTCATTTTTTTCCTCATTTAAAAAATTAATTGATCCGACAGGTGTTGGATATCCGACATTTCATTGAATGCCCTTAACCGTGTGTTTTCCCCTCTAGATCACTTGTCAAAAATCGGATGCTATGTAAAGCCAAGCCTTTGGAATTAATGGGTTCAACAAGGAGATCATATTAATGTGACAAGACATCTGAAGGATGTTTCATGATGGCTTTCATGAAAATCAAGGGGGCTTTAAATGTTTCCCACTTTTTGAAGATAGTGTGATGCATGAGGTTGAGCCACATGATTTACCTTCTATAGAAGTTGAAGCACTCATGACTCAAGGGTCTTTTAGTATCCTGATCCGGATGGTTTTGTTGTGCCTACTCTCATTTCTCGACATGTTGGATCTACATGAGCGCGATCTCAGTTCTATTAAATCAGGACCGCTGAATAACTTTATAAATTATGACTTCTATTTGCCTCTCTATGAGTTTTTAGTTTTTCTTTCCCTTTTGTTTTTTGTCTACTTTTTCTTACCTCAGGCTATCAAGTGTTCTTCAACCGGTAAGCTTTTCTTAGTGATCTCTGTTATCTAGTGTTGCCCAGGTGGCTTCCCAAGAGGGGGGTGAATTGGGATTGAAAACTTTTTACAATTATGTGCACTTTTAAAATTCTTTTAGTGTTATGGTGCAATAGAAAATGTGGAAGTAATAAAACAAACAAAGAACAATCACAAACACCAAGAAATAGAGTGGTTCGGAGCAACCGACTCCTATGTCCACTACCTAAGCACCACTTGGGATTTTCACTATATCTCCCAAACCAGAATACAGTCAGATTATTTTACTAGGCTTACAATCCAAACCTATACATTTTGGTTTTACCGGGATCACCAAAGAAACCATAACTCCCTTTGGTTTTAAACGGGATTACCAAAGAAAACCCAAACACTTGGTTTTAAACCGGGAAAACCAAGAACCCAACTTAGGTTTTACAATGTTTACCTAAAAACCTTCAATCATCTCTTAAGACACAGCCCCTTGCTGTTTTTAGAGAGTAAACAAGGATAAATGAATAATAAAAATGCAACTACAACAAACCAAGTTTGTATAAGTGTTGCCGATGTAGATCAAGATGAAGTCAGGCCTTGAATGCTTTTCAATGCTCTTCAAGCTGCTTCTTCCCTTCTTTAATGAGTGGATTCAATGGTGGAGTAGATTTGGTGAAGCTTTGAATCCAACTTGAATGCTCTTAGAGGTAGGTAGTTGAGTGACTTGAAGGCTCTTTGATTTCTCACAAAAAATTCAACAATAAAGCTCTAATTATTATTTAATCCTTCAAAAATAATTTTTTTTATAGTTTTCCAAGAGATATGACCGTTGTAGGGCTTTGGGATTCATGAAATGGCTGTTGGAGATGAAATGGAATTCAAATTTTAACTTCAGCAACTAGCCGTTGGAGTGCAGAAAATGGTTCCAGGAGTCGGCTCGAGTTCCAGGCTCAGACAGCCGTTGGAGATGAAATAATTTTTTGTGGGAGCCGGCTCTTCAGGCTCAGATAGCCCAAAATAATTTTTTGTGGGAGCCGGCTCTTCAGGCTAGAGTCGGCTCTTGCCTTCAGACACTTCAAAATCATGAATGCCTAAAGTCGGCTCTTAGAGGCAGAGTTAGCTCGGATTCTCATAACTTCAAAATACCTAACTCTGGAAGAGTTGGCTCTTGTGGGAAGAGTTGGCTCTTGTGGCAAGAGTTGGCTCGAGATCTCAAGTTTCAGAAAAATACTTTCTTCCATGAGTCGGCTCTTAGGATGGGAGTCGGCTCTTGATATAGAAACATTGAAACTTCCTCCGTGCCGTGCCGCCACGAGTCAGCTCTTAATCCAAGAGTCAGCTCTTGCAAATCTTCAAAAAATGCTTCAA
Organism: Areca catechu; assembly: GCA_021397845.1. Classification (NCBI taxonomy): domain Eukaryota; kingdom Viridiplantae; phylum Streptophyta; class Magnoliopsida; order Arecales; family Arecaceae; genus Areca; species Areca catechu. Next base: position 69,778,110 of record CM038053.1, read on the forward strand.
GCTTCTCCAAAAAATCTTCAACATTGAATCAAAAAAAAGCTAATCTACATACCTTATAATTTTTATAATTTTTTCAGCCCTTTTACAAGATTACAAGATTGATAAGTTCAGGACTTTTACAAGTTCAAGCTCATAAATCTTTATACATAATTGAATTACCTTCCTATCAGTTTGAAAATCATTTTATACTTAAGGTAACCAATTTCCTGCAAAACTTCTTAAATAGTTGAAAAGAATTAGTATCAAATACATGCTCCAATATTTTGTGATCATCAAAATCATTCCAGGGGTCAACAATCTCTTCCTTTTTAATGATGACAAAATACTGGGCATGATCAAAAATTAAAGCACTTTACAATTGCAGTATATTCAAATTTGTGTGTGTCATCAACACTATGTGCCACAATGTATCAAATGTATCATATGTATAAAACTGAATATTATAAAGTATCATATGTATCGATACATTGAATTTTTCATATCAAATGAACAATGTGTTTCGAAACATGATGTATCGACACAGAATGTTTCAAGAGTATCAATATTTATCGAAACTTATGAAACTACCAAACATTTGAAGTGAATTTCATGAAAATATTTGAAGTAAAGCTCCCCCTTACTATTTGTAATATCATTCTTTCTAAATTTCATCAAAATTTCATGAATTATTCCAATTTTCATTTCAGCATTCATAGTTTCATAACAATTAACATCCATATATCGTTTTCATATATACAATCTTCAAAGTAGCATAACCTTTTCAAATTTTCAATAAAATTTATAAATTAACCATTCATAAACATTCATATTATAGAATAAAATTTTCATGCACTTTCTTCTCCTTTTTGTCATCAACAAAAGGTATATGAGAGAATAATAGTTTAATGATAACAAGAATGGACATTCATTTATAAGATTAGTTCAATAATAATAAGAATGGACATGTATCATAAAAAGTGATTTGTATGTATAAAGTAAGTCAGAACATAGCATATGTGATACTGTATAGATGTGCCACGGCACAACAAAATAGTATCACACTAACCAAAATACAACAAGATAAAGTCCCAAAACATCAGAATAAAAAGCCTAAACATCAAAATGATGGGCTAGGATCATCACTATCAGGTTCTTCCTCATCAGAGGAGGAACCAACCTCTAGAATACCTGGACTAGGTTTGAACTTGGGGAACCTAGGGTGGAGATCCCTAATCCTAGTCCTAGTAGGAGTAGAAGTTCTAGTCACTTTAGTTTTAGCTTTGGCTTTGGACTCTGATGATATAATGATAGGTGTAGGTCTGACAGAGGGTGGATCAAAAGATAGTGCCAAGGTGCTGGTAGTCAAAAGTATCTAGGTAGCCGGAGTCTGTCCAACATCAGCATATCCAGTAGCCTCTATACCAACCTCGACCTCAACATCAGCAGAAGGTACATCAGTGGAGTGAGTCACTAGTGCCTGCTCTCCATCAGTGCCAGTGCCGGTGCCAGGTGCTGTGGAAGTCGAAGGTGCATGCTGGCTGCTAGTAGAAAGCTATCGCAGTATAGCCATAACATCATGAAAACCCTACTGCATCTCGGACTAAAGTGAACTAATCCTCCTGTCAGTGTCAGTCCTGAGATAAGAAATCTCCTCCAAGACTCTCTGAAGTTTGTCATCAGTACATGTCTAGCAGTATTAGGAGTCTTGACTGGTGAGTGAGTTGTAGTAGGAGCTGGCTCGGATGGTCCAGCCTCATCAGTCTGTGCCTCAGTCTCCTCACCATGTCCCTGAGTAGCCTGTGCATCATCATCTGAATCCTCTGAATGTGCTATAGGAACACCTGATGTCTTCCTGATCCATTTTTCATCAACTTTAATAAATCCCATTCTAGTCAGGGATTTCATAGTGTACCTGTCGGTTTGCAGCAATAGATGGCAGTCCTCTCCAGTAAGATCAACATCAGCATCCTGGAATAATAATGTAAACACCATCCCGTAAGGCAAACAAGCTCGTGCCCTACGTACTGCCTCCCTCATCTGAGAAATCATAATAAATGGCAGGTTAAGGGGCTCCCCTCAATCAGTCGCCTCATAAACATAAGGTCTCTCTCGCTGACCCAGTCGAATCTCTCCATCCGGGGCAAGAAAATCCTGCTAATGATATTGTGTAACAGCCTCATTTCCAATGAAAGCTGATTTGCACTCACATGTATAATCCCCTTCACGTTAGTTCTTTCTAATATAAGCGTAAGGGTCTTCATCTTCTCTTTCATAACCAAATAACACTCTCCTTCCTTTGGTATTTTAAGTAGACTTGAAAGCTTCTGCTCACTTACCTCTATGTGCTTCCTTTTTACTGTTCCTTCCAAATGAAAAGCTCCCAATGACATGTTCTCAAAAAATTGACGAGATTTGGATAAGTTGGAACATTCAATAAACAAAAGTCCTTCCAGCCTTGTTTTTCAAGCCAATCACCAATATGAAGTTGTTCTTGCTCCAGAAAGTTAAAATCTATACATCTACCCAAGGTTACCTGTCGATTTCCCATAGGAATTACTTGCCGGGGTGCTTGAAGCTCTTCTTCTTGCTCAATAGGTTGCTCTTCTTTCGGAATTGCAGTGTCTAACCACCTCTTGGTCCTCCATTTTTTTGCTATAGACCGAACTACCTTTCTTGCTTTCTTTGCCACAGCCTTGCGAGGTGCCATTATGCTAGGATTAAAGGATTGGAGGGATTTGAAAGGATTTTTGGAATGTTTCCTAGAGTGGAGTGAGGAGTCGGCTAGGAGAGAATGGTTAAAACCTAAAAATACAATGAATAGGAAACCTCGAAACCCTATTTAAAAAGCTTCGGCCTGACCTTCGAGTCGGCTCACTGAGCGCCTAAATAACTCGAGTTGGCTCGAGTGAAAATCCAATCTAAAGGTCAAAATAGGTCAAACTTGGTTTCTAAAGGTTTCTTGAACCTAAAATAGGTTGTCCTATGCTTTAAAAAAAAATTGAAATTTCTATATAATTTTTCTTAATTTTCAAAAATTAGGTCAAATAGGTTTAAAATGGGTCACATAGCCCTAATTCTCCTCTAATTTTCTCAAATCTATCTAAACTTAATGGTTTAGTAAAAATGTCCGCTAGTTGGTCTTCAGTAGGTACAAATTCAAGTTCGACAATATTGTTTAAAACATGATCACGAATAAAATGATGTCGAATTTCAATATGCTTAGTTCGTGAGTGCTGAATTAGATTTTTAGATAAATTAATAGCACTAGTATTGTCACATTTAATAAGAATTTTATATTAGACATCACCATAATCTTTTAGTTGTTGCTTGATCCACAATACTTGAGCACAACATCTCCCAGCAGCTATATATTCTGCCTCAGCAGTAGATAGTGCTATAGAGTTCTGTTTACGATAGTGCCAAGAAATCAAGTTAACACCTAGAAATTGACAGGTGCCACTTGTGCTCTTCCTATCTATTTTACATCCTCCATAATCAGCATCAGAATAACTAATTAACTTCAATGATGTGTGCTTAGAATACCATAAGCCTAAATTACATGTACCTTTCAGATATTTAATAATTCTCTTAATAGCCATGATGTGTGATTCTTTAGGATTAGATTGAAAACGAGCACACATACAAATATTAAATAGTATATCAGGTCTACTAGCTGTCAAATAAAGTAATGAACTGAACATATCCTAGTACAGCTTTTGATCAATATTTGTGCCATTTTCATCTTTATCCAGTCTACATGCAGGATTCATGGGTGTTCCACATACTTTGCTTGATTCCATGCCAAATTTCTTGATTATTTCTTTGATATACTTGGCATGGTTGATCAGGATACCTTCTTTAGTTTATTTGATTTGAAGTCCAAGAAAGTAACTCAGCTCACCCATCAAGCTCACTTCGAATTCTCCCTGCATTAGCTTTGCAAAATCTTGACACAAAGATTCATCAGTAGATCCAAAGATAATGTCATCAATATATATTTGAACAACTAAAATATCATTCTTCTTTCTTTGAATAAACAATGTGGTGTCAACACTACCTCTTACAAATTCATTGGTAATTAAAAATTTACTTAGTCTATCATACCCGGCTCTAGGTGCCTGTTTCAGACCATATAAAGCTTTATTCAGTTTAAAAACATGATTTGAAAAAATATGATCGATAAAACCAGGAGGTTGCTCAACAAAAACTTTTTCAGATAAAAAATCGTTCAAAAAAGCACTCTTTACATCCATTTGAAATAACTTGAAATTCATAAAACATGCATAAGCTAGTAGCAATCTAATGGCTTCTAATCTAGCTATTGGTGCATAAGTTTCATCATAATCTATTCCTTCTTCTTGATTATATCCTTGTGCAACCAGTCTAGCCTTATTTCTAATTACATTTCCATCTTCATCTAGTTTATTTCTATAAATCCACTTAGTGCCTATAACAGGATGATCATTGGATCTTTCTACTAGGGTCCAAATATTATTTCTCCTAAATTAATTTAATTCATCATGTATTGCTAACATCCAATTAGGATCAGTTTTGGCTTCTTCTATATTATGTGGTTCTACATGTGAAACAAAAGCAATTAAATCATGTGCATCTCTATGTGCAGATCTAGTTTTAACACCTTGAGATGGGTCTCATATAATTAATTCTTTAGGGTGTGATTGTATATACCTCCATTCTTTAGGTATATCATCATGCTTTTTACTCACCTCTTCTTCATATGGTTCACTTGATTGTTTGTCTTTAAGGGTCAAGTCTTTCATTCCATGTTGTAAAGTACCTGCATCATCATCATCAAAATCTTCCTTTCTCGAAGATGTAATGTCAGATTCATTGAAAATAACATAAACAGATTCTTCAACAGTTAAAGTTCTTTTATTGAAAACTCGATAGGCTTTACTATTTAAAGAATATCCAAGAAAAATAGCCTCATCGGATTTTGCATCAAATTTACCAAGATTGTCTTTTCCATTATTAAGAACAAAACATTTGCATCCGAAGACATGAAAATATTTAATATTTGGTTTTCTATTATTCCAAAGCTCATAGGGGTTTTTCTGATAATAGGTCTAATCAAAACTCTGTTTAAAATATAGCATGCGGTATTAACAGCTTCTGTCCAAAAGTATTTTAGAAGATTTCCTTCACAAAGCATTGTTCTGGACATCTCTTCCAAAGTACTATTCTTTCTTTCTACAATATTATTTTACTGTGGTATTCTAGGTGCAGAAAAGTTATGATCAATACCGTGCTTTGTGCAAAAATGATCAAAATACTGATTTTCAAATTCGATACCATGATCACTACGAATTGAAATGACAAAAAGATTTTTCAAATTTGTAACTCTTTTGTAAAACTTTTTGAATACATTAAAAATATCATCTTTATGTGCAATAAACAAAACCCATGTATATCTTAAAAAATCATCTATAATCACAAGTCCATATTTCATACCACCTAGGCTGGTAGTCCTAGTAGGTCTAATTAAGTCCATGTGAAGTAGCTCTAAGGGTCTAGTTGTAGAAATAATGTTTTTGGATTTAAAACTCCACCTAACTTGTTTTCCTAATTGACAAGCATCACAAACATAATCAAAATTAACTTTAAACTTCGGCAAACCTTTGACTAAATCTTTTGCAATAAGTTTAGCTATTGTGTCCATACTAGCATGACCAAGTCGCCTATGCCATAGTAAACTTGATTCCTTGCTCTTGTCATTCATTGCTACAAGACTTGTATTACTTGACATAGCTAGATCATTAAGATCTACCACATAAATGTTACCAAGTCTATGTCCAATGAACTTAGTGCTAGAGTCAAGTGGATCAACTACTATACACATTGATGACTTAAAGAATACATTAAAACCAATGTCACATAGCTGACTAATACTCAAAAGATTATGTTTTAACTTTTTTACAAGTAACACATTTTCAATAAATATAGAAGGAGTAATTTTGATTTTACCAATACCGATTATCCTTCCTTTTCTATTGTCACCAAATGTTACCATTCCACCATCCTTTTGTTCTAGAGTGAAAAATTGATCAGCATCACCAGTCATGTGTCTTGAACAGCCGCTATCCAAATACCATCTTTTCTTTATACTTGTGGCTACAAGACATCCCTGCAAAATAATCATTTAATAAATTTAGGTACCCAAGCTTCTTGGATTCTTGCAAGTTAGTGGAAATGGTTCCTTTTGGAACCCAAATTTTCTTAATTTTCTTTTTGTCATTATGTTTCAAATGATATTCAAAAGCTTTATGACCAATGTTATTACATGCATAGCATACAATCTTTGAATTTGAATAATAATCATGAGATGATGCAAATTTAGGTTTAACATGTTTTGAACTAATAAATTTAGGAGCATATGAGGTAGAAGCTGAAAATTTGTTTGAAATAGAGCCTTTATAACCACTTCCAAATTTATTATTTGTTTCTTTTTGACCAATGTTATTATTTGTTTGAAATAGAGCCTTTAGGGTTAATTTTTCAACTAACGGTTTCAATTTTTGCCTGCAAGCTAAGCACAGTAAGTTGCTTGCAAGCTACCATAGTGATCTCAAGTTAGAGGAATAATTCATGTCCACATTCTAATGCAAGACTTCTCTTTGACAAAAACAGAATCTCACATGAGAGTCACGTTCAGTGAAGTGTCAAACACAACACCTGTTGGGTTTGCCCTTGATTTTGATGATTAACAAAATGCTGAGTACATATTTTATACTAATGTTTCAACTATGGTTGTGAGTTACAGGATACAGGCACCTCAAATTCTCAAAATAAAAGTATCTTGAAGCAAGGCAAAACTCATGTTTTAAGAAGTCTTCTCATGATGAAAAAGGCCTAAAAAATGTTCAATTATGGTTTACATAAGTATATTTAAAGTTTAATTATGTATCCTTATATTTTTGAGAGGTTTGGCACTCATTTTGGCAATTTCAGATTCAAGTGTCGACTCAAGTATTGCCAAGTATCGACACTTCAGTGAATGGCACACAAAAATCCTTGATTGGAATGCCAAGTGTCGACACCTGAGTTCCAAGTGTCGACACCTAGAATCCAAGTATCAACTCAAGGCCTGAGATTTTTTTGGAATTACAGAACATGCCTTTTGAAGGATTTTTGGACCAAGTGTCGATACCTAAGCTCCAAGTGTCGACACCTGAAATTCAAGTGTCAACACCTGCAGGACCAAGTGTCAACACCTGAGAACCAAGTGTCTACACCTGAGAGCCAAGTGTCGACTCACGGGTTCTGACAGCTCTAATAGATCTATTTTTTTGAGTTATAGATTTGTCTTTTCAAGCTCCCAATGGCTAGTTTTGATCCTCCAACGATCTCAAACCATTTTTTGAAAGTTTTTGAAGTATTTAAGCTTCACCAAACTCATTCATAAAGCACTGAACTCCATTGAACACTCAAAAGTCAATATTCTCTCAAGAACTTCACTTCAAAAGCCATAAAAGGAGAGATTTCCTGAAAAAGCTTACAAGCCTATCCTTTCATCCTTTCAAAAAGAGAGCTTGAAGAAGATTTCAAAAGAGAAGACAAGACAAGCATCTACAAGAGCCTCAAAACTTCACTTTCCACTCTTTGAAGAGAGTTTATTTGTGCTTTAATTATTATATATCTGAATTTGTTTGTTTGACCTAGCTTTCAAAGATTTCTTGAAAGTGGTTGTTATGGTTGTTGGTGAGCCAAAGGGACAAAACCAACTAGGGTTTGACTTGTGAGCCCGAAGATAAAATAAGTATAAAGGTTGTTGGTGAGCCTAGGTGACAAAATCAACTTAGGTTTTGACTTGTGAGCCTTGTAAAACAAGTCGGCTGTAATCTTGGAGAGATTATAGTGGAATTCCCAAGGATGGCTTGGGGAGTGGATGTAGGTGCTTGGTTTGCACCGAACCACTATAAAATGTGTTTATGTGTGATTGCTATTCTTATTTCTTGCTCTTAGCATTTAATTTTCTTTTATCTGCTGCACATCTTTGAGTTATTCACATTTCTCACAAACACTTCAAAGACTGGCACATAATTGCTTTAATTTTTTAAAGACCCAATTCACCCCCTTTTGGGCTCCATTTCTGGGCAACAATACTTGATGTCATACCAGCATCTCCATGCTACTTGGTTAAGAGGACAACCAACAGATATGACATCAACGACCTACTCTTGATACACCATTATCTTGAAACAGTGTATCCTTTAGTCATAAACCAGTTTATGAACTACATGACGCATCCTCTCTACATCGCATACAAGGTAGCTCAAAGGATATCATACAAGAGTTCAATTAGGAAGATGACATGTGATGAACAACTAGAATAAACTTTTTATTCAATTCAATAATTCATATACACATACATGAGTCGCACAACCATCTACAACCTAGATGATTGGCTTTGGGACACAATTTCCAACAACTCCCACTTAGACGAAAGCTAATCGGAACAGAATCTAATTCCCATCTTCCATTTGCAGTCATCGAACTCTTGTATTCCAATGACTTTAGTGAAGGGATCGACCAAGTTCTCCTTACCATTGATCTTCAGAAGCTCAATGTCACCTCGTTCAATGATCTTCTGAATAAGGTGATAATGACGCAGAATATGCTTGTTCCGCTAATGTGACTTCGGCTCTTTGGCTTGAGCTATGGCTCTAGTGTTGTCACAATATACTGGAATAGGTCCATCCAAGGAAGGTGCCACTCCCAGCTTGCCTAGGAACTTCCGCAACCACACAGCCTCCTTTGATACATCCAATGCTGCAATATACTCTACCTCGTAAATAGAATCAATCACTGTATACTGCTTGAAACTTTTCCAGCAGACAGCTCCACCGTTAAGGGTAAACACAAAACTAGACATACTCTTGCTATTATCTCTATCTGACTAAAAACTTGAGTCAATGTACCCCACAAGTTTTAAGTCAGAATCTTCATAAATAAGCCATTGGTCCTTAGTATTTCTCAAATATTTAAGGATATTCTTAACAACTTTCGAATGACCTTCACCTGGGTCACACTGGTATCTACTCACTACCCCTAGTGAATATGCCATGTCTGGTCTAGTACATAGCATAGCATACATGATAGAACCCACTACCCAAGAATATGGAATCCTACTCATATGCTCTCTTTCCTCATGAGTTATCATACAATCTTTCTTGGAAAGAGTAATTCCATGACCTATTGGAAGATAGCCCCTTTTGGAATTCTCCATACTGAACCGCTTCAGCACAGTATCTATGTACATAGATTGGGACGGTCTCAGAAGTCTTTTAGATCTATCTTTATAGATTTTCATGCCTAGTATGAATGAGGCTTCACCCAAGTCTTTTATAGAGAATTGAGATGAAAGCCAGGCCTTTATTCCTTGTAATGCTGGAATGTCATTCCCGTTTAGGAGAATGTTATCCGCATACAAAACAATAAATACAACTACAGAACCATTTGCCCACTTATATATACAAGGTTCCTCTTCATTCTTAACGAAGCCATATGTCTTGATACATTTATCAAAATGCATGTTCCAACTTCAAGAAGCCTGCTTTAGTCCATAGATGGACCTCTGAAGCTTGCATACTTTAGACTCATCTGTGGATATGAACCCTTCAGGCTGCATCATATGCACCTCTTCTTCCAACTCACCATTTAGGAAAGCTATTTGAACATCCATTTTCCATATTTCATAATCTAAATGTGCTGCCAAAGCAAGCATAATCTGAATGAACTTGAGCATTGCCACAGGAGAAAATATCTCATCATAGTTAATACCATAATGCTGACAATTCCGCTTCCAGTAGTAGCAAGGTAAGCAGAACAACTCTGCTTCCAGTGACCCAGCTTCTTGTAGAAGAAGCACTCTGCCTTACTCTTGTCAGCCTTTACCCTCCTAGTCTGACTTGGACTAGTACTAAGCACCTTCTTATTCTTTTTCTTCTTCTTCTCTTTCCTGAAGGGATGACATCCTGCTCCAGAACCTCCCACCAGATTCACTAACCCCTTATTGAGGTTGTGGTCTCTCTTGTAAGTATACAGCAATCCTAACATCTCATAATAGTTTACTGCAGGCCTATTCATTCTAAAATTATCGAGAAAGACCTGGTAGGAAGGGGGCAGAGAATTCAGAATTGTATCCTTGCCAAGTTGTTCATGCAAAGGACATCCGAATTTTCCCAAATTCTCAAATAACTCGATCATGTACATTACATGATCAGTCACCAAAGCTCCATCATGCATATGCGTGTTATAGATGGCGAAAGAGATCCGGTATCTCTCTGTATCATTCGGAGTGCCAAAAGACTCCAACTTTTGAAGAATCTCTTTTGGCTGGACCTCCTCGAACTTGTGACTGAACTTGTCGTTCATCGCAGCCAACATTATACAACGCACCATGATGCGGTCAGAGATCCACTTATGGTAAGTGTCCCTGACAATGCCACGAGCATTGGGGGCTGGGATCTCAGGTGCTAGATCCATTATCACATAGAGGATCCGCTCGTGCTCCAGGACTATCCTGAGTTTTTGATACCAGCTATCAAAGTTGGGTCCAGACAGTTTGTCATTTTCCAATAATGATTGGAGTGACAAAGTGGTCAACATTATCTGAAAAAGGAGAACAAGACTTATCAGTATATGAATTATTTTAAAAATTTTATAGACATGGATTTTAGTCTAAAAGTTTCTCTCACTATTTTATTCAGACTGGTAGCCTCTACACTCCAATCAGAAGAATAACATTTATCCTTTAGCGGGTACTAGGATCCAATAGACTACATATAAGCCCGACTTTGGCTGGCCAACCCAAATGCATCTAAAGGTAGGTACAATACCAATTGATTCTCCAAGCAATTCCTAGTATTCATTTTGTGCTAGGGGTCATCATAATTAGCCTTTGGGCCTCCTATTGAAAGTCCTGGTTAGGTCCTACAATTAACATGATCAAACTCAATGCTTCTAACTAACCCATGATCAAGCCCGACTTTGGCCGGCCCACCTGACCACGTATTAAGATAGTTGCACTGAGCCATCATATGTTGAATGGCAATCCCACTCGCCTGATGACCACCCATTCTTTCCCAACTTATGGACTCATTACCAGTCCAACTTAATGGGAGGCTAAGACTTAGGCTATCATATAACTTAGTCTTTTTATGGACCTAATAATTTAGAGGATTTCAATTTTGTGACATTTGAAAGGAATACATGGACCTTGATCAAGAAAACTCCCACCAAATACTTAGAGGGTTTCTAGATCAATTTGGTTCATGGGCACCTATAAATCAGTTAGACTGATTAACCTTAGTTGACATGGGTCAACTCGAATCAATAGATAATCTAATCTGATCTGAATCACCACATTAGCCAGGTAAGTAAGATCAAGGGATGGGTTAAGCTAGGTAAGCCTCTTGCCTTAGACACCAACCATGAGTTGTCCAGGTAAGAGTTAGCCCTAAAGAACCTTGATTACAACTGTCAAACTTACCTTAGATACTAAGTAGTTTACCAAACTCAATTAGACTAACCTAAAGATCCAGGCTCACCATGAAACCATGAATTAAGTCCATTTAGATGTATGGACTAATCTTACTAACTATTAGAGATCTATAGAGGAGAGACCTAATTCAACTTTTGATTAGTCTTTTCTCTATTTAATCCATTCATCTAAACCTAGGTTTAACCCATTTAAGGATCCAATTCTAGCTAACCCATTCAACCCATGATTTATCAGTCATGACTTAAGATTAGAATCATATCCTAAATCTTAAAAATATTCATCTTAATTTCCAATTAAGTATATCACACTTATTGAAATATTTTCAGAATGAGATATAACAATTTCATAAAAATTTGAAGCTTAAAATTACTATTTCATAATTTTCTGGTCGAGTCAGCTTTTCTGCTTGAGTCAGCTTGACTAGAACACAGATTTCTAGTCGAGTCAGCTCTTTTATTCAAGTCAGCTCGATCAGAACATAGATTTCTGATCGAGTCAACTCTTCTAGAAACAGTAACTTCAAATCTCAGTCATTTCCACTTAAACTTTTCACAGTTTTAGATCATACATATTTTAGATCTCCTCTAAACATAGTTATGATCTATTATCCATAGATTAAAACCATTTTGATCCATCAAATTTCTCACTTTCTTTTTCATAAGGCCGTGACACAGTGGCACCCCTACACGTCATAGGAGAACCTCTTGGAATGGGAAGAGATGGTCTTTAAACCATGCTTCTCTCCTATGACCAGACGGCCATGGCGAATCCACCTTAATCCAAGTACTTTGTGAAGGAAAAAATCCGATTTCATATAAAACATTAGACTAGATGTGCATCCAACCTGGATGCTCTGATACCATTGTTAGGAATTATTCCTAATGGATGACACGTACATTTTAAAACTTTTCTAAAAGCATGCAATAGTAAAAAATGATAAAACCATTTTATCTGTAGATGTTAATCTAATTAACACAAGCCCCTACTAGGATCAAGATACATCTAGAGTAATGTAAATATGAAATCATGCAAACATTGTATGAAAAATAGAACCATTCTAGAAATCATACAATGATGTAGCAATGATAATTATGTCATACATAAAATAAAGACATACCTTAGTGACGTTCACCAAAGGTTGCAACAAATTTCCTGGCTCTCAGTCGCAATCCCAAGGGCGGCTCCAACCTGTGAAAAAAACTCCTGCTTTGCAAGCAGCACACACGTACCGCCTCTATAGGTGGTTCACACCATGTATCGCAGTTTCTTCTCCTTCCTTCAAGGTGCTAGCCCCTCCGGAAACAATGCCAGCAGCAAGGACTTCTTCAACTCCTTGAAGATATGCAGACTCCTTCAACTCCTTGAAGGACTGTTGCTGCAATGGTACTGGAACGAAGATGCTTGAGAAGCCTTTCCCAATGCTCTGTTCTAAACCTTCAATAGAAGGTATGCACTCAAGAATCCCAAAACCCAAACCTCACTCTATACCGGAAATCAAATCTTGCAATCTCTCAAGGATCAAGCAAGATCTCTATCTCAAAGATTTTTTGGGCAGAGTCTCAACTTTGATCCAGGTTTTTGGGTATGGAATGTCAAAAAACCTCAACGATCCACCTTCTTCAGCCCTGCCTTTTTTTAATAGCACCCCCCCAAAACCATGAGAGATTAAAGGTAGGTTTTAGTCTCTTGGGATTCTAGCAGGTCAGGAGATTTTTGGACTTCAGCAACAGCAAGTAATAACAACCCAGAAATGCCAGACATTAAACTTCTATGATTGTTATAGCATTTAATGAAGGGTTCTCAAATTTTACCATAACCCGTCAATCGAGTCGACTCGACTGCTCGAGTCGACTTGGATGACTTGAGTTAACTCATCCAAATGAGCTGGCTCGAGTTTTTGACAACTCTTTGTCAAATGAGTCCGGAATGATTCCCAATCATTTCCATGCCAACAAAGCAAGAAGAAACCCTCGGTGTATAACTCCATAGATTCAAATACTAAACCAGTAGTACGAAAATATTTCCAGTATCCGCCAAAGTTGCCATCTAGCAATGATACCCGGCATCTAGATAGGTTGAAGGTTGTAGAGCAACATGAACCTGTCGAATATGGAATAGTAGTGAACTTATTCCTTTAATCTCCTAATGCTCCAGATGGCTTAAGGTTAAACTGCCCAACCTTAATCAGTCCATCTCAATATGTCTCAAACAAAGAATCCTTGTAACTCCTTACAACGAATGCCCTGGCCAAGGTCTTTCTCAATTGAGGCATACTAAGCATTCAATCCAAATCATTTGGAGAGATCAATCCTATCTCGATCCTACTATCGTTACACAAGTACTTGACTATACCTAGCAACCTTCCATCACCGGATTATAAATCCGGGTAGTTCGGCACCTAAGCATAGTGAGTTGCTTGTAAGCTACCATAGTGATCTCAAGTCAGAGGAATAATTCATGTTCACATTCTAATACAAGACTTCTCTTTAGCAGAAAGAGAATCTTGCATGAGAGTCATGTTCAGTGAATTGTCAAACACAACACCTGATGTCATACCAGCATCTCCATGCTACTTGGTTAAGAGGACAACCAATAGATATGATATAAATGACTTACTCTCGATACACCATCATCCTGAAATAGCATATTCTTTGGTCACTAACCAGTTTATGAACTACATGACACATCCTCTCTATATCGCATACAAGGTAGCTTAAAGGACATCATCATACAAGAGTTTAATTAGGAAGATGATATATGATGAACAACCAGAATAAACTTTTTATTCAATTCAATAATTCATATACACATACATGAGTCGCACAACCATCTATAGCTTAGATGATTAGTTTTGGGACATAATTTCCAACACTTTTAGCTTGCTAGCAACTAGTTTTCCTTCAGTATACAGAGTACCTAGTGCCTATAGGGGTGTACAGTGTAAGGAGAGATGGTTGGCATACAGTTGCAGAGCACATGCCCCTAGAGAAGTGGCTGAAGATGGTGAAGAGCTTATCTACATGACAGGCATGCTTCCATAAGGATGCCTGCATTAATGGAGAGTGGATAGTATCAGGGAGTCATGGTGCAAGGCCACCTATCCCTTGCAAGAAGTTGGCAAGCCAACTTCCCTTGCATGATGACTAGAGCCATGTATCGAAATCCAAAGGGGCTTTCTTATTATGTTGGACCAATAGGTTGAAAGGCTCAAGCTAGTGGGTAAAGTGGCCTTAAAATGAGCTGGCAGGTAAGGTGGGAAGCCATGTGGAGTCTACTTAGGCAAGACCATATCTAGATATATTAGGAATCATTGCTTCCGGACTTTAGCCAACCCCCAATCTGTAAGAGTATGGCTGCGACTACTCTTAACTTGCCACATGTCAAACATCCAACAAAGGTAATTGATCGCTTTTGTAGGTGATTAAAAATAATTCATCAATTCAAGCTATAGTTACGGTGAGTGAGGATCATATCCTTAAGGATCAATTGGGATTATATTCACTTTTAAAATTTTATTTAGAGTCCTAATGAAATTACAAAAGTTAAAAATTAAAAGGAAGTAGAATATGATTACAACTAAAAATTAAAAGAAAATAATGATTTTAATTAAATTAAAATAATTACTAATAAGCAAGAGATTAAACAACATAAGATAAATGTCTCAGGCTTTTGATTCTATTTCTTTTAATAAAATATAAATTAATTTTTTATTATATAATTAGTAAAGTTATGATTGATTTTTGAATATAACCTATCTTGCTAAGTATATATCTATCCCTACATAGTCATTAGCTATTTAAAGTCTTAAACTCGAGCATAGCCTATCTCGCTGGGTACAAAACTATCCCTACATAGTTATAGGCTATTCAAGGACTCTAATCATAAAAATAATTAAAATATCCTATAATCTAGATTCCAAGCATAATCTATCTTGCTGGGTATAGATTATAGAACCTTGATCTATCCTACATGGTCATAGATTATTCAAAAATTTAAATTATAGATTAAATAATAAACTTAATGCCTGAAGTAATGAAAAAAGAATTTTATTCATGAAAGAACAAATCATTACAGTCAAGATCTAATTACATAAATAAGAAATGAAAATATAAAATACTAGAAGAATCTTCTTTACTCTCCTGGAGACTTGGAGATCAGTCGTGCATGGTGTCCGCAAGTATCATCTTCAATGATAGAAAATGAGAAAGAAGAATGACTACCGACCTCTCTCTTGTTGAAGCTCTTACATCATCGAAAGAAAAATAAAAATAAAAAAGAGCTTGCTGCCTTGCTGCTTGCTACTTGAGTGCTTCCCCATGGTTCTCCTTTAAATAGGCCTCAAACCAGTCCAAATCATAGTTTAATTGGGCCTTTAATCCTTGTAGAATGAGGTGTTCAATCTATGAGATTAGCTAGACTATTGGATCTCCATATTTCCTTCGATCTAGCATTCAGATAACACATAAAATGCAACAAGAATAATGCGTTACAATCCTTCTTCACATCAGGCCTTATCTTAGCCCTTGGATCTAGATCAGATTCCCAAAAATCATGCTGCTTCACCGCTTCATCAAATCCAAATCAAATTAGGATAATTTGTGACCATTGGATCTTCATCGGATGCACAAAATCTGCCACATCATGCACCTCAATTCCTGCTTTCAGTCATCTTCCTCCATAATTCGATAGCTTCTCCATCGCTAGATTAAGCCTTCCGCTACTCGATTACATGCTAGGAAGCTTTGCTAGAACTGCCCATGTGCCATTACCACCATTGCCGACACTATTGAAGCTAGTGCCGCCACCACTGCTATTGCCTCCTACTAGGGTGCTCCCTTTATGATCATGGGCTAAGCCATTACTAGACCCTTCATTATCGGAACCTTGCTACTCGCCATCTCCCATCATCGGTGCAACTCCACCATTGGAACCCCTATGCACCACTATTACTACCGCTACCCAGCCATTGGTTGGCACAAAGATGCCTGCTCCAAAATTGCCCCAGCATGCACCATGACAATACACCACTTGTACTATTGGTGTAGGCCACAAGTAGGCCAGCCGATCGATCCATGATGGACCGATCGGTTTAAATTTGGTTTGGGCTTAATTTTGGGATTAATTTTGGACCCAATTCGGACTAGATTTGGATCTAAATTTAGTCTTCAATTTGGGATCTATTTTAAGTTTGATTTGCTCCCAATTTGAGTCTTTTTAACTTGTAATTTATGCTCTTAATATTGGTAAACATATTTCCTACAAAAGAAAGATAAAAGCATCTATTTCTAATAAATAAACATGAATTAATGTATAAATTGATGCTTTTATAGATATATTTATAGGACTTATCATTCCCTCCAACTTAAACTATGCTCATCCATAAGTAAAAAAAAGATTTAGAGTTAAGTACCTTTTAACTTAGAGTTTCAAGTTTCATTGAGCAATTCTCTTCAAAGGACCAATGATATTCATTAGAGCAAGAGTGAGGTATGTCCTTGAAGTATTAATACTTATCTAGTATGAAAATTAAGTAAAGAATATTAAACCTTTTTTAAACTCTTTCTAAATTATCCCTATCATTATTTTAAATCATTAACTTTTTCATGGACAAAGGTATTGTTACTTTCATCCATCATTTATTATATAAGTATTTTTACACTGCCTACTTTTTGATATGAACAATAATGCTTACTTAGATGAAGTACCTAGTTACTCGGTGGGAGATCAATGTTTAGAATTTACTTTTTTCTTTTTAACATTATATTTCTATTGAGTATCTTAACCCCTTAAACTTTCTATTTGACAGGTTATGAGTTAAGACTAGCCTTAGAACAAGCTTCTTTGCCCACCTCACCTTTTAACATGAACTTCAATGCTTCCTGAGGTGAAGAATCTTAGTTACTCAATAAGAAGTACTTAAAAACAATTTATTTTATTTTTTTAAATGAAGAAAAGTATAATTATCCTATGCTAGCCCATAAGAGGTAAACTCTTCTTTAATACTGGTAGGAGAACTTATAAGTGCTCAAAGAAAAATGTTTATATTCTAGACTTAGCTCTCTATCAGGTTTTCTTAATATGTGATCCCTCAATATCTCACAGACTCTTTGGTGCGGACATCAAGGCTAGAAGAAATCGACAGGTTGAACCCACATCCCTGTGGATCACCTATGAATAAAGTCCTAAGCCCAAATCCCAGATCACTTGTAAATATTTATCTTAAATTCTGTTATTTTAGCTTAGTTGGGTTTAGCCTTAAACACCAAAATTGAGTCATCTGTAAAAACCCCTGGACCTAAAATCGAGTCTGTAAAAAAATTTTAATTTTAATTGGATCATAAATTCTGTTATAATAGTCTAGTGTTATTTAGCCCTTTTTACCAACTTTAATTGAATTTTATATTTGCAAGCCTAATTAAGTATGGTATGGTTCAATTATGAATTGGTTATGCCTTTTGATCAATTTGATCAAGTTGGGCTATTAGTTAGTTAGTTGGTTTTAATTAGTTGGTTGAGTCATGTGATTAGTTGAGTCCTGTAATACAAGAGGGGACCCAAATCAAGATCCCATGTGACACCATGTGCCAACCAATTCAAGATGCCAAGTGCCAACCAATTCAAGACACCATGTGCCTACCCATTCAAGACATGTGCCAACTAATTCTTGGTGCCACAACATCACATGCCAAGTCATGCCATGTCATTTGCCACTTGGAGTGTATGTCATGCCACATCACCTTGGTTAGCCAACTCTATGTCAAAAAATGGTTATCTTTTATTCTTATCAAGACATCCAGACATCCGAACATCTAGACATTTAGACAACATTCAAGTTTATCCAAAAGGGGGTGCCCATGAATTAAATTGTCGTCTATTTGAAATCCATCACCACTTTTAAGAAGAGTAAGATAGGAGGACTTCTCATCTCACTTTCTCTTTGTCACCCACATCCAAGTAGCGCCACATCCTTCCTTTTATCGCCTAGCAAGGAGGAATTCTAATATAAGGGGATGCCTATCTATTTATCCCATGGAGTTCATTCAAATCTAAAATCAAAGAGCCCAAGATAAGGCATTCTTTAAAGTTTGAAATGCAAGAAGATTGAGAAGGAGTCTAAGCCATAAGTTGGCGCCAAGAATGAGATATGTCACCCATCCCCTTCTCAGTTATTTGTCACCAATTTAAGAGGACCAAAAAAGAAGGACACCATCTCATTATTTCAAGATTTGTCACACATTTCAAAGAGGAGTGCCTTTTCTTATTTCTTGTCACCCAACCCAAATAAGCCAAACCATGTTGTCGCCCACTATGGATGAAGACCAAGGAAGGATCACAACTAAGAGTTCTATTATGCCAACACCAGGATTCAAGGAGTTGCTGTCCAAGAAGAGCTAATTCTATTCTTTGTAATTGTTGAATCTGGTTTTGATTTGGTTGATTGACAAAATGTTTAAGTATATATGAGTACTAATTATATTTTTAAGTATGTTTTTCAAATCTTAGTACTCATCAATGTTGAATAAAGAAATGCTTGTATTTCAGTTAAAAAAGTTCTTAAATTAATGAAAAATCAAGTAATGGACTTTGGAATTGGTATGAAAGAACTTGAAGAAGTTAAAGTTTGATTTTGGTCAAGTTTCAACAAGTTTCAGCAATGGCATTAGCAAGTGTCGACACCTGAAGATCAAGTATCGACACCTGCAAATGAAGTGTCGATTCAAGACTTGAGAATTTTTGAAAATACAGAACTATGCCATCTGAAAATTTTTTACCTCAAGTGCCGACTCATGGGAATGAAGTGTCGACACTTGAAGATGAAGTGTCGACTCACAGAAGTGAAGTGTCGACACTTGAGAATGAAGTATCGACACCTAGAGGTCAAATATCGACACTTGGATTGTAATGGCTAGTTTTCTAGACTGCAGAACTTCTCCAACTTACTTTCAAACGGCTATATTTTATCCTCAACGGTCATAAACGGTCATCTATGACTTGGAGGGCTATATAAACATCAAAAATCAAATGAAAAAGTAATCCTTTGGTGAGATCATTGAATATCCTTCAAAGATTCAAGAGTTGAGTGGTTCAAGCCTTCAAGCTTCCAAGTTTCAAAGAGAGTATCCAAAGTTCACATCATCAAGCTGCATTCAAGGCTTCAACAACTTGAAGACAAGTTCTTCATCAACAATTAAGGACTTCAAAGAGATATTTGCTTTATTTTAGAAAGCTTTAATTATATTCTTTCATATTGCTCTTACATTGTTTTACAAGAGATTTTTGGTAAGCCTTGGAAAACCAAAGTGATTGTTGGTGAGCCTTGAAACCAACTAGGATTTTACTTGTGAGCCCGAAGATAAAACAAGTTGTTTAGGTTCTTGGTTAGCCAGTAAAACTAAGGGTGGTTGTTGGTGAGCCTTGAAACCAACTAGGATTTTACTTGTGAGCCCGAAGACAAAACAAGTTGTAAAGGTTGTTGGTGAGCCTAGGTTACAAAACCAAACTTAGTAAAATTTCCAAGGAGATCTTGGGGAGTGGATGTAGGTGCCTTGGAGTGCACAGAACTACTATAAATTTCTTTATATTTGTGTGATTGTTTTCTTTGTGCATTGACTTTGTTAATTCCACTGCATATCATTGTGTTATTCACATTATTCACAAACACTACAAGGCTTGCACATAATTGTTTTAATTTTTTGAAAGATCCAATTCATCCCTCCTCTTGGGTTGCATCCTTTTCTGGGCAACAAGTGGTATCAGAGCCCGGAACCCAAAATTATTGGTATTTAAACCTTATGCTTTGTAAAGAATCCAACGATTTTGAGTTAAAAGATCATGGCAACCCTTGTAGGTATTAGTGTTAGACCACCATTTTTCAATGACATAAATTATATATTTTGGAAAACTCGCATGCACATCTATATTCAATCTATTAATTATCATCTTTGAACAATTGTTGTTAATTGTCCTTATATTCCTTCCATGTTAGTTAATAGCATTTCCATTCCAAAGCTCGAAGAGGATTGGAATGAATATGACATTAAGCAATCTAAAATTAATGCTAAAACAATGAACTTACTTTATTGTGCATTGGACTTTAATGACTTTAATAGGATCTCTACATGCACATCGGCGAAGGAAATATTGGACATACTTGAAGTTACTCATGAAGGTACTCTTCAAGTGAAGAATACTAAAATAAATTTGCTTATACATTCTTTTGAAATCTTTGAAATGATGCACTATGAATCTATATCTTATATGTATACTAGATTCATGAATATTTTTAATGAATTGAAAAGTCTTGGCAAAGTCTATACTAATGTTGATTTGGTGAATAAAATTCTTAGATCTTTTTTAATATCATGGGATCCAAAGGTGACGGTGATCCAAGAAGCTAAAGATGTAGAAATCTTACCTTTGGAGGAGCTTATTGGTCGCTTATGACCTATAAGTTGAATTTGTGGCAAAAGGTAGTGGATGCTAATGTAAAGAAGAAAATAATCACTTTTAAATCCACTACACATGATGAGTCTTCTAGTGAGGAGTCAGAAGATAGTGAAGATGAAAATGAGATGGAATTTTTGGCTTATAAATCTTAAAGATTCATGAGAAAAAGGGCCAAAAAGAAATACACAAAAAAGGCAATGATGGCTACATGGAGCAAAAGTGAAGACTCTAGTTCAGAAGAAGAACAAATTCAAAAATCATCCCATCTTTGCTTCATGGCAAATGAGAAAAAGGTATGTGCTGAAAATGATTATGATTTTATCTTTGATGAATTACATGATGCATTCAATGATCTTGTGCATGAATATAAATTACAAAAAATTGAGCACAAGAAATTAAAAAGGCATGTAGATTTCTTTTCTCTTGAGAACACCAATCTTGCCAATGAAAATAATGATTTAAATGACAAGATTGATATTTTGAAAAATGAAAAGACTAATTTTTCTAAAGAAAAAAAAAATTTAGAAAAAGAAAATGATGTTTTGAAAGATTTATGTGATAAATTTTTGAATGAGAAAAATATTTTGATTGAAGAAAAGAAGCAAACATTTTTGAAGAACTTGCTTATTCTTGCTTCTTCCAATTTGACTTATAGATCTGAACTTAATGCATATCCTTGTAGATCAAGAAAAGTTTGGGTTCCAAAAGGAACTATATTTACTAATTCTAAAGGATCCAAGAAAGTTTGGGTTCCAAAATTGTCCACCTAGTTTATTTTACAGGAATGTCTTGCAGCCCAACATGAAAAAAGAAAGTTTTTGAAAAATGGTTGTACAAGACAACATGAAGAGTGGACAAGCTACATTTTGGACTAAATGGTAAAAGAAGGTGATGCGGGACAGATGAAGACGTAACCTGATTTATTGGGAAAACGAGGGAAAACCTAAACAAACTAGGACCGTGGGAGGGCTAAGAAGCCTCCCGGGACTAGGGCGACACTGAAACTAAACCCTAAAATAGTTGAACTCTTTTGGATTTTCAATTTTCTGGATGGAGGAACATGGGATGGAGGATAGAAAACATGGACACTCTAGGACTAGGGACTCACCTTCATGGAGAGACATCGTACCTCTAGGGCATCTCACCCACCCCACTACATGTAGTCTAGGGCGTCCCACCCATCTCACTACACACGGAGCCTAAGGCATCCCACCCAAATCGCTATCTGGGGCTGTAAAGAAAAATCCCTAAGACCTAGAGGGGGACTCGATGGAAAAAGGGATAACTAGGGCCTCACGCCCCTCGATGCTCGCATGCGAGTGAGGGAAGTGGGGTCTCACACCCCTCAACACCCATAGGTGAAGGAAAAATGGGTCTCAACCCAGAACCAGAACTAGTGGCTAAACCAAAAATTCATTCAACTAAATAATACAGGAGGGGAGGGGGCCTTTATATAAAGAAACCAAACCCCTCAATTACTTAACCTGCAAGAAACCCAAAAAAGGAAAATAAATTACATCAAAAACTATGCTGCATTAATATTGGTGCTGATTTGCTCTGAAAAGCATGTTGGCTTGATGATCTTCTCCAGAAAGCGTGCTACTTAGACTGCTCCAAAAAGCATGCAAGCTTTTCTCATGCGGACATGCACTGAGGAGGATCGATCTCCAACGGCAACCGGCGGACGATCGGTGGCCGGGAAGCGACCGGCGGACAGGGCTGGCGGACAGCGAGAGATGGATGGCCGGCGGTGGCCTACAGGTGGGGTGGCGGCACAAGAATGGCACGGCATGCCCTGGGCATGCCGTTTGGTCTCCCACGGCCGTGGGGGACCCTGGGCTCCGGCGGGACGGCGGGGGAGGCCGGGGATGGCTGGATGGTGGCCGGCGGGCAGGTGGGCGGTGGCAGCAATGGCGGGCGATGGTTCAGGGGCGGCACGGCATGCACGACCATGTCGTTTGGGCTTCCCATGATTATGGGGCCCAAGGGTGCCGGCGGGGGCCCTCCGGCGATCGGGCATGAGTCGGCGGGCGGCGGGTGGGCGGCCGGTGGCAGGCCATCGGCGGCAACTGATGGCGGCGGCCGTTGGACATGGGTGAGGTTGGTCTTCCCATGGCCGTTCGTCTTCCACGGGCGTGGGCGGTGGACGCAGGGTTTCCAGCAAGGGCAGGGCCGGCAGGCGCGCCGGTGGGGGCGACCGGGGGTCGGGCAGCGTGGATCTGGGGGCGGCAGGACGGTGGCTAGGGTTTGGGAGGTTTTTTAAAACTTACGGGAAGAAGATGAATAAAGCTGGAATAAAGAGGGAATAATCTGGGAATAAAGCTGGAATAGTGGGAATATGTGGAATAGCGGGAATATGAAAAATAAAAAATGCAAGAAAAATAATAAAAAAATGGAAAAATACCCGGACCTACCCTGGATCCCCATCAGACGGATTATCTATATTGATAAATTCTAAATATTTCCTTCCATAATTGAAAATGTAGTTGAATATTTGTTATAAATATTGCATCAATTATTTTGAAAAATTATTTTAAATGTTTAATTAGAATCAAGTTTAGACTTATAATCATTGGCTATGGTCATGAACTTTTTATGTTGATGAATTTCATACTATCATGATTAAACCTATGATTGTGAGACCTTTACTTGATTTTGATTAATGTATCTTAAATTATTTCATGAAAAATACTTTTAAAAGATGCATATTGCTTTGAAAATGTTTTAATTGATTAATTAGAATCAAGCTTAGACTAATAATCATTTGTTGTGATCATGAACTTTTTAATGTTGATAGATTTCATGCTCTCATGATTAAACTTGTGATTATTAGACTTTCACTTGATTTTGAATAATATAGTTTTTAAATCATTTCAAGTAAAATGTTATGATGTTTTCATTTTTGGCATCTATACATAAGCTAGAAATGATTTAGATCAAGTATAGAACTGGTAGTGAAGGGTTACATTTAAAAAGAAGGTATGCATATTAATAAACCCTTGCTCTAGTAGCTAAACTTGCTATTAAATTACTTCTAGCATTTGTATGGATATCAAATCATTTTAAATGAATTTGAAATTATGCTAAAAGTTTTTTAAGTGGTATCAATGCTTGGAAGTTTGAAAATCATGAATATCTTGAAAAATTCAAATATTTGATTTCAGACTTAGAATTTATGTTCATATCTCAAAATTGTTTGAAATTATGATGCATGTGCTATCATATTTTTATTCCTTAAATGAATGCATATTTTAAAGAAAGAATAACATTTAGGGAGAGCATCCAAAGATTTGTTATCATTATGATGCTTTCAATATTTTTAATATCATGCTTTACTTATATTACTCTGATACTCCTTGTTTTCAAATCTAGTTCTTTGAGGGGAGTTACATTCAAGTAGTATCATATTCAATTGGTATCAAAATTTATTTTTAAAAGAATTCCTAGTTACTACTTTGGATTGGGTTAGTCACCATGGCTGTCTGGTCATAGGAGCTAAGCAGGGTTTAAAGACCCTCTCTTCCCATTCACTGGGGTCTCTTATGACGTGTTGGGGTGCCGCTGTGACCTTATCCCATGAATGAGTAAGGTGAATGGGTAATTTACTTATCAGAGTTTATTTATATTGAATTATTTTTTGGCATGTGCATATCATTTTTGTGGTATCATGCTCAATCGTATTATATTTCAAGTGGTATCATATTTCAAGTGCTATATCATGTTCAATCTATAACAATTTCAAGTGGTATCATGATTAATTAATTTCATGTATTGATTTTGATGATCTACTTGCTATTCTTTCCACCTTCATTTCCATTTTGTATTGTTTTTCATCCTTTTTCATGATGTCAAAAAAGGGGAGAAAAATGTTAAATATGAAAAGGGAAAGATACGATAAACATGAAAAATCATTTGAGAAATGAAAGAAAGTGCAAAAGGAAAAAAAAAAGCAAAATATTTCAATCTTAAGGGAAGAATTAGTAAGAGAAAGAAAATTTGAAAAATTTGCATATTTTGAAAAATATTTCGAAGAATTTTTTGAAAACTTTTTGGATCATATTTTGAGGGGGAGCTTGGTGCTTATTGATTTTGAGCTTACATGTTTATCTTATTGTTAATCATTTTAAGCTTACCCTATTCATATACTTAAAGGTTTTGTCATCATCAAAAATGGAGAGATTGTTGATTTTGGTTTTGATTTTGATGATTGATAAAATGTTTAAGTATATATGAGTACTAATTATATTTTTTAATGTATTTTTCAGATCTTAGTACTCATCAATGTTGAATGAAGAAATGCTTGTATTTCAGTTGAAAAAGTTCTTAAATTAATGGAAAATCAAGTATATGAAATTTGGAATTGGTATGGAAGAACTTGAAGAAGTTAAAGTTTGATTTTGGTTAAGTTTCAGCAAGTTTCAACAATGGCACAAGCAAGTGTCGACACTTAGGATTCAAGTGTCGACACCTGCAAATGAAGTGTTGACTCAAGGCTTGAGAATTTTTAAAAATATAGAACTATGCCATCTGGAGGTTTTTTATCTCAAGTGTCGACTCACGGGAATGAAGTGTCGACATTTGAAGATGAAGTGTCGACTCACAAAAGTGAAGTGTCGACACTTGAGAATGAAGTGTCAACACCTGGAGGTCAAGTGTCGACACTTGGACTGTAATGGCTAGTTTTCTGAGCTGCAAAACTTCTCCAACTTGCTTTCAAATGGCTATATTTTCATCCCCAATGATCATAAATGATCATCTATGATTTGGAGGGCTATATAAACATTAAAAATCAAATAGAAAAGTAATCCTTTGGTGAGATCATTGAATATCCTTCAAGGATTCAAGAGTTGAGTGGTTCAAGCCTTCAAGCTTCCAAGTTTCAAAGAAAGCATCCAAAGTTCACATCATCAAGCTACATTCAAGGCTTCAACAACTTGAAGACAAATTCTTCATCAACAATCAAGGACTTCAAAGAGATATTTGCTTTATTTTAGAAAGCTTTAATTATACTATTTCATATTGCTCTTACATTATTTTACAAGAGGTTTTTGGTAAGCCTTGGAAAACCAAAGTGGTTGTTGGTGAGCCTTGAAACCAACTAGGGTTTTACTTGTGAACCCGAAGACAAAACAAGTTGTTTAGGTTCTTGGTTAGCCCGTAAAACCAAAGGTGGTTGTTGGTGAGCCTTGAAACCAACTAAGATTTTACTTGTAAGCTCGAAGACAAAACAAGTTGTAAAGGTTGTTAGTAAGCCTATGTTACAAAACCAAACTTAGTGGAATTTCCAAGGAGATATTGGAGAGTGGATGTAGGTGCCTTGGAGTGCACCGAGCCACTATAAATTTCTTTGTGTTTGTGTGATTGTTTTCTTTGTGCATTTACTTTGTTAATTCCACTGCATATCATTGTGTTATTCACATTGTTCACAAACACTACAAGGCCTACACATAATTATTTTAATTTTTTGAAAGATCCAATTCACCCCACCTCTTGGGTTATATCCTTTTCTGGGCAACAGTAACCCACACTTCTCATGTAGGTGGTCTATAAATACCACCATCAATCTCTTTTGTAGAAAAGAACTATTATTCATCAAATAAAGAAGAGATTTTGTCATTCCTTTGCTGTGTCAAGCATCGCGGGGTGTGAGGCCCTAATCCTTTATTCTTTGGAGCATCGCGGTGTGTGAGACCCTAAATATCCTATATCTATCCCACCATCAGAAACCCTAGCCGCCTTCAAGCTTCTTCCTCTCCTTTCTTTTTTTCCATTGAAATTCCTTCTTCCTTCTACATTTACTTTTGAGTGTTTGATTGATTGCAGGTGATCGAGATCGAAGTGATGATTATCTTTGCTTTGGAACCAATCAAGTTGAAGATCGGAGCCCAAGGATCGACAATCTTGAAGTGCTGCCGCAAGAGCTTAGAGAGTCCCATCAGATCTATATCAAGAGGGTTATCATCTTCGTTGGTAAATTATTAACCATTCCTAATTCTTAATTTATGATCCTTTGATAAGGAGAACCCTAGTTTACGGTGGTTTCTTAATCACCAGATCCTTATTTTCTAATTAGATTTGTTAGATCTACTTTACGGGTGATAACTAGTTGACTAGTCTTACTTTGTTCGTTGCTTTGAGTCTTTAAACTAAAAAAATCCAGAAAAATTAATCTCTGATTAATCACTAAAATTAGATTTAAAATTTAAAATTTAATTTTGCATATTGTTCCGCATCATCCTCTGATCTAGGCATCAATTTACTTAAAAAATATACTTAGTTCAACTTGATTTTTAAGTGTAATCGGGTGCCTAAAGCTAAATACTCACTTTATTTGAGGACTTTTTTTTTTTAAGTTTCTTTATTTTTTTCCAACTTAATTGACATTATCCTCAATGGAGAAAGGAAAATAAAGCAAAGAGGGTGGAAAAAAAGATGTCACTTAGGGTCAGGCTATTCTATAATTGAATATAATCTGAGGTGAAGGTGGCATAAAGATCATATTTCAAATCTTCAAGGTGGAGTAGCTGAGTCCATAAACCCTAAAAAAATCAAAAGAAAAAAGTAAGGGTTCAAGGTGGAGTAGCTGAGTTTGTAAACTCTAAAAAAATCAAAAGAAAAAAGTAGGAAGTTTGGTTACCTCCCAACAAGTGCTAAGATTAATATCTTCAGCTGGATGCTATGAAGGAGCCTCATTGATAATGAATTTAGGTATGTCCCTCTAGATTTATAAAAGAGAGGGCTTATCAAGGGGCCTTGTCGTCATAGCAGAAAAATATTTGTCGAGTATTCTATGATGATTAGCCTGGATCAATAAAGTGCACTAAACAAGCATACTAGACTAGGAATAAAAATATTGCTATAGTTTTTATGATGATTAGGGAGGGATTACATTTTTTATGCTAAAATTGGAGTGACAGTTTGAGAATTTCTTCAATTATAGCTTGAGCTACCTTAACCCCTTTTCTCAGGTATGATGTGACTTGACATCAATCCTTCCTAATCTATAGCTTGGCACTTTTTCTAAATTATTATTAAATTTATCTCCATACATCAATTTTGTATTATAGATAGATTTTAGAGATATACTTCAAAAATAATGCCAAAAATAGAAAAAATATTTATAAACATTTTGATATCGTTATCCCTTATTTTATAGATATCCCACCTAATAGCTTCTTTGTTTGCTTTTAGAACACTTTCAAGTTGGGCTTTCTGGTTATGGATCATTGGTAGGGTGTCAGTGGTTATAACAAGAAGTGGCTTCAATTCTGGATTAGGTGGTGATTCTAACAAGGAAGCTATTTGGAGGTTAGGTGATGGCTTTTATTTTTCAATCCAAAGTGGGGTAGTTTCAAAGTAGAATATTTTTAATGGATCATTCACTTCTGTGATATATCCATCTATATTAAAATCATCTATCCCAAAATGAGCCAAATAAGGGTCTAACAAATTTTGGAAAAGAATTATGGTATAGCTTTCCTTATTATATTATTTATTTATGGTCCTTAGGAAGTCTCAATTAATTCCATCATGTCACTAATTTGGTTTCCCTCCCCATGAAAAGGCATGGATGATTTTAGGATACTTGGAAATAGGGCCATAGATAAATAAGGTGAAGATGGAATTTGTTCGTCCCACCAATCTAGTTTTTCTTTATATATATCTATTGTAGTCAAATTATCTATATTGGTCTCTTAGTGGTGCAGGGTTGCTGATAAGTACATAAATCTAGCCATAGAAGCATCAATTTATAAGATCAAGTTATCTTTATTCTTTAGAATTGATGCTTTTTTTCTTGTATTTTGCAAGAAAGAGGTGCACCATAACAAAGACCCCTATCAATAGGCCTAAAGGACACAAGTTAGAGTCCAAATAATGAACAATTGGAGCCCAACACCCATCTTAAAGGTGGCCCAAAAAAGTTCACATGCAATCGGTCCACCATGAACTAATAGCTTGGTCCATAAGAAGCCTTCATGTGGACCACCAATGAACTTGAAGGAGATTTGGGACCAGTTTGTCAATGAATTTGAAGGGGATTTGCATCCAGATTCATCAATGTATTAGAAAAAGAATTTTGGCTATATTCATTTAGAATGTAAATCTTTTCATTTTTTTAATCCTATATCAGAAGAATGTAAACAATCCTTCTTCGCTGACACCTATAAAAAGGCCTATATACTTCATGAAAAAGGCACTTCTCACTTTCTTCCACCCTTTCAACTACGAGAAGGAGAGTGAGCTGAGAGAAAAAGAGCCACTGTCAATTTGTAAATTTTTTTTTAACTTCAAGCCCTGTTAATGGCTTAGGAGTTAAATATTTTTTTATAATCAAATTTTCTTAGTAATGAAATTTTATTTTTCTTGTTTTAATTATTTTCTTGTAATTTTTAATTATAGAACTAGGATAGTTTAAATTCTTATAATTTAATTTCTATAATTTAATTTTTTTAATTTAATTTTTATAATTAGGCTAGTTTAATTTTTACATATTTTTAAATTCTATAATTTAAATTCTAGCAAGTAGGGTAGAATTTATTTTATATTTTTAAATAATTTTAAAGTATTAATTTATATCATGTCTGGCTAAGCAAATTTCTTAGGGTTGCGATGAAGCTAGATTATGATTAGAAGCCCTTTTTTAGAATCTTTTCTTGGACTTTCAATTTTTCTAGAGTCCATCTTTCTATTTAATTTCTTGCCAAGAGACTTGATAGACTATTGTTGAATTTCTATTTAATTCCTTTTCTCTTTTTTCTTGTAGGAACCTTGATGAATTATTGTTGGATTCAAATCTCTTCATAATCCATACTTGGTTAACAAAAAGAAAGAAGTTGAATGGACATTATAAGAAAAATCATAGAAATGCTCTCTAAATCATTGGTTTAGTGGATTCAAAAGTCTTAGATCTTTAGATTATTTATCTCTTCAATTTAATTAATTTTTGCTTTAAGTAGAAAGTAAAGAAACAATCTCTTTCCATCTTTGTTAAAGCTCGCCTAAGCAAGGATTTGAACATAATTCACACACCCAATTCCTTATGGGATTGACCCGTACTCCTGGATGTACTACCCTACACACTATATGCTTGCAATTTAAATTTAAAATACATCAAGATTTTGGCATCATTGCCAGGGAATTGACATGTTTTAAATTATATTTCAAAATTCTTGCTCTTCATACTTTTAGTTTTACTTTAATATGATCTTTCTAACTTCTTTATTTTAGTTTGGTGAGTGCCGGAAGCCAGATAAACAATTTAAACTATTCTTTCTTATTTTAGCATATTATTTTGATTTTAGTTTAGTATTAGTTTTTAATTTAAACTTGTTTATTCTTTTTGATTGTGCATAAATATTTTTAAATTACTTTAAGGGCACAAACCTAAACAAGATAAGGTGGGGAGTTCATTACCCTTCCTTAGCTCACAAACAAGTCTTCTTCATTCGCATTAACTCAAGCTTGTAAATAAAATTAATTAGATGTTGACCCTAGGGACACTCGAGCTCATTAGGACAAGGACACATAAGAGTTGTACCAAGCTAGTTTCGATAATTGAATTAGTGTTTAGGAAAGTGGTTCATGAATCTTAGTCTCGAAGAAAGGCAAATCTTTAATTGGTTTTATTTGTTGACCTGGCCAATCTAATTAGTATTTAAGGAAAGCAATAGGGGGACCCCTACTAATCTTATACTTACCTGACCAATTTGGTGAATTGGTTCAAACTTGGAGTGCTCGAAGGTTGACTTAGAATAGTTAAGAGCTGTCTAGTTCTAAGCAACCCTAGATAGAATTAATTTTTGCAAAACTTGTTTGAAAAAAATAAAAAAATAAAAAAAATAAAAAAAATCTATAGGTTCTCATCTTTAGAACTCTTCCTTCTTCTCTACTCTATTTCACAAAAAAAAAAAAAAAAATTAGGTATTTTCTTAATCTTGATTATCTTGATATAAGGTTGTCCTAACATAACTAGAAGTTATGTTGCATAGTTGTCCTAAGGTATGAAAAGGTTGAATTAAATTGGAACCTCAAAAAAAAATTTCTAATAAATAAATAAATAAATAAATAAATATATATATACAAAATCCTAAAAAAATAGAAGATATAGTGAATATAGTAAATTCTCCACTGCTTATATGGAGAAGGATATTGGGTCGAATAGTTAGAATTAATTTAATTCCTGTTTCAAATCCTACGACCTCTATAATGGATGTAACAAATCATCCCCAAATCCTTAAGAATTTATGTTATATAGTCAATTCCATCCAACCTTCTTGCGTAAGGTTGCCCCAATACATTGCAAATAATTTTGAATCAAATCTCAGATCATTAATATGCTTCCAAAATTTACTGGAATAGAGGATGCATATATATTTATTAGGAAATTTGAAGAGGTTTGTGCAACAATGAGGCTGCAACAATTGTCAGAGGATGAAATCAAGCTGAGACTTATCAATTTTGTCCTTAAGGATAATACCAAAAAGTAGTTCTATAGTCTTCCAAATCAATCTGTCATGACCTAGGAGGGCTTTGTAAGAATGTCCTAAAAAATTATTTTCCTCATCATAAAATAGCTAGAATTAGAAACGAAATAGACCAATTTTATCAACTAGCTAGCAAGTCATTATGGAAATACTTTGACCGCTTCAAGAACCTCTTGACCCAATGCCCACACCATGGAATAGAAACTTGGAGGCTATGCCAAATAATTTATGAAGGTCTATATTTAAATTCAAGAACCATGCTAGAGTCCATGTAACAAGGTCAATTTATATATAAGGAACCAAATGAAGCTTGACAATTTCTAGAAGACTTAGCTGAAAAGAACTTACAATGAAAAATAACTAGGAAACCAGAAAGATCCACACCTTCGAGAGATGGAATACACCAAATTTAGACTTCCCTAGTTGCAGGGGCCAAAATTGCAACCTTGACACATAGGTTAGAGGCTTTAGAACTTCAAAGACCAGCCAGTATGAACCAAGTATCTACACCCATGTGCAATGGGTGCAATGCACCATACCATGTCCTTAAGGAATGCCTCTCCTAATGAATTCAATAGAGAATGGATATGCACAAGGTAAATGCCACATACCAGAGACCAATGAACAATCATTATGCACCTATATATAATCCAGGATAGAGAAATCATCCAAATTTTTCATGGTCACAGAATCCAAATATAGGTGGTCCTAGCTTCAATTAACAAAACCCAAGACCTAACCTTATGATGAACAACCCACCACCACTAGTCTTCAATAACAATGATAAGAAACTTAGTTCTTTAGAGAAAAGCCTGGAAGCCCTAGCCAAATTCAATGCTGACACCAATGCCACATTAAGTAGTTTTATGCAAATTATAAACCAACTCCTAAATTCAAACTTCTAGGCCATAGTCCATTTGGAAATGCAGGTGGGTCAACTAGCATCTACCATTAATGAAAGAGAACGAGATAGGCTACCTAGCTACTTGAGCTCAACCCAAGAAACTAAAATGGTCGACCACCCCAAGAAAACCAAGTTAATCATGTGAATGCTATTTACTCTTTAAGATCAAGAAAATAAGTAGATAATAAGGTAGATATATCTGACACTAGAGAGGACTTATCTACTGAGCCATCCAATGAACAACCTGCCTTACAAACTCAAGCTTCTGAAACTAATAGTACACCAAACTAGGTGTCCACAAATTTTAAAGCTTCTTTTCCAAATTGACTAATGTCTAATCAATAATAGGAATATTTATATAAAATGTTAAAGGTATTTAAGCAAGTATAAGTAAATATTCCTCTACTAGACATGATCAAATAGGTTTCGACTTATGCCAAATTCCTAAAAGACATTTGTACCAAGAAAAGGACCACCAACATACCAAAGAGAGCTTTCTTAGCAGCAAGTATGAGCTCATACTTGTTAAGTCACATATCTATAAAATTAAGGATCCAGGGTCTCCAATAATTTCATGTATCATAGGAGAAACCCACATTGAGAAGGCCTTACTTGATTTAGGGGCTAGTATAAATATTCTGCCCTATTCAGTTTATGAGCAATTAGAATTTGAAAAACTTCAGCCTACAAGAATCACGTTACAATTAGCAGACTGATCCTTTAGGATCCCTAAAGGAATGGTAGAGGATGACCTAATTAAGGTTGGTAATTTTATCTTCCTTGTAGATTTCATCATTTTGGAGATTGAATCAGTATTAAATCCTAAGGATCATATCCCAGTTATTTTATGAAGACCATTCCTAGCTACTGCTAATACTGAAATCAATTATCGAAATAGACTTATGAAGCTATCCTTTGAAACATGACTATTGAGTTGAATATATTTAATTTGGAACAGGAATCCATCAAGCATAGTAATGTAAATGTAATCCAAGATGAAATTCATGAACCCATAGACATTAGTGATGAGGAAGTCGATCTTGAGTCTAGTCCTTGGCTAATCTCTGAATATGAGAACATAAATAAAATACTTGTAGATAATAAGAATAGCCATAGATAGGAGCCTCCCATTGAAACACTCAATGAAATGGCTAAATTATCAACCAAGCCATCAATAGTGGAGGCAACCAAATTAGAATTAAAACCCCTCCCCAAGTACCTTAAGTATATGTATTTAGGTCTAGCAGAAACTTTGCTTGTAATTATTATCTCATATCTAAATCCTAAATAAGAGGAGGAGTTGTTAACTGTTTAGAGAAAAATTAGGAAGCAATAGGCTGGACCATGGTGGGCATTAAGAGAATAAGCCTTTCCATAGTTCAACTTAGAATACACCTAGAGGAAGAGGCTAAACCAATTAGAGATGCCCAAAGAAGATTAAACCCAGCTATGAAGGATATAGTCAAGAAAGAGATTTTGAAGTTACTGGATAATAAAAATATTTACCCCATTTTTGATAGCTCATGGATAAGCCCTATACAAGTGGTATCCAAAAAGTCTGGGATAATAGTGGTCCATAATGAAGTAAATAAACTTATCCCAGCTAGGACCCAAACAGAATGGAGGGTCTATATAGACTATAGAAAATTGAATGTAGCAACAAAAAAAGATCACTTTCCTTTGCCATTTATTGACCAAATATTAGAAAAATTAGCTGGACAGGAGTTTTATTATTTTCTTGATGGATACTCTGGCTATAACCAGATTCCTATAGCCCCTGAAGACCAGGAAAAGACCACATTCACTTGTCTATTTGGAACCTTTACTTATAGGTGCATGCCCTTTGGGTTATGTAATGCACCGGCAACCTTTTAGAAATGTATGATCAGTATTTTTCAGACATGATTGAACGATTTTTAGAAATTTTTATGGATAACTTTTCTATTTTTGGCCCTGTCTTCTCTGAATGTTTAAACCATTTGAGATTAGTTCTAGAAAGATATAAGGAGAAGCATTTAGTTCTCAATTGAAAAAAATATCAATTCATGGTTAGAGAAGGTATAGCTCTTAGCCATGTAGTTTCGAAAAAGGGAATAGAAGTTGACAAGGCCAAAGTTGACCGGATTACAAGTCTTCCACCATCCAAGTCTGTCAAAGAAATTCGTTCATTTTTAGGACATGCTAGATTTTATAGAAGGTTCACACCCAATTTTAGCAAAGTGGCTTGCCTATTGATAAATTTGTTA
Organism: Areca catechu; assembly: GCA_021397845.1. Lineage (NCBI taxonomy): Eukaryota > Viridiplantae > Streptophyta > Magnoliopsida > Arecales > Arecaceae > Areca > Areca catechu. Next base: position 69,812,694 of record CM038053.1, read on the forward strand.
GCAAAGGAAGTAAAATTTGAGTTTACTCCTAAATGCCTATAATCTTTTGAATTTCTTAAAAAGGCACTCATTTTGGCTTTCATCATTCATCCACCTATCTGGAGCGAATCCTTTGAACTCATGTGCGATGCATCTGATCTACTATAGGTACAATTTTAGGTCAAAGGATTAATAAGTTATTTAGAGTTATTTATTGTGCAAGTAAAATCTTAAATGATGCGCAACTTAATTACACGACCATTGAAAAGGAGTTCCTAGCCATTGTCTTTGTCTTAGAAAAATTTAGATCTTACTTAGTTAGGTCACATACTATTATTTATACAACCACTCGACCATTAGACATCTTTTAGTAAAGAAAGATGCTAAGGCATGTTTAAATACGATGGATTTTGCTCCTTCAAGAATTTGACATAGAAATTAAGGACAAGAAAGAAACAAAGAATGTTGTAGCTGATCTCTTATCTCTTATCATAGTCACACCATCTAGTGAACCACCTATCAATGAATTTTTTCCTGATGAACAACTCATGTCTATGTCCACTGAACCATGGTATGATGATATTGTAAATTATTTAGCCATTAGTAAAGTTCCTTCTCATTGGACTATTCAGGATAAACATAAATTCTATTTCCAAGTGAAGTACTTCATTTGGAATGATCCCTACTTGTTTAAACAGTGTCCTGATCAGACCATTAGGAGGTGTGTTCCAGATAATGAAATTGGAAGTATTCTATCATTTTGCCATGACCAAGCATGTGGTGGTCACTTCGCATCCAAGAAGACAACAGCCAAAGTCCTCCAATGTAGATTTTATTGGCCCAATTTATTTAAGGATGCACATGTGTACTGTAAAACTTGTGCTCGGTGCCAACAAATGGGTCGGATTACCAAGAGAGACATGATGCCACTCAATCCAGTTTTGGTGGTTAAAATTTTTAATGTCTGGGAGATCGATTTTATAAGACCATTTCCAAACTTCTTTGGAAATGAATATATTTTAGTAGCTGTTGATTATGTCTCTAAGTGGGTAAAAGCTATGCCATGTAGATCTACTAATAGCAAAGTGGTCATTAATTTTTTTTTAAAAAATATTCTCTCCCATTTTGGTACTCCTAGGGCAATTGTTAGTGATTGGGGGACAAACTTTTGCAATCGACCCTTTGCCATGTTAATAAAAAAATATAATATTACCCACAAGTTAGCTACACCTTATCATCTTCAAACTAGTGGGCAAGTAGAAGTATCCAATAGACAAATCAAACAAATCTTGGAGAAGACTGTTAATACCAATAGAAAGGATTGGTCTTTGAAATTAGTTGATGCACTCTAGATATACCGCATCGCCTACAAGACCAACCTAGGAATGTCTCCTTATAGGATTGTGTTTGAAAAACCATGTCACTTTCATATTGAATTAGAATACAAAGCTATATGGGCAATTAAAAAATTAAACATGGACTTAGACATAGTCGGAAATCATAGAAAGCTTCAGATTAATGAATTAGAAGAACTTAGAAATAAAGCTTACGAGAATGAAAGGATGTACAAGGAAAGACAAAAGTATTTTATGACAAGCAATTCTTAAAAAAACTTTTACTCCTGGATAGAAAGTTCTCTGGTATAATTCGAGGTTACATCTTTTTCCTGGAAAGCTTAGGTCTAGATGGGCAAGACCTTTCTTAGTTAAAGAAGTCCCATATGGAACTGTAGACTTTGAAAACCCAAGCAATGGTGATGTTTTCAAAGTTAATGGCCAATGATTAAAACTATTCTTAGAACTGCCCATAGAATTTATTAAGGAAGCCATGGTTTTCTATGAACCAGCATATCTTAGTTAGCCTGCTATCAATATTTAGTCTAGCTGAAGACTTTAAACCTAGCGCTCCTGAAAGGCAACCCAGCTCTTTTCTTTCTAATTATTTTCTTTTTAATATAGTTAGGTTTATCAGATCCTGACTCAATGAGCTATATTGGCTAAGTTGGGGAGAGAGCTCAATAAAAATTTCTCTTCATGTATCTTTTTTTCTTTTTATCCCATATTATGCTTACATTTAGAAATTATTTTTATTTATGAAAATAATAAGAAGAATAAGTATATTATTGGAGCTACCTTCACTTTTTTATTATTATACTTGTCGACTTCGGACTTAGGGTAAATCACACATTTTTGATAAGTAATTGATTGAATAGTCTAGATAATTTTGAAACATTGAGAGAGAAAATCTTAATAGACTCAAGAAAAAAGATAAGTAAGAATGAAATCAATTTTGGGATAATTCTAACCCTTTTATTTGCATCAAAGAAGAATCTACTTCTTGGATGTGTGTAGGTGTTGACAAATGCAAAGTTTTCTTTATTAGTCAAAAAAAAAAAAAAAGAGAATGAGATAATAAAAGCATGTTCTAAACATTATTCTACTGAGTAACCAGGCCTCTTTATCTAAGTATTGAGTCTCGCATCAAAAAGTGGAGATGTGAAGAAATTTTGTTATACAGCCAGTTTTGATCTATAGCCTTTCTAACTCAAGCCAGTAAGCTTGAGAGGTGTTCTATACCTAGTGCCCTAAGGCCAATTGGTCTGGAAGACATTGGTCAAACACTTGTTATAAGAATTAGATAGAAAGCTTAAGAGATTAAGGCATTGCACAGTTTGTATAAAAAAAAAGAAAAAAAGTATAACAATAAAAGAAACATACTTGCACCAAAATAATATCTCACCACTCTAGAAAGTAGAAGATTTGAAAATAACAATAGGAGTTGGTTAAGAGTTACCATGGAAAAATGAGGAGTTTGTACATAACCAATTTACTAGAAGCTATTAATATCCCAATGACTTGTTTTATCTACTATCTTATGAAAAATTTTATACTTATAAAAAAGGTATGAGAATAACCTTTAAGTCCAAGCAAACTTGTATATGGTATTAAGAGTATTTGGTAGCCCCCTCAATTATTTTTTAATAAGTAATTCATGAACTATCTTTTATTTTTACTTGAGGATGAATAAGACTTAACTTGGGGGATGTAATAAGTACATAAATCTAGCCATAGAAGTATCAATTTATAAGATCAAATTATTTTTATTCTTTAGAATTTATACTTTTTTCTTATATTTTGTAAGAAAGAGGTGCACATAACAAAGAGCCCTACCTACAGGCCCAAAGGATATAAGTTAGAGCCCAAATAATGAACAATTGGAGCTTAACATCCATCTAGAAGGTAGCCCAAAAAAGGCCACATGCAATCGGTCCACCATGAATCAGCAGTTTGGTCCATAAGAAGCCTTCATGTGGACCACCAATGAACTTGAAAGAGATTTGAAACCAGATTCATCAATAAATTTGAAGGGGATTTGCATCCAGATTCATCAATGTATTAGAAAGAGAATTATGGCTAGATTTATTCAGAATGTAAATCTCTTCATTTTTTTTAGTCTCATATCGAAATAATGTAAACAATCTTTCTCTCCTAACACCTATAAAAAGGCATGTATACCTTATGAAAAAGGCACTTCCTACTTTCTTCCACCCTTTCAACATACGAGAAGGAGAGTGAGCTGAGAAAAAAAGAGTCACTGTCACGTTCTAATTTTTTTTTAACTCCAAGTCTTGTTAATGGCTTAGGAGTTAAATATATATTTTTTTGTAATCAAATTTTCTTAGCAATAAAATTTTTTATTTTATATTTTAATATTTTCTTGTAATTTTTAATTTTAGCACTAAGATTGTTTAAATTCTTATAATTTAATTTCTATAATTTAATTTTTGTAATTTAATTTCTATAATTAGGCTAGTTTAATTTTTGTATATCTTTAAATTCTATTATTTAAATTTCAGCAAGTAATGTAGAATTTATTTTATATTTTTAAATAATTTTAAAATATTAATTTAGTTCATGTCTAGCTAAGCAAATCTCTTAGGATTGCGATGAAGCTAGACTATGATTAAAAGCCCTTTCTTAGAATCTCTTCTTGAGCTTTTAATTTTTCTAGAGTCCGTCTTTCTGTTTAATTTCTTGCCAAGAGACTTGATGGATTATTATTGGATTTTAATCCCTTCATAGTTCATACTTGATTCGATGCAAGAAGGGTAACAGATAGAAGGCTCATAATATTTTTAAACCCTTTTCTCTTCTTCCTTATAAGAACATTGATGGATTATTGTTGGATTAAAATCTCTTCATAATCCATACTTAGTTAACACAAAGAAAGAAGTTGAAAAGATATTATGAGAGAAATCATAGAAAGGCTCTCTAAGTCATTGGTCTAGTATATTCAAAAGTCCTAAATCTTTAGATTATTTATCTCTTTAATTTAATTAATTTTTACTTTAAGTAGAAAGTAAAGAAACAATCTCTTTCTATCTTTGTTAAAGCTTGCTTGAGCAAGGATTTGAATACAATTCACACACCTAATTTCATGTAGAATTGACCCAAACTTACTAGACGTACTACCTTGCACACCATATGCTTGCAATTTAAATTTAAAATATATCAATTACTCTATGACCAGTTCATTCCTGAGAGTTATAGATGATTGTTCAAGAAAAAAAAGAGGATCATTAAAATTTTTAGCTTGGTATGGTCCCTCTAAGTTATTCTTAGGCTGACTAGGTATCTCTTTTTTCTCTTCCCAACTGAATGTAATTGTTGGTTGGTCGATTTGAGTCTCTTATTTAATTAGATTTTGTATAAAGGCTTGAAATTTCTCTATCATGTCTAATGCTTGTAGAACCTTCTCTTCAAATGATGGGTTATAGGTAATTTGAAAAGGTTGATATTGTAGATATGGTTGATTATATTAGAGGTCTACGAATATGGATCCTTGTGTTACTAGGGTATCCACTGCATGTGGTTGCCATGAAAAATCTAATTGAGCCCTCCTGCCTGAATTATAAGTATTAAAGTATGGGTTCTCTCTTGGTCCGTTAGCCATATGGGTTTGATCTTGATAAACTTGGTCATACCTAAACTCAGAAAATTGGTATATGGCTAGACATTCACTCATAAAGTGAGTGGAGCTTCAGCATCTTGAGCAAATTAGTTATGCAAGAAGAAAAAATGGAGAGGATGAGTGTCTACCAAGTAATTTATTGGTTAGGTGATCTAGGCACTCCAACTCATCTAATTTACTATTGAGATTCATGTTTCTAGCACTACTCAATTTTGTGAAATTGTTTTGATTATCTGGATATGCAATCAGAAGGGTCTAGATCAAAATAATCTTCTTCTAATTTTTTTTTGATTATTATTTTAAAGAGAAGAGGGAAAAAGAAGATAGAAGAAATATAGAAAAGAATTCTAAAGAGAAGGACCGTAGAAGTCCTAGAACTAAGAAAGATAGAGAAGTGTTATTTAAAATTTAGTATTGATTACACTCAAGCTAATATAAATTGGACTCTTTATCCTAAGATTAACCTAGATCGAGATAGCTCCTAACTATTCTAAGATCACCTTTAAGCCCTCTATATCAGAAGCTAATTAGCCAACTAGTCAGATAAGTGTAAGGTTGGTGGGGCCCCCCGTTGTTTTATTTAGATACTAAATAAATTGGCCAGGTAAGTCAATGAAACCAATAAAGTAACCACCTCCTCCGAGATCTTATCCCTAAATCACTTTCCTAAACATTAGTCAACTGATCAACCCTAACTCGATTCAACTCTGAGGATTTCTTGTCATAGTAAGTTCGACAATCCTTAGGAACCAACATCTAATTGATTTAGAATTATAAGTTTAGGTCAATGCATTATATAGGGTGGTAGTTTGTAGGCTAAGAAAGAGTGATGAAATTTCTACCTTATGTTGTTTAGGGATTAATGCCCTTAAGATAGCTTATATAAATATGATACAATATAAACAAATGTCCAAATAAGTTAGTTTGATGTTTCAAGTCTCTAAAAAAATCCTAGTAAATTATAAAATTTAATTAATTAATTAATTTTTTATTTAATATTATTTTTTATTTTTTATTTTTTGTGGACTAACAATACCAATGTTTTTCGATAATGGTGCCAAAATTTGATCGCTATCATAGGCGATCAAAAAATAATTCATCAACTAAAACTATAGTTAGGGTGAGTCAGGATTATATCTTCAAAAATCAGTTAAGGTTATATTCACTTTTAGGGTTTTATTTAGAGTCCTAATTAAATTACAAAAGTTAGAAATTAAAAGAAAATAGAATATGATTACAACTAGATATTAAAAAGAAATAATGATTTTAATTAAATTAAAATAATTACTAATAAACAGGAGATTAAACAATATAAGATAAATGTCTAGGTTTTTTATTTGATTTTTTAATAAAATATAAATTAATTCTTTATTATATAATTAGTGAAGTTATGATTGATTCCGGAGCATAATCTATCTTGCTGGGTACATATCTATCCTTACATAATCATGGGCTATTTAAAGTCTTGAACCCAAGCATAGCTTATCTCACTGGGTATAAATCTATTCCTACGTAGTCATAAGCTATTCAAGAACTTTAATTATAAAAATAATTAAAATATATTATAATCTAGATTTTGAGCATAATCTATCTCACGGGTATAGATTGTAGTACCTTGATCTATTCTTGTGTAGTCATAGATTATTCAAAAATCTAAATTATAGATTAAATAATAAACTTAATGCTTGAAGTAATGAAAAAAAGGATTTTATTTATGGAAGAACAAATCATTATATTTAAGATCTAATACGTAAATAAGAAACTAAAATATAAAATACTAGAAAAACCTTCTCTACTCCCCTGGAGACTTGGAGATCAGCCATAAATGGCATCCTCAAGCATTATGTTCAATGATAAGAAGATGAGGAAGAAGATTACCCACCAACCTCTCTCCTATTAAAGTTTTTACATCATTGAAAGAGAAAGAAAATAAAAGGAGAGCTTGGATGCCTTGCTACTTGCTACTTGATTGCTTCCCCATGGTTGCCCCTTAAATGGGTCTTAAACCAGTCCAAATCCTAATCCAATTGGACCATTAATCCTTGTAGATTAGGTGTTCAATCCATGAGATTAGCTAGATTGTTGGATCTCCTAATTTCCTTCATTCTAGCATTTAGATGGCATATAAAATGCAACCAGAATAACATGCTACAATTCTTCTTCACGTCGGCCCTTATCTCAGCCCTTAGATCTAGATCAAATGCCCAAAAATCATGCTGCTTCACCACTTCATCAAATCCAAATCAAATCTATACAATTTATGGCTATTGGATCTTCATCGGGCGCACAGAATCTATCGCTTCACGTGCCTTAATTCCTTCTTTCAGACATCTTCCTCCTTAGTCTGATTGCTTCTCCATCGTCAAATCAAACCTTTTGCTACCTAATTGCATGCCAGGAAGCTTTATCGGAACTACATGCAAGATGTCACCGCCATCGCTTGCATTGCTAGAGCCAGCACCACCATCGCCGCTATTGCCTCTTACCCAGGTGCTCCTTTTGTGATCGTGGGCTGAGCCATTACTGGACCTATCATCATCGAAACCTTGCCGCTTGCTATCTCCCATAGCCAATGCCGCTCCTTCATCGTCGGAACCTCCTGTGCACCACCGCTGCTTTCACCGCCTAGCCATCAGTTGGCATGAAGAAGCCCACTCCATAATTACCCCAGCATGCACTGTGTAAATACACTGCTTGTACTGTTGGTGTTGGTCACGGGTAGACCAACCGGTTGGTCTATGGATTGGTTTAAAATTGGTTTGGGCTTAATCTTATAACCGATTTTGGCTTGATTTTGGATCCAATTCGGACTAGATTTAGGTTTGAATTTGGGCTTTAATTTGGGATCCATTTTAAGTCTGATTTGATCTTAATTGAGTCTTTTTGACTTGCAATTTGGGCTCTTAATTTTGGTAAACATATTTCTTGCAAAAGAGAGACAAAAGCATCAATTTTTAATAAATAAACATGAATGAATTTATAAATTGATGCTTTTATAGATACATTTATAGGACTTATTAGTAATCTTTCCACCCTCGAATCCGGGCCATCTAGGGGTTTTATAAATAGCAAACCCCCCTTCCCCTATCTATTGATACCACTTCCTGTTTGGATAATGAAGTTGCTGGAGGAGAGGTGCTCATGGGCTATACCTATGAAAGAAACCCTGGCTAGAGATTGCCCCAACAAAGGACCTCTGACAATCAAGTCCGATGGCAGGCAACAAGAGGAAGAAAGTAGAGCAAAGAAAGAGAGAGGGTTTCATTTTAGATAGAGATGTGTACCTTAGGAGCTCCCAGGGAGCTCCCTTTTATAGGCAAACAATGAAGGAATTTTCAGGATGCAAAAACTCTTAGAAGGTTTGGTGTGAAGTAATAGGGTATCAAATCAGATCTGATAGAGGATCATTCCATTTGCTTGGGATGTCCATCTCCCATTAATGAAAACTTTGTTCCATTTGCATTGCCGGTTACTCTCCTTAATGATGATAGGGACTATGGCATGGAAGGAATTATGTCCCTCTTAATTGAGAGGGTTTGTCGAAGGTTACAGGATATGACCTCCTAATCATGTCACTGAGTATGTGGAAATAAGCACTAGATGATTCCTCCTTAGATTGCTTGGTAGTATGCCGCTATGGAATTTTACCTTCCCTTGGGTTTGAGGGTCCTGGGTCAAACCTGGCCCTCCTACCGAGACCATGAGTTAACTAAGACTGAAGGTCTTGAGGAATGATCTTGATGCATCGAAGCTTAACTTGATGCCGGAGGGGTAATGTTCCTTTATCGGCACAAGGAGTCACTTAGACTAAAGGAGCCTGGTAGCACAACTTCATCCCACTTGAAGAATAATTGGTCTTAGATACCAAGAATGAACATCGAACATCGGACCTTTGGCATGCACCATTTCCATGCCTGTCTTACTATTTGAAGGATTATCATATACAAAGACATGGCTTGTAACTAGTGTTGCTCTATCGGGAAACTTAAGAGGCAGTTTTGCTAATACTCCTGTTTCACGAACCTTGCCATAAATGTTTGGTTGATGTTATATTTGAGTAAATACTTCTCATATAAATCCTTTAAGGGTGAAAGGTCTGATACCGAGGATCGAGAAAGCCGAGGGAGATTAAAGTGCAATCTTTACCTTGTATAGGAGATGAAGGATGACCACCTGCCTTGGCATCCAACTCTAGGATCCTCGAGATATCGAAGATGGGGGTTAGCTCTCACATCAGCTTTTATTTAATACAATTCTTCATCAAAAAATAATAATTTAATAAATCTTAACTATATAAAATAAATTTTTTTATTAGTACTATTAATTAATACTTAAATTAATGATATTATTATTAAATATTTTTTAAAAATATTATTATGAAAATAATATAATCGTAATTATATCACTTGCATATAATAAGAAATAGAATGGTATTACATCTATGGGATATAAATACGACATAATGGGATTATTAGTGGCAGCGGTTAGAATTTGATTGGACCAAATCATATATAAATTGGATTAGATATAAAGTACCTTAAAAATTTATCAAGTTGAATCCATCATGTTTATTAAATGGATTAAAAATCTAAACATGGACCACACCATCTTTATATAAACAGATAACCTAACCTAGTCCATAATAAATTGAATCAATTTAAATGGATTAAATGGTTAAGCATTATCTCCTCATTAGTTGTGTTTTTATTTTTAAGTATATAACCAAATCTTAATCCAAGCAGCATAACTTTATCCTCCAAATTTAGTATAACCTATACTCTAGCCTACCGGCAACAACTGTTACAATATTAGAATGGTACCATAATACTTTTGAAAATCTAATAATATTTTAAATATGATTTATTATACTATTATAATACATTTCAAGAATAATTTTAAAAATATAAAAAATTCGAACGCACGCGCTGGTTATCTGCGAGTCTAGATAAATTGGCAATTAGGAATTTCGCATGCACATGCTGCCTACTTAATTTCTCTCTGTGTTTTCACTGGCGGAAACCAGGACCAAATTTCACACAGAGAAATCTCTTTCTAAAACACTAGTCTCTCTACAAATCAAGAAATGAACTGCAACGAGATCAAGAAACAGGGGAAAGGAGACAACGTTTAAAGAAAGCATGAAATAAGAGATCCAATCAAAATCAAGAAACCATGACGAAAATTCCAAATTCACAAAGATATCACCGATCAAGGCAATATAAAGGTCAAAAGATAGAGAGGAACCAAGGGATTCGGATTCACTCACAAGAGGGGCGTTTCGACAGGAGGCGAGGCGGATTCCTCCAATCGAGACAGAGAGGGACCTTCGAGAGAGTGATGAGGGGGAGAGACGAGAGCGAGGAAGAGGGAAGGGGTGAGAGGCGGTGGGCGACAGGAACGTGGTACGTGGCTTGACGTAGAAAAACAGAGGCGGTGGGCGCCGACTAGCGAGCTGAGCCTGTTAGTGACCTGGGCGATTTGCTTCAGGCTTCCTCGGAAAGATTGAGATGGGTTAAACATATTTTCTACCAAAAATGATTTCCTTTAAGTTTAAAAATGTCTTGTTGCCGTTGAATCTTTCGGATCGAATTTTTTCGATTGGATTAACTGAAATACATGTCTCCCAGTTTCTATAAAAAAAATTTCATGGATCGGTGATGTTCCGGCAAGGAACACTCCGATGGCTAAGTCAGTGAAGACTTAGAGCAATAGAATGGAGGGATCAAAAAAGAGATAACTCATGGAAAGAAGAGCCTGCTTATCTTGGGATCCCTTTTATCTTAAATAGGCGCGAAATTTTACCAGAATCTATTAGGGACTAAGCTGGAAATGATCGATTTGCCCTTAGAGGAATCTTGGTAGTGGCCAGGTGGCACCAGGAGGGAGTGGCGCCGTGGAATCTGTAGAGTAGTAGTGCTGAGATGTCAGGAATCTGTTGTAACAGAATTCTGGTACCAGTTGGAAGGGGCCTTTGGGACCTCTAGGCTATCCTTGGAGCGGCCCGTTTCGAACCGATATGGGCCTGGCTGAAGTGGGTCGGTTGGACATAGCTGAAGGGTCGGTCGAACCTCTGGTGGGTCGGTCGGACCCAGTCTAGTTTGGAGGGAGGCTGGTTGTGTATAACAGTTGCTCCATTGCTCTTGGCCTTCAGGAGGGCCTGTAGCTTCGAAGGGCGAGAGCATCATTCTCACATTGAATGCATTCATTCTTGAGGGGATTGCAGATCTAATCAGGTGTGCTGCATCTGGTCACTGTCCAATCCAAAAGCTCGCGCCTGGGACAGGTGTCGATCCCGCATTAGAAGCGAAAGGAGCTGCAATTAATGCAAAAGGGGTGCAATGATGAGCGGCCAACCCGACCCGCTCGGCCGTCGGGCTTCGGAGATGATTTGGGTAATGTGGTGACGTATGGGCGGTTAGTGCCGCGCTGGGGGTGACCCATCCGCCGCTAACCCGGCGATCATGCGGATCGCGGCCAGACTGTGCTTCCTTCCGTTGCATCGACTTTTGCTGCATGGGGACTTGTGCCGCCTGATGCATGGATTGCGGTGCTCGAGGAATGGTGACAACCGCTTCCCTCAAGGGCTATATAAGGGGATGTTAAGACTGTGGGCGAAGCCTTTAACGTATTCGCCTTTGGAGAGAGATCTCGGCTCGCTCCAGCATCTTCAACCTTTTAGCAATCCCAGCCCTCAGGTCAGTTCTTCTTTCCTCCAAGCCCCTTAACAATGGCCTTTGGTAGCCGGAGCTCTAGCCATAGGATAGAGGGACTAGGTCCCAGCCAGGTCCAATCTGAACTAGTACGGGATTAGGTAGAGGCCATTAGGGTTAGGTTCAACATCCCCTCCACCCTGCACCTCACCATCCCGGACCGGAAAGGGAGGGTGACCTGGCTGCCGAGCCCGGGAGCCCTCCCGGTGTATGAGGACCACCTAAAGGCCGGCCTACGATTTTTCCTGTGTGATATTTTCATCTGGATCTTCAACCTGTATCGAGTCACTCCTGCGTAGCTGACCCCGAATAGTACTCGGGCCATCAGCTGTTTCGCGGTCTTGTGCCAGAGGGTTGGAGTAGAACCTAGGACTTCCCTCTTTGCAAACTTTTTTGTCCCGAAGAAAGACTTCCGGAGCGAGAAGTGGTGGGTGTTCAACTCCTGTCCCGGGTGGAAGATAATCCGGGGTATTCCGTCGACCATTCATGGGTGGAAGTTAAAGTTCTTCTTCATACACAGTCTTCAACCTTGGGGCTTCAACCCGTCATGGGGGGAACTAAGGCTGATAGCTGACGGAGGGAGGGCGGTGTTGATGGCTGACCAAGCCGACTTCAACGAGTTAGAAGTAGTCGGTATCACCATGGTGAAGGAGCTGCTTTAGGAGGACAGCCTCCGCTTGGCCGGAGTTAGCTGTCACGAACATTTAGGTAGGGTAGGAGTCATTGCCGTCGGTCTTTTTGTTCTGTCAGCTATATTCTTTCTTTCCTCACTCTGATCTTGTTCTTGTAACAGGAGGAAAAATGAAGCCTGACCGTGCAAGGATAATAGAGCGGGTAGCGAGGAAGAGGGCCACCTAGTCCGCGGAGCCAACTGCGGGCAGGTAGAAGAAATGGTGGGCGGAAGAATAGCCTGCAATCGTCGTAGCATCGGGCTCTGATGAGGACAATATGCCTTTGTCGGAGCGGTTGGCGGTAAAAGTGTCGGGACCTCTACCTACAGTAAGGGAGTCAGCCGTCTGACCTGAGCCAGATCCAACAGAGCCGACTGAAGTGGGGATGGCCCTGGCCTCACCATCAACCGAGCGGATGGAGGTGGTCCACCCCGAAGGTGAGAAGAAAGGGGCAGCCGAAGGGGTAGAGGCTGAAGAGGTCAGACACGACACCTTCCAGCGCTGGCGTGCTCTTCACAACCCCCAACAGGTTAGATACTTACTAAAGGGGGCCATCACCGAGGCCGACTCGGAGGAGTCGTGCAAGTGCAAGTTGAACGAGGTGGCGAGAGGTGCCTACCTCAGTCTGATGAAGGTACTCTTGTCATCCCTTCATTTTCTTCCAACTTTTTTTTTCACTTCTTTTACATGACTAATATTGTCCGTTGCCTGTAGCTCCTTCACAAGGTCTTGATGATGGACGAAGGCCTCGACGAGATGATCCATGCAGTAGAGGCCTCGGCTGGGGAGGCCGAAGGACTGAAGGCGACCAAAGGATGACAGTGGCATCGCAGAAGGCGGCTGAGGAGAGACTTTCAGCCAGTTTGGCCGAAGTTGAGTTGTTGAAGAATCATGCAGAGGACCTGCAGACCCAGCTGGCCGAGCGGGAGGCCTAGTTGAAGAAGAAGAATGAAAGGGTCAGGTCCCTGACCCGTCGGCTATCTGACGAGGTGGAGCGGTCCACCGATGTCGAAAGGAGCGCGCAGGCCCACAAGGCATTGGCGGAGAAGTATCTAACCGAGCTGAAAGAGGTGAAGGAGCTGGCGGTGGAGCAGGTCTGCGATGCCGTGGCAGAATATAAGGCTTCAGCTGACTTCAACGATAAGATGGAGGAGGCTGGAGTGGCGAGCTACCACTACGGCTTCGACGACTGCCTGAAGAAGGTGGCTGAAGCTTTCCCAAAGCTCGACCTGTCGTCAATACAGCTGATGGACCTGCCGGAAGAAAAAGATGGCCCATCCAACACTGGGGCCGATGTCCAAACCACTACTGATGCAGGACCAGCGGAGGCCGAAGTCGAAGCTCCTTCGGCGAGTGGGAAGGATCTTCCTCTTTTGTAAATTCTTGGCAAGATTTAGAATCAGCTGTAAAAGTCTGCCTATATTTTGTACAAAAGTTTTTGGTCAATGAAATAATATCTTGATATTCATCTTTTGTTTTGTCTATTTGTTGTTGTATTTTTTTTTTTTGAATGGGCTATGTTGCCCAGTAAGTAACCCAAGAGAGGGGTGAATTGGGTCTCTAAAAATTATTTAAATGCAAGTGTGTGATCCAATCCAATAATCAAATTAAATACTATGAATACAAGTGTGAAGTGCTCTTAGTATGCAGCGGAAATATAAAGCAATAAATAAAAGAGCAAGTTAAAGAGACAAGCAATCACAAACACAAAGTATAGTGGTTTGGTGCTCTCCAATACACCTACATCCACTCTCCAAGGCCCACTTGGGAATTCACTATAATCTTAACCGATTACAGCCGATTAGTTTTCTGGGCTCACTAATCAAACCTGACTTATTTTCATAAAGCTCACAAGTCAAAACCTCACTTGGTTTTCCAGGCTAACCAAGAACCTAATTGGTTTTAAGGCTCACCAACAACCTCTCTTGGTTTTGCGGGCTAACCAAGAACCTAAAAGGTTTTCAAGGCTAACTAACAACCTCCTTGGTTTTTCAATAGGCTAACAAAAAACCTTTACAATAATAAGGATTTGAAGTAAAGAAACAATAAAATCTTTCTAATAAAAGCGGATATCTCTTTGAAGCTTTGTTGTAGTGCTGCCTTCAACTTGATGAAGCCTCTTTTAATTCTCAAGAAGGTTGAACTTGAATGCTCTTGAAGGCTCTTGAATGCTTGGAGACTTCTTCTTGCTTGAAGGTGGTTAAACTCAATGAATAGGAGTGAATGCACTTCTTTTCTTTTCTCCTGTTTATCCTTTTTTCATTCTCTTTCAATCTCTTGCGTTTAGATTTGATTTGCATAAATTAAATACCTTTCCAAGGCCTCAAGCTCGATTTCTAGCCGTTAGACATGAAAAACTAGCCGTTGGGAGCCAAGAGGAGTGAGTTCTACGTTTGAAAAACTAGCCGCTATTGTTCCCAGAACTCCAAGTGTCGACACTTCAAGTTGTGAGTCGATACTTAGGGCGACACTTGCACTCCATGAGTCGACACCCAGTTCAAATATCTTCAATGAAGTTCTCTGAAATTCTCAGGTGAGTCGACACTTCCACTAGTAAGTCGACACTGTAAGTCGACACTTGACATCCATGTGTTGACACTTCAGGCAGGTCTTCAACTTTAGCAAGTTCTATAACAAAAAGTCTCAGGCGATGAGTCGATCCTTGAGTCGACACTTGACTGGCATGAGTCGACACTTCAACCATGCCATCTGAAACTCATTCTGCGTATCGGCTTGAGTCGACACTTCCACTATCATGAGTTGACACTTGGATTGTGAGTCGATACTTTGAGTCGACACTTGACTGAGATTTCTTCAAAAACTACTGAACTTCTGCTAAAACAAATTTGTGTTGAACTCTTGTATCCTTTCAAGCATTCTTCAACTACCAAAGTCCTCTTTAAACAAATCTTTCATCCATATTTGGGACTTTTTTAATCAAACAATTTTTGTTAAGTTGATGAGCACCTTTTTCTATAAAAACATACTTCAAAAAAATAGTTAGTACTCAACTTATACTTAAGTGCTTTGCTTATCATCAAAATCAATAATGGAGTCAACAATCTCTCCCTTTTTGATAATGACAAAATCTTTAAGTATAAATTGCATAATAAGCTTTCAAAGGAACCTTTCAAAGTGCATAGAGCTTATTGCAATAGGTATTGAAATACTGAAGGAGATGTATCAGAGCTAAGAGTATTGCAATAGCTAAGAGTATCAGAGCTTAAAATATAAAAGAGATAAAATCATGTATCATGATATTCCTAAAAACATAACAAATTCAGCAATAAACACTGTGAAGAGTATAAATACTTTCCCTGAAGAGATGATCTGTAAAAGAATGATTTCTGAATTTCTTTTAAACATCTAAGGTAAGAATTGGGCATGAAATTCTTAGAAAAACTAGATTTTTCATTACAAAGGAGGTATTACTCCCCCTCACTCAATGAACAGAATTTTTTTTATTTTTAGCATTTTTTAAAAAAAACTTATCTCTCATTCACTGCACATGTATACTTATTTCATCCCATTTATACTTATTTCTCTCCTTTTTGTTATCATTAAAAAGGAAGGAAGGAGGTAGTAAACTCGAACATAAATGTAAGATATTCACTCATTCATGAAGGAGAACAATGAAATTCTGAAAATAAGTAATACATTTCATTCATTCAAAGTCATAACATGAAGTAAAACATAATATTTCATTTATTTGATACAAGATTTGTACAAAAGAGTGAACATCAAAAGAAATATGCAACAAGTACAGAAATGTAAACTATCTAAATATAAAAACTATCCTAAGCATCATCCTCATCCTTTGAGGATCCAATCTCGATCGGTCCGGTATCAATAAAAGCACGAGATTGAGGCCACATAGATCGAAGATCATGAAGACGAGTCCTGGTTGGTTTGGATGGAGCATGACGATCTCGTCCTCTGCTCTAACATAAGTCCTCCCTCTAGCTAGAGCGGAAGAGGTAGAAGCTATGTCAGCAATAGGAGAAGAACTGATTGGAGTGAGTCTCGAAAACTGTATGATGTGGTGTATGATCAAATAAAGGATCGGAATCAAGATGATGAAAACCAGGAGTATAGAATCCTATCTACCGGATAAGAGAAGATGTATGCAAAGATGGAGTACCAACAACAGGTGTATCAAAAATAGGTGTATCAATCATAGGTGAATCAATAATAGGTGTATCAACTGAAGAAATGATAGGAGTGAGTATAGGAATGGCAGAATGATCAATATGTCTAGAAGAGGGTGTAGGTAGTATAGGAGTCTGGAAGGATGAACTCAAAGGATCATGAATGAGACTCCTAGGAGGGTCAGTTGCAGTCTCCGACACTGGCTCTGTCATCACATCTGGAAAGTCGAACTCATCAGAGTCAGTCACCTCATCATCATCATCCATGATTGGTCCCGGAGTAGGTGGAACTAGAGCAGAAAAGCATCAGGAACACTCCCTAAAGAGGGTCTACTCATAGCGGACAATATAGCAGAGATACCATCTCTTAATCCTCGATGGCTCTCTCTAGTCTCTATAATAAAACTGTTGACTCGCTGACGAATGATCATAATATCTGTCTCAATGTGAGCGACTCTGTCCTCAAGACTCTTAGAAGCTCCTGGAATATCTGATCATGCTGGCTCAGGCTGAGGAGCAGGCTCTGGCTGTGCTGCAGGCTCGGGTTGAATC
Source organism: Areca catechu (assembly GCA_021397845.1). Lineage (NCBI taxonomy): Eukaryota > Viridiplantae > Streptophyta > Magnoliopsida > Arecales > Arecaceae > Areca > Areca catechu. Next base: position 69,829,725 of record CM038053.1, read on the forward strand.
TCAGGCAAATGTGTCTCTGAAGGTCCTGCCTCATTTGAAAATATGCGCTCCTCCACAACATCCTTATCTCTGTCAGCGGCCTGACCTGATACTCATTGTCTCCACTAGCCTCTGACTAGTTGATACCCCATCCGGTGAAGTGATCTGATGTCATAGACATCAGTGTGCAGTAACATCCAATAGGATTCATCATCCAACACTACACCATATGCTCTGAAGAGCAAAGTCAAGCCCATCTCGTAGAGCAAACACAGTCTCTGACTCATAGATGCCTCCATCATCTGATGTACCATAAGTACCGGAAGGCAAAGAGGTGCATGCTGAACCAAAGACACCATCACTAGCAGCTCTCTCTCTGTGATGAAGTTGAAATGGCCAGTCTTCGATAAAAGGATCCGGGCAACAATATGATGCCGTAACCTCATCTCAGCAGAAAGTTTGGATGCAATGATAGTGGCTCCCTCAGGTAGGTCATTTGACTCGAAGATACATCGGAGACCACTGAACCTATCCACCAAGCTGTCAACAACAGATTCTCTCATGGGCATGTCCCAAACTCTACTCAAAATCTTAGCTATCACTAGGACATCTCGGCCACGGACCTGTGCGATCCATCCATCACTACCTTGGGCTAAAGATCCATAAAACTCTCATATCAAGCCTGGGTAGAATCTCTCGATCAAAGAATAGAAGGGAACCAAACAGCATCCCTGAGCCACTAGCCTATCCGAAAGTGCTACTGGTCGATGAATGCAAAGTCTACATGGCGCCCTCCAACGATGTTCTTCGTACCCATTCGACTAGCCACAGGAAAAAGAGGTCGAGTAGGGGCATCTGGTTGACTAGCTTCATGTTTGGCCTTTGTTCTTCTTTTATCTTCTTGGATGGATGGCTGAGGATGATGAACAATTTATTTCCTAGGCCCCATTCCACTGATTTAAAGATTGAAACAAGAGAAGAGAGAGATCTAGGGTTTTCATGGTCCAAAACCTAAATGGGAGAGGGAATGTGGCAAGAACCGAATTAAAAACCATCCAAATCGAGAATTTAAGAGGGTTTGAGTTGAAATTTGGAGGGAAGAAGTAGATAGAACACAGTTAGGGCATGAGTCGGCTCAAATTGGGAGAGAATAGAGCAAGAAAACACTTCGTTTCCTGTTTATACCTCGATATGTCACTGTTCAAGTGTCGACTCACGACATAGGACCAAGTGTTGACACTTCAAGATGTCGACACTTACAGATGTCGACACTTCGAATTAAAACCAAAAACACAGAAAATGAACTATGATCAAAATCATTAGAAATATAGTGAAATTCAAGAAAATTGAGTGTGATTGATATCGAAATTGATCTTTAATTGGTCAAAGAATAGAAATTCTCAATTAAAAGGATTGATGACCCCAAGTTCTTTTCTAATCATACTGAATTGATCTTCTTGGAGAGGCTTAGTCAAAATATTAGCTAATTACAATTCAGTGCAAATAAATTCGAGCACAACATCATTGTTTTCAACATGATCTCTAATAAAATGATGCCTAATTTCAATATGCTTGCTTCTATAATGCTAAATAGGATTTTTAGTTAAGCATATTGCACTAGTATTATCACATTTTATGGGTGTCTTAGTTAATTTGATTCCAAAATTTTCAAGTTGTTGCATAATCCATAAGATTTGAGCATAACAACTTCTTGCTACAATATACTCAACCTCAGCTATGGATAGTGCAACTGAAGTTTGTTTCTTACTAAACCAAGAGATTAAGTTAACTCCAAGAAATTGGCAAGTTCCACTAGTACTTTTTTTATCAAGTTTATATCGGGCAAAATCAGTATTAGAATACACTACAAAAAAAGTCACATACACCCACGCTTTTTAGACACGTAAAATATATACGTGAGTAAAAGTTCAAATCCAAAAAAAGAATTATATATATCTACATTTGGCAAACATGAAAATGCTATAATCAATTTGTAACTCATGTTTCAATTATTAAACATGAGTAAATCAAATATAATGGATATATGTTGGTATGACAAGAAAAAAATGTCTAAAAAAATTAATACTGATTCTAGGTCTGGAGCTATTCCTTTTCCTCCTCCGAACCCTCACTCCTCCTCCTTCGATTCCGAGCCCTAGATCCCTCCCTCCTCCTCTGATCCCTCACTCCTTCTCCTCCTCTTCCGCCAGGGACAGCCCCCACCCGAAGTTGTTCCCCTCATACATGGGAAATCGATGGGAGCTCCCCATCATCATCCCGGCCCCATTCGGGTTCCCCATCGCCACCCGCTTCAATTCAGGCTACTCCTCCGACGAGGACTCCCTCCGTGCCCTTGAGAAGGAGGCCAAGGATCGCATCAAGCTCGCCCGCGCTCTCATCTCCTAATCCAAGGAGTCCTTTAACACGCAGCTTAAGATCTAGAAGCTCCGCGACACCATCTTCACCGTCCACGAGCAGCTCCACCATGCCAAGAAGCTCGGCGCCCTCACCAACCGCATCACCGTCGGATCCACCACCAAGAGCCTCCACTGCCTCACCATGCACCTCATGGAGGACCGTATCGCCCACCCGGACTCCTACCGCTGGCCCGGCCCGGCCCCGAACCACCGGAGCTCGCCGACCCAGATCTCTACCACTACGTCCTCATCTCTGACAACATCATTGCCGTCTCCACCATTGTAAACTCTGCCATCCGGAATGCAGCCGAGCCTTGGAAGCACGTCTTCCATGTCGTGACCAACCCCATGTACCACGACGCGATGCAGGTCACCCTTCGCCTGCCCTCTAGCGGTGCCCGGGTGGAGATCAAGTCGGAGGCGGACTTCGGGTTGTTGAATTCCTCTTACTCGTTGGTGATGCGGCAGATCGATGGCGGGCGATGGAATTTGGCATTGCTGGACTACCTGAGGTTCTACTTGTTGGAGATGTACCCGAGGCTGCGGTGGGTGGTGTTCTTGGAGGACGATGTGGTGGTGCAAAAGGATCTAGTGGGGCTGTGGAGGGTGGATTTTGATGGGAAGGTGAACGGGGCGGTGGAGATGTGCTTTGGGGGCTTCGGAGGTACGGTAGGTACATGAACTTCTCCCATCCAGTGGTCCAAGAGCAGTTTAGCCCAAGGGATTGCGTATGGGCTTACGGGATGAATGCCTTCGATCTTGATGCATGGCGGAGGGAGAGGTGCACCGAGCAATTCCATGAGTATTAGGATTTGGTGAGCACTTTGAAGTTTCCTCTTCTTTTTTATTTTATTTTATTTTATTATTTTCTAGAGTCTTTCTTAGTTAATGGATTATGGATGGATGGATGGATGAATCATCTTATTTGCTTAGTTTTCAAATATTTTAACACAAAATATTGTTGCCATAATTGGGCATATATTATGTTTTGCCGGAGCAACCCTTTGCTGTATGATTTTACTCCCTGGTTCTAGATATGTAACTATTAAAGATTGTTTTGTTGAGTGCATGAATACTACTGTCTTATATGTTATCAAAGATTAATGATTCATTTACTGTCAAATGCCAAATTATTAGATTTATTTTTGGTGATATAGTACTGTACTCTGATTTGTTATGTCTTTCTGCTCCAGAATTATGACTTTTGCTTGCTTGTTTCTCTGTTCATGCATCACTTGGCAAGACATATTTTGCCTATTTAATTGAAGAATCTTTAATTATTTTTTCTGTTTGCTTTGGAGGTTTCATGGATAGCTATGAAAACAATAGAGATAGTTGGCTTTTATATTTTCTGTAACTTTGGTTATTTATTTTAATTTTCACTTAATAACTTACTTTCTACACATTATGGAGCATATATATAGTTTAAAGTTTTTTATGGAATGATTGCCATCTTTTCCTTACATGAAGGATGATAGATGTATGCAACTCTCCACTCTACAATTCATGCAGTGTGAGGATCTTTTACAGTCAGCAAACTGTACACATCTCCTTATTGCTATTTTGAATCAAATAAATCTTACTTTTATTCAAAGTTTAAGGATTGTTGCCGCCTAGATTGCCATGACCTGTAGCTTGATGTGTGATGTCCGCATCAGGCTCCTTTTGAATGCTTAGTCCTCTTTTCGAGTGGAGGCCCAGCTTCTACATAATACCTTCATAACCATGGGTGATTGTATAAAATCTTTAAGTGTAGTTTTTGTCAAGTGAATGCTTGTCCTCCCAAGATCATCCCTCTTTGCCTAGAAATCTAGTAGATGGAGGTTCTAATTAACTTTAAGTCTTATATATATAGTGTATCCTTAAAATTTTTTAAAATTTGGCTAACTGGAAGTATGAGATGATATTATAATTGGGAGGTGAAGAACTCATTTAGATATCAAGTTAATGACAAGGGTTTCAAGTTAAATTTGTTGTTGCTTCATAATATGGAGGCCTTCCTAAATGTAATGTTTGTATCGATTTCCATTGCTGTTCATGATCTATGATTCATGATCTTGTTGTTGTCAGTAGTTTTTTTGTCATGTAGATCTACATGTTTTGTTATCTTTATCTTATCAGGTGCTTGACTGCTTGGAGGGTAAAGAAGTTTTTTAACCTATTTTGAAATTGGTTTAAGGTTTGTATATGGAGGCTATGATGATTTTAGGATGTATGTTTTGCTGATTCAACTGTTTCTAATGGCAGCAATCTTGGATGGCCTTCTTCTATAGGCAACTGATTGTAGTCATTTTGATTTAGTTACAGATTAAATAGTAGATCTGAGCCTCCTCATTCTTTTTCTTTATTTATTGCTCTAATTTTTTGATTTGGTTTAACAATTTATTTATATAGTAAACATGTTAAACGGGTTGGGTCGGTTCGGGTTATATTATTAAGTTATTTGTTCATTAAACAGGTTAAATAGGTTGGGTTAAGTAGGTTAGCAAATTACTTGTTTAATAAACGGGTTAAACGGGTCGGGTTGGGTAACATGCTTATTAAATAGGTCAGGTACAGGTTTTAAAAAGGACTTCTCATTTCTCTTAGTGACATGACTAAATTGTTATGCTTTAAGATTTTTTCATCATTGTAAATCTTTCATTTCAATACCATATATAGTTTTGCTATGATCAATAATGGCTTTTTAAATATTTCTATTAAACAATTTATTGAAAGCTTAAATCTTAATCAAGAGTATCTTGTTTGGGTTATGTCATTTGTATCTCTTTTGCTTAACAATGCTGAGATGGAGCATATACATGATGGGAAATGGATTCTACCAATGATAATCCTTGTTTTTCGATTCTGAGTTCACTATTTCTACTTCTTATGATTCTGAGTTTAGTACCTTAGCTAATTATATTTTTCAGACCTTTTGCTATTGCTATTCTCTAACTTTGATGGACATCCAAAACTTTCATGCATGCCTTATTTCTACAGATTCATTGAAAATTGGATGTCATTGTATCTTTATTTCCTTTTATTCTGGCAAGGACATTACTAATTATGAATTTTCATCAGAACACTAAGTATCTATATCTATCTGTTTTTGTTTTTTCTTCTACTTGCTATGCTTGGAATGCCGAATTGTGCCAAGATTATGCCAATACATGCTCTTATGAACTAATTAGCAATATACTCTATGAAAAAGCTTCATTCTCAGGTTATTCTAGGAGCTTTGTTCAAGTTACTACATGAGTGTTGTCTTTGTTTCTATAAGCGTGGGTTCTCTATTTTATAATCAAGCACCAGAATTCACCAAAAATAGATAAAATATCATCTGTTAGTAGCATACATAATCCAGAAGTATCTATGATATCATTATTTTATGCAATACTTGTAATTTAATATTTTTTAAGAAAGATGGTTAACTCTCTATTATTTCTAGAATGGTGCTAAAGTTGAACTAAACTCATCTCAAGTGAACATATTATCCATTCTTGAATCATCTAAAATTGTAAGTAAAATTTATTTTAATGAATTTATAGATTTAAATAGAATAGTTCAATGTTATTAGGTGGTAAATCATCAGGACTTATTCATTATATTATATGAAATCAGTACTTGCATGGTGAAGAAGTAATTTTATTGGATATCTTACAGAAAGAAGTAGGCAAAGGAATATTTATTTCTGATGATAATGACAAGATGTTGATGGACAAAAATTTGGAAGATGTGTTTTGTGAGGTTTCTGTTTCTTATGCAATTGAGCCCGATGCTCCATTACTTGTAAAGGACAAAAGTCGATCTTTAATGAAACATGTTGTGGGCACTCACATTATTTGGTGGAAAGATTATGTATGTATCTGTATATATTATTGATTTAATAATGATTTATACTATCTCTGAAATGATGTATATTTATATGATTTCTTTATTTTTGCAGATTCAGGTGATATAATGGAAGGTGTCAAGGAAGAAATGGAGATTTTACAAAGTTTATTTTATTTATGTTTATTCTCTTTATGGTGTAGCAAAATAGTTGGAACTTGCTTTATGATATGTTTTGAGTTCTAGTATTTATTTTCTTTTGAAATCAGTACTATATTTTGTTTGTTGTTATTTAGATTTTGATGAAATTAATAAAGTTGTTGAGACAATATTTTTGTAAGACTATTACTATGTATATTAAACTATGTTTAATATAATGATGAAAATTATCTTATTTATAATTATTTTATGTCTTTCTATTTTTATTTATTATTACAGATGATCCATATTTTGAAATTAGATTAAGCATGACTATATTTAATTATATACCTACATTTTATTATTGATAGTACAGGTTCATTTATACCCACATTTTGTTAATTCCAACGAATTCTAATTCGTATGTATTTAATTACCCACATTTCTAATTCGTATGTATTTAATTATCCACATTTTATAAAGGAGGGTATAAACTAGATTTATACCCACGTATATAATCTTACCTATGTTAGATATTACGTGGATAAAGTACATCTACACACAAGGAAAAAAAAGTGGATATAAGCTATAGCCACGCCGGACATGCCCACGTTTAACCAAACGTGTGTACCAACATGGGTGTAGACATATATCCATGTTTTTTAAGCTTTTATCTACGTTTTTTCTATGTGGATGTAGCTCAGTTTTTTTACAGTAATATCCAATTAAATCAGTAGATGAGTCTCTAAAATACCATAAACCAATATCAATTATACTAGATAAGTATCTAATAATGCTCTTAACAGCTAATATATGAGATTCCTTAGGATCAGACTGATATCTAGCACACATGCATACATTGAACATTATATCTGGTCTACTAGCAGTCAAATATAATAAAGAGCCAATCATACCTTTATATAATTCTTGATATATAGATTTACCATGCTCATTTTTATCAAGTTTACAAGAGGGACTCATAAGTGTACCTACTGACTTAGTAGTCTCCATCCCAAACTTTTTTAAGATTTCTCTTATATACTTAGCTTGGTTTATGAAGATTCCATCTTTGGTTTGCTTGATTTAGAGTCTGAGAAAGAAATTGAGTTCTCCCATCATGCTAATCTCGAACTCTCCCTGCATAAGTTTAGCAAACTTTTGATAGAGAATTTCATTAGTAGCACCGAAAATAATATCATCAACATAGATTTGTACTACTAATAAATCATTAATTTTCTTCTTTAGAAATAAAGTTGTATCAACATGGCCTCTAGAGAATTCATTCTCAATCAAAAACTTGTTGAAGAGAATTCATTTTCAATCAAAAACTTGCTGAGTCTTTCATACCATGCTCGGGGTGCCTGTTTTAAACTATAAAGTGCTTTATGTAATTTGTAAACATAATCAGAATATGCATGATTTTCAAAACTAGGTGGTTGTTCTACAAAAACTTCTTTTGCTATATAACCATTCAAAAAAGCACTTTTAACATCCATTTGAAAAAGTTTGAAATTCATAAAATAGGCAAATGCTAATAGCAGTCTAATTGCCTCAAGTCTAGCAACGGGAGCAAAAGTTTCATCAAAATTAATTCTTTCATCCTGATTGTAGCCTTTGGCAATTAGCCTAGCTTTATTTCTAGTTACAATTCCATTTTCATCGAATTTATTCCTAAACACCCATTTTGTACCAATAATAGAGTTTCAAGCAAAAGGATCAATGACTCCTAGTTCTCTTCTAATCATACAAAATCTATCTTCATTCAATGGTTTTGTGAATATATCAGCCAATTGATAATCAGTACATATAAATTCTAACAACACATTAGAGTTTTGAACATGATCTCTTATGAAGTGATGTCTTATTTCAATATGTTTGCTTCTTGAATGTTGTACAGGATTTTTCGTTAAGTTGATTGCATTAGTATTATCACATCTTATGGGTGTCTTAGTTAGTTTGATGCCAAAGTCCTCGAGTTATTGTTTGATCCATAGAATCTGAGCACAACAGCTTCCAGCTGCTATATATTCGGCTTCCGCCGTAGATAGAGCAACCGAATTCTGTTTCTTACTGCTCCATGAAATCAAATTAACTCCTAGGAATTGACAAGTTCCACTAGTACTTTTTCGATCAAGTTTACACCCAGCAAAATCAGCATCAGAATATGCAATTAATTCATATGATGACTCTCTAGAGTACCAAAGACCAATTTTGATAGATCCAGATAAGTATCTAAGTATACGTTTTACAGCTAAGAGATGTGATTCTTTAGGAGCAGACTGAAAACGTGCACACATACAAACACTAAACATTATATCTGGTCTACTGGCAGTTAGATATAGCAATGAACCAATCATGCCTCTATATAATTTTTGGTCTACTGATTTACCACATTCATCTTTGTCTAATTTACATGAAGAGCTCATAGGGGTACCTATTGATTTTGTAGTCTCCATCCCAAACTTTTTCAATATCTCCCTTGTGTACTTGGCTTGGTTGATGGAGATCCCCTCTTTGGTTTGCTTAATTTGGAGTCCGAGGAAGAAGTTGAGTTCTCCCATCATGCTCATCTCGAACTCACTCTGCATTAACTTCGCAAATTCTTGACAAAGACATTCGTTAGTAGCACCAAAAATAATATCATCTACATATATTTGTACTACTAAGAGATCATCATTTTCCTTTTTCAAAAACAATGTATTATCTACATTACCTCTAGAGAAATTATTTTTCATTAAAAATGAACTTAATCTATCATACCAAGCTCTAGGAGCTTGCTTTAAACCATACAATGCTTTATGCAATTTAAAGACATGATTAGGAAATTCATGATTTTCAAAACCAGGAGGTTGTTCAACATAAACCTCCTCTTCAATAAATCCATTTAAAAAGGCACTCTTTACATCCATTTGAAATAACTTGAAATCCATAAAACAAGCAAAAGCAAATAAAAGTCTAATTGCTTCTAGCCTAGCAACAGGAGCAAAGGTTTCATCGAAGTCGATCCCTTCTTCCTGGTTGTAGCCTTTAGCAACAAGTCTAGCTTTGTTCCTAATTACAATACCATGTTCATCAAGTTTATTTCTAAAAACCCATTTTGTGCCAATTACTGAAACATTAAGGGGTCTTTCAGTTAACGTCCAAACATTATTTCTTTTAAATTGATTTAGTTCATCTTGCATAGCATTAATCCAGTTACAATCTTTTTCAGCTTCTTCTATTGACTTAGGCTCTATCTGAGATACAAAAGCTAAATAATCACAAACATTTCTAATAGAAGAGCGTGTACTTACCCCCTTTGATGGATCACCTATTATTAGCTCTTTAGGGTGTCCATGTGCATACCTCCATTCTTTAGGTAATGGTTTTGGTGAAGTTGCATTGATTTCTTGAATTTGATCTTGACTTTCTTGATCATCATCTCCTTTGGGCTCATCTTCATTGATTGTCAATTGTTCAAGTTTCTTTGTACCTGTTTCAACATCAATAGAATCTTCTTTTCTAGAAGATTTTTCGTTAGATTCATCAAACACTACATGAATTGATTCTTCAACCAGAAGTGTTCTTCTGTTGAAGACCCTGTATGCCTTGCTAGAAGTAGAGTATCCTAAGAAGATACCCTCATCTGACTTGGCATCAAATTTACTGATATTATCTTTGCCATTGTTTAATATGAAACAGCGCAACCAAATACACGAAAATATTTGAGATTAGGTTTTCGATTTTTCCAAAGCTCATATGGTGTTTTCTTCAAAATAGGTCGAATTAAAACACGATTTAAAATGTAACAAGAAGTATTAATGGCTTCTACCCAAAAATATCTAGGTAAATCGTTTTCGCAAAGCATTGTGCGTGCCATTTCTTCAAGAGTCCTGTTCTTTCTTTCTACCACCCCATTTTGTTGAGGTGTCCTAGGTGCAGAGAAATTATGACTAATACCATTTTCATTACAAAAAGTTTCAAAATCATGATTTTCAAATTTAGTTCCATGATCACTACGCAAAGAAACAATAGTGAGATCTTTTTCGTTTGAAACCCTTTTATGAAATTTAACAAAAGCTGAAAATGTTTCATCTTTATGAGCTAAAAACATTACCCAAGTAAATCGTGAGTAATCATCTACAATTACTAGCCCATATTTTTTACCTCCCAAACTAGTTGTTCTGGTTGGTCCAAAGAGGTCCATATGCAATAATTCAAGGGGTCTAGTAGTAGATACTACTCCTTTAGGTTTGAAAGTAGATTTAGTTTGTTTTCCAAATTGACATGCAGCACAAATTTTATCTTTTTCAAAAGTGAGTTTTGGCAATTCTTTTACAAGATTCTTTTTGCTTAATTTTGAAATCAACTGCATACTAGCATGCCCTAGCCTACGGTGCCAAAGCCAACTAGTTTCACTTGCCTTAGCTTCCTTAGCCACTAGGCATTGACCACTTTCCATGGCTAGATCATCAAGATCAACCATGTAAATGTTTCCATGCCTAAGACCAGTGAACTTGATGCCATCGACATCTAGACTAGATACCATGCACAAAGATGATTCAAAAATTACTTTAAAACCTTTATCACAAAACTGACTAATGCTAAAAAGATTATGCTTCAAGCCATCAACAAATAATACATTATCTACATAAGCATTAGGGGTGATATGGATTTTACCAATTCCGACGATTTTGCCTTTTCCATTATCACCAAAGGTAACGTTTCCACCATCAATAGCAGCTAGTGATGAGAATTGCTTCACATCCCCAGTCATGTGCCTTGAGCAACCACTATCCAGATACCACATTCTTCTTTTATTTTTGGTTGCAAGGCACACCTGCAAAAAAAAAATGATCAAGTTGAAACTTTAGGTACCCAAGTCATCTTGGGTCCTTTAGGGTTAGTCAAATTGGTTCCTTTTGGAACCCAAATCTTTTTAAAGGTATTTAATTTTCTTCTATTACAAACATATGATTTATGACCTACTTTACCACATGCATAGCAGGTAATATTAGAAGATGCTGGTATGAAAAAGTTTTTGTAAAGCTTTTGTTGATTGTGTGGCTTAAATCCAAGTCCAGCTTTATTAAACACTGCATGTTGACTATTTAAAAGCATATTCAGTTTTTCTGAACTAAAAGTAAACTTTTCTACAAAAGGTTTTACTTTTTCTAACTCTTCCTTATAATTCTTATTTTGAAGCAATAGTTCTTTATTTTGTCTTTCAATGTTCTCATTAGTTTTAAGACTTCTATTATTTTTCAAAGAATTATTCTCTTTTAAAAGATTATCTTTATCATTTGTCAAAGTCTTTACATGTTCTTTTAATTTCATGTTTTCTTGAGTTAAATTTTAATTTCACTTGAAAACTTTTCTGAATTTTTGGTAAGCTCAAAATTTTGCTTTCTTAATTTCTTATTTTTCAATTTTAATTTTTCATATTCCATTACTAAGTCATCAAAAGCATCATGCAATTCATTGAAAGTAAATTCAGTTTCAGGTTCAGAATTTATCTCATTATCTTTATTGGCCATGAAACATAGGTTGGCGACTACCTGCTGCTCTTCTTCACTGCTGGAGTCTTCACTCTCACTCCAGGTAGCCATCATGGCTTTCTTTCTCAACATCCTTCTACTTTTTTTAAGCAAAGGGCAATCCGTTTTGTAATGACCTGGCTTCTTGCACTCGAAGCAGATGGGTGGATCCCTTTCTTTATCTTTCTCTTTCTCCTTATTGTGATCACCCTTTTGTGGTCTCTTTTTGTAGAAGCCCTTCTTCTTTCTCATGAATCTTTTAAATTTTCTTGTAATGAGGGCTGTCTCATCATCGTCAGCTTCTTCTTCTGATTCATCACTTGACTCTTCTTTTGTAGTGGACTTGAAGGCTATGGCTTTCTTTTTCTTGTCATTGTCCACTGTCTTCTGCTTTAGTGACAGCTCGTAGGTCATCAGTGATCCAAGAAGCTGCTCGAGAGGTAGAGTGTTGACATCCTTGGCTTCTTCTATGGCTGTAACTTTCGCATCCCATGAAGCCGGAAGAGACCTGAGAAGTTTGTTAACCAGTTCACCATTAGATATAATTTTTCCCAAACTCCTCATACCATTTACTATATTTGTAAATCTAGTATACATTTCACTTATACTTTCAGTTGGTTCCATCCTGAACATCCATGCGTATGAATGAGCATGTTCACCTTAGTGGTCTTCACTTGGTGTGTACCCTCATGGGTAACCTCAAGTGTATCCCAAATTTCTTTGGCGGAAATACAATTTGATATTCTATTGAATTCACTAGGGTCAAGTGCACAGAATAGCAAATTCATTGCCTTTGCATTTAACTCAGCTTGTTTGATGTCATTGTCATCCCATTCTTCTTCAGATTTCAGGGTGATAATGCCATTAACCAAGTGAGTGGGCTGATGAGGCCCTTTAGTGATTACTCTCCAAATATGATAATCTACAGCTTGTAAATAAATACGCATACGAGTTTTCCAATATGTGTAGTTTGTGCCATTAAAGAAAGGAGGGTGACTTGATGCTTGTCCTTCAACTATGCCCATTCCAATTGGGGTGGCCATGATCTTTCACTCAAGATTGTTGGACCTACAAGAGAGTACCGGCGCTCTGATACCACTTGTTGCCTAGATATGGTGCCCAAGAGGGGGGGTGAATTGGGTATTTAAAAAATTTAACGCAATATATGTGCTATCAAGTTTTAAGGTGAAGAGTGATAGTGCTTTAATAATTGTGCAACGGAAGCAATGAAATAAAATGATAATTAAAGAGCTAAAGAAGTAAAAGAGAAAGGCAATGCAAACACACAAGAAATATAGTGGTTCGGTGCACCTAGCACCTACATCCACTCCCCAAGCTCCACTTGAAAACTTCCACTATAATCTTTAGATTACAGCCGACTTGTTTTACCAGGCTCACAAGTCAAAACCTTACACACTTGTTTTGGCTTCGGGCTAACAAGCAACCCTAGTTGGTTTTATCAATTGGCTCACCAACAAACCTCACTCACTTGTTTTGGCTTCGGGCTTACAAGCAACCATAGTTGGTTTTATCAATTGGCTCACCAACAAACCTCACTCTAGTTTCAAATTCCCTTGAAACTAGCTAAAGACAAAAGAGTATGAAATAATGAATTAAAACTAAACAAACTCCTTTTGAGCAATAATAAATTCGTTGAAGCTCTTGATGGAGACTCTTCAAGCCTTTTCCCTTGGAATCTTTGGACCTCACTAAATGCCAAACACTTGAATGTTGGATTCCTCAAAGATGGAAGACTTTTGGCTAGGGAATCTCTTGGTTTTCTCACACTTTTGGCTTGGAAGTGATTGAAGGCTTTGTACTTTGAATCAACACTTTTTCACTTTGTCTCCTTATCTTTTTTGAAGTTTGGTGGAGGTTAAATACCTCATTCATGCTGAAAAAACTCTACAAGACCGTTAGATTCAAAAATATGGCCGTTTATGGCCGTTGGAAATCAAATCAGAAGTTTAGAAAAACTAGCCGTTATGCCATGAGTCGACCTCATGAGTCGACCTCTGGATCAAGTGTCGACCTCATGAGTCGACCTCCAGTAAAATTTAGGCAAAAGTTCAGAATACCATAGTTCTGCCCATTTTGAATTCTCAGGCTATGAGTCGACCTCTGGTGTCGACCTCTGGACAGGTGTTGACCTCTGGTGGTCGACCTCTGATGCGTGCCACTGAGACTTTGCCGTGCCGGCCATGCTGAACTTTCTTTTCTTCATGAGTCGACCTCTGGTGGTCGACCTTTGACAAGGTGTCGACCTCTGGGGGTCAACCTCTGATCTGAATTTTTCTGAAACTCTTGAGATATGCGTGCCATGCTTGAGTTTCTTTAAGCCTTTGTTTCTTTTGTCAAATATTTCTTAACAAGAAGGTCCATTATGAGAATTTTGATCTTGTCCAAGGTAGAAGAGCTCTTTTCCAAATCAGGTAAACTTAGTTTCATCATTGTCCTTTTGATACTCTTTTTGAATAACCTAAGTCCTGAAACTTTATCTTGAGATTAAACATTAGTCCAAACATATACTCAACCTTTTGTTGATCATCAAAACTAAGGAGTCAAAGCCAACACTTACCAATACCAATGATTTTTTTTTATCATTATCACCGAAGGTCACACTCCCTCCATTTATTGCCTCAAGAGAGGTGAATTGCTTCACATCTCCTGTCATGTGCCTTGAGCAACCACTATCAAGATACCATAGCCTTTTGTTTTCCTTGGTTGCAAGATACACCTGTAAAACAAATCAAGTCTTGTTTTTAGGTACCCAAGCCAACTTGGGTCCTTTAAGGTTAGTACTTCAATTGGTTCCTTTTGGAACCCAAACTTTTTCAAAGTTATTGATTTTTCTCATATTACATTGAAAAGTTTTGTGTCCTTATTTTTTTCATGAAAAATATGTAATACTAGATGATGCAGGTACAAAAAAGATTTTCAAATACTTTTACTATTTTTGAGGTTTATAACCTATTCTTGCTTTGTTAAAAATAGCTCTTTGATTATTTAAAAGAAGATTTAGTTTTTCTGAACTATAAGTGAACTTCTCAACAAAGGGTTTCATTTTATCAAGTTCATTTTTATAGTTTTTATTTTTTATTTCTAAATCTTTGTATTTCTTCAAAATATCACCATTTGAAATGATAGTTTTAGGTCTTTTCAAAACATTATTTTTTATTATTAAAGATTTAATTTTCTTTTCTAAAACATCAAGTTTAGTTTTCAATTCACTAACTTCATTTAACAAATAATTGGTTTCATATGAAAAACATTTGCATACCTTTTCAATTTTCTATTTTCAGATAAAATCAATTTGTAATCATATACTAATTCATCAAAAGTATTTGTCAATTCATCAAAGGTAAAATCTACTTTAGTATCAGAAATTATCTCTTCTTGTTCTTGATGTGCCATGAGACATAGATTTACAATTTCAGCTTGTTCTTCTTCTGTGCTGGAGTCCTCACTATTACTTCAAGTTGCCATTATAGCTTTCTTCCTAAGCTTCTTTCTTGATTTCTTTAGAAGAGGGCAATCAAATTTGTAATGTTTAGGCTTCTTGTACTCGAAGTATGTAGATATCTCCTCCTTTTTTTAATCTCTCTTTTTCTTTTTCCTTCTCTTTGTTTGTTTGAAACTTTTTCTTATAAGGAAATTTTCTTCTTTTCATGAATCTTCTAAACTTCCTTGCTAGAAGTGCTTCCTCACTCTCATCATCTTCTTCTTCTTCGGATTCTTCATTTAAGGATTCTTCTTGAATAGTAGACTTGAAAGCTATCCCCTTTTTCTTTTTGTCCATATCCATAGATTTTTGCTTTAAATTCAACTCATAAGTCATGAGCGATCCTACCAATTGCTCCAAGGGTAGCTTGTCAACATCCTTTGCTTTTTGTATGGCGGTCACCTTTGGATCCCATGAGATTGGAAGTGACCTGAGAATTTCGTTGACAAGATCTGCATTAGACATAATTTTCCCTAAGCTTCTCATGCCATTAACTATATTTGTGAATCTAGTGTACATGTCAGTGATAGATTCATTTGGTTCCATTTGGAATATCTCATAAGTGTGCACTAACATGTTTACTTTTGTATTCTTCACTTGATCGGTACCCTCATAGGTAACTTCAAGTGTGTCCTATATTTTCTTGGCAGATATGTATGTAGAAATCCTATTAAACTCACTAGGATTTAATGCATAATAGAGAAGACTCATTGCTTTCACATTGATCTCAGATTGTTTAATATCATTTTCATCCCAATCCTCTTCGAGCTTTGTGATGGAAATACCATTAACCATAATCGAAGGAATATGTGGACCTTTATCAACAACCTTCTATAAATTATAGTCAATTGAGTGCATGTATATTTTCATTCTAGTTTTCTAATAAGTATAATTTATTTCATTGAAATATGGAGGTCTATTTGAAACTTGTCCCTCAACTACACTAGTACCAATAGGAGCTATCATAGATCTTTACTCAAGGTACTTAGACTTATAAATTGAGAATAGGGCTCTGATAGCACTTGTTGCCGAGTAAGCAACCCAAGAAGGGGGATGAATTGGATCTCTAAAAATTATTTAAATGCAAGTGTGTGATCCAATCCAATAATCAAATTAAATACTATGAATGCATATATGAAGTGCTCTTACTGAGTATGCAGCAAAAATATAAAGCAATAAATAAAAGAGCAAGTTAAAGAGACAAGCAATCACAAACACAAAAAAAGTATAATGGTTCGGTGCTCTCCAATGCACCTACATCCACTCTTCAAGGCCCACTTGGAAATTCATTATAATTTCAACCGATTATAGCTGATTAGTTTTTCGAGCTCACTAATCAAACCTAACTTATTTTCACAAGGCTCACAAGTCAAAACCTCACTTGGTTTTCCGAGCTAACCAAGAACCTCATTAGTTTTAAGGCTCACCAACAATCTTCCTTGATTTTATGGGCTAATCAAGAACCTAATTGGTTTTCAAGGCTAACCAACAACCTCCTTGGTTTTTCAATAGGCTAACCAAAAACCTTTACAACAATAAGGAGTTTGAAGTAAAGAAACAATGAAAGCTTTCTAATAAAAGCGGATATCTCTTTGAAACTTTGTTGTAGTGTTGCCTTCAACTTGATGAAGCCTCTTTTAATGCTCAAGAAGGTTGAACTTGAATGATCTTGAAGGCTCTTGAATGCTTGGAGACTTCTTCTTGCTTGAAGGTGGTTGAACTCAATGAATAGGAGTGAATGCACTTATTTTCTTTTTTCTTGTTTATCCTCTTTTCATTCTCTTTCAATCTTTTATGTTTAGATTTGATTTGAATCAATTAAATATATTCCTAAGGCCTCAAACTCGGTTTCTAGCCATTAGACATGAAAAGCTAACTATTGGGAGCCAAGAGGAGTGAGTTCTGCATTTGAAAATCTAGCCATTACTGTTCACAGAACTCCAAGTGTCGACAGTTCAAGCTGTGAGTCGACCCTTAGGGTCGATACTTACACTCCATGAGTCGACACACAGTTCAAATATCTTCAATGAAGTTCTCTAAAATTCTCAGGTGAGTCGACACTTCTACTAGTAAGTCGACACTTGACATCCATGTGTCGACACTTCAAGCAGGTCTTCAACTTCAGCAAGTTCTGTAACAAAAAGTCTTAAGCGATGAGCCGATCCTTGAATCGACACTTGACTGGCATGAGTCAACATTTTAGCCCTGCCATCTAAAATTCTTTCTACGTACCAGCTTGAGTCGACACTTCCACTGTGATGAGTCGATACTTGGATTTTGAGTTGATATTTTGAGTCGACACTTGATTGAGATTTCTTCAAAAATAACTAAACTTCTGCTGAAATAAATTTGTGTTGAACTTTTGTATCCTTTCAAGCATTCTTCAACTACCAAGTCCTCTTTAAACAGATCTTTCATCCATATTTGGGACTTTTTTAATCAAACAATTTTTGTTAAGTTGATGAGCACCTTTTTATATAAAAATACAATTCAAAGAAATAGTTACTACTTAACTTATACTTAAGTATTTTGCTTATCATCAAAATCAATAACGGAGTTAATAGGCTATTCTTGCCTGAAGAAGGTGGCCGACCAATGACCCTTTATGGGATTGCCGAGTGCCCCATTGGCTTTTAACTTAGCCATTTATAAGAAATATTTCTAAGTATCGAGAGGTTGGCTTAGTCCGAACCCATCTTCTTTAGAAATATTTCTAAGGGATCTTCGAACTAGGTATTTATAAGGAAATACCTTAGGTGTTTAAGGATCCCATAAAGTACCTTTCGACGGAAGTCAGATTTAAGTTGGCTGCATTATAGCCCTTGCCGATCAAGGTCGGACTTGAGTGGGATACATTAGAGCTTTTGTCGATCAGGATCGGACTTGAGTGGGCTGCACTAGAGCCTTTGCCAATCGGGATTGGACTTGAGTGGGCTGCCCTAGAGCCTTTGCCAATCGGGATCGGACTTGAGTGGGCTACCCTAGAGCCTTTGCCAATCAGGATTGAACTTGAGTGGGCTACCCTAGAGCCTTTACCGATCGAGATCGGACTTGAGTGGACTGCACTAGAGCCTTTATCGATCTGGGTCGGACTTTAGTGGGCTGCACTAGAGCCTTTACCGATCGAGGTCAGACTTGAGTGGGCTACACTAGAGCCTTTGCCGATTGAGGTCAGACTTGAGTGGGTTGCCCTAGAGCCTTTGCCGATTGGGGTCAAACTTGAGTGGGTTGCACTAGAGTCTTTGCCGATCGAGGTCGGACTTGATTGGGCTGCCCTAAAGCCTTTGTTGATCAGGGTCGAACTTCTTTGTAGAGTAAATTACTACCTTTATTGATAATATTTATGGAAGTTATCTACATTCCAAGGATGTGCCACATGTCGTCCATTTAGATGCTCAAGTTGGTAAGTTCTGGTCTGGATCACTTCGACTACTCGATAGAGGCCTTCCCAGTCAGGGGAGAGCTTTCCTTGTTCAGTTGGCCTGGATATCTTTGACCTTCGTAGAACTAGGTTCTCGACCTGGAAGCTTCCAGCCTTGACTCAAGAATTATAATATCTAGCCATTCTTTGATGATAGGTCACCATCCTTAGGTCCACCTGGAGTTGGGTCTCCTCGAGCAAGTCGAGGTTAGCCCTTCTTTGCTCAAAATTGGCTGGTTCGATGAAATGATCAATCTAGAGGGACTGCAAGGAGATTTTCACTGGAATGACTGCCTCGCTTCCATAGGTGAGATTGAATGGAGTTTCCTCAGTCACCGTGCTGGAGATAGTCCGATAGGCCTAAAGTATTGAGTGGAGTTCTTTGGCCTAGAGCTCTTTGGCATCATTCAGTCGGATCTTCAAGCCATGCAGAATTGTCCGATTGGTGATTTCGGCCTCCTCGTTGGATTGGGGGTGTCCGGCTGAAGTCAACCAGTGGGAGATATGATACTGTTGGCAGAAATCTTGAAACCTCGGGTTGTTGAATTACCTCCCATTATCGGTGATGACTGCCTGCGGTATACCGAACCGATAGATGATGCAGTTTTGGATGAAGGTCTCCACCTTGGCCTCGATAATTTATGCTAGTGGTTCAGCTTCCACCCACTTGGTGAAGTAGTCGATGGCTACGATTAGGAACTTTCATTGTCCGGATGCTGGGGAAAATGGCCCGAGGATGTCCATTCCCCATTGTGCGAATGGACAGGGGGCGGTCAGCGGGGTTAGCTAACTAGCCGATAGCCTTTGAACATTGGATTACCTCTAGCATGCATCGCACTTTTTAACAAAGTCTACAGCATCCTTCTGGATGGTTGGCCAGTAGTAGCCTTGTCGGATGATCTTGTAGGCCAAGGATCTACCTCCCAGGTAGTCACCGCATATGCCCTCATGCACTTCTTTGAGTGCGTATTCGATGTCCGACGGTCCTAGGCACTTGAGCAATGGTTGCATAAATGATTGCTTGTAAAGGGTCCCGCCAAGGACGATATACTTTGAGGCCATCCAGCGCACACATTTGGTTTTGGTCCTATCTTCTAGCAGGGTTCCTTCATTGAGGAATGCAAGGATGGGGTCCATCCAACAAGCCTCTCGCTCTACTTGATGGATTCCTGATGTCTCTTTAACAATGCTTGGGCTTTGCAGGTGCTCCACAAAAGCTCGATCGGAGGGATCAGTGATGGCAGTGGCCAGTTGTGACAAGGCATCCACCTAAGAATTTTGCACCCGGGGTATGTGGATGATCTAAAAAAACTTGAGTCGAGCCACAAGGTTCCGCACTTTACTCAAGTACTTGGCCAGGGTCGAATCTCTCGACTCGAATTTGCCTATCACCTGGTTGACCACTAGCTGGGAATCCTAGAAGGCTCTGATTCAACCGATGCCTAGTTCGTCATCTATCCTTAGTCCCGTGAGGAGGGCTTCATACTCCACCTGGTTATTTGATATTTGAAATGCGAAGCACAGGGCATATTCTAGGTTCTGTCCGTCAGGTCGGCCAGGATTAATACTACTTCGCAACCAGCAAGGTTAGATGCCTCGTCCATAAGGAGTGTCCAAGCGGGGTCTGACCCTTTAGTAATATCATCCCTAGGTGCATCGGCTATTTGTAGAGGTGTCTCCTGTCTTTAAGTACACTTTGCTATAAAGTCGGCGATCACCTGAGCCTTCATGGCCGATCGAGGCTGGAAGAAGATGTCAAATTTGCCAAGCTTGATGGCCCACTTGGCGAGCCAACCCAAGATATTGGGGCTCCCAAGGATTGCCTTAAGAGGTTGATTGGTCAGGATGATGATTGGATGTGCCTGAAAGTAGGGCCGTAATTGCTTGGCTGCTATAATTAGGGAGTAGGCAAGCTTCTACATCTTAAGATACCTTATTTCAACATTGTGGAGCACCTTGCTGATGTAATAGACCGGCCTTTACTGGTTGTTCTGTGTAATCCAGACAAGGATGGAGCTTACAGCCTCGTCCGATGCAGATAGGTACAAGTACAGGGACTCTCCTTCCAAAGGCTGAGCAAGTAAGGGGGAGTCTTCAGGTATATCTTTAGTGCTTCGAAGGCTGACTGATATTCGTTGGTCCATTGGAAGCAATCTGATTGCTGTAGCATTTTAAAGAAAGGGAGACACCTTTCAGCTGACCTAGAAATAAAGCAACTGAGAGAGGCTATCCGACCTGTGAGTTCTTGCACTTGCTTCTTATTGGTTGGATGCCTTATATCGATGATGGCCTTGATTTTATCCGGATTGACCTCAATTTCTCACCGGGTGACCAAAAAGTCGAGAAATTTTCCTGAGGTCATGCCGGAGGTACACTTGGCCAGATTCAGCTTCATCCGGTGGTGCCTCAGGGCGTCGAAGGACTCTTTCAGATCCTTGATGTGGTCGGCTCTCTGGAGGCTCTTGACTATCATATCGTCAAGATATGCCTCTATGTTTCTTTTAAGTTGCCCCTCGAAGACCCTATTGATCAGCCTCTGGAAAGTGGCTCCGGCATTCTTTAGATCGAAAGGTATCATTTTATAGCAATACAGACCTTTGTCAGTGATGAAGGCTATCTTCTCCTCATCTTTCGGGTCCATGCTGATCTGGTTGTACCCAGAGAAGGCATCCATGAAGCTCAAAAGCTGGCGACCGGTAGTGGCATCCACAAGTTGGTCGATCTTTGGTAAGGAAAAGCTATCCTTTGGGGAGGCTTTGTTGAGGTCAGTGTAGTCTACACATATCCTTCACTTTCCGTTGGTCTTCCTCACCATCACGGGTAGAAACTTTCCGTCAGTGTAGTCTACACATATCCTTCTCTGATGAAGCCAGCTTCGAGGAGCTTCTTGACCTCCTTATCAACTACCCTCTATTTCTTAGGGATAAAGTTTCTCTTCTTCTATTGGACAGGCTTGCAAGTAGGATCCACCTTAAGTCGATGGGTTATGACTTTCGACGGGATGCCCGGCACGTCGGATGCTGACCAGGCGAAGATGTCGGCATTGTCCCATAGGAAGTTGACCAACTCTGATTTGGCCTCCTCGCTGAGCATGCTCTCGATCTGTAGAACCTTAGTAGTTTCGTCCTCTCTAAGGGGCATGAATAGGATCCTCTCAACCAGTTCTTCATAGCAGTCGATTTCGGATCTGGGATCAAGTTGTTCTAAGGTGGAATGGTTTCTTGATTGCCTGTCCTGAATGGTCAAACATTGTTTGGCCATCCTGCGATCCCCTCTCATCTCTCCGACCCCGTTTTGAGTCAGAAATTTTGCCAACAAGTGGTAAGTGGACACAATGGCTTGAAATTTGTTCAGGACAGGCCACCCCAAAATGGCGTTGTAAGCAGATGTCATCCAGAGGACCATAAAATTGATGGGGAGGGTTTTTTGATAAGGCTCTGATCTGATGGTTACGGGCAGTGTTATTTCTCCCTCTACGCTAACGGAGTTCCCTCCGAACCTAGTTATCGGTGTTGGGGATTCTTGTAGCCTAGTTCTAGGCAGGTTCATTCTGACAAAGGCATCATACAGCAAAACTTCAATGAAGCTTCCATTATCAATGAGGATTCTCCTTACATCATAATTGGCAATTATTGCCGATACAACAACGGGATCATTCTCAGAGACCTGGGTCTCTTGGATGTCTTCATCGGAGAAACTAATTACATTAGAACCTTGAGGCCTCTTTGAGATGTCCTGACTTCCTTCATCCCTCCAATCAGACCGGCGGTGGAGCATGCCAATGTTTTCATCGGTTGGGCATTGGTTGGGTAGCTCTATTTCCTCCGGGGGATTTTTGGCAATGGAAGTTTCAGCCCGGCTCCTCTAGGGTCGGACGTACTTGTGCAGATATCCCTGCCTGATCAAATCTTCAATCACGTTCTTCAATTGGAGGCAATCTTCTGTGCTGTGCCCATGGTCACGGTGGATAGCTTTCTCCATAATTCTGACAGAGAATGATGGGCAAGAGTCGTATGCCAGTGCTTCTTCTCCTTTTTGCTGGTCGACCAGTTCGACAATTTGCTCCTCCATGAGTTGGATCTTGCTGGTGTAGTCCCTCGAATCTTCATCGCATCGCTGGTCGTCATCGGAGGCCGAGTCCGTGGAAGAGTGTGAGGTGGACCTCACCCTCTACGACCTTCTGGGCTCCGGGGTCGCGTGGGAGCGAGTCAAGGGACTCCTTGCTATCGACTTCCTTCGGTAGCAAGTGGATGATTGGTTCTGGACTTCGCGAGTGGCTGCTATTTGTCGTTGGCTACATATTGGAGGTTCTAAACCGTGGCGGCAAGAGTATCGATGTGGTTCAGAAGGGTCTGGAATTGTTGTTATCCCAAAGTGATGGTAGGCTGGGCGGTGTCGTTCTCCCTAAGAGGTTCTCCCAAGCTTGCCTCGGAGTGGCCTCTATTGTTGGAGGTATTCTGAGCTATTCCTTTCACCATCATCTTGTCTAGCGATAGATCTCTCCTTTCGAAGAAGGAACATAAGGGCGGAGGTTCAGTCGAGCCCCTTTTTCTAGCTCCAACATGTTATCGCTGAATCTCCCAGACCGGGCTTGCTGGAGTGCGCATCTCCCGATTCCTGCAAAAAAGGTCCCACGGGTCAGTGGTGTTCCGGTGGGGGGCACTCCGATGGCTAAGTCAGTGGCAGACTTGGAGTAACATAATTGAGGGATCACAAAGGAGATAGCTCGTAGGGAAGAAGAGCCTGCTTACCTTGGAGTCCCCCTTTTACCTTATATAGGCACGGAACTTTACCATAATCTATTAGGAACTAGGCTGGAAATGGCCGATTTGCCCTTAGAGGAATCTTGGTAGTGGCCAGGTGGCACCAGGAGGAGGTGGCACCAGGAGGTGGCACCATGGGATCTACAGAGTATGGCACCGAGATGTCAGGAATCTATTGTAACAGAATTCTGGTACCAACTAGAAGGGGCCTCTAGGACCTCCGGGCCATCCTTGGAGCGGCCCATTTCGGACCGATATGGGCCTGGCTGAAGTGGATCGATTGGACCTAGCTAAAGGGTCGGTCAGATCTCTGGTGGATCAGTCAGACCTTTGGTGGGTCGGTTGGACTCTGGTGGGTCGGTCATACCCAGTCTGGTTTGGAGGGAGGCCGGTTGTGTATAACATGCCTATATAAGATGTATTATTAAGTATCCATGTTTTGCTAATACTATTTAGGATACTTTACCTGTTTGGCTAATCCTATTTAGGATACTTTGGTAGGCATTTACCTTACGTATATCATCAAGTGTATATTTAATGGGATGAATCCCCAGCATAAATGTGAAGCAATTCAAGTTCCAACATGGTATCAGAGTGGGTTCCTATTCCACCTTATCCCTGCCTATTCCAACCCTATTCCAATCCTATTTCCACCTTATTCCTGTCCTATTCCCTTCTTTTTTCTTAAGGGATGCCCTAATCTCCTCCCTCCCCCTCTTGGCCTCTTCCTCTCCCTCGATCCCAACCCCGGCGCCATCTGACTCTCCCAGCCCCATCACCGCCCGTTCACCCATGCCTCCCAATGACTCCCACTGGCCCTCCCTTATCTCTGGGCCTCTCTGACTCTCCCAGCTCCATCACCGCCCATCCATCGATCCCGCCACCCCTGCCCCTGCCCTCGTTGTCGCCTCCCGCCGCCCCTGCCCGTCTATCGATCCCATTGCCCTTGTCCCCACCAGTGCCTCTCTCGGCCTCTGACTATCCCAGCCCCATCACCACCCATCCTCCTCTATCCCGCCGCCCTCGCCCCCGTCAAATGCCTGTTAGGAATTGTGTCCCAAAGCCAATCTCCTAGGCTATAGGTGGTTGTGCTCAGTATTGTAATTTGTATATGAATTAATAAAACTTTATTTTGGCAGCTCATCATATTATTCATTTTCCTGTAATGAACTCAATTTATGTGATGAAGTCTTTAGGACTGCACTGACTTCGATATAGAGAGAATATATCGAGTGGTCCTTTAAAAAATTCACAACCAAAGGATACATTATACAGGATGACAATGTATCAAGTGTAGGTTATTGTAGTTCACATCGTTTGGTTGTCCTCTTGACCAAAGGAGTATAGTGATATTGATGTGATCTGCAAGTGGGATGTGTGACATCTCATTGAACATGACTCCGTGGAGCTCCTTTTCTGTCAAAGGATTGCTCGCGATTGGATATGGGTATATGTGTCCCTCCAACCTGAGGTCACCATGGTAGCTTGCAAGCAACTCCCTGTGCTTTGGTGCCGGACTACTCGGATTTCTAATCCGATGATGGAAGGTTTCTGGGTACAGGCAAGTACTTGTGGAGCAGTGATGGACCAAGATGGAATTGACCTATCCAAATTATTTGGATTGAATGTCTCGCAGTGTCTCAATTTAGCAAATCCTCGATCGGGGTAGTCCTAGTGAGGAGTCACTAGACTAGCAAGGTTGAGACATGTAATGGATTGACTCAGTTAGGGTTGGCAGTCTAACCCTAGGTCATCTTGAGCATTGGAGGTCAAAGGGATGAATTATACGGTAACCATATGCTAGAGGTTCAATAGATTGCTCTCGCATCTTCGACCTATCCGGATGCCGGGACCCATTGCTAGATGGTATCTTGTGCTGGTACTGGAAGTGTTCCAGTGCTACCTTTTAGGTTCGAACCTATGAGGTCACATGCCATAGAGGATTTCTTCCTGATCCGGGAACCGATCAACGATTGGGAATCATTTCGATATTAAGGTCAAACGGTCTAATTGAGCACACATTGGATTTTTTCTGGTCCACCTGGTCTGATTTGGATCGACCAGGATTGATTTGGGTCAATCAGGAATTGTTCCTAGTGGACCAGGATTAGACCCGATTTTGTTTAATTGATCAGATTTTGGTTGGACCGGGGTTTTTGATGAACCGGTTTTATTCATGACTTATTTTCACGATGTTTTTCCCTTGCTTCATGGGTTTTGTTCTCCATTTTTTTTTCTTGGGTAGCAGGCCATGAGTTGAGAAGGAGGGAGAATAGGGGGCGTGAGAGAGAGGAAACAACAGGGGCATGCGAGAGGGGAAGGAACAGGGCATGCGGAAAAGAGAGAGAGGGACTGTGAGATCCTTCCCTGTGTTTTAGTTTTCTGGTGTGTGCTCAAGATGGAGTTTGGGTGGTCTTGGAGAAGACCATCCATGAGTTTTCTTTTGGTTTTCCCTGCTCCACATAGCCGTGACCTATTCATTGATTCCAGGAGGACTAGCATCCTTTCGGGAGTTGTATCAGTAAGAGCCCATACATGGATACTCTAGAGGGTGGACATTTGGACACCTCGAGAGATTGGATCGATCTCTTCTTCTTGTTGTTGCAGATCTAATTTGCTGTTGAAGGAGTTCAATCAGCTGCCTTGATTTGCTGCTGATCTATTCTGAAGACTAAAGGAGTCGGCTTCTTTTTGCTTCGATCAGGTATATTTTTTATTTTTGTTATCACGCATGCCTAGATCTAGAAATTATCATGTTGTTTATAATTATTGCACTTGCCTTTATATACCTGTGTATCTATTTCATGCATCATGTTTATGTTAGATCCTGTGCATGAGTAGGTTTTTCCGTATGCATGTTAAAAATTTTAATTATGCAATACTTACTCCCTAGTATAGCATGCCTAGGGTAGGCATCCGTTGCACTGGTTTTTTCTTCAGTGGTATCAGAGCCAGGTTCCTATGTAACATATCATGATTGCATGTATTGTTGGATCTGTATCTAGATTAGGGATTACTTTTAGGAACCTAGTTGAGACCTTCACCATGGCCATGTGTCCGTGAAGATTAATCAGGGTTTAAAACTCATAATTTTCTATGGCACGAGGCGGTTTGTCTGTGTTGGCCTTTTCAGAAGGATCCTTAAAGGAAACCTATGGTATTAAAAATATTTTAATCCTATACATGATTATACATTAGCATTTGTTCAGGCTTGCAATATTATAAATGATATGATAGGACTAGATATGATGCATGAAAGATGTAAAAAGGTTTTACATGAATTTAATTAAAAATATTTTAATTAAAAGTTGGCTTATAATCTAACAATTATGAATTGAAAGATTAATTAAATGACAAGCCATATTAGGGTTTATGAAATTTAATGTCATTTGAATAAGCCATCCGGGTTAATTGGGTTAGCTGTCTGATTAGGGTCCGTTTATTGGGTTAGACCTAAGGTTAGTTGAATTGGACTTAAGAGAACTAATCAAATGTTGATTAAGGACCTTCTCTTTAGTATCTATCTAATAGTTAGATGGGTTAGTCCATTCTTCTTAAATGGATCTAATTAGTGGCTCTGTGGTAAGCCCGAGTTCTTAGGATGGTCTAATCAAGTTTAGTTAATCGATTGGTGTCTAGGCAGGTTTTGCAGTTTTGATCATGGCTACATGAGGCTACCTCTTTCCTGGCCAACTTGGTTGATGTCTAGGAAAGATGGTTAGTGGCAAATACTCATCCATGATCTCACCTACCTGGCCAATCCGGTCAACCAGAACTGATTAGAAAAGCTTATTGATTCGAGTTAACCCATGTCATCCAAGTTGATCAGCCTGTCTGATCTTTAGGTGCCCATGGACCAACTTGTTGAATTTAATTCAACCCTCCTGAGAATTGATTTGTTCAGTGGGAGGTTGATCCATGTTCCTCTCTATTCTTCTGTCATAATTTAATTAATTTTTTTTTAAAATTATTAGATCATGAAAAAGACTATGTCAATGAGTTGATGGTGTCTTAGCCTCCCATTAAGTGGGTTAGTAATGAGTCCTTTAGCTTGGTGTACATCGATAGTTCCATAGAATGGGTGTGCATATGGTTACTGGGATTACTCTCCTATAGATGATGGTTCAATGCAACTTTCTTAACAGTGATCAGGTGGGCCGGTCATAGTCGGGCTTGGTCATTCGTTAGCCGGAAGCATTGGATTTGACATATTAATGGTTGGACCTAACTAGAGATCCGCAATAGGAGGCCCCTAGGTCGATTAGGGGTTCTGTGGGATAAAATTTTATTACTGGAAGTTGCTTAGGAAAGTAATTAGTTAGAGAACCTACCTTTAGGCGTGTATGGATGAGTCGGCCATAGTTGGGCTCATACGTGGTCTATTGGATTTCAGTACCTATTATGAAATGATGATTTCATGGATTGGAGTTAGAGGCTCCAAATCTAAAAAATTAGTGGGAGGGACCTTTAGACTAAAGTCCAAGTCTTTTGGTTTAATTGATTAATTTATATATTAATTTGGTCTTAATTTTCCTTCAGATGTCTTCAAACCTTTCACTCCGGTCACTTCTCGATAGCGAGAAGTTAAAGGGTCTCAATTTTGATAGCTGGTATTGAAAATTGAGGATAGTCCTGGAGCACGAGCGGATCCTTTATGTGATAACGAATCTAGCAACTGAAATCCCTCCTGCCAATGCTCAAAGTTCGGTCAGAGATACTTATTTGAAGTGGGTTTCTGATCGGACTATTATCCGATGCATAATGTTGGCGGCGATGAACGACGAGTTCAGTCACAAATTTGAGGAGGCCCAGCCAGACGAGATTCTTCAAAAGTTGAAGGAATCTTTCGGCACGCCAAACAATATGGAGCGGTACAAAGTATCTTGTGCCATCTATAATGCCAAAATATGGAATGGCGGTTCGATCACTGATCATGTATTGTACATGATCGAGATGATCGAACCATTGAGCAAGCTCGGATGTCCCTTGCACGAGCAACTCACAAGGATGCGATCCTGAATTCTCTACCCTCCTCCTATCTTGACTTTCTCGATCATTATAGAATGAATAAGCCTGCAATCAATTACCATGGTTTGATGGGGTTGCTGCAGACTTACGAGAAGGACCACCAACTGAATAAGGGGGTGGTGAAATTAGTGGGAGGTTTTAGAGGTCATCATCCCTTTAAGAAAGGGAAGAAGAAAGGTAAGGGAAAGAAGGTGCAGAGTGCTCCTGGCCCAAGTCAGGCCAAGAAAGTGAAAGCTGATCAAGCTAGTGCAGAGTGCTTCTACTATAAGAAGCAGGGACACTGGAAGAGGAACTGTCCTCTTTATCAGGCATCCTTAGACCCGAACAGGCCAAGGAAGGGAAAGCAGCAGGGTGTTGGACAAGGTATTTATATGATAAAACCTTGTAATTTTTCTATTTGTGATACTGCTAACTGGGTATTGGATACTGCTAGTCCCATTCATGTTTGTAATTCATCGCAAGGACTACAGGTTAGCAAGATATTCGAGGATGGAGAGTAGTACTTGAGCGTCGGAAATGAAAATCGTGTTCTAGTGCTGGCGGTCAGAGTTGTGAGTCTTGTTTTTGAGTCTAGTACTGTCGAATTAGTCGACTGTCATTATTATCCTAATTTTATTATGAGCATTATCTTTGTAGGCCTATTGGCTAATTATGGTTATGAACTTTCAATAAAAGGAGATTTTTGCCAAGTTATTATGAATAACTCTGTCATAATGAAAGCTAAGTTAAATAATGGCATTTATCTTTTATCACGGCCTGTTAATGTAATGTACATGTCTAGCAAACGCCCAAGGATCGAAAATGTCAGTGACTTGTATCTATGGCACTGTAGGCTAGGTCATGTTAACCAGAATAGGATAAACAAGTTATGAGGAGATGGCCTCCTTGAGGTTAGTGATTCTGACTCACTGCCCACTTTTGAATCCTGTTTGCTTGGTAAAATAACCAAGTCACCTTTTACTGGAAAAGGTGAACGAGCTACAGAACTTCTGAGTCTCATATATACTGATGTATGCGAACCCATGATAGTTAGTGCCAAAGGTGGATACAGATATTTCATTACATTTATAGACGACCTTTCTAGGTATGGTTATGTCTTTTTGATGAGACATAAATTTGAGTCGTTTGAAATGTTCAAACGATATCATAATGAAGTAGAGAAATAAACTGGAAAGAGTATTAAAACCCTTCATCTGATCGAGGCAGTGAATACCTATCTAGTGAGTTTATGACATATCTTGAGGAGAATGGGATTCTCTCTCAGTGGACTCCTCTTGGAACATCCCAATTGAATGGTGTGTCCAAAAGGAGGAATCGAACCTTGTTGGACATGGTTCGATCCATGATAGGCTTTGCAACTCTACCGCTGTCCTTTTGGGGATATGCACTTGAGATAGATTGTTACTTACTGAATGATGTTCCGAGTAAGTCTGTTGTCTCCACTCCATATGAGTTATGGACTAGACGATAGCCCTCAATTTCACATCTTCGGGTCTGGGGTTGTCCGGCTTATGTAAAGCATTTAGTCTATTGTCTATAATTATTGCACTTGCCTTTACATGCCTGTGTATCTATTTTATGCATCATGTTTATGTTAGATCCTGTGCATGAGTAGATTTTTCCGTATGCATGTTAAAAATTTTAATTATGCAATACCTACTCCCTAGTATAGCATGCCTAGGGTAGGTGTCCGTTGCACTGGTTTTCCTTCAACGCCTCCCTCGTTGACGACTCCGGCTACCCCTGCCCCCGCTGACGCCTCCCGCTGCCCCTACCCCCACTGCCGCCTCCCATCTCCCCTGCACCGTTGATGCCTCCTATCGCCCCTGCACCCGCTGACGCCTCCCGCTACCCCTGCACCAGCCCTAGCAGACGATCGATGCTGACATCGTAGGATTCCTCTAGATTCATCCCTGACTCCTCTGTCTCCCAGTGCGCCGTCCATCTACAGCCTTCTTTGCTTCCTGAATCCAGCCGATCTCCCATCCGAGCATAGACACACCTGGAATCAAAGTCGCTGCCGTGTTGCTGTGACACTACCGTGCCACCTTCTCTAGTGCCGCTAGCCGTCGACCGCACCACTCTTCTCAATGACAGATTATCCGAGGACATCAGTGAAAACCCCACCGGATTTCACTGCCGGGAGTCTCTCCATCCACTGGAATCCTCCATCTCCGCTCGTGAGCGCTGCGTCTCCACCGGATCTGCTACCTAACCCTGCTGTGGGTTTTAACCGACTTCACTTGGTTTATCATGACCGATGTCGCTCAGCCGATTATGGTTCACTTGAATGGAACTAATTATCCCCAATGGTCCTTCATGATGAAAATCTTTTTAAAAGGACGTGGACTTTGGCAGTATATTACTGGTGAAATTCCACATCCAATTGCACTCGGGGAGTCTTTTGCTACATGGGACACTGACAACAACAAAACCATAACATGGATTTCTAATACTGTCAGTCCCTCCATCAGCCTACATTTCAGCAAGTTTGACACTGCAAAGGAAGTGTGGGACTTCATCGCCAAGTGGTATAATCAGACAAATTTTGCTCTCAAATATAAGCTTGAACTGGACATTCGTAATCTCAAGCAACAACCAGAGTAGTCCGTGGCTGACTTTCACTCTCAGATGTCTCTGATTTAGGATCAACTTGCCCTGATAGAGCCCAAGTGGACCCATGATGTAGAACTTTATTATCAATTTCGAGAAGAGTTTCATCTTGTCCAGTTCCTAATGGCTCTTCGCGATGAATTTGAGTTTGTTCAAGCTTCTATTCTTTATAGATCTCCTCTTCCATCTGTTGACATTGTACTATCCGAGTTACTTGCTGAAGAAATTTGGAAGAAGATCATCTCCTCCAACCATGATGACTCTCTAATATTGTCTACACGGATTAAATCAAAGGGACTATCTCAAATCCAGTGTCACTCATGCAAGAAGTTGGCCATATTGCTCACAACTGTCAAGCATCTACTTCTCGACTCCAGGATGCATCCTCCATGCAATGCACCTACTGTAAAAAAGTCAGACATATTATTTGGAATCGCCCCCATCCAAACTCCAACAACATGAGAACCAAAACTCAAAATTCTGGAGATCGCTCATCCTCCGCTGCTACTACTGTTATGCTAGAGCTTACAGCCCAAGCAGCCACATCACTTACTCCTAATGATATCTAGACAATGATTCATCAGGCTCTTTCTATTAGTAATCTTGCTGCCTCATCTTCTTCTGACACTTCCATTCTGCCAGGTAAGTGGTTCTTTGATTCAGGTGCCTCTAATCATATGACTTTCAACCTTGACATCTTCTAACATATTTCTTCTCTTCCTTTTCTATCCCATATTCAAACTGCAAATGGATCACTCATTATTGCTAGCCATCGTGGAATCGTTCACTCTCCTAACATATACCTTTCTGATGTTCTTCTTGCTACTAAACTTTCTATGAATCTTAATTCCATTGGCCAATTATGTGACAAAGGACTTACAGTTACATTTTCTCCTTCTGGTTGTGTTGTACAGGATTGCTTGACGGGAAAGGAAGTTGGGACAGGCCGTAAGATTGGTCGACTTTTTGTTTTGGATATGCTTTATGTATATCCTAGTTTTGGTACTCACTCTATCGCTGCTGTTTTCACTAATAATTCTTTTTTTATGTCTTGGCATGATTGTTTAGGTCATCTTTCCTTTTTAAAGTTATCTCAATTAATTAATAAAGGTTTGCTTGGTTCTGTCTTTGTAATAAAAGAACCATGTTGTGTTCATTGTAAATTATCAAAACAATCTGCTTTACTTTTTTCTTTAAGTCACTCCACTACTACTACTCCTTTTGATCTTATTCACTCTGATGTATAGGATCCTGCCCCTATATCCTCTATGGATGGTTCTACTTATTATGTTATTTTTATTGATGATTTCACTCGCTACACCTGTCTCTATGATGCGGGATAAAAATTAAAACTAAATTACCAATATAAAGATCTAATTAGTAGAGAAAAATAGAGATTAATTTTTTAATATTTTTTTCAGAATTTTAAGAGAGACTCAAAGGAGACAGTAAAGGAAACTAGTTCCAGTTAATTACTCACAAGTAAACCTACAAAATAACTAGAAAAAATAGGACTTGGTGGTTGAGAAACTACCATAAACTAGGGTCCACTTATCAATTATTCAGAAATTAAAGAGGAGGGAAGAGGTTTTAAGTTTACCAATGCAGAATCATCCCTTTAAAGTAAATCTAGCAGGACTCTCAAGATTATCGTGGCAGGGTTTCAAGAACTCGATCCCGGGCTTCGATCTTCCGTTGCGAAACTGGTTCCAAGGTAAAACTCCTGACTTCAATTCCTGATCACCTGCAAACACTCAACAACGAAAACTCAGATTAGAAAACAACAAAGGAAGGAAAAAGAATGAAAGGGAAGGGTTAGAAGTGGTGGCTAGGATTTTTTTTTTGTCGACTGGATAGGTAGGATAATTAGGGTCTCACACCCCGTGATGTTCCGAAGAACAAAGGAAAAGGGCCTCACACCCCGCGATGCACACAGCAAAGAAAGAAATTTTGACAGTCTCTTTATTGATGAATAATAATTATTTACAAGGAGGGTTGATGACGTATTTATAGATCCACAACCAGTAGTGTAAGGGATACAAAGACTAGACTTGTACTCCCTTGGACTACAACTCCTGGAATCCTGCTCTTGGATGTCTTGGACTCTTGCTTGTTGGGCTGATCTAGAGTCCTCTCAAAGTGGCCGACAACATGAAGCTTTTCATCTCATTTGGGTGCCAAGATGAGGATTGGTGAGGTGGCTTGATGTAGGGTCAAGATGCTCCATCACTTGGCCATGGTTGTTGGACTCTGGAATCTTGATGTTGTAGGCTTCCGTAGGTAGGTGGACTCTTCATTCTGGATAAAAGAGGACTCAAGAGTTTTGGTGAGACTCTTGAGTTTTGGAAACTTAAGCAGCTCTGAACCTATTTGATTGAAATGCTTGAAGTAGAAACCCTTGGACTTCCAACACTTTGGTGAGCAAATATCCTAGAACTCCTTTGAAGTTGGTGACAAGGAAGAGGTTAATTGCTTTGGCCGACTTCTCTTATTTTGGCATGAATTACTTGAGTTGAGGAGCGCAAATCTGGAGAGTTCTTCACACTTACTTATCTTAAAAAGGAGGGGCACCAATTTGGAATTCATTTGGCCGACCAAGGTATAAAACATGGAGTGACATGGCAAGTATTCTTGTCCAAGATGAAGTACCAAGTGGTGTTATCCCAATAAAGTGTCATGACATGTCCAAACATGACATGTGTTGATGTCCCCTAATGATGTGGCAGTAATGTCCAAAAATCTTGCAAAGGTGGCACCGAGTATGGATGACATGTGGTGCCTAGAACAAATTGACTTAGGTTGGCACATGGGATCACATGGGCCTTGACTTGAGTGCACATATGATGTTGATTTGGGTGCACATGAAGTCACATGGGTCTTCAATTGGGTCCCCCTTGTATTACAGGACTCAATAACTAATTATTACAAGACTCAAAATTAAACCAACCAAATAATTAAGCCCCACTTGATCAATTGATCAAAAGGCATAACCTCATGCAACAAAAATAATAAAATTGGTAAACAAGGTTTGGCCCAATAAGGTTTGATGCAACCGATAAATAGGGTTTTGACTTAATGTGGTAAAAATGGTTTAGCCCAAAAGGCTAAATAAAAAAACCCTAATTATAGTTGGTAAAAAGGGCTAACCCTAACTAAGTCAAAATAACAGAATTTAAAATAAAATATATACATGGTAAAAGGGGTTGGATTCAGGACTTTATTCACAAGTGATCCATAGGGATGTGGGTTCAACCTGTCGATATTTTCTGGCCCTGGTGTCCACACCACTCTATCTTTTGCATGCTCGCTCTGAAGTTTTAAAAGTTTATATTGAATTTGCCACCATGAT
This sequence comes from Areca catechu, assembly GCA_021397845.1. Taxonomy (NCBI): domain Eukaryota; kingdom Viridiplantae; phylum Streptophyta; class Magnoliopsida; order Arecales; family Arecaceae; genus Areca; species Areca catechu. The sequence goes on from CM038053.1 coordinate 69,864,264, forward strand.
CAAAACACAATTTTCTAAACACATAAAAATCTTTCGCTCTGACTCTGGTGGAAAATATCTTTCAAAATTATTCAACCATTATCTTAAATCTCAGGGCATACTTTTGCAGTTATCTTGTGTTAAAACTTCTAAAAAAAAATGATGTGTCTGAGAGGAAACATCGTCATATTATTGAAACCGCCCATACTTTACTCCTTTCCTCTTCTGTTCTGAAAGTCTTTTGGGGTGAAGCCATGAATACTACCGTATATATAATTAATTGCCTTCCTTCCCGTGTCCTTGGTGCTCTCTCATCCTTTGAACGACTTTATAACTCTCCGCCTTCCTATGACCATCTTTGTGTTTTTAGCTGTACTTGCTTTGTTCATCTCCCCAAGCGTGAGTGTTACAAATTATCAAAAAAAAATGCAATCTATGTTTTCTTAGAATATGGGATCTAACAAAAAGGATATCGGTGATATGATCCCGAAACTCGAAAATTATGCATTTCTAGGCATGTCACCTTCTGGAAACAGATTCCTTTTTTTCTTTATGTCATAAAAAATTTTCATTTCCGTGTCAAGAACCTCTGCTTGATCCTTTCCCTCTCATGCACCACTACTTGAGGAAAATGGGCATTCCGAACAACCTGGCCAGTCTACTATCTCCCCAACCAATACTCCTCCTGCGAGCAATCTGGCAATACTTAAGAGGCGATATCCTACTCGCCATCATAGTCCACCGACTCATTTAACAGATTATCATTGCTACTTGTCCACTATTTTGCCTTTACATGAACCTAAATCCTATCAAGAGACATCATCTAATCTTTCCTGGTAGAATGCCATGTCAGAAGAACTTGAGGCTCTACAAAAAATCATACATGGGACCTGGTTGATCTACCACCTAGGAAATCGATCGTGGGCTGCAAATGGATATACAAGATCAAAACTAAGGCTAATGGTTTCATCGAGCACTATAAGGCTTGTCTTGTTGCCAAAGAATCTACACAGGAGTATGGCATCGACTATGAAGAGACCTTTGCTCCTGTTGCTCGTATGACTTCTGTTCGTACTCTACTTGCTATAGCCGCCGCCAAACGATGGTCCTTATATCAGCTTGATATCAAGAATGCCTTTCTTCATGGAGACCTGTTTGAAGAAGTATACATGATGCCGCCTCTTGGCTTACCTCACCAGCCTCATCAAGTATGTAAACTTTGTCGTGCACTTTACGGTCTCAAACAGGCACCTCGTGCTCGGTTTGAAAAATTCCAAACCACTCTTCTTGGTTATGGATTTCTTCAGAGCCTTCATGACTCCGTCTTATTCTATCGCCGCTCCTCTCATGGGATAGTTCTACTTCTTCTCTATGTTGATGATATGGTTGTCACTGGAAATGACCAACAAGGCATTTATGATACCAAGCAATACTTGCACAAGTGCTTTGAAATGAAAGATCTTGGCTTATTATGATTTTTTCTTGGCATTGAAGTCAACCATCAATCTGATGGTCTTTTCCTTTCTCAAGCTAAATATGCCTTTGATTTACTCATTCGTGCCGGCATTTCAGATAATAAAACTGTTGATACCTTTCTTAAGATAAATCTGAAGCTTCAGCCTACTGATGGAAAATTCTCACTGATCCCACTCGATATCGCCAACTTGTAGGTAGTCTCAATTACCTCACTATCACTCGGCCGGATATTTCTCATGTAGTTCATGTTGTCAATTAATTTATGTCTGCGCCTCGCTCTGTTCACTATTCTTCTGTGCTTCAGATTCTCCGATATATCAAAGGCACGCTATATCATGAGCTTCTTCTTTCCTCTTCTGATCTAAATCTTCATACATACTCTGATTCAGATTGGGTTGAAGATATCATTGATTGATGCTCTACAACTAGCTATTGCATATTTTTGGAAAACTCACTGATTGCCTGAAAAAGTAAAAAGCAATCAGTTGTATCTCGCTCCAGCGCAGAAGCTGAATACTGTGCCCTTTCTCATACTACTGCTGAGATTATCTGGCTTCGCTGGCTACTTAATGATATGGGTATACATCTATCCTTTCCAATGCCCATTTATTGTGATAGCCATAGTGCTATCCAAATCACACGCAATGCTGTCTTCCATGAGCGTACCAAATATATTGAAATTGACTGTTACTTTACTCGTCACCACTACCAGCAGCACACTATTGATCTACATCATATCTCCTCAACTAATCAAAATGCTGATTTACTTACAAAGTCCCATGCTAAGGAGCGCTTCCACTACCTTCTCTCCAAACTTTATCTGCAAGAAGTACCTTCAGTTTGAGGGGGGTGTTAAACATCTTTCCTACCTAAGTGATTTCCTTCCAAGTTTAGATATGCCTATATGGGATGTATTGATATGTATCTATGTTTGGCTAATCTTATTTAGGATACTTTGCCTTGTTTGGCTAATCCTATTTAGGATACTTTGGTAGGCATTTACCTTATGTATATCATCAAGTGTATATTTAATGGGATGAATCCCAAGCATAAATGTGAAGCAATTCAAGTTCCAACAAGATGCACCTTTCCACCTTGTGAGTTTGGCTTCAAATTTACATACGAGGATTTGCCGGATGAATCTGAGGTGTCTTAAGGAAAATTTCAAGTTGTACCTTCCGTACTATAGAATGAAAGAATGATGGATTTTCTTTCATGACATTGGCCATTGAATCGTATTTTGTGCAACTCTGAAAATACCTTGAAATCTTTCATACATCCACTTGCATGGCTCTCATAGCAATTATTGCACGATCCAATATTAGATTCATGCGAAGGAAGGTGAATCCTACTTTTGCACGAAAGACACAACCCTGTTCATTGGAGGGAGCCTTACGTAGCCGGTTGGAAAAGAAATTGAATTGCAACCAAATATATATTTAGTCTCTCTCTCTTTCCTGGGATTAACCTCCCTAATCCTTCAATTAATTCTTAATTAATCTGTCTTCTTTATGTCAAAATTAAGTGATTTTTGCTTCAAATAACCAACGATCTCTAGTAGCCAATAAAATTCTTGGAAAAGATTATTAGATGAGTATGCCAGTTTTGTGATTTGTTTGTACAACTTGATGCAAGTCAATCAACAAAAAGGTAATTAGACAAAAGAAAGACACCATAACTAATTCTATGCACTTTAATTAAATAAAATACTGTAGTTATTACACAAAAAAAATTAAAAAAATCACATTTTGCTGAGAATCCTTTTGGATGGTGTGCTTTCAAAAACAAGAAAAAAAAAAAAAAGGAAAAAGGGGCAAGCATCAGCATATAGTCACACACTTCTACTTGTATGGTAGCGCCTCGCAATCAAATCCCTCGTGATCCAATCATGTATCTATATTGCCATCATGTACATGTGAAAACTCATATTCAGTTAAGGTGATCACTTAGGTTGGGGTTTGCAACAAAATAGGCAAGAACTCCGACTAATGGAGCATTAATGTAAGTAGTTGGCTCTGATTTACGGAAGTCGGCACGGTCATCCTCGTAAACATCATCATCTCCCGGCCCACCAACCACTGCTCCAACTAAGGGATTAGGGTTAGGGTTGGAGGAGTTGAAGTAAATGGAGCCTTCCTTACATGCAATGAACTGAGGATGATCATGTATCGATGGTAAAGAAGAACCTCGGTGGTGGATCCGTTGTGGATACCATGTGCCATATCCCACCATATAGGACATGTTCATTGGATTGTCCCCTAAGAGATAATCAACCTGGAAATGTAAAAATAATATAAATAAATATGTCAACCAAATAAAAAAAATAAAAAATTTAAAAAAATCACACACACACACACACATATATATCATAGTTATAAGCACAATTAAATACTAAAGATCATCTTTAAAAGTTTACAGTACTTGGATGTTGGTCTTAGATTTATGCTTTTCAGACCCTTTAATGTAGCAAGACGGATTCTGCAGGATGTAAAAAATTAAATACCTGTTTTTTGGCTTGAAGTCGAAGGGATGCCGGTCCAACGGTGACGCTACCGCAATTAACAGTTTGTGATGATTTTGAGAGGTAATTGGCGTAGGTGAGTAGAAGGAAGGCGATGGAAGTCACATGTTGCATGTTGCTCCCTCCTGGTTTGTATATGAGACCTCCAGGTGTGTATTGAACGTGCGAGGATGAGGATTCTGGCATTAGAGTGCACATAAAACTGTCTGCCGACTCCTTATAGGACTCGAGAAAAAGTACTTGCCCTTCCATGTATTCCTATGATTCATTGGACCAACCAAAAAGAAAAGCCAAAATTAACTTGGGAATATAGTCCCATTTTGTAGGTCTAATATGTTTGCAATGAGTTGTCTCAAAATAAAAAAATTAAAAAAAAAAGTTTTCTATGAGACTCATATATAGGAGACAAAACCTTGGAGACGAGAACATTGAGGCCTGCATGCTTGTTGTCCCATCCGAATTCGTTGATGTTGTCATCTGCTCCAAGTGTTTTGCCATTATCTTGTATGTAATTAAGGAAGGTATCATTTTGTGAGGCTCTCCTTAGCCATGCTGCTCCCCACAGTAACTCATCCTATGCCGATGATTTCTAGTTAATAGTTAGTAATCACTAGGCATCATCACACAGTTGTTAAGTAAAAGAAAAAGTAATTAAGGACAACCATTTTCCCTTAACCTAGGATCATGTAATCTATTGATGGTATCACTAAATTTATCATTCTCTTTTTCACCATATCTGGATAAATTAATGTTGCACTGCATTTAGATGCTTCTAAATCAGCAAGAAGGCAATGTTATTCGACACCTATTAGCTCAGCTAGTTGACACCTCTCCAATTGAGGTGTCGATAGCGATAAACCGCCATGTTTTCGAATAAAATAGATGACATTATCTATAGGACACAAAATCTGGGAAACCAAAATTGGTACATTGTTTTGATCACACTGAGGATTAACCGTAGACAACAGACCAAGCATATGGGCACTTGCTACAATCTGAATTATAGAAATGGTTGGAGACTAAGGATGGCAATCAGGTTGGGTCAAACAAGATAGAAGTCAAGTTGGATACATGATGAATTAAAAATTTATCAACTTGAATCCTATCAAAAACTCGGATCCAAATTTAATCATTTTATTAAACAAGTAATGTAGCATAATCTATAACTAATTGAAACAGGTTAAATGGATTAAAGGTTAAGCATTGCCACTTCTATTGAAAACTCCCAAGAGAATGTTCGTTTTCTTTACAATGAACTGGATGTGAGATAGAAATTGCATGGCCAAAAAAATTTGGTGTAAATTGCTTACAATCAGAGCCACACAGTCTTCCCACTTATTCAACACCGAACTTGTTCCCATGAGCAGCTAATTGGACTAATGGACTCTCGTGTCGACCAAGGCCAGGTCCTTTTCCATGATTTGTCCATAAAAAATAGTCTTCCATATGCCATTTTTTGTCGCGCAAGGTAGAAAACAAAACAAGAACATTCACGGATAGCTACAAGGATAAATGCCCCACCACCTAGCAATTCAGTCAGTTTATTCCCCCAAAACTTAATATTTTAACTATATATTCCATTAACAAGGCATATTAATTGGTGCTGTAAAAATTAATTATAAAAAACAGTTAAACGAAAACTTGATATTAAGACTCCTGTTAATTATCTAATCAAAAAGCAAAGCAAGAAGAAGCAAAAGAAAAAGAGAGAGATCAAGGACTTGCCTGATATCCATCAAAATCACAGTAGAAAGGACAGACACCAGCTCTAAGACCGGGGTCATCGCTGTAGGCCCCTTTGTATTTGTCTGCGAACTCGAACACCTGCATCGCGTCCACCAGCAGTTTCTGCGAGTAGCCCGGGTCAAGAGATCTGAAAACCATCGACGCCGCCGCTAATGCCGCTGCCGTCTCGCCGGCCACCTCCGACCCCGGCCTCTCCGCGCTCACGTTGTACACCGTCCTCGCCGTGTCCATGTCTTCCGGCCTCTCCCAACAGTTATGATCGCTTATCGGATTGCCTACCTAACCAACACATATATATTGGTGGTGGATAATAAGCTAAGCCTTCTTAATTAATACAAGAAAACACTTCCTTGTTAGTTCTACTGCTTGCCTGAACAAAGATACGGCCTGGCTGGGAGATGGTTTTAAGGAGGTAGTCGGTGGCCCACCTGATGGCAACGGCGGCATTGCGGAGCTCGTCGGGCGGCATGGCGTCGCCGAACTCGATCACGCTCCATGACAGCATTGTGGTGGTGAAGGCCATCGGGAAGCCGAACTTGACATTATCACCGGCGTCGTAATAGCCACCCTGGAGGTCGACGCCGGCTCCCGAGCCGTCCGACAGCCCGGAGTGCCCCCGCCAAGTCGCCCTCTGGTCGGACGGTAGCCGGCCGGACCGCTGTCCCTCGAAGAATAAGATGGATTTGGTCAGAGCATCATGGTAGTTATGAGTGGAGGCCGGAGGTAACTGAATTAAGAGTAGCAGTAAAAGTAGTAGTAAAATGTGAAAGAAGGGCCTCATAATCGGCAAGGGGGAGTTATATTTAAGTGAGTCGAGGTTAGTGCTCTTACGTTGGGCCTTTGGAAATTGGAAGCCTAGTTAGCATACATTTATACCAGGGAGAAAGGAGGGCACTGGGGAATCACGGGGAGTAGGGAGAATAGAAAAGTGGGTGGGGGTTGCCGACATGAGTGGTACTGGAGGTATCAGTTGATCACATGCAGCGCTATGCACGCAAGGCCAGAGGGAGAGGGACCAAGGGGGCACGTTGAGCGAGGGAAAAGCGTGGATGGCGAAATATCTTGGTTCTTGTCGTGTGATGGTAGATTAGAGTGCGTGGGTTCACAATTCGGTCAAGCATCGACGAGGCCTGCATTATTATTGGAAGGAGGCCTAGGCCGATTTTGTCTTCGAGGATAACCCAAAACCAGGGGAGGATTTTTGACTAGTGTTCTTTCGATTCCACTGTTGATTCCGGTGACACCGAACAACTACACTTATTATCTGAGAACAAGTCATACAACTGACAATCAACTTAAAACATGCATGCTTGGTCGGAAAGAATTGGACTATAAAATGAAAATAAAAATAAACAATTTTCATTTCAGTCATTTAGTTGACAGGAGTTCGATTTTCATTTCCATTATCGGTCTAAAGTAAAATGGGAATGCCTGAATCTTTTCAAACCTCATCCGGGCTCTTCCTTCAATTTTCAAATCTCATTCTGCCGGGTTAATTTTAAAATTTTGATTTTTCAAAAATACTTCTTTATTTAGTTTATTTTTTTTAAAAAAATATTTAAAACATTCTGATTCAGATTATAGTCCCAAATCAAACATCTTAAAGAATATGGCCAATTCATTTGATTCCGATTTGCATCACAAACCCAATATGCACCCTTAGAGTAGGGCATGACCTGATTGATTAAAAACAGCGAGGAAAGATTCATAAGCCTATACATTTGGTAATACACTCGGTTTATAAGCATTTGGGGGTTGGTTTGCTTTCACATTGAGGATGGGGCAATTTGGATCCATCAATAATTGTCACCGATCGTCACGGTCAGAGTAGCACTTTTGTACTGCTCAAGCGATCACATAAACCTTTTGTTTTTTTAGTAAATACCACATAAACCTTTTGAGACGAGCCAATAGCTTATTACTTTTGGATCAGAGGTTACGGCAAAAGATAAAAAAAATATGCTTTCCTTTTTCTTTTCCATGCTTTGTTTCCTCTCCGTATCACTCGAGACAAGCAAACATTGGGAAATCTTGCTTTAAAATACAAGGAGTATAGTGGTTATGCTAACTACTACATTCCAAACATAACAATATTGCTCGCATGACACTTCTGTTATTCTAATAGAATCATACCACATATATTGCTTTTGCTCTACCATAATTGCTGGAGGTTAGATGCACTGCCCAAGCAACCATTGAAACATTCTTCTCTAGTTATGAGCACCAAAGTTTGATTTCGGTGGTACAAACCCTTGCTGCTTTTGGCAAGAGGCAAGGGTTTGATTTTGCAAGGCATCAGCTCTTGATTTGACGTGAATTACTTTGGGCTTTGGTTTTATGAATGGGTTTAAGTGGTATCTCTTGTACCAAAGAGTGATTGTTCTTTTTCCATGATATCAATTAGTAAATTACATTCTACACAAATTCTGAAGTGGCTATTGCGTGATCTAATGGAAGATTCGTGCGAAGGAAGAAAAATGCTTCTTTGACGTGAAAGACTCAGCCCCCTTTATAAATAGTCGCTTGGTTAATTTGTAACCAAATTACATCGCATGCATTACTTTTGTGCCATTTCCAATGTTGTAGGTTAGATGCACAGTTTGGGCACCTACTTCAAAGATGATTAATAATTCTATTAAAAAGCAAAAAAATTTCTAGTTGTGACATCTAAAATTTGGTTTTGCTAGCATGATCTCTTGCAACTTCAGGCAAAAGACAGGCCAGGGGTTCAATTTTGCAAGGCATCATCTCTCACTTTGATGTCAGTTATACTAATATGAACAATAGTTTAGAGTACGTGAGATGTTATGACTTATATATATTAAAAAAAGTGTCCTAAAGCTAATTATTTAGATTGTAGATTGTTGAGCTATCTAGTAAATATATATATTGCTATCTAGATCGCCGTGGCTCGTAGTTCTGACATGTGGTGGACACATCGAACTCCTCTGGGCACTTGGTTCTCTCTTACGGTCAGCTCCAGAGTCAATGTGACCTGCAAAAAAGAGGAGACCCGGATCGGAGATTCCGGTGGGGATACTTCGACGATCAAGTTAGTTGGGACGATCAAGAAAAATAAAACCTCTGTGACGAAGAGCTTGGAACCTCTCTGCGTAAAAGATGAAAGATAAGATTTAGGGAATGGAAAGACAAGGTGAGGAGGAGATTAGAAAATGGGGAGGTTCTCTTGGCTGGTTCCTTGTCCGTTTGCTCTCCGTGTCTTACTAGTTGCCTCCCTCCTTTTCGGAGATCCCTTCCTTTGTTTTCTATGAGAGGAATGGCCCAAACCAAGTCTAGGGCTTCATTGAAATGCCACTTTCTGGTGCCTCTTTTGGGAGGGTTTTTTTTTTGTCTGTGGCCTCCCCCTATCGGACCGGTCCTCGAAAGGAGCTCCTTCTATTTGGAGTGTTCGCTGGTGTAGTATATAGCTTGTCCCTCTGGTGGTGCATTTTCATGAGAGGTGCGGGCATCATGTCGTTTAGCCCTGAGCCATGGTAAGGCATTTCTATTCCAAGAGGGACTATCGAAGTGTTGCAGGGCCTGGGGCTTTAATGGGATACTCCTCTTGAAGGAGATACAGATTCTATGTCGCGAGGATGGACCCCCGGTTGCACGGCCATTGACATGGCGGCGCGCTACAAGGCCTAGAGCCTGGTGGAGCATGCATTGTGCAGAACGTGCGGGTGGCGCATTTGCAGAGCTTGAATCTTCGGTAGGGTATGCGCCACCTCCTGGATGTTGCAGGTAGCTGGGAGCTTCCATGCCTCAGTCTGAACCTCTACTGATCCTCCCCTTTTTGCTGCTGGCGGGAACGTCGATCTTGGCAAGAAGGGGGGAGCTCTATCTCGAGAGCTCGACCTCGGATGGTGGGAGATGACCTCGATCTAAATATTAGCTTTGGCCATTGATTTTAATGAATAACAAAATATTGAGCATATATTTTATACTAATGTTTCAATTGGAGTTGTGAATTCTAGGTTATAGGGTACTTTAAATTCTTTATACAAAAGCATCAAGTCATTTACATTAATTCAAGATGAATTTCAAAGTTTAAGAAGTCTTCTCACTTTGGAAAGTCAAGAAATTGATCAATTTGGTCATTATGAAGAAGAAACTAGAAGTATATTAGACAAATTTTAGAGTTTTGGAGCTTGGCACACACTTTGAAATTGGCACAGATCAAGTGATGACTTAGTGTCGACTCAAGTATCGACTCATGAAGCAAGTGCCGACCTTCTGAAGACTGGCATGCAGAAATTTTACCGACATGCCAAGTATCGATCCTAGTGTTGACTCATAGATCGACTCAAGGCCTGAGACCAGAAATGGACAGGACATTATTTTTTGGACTCCAATGAAGTGTTGATCCAAGTGTCGACCCAAGTGTTGACTCACAAGTCGACTCATAGATCGACTCATGGCCTGAGACAAAAAAGTTACCAAACAGTATCATTCCTGAATTTTTTGCTAAGTGCTGACTCAAGTGTCAACCCAAGTGTCGACTCATAAGCTAAAGTATTGACTTATAGATTGACTCATAGCTTGAGACCAGAAATGAAGCAGAACCATGGATTTCAAGAATTACACCTGGTATCGATCCAAGTGTCGACCCAAGTATTGACTCACAGGTTATGACAATAGTAACGGCTATGTGCTATGTTTTCAGAAGTTCAAAATTGATTAAAACAGTCTATAATGGCAAGTTTCTCCTCTCCAACGTCACAAACAATTTTTTGAAGGTTTTTGGTATATTTATAACTCACCAAACTCATTGAATATACATGAGACAATTCCTATCATTCTAGAAAGCTATTGAAAAGACAAGAGAGAGCTAAAAAAATATTCCAAGTAAAAAGCCTTCATTCTAGCTGTTGAGCCTTCAAATCAATTTTCAAAAAGTGTTCATTGAAAGCTTCCAAGAAGAAGAAGACAACTCAAGTATTCAAGAAGAGCTTCATCTACATATTTGCTTTTATTTAGAAAGCTTTGTGTATTCTTACTCTTGTATTTGAATTTTTGTTGTTACTAGTTTCAAAAAGATTGAAACTAGTATTAAGGTTGTTGGTGAGTCTTGTGTAAAAACCAACTAGGTTGTTGGTTAGCCTTTGTATGAAAATCAACAAGGTTGTTAGTCAGCCTAAGTGACAAAACCAACAAGGAATTTTGACTTGTAAGCCCGGTTAAAATAAGTTGAATTTTGACTTATGAGCCTAAAAAATAAGTTTGGCTATAATCTTTGGTAGATTATAGTAAAATTTTGAAGAGGTAGCTTGGGGAGTTGATATAGGTACTTGGAGTGCACGAACTACTACATCTTGGAGAGTTGATATAGGTACTTGGAGTGCACCAAACTACTATAAACTTCTTGTGTTTGTGTGTGTGGTTTGCCTTCTCATTTCTTTCTCTAGCATTGCTCTTTATTCTTTAAAGCACTACATTTAGATCATATTCTGTACATTCATATTGTTACACAAACACAGTAGTTCAGCACATACTTAGTTTAAATTTTTTAAAAATCTAATTCACCCCCCCTCTTGGGTTGCTACGCTGGGCAACAGGTGCATCAGAGCTTGGTACTCAGCTCTGGGTCCAAGGAACAGGTGGCTTTTCAAAAGAAAATGTCTAGATTTGAGTGTGGAAAAGCAAGCACAGGGGAAAGGAGATCGAAGGCATGATTTGTTCCAGCTGGGCAGCAAGATGAGCCCAAGGTTCAGGTGGCTACGAGAGCACCTCCTCCATAGCCTTCCCCTACAGCCCAAAGGATGGTAGGGAAGGTCATCACCTGTGGCAGGAGGATAGATCTACCATTTTTGGACTCTGAGGGTTTCGTGATTGGTGATCTACTGAGAGCTACAGGATTGGTCCCCTTCTGCACCATGCAAGAGCGATACTATCCGCATCTAATGAGAGAGTTTTTTGATAGCATGGCCATAAATGGGATAAGTGGATTGCTTAAGTTAGGGGTGTACAGTTCCTAGTTACTCCAGAGATACTCAGTCAGGTATGGGAGATTCCTCTGCATGGACTTGCAGCTGCTGTGTGGCAAACAGAGACATAGCTTTTAGATGCATTTTGGAGTAGGATGACATCAAAGATAAATTTACTATTTCTGTGAGTCAGCTGTCTATGGAGATGAGATTGCTACATTATATTATTGCTCACATTCTTCTTCCGAAGATAGGTCATTTTGATTTCATCACTGAGCGAGAGCTTGTCTTGATGGTGACTTTGACCCAGAGGACAGCCATCAACCTTCCAGTGCTGATGGTGCATCAGATGGGTGAGGCGGCCACCCAGAGGAGGTTGTGTCTACCATACGTGATGGGATTGACTCATATTTTCCATGCTTTTAGGATACCTTTAGAGGGTGAGGCCTCCAAAGAGATATTGCACACTGATACTTATGGTGAGAAGTCATTACATCAGATGGGATACAGGAAGGTGAGAGGCAAACGGATGAGGAGAGAGTCAGGCCACGAGCTTGATGAGGAGGATGAGTTCGGGCAGCAGAGGTTGGACCTTCTGTACCCACTCTTCAAACGACTCCATCCAGATGAGCACTAGTTGCTGGATTTGAGTCTAAGCCAGCTACTCCCCTTCTACTCGAGCTCCTCGACGTACTTCAGTGACAGACTTTGGATTAGAGGAAAGACTGATAGAGCAGATTACTGCGATCCGAGATGATATATTGAGCATATTTGTTAGGACCAGCAGACTATAGATAGAGCTGCAAAGTTTGAGAGCACATACTAAAAAGTAGTTTACTTTGATCAGAAAGGGTATGAAGGTAGGCTTTACCGAGCTTCGAGATCTTTTGAGATCTATATTGCCACCTCCAACTTCAGCAGGACCTTCTGTTCCACCTCCACCACCTCTTCCAGTAGATGATGATGACAGTGATGCTGGTGATGATGACCCAGTAGATGGTGGCGACATAGTATGTGATGAGTCTACACCAAATGTCCCACCATCCACTGAGCATCAGCCTCCAGTTGATATAGCAGATACTTCAGCTTAGACTATGGATCTTGATACTACTACTGATTAGCATGCCATAGATTCTCCATTCTTCACACCGACTGATACTCTTGAAGCTCGTGCCACCAGGATCTCTAGGATCTTAGATCGCTCTGGCCCATCTCTTAGGACCAGAAGCATGACCCACAAGACCCCTAGACCATCTGCATCTAGGATCATGGCACATATTGTACTAGATTTTCTATCTAATAAGGAGTAGCCTCGCAGATGCTATGCTTATCTTGTGTTTCATGTTACTAGTACTTTCTATAGTGTATTTCAATTCTTGTATGCTATTTTGTTGATGTCTTGCAAGATTGATATCTACAAGGATATCATTTGCTGTACTGAAACTTCTTTATCTATGATAGTTATATTTTCTTTTATTACTCTTCTTTTTATCTTATTAACCTTTTTTTGACAAAAGCACTAATTAAGGGGGAGAAAATTCTTTTAATTTTTTAATGAGGATAAAAAGGGGGAATAAGATAGATTATATAAGCAAAACTCTAAAATTTCAAGAATTTACATTCAATTTAAGAAAGGGAGAGAAAATCTCACTTTGTTTGACTCACTAACTTTGAAATATTGTTGTATGAACTAAAAGCTCATACATCTTCATCTAAATACCTTCATGAACTTTGAATATGCTAACAAATATGAAGTTTGTTTAATAAACTTGTTCAATTTACAATGCCTTTGAAAATATGCTTCCTTGAAAGCTTAATACAGTAGCCAAACTTAAACTCAAATGCTTATATACTCAAAGTTTTGTCATCATCAAAAAGAGAAGATTGTTATCTTTGGCCCTTAATTTTATGAATAATAAAATGTTGAGTATATATTTTGTACCAATGTTTCAATTGGAATTGTGAATTCTAGGTTACAGGTACATCAAATTCTTTACATAAAGCATCAAAGTCATTTACATTAATGCAAGATGAATTTCAAAGTTTAAGAAGTCTTCTCACTTTGGAAAGCCAAGAAATTGATCAATTTGGTCATTATGAAGAAGAAACTGGAAGTATATTGGATAAATTTTAGAGTTTCAGAGCTTCGCATATACTTTGAAATTGGCACGATTAAGTGTCGACTATGAAGCCAAGTATCGACCTTCTGAAGATTGGCATGTAGAAATTTTGTCAGCACACCAAGTGTCGACCCAAGTATCGACCCTAGTGTCGACTCATAGATCAACTCAAGGTCTGAGACCAAAAATAGATAGAACATTATTTTTTGGACTCCAGTGAAGTGTTGACTCAAGTGTCAACCTAAATGTCGACTCACAGGTCAACTCACAGATCGACTCATGGCCTAAGACAAGAAAGTTATAGAACAGTATCATTCCTGGATTTTTTGCCAAGTACTGACTCAAGTATCGACCCAAGTGTCGACTTACAAGCGAAGTGTCGACTCATAGGTCGACTCATAGCTGGAGCTAGAAATGAAGTAGAACCATGCATTTTAAGAATTACACATAGTGTCGATCCAAGTGTCGACCCTAATGTTGACTCATAAGTCGACTCACAGGTTTTGACAACAAAATAGCTATATTTTCAGAAGTTCAGAATTGATTCAAACAGTCCATAATGACTAGTTTCTCTTCTCCAATGGTCATAAATAGTTTTTTGAAGATTTTTAGTGTATTTATAACTTACCAAACTCATTGAATACATAAAAGATAATTCCTATCATTCTAGAAAGCTATTGAAAAGACAAGAGAGAGCTAAATAGAAGATTTCAAGTAAAAAGCCTCCATTCTAGCTATTGAGCCTTCAAATCAATTTCCAAAAAGTGTTCATTGAAAGCTTCCAAGAAGAAGAAGACAACTCAAGCATTTAAGAAGAGCTTCATCGATATATTTGCTTTTGTTTAGAAAGCTTTGTGTATTCTTACTCTTGTATTTGAATTTTTGTTGTTACTAGTTTCAAGAAGATTGAAACTAGTATTGAGGTTGTTGGAGAGCTTTATGTAAAAACCACTAGGTTGTTGGTTAGACTTTGTATAAAAACCAACAAGATTGTTGGTGAGCCTAAGTGACAAAACCAACAAGAGGTTTTGACTTGTGAGCTTGGTTAAAACAAGTTGGGTTTTGACTTGTGAGCCTAGAAAATAAGTTGGTTGTAATCATTAATAGATTATAGTGAAATTCCCAAGAGATAGCTTGGGGAGTGGATGTAGGTGCTTGGAGTGTACCGAACCACTATAAACTTCTTGTGTTTATGTGTGTGGTTTGCCTTCTCATTTCTTTCTCTAGCATTGCTCTTTATTCTTTAAAGCACTGCATTTAGATCATATTCTGCACATTCACATTGTTACACAAACACATTTGTTCAGCATATACTTAGTTTACATTTTTTAAAAATCCAAT
Organism: Areca catechu; assembly: GCA_021397845.1. Classification (NCBI taxonomy): domain Eukaryota; kingdom Viridiplantae; phylum Streptophyta; class Magnoliopsida; order Arecales; family Arecaceae; genus Areca; species Areca catechu. The sequence goes on from CM038053.1 coordinate 69,879,374, forward strand.
TTACCCCCCTCTTGGGTTGCTATGCTGGGTAATACGGGAGCTCGATCCTGGATAGGAGCTAACCTCGATCGGGGGCTCGACCTCAGATGGCGAGAGCACGACCTCAGCCAGGAGCTTGACCTTGGATAGGAGTTGACCTAACCGGGGGCTCGACCTTAAGTGGCGTGAGCACATCTCGATCCGTAACTCGACCCTAGATGGGAGCTGACTTCGACCGAGGGCTTGACCTTAAGTGGCATGAGCACATCTCGATCCGAAACTTGACCTTGGATGGGAGCTGACTTCGACCGAGGGCTCGACCTAGGATGGTGAGAGCATGACCTCGATCGGGAGCTTGACCCTGGATGGGAGCTGAACTCGGTTGAGGGCTCAACCTCGGATGGCGGGAGCATGACCTTGGTCGGGAGCTCGACCTAGGATGGGAGCTAACCTCGACCGGGTGCTTGACCTTTGATGGCGGGAGCATGACCTTGACCCGGAGCTTGACCTTGGATGGGAGCTACCTCGACTGAGGGGTTTACCTCAGATGGTGGGAGCACGACCTTGGTCGGGAGCTTGACCCTGGATTGGAGCTGACCTCGACCGGGGGCTCGATCTCAGATGGTGGGAGCATAACCTCGATTGGGAGCTTGACTCTGGATGGGATCTGACCTCGACTGGGGGCTCAACCTCAGATGGTGGGAGCATGGCCTCGATCGGGAGCTCGACCTTGGATGGGAGCTGACCTTGGCTGGGGGCTTGACCATGGTAGAATGAAGGAGCTCTATCTTAGTAGCTCAACCCTGGAAGGCGGAAGCGCAGCCCTGGCTGGGGGCTCCACTCCGGAAGGTGGGAGCATGCTTGAGGCATGAGGGTGGCTTGATTATAGATCTTCGTTTGGTCACCACATCCAGGTGGCACTTTCCACCAGCACAGCCACTAGCTAGGGCCGTTATAGGTTCTATGTCAGTGACAATGCCACATCAGGTGCCCCCCACTCTTGAGCCCAGAGCATGGTGTGGTGCTTGGTCTGAAGGGAGTAATGATCATGCTGACATGGAAGGACGCTCCTCTTGCATTAGTGATGCCTCGAATGCCGGTGCCCTGGAGATCGTGCTTCCACACCAACGAGGGGACACCATGTCAGCCCTTTCAAAGGGGGCGATATTTGCTGCGCTTGGCCCAAAGCGATCACCTCCTAACCAAAGTGTCGCCTCCGACGGATCTCAACACGTGGCATGCTCTGGTTGGCCAAGGAGGAGAAAGGGTGCACGCCTTTAATCGGTACGAGGTGAAGGGGGCTGCAGGCTTTTAAAAGGGGCTTGTCCTCTCGTCCTTTAAGGGTTTTTCGAGTGAAGGAGATAGGTTTTTCTACAGTGCTTCTTCTTCTCCTTGTCTCGCCTCCATTTCTTTGATTAAAGTTTCGGAGTCCTAGCATGTCAACCTTCTCCTTCTCCTTCCTTCCTCTTTCTTCTCCTTCTTTCCTCTCCTTCAGCTTGTGTTGAAGGAGAGCTTTCATATAGTATCCTGGTTTCTATCTTTCCTTTGCCTTCTTCCTTCTTGTCTTCATGAGTTCTTCCGGTAAAGGGCTCCGTTGCCCGGATTATTCTAGTGAGGCGGGGCCATCTCGATCGAGGCCTCCTTCCTCAGATAGTGAGGAGGAGGAAGTCTTAGTAGTGGTCCACAGTGGTCCCTGTCGGATAGGGATAGTTATTGGACCCCCTGTAGCTCCTCCTCCTTCCCCTCCCATTAGGAAGTCGATCAATCCCACTGGCATTGCTTCGACGATGATCGATGAGGACCTCCTCCATGTTTAGAGTGTGTATGGGATCCCTGGTTCCATCCGGCTCTCAGTCCCAGGATCGAAGGAACGGGTCACTTTTAGTGGCCCGGGCCGGATCGCCCTATATAAAGATTTTTTCTTCGGGGGCCTCCATCTTCCCCTTCATACTTTCTTTCTTTCCTTCCTTAATAACAATTGTCTGGTCCTGATCGAACTAAGCCCCAATGCCGTCAGGATCATTTTTTGTTTCATTATCCTTTGCCACTTTCATAGGATCGTAGCCCATTTCTCCCTCTTCAAGGCCTTGTTCACCCTGAAGTGCCACCCAATTGACAATGGGTGATGGTTTGTGGCCCCCGTTCGGGGGCCATCAAGCTTGACCTGCCCTCTTCTATCAAGGGGTGGAAGAGTAGGTTCTTATTCGTCTCAGTTGAGGGGGTGGACTGGGTTTAGAGTGACCTAGACCACTCCCCCAATTGGCAATCTACAGTCGAGCTGGCCAACAAAGAGGGGTACGACCAGCTCATCACTTCTGAGGTCTCGGCTCTTCGGGACCTATTGATCGAGTGAAACCTCGTTTACACCGGGTTAGCTAGGTCCATCCTCAGGGTAAGGCTCAATGTCGGGCTTCTTTTTCTTCCAAGTTGATTCGGCTTCAACAAGGGACTAACCAACTTCTTTTTGTTTCACGGGGATGAAGTTCACCATCAGCCAGCTCCTTCGAATGTGAAAGAAGAGGGCTGCCTCTATGGGGCCCAAAGATGAGCCTGCGAAGAAGGCCTGGGAGGAGCCGGGGCGGAGGCCCAGCGAGGAGCCTACCATTAGGCTAGCCGAAAGGGGGCTTGCTATTGCATCGACCGCACCTGGGCCAGCGATCCAGCCCCTGGCCGTAGGCCCAGGAGCGAGGCCAGGCTAGTGGGGGGGCCATGCCAGTAGCCATAGTGGCCCCTCTATGAACTGAAGCTCCACCCCAACTGGAGGTGGTGGAGGTGGCGGAAGACAATGCCATGGAGAGACCGACCCCACTACCAGGAAGAAAAGCCGCCAGTGACCTGCCCACTGCCACCATGCCTCCACCAATGGCCACACCGGAGCCCTTAAAGCCATTCATGATGCTGAGGTCAGGGATGAAGGAGATGTCCCTTTACTTGCCTTGGGATACGAGGTTGACAAGGGATGGGAAGCTGGCAGAGGAGATCTTGAATGCTATCATCCAACCACAAGACTGCTAGGAGAAGAGTGGTCGATAACTGGTGGACGTTCTCATCGGGGTGTTCCCCCAACTACTATCGGTAAGCCATCTTCTCGATTATTTCATTTTCCTCTTCTGCCCATGCAGATATTGACTTTCTCTGTGTGACTATTGCAGGTGGTTGTCGATGTTCAACTCATCAGGGTCTCCTACCTAGGGTTGATGAAGTGTGACTACCATCTCTGCAAGGAGAGAGACAAAGCCCGAACTCAGGCCACCTGTGTTGACTCCATTATTGATTTTGATGATAAGCAAAATGATTAAGTATAAGTTGAGTACTAATGATTTTCTTAAAGTATGTTTTTGTTGAAATAGGTGCTCACAAGTTTGAAGAAGTTTGTTTGTTTGAAGAAACCAAGTTTGGATGAACATAATTTCTCAAAGAGGACTTGGAAAGTCAAAATTTGCTTGATTGGATATTTGAGTTAAGTAGAAATGTGTTTCAGCTCAAGTTCAAAGATAGAAGTTTTCACTAAGGTGTTGACTTAAAGTGTCGACACATGACACCAAGTGTCGACACATGGAAGTGAAGTATTGACTCAGGCCGATATGCAAGAATGTTTCAGATGGCACGGTTGAAGTGTCAACACATGGACCTGAAGTGTCGACTCAAAGTGTCGACACATGGATCAACAATCGCTTGAGATTTTCAAGTCACAGAACTTGCTAGAAATGAAGAACAGCTGAAGTGTCGACACATGGAAGCAAGGTGTCGGCTCAAAGTATCAACTCAATTGAGTAAGTGTCGACACATCTGAGATTTCTAGAGAACTAGATTGAAGATTTTTGAACTAAGTGTTGACTCATGAAGTTCAAGTATCGACAGGAAGTGTCGACTCACAATCTAAAGTATCAACACATGAAGTTCTGGGAACAGTAATGGCTAGTTTTTCAAATGCAGAACTCGACCCTTTTGCCCTCCAATAGCTAGTTTTTCAAGTCTAATGGCTAGAAACGGGATTTGAGATCTTGGAAAAGTATTTATATGCTCCAAATCAAATCAAATTGATGACTATTGAATATTATTGAAGAGAATAAGAAAAGAGCATTCAAGTGAGAGCTTTAACTCCTATTCATTGAAGATTCAACTACTCTCAAGCAAAAGCAAGCCTCCAAGCATTCAAGAGCCTTCAAGAGTATTGAAGATCAACCATTCTTGAGCATTCAAGAGGCTTCAACAAGTTCAAAGCACTTCTACATCGAGCTTCAAAGAGATATCTGCTTTTGTTTAAAAAGCTTACTTTGTTTCATTACTTCAAATCTTTATTTGTTGTAAGGGTTCTTGGTTAGCCTATTATAAAACTAAAGGAGGTTATTAGTGAGCCTTTGAAAACCAACTAGGTTGGTGGTTAGCTCACAAAATCACTTAGGTTCTTGGTTAGCCCATAAAACCAAGGGAGGTTCTTGGTTAGCCCGTAAAACCAAGTGAGGTTTTGACTTGTTGGCCTTGTGAAAACAAGTTGGGTTTTTGATTAGTGAGCCCACAAAACTAATCAACTATAAATGTGAATATAGTAAATTTTCAAGAGGATCTTGGGAAGTGGATGTAGGTGCATTGAATATCACCAAACCACTATATCTCTTGGTCTTTATGGTTGATTGATCTCTTTTCTCCCTTATTATTTATTGCCCTTTATTTTCGCTGCACTTTTATTTTAAAGCATTATAATTGAATTCATAGTACCTTGCTTATTTCATTATTGAATTGGATTGCATTGCATTGTATCAAGTAAAGTAATTTTAATTTTTAGAGATCCAATTCACCCCCCTCTTGGGTTGCTTACTGGGCAACAAGTGGTATCAGAGCCCTGTTCTCAGTATATAGGCTTTACCGCCTTGAGTAAAGATCTATGGCAGCCCTAATTGGTACTAGCATAGTTGAGGGTCAAGCCTCAAATAGACCTCCATTTTTCAATGGATCAAATTATATATATTGAAAAACTAGGATGAGAATTTACATGCATTCTATTGATTATAATTTGTGGAGAGTGGTAGATAAGGGTCCTCATATTCTTTCAGTAGTGGTTAATGGTGTTTCCATCCCAAAGCTCGAAGAGGATTAGGATAAAAATGATATTAAGCAATCCGAGATCAATGCCAAGGTAATGAATCTCCTCTATTGTGCATTAGATCATAGTGAATTCAATAGGATATCTACATGCACTTCTGCTAAAGAAATATGGGACACACTTGAAGTTATTCATGAGGGTATCGATCAAGTGAAAAATACTAAAGTAAATATGTTAGTGCATACTTATGAGATGTTCTGAATGGAACCTAATGAATCAATCACTGATATGTACACAAGATTCACTAATATTGTAAATGGAATGAGAAGTCTTGGAAAGGCTATGTCTAACATTGATCTTGTGAATAAAATCCTCAGGTCACTTCCAACATCGTGAGATCCGAAGATGACCACAATTCAAGAATCCAAGGATGTTGACAAACTACCTCTAGAGCAGCTGGTTGGATCACTCATGACTTATGAGCTTAATTTGAAACAAAAATCAATGGACATGGACAAAAAGAAGAAGGGGATCGCTTTCAAGTCAAACATACAAGAAGAATCCTCAATAGATGAGTCCGAAGATGAAGAAGAAGATGAAGGTGAAGAAGCCCTCCTTACATGGAAATTTAGAAGATTTATGAAGAGGAGGAAATTTCTTTATTAAAAGAAATATCAAACAAAAGAAAAGGAAAAGAGAAAAAGAAGGAAAAAGAAAAGGAAAAGGAGAAGGAAATACCTACATGCTTCGAATGCAAGAAGCTGGGACACTACAAGTTCGATTGTCCTCTCCTTAAGAAGTTGTTGCCCAGGTGGCTACCCAAGAGGGGGGGTGAATTGGATCTTTTTTAAAAAATAAAGGCAAGTAATGTGCAATTCAAAATCCTTTGCAAGTGGTAGGTGCTGTGATAGAATTATAAAATGCAGAAGCTAACCAGAGACAAGAAAGCACAACATAAACACATCAAATTTATAGTGGTTCGGAGCAACCCAGCTCCTACATCCACTATCCAAGATACCACTTGGGATTTCCACTATATTCACACATGAATACTGTAGGATTGTTTTACAGGATCACAATCCAAAACCTCTATACTTTTGTTTTACGGGATCACCAAAGAAAATCCAACACCCTTTGGTTTTAACAAGCTAACCAAAGAAACCCAACTTGGTTTTCACAAGATCACCAAGAACCTAACCCTTGGTTTTAATAAGGCTCACCAAAACCTATTTGGTTTTTCAACCGGGCTTACCAATAACCCAACAATTCAAAGATTGAATTGAAAATAAATGCAACAAGAATGACAAACTCAATTTTGTCGGATAGTTGCTGGTGCAGCTTGTTGGAAGTCCACTTGAATGCACTTGAATTAGCTTTAATGACTTCAGTGGCTTCTTCCCAAAGTTGCTTCAAGCTTCAGATTGGAGTTGGTGAAGACTTGAAAGCTTGACTTGAATGTTCTTGTGCTCTTTTGCTGTTGGTAGGTAGGATATTCAATGAAGCTCTCTTCTTTTAAGAACTCTCTAATTCATTGCTTCAAGAAAGTCCAAATCCTTCAAATTTAAAATCTTCCATCATCCCAAGGCAGTCCTAGCCATTTTAGACCGTTGGGGAATAATTTTTGACCGTTGGAGCACTTTTTAGTATTCAAAAATAAATTCTGGAACTAGCCATTGGATACTTGAAAGTGTCATTCGAATCAGCTCGGATTCCTTCCAGTCAGCTCGGATCCTTCGAGTCGATGGGTCGAGTCGCCAAATTTTCAATGCAGTCAGCTCTTTGTCTTAGGGCGCAAAACATCACTCTAGACGAGTCGGCTCTTTGTAGCTCGGGTCAACTCAAACTTAAATCTTGAAAATCTTGAACTCGAGGAGTCGGTTCTTTTTAGCTTGGGTCGGCTCTTCTTCTCTGGTTCGAAAAACCTTACTCTGGAAGAGTCGGCTCTTTTTGGTTCGGGTCTGCTCGCCTGGCTGTTCTCAGAAATCTTCAGAAAATGGACTCTGGAGGAGTCGGCTCGAACTGATTCCAGTCGACTTGGATTCATTGTCGGCTCGCTTTCCATCGAGTCGGCTCGGATTGCTACATTCCAGAATCCTTGCTGCGTGCCAGCAGGCAGAGTCGGCTCTTCATCACTTGGGGTCGGCTCGAGTATCTTTTTCAGGATTTTTATAAATAAACTTAAATAAAACTCTCACCAACTCTTTTACAATTTCACACAAATCAACTCAAACTAAAATTTATGGCACACATACACTCACAAAAGTAACCCTTTTAATTAATTTTTCTTAGCATTTTGATTGGGTTCTTCTTTACAAAAATATTTACAACACAACTCAACCAAGAAAACAGAAATGTAGGAGTTGAAGTTTGAACATGTTATTCATCCTACAAAAACTTGTCAAATACTTGAAGAGTTGTTAGAAATAAATGTACATGCTCCAATGTTTGGTTATCATCAAAATCACTTATGGGGTCAACAATCTGTCCCTTTTTGATGATGACAAAACACTGGGCATGAGAAACTCTTTACACTTTACATGTATAACAGTATTTAAAAATTAAATATTTCACATGTATCAGAGCTAATGAAATTAGTAAGTATTAGAGCTCAAGAGATGATATCATAGTATATCATCAAAATATTGAACTTCTCATGCTTCAAGATATTATAATTAGCACAAAACATGGAGTATCAGAGTTCCAAAAAGAAATTGACAGAATTAACATTAATTTAGAGTATGCAATAGTAATCAGAGCATTAAGAAGATAATAATTAGAACAAGATCATTTCAAGCGAATCTCCCCCTTTCTCTAGTAGTTTAAATGGTGCCAATATTTTTGTGCTCCCCCTTTTTCATTGTTTTTATGCACTTTAAGAGTAGTTGGTAGGAACTCAATATATATACCATTTCCATTCTTTTCAAATTTCTTCCATTTTTCTTTTCAAAGTTCTCATAACTCTCATTTATCATAACTCTCCCCCTTTTCGTCAATCAATCAAAAAGGTGATTTTAAATAAAGCTCAGATTTTAAAATCGATTGAGAAGGTTTTTAATATTTGTTTGAGATAATTTCATATTCTCAACTTGAAAGTTCTAATTAAAATTTCATCACAGTTGTACTATAATAAGTGCAAAGATTGAATCATTGTACACGATAGTGAATAAAATTAAAAGATACTTCATTGATAAGATTTTCATATAAGTTCAAAATACAAGTACATTCATATTGCAAAGAAAAAATAACATAGATAATTTCAGAACTAACCAAAAGACTAACTAAAGGATCTATTCTTCTTCTTCTTCTTCACTAGAAGAAGAAGAGCCTACCTCTATAACTCTATCAGAGGTCTTAGTTTTCAGGGGTTTAAACCTTAAATCCCTGAATCTAGTTCTAACAAAGGCTCTAAGAACTTTAGACTTCTTGGTTTTGGGTTCTTTCTTCTTGGTCTTAACAGATTTGGGTGGATCAGTTAAAGGAACAGGAGTAGGAAGGTCAAGTGATTCCTTGATGATCTGTTCAGGAGCATCTTCAGTGGGAACAATTTTCTTTTGTAATTGCAGTATGATGCTTCTGATCTCTTCCTTGAAGTCCTCCATTTCCTTTTCGACTTTTTGCTGGTGAAGCTCTTGTTCAGATCTTAATTTCTGCAATCTAATGTCAAATGACTTTCTGATTTCCTCAATTACAGAATTCATATGATCAGTCAAAGAGTTGGAGATAGCTTCCATCTTTTAAAATATCAAATTTTTTAGGTTTGATGGAGTAACCATTGTTTCTTCAGTCCCTTCTTCATCAGCAGCTTCATCTTCTTCAGAAATGGTAGTAGCAACCTGACTAGGCATCTTCTTTATCCATTCTCCTTCTTGCAACTTGTATCCCATTCTCCTTAGTGAATTGAAGGAGTAGATATCAAAGTGGTGTAACGGTTTGCCTATTTCATTTGATAAGTCAACTCTTGCTTCTTCAAATAACAAAGTGAAGACCATACCATAGGGTAGACAGGCTTTGACCTTTCTTGCTGCCTCAGTCATCTGAATCATCATTATGTAGGGAAGGTTGAGAGGCCTTTCTTCAATCAAATGTCCCATAAATATCATATCTTTCATACTGACCCAATCAAAGTGGCCAGTTCTTGGAAGAAATATCCTGCTGATCATATTGTGTAGCAGCCTCATTTCCTTCGATAGTAGATTGGCTTGTACACGTTGGACTGTGCTCACATCTTCTTTTTCCAAAATTAATTTTAGAATGTGTTCTTTGTCTGGTAGAAGAAGTTTAGTAGCACAGTTCGTTGGCATTTATAGCAATCTGTCCAATTTTTCTTCATCTACTATAACTAACTTCTCCTTGACTGTAGATTCCAAATGAAATTCTTTAATGATAATATTTTCATAAAACATCCATACCAGTGAAGGGTAGGTTAATGTATTCAAAGAACAAAAATGCTTCCACCCTTGACTCTCTATCTAGTTTTCGATTTTCATTTCCATTTCTTCTAGGAATGTAAAGTCGATCCTTCTTCTGCAAGTGACAGGACGATTGATCATTAAGACATGCTGTCCGGGAGGAGAAAGAGTTTCTTCATCTTGCTGGACTGGAGGAGACCTTTTTCTCTTTTCTCCACTTTCTCTTGCATCTATACTCTGAATGCTTGATTCACCGATTTGAAGAACCTTCTTCGCACATCTTCGAGGAGCCATTGCAAAGGGATTAAGGAATTTTAGGCTCCAGTGACTGATTTTTGGGAGAAAAGTAAAGCTTCCGAGGGAAGTGGAGTGTGTTCAAAGAAAAGTAAAAGAGTGAAGTACTTAGGAAAGATAATTCAGAACTTCCTAAATAGCGATTTTTCAACTTTCGAGTCGGCTCGCTCAGCCCTAAAAATATCCGAGTCGGCTCGACTAGAGCGAACTCAGAACAATCAGAACACCGAGTCAGCTAAGCAAAGACTTAGTTGGCTCGACCAGAGCAAGAGTACGAGACTCAAATATTCGAGTCAGCTCAACCAGAGCAAAATTGCTCGAGTCGACTCGAATCGAAGCTTTCCACATGAAATCAAATGATTTGTAAATTGAATTTAATATACTAAAAATTCAAGGAAAGTTGTTTAATGAATCATTGAAAAATTGTAGGAGGTTTTCTAGATAATTTTTTCTTAGTTCTTGAAGGAAATTAGGTTTACTGGATCTAGAAAGGATAACATAGCCCTAATTCTCCTCTGAGCAACTCAAATCTATCCCGATTCAGTGGCTTGGTAAAGATGTCAGCTAGTTTTTCTGTTGGGATAAATTCTAGTTCTATGTCACCATTCAAAACATGGTCTCTAATAAAATGATGTCTAATCTCTATATGCTTAGTCCTAGAATGCTGAATAGGATTTTTGGTTAAATTTATAGCACTTGTGTTATCATACTTAATAGGAATTTTGTATTGAGAAACACCAAAATCTTCTAGTTGTTGTTTAATCCACAACACTTGCGCACAACAACTCCCTGCAGCAACATACTCTGCCTCAGCAATAGAAAGTGCTACCGAGTTTTGTTTCTTACAGTGCCATGAGATTAAATTCAACCCTAGAAATTGACAAGTACCACTAGTGCTTTTTCTATCTATTTTACAACCAGCATAATCAGCATCAGAAAATCTGATTAAATTTAAAGATGATTTTTTCAAAAACCAAAGACCCTGATTACTTGTACCTTTCAAATATTTTAATATTTTTTTAACAGCAAACATATGTGTTTCTTTGGGATTACATTGAAATCTAGCACATACACATACACTATACAAGATATCTGGTCTACTTGCAGTTAAATATAATAAGGATTCGATCATACCTCGATATAGCTTTTGGTCAACATTGGATCCATTTTCATCTTTGTCTAATTTACAGGTTGGGCTCATGGGTGTATTCATTTGTTGGCTCATCTCCATACCAAACTTCTTGATGATTTCTTTGGTGTATTTGGATTGGTTAATGAAGATCCCTTCCTTTGTTTGTTTTACTTGAAGTCCGAGAAAGTAACTCAGTTCACCCATTAGGCTCATTTCAAATTCTCCCTGCATTAGCTTAGCAAACTTTACAAAAACTTTCATTAGTTGCATCAAAAATAATATCATCAACATAGATTTGTACAACTAACATATCATTATTTTTCTTTTTAATGAAAAGAGTTTTATCAACATTTCTTATTGAAAAATTATTTTCAATTAAGAAAGTGCTAAGTCTATCATACCAGGCTCTAGGAGCTTGTTTCAAACCATATAAAGCTTTATTCAATTTAAACACATGGTTTGGAAAAGCATGATTTTCAAAACCCAGTGGTTGTTCTACAAAAACTTGTTCGGTGATAAAACCGTTTAAAAAAGCACTTTTCACATCCATTTGAAAAAGCTTGAAATTCATGTAGCAAGCAAATGCAAGAAGTAATCTAATGGCTTCTAATCTTGCTACAGGGGCATAAGTTTTATCAAAATCTATACCTTCTTCTTGACTATATCCCTTAGCCACTAATCTAGCTTTATTTCTAATTACATTTCCTTGTTCATCTAATTTGTTTCTATATACCCATTTGGTTCCTATGATTGGGTAGTCTTTAGGTCTATCAACTAGTGTCCAATCCTTGTTTCTTTCAAATTGGTTCAGTTCTTCATGCATGGCTAACATCCAATTTGGGTCATTTTCTGCTTCTTCTAAGGTGTGAGGCTTTATTTGAGATACAAAGGCTATGTAATCATGTGCAGCCCTATGTGCAGACCTAGTCCTTATACCTTGAGAAGGATCACCAATAATTAATTTTTTAGGATGGGAAGTAGCGTACCTCCATTAGGTTGGTAGATCGGTATGATCCTTACTTACCGTTTCTTCTCCTTCTTCAACTGGTCTTTCTTGAATACTCATGTCTTCCATCTCCTTTTGAATGGTACCTGCATCATTATCAATACACTCATCTTTTCAAGATGGTGATGGGTTAGTTTCATCAAAAATGACATGCATCGACTCTTCAACAGTAAGAGTCCTTTTATTAAAAACACTATATGCTTTACTATGTAGTGAATAACCAAGGAAAATAGCTTCATCAGATTTAGCATCAAACTTTCCTAAATTATCCTTACCATTGTTAAGCACAAAGCATTTGCATCCAAATATATGAAAATAATTTATGTTGGGTTTCTTTTCATTCCAAAGCTCATAGGGGGTTTTTCTCAAAATAGGATGGATCAAAATGGTTTAAAATATAACATGCAGTGTTCACCGCTTCTGTCCAAAAGTACCTTAGAAGATTACCTTCACACAACATTATTCGGGCCATTTCTTCCAAAGTCTTATTTTTCCTCTTTACAACACCATTTTGTTGTGGTGTTCTGGTGCGGAGAAGTTGTAATCAATTCCATTTTCAGTACAATAATCATCAAAAAATTGATTTTCAAATTCAGTCTCGTGATCACTCCTAATTGAAATTATAGAAAGATTTTTTTTATTTGAAATCTTTTTGTGAAATTTTCTAAACATTTTGAAAGTTTCATATTTGTGTGCAATAAACAAAATCCATGTAAATCTGGAAAAATCATCTACAATCACAAGTGCATATTTCATACCTCCTAGGCTTGTTGTCCTAGTTGGTCCAAATAAATCCATGTGAAGTAGTTCTAAAGGTCTAGAAGTTGAAATCAGATTTTTAGATTTAAATCTCCTCTTAGTTTGTTTACCCATTTGGCATGCATCACAAACATGATCAAAATCAATTTTGAACTTAGGCATGCATCTAACAAGATTTTTGGAAATCAACTTGGCAATTGTATGCATGCTAGCATGACCCAATCTTCTATGCCATAATAAGCAAGACTCCTTGGTCTTAGCATTCATTGCAACCAAATTGGAGCTACTTGACATGGCAAGATCATTTAGATCTACCATATAAATATTTCCTAATCTGTGTCCAATGAATTTACTGCTAGAATCAAGAGAGTTTGTTACTATACACATAGATGATTCAAAGATAACTTTGAAGCCTTTATCATATAATTGACTAATACTCAATAGATTGTACTTCAACTTATCTACTAGCAATACATTTTCAATAAAAGTACAGGGAGTTATTTTGATCTTATCAATTCTGATTATTTTTCCTTTGCCATTGTCTCCAAAAGTAACCATACCTCCTTCTTTCATTTCCAGGATGATAAATTGGTCCTTGTCACCCATCATATGCCTTGAACAGCCACTATTGAGATACCATCTTTTTTTTGACTTCTGGGCTGCAAGACATTCCTGCAAGAAAGTCAAGGAGTGCTTTTAGGTACCCAAGCTAACTTGGGTCCTTTCAGGTTAGCTGAGGTGGTCCCTTTGGGAACCCAAATTTCTTGATGTGCTATGGACATTTTTAATAATATTGCAATTGAAAGCTTTATGTCCTAATTTTTTGCAAACAAAATATTTAATTCTAGAAATTTGAAGTAATTCAGACTTTGAAGTTCTATATGCATGAAGTGCAGAAATAGCAGGTTTTGAAATAGAAGTAGAGTCTTTTGTAATAATGGTTTTATGAGAAGTAAACTTGGGAACAAAATCCTTTTGTTTCACAAATATAGTAGCTGAAACATAATTTGAATTTGAAGCATTAAAACCTATTCTAGCTTTATTTCCATAAATTCTTTGATCTTCAAGAATTAACTCAAGCTTGTTAGAAGATAAAGTTAATTTTTCAACAAGTGGCTTGAGTTTTTCAACCTCCTTTTTCAGCTCATTATTTTCTTTTAACAAATATTATTTTTGTCATGAAATTCTCTATTCTTAGTTTTCAAGGCATTACATTTTTCAGAAAAGGTATGAAGTTATTTTTGTAATAAATTGTTCTTTTCTAAAATCTCATCTTTTTCTTTGAGTAAAAAGTTATTGATATGCTTTAATGATCTAATGTTTACTCATGCCTTTTTAAATTCAGATAATAAATTATGGAATGTAAAATTTAATTCCTCAAAAGTAAATTCAATTTGTGTGTCGGGAAAATTTATCTCATCCTCGAGACCCATTAGACATAAATTTGCTATTTTCGTGGTCTCTTCTTCTTCAATTGAAGTGGAGCCTTCACTATCGCTCCATGCGGTAACCATCGCTTTCTTTTTCTTCTTTCTAAAAAATTTCTTTAATTGAGGATAGTCTGGATGAATGTGTCCCGGTTTCTTACATTCATAGTAGGTGGGGACTTGTTCCTTATCCTTGTCTTTGTCCTTGTCCTTTTCTCTTGATTGTTCTCATCGTTTATGAAATTTTCTGTTATATCTTTTTTTCTTCTTTCCCATAAACTTTCTGAATCTCCTCATGACCATTGCAATGTCTTCATCTTTAAGATCATCTTCGGAGGAGGTAGAGTCATCTTCCGTCTCTTCATCATCTTTTGATTCCAATGTAGCTTTGAATGCAATTATTTTCTTCTTTTTCTGATCATCATCCGTTCTATGCTGCATAGCTAGTTCATGTGTGATGAGAGATCCCATTAATTCATCCATTGATAGAATGTTCAAATCTTTAGCTTCCTGGATGGCAGTGACTTTAGGATCCCATTTGTCAGGAAGTGATATCAAAATCTTCTATATTAAATCTGCATTTGAGTATACCCTGCCAAGACTTTTTAGATCGTTAATAATATCTATAAATCTAATATACATGGTAGAAATACTTTCATTAGGTTCCATTTTAAACAATTCATAATTATGCACTAAAAATTTATCTTTGAGGTTTTCACTTGTGAAGTTTCTTCATGGGTCACTTCAAGTTTACCCCAAATTTTCTTTGCTGAAGAGCAGATAGAAATTCGATTAAACTCGTTTGAATCCAAAGCACAGTAAAGCAAGTTCATTACTTTGGCATTCAATTCTCCAATCTTCATGTCGTGTTCATCCCAATCCTCTTCAGGCTTAGGGACATCCATGCCATCAATTTTAGTCATGGGAACCTGTGGCCCTTTAAGAATGACCTTCCATAATTGAAAATCAACAGCTTGAATATAGATTTTCATTCATGCTTTCCAATAGGAATAATTTATGCTTGTGAAAAGTGGAGGCCTATTAGTTGACTGGCCTTCGGCCAAAGACGTACTCATGGGATGAGCCATCAATCTTTACTCCAAGATAATTAGAGACATTGCTCTGATTCCAGTTGTTGCTCAGGTGGCTATCCAAGAAGGGGGTGAATTGGGTCTTTTAAAAAAATTGAAGGCATGTAATATGCAATTCAAAATCCTTTGCAAGTGGTAGGTGTTGTGATAGAATTATAAAATGCAGAAGCTAACCAGAGACAAGAAAGAACAACATAAACACACCAAATTTATAGTGGTTCAGAGCAACCCAGTTCTTACATCCACTATCCAAGATACCACTTGGGATTTTCACTATATTCACACTCGAATACAGTAGGATTAATTTACGGGATTACAATCCAAAATCTCTATACTTTGGTTTTACGGGATCACCAAAGAAAACCCAATATCCTTTGATTTTAACAGGCTCAACAAAGAAACCCAACTTGGTTTTCACAGGATTACCAAGAACCTAACCCTTGGTTTCTAAGGCTAACCAAAAACTTATCTAGTTTTTCAATCGGGCTCACCAATAACCTAACAATTCAAAGATTGAATTGAAAATAAATGCAACAAGAATGACAAACTCAATTTTATCGGATAGTTGCCGGTGCAGCTTGTTGGAAGTCCAGTTGAATGCACTTGAATTAGCTTTAATGACTTCAGTGGCTTCTTCCCAAAGTTGCTTCAAGCTTTATATTGGAGTTGGTGAAGACTTGAAAGCTTGACTTGAATGCTCTTGTGCTCTTTTGCTGTTGGTAGGTAGGATATTCAATGAAGCTCTCTTCTTTTAAGAACTCTCTAATTCATTACTTCAAGAAAGTCCAAATCCTTTAAAATTAAAGTCTTCCATCATCCCAAGACAGTTCTAGCCATTGTAGATCATTGGGGAATGATTTTTGACTGTTGGAGCACTTTTTAGCATTCAAAAATAAATTCTGGAACTAGCCGTTGGATACCTGAAAGCGTCATTCGAGTCGGCTCAGATCCTTCGAGTTGGCTCGGATCCTTCGAGTTGATGGGTCGAGTCACCAAATCTTCAATGCAGTTGGCTCTTTGTCTCAGGATGCAAAACATCACTCTAGACGAGTCGGCTCTTTGTAGCTCGGGTCGGCTCGAACTTGAATCTTGAAAATCTTGAACTCGAGGAGTCGGCTCTTTTCAGCTTGGGTCGGCTCTTCTTCTCAGGTTCAAATAACCTTACTTTGAAGAGTCGGCTCTTTTTGGTTCAGGTCGGCTCACCTGGCTGTTCTCAGAAATCTTTAGAAAATGGACTCTTGAGGAGTCGGCTCGGACTGATTCCAGTGGACTCGGATTCACTGGAGTTGGCTCACTTTCCATCAAGTTGGCTCGGATTGCTACATTCCAGAATCCTTGCTGCGTGCCAACAGGTAGAGTCGGCTCTTCATCACTTGGGGTCGGCTTGAGTATCTTCTTCAGGATTTTTATAAATGAACTTAAAGAAAACTCTCACCAACTCTTTTATAATTTCACACAAACCAACTCAAACTAAAACTCATGGCACACATACACTCATAGAAGTAACCCTTTTAATTGATTTTTCTTAGCATTTTCATTGGGTTTTTCTTTACAAAAATATTTACAGCACAACTCAACCAAGAAAATAGAAATATAGGAGTTGAAGTTTGAACATGTTATTTATCCTACAAAAACTTGTCAAATACTTGAAGAGTTGTTAGAAATAAATGTACATGCTCCAATGTTTGGTTATCATCAAAATCACTTATGGGGTCAACAGAAGTCTAGAAAAAAATTAATAAAGAAGGCAATGATGGCCACCTGGAGTAATAGTGAAGACTCCAGTTCTGAAGAAGAGCAAACTGAATTAGCAAATCTTTGTTTAATGGCACATCAAGACAATGATGAGGTAAATTCTGATACCGAGATTGATTTTACATTTGGTGAACTTAGAAATGCCTTTGATGAACTCATGCATGATTTTAAACTAATTTTAAGTGAAAATAAAAAGTTGAAAAAGCATGCAATAGTTTTTCTCTTGAAAACAATTCTTTGCTAAATGATGTTAGTGATTTAAAATCTAAATTGGATGTTTTAGAAAAGAAAAACAATGCTTTGTCAATGAAAAATGAAGTTTTGAAAAGACCTAAGAATGTTACGTCAAATGGTGTTCTTTTAAAGAAAAATAAAGATTTAGAATTGGAAAATACTAAGTACAAAAATGAACTTGAAAAGATAAAGCCTTTTGTTGATTAATTTACTTATAGTTCAAAAAAGTTAAATCTACTTTTGAATTGTCAAAGAGCTATTTTTAATAAAGTAGGATTAGGGTATAAACCATTAAAGCAACAAAAGTATTTCAAAATTTTTTTTATACCTGCATCATCTAGCATCACTTGTTTTTCATGTAAAAAATTAGGTCATAAATCATTTCAATGCAATTTAAGAAAAATCACTTCGTTTGATAAAGTGTAGGTTCCAAAAGGAACCATTTTGAATGCTAACCCTAAAGGATCCAAGTTGGCTTGGGTACCTAAAAACAAAGCTTGATTTTATTGCAGGTGTGTCTTGCAACCAAGGAGAATAAAAGACTTTGGTATCTTGATAGTGGTTGTTCAAGGCACATGACTGGAGATGTGAAGCAATTCACTTCTCTTGAAGCTTTGAATGAGGGAGTGTGGCCTTCGGTGATAATGGTAAAGGAAACAATATTGGTATTGGTAAGGTTCACATAACTCCTTCTAATTGTATTAGTAATGTACTTCTAGCTGATGGTTTGAAACATAATCTTTTAAGCATTAGTCAGTTTTGTGATAAAGGTTTTCAAGTAGTTTTTAAATCATCATATTGCATGATTGCTAGTCTGAATATAGATGGAGTACAATTCATTGGAAAAAGGCATGAAAATATTTATTTGGTAGATTTGGATGATCTATCTTTGCCTAATGGAGAATGCCTTGTTGCAATGAATTCTACTAAGGATGAGACTAGTTAGCTTTGGCATAGAAGATTAGGGCATGCTAGTATGCATCTACTTTCAAAACTTTGCAAAAAGAAATTAGTTAGAGATTTACCTAAACTTTGTTTTGAAAAAGATAGGATTTGCTAAGCATGTCAATTTGGCAAACAAGTTAAAACTTCTTTTAAACCAAAAGGTTTTGTAACTACTAGTAAGCCACTAGAACTACTTCATATGGATCTCTTTGGACCAACTAGAACATCAAGTCTAGGAGGCAAGAGGTATGGATTAGTCATAGTGGATGATTTTTTGAGATTTACATGGATTTTCTTTTTAGCACAAAAAGATGAATCATTTTCAGCTATTATAAAGTTTTATTGAAAAGTCTCAAATGAAAAAGGTGTTTCAATTGTTTGCATTCGTAGTGATCATGGAACTGAATTTAAAAACCAAGATTTTGAAAACTTTTGTAATAAAAAGGAATAGAACACAGCTTTTTTGCACCTAGGACACCTCAGCAGAATGAGGTAGTAGAAAGAAAAAATCATACTTTGGAAGAAATGGCATGCTCTATGCTTTGTGAAAGCAATTTGCTAAGATATTTTTGGGCTGAAGCCATTAATACTACATGTTACATTTTAAATCGAGTTTTAATCCATCCTATTTTGAAGAAAACTCCTTATGAACTTTGGAACCAAAGAAAACCAACTTTAAAATATTTTCATGTTTTTGGTTGTAAATATTTTATTTTAAATAATGAAAAGATAATCTTGGAAAATTTGATGCCAAGTCTGATGAAGGTATCTTTTTAGGATACTTCACATCAAGCAGGGCATACAGAGTTTTCAATAAAAAAACTTTGGTTGTGGAAGAGTCAGTACATGTTGTTTTTGAAGAATCTACTAACAAATCCTCCAGAAAAGAGGATACATCTGATGAATGTGCAGGTGCTGACAAGCTTCAAAAGTTGACACTGAATGATCAACCTTAGCCAAATGAAGAAGATCAAGACAAGAATGAGAAAGGTGATGACACTCCAAAGCATCAAGATCTACCTAAGGAGTGGAGGTATCATGGATATCCTAAGGAATTAATCCTAGGTGATCCATCTAAGGGGTAAGAACTCGAGCCTTAATTAGAAATAAATGTGATAATATAGCTTTTGTATCTCAAGTAGAGCCTAAATGTTATGAAGAAGCTGAAAAAGACCCTAACTAGATTAATGCCATGCAAGAAGAACTAATTCAGTTTGATAGAAATAATATTTGGACATTAATAGAAAGACCATCTAATGTTTCCATTATCGGTATAAAATGGGTATTTAGGAATAAATTAGATGAAAATGTAATTGTTGTTAGAAATAAAGCTAGGCTAGTTGCTAAAGGCTACAACCAGAAGGAAGGGATTGATTTTGATGAAACTTTTGCTCCTGTTGCTAGACTTGAAGCAATTAGACTATTATTAGCAGTTGCTTATTTTATGAACTTTAAACTATTTCAAATGGATGTTAAGAGTACTTTTCTAAATGATTTTATAACTAAAAAAGTTTTTGTTGAACAACCACCTGGATTTGAAAATCATGCACATCTTGATCATGTTTTTAAATTACACAAAGCACTTTATGGATTAAAGCAAGCACCTCGAGCCTGGTATGAGAGACTCAGCAAATTTTTAATTAAAAATAAATTTTCTAAAGGCAATGTTGATAAAATACTATTTTTGAAAAAGAAAGATAATAATTTATTAGTAGTACAAATATATGTTGATGATATCATTTTTGGTCCTACTAATGAACTTCTTTGTCAAGAGTTTGCTAAGCTAATGCAGGATGAGTTCAAGATGAGCATGATGGGAGAACTCAATTTCTTTCTCGGACTCCAGATCAAGCAAACTACAGATGGTATCTTCATCAACCAAGCAAGTATATAAGAGAATTATAAAGAAGTTTGGGATGGAGACTACAAAAGCAATAGGTACGCCTATGAGCTCCTCTTGTAGACTTGATAAAGATGAACATGGTAAATTAATAGATCAAAAGTTATACAGAGGTATGATTGGCTCTTTACTGTATCTAATTGCTAGTAGACCATATATAATGTTCAGTGTATGCATGTGTGCTAGATATCAGTCTGAACCTAAAGAATCACATTTGATGGCTGTTAAGTGCATTATTAGATATCTATCTGGTACTATTGATATTAGTTTATGGTATTCTAGAAATTCATCTGCTGAATTGATTGGATATTCTGATACTGAATTTGCTGGTTGTAAATTGGATAGAAAGAGTACTAGTGGTACTTGCCAATTTCTTGGAGTTAATTTAATTCATGGTTTAGCAAGAATCAAACTTCAGTTGCACTATTCATAGCCGAGGCTGAGTATATTGCAGCAGGAAGTTGTTGTGCTCAAATCTTGTGAATTAAGCAACAACTTGAAGATTTTGGAATCAAGTTGGCTAGTACACCTATTAAATATGATAATAGTAGTGCTATTTGCTTGACTAAAAATTATGTTCAACATTCTAGGAGTAAACACATTGAAATTAGACATCATTTTATTATAGATCATGTAGAAAAGTACTAAATTTTAATTAGATGATATTTTCACTAAACCTCTTCTGGAAGATCGATTTTGTATGATTAGAAGAGAGCTCGGGATCATTAATCCTTTTGATTAAATTTTTTCCTATATTTGACTCAAAATTAGATCAATTTGACCACAATCATGATCAATCTTAATCATTGTTAATTTTTCTTTAAATTTATCATATTTCCAGTAATTTTGATCAATTCTTGAATCTTTTAATTTTTGATTTTTAAGTCGATGTGTCGATACATTGATGTGTTGACACCTGAATGTGTCGAACATTCGTGAGTCGACACTTGAACGGCAGCAGACCAAGAATAAAGGGTTTTCCGAATGGTTTTCTCCCTTCTTTCTCTCCTTCGAGCCGACACATGTTTTAAGGTACTTCTCACTGTTCTTCCCACTATTTCATGTTTTAAACCCATTGTTTCTTTGATTTGGACACCCGGTAGTTTGGATTTTGTTGGATTTCTTCTCCCATTTGGATTTTGAGCTTTAGAAACCCTAGGTTTCAACCAAAATCTTGCCCAAATATTTATTTCAAGTAATGGGACCCCAAAAGCAAGTAGTCCATCGACCTTGTCAATCAAATCAGGAAGAAGAGCGAAGGATGAAGGCTAGACATGAGGCTTGATTTTCTGATCCACCCGCACGACCACTTTTTGTACCCTCTAGTAGGATGAACTCGAAGACCGTCATTGGGGGACGACAAGTGGACTTCACTTTTGTTGACCCGTAGCATTTTAGGATCAGATAGTGAATTCGACAGGTTGGTTTGACTTCATTTTGCTCACTCAGCGAGATATATTATCCCGGGCTTATGCGAGAGTTTTATGGATCACTCGCCCATGGGTCTGATAGATGGATGGCACAGGTGAGAGGCCAGGATATTCCAGTTTCATCAGAGGTACTGAGCAGAGTATGGGACATTTCGATGACTAGATCGATGGTGGACAGCTTGATGGATAGAGTGAGTGGACTTCAGTGCATCTTTGAGTCTGATATACTACCTGAGGGAGCCACCATACCTTCTCTCGACTATCTATAGAGATGAGATTGTTACATCGCATTGTCGCTCGGATACTTTTGCCGAAGACTGGATGCTTCGACTACATCGCTGAGCGGGAGTTGCTAGTGATGGTCTCTTTGGTTCAGTGCATGCCCGTCTGCATTCCAGTGCTTATGATTCACCAGATGATTTAGGCGTCGAATAGCCAATGACTCTGCCTGTCCTATGGGATGGGGTTGACTATTTTATTCAAAGAGTACGGCATCAGCTTTGAGGATGAGCCCTTCTGCATGCTACTTCATACTGATGTGTATGACATCAGGTCATTACACCAGATGGGTTGACTATTTTATTCAAAGAGTATGGCATCAGCTTTGAGGATGAGCCCTTCTGCATGCTACTTCATACTGATGTGTATGACATCAGGTCATTACACCGGATGGGTTATCATCTGTTCTGAGGCCAGTGGACTTGCAGGATATCTGGTCAGGCCGAGGACAGAGCTGATGACGATGATGTTGCAGACGAGGAGCGCATCCTCTCCGACGAGGCAGGACCCAGCGAGAGTCAGCCTGAGATCACAGCACAGCCAGCGATTGCATCTCAGTCTGATCCTACTACTTCAGCACAGCCTCAGCCAGCTCAGGTGGAGACTCCTGCAGTTTCTAATAGCTTATTAGATAGAGTCAGATACATCAAGATTGATCTTTTGATTATTAGACATCATCTTGACTATTTCATAGCTAAGACCAGAGAGAGCCACAGTGGACTAAGTGATGGCATCTTAGCTATATTGACTGCACTGTCTAGACCTTCAGTGAGTACTCTGGTTGTTGATACTGCTCCACCTGCTCCTACACCTGATGTAGATATTGATGGTGTGATATTATTGGAGTTGTTGATGGTGATGATGGAGATGACGAGGATACTGACTCCGACTGATTTGATTTTCCAGATCTTACTTCAGAGCCAGTAGCAGAGGTAACGATAGACTTGCCCAAAAGTCCTGTTCTTGACCCTTCTTGTTCACCTACCCAGATTCCAGTCCCATCCTCTCCTTCTAGATTAGTTGATCATGTTCCCATTCTAATTCTGACACCTATTATTGATTCTCCAGTTTTTGATACTCTTGTTGTACATTCACATATTGTTGATACCCCCATTGTCGATATACCTATTATTGAAACCCCTATAATTGATACACCGATTGCAGACTTACTAGTTTATTCTTCATCTGATACTTCTATCCTTGATACTCCTGTTGTATCATCAGCTGATACCCCTGTCTTTGACACATCGATTGTTGATACTCTTACTATTCACACATCCTCACTTATCCGAGAGCTTGGTTTTTATACACCTGGCTTTCAGTATCTTGACCAGGTCCTTCCTTTGATCGCACGCCACTTTTGGCAGTTGCTAAGATTGTCGACCCGATCAGTTCCATTCCTGTGGAGGACATTGCTTCTACCTCTACTGCTCCAGCCAGAGGTCGGACATGTGCTCATTGCAGAGGACATGGTCATCGTACCCCTCCATGGTCGACCAGGACCTGACTCCGAGATCTCAAATCGATGTGGCCACGAGCTCGATCTTCTACTGATACAGGACTGATTGAGATCAGTTCATCTTCTGATGATACCGATGATATGGATGAGGATTAGGACACATGTATTTTTAGATAATTTATTTTGTGCATCTATGTATGTTTTATATTTTGATTATACAAACTTTGACTAGAAATGAAATATCATGTTGTACTCAATATTTGTGATCTTGAATGAATGAAATGATTTACACTTTTCTTAGTTCTTCATTGTCTTCACTCTTGAATGAATGACTGAATTTTAAATTCAATGCAATATATTTTTGAGGGAGTAGTATAGTGACAATTAAATGCAATATCTTGAATATTCAGCCTATTTGTCTTCCTACCTTTTTAATGATAATAAAAAGGGAGAGTAGTATAGTGAGATATAAGTATAAATGCAATATATTTCTGGTGATTTATATTTATGATGTGCAAGGGGTAAACAAATTTTTTTAAAAAAAAACTTGAATTGAAAAATGTTTACAAAATTCTTTAAGAAAGGGGGAGCTATACTTTGTTTTCATTGAAATTCCTTTTAAAGTGAATCTCATCTTAAAACCCTTCTTTAAATGTTTGAAAAGATATTTACAAACTATTTTATGGATCATCATTTCAATGGAAGCTTTGTTCATTGTTGAAATTCTCTTGTAGAGTATCATGATACATGTATTCTATGTCTTAAATGTATCCCAAAACTCTGATACTCTCAATCATCATAACAAGCTCTGACACTATTAATCTTGACATTATTTTTGTTCTAAAATATTATATCAATATTGAAAATTACATTGATACACTTAATGCATCTAGTTCTATGCACTTTGATGAATTCTTTCAAAAGCTTTTTATGCAATTTATACTTAAGGATTTTGTCATCATCAAAAAGGGAGAGATTGTTGACTCCGTTATTGATTTTGATGATAAGCAAAATGGATAAGTATAAGTTGAGTACTAATGATTTTCTTGAAGTATATTTTTGTTGAAATAGGTGCTCACAGGTTTGAAGAAGCTTGTTTGTTTGAAGAAACCAAGTTTGGATGAAAAGAATTGCTCAAAGAGGACTTGGATAGTCAAATTTTACTTGATTGGATATTTCAGTTAAGTAGAAATGTGTTTCAGCTCAAGTTCAGAGATTTCTATGAAGTTTTCACTGAGGTGTCGACTTAAAGTGTCGACACATGACACCAAGTGTCGACACATGAAAGTGAAGTGTCGACTCAGGCCGGTATGCAAGAATGTTTCAGATGGCACGGTTGAAGTGTCAACATATGGACCTGAAGTATCGACTCAAGTATCGACACATGGATCAACACATCGCCTGAGATTTTCAAGCCACAGAACTTGCTGGAAATGAAGAACAACTGAAGTGTCGACACATGGAAGCAAGGTGTCGACTCAAAGTATCGACTTAACTGAGTAAGTGTCGACACATCTGAGATTTTTAGAGAACCAGATTAAAGATTTTTGAATTGGGTGTTGACTCATGAAGTTCAAGTGTCGATAGGAAGTGTTGACTCATAGCCTGAAGTGTCAATAAATGAAGTTTTGGGAACAGTAACGGCTAGTTTTTCAAATACAGAACTCGACCCTTTTTGCCTCCAACGGTAGTTTTTCAAGTCTAATGGCTAGAAACGAGATTTGAGACTTGGAAAGTATTTATATGCTCCAAATCAAATCAAATTGATTACTATTGAATATTATTGAAAAGAATAAGAAAAGAGCATTCAAGTGAGAGCTTTAACTCCTATTCATTGAAGATTCAACTACTCTCAAGCAAAAGCAAGCCTCCAAGTATTCAAGAGCCTTCAAGAGCATTGAAGATCATCCATTCTTGAGCATTCAAGAGGCTTCAACAAGTTCAAAGCACTTCTATATCGAGCTTCAAAGATATACTCGCTTTTGTTTAAAAAGCTTACTTTGTTTCATTACTTCAAATCTTTATTTGTTGTAAGGGTTCTTGGTTAGCCTATTATAAAACCAAGGGAGGTTATTGATGAGCCTTTGAAAACCAATTAGGTTGGTGGTTAGCCCGTAAAACCACTTAGGTTCTTGGTTAGCCTGTAAAACCAAGTGAGGTTTTGACTTGTTGGCCTTGTGAAAACAAATTAGGTTTTTGATTAGTGAGCCCACAAAACTAATTAACTATAATTGTGTGATTATAGTGAATTTCCAAGGAAATCTTGGGGAGTGGATGTAGGTGCATTAGATAGCACCGAACCACTATATCTCTTGGTCTTTGTGGTTGATTGATCTCTCTTCTCGCTTATTATTTATTGCTCTTTATTTTCGCTGCACTTTTATTTTAGAGTATTACAATTGAATTCATAATACCTTGCTTATTTAATTGTTGAATTGGATTGCATTGCATTGTATCAAGTAAAGTAATTTTAATTTTTGGAGATCCAATTCTTCCCCCCTCTTGGGTTGTTTACTGGGCAACAGCCTGGGTTCAAGGATTGGATGATTAGGTGAAGGCCCTCCAGGACCAACTGGTCAGCTCCTAAGTGAGGGAAACGGAAGCTCGATGGGGCTTTGAAGGCAAAGAAGGAAAAAACTCTCTACCTAGCAGAGAAGGAGGCCAACGCTGTGATGGAGGTAGCCCGCCTTGAGGGGAGGATGGAAACCCTCTAGGTCTAACTCAAGAAGAAACTGGCCTGGATCATGGCGACCTTGGAGAAGACCACAGCGGTCATAGCATTGATGGAGGTGCCGAAGAAAGAAGTCATCGAGGCCATCTCGCGATTCAAGGCATTCGAAGCCTTCCAAGATGAGGTGGTCAAGGCATCTTGGACTCCTACCATAAGGGGTTCAATGACTTCAAGGGTAAGGCCAGCCATCTCTTCGGGTTGAAGGGGTTGGAAAATATCCTCCCCGAACTACATGTCCCTGGGGTGCCAAGAACTCTTGTTGCCGAGGCAGAGCCGGAGGCTGAGGATAGAGTCGCCACTGCCTGGGATGCCCCTCAACCTGATGCCATGCCAGCATCAGGGGGAGTCACTCGTCGGTCGGGAAAGGAGCCGGTGACTCAAACTTGATTCTTTTTTTTTTCTTTTTGTAACTAAATCTTGAAGGACTTCTGGCCTATCGAGAGTTTTTATTGTTGTAAAGAAAGACTTCTCATGATTAAGTTTTTGAATAGGTTCCCAGCCTATCGGGAGCCTTGACTGATGTAAAGAGTACTTTGATAAATAAATAATATAATTTTTTCCCAATTAATGTGTCTCCTTTATTTTTCATCTTTTCTTCTTTTCTTTTTCTCTCTTTTTTTTGAAGTATTTCTTAACAAGCAAGAATGTCCCATGTTGTGAAGGGCTTGCTCCTGCAATGAAGGAGTCTTAGTTGATGAATCTTTGCCTTGTTCTTTTCTCCCTTCAGCTTCTCTACCCTTTTGCATGATAGGAAGATAGGCTCCGTGGCTGCCATGTGTGAGTCTCCCCCAAGTCCTGGCCGCTCTTAGCTAATTCTAAAATCTTGGGATCGGTGTGGAGAACTTTGGGAACACTCCAGCTCCTTTCTGTTGGTTTGAGGTCATGCAAACTTGAGTGCAGGGCTTTTAGGGCTTCCTGGCTTGATTTGTCAAATTGTGAGTTAGCAGTATATAGCAGGGTTTTGGAAGTTTTCTGGTATATATCTCTAGACTATGAGCAAGGCAGTTGAGTGTGGGGCTTCAGGAGTCTCCCGACTTTGGAGTGCGGGGCTTCGTAAATTTTTTGACTTTGAATACGGGGCTTCATAAGTTTACTAGCTTTGAGTGCGGGGCTTCGTAAGTTTTCGGATTTGAGTGCCGGGCTTCGTAAGTTTCCTAGCTTTGAGTGTAGGGCTTCATAAGTTTTCTGGCTTTGAGTGTAGGGCTTTATAAGTTTTTTGGCTTTCAATGCTGGGCTTCGTAAGTTTTCCAACTTTGAGTGCGGGGCTTTGTAAGTTTCCGGACTTTGAGTGTGGGGCTTCATAAGTTTTCTGGCTTTGAGTACGGGGCTTTGTAAGTTTCCCAGCTTTGTTCGTCGGACTTGGAGACTTGGAGTCGAGCGAGTGAGTTCCTACATAGGTGGAGGACAGTGTTGCACCAATAAGGAACTTTAATAATTGAGGGAGAGCCTTACATTATTAGTAGTACATCCTCAAAATTACTAGCATTCCATGTCTGAGGGAACCGGTCACCGTTGAGCATGGCGAGGTAGTAGGCTCTGTTCGAAAAAGCCTTGACCACTTTATAGTGGCCTTCCTAGTTTGGGGAGAGCTTGCCGCATTCTTCTGTTTGGGACACTTTTGCTTGCTTGAGAACCAAGTCACCTGGATGGAAAGCCTTGGACCTGACATGGGAGTTGTAGTAGCATGCTACCCGTTGCCGATATGCTACCATCCAGAGTCAAGCTTTGACCCTCATCTCATCTAGAAGGTCCAGGCTGAGAAAGAGGTGGGTTGGATTCTGAGCTTCATTGTACTGCTCTACCTGTAGTGTGGGTAGACCCACCTCCACCAGAATCATAGCCTCTGAACTGAAAACGAGGTTGAAGGACATCTCACCCATTGCCATCCAAGGGATGATGTGGTAGGCCCATAGTATACTAGGGATTCTTTGGCCCATCGACCCTTAGCCTCGTCTAGTCTGGTGCGAAGCCCTTGCAAGATGGTTCGGTTGGTTACCTCAGCCTCTCCATTGGTCTAAGGGTGAGCCACCGAAGTGAAGTGATGGTGGATGTTAAGGTCAGCACAGAACTCCTTAAAAGCCTGATTATCGAATTGCCACCTATTATTAGTGAGATTGAGTGCGGGAGTCCAAAATGGTAGATGACTGACTTCTATAAGATTGATTTGACCTTGGCCTCAATGTCCAGATCATCTACCATACCCATCAGCAGCAGTGTTCATTAACCCATGGCAAGGTATGGGATCTGATCTTATATATGTTTGTAGATTAGATTTATAGTATGCATCAGTTAGATCGATGCATGCTAATTTTATTTTCAGCATCTATATTCTAGTCATATCTTATCTCAATCCTGTAAGATAGGTCTTAGAATTGTTTTAATGTATAATTTAGTAATTAAAATTATTTTAATCTAATATGCTTCCATTTGTTTTTTAAAAAAAATCCATGCATGAAACCCTTCCCTAATTTTCTAACAGTAGTATCAAAGCCCTAGATCTTGATATGATTTGATTAGATGTAGATCTGAATACTGATTCGAGTAACTGCTTCGGATTTGATTGATCACCATGACCATCTAGTCATAGGAGAGAAGTAGAGTTTAAAAATCCCCTCTTCCCATTTAATGGGATTTCTTATGATGTATAGGGGTGCCGCTTGTAATTATATCCCATGAACAAGTAAGGTGAAAGGATAATTTTATTAAAATTATTTTAATATTTTAGATCTAATTTTTAGTAGTTTAATCTTGATTATTTTTCTATTATTAATATGAAATTAAGTTATTTACATCAGGTTTTATGTTTATAATATAAATTAATTTAATTTCAATAATTGCACTAAAGTGTGGTCTAAATATAAAATTATTTTATTTATACCTGATCATATAAAATATTTAGATATGATTTTAGTAAAATAAATCATGATTAATTACTAAAAATAAGAGTTGATTAGATCTTGAATTATGAATTAAAGATCAAAAATCAATTCATAAAACTTGGATTGAGTTTGCCAGAATTAGATTAAATTACTTAGTTTGACCTAATGTTAGAATTTGATTAATATAGACCTTAGAGAAGTTGATTTAAACTAACAAAAATTTGATTAGATTTAAGTTAAAAAGTCTCTAGATCAATTCTATAGTGATAGGTCGATCAAGTCAATATTATCAAATGGACCTAATTCTGGCTTAGTGGTCAGACCCAGTTTCTAGGCTAGTCTAATCAAAACTGATGAACCAATTGATGTCTAAGATAAGTTTGGCATTTGATTGTGGTCATTAATTGGGCTACCAATTATGTTGCTAACTATGTTGGTATCTAAGGAAAGAGGTTAATGGCAAAACCCTTCTATTGATCTTACTTACCTGGCCAATTTAGTCAATTAGATTTTGATTAGATAGCTTATTAATTTAAGCAAACCCATTCCAGTAAGGAAGATCAGTTTTACTAATCTAGATACCCTTGGACTAATGTGATTCAACCCTTCATCACTGACTTGATAGAGTTAGTGGAAGGATTGTTGGTTGATCCATGTCTTCTTTTCTTTTTCCTATTCAATCTAATTAAACTTTCCAAAATTATTAGGTCCCTTAAGTGATAAAATTATGAAGATAATGGAGTCATAGCCTCCCATTAAGAGAGTGGTAATGAGTCCAATAGTTAAGATGATCATTGGAGGTCTAAAGACCTGATGCTCATCGGCTATTGATATTTTTATTCATATTATGATAACTTAGTTACTTTTTTCTAAACGATGGTCAGGTTGGCTAGCCAAAGTCGGGCTTAAGCACCATTGGCTAGAAGCACTCAATCCAGTCATGTTAATGGTTGGACCTAACTAGGACTTCTAGTAGCATCCCAAAGGTTTACTGATTAGTTCTCGGGAAAAAATTATTACCAAAAATCTTTTAGAGAAATAATTGGTTAAGAACCTACTTTAGACACACATAGGTTAGCCGACCTAAGTTGGGCTCATATGTAATCTATTGGATTTTGATACCTACTAAGGAATTGGTACAGTTCCTAGAATTGAAGATAAAGGCTACCAATTTGATCAAAATAGTGGGAGAACTTTTAAACTAAAGTCTAAATTTTTAGGATTAGATGATTCATATACTAATTAGGTCTTGTTCTCTTTTTGGATTAATATTACGATCATTTTGTTGCTCTGTTTATTACTAGATATTGAAAAACTAACGAGATCCAATTTTGATAGCTAGTATCAAAAGCTAAAAATAGTCCTAGAGCATGAATAAACTTTGTATGTATTGACAGATCTGGTACCTGACAAGCCTTCCTAGAACATTCATGGTGAGGCCCGAGATGCTTACCAAAAGTGTTTCATTGATCGAACTATGATCCATTATATAATATGGGCAACCATGAATGATGAACTAAATCACAAATTTAAGGATGCTTAACTAGAGGATATACTTTAAGTATTGAAAGAATCCTTCAGCACTCCCTACAATGTTGAAAGGTCAAAACATCTTGTACCATTTTTAACACTAGGATGAGAGAAGGGGCATCGATCACTGATCATGTATTATACATGATCTAATTATTGAGCACCTGAGAAAACTTGGATTTTTCATGCATGAATAGCTGGGAAGGATGCAATCCTCAATTCTTTGCCAAAGTGTTACATTGATTTCCTTGATCATTATAGAATGACTATAGGCCTGTAGTTAACTACCATGATCTATTGGAATTATTACAGACCTATAAGAAGGATCATTAGCTCTATAAAGGATTGATGAATATAGTGGGAGATTTGACAAGGTGTTGTCTCTTTAAGAAAGGGAAGAAAAAAATTATAAAAGGTACAAAATGCTCTAGCGATTAAGCCAAATCAGGCCAAGAAGTTCAAGGCTGACCAGACTCAAACTGAATGCTTCTAATGTAAGAAGCAGGGATACTGGAAGAGGAATTGTCCTCTTTACATTGCTTTGCTAGACCCAAATAGGCCAAGGAGGAAGAAGAGCCAGCAAGGCATTGTTGAATATGGTATTTATATGATAATATCTTGTAATTTTCTATTTATGATATTGCTACCTAGGTATTAGATATTGGAAGCTCTATTAATATTTGTAATTCATTGCAAGAACTTCAGGTTATTAGAAGATTTAAATATGGCAAGAAATTTCTGAATGTTGAGATAGAAGATTAGTTCTAATTCTAGCTTTAGGAATAGTCAAGCTTGTTTTTGATACTAGTATCATTATTTTAGATGATTATTATTATTGTCCTTAAATTTTTATTGAATGTGATCTCTGCAAGCTTTTTGGCCAAAAAATGATTATTATTTATTCATAAAAAAATATTATTATGATATCATTATGAATTGTGTTACTATAATGTATGGACAATGAAAAATGATATTTATATATTATCATAGTCTATAAATGTAATGTACACATCCAACAAACATCCCAGGATAGAAAATGTGTCTTATGTCGACCTTGGCATTGTAGGATAGGTCATATCAATAAGAATAGGATGAACAAGTTACCTAAAAAAGAAATCCTTGAGGTTAATGATTTTGAATCATTGCCAACCTACAAATCCTATCTTCTTGAAAAGATGACTAAGTCACCTTTTATTGAAAAAGGTGAAAGAGCCATTGAGATTTTGAGTTTAATATATAGTGATGTATGTGGATTAATGAATACTTCAATACTTGATGGATATCACTATCATCACATTTACTAATGACCTATCAAGGTATGGGTACATCTACTTAATGTGATATAAGTTTGAGTCATTAAAATGTTCAAAAGATTTTGTAATGAAGTAGAGAAACAAACTAGTAAGTATATCAAAACCCTTTGATCTGATTGAGAAGGTGAATATCTTATTGGTCAGTTATGATATATTTGGAAGAGAATGTGATTCTCTCACAATAGACTCCTCCTAGGACATCTCAGCATAATGGAGTGTTTGAAAGGAGGAAACAAATCTTGTTAAACATGGTTTGGTCCATGATGGGGTTTGCGAGTCTGCTTATCTTCTTCTGGGGATATGTACTTGAGTTGGCTTATTATATTCTAAATAGAGTTCTTAGCAAATCTGTAGACAAAATGCTACATGAAATATGGACAGAGCGTAAGCCAATACTTTCACATCTTAGGGTTTGGGGATGTTCAGCTTACGTTAGATATTTGAAAATGGACAAGCTCGAGCCTAAGTCTGATAGGTGTACATTTATAGGGTACTTGAAGGAAACTAAAGATTATTTCTTTTACCATACTGATGAACACAAAGTATTCATTAGTAATAAGGCAATCTTTTTAAAAAAAGAGTTCCTTGGGTAAGGAACTAATGCCTTTAAGAATAAACTTGAAAAGTTTATAGGTAGAGAAGAACTGACATAATTAACTAAACCAATTCAATCAAATTTGATTAGATCAAACCTAGAACCTGTTATAAAGACAACCTTAAGGAGATTCGAT
Source organism: Areca catechu (assembly GCA_021397845.1). NCBI lineage: Eukaryota > Viridiplantae > Streptophyta > Magnoliopsida > Arecales > Arecaceae > Areca > Areca catechu. The sequence goes on from CM038053.1 coordinate 69,911,701, forward strand.
AGAGTACTGTATGAACAGACTATACTATGGTTTCCTAGTTTGAGATGATGATCCTATTAAACTTAATAAAATAGTGAGGATCTGATCATCTATATGGATAGATGCAGACTTTTGATTTTTAGAAATGGCTTGAAGACATGAAATACGAAATGAAGTCTATGAAAATCAATGATGTATGGACACTTATTGACCCACTTGAAAAGGTTAAACCCATAGGGTATAAATGGATTTTCAAAAAAAGAAAGGGGTATAGATGGAACAGTGGAGACCTATAAAGCCTATCTAGTTGCTAAGGATTATTGTGAGCATTATGGTATTGACTATGAAAAAATGTTTTCTCCTATGGCAATGCTCAAATCTATTTATATTATGCTTGCGATAGCAATACATTGATTTTGAGATTTAGCAAATGGATGTCAAAATTACTTTCCTAAATGGAGAGATGAAAGAAGAGGTATATATGATACAAACCTGAAAACTTCACATCCATAGATAAATCAAAGGTGTTCAAGCTTTAAAGATCTATTTATGGATTGAAGCAGACATCTCGGAGTGGAACATGTATTTTAATAAGGTGATTAAAACATGAAGCTTCTTTAAGATGGAGAAGAGCCCTATATATACAAATGGGCTAATGGTTTAGTAGTTATATTTTTTATTTTGTTTGTAGATGACATTTGTAATACAGGGAATAAAGATTTAGCTATCATTCCAATTCTCTATGAAGGATCTGGAAGAAGCAACCTATATTTTTAGGATGAAGACTATAGGGATATATCTAATAGGTTGCTAGAGTTATCCCAGTCGACGTACATTGATATTATGCTAAAGCGATTCAACATGATGAATTTGAAGAAATGTTATCTTTCGATAAGCCATCGAATTACTCTCTCTAAAAAGGATTGTCCAACAACTTTTCAAGAGAGAGAGCATATGAGTATAACTTTATATGCTTTAGTAGTGGGATCCATCATGTACGCCATGATATGTATGTGACTAGATATGGCATATACTAGGAGTAGTGAGTAGATACCAATTTGATCCAGTGAGAACCATTGGAAGGTCATAAAAGCTATCATTAAGTATTTGAGAAATACTAAGGACCAATAGTTAATTTATAAAGATTCTGACTTGAAACTAGTTAGTTATACTAACTCTAGTTTCAATCAGACTAGGATGATAGCAAAAGTATATTGGGTTATTGTTGCCCAGATATGGTGCCCAAGAGGGGGGGTGAATTGGGTATTTAAAAAATTTAACGCAATATATGTGCTATCAAGTTTTAAGGTGGAAGAGTGATAGTGCTTTAATAATTGTGCAACGGAAGCAATGAAATAAAATGGCAATTAAGGCTAAAGAAGTAAAAGAGAAAGGCAATGCAAACACACAAGAATATAGTGGTTCGGTGCACTAGCACCTACATCCACTCCCCAAGATCCACTTGGGAATTTCCATATAATCTTTAGATTACAGCCGACTTGTTTTACCAGGCTCACAAGTCAAAACATTACACATTGTTTTGGCTTCGGGCTAAAAAGCAAACCCTAGTTGGTTTTTATCATTGGCTCACCAACAAACCTCACTCACTTGTTTTGGCTTCGGGCTTACAAGCAACCTAGTTGGTTTTTCAATTGGGCTCACCAACAAACCTCACTTAGTTTCAAATTCTCTTGAAACTAGCTAAAGACAAAAGAGTATGAAACAATGAATTAAAACTTAAAAAAATCCTTTTGAGCAAAAAATAAAAAATTCGTGAAGCTCTTGATGGAGACTCTTTCAAGCCTTTTCCCTTGGAATCTTTGGACCTCACTAAATGCCAAATACTTGAATGTTGGATTCCTCAAAGATGGAGAACTTTTGCTAGGGAATCTCTTGGTTTTCTCACTCTTTTGGCTTGGAAGTGATGAAGGTTGTACTTTGAATCAACACTTTTTCACTTGTCTCCTTGTCTTTTTGAAGTTTGGTGAGGTTAAATACCTCTTCATGCTGAAACAACTCCACAAGACCGTTAGATTAAAAAATATGGCCGTTTATGGCCGTTGGAAATCAAATCAGAAGTTCAGAAAAACTAGCCGTTATGCCATGAGTCGACCTTGGATCAAGTGTCGACCTCATGAGTCGACCTCAATAAAATTTAGGCAAAAGTTCAGAATACCATAGTTCCCATTTTGAATTATCAGGCTATGAGTCGACCTCTGGACAGGTGTTGACCTATGGTGGTCGACCTCTGAAGCATGCCACTGAGACTTTGCCATGCCGGCCATGCTGAAATTCCTTTTCTTCATGAGTCGACCTCTCGGTGGTCGACCTTTGACAAAGGTGTCGACCTCTGGGGGTCGACCTCTGATCTGATTTTTCTGAAACTCTTGAGATATGCGTGCCATGCTTGAGTTTCTTTAAGCCTTTGTTCTTTTGTCAAATATTTTTAACAAGAAGGTCCATTATGAGATTTTGATCTTGTCCAAGGTAGAAGAGCTCTTTTCCAAATCAGTAAACTTAGTTTCATCAGTGTCCTTTGATACTCTTTTGAATAACCTAAGTCCTGAAACTTTATCTTGAGATTAAACATTAGTCCAAACATATACTCAACCTTTTGTTGATCATCAAAACTAAGGAGTCAAAGCCAACAATCTTCCCCTTTTTGATGATGACAAAACCTTGAGTATATATGCAATTAAGTCAAAAGCAAGATATAGCAATAATAAAAATATTTCAAAGAATCCTTACATGCATGAGTGTATCATAAAAATTTACTTTCATCTTCTTTTTGTGAAAAATTTTTTCAAGAGTTACTTTATTTACTTCTTTCTTTTTGTGAAAACATTCTCATGAGTCAAAAAGGTAAGAATCATATAAACTTTACTACTCATAAGACGGAGATCTCATAAATACATATATACTTACTAAATTTGATCTCATAAATACATATATACTTTACTAAATTGTATCTCATAAATACATATATACTTTACTAAATTTGATCTCATAAAGACATATATACTTTACTACTCACCCTTTTGTCAGGAATCAAAAAGTTCATTTTTGTAGTGAAGATAGATTATTAATGAAACTTATGTTCAATTATAATGAAGTATTTAGGTGCATAAAACACATGCTCCCCCTCAATTTGTGCATTCAATATAATAAAATATTCTAACTTGAGAGTTAAAAAAGGTAAATGTTAAGAACTGGTATCAGTAAAATGGCACAAGATAGAAAAATATCACAAATGTAGATAAAAACAAATGTATTCAGTTACAAAATTGCTTACAAAGTAGGCACAAAATATGATAAACAGATCATACACAAGCAAACTAAGTACAACAAAATAAAACTATGAGGCTCTCCTCTCAGAAGGTATGTCAAAAGATACAGGAGCCATGATCCTAGATGAGGATTTTGGAGTCCTATGAGAGGAACTCCGAGTCCTCAGAGAGGGACCAGACCTAGGGGTAGTCCTACGAGATCTATATGTCCTAGGTAAGGGCTCCACAGATGTCGAGATAGAGGCAGTAGCTGAAGGAGTGGACGGATCAGCATGCTGAGTAGACTGAGCTAGGGTCTGCCTGCTGACTAGCTCATAAGCTGTGGGATCATCGATATCTGTCTCTGTATGCTCATCTATGTCATCCGGAATCCCAGTGATAGTCTCAAATAGTGACTCTGTAGGCTCAATATCAACTGGCACAGCTGTGGCTGGAGGATCTGAACACGGAAGATCAGTGGAAGGAGGATCAGCTGAAGGGGGAATCTCTGGAATCGGCTCTGCAGGTGGAACATCAGAACTACCTGCTCCAGGCTGATCTCCATCACTGTCACTGTATCCACTAGAGTTATCAGCATCATCATCATCATCATCATCATCATGTGGAGGAGATACTGTCGGATCTGCAGTCCCTGATGGCAGTGCTAATCTCAATAAGCTGAGGATCTGTCTGAATCCTGTATCCATACTAGCTGAGAGAGCACTAATGTGTGTGTCTGTGTGTATCCGCAGATCATGAAGCTCCTGCCGTACACCAGTGATCTCTGTCCGGACCTCTGAAATCTGATCAGTCACTCGCTGCTCGAAGTCCGATATCCTCACTGAAGTCCTCCGTGGTGTAGCAGTAATAGTAGGTGCCAGAGCTGATGAAGGTGGTGGCATGAATGGCTCAGGCTCCGCAGTCTCTGTCTCCGGTGCTGGGCGAGGAGGTGTACCATGATCAGTAGGCCCTGAAGGCCCTGCCTCAGCAGCTCGGATCTCATCCTCCTCATCTGGCTCCTGGCCAGACTCTCGTCGTACCCATCGGTCACTAGTCAGTCGAAATCCCATCCTATGTAGGGATTTCTCTCCATAAGTATCTGTGTGCTGTAGCTGACTGAAGGGTATGCCGTCGAATGAGACACCATGCTCTCTGAATATCTGAGTCAGTCCCATGCCGTACGGCTGAACGAGTTTCCTGTGAGAAGCTGCCTCACCCATCTGCTGAAGCATGATCCTGGGGAGGTTGATGGGAGTCCGCTGACTCAGGGACACCATCAACACCAGCTCACGCTCAGTGATAAAATCAAATCTCCCGCTCTTCGGAATCAAGATACGGGCGATGATGTGATGCAGCACTCTCATCTCCAGTGAAAGCTGGTTAGCGGCTACTGTGGAAATGCCGCTAACATCCTCACGCTCTAGGATACACTTGAAGACGTGCTCTCTGTCGCTGATCGTAGTGGCAGCAGTGCCATGAAGTGGAATCCTCCAGATGCGACTGATGACCTAGGTGTCACTGGAATCTCGATCCCTCGAACTGTAGCAGACCATCCAATGCCATCAGTGGCCATGGATCCATAAAACTCCCTGATGAGGTCTGGGTAGAATCTCTCGGACATCGTACAAAAATGGACCAGACCTGCATCTCTCAGTACATCTCCAATGAAGAAGTGATGCTGATCCCAGAATGGAATATCCACGCGCCTCCCACTAGCAATGCTCTTCCGGACTAGGCTGGCTGGCACTGGTGCAGGTGGCTCTGGGGTCGGCTCACGCTAATGTCTGACTTTCCTTCGCCGCTCAGTACTACCCTGCCCCTGTTCCAGTCTCCTTTTCCTTACTGCCTGGTGTTTTCTCGGACCCATGTGTAAGGATGAGGGGTAACTTAGGGAGAAATGCAAAGAGGTAAGGCTAAGAGGAAAAGAGAGGGAAAGAGAGGTTCGCGGATTGGAAAAAAGAGAAGAATGTGAAATGGTGAAATAGGGTTTGTGAGAGTGGAGAAAAAGAAAATAAATGGAGAAAAAGTAAGAGACAGAGGGTAGAAACAAGTGTTTTCTATTGAAATACAACCGGGATTAGAGGGTAGATAGATTCGAAGGCTTTCGGTTGTCCAAAATCAAAAGTATGGTCAAAAAGAGGGTTGAATCGAAGAAATGCAAGAGGAGAGGAGAGGATTTCCCAAAATGTTGAGGGAGAAGGGTGGAAATCCACTATTTAGGGGTTTAGGAATGTTGGAGGGGGACCACACGAAGGAGAGGAAGGAAAAAATTGAAAAAACAAGGCTTGCGGACGGGTTTTTAAAAAGCAAGTTTCCGTTCAAGTGTCGACCTCTGAAAATTTTCAGGGGTCGACCTCAAGTGTCGACCTCCATAACTTAGGTGTCGACCTCAAGTGTCGACCTCCGAAAATCTCAAGTGTCGACCTCCAACAATTAATTACTTAAAATAAAATTCTGTAAGATTTAAAAAATTGATAAAATTTAGAGAAATAGCCTTTAACCATATTTGAGAATTTATAAATCATTTTTGAAGAATTTTGATGAAAATTGAAGAGTTTCAAGCAAAAGGATCAATGACTCCCAGTTCTCTTCTGATCATACAAAATCTGTCTTCATTCAATGGTTTTGTGAATATATCAGCCAATTGATAATCAGTACATATAAATTCTAACAACACATTAGAGTTTTGAACGTGATCTCTTATGAAGTGATGTCTTATTTCAATATGTTTGCTTCTTGAATGTTGTACAGGATTTTTCATTAAGTTTATTGCACTAGTATTATCACATCTTATGGGTGTCTTAGTTAGTTTGATGCCAAAGTCCTCGAGTTGTTGTTTGATCCAAAGAATCTGAGCACAACAGCTTCCAGCTGCTATATATTCGGCTTCCACCGTAGATAGAGCAACCGAATTCTGTTTCTTACTGCTCCATGAAATCAAATTAACTCCTAGGAATTGACAAGTTCCACTAGTACTTTTTCGATCAAGTTTACACCCAGCAAAATCAGCATCAGAATATGCAATTAATTCATATGATGACTCTCTAGAGTACCAAAGACCAATTTCGATAGACCCAGATAAGTATCTAAGTATACGTTTTACAGCTAAGAGATGTGATTCTTTAGGAGCAGACTGAAAACGTGCACACATACAAACACTAAACATTATATCTGGTCTACTGGCAGTTAGATATAGCAATGAACCAATCATGCCTCTATATAATTTTTGGTCTACTGATTTACCACATTCATCTTTGTCTAATTTACATGAAGAGCTCATAGGGGTACCTATTGGTTTTGTAGTCTCCATCCCAAACTTTTTCAATATCTCCCTTGTGTACTTGGCTTGGTTGATGGAGATCCCCTCTTTGGTTTGCTTAATTTGGAGTCCGAGGAAGAAGTTGAGTTCTCCCATCATGCTCATCTCGAACTCACTCTGCATTAACTTCGCAAATTCTTGACAAAGACATTCGTTAGTAGCACCAAAAATAATATCATCTACATATATTTGTACTACTAAGAGATCATCATTTTTCTTTTTCAAAAATAATATATTATCTACATTACCTCTAGAGAAATTATTTTTCATTAAAAATGAACTTAATCTATCATACCAAGCTCTAGGAGCTTGCTTTAAACAATACAATGCTTTATGCAATTTAAAGACATGATTAGGAAATTCATGATTTTCAAAACTAGGAGGTTGTTCAACATAAACCTCCTCTTCAATAAATCCATTTAAAAAGGCACTCTTTACATCCATTTGAAATAACTTGAAATCCATAAAACAAGCAAAAGCAAGTAAAAGTCTAATTGCTTCTAGCCTAGCAACAGGAGCAAAGGTTTCATCGAAGTCGATCCCTTCTTCCTGGTTGTAGCCTTTAGCAACAAGTCTAGCTTTGTTCCTAATTACAATACCATGTTCATCAAGTTTATTTCTAAAAACCCATTTTGTGCCAATTACTGAAACATTAAGGGTTCTTTCAGTTAAAGTCCAAACATTATTTCTTTTAAATTGATTTAGTTCATCTTGCATAGCATTAATCCAGTTACAATCTTTTTCAGCTTCTTCTATTGACTTAGGCTCTATCTGAGATACAAAAGCTAAATAATCACAAACATTTCTAATAGAAGAGCGTGTACTTACCCCCTTTGATGGATCACCTATTATTAGCTCTTTAGGGTGTCCATGTGCATACCTCCATTCTTTAGGTAATGATTTTGGTGAAGTTGCATTGATTTCTTGAATTTGATCTTGACTTTCTTGATCATCATCTCCTTTGGGCTCATCTTCATTGATTGTCAATTGTTCAAGTTTCTTTGTACCTATTTCAACATCAATAGAATCTTCTTTTCTAGAAGATTTTTCGTTAGATTCATCAAACACTACATGAATTGATTCTTCAACCAGAAGTGTTCTTCTGTTGAAGACCCTGTATGCCTTGCTAGAAGTAGAGTATCCTAAGAAGATACCCTCATCTGACTTGGCATCAAATTTACTGATATTATCTTTGCCATTGTTTAATATGAAACAGCGGCAACCAAATACACGAAAATATTTGAGATTAGGTTTTCGATTTTTCCAAAGCTCATATGGTGTTTTCTTCAAAATAGGTCAAATTAAAACACGATTTAAAATGTAACAGGAAGTATTAATGGCTTCTGCCCAAAAATATCTAGGTAAATTATTTTCGCAAAGCATTGTGCATGCCATTTCTTCAAGAGTCCTGTTCTTTCTTTCTACCACCCCATTTTGTTGAGGTGTCCTAGGTGCAGAGAAATTATGACTAATACCATTTTCATTACAAAAAGTTTCAAAATCATGATTTTCAAATTCAATTCCATGATCACTACGCAAAGAAACAATAGTGAGATCTTTTTCGTTTGAAACCCTTTTATGAAATTTAACAAAAGCTGAAAATGTTTCATCTTTATGAGCTAAAAACATTACTCAAGTAAATCGTGAGTAATCATCTACAATTACTAGCCCATATTTTTTACCTCCCAAACTAGTTGTCTGGTTGGTCCAAAGAGGTCCATATGCAATAATTCAAGGGGTCTAGTAGTAGATACTACTCCTTTAGGTTTGAAAGTAGATTTAGTTTGTTTTCCAAATTGACATGCAGCACAAAATTTATCTTTTTCAAAAGTGAGTTTTGGCAATTCTTTTACAAGATTCTTTTTGCTTAATTTTGAAATCAACTGCATACTAGCATGCCCTAGCCTACGGTGCCAAAGCCAACTAGTTTCACTTGCCTTGGCTTCCTTAGCCACTAGGCATTGACCACTTTCCATGGCTAGATCATCAAGATCAACCATGTAAATGTTTCCATGCCTAAGACCAGTGAACTTGATGCCATCGACATCTAGACTAGATACCATGCACAAAGATGATTCAAAAATTACTTTAAAACCTTTATCACAAAACTGACTAATGCTAAAAAGATTATGCTTCATGCCATCAACAAATAATACATTATCTACATAAGCATTAGGGGTGATATGGATTTTACCAATTCCGACGATTTTGCCTTTTCCATTATCACCAAAGGTAACGTTTCCACCATCAATAGCAGCTAGTGATGAGAATTGCTTCACATCCCCAGTCATGTGCCTTGAGCAACCACTATCCAGATACCACATTCTTCTTTTATTTTTGGTTGCAAGGCACACCTGCAAAAAAATGATGAAGTTGAAACTTTAGGTATCCAAGTCATCTTGGGTCCTTTAGGGTTAGTCAAATTGGTTCCTTTTGGAACCCAAATCTTTTTAAAGGTATTTAATTTTCTTCTATTACAAACATATGATTTATGACCTACTTTACCACATGCATAGCAGGTAATATTAGAAGATGCTGGTATGAAAAAGTTTTTGTAAAGCTTTTGTTGATTGTGTGGCTTAAATCCAAGTCCAGCTTTATTAAACACTGCATGTTGACTATTTAAAAGCATATTCAGTTTTTCTGAACTAAAAGTAAACTTTTCTACAAAAGGTTTTACTTTTTCTAACTCTTCCTTGTAATTCTTATTTTGAAGCAATAGTTCTTTATTTTGTTTTTCAATGTTCTCATTAGTTTTAAGACTTCTATTATTTTTCAAAGAATTATTTTCTTTTAAAAGATTATCTTTATCATTTGTCAAAGTCTTTACATGTTCTTTTACTTTCTTGTTTTCTTGAGTTAAATTTTCAATTTCACTTGAAAACTTTTCTGAACTTTTGGTAAGCTCAAAATTTTGCTTTCTTAATTTCTTATTTTTCAATTTTAACTTTTCATATTCCATTACTAAGTCATCAAAAGCATCATGCAATTCATTGAAAGTAAATTCAGTTTCAGGTTCAGAGTTTACCTCATTATCTTCGTTGGCCATGAAACATAAGTTGGCGACTACCTGCTGCTCTTCTTCACTGCTGGAGTCCTCACTCTCACTCCAGATAGCCATCATGGCTTTCTTTCTCAACAACCTTCGACTCTTTTTAAGCAAAGGGCAATCCGTTTTGTAATGACCTGGCTTCTTGCACTCGAAGCAGATGGGTGGATCCCTTTCTTTGTCTTTCTCTTTCTCCTTATTGTGATCACCCTTTTGTGGTCTCTTTTTGTAGAAGCCCTTCTTCTTTCTCATGAATCTTTTAAATTTTCTTGTAATGAGGGCTGTCTCATCATCATCAGCTTCTTCTTCTGATTCATCACTTGACTCTTCTTTTGTAGTGGACTTGAAGGCTATGGCTTTCTTTTTCTTGTCATTGTCCACTGTCTTCTGCTTTAGTGACAGCTCGTAGGTCATCAGTGATCCAAGAAGCTGCTCGAGAGGTAGAGTGTTGATATCCTTGGCTTCTTCTATGGCTGTAACTTTCGCATCCCATGAAGCCGGAAGAGACCTGAGAAGTTTGTTAACCAGTTCACCATTAGATATAATTTTTTCCAAACTCCTCATACCATTTACTATATTTGTAAATCTAGTATACATTTCACTTATACTTTCAGTTGGTTCCATCCTGAACATCTCATACGTATGAATGAGCATGTTCACCTTAGTGGTCTTCACTTTGTGTGTACCCTCATAGGTAACCTCAAGTGTATCCCAAATTTCTTTGGCGAAAATACAATTTGATATTCTGTTGAATTCACTAGGGTCAAGTGCACAGAATAGCAAATTCATTGCCTTAGCATTTAACTCAGCTTGTTTGATGTCATTGTCATCCCATTCTTCTTCAGATTTCGGGATGATAATGCCATTAACCAAGTGAGTGGGCTGATGAGGCCCTTTCGTAATTACTCTCCAAATATGATAATCTACAGCTTGTAAATAAATACGCATATGAGTTTTCCAATATGTGTAGTTTGTGCCATTAAAGAAAGGAGGGCGATTTGATGCTTGTCCTTCAACTATACCCATTCCAATTGGGGCGGCCATGATCTTTCACTCAAGATCGTTGGACCTACAAGAGAGTACCGGTGCTCTGATACCACTTGTTGCCCAGATATGGTGCCCAAGAGGGGGGGTGAATTGGGTATTTAAAAAATTTAATGCAATATATGTGCTATCAAGTTTTAAGGTGAAGAGTGATAGTGCTTTAATAATTGTGCAATGGAAGCAATGAAATAAAATGGCAATTAAAGAGCTAAAGAAGTAAAAGAGAAAGGCAATGCAAACACACAAGAAATATAGTGGTTCGGTGCACCTAGCACCTACATCCACTTCCCAAGCTCCACTTGGGAATTTCCACTATAATCTTTAGATTACAGCCGACTTGTTTTACCAGGCTCACAAGTCAAAACCTTACACACTTGTTTTGGCTTCGGGCTAACAAGCAACCCTAGTTGGTTTTATCAATTGGCTCACCAACAAACCTCACTCACTTGTTTTGGCTTCGGGCTTACAAGCAACCCTAGTTGGTTTTATCAATTGGCTCACCAACAAACCTCACTCTAGTTTCAAATTCCCTTGAAACTAGCTAAAGACAAAAGAGTATGAAACAATGAATTAAAACTAAACAAACTCCTTTTGAGCAAAAAATAAATTCGTTGAAGCTCTTGATGGAGACTCTTCAAGCCTTTTCCCTTGGAATCTTTGGACCTCACTAAATGCCAAATACTTGAATGTTGGATTCCTCAAAGATGGAGAACTTTTTGCTAGGGAATCTCTTGGTTTTCTCACTCTTTTGGCTTGGAAGTGATTGAAGGCTTTGTACTTTGAATCAACACTTTTTCACTTTGTCTCCTTGTCTTTTTTGAAGTTTGGTGGAGGTTAAATACCTCATTCATGCTGAAACAACTCCACAAGACCGTTAGATTAAAAAATATGGCCGTTTATGGCCGTTGGAAATTAAATCAGAAGTTCAGAAAAACTAGCCGTTATGCCATGAGTCGACCTCATGAGTCGACCTCTGGATCAAGTGTCGACCTCATGAGTCGACCTCCAGTAAAATTTAGGCAAAAGTTCAGAATACCATAGTTCTGCCCATTTTGAATTCTCAGGCTATGAGTCGACCTCTGGACAGGTGTTGACCTCTGGTGGTCGACCTCTGAAGCGTGCCACTGAGACTTTGCCGTGCCGGCCATGCTGAACTTTCCTTTTCTTCATGAGTCGACCTCTGGTGGTCGACCTTTGACAAGGTGTCGACCTCTGGGGGTCGACCTCTGATCTGAATTTTTCTGAAACTCTTGAGATATGCGTGCCATGCTTGAGTTTCTTTAAGCCTTTGTTTCTTTTGTCAAATATTTCTTAACAAGAAGGTCCATTATGAGAATTTTGATCTTGTCCAAGGTAGAAGAGCTCTTTTCCAAATCAGGTAAACTTAGTTTCATCATTGTCCTTTTGATACTCTTTTTGAATAACCTAAGTCCTGAAACTTTATCTTGAGATTAAACATTAGTCTAAACATATACTCAACCTTTTGTTGATCATCAAAACTAAGGAGTCAAAGCCAACAGTTATATCTTTACCCTTACTAGAGGAGCTGTTTGTTGTAAAAGTTTCTAGCAGCATACTATGGCTGATTCTATATACAAGATGGAGTACATTGTAGTATCTGATGCGACAAAGGAAGCTGTATAGCTGTGAAAGTTCATCATTAAGCTTGGAGTGGCACCCTCCATATATGGTTAAGTTGTTTTGCATTGTGAAAGCACCAGAGCCATTGATCAAGTGAAGGAGCCGAAGGCACATCAATAGACCAAGAATGTTCTACATTGCTACACCTTATCTAAGAAATTATAGAACAAGGTAATGTTGACCTTCCAAAGATCGATGGAAAGGAGAACCTTGCTAACCCATTTATTAAAGCCCTCAGAATCAAAGAGTTTGATGATTACAAGTGGAAGATGAATATACAATACTATTATGGTTGGCTCTAGTCCAAGTGGGAGTTGTTGGAAAAAGTATCCTAAAGCCAATCATCTAGATTATAAACGATTGAGCTATCTTATAAATGCATATAAATTATAAATAAAATAAATATTATTTTTGATAGCTCAATACTCGTTGTCTTGTTGCCCAGTAAGCAACCCAAGAGGGGGGGTGAATTGGGTCTCTAAAATTGAAACTTAATATTACTTAATACTAAGTAATGCAATCTAATTCAACAAATATATTGGCAAGGTACTATCAATTCAATTGTAATGCTCTAAAATAAAAGTGTAGTGGAAATAAAGAGCAATAAGTAAAGAGCAAGGAGAGAGAGATCAAGCAATCACAAAGACTAAGAAATATAGTGGTTCGGTGCTATCCAATGCACCTACATCCAATTTCCAAGATCCCCTTGGGAATTTACTATAATCACACCGATTACAGTTGATTAGTTTTGCAGGCTCACTAATCAAAAATCCAACTTGTTTTTACAAGGCCAATAAGTCAAAGCCTTGGTTTTATGGGCTAACTAAGAACCTAATTGGTTTTCACAAGGCTAACCAACAACCTCCCTTGGTTTTTCGGGCTAACTAAGAACCTTAGTGATTTTGCGGGCTAACCACCAACCTAATTGGTTTTTCAAGGCTCACCAATAACCTCACTTGGTTTTACAATAGGCTAACCAAGAACCCTTACAAGAAATATGGTTTAAAAGTAAAGAACCAATATAAGCTTTCTAAAACAAAGCGAATATCTCTTTGTAGCTTGATGTAGAGTTGCTTTCAACTTGTAGAAGCCTCTTGAATGTCCAAGAATGGATGATCTTTAATGCTCTTGAAAGCTTTTGAATGCTTGGAGGCTTCCTTTAGCTTGAGAGTGGTTGAAACTTCAATGAATAGGAGTTATAGCTCACTTTTCTTCTCTCTTCTCAAAACTCTAATGGTCTTTAATATCATGTGTTTTGATTTGATTTTGAGCATATAAATACCTTTCCAAGACCTCAAAACCAGTTTCTAGTCGTTAGACTTGAAAAACTAGCCATTAGGGGGCAATTTGGACGAGTTCTACGTTTGAAAAACTAACCGTTACTATTGCCAGAACTTCATGTGTCGACTCTTCAGGCTGTGAGTTGACACATAAGGTCGACACTTGATCTTCTTGAGTCGACACCTAGTTCAAATTACTTCATTATGATTTTCTGGAAATCTCAGATGTGTCGACACTTCCTTAGTTGAGTCGACACCTTGCTTCCATGTATCGACACTTCAGTTGTTCCTTCAACTTCTGCAAGTTCTGTGGCTGAAAGTCTCAGGCAATGTGTTGATCCATGTGTCGACACTATGAGTTGACACTTCAGGTCCATGTGTTGACACTTCATCTGTGCCATTTGAAACATTGCTGCGTACCAGCCTGAGTCGATACTTTATCTCCATGTGTCGATACTTTATATTATGTGTCGATACTTTAAGTCGACACTTCTTTGAAAGCTTCATTGAAAGGCCTGAACTTTAGCTGAAACATATTTCCAATTAACTTAGCCATCCAATCAACCATCTCTTGAGTGTCCAAGTCTTCTTTGAGCAATCTTTTCATTCAAACTTGGCTTCTTCAAAACAATTGAGCTTCTTCAAATTTGTAAGCACCTTTTCAAAAAAAACATACTCAAAGCAAATCATTAGTCATCAACTTATCCTTAACTATTTTTCTTATCATCAAAATCAATTAATGGAGTCAACAATCTCCCTCTTTTTGATGATGACAAAATTCTTAAGTATAAATTACTTTAAAACAAAGCTTTTAAAAGAAATCATCAAGGTACATAATACTGAAAGCATTAAGTTTATCAACATTACTTGCATTAATGATATGGAAATTCAGAACAAAAGTAATAGTGCCAGAGCTTGTTATAAAGATAGAGAGTATCAGAAGTTTGGGATACATTTAAAGCATAGTAAACATGTATCATGATACTCTACAAGAAAATTTCAAACAACTAAGCTTTCCCTGAATCGATGATCCATAACATAATTTGTAAGAATCTTTTTCAAACATTTGAAGAGGGGTTTTAAGATGAAATTCATTTTGAAAGGATTTCCATATGAAAATAAAGTAAAGCTCTCCCTTTCTTAAGGAATTTTACAAACGATTTTCAATTCAGGTTTTCAAAAATCTGTCTATCCCTTGCATATTACAAATATAACACAAATATATATTGCATTGGTTTCATTATTTTACTTTTATACTCATTTATACTTAAATCTCATTACTAAATTACTCCCCCTTTTTGTTATCTTTAAAAAGGTAGGAAAATAAATAGATTGAGTAGACAAGATATAGCATTGAGTTATTCTAATCTTTCTTTAAGTATTGCATTGAATTTAAAATTCATTCATTCATTCAAGAGTGAAGACATTGAAGAGCAATTCAAAATATATCATTCATTTGCATTAAAGACATAAGGATGAAGAACAACAAAGTTTTTCATATAAACTTAGAACTTGTTCAATAGATACATAACAAAGATAAAAATACATAGAAGCATAAAAACAAACAATCTAAAAATACATAAAAGTCCTAATCCTCATCCATGGAATCATCAGAAGATGAACCGATCTCAATTGGTATTGTATTAGTAAAGGATCGAGCTTGTGACCATCTCAATCGAAGATCTCTAAGTCTGGTCCTGGTCGGTTGTGGAGTGGTACGACGACCATGTCCTCTGCGACGAGTATATGTCTGACCTCTAGCTGGAGCAGTAGAGGTAGAAACAATGTCCTTCACAGGAACGGAACTGATCGGATCAATAATCTCAGCAATCGCTGGAAGAGGTGTGCGATCAAATGAAGGACCAGAGTCAAGATACTGAAAGCCAGGTGTATAAAACCCAAGCTCTCGAATAAGCAAGAATGTATGAAGTGTAGGACTCAATAATCTGTGTATCAAGGATAGGGGCTGATGATACAACAGGCGTATCAAAAATAGAAGTATCAGTTGTAGAATGTATCGATATATCTATAATTGGTGTATCAACAATAGGGGTCTTAATAATAGGTGTATGAATAGCAGAAGTATCAATATCAGGGGTCTCAATAATAGG
Organism: Areca catechu; assembly: GCA_021397845.1. NCBI lineage: Eukaryota > Viridiplantae > Streptophyta > Magnoliopsida > Arecales > Arecaceae > Areca > Areca catechu. The sequence continues at coordinate 69,927,390 of CM038053.1, forward strand.
TATATCGATAACTGGAGAGAGAATAGGAATAGGAACAGGAATGCGATCTCCGATCTAGAAGGAGAGGATGGAACAAGAGTCTGGGCAGGTGAATAGGAAGGGTCAACAATAGGACTCCTAGGCAAGTTAGCCATCACCTCCGCTACTGTCTCTAAAGTAAGATCTGTGAAACCAAATCGCTCTAAGTCAGTCTCCTCGTCGTCTCCATCATCATCTCCAATATCTCCAATAACGTATCACCATCTCCAACAGTAGTATCTACACCAGTATCAATATCATCAATGTCATCAGCTAGTGCAGGAGCAGGTACATGGGTAGGTGTAGGAGCAGAATCTGCAATCGGAGTACTCGCTGAAGATCTGGACAGTGTAGAAAGTATAGTTGAGATGCCATCACTAAGTCCAGCATGCCTCTCTCTCATCTCAGCTATGGAATAGTCAAGACGCTGCCTCATGATAAATATGTCAATCTTGATGCATTTGACTCTGTCCAGTAAGCTATCTGAAGTGCCTGGAGTCTTCGTCTGTGTTGGCTGAGGCTGTGCAGAAGTAGAAGGATTAGACTGAGGAGCAACCATTGGCTGCACTACCGTCTCAGGCTGAGTCTCACTGGGTCCTGCCTCATCGGAGAAGATGCGCTCCTCCTCTGCTGCATCATCATCATCAGCTATGTCCTCGACCTGACCTGATATCCTGTGAGTCCACTGGCCTCGAAACAAGTGATAGCCCATTCGATGTAATGATCTGATGTCGTACACATCGGTATGAAGTAATGTATGGTAGGGCTCATCCTCAAAGCTGACACCATACTCCCTAAATAATACTATCAGTCCCATGCCATAGGGAAGGCAGAGTCACTGGCTAGTCGACACCTCCGTAATCTGATGTACCATAAGAACTGGAATGCATACGGGCGTGCGCTGAACCAAAGAGACCATCACGAGCAACTCCCACTTAGTGATATAGTCGAAAGTCCAGTCTTCGATAGAAATATCTGGGCGATGATATGATGCAGCAGTCTCATCTCTATAGATAATCTGGATGCTGGTACAGTGGTTCCCTCTGATAGAATGTCAGACTCAAAGATGCACTGAAGTCCATTGACTCGATTTATCAAACTGTCAACAACAGATCCTGTCATCAGTATATCCCATACTCTGCTCAGAATCTTTGAAGTAACAGGGATATCCCATCCTCTGACCTATGCTAACCAACCATCTATCCCACGGGCAAGTGATCCATAAAACTCTCGCATCAGCCCAGGGTAATACCTCTCACTGAGTGAACAGAATGTAGTCATACCAGCCTGACAAATCCACTCTCCAATCCGAAAATGATGCTGGTCGACAAATGAAAAATCCACTCGGCGTCCTCCAACTACAGTCTTCGAGCTCATTTGACTGGATGGAACAAACAATGGTTGTGCGAGCGGATCTGCAGCTCTAGACTCATGTCGGGCCTTCGTCCTTCGCTCTTCTTCTTGGTTTGGTTGATGAGGTCGACGGACAATTTGCTTGCAAGGTCCCATTGCTTGGATTGAAGGATTGGGCAAGGTTTTGGTTGAAAACTAGGGTTTCTAGGGTTTAGAAATCAAAACCTAGGAGAAATCCAACCAAAAAATCGGCTACCGAGTATCCAATTCAAAGAAACAACAGCTAAAATCTTGTAACCAAGAATGGAAATAGTGAGGGTACCTTGAAAGCTTATGTTGGCTCGAAGGATAAAAGAAATGGGGAGAAAAATGGTTCGGAAACCTTTTTATTCTCAGTCCACTGTTGTTCATGTGTCGGCTCATCGATATGTCGACACATTCAGGTGTTGACACATCGATGTGTTGACACATCGACTTGAAAACCAAAAATTCAGGTATTTCAAAGGCAGATCAAAATCAATTGAAATGTGATAATTTTAGAGTAAAATCAATAATGATTGAGTAAGATTTATCATGATTAAGGTCGAATTGATCTAGTTTAAGTCAAAATATAGGAAAAATTTAATCAAACAGATTGATGATCCCGAGCTCTCTTCTAATCATACAGAATCAATCTTCTAGAAGAGGTTTAGTCAAAATATCAGCTAATTGAAATTCAGTACTAATAAATTCAAGCAAAATATCATTGTTTTCTACATGATCCCTAATAAAATGATGTCTAATTTCAATATGTTTACTCCTAGAATGTTGAACAGGATTTTTAGTCAAGAAAATAGCACTGGTATTATCACATTTAATAGGTGTACTAGCCAACTTGATTCCAAAGTCTTCAAGTTGTTGTTCAATCCATAAGATTTGAGCATAACTTCCTGCTGCAATATACTCAGCCTCAGTTGTAGATAGTGCAACTGAAGTTTGTTTCTTGCTAAACTATGAGATTAAGTTAACTCCAAGAAATTGGCAAGTGCCACTAGTACTCTTTCTATCCAATTTACAACTAGCAAAACCCACATCAGAATATCCAATCAATTTAGTAGATGAATTTCTAGAATACCATAAACCAATATCAATAGTACCAGATAGATATCTAATAATGCGCTTAACAGCCATAAGATGTGATTCTTTAGGTTCAGACTGATATCTAGCACACATGTAAATACTAAATATTATATCTGGTCTACTAGCAGTTAGATACAATAAAGAGCCAATCATACCTCTGTATAACTTTTGATCTACTGATTTACCATGTTCATTTTTATCAAGTTTACAAGAGGGGCTCATAGGCGTACCTATTGGTTTAGTAGTCTCCATTCCAAACTTCTTAATAATTTTTCTTGTATACTTAGCTTGGTTGGTGAAGATACCATCTGTAGTTTGCTTGATCTGGAGTCCGAGAAAGAAATTGAGTTCTCCCATCATGCTCATCTTTAACTCATCCTGCATTATCTTAGCAAATTCTTGACAAAGAATTTCATTAGTAGCACCAAAAATGATGTCATCAATATATATTTGTACTACTAATAAATCATTATCTTTCTTTTTTAAAAACAATGTTTTATCAACATTTTTTCTAGAAAATTTATTTTCAATCAAAAATTTGCTGAGTCTATCATACCATGCTCAAGGTACTTGCTTTAATACACAAAGTGCTTTATGTAATTTAAAAACATGATCAGGATGTGCATGATTTTCAAATCCAAGTGGTTGTTCAATAAAAATCTTTTCAGTTATAAAACCATTTAAGAAAGCACTCTTCACATCCATTTGAAATAATTTGAAATTCATAAAACAGGCAAATGCTAATAATAGTCTAATTGCTTCAAGTCTAGCAATAGGAGCAAAAGTTTCATCAAAATCAATCACTTCCTCCTGATTGTAGCCTTTAGCAACTAGCCTAGTTTTATTTCTAACAACAATACCATTTTTATCTAATTTATTCCTAAATATCCATTTAGTGCCAATAATTGAAACATTAAATGATCTTTCTATAAGTGTCTAAACATTATTTCTATCAAATTAAATTAGTTATTCTTGCATAGCATTGATCTAATTAAAGTCTTTTTCAGCTTCTTCAAAATATTTAGGTTCTACTTGAGATACAAATGATATATAATCACATTCATTTCTAATTGAGACTCGAGTTCTTATCCCTTTAGATGGATCACCTAAGATTAATTCCTTAGAATGTCCATGAGCATATCTCCACTTCTTAGGTAGATCTTGATGCTTTGGAGTGTCATCTTCTTTTTCATTTCTTGTCTTGATCTTCTTCATTTGGTTGAGATTGATCATTCAATGTCAGCTTCTGAAGCTTGTTAGCACCTGCACATTCATTAGATATATCCTCTTTTCTGGAGGATTTGTTGGTAGATTCTTCAAAGACAATATGTACTGACTCTTTTACAACCAAAGTTCGTTTATTAAAAACTCTGTATGCCCTGCTTGATGTAGAGTATCCTAAGAAGATACCTTCATCAGACTTGGTATCAAACTTTCCAAGATGATCTTTTCCATTGTTCAAAACAAAACATTTACAACCAAAAACTCGAAAATATTTCAAAGTCGGTTTTCTTTGGTTCCAAAGTTCATATGGAGTTTTCTTTAAAATAGGGTGGATTAAAACTTGATTTAAAATATAATAGGCTGTATTAATAGCTTCAGCCCAAAAATATCTTGGCAAATCATTTTCACAAAGCATAGTGCGTGCCATTTCTTCAAAAGTACAATTTTTTCTTTCTACTACCCCATTCTGTTGAGGTATCCTAGGTGCAGAAAAATTATGTTTTATTCCTTTTTCATTGCAAAAATTTTCAAAATCTTGATTTTTAAATTCAGTTCCATGATCACTACGAATGCAAATAACTAAAACACCTTTTTCATTTAAAACTTTTTGATAAAACTTTATGAAAGCTGAAAATGATTCATCTTTTTGTGCCAAAAAGAAAATCCATGTAAATCTTGAAAAATCATCCACAATGACTAATCCATATCTCTTGCCTCCTAGACTTGATGTTCTAGTTGTTCCAAAGAGATCCATATGAAGTAGTTTAAGTGGCCTACTAGTAGTTATAAATCATTTTGGTTTGAAAGAAGTTTTGACTTGTTTGCCAAATTGACAAGCTTGGCAAATCCTATCTTTTTCAAAACAAAGTTCAGGTAAATCTCTAACTAAATTCTTTTTACAAAGTTTTGAAATAAGATACATACTAGCATGCCCTAATCTTCTATGCCATAGCCAACTAGTCTCATCTTTTATAGAATTCATTGCAACAAGGCATTCTCCATTAGGCAAAGATAGAACATATAGGTCTACCAAATAAATATTTCCATGCCTTTTTCCAATGAATTGTACTCCATTTATATCCAGACTAGCAATCATGCAATATGATGATTTAAAAACTACTTGAAATCCTTTATCACAAAACTGACTAATGCTTAAAAGATTATGTTTCAAACCATCGACTAAAAGTACATTATTAATACTACTAGAAGGAGTTATGTGAACCTTACCAATACCAATGATTTTTTCTTTACCATTATTACCGAAGGTCACACTCCCTCCATTCAAAGCTTTAAGAGAAGTGAATTGCTTCACGTCTCCAGTCATGTGCCTTGAGCAACTACTATCAAGATACCAAAATCTTTTGTTCTCCTTGGTTGCAAGACACACCTGCAATAAAATCAAGCTTTGTCTTTAGGTACCCAAGCCAACTTGGGTCCTTTAGGGTTAGCATTCAAAATGGTTCCTTTTCGAACCCACACTTTACCAAAAGAATTGGTTTTTCTCAAATTACATTGAAATGATTTATGACCTAACTTTTTGCAAGTAAAACAAGTAATGCTAGATGATGCAGGTACAAAAAAGTTTTTGAAATACTTTTGTTGCTTTTGTGGTTTATATCCTAATCCTGCCTTATTAAAAACTACTCTTTGATTGTTCAAAAGTAGGTTTAACTTTTCTGAATTGTAAGTGAATTTCTCAACAAAAGGTTTTATCTTTTCAAGTTCATTTTTGTACTTGATATTTTCATGTTCTAAATCCTTGTTTTTCTTTAAAAGATCATTATTTGAAATAACATTTTTAGGTCTTTTCAAAACTTCATTTTTCATAGATAAAGCATTGTTTTTCTTTTCTAAAACATCTAATTTAGATTTCAAAATACTAACATCATTTAGTAAAGAATTGGTTTCAAAAGAGAAACTATTTGCATGCTTTTTCAATTTCTTGTTTTCATATGAAATTAGTTTGTAATCATGCATCAGTTCTTCAAAGGCATTCCTAAGTTCATCAAATGTAAAATCAGTTTCGGTGTCGGAACTTACCTCATCACTGTCTTGATGTGCCATTAAGTAGAGATTTGCAACTTTGGTCCGCTCTTCTTCAAAACTGGAGTCTTCGCTGTCACTCCAAGTGGCCATCATGGCTTTCTTCCTTAATTTCTTTCTAGATTTTTTAAGAAGAGGACAATCAAACTTGTAGTGTCTCGGCTTCTTGCATTCGAAGCATATAGGTACTTCCTTGTCCTTTTTCTTTTCTTTTTCTTTCTCTTTTTCTTTTCCTTTTTCTTTGGATTGACATTTCTTTTTATAAGGAAATTTCCTCCTCTTCATGAATCTTCTAAACTTTCATGCAAGAAGGGCTTCTTCACCTTCATCTTCCTCTTCATCTTCGGACTCATCTATTGAGGATTCTTCTTGTATATTTGACTTGAAAGCAATCTCCTTCTTCTTCTTGTCCATGTCAATTGATTTTTGTTTTAGATTGAGCTCATAAGTCATGAGCAATCCAACTAGCTGCTCAAGAGGTAACTTGTCAACATCCTTGACTTCTTGAATTGCAGTCACCTTCGGATCCCATGATGTTGGAAGTGACCTGAGAATTTTATTTATAAGATCAGTATTAGACATGACTTTTCCAAGACTTCTCATACCATTAACAATATTTGTGAATCTTGTGTACATATCAATGATTGATTCATTAGGTTCCATTCGGAACATCTTATAAGTGTGCACTAACATATTTACTTTAGTGTTCTTCACTTGATCGGTACCCTCATGGGTAACTTCAAGTGTGTCCCATATTTCTTTGGCAGACATGCATGTAGATATCCTATTAAATTCACTAGGATCTAATGCACAATAAAAAAGATTCATTGCCTTGACATTGATCTTGGATTGTTTAATGTCATTTTCATCCCAATCCTCTTTGAGCTTTGGGATGGAAATACCATCAACAACTATCGAAGGAATATGAGGACCCTTTTCAACTACTTTCCATAAATTGTAATAAATAGAATGCATATAAATTCTCATCCTAGTTTTCTAATAAGTATAATTTGATCCATTAAAAAATGGAGGTCTATTTGAGGCTTGTCCCTCAACTACACTAGTACCAATTGGGGCTACCATAGATCTTTACTCAAGGTGGTAAAGCCTATACACTGAGAACAGGGCTTTGATACCACTTGTTGCCCATAAGCAACCCAAGAGGGGGGTGAATTGGGTCTTTAAAAATTGAAACTTAATATTACTTAATACTAAGTAATGCAATCCAATTCAGCAAATATATTGGCAAGGTACTATAAATTCAATTGTAATGCTCTAAAATAAAAGTACAATAGAAATAAGGAGCAATAAGTAAAGAGCAAGGAGAGAGAGATCAAGCAATCACAAAGACCAAGAAATATAGTGGTTCGGTGCTATCTAATGCACCTACATCCACTCCCCAAGATCCCCTTAGGAATTCACTATAATCACACTGATTACAGTTGATTAGTTTTGCGGGCTCACTAATCAAAAACCCAACTTGTTTTCATAAGGCCAACAAGTCAAAACCTTACTTGGTTTTACGGGCTAACCAAGAACCTAATTGATTTTCACAAGGCTAACCAATAACATTCCTTGATTTTCCAGGCTAACCAAGAATCTTAGTGATTTTGTAGGCTAACCACCAACCTAATTGGTTTTCCAAGGCTCACCAATAATCTCACTTGGTTTTACAATAGGCTAACCAAGAACCCTTACAAGAAATATGGTCTAAAAGTAAATAACCAATATAAACTTTCTAAAATAAAGCGGATATCTCTTTGTAGCTCGATGTAGAGTTGCTTTCAACTTGTAGAAGCCTCTTGAATGCCCAAGAATGGATGATCTTCAATGCTCTTGAAATCTTTTGAATGCTTGGAGGCTTCCTTTAGCTTGAGAGTGGTTGAAACTTTAATGAATAGGAGTTAAAGCTCACTTTTCTTCTCTCTTCTCAAAACTCTTTAATGGTCTTCAATATCATGTGTTTGGATTTGATTTTGAGCATATAAATACCTTTCCAAGGCCTCAAAACCAGTTTCTAGCCATTAGACTTAAAAAACTAGCCGTTGGGGGGCAATTTGGATGAGTTATGTATTTGAAAAACTAGCCATTACTATTGCCATAACTTCATGTGTCGATACTTCAAGCTGTGAGTCAACACATAAGGTCGACACTTGATCTTCTTGAGTCGACACTTAGTTCAAATTACTTCATTCTGATTCTCTGAAAATCTCAGATGTGTCGACACTTTCTCAGTTGAGTCAACACCTTGAGTCGACACCCTGCTTCCATGTATCGACACTTCAGCTATTCCTTCAACTTCTGCAAGTTCTGTGGCTTGAAAGTCTCAGGTGATGTGTTGATCAATGTGTCGACACATTGAGTCGACACTTTGAGTCAACACTTCAGGTCCATGTGTTGATATTTCATCTGTGCCATTTGAAACATTGCTGCGTCCTGCTTGAGTTTACACTTTATCTCTATATGTTGACACTTAATGTCATGTGTCGACACTTTGAGTCGATGCTTCTTTGAAAACTTCACAGAAAGGCCTGAACTTTAACTGAAACATATTTTCATTTAACTTAGCCATCCAATCAACCATCTCTTGAGTGTTCAAGTCTTCTTTGAGCAATCTTTTCATTCAAACTTGGCTTCTTCAAAACAATTGAGCTTCTTCAAATTTGTAAGCACCTTTTCAATAAAAACACATTCAAAACAAATTATTAGTCATCAACTTATATTTAACCATTTTGCTTATCATCAAAATTAATTAATGGAGTCAACAGTTGTCATTTTTTTATGAACTCTAATGTGTTAAAGTTTTTAGAGCTGCATTGATTCGATAAGGAGGATTTATCGATGGTTCTTAAATTGGTTCATGATCAAGTAATACATTGTTACCTAGGACAACAACATTTTTTGAGAATAGGTCATTGTGTGCTATATAGGTTGGTTGTCCTCTTAATCAAGAAGTGTGGAATTACTGGTATGGCATGTAGGTGAATGTAGGAGTATATCTCACTGAATTATGACCAACTTTGTGGAGTACTCTACTGCCAAGAGTATGTCATAGAAAGGTTATGGGTATAAATATGCCTTAGACTTGAGATTGTCATGGTGACTTGGCAAGCAACTCATTATACTTTAGTACCAGACTACCTGATTTCTAATTCAGTGATGGAAGGTTTTTGGATGCAATCAGGGACTTGTGAAGTCGGTGTTGAGTCAAAAAGGGATTGATTACTCCAAGTTACTGGAGTAGATGCTTGGTAATATTTCAATTTAGCAAAACCTAGGCCTGGGTAATCCTTTTGAGGAGTTACAAGATTTAGTAGATTAAGACACATTCGAATGCACTAATTAAGAGTTGGTAGTTGACTTTAAAGTCATCTTGAGTATAAGATCAAAGGGATAAATTATATGGTAACAAAAACCTGGGTTCTTGAATGTTGTTTTGCCATCATTCTACTTATCCAGACATCGAGCACCATGCTAGATAGTTACATTGATTAGTTCAAGAAATTGTTCTTGAGCTACTAGCTTAGGGTTGGAACCTAAAAGGTCAGATACAATAGAAGTTTCCAATTGATCATGATGGCTGATCAATGATCGAGAATCCTTCAGTAACAAAATTATAAATATGATTAACAATTTACCTTATATAAATATTATAAATAAATAATTAATTAAGTGTTAATTAATTTTAGAAGGATTAATTAATAATTGGATTGCTAATTAGCTCAATTTGATTGAGTAAAGAAGATTTGGTCAAGTCTAATTGAATTTGATTCAATTAGTTTTACATGATTAGGTTATTAAATGATCTAATCACTAAGAAATTTTAATCTTGATTTAATTTAAATTTAGACTTGATTAATTTTTAATTAATTAAGTTTAATTAGATCCTAGTTAGATTGGGTTCAAGTTATTTAAATTGGTCAAACCAAATTTGGTGCGGGCACCAGGGCCAAAAGAAGTCAACAAGTTGAATCCACATCCCTGTGGATCACCTGTGTGTAAAACCCTGAATGCAACCCTATTTATCATGTAAATATTTTATTTTAATTTTGTTATTTTGGTTTAATTAGGTAAACCACTTTTACCAGCTAAAATTAGGATTTTATTTATTTTGGGGTAAAACCCTTTTTACCCAATTGAGTCGAAACTCCAATTGAGTCAAACCCTAATTACCCAATTGGGATCTTAGTGGTCCAATTTAATTAGCCCTTTTTACCAACTGTAATTAAGATTTTTATTTGAAAGCCTAATTAAGTATGGTTGGTACAATTAGTTGGTTAAATCATGCGGTTAGTTATTTGTTGTGAGTCCTGTAAAAATTAGTTATTGAGTCTTGTATTATAAGGGAGACCTAATTGAAGATCCATGTGATTCAAATCAAGATCCATGTGCACCTAAATCAAGACAAGCCATGTGACATGTGCTAGCCCAAGACAAGCTATGTGCTAGCCCAAGACAAGCTATGTGCTAGCCCAAGACAAGCCATGTGCTAGGCCAAGTAATTTTTTTTATAGTACCACCTTTTCAAGGATTTGGACATCAACACATGTCATGTTTGGACATGTCATTGGGACAACACTACTTGGCACTTCAACCAGGACAAGAACATTAGCCATACATTCAGACATCCAGACATCTAGACATCCAACATTGGAACATTCAGACAATATTTAAAATTTTATCCTTATCCAAGGAGGGCACCTCATTTTTTTCCTCTCATCGCCTATTTGAAATCCATCGCCACTTTTAAGATAAGTAAAGCAGAAGGTCTTCTCATCTCACTCTCTTTTGTCGCCCACATCCAAGTAGCACCTCATCCTTCCTTTTGTCACCGAGCAAGGAGGAATTCTAATATAAGGGGAGTTTATTCAAATCCAAAATCAAAGAGTCCAAGATAAGGCAATCTTTCAAGTTTGAAATGCAAGAAGATTGAGAAGGAGTCTAAGCCATAAGTTGATGCCAAGAATAGTAGAGGGATTCACGCCAAAGAGGAGTTAATGCCATCTTATTTTTGTTGCCCCATCCATTCTAGAAATTAAGAGTAAGCCAGAAAGACTCCTCACTTCATCGCCCATTTCATCATCTAAGTTGTCGCCCCTTTGAAGAAGCCTAACTCATGTTGTCGCCCAACATAAAGAGAGGTCTAGATCAGCCCAGAGACAAGAGTCCAGGATGCCTCAGAGTAGGATTCTAGGAGTTATAGTCTAAGGGAGCACAAGACTAGTGTTTGTGTCCCTTACATCACTGGTTGGGAGTCTATAAATACCCCACCAGCCCCCTTGTAATTCATGAAATTATTATTGAAATATAACAAAATTTTGCTGAATTTTTTCTTTGCTGTGTGCATCGCGGGGTGTGAGGCCCTTCCTTTGTTCCTTTGGAGCATCGCATGGTGTGAGGCCCTACTTATCCATCCGACAAAAGATCCATCCATTACTTCTAAACCTTTCCCTTCTTTCCTTTTCCTTTTCTTACTGCTTTTAATCCTATTTTCCTTTGCTGAGTGCTTTGCAGGTAACCAACAATCTAGATCTATTGTTCTTGCCTTGGAACCAGCATCGTATGAAAAATCGGAGCCTGGAATCAAGATCTTGAAGTTCCAACTTTACGATCTTGAGAGTCCTACCGGTACTGCATCAAAAGAGAAATCTACATTGGTAACACTGAACCTTTCACTTCTCATAAATTCTGAATCATTGAAAAATCCTAGTTTACGATGGTTTCTCAACCACCAGGTCCTGCTTTATTAATTGCTTTTAGGTTTACTTGTGCAGGTAATAGACCTACTAGTTTTTTTTACTGTTTCCTTTGAGTTCTCCATTAAAGTCTAAAAATATAAAAAAAAATATTAATTACTATTATTATTATTATTTTTATTTGTCCCGCATCAGTTTTGGTATCAGAGCCAGGTTAAACTAGGGTTTAATCTCTCTTGTGCTGAAATTTCTTGCAACTAGTTTCTCTTTAAGTACTCAGATCGGGTGCTTCACCATGGTCGTCCGGTCATAGGAAAAAGTAGGGCTGCAAGACCTTCACAACCCATTCAAATAGGATTTTCTATGGCATGTAGGGGTGCCGCTGTGAATTGACCCTTGAAAAAGAAAATGAAGAAATAGGTTTTAATTTCTGTATCTCGGCCATCTTAGTATATAGTCTGTTGTTTTAAATATTTCATTATGTAGAAAAATTAGAAAGATCTGATTTTTATTTTTCTGGATTCATCATAATTGAAAGTATTTTTTAGAATTTCTTCAAGAATTATTTTAGTCTGTAGATTTTCTGCCTGCTGAAATACTACCTTAGAACAGTTCTGTCCTGTTTTTCAGCAAATCTAATTTTAGCAATTTTAGGGTTCTTCCTGCATAAATCTTGTCTATTTTAATTTTTTGCATCTTAGGGTTTTTTCTACAAACTATATCTCTATTGAAAAATAAAAAAAATATAAAAAAAATTAATTTTATTTTTATGTTATTTTAATTATTTTATTTTGATTGCATCTAGGGTTTCTCTTGTGTGTGCATCGTCAAGTAACCTAATCTTAAGGGCACTTGAACATCTCATATCAGGGTAGGAGCTCATCACCTATCCTGGGCCCACAACAACTTTCTTTGCATTTGAGCCTAACCCTAATTAAAATTCAATTAGACTTAATTGCTCTAGTGAGCTAGGGACACCAACAGGTCAGGTTCTAAGTATTGTGTGTAAGCTAGTGCACCCAATCCTCTGATTATCACTTGAACCTGGTGTCTAAGGCTAGAGGTCTAGAGGCAAATGCCCTAAGTAGTTTCATGATTTTTTATTACGACCCTGCAAGAGCAGGAGGAGCCTCCCATGACCCCACCTCTTACCTGGCCAGTGGATATGGTAATTATTGAATTGGCTGTAATTTGAGCTGACCCATTCTACTTGAGCTCTAGGTCTAGGAAATCCTAGTCCGAGTTGAGTTCGATGTGTTTGCATTGCATGACCCCTAGATTAGGAGCCCAATACAAGTAGTTCGAACCCAAACCTAACCTAGCTTGACCATGAAGTCTAACCTTGAGACCTTCTTTAGGACTATGACTGAATAGTTAAGACAACTCAACACTAGGTTTGACCGACTAGGTAACCTAGAGAAAACCTGTAAAACCCATATTGAACCTAAACTTGAGACCCCATGTCTTATACCTCCCAACCCTAAGATAGCTCCTTGCCATGACCCCATCTGGGATTCTAACCATAGGAGACCCAATTATGATTCTATAGACCAAGATGAGAGAGCCACTAGGAACTTTAGTTTATCAGCACCTACCTTTGGTGGTGATCTTGATCTTGAGTATTATCTTAATTGGAAAGAAGATATGGATCTATATTTTGAGAGGGAACTAATGTCTGAAGGAAGTCAGTTTAAGTTTGCTAAGCTTAAATTAGTACACCATGCTAAAATTTATTGGGATGATGTCGAAGAATGATTAGACAAAGAAGAGACATACCCATAACTACCTGGAGTGACATGAAACTTAAACTTAAGCAAAAGTACCTACCCAGACTCTTTGAACCCAGCTCTTACAAACCCAGATCCATGAACCATAGATCTGAATCCATATCCTATGAATCCAAGAAATCTATAACCCCTAGGTATCAACCTAGTGCTAGTCAGGTTTTCCTAAGTCTGCCTGAACCCCATAGGCTTAGTAGCCCTAAATATGAGCTCAGCATTAGTCCACTTCCACTTCAATGTCAACCTGAACCTACTAGGTTTAGTGCACCTAGTCAAAACCCTAGAGCCAGCCAGTTGCCCCTTAACCGACCTACTCCTACTACCCCATTGCTTCACAAAGATAACATTGAAGAAGAAGTTTATGAAGCTGATATGAGCTTAATAGATGAGTATAAGGAAGAAGAGGAGATACCTATAGCTGACCCGATAGGCACCCAAACTAAATCCAACTCAGAGATAGATAATCTTGACCATACCCAGATTGAAACCAGCCCAGAGTTAGTTGACCATGACCTTACCCAGACTGAAACTATACTGGTAGGACCCTTAGGAAAAGAGATCCAAGAGGAACCTAACCCTACTGATGAGACTTTACCTGAGAAAATACAAGAAGAGACTCAAGTCATAGAGCCTATTGAGGACATGATTTCTTTAGTTCGGTACCCTCAGGCTGAAGTCTGCCCTTTGACTTCAATGGAAGATCTCTTCCCTGAGATTAGTAACTCATTTTCTATAGGACAGACCCTGTAGAAATACCCCAAACCTTTAAGGTGAACCCCATTAGTTTAGGACAAATCCCCGAATCCTTTTCTTATTTCCTACTCTACCAAGTCAACCCCGAATCCAATTCTTATTTTTTATCATTTCCTGAAGCCTCCAGCATTTCTAGGACCATTATATTACATTTTATAGAGGTTAGTAAGTTGCATACATCTTTTGAGCATATTAGGTTTGCCACTTACTTTTGGAAAACTTTATGGCATTTAGTAGGAATCCATGCACCGTTCTCATCTGCATGTCACCCACCTGACCAAAGGACAAACCCAATTGTAGCTTAGGGTTTACATGCATATTGATAAAAAAAATTATTAATGAAAGCAATAAATCTTTTCAAAAAAAAAAGACTCAAAGGAATACAATGAAGGAGACTTTATCATGGTTCCCACCTGGAACTATTATATGCCCATAGTAGTGGACCATACAAAGTAATTAAGAAAATAGGACCTAATGCCTATGTGCTCGAGTTGCCACCTGAACTAGGCATTAGCTCTACTTTCAACGTTTCAGACCTTATCGAGTACAGGGAACCAACGTTGATTCCTAGTGAGCCATTTGGGTCTAATCCAGTCCTTGAGAATGAACCAACCCAAGTGTGTCCACTTGCCATACCACCAGCCCAGAGAGACAAGATCAAACGGATCTTGGATGACAAGATCATTGCTACCCGGAGCAAAGATTTACAGCGATATCTGGTTTGTTGGCAAGGATGACCTGAGTCTGATGATTCTTGGATCACCAGAGAGTACTTCCAGAGAGTTTCCCCTAACCTACTAGAGTATTATCACAGTAAAATTGACTCATACTCGACAGGGTCGAGTTCCTCCCACCCAGAAATAATTGGTGTGGACACCAGGGCCAAAAGAAGTCGACAGGTTGAACCCACATCCCTGTAGATCACCTATATGTAAAACCCTGAATCCAACCATATTTATCATGTAAATATTTTATTTTAATTTTGTTATTTTGGTTTAGTTAGGTAAACCCCTTTTACCAGCTGAAATTAGGATTTTGTTTATTTTGGGATAAAACCCTTTTTACCCAGTTGAGTCAAAACCCCAATTGAGTCAAACCCTAATTATCCAATTGGGATCTTAGTGGTCCAATTTAATTAGCCCTTTTTACCAACTTTAATTAGGATTTTTATTTGAAAGCCTAATTAAGTATGGTTGGTTCAATTAGTTGGTTAAATCATGTGGTTAGTTATTTGTTTTGAGTCCTGTAAAAATTAGTTATTAAGTCCTGTATTATAAGGGAGACCCAATTGAAGATCCATGTGATTCAAATCAAGACCCATGTGCACCTAAATCAAGACAAGCCATGTGACATGTGCTAGCTCAAGACAAGCCATGTGCTAGCCCAAGACAAGCCATGTGTTACGCCAAGTAAATTTGTTTATGGCACCACCTTTTCAAGGATTTGGATATCAACACATGTCATGTTTGGACATGTCATTGGGACAACACTACTTGGCACTTCAACTAGGACAAGAATATTAGCCATACATTCAGACATCCAGACATCCAGACATCGAACATTGGAACATTTGGACAATATTTGAAATTTCATCCTTATCCAAGGAGGGCGCCTCATTTTTTTTTCTTCTTATCGCCTATTTGAAATCCATCACCACTTTTAAGATAAATAAAGCAAAAGGACTTCTTATCTCACTTTCTCTTTTGTCGCCGCCATCCAAGTAGCGCCTCATCCTTCCTTTTGTCGTCGAGCAAGGAGGAATTCTAATATAAGGGGAGTTCATTCAAATCCAAAATCAAAGAGTCTAAGATAAGGAAATCTTTCAAGTTTGAAATGCAAGAAGATTGAGAAGGAGTCTAAGCCATAAGTTGATGCCAAGAATAGGAGAGGGATTCATGCCAAAGAGGAGTTAGCGCCATATTATTTTTGTTGCCCCATCCATTCCAGAAATTAAGAGGAGTAAGCCGGAAAGACTCCTCACTTCATCGCCCATTTCATAATCCAAGTTGTCACCCCTTTGAAGAAGCCTAACTCATGTTGTCGCCCAACATAAAGAGAGGTCCAGATCATCCCAGAGACAAGAGTCCAGGATGCCCCAGAGCAGGATTCTAGGAGTTATAGTCTAAGGGAGCACAAGACTAGTGTTTGTGTCCCTTACATCACTCGTTGGGAGTCTATAAATACCCCACCTTCCCCCGTTGTAATTCATAAAATTATTATTGAAATACAATAAAATTCTATTGAATTTTTTCTTTGCTGTGTGCATCGCGGGATGTGAGGCCCTTCCTTTATTCCTTTGGAGCATCGCAGGGTGCGAGGCCCTACTTATCCATCCGACAAAAAGATCCATCCATTACTTCTAAACCTTTCCCTTCTTTCCTTTTCCTTTTCTTACTACTTTTAATCCTATTTTCTTTTGCTGAGTGCTTTGCAGGTGACCAACAATTCATATATGTTGTTCTTGCCTTGGAACCGGCATCGTGTGAAAAATAGGAGCCCGGAAGCAAGATCTTGAAGTCCCAACTTTTCGATCTTGAGAGTCCTGCCGGATCTGCACTAGAAGAACGATCTACGTGGTAACACTAAACCTTTCCCTTCTCATAAATTCTAAATCATTGAAAAATCCTAGTTTACGGTGGTTTCTTAACCACCAGGTCCTGCTTTATTAATTGCTTTTAGGTTTACTTGTGAGGGTAATAGACATATTAGTTTCCTTTACTATTTTCTTTGAGTTCTCCATTAAAATCTGAAAATATAAAAAAAAAAATTAATTTATGTTATTATTATTTTTTTTATCTGTCCCACATCAAAATTAAATTGGGATTGGAATTAAGTTTGACCAAGGTAAACTAAGAAACTTTTTTTTTCCTTGTGCCACTTGTTTCTCCATGCCAAAATGAATTTTTGCATGTTGATTCTCCACACCAAATTATAATTTGCACCCTCCTTCTTACCCATTCTAATTAGGATTAAGGCAAGATAAATTTTAAAAGGACTTTTAATGAGGATTAGAATCTAGTTTGACCAAGTCAAAATCTTATCTTGCACTTTCTAATTTCTCCATGCCATTTTGAGTTTTGCATGAAGATCTCTTCATGCAAAATCATGTTTTGTTCCCTCCCCTATTCCCTCTCTAATTAGGATAGAGTTATTTAAACTTAAAAGAAGTTTTAAGTTTATATGGTTTAGGTTTTGAATTGGATTTAAATACTAGGTTATATCCTAATCTAGATAGGACTTCTTATACTATCCTACTTCTTCTCCCTCTCCATGCCTATTTTAAATAAGGTTTTGCTAGGGTTGTGTCACACATCTGAAGAGGAATATCATGAAAAAAGAGGGAGGAGGCTTCCAAAAAATTAAGAGGGATTTGGCATGGAAAAGGCTTGGGCATGAGGAGTTGCTTCTTGGTGCTAGAGAGAAGAGAGAAAGAGAGGAATAAAGAAAAATAAGAACACTTTACTTTTGAATTTCTTTTTTTTCCATGACCTGATCTTTCTCATCCTCCACCTTCTCATCTTCTTGGAGGGCTCAAGAAAATTTGAAGAAGGTTTTCAGATCAGCCATCTACAACCTTCATACGGAGCTAGCATTCTAGAGAAAGGTGATCCCTTAGGACTTTATGTGGACTTTTTGTAAAGGCCAGATATCTTGTGTAGCTGCGAGACGATGTCTAGACCATCTACCATGCACCATCAGTAGCAGTGTTCATCAATCCTTGATGATGTATGGGATCCAATCCTATATATGTTTGTAGATTAAATTTATAGCATGTATCAGTTAAATCAATGCATGCTGATTTTATTTTTAGCATATATATTCTATTCATATCTTGTCTCGATCTTATAGGATAGGTTTTAGAATTATTCTAATGCATGATTTAGTAATTAAAATTATTTTAACCTAATATGCTACCGCTATTTTTTTTTTTTTTAAATCTATGCATGAAATCCTATTATAGTTTACCAACAATATAAATGATAACACAAGGAAAATATATCTAACATAAAATAATTCTGGCAGTCATCTGTCACTTAGTTTCAAATATTATTTATGAAATGTTGTTTCTTTGTGGCTTGCTTTTCTTCCCTCCTTTTCCAATTCAAGCAACAGTGGAACATTTGTCACTCACTATTTCTAAAAGTTGGTCTTCATGGATGGATAGGAATGATCAAACATAAATTCTTTTAATTGAACTTTCTAGGAGGTTATACAAATCCTTACGGTAGGACAACAATATGCTGCCAAGAATAAGCTTATCATTTATTAAGCAGTACAAAGGGGAGCCATGGAGCTAGGATGGACAATAGTATGTTTCTGACTATGCTCTACGTCCATAATTATTGGATTTTGCTTTGACATTATTATGCAACAAATGCATTGGAGATTGTTTGGAAATTTGGCAAGGGTTTCCTATTTGAGAACAAAGTAATTACTTTTTTTTGATGGGAGAACAAAGTAGCTATTGTGAAAGAAAAATGAAAAAGACAACCCTTTCTTATGTAGTGACACACTTAGCACCACTAGCCCAAGACTGCACAACCAAAAATAAGAAGAAACAATTGAAAAGAAAAATGACCGATAAAAACTTGACTAGAATGGAGCTAGTACAAATCACTTCATACATAAAACTCAAAACATAAGACCCTATATATAGATACATGTAGATGACTCTTAGTCTACCCTCATGAATACAAAGTAATCCTTGAATTTCTAAATGACTCTTAGAATTTCTAAACCTAATAAAAGACTCTTAGACTTCCAAAATACATCAATAACAATATGACTTTTAAACTACCAATATACATTATAACTCTTAATCTCCCTTAAGTTAACTCTTGATTTCTTCAATATCATAAATACAAGAGTTAACTCTACAACATAATAAATACTAGACTTTTAAACTTACTAGTATTAATGATATCATTAGTGCTCCATAAAATTTAACTTTATCATAATTTAACACTCCTCCTTAAAGTAAGTTTTTGGAGACAAGTCCAAGCTTGGCACGAAGATCTTCAAAAGGTCCTTTGGAGAGAGACTTAGTGAAAATATCAGCCACATTATTTTTACTTCTCATCTCCATGACTTGAATAGTACCATCCAACACCTTTTCATGAATGAAATGATGCTCAATTTCAATGCGCTTTGTCCTTGCATGACACACAGGATTGGTTGCTAACTTGAGTGTACTTTGATTGTCACAATGGAGAACTATTGGCTTGTGAATTTGAGAAAAAACCTCTTCGACTAATCGCTTGAACCACACACATTCTTGACTAGCAAGTCAAGAAGCCTTATACTCTATCTCGATGGTAGAAAGAGAGACCGAATCTTGTTTCTTGCTACACCAAGAAACACGTGTTGAACCAAATGAGAAAACATAATCAGAGGTTGATCTTCGATCATCCAAATCATCACCTAAATCAGCATCGGTGTACCTGTAGAGATTCCTAAGCATTGATACCACTTGGTTGGGAATCCGGATCAGCACCTATGTAGCGAAAACAACGAGGGAAAGTTCAAGAACCAACCTTCTTGATCAAGAACCAGCAACAACCTATTGTTGGATTCAATATCATGCAACAAATGAGATATAAAGAAGAGATGTATGTAGGAGAAAAAGAGAGATTGCTTTATTTCTTTAGAGAAGAACCTTGTTACAAGACAACAAGACACATGGCACCCCTTTTGAAATCCCAGAAACTTCTTGTCGTCACCCACATGTCTTCTCTCTTGTAGGCCTTACGCCCCAAGAATCTACATACGGCCATGCACAGACAATACCTCAAGGTGCATCCATTCCTCTTTGAAACCCGAGAAGAAGCTCCACAGGCAAATGGTGCGGGCACCATAATTCGAAAGAGAATTTAGTCCAATCTAATCAAGCCAGACTCATTATGGATGGATTAAGTTAGCTTTACTTTTGGTTTCAATTTTACTCAAGTTAGATTTACTTTTGGTTTCAATTTTACTCTTGGTTTCAATTTCATTTGTTTAATTGAACATGAGTCCTGTAAATAGGAAAATTTATGCTTTACTTTTGGTTTCAATTTTACTCAAGTTAGCTTTACTTTTGGTTTCAATTTTACTCTTGGTTTCAATTTAATTTCTTTAATTGAACATGAGTCCTGTAAATAGGAAAATTTATGTCTTTGGTTGAGTTTGAGTCCTGTAATTAAGATTAGGCCCATGTCAATTTGGTCTTTTGAGTCAAATTGGGTTCAATTTGACTTTATAATTGGTTGATTTCCTAAGTTGGTCCAAGAAGGGTTTGAATTGGGTTCAAGATAAGCAAGAGGGCTTGAAGATTAAGTGCCACAAGTCAGTCCAACAAACCATGCCAAGGTGGATGCCACATCATCAAATCTACTTGGAGGCCATGTCATCTTCAAATCCTACATGGAGGACACTTAAGCATGCCACA
The DNA here is from genome assembly GCA_021397845.1 of Areca catechu. Classification (NCBI taxonomy): domain Eukaryota; kingdom Viridiplantae; phylum Streptophyta; class Magnoliopsida; order Arecales; family Arecaceae; genus Areca; species Areca catechu. The sequence goes on from CM038053.1 coordinate 69,947,807, forward strand.
TCACCAAGCTTTAGGCGGCCAAAATTTGAATTCAAATGCAAGGAGGCCGACCACCATTTTCTCCCCATATCAAGCATGGTTTCAACTCCCCTTCCAAATAGCTAGCAATCTCCCATGATATTCTCCATGCATTTCGAATTCTCAAACTTGTATTGGAGGCCTATAAATAACCCTCCAAACCCCTCTTGTAAAGACAATTTTAATGAATGAAAATTTCAGATTTCTACTTCCATTTATGTTTGTGCAAATGTCCTTCGAGAGGGAGAGGGTGAAAGGCCCATAGGTTCTTCATTTAGTCGACTTAGCTACCTCCAACTCCACATTCAAACAAAGGAGATGCCCCTTCCATCAACCAAAACCATCCTCCCCCATCTACCAAACCAAGTAGTCATCTTCTTCAAGATTCCAAGCCGCCAACACCTCTCTTCAAGGAAGTCATTCTACATCACTTTGGAGTAGCCATCTTCTTCCTTCAAGAGATGCCAACTTGAATGCAACCATGGAGCTCCAATCAGCCCCCATTCAAGGCGCCATCTCCTTCACTTTGCCTTCCAACAACTTCAACCAAATCGCTAACAAGCTTCCTTCTTTAATCCAATTTACATTCCCTTCTTCCTACCTTTCCAAGTCACTAACTCCCCATCTTTTCAGGATCCTCTAGGATTGCGAGCTGAAGAGGAGGTTAATCTTGCCATGGGAACCATCTAAGCTAGAGGTCATCTTCCATGATGTGATAGTTTCAAGTCCCATCTTCAATCCATGGAGTGCTGAAATTGATTCAACATTACAAAGTGTGACACTTCAATGTTGGTAAGTAAACCTTCCTTTACTATTAGATTTGAATATTTGAATGGTTTATGACCTAGTTAGAATGGTTTCCCAACCATTAGGTCCAATCTTCATGGATTAAGTAGTAGTAATAGTTTGGGTTATCCATCGCTTAGTTTTTCTTCGTATGATTCCTATGCCTAACTTATGAATGAATTTTGCTTATGTAAGTGGGAATCATTGCTTAGCCAACAAATTAATCCTCTAAGTTAGAATTCATCTTTGCATGCTGCATCAAGTTTGGTATCAGAGCATGGTTGCATGAGTAGAATAATAATGGTACAAGTATGTTTCTCTTTAAGTACTTGGATTGGGTGTTTCACCTGGGCCGTCCGGTCATAGGAGAGAAGTAGGGTTGCAAGACCCTCTCTTCTCATTCAATGGGATCTCCTATGGCATATAGGGGTGCCGTTGTGATTTGACCTGTGAAGAAAAAAATAAATAGAAAACTCATTTAGGACTTAGTTTTCACATCCTATAATTCTAGTATATGGTCTATTAATTTAATCGTTTATATATGTAGAAAACTCAGAAAATTTTGATTCTTATTTTTTTAGCTTCGTCACATTTGATACTATTTTTCAAAATCTTCTCCTGATTTATTTTAGTCTATAGATTTTTTCACATCTATTTTTGTATCTGAGAATAGTTCTGCTAGTCTAATTTTAGCATTATTTAGTTAGATTCTGTTGTTGCATTCATTTTCAACTACTTAAGGGCAGCAATATCATAAAATAAGGAAAAGAGGTCGTATTTGTAGTCTTGATCTATACTGAGTCAATTCATACTACATTGGACTTCTAGGTCTAGCAAACCCTAGAAGGAGTCTTTATATTGAATGACTACTAAATCAGGAACTCTATACCAGCATTTACAAGACCAACCAAGTTCTACCATGGATCCCAATCTAGAAGCTCTAATGAGAACTATGACTGAGCAGTTCAAGCAATTGAACAATAGGTTTGGTCAAATGAAAGAAAGGATAGGAACTCTTGAAGAGGCCCGTATGACCCTTACTGAGCCACAATCACCCAGATTGCCACCCATCCATCCTAGAGTCCAATGCTAGGAATAAACTCCTGACCTACATCAAAGGAGACCATACCATGATTATGTTGACTAGGATGAGAGAGCCCTTAGAAATATTCATCTAGATGCACCCACATTCGATGGAAACTTGGATCCTAAGGTGTATATAGACTTGAAAAGTGATATGGATCAGTACTTTGATTGGTACGAAATGTCAGAAGATAAAAAATTTAAGTTTGCTAAATTTAGATTGGTCCGTCAAGCTAGATTGTATTGGGGTAATGTTGAGTGCATTGGTCGATAGAGAGGTGACATGCCCATAACCACTTGGAGAGCTATGAAGGTGAAGCTTAGGGAGAAGTATTTACCCTTATCTTATGAAGAAAGACTCTTGGATCAATAGCAATGATTAAGTCAAGGAAATAAGACGGTGTCAGAGTATATTGCCAAGTTTGATGAATTCATTATGAGATGCAATATAGCTGAGTCGGAAACTGTGACCTTATCTAGGTTTAAAGCAGGTCTTCGAGAAAAAATCCAGAGAGAGTTATTTCTTAGAGAGGTCCATGATCTAGACCAAGCCTACCAAATTGGCAGGGACTATGAGAGATTTTAGAGGGGACCCATTTTCTGTCGACCTGAACCCAATAGGTTTAATTCTCCTGGAAGTAGACCCAGCCCAAGCCCAAGTCCATCCAACAGACCCAATCCTACTACTCCATTAGTCTGTAGAGATAACAAAGGAAAGAGTCCTAAAGTTCAAAGAGAAGGTAGTGTCCATTGTTTTAGGTTCCATAAGGAAGGTCACATTGCAAGCCAATGTCCCACCAAAGCGTTACACATAGGAGAAATAGAAGAGGAGGTCCCTGAACCCATATAAGATTGTGAGGAAGAGGTATATGAGGCTAGTGTGAACTTAGCTGATGAGTATGAAGGGGATGAAGAGATCATAGACTCTTCAAAATTTCTAGGAGTTGTGAGATGTATCTTGACCCAGGCTAAGGAACAAGAAGATTGGCATAGGACCAACATTCTACAAACTTTTGTTAAGATAGGAGAAAAAGTCTGCAAGATCCTCTTAGATAGTGGAAGCCGTGTCAATGCCATATCAACTAGTATAGTCAAGAACTTAGGATTGCCCACTGTATCCCATCCCAACCCATATAAGGTATCCTGGATAGATTCGACCTCGATTCCCATCAAATTTAGGTGCCAAGTCACAATCCAAATCCAGTCATACCAAGAAAAGGTTTGGTGTAATGTTCTTTCCATGGGAGTAAGTAGCATCATATTAGGTCGACCATGGTTATATGATCATGACGCTATACTCTATGGTCACTCTAATTCTTGTTCCTTTACTCATAATGGAAAGAAGATTGTAATCAATTCTTCACCACCTAAGGACCATGTTAAGAGAGGATCAAGTTAGTGAGGGACAAGAAATAAAGAATAAACATGATTAGTGCTAAGGAATTGGAGCACGAGCTTAGTGGTGGTTCACCTATTTGGATTTTGACAACTAAGGAAGTTCAAGATCCACCCCATAAGGAACAGCCCCAGGAAGTGTTAAGGTTGTTGGGATCCGGAGCAACGCAGCGGAAGGGTAATTTCAAAATATAGAAATTAATATGCACCAAAACCCTAAACCAGGAGCTCCTTAATAAGACTAAAATGTATGAAGACTAACATTCTTATGCAAATTAGAATTAGAGTACTAACCTGAAACCGCTAATTCCAATTTGATGAAGATGAACGGGCTATTTGAGTTCACCAGGCGTTCAGGTGTCCGCCTTCCGATGGTGATCCACACAAAGCAATGACCAAGATCCTAACTCCTTGTTCCAATGGTTCCTTCAATTGAATTCTTCTTCCAGGAATTCAATACTTGGATTATGGCTGGAAATCTTCCACTCAAAGGTGTGTCTTCTTCCTTCTTACCCCTTCTCCACCTTCTGCCAAGACTTAGAACCTTTAGGACACCTTTGTCTTGAAAGTAAGACCTTGTCCTAAGAAGATTTATGCTTGTCTTTAATTGGTGGAGAAATTAAGACAAGGATGTCTTAATGTAAGGAAGAAAAGAATTGAACCAGAACTCTTCTTTTCCTTTACCGTCGGAGACTTTCTCTCTTAACCTTGTTTAGTAGCAGAGTTTCGACAGAGTTTTGCTCTATAAGGAAACAATGCAAAAACAAGAAAGGGAGAAAGAGTCTTCAGGAGAGGAAGGAAGAAAAAAATCACATCACCGAGTTCTGATTCCCACCCCCTTTTTATAGTTTTCGGAGAGGCGCCCTCACAACTCTCCGATAACAATTTCTCATGCCATTTCCCTTCTTTCCACTCCCCTTTCCCTTCTTCCCACGCTCTTTTCTTTTTCTCACGGCCTTCTGGATTATTTCTCATGGCCTTCCAGATCAATCCTCATGACTTTTCTCAAAAGAAGAAGTCGCGACGATTGGGAGAAAGAAGTCACGAAACTTGAATCTCCGAAGAGATTTGATTTCGTGCTCCCGGGAAGAAACTGTGCTTTCTTTCTTTCTTAAAACCTCTCCACCCATTAGATTATCATCCAAGGGTAGACAAATGAGGTGCTAATACTAAGAAAGAAGGCCATCCCATCTTAATTCATCGGAAAATTAAGTGGGCGCGCGCCAAGAGTCCATGCGCCCATGGACTCCTCCAAATGGCGCGCCAAGAGTCCATAAGCGCATGGACTCTTGGTGTTTTGGCATGCAAGGGAAAAGGAGGCGGGTGGGGAAGTGGCCTAGCTAATAGGTTAGCCAATTGGGTTAGCCATAATCCCTAAATTCTCAATTAAGTTCTAATTAGATCCAATTAGAACCCAAATCGAGTCAATTCGGAACCCTAATTCGATTACGATTCGAATAGGAGTTAGGATTTGCAACACTTTCTAGAGTGTCTTCATGCAAATGACTCTTGATCAATTCTTTTAAGTGTATGACCCATTGGGTTCCACATCTAGCTGGCAGTGGGTTCGAATACAAGTTGACCTAATTTGATTAGAACTCTTTCTAATCAATTTAGGTCAAATCGGCCTTACCCGATTTTGATCAATTAGGACTCTTCCTAATAAATGATCATTAAATTTGATCAACCCACAAGACAAGATTGACGTCTAGCAACGTGTCATGTCTACCCGGAAGATATGAAAATTCTGGTGAAATACCAAAACTACCCTTCAGTAGAAAGTTACCGTACAATTAAATCCTTCGATCAGCCTGCACCCAAAATATAATTATGGATATGGATATATGTCAAATCCAATATTATATTTGTTTCTAGCTCAATCTTATATTGATGATTCAATTATCTTGATATTAGAAACCATCTCTAATATCTTTACTTTGATCAAAGATTCCCTGAATCATCATCCGATTGATAACTAGCTAGATGCAATCTCCTCTTACTAAGAGTGATCGATTCCTTGTTGACCTACTCATTACCTTCATATCCAATTCACCATTCCTAGTATCAATCCTGTGCATGTCTCAGTGTCATGATTAGGATTGAACCAAAGCATGGGTTCATGTGCATAAGGTACTTATGGCAGTTTCAGGTCAAAGGATTACTTGTATCACTCCCACTATGAGAACCTTCTATTGACATGTAGCTAAGACTCCATTAGATGTTCTCAAGTTGGATCATATCAGTGAACTCATTCTCTAATGAGCACCCACATCCTAGTATTAGTGTCATACACAAGTGACTGTGAGAGCAGTCACCCTCTCCAGTATACATGGGATGTGCTAGTCTTACCGGAAAAACCCTGATCCCCTATTCAGGGTTCCTTTGACTAGGAATATTTTAGATTAAGGTTTTAAGACTTTAGGTCTCACTGGTATGATCTCATCATAACCCTAAAATCATAGCCCTAATCTATGGGGTTCATCATATAATAATAAACACAGCGTATGATGAAAAATAATGCCTTTATTAGAATATTGTCAAATACAATGGTTTGGGAGATACAACATAGATCGGCTTGTAGGGCATATCCCTTTCAAAGGTTTCTAGAAGAGTTTCAACACATTTCTAGAAGACCTTCCTAATCATGTTCCACCCTTAAGAGATATTCAACATGCCATAGATTTGATGCCAGGATCCACGTTACCGAACCTTCCCCATTATAGGATGAATCCTACAGAACATTCTGAGTTACAACATCAAGTTGGAGAACTTCTCCAAAAGGAATTCATTAGAGAAAGCCGAGCCCATGTACAGTACCTACCCTTCTGACCCCTAAGAAAGATGGCACATAGAGAATGTGTGTAGATAGTCGAGCCATCAATAAGATCACTGTTAAGTATCATTTTCCAATTCCCCATTTGGATGACATGTTGGATATAATGGCCGGAGCCAAAATTTTCTCCAAAATCGACCTTAAGAGTGGCTATCATCAAGTAAGAATTAGACCCAGAGATGAATGGAAAACCTCTTTCAAGACTAAAAATGGCTTGTATGAGTGGGTAGTGATGCCTTTCGGCCTGTCCAATGCACCCATCACCTTCATGAGGATCATGACCCAGGTTTTAAAGATATTCATTGGGAAGTTCGTAGTGGTCTATTTTGATGACATTCTCATCTATAGTAGAACGAAGGAAGACCACTTGAACCATCTAAAGCAAATTTGCCAAGCCCTTAGACAAGATAGTCTCTATGACAACCTCAAAAAATGTGAATTCATGACCCATAGAGTTATCCTTTTAGGATTTGTTGTCACCACTGAAGAAGTGTTTGACGACCCCGAAAAGGTCAAGTCCATAGTTAAGTGGCCGGTACCCAAAAGTATCCATGATGTCCATAGTTTTCATGGTCTAGCCACCTTCTATAGGAGATTCATTCGAGGATTCAGTACAATAGTGGCACCCATTACCGACTGTATTAGGAAGGGAACCTTTGAATGGACAAAAGCCACCAATAGAGCCTTCCTAGAAATCAAGGAGAGATGATGCAAGCACCTATCTTAAGATTGCCTGATTTATCAAAAGTATTTGAGGTTGCTTGTGACGCCTCTGGAGTAGGAATTGGAGGAGTCTTGAGTCAAGAAAATCATCCAGTGGCATTCTTGTGAAAAGTTGAATGAGACGGAATGAGATATTCAACTTATGATAAAGAATTGTACGCGGTAGTTCAAGCTTTGAGGTATTGGAGACACTACTTACTACCACAAAATTCGTTCTTTATTCCGATCATGAAGCCCTACGATTCCTTAATTCTCAAAAGAAATTGAACCCTAGGCACAAAAAATGGGTAGAATACATTCAGGCGTATACCTTTATTCTAAAACATCGTGCCAGCATTGAAAATAGGGTTGCAGATGCACTGAACCGACGATCCATGCTTTTGACCTCAGTCAGCACTAAAGTTGTAGGGTTTGATAGACTGAAAGAAAAGTTTCCTAAGTGTCCAGACTTTAGTGACATTTATCAATCCCTTCAACAAGGACCATTTAGCGTATATAGTGATTATACTCTCCTAGATGGATTCCTTTTCAAAGGAAATCAGTTGTGTGTCCCCCGAACTTCTATTAGAAAGTTTTTGATCTAGGAAGTTCATGCTAGAGGCCTAGCAGGTCATTTTGGTAGAAATAAAACCATCCTAGCAATAGAAGACCAATTCTTTTGGCCTGGCCTCAAGAGGAATGTAGCCCAAGTTATGGCACAATGTCAAACATGTGCTGTTGCCAATCAACAAAAGTAGAACACTGGTCTATATACTCCTCTACCAGTCCCTGATTGTCCCTAGCAGGATCTTTGTATGGACTTTGTACAAGGACTACCAAAGACTTCAAGGATACATGATTCCATCTACATTAATTAACCGATTTTCTAAGATGGCTCATTTCATCCCATGTTCACAAACTTTCGATGCTTCAAGAATGGCTAAGCTTTTTCTTAACGAAGTGGCTAGGCTACATGGTTTACCTAAAACCATTATGTCAGATAGAGATGTTAGGTTCACTAGCTACTTTTAGAAAACCCTTTGGCATATGTTAGGAACCAGACTGAAATTCTCTACTACCTACCATCCTCAGACTGATGGCCAAACTGAAGTCATTAACCAGAGTCTAGGAAATCCGCTAAGATGTCTAGTTGGTGATAATATGGGAAATTAGGATCTCTTACTATCTCATGCTGAGTTTGCTTATAACAGCTCAGTCAATAAATCTATTGGAAAGAGTCCATTTGAGGTGGCCCATGATTATAGACCTAGGAAGCCCATAGATCTCATCTCGTTGCCCACACATGCACGAGTTTCTGAGTCTGCTAAGTCATACGCATAGTAGGTATAAAGAAATCAGTAAAAAAATCAACATGAGCAATGAAACCTACAAGCGTATGGGTAATTCACATAAGAAAATCAAAAAAAATTATGAAGGAGACTTCATAATGGTTAGGCTCAAACCTGAACGGTTCCCACCGAGAACCATGAAAAAATTACATGCCACAGTGCAGCATCATTCAAAATCCTAAAGAAAATTGGACCTAATGTGTATGTATTGGAACTACCATCTGACTTAGGTATCAGCTCAATTTTTAATGTTTCTGACTTAGTAGAGTATAAGGAGCCAATATTGATACCTAGCAAGCCTTTTGGGCCTGAACCTATTGTTGGGAGTGATCCTACCCCTGAGTGTCCACCAGCCACTATACTAGAGTGGCGAGACTAGATTGAGAGAATTCTTGATGACAAAACTATCATAACCAAGAATAAAGACTATCAACGCTATTTGGTGCGATGGCAAGGTCGACCCAAATTTGATGACTCGTGGATCACTCAGGAGGATCTACAATGAATCAACCCAGACTAATTGGAATACTATCAGAGTCGAAATGACCCATACTCGATAGGGTCGAGTCTTTCCCACCTCGGAAGAATTGGTGCGGGCACCACAGTTCGAAAGAGAATTCAGTCCAAATTAATCAAGCCAGACTCATTATGGATGGTCTAAGTTAGCTTTACTTTTGGTTTCAATTTTACTCAAGTTAGCTTTACTTTTGGTTTTAATTTTACTCTTGGTTTCAATTTCATTTCTTTAATTGAACATGAGTCCTGTAAATAGGGAAATTTATGCTTTACTTTTGGTTTCAATTTTACTCAAGTTAGCTTTACTTTTGGTTTCAATTTTATTCTTGGTTTCAATTTCATTTCTTTAATTGAACATGAGTCCTTTAAATAGGGAAATTTATGTCTTTGGTTGAGTTTGAGTCCTATAATTAAGATTAGGCCCATGTCAATTTGGTCTTTTGAGTCAAATTAGGTTTAATTTGACTTTGTAATTAATTAATATCCTAAGTTGGTCAAGAAGGGTTTGAATTGGGATCAAGATAAGCAAGAGGGCTTGAAGATTAAGTGCCACAAGTCAGTCCAACAAACCATGCCAAGGTGGATGCCACATCATCAAATCTACTTGGAGGCCATGTCATCTTCAAATCCTACATGGAGGACACTTAAGCATGCCACATCACCAAGCTTTAGGCGGCCAAAATTTGAATTCAAATACAAGGAGGCCGACCACCATTTTCTCCCCATATCAAGCATGGTTTCAACTCCCCTTCCAAATAGCTAGCAATCTCCCATGATATTCTCCATGCATTTCGAATTCTCAAACTTGTATTGGAGGCCTATAAATAACCCTCCAAACCCCTCTTGTAAAGACAATTTTAATGAATGAAAATTTTAGATTTCTACTTCCATTTATGTTTGTGCAAATGTCCTTCGAGAGGGAGAGGGTGAAAGGCCCATAGGTTCTTCATTTAGTCGACTTAGCTACCTCCAACTCCACATTCAAACAAAGGAGATGCCCCTTCCATCAACCAAAACCATCCTCCCCCATCTACCAAACCAAGTAGTCATCTTCTTCAAGATTCCAAGCCGCCAACACCTCTCTTCAAGGAAGTCATTCTACATCACTTTGGAGTAGCCATCTTCTTCCTTCAAGAGATGCCAACTTGAATGCAACCATGGAGCTCCAATCAGCCCCCATTCAAGGCGCCATCTCCTTCACTTTGCCCTCCAACAACTTCAACCAAATCGCTAACAAGCTTCCTTCTTTAATCCAATTTACATTCCCTTCTTCCTACCTTTCCAAGTCACTAACTCCCCATCTTTTCAAGATCCTCCAGGATTGCGAGCTGAAGAGGAGGTTAATCTTGCCATGGGAACCATCTAAGCTAGAGGTCATCTTCCATGGTGTGATAGTTTCAAGTCCCATCTTCAATCCATGGAGTGCTGAAATTGATTCAACATTACAAAGTGTGAAACTTCAATATTGGTAAGTAAACCTTCTTTTACTCTTAGGTTTGAATATTTGAATGATTTATGACTTAGTTAGAATGGTTTCCCAACCATTAGGTCCAATCTTCATGGATTAAGTAGTAGTAATAGTTTGGGCTATCCATCGCATAGTTTTCCTTTGTATGATTCCTATGCCTATCTTATGAATGAATTTTGCTTATGTAAGTGGGAATCATTGCTCAACCAACAAATTAATCCTCTAAGTTAGAATTCATCTTTGCATGCCACATCATTAAACCAAGGAGAAGAACCTCCACATGAAAACTCCCTCACGCGCTCCACCTTCCCTCTTTATCTTGAACTGTCGCTGCCTCCCACATCCAGAAGATGCCTTCCCAACCCAAGATTGTGAGCCAAGCCTCATGGTTTTGTCTCAAATCGTGGATGCCCCAAAGGGGGGCGTTCCCCCTATGGCCTTCCTCTCACACAAACCTGGAGAGCCTTCCATCCATCGCATGCCCCCCTCTTTAAATAGAGTGGGCGGCGATTTCTTCCTTGGGCGGTGGTTAGGAATCTTGATTCTTGGTCTTCTTGTTAGGATAAGACATCTTGGTTGTTAGGCTTCAACTTCTTGGACCCAAATTGGTTAGGACTCCATAATTAGTTAGGCTTCTAATTGGTTACAACCAACCAACTAACCTCCTAACCAACTAACTAACTAACCTCCTAGACCCAACCCCATAACCCAATTGGGTTATGTTACAATCTCTCAAAAAACTTCTCCCAGCAAATCAATGTGAGTAAACCCTCAACCTTGGGTCAAGCCCCTTGACCCAACATTCCATGATCCAAAATGACTAAGAGCCCCCTGGCACAACTCCAGGACCTCTGGAACACATCCAAAAATTGCTTGGCACGCCTCCACGCTACCAGGGATCACGTCGAACATCCCTGCCATGGCCTTCTAAGTCTCTCAAAGCTTGGAAGCACAATGCAAAACCTTACAATACCCATGCAAAAAAAGATTATCTCTCTTCTTGAATAATAAACCAAAATCAAGAGTAGAGTTCACATACTTTAGTATCCTCTTTACTGCATCAAGATGTGGTTTCCTTGGAGATTGCATAAACCAGCTTACAAGCCCAACCGAATAAGCAATATCTAGTCTTGTAATAGTCAAGTAAATAAGGCTTCCAATAAGAGCTCAAAATAGTTGAGGATCAAAAAGGGCCTTACCATCATCACGCCTCAACTTAATATTTGCATCCAAAGGAGTAGAGCATTTCTTGGCTTGATGAATTCCAAATCTATCAATAAGTTTGGTTACATAAGCTTGTTGACCCACAAAAATGCCATTCCTTATTTTTGTAATTTCTAATCCAAGAAATTGATGAAGTTCACCTAAATCTTTCATCTCAAATCGAAGAGAAAGATTAGCCCAAAGCTTAGAGACTTCATTCTCATTATTACTAGTGATGATCATATCATCTACATATAAGAGAACAATAATATGTAGATCTCCTTGCTTCTTGATAAATAAACTTGGATCCAACTGAGAAAAAAGATAGCCACAAAACTGTAAATATTGAGCAATCTTGCCATACCAAGCTCGCGGAGCTTGTTTTAATCCATAGAGAGCCTTTTTGAGTTTCCAAACATAAGCTGGATGAGAAGTTGAGATATAGCCAGGGGGTTGTTTCATGAATATATCCTTGTCAATCTCACCATATAGAAAATATTCTTGATATCAATTTGCCAAAGCTTCCAATCAAGACTAGCCGCCAAAGTAATCACCATTCAAACATATGTCATCTTGGCTATGGGACTAAATGTTTCTTCATAATCTTCACCATATTTTTAAGAAAAATCTCGTGCAACAAGTCTTGGTTTGTAGCGATCTATGCTTCCATCAGCTTTATGCTTTAACTTGTAGACCCACTTGCAAGTGACTGGATCTACATCCTTAGGCTTTGGCACGAGATCCCAAGTCTCATTCTTTATAAGAGCTTTCATCTCTCCATGCATAGCATCTTCCCATTCTTTAACACCTTTTGCTTCGTTAAAGCAAGATGGCTCTAGGTCATCATGAATACCAGAAAGGAAATAAGAACAAATACTTACCAAGTCTCCATCTCGATAGCGAGCTAGTTTGATCCTTTGTCTTTTGGATCTTCTTAACTTTAGATCTTTTTTATCGGGCATAAAAACATCTTGACATGGTTCAAAAGTGCTCCCCCTATCACTTTGCACCTCCTTCATCGAAGAAGATGGAGAAGCAGAAGACTTAAAGGCCATAGGAGCACTAGATGATATTAGTAATTCCATCACTGATCTTGGAGAATTATTGCTGATGTAAATATCTTATAAAATGGCACTAGGTGGAGAATAATAAGAAGAAATCTCATCAAAGCTAATATCTCTAGAAACAACAAATTTATGTGTATTAGGATCCATGCACTTCCAACCCTTCTTCTGTTCATCATAGCCAATGAAGATACACTTCATTGCTTTAGGATTTAGCTTGCTTTGTTTGGAGGCCAGTACATGAACATAGCATGGACAACCAAATACCTTAAAAAGCTTGACACTTGGATTTTCTTTAAACATTATCTCATAAGGAGACTTTATGTTAATCGAGCTAAGAGGAACCTGATTAATAACATAAGCTACAGTCGCCATACATTTTGCTCAAAAGGCCTTAGGTAAATTTTTTACATGTAACCAACTTCTACATGTCTCCATGAGATGACGAATCTTTCTCTCTGCCATGCCATTTTGCTATGGTGTTTCAGTATAAGAATGCTCCCTTTTAATTTCATGCTTTTGACAAAATGAAAAAAAACTCCTTTGAAGTGAATTTTCCTCCATTATCAGTCCATAATCTTTTGATTTTCTTATCAAGCATACTTTCAACAATTATCTTGAAATCTTGGAATTTAGAGAAAATCTCTGATTTTTATTTCACAAAATATACCTAGGTAAAACATGTGAAGTCATCAACAAATAATGACATATATTTGCAGCCAGAAAATGATGGAGTTTGGGTTGGATCTCTCAAATCACTATGAATAAATTCTAGTAGAGCCTTGCACCTTGAAAGAGAATGATCAAATGGCCTTCGATGTGCTTTGCCATATTGGCAACCTTCACAGACACCATCATAACTGAAGGAAGATAAATTGGGAAGCCCCCGAACAAGGCTATTGACTACCATAGCCTTTAACTTGTTCATATTAATTTGGCCAAGTCTTGCATGCCAAATGGCCATACCATCATTTGTACTCATTTTATCAATATAAGAATTAGAAGATGAAAGAACATACAAGTCTTTGACCAGCTTACCAGTATGAATAATATCTGCCTTCATGCCCTTGAGGTTTCGAAGAAACTTCATATCCTTTAGGCTAAAAAAAATATAGTGACCAGCATCTACTGCATTAGCCATAGAGAAGTGATTTTTCTTCATACTTGATACATGATACACACTCCTAAGAGTGATAGGGTCACTATCATTAGATTGGACAATGACGGATCCTTCCTTTTCCACTTGATGAATGGTGTTGTCTGTAGTAACTATTGCATCGTTTCCTTCAAAATGATAAATATTAGTAAATTTGGAATTGTTGTTGCCTGGATCACCGTGGCTTGTAGCTCTGATGTGTCACGGACTCGTTGGGCTCTCAATGGATGCTCAGTCCTCCTTTGATGTGGCCTACAAAAAAGAGAAGACCTGAGCAGGGATTCTGACAGGGACACTCCAACGATCAAGTCAATTGGGATGATCAAGGGGAATAGAACCTCTGTGCTGGAGATTGGGGTCTCTTTGCTTAGAGGGTGAAAGATGAGATGTAAGAAATGGAAAGACAAGGTCAAGTGGGGATCAGAGAATTGGAAAGTTTTCTTGGCTGGTTCCTTACCCGTTTGCTCTTTGAGTCTTACCAGTTGCCTCCTTTCTGGGGGATCCTTTCGTTTGTTTTATATGAAAAGGAATGGCCCAGACCAAGCCTGGGGTGAGACGTCCCTTTCCTGGTATCCCTTTCTGGAGGGTTTTTTTTTATCTGCAGCCTCCCTCCTATCTGACCGATCCTTTGAAGGATATCCTTCTATTGGGAGTGATTGCCAACGTAGTACAGATCTTGTCCCTCTAGTGGTGCAATTTCTCATGGGAGGGGTGGGCACCGTGCCACTGAGCCTCGAGCCATGGTGGAGCATTTCTATTCCAGAAAGGACCGTCGGAGTGTCGCAGGGCCTGTGGCCTTAATGGGATACTCCTCTTGAAGGAGGTTTAAGTTTGATATCACGAAGATTGGAGTCATCAATTGCATGGTTATTGACATGGTAGTGCACTATAGGGTGTGAAGCCTGGTGGAGCATGCATTGTGCAGAACGTGTGGGTGGCACGTTGCAGAGTTTGGATTTTTTGGCAGGGCGTGCACCACTTCTGGGAGGTTGTAGGTAGCTGGTATGTTCCATGCCACAGTCTGCACCTCTATTGGTCCTCTCTCTCTTTGCCTCTAGTGGGAATTCCATCCTTAGTAGGATAGGGGGAGCTCCATCTCGGGAGCCCAACCTCGAAATGCATGAGCACGTCCTCGACCAGGAGCTCGATTTTGGATGTGGGAGCCACCTCGACCAGGGGCTCACCCTTGGAAAGCATGAGCATAACCTCGACCGGGTGCTCGACCCTGGATGTGGGGGCTGCCTTGATCGAGGGGCTTGCCCTTGGAAAGCATGAACATGACCTCGATCGAGTGCTCGAACCTGGATGCGAGGACCACCTTGGCTGAGGGCCTCACCCTTGGAAAGCATGAGCATGACCTTGGTCGGGCACTGATCCCATATATGGGGGCTACCTCAATCGAGGGGCTCGTCCTTGGAAAGCCTGAGCACTACCTCGACGGGTGCTCGATCCTGGATGCGGGGGCTGCCTTGACCAAGGGAATCACCCTTGGAAAGCATGAGCATGACCTTGACCGGGCGCTCGATCCCAGATGCGGGGGCCATCTCGGTCGAGGGGCTCGCCCTTGGAAAGCATGAGCATGACCTCGACCGGGCACTTGATCCCGTGTAAGGGTTTTGGTGACCAGGCTGGAAGCATGGATTTCAAAAATTTATTATGAAACCACTACCAAATCCTTAACCCAAGACCTCCTTACTAGGAATCAAAACATACAAACATGCATATATAATATAAACTAGCGTTTAGGCACCAACCTGAACCGATAGTATCTAATCCGATGAAGAAACCCTGATTCAGCCTTCTTCTCCACCAGGCACCCAAACGTTCGCCCTCTAACAGTGATCCACACGAAACTCAGACCAAGAAAGAACTCCTTCTTCAAGTTGCTTGGAGAAGTGGAACTCTTTCGGCAGCCTTTGGTCTATTGACCACTGTAGGACACCCTGTCCTACTATAGGGCACTAAAGACACTCTCCTAGACCACTCTTGGTTTTAGGAAAACCCTCTCTAGGACCCCTTAGGCTTATGTCCTAAAACAAAGCCTTGTCCTAGTAGAAAAGACCTTGTCTTAACAAGACAAGTCTTGTCTTAAAGAAAGAAGGTGGGAGAGAGAGAGACTCAGAATAGTACTTCGGTGGAATTCTTCATTATCAGACTCATTTTACCACCCCCTATTTATAGATACAAGAGGGGCATGTGATATGTCCTCCCATCAACTTATCAGATATGATTTTTCAAGACCGAAGAGAAGTTATCTGGCTTGAAAAATCATATCTAATAAGCCCATTCATGCACCGAAGGCCTTATTCACATCCCTTCTTTTATCTGGACGAATTCTCACTTGCCACATGTCAATTACCAGTCCCTAGGAAGCCAAGAATTGCATCTTCAATCTCCAAATATCGGAGATTATGAAGAGTCCTGATAGCAGAAGGACTCTCCATCAGAACCGCATGCCACATGAAGAGTTGCGACTCTTCATGCACCGCACGCACCATCCTTCTTCCACACAAATTTCAAAGAATGTTAAGCAGTCAAAATATAGGCAATATGGGTGTCATTGGAAAGAGCATAAAATTTTCTTTCTGACCATATAAGTTATATTCAAATTAGAGATCTATAGCTCATTCTATGCCATTTTGAAGTTAAGGTATCATTTAGGTACCAAGAGTCCCATGCCATTGGGACTCTTCATGTATGGCACCTAAAATGCCCTTAAATCCAAATTAAAATAAGATTTAGCTCTGATTAAGCTAGCCCCACTTAGGACTCAACCTAATTTAGGTTTCCCATAATTAGGTTAGCCCAATAAGCAAGCAACCGGACCCAATCTAATTGGGTTAAGAATTTGGTTAGCCTACATATGCTAGTATGTAATCCGGCTAACCAATTAGGATCCTATGACCCTAATTAAATCATGAATGACTTCCTTGGCCAAGTCTCTATTGTGTGTGACCCATTGGATTTCACATCTAGCCAGCAGTAGGTTTAGGTTTGAGCCGATTCGATCCGATCGAACCTGATTGACCTAATTAGGTCAAATTGGCTCACCTAATTGTCCAATTCGAATCACACATCGAATTGACTCATGAAACCAAATCAATTGATTCATGAAGACCTACAAGACAAGATTGACTTCTAGCAACGTGTCATGCCTACCCGGAAGATGAAAAATTTTGGTGGATTTACCAAAATGCCCTTCAGTGGTGAGTTATCGGGCAATTCAGTCCTTCGATCTACTTGCACCCTGAATATGACTATGGATATGGATACTTGTCAAATCCAATTTATATTCATTCCTTGCTCAATCTGATAATGATGATTTATTAATGAACCATTAGAAACTATTTCTAATGTTCATACTTTGATCAAAGATTTCTCGAATCTTCATTTGATTGAAATCATCTGATGCGCTTCCCTCTTACTAGGGTTGATCAATTCCTTTTTGACCTACTCACAACCTCCATATGCAATCCACCATACCCAGTATCACCCCATGCATGACTCAGTGTCATGATTGAGTGTGAACCAAAGTATGGATTCATGCATATAAGGTACCATGGCAGTCTCAGGTCAAAGGACCACATGCACTACTCCCACTATGAGAACTATCTATTGACAAACAGATAAGGTTCCATTAGATGTTCTCAAGCTGGATCCATTCTGTGAACTCATTCTCTAATGAGCACACACATCCTAGTATTAGTGTCAAACACAAGTGACTGTGAGATCAGTCTCCCTCTTCACCAAGCATACATAGGATGTGCTGGTCTTACCGGAAACATTGATCCCCTACTCAATATCCCATCGACCAGGAATATTCTAGATTAGGATTTTAAGGCTTTAGGTCTCACTGGTATGATCTCATCATAACCCTAGAACCATAATCCTAATCTATGGGTTCATCATATCTTAATAAAATTAATAAGACATAGCGTATGATGAAAATAAAATGCCTTTATTAATTGATAATGTCATTACAATGGTTTGGGATACAAAAGAAAATTCCATCGAAATACAACATTTCGATTGGCCTTTAGGGCATAATCCTTTCACCCCGGATGCAGGGGCCACCTCGACCGATGGGCTCACCCTTGGAAAGCATGATTACGATCTCGGTCGGGAACTCGACCCCTGAGGTGGGGGCCACCTCAGCTAGTGGCTCGCCCTTGGAAAGCATGAGCATGACCTCAGCCGGGCGCTCGACCTCAGATGCGGGGGCTACCTCGGTCAAGGGGCTCGTCATTGGAACTTCATTTGGGTGCCGCATCCAGGTGGCACTTCCCACCATCGTGGCCACCAGCTGTTGCCGGCATGGACACCATGTCAGCGGTTGTGCCACATCAGATGCCCCCCACTCTGGAGCCTGGAGAATGAAGCGGTGATCAAGGCAATGAGAGTAATGATCGTGCTGACATGGAGGGGTGCACTTCTTGCACCATTAATTCCTCGAGCATTGGTGCCCTAGAGATCATGCATCCACCCCAACAAAGTAGCACCACATCAGCTCTCCTTTAAGGACACCATAATTACTATGCTAGGTCTGATGCAGGTGCCCCCGAATTAAAGCATTGCCCTTAGCGGATCTCGATGTGTGGCGAGCTTTGATTGGCTAGGAAGAAGAAGAGGTGTACATCTTCGACTTGTACAAGGTGACGTGACTCTATAGGTGCTTGAAAGGGACTGGTCCTCTAGCCCTCTTCCCCTTTAAGGGTTTTTCGAGCATTGAAGGCCAAGTTTTGTAGAGTCCATCTTCTTCCTCAGTCCTCCTCTTTGCTCTAGGGTTTGGAGTCTTTAGTAGGTTAGACCTCTCCCTCCATCTTCGTCTTTCCTTCCTCTTTTCCGTTCTTCTCCTTTGGCCTATGCTAAAGGAGAGCTTCCATTAGGCTTCTAGGCTTCTATTTCTCTTTTGCCTTCTCCCCTCTTTTCTTTTCTTGTCTCCACGAGTTCTTCCAATAGAGGGCTCTGTCACCCGGATCATTCTAGCAAGATGGGGTCATCTTGATCGAGGCCTCTTTCCTTGGATAGCGAGGAGAGGAAGTTCCCTTTGTGGTCTACAGGGGTCCCCACTAGCCAGGGATTGTCATTGGATTCCCTGCGACTCCTCTGCCTACTCCTATTCCTATTAGGGAGTTGGGCATCCTGCTGGCATTGCTTCGATGATGATGGGCAAGGACCTCCTCCACATTCGGAATGCGTATAGGGTCCTTGACTCCATCTGGCTTTTTATTCCAAGACTGGAGGAATGGGTCACTTTCAGTGGCATGGGCCAAATTGCCCTGTACAAAGTTTTTTCTTCGGGAGCTTTCATCTTCTTTTCCATCTTTTTTTTCTTTCGTTTCTCAGTAACTATCATCTGGTCCCAGCCTAGCTTGCTCCTAATGCCATCCAAACCATCTTTTGCTTTATTGTCCTTTGTCACTACCAAGGGATTATTGCTTGTTTCTCCTTTTTCAGGGCTGTGTTCACCTTAAGTGCCACCTATCTGATAATGGTGGTGTTTTGTGGCCCCACGCCTAGGGACCGTCAAGCTTGACCTACCCTCCTCCATCAAGGGATGGAAGGGCAGGTTTCTATTCGCCTTGGTTGAGGAGGTGGATTGGATTTGGAGTGACCCAGACCGCTCCCCCAACCAACATCTACAGTTGAGCCGGTCGAAAAAGAGATATTTGATCAGCTCATTACTTCTGAGGTTCCAGTTCTTTAAGATCTGCTGATCGAGCAGAACCTCATTGATGCCAGGAGTAGCCAGGCCCCATCTCTGGGTAAGGCTTGATACCGAGCCTCTTTTTCTTCTAAGTTTGATATCTGGCTTTGATAAGAGACTAACTAATCTCTTTGTGTTTCATAGGGATGAAGTTCTCGATGGATGAGCTTCTCAGCATGTCTAGGAAGAGGGCTGCCTTCGTAGGGCCCGAAGGGGAGCCTGCGAAGAAAGCCCAGGGGGAGTCAGGATGGAGGCCCGGTGGAGAACCTGCCAGGAGGGGGCCTACTGCTACGACGGTCATGCCTGGGTCAGCAATCCATCCTCCAGCCCACGAGCCACGGAGGGAGGCCCGACCAGTAATGGGTGCTGTGCCAGCACCTTCAGTGGCCCCTGCATGAACTGAAGCTCCACCACAGTCGGAGGTGGAGGAGGTGGTGAAAGATTCTGCCACAAAGAGTCCAGCTCCATCATCTGGGGGGAGATCCACTAGCGACCGGCCTATCACCGCCGTTCCCCCGCCAGCCACTACCCCTGGAACCCTCGAAACCATCCGGGACATTGAGGTCGGGGTCGAAGAAGATATCTCTCATCTTGCCCCAGGATGCTAGGCTGATGAGGGACAAGAAACTAATTGAGGATGTTCTGAATGCCCTTGCCCGACCACTGGACTGCCAAGAGAGGGTCGGCCGGCAACCGGTGGATGTATTCTCTGGGGTGTTCCCCAAACTCTTCTCGGTAAGTCACCTTCTTGGTTGCTTCATTCCCTCTCTTTTGTGTATAGAGGTACTAACTGACATTCTTCATGCTGGTGGCACTCATGTTCAGCTCCTCTGGGACTTCTGCCAGGATCTGATGAAGCACGAGTTCCACCTTCACAAGGAGAGGGATGAGTTCTAGGCTCAGGCTGCCCGAGCTCAAGAACTGGAGGACTAGGTGAAGGCCCTCCAGGAGTAGCTGGCTAGCTCTGAGGTCAGGGCAACTAGCTTGGAGAAGAAATCTACCATGCTCAAAGCAGCTCTGAAGGAGGAGAAGGGGGAGAGCCTCCGCATGGCCGAGAAGGTGGCTTCCTTGGCAACGTAGGTGGCCCTCCTGGAGGGGAGGGCATAAACCCTCCAGGTGAAGCTTGAAGAGGAAGCGGCCAGGACAGTGGCAGCCTTGGAGAAGGCCACAGTGGTCGTTGCACTGATGGAGGTGGCCAAGAAGGAAGCCACCGAGTCCATCCCCAAGTTGAAGGCATCCGAGGACTTTAAGGATGAGGTCACCGAGGCGGTGTTGGACTCCTACCACTAGGGGTCAATGACTTTCGAGGTAAGGCCATCCATCTCCTCAGATTGAAGGGGTTGGAGGACATCCTCCTCGAGCTACCTGCCCCCATGCGATCGAGGATGCCTTCCATGGAGATGTAGCCGAAGCCAGAGGCGGTAGAAGTCGAAGCCAGAGCTGCTGCCACCTAGGGCACCCCTTTGTCAGAAGGAGTCACTCATCGGCCAGGAAAGGAGCCAGCAAGCAAGACTTAAACTTTTCTTTTCTTCTTTTTGTAACTTAGATTTTTGGAAGGCCTCTCAGCTTGTCGGGAGTCTTCAATGGTATAAGAAATATTCATCAATGAAGACATATTATTTTCTTTTCAACTGGTGTGCCTTCTTGTCCCCCATTCTTTTTTTCTTCTTCTTTTTCTTCTTCTCTCTTTTTTTTTGCTTTGAAACACCTTCAGAGAATCCATTAGAGTCTGTGAAGGACTTATTCCTATAATGAAGAAATAATCCATTTGATCGATGAACTTAGTCTGGTTCTTCTTTTTCCTTCAGCTTTTTTACCCTTTCGCATGATAAGAAGATAGGCTTCATGGCCACCATAGATGCATGCCTTTCCTAAGCCTTAGTAGCTCCAGGTTGACTCTAAAACCTTAGGATTGGCATGAAGGACTCTAAGAACACTTCATTCCTATTCTTCTGGTCTTGAAGTTATGCATACTCCTGTGTAGGGCTTCTAGAGCTTCTTGATTTACCAAGCTATGAGTCAAGTGGTAGATGGTGGGATTTCAGGGGTTTCCCAGCTGACATCTCTAGATTGTGAGCAAGGTAGTTGAGTGCAGTGCTTCTTGAATCTCCCAGCTTGATTTGCCAAGCTATGAGTCAAGCGATAAATGATGGTATTCTAGGGATTTCCTAGCTGACATCTCCAAACTGTGAGCAAGGCAGTTGAGTGCGGGGCTTCTAGAATCTCCCAGCTTGATTTGCCAAGCTATGAGTCAAGTGGTAGATGGTGAGATTTTAGGGGTTTCCCAGCTAACATCTTCAGACTGTGAGTAAGGTAGTTGAGTGCAGGGCTTCTAGAATCTCCTAGCTTGATTTGCCAAGCTATGAGTCAAGCGGTAGATGGTGAGATTTTAGGGATTTCCCAGCTGACATCTCCAGATTGTGAGCAAGATAGTTGAGTGCGGGGCATCGTAAGTTTCCCGGCTTTGAGTGTGGGGCTTCATAAATTTTTTGGCTTTGAGTGTGGGGCTTTGTAAGTTTCCCGTATTTGAGTACGGGGCTTTCTAAGTTTCCCAACTTTGAGTGCGGGGCTTCGTAAATTTTCCAGCTTTGAGTGCAGGGCTTTGTAAGATTCCCGGCTTTGTTAATCGGACTTAGAGTCGGATGGATATGTTCTTGCATAGGTGAGAGATAGGGTTGCACCAAAAAGGAACTTTAATAATTGAAAGGAAGTCTTACATTATTAGTAGTATATCCTTAGATTGCTTGCATTCCATGTCCGCATAAATCAGGTACTGTCGAGCCCGGTAAGATAGTAGGCCCCGTTTGGTGGAGCCTTGACCACCTTGTAGGGGCCCACCTAGTTCGGGGAGAGCTTGTCATGTTCTCCCAACTAGGACACCTCTGCTTGCTTGAGACTAGGTCACCTAAGTGGAACACCTTAGACCTCACGCGAGAGTTGTGGTAGAGAGCTACTCGCTACCGGTAGGCTACCATCCAGAGTCGGGCCTTATCCCTCATCTCATCCAAGAGATCTAAGTTGAGGAGGAGACGGGCTGGATTCTCAGCCTCATCGTATTGTTTTATCTGTAGCATGGGCTGACCAAGCTCCATTGAAATCACTACTTCAGCACCAAAGATAAAGTTGAAGGGGGTCTCACTAGTTGCCGTGCAAGGTGTAGTGTGGTATGCCCACAGCACACTAGGGAGTTCTTTGACCCAACGACCCTTTGCTTCGTCTAGTCTGGTGTAGAGCCCTTGCAAGATGGTTCGGTTGGTCACCTCGGCCTCTCCGTTGGTCTGAGATAACCCACCAAAGTTAAGCGATGGCAGATGTTGAGGTCGATGCAGAACTCCTCGAAAGCCTGATTATCAAACTATCATTCATTGTCAGTGATGATTGAGTGTAGGAGTCTGAATCGGTAGATGATTGACTTCCAGAAGAATGATTTGACTTTGACCTCAGTGATCTATGTAAGGGGTTCAGCCTCAACCCACTTGATGAAGTAGTTGATGGCCATAATAAAAAACTTTCGTTGGCCGAACGCGGGAGAAAAGGGACCTAAGATGTCCATTCCCCACTGAGCGAATGACCACGGGGCTAATAGCTGGGAGAGCAAGGCCACCGGCTATCACTGGATGTGGGCGTGATGCTGACAGTGGTCATACTTTCTCACGAAATCGGTGGCATCCTCCTGCATGGTTTCCCAGAAATACCCTTACCGGAGAGCTTTGTATGCTAGGGTCCTACCCCCCATATGATTCCTGTAGACGCCTTCATGTATCTCTCGAAGCACGTAAGTGACTTCTAAAGGCTTCAAGCACTTTAGTAGGGGTTAAGAGTAAGACCTCTAGTAAAGCTGTCCATCTATCAACACGAATTGTATAGCCTTCTTCTTGAGGAGGCCAGCTTCTTTACGATTCTCGAGAAGGGCACCAGTGGTTATTTATTCAATATAGGGGTACATCCAGCTTGCCTCAGAGGTGACTTGTTGGACCTCTGCCGTAGGCTCGTAGTTGGGGGCTTCTAGGTACTTGATGAAGGTACGCTCTAGTAACGACTCCGGCAAGGTCACCAACCTAGAGAAGATGTTGGCCTGGGCATTCTCCGCATGAAATATGTGAGAAATGCTAAAGTACTAGAGGTTCGCTGTGTATGAGCATATTTTGTCCAGATACTTCGTCATCATGGAATCTCGAGCTTCAAACTCATCAAAGACTTGGCCCACCACGAGCTGCGAATATGTGAAGACCTTCAGGCATTTTATGCCCAACTCGTGGGACACCCTCAACCCCGCGAGGAGTGCCTTATACTCAGTCTAATTATTAGTCACTTTGAAGAGGAAGCGCAGTGCATACTCTGCGATGACCTCATCGGAGTTGGCGAGGATAAGGCCGGCTCCACTTCCTCCAAAGTTTGCTGTGCCGTCAACATGGAGGATCGACATCATCACTTCAGAGGCTGAGTTCTGCTCGAGCTCAGCTCACCTGTCCACCTCGTTCAGATCCTCATCCACCCAGGTGCACTCTACTAGGAAGTCGGCAAGGACTTGTGCCTTTTACACCGGCCATGGACTGTATGTGATGTCGAACTCATTGAGCTTCACCACCCACTTAGCTAGGCACCCTGAAGTATCGAGGTGGCTTAGAAAAGCCCTCAGAGGTTGATCAGTGAGGACAACAATTGAGTGTGCTTGGAAGTAGGGCTTGAGACACTGCACAGATACTATTAGCACAAAAATAATCTTTTTAGATCGAGTATACCTGATTTCTGCATCATGGAGCAACTTGCTAGTATAGCAGACTGGTCGCCGGGAGCTGTCCTTATCTGTGTATACCAGCACTGAGTTGATCGCTTCAGGTGAGATCGCCAGGTACAAGAGGAGCACTTCTCCCGGCTCTGGCCTGGACAGCAATGGTGGGGAGGCGAGGAGCTTCTTCAGCCCCTCGAATGCCTCCCAGCACTCCTCTGTCCAAGTGAAGCCATGCATCTTGCATAGCACCTTGAAGAATGGTTGGTAGCGCTCAGTGGAAGACGAGATGAAACGGCTCAATGCCATGATGCATCCAGTCAAATGCTGAACCTCTTTCTTAGAGATAAGATGTCTCATGCCAGTGATTGCCTAGATCTTCTTGGGATTGGCCTCTATCCCCCTCTGGGTGACCATGAACCCCAAAAACTTCCCCGTCGCGATGCCAAATATGCATTTGGTAGGGTTCTGCTTCATTCGGTAAAGGTAAAGGTTGTTGAAGGCCTCCACAAGGTCGATGACATGGTCTAACCCTGGGCTGCTCATGACGAGCATGTCATCCACATAAACCTACATGTTATGGCTGATCTAGTCTTTGAAGACCTTGCTAACCAGGTGCTGGTATATGGTCCCTGCATTTTTGAGACTAAATGGCATCATCTTGTAGCAGTACGTACCTCTGTCTGTCACAAATACTATATACTCCTCATCCTCCAGATGCATGCAGACTTGGTTGTATCTAGAGATCGCATCCATGAAGCTGAGGAACTTGTAGCTCGAAGTCGTGTCCACCAGTTTGTCAATCTTTGAAAGAGGGAAGCTATCCTTCGGGCATGCCCGATTGAAGTCGGTGTAGTTTACACAGATCCTTCACTTTTCAGAAGCTTTCTTGACCATCAGCACATTAGCAAGCCAGTCAGGATACCATACCTCATGGATAAAGCCTGCTATGTGGAGCTTCTCAACTTCCTCATCGATCACCTTCTGCCACTCCGAGGCAAAGCTCTTCTTCTTCTGCCGGATAGGATGGCAGTTGGAGTCGACGTTCAGCTTGTGGGTGATCACATCTGAAGGGATGCTGGGCATGTTTGCAGCGGTCCAAGCAAAGACATCCATGTTGGGCTATAGAAAACTGAGCAGGCGGGACCTCTCCTCATCGGGCAGTAGGGCTCCCACTTGCACAATCTTTAGAGGATCCTCTCCTAGAAGAAAAGATAGTAGGGGGTCGACTGGCCCACCCTTCAACTCTGGTTTTGCCAGATTCGATTGGTCAATGCCTCGGCTCGGGTGGCCCCTTGTGGTCTTGGGACGGTCTGTAGGCAATGCTGAACTGGTTGGCGGGACCCTCTCTTTTCTCAAATCCCCTAAGGGGTGGGGAATTAGACGAGGAGATGCCTAGTGGAGATGGTGGCATCGAGCATATTGAGTCCGGGATGTCCTAGGATCACATTATAAGGTGAAGGAAGCCTCACAACAGTAAATGTTGTCAGCATAGTACTTTACCGAGGTGGCATCCTGGTGGTTATTAGAAGTGTGATCTCTTCCTCAACTACAACCAAATCCCCGGTGAAGCCCATTAAGGGCGTGAACATTGACTTTATTTGGTTAATGGACAAGTTCATCCTTTCAAAAGTATCATAAAAAAGGATGTCAGTAGAGCTTCCACTATCAACCATAATCCTTTTTATAGGGTGTTTCACTATCATCATTTCAATGATGACAGTGTCATTATTTGAGTTATCTACTTAAGTCGGCCCTTCTCCTATACAGGGAGTATATCATCATTCTCCTCTCTCCCCCTAGCCCTTTTCGGGGTTCTCCCTGCCCCCAGGAGATCATCCCGACTGGCTTCTCAGTGGATTGATTGTCGATGGTCAGTGATCAAAGCTCTTCATTATGGGCTGCTAGAGGTGCTCCTCCCTTCATGTACTTGCCGAGGTAGCCATGTTTGATCAGATCTTCTATCTCCCTCTTTAGGTGGTGGCATTCCTTAGTATCATGGTCGTGGTCCTAGTGGAAGTGGCAGTAGTGGGACTTGTCGTATCCAGCAAATGACCTCAGTGGGGGGAGGTTGATGTAGGAAGCGATTGCCCTCGATTTCCATCATGATCTTTGCTCTCGGGGGGAGGAGAGAAGTGAAATTTTCTTTTTTGGTGGGGTCGACTCTAGGCCTCGGCCCCGACCATGGGACCAGTATCGTCTTCTAGGTCGGGGGAGTGGATGTTTCTCCAAGCAGCCTCTTGTCCTGCTCCCTTCTGGTGTGGTCAACCTCCTTCGCATGGTATACATATGGGCCTGGAGAAGGAGCTCCAAATAGATCTTCGGAGGCTTCTTGTCGAGGGAGTAGGTGAAGTAGGAGGTCTGCAGCCCCCTCTTTAGGGCCAACATGGTGATTGGCTCATCGAGGTGGTAGATCTCTAGGATGGTGGCTTTAAATCGGGACACGTAGTCTTAGAGGGGCTCTCGATCCTGTTGACGGATCGAGAAGAGGCTATCGGCTTCACGTGGTACCTTTCTGCATGCATTAAAGTATGCCACGAACTTTTGCTCTAACTAGGTGAAGGAGTCAATGCTTTCTAACTAGAGTCTGGAGAACCACGCTTGAGTAGCCTTCTGGAGGGTAACCAGGAAGGCAATGTAAAGGAGAGCGTTGGTAGCCCCCTAGACCCTCATAAGGGCCTTGTACTTTCTAGGTGGTCTAGGGGATCGGTTGTTCCATCGTAGGGGTCAACTTGAGGCATGTGGAATCGGCTAGAGATCGGTTCCTCTTAGATTCTACAGGAGAAGGGTGGACGGGTGTCATAACCCATGGGCTCACTAGGAGAGCCCTGGATCTCAGTAAACTAGTGGGACAAGTTAGCCAGCTTGCACTCTTGCTCTTCGAGGTGTCTCTCTACCTAGCGGTGAATGGCCTTGTCTGTAGACCCTTCAACAAAGGTCATCAAGGGTGAAGGAGATGCAGAGTAGGAGAACTTTTGCCTAAGTTCCCGACCATTCTGGTGCTGCCAGTGAGAGTGTGCACCATGGTCCGAGATCGGGGAGCAGCTCTTTCGGCTGGTCAGGCTAGTTTGCTGCTTCTTCTCTACTGCCTAGTGGTCTCCTCGTGGGTGGGAGGCTACATGTAACTGCCCCTCCTAGAAGGATTGTAGGCTGGTACAGGGATCGATGGTGTAGGTCATTGATTTTCCTGGTTGCTGCTAAGTTGCCAGGGATCGATGTCTCTGGTGGAGCTGGTGCACTGCTGCAGCCAGGGTGTGGACTTGCTAGGCGAGTGCGGTGATCTAGGGGTCTACTGGTGGTGGTGGTGGTGGAGCGGGGAGCTCATTCTCAGAGTTCTGTAGGTCGCCATGATGAGGGGGGCCCCCTGTGCAGTTGGCAGAAGCTTCCCATGTGCGCATTGTCACCATAGGGCCGTGGATGTCCATGGGTGCTCTGTTGATGGTGGGGGACTCGCTATCAGACTTC
Source organism: Areca catechu (assembly GCA_021397845.1). NCBI lineage: Eukaryota > Viridiplantae > Streptophyta > Magnoliopsida > Arecales > Arecaceae > Areca > Areca catechu. The sequence continues at coordinate 69,975,281 of CM038053.1, forward strand.
CCACAGTCATCGGTGGATCCCCCTTCCTGGTATACCAATCTGTTGCCACTTGGATCACCGTGGCCTATAGCTCTGACATGTCCCGGACTCGTCGGGCTCCCGATGGATGCTCAGTCCTCCTTCGGCATGGCTTGTAAAAAAGAGGAGACCCGGGCCGGGGACTAGTGGGGACACTCCGATGATCAAGTCGGTTAGGATGATCAAGGGGAATAGAACCTCAGTGCTGGAGAGCTTGGGGTCTCACCACTTAGAGGGTGAAAGATGAGATGTAAGAATGGAAAGACAAGGTCGAGTGGGGATCAGAGAGTTGGGAAGTTTTCATGGCTGGTTCCTTATCCATTTGCTCTTTGAGTCTTACCAGTTGCCTCCTCCCCTCTCAGTGGTCCTTTCATCTATTTTATATGAGAAGAAATGGTCCAGACCAAGTCTGGGACTTTATTGAGATGTCCCTTTCCTAGTATTCCTTTATGGAGGGATTTTCCTTTATCTACAGCTTCCTCCCTATCATACCGGTTCTCTGAAGGAGATCTTTCTATTGGGGGTGATCACTGATGTAGTACAGATCATGTCCCTCTAGTAGTGTAATTTCCCATGCGAGGGGTGGGCGCCGTGCCATTGAGCCCCGAGACATAGTGGAGCATTTTTATTTCAGGAGGGATCGTCGGAGTGTCGCAAGGCCTGTGGCCTTAATGGGATACTCCTCTTGGAGAAGGTTCAGGTTTTGTGTCACGAGGATCGGATCCCTCGGTTGCATGGTTGTTGACGTGGTGGTGCGCTACAAGGTGTGAAGCCTAGTGGATCTTGCATTGCGTAGAACATGTGGGTGGCATGTTGTAGAGTTTAGATTTTTTGGCAGGGCATGCACCACTTCTAGGAGGTTGCAGGTAGCTAGGAGCTTCCATGCTATAGTCTGCTCCTCTGTTGGTCCTCTATCTCTCGTTTGCCTCTGGAAGGAATTCCGTCCTCAGCAGGATAGGGGGAGCTCCATCTCGGGAGCCCAACCCTGGAATGCATGAGAATGTCCTTGGCTGGGAGCTCGACTCTAGATGCGGGGGCCGCCTCGACCGAGGGGCTCGGTCTTGAAAAGCATGAGCATGACCTTGGCCAGGCGCTCGACCCTGGATGCGAGGGCTGCCTCGGTCGAGGGGCTCATCCTTGGAAAGCATGAGCATGACCTCGGTCGGGCGCTTGACCCCAGATGCGGGGTACGCCTCAGTCGAGGGGCTTACCCTTAGAAATCATGAGCACAACCTTGGCCAGGAGCTCGACCCCGAATGCGGGGGTTGCCTCGGCCGAGGGGCTTGCCCTTGGAAAGCATGAGCACGACCTTGGCCAGGCACTTGACCCCGGATGTAGGGGTCGCCTTAGTCATGGGACTCGTCCTTGGAAAGCATGAGCACAACCTCGGTTGGGCGCTCGACCTCGGATGTGGGGGCCACCTTAGCCAGGGGCTCACCCTTGGAAAGCATGAGCATGATCTCGACCGGGTGCTCGACCCTAGATGCGGGGGCCGCCTCGGTGGAGGGGCTAGCCCTTGGAACTTCATTTGGGCACCGCATCCAGGTGGCACTTCCCACCAGCACGGCCGCCAGCTGTTGCCGGCATGGGCTCCACATCAGCAGTTGTGCCACATCAGGAATCATCACCGGTAAGATGGTGGCCACACCCGGAATCAACGATCCAATCATCTTGAAAGTTGATGGAAGATAAAGCTCCCACCATTGTACCTTTTGCCATAAAGCACTTATCTCAGTCCTCTTTGGCTTCATTTCGTTCACTTTCATTATTAACAGTATTTCCTTCTTTTAGTTTGACTCGATAATTTCTTTTAATGTGACCAAGCTTGCCATAATGATAGTACTTGATCTTTTTCTTATTGTCATCTTTATTGAAGGACTTTCCCTTTTTGTTACTATCCTTCTTGTCATTGTCCTTGTTAAAATACTTCTTTTTACTTGAAAAAAGAACTTCTCCTTAACCACTCGAAAGAGAAGTACCCGCCATTTAACGAGCCAAAAGTTCTTGAGAAGCAAGAAGGTTCTCCAACTCTACCAAGGATGGTTGATTTTGCCACCCTTGAATTGATGTAACAAAAGGTATATACTTTTTTCGGAGACCATGAATGATGAATTGCTTCATACGTGCCTCTGAGATAGCCTCATCTTGATCCAAGAGAGAAATTTTCGAACATAAATTCTTAACTTTCAAGAAATATAAGAGATAGGAAGATCATCTTGAATAAGATTCGCCAATTCATTCTCTAAAAATTGTAATCGAGCCATGTTTTTCTTGTTAAGAAGTGATTCAAGAGTAGACCATATCTCCGAAGCCGACTTGCATGTCATAATATGCTCAAAGAGATCATGAGAGATGGATCTCTTTAAAACAAACTCGGCCTTGGCATTAGCAGTTCTCCACCTCTTCACGATATTTGCATCTGCTTCATTATTTGTAGGCACTATTGTATTATTACCACCAACTATCTCCCATTGGTCTTCACCTATAAGATACGTCTCCATGCACATCCTCCAAATTCTATGGTTGGAGTGATTTAGAAGCTCCATACCAAGTCCAACAACATGCCTACCAGAATTCATGACCAAAATAGAAATCCAATTATCTTATTTACCAATAAGATCTTGAAATCTTCACCACCGTTGTGGATCTAATACCATGTGAAAGAAAAAATGAAAAGATAACCCTTTCTTATGTAGTGGCACACTTAGCACTACTAGCTCAAGACCGCACAACCAAAAAGAAGAAGAAATAATTGGAAAGAAAAATGATTGATAAAGACTTCTCCATAATGGAGCTAGTACAAATCACTTCATACATAAAACTCAAAACATAAGACCCTATATATAGATACATGAAGATGACTCTTAGTCTACCTTCATAAATACAAAGCAATTCTTAAATTTCTAAATGACTCTTAAAATTTCTAAACCTAATAAAAGACTCCTAAACTTCCAAAATATATTAATAATAATATAACTTTTAAACTATCAAGATACATTATAACTCTTAATTTTGTATAAGTTAACTCTTGATTTCTTCAATATTATAAATACAAGAGTTAACTCTACAGCATAATAAATACTAGACTTTTAAACTTACTAGTATTAATGATATCATTAGTGCTCCACAAAATTTAATTTTATCATAATTTAATAGCTATTTGCAAGCCCAAGATGAGTGTTGTGGAAGCATTGACATGCAATTTTATGGGCGTAGGAGTTCAAGCAGGTTTGTCTTTCTATTAGATTGTTGGTTCAGAGTGAAGGTTATGTATCAACAAGTCACAAGCAAACAACCAAACAGATTAATAGATTCTACAAGTTAATTAATTGTTCTTTAAAGAAAGCAGCTTAAATTAAAAACAGAAACGAATTAGAAGATCAAAGAAGGATAATTCTATCAGAGAAATTAAAAAAAATAAAGATAACTATTAGCCCTATCATGCTGAAGGTTTTCGATAGAAATTGAAATTCATCATCGCCTTCAAACGTTGCTCGTGGCTCTCCGAAATTCACTAGCTAACTTATCATGGAACATTTTCACAGAATTCACAGCATTGCTCCACAATTCATCTAAACTTGCGCAAAAATCCAGATGCAGAGATAACATCCAAAATAAACTTAAAAATAAAATTTTATGAGTTCTATTATAATAAATTTATGACAAAAAAAATATCAACAAGTTCCAAAGCCCTTACGGTAAAAGGAATATAGGAGACCTATGGAAATTCTCAGGAATATATATAAAACTAATGAAATAAACAATTCTGAAAGCTTTTCTGAACATACTGTTAGTAACAATAATTAGTTGACAGTTAATGTTACCGCCTGTTTAGATTGGGCAGTTATGCACCCGCTGTTAGTTTTAGTTGGAAGGTTAGACCACTGCAGTTGGACCCTGGATCAAAGTGAGACCAGTATCCTGTCATCATAACTGATTGTAGATGAATTGTTGTTTATTTGATCCGATGGCACCATATGATTTCCATCTCAATTTCTTTCTTGATGTGATCAGCCAGCTGTTTTCCCCTTTGGTATCCTATATCCAATGTGTAGAGTGCTTTTTGAATTGATTTTGAAGTTCTACAGTTCCAGACTAGGATCTTTAGCTTGCCATGTAGGCTAGCAGAGTCTCAATTCTCAATGCAGTTTCATCCGGGCTCAGGTTGACTAAAATGAATTTGAAGAAGCTACTTCAACATTCAATAAGACTAGGTTTAGACATGTATGCTATGTAACTAAATTACAAATTTACAATACAACTTTCACCCTTCCTTTTTCTTTTTGAAAAAAAAATTCTTGTTCACTCTATAAACAAAAAATCATAATTACGCAAATAGAGACATATCTAAAGAAAAGATTAGCGAAGTCAGTAAGAAAATGGATGTGGAAACCTTCCACATGGTTTGTTTATGGATATACATAATTATAAATTTTTGAAATTGCATATATATATATCCTCGCAAATCAACTATTACATGCATGTCCTTATAAATTATTTCATATCACATGGTTGCTCTTGACATCGCAGTCTACGCGATGGTATTAGTTTAACTAGTATTTGATTAAATGGCTTTTCACAAGTATATCTCTATAGTTTGAATATTGGAGGTAGATCCTTGCAAATTTATTATTCATATGTTTACCTTTATACATTTACTCTTAATAAGAATAAACTGATAATAAGCGCTGCATAGAAACCCACGTATCCTGTGAGCCGAAACTTAGCAACATGTGACCGACCAAATCAATTTACTTACACCGTCTCACTGATCATTAGCAGAATGCCATACATGCATCCCCATTTGCTGTTTTTCAATAAGAATTTGGATCCCAATGACTCCTAGATGTGGATGCATTAACTTCCAACGGTAAAGGCAAAAGAGGTCCACTTTGGATCCTTTTTCTATGGGTGGTGGAGTCTGGCTTTCAATGCTGCGGTGTCTGTTGTTGTTAGTGGAAGGTGAAGAAATTTAAGGGAATGCAGAGCCGTAAGAAGGAAGAAGGCTCACTGCTTACCACTTTTTATCAACCGTCTCTCCTCGTGCCCTTTTATGGTTTGCAAAAAGCGTTGCTTGAGTGAATTAAAAGCATGAGATGCTGCTCCTAACTCTGCCCAGATCTAGTGAAATAGACTAAAGGAATGAGATGTGGGTACAACTGCACTGAAGCTTTATGCATGGAGAAGCAAGAATGCCGTGCCCTTCAATTAACTCTTCTGAAAGCAGATCCAAGAGAAGATGAGGGAACAAACTGTTAGAAAAAGAAGTCAAAATAGTCTTTAGAATCTTCAGGTAGAGGAATCTTAGTGTACTTAAAAAAGATTGGGGTTCATTGCTCATTTGTTGGACATGGAGAACCACCACCCAACGGAAAGGCAAGCTTCTCTGTTTATCATCCAGCATCAATCAAAGTTCCTTAAAATATTGCACATGATTGAAAAATATGAAAGGGACAGTTCTTTTGAGCTGAATATCAACATTATTGGGCCAACATACAATCAATAGCTTGAGGCATCCACCCAACAGAAGCAATCATGGGGGTTTGATTTTTGGCCATCAGCTATTCTACCTAGTTTCTTCAACAAGCAAACTTAGGATGCGTTAGGTATAACAAGCAAACTTAGATTATATTTGGTACATTGCCAGATAATTTTAAAGAAAAATGTAAATTATCATATGTATTGTCAGCAATATAGATTGCAAGCACGTATAAGTAATATTGCATAATATAAAATCAAATTTCTAAAATATTTCTAAATTAAATCTAAATTTTATTTATAAAAATATTTTTTTATATTTTATCTATTTATTAAAAACATATATATTTTCAATATTTTTATATTAAAAATATAAAAATATTTATATTTTTTAATAAAAATTTAAAAATTTTTATATTAAAAAATTAATTTAAAAATTATATATTAAATAGATAATATTTTTAATATATTATTTAAATATATTAAATTTATATATTATATTATTAAATATAATATAATATATTTATATTATATATAAATATATAATATAACTATATAATATATTAATATAATATAATATAATATAAAAATATCTATTTTATTTTTATATTATATTATAGTATTATATAAAATATTAAATATATCATATATATTATATTATATTATATTATATAGAGACGGTACCTTCTTTTCACCGGTCAATGGGTGGCAAGGGGGGCACTATGGATGAGTGGTGGAAGGATTGCTAGGGGGCCTGAAAGGGAAGACGAAGGGCAAATAAAAAGATAATATTGTTCAAACGATTACCTAGAAGGTGGTAAATGGGATTGCCATAAAAAAAGTTATATCAAATATAGTAATATAGTGAGTCTCTTTTAAATTATTGATAATCTGGATTGATTGCCAATTATAAAAAAAAAATAACCTTAATTACAAGCTATTTATTAGACCAAATTTTTGGGGCCATCAATTTCACCGGATCTTGGGTTAAAAGTCTCCATCTCGTGCTAGTACCATGGTCTCTGGTATAGCATCACACTATTCAAGAAGAATTTAGAAAACTTGCAATAAAACAATATTGAGAGGGTATATTAGTACCACGTGGGCATAGTTGGATATTCCTAAAAAACTGGGTACAAAATTTTATAGGATTCATAGGTTGGGCTATCCATTTAAGCATCTAAATACCACCCTGCCCAAATCATCTGAAAAGTGTTGAGAAACCGGGTAGGATTTTATATATGTATATATATATTTTTAATTCCAACAAAAGAAAATCAAATTAAAAATAATTTTAATCATAAAAACAAGTATTTATATCAAATCTAAAAAATCCTACTATGAATCTAGAACATGATATGCAAAGTAGTAAATTATTGAAATTGAAATCAGCATGCATCGATCTTGTCAATGTATGCCGTAGATCAAATCAACAATAACTATGAGATTAGATCTCATACATGAGCATGGGTCACTGATCTCCATTGCTGATGAATATAGTAAAGAGTTCTTCTTATCTCTCATAGCTGTATAGCGTGTTCGACCTCTACAAATCATTCACTTTGAAAGTCTTGAAAGATCAACCTTCTTGAAGTGCTAGCTTCTCACAAAAGCCATCGAATGGCTGATTTTTTTCCTTCTTCAAAATGATCAGACTCTCTTAGAAGACCAAGAAGAGGAGATTTGGAGGATCAAGAGATGGGAAAAGTAAAACAAAATAGAGACCACTTATTTTTTTTCTTTCTCCGGGAACCTTAGTGCCAACGACAAAACCCACACCCCCTAGCTATTCTAAGCTAATTCTCCCCTCTCCAAAATTTTTTCGGTGGTTTTTTTCTCAAAACCCATAGTATCCCTTCTCAAAATTAGCACACACCATCTAGAAAATCAAATAAAAACAGGCATTATAAGGGGGTGAGGATAAGATGGGAAAGGTTTAGGATAAGCCTAAGAGTTTCAATCCTATTGAAACTCTATCAATTTATATTCAAAACCATTTCAGATTTAAACCAAACTTACTCCTCATCTTATTCTCATCTAGAAGAGAGAAAGGGAGGCAACAAAGAGCTTTTGGCATGAAGAAAATTCATGAGACATTTAAATTAGCATGAAAAAAAAAGAAGAGAGAAACAAGGTGATGCTAGGGTAGAATTTGAATTTTAATTTGATCAAATTTAATTTGCCATTAACCCAAATTTGGTTAGACCCAATTAATCAACTGAACCTAATCTAATTAGATCTCATTATCTCAATTAATTTTCAATTAAATCATAAATTAATCGAGCCTATATCTGAATCAAATTAAAATTAAAACTCCTTAGCAATTAGATCATCGTATATCCTAATCGGATAATACCTAATTGAACCCAATTCAATTAGACCTGACCTAAACCTCTTTACTCAATCAGATTAAGCTAATTAACAATATAATTGCTAATCAATCCTCCTATAATTAATTAACACTCAATTAATTATTTTTTTACAATATTTGTATAAAGATAATTATCAATCATATTGATAATTATACCCTTGAATGATTTTTAATTCTTAATCAACCATCATAATTAGCTAGAAACTTCTATTGTATATGACCTCATCGGTTTGAATACTAATCTAGTAGCATAGGAATAGATTTTTGAATTAATTGATATGACCATCTAGTAATGAAACCCGACTTTTTGATAAGTCGAATGATTACAAAGTAACATTCAAGAACCCAGGCATATAGTTATCATATAATTTATTCCTTTGACCCAATGCTTAGGATGACTTCATGGTCAACTGCCAACTCTTAAATAGTACATCTAGAGATGTTTAAACCTAATAAATCCTGTGACTCCTCATAAGGATTATCTTGGCCAAGGTTTTACTAAATTGAAAGACAATAGAGCATTATCTCCAATACCTTGGAGTGGCCAATCCCATCTTAACTCACACACCGACTTAACAAGTTCTTGACTACTCCTAGACACCTTTCATCACTATATTAAAAATACATATAGTTTGGTAATAAAGTACAGTAAGTTGCTTCTAAGTCACCATGGTGATTTCAAGTCGGAGGGATACTTATATCCATATCCTTCTACGAGATATTTTTGATAGTAGAGTCTTTACAAAGTTGGTCATGTTCAGTAAAATATACTCCTATACTCACCTACATGTTATACCAGTATCTATACACTCCTTAATTATAAGGACAACTAATCCATATGGCATAATGAGTTATACTCAATAAACATTGTTGTCCTAAGTGACAACATATCATTTAATTGTGAATAGGTTTAAGAACTACATGATAAATCCTCCTTTGTTGAATAGAAGTGGTTCTAAAAACTTCATCATAAAAGAGTTTAAAGGAAGATGTACAAAATATAATGAATTGCCAAAATAACTTTTATTTATTAATGATTTATATACAAATTACAATAAGCTTGACTGTCTATAACTCAGATGATTGGCTTCAGGACTCATTTTGAAATAACTCCCACTTAGACTAGATCCAATCACAATAGTATTAAATACCCATCTTCCACTTATGATCATCAAACTCTTTGATTTCGAGGGCTTCAGTAAATGTGTTGGCCAAATTCTCCTTTTCATTGATTTTCTGAAGGCCAACATCACCTCGATTCATGATCTTTCGGACAAGGTGGTAACAACACAGAATATGCTTGGTTTGCTGATGGACCTTTAGTTCTTTCACTTGAGTTATGGCTCCAATGCTATCACAATATAGAAGAACTAAACCATTAATGGAAGGTGCCACTCTAAGCTTGCTGATGAATTTTCATAACGAAACAACTTCCTTTGTAGCATCAGCTGCTACAATGTACTCCACTTCGCATACCGAATTGGTCATAGTGTATTGTTCAAAACTTTTCTAGTAGATTGTTCCTCCATTCAAGATAAAAATATCTCTTGACATACTCTTGCTATCATTTGTTGCCCAATGATGATGCAACCCAAGAAGGGGGGGTGAATTAGATTTTAAAAATTATTTAAACTATTTCAGTGAATATAAAATAAGTATCTGCCAATTCAAATAAGTACTTATATTTTGCCAAAGTATTTGTGTGCTTAATGAAAATATGTAACGGAATTAACAAAGTAAATACAAAAGTAAATAAGCAATAAATAAGAGCAATCATAAATACAAGAATATATAATTGTTCGGTGTACTCCAAGGCACCTACATCCACTCTCCAAGTTTTTCTTAGGTATTTCACTATAATCACCAAGATTAAAGTTGATTATTTTCCAGGCTCACCAATCAAAATCCTTGTTTTCCTAAGCTCACAAGTCAAAATCCCTTGTTGGTTTTATAACTTAGGCTAACCAACAACCTCCGATGGTTTTACAGGTTCACCAACAACATATGTTGATTTTACGGGATCACCAACTACCTATGTTGGTTTTACACAAAGGCTAACCAACAACCTCTTTGATTTTTCAAGGCTTACCAAAAATCTTGATACAATAATGTAAGAATGAAAGTAAAGAATACAATAAAGCTTTCTAAATTAAAGCAAGTATCTCTTTGAAGCCCTTGGATGATGTTGAAGAAGCTTGTCTTCAATTTGTTGAAGCCTTTGAATGAAGCTTGATGTTATGGAATTGGATCAACTCTCTTATCTTTGGAAGCTTGAAGGCTTGAACCACTCAACTCTTGAATCCTTGAAGGATATTCAATAATCTCACCAAAGGATTGCTTCTCCTTTTGATTTTTAGTATTTATATAGCTCTCCAAACCATAGATGATCGTTTATGATGGTTGGAGATGAAAAACTAGCAATTTGAAGCAAGTTGGAATCAATTCTGCACTTATAAAAAACTAGCCATTACTCCAAGTGTCAATACTTGAATCTGAGTCGACACTTGAGTTCTTCATGAGATGACACTTGATTTCTATGAGTCGACACTTGGATCAGCTCAAGGCAAAAATTCTGGATTGACACAGTTCTGTATTTTTCTTGTTTTCAGGCTTTGAGTCGATACTTTGACATCTTCATGAGTCGACACTTGAGTGTGCCAGTACTGAAACTTTGTAAAACTTCTTCAAAATCAAACTTTAAGTCATTCCAAATCTTCCTTATATTCCAAAGTCCTTATAACTTGAAATTCCATGAATTTGAAGGACTTCTTCAACTGAAATACAAGCATTTCTTTATTTAACATGGATGAGTACTAAGATCTGATAAATATACTTTAAAATATAATTAATATTCATATATACTTAAGTATTTTGTCAATCATCAAAATCAAGACCAGAGTCAACAATATCCTCTTTTTTGATGATGACAAAACCTTTAAGTATATGAACATGGTCAGCTTAAAAAGATTAACAATAAGATAAACATGTATACTCAAAATCAATGAGTATCAAGATCCCCCTCAAAATATGATTTCAAAATATTTTTTTAAAAAATTATTCAATATTTTTAAACATTCACCCCCTTGCTAATTCTTCCCTTAAGATTATAACATTTTGCTTTCTTCTCTCCCTTTTGCATTTTCTTTCATTTCTCATATAATTTTTTATGTTTATCAAATCTTTTCCCTTTTTCATACTTAACATTTTTCTCTCCCTTTTTATCATCATGAAAAAGGATGAAAGGTAATACAAAATAAGAATGAAGGTGGAAAAAATAGCAAGTAGATCATCAAAATCAATGCATAAAATCAATTAATCATGATACCAATTAAATATGATACAAATTAAATATGATACCAGTTAAATATGATACTATTTGAACATGATACCACAAAATGATAAGCATATGCAAAAAATAATTCAATGTATATTAGCTCCAATATGCATAATCAAGGTATGATTAAGACAACAATCCATTCACCTCACTTGTTCATGGGATAAGGCCATAGTGGCACCCCAACATGTCATAAGAGATCCCATTGAATGGGAAGAGAGGGTCTTTAAACCCTATTTAGCTCCTATGACCGGACGGCCATGGTGACTAACCCAATCTAAAGTAGTTACTAGGAGCTCTTCTCTTTTTTTAAAATTCTTAATGAAATAAATCTTGATACTAATTGAATGTAACTTCCCTCAAAGAAAAAATATATTTGATATCAAGAAGAAGGAGTATCAGAGCAATATAAGTAAAGCATGATATCAAAGAAAATATTGAAAGCATTATATATAACAACACATCTTTGGATGCTCCCCCTAAATGTTATTCTCCCTTAAAAATATACATTCACTAAGGAATAAAACATTAAAGCACAAGCATCATCATTTTAGACAATTTAAGATATGAACATAAATACTAAGTCTAAAATCAAAGACTTGAATTTTCAAGATATACAAGCTTTTCAAAATGCAAGGGAATGATCATCATGATTTCAAATTTATTTGAAATGATTTTATATCTATACAGATGCTAGAAGTAATTTAATAGCAAGTCTAGCTACTGGAGCAAGAATTTATCAATATGCATACCTTCTTCTTAAATGTAATTCTTAACTACCAATACTAGTCTTGATCCAAATCTTTTCTAACTTAAGTATAGATGCCAAAATGTATATATTTCATTACCACATTTTACTTGAAATAGTTTAAAACTATGTTAATTAAAATCAAGTGAAAGTCTAATAATTATAATTTAATAATGATAGCATGAAACTCATCAATATCGAAAAGTTCATGATCATAACTAATGACTATAAGTCTAAAATTGATTCTAATTAAACATTTAAAATAAATTTTCAAAGTACTTGATGCAATATTTATAACAAATATTTAACTACATTTTCAATTATGGAAGGAAATGTTTAGAATTTACTAATATGTATAATCCTTCCTTTACCATTTAGTCCAAAATATAGCTTGTCCACTCTTTGTATTGTCTTGTACAGCCACCTTTCAAAAACTTCCTTTCTTTATATTGGGCTGCGAGACACTCCTGCAAAATTAACTAGGTGGATAATTTTGGTACCCAAACTTTCTTGGATCCTTTAGGGTTAGTAAATATGGTTCCTTTTGAAATCCAAATTTTTCTTAATTTACAAGGATACGCATTATGCCTAATTTTACAACATTTAAAATAAGTCAAATTGGAAGATGCATCAACAAAGAAATTCTTGTTTCTCCACTCAAGATTTTTATTTTTCTTTAAAAGCTCATCATTTAATACAAAAATCTTAGATCTTTTTAGAATTTCTATTTCATTTAATAAAACATTTTTCTCATTTGAAAACTTTTTTCATAAATCTTTCAAATCAAAATTTTCTTTTCCTAAAATTTCTTTTTCTTTAGAAAGATTATTCTTATCAATTTTTAAAACATCAATCTTGATATTTAAATCTTGGTTTTTATTGGCAAGATTGGTGTTCTTAAGAGAAAAAGAATCTACATATTTTTTTAATTTCTTGTGCTCAATTTTTAATACTTTATATTCATGCACAAGATCATTAAATGCATCATGTAATTCTTCAAAGATAAAATCATATTTAGTTTTAGCACATACCTCTTCCTCATTTGCCATGAAGCAAAGATTGACAACTTCTTGTTTTTCCTCCAAACTAGAATTTTCACTATCGCTCCAAGTTGCTATCATCGTCTTGAATTTCTTTTTGGCCTTGAGGGCTATTATCTTCTTCTTCTCTTGATCAGCAACCACTTGTTCGTGTCATAAATTCGACTCATGGGTCATGAGTGAACCAATAAGCTCCTCCAAAGGTAGGGTATCAATATCTTTGGCTTCTTGGATCACTATTATCTTTGGATCTTATGATATTGGCAAAGACCTAAAAATTTTATTAACCAAGTCAGCATTAGTATAGACTTTATCAAGACTTTTCAATTCATTAACAATAGTCATAAATCTAGTATACATATTAGATATAGATTCATAATGTAGCATTTCAAATATTTTAAAAGAATGAACAAGCATATTAATTTTAGTATTTTTTACTTGAAGAGTACCCTCATGAGTAATTTCAAGTGAATCCCATATCTCCTTCACTGATGTGCATGTAGAGATCCTATTGAATTGATTAAATTCCAATGCATAATAAAGCAAGTTCATTGCTTTAGCATTAATTTCAGATTGCTTAATGCCATATTCATTCCAATCCTCTTCGAGCTTTGGAATGGAAATGCCATTAATCAAAATGGAAGGAATATGATGACCATTAACTATAACTTTCCAAAGATAATAACTAATAGATTGAGTATAGAAGCGCATGCGAGTTTTTCAAAAGTATAATTAGTGCCATTGAAAAATGGTGGTCTATTAGTTGCATGTCCTATAGCAAAACAAGTACATTCTAGGACTGCCACAATCTTTTAACTCAAAATTGTTGGATTCTTTGCAAAGCACAAAGTTTAGATACCAACAATTTTGTGTTCTGGGCTCTGATACCAATTATTGCGCAGTGATGATGCAACCCAAGAGGGGGGGTGAATTAGGTTTTAAAAATTATTTAAACTATTTCAATGGATATAAAACAAGTATGTGTCAATTCAAATAAGTGCTTATGTTTTGTCAAAGTATTTGTGTGCTCAATGAAAATATGCAACAAAATTAATAAATTAAATGCAATAGTAAATAAGAAATAAATATGAGCAATTACAAACACAAGAATATTAGTGTTTTGGTGCACTCCAAGGTACCTACATCCACTCTCCAAGTTTTTCTTGGGTATTTCACTATAATCACCATGATTATAGCCGATTAGTTTTTCGGGCTCACTAATCAAAATCTAATTTATTTTCCTGGGCTCACAAGTCAAAACCCCTTGTTGGTTTTATAACTTAGGCTAACCAACAACCTTCGATATTTTTACGGGCTCACCAACAACCTATGTTGGTTTTACAGAATCACCAACAACCTATGTTGGTTTTACAGGATCACCAACAACCTATGTTGGTTTTACACAAAGGCTAACCAACAACCTCTTTGATTTTCCAAGGCTCACTAAAAATCTTGATACAACAATGTAAGAATGAAAGTAAATAATACAATAAAGCTTTCTAAAATAAAGCAAGTATCTCTTTGAAGCCCTTGGATGATGTTAAAGAAACTTGTCTTCAATTTGTTGAAGCCTTTGATGAAGCTTGATGTTGTAGACTTGGATAAACTCTTTTATCTTTGGAAGCTTAAAGGCTTGAACCACTCAACTCTTGAATCCTTGAAGGATATTCAATAATCTCACCAAAGGATTGCTTTTCTATTTAATTTTTGGTTTTTATATAGCTCTCCAAATCATAGATGACCATTTATGACCATTGGAGATGAAAAACTAGCCATTTGAAGCAAGTTGGAATCAATTTTGCACTTCTGAAAAACTAGCCATTACTCCAAGTATCGATACTTGAATCTAGTGAGTCGATACTTAAGTTCTTCATGAGTCGACACTTGATTTCTGTGAGTCGATACTTGGATCAGCTCAAGACAAAAATTCTAGATTGATATAGTTCTATATTTTTCTTGTTCTCAGGCCTTGAGTCGACACTTAAGTGTGCTAATGTTGAAACTTGCTGAAACTTCTCTAAAATCAAACTTTAAGTCCTTCCAAGTCTTTCTTATATTCCAAAGTCCTTATAACTTAAAATTTCATGAATTTGAAGGACCTTTTTAACTGAAATACAAGCATTTCTTCATTCAACATGGATGAGTACTAAGATCTGATAAACATACTTAAAAATATAATTAGTACTCATATATACTTAAGTATTTTGTCAGTCATCAAAATCAATACTAGATTGCTATTTGACTGAAAATTGGAGTCAGTATAACCCACTAGTTTTAAGTAAAAATCTTCATAAATGAGCCATTGGTTTGTAGTATTTCTCAAATACTCAAGGAAAGTCTTTATGAACTTCCAATGGTTCTCACCTGGATCAGATTAGTACCTACTTACTATCCCTATTGGGTATGCCATATCTGGTGTCGTATATATCATGGGATACATAATAGATCCTACTATCGAGGCATATAAAATCCTACTCATATACTCTCTCTCTTGAATAATTGTCAAACAATCCTTCATAGCAAGAATAATTTCATGGCCAATCGAAAGATAGCCTTTCTTGGAATTCACCATATTGAACTACTTTAACATAGTTTCATTGTATGTAGATTGGGATAACCCAAGCAATCTTTTAGATCTATCTCTATAGATCTTCATTCCAAGGATGCGAGATCCTTCTCCCAAATCTTTAATGGAGAATTGAGATGATAGCCACACTTTTATTTCTTGCAATGTAGGAATGTCATTTTCAATTAAGAGAATGTTATCCACACACAAAACAAGAAAAACTATCACTAAACCATTAGCCTATTTGTATATGCAAGATTTTTCTCCATTCTTAACGAAGCTATATATTTTGATCTCCTTATCAACAAGCATGTTCCAACTTTGAGATGCCTGCTTCAATCTATAAATGGATCTCTAAAGCTTGCACATCTTTGATTCATTAGTACATGTGAACCCTTCAAGTCATATCATATACACCTCTTCTTTCAATTCTTCATTTAGGAAAGCGATTTTGACATCTATTGATAGAAAATATGTTCAAATCAGGGATATAGGACCCATAGCATTATAGGATTTATATTGGTTGGATAATATGCATTTTTACCAAGGCATCAACGAGCCCTACTGGCCAATCCCAAGGTGCTCGAAGATAATCATACATAAAAGTATTAAATTAATAATTAATTAATAATTAATTTACTTAGAATTGATACTTTTATCAATGTTTTTCAGGAAATATAGTTGCCAACTTGTAGAGCTTGAATCATGAAATCCAACGGCGCAAACCAGACCCAAATTGGAGTTCATATGAGCCCAAAGTCAATTTTAGAAAGATTTTAGCACAGATGTAAAAGCAGCACTACTTTTGGAACAGCTTATAGCCGGTTCACCAAGGACCGACTCATGGTCTATAGAACATAGGCTGGTCTACGGGAAGCCATGGCTCTTGGTCCACAGTGCAAATCCATGGACCGTGTAGCCCCATCTGCACCAGAACTTGCCGGAGATGAGTCCCACGGTTGCCGGAGTCGCCAGTGCTCCTCCTCTCACCACCGAGAGCCTTGCACGGTCAGAAAAATCATGTAGCCACCTCCAAAGCCACCAGTCATTGCCTGCTCCTCCCACGGGCTCCTACCTACCTTTAGCACTACCTTCTTTCTCCCACTCAGAAGCTCCCCGTGGTCGTGAACCTTCTTCTTTCGGTTTGTCTCCCATGCCGTCGAGCCATCGTGCATCACCGACGCCATCCGGTGCCCATCATCACCATCCCACGATAGTCCTGTTCTGCCTTTAATGGAAATCACTGTCTTCGATCATCTTTCCCACCACCGGCCATCATCATTTAGTATGGAGCCTTTCACATGCCTTTATGGTCGAAGCTTTCAGGATCCCAAGATCCAAGCACTGTTGGCTTCGTCCTACTTGTCGGGAATGGATCGGGATGTTCAAACAAGAAGCATCAATGGAAGATCGACCACTGATACGGAGTTCAAAGCAACGGAATACTTGTGCAAGCCAGTGTGAGGATAGGAATGCAAAACTGCGGTGTGAGGTTGTCAGGTGTGGGGATAAGATTGTGGAACCGAAGAACGGGTGCGAGGCTATTGGGAAATCACAAGGGGTCCGGGGTTGTCAAGCAGATAGGAACAAGGAATTGACGCGGTTCCCACACGGGGCCAACGCATCACTCTTAATCTATAAATTCTCCGCACTCCATTCGGCCAAATTCCAATTCCACTTTTATCTCCGCTCCATTCCACTACCATTTCTCCCATCTAATTTCCATATTCAGACTTCATATCTCCACCCCACTCCACCTCCCCTTCACATCTCCACCACCACCTCATTCGGTTGCCCTTCTAACATTGCCCCTATTCTCCATTCCACTACCATTCTCTCTGTGCCATCCACCTTTACTTGCTCGGGCCCCTGATCTGTTACTGAGGTGCTGCCGAGTTTCCGCCACTTCCACCACTCCAGAGAGCGTGCTACTCAAAAATCAAAAAAGGGAAAGAGGGACCCTTGTTCTCGCAACTCTTCTTCTTTTATTAATGTACTTCAAATTTTATGAAATGAAAGAAAGCTATTTTACTTTTTATTGATATATGTTTTTATCTTTATTGAAGTAGCCTAAACTCTAGGATAATTCGGGATCAAGGTATACGAGTCACACTTTTGAGGTAAGTTTCTTTAGGTGAGGACAATTTTGACTGGACTATACCTAAAAGGGACGGGCCATAATCTGAGGATACGGGCCATCTCTTGTTAAGATAGTCCATATCTTGATTATCTTCATAGGTACTTCTTGAAGGGAAAACATGCTTGGCAGAAAGAAAGTATTTTAAAATAATTTTAAAATGAACAGTAGAAGGCTTGGTAGATCGATCAAAATGATCTACCAATCTACTAGCAATAGGATCTAGTAAGATAATGCAGCATGCAATATACATCAAGAGCAAGAAAAATAATCAAAGATATAAAAGTACCTTACCGTTATACCTTTGAAAATGCTGTGAAAAAGGGTAAAGTGCTCGAGCTACACACGTATCTGGCCTCTACAGGTAATCCACACCGGGGCTTGACTCAATCAACTTCCTCGGAGTGCTAGCTCCTCGGGATCTTTTGGGTGGATCTTCTTCTTCTTGGAAGGCAAGAAGGAGAGGTGGAACCCTTCCCAACTTTTTCTCTTCCCAAGACTTAGCTTGAATGCTAGGTATTCTCCACCCAATCCCAAGTCCTCATAAAACCCCTTTTCTCTTCTAGTTCTTCAACCGACCAGCAGCCCCTAAAAGAACCTTTATTTATAAAGGCAACCATGAGAGAGAGAAAGAGGAAGGAGGAGTGATTTGGAGAGAAGTTCAAGGGCATACCAATTTAGCTCTAACTACATTAGAAAGGAATGACAATCATTCTATGAAAGTTTGGAGCCAAAATAGCTTCAATTCAAAATTCAAAACCATGTCAAAACCTTCTTAAAAAGCTTTGCAGAAAATCCATTCAGGTTTTTCTGGTCGAGTAGAGATGAGTCAACTCGAGCAAGGGTCGAGTCAGCTCGTCCAGAACACAGAATAGTCGAATTGTTCTTTCAACAGGAATGAGTCTGCTCAAGTAGGGGTCGAGACGGCTCGTCCAGAATACAGAATGAGTCAGTTCGAGCAGAGATAGAGTCAGCTTTTCCAAAACATAGAATGAGTTGACTCGTCCAGAAAAGACTTTCGAAAACACTTCTTGTCACTGCCAAGTGTCGACCCTTCAAGTGTCGACACATGGTCAATCATATTGACTGCCAGTGACAGCAAACGATTCTTAATCATCGATCAGCCTTTATATCAGATAGAAATCCCTCTGGTGTGTAATCCCATAGGTTCGAACACTAAGCTGGTAGCATTGGAATACTTCAAGTACCAGTCAAAGTCCTCATCTAGCAATGATACTCGATGTCCGGATAGGTCAAAGATTATAGAGCAACTTTCAAGAACCTCTGGCATATGGTTACCACATAATACATCCTTTTTACCTCATAATGCTTGAGATGACCAAGGATTTGACTGCCAACCCTAATTTGGTTCATCTAGATCGTGTCTCAACTTTACAAGTTCTGTGACTCCTTACAAGAACTACCCTTGCCAAGGTTTTGCTAAATTGAGACATGGCGAGTCATTCACTCCAAACTATTTAGAGGGGTCAATTCCATCTTGATCCACCATCGCTCCACAAGTACTTGGCTGCACCCATAAACCTTCCATTACTATATTAGAAATCCAGATAGTCCGGCACCAAAGTACAGTGAGTTGCTTGCAAGCTACCATGGTGACCTTAGGTCTGAGGGAAACATATACCCATATCCCTTTGCGAGCAACCCTTTGGCAGAAGGGAGCTCCGTAGATAGTCATGTTCAGTAAGATGTCACATATTTTACTTGCATGTCATACTAGTATCTCCATACTCCTTGGTTAAGAGGACTACCAATAAATATGACATACAACAACCTACACTTGATACATTATCGTCCTATAACAATATATCATTTGGTTGTGAATCAGTTTAAGAACTACTTGATATATCCTCTCTATATCAAATATAATGTAGTTCTAAGGACTCCATCACACAAGAGTTCTTTTCAGGAAAATGCACATGTGATGAATAGCCAAAAGACTAACTTTTATTAAAAAATTTATATACAATTACAAAATTAGCACAACCGCCTACAGCCTAGATGATTGATTTTGGAACATAATTTTCAACAACTCCCACTTGGACTAAAGCCAATCGATACAGAATCTTATTCCCATTTTCTATTTACAACTGTTGAATTCTTGAACTCCGATGGCGTTAGTGAAGGGGTCAGCCAGGTTTTCCTTTCCATCGATCTTCTAAAGGTCAATGTCACCTCGTTCCATGATCTCTCGTACAAGATGATAGCACCAAAAAATGTACTTTGTGTGGTTATGAGACTTCGACTCTTTGGCTTAAGCAATGGCTCTAGTGCTGTCACAATACACCAGAACAGGACCATCCAGGGAAGGGCCACTCCCAGCTCGCCAAGGAACTTCCGCAACCACACAGCTTCCTTTACTGCATCTAATGCTACAATTATTTTGAGTCCGCCACAGTAAGCTGCTTGGAACTTTTCCAGCATATCACCCTCCATTTAGGGTAAAGATAAATCATGACACACTTTTGCTATCATCCTTACCTGATTGAAAATTGGAGTTAGTATATCCCATAAGTTTCAAGTCAGGTTCTCCATAAATCAGCCATTGGTCCTTAGTATTTCGCAAATACTTAAGGATGGTTTTTACCACCTTCCAATGAGCTTCACTTGGGTTAGACTGGTATTTGCTCACTACACCTAGTGAGTATGCCACGTCTGGTCTAGTACATGTCATGGCATACATGATAGATCCCACTACCAAGGCATATGGGATTCTACTCATATGCTCTCTCTTCTCCAGAGTTGTCACACAATCTTTTTTGGAGAGAGCAATTCCATAGCCTATCGGGAGATAGCCTTTATTGAAATTTTTCATGCTGAATTACTTCAGCATAGTGTCAATGTACGTAAACTAGGACAGTCCCAGAAGCCTCTTAGATCTATCTTTATAGATCTTCATACCTAGTATATAAAAGGCTTCACCTAAGTCCTTCATAGAGAACTGAGATGACAACTATACCTTTATTCCTTGTAGTGCTGGGATGTCATTCCCGATTAAGAGAATGTCATCCACATACAACACAAGGAATACAATCACAGAACCATTAGTTCATTTATAAATGCAAGGTTTTTTTCCATTTTTAATGAAGCCATATGACTTGATACACTTATCAAATCGCATGTTCCAACTCCTTGATGCTTGCTTCAGTCCATAGATGGACTTTTGAAGCGTGCACACCTTTGACTATCTATGGATGTGAACCCTTCAGGTTGTATCATACACACCTCCTCTTCTAGCTTACCATTCAGGAAAGCTGTTCGGACATCCATTTGCCAGATTTCATAGTCCAAGTGTACCGCTAAAGCAAGCATGATCCGAATGGACTTGGGCATTGCCACAGGAGAGAACGTCTCGTCATAGTCAATACCATAACATTGACAACATCCTTTGGCAACCAGACGGGCTTTATAGGTCTCCACCTACTCGTCTGCATCCCTTTTTCTCTTGAAAATCCACTTACACCCAATCCCTTTAAGTGGATCAACCAATGGCCATACATTGTAGATTTTCATGGATTTCATTTTGGATTGCATGGCTCCTAGTCATTTCTCAGAGTCGGACCTCTGCATCACATCCATATAGGTGATCGGATCCTCATTGTTCTCATCGAGTTTAATGGGATCACCATCCTAGACCAAGAAACCATAGTATCTGTCCGGTCGACTAGGTACCCTATCGGATCTCCTTAATGGTTCCTGTGTGGGCTCTAGGTGTGATCTAATCACAACCGGTTCTATGTTGTCCCTTAAGTGTGTTCTTTTACTTGTTGAACTTTACTAAATTCAATCTTAACCGCTACAGTTCCTTCACCAAAGAACTTCTTTTCCAAAAAGATAGCCCTAAGATTGACAAATAATTTTTATTCTTCAGCCAAGTAGAAGTAATATCACTTGGACTTTTTTGGATACCCAACAAATAAGCACCGGTCATACCTAGGTCTAAGTTTGTCTGTTTTCAAATATTTTACATAAGCCGGGCAACCTCAGACTCGAAGGTGTGAGAGTGTCGGCTTACGTCCAATCCATATCTCATATGGGATTTTGTTAATGGATTTACTCGAAGCCCTATTCAAAAGGTAACAGGCTGATTGCAGAGCATATCCCCAAAAGTATAACGGTAGAGAAGCAAAGCCCATCATGGACCGAACCATGTCTAACAGGGTTCGATTCTTCCTTTCAGACACTCTATTTAACTGAGGTGTCCCTGGAGGTGTCCACTGAGAGAGAATCCCATTCTCCTCGAGATATGTCAGAAACTTCCTGGAAAGATATTCACCGCCTTGATCTGATCGAAATATTTTGATACATCTTCCAATTTATTTTTCTACTTCATTATGATATCGTTTGAACATTTCAAATGACTTAAATTTATGTCTCATCAAGAAGACATAACCGTACCTCGAAAGGTCGTTTATAAATGTAATGAAATAACTGTACCCACCTTTGGCACTAATATTCATGGGTCCACATACATCAATATGTACAAGACTTAGAATTTCTTTGGCTCGTTCATCTTTTCCAGTAAAAGGTGATTTTGTCATCTTTCCAAGAAGATAGGACTTACAGGTTGGAAGTGAACCACTTTCACTAAAGTCGAGGAGACCCTCGTACTTCAACCTGTTTATCCTGCTCTTGTTAATATGATCTAGCCTATAATGCCATAGGTATGCATCACTGACATTATCTATCCTAGGGTGTTTGCTAGATGTGTACACTATACTAACAGGTCATGATAGTACATAAATTTCATTATTCATATATCCATTCATTATAACAGAACCATTCCAAATGATTTTGCAAATGTCATTCTTTATTGATAGTTCATAACCATACATGGCCAATTGGCCTACAGAAATGACATTTAAAATAAAAGATAGACAATAATGACACTCATTCAAAATGATTATACAAGACTCAAAAACTAGTTTGAGGACCCCCAATGCTAGGACTGGAACTTGGTTTCTGGTGCGGGCACCAGACTCAGAAGAAGACTTCAGAGCTCCATTTGGATCTCTGATTGACATTGCCCGAGAAATTAGGGTTTGTAATAAAGGTTGACCTGGTCAACCAGTTTATTTATTTTATTTATTTCTTGAGTCACCATTTAAATTTTGTTGAGTCATGTTGACTCGGTGCAAGTCCCAATGTGGTTTCAATTTGGTCCAAAATGGTGCCACATTTCTCTTCCAATCAACTCAAGGTTCAAGCAAGTGGAGGCCACACTCCAAGCCACATGCCCAGCCACACTCCGAGCACACGCCAGAGTCCAGGAGGTGCCATAGAGGCATCCCAGTGTCATGGTCCCCACATCCAAAGAAGAAAAAATCAAATTGGAGGCTAAATTAAAGGAGGCGCCCACACCTGCCTAATTTACCTAAGCAAAGAAGGAAGAAAACTTCTCTTGGAGAAGAAATCAAAGAAGGACATCCAACCTACTCCTAATTGAAGTTCAAATCAAAATCAAAGAGCTTAACTTGGAGTGGAAGAAAAGAAGAAATACCATAAGAAGAAGAGGACTCCAAATCCAAATCCAACTCCAAAGGAGGTGCCATAAAAGTTCCAAAACAATTCCTTTATGGCCGTCCCAATTTTTTTTGGACTCTTGGTCGGCCAAGGGAGAGGATTTTCTACCTAATCTAGGGGTTGGAAGAGTTTAGTCCCACATGGGAATTTGTACAAGCTAGGAGAAAATTTTAGGTCTATATAATAGACCTCTCTTTGTAACTTTAAAAAAATCAATGAAGAAAAATTATTTTTGCTATTCTCTTGTGTTGAGCAACCTAGGTTTCTCTTCTTCCGCACTATTCTAAGTGTTGAGCTCCGTGAGGGGGTAATCCGGGTTCCATTGGAGCCTTGAGGAGGTGAGAGATCTCCATCTTTATCCAAAACCCTAGGTTAGCCACTTGAAATTCCAAAACCCTAGCCACCTTTCATTATTTTCCATCCACCAAACCCTAGATCCATCCATCTCCCACGGCCTCTCTCTCTCTACAAGTCCAGGCTGTCCACCTTCATCCAGATCCAGTCCGGCTACTTCAGATCCAGAGCAAGTTCCAAGGAAAATCATATCAGCATCCAGGAGAATCCAGTTTTCAGCAATTTCGATCTTCAAGTTCATCAACCTGGTAAATCTTTTCCTTGACTCTCTGATTCCATCAATTGTTTTTCTTCTCTTCCAGATCTTGAGTTCAGGAGAAGCCAACCCGCCAAAGGACCAGTATTGGAGGATCCATTACGAAGATATCCAACTCCGAGGATCCAACAATCTGCTCGGGAGAGTTCTTCCACCAAAATCTGTGAAGATCATTATCTGGTTAGATAAACCTTCCCTTCTCTTTATTTCTGTTTTGTTGAAAGCTCGGAGTGAAACCCTAGGTCTGGGAGTTTCTCAACCCCCAGCGATCCGTTGCTTCTAAACTACTCTGATAATTTAGTTTCCTTAAAATTGTGCTTTCAATTATCATATTAGTATCTTTCAATGTTAGGTTAACTTTTCTTTGATTTGAAGCCAACTTCTACAAACCTATAAAAACAATAAAAAAATTAGTTAATCTTAATTTACTTCCGCATCGCATCCCTTTATTTGTTCTGCATCAGTTTCTATTTTTCACGTTCAAGAATTTCTCGCCATCCTCGAATCTTCTACTAACTTAAAGTCCCTGTAAAGAATTACAAATATGAATTGGACTTCCAGTATCCAATACCCAGTTAGTAGTATTGCAGATAGAGAAACTACAAGATGTTATCATATAAATACCTTGTCCAGCACCTTCTGACTGCTTCCTTTTCTTAGACCTGTTCGGGTCAAGGGATGCAATATAAAGAGGACAATTCCTCTTCCAATGTCCCAGCTTCTTGTAGAAGAAGCACTTCACTTGGCTCTTAACAGCCTTCTCCTTCTTGGCCTGACTGGGCCTTGGAGCATTCAGCACCTTTTTTCCTTTATTTTTCTTTTTCCCTTTCTTAAAGGGACGATGCCCTACCAAAGATCCTTCCACTAGATTTACCACCCCTTTGTTTAGATGGTGGTCTTTTTCATAAGTTTGCAGCAACCCCAACAAACCGTGGTAGTTAACTGCAGGCTTATTTATTCTATAATGATCGAGAAAATCTAGATAGGAAGAGAAGAGGGAATTCAGAATCGCATCCTTCCTAAGCTGTTCATGCAAGGGACATCCAAGCTTATCCAGGTACTCAATCATCTCGATCATGTACAACACATGATCAGTGACTGAGGTCCCATCATGCATCCGTGCATTGTAGATAGCACAGGAGGACTTATACCTCTCAATATCGTCTGGTGTCCCGAAAGACTCCTTCAATGTTTGAAGGATTTCTTCCAGCTAGGCTTCTTCGAATTTGTGGCTGAACTCATCGTTCATCACTGCCAACATTATGCATCAGACAGTAGTCCTGTCAAAGAGCCACTTCTGATAAGTTTCTTTGACTGAACCCCGAGCATTGGGAATAGGGGTTTTAGGTGCCGGATCTGATATCTCATACAAGATCCGTTCATGCTCTAGGACAATCCCAAGTCTTCGATACCAGCTATCAAAGTTGGGACCCTTAAGCTTCTCATTATCGAGAAGAGATCGGAGCGACAGATTGAAAGACATCTGAAAAGAAAACCAAAGCTGATTAGTGTATATGAATTATTATCCTATAGACATGGACTTTAGTCTAAAGGCCCTCCCACTATTTTGTTCAAACTGGTAGCCTCTACCTCCAATCCAAGGAATCACTTTGATTCCTAAGTGGGTTCTAGAATCCAATAAACAACACATGAGCCCAACTTTGGCCGGCCCACCCATGTGCGTCTAAAAGTAGGTTCTTCAACTGATTACTTCTCCAAGTAATCTCTAGTATTTAGGTTTTTATCCCAAGGTGCACTTCAATCGGCCTTTGGGCCTCCTATTGAAGGTCCCGGTTAGGTCCAACCAATAATATGATAAAATTCAATACTTTTAGCTAACAAATAGTCATGCCCGACTTTGACTAGCCCACATGATCACTGTTAAGAGAGTCGCACTGAGCCATCATATTAGGAACAGTAATTCCAATAGCCCGATGAACACCTGATCTTTGGATCTACCGATGAACATCCACTATTGGACCCATTACCATCCCACTTAATGGGAGGCTAGGACTTGATTATCCCTATAATTTCATCCTTTTATGAACCTAATAATTTAGAGAATTTAATTTTAATATGACAGAAGAAGAGATAAGAAGACATGGATCAACCTTCCACTGACCACATAAGTAATCAAGGAGGGTTACACATAACTAACGATCCATGGGAACCTAAAATCAGTCAAGACTAATTAACCTTGGGTGACATGGGTTAACACGAGTCAATGAGCTATCCAATCAATTCTGATCGACCACATTGGCTAGGTAAGTGAGATCATGGATTGGCTTCTGACATTAACTATCTTGCCTTAGACACCAACTGAGTTGGCCAAGTAAGAGTATCCCCAAAGAACCATGATCAAACTGCCAAGCTTACCTAGACACCAATTAGTTCATCAAAGTTGATTAGACTAGCCTAAAGACTCGGGCTGACCACTGAGCCACAAAATTAGGTCTATTTAGATCTATGGACTAATCAATCTAACTATTAGAGAGATCTATAGAGAAGAAATCCTAACTCAACATTTGATTAGATTAGTTCTCTATTTAGTCCAATGCATCTAAACTTAGGTCGAACCCAATTAAGGATCCAAAAGAAGCTAACCCATGACCCTTAAGGCTTATTGAAATGACCTAAAATCTTTGAATCATATTCCTAGAGTTTTTGTCATTCAATATAACTTAAGTCTCAATTAAGTCCAATAGCCTTAATTAATCAAAACAATTTTAATTAAGAATGTAAATCAATTTTACAAGCAAATTTGAATTCACTATTTTAGGGCTTTCTGGTCGAGTCGACTCATGTAGAATGTGAGTCGGCTCGTCCAGAACCAAAAACTAACAGATTCATCTATTAGCAGAAACGAGTTGGCTCGAGCAGGGGTCAAGACGGCTCGAGTAGGGATCGAGTCAGCTCACCCAGAACTAGAACAGACAGACTATTCTGCCTGCATAAACAAGTCGACTCGAGCAAGATTCGAGTCGGCTCATCTACGGGGCTAGAAAATAGTGACTTCAAATTTATGCATCTTACTTGAACTATTCAAAGTTAGAGATTAAACGCGATCAAAACAAAACTCTTAGATCTCATCTAAATTTATTGTATGATCATAACATTAGATTAAAATATTTTTTAATTTACATTATCTCTTATTTTCTTTTTCATGAGTCAATCACAAGCGGCACCCCTATACTTATGGGGGATGATAATGAAATGATGCATCCTTAATGGAATTAGTAATGAATAAATGAGAAATGAAGTAAATAGATGCAGCTATTCAAAGTAAAGAAGTAGAATTTTTATGATAGGAATCTATATATTAAACTTGACTAGAAAATAAAACCATTCAAAGCAAATAAAAGGAGGACCTTCATGGTTGAGAAACCACTCAGATTAGGGCTAAGTTAATCTTAATATTTTAGATCTAAAAGTTTATCTAGAGAGGGGTACCCATCAATTAATATTATAAGATTTGGAACTGGGAACACTCAAAGAGAAAGTTCCTGGATGACAAGGAGATTCCTCTAGGTTGCAAAGCTTCTTGTATCTGGATCTTGACACAGTGGACCTTCTTTGGAACCTAGGAGCCCAGGGATCTTGCAACAAAGAGAAGTTAAGGGGATTAGAGGATAGAGATTGAAATGGAGGAATGGAGGGGAAGAATCTTGAAATGAAGAAAGACCGCTTGGAGTAGTCTTGGCATGGATCTTCTATGACTTCGGAATGATATCTCCTTGTCTGATTGTATGAAGAACTCCTTGGCAGATTGGAGTCATTGGAGATGGATGAGAGTAAGACTAAGCATAGACTAAAGTAAGGATCCTTTGGTTGGCCGTATGGATTGTAAGATGGAAGGGATGAAGCTAAGATAGTTGTATGGAGATGGAAGGGAAGATCACTCTAGGCCTCACGCCCACCTTCTCACAAGGGACCAAGCTAATTAGCAAGGGAAATTTCAAGAAAAGTTTTCTTTCTTCATTGATTCATCATGATGATTCCAATAAGGTTTGGAGCCTTTTTTATAGACCACCAAGCCATTTGAAATTCAAATTCAAATTTCAAACAACAACAAAGTAAAGGGAGAAAATAGTGGGGCATCTTCATGAAGAGGGGAGGTGATTGTGGAGGAAAATGTGGACCCATTCAAATTCGAATTCCTTCTCCTCTTGGGCAACAATCTATGGTGAGGTATCTTGGTGATGTGGCAAATTGGAGTGATGAGTGGCTTCCAAGTTGGTGATCCCATGGTCCATGCACCCACCATCATTATTTAGTTGTGCTGAAACCAGATTGGACTTGGCTAAACTCTTCTTGACTCAATTACAATGAAGAACCCAATTGAAACAAATACATGACTCAATGAAATAAATACAGGACTAATAGACTCAATTAAAACTTATTACAGGACTCGAACTCTCAATATTCCAACCATAGAGAATCTTGCCTAATTTGTATCGATTGAAGTCTCTTCCTGAACCTGGTGCTCGTACCAATTCTCCCGGGATGGGAAGAACTCGACCCTGTCGAGTAAGGATTGGCCTGACTGTGATATCTTTCTAGTAGGTTGGGGTCAATTTGCTACAGATCCTCTTGGGTGATCCAGGAATCCGCAGATTCTGGTCGGCCTTGCCAATGAACTAGCTAACATTGATAGCCCTTACTTCTAGTGGTAATCACCTAGTCATTCAAGATACTTTCAACTCTATCTCTCAGCTTTGGTGGAATTGCTGGTGGACACTCAGGTAGGGTTTCACTCTCAAGGCAGGATAAGGCCCAAAAGGCTCGTTAGGAATTAATGCTGGCTCTTTGTATTCTTTCAGATTAGAAATATTAAATGTGGAACTAATATCATAATCTGGTGGTAACTCTAATACATATGCATTAGGTCCAATTCTTTTAATTACTTTGAAAGGTCCAGCTCCCCGGGCATGTAGTTTCTTCATAGTTCCTAGTAGAAACCTTTCGGTCTAAGTTTAATCATTATAGAGTCCCCTTCATTAAATTCTTTCATTCATTTATGTGAATTAGCCATATGCTTATAGACTTCATTGCTCATTTGAATCTTTTTTCTAATTTTTTTATGCAAGTCCTTAATATGCTGTGCATATGATTTTTGTGGACTCTAAGACTTATACTGACACTTGACAAAAAGCATACCTAACTATGTATTCCTATAGAGAGGAAATTTATTGGTCTCTCCAGAGCCTAAACCTAACAGATTATAGACTCCCTAGGTTTGACCCTGGTCTGGCATGCACATGAAAATTTATAGTGGATCCCTAGCAAATGCCATAAGGTCTTCCAAAAGTAGGTCACAAACCTAACATACTCACAGCATTGGTGCAATTGAACGACCTTAACAAAGTGTAATTTGATAGTTTGGGGAACATTGGAAGCCTTAGGATACGATAGGATATAAAAATCGGAGTATTGGAGTAATCTATTGGAAACATAAAATAGACCTTCGTTATCCGGGATGACCTTAAGATTTGAATGTTGATCTATGGGTGCAAGATCTAGGATAGGCTGGATGCTCCTAGATGGTTGAAGGTCATTTGGAAGGTCTTCAAAAAGTTTATTTTGAAAGTCCTTTAAAATAATGTCTACTTCTTGGGGTTGCTCCTTAGGGACTTATTCCTGGACCTCTTTAATGGGCAACTCGTATGAACCCTCATTTCCATTTGATATGTTTGATCCTAGCTCAGTCACTCTTTCTTCAAATTCTATAGTGGGTTCAGGATCTTTTTCTATTAGTTTCTCAGTGATCTCAACCTTGCATCCACCTTCATCATACTTCTCCACTAGACTTGATTCATAGATGTCTTCTTTGAATTTTTCAATGGACTCAGGAAATTCCTTCTCTAGATTCTTAATGGGTTCAACCTTTTCTCCCTGAAATTCTTCAATGGGTTCTTCCTCTTCCCCTTCATATCCATTAATTAAACTCAGTTCAGCCTCATAAACTTCTTCCTCAAGCTCACTAATGGGTTCAGGGGTCTTTCTCGTGCAAACTTATAGGATAGGAGTAGTAGGCTGGTTTGAAGGAGTCTGTCTAAGAATCGGCCTAGAGGTGCTAATCATGCTGGGCTTAGGTTGGCTACTCATGAGTTCTCTTTGATAAGACTCGAATTCTTTAGCAATCCAATAAGCTTCATCTAGAGTGTGAATTTTCTATTAATGTACTTCCCCCTGGGTGTCCTTACATAGGCCTCCTCGAAATCTAGATATGGTCATGGTCTTGGATTCAGTTGTGTTACATCTCCTGACAATCTCCTTGAATTTCTCAATATACTCAGACACTGGTCTATCACCCTGTCTTAGTTTGTACCATTGGCCTAAAAGTCTTTGCTTATAAAATCTACCTAGGTACTTTTCTCTTAGCCTACTTCTCACGATTCTCCAGCTACATATTTAATCTCCTCTTTGATAACATTCATCCTCAAGAGCTGCCCAATGCCACTTAGCATATCGGGTTAACCTACGTGTGGCCAATCTAAATTTCTCTAACTCCGACATCCTAGAGTACTCAAAATAGTGATCCATGCTCTCATCCCAATTGATATACACCTCTTGTCTTCCATCAAAAGTGGGTGCACAAGGTTGGGTGCTCCTAATGGGTCTCTCCTCGAAGTCAATCAAGTATGGTTATGGGCTCCTAGGACTAGACTTGGGGGCAAGATCATGATCATAGGCTCTTGGATCAATAGAATTGGGCCTAGAAGAGTTAAGTTTAGCATGGGCCTTGCGGGCTTCTGCCCGTGCCTCTGCTGAGCCATCTTTTGGTTCAAATGGGCCATTTGATTAGTCATGCTTTGGTTGGTCGGGCCAATTGGTTAGTCAGGTTTTGGTTCAGTCGGGCCATTTGATCATTCAGGTTTTTCATCAAGGTCTCAAAATTTTGGTCCATGGTTGCACTTGATTGAGCTTGGATTTGTTGGTAGGGTGCTCCTGATCTAGTTGCCATGTACACTTGGACTCAAACTCAAGCTAGGGGTTTGCTAGACCTAGTAGCTCAAATAAGGTGAGTCAACTAGGTACAACGAAACCAATAGCTATCCTGTCTACTGGCCAGGTAAGGGGTGGGTCTGTGGGAGGCTCCCCCAGCTCTTACTGGGCCCTAATTAAAAATCACAGGAATTGCTTAGGGCGTTTGCCACTTGACTCCTAGCCTAGACACCAACTTTCAGAAATAGATGGAGTGGGTGCACTAGTTTCCTAAATGACTTGAACTAGACCTGTGCGTGTCCCTAGAAATTAGAGTACTACTCAATTTTAATTAGAGATTGGGTTTGCTATGCTGGGTGATGATTTTGGGCTAAGAAAAGGTAATGAAATCCTGTCCCCATGTCATAATGATGCCCTTAAATTGATTTATCATGAGATGAATGCAAGCATGCATATGAACCCTAATTTCAGGTGCAGAATTTTGTGTGTTGCAATTCTGAAGTGGGACAGAGAAGTGCTATGTATTTATCTCAGAAAACTCTGAAAAAGTCACAAAACACTCCTAACTTGCAGAGGATATACCAGATGAAAGAAAATTTAAAAATAAAATCTATGCTATGCTGGACAGTTCCTGGAACACAGATAATGCAAACAGGACAGAATAGCAAAAATTTTAAAGATGCTAAAAATAAATGTAAATCTTGTATTCCCCTTCAAAGGTCAATCACATCGGCACCCTGACACGCCATAGGAAATTCCCGTTGAATGGGATGTGAGGGTGTTGTAGCCCTTCTTTTCCCTATGACCGGACGGCCATGGTGAAGCACCCAATCAGGTACTGAAGAAGATGCAAAACCCTAACCTATCATGCTCTGATACCAAGATGATGGGGGACAATGATGAAATGATGCATCCCTAATAGAATTAGTAATGAATAAATGAGAAATGAAGTAAATAGATGCAGCTATTCAAAGTAAAGAAGTAGAATTTTTATGATAAGAATCTATATATTAAACTTGATTAGAAAATAAAACCATTCAAAGTAAATAAGAGTAGGACCTTCATGGTTAAGAAACCACTCAGATTAGGGCTAAGTTAATCTTAATATTTTAGATCTGAAAGTTTATCTACAGAGGGGTACCCGGTAATTAATATTCTAAGATTTGGAACTAGAAACATTCAAAGAGGAAGTTCCTGGATGACAAGGAGATTCCTCTAGGTTGCAAAGCTTCTTGTATCCAGATCTTGACATGGTGGACCTTCTTCTTTGGAACCTAGGAGCCCGGGGATCATACAACAAAGAGAAGTTGAGGGGATTAGAGGATAGATATTGAAATGGAGGAATGGAGGGGAAGAATCTTGAAATGAAGAAAGACTGCTTGGAGTAGTCTTGGCGTGGATCTTCTATGACTTCTTCAGAATGATATCTCCTTGTCTAATTGTATGAAGAACTCCTTGGCAGATTGGAGTCATTGGAGATGGATGGGATTAAGACTAAGCATAGACTAAAATAAGGATCCTTTGGTTGGCCGTATGGATTGTAAGATGGAAGGGATGAAGCTAAGATGGTTGTATGGAGATGGAAGGGAAGATCACTCTAGGCCTCATGCCCACCTTCTCACAAGGGACCAAGCTAATAAGCAAAGGAAATTTCAAGAAAAGTTTTCTTTCTTCATTGATTCATCATGATGATTACAATAAGGTTTGGAGCCTTTTTTATAGACCACCAAGCCATTTGAAATTCAAATTCAAATTTCAAACAACAACAAAATAAAGGGAGAAAATAGTGGGGCATCTTCATGAAGATGGGAGGTGATTGTGAAGGAAAATGTGGACCCATTCAAATTCGAATTCCTTCTCCTTTTGGGCAACAATCTATGGTGAGGTATCTTGGTGATGTGACAAAGTAGAGTGATGAAGTGGCTTCCAAGTTGGTGATCCCATGGTCCATGTACCCACCTTCCTTATTTGGTTGTGCTGAAACCAGATTGGACTTGTCTAAACTCTTCTTGACTCAATTACAATGAAGAACCCAATTGAAACAAATACATGACTCAATGAAATAAATACAGGACAAATAAACTCAATTAAAACTTATTACAGGACTCGAACTCTCAATCTTCTAACCATAGAGAATTTTGCCTAATTTGTATCGGTTGAAGTCTCTTCCTAAACCTGGTGCCCACACCATACATGTCATAAGAGATCCCATTGAATGGGAAGAGAGGGTCTTATAGCCCTACTTCTCTCCCATGACCGGACAGTCATGGTGAAGCACTCAATCCAAGTACTTAAGAAAAAACAATGATGTAAAAGCATGCTAGCATTATAATACTACGAAGAAAACCTATGTCTGATACCATTTAAAGGAAAACATGCTAGGTAAAAATAAAGTATTTTAAAATAATTTTAAAATGAACAGTGGAAGGCTTGGCAGATCGATCAAAATGATCTACCAATCTACCAGCAATAAGATCTAGTAAGATAATGCAACATGCAATATACATCAAGAGCAAGAAAAATAATTAAAGATATAAACGTACCTTATCGTTATACCTTTGAAAATGCTATGAAAAAGGGTAAAGCGCTCGAGCAACACACGTATCTAGCCTCTACATGTAATCCACACCGGGGCTCAACTTTGATCAACTCCTTCGGAGTGCTAGCTCCTTGGAATCCTTCGGGCGGATCTTCTTCTTCTCAGAAGACAAGGAGGAGAGGTGAAACCCTTCCCAACTTTCTCTCTTTCCAAGACCTAGCTTGAATGCTAGGTATTCTCACACCCAATCCCAAGTCCTCACAAAATCCCTTTTCTCTTATAGTTCTTCAACCCACCAGCAGCCCCTAAAATAACCTTTATTTATAAAGGCAGCCATGAGAGGGAGAAAGAGAAAGGTGGAGTGATTTGGAGAGAAGGTCAAGGGCATACAAATTTGGCTCTAACCATAT
Organism: Areca catechu; assembly: GCA_021397845.1. Classification (NCBI taxonomy): domain Eukaryota; kingdom Viridiplantae; phylum Streptophyta; class Magnoliopsida; order Arecales; family Arecaceae; genus Areca; species Areca catechu. The sequence goes on from CM038053.1 coordinate 70,009,018, forward strand.
TAGGAAGGAATGATAATCATTCCATGAAAGTTTGGAGCCAAAATAGCTTCAATTCAAAATTCAAAACTAGGTCAAAACCTTCTTAAAAAGCTTTCCAGAAAATATGTTCAGTTTTTTCTGGTCGAGCAAAGACGAGTCGACTTGAGCAAGGGTCGAGTCGGCTCATCTAGAACACAGAACAACAGATTGTTCTTTCAGCAAGAATGAGTCAGCTCGAGCAGGGGTAGAGTCGGCTCGTCCAGAACACAGAATGAGTCGGCTCGAGCAGAGATCGAGTCAGCTCATCTAGAACACAAAATCAGTCGGCTCGAGTAGGGATCAAGTCGGCTCATCCATAAAAGACTTTCAAAAATACTTCTTGTCATAGCCAAGTGTCGACCCCTCTAGTGTTGACACATGGCCAATCATATTGACCACTAGTGACAGCAAACAATTCTTAATAGTCGATCAGCCTTTAGATCAAGTAGAAATCTCTATGGTGTGTGACCCCATAGGTTTGAACACCAAGCCAGTAGCACTGGAACACTTTTAGTACCAGTCAAAGTCCTCATCTAGCAATGATACCCAACATCAAGATAGGTCGAAGATTACAGAGCAACTTTCAAGAACCTCTGGCATATGGTGACCGCATAATACATCCCTTTGATCTCATAATGCTCAGGATGACCAAGGACTTGACTGCCAACCAAAATTTGGTTCATCCAGATCGTGTCTCAACTTTACAAGTTTTGTGACTCCTCACAAGAACTACCCTGGCCTAGGTTGTACAAAATTGAGACACAGCGAGTCATTCACTCCAAACTATTTGGAAGGGTCAATTCCATCTTGATCCACCACCGCTCCACATGTACTTGACTCCACCCAGAAACCTTCAATCAATGGATTAGAAATCCAGGTAGTATGGTACCAAAGTATAGTGAGTTGCTTGCAAGCTACCATGGTGACCTCAGGTCTAAGAGACACATATACCCATATCCCTTCGTGAGTAACCCTTTGACAGAAGGGAGCTCCGTAGATGGTCACGTTCAGTGAGATGTCACGGATTTTACTTGCATGTCATACCAGTGTCTCCATACTCTTTGGTTAAGAGGACAACTAACAAATATGATATACAATAACCTATACTTGATACATTGTCATCCTATAACAATGTATCATTTGGTTGTGAACCAATTTAAGAACTACTTGATATATCCACTCTATATCAAATATAGTGTAGTTCTAAGGACTCCGTTATACAAGAGTTCTTTTCAGGAAAATGCACATATGATAAACAGCCAAAAGAATAACTTTTATTAAAAAATTCATATATAATTACAAAATTTGCACAACCATCTATAGCCTAGATGATTAGCTTTGGGACATAATTTCCAATACTTCTGATCTCCTGCTTTACCTTTTCTTAGCAATGAAAATATTAGTTTTATTATCCAAATTTTTTTTTTGAAATAACCTTAAAGTCCCTGAGGATTCGACTCTTACCCCACTATTCTATCTTAGATTAGTGGAATTAAGGTAATTTAAATCGATGCATAGCGACGTGCACCAGATTTTGGAACCTTTGTCGGGAACTTTTGGCATTATTTAAAAAAAATTCAAAAATGAAAAAAACTCAAATTTTTAAAAAAATTGAATTTCAAAAAATTAAATTTCAAAACTCAAAATTTGAAAATTCAAAAAAAAACTTAGAAAAAATAGTAGTCTATATTTTTCAATCTTGAGTGCCCTCCTGACATAAGGTTACCCTGGTATAACTGGAACGTTATGTTGAATGGTTGTCCTAGGGTACAAAAAGGTTGAATACTAAAAATATATATATATACTATTTGCTTTCAATTTTTAGATTAACTTTGGTAAATTTACTTTTCTGCAAAATCAAAAAAATTTACCCTGACATCTCATAATTTATTAGGATTAGAGACTTAATCAACAAACTTAAAAAAAAAAATTCTGCTATAACTTTAAATTAATTTTGGATATCCTACTTGCTACATTTCATTATTCCATAATTTACTTTAAGGGCATAACCTAATTAATTAGATAAGGTGGAGAATTCATCACCCTTCCTTAGCCCATAAATCATCACCGAGCATTTGCATTGACCTAAGCCTTTAACTATAAAATTAATTAGACATTAGCCCTAAGGATTTCGAGCTCAATAGGATAAGGGAACCCTAGAGTTGGACTGGGTTCAAGTCAATTGGTTGCTCGGTGTCTAAGGAAAGTGGTTCAGGAACAAGAGCCCGAAGGAAGGTGGTTCTTTAATTGGTTCCATTTGCTTACCTGGCCAATTTCAATTGGTGTCTAAGGCAAGCAATGGGGGGACCCTCACCTACCTTATACTTACCTGGCCAAGTCAGTTAGTTGATCTTGGGCTTGGAGTGCTCAAAGGTAACCTTGGAATAATTAGGATCTGTCTAGATTTAGGTTAACCTCAGGATAGTGATTTTGATTGTGTCACTTGTTTGAAAAATTTAAAAAAAGGTTAATTAAAATAATTTTCTTCTCTCTAGTTTAGGACTCTCTTAGGAATCTTTCTTTAGACCTCTTCTCATTTTTCCATTTTTAAAATAATTTAATTAAAAAAACTAAATCACTGTTTGCTTTAAAGTCCTATTGTAGGGTGTATGCTAGGTCGTCGGTCACTAGAACCCGAACTCATACCCCTAGACCCAGAAATAGAAAGAACTTGTACAGCAAACAAACCAGGTACTATGGATCCCAATCAAGGAAATCAAGAAATCGATCTCCTTAGATAATTGAAGGAGTACTTCTGTTGACCCCATAAGTGATTTTGATGATAACCAAACATTGGAGCATGTACATTTATTTCTAACAACTCTTCAAGTATTTTACAAGTTTTTGTAGGATGAGTTAATTGTTCAAACTTCAACTCCTACACCTTTGTTTCTTGTTTGAGTTGTGTTGTAATTTGTTCTTGTAAAGAAGAACCCAATAAAAAAGCTAAGAAAAAAATTATGTAAAATGGGTTACTTCTATGTGTGTGTTCCTTAGAATTAATATGAGTTGGTATGATTGAAAAGTTGTAAGAGTGTTGGTAAGAGTTTTTCTTTGAGTTCAATTATAAAAATCCTGAAAAAGATATGTTGAAGAGCCGACTCTTCTTCATGGCTCGTAGCAAGGATTCTGGAATGCAGCAATCTGAGTCGACTCAAAGTTAACCGAGCTGACTCCAGCGAATTTGAGTCGACTATAATTTGTCCGAGCCGACTCCTCCAGAGTCCAGTTTTTGAACATTTCTAAGAATAGCCAAGCAAGCCGACCCGAACAAGAAAAAGCTGACTCTGCCATACCTAATTTTGAAGACCTGAAAAAGCGAGCCGACCCAAATTGCAACGAGCCGACTCTTCCAGAGTGATGATTTCAGAACCTGAGAAGAAGAGCCGACCAAAGATCAAAAGAGCCGACTCCTCAAGTTTAAGTTTTTCAAAGATATAAGTTCGAGCTGACTCGAGCTATCAAGAGTCGACTCATCTAGAGTGAACTTTTGCACCCTGAGATAAAGAGCCGACTGTGCTGAAGATTTGGCAACTCAACCTATTGACTCAAAGGATCCGAGCCGACTTGAAGGAATCCGAGCCGACTCGAACATCGCTTTCAGGTTTCCAATAGCTAGTTCCAGAATTTGTTTTTGAATGCCAAAAAGTGCTCCAATGGTCATAAACCACTTTCCAATGGTCTACAATAGCTAGAATTTCCTTGAAGTGATGGAAGACCTTATATTTGAAAGATTTGAACTTCCTTGAAGAAAGAGAATTAGAGAATTCTTCAAAGTTTTGAGAGCTACATTGAATATCCCACCTACCAAAAAGAAAGAGAGCACAAGAGCATTCAAGCAAGCCTTTAAGTCTTCACCAACTCTGATATGAAGCTTGAAGCAATTTTGGAAGAAGCCACTGAATCAATTAAAGCTCATTCAAGTGCAAGTCAAGTGGACTTCTATCAAGCTGCACCTGCAACTATTCGATAAATTGAGTTTGTCATTATTGTTGCATTTTATTTCAATTCATTTTATTGAATTGTTGGGTTATTGGTGAGCCCGGTTGAATCTTGGTGAGCCTTGATAAAAACCAAGTGTTGGCTTCTTGGTGATCCTGGTAAAACCAAGTTAGGTTTCTTTGGTGAGCCTGTTCAAAACCAAAGGTGTTGGGTTTTCTTTGGTGATCTCGTTAAAACCAAAGTGTAGAGGTTTTGAATTGTGATCCTGTAAAATAATCCTACTGTATTCAGGTATAAATATAGTAGAAATTTCGAGTGGTATCTTGGGTAGTGGACGTAGGAGCTGGGTTGCTCCGAACCACTATAAATTTTGTGTGTTTGTGTTGTGCTTACTTGACTCTATTTAGCTTCTGCAATTTAATACTCTGTCACAGCACCTACCACTTATAAGGGATTTTTCAATTACACATTATCTTCTTTAAATTTTTAAATTTTAATTTACCCCCCTCTTGGATAGCCAACTGGGCAACAATTGGTATCAGAGCAGTGTCTCTAAATACATAAGAGTAAAGATCGATGGCTCATCCAATGAGTACATCCTTGGTGGAAGGCCAATCAACCAATAGACCTCCACTCTTCACTGGCACAAATTATGCATACTGGAAAGCTAGAATGAAAATTTATGTTCAAGTAGTTGATTTTCAGTTGTGGAAGGTCATTCTAAAGGTTCCTTATATCCCCATGATTAAAATTAATGGAGTGGACGTTCTAAAACCTGAAGAGGATTGAGACGAACATGACATGAAGATGGGTGAGTTAAATGCCAAAGCAATGAATCTCTTATACTGTGCTTTGCATAGTAATGAGTTTAATCAAATTTCTATTTACTCATCAGCAAAAGAAATTTGGGATAAACTTGAAGTGACCCATGAAGAAACTTCTCAAGTGAAGTCTTCTAAAATTAATCTTCTTGTGCATAGTTATGAATTATTCAAAATGGAACCTAATGAAACAATCTCTGCCATGTTTTCACGTTTCACTGATATTATTAATCACAAAAAAAATCTTGGCAGGGTATATTCTAATGCAGATCTTGTATAGAAGATTCTAAGATCTCTTCTCGACAAGTGGGATCCGAAAGTGACAGCCATCCAGGAAGCAAAAGATTTGAACACCTTACTGCTGGATGAACTACTAGGATCTCTCATCACACATGATCTGACCATGCAGCACCGAATTGAAGATAATCAAAAGAAAAAAAAATCTATTTCCTTCAAAGCTACTATGGATTCTAGAAAGGATGAAGAATCGAAAGAAGAATGCTCCTATACTAAAAGCGACATGGAAGACGAAGATGTCACCATGGTTGTTAGAAAATTCAGAAGGTTCTTAGGAAGAAAAAAAGGAAGACACTTTAGAAAATTCTACAAGAACAAAGAATTCAGTAAAGAGAAGGACAAGGAAAAGAAAAAAGAGAAAGAAGTGCCCACCTGCTATGAATACAAAAAGCCAGGGCACATCTGACCAGATTATCCATTATTGAAGAAGGGTTTTAAGAAAAAGAAAAAGAAAGCTATGGTAACGACGTGGAGTGACAGCTAAGCATCCTCATCCACTGAAGAAGAAGAGACCATGAAATCTACAAATTTATATATGATGGGTCTTGAAAATGAGGTATCATCCCCTGAACTTCAAACTGAATTTACATATGATGAATTGAATTTTGCATTTCATGATTTGCTTATTGAATTCAAGAAAGCTGGGAATAAAATTAAATCCTTGAAGAAACAAAATGATGTTTTATTAAAAGACAAGGATGAGATTTCTGAAAAGAATAACATTTTGCAAAATGAACTAATATCTTTTCTGATAATGTTATTGTTTTGAATAATGAGAAAAATGCTTTGAATGAGACAAACAAAGTTTTAGTTGCCGAAAATGTTGATTTGAAAAAAAAGGTTGAAAAGCTTAAGCCTTTAATAGAAAAACTTACTTTGAGTTCTAATAAGCTTGAGCTAATTTTAAAAGAACAAAAAGATTCAAAAAGTAATGCTGGAATTGGATTTAATGCCTTAAATTCTAAAGGAATTTCAGCAACAAAATTTGTATCTTCAAAAGCTTCAACTTCAAATGCAAAATTTCAAAAAGATTTTCCGTCAAAATCTATTTCAAATGGCTTGAAGTATGTTCCAAAAAATTCTATTCAAAAATCTTTCAAATCAAATATTTCTATTTCTGCATCTTTTAAAGCTTCAAAGCATGCATAATTCAAAAATGACAAAATTATTTGTTATGCATGTCATAGATTTGGACATAAATCTTATCAATGTAATTCTTTAAAAAATTCCATGTTGGTGCATTGAAATATAAAATCATTTGGGTTCCAAAGGGAACCAATTTTGCTAACCCGAAAAGATCCAAGTTAGCTTTGGTACCTAAAATCACTCATTTACTATTTTGTAGGACTGTCTTGCAGCCCACAAATTAAAGAAAAGATGGTATCTTTACAGCGGCTGTTCAAGGCATATGACGGGTGACAAAGATTAGTTCATCACCCTACAAATGAAAGGAAGATTTGTTACTTTTAGAGATAATGACAAAGAAAAATAATCGGAATCGGTAAGATCAAAATAATCCCTTGTACTTTTATTGAAGTTATGCTGCTAGTAGATAAATTAAAGCATAATTTATTGAGTATTAGTCAACTTTGTGATAACGGCTTCAAGGTTATCTTTGAATCATCTATGTGTATAGTAACTAACCTTGTACTTTTATTGAAGATGTGCTGCTAGTAGATAAATTGAAGCATAATTTATTGAGTATTAGTCAACTTTGTGATAAAGGCTTCAAGGTTATCTTTGAATCATCTATGTGTATAGTAACTAACTCTCTTGATTCTAGCAACAAATTTATTGGTCATAGACTTGGAACCATTTATATGGTAAATCTAAATGATCTAGCCATGACAGTAGTTCCAGTCTAGTAGCAATGAATGCTAAGATCAAGGAGTATGTTTATTATGGCATAGACAATTAGGTCATGCTGCATACAATTGCTAAATTAATCTCAAAGAATCTAGTTAGAGGTTTGCCATATTTTAAAGTTGATCTTGATTATGTATGTGATGCTTGTCAATTAGGCAAACAAACTAGGGAGAGTTTTAAATCAAAAAATGTTATTTCAACAACTAGATCCCTTGAGCTACTTCACATTGACTTATTTGGATCAACTAGGACCACAAGCCTAGGAGGTATGAAATATGGCCTTGTGATTGTAGATGACTTTTCTAGATTCACATGGATATTATATATTACACATTAGGATGAAACTTTTGATGTATTTCAAAAATTTCATAAGAAAGTTTCAAATGAGAAAAATCTTTCTGTTATCTCTATAAGAAGTGATCATGGAACTGAATTTCAAAATCAATTTTTTGATGAAAATTGCATTGAGCACGGCATTGATCATAACTTTTCTGCTCCTAGAACACCACAGCAAAATAGTGTTGTAGAGAGAAAGAATAGGACTTTGGAAAAAATAGCCCGAACCATGTTGTGTGAAGGTAATCTTCCAAGATACTTTTAGGCAGAAGCGGTGAACACTACCTATTACATATTAAACCGAGTTTTAATAAGACCAATTTCAAAGAAAATCCCCTATGAGCTTTGGAATGGAAGAAAACCAAATATTAACTATTTTCATGTTTTTTGGTGTAAATGCTTTGTGTTGAACAATGGTAAAGATAACCTAGAAAAGTTTGATGCAAAATCTGATGAATCTATATTCCTTGGTTATTCCTTACATAGCAAAGCATATAGAGTGTTTAATAAGAGGACTCTTACTGTAGAAGAGTCAATTCATGTTGTTTTTGATGAAGCTAACCCCTCACCATCTAGAAAAGATGAGCGCATAGATAATGATGCAGGTACACTACAAAAGGAAATAGAATATCTAAGCATTCAAGACAAGCCAATACAAGATGGAAATGAAGTGGTAAGTAAGGATTATACTGATTTACCAAAGGAATGGAGGTATGTAACTTCACATCCTAAAAATTTAATTATTGGTGATCCTTCTCATGGTGTTAGGACTAGGTCAGCACATAGAGATGCAGATGACTACCTAGCCTTTGTCTCATAAATTGAACCACATAGTTTAGAAGAGGCTGAAACTAATCAAAACTGGATGATGGCCATGCATGATGAATTAAACCAGTTTGAAAGGAATAATGTTTGAACACTAGTTAGTAGACATACATACCATCCAATCATATGAACCAAATGGGTCTATAGGAACAAACTAGATGAGAATAGTAAGATTATAAGAAATAAGGCAAGGTTGGTAGCAAAAGGGTACAATCAAGAAGAGGGCATTAATTTTGATGAAACATATGCTCATGTAGCAAGACTAAAAGCCATTAGACTACTTCTTGCATTTGCTTGCTACATGAACTTTAAACTCTTTCAAATGGATGTCAAAAGTGCTTTTCAAAATGGATTTATTTCTGAACAAGTTTTTGTAGAACAACCACCAGGTTTTGAAAATCATGCTTTTCCAAATCATGTGTTTAAATTGAACAAAGCTTTATATGGTTTAAAACAAGCACCTAGGGCCTGGTATGATAGACTAAGCAAATTTTTACTTGAAAAAGATTTCAAAAGAGGAAATGTTGACAAAACTCTTTTTATTAAAAACAAAGAGAATGATATGCTAGTTGTACAAATCTACGTTGATGACATTATATTTGGTGCAACTAATGAAAATCTTTATGAAGAATTTGCTGAGTTGATACAAGGTGAGTTTGAAATGAGCCTTATGGGTGAAGTCAACTACTTCCTTGGATTGCAAGTCAAACAAATGAAGGAAGGAATCTTTATAAGCCAAGCCAAGTATATCAAAGAAATAATCAAGAAGTTTGGCATGGAAACAACCAAAGAGGCTAGCACACCCATGAGCACTACCTGTAGGCTAAACAAAGATAAAAGTGGATCCAATGTTGACCAAAAGCTATACAGAGGTATGATCAGATCCTTATTATATTTAACTGCTAGTAGACCTGATATCTTGTACAGTTTTTATGTATGTGCTAGATTTCAATGTAATCCTAAAGAAACACATATGCTTGCTGTTAAAAGAATTTTCAAATATTTGAAAGGTACAAATAATTTAGGTCTTTGGCATTCTAAAGAATTATCTTTGAATTTAATTGGTTTTTCTGATGCTGACTATGCTGGTTGCAAAATTGATAGAAAGAGCACTAGTGGTACATGCTAATTTCTAGGATTGAATTTAATTTCATGGCACTGTAAGAAGCAAAACTCCATAGTATTGTCCACTACTGAGGTAGAGTACATTGCTGCTGGTAGTTGTTGTGCTCAAGTATTATGGATTAAACAATAACTAGAAGACTTTGGTGTTACATAATTTAAAATTTCAATCAAATATGATAACACAAGTGCTATTAAGTTGACTAAAAATCCTGTTCAGCATTCAAGAACTAAATACATTGAAATTAGGCACCATTTTATAAGATATCATGTATTGAATAATGATATTGTACTTGAATTCGTGCCAACTGAAAGCCAACTTGCTGACATTTTTACCAAGCCTTTGAATTTTGATAGATTTGCAATGATTAGAAGTGATCTAAGATTATGTGACCCACTCTAGAAACACTCCCATAATCTTAAGGATAAATTATCTAGGTGACCTCCTAATCTCAAACTTTATATTAAAAGATCTTTGATTAAAATCCAAAAAAAAATCACCTTTTGTGCTCCCTCTCCTTGAGCCGACTCGAGCAGATGACCTATTGTCGAGCCGGCTCGGATGTCGAGCCGTCTCTTTTTAGTTCGAGCTGTAGGATTTTTCTTTTCCATTTCTTTTCCTAAACCCTACTCTCCTTCCCTTCATGAAACTTTCCAAATACTTCCTATTTCCAAAAATCACTTCGGATCTCAAGTGTACTTTTGCAATGGCACCAAAGAGGGCAGTTGGGAAGAAATCACGACGGGATACAGAAGCTACTCCAAAAGAAAGGAGAACAAAATTTTGAGAAGACAGTGCTTCCCGAATTCCACCTCAGTCAGAGGAAGAACCAAGCTCAGTTTCTCCAAGCCACCAAATTTCTTTAGGTATGAGACCTATTACTACTGGAAGAAGGATTTTGTTCGAATACTTAAAGGAAATAGGTTTTGTTATTGGAGATCTCATTGAGAATCAAGGGTGAAGAAACATGTGCTCCTTGGATATTAAAACTTATCCAAACATAGTTAGAACTTTCTATGAAAATATGAGGTTTGGAGAGAACTTTATTGAATCATCTGTTAAGGGAAAAAGAATTATTATATCTGCTGAAATTCTTGGAAATGTTTTAGAAATGCCATTTGAGGGCACTGAGTACTTGGTCCTAAAAGACAGAACTAAAGCTTTGCAAATAGTACTGGAAAGGACTGAAGTAGATGAAATTGGAATTCTCAAGGCCAGCACACTGTCAATTGAAATGAGAGTTCTTTATAATTTTATTAGCAGGATATTTTTACTCAGAACTGGCCGCTTTGATTGGGTAAGTGAGCGGGATCTCTACTTCATGGAGCTGCTAATTAATGGTGACAAAATTAACTTGCCAGCTATTATGATTTGTCAAATGAAAGAGGCAGTGAGAAAATTAAGGCATCTCTGCCTTATGGTATGGTCCTTTCACTTTTCTTTCAAAGTGCAAATATAGATTTGACAGGAGAGGATAGCAAAACCCTCCTTCATACCGATACTTATACAGCCAAAACTCTTCAAAGGATGGGTTATTTATTATCTGAAGGAACTTGGAGAAAGAAGTCTGATGCTCCAATGGTTGAAGAAACAGAGGAAATTCAAGAGCAAGCTAAAATGGAGACTAGTGAAGGCACTTTAATGCAAATTCTAGAGTCACAGCCACAGCCAGGGTCTCCAGTCCAGAAAGACTTTGATGCTTTATTTCTAGATGTTTCAGTGCCTAATATGCCCCCTAGCACACCTATCTATACTCAGGCCACCACTGATATTCTGGTTCACAGTCATGCTACTACTACTCATGTTGTGGATACCTCAATGTTACAAAATTTCATTGCACAACAGTTAGGCAACTTGACTGAAACTATTAATTCCTCAATATCTACTATGTTTGGAGAACTTTGCCAATCTGTTGACGAGAGACTCAATCAGTTTAGGGGACAGATAGATAATCTGAAAAGCAAAATTGACAACCTTGAAACCTCCAAGACTACAGCACATGTAATTGAGACAGATTTGTAACCTATTCTTCATTTGATCACTTCAAGTTCTGAAAAGATTGAGAAATCTATTACTCAAGTACTTGAAGCATATAGAGTTGAGATGGATAATTTAAGAATAAGAATGGGCTCAATAGAAGAAGGAAAGAAAATGGAAGAGGACTACACTAGAGGTATTGGGATTATAAAAGCTGAGTTCGGGAGACTCAGAGGTTCAACTGAAGCCTTTGCAAATGTACAAGCCTCGAAAATCTTTACAATGCAAAAGGAAGTTGCAGAAATAAAAGAATCAATAAAAGATTTGGCTGCTTCCAAAAGTACAAAGAAAATAGAAGCCGAATTGAAATCTATAACCAGTTTTTTATGAAAAATGATGACTAAAATTGAAGATCTTCAATCTGCTCAATGTGTACCTCCTCTATTGACCCCATAAGTGATTTTGATGATAACCAAACATTGGAGCATGTACATTTATTTCTAACAACTCTTCAAGTGTTTGACAAGTTTTTGTAGGATGAATAACATGTTCAAACTTCAACTCCTACACTTATGTTTTCTTGGTTGAGTTGTGTTATAAATGTTTTTGTAAAGAAGAACCCAATCAAAAATGCTAAGAAAAATCAATTAAAAGGGTTACTTCTGTAAGTGTGTGTGTGCCATGAATTTTAGTTTGAGTTGGTTTGTGTGAAATTGTAAAAGAGTTGGTGTCTCGTTTTCTTTAAATTCAATTGTAAAATTCCTGAAGAAGACACTCGAGCTGACCCCAAGTGATGAAGAGCTGACTCTGCTTACTAGCACACAGCAAGGATTCTAGAACGCAGCAATCCGAGCCGACTCGATGGAAAGTGAGCCGACTCCAGTGAATTCGAGTTGACTAGAATCAGTCCGAGCCGACTCCTCTAGGGTCTATTTTTTGAAGATTTATGAGTACAGCCAGGCGAGCCGACCTGAACCAAAAAGAGCCGACTCTGCCAGACCTAATTCTGAAAGCCTGAGAAAGCGAGCCGACCCGAACTACACCGAGCTGACTCTTTCAGACTAAGGTTTTTCGAACCTGAGAAGAAGAGCTGACCCAAGCTGAGAAGAGCTGACCCAAGCTGAAAAGAGCTGACTCCTCGAGTTCAAATTTTTCAAAGAAAGAAGTTCGAGCCGACTCAAGCTATCAAGAGCCGAACATCCAGAGTGATGTTTTGTGCCCTGAGACAAAGAGCTGACTGCATTGAAGATTTGGTGACTCAACCGATCGACTCGAAAGATCTGAGCCGACTCGAAGGAATCCGAGCCGACTCGAATGTCGTTTCCAGTTATTTAATGGCTAGTTCCAAAATTTGTTTTTGAATGCTAAAAGGTGCTCCAACGGTCACAAATCATTCCCCAATGGTCTACAATGGCTAGAACTGCCTTGGGATGATGGAAGACTTTAAATTTGAAGGATTTGAACTTCTTTAAAGAAATGAATTAGATAGTTCTTCAAAGAAGAGAGAATTTCATTGAATATCCTACCTACTAACAGCAAAAGAGCACAAGAGCATTCAAGTCAAGTTTTCAAGTCTTCACCAACTCCAATTTGAAGCTTGAAGCAACTTTGGGAAGAAGCCACTGAATTAATTAAAGTCTATTCAAGTGCATTCAAGTGGACTTCCAACAAGCTACACCGGCAACTATCCGATAAATTGAGTTTGTCATTCTTGTTGCATTTATTTTTAATTCAATTTTTGAATTGTTGGGTTATTGAGCCCGGTTGAAAAACCAAATAGGTTCTTGGTGAGCCTTGTTAAAATAAAGGGTTAGGTTCTTGGTGATCCTGTGAAAACCAAGTTGGGTTTTTTTGGTGAGCCTGTTAAAACCAAAGGGTGTTTGGTTTCTTTGGTGATCCCGTAAAACCAAAGTATAAAGGTTTTGGATTGTGATTCTGTAAAACAATCATAATGTATTCGGGTGTGAATATAGTGAAAATCCCAAGTGGTATCTTGGGTAGTGGACGTAGGAGCTGGGTTGCTCCGAACCACTATAAATTTGGTGTATTTGTGTTGTGCTTTCTGGACTCTATTTAGCTTCTGTATTTTATAATTCTATCACAGCACCTACCACTTGCAAAGGATTTTGAATTGCACATTACTTGTCTTTAATTTTTTAAGAGACCCAATACAGCCCCCTCTTGGGTAGTCACCTGGGAAACAACTAGTATCAGAGTAGTGTCTCTGATTGTCTTAGAGTAAAGATTGATGGCTCATCCCATGAGTACATCTTTGGCCGAAGTCCAGTCAACTAATAGACCTCCACTCTTCACAGGCACAAATTATTCTTATTGGAAAGCACGAATGAAAATCTATATTCAAGTTGTTGATTTTCAATTATGGAAGATCATTCTTAAAGGGCCACATGTTTCCATGACTAAATTGATGGCGTGGATGTCCCTAAGCCTGAAGAGGACTGGGACGAATACGACATGAAGATGGAGAAATTGAATGCCAAAGCAATGAACATGCTTGACTGTGCTTTGGATTCAAACTAGTTTAATCGAATTTCCATCTGCTCTTCAGCAAAGAAAATTTGGGATAAACTTGAAGTGACCCATGAAGGAACTTCACAAGTGAAAACTTCAAAGATAAATCTTTTAGTGCATAACTATGAATTATTTAAAATGGAGCGTAATGAAAGTATTTCTACAATGTATACTAGATTTACAGATATTATTAATGGTTTGAAAAGTCTTGGCAGGGTATACTCAAATGCTAATTCAGTACAGAAGATTTTGAGATCACTTCCTGATAAATGGGATCATAAAGTCACTGCCATCCAGGAAGCTAAAGATTTGAACATTTTATCAATGGATGAATTAATGGGATCTCTCACACACACGAACTAGCCATGCAGCATAGAACGGATGATGATCAGAAAAAGAAGAAAACAATTGCATTCAAAGCTGCATCAGAATCAAAAGATGATGAAGAGATGAAAGATGACTCTACCTCCTTCGAAGATGATCTTGAAGATGAAAACATTGCAATGGTCATGTAGAGATTCAGAAAGTTTATGGAAAAGAAGAAAGAAAGATATAACAAAAAATTCCATAAACGAGGAGAACAATAAAAAAAAGGACAAGGATAAAGACAAGGATAAGAACAAGTCCCCACCTACTATGAATGTAAAAAACCAAGACACATTCATCCAGACTGTCCTCAATTAAAGAAATTTTTCAGAAAGAAGAAAAAGAAAGCGATGGTTACCACGTGGAGCGATAGTGAAGACTCCACTTCAACTGAAGAAGAAGAGACCATGAAAATAGCAAATTTATGTCTAATGGGTCTCAAGGATGAGATAAATTTTCCCGACACATAAATTGAATTTACGTTTGAGGAATTAAATTTTCCATTCCATGATCTATCATCTGAATTTAGAAAGGCAGGAGTAAAGATTAGATTACTAAAGCATATCAATAATTCTTGACTCAACGAAAAAGATAAGATTTCAGAAAAGAACAATTTATTGCAAAAAGAGCTTCATACCTTTTTTGAAAAATGTAATGCCTTGAAAACTGAGAATAGAATTTCATGACAAAATAATATTTTGATGAAAGAAAACAATGAGCTGAAAAGGAGGTTGAAGACTCAAGCCACTTGTTGAAAAATTAACTTTATCTTCTAATAAGCTTGAGTTAATTCTTAAAGATCAAAGAATTTCTAGAAATAAAGCTGGAATAGGTTTTAATGTTTCAAATTCAAATTACGTTTTAGCTACTACATTTGTGAAACAAAAAGATTATGTTCCCAAGTAAACTTCTCATAAAACCGTTTTTACAAAAGACTCTATTTCCATTTCAAAACCTGCTTTATATGTTCCTAAGAATTTAAATACAAAACCTGCTATTTCTGCACTTCATGCATATAGAACTTCAAAGTCTAAATTATTTCAAAATTCTAGAATCAGATATTTTGCTTGCAAAAAATTAGGACATAAAGCTTTCAATTGCAATATTATTAAAAATATCCATAGAACATCAAGAAAAATTTGGGTTCCCAAAGGGACCACCTCAGCTAACTTGAAAGGACCCAAGTTTGCTTGGGTACCTAAAAGCACTCCTTGACTTTCTTACAGGAATGTCTTGCAGCACAGAAATCAAAGAAAAAATGGTATCTCGATAGTGGCTATTCAAGGCATATGACGGGTGACAAGGATCAATTTATCATCCTGGAAATGAAAGAAGGAGGTATGGTTACTTTTGGAGACAATGGCAAAGAGAAAATAATCAGAATTGGTAAGATCAAAATAACCCCCTGTACTTTTATTGAAAATGTATTGTTAGTAGATAAGTTGAAGCACAATCTATTGAGTATTAGTCAATTATGTGATAAGGACTTCAAAGTTATCTTCGAATCATCTATGTGTATAGTAACAAACTCTCTTAACTTTAGCAGTAAATTCATTGGACACAGACTAGAAAATATTTATGTGGTAGATCTAAATGATCTTGCCATGTCAAGTAGCTCTAGTTTGGTTGTAATGAATGCTAAGACCAAGTAGTCTTGCTTACTATGGTATAGACGATTGGATCATGCTAGCATGCATACTATTGCCAAGTTGATTTTCAAAAATCTTGTCAGAGGCATTCCTAAGTTTAAAGTTGATTTTGATCATGTGTGTGATGCATGCCAAATGGGTAAACAAACTAGGGAATGATTTAAATCCAAAAATCCGATTTCAACTTCTAGACCTTTAGAACTACTTCACATGGATTTATTTAGACCAACTAGGACCACATGCCTAGGAGGTATGAAATATGCCATTGTGATTGTAGATGATTTTTTCAGATTTATACGGGTTTTGTTTATTGCACACAAAGATAAAACTTTCAAAATATTTAGAAAATTTCATAAAAAAGGTTTCAAATCAGAAAAATCTTTCTATAATTTCAATTAGAAGTGATCACGAGACTAAATTTAAAAATCAATTTTTTGATGATTATTGTACTGAAAATGGTATTGATCACAACTTCTCCGCTCCTAGAACACCACAATAAAATGGTGTTGTAGAGAGAAAAAATAGGACTTTGGAAGAAATATCTCGAACAATATTCTGTGAAGGTAATCTTCCAAGGTACTTTTGGACAGAAGTGGTGAACACTGCATGTTATACTTTAAACCGCATTTTGATCCATCCTATTTTGAAGAAAACCCCTTATGAACTTTGGAATGAAAAGAAACCCAATATAAATTATTTTTGTGTTTGGATGAAAATGCTTTGTACTTAATAATGGTAAGGATAATCTAGGAAAGTTTGATGCTAAATCTGATGAAGCTATTTTTCTTGGTTATTCACTACATATCAAAGCACATAGGATTTAAATAAAAGGACTCTTACTGTTGAAGAGTCGATGCATGTTATTTTTGATGAAACTAACCCATCACCATCTATAAAAGATGAGTGTATTGATAATGATGCAGGTACCATTCAAAAGGAGATGGAAGACATGAGTATTCAAGAAAGACTAATTGAAGAAGGAGAAGAAACGATAAGTAAGGATCATACCGATCTACCAACTGAATCGAGGTATGCTACTTCCCATCCTAAATAATTAATTATTGGTGATCCTTCTCAAGGTATAAGGACTAGATCTGCATATAGGACTGTACATGATTACCTAGCCTTTGTATCTCAAATAGAGCCTCACACCTTAGAAGAAGTAGAAAATAATCCAAATTGGATGTTAGCCATGCATGAAGAACTGAACTAGTTTGAAAGAAACAAGGTTTGGACACTAGTTGATAGACCTAAAGACCACCCAATTATAGGAACCAAATGGATCTATAGGAACAAATTAGATGAACAAGAAAATGTCATTAGAAACAAAGCTAGATTAGTGGCTAAGGGATAAAGTCAAGAAGAAGGTATAGATTTTGATGAAACTTATACACCTATAGCAAGATTACAAGCCATTAGATTACTTCTTGCATTTGCTTGCTACATGAATTTCAAACTTTTTCAAATGGATGTGAAAAGTGTATTTTTAAATGGTTTTATTACCGAACAAGTTTTTGTAGAACAACCACCGGGTTTTGAAAATCATGCTTTTCCAAACCATATGTTTAAATTCAAAAAAGCTTTATATGGTTTGAAACAAGCTCCTAGAGCTTGGTATGATAGACTTAGCACTTTCTTAATTGAAAATAATTTTTCAAGAGAAAATGTTGATAAAACTCTTTTCATTAAAAAGAAAAATAATGATATATTAGTTATACAAATTTATGTTGATGATATTATTTTTGATGCAACTAATGAAAGTTTTTGTAAAGAATTTGCTAAGCTAATACAGGAAGAAATTTGAAATGAGCCTAATGGATGAACTGAATTACTTCCTCGGATTTCAAGTAAAACAATCAAAGGAAGGGATCTTCATTATCCAATCCAAATATACCAAAGAAATCATCAAGAAGTTTGGTATGGAGACAAGCAAATAAATGAACACACCCATGAGCCCAACCTGCAAATTGGACAAAGGTGAAAGTGGATCCAATGTTGACCAAAATGCTATATCGAGGTATAATCGGATCCTTATTACATTCAACTGCAAGTAGACCAGATATCTTGTATAGCGTATGTGTATGTGCTAGATTTCAATGTAATCCCAAAGAAATATATATGCTTGTTGTTAAAAGAATATTAAGATACTTGAAAGGTACAAGTAATCTGGGTCTTTGGTTTTCAAAAGAATCATCTTTAAATTTAATCAAATTTTTTGATGCTGATTATATTGGTTATAAAGTAGATAGAAAAAGCACTAGTGGTACTTGTCAATTTCTAGGATTGAATTTAATCTCATGGCACTGCAAGAAACAAAACTCGGTAGCACTTTCTATTGCCGAGGCAGAGTATGTTACTGCAGGGAGTTGTTTGTACGCAAGTGTTGTGATTAAACAACAACTAGAAAATTTTGGTGTTTCTCAATGCAAAATTTCTATTAAGTGTGATAACACAAGTACTATAAATTTATCTAAAAATCCTATTCAGCATTATAGGACTAAGCACATAGAGATTAGACACCATTTTATTAGAGGCCATGTTTTGAATGGTGACATAGAACTAGAATTTATCCCAACAAAAAAATAACTAGCTGACATCTTTACCAAGCCACTAAATCAGGATAGATTTGAGTTGCTTAGAGGAGAATTAGGGCTATGTTATCCTTTCTAGATTTAGCAAACCTAATTTCCTTCTAGAACTAAGGAAAAATTATCTAGAAAACCTCCTACAATTACTCATGATTTTTTGAACAACTTTCCTTGAATTATTTAGTATATCGAATTCAATTTCTAGACCATTTAATTTCATGTGGAAAGTTTCTGTTTGAGTCGACTCGAGCAATTTTACTCTGGTCGAGCCGGCTTGAATATTTGAGTCTCGTACTCTTGCTCTAGTCGAGCTGACTAAGTCTTTGCTTAGCTAACTCGGTGTTCTGATTGTTCTGAGTTCACTCTGGTTGAGCCGACTCAGATATTTTTAGGGCTGAGCAAGCCGACTCGAAAGTCAGAAAATCGCTATTTAGGAAGTTCTGAACTATCTTTTCTAAGTACTTCACTCTTTTACTTTACTTTGAACTCACTCCACTTCCCTCAAAAGCTTTACCATTCTCCCAAAAATCATTCTCTAAAGCCTAAAATTCTTTAATCCCTCTGTAATGGCTCCTCGAAGATCTGCGATGAAGGTTCTTCAAATCGGTGAATCAAGCATTCGGAGTATAGATGCAAGAGGAAAAGGGGAAAAGAGAAAAAGGTCTGCTCCAGTCCAGCAATATGAAGAAACTCCTTCTCCTCCCGGACAGCATGTCTCAATGATCAATCATCCTGTCACTTGCAGAAGAAGGATCGACCTTGCATTCCTAGAAGAAATGGGAATGAAAATCGGAAACTGGATAGAGAGTCAAGGGTGGAAGCATTTCTGTTCTTTGGATACATTGACCTACCCTTCACTAGTATGGATGTTTTATGAAAACATTTTTATTAAAGAATTTCATTTGGAATCTACAGTCAAGGGGAAGATAGTTATAGTAGATGAAGAAAGATTGGGTAGATTGTTGCAAATGCTAACGAATGGTGCTACTGAGCTTCTTCTATCGGACAAGGAACACATTCTAAAATTAATTTTGGAGAAAGAAGATGTGAGCACAGTCCAACATGTACAAGCTAATCTACTATCAAAGGAAATGAGACTGCTACATAATATGATCAGCAGGATATTTCTTCCAAGAACTGGCTGCTTTGATTGGGTCAATGAAAAGGATATGATAGTTATGGGACACTTAATTGAAGAAAAGTCTCTCAACCTTCCCTATATAATGATGATCCAAATGACTGAAGCACTAAGAAAGGTCAAAGCCTGTCTATCCTATGGTATGGTCTTCACTTTGTTATTTGAAGAAGCAGGAATTGACTTATCAAATGAAATAGGCAAGCCATTACACCACTTTGATTTCTACTCCTTCAATTCACTAAAAAGAATGGGATACAAGTTACAAGAAGGAGAATGGATAAAGAAGATGCCCAGTCAGGTTGCTGCTACCATTTTTGAAGAAGATGAAGCTGCTGATGAAGAAGGGACTGAAGAAGCAATGGCTACTCCATCTGAGCTAAAAAATTTGATACTTCAAAGGATGGAAACTATCTACAACTCTTTGACAGATCATATGAATTCTGCAATAAAGTAAATCAGAAAGTCAGTTGACATTAGATTGCAGAAATTAAGATCTGAATAAGAGCTTCACCAGCAAAAATTGGATAAGGAAATGGAGGACTTCAAGGAAGAGATCAAAAGCATCATACTACAATCACAAAAGAAAACTGTTCCTACTGAAGATGCCCCTGAATAGATCATCAAGGAATCACTTGACATTCTTGCTCCTGTTCCTTTATCTGATCCACCTAAACCTACTAAGACCAAGAAAGAACCAAAACTAAGAAGACTAAAGTTCTTAGAGCCCCTGTTAGAACTAGATTCAGGGATTTAAGGTTTAAACCCCTGAAAACTAAGACCTCTGATAGAGTTATAGAGGTAGGCTCTTCCTCTTCTAATGAAGAAGAAGAAGAATAGATCTTTTAGTTAGTTTTTTGGTTGTTTCTGAATTTATCAATGTTATACTTTTATATTCTGTAATATGAATGTACTTCTATTTTGAACTTGTATGAAAATCTTATCAATGAAGTATCTTTTATTTTTCTTTACTATCATGTACAATGATTCAATCTTTGTACTTGTTATAATATAACTAATGAAATTTTAATTAGAATTTTCAAGTTGAGAATGTGAAATTATCTCAAACAAATATTAAAAACCTTCTCAATCTATTTTAAAATCTGAGCTTTATTTGAAATCACCTTTTTAATTGATTGACAAAAAGGGAAAGAATTATGAAAAATGTGAAAAGAAAGACAGAAGAAATATGAAAAGAATGGGAAATTAGTATATATATATGTTGAGCTTCCTACCAACTACTCTCAAAGTGCATAAAACTAGTGAAAAAGGGGGAGCACAAAAATGATAGCACTACTTAAACTACTTTAAAATCTAGAGAAAGGGAGAGATTCTCTTAGAATGATATTAAACTAATTATTATCATAATGCTCTGATTACTATTGCATGATCTGACTTACAAATGGATGTTAATTCTGTCAATTTCTTTTTGGAACTCTAATACTCCATGTTTTGTGCTAATCATAATATCATGAAGTATGAGAAGTTCAATACTTTGATGATATACTATGATATCATCTCTTGTGCTCTGATACTTATTTACTAATTTCATTAGCTCTGATACATGTGAATATTTAATTTTCAAATACTATTATACATATAGAGTGTGGAATTTCTCATGCCCAGAGTTTTGTCATCATCAAAAGGGGGAGGTTGTTGACCCCATAAGTGATTTTGATAATAACCAAACATTGAAACATGTATATTTTTTTCTGACAACTTTTCAAGTGTTTGACAAGTTTTTGTAGGATGAATAACATGTTCAAACTTCAACTCCTACACTTCTGTTTTCTTGGTTGAGTTATGTTGTAAATGTTTTTGTAAAGAAGAACCCAATAAAAAATGCTAAGAAAAATCAATTAAAAGGGTTACTTTTGTGAGTGTGTGTGTGCCATGAATTTTAGTTTGAGTTGGTTTGTGTGAAATTGTAAAAGAGTTGGTAAGAGTTTTCTTTAAATTCAATTATAAGAATTTTGAAGAAGACACTCAAGCCGACCCCAAGTAATGAAGAGCCGACTCTGCTTACTGGCATGTAGCAAGGATTCTGGAACGCAGAAATCCAAGCTGACTCGATGGAAAGCGAGCTGACTCCAGTGAATCCGCGTTGACTGGAATTAGTCCGAGCTGACTCCTCCAAAGTCTATTTTCTGAAGATTTCTGAGAACAGCCAAGCGAGCCGACTCGAACCAAAAAGAGCCGACTTTATCAGACTTAATTCTGAAAGCCTGAGAAAGCGAGCCGACCCAAACTGCACCGAGCTAACTCTTCCAGAGTAAGGTTTTTCGAACCTGAGAAGAAGAAGAGCCAACTCCTCGAGTTCAAAGTTTTCAAAGAAAGAAGTTCGAGCCGACCCGAGCTATTAAGAGCTGACTCGTCCAGAGTGATGTTTTGCGCCCTGAGACAAAGAGCCGACTACATTGAAGATTTGGTGACTCGACCCATCGACTCGAAGGTTCCGAGCATACTCGAAGGAATCCGAGCCAACTCGAACGTCGTTTCCAGGTATTTAATGGCTAGTTCCAGAATTTGTTTTTGAATGCTAAAAGGTGCTCCAATGGTCACAAATCATTTCCCAACAGTCTACAATGGCTAGAACTACCTTTGGATGATGGAAGACTTTAAATTTGAAGGATTTGAACTTCCTTAAAGAAATGAATTAGAGAGTTCCTCAAAGAAGAGAGAGCTTCATTGAATATCCTACCTTCCAACAGTAAAAGAGCACAAGAGCATTCAAGTCAAGCTTTCAAGTCTTCACCAACTCCAATCTGAAGCTTAAAGCAACTTTAGAAAGAAGCCACTGAATTAATTAAAGTCTATTCAAGTGCATTCAAGTGGACTTCCAACAAGTTGCACAGGTAACTATCCGACAAATTGAGTTTGTCATTCTTGTTGCATTTATTTTCAATTCAATTTTAAATTATTGGGTTATTGGTGAGCCCGGTTGAAAAACCAAATAGGTTCTTGGTGAGCCTTGTTAAAACCAAGGGTTAGGTTCTTGGTGATCCTGTAAAAACCAAGTTGGGTTTCTTTGGTGAGCCTGTTAAAACCAAAGGGTATTGGGTTTTCTTTGATGGTCCTGTAAAACCAAAGTGTAAAGGTTTTGGATTATGATCCTGTAAAACAATCATACTGTATTCAGGTGTGAATATAGTGAAAATTCCAAGTGGTATCTTGGGTAGTGGATGTAAGAGCTGGGTTGCTCTGAACCACTATAAATTTGGTGTGTTTGTGTTGTGCTTTACTCTGTTTAGTTTCTGTATTTTATAATTCTATCACAGCACCTACCACTTGCAAAGGATTTTGAATTGCACATTACTTACCGTTAATTTTTTAAGAGACCCAATTCACCCCCCTCTTGGGTAGCCACATGGGCAACATCCTCCAACACCAATAGATCCCACTAGACCTAGGCCTCAATCATCTTCTTTTGCTGGTCAATCTGTTCATCCAAGACAACCTACTCCACACTTTAGGCCACAAGGATCCCATAATATCCCATAATATGTTGACCCAATTGCTTCTCTGCCACGTGGCATTCAAATTCCTGGTCAACCTCCACATCCTAAAGTAGATATAGATAGTGACTAAATGTATTGCCTTTCATTTTGTACCTTGTATTGAACATCCTTGAAATGAAATGAAAATACACTTTTTGTCTCTTAAATTGTTCTATTTCTTTATGCAAATGAATGTTTATGTTCAATTGTTCATATAATGACTGAACCAATGACTGATTTTTTGTTATTAGAATTTCAAGTTGAATATGAGAAAGTGAAATTATCTCAAACAATTTTTTATACTTTCTCATTCTATTTTAAAATCTGAGCTTAACTCTTACTCTACCTTTTGATTGATTGACAAAAAGGGGGAGAAAGTTGTGAAGTTATTGCATTAAAAGGATAAAATATGTTAGGAAAAAATGTGTTCATGGTTGTATATTTGCTTTAATACATAAAGATTGAATATATTTGCTCTGATTCATAAAGATTGAAAGCTCTGGTAAATAATGTATATGAAAGCTCTGATAATGTTTTAAATGCTTTAAACTCTGATACTTAATAAGCTGAATATTTAAACTTCTGTTAGAAACTTTTGAGCTTTAAAGTATGAAATTGCATAGAAAGTGTGTCAAAACATGGAGTATCTTATTGAGGGGGAGACTACCTCTCATTGCCCTAATTCTCCTTCCATAGTTTGGCACTAATTGAAGTCATTCGTCATTTTACTTGTTTATAAATTCTTGCAAATATAGTTATACAAGTAATTGTAAAGTTTTATCTTGCTTTCTCATGCCCAGTATTTTGTCATCATCAAAAAGGGAGAGACTGTTGACCCCATAAGTGATTTTGATGATAACCAAATATTGGAGCATGTATATTTATTTCTAACAACTCTTCAAGTATTTTACAAGTTTTTGTAGGATAAGTTAATTGCTCAAACTTCAACTTCTACACCTTGTTTCTTGTTTGAGTTATGTTATAATTTGTTCTTGCAAAGAAGAACCCAATGAAAAAGCTAAGAAAAAAAATATGTAAAAAGGGTTACTTCTGTGTGTGTGCCTTAGAATTAATATGAGTTGGTATGATTGAAAAGTTGTAAGAGTGTTGGTAAGAGTTTTTCTTTGAGTTCAATTGTAAAAATCCTGAAGAAGATATGTTGAAGAGCCGACTCTACATCATAGCACGCAGCAAGAATTCTAGTACATAGCAATCCGAGCCGACTCAAAGGTAATCGAGCCGACTCCAGTGAATCCGAGTCGACTGAAATTTGTCTGAGCCGACTCCTCTAGAGTCTAGTTTTTGAATATTTCTGAGAACAGCCAGGCGAGCCGACCCGAATCAGAAAGAGCCAACTCTACCAGACCTAATTTTGAAGACCTAAGAAAGTGAGTCGACTCTTCCAGAGTGCTGATTTCAGAACCTGAGAAGAAGAGCCGACCAAAGATCACAAGAGTCGACTTCTCAAGTTCAAGTTTTTCAAAGATATAAGTTCAAGCCGACCTGAGCTATCAAGTGCTGACTTGTCCAGAGTGAAGTTTTACGCCCTGAGATAAAGAGTCGACTGCACTGAAGATTTGGTGACTCGACCTATCGACTCAAAGGATCCGAGCCAACTCGAACATCGCTTTTAGATATCCAATGGTTAGTTCCAGAATTTGCTTTTGAATGCCAAAAAGTGCTCCAACGGTCATAAACCAATTTCCAATGGTCTACAATGGCTAGAATTGCCTTGAAGTGATGAAGACCTTATATTTTAAGTATTTGAACTTCCTTGAAGAAAGAGAATTAGAGAATTCTTCAAAGTTTTGAGAGCTACATTGAATATCTTACCTACCAAAAAGAAAGAGAGCACAAGAGCATTCAAGTAAGCCTTCAAGTCTTCACCAACTCTGATCTGAAGCTTGAAGCAATTTTGGAAGAAGCCACTGAAGTAATTAAATTTCATTCAAGTGCAAGTCAAGTGGACTTCTAATAAGCTGCACCGGCAACTATCTGACAAATTGAGTTTGTCATTATTGTTGCATTTTATTTCAATTCATTTTATTGAATTATTGGGTTATTAGTGAGCCCGTTTAAAAAACCAAATAGGTTCTTGTTGAGCCTTTATAAAAACCAAGTGTTGGGTTCTTGGTGATCCTGGTAAAACCAAGTTAGATTTCTTTAGTGAGCCTGTTCAAAATCAAAGGATGTTAGGTTTTCTTTGGTGATCCCGTTAAAACCAAAGTGTAGAGGTTTTGGATTGTGATCCCGTAAAACAATCATACTATATTCGAGTATGAATATAGTGGAAATCCCAAGTGGTATCTTGGATAGTGGACGTAGGAGCTGGGTTGCTCTGAATCACTATAAATTTTATGTGTTTGTATTGCACT
Source organism: Areca catechu (assembly GCA_021397845.1). Taxonomy (NCBI): domain Eukaryota; kingdom Viridiplantae; phylum Streptophyta; class Magnoliopsida; order Arecales; family Arecaceae; genus Areca; species Areca catechu. The sequence goes on from CM038053.1 coordinate 70,034,362, forward strand.
TACTTGACTCTATTTAGCTTCTGCAATTTAATACTCTGTCATAACACCTACCACTTATGAGGGATTTTTCAATTGCACATTATCTGTTTTAAATTTTTAAATTTCCAATTCACCCTCCTCTTGGGTAGCCACCTGGGCAACAACTTCACTCCTTCAAAGTACACCTATTCACCTTATATCCAAGTACCCTTTGTAGAGGCCATCCAGTATGAAATCAAGTCCAATGTAATACAGATGTTACCATCCTTCTATGGACTTGCAAATGAAGATCCCTACAAACACTTAGATGAATTCTTGGAAATCTGTTCAACTGTTAAGATACAAAATTTCTCCGATGATGCTTTAAGGCTTAAATTATTCCTATTTTCCTTGAAAGATAAAGATAAATACTGGTTGAATTCCCTAGATATTGTAACTATTTCAACTTGGGATCAACTTTAGTGGGAATTCCTTAAGAAATACTTCCTAATAGGAAAGACAAACCAAATTAGAAAAGCTATAACCAGTTTTTCCCAATTAGATAAAAAAATGTTTCATGAAACCAGGGAGAGATTGAAAGAGTTGATTAGGAAATGTCCCCATCATGCCATACCAAAATGGCAGTTAGTCCAGTGCTTCTATGACAGCCTGTCAGAAAGGCACCGACAAATGGTGGATGCCTCATGTGGAGGAACGTTCATGCTAAAAAATGAACATGAGGCATGGCAGTTGTTTGAAACCTTGAGTGAAAATTCCTTGCACCACATGTTTGCTGTCCGTAGAGATCCTCCCTTTGGACCCATAGGACCCAAGAGAGAGGAAATGTATGAAGCTGGTCATGCTGTAGATATCTACAGCAAGGTAGATGAGCTAGCTCAGAAGCTTGACCGAATCTTGCAAGCTAGAAATACTTTCTCCTCATCTCATCACAATCATGATGTTTGTATTATTTGCTCAAGCCCACCCACTTGATAGGTGATTGTCCTGTTACTTACCAATTTCTTGAGATGCTTTAGGAGCAAGCCCATCAAGCCCAAACCTGAATGGCTCCCAGACTAGGAAATGATCCATACTCGAACACTTACAATCCTGGTTGGCGCAATCACCCAAAATTTTCATGGAAACCTTAACCTATCATCAATTCCTCAGTTAGGCCGAACCATCAAGAGACCAACTTTAGAGGCATGCTATTTTTGCAGTACCCAAGTGCCCCACAACCTTCACAACCTCAACCAAATAATCATGATCCTTCGTTTGAAGAAAGGTGCTTCAAGCACTGAAGGGGCTGGAAATGAACACCCAACTCCTCCATTCCCACACATAATCCATTGCTAAGCTAGAGACCTAGATAGGTCAGCTAGGTACAGCTTTCAATTGGAGGGAGGAATGTAAGTTACCTAGCCAGCCCATTAGCAATCATAAAGGTCAATACATGGCTGAAAGCTCCACCACTAGACCTGAAAATTTTCCTCATGCTAAATCTGTTATAACCTTAAGAAGTGAAAAAACATTGAACCAGCTTGACCTGACCCAAAAGCTAGAAGAGGCCAAGCCAGAAAAGAAGAATGAAGAGGAAAAGGAATCCATTGGTCAAGCACCTGCACCAAAGGCTCCATTCCCTAGTGCTCTAGAATCACCCCTATCATTGGATAAGAAGAATCTAAAAATGAATGAAATGCCTGAACTATTCAAGCAAGTCCAAATAAACTTACCTCTCCTTGATGCCATCAAGCAAGTTTCGGCTTATGCCAAATTTCTTAAGGATTTATGCACATAGAAATGGAAATCCAAGGCACACATACCTAAGAAAATTTAGTTAATTGAGCAAGCCAGCTAAGTTTTTTAGCAAATAGCCCCACCCAAACTCAAAGATCCTGGTACCCCAATTATATCTTGTATCATAGGGGACCTCACAATCAAGAAAGCCTTATTAGATTTGGGTGCGAGTGTGAACCTTCTTCCAAGCTCAGTGTATGATTTATTCGGATTCAGAGAACTGAAACCCACGATAGTTACTTTATAATTAGTAGATCGATCAGTCAAGGTATCCTATGGAATTTGAGGATGTGTTGGTGAAAGTAGATGAATTCTACTTTCCTGTTAATTTTCTTGTTTTGGACATGGAATCTAGCGGTAACCCTAGTCAGATATACATCATTCTTGGAAGACCTTTCTTAGCTACCACTAACGCTTGCATAAATTGTAGAATGGGAGTAATGGATGTATCTTTTGGAAATAAAAAAATGAGATTGAATATTTTTAATGCATCCCAAGGACCATATGTGTATGATCATAATGAAGTGAACATGATAGAAAAAGCTGTAAATAGGAAACTCCTTGTATTGCTTGAATTAGATCCTCTGCAAGCATGCTTGACACATATTGGAATGGATGATTTTGATGTTGATGAATAGGAAATTGACCTTTCTATTTGCATGCATCATATTCACTGTGAAATTGAATCCAAACCACATAGGGACATGCAACGGAGGTTAAATCTGAACATGCAGGAAGTTGTAAAAAAAGAAGTGGTAAAATGGCTGGATGATGGTATTATTTATCCAATTTTGGATAGCCAATGGATCAGTCCAACCCAAGTAGTACCTAAGAAGTTAGGTATTATTGTCACAAAAAATGAAAAGGACGAGTCAATTCCCACCTGAGCAACGACTAGTTGGAGAGTGTGTGTAGACTACCGAAAATTGAATGCCATTACTAGGAAAGATCACTTTCCTCTGACTTTTATTGACCAAATTTTAGAACGGTTAGCAGGGCAGAGTTTCTTTTATTTTCTAGATGGATATTCAGGATACAACCAGGTCCCAGTATTTACTGCAGACCAAGAAAAGACCACCTTCACCTATCCCTTTGGAACATTTGCCTTTAGACGCATGCCTTTTGGTCTCTATAATGCACCAGCCACCTTTCAATGATGTATGTTAGCCTTATTTTCTAACATGGTTGGTCAGTTTTTTTGAAGTATTCATGGATGATTTTTCTATTTTTGGATCTTCATTTGAAGATTATCTCCATAATTTGACTAAGGTATTGAAATGATATATAGAAACAAACTTAATCTTAAGTTGGGAGAAGAGCCATTTTATGGTTCGTGAGGAAATCGTGCTCAGACACATTATTTTTGAGTGAGGGATTGAGGTTGACAAAAAAAGCTAAGGTTGCACTAATCTCAAAATTGCCTTCTCCAACCTCGGTTAGACAAGTATGATCCTTCCTTGGCCATGCTAGTTTTTATAGATGCTTCATTAAGGATTTCAGCAAAATTTCTCGACCATTGTATAATTTACTCGCCAAAGACAATTCTTTTGATTTTAGTGAAGAATGTCTGGTCGTTTATAATATTCTTCAAACTTCTTTGACCACTGCACCAATCATCAAGCCTCCAGATTGGACCTTACCATTTGAAATCATGTGTGATGCCTTTGATTATGTTGTAGGAGTAGTTTTAAAATATATGCCTAATAGGGAACCCCATGTAATTTACTATACTAGTAAAACTCTTTAAGATGCACAAATGAACTATACCACTACTGAAAAAGAGTTACTAGCAATTGTATTCACCCTCGAAAAATTTTGATCATATTTATTAGGGTCTAAGGTCCTAGTTTACTCTAATCATGCAGCATTGAGACATCTGCTATCTAAAAAGGATACAAAGCCTAGACTGATTCGATAGATCCTTCTACTACAAGAATTTGATCTAGAAATTTTGGATAAGAAAGGTTCCAAAAATATGGTAGCAGATCATATTTCTAGGATCTTAGTAGAATACAAGGAAATAATTGGAGACAGGTTCCCTGATGAGCAACTGTTCTTAATTTCTTCTAATAATAGTCTTCCCTGGTTTGCCCATATTGTGAATTATCTGGTAACAGGGCAAGTTCCTCCCCACTAGTCAAAACAAGAAAAAGTAGGTTCTTTTCACAAATAAAATATTATTTTTGGGAGGAACCTGAATCGTTTAAATACTGTTCAGATCAGGTGATTAGACGATGTATTCCTGAAAGTGAATTCAAAAGCATACTCAATTTTTGTCATTCTCTTGCTTGTGGGGGACATTTTAGTAGGGGGAAAACTGCAGCAAAGGTGCTATAGAGTGAATTTTATTGGCCAACTCTTTTCAAAGATGCACATGAATTTAGCCGCAATTATCTTAGATGTCAACAAATGGAGAATATTTTATGGAAAGATATGATGCCCCTAAACCCCATTCTAGTTGTTGAAATTTTTGATATATGGGGTATTGACTTCATGGGACCATTTCCTTCTTCCTTCGGATTCGAGTACATTCTAGTAGCAGTGAATTATGTATCAAAATGGATTGAAGCCATGGCATCTTGAACCAATGATCACAAAGTTGTAATCAATTTCATTCAACATAACATCCTTAGTCAGTTTGGGTGCCTAAGGGCCATTATTAGTGATGGGGGTGCACATTTCACAAACAGGCACTTTGAAGGATTGATGAGAAAATATGGAATTACACACAAAGTAGCCACACCATATCACCCCCAGACTAGTGGCCAGGTTGAAGTTTCGAACAAAGAAATCAAGCATATCCTTGAGAAAACGGTAAGACCCGATAGGAAAGATTGGTCAGAACATTTGGATGATGCATTATGGGCTTACCGAACTGCTTTCAAGACCCCTCTAGGAATGTCTCCATATCGGTTAGTGTTTGGCAAGGCTTTTCATTTAGCTGTGGAATTGGAACAACATTCATTTTGGGCTATTAAGTAATTTAATTTTGACATGAAGAATGCGGGTTCCAATAGAAAACTTCAACTAAGTAAGTTGGAAGAGTTACAAAATGAAGCATACGAGAGTTCGAAAACTTACAAAGCTCGAACAAAGGCATATCATGACAAATTCATTAATAGAAAATCATTTGAACCTAATCAAAAAGTGTGGCTCTATAACTCTAGGTTACACCTTTTCCCTGGAACACTCCACTCATGATGGGATAGACATTTTGTAATAACTCAGGTATTTTTCCATGGAGCTGTTGAACTTAAGGATCCCAAGTAGGAAATGTTTTTGAGGTGAATGGCTAGCATTTGAAACTATATATTGAAGAAATCAGTGATGGAGAAGTTGTTGAAACTCTTGACCTTGTAAACCTAGTGTTGCTGTGACAATCATTTTAGTCTGGCTGAAGACTTTAAACTTAGTGCTCCTGGGAGGCAGCCTAGTTCTTGCCCTAGTTCTTGCTCCAGTTCTTGCTCCAGTTCTTGCTTTTAGTGTTAACCTTTTGTTCTTTATTTTTAGAATAAAATGAGAGGAGTAATAAAAGAAGATAGCGAAGAATACGGTGGCAAAAAAACATCAAATATTCAAGTATCCTACCAAGTGGTATCCTTCTGTGCCATTACATTATTAATATGTTCTTCCATTAGGGATAATGGAAATTAAGTTGGGGGGTAATAAAAGTAATTAAATCCTCGAGTAAAACTTTAATCAATTTTTGTGTACTAAACTTTATCTCAATTTGAAAATAATCAAGCTTGCTAAATGATGAATGATTAATAGTTTAGACAATTTTAGAGATATTAAGGATAAATTATCAAGGAAACCTCATAGAGTTTAGACCAGAAAATTTTCTAGTGTAATTCCAGACCCTTCTGCCTATTCATCTTGGTAAATAATCTACCTTATAATGGTATAGGTGAAAATATAAAAAAAAATCTCTTTAAAGTCTAATAAAAAAGGTTTTTAGCATTTCTCACTGAGTAATCGGGCCCCTTCGCCTAAGTAAGCATTGTGGTTCGCATCAAAATGTGGGATGTAAAGAAATCCTTAGTAGAGAAAGTCTTAATACATAGCCTTTTTGACCCGAGTCAGTAAGCTTGAAGGGTGTTTTACACCTATTGCCCTAAATCTAGCTGGTTTGGGAGTCATTGGCCAAAAGCTCGCTACAATGGTCATCTAGAAAGCAAGTTGTTAAGACATTGCACTACTCTATAATTTTTTTTAAAAAAGAGAGAGAGAGAGAGAGGGGAGACTAATAAACTGGTATTACACCAAAACCAAAGTAAGCTGGAGGACTTAGATAGTGAGATAGAAAGTTGGAAAAAGAAAAACTCTTGAAAATTTGTATGGACTTTACTCGGCCACTAAATGGATGGAATTGGTAATCCGATGAAGTACTTCTTTAATAGTCTAACCGGGTATCAACTGATTTTAGAATTAGTAAGATAATTCTAACTTCATGGACAAGTTAGTACACATGACTAATTTATTTGCTTTACTCGAGGACGAGCAAAGTTCAAGTTGGGGGTGTGATAATCATACATAAATGAATTAAGTTAATAATTAATTAATAATTAATTTACTTAGAATTGATACTTTTATCAATATTTTTCATGAAATGTAGCTGCCAACTTGTAGAGCTTGAATCATAGAATCCAACGGTGCAAACTGAACCCAAATTGAAGTTCATATGAGTCCAAAGTCAATTTTAGAAGGAATTTAGCACATATTTCAAAGCATCACTACTTTTGGAATAGCTTACAGCCAGTTCACCAAGGACCAACTCATTGGTCTACAGAACATAGGCTGGTATACAGGTAGCCATGGCTCTTGGTCCATGGTGCAAATCCAAGGATCGTGAAGCCCCATTTGCACCAGAACTTGCTGGAGACGAGTCCCATAATTATCGGAGTCTCGGCACTCCTCTGGCCATCGAGAGCCTTCCACGGTCGGAAAAATCATGCAGCCACCTCCAAAGCCGTCGGTCACCGCCTGCCCATAAGCTCCTCCCTACCGCCAGTACTGCATTCTTCCTCCCACTCAGAAGCTCCCCGTGGCCATGAACCTTCTTCTTTCGGTTTGTCTCCCTTGCCGTCGAGCCATTGTGCATCACCATCTTCATTCGATGCCCATCATCACCATCCCATGATGGTCATGTTCTACATATAATGGAAATCACTGTCTCCGATCATCTTTCCCACCACTGGCCATCATCATTCAGTCTGGAGCCTTTCGCATGCCTCTATGGTCCAAGCTTCCAAGATCCAAAGATCCAAGCACCGTTGGCTTCATCCTACTTGTCGGGAATGGATCGAGATGTCCGAACAAGAAACATCGATGGAAGATCGACCACTGATATGAAGTTCGAAGCAATGGAATACGAGTGCAAGTTGGTGTGAGGATAGGAATGCAGAACCACGGTGTGAGGTTGTTAGGTGCGGGGATAAGATTATGGAATCGAAGAACGGGTGCGAGGCTGTTGTGAAATCATGATGGGTCTGGGGTTGTTAAGTAGATAGGAACAAGGAACTGACATGGTTCCCACATGGGGACAATGTGTCGCTCTCAATCTATAAATTCTTTGCACTCCATTTGGCCGAATTCCGATTCCACTTCTATCTCCGCTCCATTCCACTACCATTTCTCCCATCTAATTCCCGTATTCAGACTTCATATCTCCACTCCACTCCACCTCCCCTTCACATCTCCACCTCCACCTCATTCGATTGCCCTTCTAACATTGGCCCTATTCTCCATTCCACTACCATGCTCTCCGTACCATCCACCTCTACTTCCCCGGGCCCCTGATCTGTTGCTGAGGTGCTGCCGAGTTTCCGCCACTTCCACCACTCCAAAGAGCATGCTACTCGAAAATCAAAGAAGGGAAAGAGGGACCATTGTTCCCACAATTCTTCTACTTTTATTAACATAATTTTGATTTTATGAAATGAAAGAAAGCTATTTCACTTTTTATTGATCCATGTTTTTATCCTTATTGAAGCAGCCTAAACTCTAGGATAATTCAGGATCAAGGAATACGAGTCACACTTTTGAGGTAAGTTTCTTTAGGTGAGGATAATTTTGACTAGACTATACCTAAAAGGGACGGGCCATGATCTCAGGAGACGGGTCGTTCTCTTGTTAAGATAGTCCATATCTTGATTATCTTCATAGGTACTTCTGATCTCCTGCTTTACCTTTTCTTAGCAATTAAAATATTAGTTTTATTCTCCAAAATTTCATTTTGAAATAACCCTAAAGTCCATGAGGATTCAACCCTTACTTCCACTATTCTACCATATATTAGTGGAATTAAGGTAATTTAAATTGGTGCGTAGCGACGCGCACCACTCGGCCAGAAATCCTAGAGCAAGTAATGATAGAGACCAACTCCTATATCCTAAGTCATCAGCAAGCCCCACCAACTGCCCCTAAGGTACTCGATCAATAGTCCTAGAGCGAGTAAGGTAAAGGCCAACTCTTATGCTTTAAGATATTAGTGAGCCCTACCGACCACCCTCAAGGTGATCAGTTAGAAGTCCTGGAGTTGATGATGACAAGGGCCAACTCCTATGCCCCAAGGCATCGACGAGCCCTACTAACTACCTCCAAGGTAATCGGATAGAAGTCTTGGAGCAGGTGATAGTATAGGCCAACTCCAATATCTCAAGGTATCAGCAAGCCCTACCGACCACTCCTAAGGTGATTGGTCAGAAGTCTTGAAGCAGGTGATGGTAGATACCAACTCCTGTACCTCATGGCATTAGAGAGCCCTATCAAGGCATTAGGTGCTCGACCAAAAGTCCTGGAGTGGGTGATGATAGAGGCTAACTCCTATGCCCTAATATATCAGTGAGCCCTATTGATCATCCTTAAGGTGCTTGGCTAGAAGTCTTAGAGTGGATAACGATAGAGGTCAATTCCTATGCCCTAAAGCATTAGCAATCCCTGTCGATCACCACTAAGACTCTCGACCAGAAATCCTCAAGCATGCATCGATTATAAGTTTCTTAATAATAAGCCTCCTAGCATAGCTGACCCACATCGAGAACATTGACCAGTGCTGTCTAAGTAGCATGCCCATTCTAAGCCCTTATAGTACAGCACTCTAACACCTACCACCTCCATATATCACCACCTGGTAGAGCTCTCCATCACATCCTAAAATTACCGCATCATTATGGGATCATCACATCCTAAAATTGGGTAATTCACAATTTTTTTTAGCACAAAACGACAAGGTCAACAATGAGCCATTATTTGATAATAAGATCATGCGGTCATCGCTTCCTCAACATTTCAAAATCCTATAACTCAAGAATTATGATGGAACAACCAATTTGAGAATGGGATTGAGAGCTCTTTCATGGAGCCCTTAATCCCATTCTCAGTCGAGCCTTTCCCTTTACTTTAAAGAGAGTAGCTTGGTCCTGGTATTCTAGCTTGAAGCCAAAATTGGTATACTCTTTTAAGCAACTAAGCCGAGCATTCACCAACTACTTTGTTAGTAGTCGGAGACCATAGTAGGACATGGATTATCTCCACACTCTTAAATAGAGAGAAGGAAAGATGATCTGAGCCTTTGTGAGTCATTTCAATGTGAACACTTTGGAAATCCATAACCTAGATTAATCAGTTATCATGTTAGCCCTGCTGAAAGGATTGCTAAAAATTAATCTTAAAAAATCATTGACCAAGACTTATCCTAAGGACTTCCAAGGGATACTGGCCCAGGCTACTCGGATGGAGGAAGCTCTCATGCTAGAAGAAGATCCGTCCACTTCCACACTAGGGGGTTGTAAGGAAATGCGAGGATGCAGACTCTCTCCAAAACATGAGAGGAGAGTCCAACCTCACTCCAGATCCCCGCGAGAGAGAAACAAGTTCTTCTAAGATCATTGATCTAGGAAAGCTCCTTAAGCATTCTACCAAGGAAGTTCGATGCCTATACTCCTCTAAAGAACTAAGAGAAAAGGTGCTAATGAATATCAGAAGGCACATTCTAGAGCCTCAAAAGATATGGACACTGTTGGCAAGGAGGAACCAATGTAAATTCTATTTATACTATCAGGATTATGGCCATTACACCAAAGAATGCATCCAGGTATGACACAAAATCGAAGAACTGATCAAATGGGGCCATCTCAATTGATTCATTTGATAATAAAGAAGGCTAAGAGAGCAGCCTAGATCACCATGACAGGTTAAGCATGTTGCCCAGGTGGCTTTCCCAAGAGGGGGTGAATTGGGAATTAAAAAAAATTTAACAGATATGTGCTCTTTTAAATCTTTTTTAGTGTAGAGGTGCTGTGTTTCAAATAATTAAAAGCAGAAGCAAATACAAACAGAAAAAGCACAATGCAAGCACAACAAATTTATAGTGGTTTGGAGAACCCTCTCTTCTACGTCCACTATGCAAGATACCACTTGAGATTTCCATTATATTCATCATCGAATACAGTCGGATTGTTTTACCGGGCTCTGAATCCAAAACCCAACTTGGTTCTTCAACCGGGCTCACCAAAAACCCAACACTTGGTTTTCAATAGGATCACCAAGAACCTAACCTTGGTTTTGACAAATTCTAAAAAATCTAACACTTGGTTTTCAATAGGATCACCAAGAACCTAACCTTGGTTTCGATTGGGCTCACCAAAAACCCTTACACTATTAGTTTTAAAACGGGATCACTAACAACCCACACTTGGTTTTCAATCAGGCTCACCAAGAACCTAACAACTCATAAAGAGTTAAGAAAAAGTAAGCAACTAATGACAAACCCAAGTTATTTGATGGTTGCAGTTGCAGCTCAAGAGAAGCCTTTTAATTGTACTTTAATGCACTTTAATGGCTTTTTCTTCTTCTTTAATTAGTGCTTCAAGCTTCTGGTTGGAGTTGGTGATGACTTGAAGTCTATCTTGAATGTTCTTCTTGTGCTCTCTTGCTTACAAGCTCATTTAATGTTCAATCATGCATTAGCTTTTTCAAAGGTTATCTATATCTAAATCAAATAAGAGTCTTGTACTCTTCTTGGGTGGATGTAGTCGTTGTAGACTGTTGGGACTTGACATTTGATCATTAGAGTACTTTTTAAATTCAAAAATGAAGTTCTAGAACTAGCCGTTACTTGCCTGGAATTGACATTAGAGTTTGCTCGGATGCTTCGAGTCGGCTCAGTTCCTTAGAGAGTTGATTTTTCACTCTGGTCAAGTCGCCTCACCATAATTGAGTTGGCTCAGATCCTTAGTGTCGATGATTCCTTACTTTAGTTGAGTCTGCTCACCTCAATCAAGTCAGCTCGGATTCTCATGTCTTCAAAGATATACACCGGAGGAGTCAGCTCGCCATGGTAGAGTCGACTCTCCTAGATATTCTCTCAGAATTGATTTTCTCTGGACTTTGGAGGAGTCGGCTTGGATTACTGAAAGGTCAACTCAGATGCTTGACTGAATGGTTGAGTCGGCTTGGATTGCCTTCGGGTCAGCTCGCCTTTTTGATTTAAGAAATGAAGCCCTAGAAGAGTCGACTAGGGTTCCTTCGAGTCGGCTCAGATCTCTGTGTGCCAGAATCCTTCAACCGTGCCAAGGATTAGAGTCGGCTCTCTTTCATGAGTTGACTTGAGTGAATTTTCAATAAAAACTTTAGCTCTTCTCCAGAAATCATCCAACAACTCTTAATCATTCAAGACTCTTCCCAATCCAACTAACAACAAATTCTAAAGAATTTTAAGCTTGAAAAACACATAGAAGTAACCCATTACATCAATTTTTCTTTGGGCTCTTCTTTACACGAAACAATTACTATAGTACACATGACATATGACAAGGTTGTAGGAGTTACAAATGAGCATTTAAAATCATCCTACAAAAACTTGTAATGCACTTGAAAAGTTATTAGTAAGACAAATGCATGCTCCAATGTTTTGTTATCATCAAAATCACTTAAGGGGTCAACAAGCTTCCCCTTTTTGATGATGACAAAACACCGGGCATGAGAAAACTTTATAATTATATGTATAAATATATTTGGAAGTAAATATTAACATGCATAAGCTGTATAGCAAAAATGTATTTGAAAGAATTAGGGCATATTGATGATATATCAGAGCTTTTGAAAGAAGTCCAATATGTATCATAATAAATACTTATCAAAAGCTATTTTTGCCTCAAATATATCAGAGTTTCAGATTGGCAAAAGTATCAGGTCTTGAGATATCAACAGATGCTTATAGCAAGTCTAAACAGAGGAAATTTGCAACTTTTAAGAGCATATTAAAGTAAATGTATTCAAGTCATTCAGTTTCAGCAATTTTTCTCCCCTTTTTGTATGATCTTAAAATTTTGAAACCTTATGTTTTTCATTAAGAGCCATTATTTTTCATCTTTTTCTTCTACCATTTTTCCATGCATTCATTATCAATACCATTCTCCTCCTTTTTATCAATAATCAAAAAGGTATTCAATTAAAATCATTCTCCCCTTTGTTAAGTACATCAAGCTTAATTTTTGAAATAGAATGAGAAGATTATCAAGATTGTTTGAGATAATCTCACTTTCTCATAAAGGTTTGATAATCTGATATAAATTTATCAATGCATTGATAACATAGCAAACACAACAAGTGAGAAACATATAATTTCATTGCATTCAAAGATTTTTAATATAGATTACAAAAGTTATGATGCAAGACAAATAAATAAATAATAAAAATAGCAATTAATATTTTTTTTTTTATATTTTCAGATTTTAAAGGAGAGCTCAAATGAGATAGTAAAGGAAACTAATAAGTCTTTTGCCTGCACAAGTAAACCTATAAATCAATTTAAAAGCAGGACCTGGTGGTTGAGAAACCACCGAAACTAGGATTAACCTTCAACTAATCAGAAACTAAAGAGGGGGAATAGGTTTAAAGTTACCAACGAATATCGATTCTTCAGATCTAATAGAACTCTCAAGATTGTCATGGTAGGATTTCAAGATCTTGCTTTCGGGCTCCGATCTTTCGCACGATGCCAGTTTTGAGGCAAGAACACTAGATCTAGATTCTTGGTCACCTGAAAAACACTGAGCAAAGGAATTCATGTTAGAAATCAACAATGAAAAGAAAAGAAGGAAAAGAAAGGGTTTGAAGTGATGGTTGGATCTTCTTGTCGGCTGGATAAGTAGGGCCTCACATCCCGCGATGCTCCAAAAGAACAAAGGAAGGGCCTCACACCCCACGATGCACATAGCAAAGGAAAAATTCAACAAAATTTCTTTGTATTTCAATAATAATTTCATGAATTAAAGGGGGGCTGGTGGGGTATTAATAAATCCCCAACCAATGAAGTAAGGGACTCAAATACAAAACTTTTGTTCCCTTTGAACTACGACTGTAGAATTTAGATTTAAGTAGCCTGGACTTCTGCTTGATGGATTGAATAGGACTCTTATCCAAGGTTGGCACCATGATGGAGAGGGAGATGAACTTTGATGAAGGGCCACGATTGCTTCCTTGGTTGGTCATGATGATTGGACTCAGGAGTCTTGATAATGTAGCCTTCTGCAGGTGCTTGGACTCTTCAATTTGGATTGGAGATGACTCAAGAGTTCCGATGAAACTCTTGAGTTCTTGAAGCTTGAGCAACTAGTAACTTGTTTGAGTGAAATGCTAGGAGTAGAAACTCATCAAACCTTCTTCCCTTAAGTGAGCAATTTAACCTGGGACTCTCCTTGAAGTGGGCGATAAGAAGAAGCTCCTTGGAAGAGTGGCCGACTTTTGATTTGGCATGGAATAATTATATGGGAGGGTGCCAACTTAGGAGTCCTTATGCTTTACTTATCTTAATTTTAAGTGGTGCCTAAAACTTCTTCTCATGGGCCGACCAAAGAGCCTTGCCATGTGGTGATGTTGCATGTCCAAACACAAGTGATATGGCATGTGTTATTGTCCCAAAATAAAATGTCCAAATGGAGTTGTGTTGTCCAAATGTCCAAATGGTGTTGTCCAAATGTCTTGTGGTGATGTCCAAATCCTTCAAAAAGTGGTGCCAAGAAGAGGTTGTGTCTTGGACTAGCACATGGGTTGTCTTGGATGAACATGGGTTGTCAATTGGGTGCCCCTTGTAATATAGGACTCAATAACTATTTTTTTTTTTTTTTACAGGACTCAAACCAAATAACTAACCATCTGATAACTAATTGAACCACCCATACTTAATTAGGCTTTCAAATAAAAACCCTAACTAAAGTTGGTAAAAAGGGCATTAAATTGGACCACTAAGATCCCAATTGGGTAATTAGGGTTGGACTCAATTGGGGTTTTGACTTAATTGGGTAAAAAGGGTTTTACCCCAAAATACACAAAACCATAATTTTAGTTGGTAAAAAGGGTTTACCTTAACTAAACCAAAATAACAAAATTTAAAATAAAATATTTACATGATAAATAGGATTTGGGTTCAAGGTTTTACTCACAGGTGATCCATAGGGATATGGGTTCAACCTGTAGACTTCTTTTGGCCTTGGTGCTCGCACCAAGTTGGAAGCAGAAATACTGGACACTAGCCTAGTCACTATCACTAGGTTCTTCTATAATAGGTTTAGTTCTACCTTGCCAAGACCTAGGTTGACTAGGAGGTCCTCTACTACTAGTAGGAGGTCCTCTACTACCAGTAGATGGTCTAGGAGGTGGCTGTGTAGGTGGCTATGTATGTGGCTGTATAGGTGCTGATGATCTAGCACCTAAAACAGCTGAAGATAGCTGAGGTAGAAAAAACCAAACTATACTGAACTCAGATGATGGGGATATCAGGTCAACCCTAGTTCACTATAGGTCCCTGAGTTTGAGTCCCTTAGCCATGATTCAAATTTTATCTTTGAGTCCAATAATTTGGCTGTGTTAGCCATTTGAGTCCTATATTTGGGCCTTAAGTTTTGTTTTTCAGGCCATGTTACACTTGAGTCCTATATTTTTGCCCCTGAGTCCTATTTTGGGCCTTTCTGCATTTGAGTTATGTATTTAGAGTCATCAATACCATTAGGATTTTGGATAAGTCAAATTCAGTTGAGACATTTATCATTTGGAGTCCTATAAGTTTAGTCAGCTCATGTTGAGCCAATTTTGAGTCCTATGAGTCTTGTAAGTTTTATATTGAGTCAAGTCCAGCAAGAGAAGATTGAAGACAATGATGGACCCCAGCTCGAATGATAACTTGCCATCTTCAAGGAGTCCCAATCATATTTGGATGTGTCACCTTGGATTGCATGAGAAGGACCTTGAAGCTCTTCACATCATCAACTTGCTGAGAAGATGGATCCCAGGAGAAATCCTAGAACCAACCCAGCACTGAAGTGGGCCACCCAAAGCCCAAAGCTTTCTTGGATATTGTACCCCACCCTTATGGTCACCTTCCTTGGTCGGCCACCATCAGAATTACCACCCATTGGACCAAGTCAAAGAGAGGGAGAGACCAAGTCAAAAAGAAGGTATAATCCTAGTTAGGAGAGGAATTGAGAGCCAATTTTGGAGAGGAGATCTCCATGTATTTGAGTGGGAAAAAGATGCTTAGGGTTTTACATGTGAACCCTTACTTGGAGCACAAGCTTGTATGCCTATATAAAGGCCCCCCCTCTCATGTATATTTGATGCTATTGAATATATAAAAAACTTCTTGAGTTCTTCTTAACTTTCTCTGAGAATTCTTTGTGAATTTTTGTGTGATTAAGGATGTCTATGTGATCCCTCAGGGTTTCTGTGTGATCCTTGTGCCCTACCTCCAAAACACCAGCCTTCTTCATCACTTGGCCGCCTTCGTCAAACCTCTTCCCCTTCTTCTTCTTTCAGCTATCTAGCCTACCTTTTCTTATTTTCCTAACAATTGTTAGGTGATTTACAAGTCCCTTAGAGTTCATAAATCCAAGGATTCCATCTGACCAGCTTTCGGGTCATCAGATTGAAAGCCACGAATCCACAAGATCGATAGCTTTATTTTCCAGGCTGCATCTAAGAGCATAGAGCAAACTCTTCATAGATCAATTTTCAAATCTCTACCAGGTACACCCCCTAGACTCCTTTGGTAGTGGTATTGCAGAAGAGCTAGTCTGAACCAGGGCTTCTTAACCTTGGTGGTCTTGTTTCTTCACTTTTAGGGTTTAGTTCTACGTGCCTATGCTTCTAAACTTCTCTAGAATTACTTAGTTTATTGGCTTAAAATTCATGATACAAACTCCTAACTTAATGCCTAATACATGAAAAATAATTGGCATGCATAATTAGTCCCACATCAGTTTGGTATCAGAGCATATTTTAGGGCTAGTTTTTGCATCCTGTAATTCCTATACATGGTCTGTTGTTTTTATAGTTTCTACATATAAGTAGATCATAAAATTTAGATTTTTATTTTTATGAATTCATAATATTTGATAGTATTTCTTATAATTTTTTAATGATTTATTTCAATCTGTAAAACTTTTTTACCCCTATTTTCTTTTGCTTTAGAAAACTTCTATATCCTATCTTTGCATTAGGGGTCTGAGTTTTAGTCTATTTCATCATCATAGGAATTTTATTTTTCATTGAGGTTTGCATGACATACTCTTCAATCAGTCATGATAATCTTAATAATTTTTAATTATTTTTATAGAAAAAAATTTTAAAAGAAGTCTGCATCTTAGAAACTCTAATAGAAAGTCTGATTTTCTGCATACAGTCTGAAAACCCTAGGTTTTACATCATCATCTAAATTCTTCTCTGCATAAAATTTAGTAGGGATCATTTGCACTATTCATACTCTATATTAAATTTTTTATTGATGCTTTTTTGCATCGAAAACCATACCAAATTCTGCTTCCAAACAAATCCTAATTTCAGTTCTGCATACTTGACTAAACCAAATCTAATCAACTTCCAAACCCTACCCACCCAAGCCCAAATTTTGTTTGATAACCTAACCAACTTAAACTAAACTTGCCACTCCATAAAAGACAAAAAAAATATTTTTTTATTTTCTGATTATTATTAGAGTGCATTAGGGCTCATTGAGTGTTATCATCTCATTCAATCAATTTAAAGGCAATTTACTATCTCAGATCAGGGTAGGATTTTATCACCTATCCTGGGCCCAAAACAACCACCCAGCATCAAAACCCAAGCCTTAACTAAAATCAATTAGCAACCTAATTGCTCTAGTGAGCTTAGGGACACCAACAGGTCGGGTCTGAATTGTGTGGGCCAACTAGTGCACTTAATTCCCCAGCTATTACTAAAAACTGGTGTCTAAGGCTAGAGGTCCAAAGGCAAACGCCCTATGTGGACTTGTGGTTTTTAATTAGGATCTTGTCATAGGCAGGGAGAGCCTCCTACCACCCAACCTCTAACCTAGCCAGTGGAAGGATTAGCCATTGAGTTAAGTATAAGTTGAGTAGACCCATTCAATTTTGGCTCTAGTTCTAGCAAGCTGTAGTACGAGTTAACCATTGTGTGCTTGACTGCATCAAACCACCTTGCTTGTTTGATTGCATGACCACCAGGTCAGGAGTCCAATACAAACAGTCTAAATCCCAACCTAGTTCAACCATGGAGCCCAATTTTGAGAGTCTCATAAAGGCCATGAGTGACCATATTATCACCCAATTGTCCACCCAGATGAACCAGATGAATACCCAATCAATACCTAATCCCAAAATCAGTTTGCCTAGATGAACTTCAAGTTTGACCAATCTAATACCCAAATAAGTCAAAGACTTGACCAATTGACCTAAACAAATAACCAAGCAACCAATAGGATCGACCAGTTATCCCATAGGTCTGACCAGATAGGAGACCAATTAGGAAACCAAGAGAAAACCCCTGAGACCCATATCATACCTAAACATGAGCCTGACCTTAGGACCCCGTGTCCCTCACCTCCCAACTCTAGGAGAGCCCAATACCCTGACCCATACCCTGAGCCCAAGAAATCCACAACCTATAGGTCTGAGCCCAAATCCTATGACTGTAGATCCTATAACTCTAGATCCTATGACTGTAGATCCTATGACTCTAGAACTTATGCACCCACATCCTATGAGTTCAGTAAACCCTAGACCTATAGAGCTGAACCCTTATCTTATGAGCCCCAGGAACCCATAATCCCTAGGCATCATCCTTGTGCCAATCAGTTTTCCTCTAGTCAACTTGAATCCCATAAGATCAGTACCCCTAGATATGAGCCTAGTGTTAGTCCACTTCCCTTTAGTTAACCTAAACCCTTTAGGACTAGTGCCCCTAGCCCAGGACCAGATCATAACCAACCCAAGTCGATTCTTCTGGGTTGAGTCGGCTGGAACTCTTAATCAATAGAAAATCAAATTCTGCATGAGTCAGCTCTTCAAGGCTGAGTCAGCTCGAAGTCACAGTCACCAACAAAACAAACTCTGGACGAGTCGGGTCTTCTGGGCTTGAGTCGGCTCGAGGTCTCAGTCACCAAAAATATAAGTTCTTCATCGAGTCAGCTCTTAAGGCTTGAGTCGGCTCAAGGTTCAGAAACTTTGAAATTTTTTGTGTCATGCCAGAATAAGAGTCGGCTCTTGATCCATGAGTCGGCTAGAACAAAAGTTCTTCTTAAGCATTCAAACTTCTCCAAACATGTTCAATTCAAGATTCCAACAAGAGCAAATCTTCCAAAAAGCTTCAAAGAGCTTGCCAAATATGTCTAACCTATTTGTACTCATTTTTTACTAATTTAGAGCCCTTGTTACAAGATTACATACATGAAGGACTAGGGCTTTACAACTTGAAGTATACAAGAATTTATACAATGTTGGAATACCTTTCAACTAGATAGAAAACCAACTAATATAAAGATAAACACTTTCCTGCAAAATTTCTTGAATAATTGAAAGAATTAGTAAAGCATACATGCTTCAATGTTTTGTAATCATCAAAATCATTCCAGGGGTCAACAATCTTCTCATTTTTGATGATGACAAAACACTGGGCATGAAAAGATTTAAAAGCACTTTTCAATTACATGTAATAATATACTATGTATCATATTCACATATATTAAAAAGTATATCAATGCAAACAAAGTGTCAAGTTGTTGAAGAGTATCAAAACAATGTATCATTTATAGCATTCATGCACTAAGTATCAAATCATCACAATACTAACTTTGCATTCGAAATAAGTTTTAACAAGAGCTTAACAAAAGCTCCCCCTTTCTTATATAGCAAAACTCTCTTCACATTTTCATGCTCAACTTATTTTTCATGCTCATCTCCCCTTTTTATATTTCATGCTCATCTCCCCCTTTTTGTCATCAACAAAAAAGAATATAATTTAGGGAGAACATTCATTCACAAACTAAATCATTCACAATCATTTAAACATGTATCAAGTAAAAGATAAAAAAAGATATATATATATATATATATAAAGTGTCAATACAAAAGTGATACATTACAACAATGCCAAAGCACACCAAAAATAATATCACACACAACAACAAAAAATACTAAACAATAAATCCTAAAAATCAAAAGGATGGACTAGGCTCATCATTACTTGGTTCATCTTCACTAGAAGAAGAACCAACCTTTAAAATACCAGGAGCAGGATTAAATTTAGGGAACCTAGGTCTGAGGTCCCTAAGTCTAGTCCTAATAGGAGCTGAAGTCTTAGAAGTTTTAGGTTTAGATTTAGTTGGAGGCTCAGAAGAAATCAAGATAGGTGTCGGCCATCTAGAAGGAGGAACATCAGATAATGCAAGGGTGCTGGTAGTTGATATAATCTGCATCATAGAAGTATCTGCAATGCTAGTGCTCTAACCCTGAGTACCAGTACCAAGCCCAACAAGAGTAGCAGCTATAGTAGGAATATCAATAGAGTGCTTTGCTTCTCCCTGTCCATAGTTAGTATCATAAATATCAGGTCCTGCTGAAGATGGAGGAGGTGCTGAATGATTGGCTGTCCTGATCTGTTGAAGAATAGATAGAATCTCCTGGAAGCCATCTTTCATCTCAGTTTGAAGTGCTAGAATCCTGGCATCTGTCTCTGCCCTGCCTCTCTGTAGAGTAGAGATCTCATCCAGAATCAGCTACAACCTGCTATCATCATCTGAACCATCAATAGTAGATCCTCTCACAGGTACTTAAGGTGAAGAAGGTGATGGCTCAGATGGTCCAGCCTCATCAGTCCGTGGCTCAGCCTCAGTATCCTATGCCTGACCTGCCTGATCATCATCACCTGACTCCTTGTCTGAATGTGTCATTGGTATTCCTGAAGTCTTTCTGATCTGGTGTCCATCAACCTTCAGGAATCCCATCCTGATCAATGACTTAATATTATATATGTATGTATGAAGCAATGGTCTGCTATCCTCACTAGACAAATCTACCTGAGCATCCTAAAAGAGCAGTGTGAATACCACGCCATATGGAAGACATGCTCGTGCCCTATGAGTAGCTTCCCTCATCTGGGAAATCATGATATAAGGTAAGTTGAGGGCCTCCCCCTCAACCAGACATCTTATAAATACCAGATCCCTCTCACTCACCAAGTCAAATCTTCCAGTCCTGGGTAGAAAAACATGACCGATGATATTATGAATCAACCTCATTTCCAAAGAAAGTTGATTAGTCTTGACATGTATGACACCAGTGACATCAGTCCTCTCAAGAATTATCCTCAAAGTCTTCTATTTTTCCTTTAATACCAAAAAGCTCTCTCATTCCTTAGGTATTTGAAGAATGTCACTTAATTTTTGTTCATTTATCTCAATATGCTTCCCTTTCACAATTGATTCCACATGAAATGCACCAAGTGACATACTTTCAAAGAATTGCCTTACTAGATTTGGAAAAGTAGGTAAACTCAACATACAAAATGACTTCCATCCTTGTGCATTGAGACAATCACTAACTCTCAAATTTTCTTGCTCTAAAAAAGTAAAATCAACACAACGTCCGAAAGTAACTTGCCTATTACCCATAAGAACAACCTATCTTGGAGCTTTTGGATCCTCTTCATGTTCTTCTTGTGGCTCTACCGTGGGATTTGAAGTGTCAAGCCTCCTCTTGGTTCTTCTCTCCTCTGCTATGGTCCACACAACCCTCTTAGGTTTCTTCCCTACGGCTTTCTTAGGTGCCATTGTGGTTGGATTAGGGTTTAGGTGAGGTTTGGAGGAGTTCTAAGGCTTTTCCTAGGAGTGGAATAGGGAATGGTTGGAATAGAATAGTAAAGGTGGAAGAAAATAGATTTTGAAACCTAATGATGCCCTATTTAAAAAGTGTCGGCCCGACTCTCGAGTCGGCTCGACAGAGCAAACAAATCAAGGTTAAAGTTCAGGAAACTAAAAAAATAAAATTTTATAGGTTCCTTAGCACTAGAGAAGGTGGTTATAAGCTCTAAAAAGAATTTTGAAATATTTAGATAATTTTTTCTTATTTTTGAAAAATTAGGTCAAGAATTCTTAATATGGGTCACATAGACCTAACTCACCTCTAATCCTTTCAAATCTATCTTGGCTAAGAGGTTTGGTAAAAATATCAGCAAGTTAATCTTCTGTAGGCACAAATTCTAATTCTACAACATTATTCAAAACATGGTCTCTAATGAAATGATGTCTAATTTCTATATGTTTAGTTCTAGAATGCTGAATTAGATTTTTAGATAAGTTAATAGCACTAGTGTTATCATATTTAATAGGAATTTTAGACTGGATAACACCATAATTTTCTAGCTGTTGCTTGATCTATGATACTTGAGCACAACAGCTCCCCGTAGCCACATACTCTGCCTCAGCAATAGATAGTGCTACAGAATTCTATTTACAGTAGTGGCATGAAATCAAGTTGACACCTAGAAATTGACAAGTACCACTTGTACTCTTTCTATCAATTTTACAACCACCATAATCAGCATCAGAATAACTAATTAACTTTAAAGATAAATGCTTAGAATACCATAAGCCTAAATTACATGTGCCTTTAAGATACTTAATGATTCTTTTAACAGTAATAATGTGTGACTCTTTTGGATTTGATTGAAAATGTACACACATACAAACACTAAAAAGAATATTAAGTCTACTGGCAGTTAAATAAAGTAGAGAACCAATCATACCTCTATATAATTTTTGATCAACAGTTGTGCCATTTTCATCTTTATCAAGTCTGCATGCAGGATTCATGGGTGTTCCAACTTCTTTGCTTGACTCCATGCCAAACTTTTTGATAATCTCTTTAATATTTTTGGCTTGGTTGATCAGAATTTCTTCCTTTGATTATTTGGTTTGAAGCCTGAGGAAGTAGCACCCATTAAACTCATTTCGAATTCACCCTGCATCAACTTAGCAAAATCAAGGCATAAAGATTCATCAGTAGATCCAAATATTATATCATCAACATAAATTTGAACAACCAAAATATCATTGTTTTTCTTTTGAATGAACAGGGTAGTATCAACACTACTTCTTATAAAATTATTTTCAATTAAAAACTTGCTTAATTTGTCGTACCAGGCTCTAGGTGCCTATTTAAGACCATATAAAACTTTATTCAACTTAAAAATATGATTTGGAAATGTGTGATCGATAAAACCAGGTGGTTGTTCGACAAAAACTTCTTCGAATAGAAAACTATTTAGAAAAGCACTCTTTACATCCATCTAAAATAATTTAAAGTTCACAAAATATGCATATGCCAAGAGTAATCTAATAGCCTCTATCCTAGCTAATGGTGCATAAATCTTATCAAAATCTATTCCCTCTTCTTGATTGTAACCTTGAACTACCAGTCTAGCCTTATTCCTAATTACATTTTCTTGCTTATCTAGTTTGTTTCTATATACTCATCTAGTGCCTATAACAGGATAGTCATTTGGTCTTTCTACAAGTATCCAAACATTATTTCTCCTAAATTGGTTTAACTCATCATGTATGGCTAACATCCATTTAGGGTCAGTTTCAGCTTCTTCTATAGTGTGTGGTTCTACATGAGATACAAAAGTAATCAAATCATGTGCATCCTTGTGTAAAGCTTTGGTTTTAACATCTTGAGATGGATCTCCTATAATAAGTTCTTTAGGATGTGAATGTACGTACCTCCATTCTTTAGGTATATCTTCATGATCTTTGCTTACCTCTTCTTCATGTTGTTCACTTGTTTACTTATCTTTGATAGTCATATCCTTTAGTCCATGTTCAAGTGTACCTACATCATCATCATCACAATCTTCTTTTCTAAAAGATGTCATGTCAATTTCATTGAAAACAACATAAATTGATTCTTCCACAGTTAAAGTTCTTTTATTAAAAACTCGATAGGCTTTGCTATGTATAGAATAACCAATAAATATTGCCTCATCGAATTTTGTATCAAACTTACCAAGATTATCTTTACCATTATTAAGAACAAAACATTTGCAACCAAAAACATGAAAGTAATTGATATTAGGCTTTCTATTGTTCCACAGTTCATAAGGGGTTTTTTCTATAATAGGTCTAATCAAAACTCTGTTTAAAATATAGTAAGCAGTATTCACAGCTTCTGTCCAAAAATATTTTGGAAGATTTCCTTCACAAAGTATTGTTCTAGACATTTCTTCCAAAGTTCTATTCTTTCTCTCTACAACACCATTTTGCTATGGTGTTATAGGAGCGGAGAAGTTGTGATCAATACCGTGCTTTGTGCAAAAGTGATCAAAATGTTGATTTTCAAATTCTATACCATGATCACTATGAATAGAAATAATAAAAAGATTTTTCAAGTTGAAAACTCTTTTGTAAAACTTTTTGAATACTTTAAAAGTTTCATCTTTATGTGCAATGAACAAAACCCAAGTGTATCTTAAAAAATTATCTACAATCACAAGGCCATACTTCATACCACCTAGGCTTGTTGTCCTAGTAGATCCGAATAAATTCATGTGAAGTAGCTCTAAGGGTCTAGTGGTAGAAATAATATTTTTGGATTTAAAACTTTCCCTTACTTGCTTTCCTAATTGACATGCATCACAGACAAAATCAAAATTTACTTTAAACTTTGATACGCCTTTAACCAAATCTTTTGAAATAAGTTTTGCAATGGTATCCATACTAGCATGTCCAAGTCATCTATGCCATAGTAAACTTGATTTCTTGTTCTTATCATTCACTGCCATAAGACTTGTGTTGCTTGACATAGCTAGATCATTAAGATCTACTACAAAAATGTTACCAAGTCTATGCCCAATGAACTTTGTACTAGAGTCAAGAGGATCAACTACAAGACACATTGAAGACTTGAAGAAAACATTAAAACCAATATCACAGAGTTGGCTGATGCTTAAAAGATTATGCTTTAATTTTTTTACAAGTAGTACATTCTCAATAAAAGTAGGAGTAATTTTTATTTTACCAATACCAATTATCCTTCCTTTGTGATTATCATCAAAGTTTACCATGCCACCGTCTTTTTATTCTAGGATGAAGAATTGATCAATATCACCCATCATGTATCTTAAACACTAGCTATCAAGGTACCATCTTTTCTTTACATTCATGGCTACAAGACATCCCTGCAAAATAATCAAGTAATGGATTTAGGAACCCAAGCTTTCTTGGGTCCTTGCAAGTTAGTAGTATTGGTTCATTTTGGAATCCAAATTTTCTTAATTTTTTTATTGCCATTATGTTTCAAATGACATTCAAATACTTTGTGACCAATATTATTACAAGCATAGCAGATAATTTTTAGCTTTGAATAAGAAGTATATGATAATGCAAACTTAGATCTATATTGCTCAGATATAATGAACTTAGGAGCATAAGATGTGAATGTAGAAAACTTATTTGAACTTTTATAAGCAATTCCAAACTTGTTATTTGTATCACTTTGATCATTCAAAATCAGTTCAAGTTTGTTAGAGGTTAAAGTTAACTTTTCAACCAATGGTTTAAGCTTTTGAACTTCCTTTTGTAAGTCAGTATTTTCATTTTGTAATGTTTTATTCTTTTCAAGAAGTTCTTCCTTTTCAAACTGAATAGCTTTAAGTTTTTCACATGTCAAATTTTATTCTCTTTGTAAAATCTTGTTTTTTTGACCAATTTCATTTTTATCTTTTTCAAAAGTATCACAAGTATTTTTTAAAACTTTCATTTTAAACCGGCCTTTTTATATTCAATTAATAGTTCACAAAAGGCATTATGCAGCTCATCATAAGTAAAATCTAAGTTAGGTTCAGAAGTTGTTACCTCATCCTCCAAATCCATAAGGTAGATTTGAGCCATCTTTGTTGTATCTTGATCTTCTTCAATTGATGTAGATTCATCACTATCGCTCCACACTACAAGCATTTCTTTCTTTTTCTTTTGCTTGAACAACTTCTTCTTGAATTTGGACAATTAGGATATACGTGTCCTAGCTTCTTGCATCCATAACAAATAGGATTTTGATCTTTGTCCTTGTCCTTTTCTTTGTCTTTTTCTTTTTCCTTTCCAAATTCTCCTCTTCTAAATTACTTTCTCCATCTATTTATTCTTCTTCTACCCATAAATCTCTTAAGTTTTTTCATAACTAAGGCGAATTCGTCATCTTCCATATCATCATCAGAAGTTTCTGAATTTTCATCTTTGTCCTCTTCTGTTGCTTTAAAAGCAATGGTCTTCTTCTTCTTTGAGTCCTCTTCTATTCTTTGCTGCATGGCTAGCTCATGAGTGATTAATGATCCCAGCAGCTCATCTAATGGTAGGGTGTTTAAGTCCTTGCCTCTTGAATAGCTGTAACTTTTGCTTCCCATTTATTTGGTAAGGATCTCAAAACCTTTTGGACTATATCAGTATTAGTATAAGTCCTACCAAGACTTTTAAGACCATTTATGATATCAGTAAAATGAGTATATATAGAAGATATAGTTTCACTTGGATCCATTTTGAATAATTCATAATTATGCATAAGAATGTTGATTTTTGAAGTCTTAACTTGTGATGTGCCTTCGTGTATGATCTTAAGCTTATCCCAGATTTCTTTAGCATAATTGCAAGTAAAAATTCTGTTAAACTCATTTGGGTCATAAAGTAAATTCATAGCTTTGGCATTTAGCTCAGTCAATTTCATATCATTCTCGTCCCATTCCTTTTCCGATTTGGGAACCTCAATATCATTAATTCTAATGGTAGGTGTGTGAGGTCTTTTTAGAATTATTTTTAATAAATAAAAGTCTACGGCTTGAATGTATATTTTCATCCTAGCCTTCCAATATGTGTAATTAATTCTAGTGAAAAGTGGAGGTCAATTTGTGGATTTGCCTTCGGCCAAGGAGGTGCTCATGGGATGTGCCATCAATCTTTACTCCAAGAAATTTTCAGAGACTCTGCTCTGATACCACTTATTGCCCAGGTGGCTTTCCAAGAGGGGGGTGAATTGGGATTATGAAAATTTAGCAAGTATGTGCAATTTAAAATCCTTTTAGTGTTATGGTGAACAATGCAATGTGGAAGCAAGTAAATAAATGCAATGAACTTAAACATGCATAATCACAAATACAAAGAATTTAGAGTGGTTCGGAGTAACCCACTCCTACATCCACCACCCAAGCACCACTTGGGATTTCCAGTATATCCCCCACCGAAATACAGTCGAATTATTTTAACAGGCTCACAATCCAAACCTATATACTTTGGTTTTATCGGGATCACCAAAGAAAACCCTCACTTGGTTTTAACACAAGCTAACCAAGAACCTAAATCCCTTTGGTTTTTAGAACTGGGTTCACCAAAGAAAACCCAAACTTAGGTTTTAATAGGCTCACCTAAAAACCTTTAATATACTCTCAAGATACAGCCCCTTGCTGTTCTTAGGTAGAAGACAAGATAAATCAAATGTATAAAGCAACTTTACAACAAAACAAATTTGTTTGAGTGTTGCCAACGAAGATCAAATTGATTCCTAGCTTTGAATACTCTTTAATGCTCTTCAAGCTGCTTCTTTACTTCTTCAAAAGGTTGGATTCAAGGATGAAGATCAGTTGGTAAAGCTTTGAATCATATCTTTAATGCTCTTGAAGTGAGTTGGTAAAAGACTTGAAAACTCTTTAACTTCCAAGGAATAATCAAATGAATAATCTTTCAAAATTTGTTTAAACCTTCATAAATACTCCCTTTTATAATCTTCAATCAAAAATAGCCATTATAGGGCCTAGGGAACTAAAATATAGCCATTGGAGGACTTTTGAAGTTCAAAAAAGAGATTCTGTAACTAGCAGTTAGACTGCAAAAACCCGTCACTCGAGTCGACTAAAGGTCCATGAGTCGGCTCAAAGTCTCAGACAATCCAAAATAAATTCTATACGAGTCGGCTCTTCTAGGTTGAGTCGGCTCAAACTTTCAATCAATAGAAAATAAAATTCTACATGAGTCGGCTCTCAAGGCTGAGTTGGCTTGAAGTCACAGTCACCAACAAAACAAACTCTGGATGAGTCGGCTCTTCTGGGCTTGAGTCAGCTCGAGGTCTCAGTCACCAAAAATATAAGTTCTTCATCGAGTCGACTCTTAAGGCTTAAGTTGGCTCGAGATTCTAAAACTCTAAAATTTTTTGTGCCATGCCAGAATAAGAGTCGGCTCTTGATCCATGAGTCGGCTCGAACAATTCTTAAGCATTAAAACTTCTCCAAACATCTTCAATTCAAGATTCCAACAAGAGCAAATCTTTCAAAAAGTTTCAAAGAGCTTGTCAAACATGTCTAATCTATTTGCACTCAATTTTTATTAATTTAGAGCCCTTTTTACAAGATTACATACATGAAGGATTAGGGCATTACAACTTGAAGTATACAAGAGTTTATACAATGTTGGAATACCTTTTAACTAGATAGAAAACCAACTAATGTAAAGATAAACACTTTCCTGCAAAACTTCTTGAATAATTGAAATAATTAGTAATGCATACAAGCTCCAATTTTTTGTAATCATCAAAATCATTCTAGGGGTCAACAAAGTCGACTCCTCACTGTCGCTCCAAGTAGCAACCATAGCTTTCTTTTTCTTCTTCTTAAACATTTTCTTTAATAAAGGATAATCGAGATGGATATGCCCAGGTTTCTTACACTTATAACATGTGGGCACTTGATCCTTTTCTTTTTCTCTTTCCTTGTCCTTACTGTGTTCACCTTTCTTGTGAAATTTTTTGAAATACCTTCCCTTCTTCTTTCCCATAAACCTTCTAAATCTCCTCATAACCATAGCTATATCTTCATCTTCTAAGTTGTCTTCGGAGGAGGAGCAGTCATCTTCTGATTCCTCATCTTGTTTCTTTGATTCCAATGCAGCTTTGAAGGTAATAGTGTTCTTGTTTTTCTGATCATCTTCATTCCTATGATGCATGGCCAGTTCATGTGTGATGAGAGAACCCAGCAGTTCATCTAGAGTTAGTGTGTTTAGATCTTAAATAATATCTGTAAACCATGAAAATATGGCAGAGATAGTTTCATTTTGCTTCATCTTAAATAATTCATAGTTATGTACTAGAAGATTGATTTTTGAGGTCTTCACTTGGAAAGTTCCTTCATCGGTCACTTTGAGTTTATCCCAAGTTTTTTTTTGCAGATGAGCAAATAAAAATTTGATTGAACTCATTTGCATCCAAAGCACAATATAGTAAGTTCATGGCTTTGGCATTCAGTTCACCTATTTTCATGTCATGATCATCCCAATTCTCTTCAGGTTTTGGGACATCCACGCCATCAACTTTAATCATGGATATTTGTGGACCCTTAAGAATGACCTTCCATAACTGAAAATCAATAGCTTGAATATATATCTTCATTCTAGCTTTCCAATATGAATAATTCATGCCAGTGAATAGTGGAGATCTATTAGTGGATTGGCCTTCGACAAAGGAAGTACTCATGGGATGAGCCATTAATCTTTACTCTAAATAAGTTCAGAGACTCTGCTCTGATACCAGTTATTGCCTAGGTGGCTTTTCCAAGAGGGGGTGAATTGGAAATTAAAAAAAAATTAACAGATATATGCTCTTTTAAATCTTCTTTAGTGTGGAAGTGCTGTGTTTCAAATAATTAAAAGCAAAAGCAAACACAAACAGAAAAATCACAATGCAAACATAGCAAATTTATAGTGGTTTGGATCACCCTCACTCCTACGTCCACTATCCAAGATACCACTTGGGATTTCTACTATATTCACCATCGAAATACAATCGGATTGTTTTATTGGGCTCATAATTTAAAACCCAACTTGGTTTTTCAACCGGGCTCACCAAAAACCCAACACTTGGTTTTCAATAGGATCACCAAGAACCTAACCTTGGTTTTGATCAGGCTCACCAAAAACCCAACACTTGATTTTTAACAGGATCACCAAGAACCTAACCTTGGTTTTGACCGGGCTCACCAAAAACCCTTACACTATTAGTTTTAAAATGGGATCACTAACAACCCACACTTGGTTTTTAATCAGGCTCACCAAGAACCTAACAACTCACAAAGAGTTAAGAAAAGTAAGCAACTAATGACAAACCTAACCTAAGTTGTTTGATGGTTGCAGTTGTAGCTCAAGAGAAGCCTTCTTAATTATACTTTAATGCACTTCAATGGCTTCTTCTTCTTCCTCAATAAGTGCTTCAAGCTTCTAGTTGGAGTTGGTGAAGACTTGAAGTCTGTCTTGAATGTTCTTCTTGTGCTCTCTTGCTCACAAGTTCATTTAATGTTCAATCATGCATTAGCTTCTTCAAAGGTTATCTAAATCTATTATTTATAGAGTCTAGTACTCTTTTTGGGTGGATGTAGTTGTTGTAGACCGTTGGAACTTGATATTTGACCGTTGGAATACTTTTTAAATTCAAAAACCAAGTTTTGGAACTAGCCGTTACTTGCCTGGATCGACATTCGAGTCGGCTCGGATCCTCAAAGAGTTGATTTTTCACTCTGGTCAAGTCACCTCACCATAATCGAGTCGGCTCGGATCCTCAATGTCGATGATTCCTTACTCTGGTTGAGTTGGGTCGCCTCAATCGAGTCGGCTTGGATTCTCAGGTCTTCAAAGTTATACTATGGAGGAGTCGACTTGCCTTGGTAGAGTCGGCTCTCCTAGCTATTCTTTCAGAACTGATTTTCTCTGGACCCTTGAGGAGTTGGCTTGGATTACTGAAGGGTCGACTTGGATGCCTGACTGAATGGTTGAGTTGGCTCGGATTGCCTTCGAGTTGGTTCACCTTTTTGATTAATGAAGCTCTAGAAGAGTCAACTCAGGTTCCTTCAAGTCGGCTCGGATCTCTGCATGCTAGAATCCTTCAACTGTGCCAAGGATTAGAGTTAGCTCTCTTTACACGAGTCGGCTCAAGTGAATTTTTAATAAAAACTTTAGCTCTTCTCTAGAAATCATCCAGCAACTCTTAATCATTCAAGACTCTTCCTAATCAAACTAACAATAAATTCTAAAGAATTTTAAGCTTGAAAAATACATAGAAGTAACCCATTATATTAATTTTTCTTTGGGTTCTTCTTTACATGAAACAATTACCACAGTACACATGACATATGACAAGGTTGTAGGAGTTGCAAATGAGTATTTAAAATCATCCTACAAAAACTTGTATTACACTTGACAAGTTGTTAGTAAGACAAATGCATGCTCCAATGCTTTGTTATTATCAAAATCTCTCAAAGGGTCAACAAAGCAACCACAGCCACTTCCACCTCCAGAAGGAGGTGGCCCAACACCATTAGGACAAGTGAGAATGATCACTGGAAGGTGTGGCCACCCCAAACAACCAGCAAAAAAGCAAGTAATGTCGGTAGTTTTTTCTGAAAAAGATGATGATGGTGTTCAGTTTCCCAATAATGATGTAATGGTGGTGACTCTAAATATCGAAAACTATGATGTACAAGGTATCCTTTTTGATAATGAAAGTTTGGTAGATATTTTATACTATGGTGCACTCTTAAAAATGGGTATATCTCCCAAGCAATTGGTTGGGATGGATTCCCCTCTAGTGGGATTTGTAGGAGATGCGATCTAGGTAGAGGGGATGGTCACCTTAGCTATAAGAATTTGACATTATTCTCTACAATCCATTGCTCGGGTAGACTTTCTAGTCATTCAAACACCCTCAACTTATAATGCCATTCTCAAATGACTAGACCTTAATACTTTTCAAGTTGTTGTATCCACTTATTACTGGAAAGTAAAATTCTCAACAACATACAGGATCAGAGAGAATGTTGGAGATCAGAACCTGGTATAATGCTTCCACTGCATTGAGCTTCGAGGAAAAAGAGTTGTTGAAGGTTACTCAATTGAAGACCTTGATGCTCAGGATGACCTGACCAAACAACAAAGAGAGTTAATTGAGGATCTCATTTTTATACCTTTGGCTAATGAAAATCTAGAGCATATGGTTAGGATCGGCTCCAACCTGGATTAGGTAACTTGAGATTAGGTAACTAGAGATCAGCTAACCTCATTTCTATGGAAGAACGGCGATGGCTTTGCTTGGGCACCTGTAGACATGCCGGGTATCGACTCCATGATGATGGTACACTAATTGAAGGTGGATCCCAAGCACTGACTTGTCAAGCAAAAGAAATGGAGCTTCATGCTCAAGTATCAAAAAGCTATTACCAAGGAAGTCAACAAATTGCTTGATGTTGGCTTCATCAAGAGACTACCTATTTGAAGTGGATTGCTAACCCAGTCATGGCAAAAAAATGTGAACAACAAATGGCAAATTTGCATAGACTTCATGGACCTTAATCGAGCATGTCTAAAAGATGGTTACCCACTGCCACAAATTGATCAAATGGTCGATGCAACTTCAAGCCATAATCTTCTTAGCTTCATGGATGCCTTCTCTAGATACAACTAGATCTGGATGGACCTAGAAGATGAGGATAATGCACTTTTATCATTGATCAAGGCCTCTTCTATTACAAGTTTATGCTGTTAGAACTAAAGAACATAGGTGCCACCTACCAATCTTAGTGGACAAGGTCTTTAAAGACCAAATTGGGTAGAATATGAAGGTGTATGTGGATGACATGCTCGTCAAGAGCAAGATGGCTAGAATCCATGTTGAAGACCTTTGAAAGATGTTTAATACCCTTCAAAAGTACTAAATGAAACTGAACCCTACCAAATATGCCTTTGGGGTGGCCTTAGGTAAATTCTTGGGTTTCATGGTTTCTAATAGGGGGTGGAAGCTAACACAAAGAAAATCAAAGCTATCTATAATATGAGCCCATCAAAGATGATCAAAGATGTTTAGCACCTTATTGGAAGGTTGCGGTGCTTAGTAGATTCGTCACCAAATCGGCCAAGTGTTGCCTTCCATTTTTCCAAACTCTAAAGTACTTAGAGGATTTACGGTGGATGGAAGAATGTCAGAAGATTTTTGATATCCTCAAGAGTTATCTTAGCTCTCCCCCATCATTGGGGAGTTGGATCATAGCAAAGAGTTGTTCCTATATTTAGCAACCTCTCCTTTGGTGATGAGTGTAGTGCTGATCCAAGAGAGAGATAGGGTCTAGAAACCCATATACTATGTTAGCAAAATTTTGAGAGATGAAGAGACCTGATATTCAAAGCTTGAGATGTTGGTATATGCTCTCCTCATCATCGCTTGGAAGCTTTGCCTATATTTTCAGGCTCACACCATCAACTTGCTAACTGATCAGCCTATGAAGATTATTCTCCACCGACTCGATATGTTTAGGTGCATCACCAGACCACCAATCAAAGCCCAGAAACTAGCCGACTTCTTAGTTGAATGCACCATTCCTATGACCGATCAAACCAGAAGCTTTGAAACCATCATTGGACACCCCTTTGAGCTCGAATGATACCTAGGAGATATATGTGGATGGATCATTTAACCTTGAAGGATCGAAAGCAGGGGTAGTCATCATCAATCCAGAAGGAATTATTGTCGAGCATGGTCTATGCCTTGAATTCCTTATGACCAATAATGAGACTGAATATGAGGCCCTGAAGTAGGGCTCGATATTGCCAAGGAGTTTGGAGTGCAAGATCTGAGAGTCTATAGCAACTCTCAATTAGTTGTCAGCCTCGTTATAGATTACTCTAAGTATTGGAAATGAAACTTGATCAAATATCTTTAAGAGGTCATAAAACTAACCAGTGATCTTCATAGCTTCAAGATGAGTTAGATTTTAAGGGAAGATAACTCCTGAACAAATTTGTTGGCCAAAGCAGTAACTACCATACCTATGGAACTTTCTTGAGGAGCCTATTTCTAAAAAAATCAAAAAGCCAACCATCAAGGATTCATCGAAAGTCATGCAGCTCGATGATGGACTATACTACCTCGACTAGCTAATTGACTTCCTGAGAGATCGTCAACTCCCTATGGACTGAAAGGCAATCCATAAGATCAAGAATAGATCCTCCAAGTACTCGGTGCATGAGGGGAAACTCTACAAGCAGTCATTTTCTCTGCCCCTCCTTGGATGCCTGTGGCCGTTAGAAGTGAAATTCACACTAAGAGAGGTTCATGAAGGGATCTATAGAGATCATGTTGGAAAGAAAGTCCTAGCATACAAGCTACTCCAATAGGACTATTATTGGTTGACCTTGCAGCAAGATGTCAAGAGATTTGTAATGAAATATGATGCTTGTTAAAGGAATGCTAACACTTAGCATCTTCCAGCCATACTAATCACTTCTATATGCATCCCATGGCCTTTTGCATAATAGGGAATGGACATCCTTGGCCCATTCCTTCTGGCTTCTAGCAATGCAAGTTCCTGCTAGTTACTGTTGATTAGTTTACAAGATGGGTGAAGGCCGAGCCACTAGCCCATATCACTGAATCTAAAGTGATAGATTTCATATGGAGAGCTGTCATCTATCACTTCGACATCCCCTGTGTGCTAATCATTGATAAAGGATGGTGATTCATTGGAGCCTATTTCGAGAAATTCTATGAAGATCAAAGAATCTCGCATCGCCTCAGCTTAGTGGCATATCCTTAAGATAATAGAGAGGCCGAGGTTATGAATTGAGCCATCCTATAAGAAATAAGGAAGAGACTCAGCAAGGCCAAAGGGTCATTGATAAGTCTATAAAGTATCCCAATTTAACCATTAAAATAAATATTAATTAAATTAGTAATTATTAAGAATTGATATCTTTTTTTAATATTTTATAGAAAAGGAACTCATAGATTGAAAGAGCTTAATTTTTGAAGTCTAACAGTATAAATGACACTCAAATTAGAGTTCGAACGAGCCAAAAATCAAGTTTGAAGTTTATCAATGAATCACATGATTTTTGGTTGGTTCACAGAGAGGCTAGCTGGTCCATAGCAGCTATTGTTGCTTGTCCATGGGG
The DNA here is from genome assembly GCA_021397845.1 of Areca catechu. Lineage (NCBI taxonomy): Eukaryota > Viridiplantae > Streptophyta > Magnoliopsida > Arecales > Arecaceae > Areca > Areca catechu. The sequence continues at coordinate 70,068,413 of CM038053.1, forward strand.
TCTCTCCATGAACCAACGACCTTCTTGAGCTATCCTGTCACCAGAAAAATTGCCGGATACCTTCCCTGTGCCGCTGAGAGCCGCCCACCACCGGAGAGAGCCATCGAGCACCCATCACGGTCAGAAAAGCTCTCGAAAAATTATCAAAGGTGGTTTTCTTTTTTAGAAATTCATTCATCACTGTTGATCAGCCATCAGCATCACTATCGGCCACCAAATGCTGCTGGCTATGATCCCCCTTCCTCCAAAGTCCATCATCGCTAGCCACCTTCATTGATCAAACAGCACCAGTCATCCCATCTTCATCGTTTACCAATCATCTCTTCCACCATCCACCACCGTCATTGGCTCAACCTACCCCTCTTCCACTCACCACCGAGCATCGCCTTTGTCATGCTTACCAGAGAAGTCGCTGCCTTCCATTGCCAGCCACCATTTTTCCTTGATCGGCCATTTGTTCTTAGCCAGCTGCCCCTCCCCATTTCTTTGTTGTTTGGTCCCCCTACCACCATGCCAACCACCATCACCACCCATTGCTGAGCACCACTGCTATTTGCCAATCACGCCATGATGCTAGATCAGGAGAGGAGAGTCTAAGTCCAAGGAGGAGTCCTATAGATTTGAGGAGTCTGAATCAGACTCTAGTTGCCCGAGAAGGAAAGAGCAACCTCGATCCATCATGCAACACATCAGATGGCTGAGAATTCCCTACATGATATCTAGCCAAGCTTGAGTTTGAATGACTCCAAATTTGACTGGGAGGAAGCCCTAGATGAGCTCTATTTAAAGGACCCCTGGGCTAAGAAGAAATCATCCTAGAGAGAAGGTGCGATATAGGATAGAGGGCTTAGCTCTGGGTTGCAGGTTGGCCTCTAAGAGAGATTTTTTAGAGGAGAGTTCTACCCCTACACCATCTTCAAGCTTATTTCATCTCCAAGATCAAGACCCAAAGAGGAAAAAAAAGAAGAAGCCTAGTTCGTTTCATGAAGTACGATAGAAAAAGGAGATGTGACATCAACTGACTTCACAATAAGGCTAGCCAATCAACTTCGGATACTTTGTTATTGCTTTTCATAGTTTATTTAGTTATAATTTTCAATTCATTGTAATTAAATTTTAATTAATGCAAAGTTAGTTTTTTATATAATTTAAATTTTTATTATTTATTTTTCTTGTAAGTAGATGCTAAGATTTGACTAACAGATTGAACGTACCAAGTTTTAACTTTTTTTGCACTTTTAATTTTTTTATGCTTTTAGATGTTAAGATCTGACTAGAAGATCAAACATACCAAGCTTTCATACTCTGTTACACTTTGATTATCCATTTTATCGACTTTGAACTATTTTTTTATTTTATAAAAATTAAAGATTTCAAACTATCCTAAGGACTGCCTTCTCCATGGATTCGACCTGATTCATCCTTTCTACATATTTTTAATTTTATTTAAAAGTAAATTAATTAAACTGATAGCTGTGGTGTCTTAATGACAATATCACGATCCTACCAGTCATGGTTCGATGAACTCCATCATGTGCTCTTGGCATACCGAACTATGCCAAGGGTTCCGATTGCAAAAACACCCTTTAGCCTGGCTTTTTAAGGTGGTGATACCCTTTGAGATTGGAGTACCCTCGATGTGGGTCACAAATTATAATGAGCAAACCGACTTTAAAAGGTGACTCACTAACCTAGAGCTGATAAATAAAGTTTTGGAGAAGGCGCATATCAAGATGGTAGCATACCAGCATATGGTTACCTATTACTTCAACACCAAGATCCAGTTCAAAGTTTTCAACGTCAATGATTTGGTATTATGTTGAGTAGAAGTTTTCAACCTGGCCAAAGAGGTAAGCTCTCACCTAATTAGGAGGGGCCCTATTAGGTGGAAGAAATCATCAAGCTAAGGACCTATCGATTGAAGAACTCGATGGGACTCCTTTACTCTGACCATGAAACTCTGTGAATCTATGGATCTATCACCTGTAATGTGCCCTATTTGTAAAATAAAGGTTCCTTTTTTTTGTTCATGTTTATGGACAAAAGGTTCCTTTGACAAAGGTCCCCCATGCATGATTCCCTTAGGCTGAATGAGGTCTAGGAAATTCATCTAAAACCATTTTTTATTAAAAGTTAAGCTACTCACAAGATCAAGATCCTATGTCAGGAGGCTTAGAAACCCATTTGCCTAAGGCATTCACTAAAGGACCAATGCTAAAGGACCCTTAACCAAAAATAAAACTACCAGTAACGATCATAAGTCCATTGGCTCCAATGATTAGAGGGTAATGATCGAAAGCCCTTAGGCTCCAATGATCAGAGAGTAATGATCAAAAGCCCATAGGCTCAATGATCAAAGAGTAATGATTGAAAGCCATAGTCTCCAGCGATCAAAAAAATAATGATCAGATGCCTATAGGCTCCATCTATCAAAAAATAAAGATCAGAATCCTATAGGCTCCAGCAATCAGAGAATAAAGATTGAAAGGCCATAGGCTCTAGTGATCATAGACTAACGATCGAAAGCCCATAGGCTCCAGTGATTGGAAGAGTAACGATCAAAAGACAATAGGTTCCAGTGATCAAAAAATTAATGATTGGAAGCCCATAGACTCTAGCACTAGAAAATAATGATCGAAAGCCCATAGGCTCTAGTGATTAAAAGAATGATAATTGGAAGCCCATAGGCTCCAATGATCGAAGAATAATGATCGGAAGCCCATAAGCTCCAATGATCGAAAAAATAATGATCGAAAACCCATAGGCTCCAGCAATTAGAAGAGTAATAATCAGAAGCCCAAGGCTCTAGTGATAAAAAAAAGTAATGATTGGAAACCATTAGGCTTTGGTGATCGGAGATATAGTCATTGTATTTCTATAGTTTGAGACTGGAAAGACTATGATCAAGGTACTGTGGTCGACCATCCAAACCTCCACCATTCACACGGACATGATTTTGTGATCACACAATGTGAAGTAAACAAGCAATTCAAGAAACAACTGATAGATGCAACTAAAGCACAAAAATGCTATATATTTTCCATTAATATAATTGGATTACACGTGTAGACTTGCAATCAGATTATAAGGATTTAGAGCCTCTTGGCTGATAATGTTACTCCCCAGCTTCTAAGATATAGGAAAGATAGCAATGCCCATTAGACTGGATGTCTCCTAGAATCCCAAGCTCTTCCATAGAGCTGGGGATCTCCTTCTAAGTGGTCAAGAGCACCAGAGCCCTCGACGAGATGACTTGGAAGATAGGAAGTGACTAAGGTTATGGACATGCCATCCTCCTCTAAGAAATAGCCAGTGTAATTAAGAGCACACCTAGCAACCCCAGTAAGGAGGACAAGGTGGAAGTGAAGCCAAGTGGAAGCATTTAGCAAAGTAGCTCACTAGCGAAAGGAGGAAGTTCATGAATGAGTGAAGGCAAGCCAGGAAGTTGGGAAGCTATCCCCAATTCATCCTCATGTCTCTTCTACCATCCATAACCTCTGGGGAGAGCTCCCAATCTACCTCCCTAGTGAACTAGAGTAACCCATTAAGGAAAGCTTGGTGGAAGAAGCATGGAGCATAAGCCTTCTGGCTCTCATTAAGTTTGTGGACCAATTGTAGCTGCAGTGATGCAGCATGACAACCGACCATTAAGTCCTCCAACTAACCGTAATAGTGGTGGTCCAGCAACGATACCAGATGCCCATGAGATCTTCCTCTTGGGGGGACCACTCCTTCAAAATGAGCAGCCCCATCATTTTGGCACCTTCGCCATTGGTCGACCGTAATGGCCCCTTTGAGATCTTCGGCAACATGATGATAGGTAGGAGTTATGGAGGCCTAACATCCCCGCTGGCTATCCTTTTATAATGAGCCTGGTGGGAGAATGGCCACCCTCATCACTAGTCAAGGTCTAGCAAATGTTGTTATCTCGAAATACTAGTATCATTGGGAAGGAGGGACTAAGGCAGTAGTGGGTTTCCCCGACCTTCATCTCCTCTTGAATTGGTGCTTGAAAGACTCATCCTCATTAAAGCATGATTGGTCAAAGCTCCTTGAAAACTAACTACCATGCCAAGTGGCATTTCCTGGTGAAGGGTGATTGCTGGAGGTTGGAGAAATCAAACACTACTCAGGGGATCAATGTCTACTGGCTCCAAGTGACCTATTAGCACTTGGTAAAGCCCTTAGGCGATCAAGGCCCACCTCACTCCAAGTCATCAAGTAGTAGTCGATTAGAGCTCTTAGGAGATTAATGCCCACTATCTCTAAATGATCGAGTAGTGCTAGGTCAAAGCCCTCAAGCATGCAACATCCACCAGCTCTAAGTGACCGGGTAGTGCTTGATCAAAGCCCTTAGGTGATCAATGCTCACTAGGCTCCAAGTGATCAAGTAGCACTCAATCAGAGCCCTTAGCGATCAACACCCACTAGCTTCAAGTAATCGAGTAGCACATGGTCAAAGCCGTTGGTAATCAATACCCACTTGGCTTCATGTGATCGAGTAGTGCTCGGTCAGAGCCCTCAGGAAATCAACAACCACTTAGCTCCAAGTAATCGAGTAGCACTCAGTTAGAGCCCTAAGGTGATCAATGCCCATCAACACCAAAAGATTTAGTAGCACTTGGTCAAAGCCCTTAGAAGATCAATGCCCATAGGCTCTAAAGTGATCGAGTGGTGCTTGGTCAGAGCCCTAACCGATCAATGCTCACCTAGCTCCAAGTGATTGAGTAGTGTTGACCCCTAAAGTGATTTTGATGATAACAAAATATTGGAGCATACATTTGGTTATCTAACAACTCTTCAAATGATTGACAAGTTTTTGTAGGACAACTACATTGACACACCTTTTAATTCCTACAATATTTAATGTTTTGTGTTGAGTTGTAAAGTATTTAGAATCTTGTAAAGAAGAACCCTACAAAAAGTTTCCTATTAAAATCAATTTAAGGGTTACTTCTAGTAGTCCTTCTTGCTTCAAGTCTTCTTTAATTTATTGTAAGTAGTCCTTGAAGAGGTCTTTAAAGCATGGGACAAGTGTTCTAGAAGTTTGAAGTTGATTTGGCTGAAGAACCACCTTCGAGCCGACTGGAAGGACAACCCAGCCGACTCTGGCACTGGCATTGAAGAGAAGTTCTCTGGCACACAGATCCAGCCAACTAGCACCAAGGCCCAGCCGACTCATCCAAAACAAGGTTGAGAACGTTTTGAGATTCTCAGGAATCCGAGCTGACTGGAATCAGATCCAGCCGACTCATCCAGAACTCAGTTGAAAATGGTTTGAGAAGCCTCTAAGACTCCAGCCGACTGGAATTTAGCCCAGCCGACTCGTCCAGAGTGAGGTAATTTCTCAACTATGGAAGCTAGCCGACTGCACTCAGCCCAATTCGACCCGAACTTCATCCGAGCCGACTGAAATGATGGGGTCACCTCCAACGGCTAGTTCCAGTTCTCAATTTTTGAATTCCAAAAGTGCTCAAACGGTAACCTGTCACCTCCCAACGGTCTACAACATTCAAAATCAAGGGAAGGCAGTTAAAGTCTTTATAAATAACGTATGAGAACATCCTTGAAGAGGCTAATGAATTATTGAGCATTTATTGAACACTTATTGAAGTGAAGTGAGAGAGCACTAGAGCTTTAAAGTCTGCCTTCAAGCCTGCAACCACTCTTACCAGAAGCTTGAAGCACCTTTTGAGGAAAGCAAGGAAGCCATTGAAGTGCATTGAAGAGCATTCAGTGGATCTTCACTCGAGATGCATTGGCAACCACCCAGACAACAGAGTTTGTCTTTATTGTTGCTTTTTTATTCTATCATTTAGAATATCTGGGTTATTGGTGAGCCCTGTTGTAAAAACCAAATAGGTTTCTTTGGTGAGCCTTTAAAACCAGAGTGTAGAGGTTTCTTTGGTAAGCCTATCTAAAAACCAAAGTGTAGAGGTTTTAGGTGAACCTGTAAAAACCTAGCTTGGGTTTCTTTGGTGAGCCCGGTTTCAAAAACCAAAGTGTAGAGGTTGGGATTGTGAGCCTGTAAAGCAATCTGACTGTATTCCGATTTGGGAGATATAATGGAAATCCCGAGTGGTAAACTTGGGCAGTGGACGTAGGAGCTGGGTTGCTCCGAACCACTATAAATCTGCTTTGTTTGTGTTGTATTTTTTTTATCTTTTAGCTTCTGCATTCATTCTCTGATTTACACAGCACCTAACCACTAATTGGAATTACTTGTGCACAAACTTGCAGAAATTTTGTAATTCCTAATTCACCCCCCTCTTGGGACTAAGCCACCTGGGCAATAGCTGGTATCAGAGCAGTGTCTATGATTACTTGAGTTAAGATCGATGTCTCATCCCATGAGTACATCCTTGGCCGAGGGCCAATCAACAAATAGACCTCTACTATTTACAGGCACTAATTATTCATATTGGAAAGCACGAATGAAAATTTACATACAAGCTATAGATTTTAATTATGGAAGGTCATCTTGAAAGGGCCACACATTCCCATAATTAAAGTTGATGGCGTGGACATCCCTAAGCCTGAAGAGGACTGGGATGATCATGACATGAAGATGGGAGAATTGAACACCAAAGCAATGAATATATTATATTGTGCTTTGGATGCTAACGAGTTCAACTGAATTTCCACTTGCTCATCAGCAAAGGAAATATGGGATAAACTCGAAGTGACCCATGAGAGAACTTCCCAAGTGAAAACCTCCAAGATAAATCTTTTAGTTCATAATTATGAATTATTCAAAATGGAACATTCTGAAATAATATCTGCCATGTTCTCTAGATTTACAGATATTATGAATGGTTTAAAGAGTCTTGGCAGGGTATACTCTAATGCAGATCTGGTTCAGAAAATCCTTCGCTCTTTGCCTGACAAATGGGATCCCAAGGTGACTGCGATCCAGGAAGCCAAAGATCTCAACACTTTGATGCTGGATGAACTGCTGGGATCACTCATCACCCACGAGCTAACAATGCAACACAGAATGGAAGATGAGCAGAAGAAAAAGAAGACAATAGCCTTCAAAGCTGCTTCTGATTCAAAGAGGGATGATGAAGAATATGAAGAAGAAAGCACCTCCTCCAATGACGACCTAGAAGATGAAGACATCGCTATGGTTGTGAGGAGATTTAGAAAATTTATGGAAAGAAAGAAAGGAAGGTACAACCAGAAAATCCACCGGAAGGATTATGGAAAGGAAAAGGAAAAGGACAGAGAGAAAGACAAAGAGGTAGTCCCCACATGCTACGAATGCAAGAAGCCGGGGCACATACGTCCGGACTGTCCAATGTTGAAGAAATCCTTCAGACAAAAGAAGAAAAAGAAAGCCATGGTTGCCACATGGTCTGACAGTGAAGACTCAACATCATCGGAAGAAGAAGAGACCACCAAGACTGCCAATCTTTGCTTAATCGGTCTCGAAGATGAGGTAACATCCCCTAACAATTGTACTAAATTTACTTTCGAAGAATTAAATTTTGCTTTTTATGATTTACTTTCTGAATTTAAGAAAGCTGGAGTAAAGATAAAATCATTGAAAAATATGAATGATTTTTTACTCAAACAAAAGGATGAAATTTCAGAAAAGAATATTTTATTACAAAAGGAATTGCATGACTTTTCTGAAAACTTTGAAAAATTAAAAAATGAAAATCTTTCATATGAAAAGAAAAACAAGATTTACTTGCTGAAAATAATGAATTAAAAAGGAGGTTACAAAACTCAAGCCTTTGGTTGAAAAACTCACTTTATCTTCAAATAAGCTCAAGCTAATTTTAAAAGAACAACGAATTTCTGTAAATAAAGCTGGAATTGGTTTCAACACTTCTTTTATAAATGGAATTTCAGCAACAACTTTTATGAAATCCAAAACACCTGCTCAAAATACTTTATTTCAAAAGGTTTCAGCCATACCAAAAATTGTTTCTACTTCAAAGTCTTTATCATATGTTCCTAAGAATTTGAGCAAAAATGCATACATTCCAAAAGCTTCAAAATTTGCATCAAGTGCATCAACTTTTAGAACTTCAAATTCTGTTTCCAACAGAAATTCTAAAGTTGTTTGCTATGCTTGTAAAAGAATAGGACATAATGCTTTTGAATGAAATAATCTTAGAAATGTCCATAAAAAGGTAAAAAAGATTTGGGTTCCCAAAGGAACCCCCTCTACTGACCTGCAAGGACCCAAGATAGCTTGGGTACCTAAAAGAACTCATTGATTATTTTGCAGGAATGTCTTGCAGCCCAAAAATTGAAGAAAAGATGGTACTTGGACAATGGCTGCTCAAAACATATGACAGGTGACAAGGACCAATAGATCACCCTTGAAATGAAAGAAGGAGGTATGGTCACCTTTGGAGACAATGGCAAAGGGAGAATAATCGGTATTGGTAAGATCAAAATAACTCCCTTTACTTTTATTGAAAATGTTTTGCTAGTAGACAAATTGAAGCATAATCTTTTAAGTATAAGTCAATTGTACGATAAAGGCTTCAAGGTTGTCTTTGAGTCTTCTATGTGCATAGTAACTAACTCTTTAGATTCTAGCAATAAATTTATTGGACATAGACTTAAGAATATCTATGTGGTGGATCTTAATGATCTTGCCATGTCTAGTAGCCCTAGTCTAGTTGCAATGAATGCTAAGACCAAAGAGTCAGGCTTACTATGGCATAGACGATTAGGTTATGCTAGCATGCATACAATTGCCAAATTAATTTCTAAAGATCTTGTTAGAGGCATGCCTAAGTTTAAAGTTGATTTAAATCATGTTTGTGATGCATGCCAAATGGGTAAACAAACTAGGGGGAGCTTTAAATCAAATAATATAGTTTCCATAACAAGACCTCTTGAACTACTTCACATGGATCTTTTCGGACCTACTAGGACCACAAGCCTAGGAGAGATGAAATATGCTCTTGTGATAGTAGATGATTTTTTGAGATTTACATGGATTTTGTTTATTGCCTCAAAAGATGAAACATTTCATGTTTTTAGAAAATTTCATAAAAATGTTTCAAACCAAAAGAACTAATCTTTGATTTCAATTAGAAGTGATCATGGAACTGAGTTTGAAAATCAATTTTTCGAAGATTATTGTATTGAATTTGGCATTGATCATAACTTCTCCGCTCCTAGAACATCTCAACAAAATGGTATTGTAGAGAGAAAAAACAGGACATTGGAAGAAATGGCTCGCACAATGTTGTGTGAAGGCAATCTTCCAAAGTACTTTTGGACAGAAGCGGTGAACACTGTATATTATATTTTGAACCACATTTTGATCCGTCCTATCTTAAAGAAAACCCCCTATGAGCTTTGGAATGACAAAAAACCCAATATTAGTTATTTTCATGTGTTTGGTTGTAAATGCTTTGTGCATAACAATGGAAAAGATAATTTAGGAAAATTTGATTCTAAAGCTGATGATGCAATTTTCCTAGGTTATTCATTACATAGCAAAGCATATAGGGTTTTTAATAAAAGGACTCTTACTGTTGAAGAGTCAATTCATGTTGTATTTATTGAAACTAACCCTATATCTTCTAGACAAGAAGAGTGCATAGATAATGATGCAGGTACATTGCAAAAAAGGATGGATGACTTGAGCATTCAAGACAAAGACACTCAAGGTGGAGAAGAAACAGTAAGGATCACACTGATCTATCGAGGGCTTGGAGGTATGTTACATCTCACCCTAAAGAATTAATAATAGGAAATCCTTCACATGGTGTTAGGACTAGGGCTGCACATAAGGATGTACATGATTACCTAGCCTTTGTATCACAAATAGAACCCCATAGCTTAGAATAGGCTGAGACTGACCCAAACTGGATGATGGCAATGCATGAAGAATTAAACCAGTTTGAAAGAAATAAGGTATGGATACTTGTAGATAGACCTACAAACCATCCAATTATAGGAACTAAATGGGTCTATAGGAATAAATTAGATGAGCAAGGAAATATTATAAGGAACAAAGCTAGATTAGTGGCTAAGGGATATAACCAGAAGAAGGTATTGATTTTGATGAAACTTATGCACCTGTAGCAAGACTAGAAGCCATTAGATTACTACTTGCATTTGCTTGCTACATGAACTTAAACTCTTTCAAATGGATGTAAAAAGTGCATTTCTTAATGGTTTTATCTCTGAACAAGTTTTTGTGGAACAACCACCAGGTTTTGAAAATCACACTTTTCCAAACCATGTATTCAAATTAAACAAAGCATTGTATGGTTTGAAACAAGCACCTAGAACCTGATATGATAGACTTAGCACTTTCTTAATTGAAAATAATTTTTCAAGAGGAAATGTAGACAAAACCTTATTTATCAAAAAAAAAAAATAATGACATCTTAGTTGTACAAACATATGTTGATGACATCATTTTTGGTGCAACTAACGAATCTCTACGTAAAGAATTTGCTAAGCTTATGCAGGGAGAATTTGAAATGAGCTTAATGGACGAGCTAAACTACTTCCTTGGACTTCAAGTAAAACAAACAATGGAAGGCATCTTCATCAACCAAGCCAAATACATCAAGAAAATCATCAAAAAGTTTGGTATGGAGAGTAGCAAAACTATGAGCACACCCATGAGCCCAGCTTGCAGACTGGACAAAGATGAGAATGGATCCAATGTTGACCAAAAGCTATATAGAGGTATGATCGGATCCTTATTATATTTGACTGCAAGTAGACCTGACATATTATACAGTGTATGTGTATGTGCTAGATTTCAGTCATCACCAAAAGAAACACATATGCTTGCTGTAAAAAGAATAATAAAATATTTGAAAGGAACAAGAAATTTAGGAATTTGGTATTCTAAACATTCTACTTTGAATTTGATTGGATTCTCTGATGCTGATTATGCTGGTTATAAAATAGATAGAAAAAGCACTAGTGGTACATGTCAATTTCTAGGGTTGAATTTAATTTCATGGCACTGTAAGAAGCAAGTCTCCGTAGCCTTATCCATAGCTGAGGCTGAGTACGTGGCCGCCGGTAGTTGTTGTGCTCAAGTGTTATGGATTAAACAATAACTAAAGACTTTGGTATATCACAATCTAAAATTTTAATTAAATGTGATAACACAAGTGCTATCAATTTGACAAAGAATCCAATTCAACACTCTAGAACCAAGCACATTGAAATTAGACATCATTTTATTAGAGATCATGTTTCTAATGGTAATATTGTGCTTGACTTTATGCCCACTGAAGATCAATTAGCTGACATATTTACCAAGCCACTCAATCAAGATAGATTTGAGCTAATTAGAAGTGAATTAGGACTTTGTGATCCCTTCTAGATTCTTTAACCTAATTCCTTCAATTCTAAGGAAATTTCATCTAGAAAACCTCCTCAATTTATTCTATTTTATTGAGCCTTAATTTCCTTCAAAATTTTATTCAAAGTCCTTCTGAATTGTGTTCAAATTTTTCAAAACTCTATTTTCTCTGTTCGAGTAAACTGGATCTTGATCCGAGTCGACTGGATTTCTCTAAGAGTTTTGAACTTGTTATGGCCTAGCCGACTCGAACAGTTTCGAGTCAACTGGATTTTCTGATTGTTTTAGGAGTGCTCTGGCCGAGCCAGCTCGAGCAGTCTCGAGTTGACTAGAACTTCGCGCCGATGTATTTTGCCTTGGGCTATAAACCTTTTTTCGAACCGTTTAAACCTTATTTTGTTTTCTTCAACGGTTCATACCTCTCCAAGACCTTCTCCAAAGTCTTCCTTCTCCCTTCCAAGCACTCCATTTTCTTGTTCTTCCATCTTTCCTAGCTATGGCACCCAAACGTGCGACAGGGAAATGCTTAGTTAGGGTTGCTCCTTCGGCTGAAAAAGAAAGAAGGTCCAAGAGAAGGCAAGAAGAGCCAAGCAGTGAAGAAATTACAGAGGAAGCCACAAGAGAAGCTGCAACTGCTCCTAGCCAAGTGCCCTCAATGTCTACGTGTCCGATAACCTCCGGCCGCCGAATTAATTTTGAGTTTATTAAGGGCATTGGGTTAAAGATAGGAGATTTAATTGAAGACCAAGGGTGGAGAAAATTTTGTTCATTGAATGAGAAGACCTATCCCTCTTTGGTTAGAAGTTTTTATGAGAACTTAAGGTTGGGAACTAACCATGTGGAAACCACTGTCAAAGGGAAGAGGGTTATTGTCAATGAGGAGTCCTTGCATGAATTACTGGATATACCTTCTGAGGGATTGAGATTTTTAGTAATTGACAATAGAGAGAAGACACTAAAAATAATTTTGAACAAAGAAGATGTGGGAGGAATTGGCACTATTTTTGCTAACTTCCTATCACTGGAAATGAGACTACTTCACAATTTCATTTGTAGAATTTTCTTACAAAGAACTGGTAGGTTCGATTGGGTGAGCAAAAAGGATCTATGTCTCATGGAGCATATTCTAGAAAGAACTCCTGTCAATTTGTCATACATTATAATCATGCAGATGAAAGAAACAGTAAGAAAAGCTAAATCCTGTTTGCCATATGGAATGATGCTTACATTGTTGTTTAAATCTCTTAGAGTCAATTTGGATGGTGAAGACGGATTAGAATTGCATCACACTGATATCTACACTTCTAAAACCCTTGAGAGAATGGGATATTTCCAAGTGGAAGGAGTGTGGATAAAGGAAGGCACAAATGTAAGGGCCATTGGCAACTCTAGTAGTAGTGAAGAAGAGGAAGAAAATATAGAAGCAGCTGGAACTTCTACACCTGTACCGGAGCCTGAGTCATGTGTACCTGAGCCTGCTGCTATCACTGAGGAGACTAGAGCTCCGTCACCTATGTTTGATATGCCTGCAGCAGAGTTTGATTTGCCTGCACCGGAGTTTGACCTGCCTTCAGCTGATGTTCCTTTACATGACTACCCTACTGCAGCTACATAGCCTCCAATTGTCCAAGTTCAGATTGAAGAATAATTAAAAAACTTGACAGAGTCACTGACAGGTACAATAACTTCATTATTTACTGATTTGAAACAGTTAGTGGACAGTAGATTGGACAAATTAGAAGAGCATGTATCAAGTCTACAAGGAAAGGTTGAAGCTATAGAAGCTTCAAGGTTAGCACCTCAGATAGACCTTCAGCCTATTTTGAATTGTATATCTTCAAGTTCTAAAACAATTTTGAAGTCTGTGGATGCCACTTTGAATGAATATCAGACTGAATTGAAAGAGCTTAGAGGCAAAGTGGGAACTATTGTAGATACAAAAGGTATGGCAGAGGATTATACTAGAGGCATTGGGATCATAAGATCGGAGCTTGGCAGACTTCGAGGATCAGTTGAAGCCTTCACTAATGTCCAAGCAACTGAGCTTGTATCCATGTAGAAAGAAATAGGTGAAATGAAAGAGGTAGTAAATAAAGTGCCAGTTAGCCTCAAGGACTTGGAACAGTAGATAGGAGCAATTTGGATGGAAATGGTGTCTCTCAATAGCACTGTCAGTTCATTGGAAGTCATAGCTAGGACAAGACCATTATATGATTCGCCACCCATTTCCACTAGGGCACCTAGTACCTCTGTTCACCCTAGGGCTCCTCCTCCACATGCTTCATCTAGTCGAGCACCTAGACCCACTTCTTGGCATGGTTCCAATGTTCCTAGAGATGATTTTGATTAGACACTTTGTAGTTCAGTACCTTTTTGGATGCATTTTCAAACTTTTGTGATGGTTGATGTATTGAACACTTTTTGACATAAATGAAATAAACATCTTTTGATTACTGTGTAATGTATGTATTTGTATTTTCTTGTCTACACTTCTATTTGTTTAAATAGAATTCTCTCTCTAAGCTGAGAAAGTGAAATTATCTCAAACAAATCTTGAAATTTTCTCAATCTATTCAAGATTCTGAGCTTACTTATTTAACCTTTTTGATTTATTGACAAAAAGGGAGAGAATCATAGAGTGCATGAAAGAATACATGAAAGATAAAGCTTAATGAAGCTTAATGAATTGCAATTGAAATTATTGAAATTCTAAAGTAAAGTAGACAGGGGGAGTTTGTAAGGCATTTCTGAATAAACTAATTTCTTGCATATTATTCTGATAAAATGTTCAAATAAATGTCAAAGGTCGAGAAACTTAGAGAAAATTCATATTGTCCAGAAATCTTATAAACAGGAGGAGATATACGTATTTAATTTACATGCTTTAATGATTACTATGATGCTCTCAACTTATTATATCTATCAGTTGATACTTAATGCTGCTTGATACATGCAAGCAATCAATGTCTGATATTTACAGTTTATGAACTTGATTTTGTGCATAACTGTAAAGCACATATTGATATATATTTAAGATTGCAGTTGATTTTTAAACAAATGTAAATGCTTACATATTTGTGAATAGATTAGATTCTTTTCATGCCCAATGTTTTGTCATCATCAAAAAGGGGGAGATTGTTGACCCCTAAAGTGATTTTGATGATAACAAAATATTGGAGTATACATTTGGTTATCTAACAACTCTTCAAATGATTGACAAGTTTTTGTAGGACAACTACATTGACACACCTTTTAATTCCTATAATCTTTAATGTTTTGTGTTGAGTTGTAAAGTATTTAGAATTTTGTAAAGAAGAACCCTACAAAAAGTTTCCTATTAAAATCAGTTTAAGGGTTACTTCTAGTAGTCCTTCTTGCTTCAAGTCTTCTTTAATTTATTGTAAGTAGTCCTTGAAGAGGTCTTTAAAGCATGGGACAAGTGTTCTGGAAGTTTGAAGTTGATCTAGCTGAAGAACCACCTTCGAGCCGATTGGAAGGACAACCCAGCCAACTCTGGCACTAGCACTGAAGAGAAGTTCTCTGGCACATAGATCCAGCCGACTAGCACTAAGACCCAACCGACTCATCTAGAACAAGGTTGAGAACGTTCTGAGATTCTCAGGAATCTGAGCCGACTGGAATCAGATCCAGCCGACTCATCCAGAACTCAGTTGAAAATGGTCTGAGAAGCCTCTAAGACTCCAGCTGACTGTAATTCAACCAGCCGACTCATCTAGAGTGAGGTATTTTTTCAACTGTGGAAGCTAGCCGACCGGCACTCAGCCCAGTCGACCCGAACTTCATCCGAGCTGAATCGATGTTTGTCCGAGCCAACTGGAATGACAGGGTCACCTCCAATGGCTAGTTCCAGTTCTTAGTTTTTGAATTCCAAAAGTGCTCCAACGGTAACCTATCACCTCCCAATGATCTACAACATTCAAAATCAAGGGAAGACAGTTAAAGTCTCTATAAATAAGGTATGAGAACATCCTTGAAGAGGCTAATGAATTATTGAGCATTTATTGAACACTTATTGAAGTGAAGTGAGAGAGCACTAGAGCTTTAAAGTCTGCCTTCAAGCCTGCAACCACTCTTACCAGAAGCTTGAAGCACCTTTTGAGGAAAGCAATGAAGCCATTGAAGAGCATTAAGTGGATCTTCGCTCGAGCTGCATTGGCAACCACCCGGACAATAGAGTTTGTCTTTATTGTTGCTTTTTTAATCTATAATTTAGAATATCTGGGTTATTGGTGAGCCCTGTTGTAAAAACCAAATAGGTTTCTTTGGTGAGCCTTTCAAACCAGATTGTAGAGGTTTCTTTGGTGAACCTATCTAAAAACCAAAGTGTAGAGGTTTTAGGTGAACCTGTAAAAACCTAGCTTGGGTTTCTTTGGTGAGCTCGGTTTCAAAAACTAAAGTGTAGAGGTTGGGATTGTGAGCCTGTAAAATAATCCGACTGTATTCCGATTTGGGAGATATAGTGGAAATCCCAAGTGGTGAACTTGGGTAGTGGACGTAGGAGCCGGGTTGCTCCGAACCACTATAAATCTGCTTTGTTTGTGTTGTGTTTGTTTTATCTTTTAGCTTCTGCATTCATTCTCTGATTTACACAGTACCTAACCACTAATTGGAATTACTTGTGCACATACTTATGAAAATTTTGTAATTCCCAATTCACCCCCCTCTTGGGACTAAGCCACCTGGGCAACAAGTAGTCTTGGTTAGAACGCTTAGGTGATCAATACCCACCTGGCTCCAAGTGATTGAGTAGCGTTTGATTAAAGCACTCAAGCGATCAATACCACTGGCTCCAAGGACTGAGCAACGATCGGTCAGAGCCCTTAAGTAATCAATACCCACCTAGATTCAAGTGATCAAGTATAGCACTTGGTTAGAGACCTTAGATGATAAATGCCCATTGACTCCAAGTCATTGAGTAGCAATCGATCAGAGCCCTCAGGCAATCAATGCCCACTAGCTCAAAGTGATCGAGTAGCACTAGATTTAGCCCTCAGGTGATCAACGCCCACCTGACTCTAAGTGAATGAGTTATGCTCAGTCAGAGCCCCCAAGTGATCGGGTAGCACTTCGTCAGAGCCCCCAAGTGATCAATTAGAACCCACTAGATCCAAGAGACCAAGTATTGCTCGATTAGAGTCCTCAAGCAATCAGCATCCACTAGCTCCAAGTGATAAAGTAGTGCTTAGTCAGAGCTCTTAGGTAATCAATACCCACTTGGCTCCAAGTGATTGATTATTATTCGATCAGAGCCCTCAAGCGATCAATGCCCACCTATCTCCAAGTAATTGAGTAGTGCTCGGTCAGAGCCCTCAGGTGATCAATGCCTACTAGCTCCAAGTAATCAAATAGCACTTGTCAGAGCTCTCAAGTGATCAATGCTCACCTGGCTTAAGTACCAAGTAGCATTTAGTCAGAGCCCTCAAGCGATCAACACCCACCTGCTTCAAGTGATTGAGTAGTGCTTGATCAGAGTCCTCAAGCAATCAATTTCATTGACTCCAAGTGATTGAATAGTCTCAGTCAGATCCCTTAGGTGACCAATGCCCACTTGACTCCAAGTGATCGAGTAGCACTTGATCAAGGCCCTTTGATGACTAACGATCACTAATTTTAAATTGATAAATGATTGGCTAGAGCACAAGGATGTTTGAATACCCATGATGAGTTGTTAAATCTCAAGCAATCAAAACCTAAAAGTAGCCAATTTTCTTAGAGGGTCTATAAACATTTGAGGAGAAGGATGGTTTATAGATTGTACAAGCTTAAACAAAGACAATAAGAAAAGGAAAGTTTCATTGCTTTTCAAACAAGATGCCCGAAGGCTACAAAAAGATAATTACAAAGATTGAAGCAAAGCAAGACATAACTAGGCCTTTCCAGCCTTGGGATCTATGGTACCTATTTTAGATGGTGGTTGGTCATCATCACTCCAAGAGCCCGCCTTGGATGATTGACCCTCTATGTTTTCTGGTCCTATGGGCTCCATTGTAGTAGGTAGGGATCTTTGACAACTCCCAAGCCCCCTCGAGGATTCTTCAACCAAGCTGACAATGGGGCATTGAACCTTTCCTCCTATGGTGGACTCGGATTCATCATCAGTTCCACGATGAACTTGTCTACATCCATGCCTGAAAAATGTAGATGCTGAAGATCGATGTTTGGGTAGAGAACTCGTGTCATTGATTTATAGTTGTTGTACCCCACCTGGTGGCCCTGATCGAACATATATATTTTTTGTGACTCCACTCCCTTGCATCTCCAAGCTCTAGCTATGTGACAGTGCTCCTTTGAGTA
The DNA here is from genome assembly GCA_021397845.1 of Areca catechu. Classification (NCBI taxonomy): domain Eukaryota; kingdom Viridiplantae; phylum Streptophyta; class Magnoliopsida; order Arecales; family Arecaceae; genus Areca; species Areca catechu. Next base: position 70,086,036 of record CM038053.1, read on the forward strand.
GGATCGATGACCAAACGGTTGATGGCTCCATGATCGAGATTGATGGCTTGATCGATGGTGGCTACATGATTGACATGGTACTTTGATGGGCCTCCCTGAACCATCTTTGGAAACACCTGGGAATGACTGACTATCGGATGATGGATGTGACTGTACAGGTTGTGGCCTAACCCATATGGGGATAATGATCAAAGGTAGCCCCCCAAATCTTTGGATCAACTAGTATGCCTTTGCCCTTCGAAGACTGCTTAAGGTTGGAAATCATCCCGCTAGCCTAGTAGAGTTTGTCTTGAAGCTTGGCCGACTAAGCAGTGATCTCCCAACGAGCATTCCTAGATAAGAGCAATGATCTCAAATAAAAGATTTCTTCATAAGTAGATGAAAGTTGATCTTGCATCTGGGTCACCATCGTAGTAGTATCCTAGGTCACTTGGAAAATTCACTCTGATAGCTTTTCCAGTTCCTCTTTGAGTGCAATCCTCTCAAGAATGTATCTGGTGCATTTTGAGCAAAAATGGTCAATTTCTTCATATGCTATCTTTAATACCTTTCGTATCTTTAACTACTTCTTCCTCTAATCGATGGCCTTCTCACTCATGGCCTTAGCCATAGCTTCCTATTTTAAGAATATTCCCTTATATCAATTACCTTGCAAAGGCATCTAGCATGCATTAGTGCTCCCAAGGGCAAAGCAACATCCTAAGAGAAGCTATAGCTAATGAATGCATGACCCAAGGGATAGAAAGGCTAAATATCGTTTAATTTTTTTAAAAAATATTTTCTTACAGTACCCAAGAAAGAAAATTACAAAGATAGAAAAGTCACAAGCTCAAAGAAAAATAAAAGTTACAAGGATCTAGTTCCCAACCTCCTTGAAATTGGTAGTAGAGGGCATCTCAGTTGCAGCAATAGGATTAGACAGAGTGGCTTTGCTTATAGTAGGGAGCTCAGAGGAATTTGGCTCAGCAACATTAGTTTGAAGGCAATAGGCTTGTTAGAGGCAACTTTGGGCACTGGGGCTGGGGTAAGTTCAGCTAGGGCATCCAGGTTGGTAGTCCCATTGGAGGGCTTCTAATCAAACTCCTCTTTATCTAAGAAGGAAAGATCTAGCTCTCGATGGCACTCAGTGACTTGGCTCTGGCACTCGAGCATCCCCATCTTGTGGCCTTTTGCAAAAGCCTTATGGCTAAATGCGACCAATGCATCGAAAAAATCCTTCAACACTTGGAAGTCTTCCATGGCAAGGGCCATGTCTATGATGAAGTACGTGTAGACCTTATATTTTTCTATGATGGCCTTCACCTCCTACCTTAACTTTCCCTCGATTACCGCTACCTTAGCCTCCCGTTTTTGCCTTTCTAGATCCAAATTGGCCCTTGCCATTACCATGTTTGGTGGGGACACCAAGACCAAGACCAAGCTTCAAGAACCCATCTGGATCATAGAACAAGGAGAATAGGACCAGCACCGTCGAGCCGACCTGAGATCGTCGAGCCGACTCGAGACATGGTCGAACCGAATCCTAGGTTCCGAAGATTTCCAGAAGTTTCCAGAATTTTTTTCCCTTTTATTTCAATTTTTTTGCAATTAAAAAGGGAATAAAATCCCATGAAATCTCATGTAACAAACTCCCCCTGCCACTTTTTAGGATTAGTTAATCCTTGGATTAGTTAACGAGTAAACCCATTTCAAGGTTGCTCTGGAAACATCTGTATGAGCCTATAAATATGGCTCGCTTGTACGAAGGAATTCATGATGAATTGTAATGAAAACACCCGGTTCTTCTTCTTCAATTGCCTGTCTGAGCCTTCGTTGCCATGGTGATGTCGAGGGGTGCAAGGCCCTGACCCTGCCTTCATTGCATCCGCAACGTCGAGGAGCATGAGGCTCCACCGCTGCCTTCCTCCCTTCCATCTAACTCCATCAACTGCTGTGCCTTCCTTCCATGCCTTCTCCGATCACTGCGCCACCCTCCCATGCTTTCATTGACCTCTACACCACCCTTCCTTGCCATCTCCGTCGACTGCTGCTGCCTCTGTCTTCGCCAAACTCCCTTCCAACCTACAACTTGGTCATTAAAGAAGACAGCCCCCAGATCCCATCGTCCGATCTCCCTCCTTCGGCCTCCGTTGACCTCTCCACCCCTCACTGTCTTCCCCGAAGCTCAGATCCAAGCCCGTTGCCAGACCTCCCTCCCCCGTCTCCCATCACCAGATCACCCCTCTATCTCTTGACACCAGACTACCCTCCTCCGGTCTTCCCGATGCCAGGCCCGCCATCCTATGGTCCTCCCGTCACCGGATCTCCCTCCTCCGGTCCTCCCATCGTTGGACTTCCCTCCTCCGGCCTCCCATCGCCAGGCTTCACTCCTACAGTCCTCCCGTCACCAGGCTTCACTCCTACGGTCCTCCCGTCGCCCGACCTCCCACCTCCGACCCGTCACAACGTCATTGTCAGCTCTGGAACACTGCTCCCTGGAGATCACCGTCTTCTTCTCCAGAGATCCACCACGATGTCGTCTTCTTCTCCGCTGCCCCACGAAGCTTCCGTTCGTTGCAAGCCCAGTTCCTTGTTCCACGAAGCCTCTGCTCCTTTTTTTTTTTTAATTTCGGTTGTATGTGGTTTGGGCTAACCTGAGCTGTTGAGTTTGGTTTGGGCCAACCTAAACCATTTTGTTTTGGTTTGGGCTGATCTAACCCGTTGTGTTTTCGGTTTTGGCTAATCTAATCCGTGATTAAATCTTATAGGGCCTTTCCGGTATCGAGCCTTTGAAGGGAGCCCGACCATCAACCCAGTCCCTTGATACCTTTTGTTGGAGGGCTGATTGTTGATCATCCAGGCCGCATCTTCTGAGGTTAAGTGAACTCATCACACTCGAAATAGTTATTACTGTCGTAGGGTTTATTTTTCCTTCCTTGCTTTAAATCTAAAACTTTGAAATATGTGCATGTCCTTGATCAAGGGTTTCTCAATCTTTGAGTCATTGTTCTTTCTCATTTTATTGAGCCTAGCATGAGGGAATGCATGCCTTAAAATCTACCTTATTTGAATGTTCCTCTGAATCTGTTTTTAAAATAAGAATCGGTATTCGTACGGATTTTTAGCATAATTTTGTGCATGTCGTCCCCCATCACCCTTCTTTTTTGTATCAGAGCCAGGTTAGGACATGCAATTTGTTTAGCTCACTCATTATTTTTTTTCTACAGTATTTTTGTTAGCTGAAATCCTGTTCATATTAGTTCTTCTGCTTGGTTTAGTTCTACCGCATTTCTTTATTTTATTGCAAGTATACAAAATATATATATATATATATTATGTTTCATTTCTGTTTTCTTAGTTTGCATTAGGATCATGGAATGTGCATTTCATATTTTGCATTAAGCTACTTAAGGGCAGCAATATCATAATATAAGGGAAGGACTTCATTACCTTTCCTTAGCCCAAAACAACCACCTTATTCCGGACCCAAGCTTTTAATTAAAATCAAGTAGAAATGTACTTTTGCTCTAGAGAGCTCAGGGACACCAACTGGTCGAGTCAAGACTAAGTATCTATTCATGGTGTCAGCCCATTCTGTGTGTGCTACTGCTCTTGGTGTCTAGGCTTGGTGATTTAGGGCTAGTGAGTTGGTCCGCCTACCTGGCCAATCCCAGATTGGTGTCTAAAGTTGGCGTTCAGGGACCTACACTCCCCTTCACCTACCTGGCCAAGATCAGGGTTACTATAGACTGGTTTATCACCTTGACTTAGGCAACTAGTTGAGATTCTAGGTCTAGTAGATTGTATACGATTTTGCATTATTAACTCATGCTCACTAGAGTAGGAACCTCATATCAGCCTGAGTCATCCATGGACAACCCGCAAGAAGCCCTACTAAAGACCATGTCAGAATACTTTGCCCAATTGTCTACCCAATTATCTACCCAATTGACCACTCACATAGATAATAGGTTAAACCAATTTGAGGCAAGAATTGATTCCATGGAAAGAGCCCCTAGACCCCCGTTTGGGCATGAGCCTGAGACCCCATTTTCTCCAGTGACCAACCCTAGGAGAGATAGAAACTTTGATCCCTTTGAAGCACCCAATCCTAGGAGAGTTCAGCAGCATGATCCATTCCGAGACCCAAACCCTAGAAGGCCCAATCAAGATTTCATTGACCAAGAAGAAAGAGCCTTCAGGAATATCAGACTAGAAGCGTCCACTTTTGATGGTACCCTTGACACTAAGGTATACCTAGACTGGGAGAAAGAAATGGACCAGTACTTTGAGTGGTATGAGATGATCGAAGGTAGGAAGTTTAAGTTTGCCAAGCTTAGGTTAATTTGCCAAGCCATGATGTATTGAGATAACGTGGAAAAGATTAATTAGATAGAGAGGACAATATCCCATAGCCACCTGGGGAGATTTGAAAGCCAAGCTTAGGAAAAAATACCTTCCTGTGTCATACCATCAGCGACTTTTAGACCAATGGCATAGACTGGTTCAGGAAAACAAGAGTGTCACCGAGTACATAGCTAAGTTTGATGAGCTAGCCATGAGATGTGGGATAAACGAGTCCAAGTCTATGATCTTATCAAGGTTTAGATCTGGCCTGCATGATGATGTGAAGAGAGAATTGTATCTGAGAGAGATACGGGATTTAGAATAGGCTTACCAGGTAGCTAGGGACTTTGAACAATTTCATAGGACTCCTAAGAGCCAGTACCCTAGAACAGCCCTGACCAACCAACCCGAGTCGACCCTACCCTGCCCGTCCGAATTCGAGTTGACCCGACCCAAGCCGACCTGACCCGAGTCGATCCGAGCCAAGCTGACCCAGTCCAGCCCGACCTAACTTGAGCCAACCTCTAGCTGACAAAGGAAAATCTGTAGAACCACCCAAGAAGTTTGGCACCTATTTTAGATGTCACCAGCCCGGCCATTATGCTAGTGACTGCCCCGCTAGATCCCTTCATTTAGGTGACTTAGAAGAAGAAGGAAACCCAGATGACACCCCTGAATGTGAAGAAGAAGTATATGAAGAAGGTTTCAACCCAGCAGACGAATATGAGGGAGATAAAGAGAGTTGTGACCCCATTAACCTTATGGGAGTTGTTAGATGCATCCTAACCCAATCTAAGGAGCAAGAAGACTGGCGTAGGACTAACATCCTACACACCTTTATCAAGATAGGAGAAAAGGTTTGCAAAGTCATCATAGATATTGGGAGCTGTGTAAATGCCATTTCTGCTAGTTCTGTCAAGACCTTAAGGCTAACCCCTATTCCCCATCCTAGCCCATATACGGTATCCTGGATTGACTCCACTTCAATACTTGTCAAACTTAGATGCCAAGTCCTGATTCAATTGCAATCTTATAAGGAAAAGGTTTGGTGTGATGTGTTACCTATGGGGGTAAGCAGCATTATATTAGGAAGACCTCGGCTCTATGATCACGACGCCACCCTATTTGGTAAGACCAATTCCTATGCATTTAACCATCTAGGGAAGAAGATAGTGATCAACCCTATTCCCCCTAAGGATGAAGTTAAGAAGGGAGCCAGCTCTTTGAAGGAAAAGAAACCTGGATTACATTTGATTAGTGCCAAAGAGCTTAAGAGAGAATGATGCAGAATGGAAGCTCTGATATCAAAAATGATGCAGAACAAAGAATAAAGAAGCGTATGCGGAAGTAAAATTAAGATTAATTCTTTTTTTTTTATATATATTTCAGAATTTGGCTTCGACTCAAAGTAAAGTTAAACTAAGTTGATGGAAACTAGGTAAGGATAGAAAGCACAATTTAGAAGAAGCTAAGTTATCAGAGTAGTTCAGAAGTAACGGATCGCTGGGGGTTGAGAAACTCCCAGACCTAGGGTTTCGCTCTGAACTTTCAACAGGACAGAAATAAAGAGAAGAGACGGTTTACCAACCAGACGGTGATCTTCACAGAATTTGGGTGGAAGAACTCTCTCGAGCAGATTGTTGGATCCTCGGAGTCGGCAATCTTCGCAATGGATCCTCCAATACTGGTCTCGTGGCTGGGTCGGCTTCTCCTGAACTCAAGATCTGGGAAGAAGAAAAATAAGTGATGGATTCAGAGACTCAGGGAAGGATTTACCAGTTCGAAGAACTTGAAGGCTGATGTCGCTGAGATCCGGATTCTCTTGAAGGCTGATTCGACTCCCTCTGGAAAGAGCTTTGGATCTGAAGTATCCGGACTGTAGCTGGATGCTGGTGGTCGACCTGGACTTGGAGAAAATGGCCGTGAGAGGTGGGATATGCTAGGGCTTGGTGGAAAGAGAAGGGTGATGGGTGGCTAGGGTTTGGGGGTGAAGTGGCTAACCTAGGGTTGGGGTTTTGGAGATCTCACACCTCCTCAAAGTTCCTGGGGAACCCGGATTTACTCCCTTACGGAGCTCAACACCTGGATGCAAGTACGGAAGAGAGAAAACACAAAGTTTTGCTCACAAAAAATTTGGTTTCATTCATCTGATTTTTTTCAAACTTACATGGGGGTTTAATTTATAGGCCATTACAAGAGAGTAGGGTTTTACATCTTCCCTTGTGGGACTAAAGGAGGGGATCTTCAAATTAGGATATCAATCCCTACTCATATGGCCGGCTAATTAATTCCAAAGTTGATTGAAGCTTCAAAAGGAAAGTGGGTGGCGCCTTCTTGTCTTGACCTCCAAGAAAATATTTTTTTCCTTCTATGCTTGGCCTTATCTGGAAGTGTTTGGGCACCTCTTAACCTTGCCCTCTAAGAGAAAATTTGTTGCCTTTTATATCTGGCTTTAGTTGGAATGATTAGGGCACCTCCTAACCTTGCTTTTCAAGAGAAATCCCCTTCCTTCCATGGCTCAACCCTTTTTGGATACCTCCTTTTCTTTCTCCCCAAGTTATGGCTCCTTCTAACTTTGTTTGAGTATTTCTGGCAGGTAATGGGCGCCTCCTTGAATCTCTCCCCAAGAGAATTTCTTTCCTTTCATAGTTTGGTTCTTTTGGGAAGTCTTGGACCACCCCCTTGATTTGTGGACCCCTGGTGGATTTCTCCTCAATTGGCGCATGAAAGAGGGGAGCTGCTATCTGTGGTGTGGGGACCAAAGCCTGTTGGATGGAGATGTGGCGCCCCATGGACTCAGGCATATGGCTGGGAGTGTGGCTGGGAGTGTGGCGCCCACTTGCTTGGCCTTGGGAGAAAATGTAACACCCCCAGGTTGAAGCCCTAGTCCACTACTGAGTCAACATGACTCAACAAAATAAAAATGCAGGTAATACAGACTCAAACTAAAATTGAGTTGATCAAGTCAACCCTTATTACAAGCCAAAAACCCTAATTCTTCGGGCAAGGTTAATCAGAGATCCAGATGGAGCTCTGAAGTCTTCTTCTGAGTCTGGTGCTCGCACCAGAGAAATTGCTGAGGGATTACCTATCTAGATTTTGACCACCAAGAAAATTAGGAAACCAGCCCTAGGAGAACACCCCCAGGAAGTTATGGAAGTTTTGGAGGAATTCCAAGATATTTTTTCGAATGATCTGCCTGACCAACTTCCACCACTTAGAGACATCCAGCACGCCATAAACCTTGTCCCAGGATCCACCCTGCCTAACTTGCCCCATTACCGGATGAACCCAACTGAGCACCAAGAGTTACAAAAGCAAGTTAGTGAACTATTAAGGAAAGGTTTCATTAGGGAAAGCTTAAGTCCTTGCACCGTCCCAGCCCTTTTGACACCTAAGAAAGATGGCATGTGGAGGATGTGTGTGGATAGCCGTGTCATAAATAAGATCACCATCAAGTATAGATTTCCCATACCCCACCTAGATGACCTATTATACATGATGGCAGGAGCCACCATCTTTTCCAAAATTGACCTTAAGAGTGGCTACCATCATGTTAGAATCAGACCCGAGGATGAGAGGAAAACAGCCTTTAAGACTAAGGATGGTTTATACGAGTGGGTAGTAATGCCTTTTGGCCTGTCCAATGCACCCAGTATGATGCAGAACAAATAAAGGGACGCGATGCGGAAGTAGATTAAGATTAACTAATTTTTTTGTTGTTTTTATATGTTTGTAGAAGTTGGCTTCAAATCAAAGAAAAGTTAACCTAACATTGAAAGAGACTAATATGATAATTGAAAGCATAATTTTAAGGAAACTAAAGTATCAGAGTAGTTCAGAAGCAACGGATCGCTGGGGGTTGAGAAACTCCCAGACCTAGGGTTTCGCTCCGAACTTTCAGCAGAACAGAAATAAAGAGAAGAGATGGTTTACCTAACCAGACAATGATCTTCACAGATTTTGGTGGAAGAACTCTCCCGAGCAGATTGTTGGATCCTCGGATTCAGATTTCTTCGCAATGGATCCTCCAGTACTGGTCCTTTGGCGGGTTGGCTTCTCCTGAACTCAAGATCTGGAAGAGAAGAAAAACAATTGATGGAATCAGAGAGTCAAGGAAAGAATTTACCAGGTTGATGAACTTGAAGATTGAAATTGCTGAAAACTGGATTCTCCTGGAAGCTGATGTGATTTTCCTTGGAACTTGCTCTGGATCTGAAGTAGCCGGACTGGATCTGGATGAAGGTGGATGGCCTGGACTTGTAGAGAGAGAGAGGCCATGGGAGATGGATGGATCTAGGGTTTGATGGATTGAAAATAATGAAGGGTGGCTAGGGTTTTGGAATTTCAAGTGGCTAACCTAGGGTTTTGGATAAAGATGGAGATCTCTCACCTCCTCAAGGCTCCAATGGAACCCGGATTACCCCCTCACGGAGCTCAACACTTAGAATAGTGTGGAAGAAGAGAAACCTAGGTCACTCAACACAAGAGAATAGCAAAAAAATAATTTTCTTCATTGATTTTCAAAGTTACAAAGAGAGGTCTATTATATAGACCTAAAATTTTCTCCTAGCTTGTACAAATTCCCATGTGGGACTAAACTCTTCCAACCTCTAGATTAGGTAGAAAACCCCCTCTCTTGGTCGACCAAGACTTCAAAAAAAATTGGGACGGCCATAAAGGAATTTTTTTTGGAATTTTTATGGCGCCTCCTTTGGAGTTGGATTTGGATTTGGAGTCCTCCTCTTCTTATGGCATTTCTTCTTTTCTTCCACTCCAAGTTAAGCTCTTTGATTTTGATTTGAACTTCAATTGGATGTCCTTCTTTGATTTCTTCTCCAAGAGAAGTTTTCTTCCTTCTTTGCTTAGGTAAAATAGGCAGGTATGGGCGCCTCCTTTAAATTAGCTTCCAATTTGATTTTTTCTTCTTTGGGTGTGGGGACCATGACACTGGGATGCCTCTGTGGTGCCACCTAGACCCTGGCGTGTGCTCGGAGTGTGGCTGGGCGTGTGGCTTGGAGTGTGGCCTCCACTTGCTTGGACCTTGGTTTGATTGGAAGACAAATGTGGCACCATTTTGGACCAAATTGAAACCACATTGGGACTTGCACTGAGTCAACATGACTCAACAAAATTTAAATGGTGACTCAAGAAATAAATAAAATAAATAAACTGGTTGACCAGGTCAACCTTTATTACAAACCCTAATTTCTCGGGCAATGTCAATCAGAGATCCAAATGGAGCTCTGAAGTCTTCTTCTGAGTCTGGTGCCCGCACCAATTCTCCCAGGGTGGGAGGAACTCGTCCCTGTCGAGTAAGGCTCAAGTTGGCTCTGGTATCTCTCCAAGAGGTCTGGGTCCAATTCTTGTAATTCTTCTCGGGAGATCCAAGAGTCATCAGAATCTGGCCTTCCTTGCCAGCGGACCAGGTACCTTTGGTATCCTCGATTACGAGTAGAGATAACCTGATCATCCAGGATCTTTTCAATCTGCTCTTTCCTCACAGGCCAGTTTGTTGGTGGACACACAGGGTCGGGATCACTCTCAACGATAGGGTTAAGCTCAAAAGGCTCACTAGGAATCACAGCTGGCTCCCTGTACTCTACTAAGTCTGTAATGTTGAAAGTAGAGCTAATGCCTAGTTCTGGAGGCAACTCGAGCACATAGGCATTGGATCCTACTCTCTTTACCACTCTAAATGGTCCAGCTCCCCTAGCATGTAACTTTCTAACGGTTCCAGGAGGAAACCGTTCAGGCCTTAACCTAATCATCACATAGTCTCCCTCAACAAAAGATTTGACTCGCCTTTGAGTATCAGCCAACCTCTTATAAGTTTCATTACTTAAATTTATTTTGGCATGAATTTCTTTATGCAAGTCTTTTACATGCTGTGCAAAATTCTCAGCAGATTCGGAGACTCGAGTGTGGACAGGTAAAGGGACTAGGTCAAGAGGTGTGTGAGGTTTGTACCCATGTACAATTTCAAATGGACTCTTACCCGTAGACCTATTGACCGAGTCATTGTACGCAAATTCTGCCCTTGGTAGGTATAAATCCCAATTTCTGGTGTTTTCACCAACAAGACATCTCAGCAGATTTCCTAGGCTACGGTTCACTACTTCAGTTTGGCCATCAGTTTGGGGATGATAGGCAGTTGAAAACTTAAGTTTTGTCCGTAACTTATGCCAAAGGGTCTTCCAAAAGTAAGTGGTGAACCGGACATCCCTATCTGAAACGATTATCTTAGGTAGGCCATGGAGTCTAACTATCTCATTGAAGAAAAGCGTGGCTACCTTAGACGCATCAAAGGTTTGGGAACAAGGCAAGAAGTGGGCCATTTTAGAGAATCGGTCGACTATGACACAGATAGAATCATGTCTCCTCTGGGTCTTAGGTTAACCTAACACAAAATCCATACTCACATCTTGCCAAGGACGATCTGGGACAGGGAATGGGGTATAAAGGCCAGTGTTTTGTTTTCACTGTTTGGCAACAGCGCAGGTTCGACATCTAGCTACAATATTAGCTACATCCCTTTTCAAGCTAGGCCAGAAAAAGTGGTCTTCAATAGCTAAAATGGTCTTGTCTTTTCCAAAATGGCCGGCTAAACCTCCAGCATGGATTTCCCAAATCAAAAATTCCCTAAGAGAAGTTCTAGGGATGCAAAGCCTATTTTTGAAGAACAAAAAACCATCTACAAGGGTATAATCCTGGTGATTACTAGATGGTCCTTGAACTAGATCCTGATACACAGTTGTGAAATCCGGACAAGACTCATATTCCTCTTTGATTTGCTCAAACCCTATGACCTCAGTTCTAACAGAAGTTAATAACAGGGATCGGCGACTAAGGGCATCAGCTACCTTATTCTCAACTCCAGCCTTATGTTTTAGGACAAAAGTATAGGACTGGATATATTCTACCCACTTAGCATGCCTAGGGTTAAGCTTCTTTTGGGAGTTCAGAAATCTAAGAGCCTCATGGTCCGAAAATAGTACAAATTCCTGCGGTAGCAAATAATGTCTCCAGTAACGCAAAGCTTGCACCACCGCATAAAATTCCTTATCATAGGTAAAATACCTAAGCTTAGCATCATTAAGTTTTTCACTAAAGAATGCTATGGGATGATTCTCTTGGCTTAGGACTCCACCTATTCCTACACCTGAAGCATCACAGGCAACCTCAAATACTTTAGAAAAATCGGGTAATCTCAGAATGGGTGCCTGGGTCATTTTATCCTTAAGATCTAGGAAGGCTTTATGGACTGACTTAGTCCAACGAAATTCTCCCTTCCTAATACAATCAGTGATAGGAGCAGCTAAAGTACTAAACCCCTTGATGAATCGCCTATAGAAGGTAGCCAAGCCGTGGAAACTTCTAACTTCATGCACATTGGTTGGCTCTGGCCAGTCTACTATGGACCTAATTTTCTCAGGATCGGCCGCCACGCCGTCAGGGGTTACTACAAAACCAAGAAAGATAACTCTACTAGTCATGAATTCACACTTCTTAAGATTACCGTAGAGTCTCTCATTCCTCAAAACTTGGCAGACTGCTCTAAGGTGGCCTAGGTGATCTGCTGGGGTCTTACTATAGATCAGGATGTCATCAAAATAGACCACCACAAATTTTCCTATGAAAGCTCTAAGTACCTGGGTCATAATTCTCATGAAGGTACTAGGGGCATTGGACAACCCAAAAGGCATAACAACCCATTCATAAAGACCATCCTTAGTTTTGAAAGCAGTTTTTCATTCATCCCCGGGTCTAATCCTAACCTGATGATAGCCACTTTTGAGATCAATCTTAGAAAAAACCATTGCACCAGCCATCATATCAAGCATGTCATCTAGTCTAGGGATGGGAAACCTATATTTGATTGTAATTTTATTGATGGCACGACTGTCAACACACATCCTCCACGTGCCATCTTTCTTTGGGGTTAGTAAGGCTGGGACTGCACAAGGACTAAGACTTTCTCTAATAAACCCCTTCCTCAATAATTCTCCAACCTGCTTTTGCAGTTCTTCATGCTCAGATGGATTCATCCTGTAATGGGGCAAGTTGGGCAAAGTCGCTCCTGGGATTAGATCTATGGCATGCTGGATATCCCTAAGAGGTGGAAGGTGGTCTGGCAAATCCTCGGGAAAGACATCCTCAAATTCTTTTAACACAGGTTTAACTTCTTGAGGAGGCTCTGAGGGTTCCGAAGTTCTAAGTTCCTTAGCAGTCAACATCCAGATGGGTGAACCACTATGAATTTCTTGTTCTAGATCCTTAGCACTGATTAGGTTCACTCCAGTTTTCATCTCCTTAACCTTACCGGCTCCTTTAGTTACCTTGTCCTTAGGGGGAACGGAATGGATCGTAATCTTCTTCCCATTGAAACTAAAGACACAGGTATTGGATTTTCCTAAGAGGGTGGCATCATGATCATACAACCAAGGTCTTCCGAGAATTATACTGCTCACCCCCTTGGGTAAAACATCGCACCAAATCTTTTCGTGATAAGATTGCATTTGGATTTGGACTTGACATCTAGACTGGATGGGTATGGAGGTAGAATCTATCCAAGAAACCTTATAGGGGTTGGGATGGGGAACTGGGATTAAGCCTAACATCTTGACAGTGCTAGTAGAGATGGCATTTACACAGCTCCCACTATCTATGATGATCTTACATACCTTATCCCCTAATTTAAGAAAAGTCTGTAGGATGTTAGTCCTACGCCAATCCTCTTGAACTAGATTCTGGGATAGGATGCATCTTACAACTCCTAATTGGTCAGATTCATTGGGTTCCTCCTCTCCTTCATACTCCTCAACCAAATTCATTCCGGCCTCATAAACTTCTTCTTCAAATTCCTCACTGGGCTCGGAATTATCATTCTCTCCCTCTTCTATGTAAAGGGATCTCCGTGGGCACTGGCTAGCAACATGACCTACCTTATGACACTTGAAACAGGCTATGGCAGTACACTGACTGGAAATGTGACCTGGTTTCTGACACTTAAAACAGGTGATATTTGAACTAGGGGTTCTCTGGGTGTCAGGTGCCTTACCTTTGTCCATGGGCCTAGGGGTAGAAGTACCCTGAAAAGGTTTACTAGGGATAACTTGGCTAGGTCCATTCCTTGGGATTGGGGCACTAACCCTAGAAGGTATAGGTCCTCTCTGAAATTTCTCAGTGTTCAGTGCAATCTGGTAGGCTTGGTCTAGATCAGTAACCTCTCTCAGAAATAGTTCTCTCTTGATATCTTCCCTCAGTCCAGCCCTAAATCTAGACAAAGTGACTTCGTGGGCTTCACTCACATCACATCTCATTAGGTATTCATCAAAAGTAGCTATGTAATCTGAGACAGATCGGTTTCCTTGTTTCAGGTTTTGCCATTGGTCTAACAGGTTTTGCTGGTATGAAATGGGTAGGTATTTATCTCTCAGTTTTTCTTTCATACCCTGCCAAGTGGTTATGGGCTCAACATTCCGTCTCCTAGTGGTTAGCTCAATGTTCCCCCAGTATAACCTAGCTTGACGCACTAATTTCATCTTGGCAAACTTGTATTTCCTCTCCTCAGACATAGCATACCACTCAAAGTATTGGTCCATCTCACCCTCCCAATCAGAATACACCTTAGGGTTCAGACTACCATCAAAAGTGGGTGCATCTAATTTGATGTTCCTGATGAACCTATCATCTCTATCTTCAGGCTCTGGGTCAGGCCTCCTATGATTAGGTTCAGGATCTCTATATAAAGGCCTTCTAGGCTCCTGATGTGGGTGAGGTTGAGGCACATTAAAATCGGGGTCAGGAGTCCAATTCCGATGTCTAGGTTCTTCAAGTACTTGGACTCGGTCCCTAAGTTGGGTAAGATCCTCATGAATTTGTGCGCTAAACTGGGCCACAGTGTTTGTCATATCCTGATTCATTTTAGCCATACTTTCAGTAAGAGTTCTGATCATGGCCTCTAAATCAGGTTGGGTTTGACCAGGTTGATATGGCACTCCGTTTCTGGTAGACATGATGATTCAAGCAAGCACACAAAATGAGACTAGACTAAATCGACTACTGGATCACTAGACCTAGAGTCCAAACTAGATGCCCAATCAGAGTGGCAAGCTAGCCTGTAGTAACTCAGGACTCAGCCAGGCAGGTGTAAGGGGAGTGTTAGGTCCCTGATTGCCAATCCTAGACACCAATCAGTGATTGGCCAAGTAGGCGGACCAGCACACAAGCCCTTCGGGACGTAGTCCCTAAACCACCATTCTAGACACTGAGTGCTAAGCACACACAGAATAACTCGGCAAACTGACTCAACACTAGCCTAGACCCGACCAATTGGTGTCCCTAGCCCACTAGGGCAAATTAGGTCTAACTGATTTTAAATTAGGTCTAGGTTCGAATGATTGGATGGTGGTTTTGGGCTAAGGAGAGGTAATCAACTCCTCCCCTTATCTTAGATGCTCAATTGCCCTTAAGTAAATTATGAGATGATCACTCCAAAAAGAATTGAATTGCAGAACACAAAAAACAGAGTTGCTATTTTTTAATTCTCAGAATTTTTAACGAAACCAATAAATCACAGAAAAATTATGAAAAATAGGTTCAATTATACTGGTTTCAACGAAGCAAAAATCATGCAATTCGGAGTTTTATGCAGGGAGAAATAATTCAGACAACAGGGCAATTACGGGCTGCAACTAGATTGTCTTCCCCGTTTATAATCCCTGCTACGAAGTTATAACCCGATGGATCCCCTACACGCCCTAGAAACACCCCATGGAATGGGAGGAGGAGGCTTGCGCCTCGCTTAGTTCCTAGGACCGGACGTCCTGGGGAGTCTACTTCGAGCAGACAAAATAAAAAGAGAACAATCAAAATAAGCAAGCAAGCAAATCAGAAACCCAAGACTGGGCTCTGATACCAAAAATGATGCAGAACAAATAAAGGGACACGATGCAGAAGTAGATTAAGATTAACTAATTTTTTTGTTGTTTTTATATGTTTGTAGAAGTTGGCTTCAAATCAAAGAAAAGTTAACCTAACATTGAAAGAGACTAATATGATAATTGAAAGCACAATTTTAAGGAAACTAAAGTATCAGAGTAGTTCAGAAGCAACGGATCGCTGGGGGTTGAGAAACTCCCAGACCTAGGGTTTCGCTCCGAACTTTCAGCAGAACAGAAATAAAGAGAAGAGATGGTTTACCTAACCAGACAATGATCTTCACAGATTTTGGTGGAAGAACTCTCCCGAGCAGATTGTTGGATCCTCGGATTCAGATTTCTTCGTAATGGATCCTCCAGTACTGGTCCTTTGGCGGGTTGGCTTCTCCTGAACTCAAGATCTGGAAGAGAAGAAAAATAATTGATGGAATCAGAGAGTCAAGGAAAGAATTTACCAGGTTGATGAACTTGAAGATTGAAATTGCTGAAAATTGGATTCTCCTGGAAGCTGATGTGATTTTCCTTGGAACTTGCTCTGGATCTGAAGTAGCCGGACTGGATCTGGATGAAGGTGGACGGCCTGGACTTGTAGAGAGAGAGAGGCCATGGGAGATGGATGGATCTAGGGTTTGATGGATTGAAAATAATGAAGGGTGGCTAGGGTTTTGGAATTTCAAGTGGCTAACCTAGGGTTTTGGATAAAGATGGAGATCTCTCACCTCCTCAAGGCTCCAATGGAACCCGGATTACCCCCTCACGGAGCTCAACACTTAGAATAGTGTGGAAGAAGAGAAACCTAGGTCACTCAACACAAGAGAATAGCAAAAAAATAATTTTCTTCATTGATTTTCAAAGTTACAAAGAGAGGTCTATTATATAGACCTAAAATTTTCTCCTAGCTTGTACAAATTCCCATGTGGGACTAAACTCTTCCAACCTCTAGATTAGGTAGAAAACCCCCTCTCTTGGTCGACCAAGACTTCAAAAAAATTGGGACGGCCATAAAGGAATTTTTTTTGGAATTTTTATGGCGCCTCCTTTGGAGTTGGATTTGGATTTGGAGTCCTCCTCTTCTTATGGCATTTCTTCTTTTCTTCCACTCCAAGTTAAGCTCTTTGATTTTGATTTGAACTTCAATTGGATGTCCTTCTTTGATTTCTTCTCCAAGAGAAGTTTTCTTCCTTCTTTGCTTAGGTAAAATAGGCAGGTATGGGCGCCTCCTTTAAATTAGCTTCCAATTTGATTTTTTCTTCTTTGGGTGTGGGGACCATGACACTGGGATGCCTCTGTGGTGCCACCTGGACCCTGGCGTGTGCTCAGAGTGTGGCTGGGCGTGTGGCTTGGAGTGTGGCCTCCACTTGCTTGGACCTTGGTTTGGTTGGAAGACAAATGTGGCACCATTTTGGACCAAATTGAAACCACATTGGGACTTGCACTGAGTCAACATGACTCAACAAAATTTAAATGGTGACTCAAGAAATAAATAAATAAATAAACTGGTTGACCAGGTCAACCTTTATTACAAACCCTAATTTCTCGGGCAATGTCAATCAGAGATCCAAATGGAGCTCTGAAGTCTTCTTCTGAGTCTGGTGCTCGCACCACAGTACTTTCATGAGGATTATGACCCAGGTCCTTAGGATGTTCATAGGTAAGTTTGTGGTAGTCTATTTTAATGACATCCTAATCTACAGCAGAACCAAAGAGGACCACTTAAACCACCTTAGACAAGTTTGTATGGCCCTTAGGAAAGATAGTCTATATACTAATCTAGGGAAATGTGAGTTCTTGACCTATAGAGTCATCTTCCTATGATTTGTCACGACTCCCGAAGAAGTATCAGCTAACCTAGAAAAGATTAAGTCAATAGTTGAGTGGCCAGTACCCACTACTATTTCTGAAGTCCGTAGTTTCCATGGTCTAGCCACTTTCTATAGGCAATTTATTCAGGATTTTAGCACCATTATCTCACCCATCACTGACTGTATTAGGAAGGGATCCTTTGAGTGGACCAAAGCTGTTGACAGAGCCTTCTTAGAGCTTAAGAAAAAGATGACCCAAGCACCCATTCTGAGATTGTCTGACTTTTCCAAAGTGTTCGAGGTAGCTTGTGATGCCTCAGGTGTAGGAATAGGAGTCCTAAGCCAAGAGAACCACCCAGTAGCCTTTTTAGGGAAAAATTAAATGAGGCCAAGCTTAGGTATTCGACCTATGATAAAGAATTCTATGCCTTAGTACAAGCACTGAAGTATTGGAGACACTACTTGTTGCCACACGAGTTTGTGCTATACTTTGATCATGAGGCATTGAGATACTTGAATTTCCAGAAAAATTTAAACCCTAGACATGCTAAGTGGGTAGAGTATATTTAAGCCTATACCTTTGTACTAAAACATCGAGCCGGAACTCAAAACAAGGTAGCCGATGCCCTTAGCAGATGATCTTTGCTTCTAAGTACCATTAAAATTGAGGTTGTAGGGTTTGACCAGATCAAAGAGCAGTATGATACCTGTCCCGATTTCAAGAAGATTCACCAAGCTTTGAGTATAGGACCATCTAGAGAATACAACCATTATACCCTATTAGATGGTTATCTATTCAAGGAAAGTAAGTTGTGCATCCCAAGAACTTATTTGAGAGTGTTTTTAGTCTGGGAGACACATGCGGGAGGATTAGCAGGACATTTTGGTAGGAATAAAACCATCTTAGCTGTTGAAGAGCATTTCTTTTGGCCAAGTCTGAAAAGGGATGTAGCCCAGATCATAGCTAGGTGTAGAACATGCGTTGTTGCCAAACAGTGAAAACAGAACACTGGCTTGTATATCCCTTTGCCCATTCCTAATTGTCCCTGGCAAGATTTGAGTATGGATTTTGTGTTAGGATTACCTAGAACCCAGAGGAAACATGACTCCATTTTTGTTGTGGTTGATAGGTTTTCCAAAATGGCCCATTTCCTACCATGTAGTCAGACTTATGATGCTTTCTAAGGTAGCCAAACTTTTCCTGGATGAGATAGTTTTGTTACATGGCCTACCTAAAATGATTGTGTCTGATAGAGATGTAAGGTTCACCAGTTATTTTTGGAAGATCCTCTAGCATATGTTAGGGACTAAGTTGAAATTTTCTACTGTCTATCACCCCTAAATCGATGAATAGACTGAAGTAGTGAACCGAAGCCTTGGAAACCTGCTTAGGTGCCTTGTAGGAATGTTAAGAACTGGGATCTGTTGTTACCTAAAGCCGAGTTCGCCTATAACAGTTCTGTTAACAGGACCACTGGTAAGAGCCCTTTCGAGATTGTCCATGGGTACCAACCCAATAAACCACTTGATCTGATTCCCCTGATATTGCATGCTAAAGTATTCGAGTTAGCCGAATCTTTTGCACAACATATTAGAAATTTACATAAGGAAATTGTTGCCGATCTCGTCGCCGCGCCCGTGCCTCGGAACCACCGATCCATATAGACCGTCTTGCTCCTGGGGCCTCCTGGCTGGACCGGACATGCAAGACGGGATCAGAAGACCCTGGCCGGGGATCCCGGCGAGGGAGCTCTGATGATCAAGTTAGTAGACGGCGAGAGGGAACAGAGTCCCTGGGACGGGCCCCCGAAGGAGTCCCAGACTCAGAGATTCTATGAGCAAGAATGGTGCTTAAAGAGACCAGAAACCCAGCTGGACTCCCTTGCCGAGCTCACGCCAAGCGATCCCCTCTCGGGACCCTGGATCTTGTCCCGTGGAGCGGAGCATCTGGCCTCTGTTTCTTATTTGTCTCTGCTTCCCCGGTCGTCTCTTTGCTTCTTCCTTTTATCTCCTCCCGGTGCCTGCTCGTTTTCTGCTCTCGGGAGGCTCCTCCCCCTCTTGTTCTCGTCGCCCTCTCCCCGTCCTTTTCTCTTTTCTCTTCTGGTTCTGAGGGCCAGGCGGCTCTCCGGCCTCGTTCGCCAAGCCTAGCGGGGAAAAGGTAAAGGAGGGGGGCATCGGCAGGGCGGCCGATCAGACCTTGGGCCAAGCATGGGTGCTCTCCTCCCAGGTGCCGGCGCTTGTCCGTCGAGGGGCCCTGTCCTGTCAGAGCCGCGTCTCTTGACTGTAGAACCCATCGGTCCGATGTAAGTGATGTTCCGCGTGCCGCCGCCATCCGTACAGGGCACCCTCTTCGGGGTGCGGTGCGCACGGCTCGAGGGCCGGCCTCGGAACCTGCGCCTCCGCTCTCTCTGTACGAGCTGCCTGACCTCGGCCGAGGTGGACCCCTCCCAGGTGGACACCTGGCGGGGTGGCAGAAGGATGCTCGGCCTCGACCGAGGTGGTCCCGTCTCAGGGGCCACCTGGCGAAGGAGCGAGGGGGCCCGCCTCGACCTTGATCGAGGTGGGGCCGTCTATGGGTGCCACCTGGCGAGGGAGCGGGGGAGTAGCCAACCTTGGCCGAGGTGGACCCCTCTTGGGTGGACACCTGGCGGGGTGGCAGAAGGACGCTCAGCCTCGGCCGATGTGGTCCCATCTCAGGGGCCACCTGGCGAAGGAGCGAAGGGGCCCGACTCGACCTCGGCCGAGGTGGGGCCGTCTATGGGTGCCACCTGGCGAGGGAGCGGGGGAGCAGCCGACCTTGGTCGAGGTGGACCCCTCCTGGGTGGACACATGGCGGGACGGCAGAAGGACGCTCGGCCTCGGCCGAGGTGGTCCCATCTCAGGGGCCACCTGGCGAAGGAGCGAAGGGGCCCGGCTCGACCTCGGCTGAGGTGGGACCGTCTATGGGTGCCACCTGGCGAGGGAGCGGGGGAGCAGCCGACCTCGGCCGAGGTTGACCCCTCCTGGGTGGACACCTGGCGGGATGGCAGTGGGACGCTCGGCCTCGGCCGAGGTGGTCCCGTCTCTGGGGGCTACCTGGCGAAGGAGCGAAGGGGGCCTGGCTCGACCTCGACCGAGATGGGACCGTCTATGGGTGCCACCTGGCGAGGGAGCGGGGGAGCAGCCTGACCTCGGCCGAGGTGGACCCCTCCTCGGTGGACACCTGGCGGGACGGCAGAAGGATGCTTGGCTCGACCTCGGCCGAGACGGGGCCATCTATGGGTGCCACCCGGATAGGGAGCGGGGGAGCCCGTCCGAGCTCGACTTCGGGCGGGGAGCCGCAGCTGACTCGGTCGAAAACCTCCACGTGGGTCGTATAGTGCCCGCCGGGATCTACGACCAACCACGTCATCATTACAGCCATAACAGTTTCTCCCCAATCCGACGTTCCGTTGGGGCATCGTGGGACGGAACGTCGGGATTAAATACGGATATGACGTGGGGAGGCGGAGATCTTGCGTCATAATTGCCACGATCCTCGTCGCCGTTTCTCGGTGCGCCCGAAGCCTTATAGAAGGCCACCACGTGTCGTCTGTTCGCCCGTAATAAATGCGTCGCTTCGAAGCAGGGGTCGTTTCCCTGTTAACGAGGCGACGGTGTCGGGCGTGCATCCACGCGGCGATCATCCAATGGCCCAGAGCGGAATGACGGGTACGGCGACTGTCGATTGAGTTTGAAAAGGAGGAAACTTTTCGGAATGAGGCCTTTTCCTTTGCGCCGTGGGCGGTTTGTTGCAGGCTAATTTCCACTGCCCCGCATTCGCTCGGTGCATTTTCGGTGAGTGCCCTCATTTTCCCCCTAGTTCCTCTCTTCTTCTCCTGTGAATACTCCTTGCTTTCCACTTTGTCATGGCGCGCCGTCACCATGTTTCCTCTAATCCGGACGAGGCCGGTCCGTCCCGATCGAGGACTCCGTCTTCTTCCTCCTCGGAGGAGGAAGTGATCCCGGAGGAGACCCGCAGGCGACTGCAACCTGGGGGTATCACTATTGGTATCCCCAGGGGTGTCAGGTCTCCTCCCGTCGCTTCTGCTCTTCCTCCTCCAACTCTTCCCTCTGCCGGTCCCTCTGGTCACGGTTCCACTATGACCGAAGGTGACCTTTCTTTCCTCCGGGAGGTCTACGGCATCCCGGGGTCAATCCGTCTACTTGTCCCGCGGCCCGGGGATCGCGTCACCATGAGTGGCCCCGGCCGCATAGCCTTCTATGAAGACTTCCTTCTCGGGGGTCTTCGGTTTCCCCTGTACCCCTTTTTCTTTCTTTCCTTCGCCACTTCCGACTCGTTCCGGCCCAGTTGGCTCCCAATGCCATCTGGGTCATCTTTTCTTTTATTATTTTTTGTCACTTCCACGGGTTTGTTGCCTGTTTCTCCCTCTTCAGGGCTTTGTTTACCCTGAAGAGGTACTCCACTGACGACGACTGGTGGTACATCTTGCCCCGGCCCAGGTGTCTCCGGTTTGACTTCCCTTCTTCTATCAAGGGCTAGAAGAACCGGTTCTTCTTTGCCTCGGTCGAGGATGTCGACTGGGCCTGGAACGAAACGGATCGGTCTCCGAACCGGAACTCCCAGGTCGAGTCGGCAGACCAAGAGGCCTACTCCTAGCTTCTGAGTGATGTGGTCCCAGCACTCGAGGTTCTGCTCTAGGAGCAGAACTTGTTTGAGGCCGGGATCAGTCCCATCCACGAGCCGGGTGAGACTCAGTCTTTCCTTGACTTCTGTACTCTTTCTCCTTTTTAGCCGAGCTGACTGACCTCTTTTCCTTTTGCGTTGCAGGCATGAAATTCTCACTGGAGAACCTCCTGGAGGGCACAGCCCAAAGGGACGTCGTCGAGGTGGATGAGCCTGCGGTGAAGAGGGCTCGCACCGAGGCAAGCCGGGAGGTCGCGCGGGCGACCGTACCCAGCCCGGTGGCCGCTGCTCCCCCGCCCAGGTTGCCTCGGGGTGGGGCCATCGATGCTCCAGCTGTCAGACTCGGCGGTGCTGCCAACGAGGGGGCTCCACCACCGGCAGTTCCGCCCAGCGCCGGCCCCATCATCGCCGCGGCCCCGACGGTGCAGCCTGCGACCTCTGCCGCCTCGTCGACGGTGATTCTTACCGGAGGGGCAGTCGCCGCCGCAGCTGACCTGACGGCTCCGCCACCGGTGATCACCAACCGATGCTCAGTAATCCGTGACAAGGGGCTCGCAGAGAATGTGATGGAGTATGCCTCCACCGCCCAGGACCGCCGATCTCGAGGCGGTAGGGACTACTCCAATGCCCTGCTCGGGATCCTCCCGCAGCTTTTCACGGTAAGTTCGAACTCAGACTCTTCCGTCCTTTGTGACCTCGGGTGGTCTTTCTTCTAACCCGATCTTTTTGCCGTGCAGATTGGGAACGACGTGCTCCTACTGAGGAACTTTCTCGTAGGGTACGCGAAGAAGGATGTCGAGAAGGAAGAGAAGCTCGGCAAGCTCGCGGTCGATGTCAAGGACCTCATGGAGAAGGGGGTCGAGCTGCGAGCAAACAACCAGGCCCTCCAGGCGGACCTGGCGCACGCCGAGGAGCGTGGCAAGGGCCTGGAGTCCTCTCTGTCTGAGGAGAGGAACTCCGACCAGCGTCGTGCGGAAGAGGACGCAGCCGAGAGGGCTCGCCTTCAGGCCCATTCTCAGTGGCTGGAGCGCCAGTTGGAAGAGGCCAGACGGGAGGCGAGTGCGGCGAAGGAGCGGAGCACCTATATCAACGGGCTCCTGGAAGCCGCGAAGCGTGAGGCACAGGAAGCCGTCCCGAAATTCCGGGTCTCCGACGAGTACATCTCGGAGGTCCGGGAGGCCACCGTGGACTCCTTCCTGAAGGGGTTCCGAATGTGCCGGGAGAAGGTGGGGTCCTTCTACCCCGAGCTTGACCTCAATGGGGTGGTGCTCGGAGGTAGGAGGCAGGGACCCGACAGCAGGGCTTCCGGCACGGTCAACGTCACAGCTGCGGCCCCGGTGAGCGACGTAGCCGAAGCTTCGGAGCAACCCCGTGAGCCAGCAGCCACCGACGGCGAGGAAGTGGAGCCTGCGACCCCGGCTGAGGACCCCACCACCGCGCCAAACTGATCTGTCGTTCTTTTTCTTTTTGGTTTATTTTCTTTTTGGGGACTCCCGGCCTGTCGGGGCTCCCGGCTTGTACTTCCCTTTATTGAATCAATGAAAGTTCAGTTTGGCCACGTCTCGGACTCGCCTTCTCTTTCATTTTTCCTTCTTTTTTTTCCTTCCTGAGATGTTGATGTGGAGTGCCGGGACGAGGATGGACCCGGTCCCATCCGGCATTCAGATCAAAATTTGGGACATTCCGGACCGGGTGGCATCAGAGTAGGCCTTGAGCGGGCCCTTCTTTGGGCTTGCCTTCGTGCTTGCATGGGCGAACTAGGTTCTGCCCCGCCTTCCAGACTGAAGTCCGAGACTTTCGGACTGAACCCCGGGGCCGCAGGCTTTCTCACGGCTTTCCGAGCTATTCTCCATGCTCGCGTGGGCGAACTGGGTTCTGCCCCACCTTCCAGACCGAAGTCCGGGACTTCCGGACTGAATCCAAGGGCCGCAGGCTTTCTCAAGCCTTGCACGGCTTGCCGAGCTGTTCTCCGTGCTCGCATGGGCGAACTGGGTTCTGCCCCGCCTTCCAGACCGAAGTTCGGGACTTCCGGACTGAACCCCGGGGCCGCAGGCTTTTTCAAGCCTTGCGCGGCTTGCCGAGCTATTCTCCGTGCTCACGTGGACGAACTGGGTTCTGCCCCGCCTTCCAGACCAAAGTCCGGGACTTCCAGACTGAACCCCGGGGCAGCAGGCTTTCTCAAGCCTTGCGCGGCTTGCCGAGCTGTTCTCCATGCTTGCATGGACGAACTAGGTTCTGCCCCACCTTCCAGACCGAAGTCCGGGACTTCCGGACTGAACCCCGGGGCCGCAGGCATTCTCAAGCCTTGCGCGGCTTGCCGAGCTGTTCTCCGTGCTCGCATGGGCGAACTGGGTTCTGCCCCGCCTTCCAGACCGAAGTCTGGGACTTCTCGCTTCCTCTGGCCTTCGGCCGCGGTCGGGCGTGCCGAACTCAGGGCCACGCACCGGTTTCCTTACGAGGTGAGAAGGAGCGTTTGAAGCAAAGAAACTTTATTGCAGGAGTGGGGAACCTTACATTACTGATAATACATCCTTAGATTCGAGGCGTTCCATGTCCGGGGGAACCTGGCCCCCGTCAATTCTTCCAAGTAATAGGCACCGTGGGAGAGGGCTTCTACTACCCGGTACGGGCCTTCCCAGTTTGGTGAGAGCTTCCCGCACTCTCGTGGCTGAGAAGCTTCAGCACGCCGGAGGACCAGATCTCCGGGACGAAAGGACTTCGGCCGCACTCGAGAGTTGTAATACCTGGCCACTCGCTGCCTATACGCCGCCATCCGAACTCGGGCCTTGTCCCTCGTCTCTTCAAGAAGGTCAAGGTTGAGCATCATTCTGGCGGGGTTCTCCGTTTCGTCATATTGCTCCACACGCAGTGTGGGTAGGCTGAGCTCGATCGGGATGATCGCTTCGGCTCCGAAGACGAGGTTGAACGGAGTCTCGTCGGTTACCGTCCTTGGGGTGGTATGGTACGCCCAAAGGATTCTGGGGAGCTCCTCTGCCCATCTGCCCTTGGCCTGGTCCAGCTGCGTGCAGACGCCCTGTAAAATGGTCCTGTTCGTGACCTCGGCCTCTCCTTTGGTCTGAGGATATGCCACCGAGGTGAAGCGATGCCTGATGCCGAGGTCGCCGCAGAGCTCTTCAAACTCCCGGCAGTCGAACTGGCGCCCATTATCAGTGATCACGGTGTAGGGGAGGCTGAAGCGGCAAATGATTGACTTCCAGAAGAATTTGGCGATGTTTGCTTCAGTGATCCGCGCCAAGGGTTCGGCCTCGACCCACTTTGTGAAGTAGTCGATGGCCATGATCAAGAATTTTTGCTATCCGGACGCCGGTGGGAATGGGCCCAGAAGGTCCATCCCCCATTGGGCGAATGGCCACGGAGCTGAAAGCTGGGAGATTGGGTTGGAGGGCTGCCGTTGCACCATGGTGTGATGCTGGCACCGATCGCACCTCTTCACGAAATCAGTGGCATCCTCCTTCATCGTCTTCTAAAAGTAGCCCTGACGAAGGGCTTTGTAGGCTAACGCCCTGCCCCCCACGTAGTTCCCACATACGCCCTCGTGGATCTCCTGGAGCACGAGTTTGGCTTCCGCGGGTCCCAAGCATTTCAGGAGGGGGTAGGAGTAGGATCTTCGATACAATTGCCCATCCATCAGGATGAACCGCGTGGCCTTCTTTCTGATAAGGCGGGCCGCTACGCGGTCCTCTGGCAGGGTACCGCTGGTTATGTACTCGACGTACTTGTCCATCCAGCTGGGCTCACGGCTGACCTGATGGACCTCCATTGGGGTCTCGTGGCTTGGGGCCTTAAGGCGCTCCACGTGAGCGCGACCCAGCATCGAGTCCGGCAGGGTCGCCAGCCGGGAAAGGGTGTCCGCACGGGCGTTCTCCCTGCGGGGGATGTGGAAGATGTTGAAGCACCGGAAACCATCCGTACCCGCCTTGACGAGCTCCAAGTACTTCGCCATTTGGGGGTCATGCGTGGCATACTCCCCGGAGACCTGTCCTGCCACGAGCTGGGAGTCAGTGAAAGCTTTAAGGTTAGTCATGCCCAGCTCGTGGGAGACCCTCAGCTCGGCGAGGAGCGCCTCGTACTCTGCCTGATTGTTTGTCACGACGAACTGGAAATTGAGCGTGCACTCAGCGACGACTCCGTCGCTGTTGGCAAGAATGAGTCCAGCTCCGCTCCCGCCAGAGTTTGAGGCTCCATCTACGTGGAGGATCCACGCGTCCTCTCTGGACTCCTCAGGGCCCATCTTCACCTGCTGGCATGAGGGGCCTTCCTCGGGCTCCTTGCCTAAGCCTGCACATTCGACCAAGAAGTCGGCCAGCACCTGTGCTTTCATGGCGGACCTTGGCCTGTATGCGATGTCGAACTCGCTGAGCTTCAGTGCCCACTTCGCCAATCGCCCCGATGTGTCGGGTCATCTGAGCACCGCTTTCAGCGGCTGATCCGTCAGGACGGCGATGGGATGCACTTGGAAATAGGGCCTGAGATGCTGAGCAGACACTATTAACGCATAAACGAGCTTCTCGGGCCGAGAATACCTGAGCTCTGCGTCGTGGAGAAGTTTGCTGGTATAGTACACGGGCCGCTAGGCTCCTTGGTCGTCGGTCCGAACCAGGACCGAACTGACGGCCTCTGGGGTGACCGCCAGGTAGAGGATGAGCTCCTCCCCCTCCTCGGGCCGGGAAAGCAGCGGTGGCGATGCGAGCGTCTTCTTCAGCTCTTCAAAGGCCTCCTGGCATTCTTTGGTCCAGGCGAAGTCGTTCATCTTTCTCAGCACCTTGAAAAAGGGTCGGCAGCGATTGACCGACCTGGAGATAAAATGGCTGAGGGCCGCAACCCGGCCGGTGAGTTGCTGCACCTGCTTCTTGGAGGCGGGCTGCTCCATGTCCAAGATGGCCTGGACTTTCTCCGGGTTGGCTTCAATTCCTCTTTGGGTCACCATGAATCCTAGGAACTTCCAGGCGGAGATGCCGAAGACGCACTTCGCAGGGTTCAGCTTCATCTGATATCGTCGGAGGTTGCCGAATGTCTCCGTCAGGTTAGCTACATGGTCCGAATCGGGCTTGCTCATCACTAGCATATCGTCCACGTACACCTGCATGTTGCGGCCGATCTGGTCTTTGAAGATCCTGTTGACCAGACGCTGGTACGTGGCCCCAGCATTCTTGAGGCCAAACTGCATCATCCTGTAGCAAAAAGTTTCGCGGTCGGTGATGAAGGCAGTGTGCTCCTCGTCCTCTGGGCTCATTCGTATCTGGTTGTATCCGGAGAAGGCGTCCATGAAGGACAGGAGGCGGTGCCTCGAGGTGGTATCGACCAGCTGGTCAATCTTTGGAAGGGGGAAGCTATCCTTTGGGCAAGCTTGGTTGAGGTCGGTGTAGTCTACATAGATCCTCCACTTACCACTACTCTTCCTTACCATGACCACGTTCGCCAGCCAGCTGGGATATTGGATTTCCCGCACAAAGCCGGCGGCGAGGAGTTTCTCCACTTCCTCGTTGATGGCCCTCTGTCTCTCCATGGCGAAGCTCCTCTTCTTCTGGCGGACCGGGCGGCAGCTTGGATCCATGTTCAACCTGTGCGTGATGACCTCGAGGGGAATGCCCGGCATGTCGGCCACTGACTAGGCGAACACGTGTACGTTCGCGCGGAGGAACTCCAGCAGGCGGGTCCATTCTTCTTCTGGGAGTTGCGCCCCGACCTGCACCGTCTTCAGCGGGTCCGAACCAAGGGGATAAGTCAACAGGCATTCCACGGGCCCCCCCTGGGTTCCTTCTCCCTTAGGTCGAGGTCGTCAACATCGGGGCTGAGCTCCGCGCCCCGGGCGCCCGGGACCGTCTGGAGGCAATGCGGGACCGACTGGGTCATCCCCTTCATTACCCCGAGCCCGGAAGACGTGGGGAACTGCACCAACAACCTCTTCGTGGAAATCATGGCGTCCAGTTGGTTGAGCCCGGGATGCCCGAGAATCACGTTGTAAGGCGAAGGGAGCTTGACGACGGTAAATGTCATCAGGACGGTCGTCTGCCGAGGTAGGGATCCGGCGGTGACCGGGAGAGTGATCTCCCCTTCGACCCCCACCGAGTCCCGGTAAAGCCTACCAGGGGGGTATGCACCGGTCTCAGCTGATCATGGGACAAATTCATTCGAGAGAAAGCATCGTAAAAAAGCACGTCAGCCGAGCTTCCACTATCTACCATAATTCGATGTACAGGATGTTTCGCGATGGTCATCTTGACCACCACGGCATCATTGTTTACATTTTCTTTTTCTTTCCCCTTCTCAGAAGGGGGTACATTCTCCGGGTTCCCGATCTCCCGGGCTCTCTTCGCCGCTCGCCCGACCCTAAGTGAGATCATGCCCACCGGCTTCTCCGTCGGGCAGTTGTCGATTGCAGGAACTGGTGGTAAGGCCGCGAGCGGCTGCCCCTCCATGTGGACCTCGTTCCTGACGAACTTCCTGAGGTAGCCCCTCTTGATCAGCTCCTCGATTTCCCGCTTCAGGTTGCGACACTCCTCCGTGTCATGGCCATGCTCGCAGTGGAACTGGCAGTACTTTGACTTGTCCCGGGTACCTCTTGGGTTCTGAGGAGGAGGTCAGCGGAGGTAGTGCTCGCCTTCGATTTCCATGAGGATCTTTGTTCGGGGGGCGAGGAGAGGAGTGAACCTCCACTCCGGAATGACCTCGCCCTTTGACCTCGGATTCGGGCGAGGGTCGGCAGATGGCCCAGGCTTCCGAGCTCCTGGAATATCCCTCAGGGATGGCTTCTTCAGAGTCTTCCCGTCTAGCTCTCGACGGGTGCGGTCGGCCTCCTCCGCTCGGATGTACTTGTGGGCACGGAGGAGGAGCTCGGAGTATGTCATGGGCCGCTTTTTATCTAGGGAGTAGGTCAAGCGGGACGTCTTGAGCCCGCGCTTCAAAGCCAGCATGGCGACGGGCTCGTCTAGGCTATAGATTTCCAGGGCTGCGGTCTTGAACCGAGTGATATAGTCCCGGAGCAGCTCCTGGTCCTGCTGGCGGATGGAGAAGAGGCTATCCACCTCTCTTGGCACCTTCCGACAAGCGTCGAAGTGTGCCACAAACTTTCCTTCCAACTGGTGGAAGGAGCAGATAGATCCGGGCTCGAGGCGGGTGAACCAGACTCGAGCGGCCTTCCGCAGGGTAGCGGGGAAGGCGATGCACAAAAGGGCATCCATGGATCCCTGGACCCTCATGAGAGCCTTGTAGCTCTCCAGATGGTCCAGAGGGTCGGTGGTCCCATTGTAGGGATCCACCTGCGGCATGCGGAACCGGCTCGGGATCGGCTCCACCTGGATTTCTTCAGAGAAGGGGGGACAGGAGTCGTAGCCCGCCGGGTCCGTCGAGGAGTTCTACAGGTCGGCAAATCGGTGGGCGAACTCCGCCAACTTGCGCTCGTGCTCCTCTAGGCACCTCTCGGCCTGGCGCCTGATGGCCTCGTCGGTGGAGTCTTCCACCGAGGTCGTTGGTGAAGGGGGCACCGATCGGTCTCGTTGCGAAGTCATGCCTCGGTGTCACTTGCTGCGATGCACCGTCTCGGCTTCATCGGCCGGGGATCGGCTCTCATGATCTGCCGAACCGGAGTAGTTTCTTTTTGCGGGAGCTTGGTGGCTCCCGCGAGGGTTGGAGACTGCCCTCGGGTGGGACGGCCTGCCCTGAATAGAGCGCAGGCTCCCACGCGGCCCCGCAGCTCGAGCCGCGGGGGTCCCCGACTGCGACTGCATGGCCAGGGACCGCTGCTGATGTTGAAGCTGCCGGACCGCCGAGGTCAAGGTCTGCAGTTGTTGGATGATGGCCGCGAGGGGCCCGTCCGCCGATGACGGCTGTGGTGGAAGAGGAGGGGGAGCTGGAAGCTCCCTTTCCGGGCTGTGAGCCCCTTGAGGGGAGGGAACCTCCCCCACACGACTCGTGGATGCCTCGCGCCCACGAGTGACCACCATCGTCAGAGAGCGCCTTTCCTGCAGAAAGCCAGCTCCCACCAGGGGTGTCGTTCTGCCCCCCTACCTGGTATGTCAATCTGTTGCCGATCTCGCCGCCGCGCCCGTGCCTCGGAACTGCCGATCCGTATAGACCATCTTGCTCCTGGGGCCTCTTGGCTGGACCGGACCTGCAAGATGGGGTCAGAAGACCCTGGCCGGGGATCCCGGCGAGGGAGCTCCGACGATCAAGTTAGTAGACGGCGAGAGGGAACAGAGTCCCTGGGACGGGCCCCCGAAGGAGTCCCAGACTCAGAGATTCTATGAGCAAGAATGGTGCTTAAAGAGACCAGAAACCCGGCTGGACTCTCTTGCCGAGCTCACGCCAAGCGATCCCCTCTCGGGACCCTGGATCTTGTCCCGTGGAGCAGAGCTTCCGGCCTCTGTTTCTTATTTGTCTCTGCTTCCCCGGTCGTCTCTTTGCTTCTTCCTTTTATCTCCTCCCGGTGCCTGCTCGTTTTCCGCTCTCGGGAGGCTCCTCCCACTCTCGTTCTCGTCGCCCTCTCCCCATCCTTTTCTCTTTTCCCTTATGGTTCTGAGGGCCAGGCGGCTCTCCGGCCTCGTTCGCCGAGCCTAGCGAGGAAAAGGTAAAGGAGGGGGGCGTCGGCAGGGCGGCCGGTCAGACCTTGGGCCAAGCGTGGGTGCTCTCCTCCCAGGTGCCGGTGCTTGTCCGTCGAGGGGCCCTGTCCTGTCAGAGCCGCGTCTCTCGACTGTGGAACCCGTCGGGCCGACATAAGTGATGTTCCGCGTGCCACCGCCATCCGTACAGGGCGCCCTCTTCGGGGTGCGGCGCGCACGGCTCGAGGGCGGCCTCGGAACCTGCGCCTCCGCTCTCTCTGTACGAGCTGCCTGACCTCGGCCGAGGTGGACCCCTCCCGGGTGGACACCTGGCGGGGTGGCAGAAGGACGCTCGGCCTCGGCCGAGGTGGTCCCGTCTCAGGGGCCACCTGGCGAAGGAGCGAGGGGGCCCGCCTTGACCTCGGCCGAGGTGGGGCCGTCTATGGGTGCCACCTGGCGAGGGAGCGGGGGAGCAGCCGACCTTGGCCGAGGTGGACCCCTCCTAGGTGGACACCTGGCGGGGTGGCAGAAGGATGCTCGGCCTCGGCCGAGGTGGTCCCGTCTCAGGGGCCACCTGGCGAAGGAGCGAAGGGGCCCGGCTCGACCTCGGCCGAGGTGGGGCCGTCTATGGGTGCCACCTGGCGAGGGAGCGGGGGAGCAGCCGACCTTGGCCGAGGTGGACCCCTCCTGGGTGGACACCTAGCGGGACGACCAAAGGACGCTCGGCCTCGGCCGAGGTGGTCCCGTCTCAGGGGCCACCTGGCGAAGGAGCGAAGGGGCCCGACTCGACCTCGGCCGAGGTGGGACTGTCTATGGGTGCCACCTGGTGAGGGAGCGCGGGAGCAGCCGACCTCGGCCGAGGTGGACCCCTCTTGGGTGGACACCTGGCGGGACGACACAAGGACGCTCGGCTCGACCTCGGCCGAGGCGGGGCCGTCTATGGGTGCCACCCGGAGAAGGAGCGGGGGAGCCTGTCCGAGCTCGACTTCGGGCGGGGAGCCGCGGCTGACTCGGTCGAAAACCTCCACGTGGCTCATATAGTGCCCGCCGGGATCTGCGACCAACCACGTCATCATTACGGCCGTAACAGAAATCATCCAAAAAATCAAAATGAGTAACGATGCTTATAAAAGACAAGCTGATTCTGGAAGACGTTTCAAAGAATTTTCTGTAGGGGATTTTGTCATGATAAGACTCAGACCTGAACGGTTTTCTCCTGGGACCATCAAGAAACTGCATTCCCGAAGTGTTGGACCCTATAAAATTATTAAGAAAATTAGACCAAATTCCTATGTGCTCGAGTTATCCCCTGATTTAGGCATTAGCTCAACTTTCAATGTTTCTGATCTAACTGAGTATAGGGAACTGGAAGTAATTCCAAGTGAGGCATTCGGGCTTGACCTTTTACTTGAGAGAGAACCTACCCTGCAGTGTCCACAAAAATGGCCTGAGTGAAGAAAGAAGATCGAGCAAATCCTGGATATCAAGCTATCAGTATCCAACGGAATACCTATCAACTCTACTTGGTAAGATGGCAAGGTTGTCCCGAATAAGAGGACTCATGGATTATCAGAGAGGACCTGCAACGCATTGATCTGGATCTGTGGAAAGAGTATCAAAGCCAAACAGACCCTTAATCAATGGGTTTGAGTTCCTCTCACCCCAGGAGAAATGGTGGGGACACCAAGACCAAGACCAAGCTTCAAGAACCCATCTGGATCACAAAACAAGGAGAATCGGACATGCACCATCGAGCCAACCCGAGATCGCCGAGTCGAGTCGACACATGATCAAACCAAATCCCAGGTTCCAAAGATTTCCAAAAGTTTCAAGAAATTTTCTCCCTTTTATTTCAATTTTTTTGCAATTAAAAAGGGAATAAAATCCCATGAAATCTCGTGTAACAAACTCCCCCCGCCACTTCTTAGGATTAGTTTTGTTTTGGTAACTAATCCTTGGATTAGTTAATGAGTAAACCCATTTTAAGGTTACTCTGGAAACATCTGTATGAGGCTATAAATATGGCTTGCTTGTACGAAGGAATTCATGATGAATTGTAATGAAAACACCTAGTTCTTCTTCTCTGATTGCCTGTCCGAGCCTTCGTTGCCATGGTGACGTCGAGGGGTGCGAGGCCCTGACCCTGCCTTCATTGCAACCACAACATCGAGGAGCGTGAGGCTCCACTGCTGCCTTCCTCCCTTCCATCTAACTCCATCAACTGCTGTGCCTTCCTTCCACGCCTTCTCCGATCATTGCACCATCCTCCCACACCTTCACCGACCTCTGCACCACCCTTCCTTGCCATCTCCATCGCTCGCTGCCGCCTCTATCTTCCCCAAACTCCCTTCCAACCTACCACTCGGTCATCATAGAAGATAGCCCCCAGATCCAATCATCTGATCTCCCTCCTCCGGCCTCCGTCAACCTCTCCCCCGCTATCACTGTCTTCACCGAAGCTCAGATCCAAGCCCGTCGCCAGACCTCCCTCCCTCGTCTCCCATCACCAGATCACCCCCTATCTCATGACACCAGACCACCCTCCTCCGATCTTCTCGATGCCAGGCCCGCTCTCCTCCGGTCCTCCCATCACTGGATCTCCCTCCTCCGGTCCTCCCGTCGCCAGACTTCCCTCCTCTGGCCTCCCGTCGCCAGGCTTCACTCCTACGGTCCTCCCGTCACCAAGCTTCACTCCTACGGTTCTCTTATCGCCTGACCTCCCACCTCCAGCCCATCGTGAAGCCATCGTTAGCTCCAGAACACTGCTCCTCGGAGATCGTCATCTTCTTCTCCGGAGACCTGCCATGACATCGTCTTCTTCTCCGCTGCCCCATGAAGCTTCCGCTCGTTGCAAGCCCAGTTCCCTATTCCACGGAGCCTCTGCTCTCTTTTTTTTTTTATTTCGATTGTATGTGATTTGGGCTAACCTAAGCCGTTGAATTTGGTTTGGGCCGACCTAAACCATTTTGTTTTGGTTTGGGCTGATCTAACCCGTTGTGTTTCCGTTTTGGCTAATCTAATCCATGATTAAATCTTGTAGGGCCTTTCCGGTACCGAGCCTTTGAAGGGAGCCCGACCATCAACCCAGTCCCCTGATACCTTTTGTTGGAGGGCTGATCATTGATCATCCAGGCCGCATCTTCTGAGGTTAAGTGAACTCATCACACTGGAAATAGTTATTACTGTCGTAAGGTTTATTTTCCTTCCTTGCTTTAGATCTGAAACTTTGAAAGAGTGCATGTCCTTGATCAGGGGTTTTTAAATCTTTGAGTCTCGGTTCTTTCTCATTTTATTGAGCCTAGCAAGAGGGAATGCATACCTTAAAATCTATCCTATTTGAATGTTCCTATGAATCTGTGTTTAAAATAAGCATCGGTATTCATACAGATTTTTAGGGTAATTTTGTGCATGTTGTCCCCCATCAATGTTGGCTTTCACCTCGGCCAAACTACTCTGCACAACAATCAAACTGGTCTCAGATTTTGGTGCGGGCACCAGACTCAGAAGAAGACTTCAGAGCTCCATTTGGATCTCTGATTGACATTGCCCGAGAAATTAGGGTTTGTAATAAAGGTTGACCTGGTCAACCAGTTTATTTATTTTATTTATTTCTTGAGTCACCATTTAAATTTTGTTGAGTCATGTTGACTCGGTGCAAGTCCCAATGTGGTTTCAATTTGGTCCAAAATGGTGCCACATTTCTCTTCCAATCAACTCAAGGTTCAAGCAAGTGGAGGCCACACTCCAAGCCACACGCCCAGCCACACTCCGAGCACACGCCAGAGTCCAGGAGGTGCCATAGAGGCATCCCAGTGTCATGGTCCCCACATCCAAAGAAGAAAAAAATCAAATTGGAGGCTAAATTAAAGGAGGCGCCCACACCTGCCTAATTTACCTAAGCAAAGAAGGAAGAAAACTTCTCTTGGAGAAGAAATCAAAGAAGGACATCCAACCTACTCCTAATTGAAGTTCAAATCAAAATCAAAGAGCTTAACTTGGAGTGGAAGAAAAGAAGAAATACCATAAGAAGAAGAGGACTCCAAATCCAAATCCAACTCCAAAGGAGGTGCCATAAAAGTTCCAAAACAATTCCTTTATGGCCGTCCCAATTTTTTTGGACTCTTGGTCGGCCAAGGGAGAGGATTTTCTACCTAATCTAGGGGTTGGAAGAGTTTAGTCCCACATGGGAATTTGTACAAGCTAGGAGAAAATTTTAGGTCTATATAATAGACCTCTTTTTGTAACTTTAGAAAATCAATGAAGAAAAATTATTTTTGCTATTCTCTTGTGTTGAGCAACCTAGGTTTCTCTTCTTCCGCACTATTCTAAGTGTTGAGCTCCGTGAGGGGGTAATCCGGGTTCCATTAGAGCCTTGAGGAGGTGAGAGATCTCCATCTTTATCCAAAACCCTAGGTTAGCCACTTGAAATTCCAAAACCCTAGCCACCCTTCATTATTTTCAATCCATCAAACCCTAGCTCCATCCATCTCCCACGGCCTCTCTCTCTCTACAAGTCCAGGCCATCCACCTTCATCCAGATCCAGTCCGGCTACTTCAGATCCAGAGCAAGTTCCAAGGAAAATCACATCAGCATCCAGGAGAATCCAGTTTTCAGCAATTTCGATCTTCAAGTTCATCAACCTGGTAAATCTTTTCCTTGACTCTCTGATTCGATCAATTGTTTTTCTTCTCTTCCAGATCTTGAGTTCAGGAGAAGCCAACCCGCCAAAGGACCAGTATTGGAGGATCCATTACGAAGATATCCGACTCCGAGGATCCAACAATCTGCTCGGGAGAGTTCTTCCACCAAAATCTGTGAAGATCATTGTCTGGTTAGATAAACCTTCCCTTCTCTTTATTTCTGTTTTGTTGAAAGCTCGGAGTGAAACCCTAGGTCTGGGAGTTTCTCAACTCCCAGCGATCCGTTGCTTCTAAACTACTCTGATAATTTAGTTTCCTTAAAATTGTGCTTTCAATTATCATATTAGTATCTTTCAATGTTAGGTTAACTTTTCTTTGATTTGAAGCCAACTTCTACAAACCTATAAAAACAACAAAAAAATTAGTTAATCTTAATTTACTTCCGCATCGCATCCCTTTATTTGTTCTGCATCATTTTTGGTATCAGAGCCCAGTCTAGGGTTTCTGATTTGCTTGCTTGCTTTGATTGTTCTCTTTTTATTTTGTCTGCTCGAAGTAGACTCCCCAGGACGTCCGGTCCTAGGAACTAAGCGAGGCGCAAGCCTCCTCCTCCCATTCCACGGGGTGTTCCTAGGGCGTGTAGGGGATCCATTGGGTTATAACTTCGTAGCAGGGATTATAAACGGGGAAGACAATCTAGTTGTAGCCCGTAATTTCCCTGTTGTCTGAATTATTTCTCCCTGCATAAAACTTCGAATTTCATGATTTTTGCTTCGTTGAAACCAGTATAATTGATCCTATTTTCCATAATTTTTCTGTGTTTTATTGGTTTCGATAAAAATTCTGAGCATTAAAATACAGCAACTCTGTTTTTGTGTTCTGCAATTCAATTCTTTTTGGAGTGATCATCTCATAATTTACTTAAGGGCAATTAAGCATCTAAGATAAGGGGAGGAGTTGATTACCTCTCCTTAGCCCAAAACCACCATCCAATCATTCGAACCTAGACCTAATTTAAAATCAGTTAGACCTAATTTGCCCTAGTGGGCTAGGGACACCAATTGGTCGGGTCTAGGCTAGTGTTGAGTCAGTTTGCCGAGTTATTCTGTGTGTGCTTAGCACTCAGTGTCTAGAACGGTGGTTCAGGGATCCATTCCCGAAGGGCTTGTGTGCTGGTCCGCCTACCTGGCCAATCACTGATTGGTGTCTAGGATTGGCAATCAGGGACCTAACACTCCCCTTACACCTGCCTGGCTGAGTCCTGAGTTACTATAGGCTAGCTTGCCACTCTGATTGGGCATCTAGTTTGGACTCTAGGTCTAGTGATCCAGTAGTCGATTTAGTCTAGTCTCATTTTGTGTGCTTGCTTGAATCATCATGTCTACCAGAAATGGAGTGCCATATCAACCTGGTCAAACCCAACCTGATTTCGAGGCCATGATCAGAACTCTTACTGAAAGTATGGCTAAAATGAATCAGGATATGACAAACACTGTGGCCCAGTTTAGTGCACAAATTCATGAGGATCTTACCCAACTTAGGGACCGAGTCCAAGTACTTGAAGAACCTAGACATCGGAATTGGACTCCTGACCCCGATTTTAATGTGCCTCAACCTCACCCACATCAGGAGCCTAGAAGGCCTTTATATAGAGATCCTGAACCTAATCATAGGAGGCCTGACCCAGAGCCTGAAGATAGAGATGATAGGTTCATCAGGAACATCAAATTAGATGCACCCACTTTTGATGGTAGTCTGAACCCTAAGGTGTATTCTGATTGGGAGGGTGAGATGGATCAATACTTTGAGTGGTATGCTATGTCTGAGGAGAGGAAATACAAGTTTGCCAAGATGAAATTAGTGCGTCAAGCTAGGTTATACTGGGGGAACATTGAGCTAACCACTAGGAGACGGAATGTTGAGCCCATAACCACTTGGCAGGGTATGAAAGAAAAACTGAGAGATAAATACCTACCCATTTCATACCAGCAAAACCTGTTAGACCAATGGCAAAACCTGAAACAAGGAAACCGATCTGTCTCAGACTACATAGCTACTTTTGATGAATACCTAATGAGATGTGATGTGAGTGAAGCCCACGAAGTCACTTTGTCTAGATTTAGGGCTGGACTGAGGGAAGATATCAAGAGAGAACTATTTCTGAGAGAGGTTACGGATCTAGACCAAGCCTACCAGATTGCACTGAACACTGAGAAATTTCAGAGAGGACCTATACCTTCTAGGGTTAGTGCCCCAATCCCAAGGAATGGACCTAGCCAAGTTATCCCTAGTAAACCTTTTCAGGGTACTTCTACCCCTAGGCCCATGGACAAAGGTAAGGCACCTGACATCCAGAGAACCCCTAGTTCAAATATCACCTGTTTTAAGTGTCAGAAACCAGGTCACATTTCCAGTCAGTGTACTGCCATAGCCTGTTTCAAGTGTCATAAGGTAGGTCATGTTGCTAGCCAGTGCCCACGGAGATCCCTTTACATAGAAGAGGGAGAGAATGATAATTCCGAGCCCAGTGAGGAATTTGAAGAAGAAGTTTATGAGGCCGGAATGAATTTGGTTGAGGAGTATGAAGGAGAGGAGGAACCCAATGAATCTTACCAATTAGGAGTTGTAAGATGCATCCTATCCCAGAATCTAGTTCAAGAGGATTGGCGTAGGACTAACATCCTACAGACTTTTCTTAAATTAGGGGATAAGGTATGTAAGATCATCATAGATAGTGGGAGCTGTGTAAATGCCATCTCTACTAGCACTGTCAAGATGTTAGGCTTAATCCCAGTTCCCCATCCCAACCCCTATAAGGTTTCTTGGGTAGATTCTACCTCCATACCCATCCAGTCTAGATGTCAAGTCCAAATCCAAATGCAATCTTATCACGAAAAGATTTGGTGCGATGTCTTACCCATGGGGGTGAGCAGTATAATTCTCGGAAGACCTTGGTTGTATGATCATGATGCCACCCTCTTAGGAAAATCCAATACCTGTGTCTTTAGTTTCAATGGGAAGAAGATTACGATCCATTCCGTTCCCCCTAAGGACAAGGTAACTAAAGGAGCTGGTAAGGTTAAGGAGATGAAAACTGGAGTGAACCTAATCAGTGCTAAGGATCTAGAACAAGAAATTCATAGTGGTTCACCCATCTGGATGTTGACTGCTAAGGAGCTTAAAACTTCGGAACCCTCAGAGCCTCCTCAAGAAGTTAAACCTGTGTTAAAAGAATTTGAGGATGTCTTTCCCGAGGATTTGCCAGACCACCTTCCACCTCTTAGGGATATCCAGCATGCCATAGATCTAATCCCAGGAGCAACTTTGCCCAACTTGCCCCATTACAGGATGAATCCATCTGAGCATGAAGAACTGCAAAAGCAGGTTGGAGAATTATTGAGGAAGGGGTTTATTAGAGAAAGTCTTAGCCCTTGTGCAGTCCCAGCCTTACTGACCCCAAAGAAAGATGGCACGTGGAGGATGTGTGTTGACAGTCGTGCCATCAATAAAATTACAATCAAGTATAGGTTTCCCATCCCTAGACTAGATGACATGCTTGATATGATGGCTGGTGCAATGGTTTTTTCTAAGATTGATCTCAAAAGCGGCTATCATCAGGTTAGGATTAGACCCGGGGATGAATGGAAAACTGCTTTCAAAACTAAGGATGGTCTTTATGAATGGGTTGTTATGCCTTTTGGGTTGTCCAATGCCCCTAGTACTTTCATGAGAATTATGACCCAGGTACTTAGAGCTTTCATAGGAAAATTTGTGGTGGTCTATTTTGATGACATCTTGATCTGTAGTAAGACCCCAACAGATCACCTAGACCATCTTAGAGCAGTCTGCCAAGTTTTGAGGAATGAGAGACTCTACGGTAATCTTAAGAAGTGTGAATTCATGACTAGTAGAGTTATCTTTCTTGGTTTTGTAGTAACCCCTGACGGTGTGGCGGCCGATCCTGAGAAGATTAAGTCCATAGTAGACTGGCCAGAGCCAACCAATGTGCATGAAGTTAGAAGTTTCCATGGCTTGGCTACCTTCTATAGGCGATTCATCAAGGGGTTTAGTACTTTAGCTGCTCCTATCACTGATTGTATTAGGAAGGGAGAATTTCATTGGACTAAGTCAGCCCATAAAGCCTTCCTAGATCTTAAGGATAAAATGACCCAGGCACCCATTCTGAGATTACCCGATTTTTCTAAAGTATTTGAGGTTGCCTGTGATGCTTCAGGTGTAGGAATAGGTGGAGTCCTAAGCCAAGAGAATCATCCCATAGCATTCTTTAGTGAAAAACTTAATGATGCTAAGCTTAGGTATTCTACCTATGATAAGGAATTTTATGCGGTGGTGCAAGCTTTGCGTTACTAGAGACATTATTTGCTACCGCAGGAATTTGTACTATTTTCAGACCATGAGGCTCTTAGATTTCTGAACTCCCAAAAGAAGCTTAACCCTAGGCATGCTAAGTGGGTAGAATATATCCAGTCCTATACTTTTGTCCTGAAACATAAGGCTGGAGTTGAGAATAAGGTAGCTGATGCCCTTAGTCGCCGATCTCTGTTATTAACTTCTGTTAGAACTGAGGTCATAGGGTTTGAGCAAATCAAAGAGGAATATGAGTCTTGTCTGGATTTCACAACTGTGTATCAAGATCTAGTTCAAGGACCATCTAGTAATCACCAGGATTATACCCTTGTAGATGGTTTTTTGTTCTTCAAAAATAGGCTTTGCATCCCTAGAACTTCTCTTAGGGAATTTTTGATTTGGAAAATCCATGCTGGAGGTTTAGCTGGCCATTTTGGAACAGACAAGACCATTCTAGCTATTGAAGACCACTTTTTCTGGCCTAGCTTAAAAAGGGATGTAGCTAATATTGTAGCTAGATGTCGAACCTGCGCTGTTGCCAAACAGCAAAAACAAAACACTGGCCTTTATACCCCACTCCCTGTCCCAGATCGTCCTTGGCAAGATGTGAGTATGGATTTTGTGTTAGGTTTACCTAAGACCCAGAGGAGACATGATTCTATCTGTGTCGTAGTCGACCGATTCTCTAAAATGGCCCACTTCTTGCCTTGTTCCCAAACTTTTGATGCGTCTAAGGTAGCCACACTTTTCTTCAATGAGATAGTTAGACTCCATGGCCTACCTAAGATAATCGTTTCAGATAGGGATGTCCGGTTCACCAGTTACTTTTGGAAGACCCTTTGGCATAAGTTAGGGACAAAACTTAAGTTTTCAACTGCCTATCATCCCCAAACTGATGGCCAAACTGAAGTAGTGAACCGTAGCCTAGGAAATCTGCTGAGATGTCTTGTTGGTGAAAATACCAGAAATTGGGATTTATACCTACCAAGGGCAGAATTTGCGTACAACGACTCGGTCAATAGGTCTACGGGTAAGAGTCCATTTGAAATTGTACATGGGTACAAACCTCACACACCTCTTGACCTAGTCCCTTTACCTGTCCACACTCGAGTCTCCGAATCTGCTGAGAATTTTGCACAGCATATAAAAGACTTGCATAAAGAAATTCATGCCAAAATAAATTTAAGTAATGAAACTTATAAGAAGTTGGTTGATACTCAAAGGCGAGTCAAATCTTTTGTTGAGGGAGACTATGTGATGATTAGGTTAAGGCCTGAACGGTTTCCTCCTGGAACCGTTAGAAAGTTACATGCTAGGGGAGCTGGACCATTTAGAGTGGTAAAGAGAGTAGGATCCAATGCCTATGTGCTCGAGTTGCCTCCAGAACTAGGCATTAGCTCTACTTTCAACATTACAGACTTAGTAGAGTACAGGGAGCCAGCTATGATTCCTAGTGAGCCTTTTGAGCCTAACCCTATCATTGAGAGTGATCCCGACCCTGTGTGTCCACCAACAAACTGGCCTGTGAGGAAAGAGCAGATTGAAAAGATCTTGGATGATCAGGTTATCTCTACTCGTAATCGAGGATACCAAAGGTACCTGGTCCGCTGGCAAGGAAGACCAGATTCTGATGACTCTTGGATCTCCCGAGAAGAATTACAAGAATTGGACCCAGACCTCTTGGAGAGATACCAGAGCCAACTTGAGCCTTACTCGACAGGGTCGAGTTCCTCCCACCCTGGGAGAATTGGTGCGGGCACCAGACTCAGAAGAAGACTTCAGAGCTCCATTTGGATCTCTGATTGACATTGCCCGAGAAATTAGGGTTTGTAATAAAGGTTGACCTGGTCAACCAGTTTATTTATTTTATTTATTTCTTGAGTCACCATTTAAATTTTGTTGAGTCATGTTGACTCGGTGCAAGTCCCAATGTGGTTTCAATTTGGTCCAAAATGGTGCCACATTTCTCTTCCAATCAACTCAAGGTTCAAGCAAGTGGAGGCCACACTCCAAGCCACACGCCCAGCCACACTCCGAGCACACGCCAGAGTCCAGGAGGTGCCATAGAGGCATCCCAGTGTCATGGTCCCCACATCCAAAGAAGAAAAAATCAAATTGGAGGCTAAATTAAAGGAGGCGCCCACACCTGCCTAATTTACCTAAGCAAAGAAGGAAGAAAACTTCTCTTGGAGAAGAAATCAAAGAAGGACATCCAACCTACTCCTAATTGAAGTTCAAATCAAAATCAAAGAGCTTAACTTGGAGTGGAAGAAAAGAAGAAATACCATAAGAAGAAGAGGACTCCAAATCCAAATCCAACTCCAAAGGAGGTGCCATAAAAGTTCCAAAACAATTCCTTTATGGCCGTCCCAATTTTTTTGGACTCTTGGTCAGCCAAGGGAGAGGATTTTCTACCTAATCTAGGGGTTGGAAGAGTTTAGTCCCACATGAGAATTTGTACAAGCTAGGAGAAAATTTTAGGTATAATAGACCTCTCTTTGTAACTTTAGAAAATAAATGAAGAAAAATTA
The DNA here is from genome assembly GCA_021397845.1 of Areca catechu. Taxonomy (NCBI): domain Eukaryota; kingdom Viridiplantae; phylum Streptophyta; class Magnoliopsida; order Arecales; family Arecaceae; genus Areca; species Areca catechu. The sequence continues at coordinate 70,127,871 of CM038053.1, forward strand.
TTTTTGCTATTCTCTTGTGTTGAGCAACCTAGGTTTCTCTTCTTCCACACTATTCTAAGTGTTGAGCTCCGTGAGGGGGTAATCCGGGTTCCATTGGAGCCTTGAGGAGGTGAGAGATCTCCATCTTTATCCAAAACCCTAGGTTAGCCACTTGAAATTCCAAAACCCTAGCCACCCTTCATTATTTTCAATCCATCAAACCCTAGCTCCATCCATCTCCCACGGCCTCTCTCTCTCTACAAGTCCAGGCCATCCACCTTCATCCAGATCCAGTCCGGCTACTTCAGATCCAGAGCAAGTTCCAAGGAAAATCACATCAGCATCCAGGAGAATCCAGTTTTCAGCAATTTCGATCTTCAAGTTCATCAACCTGGTAAATCTTTTCCTTGACTCTCTGATTCCATCAATTGTTTTTCTTCTCTTCCAGATCATGAGTTCAGGAGAAGCCAACCCGCCAAAGGACCAGTATTGGAGGATCCATTACGAAGATATCCGACTCCGAGGATCCAACAATCTGCTCGGGAGAGTTCTTCCACCAAAATCTGTGAAGATCATTGTCTGGTTAGATAAACCTTCCCTTCTCTTTATTTCTGTTTTGTTGAAAGCTCGGAGTGAAACCCTAGGTCTGGGAGTTTCTCAACCCCCAGCGATCCGTTGCTTCTAAACTACTCTGATAATTTAGTTTCCTTAAAATTGTGCTTTCAATTATCATATTAGTATCTTTCAATGTTAGGTTAACTTTTCTTTGATTTGAAGCCAACTTCTACAAACCTATAAAAATAACAAAAAAATTAGTTAATCTTAATTTACTTCCGCATCGCATCCCTTTATTTGTTCTGCATCATATTTGGAGAGCACTTTCCTTAAGTGCTCAGCCTCAGTTTGGAACACCATGGCCTTCCAATTAGTCTCGATGACATTCTCACCTTTCTGCCTATAGGCCTTTTGGCTATCCAAATCTTAGTTTAGAAAGCCCATGATGAAGTGAATGACCTGTCTAGCCAGACATCAGTATGGAATATCAAATGAAGAAAAAGTGTTGATGAGGAAGTACCTATTGAAGAGCTACCATGCATTGGTGCCTCAGGTTTTGGAAGTCCATATTCTAGCTTGCTCTACTCTCCTAGGAAATAGGGCACTCTCAAGAGAGTCCCAAATCTCCTTCCAATCTTGAGGAAATATACCCTCCTAATAGCCAGTCGAGGGCCAAGAGCTAGGAGTAACCTTCTTGGTACCTTAGGCTGGAGTAGTAGAATTAAACAATCGAAGGATCAGTATAGTTGATGGTAGAGTGGGCTCAGCAGGATGTTGGAGACTTTAAGAATAGCCTCGATCACTGAAGGAGTAGGCTTGGATGGATTAGCCTTAGCCAACATGGGTTCAAAAATTTTAATCCTCTTTAGAGCAGACGAGGAGGCCTTCCTCTTCCTTTTCCACTACCGAGCCAAGCTCTTCCTTAGCAATTCTAGCTATTTAGGAGTTATACCTATACATCAATAAGATCGATCAAACATTAAAATGACGATGGTAGAAAGGAGTTGAGACCTAAAATTCATCTTCAGGAAGCCAATTGAGCCTCGCTTTACAAAGAGACTCCTTTGATAAAAGGAGCTTCAATTAAAGGGCCTTAAAAGCTTTGAGAATAGCGAAGAGACTTTCCTCCTCATCACTAAGTTTCGGGGAAAAGAATGGATGTCTAGCTGACCCTAATCTAGCAGATCCCAATTCAATAGACCCCAACTATTTGAAGAAGGATAAGAGACAAACAAAAGATGCTCCTTCCATCTTTTAATGGTAGTTAAAGCACCTTTGATCAGTGGTTCTGCTCCCTTCTAAATAGAAGATACCATCACAATTTGGCATAAGGGTGAATCTAGACAGTAAAGAAGGCCCAGAACTAAGAAAGAGTCGGTTAGATTTCTATCATGGAGTAGAGAACCTAGAACCCTACAATATTTCGGATAGAGTTGGGTGCCAGGATACATAATGAGATCCCATAAAAATAGAGACTTCGAGGACAAAGAGGAAAAGTGAAAACCTAAGCCCAGCCTTAAGTGCCTCTTTATAGATGACTAGATGGTGAGGGGGTTCTTTATTAACTCGAGCACTCAGACTCGGTAGATGATCTCTTGTCGTAGAGTAGTCAAAAATAAAAACCTAACTCACTACTATAGCGAGGGTGAGTAGGGATTGTATCATCAGGGATTTAGGATAATTATTTTATGAAGAAAGTAAAGAAAGAGATAAATTTTAAATTTTAAAAAGTAGATAATGATTTAATTAAAATTAATTAATTTAAATTAATTAAGAAATCAAGGAATTTATATGATAGAAATGTGTTTTCAGGTTTCCAAATAATCACAAATATAAATCATATATTTTTTTAAATCCAAGCAATAAAAGTCTGTATTGTTTCGGAATCTTACAAACTGATGTTTAGCATAAGCTATCTTGCCGAGTACGAATCATAGCTTGTTAAGATCATGGTCTGTCCCATAAATATAGGCTATTTAATGATTGAGTTGAACAGATCCTAACAAGATATGTGAATAAAAATCTTAGAATCAATTATCTATGTTGAGCATGGACCATATCATGTCAGAATTATGATCCATCACATCTATAAGTAATTAATTTTTGGGAATCAAATAGAAAGTAATAGAAAAAAATTGAAACCTTTATTTAATTGCATAGAGTAGAAAAAATAAATACAAAAATTCATGTATAAAAACCTATACTTCCTTACAAACTGTACCTTAGATATACATAGTTCCCAGATACATCTTCTTGAAGATTCGAGACTTTCTTACAGCATTTCATCTCCATAAGAAATCCCAGTCAAATCAGCCTCAAAACAAGCTAAATCCTAGTCAAATCAGCCTCCAAATATTGTTACAATTCATCTTTGAACGCGTAGAAGTCCATGGACCATCTGGTTGCCTTAGATTGCCAGATTTGCTACGATCACAATCCCATCTGTATCAAATAGTGCATTCAAATCCTTCTTCAAGTTGGATAGCTTTTCCATTGTTAGTCACTTGTCAGGATGGTTGGCAGCCATCAGATAGCATACATTTTGGCCTCCCAGTGCCCCGCTAATTCCTTTGTACACCGTGACATACACCACTATAAATGCTCCATGCTCTTGTAGACTGTGTGAGGTGTTCTGTGCACTTCATGAATACTGGATTTGGGAGGATTCTACTGCTTTGTAGTGAGCTGCAGCATTTAGCATGCATTTGGACCACTTTAAAAGTTATGAACGGGCTAAAATAGATTGATGCCACATGAAGGATTGTTGCAAGGGAAATTGATGCTTTAAAAAAATCTCTGATGAACCCAACCAGGAAATGGTTTATCGCTTGAATACTCCCTTTAGATAACCAGTGGACCCTATAGAAGAAAAGTTGACCAAATTGGAAGCTTTTGTTTGAACCAAGTGGGAAGCTTTTGTCCGGTGGTTTTAAGAGCCACTTTAAGAACCTTCATGTGTAATGGTATGTAGCTACATGAGTGCTCTAGTGTAGACCATTCTAACTTGACCAAATGTTGGACTCATATTGAATAAATCCCACGACCCCTGATTTAATTCTATTTGAGCTCCATTTTGAGTTTTGTTTAATCCTTGTTAACCTTAAAGAGATCCTTCAAGTAGAGCCCTCAGGGAGGAAGATGGTCCATAGAATAGCTTGTGGACCGGGGATCATGGCTAACATGGATTATTTAGCAGTTCTGTAAACCGAACGATCGGTCCATCATAGACTGGCTGCTTTAAAATCCATGCTAAATTTAATTATATTAGCTTTTCATTGATTCTGGATCTATTTGAACTCTAATTTGAGTGTTGCTTAGCCATTGGATTCTAAAAATTGAGTTCTTTCTATCCATAGACTACTTTTTGGCAAAACACTAATATAAGTAACAATTCTTAAGAAATATAAATCAATTAATATATAATTTAATAGACTTATCAGTGGCTCTAATTCAATTTTGTTTGTCATGGAGTATGCTAGCTGGATAAGGGAGAGATCCTTCTTATCCACCAAAGACGGATATGCCTTCGGGCCGTAGTAATAAGTGCAGCATGCTCTTTTCGTGAGATGTTAGGGCCCTTCGACCCCTCCTTCCTAGGTGCTAATAAGTGCATAACAATTAATGATAAGTATATTAATTTATTAATCAAATTCATTTTATTTCATTAAAATTAATTTTTATGTAGTATTTTAACAAAAGAATCCTGCCAATGCGAAGAGCATGATTTATAGGATCCAATGGCATGACGGTGCACAAATCAGACTTTAATTGAGCTGGGAAATAAATTTTGAAAGAATTATTCAAGAAGTTGCACGAAAATTGATGCAGTTGGTCCATAATGAACCAGCTAATTGGTTCACGGAAGCTTCAACTGGTCCATATCCTCCATTGCAGCTGGTCCATAGAACAGATCTGTGGACCACAGGTCAAACCAAGTCTCGTTCTCATTGGGAAGCTTGCCAAAGCTCCGTCTCTAATCGTCGGGAGTCTCCTCGTGGCCGGGAACATGCCGGAGAACCCTCCCATGTTGGAAAAATCCAAGCACAAGCCAAATTGAGCGTCTTCTTCTCATTTGCAATCAGCTGGTCGCCCCATTATCTGTCGCAGTTCTTCGTCCAAGCTACCGGAGAAGCCACTTCCGTCTCCCTCCATGATTGGACACCGCCCATTCACCTTCTTCCTCTGGGCTTAACCATCTACCGTTCACCGCCATCTTCTTCTTCCCACCAATCCACCATGCCACCATGTGCTGCTTGAAGGAAAAGCAAAGAAAAGTAGGCATGCAAAGTAGCAACATGGTATTTTAAAATTATTTTAAAATATGCAACGGAAGGCTCAGTAGATAGATCAAAATGATTTACAGATCTGCTTGCAACAGGACCTAGTATAACAATGTAGCATACAATAAAACATCAATATCAAGAAAAGAGTCAAAAGGCATAAAGGTACTATTGGCGTCGAACCCCTTCTTTCGACCGGGTGGAGCTACTGGTTTGCTGGACCGCTCCTTGGTTCTCCTGCAAAACAGATCCCTTGCCGGAGATGCTCCGGTTGGGGATACTCCGATGCCTAAGTCAGTGGCGGGCTCTAGCCACAGAATGGGGAAGGTGGAGAAGGGAAAAGCTCTGATATATTCAAGGGTGTCCAGCCTCTTACCTCCAGTGTCCCCTCTTACCGTTACTTATAAGGAGTTGTCCAGCCTACGGTTTTCTTTCTCCCTCCAGCAATTACGATGGGGGAGTTATTTTCTTTCCCTTAATCAGGAATCGTGGGTGATTATTGGGATGGTTCAGGCAGCCAGGCCGGGGGCACTGCCGCTAGAATCACGCGCCATTATCATGCTAGAGATAGTTGAGGATAACTGTCGCTTGCTTTGTTTTGTAGAGATTGGAGACAAATCGGATGTCGTGTCTTTGGCACGGATCATGGACTTGATCCTTATCATAGATCGAAGACTGTGTCTTCGACGTAATCCGAAGATCATGTCTTCAGAGGCCGTACTCTGGTCCAAGCTGAAGACTTGATCTTCTGGAGCCGAGGACCTGTCAAGAGCTTCCGTTTTCCCATGGTGCTCATGGTTTGGAGGGAATGTCTTCGACCGGTGGTCTTCGACCAGTCAAATCGACGGTCGGCCCATGCTTGGACTGACATATCCCAATAGTTGCCCCCTACTCTCAGTTTTCGAAGCAAAGATTTACCTCGAAGAGTGAGAGTATTCATCGTTTTCCTCCTGGGAGGTGGTGCAGTGGATGATTGCAAAAATCTCTGATTGAGCCATCCCCCATAACTACCAGCTGATTTGAAAATCAGGTGAGGGACAGCTGTCAGTCTTTGATTGAAGGATGGAAAAAGAGCGGGCGTGCCTAGGACTGTCCTTCCTTTTTCCGCAATGCGACGGTTCACCCAATCTTTTAGTTGGGATTTGAACGGCGGTCGTGGTTCTTCTCCACCCTTGGATGATGAGTATACTCTACTTTGGCCATTGATTCGTACGGGTTAAGATCTTTGGTTCATTCCGTATCAAATCAATTTATGGCCGCAGCTATCTCGAGCATCCACGATGGGTTTCTGAAGATGATCCAGTTTTTCGAGGTGCTGCTTAGGCTTTTCCCGTCTCTTTTTGAGAAGGAGGAAAGGTCCTAGTGAGGAAGGTTCTTCAACCTCGTGCTCTCAATCCCCGTCCAGCTTTCTTTGTTCTCAATTATCGACCTTTTCTGTAGGTAGAATTTTCTTTCTGCCTCCTTATCTCGTTCTTTTGTCATGGCCGAACCGTAGGTAGCCAAAGGGGACAGGTTGGGTTTTCGGGTGTCAGTGACATAGTGAGTCCGGAGTTGATTCCCAGTTCTATTTTCCAGGGAAGGATTACTTATCTTCGAGAACGTTATCACGTTCCAGAGAGATTTCCTCTAATCTTCCCCACCTCTGAGGAATGAGTGAACAAAGCCCCCACTAGATGTCTGGCTATATACGAAGACCATCTAAAAGCCGGCCTTCGATTTTCCCTGCACCCGTTCTTCATTAAAATCTTCCATCTATATCAAGTAGTGCCCACACAGTTGACTCCGAATAGTATTCAGAACATCTGTGATTTTTTGGTCTGGTGCCACATAGTGAATGTAGAGCCTAGAACCAACTTATTTACCTCCCTTTCCATACTCAAATAGGACTTCCATGGTAGTGGATGGTGGGTGATTGGCCCTCGACCGGGTCGTAAGATTATCAAGGGCATGCCCAGCGTCATTCATGGGTGGAAATCTGTTTTTGCTTTTGTGTTGTCTATCGACCCGTGGGGCTTTGGCAGCAATTGGAGGGAACCGCGTCTGACCACCAATGACGGAAAGAAGATCTTAGTGACCGATCAGTCCGATTATGATTTACTGATTGATTCGGAGGTTGTTCCCATCAGCGAGTTGTTGGAGGAGAGGAATCTCCATCTTGCAGGGATTAGCAAGTTCCCTGTGCTAGGTATACTGACGGAAATTGCTATCGCTTGCTTTCCATTCTTGCTGTAATTTGGTCGTCATTGAGGTGTTTTCCTGTTCGCAGGTGGAAGGATGAAGCCTGGCTTGGGTTGGCTCTGTCAGACCTCTGAGAAGAGGGTAGCTCAGGCCCCTCTTACAAGATCAACAGTCCGGAAAAGGGCCCGAAGAAAAGGTCCTGAAGGAGATCGAGGAACTTCATCCTCCCGGGGAACCTCAGGGGAGGACGTGGCACTGACGGGGGGGGGTCCCAATAGGACCTCATTCAGTCAAAATTTCTTCGACGGACACTTCTTCGGTCCGTACGAGGGGGAACCCACCTCAGAAGGCAGGTGTGCCGCCATCTTGCCCCCCTGCAGCTGACAGGGGCAAGGCACCACAAGTCGAGAGAGAATATGCATGTGAAGCTTCTCCCACCGGGAGCTGTCCTGCTAATTCTTCGGAGTTTTCCCCTATGGGGGGATTGTTGGTTCCCGCCGTGGCCAAGCGGGCGCAGAGGAACACATTGCTGCCTCATGATTTGGCAGTTATCCAAAGTCGAAGCCTCGCCAGGGTGTCTGATTCTGCATTTTCTTCTCTGCAACAGGTAAGATTCCCACCACACCTCTTCCATTCTAGGAATTAACTGTCTCATTATCTCACACTATCGATGTAGCTGGTCAATGACATTACCTTCCTAGAGGAAGGCTTGAGGATTATTGACAACCTCATCCACAGCTTCAAAGAGGAACTTTACACGACCAAAGTTGCAAAAGAGGTGGCCGAAGAGCTGAAGCAGTCCATGGAAAACTGTCTCGCCCAAACAGATGCTGAAGTTTGCGGATTGAGGGGTGAGTTGCAAAGTGCCCAGTCGACAATTACAGAGCAGAGGGCAGGGTTAAGGAAAAGTTGGAAACAAATCGAGTCCTTGGAACAATCTGCAAAGGAAAATCAGGAAAGATTGGAGGGTTAGACCAAGGCAGCTAAGGAAGCTGCCAAGAACGCTGAAGAGTTGGCCTTGGAGTCCGAGGAGGCCAAGAAAGAGTTCGCGTCCCTGAGGAAGCTGGCACATGATGCCGTGGCAGATTTCAGAATGTCTTCACAATTCCAGGAGGGGATAAATGAGGCAACCTTGTATGGTTATCAGCACAGCTTCAATGACAGACTCGCCAAGGTTAGAGGGGCCTTCCCATACCTTGATCTTTTTGGCATCCCTGCTTTCAGCATAGTCAAAGAAGAAGAGGTCGAGGCTGTAGAAGAGGCTGAAGAGATATCGGGCCCGAGGGAAGAGATCCTAATCGCAGTCGAAGACATTGGCATAGCTTCGGCACAAACCGAAGGGGCTGACAGGGCTGAAGATTTGTCATGCTTGGGAGAGGGGACTCCTTCCTCAGTAGAAGGCATGGAGGTGGTTCCAACTCTAACCTTGGCTCCGGAGGGAGTTCGGTCTGGGGAGGAAATCCAAGTTGAAGGCTCTCCAATCTCGGCCCAAGCCGATGAAGCTCTTACTGCGTAGATCGATGGGCTGCTTCAATCCTGTGGTGTAGGGTCCCCTCCTCCTGATGTTTAGGAATTGAAGTAGCTCTAGATCTTGTATCTCTTTTTTCTTCCAAGATGTAATTAATGAATTTTATGAATTTCTAGATGGCCTCTTAAACTTCTAAGTAGTTTTTGGAGCTCCCAAGTAGCTTTTTGTGTGTGTTGTGTTACATTCTTGAACATGGTTTAGGCCAGGTTACTAGCCTTGGTGAGGGTTGGACATTTATTACTCCTTCTCTCTTTTGGTCAAATTCCGAAGCAGAGTCGTATTATCGTTGCCGATGACTAACCATGATCGTAGCCAATGACTGGCTATGATCGTAGCCGATGACTGGCCATGATCGTAGCCGATGACTGGCCATGATCGTAGCCAATGACTGGCCATGATCGTGCTAGGCTAATGCTGATCTTTCTTCATTATAAGCAATCTGGCCATTCCGGGATAGACACGATGGACAGGTGTCACCTTCTTGTTGACCGTTGATTAAGGAACATTGATCACGATTCTCACTTCTCGCATTGGGCGCGTCGATATTCGAACAGTCGGTTCCTCTGCGTCCCAGGTGACACCATATCTTTCCTTTCCGAAAGGGAACCATTAATATTGTCACCTTTGATGAAGATTGTTTCGAATTCAAAGCATCGTTGATCTCCATTCCTGAGAGGGGTTATTAGTGATCACGCCGCTTCTGCACGGCCACCTGGCATTTTGAAATGTAGCTTTAACATGTGGCATTTATTGATACATCTGGGAAAAGGCGTGGAGCATGTTCCCTTCTGGCTGTTAATGGGTGCCAGGTTCTTATAAATAGGCCCCTGTCTTCCCTGCCGAAAGCCATCGTAGCACAGACTTTCCTTTGTAAATTTTTCTGCCTTAACAAATCTGCTATAATGAAGTTTAGTATTTCGGAACTCCGGAGGGCGGCGAAGAAGAGGGCCATCAGTGACGGAGCAGGGGGCAGCCCAATATCCTTTGGGCTGGGCGACGATGAAGGCCCGTTCGTCGATCGCCTGGAGAGGAGGATTCGGGTCCTGGAGGCCCAATTGGAGGAGGCCAGGACCCAGGTGGAGGTGGCCAACATGGAGGCAGCGAAGGCCAAGAAGAGGGTGGCAGATGCCATTGCGGACTTCAAGGCATCACCCGCCTTCAAGGAGGAGGTCGCCTGGGCAGCTCTGGATGCCTACCATCAGGGGTTCCGGGAATGTAGGGGTAAGGCCTTCAAGTTTTATGACTTGAAGGGCCTTGACAACATCAAGCCCTCAGTTCCCTTCCCCGGAGATGAATTTGACTCTGACTTCGAGGAGTTGGATTTTGATCCAGAGAGGAACCCTGGGGCCCCTTCATCCTCCTTCCAAAACTCCCCCCGCCGGCATGGGAAAGGGCTGGCGGGCGGTCATTGAATGTGCTTTCCAAATTCCTGTAATCTCTCTTTTTTTTTTTGTAAAAATTTTAGAAAAGAAATGGAATAACTTGACTTTTCCAACCTTTTCCCGCATTTACACTGTGATTTGTTGGATTATAGTACGCCAAAAGTGTAGACTTCCCAGACCACTTATGATCCAAGAGGGAGAGATGAGATCAGCTAGGCTGTCTCATGAATGTCTTGTTGATGATAGGAAGGACAACATAGGTCCGTTTGAGCATGTTTTCAGGTTTATCGTTGGGTAGGGCATCTATGCCATCCCAGTGCATTTCTGTCGTGATCAAGGTAGGCTATTCAGGCCTGTCTCGGCGCGTCTTTGGATTTACCGTAGGGTAGGTTACGAAAACCATCCCTACGCCTTCTTTAGTATAAGGCAGGCTGGTTAGGCCCGCCCCGGCACGTCTTCAGGTTTTCTGTAGGGTAGGTCTTTTGAACCATCCCTTTGCCTTTGATCTTTTTGGTGGTCTGATGGGGCCATCCGTTGCACTCGTCGGACATACTGATAAGGTGAGTGGATCAGACTCTCCTTTGCATCGTTGGCAAATTGTTCAGATCGTGCCATCAAAGCCGTTGTCATTTTGTAGACGTAATAGGCCACTTAGACTTGGGCAAGTTTGCACAAAAAACTGGGGGTCAGTTTATTAATAGTATTTGTGAAGGTTTTGTACATTCCATGACCGGGATAGAGTTTCTCCTTCTAAAGTCTTGAGCCGGTACGTCCCTGGATGTATGACTTCTTCAACCAGGTATGGACCTTCCCAGTTGGGGGAATGTTTACCCTATTCTGTTGGCCTGGAAATTTCTGTTCTTTGCAACACCATGTCCCCAATTCGGAAAACTTGCTCCTTTACTCTGGAATTATAATACTTGGCGACTTTTTGCTGGTATGTCATCATTTTCAGTTGAGCTTGGAGCCTGGCGCTTGGTAACAGGTCCAAAACAATCCTCCTGCGATCAGAGTTTTCAGGCTCTTCAAATCTGTTGATTCTCAAGGACTGGAGGGAGACCTCGATAGGGAGAACGGCTTCGGTACCGTATGCTAGGTTGAACGGAGACTCGCCAGTGGCCGTTCTTGGGGTAGTTCTATATGCCTAGAGAACAAACGTCAGCTCTTCGGCCCACAGTCCCTTGGTAGCATTCAACCTTGTCTTCAGACCATGAAGAATGGTCTGATTAGTTACTTCGACTTCCCTATTGGACTGTGGATGGGCAACGGAAGTTAGCCTGTGTTGTATGTGGTACCGAGCGTAGAAGTCTCTAAACTTCGAATTGTCGAACTGTCTCCCATTATCAGTAATTATCGTATGTGGGATTTCAAACTGAAATATGATGGAATTTCTGATGAAATTCTCAACCTTGTCCTCCGTGATTTGGGCCAGTGGTTCGGCCTCAACCCACTTTGTAAAGTAGTCGATTGCTATGAGGAGGAATTTCCTCTATTCCGGTGTAGGTAGAAAAGGGCCAAGAATGTCCATTTCCCATTGGGCAAAAGGCCAGGGGGCTATCAGCTGGGTCAGGTGACTCGCTGTTTGCCTTTGAATGTTGGCATATCTTTGGCACTGATCACACCTCCACACGAAGTCGATCGAGTCCTTCTGGATGGAGGGCCAATAATATCCTTGGCGTATGATTTTATAAGCTAAGGACCTGCCCCCCAAGAGATCACCACATATCCCCTCATGGACCTCCCTCAAGGCGTAGTCACCATCTGATGGCCCTAGGCATTTCAATAAAGGCTGAGAGAATGACCTTTTGTAGAGGATCCCATCCAAGATGACATAATGAGATGCCATCCAGCGAGTCTTTTTGGCCTCGGCCTTATCTTCCGGTAGTATGCCATCGTTCAGAAACTTAACGATGGGGTCCATCCAGCTTGGTTCAATTTTTATCTGATGCACTTTCCTAGCTTCTTCAGCTATACTTGGGGCCTCAAGATTTTCAATGAAAGTGCGACCAAGAGATTCTGGGGCTGTAGTGGCTAGTCGAGATAATGCATATGCCTGGGAATTCTTCGAGTGGGAGACATGAATGATTTCAAAGTGTTCCAGTTGCGAAGACAAGATCCGTACCTTTCCTAGGTATTGTGTCATGGTTTCTAGCTTCGTAATCCCCTTTAACCTGATTCACAATCAACTGGGAGTCCGAGAAAGCTTGGAGCCTTTGAACCCTCAAACTCTTGGCGATCCGAAGTCCTGCAAGGAGGGCTTCGTATTCGGCCTGATTATTTGAAGCTTTGAAGGAGAATCGGAGTGCGTACTCCACCGTGTGGTCGTCGGGTTCAGCTAGTATGAGACCAGCTCCACATCCAGCAGAATTGGAAGCTTCGTCTATATGGAGCACCCAGATGGACTCAGCACTCTTCGGATCTCCTTCTTCGGATGGAAATGCTTCGTCTTTGGTCTTCCAGGTGCACTTAGCCAGGAAATTTGAAAGCACTTGGGCCTTCATACCTAATAGGGGCTGAAAACTAATGTCAAACTCGCTTAGTTTCATGGCCCACTTGGCTATTCTTCCCAAGGTATCGGGGGATCGAAGGACGGCCTTAAGAGGCTGATCCGTTAGCACAATGATAGCGTGGGCGTGGAAGTAAGGCCGTAGTCGCTTTACCGCAATTACCAGAGAGTAGATCAGCTTCTGCATCTTTGAGTATCTTGTTTCAGCATCATGCAGAACTTTGCTGATGTAATAGATCGGCTTGTGAGAGTCGTCCTCTTCTCTTCGGACCAGAACCGAACTAACGGCTTCGTCCAAAGCGGAGAGGTATAAGTAGAGCACCTCCCCCTCTTGAGGTTTAGAAAGTAGAGGCAGGGTTTCCAAGTACTTTAATTCTTCAAAGGCAATACGGTAGTCTTCTGTCCATTCGAAACCTCAGGACTGTCGAAATACTTTGAAAAAGGGAAGACACTTCTAGGTAGAACGAGAAATGAATCTGCTTAAGGAGGTGATCCTTCCAGTTAATTGCTGTACCTCCTTCTTATAGGATGGGTGTCTCATGTCCTTGAGGGCTTGAATCTTTTCTGGATTTGCTTCAATCCCTCGTCTAGTTACAAGAAAACCCAGGAATTTGCCCGAAGTGACCCCGAAGGTGCACTTCGTAGGATTCAGCTTCATTCGGTGACGTCGCAGGGCACTGAATGATTCTTTTAGGTCTCGGATGTGACTTTCCTTAAAGAGGCTCTTGACGATCATGTCATCAACATAGGCTTCTAGATTTCTTCCCAGTTGCTCTTGAAATACCTTGTTGATTAGCCTTTGGAATGTTGCCCCAGCGTTCTTGAGCCCGAATGGCATCATTTTGTAACAGTATAAGCCTTTGTCGGTGACAAAGGCTATCTTCTCTTCATCTCGGGGGTCCATTCGAATCTGGTTGTAGCCGAAGAAAGCATCCATGAACTTAGCAATTGGTGGCCGGCGGTGGCGTCAACCAATTGATCAATCTTTAGGAGAGGGAAACTATCTTTTGGGCAACCTTTATTGAGATTTGTATAGTCGATGCAGATTCTCCACTTGCTACTAGCTTTTTTCACCATGACCATGTTGGCAACCAATCGGGGTAGTGAGCTTCCCTGGATGAACCTTGCCTTGAGGAGCTTGTTTACCTCTTTATCTATGGCCTTTTGCCTTTCAGGGGCAAAGCTCCTCTTCTTTTATCGGACCGGCTTGTATCCAGGAGCGACCTCCAGTCGATGAGTGATCACTTTAGCGGAGGGCTTCAAACTGTTGCTATCCCATGACAATTATGGGAGGTGGAATTTCGTTCTCCATAAGGGGTGTATTCCCCTGAGATGGAGCATGATTTCGACTGGTCGAGGCGATCTGAGCTTTTCCTCTTGCCATTGAGGATTCCTTTCTTCCCCTTTATTAGTGGAGGGAGCTTAATAATGCGATTCGTACTCTCGCCACCCCCTACCTGGTGTAACAATCTGTTGGCGTCGAACCCCTTCTTTCGACCGGGTGGAGCTACTGGTTTGCTGGACTGCTTCCTGGTTCTCCTACAAAACAGATCCCTTGCCAGAGGTGCTCTGGCCGGGGACACTCCGATGCCTAAGTCGGTGGTGGGCTCTAGCTACATAATGGGGAAGGTGGAGATGGGAAAAGCTCTGATATATTCAAGGGTGTCCAGCCTTTTACCTTCAGTGTCCCCTCTTACCATTACTTATAAGGAGTTGTCCCGCCTACGGTTTTCTTTCTCCTTCCAGCAGTTATGATGGGGGTGTTATTTTCTTTTCCTTAATCAAGGATCGTGGGTGATTATTGGGGCGGTTCTGGTGGCCAGGCCAGGGGCACTGCTGCTGGAATCACGCGCCATGATCATGCTGGAGATAGTTGAGGATAACTGTCGCTTGTTATGTTTTGTAGAGATTGGAGACAGATTGGATGTCGTGTCTTTGGCACAGATCATGGACTTGATTCTTGTCATAGACTGAAGATTGTGTCTTTAGCATAATCCAAAGATCATGTCTTCGGAGGTCGTACTCTGGTCCAGGCTGAAGACTTGATCTTCTGGAACCGAGGACCTATTAAGAGCTTTCGTTTGCCCGTGGTGCTCATGGTTCGGAGGGAATGTCTTCGATCGATGGTCTTCGATCGGTCAAATTGGTGGCCGGCCTGTGCTTGGGCTGACATATCCTAACAGGTACCTCACCACTATACCTTGATGATGGAGGTAGTAAAAAGCTCTCAAGCCACATACGCGTCTGGCCTCTACAAGTAGTTCACACCGGGGCTCAACTCTGATCAACTCCCTCGAAGTGCTAGCTCCTTAGGATCCTTCGGGTCGATCTTCTTCTTCCCAGAAGGCAAGGAGGAGAGGTGGAACCCTTCTTAACTAGCTCTCTTTCCAAGACCTAGATTGAGTGCTAGGTATTCTCACACCCAATCCCAAGTCCTATAAAGTCCCTTTTCCCTTCCCTCTTTTCACTTTCCTTTTTCTTATGTTGTGTGTTGTAATTAGCAGCAACCCTTAAAATAACCTTTATTTATAGTGGCACCCATGAGAGGGAGAAAGAGGAAGGAGGAGTGATTGGGGGAGGAGGTTAAAGGCCATACCAAATGGGTCCAAGCTAAAAAAGGCAAGTATGACCATCATACCATGAAAGCCTAGAGCCAAAAACACCCAGAATTTGAAATTCGAATTCAAAATTCAAAGTCAACACCTTCCCAGAAATCCTTCTGGAATTTTTGCTCATCAGTCAAGTGTTGATACTTTCATTTTAGCAAGTGTTGATACTTGCAGGTGTCGAAACTTGGAAGTGTTGACACCTGTTCCAAGTGCTTGACCATGTTCCAAGTGTCGACACTTCCAAGTGTTGACACTTTGAAGTATCGATACTTGGAACATGGTCAATCACATTGACCTCTGGTGATGGCAAACGATTCTCAATCATCGATCAGCCTTTAGATCAGATAGAAATCCTTATGGTGTGTGACCCCATAGGTTCGAACACTAAGCCAGTAGCATTGGAACACTCCAATACCAGTCAAAGTCGTCATCTTGTAATGATACCCAACATCTGGATAGGTCGAAGATTGAAGAGCAATTTTCTAGAACCTCTGGTATATGGTTATCGCATAATTCATCCTTTGACCTCATAATGCTCAGGATGACCTAGGGTTTGATTGCCAACCCTAATTTGGTTCATCCAGATCGTGTCTCAACCTTACAAGTTCTATGACTTCTCACAAGAACTACTCTGGCCAAGGTTTGTTAAATTGAGACATAGTGAGTCATTCACTCCAAACTATTTGGAGGGGTCAATTCCATCTTGATCCACCACCGCTCTATAAGTACTTGACTATACCCAAAAACCTTTCATCACTGGATTACAAATTAGGTAGTCCGGCACCAAAGTACAGTGAGTTGCTTGTAAGCTACCATGATGATCTCAAGTTGAGGGATACATATACCTATATCCCTTCGCGAGCAACCCTTTGGTAGAAAGGAGCTCTACAGATGGTCATGTTCAGTGAGATGTCACACATTTCACTTGTATGTCACATCAGTGTCACCACACTCCTTGGTTAAGAGGACAACCAACAATGTGAGATATAACAACCTATACTTGATACATCGTCGTCCTATAACAATGTATCCTTTGGTTGTGAACCAGTTTAAGAACTACTTGATATATTTTCTCTATAGTTCTAATGACTCTATCATACAAGAGTTCTTTTCAGGAAAATGCACATGTGATGAACAGCCAAAATAATAACTTTTATTCATTAAGAAATTCATATACAATTACAAAATTGGCACAACCATCTATAGTCTAGATGATTGGCTTTAGGACATAATTCCCAACAACTCCCACTTTGACTAAAGCCAATCGGTACAAAATCTTTGATGGGGACATCAACCTGCATGAATCCCAAGCAGCATGGATCCGAAAGTAGCATGAATCACAATGCAATATGAATTTAAATACAAATAAATTTAAATTTTAAGATCATTTCATCCTCCACATAAGAAGGTCCCCACATGGAGACACTTGGCATCCATGCATGTAGATTTTCAGATTTGGAGATACTTGGCAACCACATGGAGACACTTGGCACCCCATTTTGAAATCCCATCTAGATTTTCAGATTTGGAGACATTTGGCAACCACATGGAGACACTTGGCACCCCATTTTGAAACCCCATGCAGATTTTCAGATTTGGTGCCCCCTTTTCATGAAATTTGAAATTTAAATTTATAACTACCTTTCCCTCTTTTTTCATGTAAAATTTGAATTTCAAATGGGGCTTAGAAGGCTATAAATAGGTCCCTAATTTCTTTGTAAAAAAAGATGCTATTGATGAATGAAAGTTTTTTTAGAGAAGAGTGACTCTTCTTTTGCTCCGTGAGGAGAGGATGTGAGGCCCAACCCCAGGACATGATGTGAGGTCATGTTTAGTTATCCCTTTCCTTGATTCCATCATCCTTACCACCCTCATGTCCTTTGAGGTTCACTCTAATGACTCCATTAGTGAGGTGAGTGAGATGCCCTATAAGTGACAGATCTCTCCATGAGTATGAGTCCTAAAGTCCATGAGAGTCCAAATTTTACCTTCCATCTCCATTGTTCCTTCACCACCTTCTACAATATATATATATAGTACCCAATCTCAGTGATTTCTCAGCTCGCTGATGATCCTACCCCTGATCCCATCCCAATCAATTTGGTATCAGAGCTCAGAGATTTAGGATATCCATTATTTCCTTTTTTTGGTCCCATTTTATTCCTGTTATTCTTGCTATTCTCTACTTATCCCAGATTTATCCTAGAGTTATTCTCATCATCTGCCTTCCAAACATCTTGTCCTCCAGAACCCTAATAACTGCCGCCCCTAGATCTTATGCTCCGCCACCCTGCCAGATGCGGATGCCCAGCCATCGAAGAATCGCCGCCCTGTGGATGAGAACATCCACGAGGAAGCGGCCCACCGTGAGCTAGCCACTCTACTGGTCAGCTCATGGAGAGAAGGAGCTCAGGCTTGGATCCAACCTCAACCACCGAACCAGCCCCTATGCCATAGATCTCCTAGCTGACAGCCCCACCGGAGGATCCACCTCCGTGTAGTCTCCACCGCCACCGCCCGTGCGACCATTTCCCTTGCCCAGATTCAAGCCCCATCTCTACACACGAAGCCTCGCCGTCACCCAACACCCTTCTGCCCGGAGTCGTCGCTAGCCGGCCGACATCTATCATCAGTTTTCCCTGCCTTCAGCCCTCCTCTATTCCGACTTGCCGGTCTCTTCCTTCCCACTTGCAACTGAACGGATAGCCCATCGCTAGATCCGCCAAGCTCCTTCCCCTACCGGAATAGCCACCAGAACCCCATCCTTGCAGGCCATCTTCTCCTCGTGCCACCGTTTCCTCCCTCAGCTCCGTTGCCTCCTCCCCAGCTTTCGAGTCCGTCTGCTCCTTCCTCGATCGCTTATCCGACTCCAAGCGCTCCATCGAGGCCGCCCTCTCCTGTTGTCATGTCCTAGCCTCTGATATAGCCTCGGCCCCCAAACTAAAGCCAGAGCATGAGCAGGTCTCCACCTTCCATCACCGGTGCCGGTGAAGATCACCGGTTCCATCAAAATTGCCGATGAAGTCTGTCGGTCTTCCTCAGTCTCTGTCCATGGAGAAGGAACTTCGCACGACCATGAAAGCAGCTTTCATCCCTATTGCCGACTTCTCGTTCTACATGGTTCTCAAAGTTGCATGATTCTCAAAGCCCCATGGATCTCAAAGCTGCACCAATTTCAAAGCTGCACCAATCTCAAAGCTACATGATTCTTAGAGCAGAGCTGATGAAGAAAAAGAAAAAAGAAATTCATAGTTATCTCAATATAGAGTCTGGAGTCCCAGGAGCCTGAAGTCAACTAAAGCTGGAGTCTGAGCTTGACTTGACGGAGTTGAGTTCTCCCCACCTCAAGAGAATGATTGGGACATCGACCTGAATGAATCTAGAAGTAGCACGAATCCCAAAGTAGCATGAATCATAATGCAATATGAATTTCAATGCAAATAAATTTAAATTTGAAGATTATTTCATCCTCCATAAAAGAAGGTCCCTACATGGAGATACTTGGCCCCATGCATATAGATTTTCAAATTTGGAGATACTTGGCAACCACATGGAGACACTTGGCATCCCATTTTGAAATTCCATGCAAATTTTCAGATTTAGAGATACCTGACAACCACATGGAGATACTTGGCACCCTATTTTGAAACCCTATGTAGATTTTCAGATTTGGTGCCCTCTTTTCATGAAATTTGAAATTCAAATTTGTAACTACCTTTCCCTCTCTTTTCATGTAAAATTTGAATTTCAAATGGGGCTTAGAAGGCTATAAATAGGCCTCTAATCTTTTTATAAAAAAAGATGCTATTGATGAATGAAAGTTTTTTTTTAGAGAAGAGTGACTCTTCTTTTGCTCCGTGAGGAGAGGGTTTGAGGCCCAATACCAGGATATGATGTGAGGTCATGTCTAGTTATCCCATTCCTTGATTCCACCTTCCTTACCACCCTCATGTCCTTTGAGATTCACCCTAACAGCTCCATTAGTGAGGTGGGTGAGATGCCCTAGAGGTGAGAGTCTCTTTGTGAGCATGAGTCCCAAAGTCCATGAGAGTCCAAATTTCTACCTTCCATCTCCATTATTCCTTCACCACCTTCTACAAAAAAAAAAATATAGTAGTACCCTAATCTTGGTGACTTCTTAGCTTGCCAACGATCCTACCCCTGGTCTCATCCCCCATCAATCTTATTCCCATTTTCCATTTACAACTGTCGTACTCTTGAATTCTGACGGCTTTAGTGAAGGGGTCAGCCGGTTCTCCTTTCCATTGATCTTCTGAAGGTTAATGTCATCTCGTTCCACGATCACTCATACAAGGTGATAGCACCACAAAATGTGCTTTGTACGGTGACGAGACTTTGGCTCTTTGGCTTGAACAATGGCTCTAGTGCTGTCATAATACATTGGAACAGGACCATCCAGGGAAGGTGCCACTCCTAGCTCGTCAAGGAACTTCTGCAACCACACAGCTTCCTTCGATGCATCCGATGCTGCAATGTATTTTGCTTTGCATATTGAGTTCCACATAGTAGGGTACTTGGAACTTTTTCAGCAGATCGCTCCTCCATTTAGGGTAAAGATAAATCTTGACACACTTGCTATCATCCTTATCTGATTGGAAACTGGAGTCAGTATACTACACAAGTTTCAAGTCAGGTTCTCCATAAATCAGCCATTGGTCCTTAGTATTTCACAAATACTTAAGGATGGTGTTTATCACTTTCCAATAAGCTTCACCTGGGTTAGACTGGTATCTGCTCACCATGCTTAGTGAGTATGCCATGTCTGGTCTAGTACATGTCATGGCATACATGATAGAACCCACTACCGAAGCATATGTGATTCTACTCAATGCTCTCTCTCCTCAGGTGTTGTCTCACAATCCTTTTTGGAGACAGAAATTCCAGTGCCTATTGGGAGATAGCCTTTCTTGGAATTTTTCATGCTGAACCACTTCAACACAGTATCGATGTACATAGATTGGGACAGTCCCAGAAGCCTCTTAGATCTATCTCTATAGATCTTCATACCCAGTTATAAGAGGCTTCACCCAAGTCCTTCATAGAGAACTACATGACAACTAGACCTTTATTCTTTGCAATGATGGAATGTCATTCCTGATTAAGAGAATATCATCCACATACAATACAAAGAATACAATTACAGAATCATTAGCCCATTTATAAATGCAAGGCTCTTCTTCGTTCCTAACAAAGCTATACGACTTAAAACACTTATCAAATCGCATGTTCCAACTCCGTGATGCTTGCTTCAGTCCATAGATTGACATTTGAAGCTTGCATACCTTTGACTCATCTATGGATGTGAATCTTTCAGGTTGTATGATATACACCTCCTCTTCCAGCTTACCATTCAAGAAAGTTGTTCGGACATCCATTTACCAAATTTCATAATCAAAGTGTGCCACTAAAGCAAGCATGATCTGAATGGATTTGAGCATTGCCATAGGAGATAATGTCTCATCATAGTCAATACCATAATGTTAATGATACCCCTTGGCAACCAGATAGGCTTTATAGGTCTCTACCTGCCCGTCTGCGCCCCTTTTTCTTTTGAAAATCTATTTGCACCCAATGGGTTTTATCCCTTCAGATGGATCAACCAATGTCCATACATTGTTGATTTTCATGGACTTCATTTCAGATTTCATGGTTCCCAGCCATTTCTCAAAGTTGGACCTCTACATCGCATCCATATAAGTGATCGGATCCTCATTGTTCTTATCGAGTTCAATGGGATCACCATCCCAGACCAAGAAACATAGTATCTGTCTGATCGACTCGGTACCCTACCGGATCTCCTTAATAGTTCCTGTGTGGGCATAGGGTGTGATCTAATCACAATCGATTATATGTTGTCCCTTAAGTATGTCAGTTCTTTTATTTGTTGAACTTCACTAAGTTCAATCTTAGTGGCTATAGTTCCTTCACCAAGGAACTTCTTTTTCAAAAAGATAGCCCTAAGACTAACGAACAACTTTTGTACCTCAGCCAAGCAGAAGTGATGCCCCTTAGACTCTTTTGGATACCCAACAAATAGGCATCGATAAGACCTAGGTCCAAGTTTGTCTGCTTCCAAACATTTTACATAAGTTGGGCAACCCCAGACCCGAAGGTGTAAGTGTGTTGGCTTACGTCTAGTCCATATCTTATATGGGATTTTGCTAACAGACTTACTCGGAGCCCTATAGAAAAGGTAACAGGCTGATTCCAGAGCATATCCCCAAAAGGATAACGGTAGAGAAGCAAAGCCCATCATGGACCAAACCATATCTAACAGGATCCGATTCCTCCTTTCATATACTCCATTTAACTGAGGTGTCCCTGGAGGTGTCCACTGAGAGAGAATTCCATTCTCCTCGAGATATGTTAGAAACTCACTAGAAACGTATTCACCGCCTCGATCTAATCGAAGGATTTTGATACACCTTCCAGATTATTTTTCCACTTCACTACGATATCGTTTGAACATTTCAAACGATTCAGATTTATATCTCATCAAGAAGATATAACCATACCTGAAAAGGTCATCTGTAAATATAATAAAATAACTATACCCACTTCTGGCACAAACATTCATGGGTCTGCATGCATCAGTATGTACCAAACTTAGAATCTCTTTGGCTCATTCACCTTTTCCAATAAAAGGTGACTTTGTCATCATTTTAAGAAGATAGGACTCACAGGTTGGCAGTGAGCCATTTTCACTAAAATCGAGGCAACCCTCACTTTTCAATCTATTTATCATATTCTTGTTAATATGACCTAGCCTACAATGCCACATGTATGCATCACTGACATTATCTATCCTAGGACATTTGCTAGACATGTACATTACACTAACAGGTCGCGATAGTATATAAATACCATTGTTCATATGTCCAATCATCACTACAGAACCATTCCAAATGATTTTACAAATGTCATTCTTTATTGATAGTTCATAACCATACATGGCCAATTGGCCTACAAAAATGACATTCAAGATAAAAGATGGATAATAATGACACTAATTCAAAATGATTGTATAGGACTCAAAAACTAGTTTGAGGACTCCCAACACCAGGACTGGAACTTGGCTTCCATTTCTCACATTCAAGAACCTCTAGCCATCCTCGAATCTTCTACTAACTTGAAGTCCCTGTAAAGAATTGCAAATATAAATTAGACTTCCTGCATCTAATATCCAATTAGTAGTATCAGATAGAGAAACTACAAGGTGTTATCATATAAATACCTTGTCCAGCACCGTCTTGCTGCTTTCTCTTCTTGGACCTGTTTGGGTCAAGGGATGCAATGTAAAGAGGACAGATCCTCTTCCAATAACCTTGCTTCTTACAGAAGAAGCAGTCCGCATGGCTCTTATCAACCTTCACCCTTTTGGCCTGACTGAGCCCAGAAGCATTCTGCACCTTTTATCTTTTATTTTTCTCTTTTCCTTTCTTAAAGGGACGATGCCCTGTCGAAGATCCTCTCACTAGATTTACCACCCCTTTGTTTAGTTGGTGGTCTTTCTCATAAGTCTGTAATAATCCTAACAGACCATGGTAGTTAACTGCATGCTTATTCATTCTATAATGATCGAGAAAATCTAGATAGGAAGAGGGCAGGGAATTCAGAATCACATCCTTCCCAAGCTATTCATGCAAGGGACATCCGAGCTTGCCCAAGTGCTCAATCATCTCGATCATATACAGTACATGATCAATGACTGAGGCCCCATCATGCATTCGCATATTGTAGATAGCACAGGAAACCCTATACCTCTCAACATCATCTGGTGTGCCAAAGGACTCCTTCAACCTTTGAAGGATTTTCTCTAGCTAGGCTTCCTCGAATATGCGACTGAACTCGTTGTCCATCGCTGCCAATATTATGTATCGAATAGTGGTCCTATCAAAGAGCCACTTCTGATAAGTGTTTCTGACTGAACCCCGAGCATTGGGAGTAAGAATTTCAGGTGCCGGATTCGATATCACATACAGGATCCACTCTTGCTCCAGGACAATCCTAGGCCTTCGATACCAGCTATCGAAGTTAGGACCATTGAGCTTCTCGTTGTTGAGAAGAGACCGAAGTGACAGGTTGGAAGACATCTGAAAGAAAAACCAAAACTTTATTAGTATATATGAATTATTAACCTAAAGATATGGACTTTAGTCTAAATGCCCCTCCCACTATTTTGTTCAGATTGGTAGCCTCTACCTCCAATTCGAGGAATTACTTTAATTCCTTAATGGGTACTAGACATAAGCTCAACTTTGGCCGGCCCACTCATGCAAGTCTGAAGGTAGGTTCTTCAATCGATTACTTCTCCAAGTAATCTCTAGTATTTAGGTTTTGTCCCAAGGTGCACTAAAATCAACCTTTGGGCCTCCTATTGAAGGTCCCGGTTAGGTCCAACCATTAACATGACAAAATTTAATGCTTCTAACTAACAAATAATCAAGTCCGACTTTGGCCGGCCCACCTGACTACCATTAAGAGAGTCGCACTGAGCCATCATATTAGGAACAGTAATTCCAATAGCTTGATGAACACCCGATCTTTAGATCTATCGAAGAACACCCAACTATTGGACCCATTACCATCCCACTTAAGAGGAGGCTAGGATTAGGTTATCCCTATAACTTCATCTTTTTATGGACCTAATAATTTAGAGGATTTAATTTTAATGTGACAGAAGAAGAGATGAGAAGACATGAATTAACCTTTCACTTACCACATTAGTTGATAAAGAGGGTTACACATAACTAATAATCCATGGGTACCTAAAATCAGTCAAGACTAATTAACCTTAGGTGACATGGGTTAACACGAGTCAATGAGCTATCCAATCAATTCTAATCGACCACATTAATCAGATAAGTGAGATCATGGGTTGGGTTCTGCCATTAACCGTCTTGCCTTAGACACCAACCGAGTTGGCCAGGTAAGAGGTAGCCCCAAAGAACCAAGATCAAAATGCCAAACTTACCTTGGACACCAATTGGTTCATCAAACTCGATTGACTAGCCTAAAGACTCGGGCTGACTATCGAGCTACAAATTAGGTCCATTTAGATTTATGGACTAATCAATCTAACTATTAGAGATCTATAAAGAAGAAATCCTAACTCAACATTTGATTAGATTAGTTCTCTATTTAGTCCAATGCATCTAAACTTAGGTCTAACCCAATTAAGGACCTAATAGAAGCTAACCCATGACCCTTAAGCCTTATAGAAATGACTTAAAATCTGTGAATCATATTCATAGAGTTTTTTGTCATTCAATGTAACTTAATTCTCAATCAAGTTCAAAAGCCTTAATAAATTAAAACAATTTTAATTTATCATGTAAAATAATTTTACAACGAATCAAAAATTTGAATTCACTATTTTCCTGCATTTCGATGTCAAGTTTCGACTCAGCAGGGGCAAGTGTCGATACTAGGTGTCGACACTTGGGTCAACTCATGACCTGAGATAGGAAAGAAACAGAATGCCATGTTTTCTGGTAGGCACTCGTGAGTCGACACCTTCAAGGCAAAGTGTCAACTCACGAGCCCAAGTGTCGACACTTCTTGGTCAAGTGTCGACATTTCAGCCTTCATGAGTTGACTTAAGGGTCGACTCAAGGCCTGTCACTAGGTATAAAATAGTGATTTCAAATCCAGAGTTTCTCCAAACTTTTAATCAAAGCCGATCAAAACAAAATTCTTAGATCTTATCTAAATTTGTTTTATGATCACAACATTAGATTAAAATATTTTTAATCTACATTTTCTCTTATTTTCTTTTTCATGAGTCAATCACAAGCGGCACCTTTACATACCATAAGAGACCCCATTGAATGGGAAGAGAGGGTCTTCAAGCCCTTCTTCTCTCCTATGACCAGACGGCCATGGTGAAGCACTCAATCCAAGTACTTAAGAAAAAACAATGATGTTGAAGCATGCTAGCATTATTATACTATGAAGAACCTGGCTCTGATACCATTGAAAAAAAAGCAAAGAAAAGCAGGCATGTAAGGCAGCAACATGGTATTTTAAAACTTTTTTAAAATATGCAGTGGAAGGCTTGGTAGATAGATCAAAATGATCTACTGATCTGCTTGCAACAGGACCTAGTATAATAATGTAGCATGCAATAAAACATCAACATCAAGAAAAAAGTCAAAAGGCATAAAGGTCCTTAGCGCTATACCTTAAAGATGGAGGTAGTGAAAAACTCTCAAGCCACACATACGTCTAGCCTCTACGAGTAGTTCACACCGGGTCTCAACTCTGATCAACTTCCCTCAGAGTGCTAGCTCTTTGAATCCTTCGGGTCGATCTTCTTCTTCTCAGAACGCAAGGAGGAGAGGTGGAACCTTACAATACTCAGGATGACTTAGAGTTCAACTACCAACCCTAATTTGGTTCATCCGTATCGTGTCTCAACCTTACAAGTTCTGTGACTCCTCACAAGAACTACCCTGGCCAAGGTTTTGCTAAATTGAGACACAGCGAGTCATTCACTCCAAACTATTTGGAAGGATTAATTTCATCTTGATCCACCACTACTCTACAAGTACTTGACTGTATCCAGAAATCTTTTATCACTAGATTAGAAATCTAGGTAGTCCAGTACCAAAGTACAATGAGTTGCTTGCAAGCTACCATGGTGACCTCAGGTCTGAGAGACACATATACTCATATCCCTTTGTGAGCAACCGTTTGGCAGAAAGGACCTCTATAGACGGTCATGTTCAGTGAGTGTTACACATTTCACTTGTATGTCACATCAGTGTTGCCACACTCCTTCGTCAAGAGGATAACCAACCAATGTGAGATACAATAACCTATACTTGATACATTATCATCCTATAACAATGTATCCTTTGGTTGTAAACTAGTTTAAGAACTATTTGATATATTCTCTCTACATCAAATATAATGTAGTTCTAAGGACTCCATCACACACGAGTTCTTTTCAGGAAAATGCACATGTGATGAGTAGCCAAAAGAATAACTTTTATTCATTAAAAAATTCATATATAATTACAAAATTAGTACAACCTTCTATAACCTAGATGATTAGCTTTTGGACATAATTCCCAACATTGCCAATGCTTAAAGCCATCGAAGAAGCCTTCTTCCCATCTTCCACTACTGTCCATGCTTTCGAACAACCACACCATCAAGCAACAAGGAGAAATCTTCTTTTTCGTGTCCACCCATTACCTATCCCAGATGTTGTCAGAATGTTCGAATATGAAAGAGATCAAAAGAATTCGACGATGGACTTTGCATAGAGAACACCGAAGAAGGCAGTGGTTGTATTTGTTACGGGAATGAGATAGAGAACCGGAAGAAACTAAGAGGAGAGACCAACACTGATTTCCCACTCTAACTCCTCTATAAATAAAGATCCATCGATCGGGGATTTTAGTAGAAGCCAATCTATCGCCCTTGCCTCTTGCTCTTTCTCCTTTCCATTTTTTCTTCCCATAAAAGTTTTTGTATTTTATTTTTATTTTTATTTTAAATCTAAGCCCTCCTAATGGCTTAGGATTTTAATCCTTTATGACCAAATTAGCTTTTACAATAAAGGATTTATTTATTTATTTTCCTTGTTTCAATTTATTAGTTGCAATTTTTAATTTTAGTACTAGGATATATTACATTGTTGCAATTTATGTTATGCTATTTAAATTCTTGCAATTAGAATAGTTTTTTTTATTTTTACATTAAATCCTATAATTTAAATCTTAGCAAGTAGTTAATTGATTTTAATTTTTTTAAATAATTTTTAAAGTTATATTTTAATCATGTCTGGCTAAGCATACCCTCTAGGGTTGACGATGAAGCTAGACCAGGATTAGAAGCCCTTTCTTGAATCTTTTCTTGAGCTCTAATTTTTAAGAGTTTTTCTCTCTTTCGAAGTTTCTTGCCAAAGAGACTTGATGATCTATTATTGGGTTTCAATCCCTTCATAGTTCATGCTTGATTCGGTGCAAGAAAGATGAAAGCTAGAAGGCTCAATAATTTATTTTTTTATTTATTTCTTTCTTTCTTTCCTTTTAAAATCTTGATGGATTATAGTTGAGTTAAATCTCTTCATAATCCATGCTTGGTTGTTACAAAGGAGGAAGTTGAAAGGTTTTATAAAAGAGATCCTTAGAAAAATCTTTGAAATCATTGATCTAGTGAATTCAAAAGCCCTAGATCTTTAGATCATTTATTTCATCGATTTAATATACTTTTGCTCATTCTTGTCAGCTTATCTAAGTGAGGGTTTGAATACAGTTCAAATACAAATTCCTCGTGGGATCGACCCGTACTCGCTGGACGTGCTACTTTGCACACCGTGCGCTTGCGATTATAACTTAAAGTTTACATCAAGTTTTTGGTACCGTTGCTGGGGAATTGGTTTGTTTTAAATTGTGTTTTAAAATCTTGCTTTAATTTGATCTATCTAGTTAGTATTTATTTCTAAGTTGGTGAGTGCTGGAAGCCAGGTACATAATCTAAACTATTCCTTTTTTTAGCTATCTTATTTTGATTTTAGTTTAATATTAGCATTTAGTTTAAACTTGTTTTTCTTTTTGCTTGTGTATAGCATTTTTAAATTATTTTAAGGGCATGAACCTAAATAAGATAAGGTGGGGACTTCATCACCCTTCCTTAGCCCACAAACAAGACTCCATTTGCATCAACCCAAGCCTTTAAATAAAATTAATTAGACGTTGACCCTAGGGACATCCAAGCTCATTAGGATAAGGATACCTAAGAGTTATACCAAACTAGATTCAATCATTGAATTGGTGTCTAGGAAAGTGGTTCAGGGATTAAGTCCCAAAGAAAGATGGTTACTTAATTGGTTCCGTTCGCTGACCTGGCTAATCCAATTGGTGTTTAAGGAAAGCAATGGGGGGGACTCACACCAATCTTACACTTACTTGGCCAATTTGGTAAATTGGTTTGAACTTGGAGTGCTCGAAGGTTGACTTGGAACAGTTAGGAGCTGTATAGTTCTAGGTTATCCCTATATAGGATTAATTTTGTATAGAACTTGTCTGAAAATTTTAAAAAATTTTAAAAAAATAATTAAAGTACTTTAGGTATTCTCAATCTTGACTACCCTGACATAAGGTTGCCCTGGTATAACTGGAAGTTATGTGGCATGGTTGTCTTAGGGTATGAAAATGTTGAATTGACTTAGATTTTTTTAAAGAAAAGCTTCTAAAGAAAAAAAATTAAAAAATAAAAAAACTTAAAATATAAATATACAAAATTTTAAAAAATTGAAGACATAGTAGATTTAGTGAATTCTCCAACTCTTGTGTGGAGAAGTATATCGTGTCGACTTGTTAGAATCGATTTGATTCCTATTTCAGATCCTACGACCTCTACTATAATGGATTTGACAAATCAAACCCAAATCCTTAAGGATTTATGTTATCCAGTTGGTTCCATCCAACCTTCTTGCATTAGGTTGCCTCAACCCATTGCTAATAATTTTGAATTCAAACCTTAGATGATTAATATGCTTCCAAAGTTCACGGGAATAGAGGATGCATATATATTTATTAGAAAATTTGAAAAGGTTTGTGCAACTAAAAGGCTGCAACAATTATCAAAGGACGAAATCAAGTTGAGACTAATCAACTTTGCCCTTAAGGATAATGCTAAAAAGTGGCTTTATAGTCTTCCAAATCAATCTATCATGACCTGGGAGGGCTTTGTAAGAGTGTTCTTAAAGAAATATTTTCTCCATCATAAAATTGCTAAAATTAGAAATGAAATAAACCAATTTTATCAATTAGCTGGTGAGTCATTTTGGAAGTACTTTGATCATTTTAAGAACCTCTTAACCCAATGTCCGCACCAAGGAATATAAACTTGGAGGCTATGCCAAATCATTTATGAGGGTTTAGATTCCAATTTAAGACCATGCTAGAGTCTATGTTCCAAGGCCAATTCATGTATAAAGAACCTAATGAAGCATGGCAATTTCTAGAGGACCAGCTGAAAAGAATTTACAATAAGAAACAACCAGGGAACCAGAGAGATCCACACCTTCAAGGGGTGAAATGCATCAAATGCAGACTTCCTTAGCTGTGGAAGCCAAAATTGCAACCTTGACATGCAGGTTAGAGGCCTTTAAACTTTAGAGACCAGCCAGTTTGAACCAAGTTTCTACACTAATGTGTAATGGGTGCAATGCATCAGACCATGTCTTTAAGGAATGTCCACTCCTGATGAACTCAATAGAAAATGGATATGCACAGGTGAATGCTACATACCAGAGACCCATGAACAATTCCTGTGCACCCACATATAATCCCGGATGGAGGAATCATCCAAATTTTTCATGGTCACAGAATCTAAATGTAGGTGGTCCTAGTTTCAATCAACAAAATCTAAGGCCTAATCCTATGATGAGCAACCCATTACCACCATTACCACTAGGCTTTAATAACAATGATAAAAGACTTAGTTCTTTAAAGAAAAGCCTGGAAGCTCTAGCCAAATCCAATGCTGACACCAATGCTATATCGAGTAATTTTATGCAAACCATGGGCCAACTTCTTAATTCAAACTCCTAGGCCATAGCCCGCTTGGAAATGCAGGTGGGTCAGCTAGCATCTACTATTAATAAAGAGAATGAGGTAGGCTACCTAGCCAACCTGAGCCTAACCCAAGGAACCAAAATGATAAACCATCTCAAGGAAATCAAGTTATTGCAAATCACACTTTAAGATCAAGGAAACAAGTGGATAATAAGGTAGATATATCTGACACTAAAGAAAACTTAACTACTTAGTCAGCTAAGCCATTAATGAACAACCTACCTTACAAACTCAAGTCGCTGAAACCACTAATAGTCCACCAAACCAGGTACCTGAAATTTCTAGAGCTCCTTTTCCAAATCGATTAAGGTCCAATAAACAATCAAAATATTTAGACAAAATGTTAAAGGTGTTTAATTAAGTTCAAGTAAATATTCCTCTACTATAGATGATCCAACAGGTTCCGATTTATGCCAAATTCTTAAAAGACCTTTGTACCAAGAAAAAGATCACCAATGTACCAAAGAGAGCTTTCTTAGCAGTGAGTGTGAGTTTATACTTGTTGAATCACATGCCTATGAAATACAAGGATCCAGGTTCTCTAACAGTTTCATGTGTTATAGTAGAAACCCACATTGAGAAGGCATTACTTGATTTAGGAGCTAGTGTAAACATTCTGCCCTATTCTGTATATAAGCAATTGGGATTGGGAAAACTTCAGCCAACAGGGATCATATTATAATTAGCAGACCGATCTTTTAGAATCCCTAAAGGAATGGTAGAAGATGTTTTGATCAAGGTTGGAAATTTTATCTTTCCTGTTGATTTTATCATTTTGGAGACTGAACCAGTATCAAATCCTAAAGGTCATATCCCAGTTATTTTAGGAAGACCATTCCAAGCTATTGCTAATACTGAAATTAATTATCGGAATGGGCTTATGAAACTATCTTTCGGGAACATAACTATTGAGCTGAATATATTCAATTAGGAACATGAATCTATCAATCATGCTAATGTGAGTGTAATCCAAGATGAAATTTATGAACCTATAGACATTAGTGATGAAGAAGTTGATCTTAAGTCGAGTATCTGGCCAACCCATGAAATAAGAGCATTGATAAAATACTTGGTGATGATAAACATAGCCAGAGATGGGAGCCTCCTATTAAAACACTTATGGATAAACCATCAACCAAGCCATCTCCGGGTATGGTACATCTTATAGATACACATAATAGAGAGAACGTGTGGGACATTACTGATTGGACTTCGCCCAACAATCCACCATGGCTAGGTATATTTGATAATTTAATGGATGTGTCAACCGACAAAATCTAAAAGATCCACTTGGTCTAGCTGAAGACTTTAAACTTAGCGCTCCTGGGAGGCAACCCAGCTTCTTTCTTTCTAATAATTTTCTTTTAAGTATGTTTAGGTTTAGCAAATCCTGACTCAAATAGGCACCATTGGCTAAGTTGGGGGGAGAGCTCAATAAAATTCTTACTCAGGTGTATTCATTTCTTTTTAAACCATATCATGCATATATTTAGAAATTAATTTTATTCTTGAGGGATAAAAAGCAGAATAAGTATATATTTGGAGCTACCTTTACCTTAATAATCCTACACTTGTCGATCTTAGACTTAGGATAAATCACACACTTTTGATAAGTAGTTGATTGAAAAATCTAGATAATTTTTGAAATATTGAGGGGTAAAATATTAATAGACTCAAGTAAAAATGGTAAGTAAGAATGCAATCAATTTCTAGATAATTCTAACCCTCCTCTTCATATCGAAGAAGAATCTATTTCTTGGATGTGTGTGGATGTTGTTAAATGCAAAGTTCCTTTATTAGTGAAAAAAAGAGAAGAAAAAGATAATAAAGCAAGTTCTAAACATTGTTCCACCAAGTAACCAGGCCTCTTCGTCTAAGTAAACGATTGAGTCTCGCGTCAAAAAGTGAGAATGTGAAGAAATTTTGCTATACAGCCAGTTTTGATCTATAGCCTTTTTGACTTAAGCCAGTAAGCCTGAGGGGTGTTCTACACCTAGTGCCCTAAGGCCAACTGGTCTGAAAGACATTGGTCAATAACTTGTTACAAGGGTCAGATAGAAATCTTAAAAGATTAAGACATTGCATAGTCTGTATCAAAAAAAGAAAAAAAAAAGAGTGAAAAGTGTCGTAATAAAAGGAACATCCTTGTACTAAAACGATATCTCATCACTCCATGGGAGTAGAGGATTTAGAAATAACAGTAGGAGTTGGTTAAGAATTATTTAGAAAAATGAGGAGTTTGCACTTAACCAATTTATTTAAAGCTATTAATATCTCAATGACTCATTTTATCTACTATCTAATGGAAAATCTTCTACTTACAAAAAGGGTATGAGAACAACCTTTGAGTCGAGAGTAAACTTGTATGAGATATTAAGCATTTTTGATAGTCTCTTTAATCATTTATTTTACTCAAGGATGAGTAAGATTTAAGTTGGGGGGAGTGATAAGTGCATAAAAATTAATGATAACTACATTAATTTATCAATCAAATTTATTTTATTTTATTAAAATTAATATTTTTATGTAGTTTTTTAATAAAAGAACCTCATCAACCAAAGAGCATGATTTATAGGATCCAACGGTGTGAATGGCATGCAAATCGGACTTTAATTGAGCTAGGAAATGAATTTTAAAAGAATTATTCATGAAGTTGCACGAAAATTGATATAGTTGGTCTATAGTGAACCATCTAATTGGTTCACGGAAGCTTCAACCGGTCCATATCCTCCATTGTAGATGGTCCATAGAATAGATCCATGGACCACAGGTCAAACCAAGCTGCATTCTCACCGAGAAGCTTATCGGAGCTCCGTTTCTCACTGCCAGGAGTCTCCTCATGGCCGAGAACATGCCGGAGAACCCTCCCATGCTAGAAAAATCCAAGCACAAGCCAAATCGAGCGCCTTCTTCTCATCTACAATCAGCTAAACGTCCCATTTTTTATCGTAGTTCTTTATCCAAGCTACCGGAGAAGCCACTTCCATCTCCCTGCATGATCGGACACCGCCCATTCACCTTCTTCTTTGGGCTTCACCATCTACCGTTCACCACCGTCTTCTTCTTCCCACTAGTCCACCATGCCACCATGTGCTGCCAATGCTCAAAGCCATTGAAGAAGCCTTCTTCCCATCTTCAACTGCTGTCCAAGCTTTTGAACAACCACACCATCAAGCAACCAGGAGAAATCTTCTTTTCCATGTCTGCCATTACCCATCATAGATGCTGTCAGAATGTCCAAATACGAAAGAGATAAAGAAAAAAGAGATCAAAAGAATTTGACGATGGACTTTGCATGGATAATGCCGAAGAAGGCAGTGGTTGTATTGGTTATGGGAATGAGATAGAGAACCGGAAGATACTAAGAGAAGAGACCAACACTGATTTCCCACTCTAACTCCTTTATAAATAAAGATCCATCGATCGGGGATTTCTGTAAAAGCCAGTCTGTCGCCCTTGCCTCTTGCTCTTTCTCCTTTCCATCTTTTCTTCCCATAAAAAGTTTTAGTATTTTATTTTTATTTTTATTTTAACTCCAAGCCCTCCTAATGGCTTAGCAGTTTAATCCTTTATGACCAAATTAGCTTTTACAATAAAGAATTTATTTATTTATTTACTTTCCTTATTTTAATTTATTAGTTGTAATTTTTAATTTTAGTACTAGGATAGATTACATTCTTACAATTTATTTTATGCTATTTAAATTCTTGCAATTAGGTTAGTTTTTTTTTTATTTTTGCATTTAAATATTGTAATTTAAATTTTAGCAAGTAGTTAACTGATTTTAATTTTTTTAAATAATTTTTAAAGTTACATTTTAATCATGTCTGGCTAAGCATACCCTCTGGGGTTGGTGATGAAGCTAGACCAGGATTTGATGCAGAACGAAAGCTCTGATGCCAAAAATGATGCAGAACGAAAACCCTGATACCAAAAATGATGCAGAACAGATATATGGAATGCGAAAGCAAATTAAAATTAATGTATTTTTTTTATATATATATATTTTCAGAAGTCAGCTTTGACTCAAAGGAAAGATAAACTAATGTTGAAAGAAACTAAGAAATGACAGAAAGCATAATTAAAAGGAGTGGATTATCAGAGTAACTCAGAAGTAGGATCACTGGGGATTGAGAAACCCCCAGATCTTGGGTTTGCTCTGAGTTTCAACGAAACAGACAAAGTGAGAAGGGAAGGTTCTTGTTACCTAGTAGTGATATCTCTCCATTTGGTGGAAAAAGACTCTCTCGAGCAGATTATTGGATCCCGGGAGTCAAGGTATCTTCGCAATGGATCCTCCGATAATGGTCCTTGGCAAAGTTGGCCTCTTCTTGAACCCTGGATCCTGGAGAAAGAAGAACAAGGTTAGGAACAAGAGACTCAGGGAAGAGAGTTACCAGAGTAGAAGAAAGGATGGGATCTGAAGGTCTTCAGCTGATCTGGAACTCCTAGGCTGCGGATTTGGGACTTCTTCTCCTGGATCTGCTGGATGGACTCTGAAGCAGTGGTAGCTGACTTGAAGATGGCTGGACTGGGGTCCTGGTGGTCGGCCACCCTTTGGAAGAAGAACCTTGGAGATGGTGTAGAGGCTAGGGTTTGGTGGTGGTAGAGTAAAGATAGGTGGACTAAGCTAGGGTTTTGGGGTTGGAGATTTCACACCTCCTCAAGGTTCCTAGGGAACCCGGATTTACTCCCTCACGGAGCTCAACACTTGAATACAAGTGCGGAAGAGAGAAACACAAAGTTGCTCACAAAGAAATTGATTTCATTCATCATTATCTTCAAGAGTTACATAGAGTTGAATATATAGACATAACAAAGAAATAAAATTTTATACATTTCCCATTTGGGACTAATAGGACTAACCCACACTTTAGGCATCAAATTCTCTTCCAAGACTCCTTCCATGAGTGGGCAGTCCAAAAACTCCAAGAAAACTTAAAAATCAACTCCAAATGGCAGGTTATGGGGGTGTCTCCTAGTATCTCTCCATGAATCAAGGATTTTTCCTTCTTGGTTTGGCTCTTTTGGACACCTCCTAGTCTTGCTCCACAAGTTTAGGCTTCTTCCTTTCATGGCTTTGGCACTTTTGGAAACTTTTGGGTGCCTCCTTGATTTTCTCCCCAAGACATGCTCTCTTCCCTTTTATAACTTGGGTTTTTATGGAACATTGTGGGGCACCTCCTTGATGCTCTCTTCAAGAGAAGTTCTTGCCATCCTGGCTTGGGTTTATCTGGAAAGAAGTTGGCTCCTCCTTGGATTGAGGTATCTTGATGGATTTCTCTCCCAAGTGGTGCAAGAAAAAAGAACCTGCTTACTTGAGGCGTGGGGACCAAGGTACACTGGATGGAGATGTGGCAAGGAGTGTGGCACCCACTTGTAGCTGGAAAATGTGGTGCCCTATGGAAAAGGGAATGACACCTACCTGGGCCTTGGACTTGGACTGAGTCAACATGATCCAACAAAAATTGAAATGACAAAATTACAGACTCAAAATTGAGTTGATCAGGTCAACCCTAATTACAAAACCAGAAAACCCTAATTCTTCGGGCAAGGTCAATCAGAGAACCAGATGGAGCCCTGAAGTCTTCTTCTGAGTCTGGTGCCCGCACTAATTCTCCCGAGGTGGGAGGAACTTGACCTTGTCGAGTAAGGCTCAAGTTGGCTCTGGTATCTCTCCAAGAGGTCTGGATCCAAATCTTGTAATTCTTCTCGGGAGATCCAAGAGTCATCAGAGTCTGGCCTTCCTTGCCAGCGGACCAGGTATCTTTGGTATCATCGATTACGAGTAGAGATAACCTGATCATCCAGGATCTTTTCAATCTGCTCTTTCCTCACGGGCTAGTTTGTTGGTGGACACACAGGGTCGGGATCACTCTCAATAATAGGATTAGGTTCAAAAGGCTCACTGGGAATCACAGCTGGCTCCCTGTACTCTACTAGGTCTATAATGTTGAAAGTAGAGCTATTGCCTAGTTCTGGAGGCAACTCGAGCACATAGGCATTGGATCCTACTCTCTTCACTACTCTAAATGGTCCAGCTCCTCTAGCATGTAACTTTCTAACGGTTCCAGGAGAAAACCGCTCAGGCCTTAACCTAATCATTACATAGTCTCTCTCAATAAAAGTTTTGACTCGTCTTTGAGAATCAGCCAACTTCTTATAAGTTTCATTACTTAAAGTTATTTTGGCATGAGTTTTTTTATGCAAGTCCTTTACATGCTATGCAAGTGCATCAAGAGACTTGTGTGTGTGGGCTAATAGTGAAATCAGATCAAGTGGTGTGTGAGGCTTGTATCCATGAACAATTTCAAAGGGACTCTAGCCTATAGACCTATTGATCGAAACATTGAATGCAATTTCAGCCCTGGACAAAATACAAATCCCAATTCCTGGTGCTCTCAATCAAACCAAAATCTGAGCCAAAGCCTAGTAAAGGGTCAAGAAAAACTAAACTAGATTGACGACACATTCCTAAAGAATGGACTTTATTACAAAGGAACCCTAAGTCTAAACCTAACAAACTAAGGCTCTCTAGATTTGACCTTGGGTCGGAGGAGGGCATGCAGAGCATGAAAACTTATTATGGATGCCTAGTAGGTGCCATAAGGTCTTCTAGAAGTTGGTGGCAAACCTAATAGGTTCTAAGGAGTCTTGCAATCTAGAGATCTCAGTAAAGTGTAATCCCATAGCTCTAGAAACATGAGAAGATTCAGGGAAGGGTAGGAAATAAGAATCAGAGTTTTGAGGTGGCTTATCGGAAATAAGAAACAAACCTTGGTTATTTAGGATGACCTAAAAATGAGGACATTGTTCTATAGGTGCACTCATCCAAACCTCATGATTTGCTCTAGGAGGGTCTACAAGTGCAAGTTCTAGGATAGGCTGGGTGCTCCTAGAAGGTGGAAGGTTATCAGGAAGGTCTTTGGAATGTTTATCTAGAAAGTCCTCTAAGCTACTGTCTTTTTCTTGTTCTTGGACCTTCTCAATGGGCAATTCTTATGAACCCCTTCCTTCTTCACACTTCTCTACCAGATTTGACTCAGGGGTGTCTTCTTTGGATTCCTCAATGAGTTCAGGGGTATTCTCACTTAAACTTTCATTTGGTGTAATTTCCTCTTCCTGAACTTCCTCAAAAGGGTCTTCTCTTAGGGTTAGCTCCTAAATTCCTTGAGTGGCAGGGGTCCCCTCAATAACCCCATTAGGTAGGAGTTGGTTAATTGAATTATCGGGAGAGATATCCTTAAATTATTCTTCATATTCATCTATCAAACTTATGTCAAGCTCATATATTTCTTCCTCAATCTCACTGAAAGGTTCTAATCTATTCTCCTTTGATTCCTCTTTAAGTACGGCTCTGGTCGGGTCAACTAATTTTGGGATGGCCATGCCTAACTCCTTCTCAGTGTTATCCTTCTAGTCAAGAGGTGACACAAGTGGGAATTGACAAACAAAAGTCTGGTTCACTATGGATGTCGGATCAATCGGAACTTGACTCAAGTTGGTAGAGGTTAGCTTTAAGTCCAAAGTACTTGATTGGTTATATCTTAAAGACCACTCATAGTCTTGGGCTTCTTGGTAGGCTCGGTCTAACTTATTGGTCTTTTCAAGGCATAGCTTCCTATAAATGTCTGGGTGTAACCCAACCCTAAACCTCGATGTGATCTGAGCTTCGGTCTCAATGGTATTGCATTTCATGTCATACCACTAGAAGTCCTCGATATATTTAGACACAGGCCTATTACCTTATCGCAATTGGTACCATTGGTCTAAAAGTCTTTTCTCATAGGATCTACCTAGGTACCTATTTCTCAACTTACTTCTCAAATCTCTCCAAGTATATATTTCCTCTTTTCTTTGATAACACTCATGCTCAATAGCATACCAATGCGACCTAGCATGTTTGGTGAACTTGGTTTTGGCCAACCTAACTTGTCCTAATTCCGATATGTTAGTGCACTCAAAATACCGATCCATTTGTTCTTCCCACTTAATATATGTCTCTTGTCTTCCATCAAAAGTGGGTGCATAAGGTTCGGTGTTCCTAACGGGTCCCTTCTCTGAGTCAACCAAGTATGGGTATAGGCTCCTAGGGTTATGCTCGGGATCACGGTATAAAGTCCTCCTAGGCTCCTGGCATAGGTGAGGTTGGGGCCTATTAAATTTTGGATCAGTGGTCTAATTTTGATGTCTACGTTTCTCAAGTCCCTGGGCTCGGTCTCTAAACTGGGCAAAACCCTCATTCATATCCTGACTCAATTTGGTCATACTTTCTGTAAGAGTTCTAATCATGGCCTCTAAATCAGGTTGGATTTGACCAGGTTGGTAGGGTACTCCATTCCGGGTGGACATGATGATGCAAGCAAGTACACCAAATGAGACTCAACTGAAATGACTACAGGCTAACTAGACCTAGAGCCCAAACTAGATGCCCAATCAGAGTGGCAAGCTAGCCTGTAGTAACTCGGGACTCAGCCAGGTAGGTGTAAGGGGAGTGTTAGGTCCCTAATTGCCAATCCTAGACACCAATCAGTGATTGGCCAGGTAGGCGGACCAGCACACAAGCCCTTCGGGATAGAATCCCTGAACCACCATTCTAGACACTGAGTACAAAGCACACACAGAGTAACTAGACAAACTGACTCAACACTAGCCTAGACCCGACTTGTTGGTGTCCCTAGCCCACTAGGGCAAATTAGGTCTAATTAATTTTAAGATTAAGGCTTAGGTTCGAATGCACGGGAGGTGGTTTTGTGCTAAGGAGAGGGTCTCAATCCTCCCCTTATGTTGCAACTTCGGTGCCCTTAAGATAGATTCAATTTATGCACACTCAAATAAAAACAGCTTGCAGAAAATAGAAAACATAGAACAGTAGTAAAATTGATCTCAGATAATCTACAGAAATTAATAAATCATGAAAATTTTATATAAATTACTTTCAATTATATTGGTTCCAGAAAAACAAGAATTACTTAATTTGGGTTTTTTTGTATGGAGAAACAATTCAGATAACAGGGTAGTTACTGGCAGAAAACAGAATGTGTGTCCCGTTTACAATCCCTGCCCAGAAGTTATAACCCAGCGGCACCCCTACATGCCCTAGGAACCCCCGTGGAATGGGAGGAGGAGGCTTGCGTCTTGCTTGTTCCAAGGACCGGACGGCCAGGGGAGTCTACTCCAGGCAGCAAAAGTAAAGGGAACGAAAAAAACAATCACACAAGCAAGAATCCTAGACAGGGCTCTGATACCAAGAATGATGCAGAACGAAAGCTCTGATACCAAAAATGATGCAGAACAAAAACTCTGATACCAAAAATGATGCAGAACAGATATATGGAATGCGAAATCAAATTAAAATTAATGTATTTTTTTTTTATATATTTTCAGAAGTCGGCTTTGACTCAAAGGAAAGATAAACTAATGTTGAAAGAAACTAAGAAATGACAGAAAGCACAATTAAAAGGAGTGGATTATTAGAGTAACTCAGAAGTAGGATCACTGGGGATTGAGAAACCCCCAGATCTAGGGTTTGCTCTGAGTTTCAACGAAACAGACAAAGTGAGAAGGGAAGGTTCTTGTTACCTAGCAGTGATATCTCTCCATTTGGTGGAAAAAGACTCTCTCGAGCAGATTATTGGATCCCGGGAGTCAAGGTATCTTCGCAATGGATCCTTCGATAATGGTCCTTGGCAAAGTTGGCCTCTTCTTGAACCCTGGATCCTGGAGAAAGAAGAACAAGGTTAGGAACAAGAGACTCAGGGAAGAGAGTTACTAGAGTAGAAGAAAGGATGGGATCTGAAGGTCTTCAGCTGATCTGGAACTCCTAGGCTGCGGATTTGGGACTTCTTCTCCTGGATCTGCTGGATGGACTCTGAAGCAGTGGTAGCTGACTTGAAGATGGCTGGACTGGGGTCCTGGTGGTCGGCCACCCTTTGGAAGAAGAACCTTGGAGATGGTATAGAGGCTAGGGTTTGGTGGTGGTAGAGTAAAGATGGGTGGACTAAGCTAGGGTTTTGGGGTTGGAGATCTCACACCTCCTCAAGGTTCCTAGAGAACCCAGATTTACTCCCTCATGGAGCTCAACACTTGAATACAAGTGCGGAAGAGAGAAACACAAAGTTGCTCACAAAGAAATTGATTTCATTCATCATTATCTTCAAGAGTTACATAGAGTTGAATATATAGACATAACAAAGAAATAAAATTTTATACATTTTCCATGTGGGACTAATAGGACTAACCCACACTTTAGGCATCAAATTCTCTTCCCAAGACTCCTTCCATGAGTGGGCAGCCCAAAAACTCCAAGAAAACTTGAAAATCAGCTCCAAATGGTAGGTTATGGGGGTGTCTCCTAGTATCTCTCCATGAATCAAAGATTTTCTCTTCATGGTTTGGCTCTTTTGGACACCTCCTAGTCTTGCTCCATAAGTTTAGGCTTCTTCCTTTTATGGCTTTGGCACTTTTGGAAACTTTTGGGTGCCTCCTTGATTTTCTCCCCAAGACATGCTCTCTTCCCTTTTATAACTTGGATTTTTATGGAACATTGTGGGGTACCTCCTTGATCCTCTCTTCAAGAAAAATTCTCGCCATCCTAGCTTGGGTTTATCTGGAAAGAAGTTGGCTCCTCCTTGGATTGAGGTATCTTGATGGATTTCTCTCCCAAGTGGTGCAAGAAAAAAGAACCTGCTTACTTGAGGCGTGGGGACCAAGGTACACTAGATGGAGATGTGGCAGGGAGTGTGGCACCCACTTGTAGCTGGAAAATGTGGTGCCCTATGGCAAAGGAAATGACACCTACCTGGGCCTTGGACTTGGACTGAGTCAACATGATCCAACAAAAATTGAAATGACAAAATTACAGACTCAAAATTGAGTTGATCAGGTCAACCCTTATTACAAAACCAGAAAATCCTATTCTTCGGGCAAGGTCAATCAGAGATCCAGATGGAGCCCTGAAGTCTTCTTCTGAGTCTGGTGCCCGCACCAGGATTAGAAGCCCTTTCTTTGATCTTTTCTTGGGCTCTAATTTTTAAGTTTTTTCTCTCTTTCTAAACTTCTTGCCAAAGAGACTTGATGAGCTATTGTTGGGTTTCAATCCCATCATAATTTATGCTTGATTCGATGCAAGAAGGACGAAAGATAGAAGGCTCAATAATTTATTTTTTCATTTCTTTCTTTCTTTCTTTCCTTGTAAAATCTTGATAGGTTATAGTTAAGTTAAATCTCTTCATTATCCATACTTGGTTGTTACAAAGGAAGAAGTTGAAAGGTTTTATAAAAGAGATCCTTAAAAAAGTTTTTGAAATCATTGATCTAGTGAATTCAAAAGCCCTAGATCTTTAGATCATTTATTTCATCGATTTAATTTACTTTTGCTCATTCTTGTCAGCTTATCTAAGTGAGATTTTGAGTACAGTTCAAATACAAATTCCTCATGGGATCGACCCATACTTGCTAGACGTGCTCCTTTGCACACCGTGTGCTTGTGGTTACAACTTAGAGTTCACATTAGGTGCCTTCCCCTTTTTATGGTCCTTACAACTCGACATTCACCTCGAATCTTAAAATGAAAGGAAAACTACTATAAGGAAAAGAGAGTCGACTTGATATTTGGACAAAGTAGAAGATCAAGGGTGCCAAACTCTCCAAGGGGGATGATGAGAGGCTGGAAGGAAGTCATTGCCCATGATTGGAAGTAGTAACCAAAGGCCCTAAGATGAGAACTCAAGTTCAAAACATTGAAGAAACCGTGGAAAGGTGGAGTCATCCTTTTAAATAAGGTAGACACCCTCGAAGGCTTCAGAGTACTCAACTAGCACCATGTGGCGAATCCTTATTGCATCGAGCTATCATAAATCACCCCGAAGTAAATGAAATGCACCTTGCAAAGCACCATCAAAAAATACAAGGCAAGGTGCATCATTGCTTTGCCTATTCGGATCTACCTCAAAGATGGTGCACCTTTGACATAAGGGTTCCCATGCCCCGATTTTCTTTTTTAAAGATTCTTTAATGATCTAGCTAAACCCAAAATTATGAAGTAGGGGGTATCTATTGATAGAAAATATGGTCAAATTAGGTACATGGAACCCACAGCAGTACAGGGTCTATTGGCCAAACAACGTGCATTTTGACCAAGACATAGCAAGCCCTACCGATCACCTCCAAGGCACTCGGCTAAAAGTCCAGGAGCAAGTAATGGCATAGGCCAACTCCTATGTCCCAAGGAATCAGCAAGTCCTATTGACTGCCCCCAAGGTGCTCGATTACAAGTCTTGGAGTGGGTAATGGCAAGGCTAACTCATATGCCCCAAGATATCAACGAGCCTTATCGATCACCCCCAAGGTGATTGGTTAGAAGTCCTAGAGTTGATGACGATAGAGGCTAATTCCTAAGCCCCTAGGCATCAGCAATTCTTGCTGACCATTCCCAAGGCAATCGATTAGAAGTCCTAGAGTGGGTGACAGCAGAGGCCAACTCTATGCCCTAAGATATCAGCAAGCCTTGCAAATCACCTCCAAGGTGATCGATCAGAAGTTCTAGAGTAGGTGATGATAGAGGCCAACTTCTATGCCCCAAGGCATTAGCGAGATTTATCGACCACTCCCAAGGTTCTTAGCCATAAGTCTTGGAGTAGGTGATGGTAGAGGCAAACTCATATCCTCCAAGGTATTAGTGAGTCCTACCGACAGCCCCTAAGTTGCTCAGCCAGAAGTCCTAGAGTGGATAATGGTAGAGGCCAACTCCTATTCCCTAAGGCATTGATGAGCCCTACCGATTTCCCCTAAGGCTCTCAACCATAAACCCTCAGGCATGCATTGATTGAAAAGTTCTTAATAATAAGCCTCCTAGCATGGCTGAGCCACACCAAGAATACCAGTCAGTGCCATCTTAGCAGCATGCCAATTCTAAGCCCCTATAGTGCAACACTTTGATGCCTACCACCTGCACATATCACCACTTAACAGAGCTTTTCATCACATCCTAAAATCACCAAATAATTATGGGATTCCCATAAAAGCAACAAGCTGCTTGAATGCCTCGTAACTTGAGCCACCATTCAATGGAGCATGGCTTACCTTAAACTAATAATAAGGATGCATTTAAGGAGACTAGATGCCTTGTCAACAAAAAGATCCCAAG
Source organism: Areca catechu (assembly GCA_021397845.1). NCBI lineage: Eukaryota > Viridiplantae > Streptophyta > Magnoliopsida > Arecales > Arecaceae > Areca > Areca catechu. The sequence continues at coordinate 70,170,650 of CM038053.1, forward strand.
TAACATGTGGAGGTCTAGCTACCTTCTACTAGATCTGACAGGATCTTGGTCTCACTAGATAAGGATGCATTTAAGGAGACAAGATGCCTTTTTGTTAGTAAAAAGATTTCTAGCAACATTTGGAGGTCTAGCCACCTTCTACTAGATCTGATAAGATCTTGGTCTCACAAGAAATACTCCAAACTATCCATAAATAAAAGGGGTTCCATGTGAGCTCCCTAAGGTAGAAGAGCCTTCCCTACTTACATTTCCTCACTATTGGTATCGATACTAACTTGAGCATCGGAGTGCCATCACTAGGGCCACCCCTAGTAGGGCTTTTTTGTTGGTATCTCTTCCTAGAGGCCAGCTTGCACCATCTATCCTAGCACCTCTAGCATCTTTAGCTCCCCTTCCAGTGTTTGACAAATTTTGGTACCAACAACATCCATTTGCTAGATTTTGAAAGCAAGATGTGCTGCTATTACAAGCATAATCAAAATGGACTTGAGCATTGCCATAAGTGAAAACATCTCATCATATTAATACCATAATGTTGACGATATCTCTTGGCAACTAGATGGGCTTTATAGGTTTTCACCTTCTTGTTTGCATCCCTTTTTCTTTTGAAAGTCCACATACACCCTATGAGTTTAACTCCTTCAGGAGGATCAACGAGTGTCCATACAGTGTTGCTCTTCATGGACTCCATTTTGGACTTCATGGCTTTAAGCCATTTATCAGAGTTGGAACTCTGCATGGCATCTAAATTTTTGACCGAATCATCATTATTTTCATCAGGTTCAACAGGATCATTATCTTAAACCAATAAACCACAGTATCTGTTCAACTAATGTGGTACTCTATCTGGTGAGGACACCTACACAAAATTTGAGAACTCACTGTGGATCTCGTAAGGAAGATCCAGACTCTGAACCATCCAGCAAATGCAACCCAGTAATTGTTTTCGGGTTTTAAAGTATGAAGTCATTTGTTTCCAAACATCAAGAGAAGCTAACAAATGAGGAAAAAATTTCCCAATTTTAAAGCATGTGTCATACATTTCTTAAGCCAACAAGGAAGGAAAAGTTTTGTGAGTTTTAAAGCAAGAGCATGCACCACCGTGCGGCAGCCCTAGCTTCCAGATTTCATCATGATTTTGCAGATCCTGTAGCTCCAGATTTTGTTAGGATTTTGCAGCCCCAGATTTCCTGCAGCCCCTTCATCATGATTCCTGCAGCTTTGTACCCATTTAAAAATTAAACTAATCTTTATATAGAGGGTTCTAGAGGGTGTTCTTGAGCCTATAAATAGGGATGGTTCTCTTGTACGAGAAAAAGAAGAAGGGATAAATGAAATGAAATACTGTTGGAGTGTTTTCTCTAGTGCCTTTGTTATAATTGTAACATTGAGGGGTGTGAGGCCCTAACCCTGCCTTCGTTGCATTGCAACGTCGAGGAGTGTGAGGCTCCGGCTGCCTTCGCTGCACCCGTGGCGTCGAGGGGCGCGAGGCCCTATTTATCCTACCATTTTCCAGCCATCTAAGCCCCCCCTATCATCCTTTCCATCATCCATAATCCTCACTGCCGTGCTCCAGAAGATCGAAGATTTCAAGGTCTTTCTCCGGTAACGATCCCCCGAAGGAACCTTGCCAACATACATTTAGCACGATGCCACCCGTTGAGCAGCTGATTATTGATCATCTAGGCCGCATCTTCCCAGGAAGAGTGACCCTAGTGCTTTGAGAATATTTACTTACTGTTGTGTCATTTTACCTCACCTCCTTATCCTCAAGATCTGTTTTATTAACTGTTTGCATGTCCTAGATCGGGGATTTCTTAATCTCTGAGTCCTGGGTCTATTATTCAGTTCACTTAATTTTGGGGTCCAGCATGAGAGGTTGTATGAGATGATACCTTCCTTAAGTTGTTTTCTATCATCTTTGCTTGTTATGAGTCTCAATTTAATCAGATTTAAGGGTGATTTTCTTTGCATTGCATCTCTCATCATTTTCATGCCATCCTAGTCCATAGGTTCCCCATCACTATCATATCTCCTTAAGGATACCTCTATAATGGGCTCTAGATTTGATTTAATTAAATCCAGTTTAGAAGGTTCAATTATTTGTGTTGGTTCTTCTACCTATCGAATTTCTTCAAGTTCAACCTTAGTAGCATTAATTCCTTCTTCAAGGAACTCTTTTTCTAAAAAGACTACCCTATTACTAATGAACACCTTTTGTTCATCAATGTGGTAGAAGTAATAGTCCTTAATTTTTTTTGGATACCCTATAAAAATATATTTGTTAGACCTAGGTCTGAGCTTGTCCATTTTCAAATGTTTGACATAAACCAGGCATCCCTAGACCTTAAGGTTTGAGAGTCCTAGCTTATGCCTTGTCTAATTTTATATAATATTTTGTCTACAGACTTGTTGGGAACTCTATTGAAAACATGACAAGCCAACTCAAGTGCATATCTTCAAAAGTAGATCAACAAACCAGCAAATCTCGTCATGGACCGAACCATGTCTAATAGGGTTTGATTTCTCCTTTCTGACACTCCATTATATTGAGATATCCCAAGAGGTGTCTATTAAGAGAGAATCTTATTCTCTTTTAAATATATCAAAAATTCACTAGTAAGGTATTCACCTCCTTAATCTAATTAAAGACTTTTAATACTTTTCCCAATTTATTTTTCTACTTTATTATGGAATCATTTAAATATTTCAAATGATCCAGGCTTATGTTTCATAAGGTAGACATACCCATATCTTGATAGGTCATTAGTGAATTTGATGAAATAGTAATATCCACCTATAGTAAAAGTGTTCATGGATCCACATACATCCTATGTACTATACTTAGAACTTCAGTGGCTCTTTCACCTTTTCCAGTAAAAGGTGACTTAGTCATCATTCCAAGAAGGCAAGATTCATAGGTTGGTAATGATTCAGAATCATTAACCTTGAGGATTCTCTCTTTAATTAACCTATTTATATTATTCTTGTTAATATGACTTAGCTTACAGTACCAAAGATAGACATTAGACACATTATCTAATATATGATGTTTGCTAGATGTGTATGCTAAACTAACAGACTGTGATAAAATATCATTTTTTAATTATCCATGCATTATCATAATATCATTCATAATGATATCAAAATAATCATCTTTTATTCATAATGATATGCCTACAGAAATTACATTCATTATAAAACTAGGATAATAATGATAATTACTCAAAATAATGATATTATCATTAAAAACAACCTTGACAACTCCTAAAGCTAGAACTAGAACTACTCTTCCATCTCTAACATTCAGGAATCTCTCACTGCCTTCAAATCTTTTACTAATATGAAATCCTTGCAATGAATTACAAATATTTATTGGACTTCCAGTATTTAATACCTAAGTAGTATTATCACAAATTGAAAAGTTACAAGGTATTATCATATAAGTACCTTGTTTATCAACTGCTTGCTGATTCTTCTTCTTCCTTGGCCAGTTCACATCTAAAGAGGCAATGTAAAGAGCACAGTTCCTCTTCCAGTGACCCTGCTTCTTAGTAGAAGCACTTTGCTTAACTCTAATTGGACTTGATCTTCTTGGTCTGACCTGGCTGAGTCATCACAATACATTGCAACTTTTTTATTTTTCTTTTTACCTTTCTTAAAGGAATGATGCCCTATCGAAATCTTCCACTACATTCATCAACCCCTTGTGGAGCTGATAATCCTTCTCATAAGTCTACAGTAACCCTAGCAAACTGTGGTATTTGACTATAGGCTTAGTTATTCTATAATAGTTAAGGGAGTTGAGGTAGGACATTGATACAAAATTTAGAATCACATCTTTCTCCAACTACTCATGTAGGGGAAACCCAAGTTTACTTAGGTACTCGATCAGTTCAATCATGTATATTACGTAATCAATGTCGATGCCCCTTCCCTTATCCTAGCATTAAAAATGGCACAAGACATTTTGTACCTTTTAACATTATTGAGAGTGTCGAAGGAATCTTTCAACACTCAAAACATATCTTTCAGCTGAGCATCCTCGAATTTGTGATTGAATTCATTCATCATAGATGCCCATATAATGCAATGAATTGTGGTTCAGTCATTGAGCCATTTTTGGTAAGTATCTAGGACCACACAATAAGCATTAAAACTAGGCTCCTTAGACACTAGATCAGTCAGCATGTACAAGATCCACTCATACTCCAAGATGATTTTTAGCTTTTGATACCAATTATCAAAATTAGATCCCATCAGGTTTTCATTGTCTAGTAATGATTGGAGCGATAAAGTGTTGGCCATTTCAACTGAAAAGAAAAGAGAATATGATCTATTAGTATATGAATCATTTAATCCTAAAGACTTGGATTTTATTCTAGAGGTTCTCCTACTATTTTGTATAAATTGGTAGTTTCTATCTGCAATGCAAGGAACTATACTAATTCCTTAGGGGGTACAAGAATCTAATAGACTTTACACGAGCCCAACTTTAACCGGCCCACCCATATGCTTCTAAAGGTAGGTTCTTAATAAATTATTTCTCTAAATAATTTCTAGTATTAATTTTGCGCCAAGCATCTCTTTAGTAGGCCTTTATGCCTCCACTGAAAGTCTTGGTAAGGTCCAACTATAAACATGACAGAATTTAGTGCTTCTGACCAACAAATGGCCAAGCTTGACTTTGGCTAGCCCATAAAATCACTATTAAGAAAGTAACAACTGGACCATCATATTATGAACAATAATTCTAATAGGAAGATGAGCACCAGGCCTTTGGGTCTCTAATGATTATCCAAACTATTGGATCCATTATCACCTAACTTAATGGGAGGCTATAACTTGGTCATCTCTATAACTTTGTTATTTTAGGGACCTAATAATTTAGAGAATTTTGTTAGATGGTTAATAAGAGAGAATAGAAGACATGAACTAATTAGTCAAAATCTTTCCACTACTTCACCAAGTCTATGATGGGGGTCGAAGATAAATTGGTTAAAGGGCACCTAAATCAGTCATACTAACCTACCTTACTAGCATGGATTTTCTCAAATCAATAAGCTATTTGATCAAAATTTGACTGACTATATTAACCAGGTAAGTAAGATCAACGGGAGGGTTTTACAATCAACCTCTTTTCTTAGACACCAAGGAGTTGGCCACGAAAGAGGTAGCCCCTAAATAATAACTATGATCAAAATGCCAAACTTAACTTAGACATTAATCGATTCATTAGATTCGATTAGACTAGCCTGAGGACTCAGGTCCAACCACTGAGCCAAAATCAGGTCCATTTGATTATGGACTTGATCAAGCTATTACTATAAAATTGATCTAGAGAAACCTTGACTTAATCCTAATCAATTTTTGATTAGGATAAATCAATTTCTTTATTAGGTCCTATTAATCAAAATTCTAACCCTACGTCTAACTTAGTTAATTGACCTGATTCAAGGTAACCCATAGCCCAAGGTTCATGAATTAACATTGTTGGGTTTTGGTGGCACAGTGGAAGAATGGACTTCAAAATTCTTCATTTTGAAATTCCAAATAACTAGAAACCCTAAGCCCAAGATCTCTTATTCATTATAATTAACAAGTCACTCAAATAGGATTTGGAAAAATACCTGGGATGCTAATTCCTTCTTTCTACCAGGCACACAAGTACATGCCCTCTAGAGGTGATCCACATGGGAATTGAACCTAGGAACCACTCCTTAGTAGGTTGCTTAATCCACTAGGACTCTTCCAATGGCCTTTCTTCCTTTGGGAGCCTCTCCTTTCTTACTCAGACCTTTGCCTTCCAGTAGAGCACTCTAAGCCCTCTCCAAAACTTTTTTTCACTCTCTTTATCACTTCCTAATTCACTTCCTAGGCCCTTGTCTTAAAATGGTGGACTTTTCTTAAGGCAAGACCTATGTCCTAATAAGGGAAGGAAGAGACAAGGAAGTCTAAGTGGCAGAGTGTAAAAATGCAGGAAAGAAAGGATGAAATCAGATTGCCATCGGCCTAAACACCGAAGGCTCTTTATAAGAGATGGAAGGGTGCCAATAGTGGCTCTTCATTAGCCTTTGATTTGTCAAATAATAGATCATATAAGACCCTTCATTAAGGAGTCTTATCTTGAAACATCATGACTCTTCTTGTTCCAAAGGCCTTATTCATGTCTCCTGGATAATTCCTAGCTTTGTCCTCATGCCATGTGGCATGTAACTGGCTAATAGGGTCTTAGATGGCGTGGAAACAATGTGACTTATCCAAGAGTCAATTTCCTTCATTAAGGATTCTTGGATTTAAATTGTTGCGGTAACCAAATGAAGGGACGTAACCCGTTACTTAGCGCGCCGATATTCCACACTGCCAACCTTCTTTCAATTGGTAATTAGCCATAATAATCATACATAAGATGAGGCAAGGGATGCCTTGTTCCATGTGGAAACCAAGTCCCATAAGCAAAAGGACATTAGGTCCATCTGCGTGCCATATAATCCTGGCGCATAAATCATTTGGCACCAAGAGTCCCTCCAACTTTGGACTCTTCAAATAATTAAGATAAAGGCTGATTAAATCTGGATAAAACTAGATACTTGCTGCCCCACTTTGGACTCAACCCAATCTAGGATTCTATCAAATTGGTTAGCCCATGAAGCAACCTTATGGACCCAAATCAAATGGGTTAAGAGTTAGGTTAGCCTACATATGCTAGTATGTAATCTAGCTAACCAATTAGGATCCCATGACCCTAATAAAATTTTAATTGACTTTCTAGGCCAATTCCCTAATGTGTGTGACCCTTTGGATTTCACATCTAGCCAGCAGTAGGTCTAGGTCCAAGCCAATTCGATCCAAGAGAACCCAATTGACCTTATCAGGTCAAATTGAGCTAACCTAAGTTGCCAATTCGAACTAGCTTTCAAATTGGCTCATGAATCCAATCGAATTAATTCATGAAAACCTACAAGGCATGATTGACATCTAGAAACATGTCATGCCTACCTGAAAGATATGGAATTAGTAGAAAGTACCAAAATACCCTTCAGTGGAATGTTACCATGCAATTCAATCTTTCGATAATTGTCAAACCCTAGCACTTAGTCATTTCAAATCTCATTTTGATAATGAAGACTTTGCTGATGACTAATTAGAAACCAATTTTAATATCATCCTACTTTGATCGATGACTGATCAAAGACTCCCTGAGTCATCAATCAAAGAGATTACATGGGATAACATTTTCTCTTACTAGGAATGATCGATTCCTTGTTGATCCACTCACATCCTTCATACACTTTCCACCATATCTGAGAACACCCCATACATGACTCAATGTCATGAATGAGTATGAACAAAAACATAGTTTAGTGTGTATTAGGAACCATAGTGATCTCAGGTCTAAAGATCACTTGCACAACTCCCACTTGAGAACTATCTCTTGACAAGTAGTAAGACTTCTATAAGATATTTTTAGTGCGGATCAATTTGGTGAACTCATACCCTAATGAGCACCCTTATCCTTGTATTAGTATCTCTACACAAGTGGCTATGAGACCAACCACCCTCTCTATCAATCATACATAGGATAAGCTAGTCTTTTTGGAAGCATCGATCCCCGAATCGATGATCCAATGACTAGAAACATTTTAGATTAAGATTTATAGGAACTTAGGTCTCACCATTATGATCTTTATCATAACCCTAATTCCTTTTTCCTAATCTACGGGGTTCATCATAATCTTTAAATAAGACACAGTAGTATGATGAAACACAATGGCTTTTATTAATTCAATAATATCATACAAGAGTTAAAAGATTATAAAAATACCCTCACAAAGATTGGTTTTTAGGATACTTTTCTTCTAATCTCTCACTTGTACTAAAGCTAATCGCCCTTGTAATTTATACCCATATAATCTAAATGGTGATCAAACTGCTACTGAGGTAGTGCTTTAGTGAATGGGTTTGCTATATTGTTCTTTATATCAACCAGTTCAATGACAACATCTTGTCTTCCAATGATTTCCTGAACGAGGTGAAAATATCTTAGGATGTGCTTGGACTTATGATGAGACCTTGGTTCCTTAGTTTGTGCAACAGCTACAGTGTTATCACAATATAGTGGCACTGGTTGTTGTATTTCAGGAACCACATCCAATTCCATGATGAATTTCTTCATCCAAACAGCTTCCTTCATGGCTTCACTTGCAACTATGTATTCTGTCTCAATGACCGAGTCAGCTATAGTCAGCTGCTTTGTACTCTTCCAACTCACTGCACCACCATATAGGGTGAAGACATACCTTGATATGGATTTGCTATCATCTAGATATGATTGAAAACTAGAATCTGTATATCCTTCTAGTTTTAAATCTGATCCACCATATAGAAGAAAAACACCTTAGACCTTCTCAGGTACTTAAGGATATTTTTCATAGCTTTCCAATGATCCTCTCCTAGATCTCCCTGTAACCTGCTCACTATGCCCAAGGCATAAGCAACATCAAGCTTGGTACATAACATGGCATACATAATCGACCCTATAGTCGAAGCATAAGGAATCATAGCCATCCTCTCTCCTTCTGATATCTTAGGAGACATTTTTCTGGAGTGATGTATGCCTTGACTCATAGGTAAGTAACCCCTCTTACTTCTATCCATGTTGAATCTCTTCAACACTAAGTCAATGTACCTAGATTGGGATACGCCTAGCATCCTCTTAGATCTATCTCTATAGATCTTTATTCCTAATATATAGGATGCCTCTCCCAGATGCTTCATGAAAAACTTTGATGATAGCCAAGTTTTGACTGATTGTAATATTGGGATATCATTTTCAATAATAAGTATGTCATCGATATACAGAAGTAAAAAGACAATTGCATTTCCATTTGTCTTTTTATACACACAAGGTTCATCCACATTTTTAATGAAACCAAACTCTCTGATTGCTTCATCAAAATAGATGTTCCAACTCCTCGATGCTTGCTTTAATCTATATATGGATTTTTTAAGTTTGCATACTTGGTTTTGATGTAGAACAGAAGCTCTGATACCAAAAACGATGCAGAACAAAAAAGATGATGCGATGCGGAAGTAAATTAAAATTAATATATATATTTTTTTAATATATTTTCAGAAGTCGGCTTTGACTCAAAGGAAAGATAAACTAATATTGAAAGAAACTAAGAAATGATAGAGAGCACAATTAAAAGGAGTGGATTATCAGAGTAACTCAAAAGTAGGATCGCTGGAGATTGAGAAACCCCCAGATCTAGGGTTTGCTCTGAGTTTCAACGAAACAGACAAAGTGAGAAGGGAAGGTTCTTGTTACCTAGCAGTGATATCTCTCGTTGCTTCAATTGGAGGACACTCTCGAGCAGATTGTAGGATCCTTGGAGATGGGGTATCTTCGTAATGGATCCTCGGATTGTAGTCCTATGGCAAGGTTGGCCTCCTTCTCGAACTCAGGATCTGGAAGAAGAAGAACAAAAGAAAAAAGAACCAGAAACTCAAAGAAAAACACTGACCTGAGGACTTAATGAAGATTGTTGGATGTAGAAGTTCCGGAGATCTTGATACTGATCTGACTCTTCTTTGAACTTGCTCTGTAGTTGAAAACAGTTGATCTGAACCTGGATGCTGGTGGCCGGCCTCTATGTGGAAGAGAGGGGCCGTGGGATGAAGATGGAAAATTAGGGTTTGGTGGTGGTGGAGTAGAGATGGGTGGACTAAGCTAGAGTTTTGGGGTTGGAGATCTCACACCTCCTCAAGGTTCCTAGGGAACCCGGATTTACTCCCTCACGGAGCTCAACACTTGAATACAAGTGTGGAAGAGAGAAACACAAAGTTGCTCACAAAGAAATTGATTTCATTCATCAGTTTCTTTAAAACTTACAAGAAGGATTTATTTTATAGGCCTTTACAAGAGGTCAGGGTTTTACATCTTCCCATGTGGGACTAATAGGATGGATCTTCAAATTAGGCTTGTAGAATCAAATCCTTCTCATATGGCCGGGCAAGAGCTTCCATAAGTGTTTGGGCGGCTCCAAATGGTAAGTAGGTGGCGCCTCCTAGCCTTGCTCTTCAAGAAAAAATTTTTTCCTTCCATGCTTGGTTTTATTTTGAAGTATTTGGGCACCTCCTAGTTTTGCTCCCCAAGTATTGGCTTCTTCCTTTCATGGCTCAACTCTTTTGGACACCTCCTTTTCTTTCTCCCCAAGTCATGGTTCTTCCCAACTTTGCTTTGGTCTTTTTAGGCATGGATTGGGCGCCCCCTTGAAGTGCTCCCCAAGAAATGCCTCTTTCCTCCTTTAGCTTGGCCTTCTAAGGTATATATGGGGCGCCTCCTTGATTTTGGCTCAAAAAAAATTCTTGCTCCCTTAGGTGTGGGGACCAAGACACTGGGATGGAGATGTGGCACCCCCTTGACTCTGGCATGTGGCTGGGAGTGTGGCGCCCACTTACTTGAGCCTGGGAGAAAAATGTGGCACCCTGGACCTTGACTTGAAAAAGGTGGCACCAACCTGGAGAAGACCTAGGCCACTACTAGGACTTGTACTGAGTCAACATGACTCAACAAAATTTAAATTACAGACTTAAGACTAAAATTGAGTTGACCAAGTCAATCCTTATTACAAAACCAGAAAATCCTAATTCTTCGGGCAAGGTCAATCAGAGATCCAGATGGAGCCCCGAAGTCTTCTTCTGAGTCTGGTGCCCGCACCAGGTTTGGTCTCCCACTTGAGACAAACCCTTCTGGTTGTGACATATAGGCTTCTTCTTCATGATATCCATTGAGAAATGTAGTCTTTACATCCATTTGCCATATTTCATAATCATAGTATGGTACTATTGTAAGCAAAATCTTGATGGACTTGAGCATTGCTACTGGTGAAAAGGTTTCATCATAGTCAATACCATGTTTTTGTTTGAAACTTTTGTCACTAGCCTAGCCTTGTAGGTATCTACTTGGCCATCTACTTCAATCTTCTTCTTGAAGACCCATTTATACCCTATTGGGTTAACTCCTTCAGGTGGATCTACTAAGGTCCAAACGTGATTGGAATACATGGAGTCTATTTTAGATTTCATGGCATTTAGCCATTTATCAGAGTCTCTTCTCTCGATAGCTTCCATATAGGTCATAGAATCATCATCCTGAATGATACTGGCCTCATTATCAATTTCAATGAAAAAACCATATCTGAGAGGTGCACCTCGCACCCTCTCTGACTTTCGGAGAGGAGGTGTGTGTTGTGGCTGTTCCTGATCAACAAGATCTTTGGTTGAGGAATTTCACTTAAAGACTCTTCAGGGATTGGTTGTTGGTTTTGAACTTCACTAAGTTCAAGTTTTGTTCCACTACTTTCTTCTTGGATAAATTCTTGCTCCAAGAATATAGCATGTCTACTGACAAGTACCTTTTATTTAGTAGTATGATAAAAGAGATATCCAATACCCACTTTAGGATAACCAACAAACTTGCATTATCAGCCCTAGCACTTAACTTATGTCCAAAATTATTCTTGACATAAGCATAGCAACCCCAGATCTTCAACTATTTAAGATTTGGTATTTTGCCATTCCATACTTCATATGGAGTGCTAGTCACTGACTTTGATGGTACCTTGTTCAAAATATAAGCAGCAATTTCCAAGGCATATCCTTAGAAGGAAATAGGATGATCTGTGAAGCTCATCATAGACCTCACCATGTCTAACAAGGTACGATTTCTCCTTTCTACCACACCATTTAATTGGGGTATATATGGAGGAGTCCATTCAAAGATTATGCCTTTATCCTTAAGATGGTTTAGAAACTCACTAGACAAGTATACTTCTCCTCGATCAGAATGAAGAATTTTAATACTATGTCCAGTTTGTTTCTCAACTATACTTTGATACTCTTTAAACTTATCAAAGGCTTCGGACTTGTGTTTCATCAGATACACATGCCAAACCTAGATAAGTCATCTATAAATGTGATGAAATAAGAGTATCCACCTCTAGCATGAGTTGTCATAGGTCCACACACATCAGTATGTACAAGACTTAATTCTGTTGCCCTATCTCCATGTCCAATGAATGGTGACTTCGTCATTTTACCTATGAGACAAGACTCACAAGTTCCTAATGATTGAAAATCATAAGGGTCAAAGTAATTATCTTTGACTAACTCGTTTATCCTTAACTCACTTATATGATCTAATCGGCCATGCCAAAGAAATGTGACATTGACATTATCTCTCTTTCTTTTCTTGTTATCAACAAGTAATATTGTATCATTGAGTTCTAAAGTTAAAAGACCATTGATAAAATAATCATGTCCAAATATTTTATTAGAATGAAGAATAGAGTAGCCATTGCTCTTTACACTTATTTCATATCCTTGTTGTAATAACAAGGGTATAGAAATAATGTTTCTTACAACATTTGGGACATAGTAACAATCTTCTAATTTTAGTACATTACCCGAAGGTAATAATAGTAGATAGGTGCTCGCAGCTTTGGCATACATGGCTTCACCACTTGCACCATATAGCTCGAAGTCACCTTTCTTCAAGCTTCTAATTATGTGGAGTCCCTGTAATGACTTATAGATATGAGACCCACATGCGGTATCCAATACCCATGAATTAGAAATAGAAGCACTCAATGATAAATTTGTTTGTATCATGTACAAACCTTTATATGCTGCTCCAGCATCTTGCTTCACATTTGCAAGATATATCTTGCAATTTTTCTTCCAATGCCCTTGCTTGCCACCGTGGAAATAGGCTCCATCATTAACAGCCTTCTTTGCTTTCTTCTTCTTATAGATGCTCTTTTTAGGGTTGAATTTTCTTTTCAAACCCTTCTTCATTGCCTGTTTCTTCTTCCTATCAACAAGAAGAAGATGAGTCTTATCTCCCTTAGAATGGCTCTCTACTGTCTTAAGCATGTTAAGCAGCTTAGGCAAAGAAGTATTTAATTTGTTCATATGATAATTTAGAACAAACTGAGAGAAGGAATCTAGGAGTGACTGCAGGATTAAGTCCTGATTGAGTTCACCATCCATTACAAACCCTAATTGACCTAATCAGGTGATTAAGTCAATCATTTTCAAAACATGGGTTTGAATTGATGAACCCTCACTCATGCGTGCACAAAACATTACTTCGATATCTCGTATCGAGCATCCCTACTTTGTTCTCCATAAAGCATCTTTAGATTGAGCAATATAGACTGAGGTTCCATCTCTTCATGTTGCCTCTGAAGCTCATTGCTCATTAAGGCCAACATGATGCACCAAACAATCATGCTATCATTTAGCCACATTTCATGTGTGGCCCTTTCCTCCTCAGAAGCATCCTCTCTGATTGGCTCTAGATCCAGAGAATGAAGAATATAAGAAAGCTTTTTCTGAGTTAGTACTATCCTCGGGTTCCTTAACCAGTCCATATAATTGGGACCGATCAACTTATTGGCATCTAAGATGCCATGCAGTGATAAATTTGAAGCCATAATAAAATCTACATTTAATTAAGAACAATATAAGCAGACCACTACTCAAGATGACAATCATAACTAGATAAAGACTTTATAACTAATTATGTCTTCCATTATTTTATTCGAATACCATGACCCTCACCTATGGTAAGCGAGAAACCTTACCAGGTTTCTTTAATGGGGTTGAGATCCCAATTCCTCATGAGTGCCTTATATTACACAACAAATACTCATGAGTTCAAAGGTAGGAATATCTTTTCAATTGCAACCCATGCAATTCTAAACAAATGAATTGCCTCTAAGATACTAATAGTCTTGTGTTACATAACAAACTATAATGTCTTAGTTTAGTTAGACCCTTTATTTCCATATAGACATGTTCGAATAATATTGTCCTTATGTTACACAACAAAGCAATACTACCAAACATGCTATAAAGCAAAAACTGACTAAGATAATTCCTATTTAACACTATGGTAGGCCTTGTGTTACACAACAAACCTACTATAGTTGTTAATAAGAACTATACCTAGCATGAAGGAAGGAAAATTGTAATGTGTTAATTCAATTGGCATTTTCAATTTAAGGTGCTGATGTAGCCAAATTAGCTAGGTAAGTGGAAGAGATAAGGGGGTCCCCCCTGATGAGGACATCAGGAGCAGACCAGAATTTCAAGGAATCAATTTTGTTCTCTATTTCATGTGTTAGGAAGTTGTCACAATTTTCAATGAGTACATTGAGTCCCGTAATAAAGTGAGTCAATTAGATTCACTAAGTCCTTTGAGTCCTATTTAGTAAGTTCAGTTGAGTCCATTCATATTATTCGGCCTATTTCGAGTCTTGTCAATTAGGCCCTTTGAGTCCTATAATTGCTTTCATTCAAGTTATATTCAAAAGGAGGACCTTTGGACCCACACTCAAGTCACCATCCTAGCATCCGGACTCCCCTCATGCTGTCCAGACCCTTGAAGGAATGGCGCCCTAGGCCTCCAAGAGGAGGTCCCCATGTCCACAAGATTCCAGTGCCCCCCCAGGCCCATAGCACCCCAAGCCTTGGCGCCATAGTACTTGGCCCATCTACATTGGCACCCTTCCAGGCTTCTTCACGATCTAGTGCCCCATGTCCTAACCCAGTCCAAGATTCCCAAGCCTTGACCCAGTCCAAGAGGATTTCTTACCAGCCCAAGCCCATGGAGAAAAGTCAAAGCTTCCAAGTCCAACAAGGAGTCAGCTAGCACAATTCTAAAAGGAGATCAGTTTTTTAATTTTATTCACTTTTGTACTCCAATTTTGATACAAACCTGTACTCTAACTTTGACAGGAAAAGGACCCTAGGTAACTCTATAAATACCCACCCCCTCCCCCTCTTGTAAAGAAGAATCTTTTCATGAGTGAAATTAAGAGTTTTTCTACATTGCTTTGTTTCCTCCAATTGGAGTGGGTGTGAGACCCGTTTTCCTTTGTTCTTTAGAACATCGAGGGGTGTGAGGCCCTAGTTATCCAGCTAGCTAGTTTTCATCCACTTAAACCCCAGCCCTATCCATCCACTTAAACCCTAGCCACCCTCTGCCTTCACCCATCTAGGATGCCCATCCCTCCATCCAACCAAGGCCAACCCTCCCTTTTTCTTCCCTTGGCCACCCACTACATCATCCAAGCCCTAGCCGCTAGAGCTTCTCTCTCCCCAGGATGCCCTTCTCCAGCATCCAGACACCATCTTCATCATGCCCCAGGTAGCACCCCAAGGATCCAGGCATGCATCATCCATCAAAGCCTCAATCAACCCCAGCGATCCCTCCGCTTCTTCTCTCCCAATCTTCCATCTTATATTTTTCTTATCATTCGTGAGCCTAACCCGTGACGTGTGCAGGATCCCTCCAATGAAACTATCCTTGGATGAGGTCTTCTTTGCTCTTGAACCAAGCTGATGAAAAGTCGATGAATTGCAAGAAAGTGACTTCTTTGTATAGGCACCGATCCAAGTGAAGCGAACCCTTCTACGGCTTCAAGAACGTCATTGCTAGGCAAAACTAACTCTTCCCATCTCTCTATGTCTAATTTTTGAAGATTGAACATACACCTAATAGGCCTTCTTAGTCCTAGGATTCTTTATTTGCTTTGTCTCTTTGATAGTTCTAGCATGTGGGTAGGATACTAACAGATACAGGATAACCGTAACCTAGTCTTGCCTAGTTTCGGGAATCAAACCATACAAAAAATCTGGAAATATTTGTTTGATTTAATATGATTTTCTTCATGTTCATCCCTTGCATATCATCCTGCATCATGTTAGAATCCCGTCCCTCATCAATTTTGGTATCAGAGCAGGATTAGGGTGTGTTCTTGCATCATAGTTTAGGTTTTCTGCATCCTAAAATCTGTGATGGTAGTATAAACATAGGAATGTTTATCTATCAAAACAAAATTCTTTTTCTCTGATTTTCATGTTAATTAATTTCTTTTTAATCCTTTGTTTTCTATAATTTTCGTGGAATTTTTCTGATCTGAAAACAGGGTGAAACCTACATGAGAAAACAACCCTAACAAAAATTCCTGCATGCTGAACCTGCACTAGTAGTATGGATATAGGTCTGATTTTCTATTAATTCCATACTATTTTTCTCTGAAATTTTCAGCACGTCATCCTTGTTGAGTCCTCTATTTTTTCTGTATTTTTTTATAATTCTTATGATCTGAAAACCTAGGAAATTTTGCATGAAACCAAAACCCTGTATTACTGAATTCTGCATGTTAACATAGGGCTGAACCTAACTTACATCCAAACCCCCCCCAACCCAAGCCAATTTTGTTTGACTATCTAACCAACTTAAATTTAAGTCAACACCTCATAAAACAAAAAAAAAAAAATATTTTCTCTTATTTTCTGATTTTAGACTACATTAGGGTTTTATTGTGTGTGCATCATTGCATTTAATCTAATCTTAAAGGCACTCATACTCTGTCAGATCAGGGCAAGATTTTATCACTTGTCCTGGGCCCAAAACAACCACCCTCATATAAACCCAAGCCTAATTAAAATCAACTAAAAACTTAATTGATTTAGGGACACCAACAGGTCAGGTATGAGTCTAGTGGGAAAACTAGTGTATTCAACCCTCCACTTATTACGAGAAATTGGTATCTAAGGCTAGAGGTCCAGAGGCAAATGCCCTAAGTGGACTGGTGGTTTTAAATTAGGACCCTGCGACAAGCAAGGGGAACCTCCCACCACCCCACCTCTTACGTGGCCAGTGGAAGGATTAAGTGTTGAGTTGGGTGTAAGTTGAGTTGACCCACTCTACTTTGACTCTAGGTCTAGCAAACCGTAGCTAATTTGTGTCTAACCCCATCAGTCTCACCTTAACCCAGTTGACTATGGAGTCAATGTGTGTGGTTGCATGACCATTAGGTTAGGAGCCCAATACCAGTAGTCTCAAACTAACCCAGCCTGATCATGGAATCTGACATAGGAACCTTACTAAGGACCATTAATGAATAACTAGCCTAGATGAACAATAGGTTTGACCGAGTGGAAGACCGTTTAGGAAACCTAGAAAGGACCCAAAAGACCTGTGATGAGCCCAACCTTAGGAGAGCCCCATACCCTGACCCATACTCAGAGCCCAACCCTAGGAAAGCCCCATACCCTGATCCATACTCGGAGCCCAACCCTAGGAGAACCCCATACCCTGACCCATACTCGGAGCCTAACCATAGGAGAACCCCACACCCTGTACCAATCTTGGATCTTAGTGTAGAGAGAACCAGTTATAAATTCACAGGAGCACCTACATTTGGTGGTGATCCTAAGTTTGAGGATTATCTTAATTGGGAAAGAAATATGGACTTGTATTTTGAAAGAAATATGGATCTGTATTCTAAAAGCGATCAATCCAAGTTTGCTAAATCTAAGTTAGTTTGCCAAGCTAAGATAGACTAGGATAAGTTTAAGAGAATGGCTAGACTAAAAAAAGAAACACCATAACTACCTGGAGAGCCATGAAAAGCAAACTTAGGGAAAGTTACCTACCCAGATCCTATGACCCTAGCTCCTATGCACCCAGATCCTATGAACCTAGCTCCTATCTACCCACATCCTCTGAACCCAAATCCTATGTACCCAAGACCTATGAGCCCAAGAGATCCTGACCCATAGATCTGAGCCCATGTCCTATATATCCAAGGAACCTATAATCCATAGATCTGAACCCATATCCTATGAACCCAAGGGACCCATAACCCATAGTCAACCTGAACCCCATAAGACTAGTACCCCTAGATATCAGCCAAGTATTGGTCAGGTACCTTTCAGTCGACCCACCCCTACTACCCTAGGTACTAGTCAAGTTTTCCTTAACCAACCCCCTCCTACCACCCCATTGGTTCATAAGGAAGACATTGAAGTAGAAATATATGAAGCTGATGTGAACTTAGTGGATGAGGATGAGGAAGAAGAAGAAAAGATACCTATAGATGACCGAGAACTAGGTGACCCTGACCCTACCCAGACTGAAGCCAACCCAGAGTTAGTTGACCCTGACCCTACCCAGACTGAAGCCAACCCAGAGTTAGTTGACCCTGTCCACACCTAGACTGAAGCTCTAGTGGAAGAGCAGTTAAAGGAAGAGAACCCAGATGTGCTACTAGAGCCTTACCTGAGGAGACTTTAGAAGAGAACCCAATCATAGAGCTTAATCTTGAATTTCATGAGCCATAAGAGTTTGTTGAGGATTTGGCTTGTTTAACCCAGTACCCTCAGGATGAAGTCACTTCTTTGATCCCAATTGAAGATCTCTTTCCTGAAATTGTGACCCATTCTTCCATAAGGCAAACCCTGTAGATATACCTTAATCTCGTAAGGTTAACCTCATTAGTCTAGGCCTAATCCCTGACACCTCTTCTTATAACCTACTTTATCCGATCAACCCTAAACCCTCTTCTTACTTTCTATCCTACCAAACTAACCCTGAATCCACCTCTTATTTTCTGCCCTTTCCAGAAACTTCCAGCATTTCTAGGACCATTCGATTGCATTTTATAGAGATAAGCATAATGCATATGTTCATTACACATGTTACTTCTGGCATACTCTATGGCGTTTAGTAGGAGTGCATGAATCATTCTCATTGCATGTCACCCACCTGACCAAGGGACAAACCCACAATTGTAGTTTAGGGTTTAGTCGAGTCTGCATATTAATAAGTGTCGGCATGAGTCATTTGCCTGCATTAGGTGTTATGAGTTTTTGCATTGCATGATTAGGGATCTGCATGAGGAATTAATCATCAGATTAATATGAGCAATGATTTTATAAAAAAAACATGGTTAATTCCCGAAAGAGTCTAAGAGTTTGCTAGGAAAATCTTGTGATGATTGGGCTACATACCCGTAAGCTGGATCCACCAAAGTGATAAAGAATGTTGGACCTAGCACCTAAGTTACCACATAATTAGGAATTAAGCTCAACCTTCAGTATCTTAGACTTAGTTGAGTATAGGAGCCAGCAATGATACCTAGTGAGCCTATTGAGCCTGACCCTTTATTTGAGAGTGAGCCAAACCCTGAGTGTCCACTAAATTAAGCCTGTGAGAGGAAAATGATTGAGCGTATCCTGGACGACCAAGCACTAGTACCCAGATCAAAGGTGATGGGGACATCGACCTGCATAAATCTTGGAGCAGCATGGATCCCGGAGCAGCATGAGTCCTGGAGCAGTATGGATTTTGATGCAAATAAATTTAAATTCAAAGATTAGATATTTAGGATTTATCTTTATTTTGAAATTTGTTAATTGGTTAGGATTGAGATATCTAGTTGTTAGGATAGGGATAGACCTCATCTTATCTTGTATTTGAATTTGAACCGTTCTTATCTTTGAATCTTTGAATTTGAATTTGAACTGTACTGCTCCAGGATTCATGCTACTCCGGGATCCGGGCTACTCCAAGATTCGTGCAGGTCGATGTCCCCATCAGATCTTCCAATGCCTTAAGTAAAATAACTCCCAAGGAAAGAAAGGAGATTCTATATAAGTGGTAGAGAACTGAAAACCTAAGAGTACAAAGAGCTTAAGATTGAGATCTTAGGCTTAGAACTCAAAACCTAGACTTCCTTAAGCACTTAGAGTATAGAACTTGGAACTTATTTGGAGCACTCCCTTCTAACAGTTTATATAGACAAGAGCAGGTACTCATCATGATGGAATCTTAGCCATTTTGGATGATTGTTTGCATGCATAGAAGATGTCATGTAGGTCATTTCTATGTATCCCATTGTTATGGAAACCATTTACCATCATGGGCCAACCGTAACTAGGTGGGGAAAGAATGAGGCATCTCCACACACCTCTAAATTAGCCATGTGGCAAGCTCATGGCAAGCTTAAGTTGGTTGATTCTACCATATCGATTATTAGTGGAAAATGTGGTCGGGTCAGGAACATAGGGCCCATGACAGCAAAATTGGACTGTCAACCTAATTGCCAGCATAGGCTACAAACTATACATTGTGCTAGGCCATCATAAAGTGAGCACGACTACTACAAACATGTGATCGGCTACTCGGACAAAGCCATGTTGATCACTCAGGTAAAGTTTAGCCATAAGTCCTTGAGCAAATACTGACAAAGGCCAAATCCTGTGCCCGAAGGTACCAGTAAGCCTTGTCGACTACTCAGGAAGTATTTAGCTACAAGCCCTCAAGCAGATATTAGCAGATGCCAACTCTTATACCTAAAGGCACCAGCAAGCCTTGCCAACTACTCAGGGTACATTTAGCCATAAGCTCTCGAGCAGACACCAATAGAGGCCAACTCCTATGCCAAAGGCACTAGTGAGCTTTGTCAACCATTTTGGGAGCATTCACCACAAGCACTTCAGTGGATACTAGCTGAGGTCAACTCCTATGCCTAAAAGTATCAGCAAGCCTTGCTGACCACTCAAGAAGTATTCAGTTTCAAGCCCATGAGCAGATATTGGTAGAGACCAACTCCTATGCCCGAAGGTACCAGCAAGCCACATGATCACTTAGGGATCATTCGCCACAAGCCCTCGAGCAGATAGCAGTAGAGGCCAACTCTTGTGCCTGAAGGTACTAGCAAACCTTGCCAATCACTTAGGGAGTGATCAACCATAAGCCCTCGAGCAGATAGTGGTAGAGGTCAACTCCTATGCTCGAAGTTACTAGCAAGCCTTGTCGACCACTCAAGGAGTGTTCAATAACAAGCCCTTGAGCAGATATAGTAGAGGCCAATTTCTATGCCCAAAGGCACTTGCGAGCCTTGCCGATGTTGGGTTTCAATAAGTGCAACAGAAGACTGGATTTCAAAATTTTAAACCTTGAACCTTAGTCTACCAAAATCCTAGTCCCAGGACTCCCTTGATTATATAAGTTAATGAAATAAAATAATTTAGAAATAGAAGAATACCTATAATACTATATCTTTTTCTTTTCACTCTATACACAAGTGTATGCCCTCTGAGGTGATCTACACAGGAGCTAAACCAAGGAAGCACTCCTTTAGCTTGCTTGACTCCTTCCGATAGCCTTTCTTCCTTCTATAGCTTTTTCTCCCCTCTAAGACCTTTCCCTTTCTAAAAAGTAGCTTAGTACCTCTTTAAAAACTCTCTTACTATCCTATTATCTTTTCAAATTCTTTTTCTAAGTCCTTGTCTTAAAATAGTGCACTTGTCTTAAAATAATAGACTTGTCCTAACAAGAGAAAGAAGAGAATTATCAGGATAACTTTTGGATGCCTTGGCTTCAATCATCGAAGCCTTTAAATAGAAAGAGAGTAGGTGCCTAATACACCTTTTTATCAGCCCCTTATCTGATATTTAACATATCAGATAAGACCTTTTAATCAAAAGAGTCCCTTGGTAGAAAGGTGTAAAGTAAAATACTGTTTCACTAATTGTTGGTGCCAAGAGTTGCTATTGCAACTCTTCGGGAAAATTTGATAATTAATTTTTAATTTTAGATTTAAAATATGGTCCCACACCCTAATAGGCATATCAAATAAAGAGGTTTATCTAAAAAAAAGTGTTTAACAGGCAAAAGGACTCTTCCTTATCCATGTGCCACATATGAATCAAGCATCGCATCCCTTCATTGTTCATGCCTTTCTTATATTAATTGACTGGCCAATTCCAATCAATTTGGGCATCCAATCAATAGGATAGAGGCTAAGCTTCATCACATAAAAAGTGATTAACTTGTAGGACTCTTGGTCCTTTTGTGCCCCTTTATTTATATGCACGCCAATATGACACTAAGAGTCCCATGCCTTTGGGACTCTTGGTTTAAATAATGGATAAGGGTTGAAAAATTAGGACAAATCATAATTTGGCTACCCCACTTAAGTCTCAACATAATTTAAGTCCAACTCAAACTGGTTAGCTAAATAGCAATCATTTAAACCCAATCTAATTAGGTTAGGAGTCTGGCTAGCCAATATATGCTAGTATGTTAATTAGCTAGCCAATTAGGATCCTATGTCCCTAATAAAAGTATAAATGACTTCCTTGATCAATTCCTTAATATGTGTGACCCTTTGAGCTCCTCATCTAGCTAGAAGTAGGTCTAGGTTCATGTTGATTTGGTTTGATTAGAAGTTAACTAATCGAATTAAGTCAAATCGAGCTAATCCTAGCTACCAATTTGAACTATCTTTCAAATTGACTCATTAATTCAATCAATTTGATTCATGATAACCTACAATATATGATTGACATCTAGCAACATGTCATGCCTACCTAAAGGATGAGAAATTTGGTAAAAATTATCAAAATATCCTTTAATGACAAGTTATCATGTAATTCAATCCTTTGATCATCCCTTATCCCAAATAAGTGATGGATATGAAAAATTATTAAACCCTCATAGTTTATTCATTTGAATCTCAAGTTACTAATAAAGACTCAATCGATAAAAATTAGAAACCTTTTTTTAATTTCATCCTACTTTGATCAAAGACTTTCTGAGTCATCATTCGATGAGATTACATGGAATAAATACTCCCCTTACAGGAGTGATCAATTTCTTGTTGACCTACTCGTAACCTTCATACATAATTTACCATATCCATGAACATCCCGTACATGACTACTGAGTCATGAATGAGTATGAACTGAAATATAGATATATATATATGAGATACCATGGTGGTCTCCGGTCCAAGGATTACTTACATAACTTTCACTAAGAGAATTATTTTTTGACAAGTAAGTAAGACTTTCATAAGATGTTCTTATGATGGATCAATTTAGTGAACTCATACCCTGATGAGCACCCACATCCTAGTATTAGTGTCCCTACATAAGTAAGTAGTCGTGAGACCAACCACTCTCTCCATCAAGAATACATAGGATACGCCAGTCTCTCTGTAAACATCGATCCCCGACTCGATGTCCTATGACTGGAAATATTTTAAATTAGGATTTATTAGATTTGAGGTCTTACTATTATAATCTCCATCATAACCCTAAAATCATTACCCTAATTTATGGGGTTCATCATAATCTCAAACATAAAGTATAAGATACAGCATATGATGAAACATAATACCTTTTTATTAATATCATATATGAGTCTGGAGATGTTTATAGATAAGCCCCTATTTTATAAGAAATATGATTGGCTTTTAGGTTACTATTCTTTCAATCGATCATTTAAGGAGAGTTCAGTCCCAAGCCCTCGAGCAGATATTGGTAGAGACCAACTCCCATGCCCAAAGGCACCAGCGAGCCTTGTCAACTGCTTGGGGAGCATTTGATCATAAGCTCCTATGCTTGATCGGGTCTTAGACACCTCGCAAGCACTTTGACCAGTGAAACTTTAGTGGTGCATCTATCACAGTTCCCAAAGAAATGACACCCGAACATTCACTACCATAGCTTCCACCATATAGCCAACTCTCCATCATGTTCCAAAATTCCCAATTATCGCCAAAACAAGATGAATGAGGGAGGCATACTTGGATTCCTTGTAATATGATCCATCATTTAATGAAGTATGCCACATATCAGACTAGCAACAAGGATGCATTTAAAGAGATAGGACACTCCTTGCAGGTAAGAAAGCTCCATCCAACATGTAGGAAGTTCTACCACCTCTTACTAGATCTAATAAGATCTTGGTCATGATAGGATTGCCCCTAAATCTATTCCTATAAAAAGGGACTTTAGCAAGTTTCCAAGGTATGCAAGCTCTCTTGCTTACACTCACCCACTATCGGTATTATACTAACTAGAGCATCATAGTTCCATCACCGAGGACAGCCTTGGTGGAGCTATTTTATGGGTAGCACCTTCTAGAGTCTGACCTGCACCATCCACTCTAGCACCAACTCCATCTCTCCCTCCAATGCTTGATGAGTTTTGCCACCAACAGATCTAAAGAAAGGCCAATATATTTATGGAGTGTGTGACCCACAATACGATAAAGCCATGCCACCCAAGAAGACCACCTCTCATTGCACCAATACCATGGCCTCTTAGTCGATAGACAGGATGGCCAAGAATTATGCAAATGATCCACCTCAACCTATGCTAGTAGGAGTTTCATCACCACCACAAGTTACGGTGATAGGTGTGGATCAATTCAATTCACTTATCGTACATGTTTAGAACTTAGTGGTAGCCATCCAAACCATTCAAGCCACCCCTGCACCACCTCTAGTGACCCCACTTCCATCAATGGTGCCATGCATAGCCTCTCGACATTCAGTGCTGCCTACACCTGTATTGCCTTTGGTGATACAACATCCCATAATTGGAGCAGTGCCTTCGCCACTAGAGCAATCATAGCTCCCTCTAAAAGATCTCGAAGGAACCACTCACCATCATCATTTCCATCCTAGAAGCCTAGGGGCAAGGAGACAATGCCTTGAGAGTCCTCGATCAGAGCACAATTCCACTCCAGATCGTCGATCCCTACAGCTATCGGAAGTCTTAGCTGATCAAGATCTTAAGATCAATCAGAGACTCAAAGAGATGGATCAGCAAATTAAGGTGATTCCCAATCTTTCTTCAACACCAAATGATGGGGCTAGAAATGAGCAACCATTCAACAACAAGATTATACAGGCATCACTTCCATGACATTTTAAAATCCTACTACTCAAGAACTATGATGGGACCACTGACCTCGATGATCACCTAGCAAGTTTTTAAGCAATGATGCTCCTCCACGGAGCTCCTGATCCGATCTATCGAGCCTTTGATCCCATCTACCGAGCCTCCCCCTCTACCTTGAAGGGAGCAGCTCGATATTGGTATACAAGCTTGAAACTATGATCTATATACTACTTTGAACAGTTGAGTTAAGTATTCACAGACCACTTTGTTAGTATTCGGAGGCCACAGCAATGCTCGGACTACCTCCACACTCTTAAGCAAAGAGAAGGGAGGATGATCTGAGCCTTCATGAATAGCTTCAATGTGGCTAATTTAGAGATCCCAAATTTGGATCAGTTAGTTACTATGTGTGCTTTAGTAAAAGGTTTGGTAAAGAATGACCATAGGAAATCATTAACTAAAACCTATCTTAAGGACTTTGCATGAATGCTAGCCCAAGCTAAAAAATATGCTCGGATTGAAGAAGCCTTCATTTTGGAAGAAAACACATCCACTTCTATACTAAGGGGTGGCAAAGAGGTGTGAGAATGCAAACTCTCCCCGAAGCATTAGGGAAGAGTTCGACCTCACACTAAATCTCCATGGAAGAAAAATAGATTCTTCAGAAATCACTGACCCAAGGCAGTCTACCAAATCTCACTACCAGGAAAGTTCTACACCTACACTTCATTGAATGCACCCAGGGAGAGGTGCTGATGAAGATTAGAAGGCAAATTTCAGAGCATCAAAAGCTACAAACACCATCAGTAAGGAGGGATCCAAACAAATTTTTCATTTATCATCGAGGCCATGGCCATGATACTGAAGAATGTATCAAGTAATGAGAAGAGATCAAGGAATAGATCAAATGAGGCCATCCTGATTGGTTCATCTGACCGTGGATGGAGCAAAAAGAGTAGCCAATATTGCCTCATCCAGTTAAGCATCCACAGTCACTTCCACCTTTAGAAGGAGGTGATTTTATGCCATCAAGATAGGTAAAAATGTTAACTAGGTGTATTACTACCCCATGCGACTAGCAAAGAGATGGGTAATGCTGATTATGTTTATTGAAGAGGATGATGATGGCATTCAGTTTCCACATATTAATGCAATAATTGTAACTTTAAATATGAAAAATTATGATATACATCTCATCCTTATTGATAATGGGAGCTCAGTGGATGTTTTGTACTATGATGCTCTCTTAAAAATAGGGATATCGCCCTAATGACTAGCTTGAGTGGTTCCCCTCTGGTGGGATTCATAGGAGATGCATTCCAGGTAGAAAGGATGATCAACCTGACCATGAGGATGAGACACTACCCCCTTCGAGCCATTGCTTAGGTAGATTTCCTAGTCATTCGGGCACCCTTGGCTTACAATACCATCCTTGGATGACCAGGCCTTAGCACCTTTCAGGCCGTTGTCTCCTCCTACTACTTGAAAATGAAATTCTTGATAGCATATAGGGTCAGGAAAATCCATGGAGATCAGAGCCTAGCATGTCATTGTTACTGTATTGAGCCCCAGGAAAAAAGAGCTATTGATTATTATCCAATTGAAGGCTTAGATGTTTGGGATGATCTAACTGAACAATGAGTAGAGCTAGCAAAGAACCTCACCTCTATATCCTTGGATAAGGAAGACCCCTAACACATAGCTAGGATTGGCTCTAACTTGGATTAGGTAACCAAAGATTAGCTAACCTTATTTTTACAAGAGAACACCATTGTCTTTGCCTACACATTAGTGGATATGCTGGTTATCGACCTCTCAGTGATGGTACACTAGTTGAAGGTAGATCCTAAGCATCGACCCGTCAAGAAAAAGAAATGAAGTTTCATGCTCAAGCACCAAAAAGCTATAGTCAAGGAGGTCGACAAACTACTCGACACTAGTTTCATCAAGGAAATATCTTATATGGAGTGGATCATAAATCCTATCATAGAGAAGAAGGCAAATAGTAAATGACGAATCTGAATAAACTTCACTAACCTCAATCGAGCATGCCCAAAAGATGGTTATCCACTAAATAGATCAATCAAATAGTGGATGCCACTTTGAGCCATGATCTTCTCAACTTCATGGATGCCTTCTTTGCTATAAGCAAATCTATGTGGCTCTTGAAGATGAGGAAAACTCTACTTTTACTACTGATCGAGGGTTGTTTTGTTACAAGATTATGCCATTCAATCTGAAGAATGCATGTGCTACTTATCAATGCCTAGTGAATAAGATTTTTAAAGACCAGATCGAGTAGAATATGGAGGTGTATGTGGATGACATACTCGTTAAAAGTAAAATTACCAAAATCCATATTGAAGACTTCCAAGAAACTTTTAATACCCTCTAGAAGTACCAAATAAAGCTAAACCTCATCAAATGCACCTTTAAAGTGGTCTCAAGTAAATTTTTGGATTTCATGGTCTCTAATAGGAGGTGGAAGTTAATCTAAAAAAGATTAAGGCCATTTGTGATATGAGCTCTCCAAAGACAGTCAAAGATGTCCAACATCCACTAAGAAGATTGCAGCCCTTAACCAATTCATCTCCAAGTCGGCCAAGTGCTGCCTCCCATTCTTCCAAACTTTAAAGCATTCGAATGATTTTTGATGGATGAAAGAATGTTAGAAGGCTTTTGATAATCTTAGTGTTAAATGTATACCTTAGAGTCAAGTTGTCATGACACATTATAACTTTTCTAAGACATAATTTTATAATTAATTTATTGAAATCAGTAAAATTAGACTTTATTATTTTTATTCATATCTAATATGTCTATGAATCATCCATGGGTTAATGGATAATGATACATATTTTTATGAGTTAAGAATGTTGCCAAGAAAAGCAACCCAAGAGGGGGGGTGAATTGAGTTTTAAAAATTTTTTGCAATGATTTAGACAAGTATGTGCAAATTCAAATGTAATGAAGGTGCTAGTGATTCAAGTGTATGTGTGCTTAAAGATATGTAGCAGAATTAGTAAAATAAATATAGAATAAATAAGATCAAATAATAAGAGAGAGCAAGCAACCACAAACACAGAATATAATGGTTAGGTGCACACCAAAGCACCTACATCCACTCCCCAAGATCCACTTGAAAATTTTACTATAATCTCACTTGATTACAATCGATTAGTTTTCCAGGCTCACTAATCACAACCCTTTGATTTTCACAGGCTAATCAAAAACCTCTTGGTTTTTTCAAGGCTCACCAAAAACTTCTTGATTTTCCGGGATAACCAAAATCCTAGTTGGTTTTTATAAGGATCACCAACAACCTAAGTTGATTTTTGAAATAAGGCTCACCAACAATCCAAGTACTAGTTTCAAATCACTTGAAACTAGGAACAATGATAAAGTTAAGTACAAAGTAATAATACAATCAAGCTTTCAAAAAATAAAACAAATATTATTTTGAAGCTCTTTGATTGCTGTTGAAGATGCTTATCTTCAAGTTGTTGAAGCCTTAATGGATGCTTGAAGAATGGACTTGAATGCTTCTTGAAAGCTCTTGAATGCTTGAAAGCTCAACTTTACTCCAAAGTAAGAATACTCAATGAATGCTCATTAGCTTCTCATTAGTTTCTTCCCTCTTGAGTTTAGTCCACTTTAAATACCTTTCCAAGCCTTAAATGACTATTTTTGATCATTGAAGAGATGAAAATAGCCATTAGGGAAGAAAAGGACCATTTCTATGCTTCAAAGAACTAGCCATTATTATTCATCCAAACCTACAAGTATCGACACTTCAGGTCATGAGTCAACATATGAGTTGACACTAGAGTCGATACTAGATCAAAATTATCTTCTGAAGCTCTCTGAATTGCATTGGTACATTGACACTTCTTCTGGTGAGTCGACACTTGAGGAAAGACTTGAATTCAGCATGTTCTATATAAATTTTATCTCAGGTCTTGAGTTGATACTTGAGCTTTATGAGTCAACACTTCATGTGTGCCAGCTAAACTTCTTCTGCATATCAGCTCAAGCTTCTATGAGTCGACATCTTGAGTCAATACTTCATTTTCATGAGTTCACACTTGTTTAAAACTTTTCTAAAACTCTTTCGAAACTCTGCTGAAACTTTTCCAAACTTAAGATTTGAGTCTTTCAAGGTTATTCTCATATACGAAGGACCATTTAACTTAAAATTTTATCCATAAAATTGACTTCTTCATCAAGATGACAAGCAATTGAATATGTAAGTACCCTGTTCTAATAAACATACTTTTAACAAATAGTTAGTACTCAAATATACTTAAGTATTTTATTATTCATTAAAATCAATACAGGAGTCAACAATCTCTCCCTTTTTGATGATGACAAAACCTTTAAGTATAGGTTTCATAGTAAGCTAAAAAAATTGTAATAAGTATAGAGCATTTTGCTATAAGTATCAGAGCTAATTGATGTGGGATGACTCTAAGATTACTAATCATGTAGAAAAATAGTAAACTAACTTTTTTTGTGATTTTTATAATTTAGGTTTGTAGGCTAAATTCCAAAGTTAAGCAAAGAACTAGCAGATAGAGTAGCAATGCAAAGAATCATCATAACACAAGCAAACTCATGCAAAATAATAAATAACTAGGACCCGAGAATTGAGAAACTCCCATATTAGGATAGCTTATCTTCATCAAATCAAAAATTAAAAGAAGGGAAGGATGTTACCAATCAGTGATTTGAAGAACATTCGATGAAGAGATCACACAGCACTCTGATTGGAGTCTGGAAGATGAAGCTGGATTCCCTTGATTAGAAGGCTGATTTGGATGGTCCTGGAGGTAAGGAAAGCCTCCTCTGGGGAGGTGAAACACCTCAGGGATCCTGCAAGCATCAGGAGTCAATCAAAATAGCAAAGAAAAATTGGAATGGAAACTAGGGTTTAAGAGAAATCATGATTAGGGTTAGGAGTGGGTGGCTCGGGGAAGAAGAAGCTCCTTGTCTTGGATGGTAGCTAGGGCTTCACTTCCTTAGGTGTGGCTGATCTCCTAGGATGCAGATGGAAGATAGGGCAGTAGGGGTTTGGCCAGGGGATACAAGGAGAGCACTCAAAATAAGAACCAACACAAGAACAAAACAATGATTCAAAATTTTAGCAAATTGTATTCATAAGAGAAAAGTTATTACAAGAGGAAGAGGGGTGGGGTATTTATAAAGCTCCCATGCCTTCTCCTAACTAGAGTTACACTTAGGTTAACAAGCCTTTTCCTAGTTAGATTACAAGTCCTTTCCTACCTAGGTTAGAATTACAAATCTTAAAATAACTAGGAACATAAATCCTAACTAGGTTAGACTAGTCTTCTCCTTCTCACTTGACACTTGGACTCGGTCAACCCTTCAAGGATGCCATGGCTTGGCATGTTGGGCTTCAAGGCAGCAAGGGGCTAGCCCAAAAAGGTGGATGGCACATGGGCTTGGGCCTCCTGGAAGCTGGGGTGGCCTAGTAACCCGGTAGTAGGAATATTCTATGGAATATTGCTTCTTAAGGTCTTGGGCTTGGCACCTAGGCTTGATTTCTTTGGGCTGGGATGCAGGTGGACCTCTGGATTCATGGGTTCCCTGGTCTAGGAATATGCTCTGGCATCTGGAAGGAAATCTGGGCATCTGGAAGGAATCAGGGTTTCTGGAGAGCATTTTGGATCCTAGGTGTCACACAAAATCCAACAAGCTGATGTAGCTGCCTCTGACTCCTGGTTGTGGCTTGGTGGAACTCCAAAATATGGTAACCTCTTCTCTTTTACAAAATCTAAACTCATACTGGACTCATAATTGAAGTACAAGACTCAATATACTAACTAGGGTTGAGGGTTGAGACAAATCAACTAACGTCAACTTATTACAGGACTCAATCTTAATTGATTATAAAACTTTGACACATGATTAAGGTTCTAAAATTAAAATCTTAATCAATAAACCATATGGGATCCAGTGATCTATGTCTGATCTTAGTATCCCCACCAATTCTCTCGGGCGAGAGGAACTCGACCCCATCGAGTGAGGGTCAATTTGGCTCAAGGAGGGTCTGGGTTAAGGTGCTGTTGATCCGCTCTAGTGTTCCACAAGTTCTCAAATTCTGGCCGACCTTGCCACCGAACCAAGTACCACTAACAGTCTCTATCCTAGGTACCGGTAGCTTGATCGTCCAGAGCTCTCTCAATCTTTTCCTCACTTATAGGCCAATTTGTATGTGGTCGCTTTAGGATGGATTCTCTATCAATGGAAGGGATAGGCTCAAAGTGCTTACTAGGTATCACAGCTGGCTCTCTAAACTCTATAAGATCTGAGATGATGAAGATCGAGCTAATACCTAAATCAGGTGATATCTTAGGCACATAGGCATTGGGTCCATTACTCTTCATTATTTTGGATGGGCCAGCTTTGCGAGCAGAAAATTTCTTTGCAATCACAAAATCCTCTGTAGGAAATTCTTTATCTTTTCTTTGGGAATTAGCCAAGTTTTTATTTAGTTCATTACTTGTGTTCAACTCTTGATTAATTTCATGATGCATATGCTGTGCAGAGGCTAGTGTAGCTGTAGACAGATAGATTGGGTCTGTGAGTTTAAATTCAGATGTTACACCTGTTTCTTGGGGTTGTTCTTTAGGGATTTGATCTTGGGCTTCCTCTATGAACAACTCTTGTAATTTCATAGTTTCACTTATAATATCTGATCCTGGCTTAATTACTACTTCTTCAGTTATTATAGTGGGTTCAGGATCAATTCTCATTAAGTCCTCAGTAGGTTTAGAAGGGTATTTCTTTAATTCTTTAGACTTAATCAAATTATCTCCTGGTTTTGCACTAAGGCTACTAGAATTTCTTCTAATTGAATTTCTACGCTGAGTGGGGTAAATCATAAATTTCTTTCCATGATGATAAAAGGTATAGATGTTGGTTCGACCAGATATGGCAGCATCATGATCATATAGCCATGGTCGACCTAAAATGACACTACAAACCTTCATGGGAAGAACATCACACCAAATTTCTTTTCATAGGATTGTAATTTAATTAAGATTTGGCACCTAAACTGGATTGGCATGGAGGTGGAATCTACCCATGATACTTTGTAGGGGCTGGGATGTGGAACTAGGGTCAAGCCTAAACATTTAACTGTCTCAGTAGCAATGGCATTAACACAACTCCCACTATCAATTATAATCTTATATACTTTATTCTCAATTTTTATAGAAGTCTGTAGGATGATAGTCCTATGCCAATCTTCCTCAGTTTGGGTTTGGATCAAAGTACATCTAACTACCCCTATTTGATCAAATTCTTTCTCTTCTCCTTCATATTCCTCTACCAAGTATGGTTTAGCCTCATAAATTTCTTCTTCTAGGTCATTGACATTAGGTTCAGTCTCTTGTTCTTCAAGCTCCCCTATGTGTAATGATCTGATTGGACACTGGCTAGCATAGTGACCTACCTTATTACACCTAAAGCAGGTATTGGGGCTGGGGTTTGGGGCTTTCTGAAGCATGGGTGCCTTACCCTTGTCGATTCTGGCGGGTGTAGAATTACTGGAACTAGATGGACTCAGACTCAAGTTAGGTCGAGAAGGGTTAGAATTGGATCGATTTAGGATGGGATTGAATCAGATTGGATTAGGGTTTGATCGGACTGGGTTATGGTTTGGCCTAACTTGGTTGGGGTTAAATCGACCTGAGTTGGGGTTGGGATTTGTCTACCCTGGTATACTTGGTTTGGATTTGACTTTGGAAATTGGGTATTGTTCCTAACGGGTTCAGACTTCTGATATGTGGGTACTCTTTGGGATTGTTCATAATGTCCAGCTATTTGATAGGCATGTTCCAAATCATGGACCTCTCTCATTTATAGTTCTCTTTTATGTCTTCATGTAATCCAATTCTAAACCTAGACAAGGTTTGATCTAAAGACTCGGATACACTACAGCTCACAACAAACTCATCAAATTCAGCAATATAATCTGACAATGATCTATTCCCTTGATGAATTTTGTTCCATTGGTCTAAAAGATTTTGACTGTAGGATTGTGGTAGGTATTTGTCCTTGAGTTTCAATTTCATGCCTTGCCAAGTAGCTATGGGTGGAAGCTCTTTTTGTCACCTAGTACGCTCAAGATTAGCCCAATGTAATCTAGCTTGTCGAATCAACCTCATCTTGGAAAACTTATATTTCATCTCTTCACTCATCTCATACCATTCAAAATAATACTCCATATCTCCTACCCAATCTACATAGACCTTTGGTTCAAGACTTTCATCAAAGGTGGGCGCTTCTACCCTAATATTTCTCATGGCCCTTTCATCTCGATCATGGGCTTCATGTTAGGGCCTTCTACGGTTTGGTTCTTGGATAGGTTCAAGGTTATGGACTCCCCTATGGTTGGGAACTTGGTATGGTTTCTGATGTTGAACTCTTATATGATTCGATTCCATAAATTATTTATGGTTCTGGACTTCTCTAGAGTTAGGTTCTACAAATTGGTCTTGATTTAAGGGTCCCCTAGGGTTTTGAGAGGTGGAACAAAATGGGTTAGGATTAGGTTCAGCATTGGAGTCTTGGGTTTTCTCTAATGTACCTAATCACTCTTCTACTTGATTTAATCTAGTGGTTAACCGGTCGATCCTAGTGGTTGCCTGGTCAAATTGTTGGTCTACTTGGTTGAATCTATGGTTCATTTGATTTTGGGATTGGGTCAATTGGGTTATCTGGTCATTGGTTTGGTCAAGTTTAGCATTAATTTGGGCATTGGATTGGTTTGGTTGGGCAAATTGGTTTTGGGATTGGGTATTGGCTTGGTTCATTTGGGTAGTTAACTAGGCAAGCTAGTTCAGAATGGCCTCCAAATTGGGATCCATGGCTGAGTTAGTTTAGGGTTTAGACTTCTAGTATTGGGTTCCTAATCTAGTGGGCATACACTCAATCAAGCAATCAGAATGGAATGGTGCGGCCAAGCATGCAAAAAGAAATAGGCTAGTACAATCTAGGGTTTCCTAGACATAGAGCCAAAACTGGGTGGGTCAGCTTAACTTACAGTTAACCTAGTAGCTAATCCTTCCTCTAGCTAGGTAGAGGGTGGGAGTGTGGAAGGCCCCCCTGCTTTTGTAGGGACCTAATTAAAAACCACAACATCACTTAGGTCGTTTGACTCTGGACCCTCAGCCTTAGACACCCGATTTCAGTAGTAGCCACAGGATTAAATGCACTAGTTGGCCAACACAGCTCAGACCTGACCTGTTGGTATCACCTAGCCCTTTAGGATGAATTAGGTCTAATTGATTTTAATTAGGCTTGGGTTAAAATGTTGGTGGTTGTTTTGGGCCTAGGACAGGTGATGAAATCCTGCCCTGATGTTAGATATTGATTGCCCTTAAGATTAGATTAAAAGATGATGGCATTCAAAGGTCTTGATGAAATCTAAAATAATTAGAAAAAAAATATTTTATGTGTGTTTTATGAGGTGGTAAATTAGGTTTAGGTTGATTAGGTTAGCAATCAAATTGGGCTTGGGATTGAGATGTGTGGAAGTTGGTTAGGTTTGGTTGAGTGAGTGCAGAAATTCAGAAAATTAGGGTTTTGCATGATGCAGATTTTGACACTGATATCGATGCATAAAAAATTCAAAAATATTTATGATAGAAGATGGATGGTGTTGATGATACCTACCAAAATTTTATGCAAAACAAAAGTCAAATGATGATGCAAATCCTAGGGTTTTCAAACTACTGCAGAAATCTTAGAATTTTTGTTAGGGTTTTTAATATGCCAGATTTTAATAATTTAGGGTTTTTGTAAAATTAATTAAAAATTATGATAAATCAAAGGAGAAGATAGAGAACAATTCATGCAAGTTTCACAGAAAAATAAAATTTATAGGTGGTCAAAATCAGATATAAAATAGACATCTAATGTAGTGGACAAGATACAAAAAATTCAGAAATTAGGGTTTTATGAATCTAATACAGATGAAAACTATCCTAAATCGACTCTGATACCAAACTGATGCAGGATGACTCAGATTTTTAATCATGCAGAGAAATAGTAAACTAAATTTTTTTTGTGATTTTTATAATTTAGGTTTGTAGGCTAAATTCCAAAGTTAAGCAAAGAACTAGCATGTAGAGTAGCAATGCAAAGAATCATCATATCGCAAGCAAACTCATGCAAAATAATAAATAATCAGAACCTGAGAATTGAGAAACTCCTAGAATAGGATAGCTTATCTTCATCAAATCAGAAATTAAAAGAAGAAAAGGATGTTACCAATTAGTGATTTGAAGAACTTTCAATGAAGAGATCACACAGCACTTTGATTAGAGTCTGGATGATGAAGCTCGGTTCCCTTGATTAGATTGCTGATTTGGGCAGTCCTGGAAGCAAGGAAAGCCTCCTCTAGGGAGGTGAAACACCTCAGGGATCCTGCAAGCATCAGAAGTCAATCAAAATAGCAAAGAAAAATTGGAATTGAGACTAGGGTTTAAGAGAAATCAGGATTAGGGTTAGAGTGGGTGGCTCGGGGAAGAAAAAGCTCCTTATCTTGGACGGCAGCTAGGGCTTCACTTCCTTAGGTGTGGCTGATCTCCTGGGATGCAAATGGAAGCTAGGGCAGCAGGGGTTCGGCCAGGGGACACAAGCAGAGCACTCAAAATAAGATCCAACACAAGAACAAAATAATGATTCAAAATTTCAGTAAATTGTATTCATAAGAGAAAAGTTATTACAAGAGGAAGAGAGGTGGGGTATTTATAAAGCTCCCATGCCCTCTCCTAACTAGAGTTACACTTAGGTTAACAAGCCTTTTCCTAGTTAGATTACAAGTCCTTTCATAGCTAGGTTAGAATTACAAATCGTAAAATAATTAGGAACATAAATCCTAACTAGGTTAGACTTGTCTTCTCCTTCTCACTTGACACTTGGACTTGGTCAACCCTTCGAGGATGCCAAGGCTTGGCATGTTGGGATTCAAGGTAGTAAGGGGCCAGCCCAAAAAGGTGGATGGCGCATGGGCTTGGGCCTCCTAGAAGCTGGGGTGGCCTGGTAGTAAGAATATTCCATGGAATCTTGCTTCTTAAGGGCTTGGGCTTGATCTCTTTGGGCTGGGTTGCAAGTGGACCTCTGGATTCATGGGTGCCCTGGTATGGGTATATTCTCTGGCATCTGGAAGAAAATCTAGGCATCTGAAGGGCATCTGGAAGAAATCAGGATTTCTGGAGAGCATTTTGGATCCTAGGGTGTCACACAAAATCCAACAAGCCGATGTAAAGGCCTCTGACTCCTGGATGTGGCTTAGTAAAACTCCAAAATAGGGTAACCTCTTCTCTTGTATAAAATCTGAACTCATACTGGACTTATAATTGAAGTACAGGACTCAATACACTGACCAGGGTTGAGGGTTGAGACAAATCAACTAACCTCAACTTATTACAGGACTCAATCTTAATTGATTACAAAACTTTCAAAACTTTGACACATGTTAAGGTTCTAAAATTAAAACCCTAATTAATAAACCATATGGGATCCAGTGATCTGTATCTGATCCTAGTGTCCCCACCACTAATGATGATAAGTATTAGAGTCTAAATTTGTAATGATTATTAAGAGCTAAGACTCATTTACAATGTATCAGAGCTAGATATATACATGAGAATGAATTCAATTCATATTGCTTCAATGTAAGAGCTGTAATTACAATGTATCAGAGCTGGAAATTATGGAGTATCAAAGCTAATGATTAAAAAGTATCAGAGCTAAGTTATATATATAAGATGCTCAAGAGGTGTATCAGAGCTAAAATATATTTGAAAGATAGACACTTCAGCAAAAACAGATTGAATCATGTAGAGTATCAGAGTAAAAATAATAAAGACAAGCTTTAAGAGTATCAATACTTGAAGGATGTCAGAGCATGTCAGCACAAATAATATATAAAAAGAGGGTATTAGAGCCAAATTATCAGTTCATGAAGTGTATTAGAGCATGAAAATAAGGAGTATCAGAGCATATATATATATATAAAAGAAGTATCATAACATAACAAATAGGAATAAGAGCATAAGACTAAATCGTATCAGAGCATAAAACCATAGAACAAAAGCTTCCCCTCAATGTATGATTTGAAAATAACTTTCAAAACTTACAAGTTTTAGCATTTCAAAAAAAAAACTCAAAAAGAATTAGAAATTTCTCTCCGCTTTCTTTTTGCTCTCTTTTTCAAAAAAAAACTTTTCAAAATGTCTCCTTCTTTATGTCATTCATTAATTACTCCCCCTCTTTGTCATCATGAAAAATGGTGCAAAAAAGAATAGAACAAGATGGAAGTAAGACATTGCAGTAATAAAGAGATAAGAATACCAAGAGTTGCCAGAAAAGAAACATCAAAAAGATATTTTGATACACTTGTTGCTAGAAAATATATTTTATATAAAATTTCATATATTTGATATACTTGATACAAAACTTGATACATGATTGATAATAAAGTAAACATACATCAAAAAGAAAATATTCATTAAAGTGAAATGCTACCACCTAGTACACTGACCCTAGGTGGTGCTTTCCTCATCAGAGGAAGACCCGATCTCCAAAATAATAGGCCCTGTAATCCTAGAGGGATGGGGTTGTAGCCACATCAGTCGAAGATCAGAAAGTCTAATCTTAACAGGTCTACGAATGTCGTCACAGCTTTGGCTTCTATGTCTGGCAAGTGCTCTCCTTCATACGGGTGCTGAAGAAGATGCAATATCAGTGGCAAGAACAAAAGATGTGATAGGGTCAGATAGAGTAACATCAAAAATAGGTCCAGAAAGAAGAATGTGAAAACTAGGTGTGTAAAACCCTTGTTCCTAGATCAAAAATGAATTAAGTAGGGTAGAAGATGGAATCATTGGAGTGGGATCTGGTGGATTACAGTACAGAACAGTGATAGAGATATCATGATTGGAAGGAATCACTAGGGTGCTGGAAAGAATAGGTATATGATGAGGTGGACTGGACAGGTGGTGAGGACACAAGAGCCAAGAAGAGGAAGCAAACCTTTTCCAATTCAATTTGGATCACCAATGAGTAAGTCCATGTATTCTTCACAGAGAACACTCGAGTCCCAATTGATTTGAGTTCGTAATTAAGTCAAATTGAGTTATAATTTGATCAAATTGAGTATAATTGGGGTTGTTGAGTTACCAATTGAGTCCATTGAGTCCATCAATTGGTTTAAGAGTCTTGTAAATAGCACTAATTTGCTTTGTTTGGTGAATTGTCCAATTTGAGTCCTATAATTAGTGCTTGAATAAGTCAAGGGGTGTCATAAGTACCCAAGACCCAAGTCATCTCACCTTGGTGGATCAATTCTAGGTCAAAAAAAAGGGTTGTCCAAATTTTTTACCAGACATCCAGACATCTGGACATCCAAACATCCAGATATTTGGACATCAAGACAAAGTCATCCTTAATCAAGAGAGGTGCCCCATTCCATTTATTTTTCATCACCCATTTTAATTTCAAGGAGATGCCCATTTAAGAGGAGTAAAGCAGAAGAACTTTGCTTTTCATCTGGTGCCCCCCCTCTCATTGTCGCCCATTCCACTCCAGAAGATGCCCATACCAAGGATTATTTCAAATTTAAATGGGAGAATCCAAGTTTAGATGGAGTCATCCACATTTCAAAGGGAGCCTTATCCTTATACAAATGCCTTTTTCTCATGCCAAAAGGATTCATGCCCAGATGAATGTGCACCATCTGCTTTCTTCTTTTCTTGATGCCAATTCTAAGATAGCCAGCCTATTTGAAGTTTGAAAGAATTCCAAGATTAAAGGAGAATTCAAATTCAAAGTGTCCTAAGATAAGAGATGAAATTTGAAGATCAAATGGAAGCCCCCTCATCCAAACTTCTTTCAAATTCAAGGAAGGATTTTAAACTCAAATTCAAGCATTCAAAAAGACTTTTTATCTCATGTTGCCGACCAAGGAAGATTAAAAATCAGATTAAGAAGGATTTCACGCCAAGAAGTGGGGAGGATTAGTGCTAAATTAAGAAAGGATTAGCGCCATCTCACATCTTAATTTTGTCGCACAAGCCAGAAGCCTTCATCTCATCTCAAGTTGTCGCCCAAGCCATGAAAAGCCAATTCAAATTTCAAATTCAAGGAAGATGCCAAGAAGCCAAGGAGTATTTGAAGTTCAAATTTGTAATTTAAATTCAAATAGAGTCCTATGTTATCTTCATATGTAAAAAAAACCTATAAATAGGACCCCATACCTCCCTTGTAATTATTATTATTCATTCATGAAATAAAGATGCATTCTTTCTTCCACAAAGCTGGGTTAGGCTTTAGTGTTTTTCTTTAAGGGAGAGGAGGTCCTTAAGAGCTCAAGGTGGTGAAGTCCTTGAGAGCTCAAGGTGGTGAGGTCCTTGAGTGGAGGTTCTGCCAAATTTGATAAGCTGCTACCGATCTTCTTCAAGCTCTATGCATCCAACCCATCCTTTTTCTATTTTGAATATGATTTACTTCATTCTTAAAGTCTTGTTTGCTGCCTTCTCTGTAGATTCCAGGTGTTCAAGGACATTAGAGGATGGATCCTTTGCTTCTGAACTGAGATCTGATGATAGATTTGAAATCTGGAGTCCCAATCTTCATCCTACTACGAGATCTGAGCGACCAAGCAGCCGATCTATCCCGAGTCAAAGAGAATCTTCATTGGGGTAAGCAACCAATTCTTTCTCATTATATTTGGTAGTTAAAGCATGGAATAGCCTAATCTTAGATGGTTTCCTAGTCATCGGGTCCTTATCCTTTATAGCTTGCGGATCAGATTGTGGGTAAGTAGTTAGTTACTTTCTTTAATCTCTTTAGTCTGTTATGTTTAGTTACTTTACTACTATGATCATTGC
This sequence comes from Areca catechu, assembly GCA_021397845.1. NCBI lineage: Eukaryota > Viridiplantae > Streptophyta > Magnoliopsida > Arecales > Arecaceae > Areca > Areca catechu. Next base: position 70,210,135 of record CM038053.1, read on the forward strand.
TCTTTAAAACATCTTAGACTAAAATTAGATCATCTTACACCATATCGCATCGTTCTGCGTCATCTTATTGGTATCAGAGCATTAGGTTAGATTAGGGTTTCATGCTTGTTGAATTCTCTTTAGGTACTCGAATCGGGTGCTTCACCTTGGCCGTCCGGTCATAGGAAAAAGTAGGGCTACAAAACCCTTACATCCTATTCAAATGATATTTCCTATGGCGTGTAGGGGTGCCACTGTGAATTGACCCATGAAGAAGAAAATGAAGAGAAATGCATCTTTAGGGTTAATTTTTTGTATTTCGTCCATTCCAGTACATGGTCTGTTATTTTAATTATTTTTATATATAGAAATATCAAGAAATTTTGATTTTTATTTTGTTGGATTCGTTACATTTGGTTTTAGTTTTTTTTATTTTCTTAGGATTTAATTCAATTTTCATAATTTATGCAAGTTTGATTACTACCTGAGAACATTTCTATTTCAGAATTTTAGTATATAGTTTAAATTCCATAAAAGTTTAATTTCTGCAATTTAAAATTTAAAATTTAAAAATCTAAAATTTAAAATCCATATCTGAAATCTAAACTTAAAATTTGAAATTTAAAGTTTAAATTTTGAATTGCTAGTGTTATCTTATCTTATCTTGATTGTGCATTCATTTTACTTGAAAACACTTAAGGGCAAGCAATATAACATAAAGGAAGGATTGAGACCCTTTCCTTAGCCCAAAACAACCAACCCCATTTTCATAGTCCTAAGCCTTATTTAAAATCGAGTAGCACTTAAAGCTAGGGACAGCAACAGGTCGGGTTTTATATATGTATTAACCCAGTGTAGTAGTCACTTCTGTGTGTTCTTCTGAGAATTGGTGTCTAAGGCTAGAGGTCCAGAGGCAAACGCTCTAAGCGGACTGGTGGTTCTTTAATTAGAACCTTATGAAAGTGAGGGGAGCCTCTTACCATCCCATCTCTTACCTGGCCAATCGAGGAGTTACTACAGTCTTGGTTATTACCTTGACTAAGCACTATATTGGCCCTTAGGTCTAGGAACCCTGGACTTAGGTTGATTTGTATTGTTTGCACTGCATGACTACTAGGGCAGGTACCCTATACCAAGATCAACAAACTCAAGCCAGTACATTTGCATCTATGGATTTCAGTCCAGAAAGCCTGATATGTACTTTGATTGAATAGTATAGGCACACTTTGACTGAACAGTTTAGGCAGTTGAGTGGTAGGCTAGACCAAATTGAGCATAGAATGGGAATCCTTGAGGAATCTCATGTATCTCAGCCAGACATTACGCCTCCTTGACCCACTGCAATTCATATTCTTAAGGCCCAACATCCTAATCCTATTCCAAATCCAAATCCTAGATGACCAACTCAGGATGAAATTGAAGAAGATAGAGCCTTTAGGAGTGTCAAATTTGATGCACCCACGTTCAATGGAAACTTAGATCATAAGGTCTATACAGATTGGGAGAGCGACATGGATCAATATTTTGAATGGTATGAAATGTCAGAGGAGCGAAAGGTAAAATTTGCAAAGTTCAAGTTTGTCCGACAAGCACGATTGTATTGGGGTAATACTGAGAGATTGACCCTTCAAAGAGGACACATGCCCATAGTTACATAGAGGGATATGAAGGATAAGTTGAGAGAGAAGTATGTGCCATTAATATATCAACATAAGCTATTGAATCAATGGCAGGACATGACCCAAGGTAGTAAGACCATGACCGAGTACATTGCCAAGTTCAATGAGTTTGTTATGCGATGTGGTGTAGTCGAGTCAGAATTTGTGACACTATATAGGTTTAGAAAAGGCTTGAATAAGGATATTAGAAGGGAACTATTTCTAAGGGAAGTACATGATTTGGAACATGCTTACCAGGTTGCTAGAGACTGTAAATGATTTCAAAGAGGACAACCTATCTATCGACCTGAACTCAATAGGTTTAGTTGCCCTAGAAATAGGTCAAGCCAAGTTCCTGTTAGTCGGCCTAGTCAACCCACTCCAATAGGTTGAATGAATGATCGAGGAAAGGCACTAATTGGTCGAGTGGATGATTGAGGAAAGGCACCAATAGGTCGTATGAATGACAGAGGAAGAGCACCTGTAGTACATGGAGAAGGAAGTCAGAATGTATAGTGTTATAGGTGTCATCAGGTTGGCCATTTTGCTAACAAATGCCCTGTACAAAACCTACACATAGGTGAGATGGGAGAAGAAGAGGAACCTGAAGTAGCTAAAGAGTGTGGAGGGGAAGTATATGAAGCTGAGCTTGATTTAGAAGAGGAGTACAAAGGTAATGAGGAGGAAATAGAGTCACTTGACCTTGTAGGAGTTGTTAGGTGTATTCTAGCTCAGGCCATGAAGAATGAGGACTAGCATAGGACCAACATCTTGCAAACCTTCATCAAATTCGGGGATAAAGTGTGTAAGATCATTATAGACAGTGGGAGCTATATCAATGCCATTTCTACCAATGCAGTCAAAAGTCTAGGTTTACCTACAGCACCCCATCCAAACCCCTATAAGGTTTCATGGATTGATGCAACCTCAATTCCCATTAAGTCAATTTGTCAGGTCACAATCCATTTCTAGTCATACCAAGAGTAGGTCTGGTGTGATGTGTTACCAATGGGAGTCAGTAGCATAATTTTGGAAAGACCCTGGTTATATGACCATGATGTTACCCTATTTAGAAGATCAAATTCTTGTTCTTTTAATTATCAGGGTAAGAGGATAGTCATAAATTCAACCCCACCCAAGGATAACATTAAGAGGGGGTCCAGTAATTTGAAAGAAGAGAAGCCAAGATTGAACCTAATTACTGCTAAGGAAATGGAAAGAGAAATAATTGGAGGTGCACCCATTGGAGTTTTAGTGGTTAAAGAGACTCATGAACAATCTAAACCGGAACACCCTAAGGAAGTTGTAGAGCTTTTGAAAGACTTTCAGGATGTGTTTCCTGAAGACTTGCCAAATGAACTGCCACCATTAAGGGACATCCAACATGCCATAGACTTATTCCTAGGAGCTACATTGCCAAACCTCCCACATTATAGGATGAATCCTATAGAACACTTAGAGATGCAAAGACAAGTAAGGGAGCTTTTTCAGAAAGGATTCATTAGAGAGAGTCTTAGTCCTTATGCAGTTCCAGCTTTGTCAACCCCCAAGAAAGATGGCACTTGGAGGATGTGTGTCAACAGTAGAGCCATCAACAAAATCACTATTAAATATAGGTTTCCAATTCCTTGTTTGGATGATATGTTAGATATGATGGCCGGATCAACCATTTTCTCGAAGATTGATCTTAAAATGGCTATCATCAAGTTAGGATCAGAATTGGGGATGAATGGAAAACAGCTTTTAAGACTAAGGATAGTTTGTATGAATGGTTGGTAATGCCTTTTGGCTTATCCAATGCTCCTAGCACTTTTATGAGGATAATGACCCAAGTATTAAGAGCCTTTATAGGAAAATTTATGGTTGTATACTTTGATGATATCCTCATATACAGTAAGACAAGGAAGGATCACTTAGACCATCTTTATCTAGTGTGTCAAACACTTAGGAAAGAGAACCTGTATGCCAATTTTAAGAAGTGTAGCTTCATGACCACTAGGATAGTCTTTTTAGGTTTTGTAGTGACCCCAAAGGGAGTGTCAGCTGATCCTGAGAAGATCAAATCAATAGTTGAGTGGCCCATACCTAGGAATATCCACGATGTCCATAGTTTTCATGGATTAGCTACCTTCTATAGAAGATTTATCAAAGGATTTAGCACCATTGTGGCACCAATTACAGATTGCATTAGGAAGGGAGCCTTTAAGTGGACCAAGAATGCTAAAAGAGCCTTCTTAGAGATAAAAGAGAAGATGACACAAGCCCCGATCTTGAGACTTCCTGATTTTTCTAAAGTATTTGAAGTTGCTTGTGATGCTTCAGGTGTTGGCATAGGAAGAGTACTTAGTCAAGAGAGTCATCCTGTAGCCTTTTGTAGTAAAAAATTAAATGAGGCTAAATCCAAGTACTTAACCTATGATAAAGAGTTTTATGCGGTAGTATAAACATTAAAATATTGGAGACATTATTTACTACCACAGGAATTTGTTTTGCACTCTGACCATGAGGCACTTAGGTTTCTAAACTCTTAGAAGAAATTAAATCCAAGACATGCTAAGTGGGTAGAGTATCTCCAGTCTTATACTTTCATGTTGAAGCATCGAGCTGGTTTAGAGAATAAGGTTGCAGATGCCCTTAGTCACCGATCAATGTTGTTGAATTGTGTCAATACTGAGGTTGTTGGATTTGACAAGCTCAAGGAGCAATATGAGTCTTGTCCAGATTTTGTAAAAATCTATGAGAAAATCAAGCAAGGACCATCTAGCTTGGATAGTGATTATACTTTGTGAGATGGTTATCTTTTTAAGGAAAATAAGCTTTGCATACCTAGAACATCCCTTAGGGAATTTCTGATTTAGAAGATCCATGCTGGAGGCTTAGCAGGACATTTTGGAAGAAATAAGACTATTCTGGCAATGGAGGACCAACTCTTCTGGCCAAGTCTTAAGAGAAATGTAGCTCAAATAGTGGCTAGGTGTAGAACTTGTGCTGTTGCGAAGTAGCAAAAGCAGAACACTGGCCTCTATACCCCTTTGCATGTGCCCGACTGCCCTTGGCAAGATCTAAGTATGGACTTTCTTCTAGGTTTGCCAAAAACCATGAGGTGACATAATTCCATCTTTGTCGTGGTTGACAGATTTTCCAAAATGGCGCATTTCATTCCTTGTTCACAAACATTCGATGCCTCTAGAATCGCCAAACTTTTTCTAGATGAGGTGGTCAGATTACATGGTTTACACAAGACAATTATGTCTGACAGGGATGTACGGTTCACAAGTTATTTCTGGAAAACCCTCTGGCATATGTTAGGGACTAGGGATGGCGATGGGCCGGGTTCGGGCCGGGTCCATAACTACCCAAACCCAAATCCAAATATTCAATACACTACCCAAACCCAGTCCAAACACTATCGGGACTAGGTTTTTTTACCCAAATGTATCTCAATTGGGTATCAGGTAATTGGGTTTACCCGGCCCGAACCTAACTGAGTCATATTAAATATTTTTTTCATTTTTATCAACCTTAAAATCATCTATAATTTTATAAATTATATATACATTAAACAAATAAAATTTAACTATATTTTTAGTTCAACAGTAGTTAATTTCATATTCAATCAAAATTTATATTATGAAGTTGGTAAATAATTAATTATGATCTTGTTTTGAATTCACCCTGAATAGAATAGGATGAAAAAAATTTTTCAATATATATATATAATGATTAGGGTATAGGGTTCAAGTATTTTAAAATTTAATAACTAATAATTATAATTAATAAAATATATATTAATTATATATATATTAATATTAAAATAATTCGGGTCGGGTTCGGGTTTAGGTTGGGTGTATATCTACCCAGTCTCGGCCTAAATCCCAAGTTAAGCATTCGGATTTTATCCAAACCCAGTCAAAGCGTTGACTACCCAGCCCAATCAGGTCGGGTCGGTTCGAGTACCCATGGGTTTGGGTATTATTGCCATCCCTATTAGGGACTATGCTGAAGTTTTCTACTACTTATCATCCTTAAACTAATGGCTAGACCGAGGTAGTGAACCGAAGTCTAGGAAACTTGTTAAGATATCTAGTTGGGGAGAATACTGGCAATTGGGACCTATTACTATCTAGAGCTGAGTTTACCTATAATAGTTTAGTCAATAGGTCTACTGGTAAGAGTCCTTTTGAGATTGTACATGGGTACAAGCCACGAAAGCCTTTAGATTTGATTCCATTACCCATGCATGCCCACATTTCCGAATTAGCCGAGTCATTTGCACAACATGTCAAAGCATTGTATATAGAAATTAGTAACAAAATTAAAAAGAGCAATAAATCATATGAGCACGAGGCTAACTTACATAAGAGATTTAAAGAGTTTAACAAAGGGGACTTCATCATGATTAGGTTATGACCTAAACGGTTTCCAGTCAGAACCATGAAAAAACTACATGCTCGTAGTGCTGGACCGTATAGGATTATAAAGAAGATTAAACCTAATGCTTATATGCTAGAATTACCATCTGAGTTAGGTATTAGTCTGACCTTTAATATATCTGATATAGTCAAGTTTAAGGAATTAATGGTGATACCTAGTGAGCCATTTGAGCCTGATCCCACCTTTGAGAATGAGCTTATCCCAGAATGTCCACCAGCCAAATTACTAGAGAGGAGAGAAAAGATTGAGTAGTTTATGAATGATAAGATCATAACTACTAGAAATAAGAACTACTAAAGATATCTGGTTCATTGGCAAGGGAGACCTAAGTCTGAGGACTCTTTAATCACCATAGAGGATCTTCAAAAGTTAAACCTTGACTTGCTAGAACATTACCAGAGCCGAATTGACCCATACTCGACGGGGTCAAGTTTCTCCCACCCTGAGAGAATTGGTGAGGACATAAGAGCCAAGAAGAGAAAGCAAACCTTTTCCAATTCAATTTGGATCACCAATGAGTAAGTCCATATATTTTTCACAAAGAACACTCGAGTCCCAGTTGTTTTGAGTTTGTAATTAAGACAAATTGAGTTGTAATTTGGTCAAATTGAGCATAATTAGGGTTGTTGAGTTACCAATTGAGTCCATTGAGTCCATCAATTGGTTTAAGAGTCTTGTAAATAGCATTAATTTGCTTTGTTTGGTGAATTATCAAATTTGAGTCCTGTAATTAGTGCTTGAATAAGTCAAGGGGTGTCATAAGTATCCAAGACCCAAGTCACCATCATCTTGGTGGATCAATTCTAGGTCAAAAAAAAGGGTTGTCCAAATTTTTCACCAGATATCCGGACATCCAGACATCAAGACATCTAGACATCCAGATATTTGGACATCAAGACAAATCATCCTTATCCAAGAGAGGCACCCCATCCCATTTATTTTTCATCGCCCATTTCAATTTCAAGGAGGCACCCATTTAAGAGGAGTAAAGAAAAAGGACTCTGCTTTTCATCTGGCACCCCCCCTCTCATTGTCGCCCATTCCACTCCAAATGATGGGCCCATACCAAGGATTATTTCAAATTTAAATGGGAGAATACAAGATTAGATGGAGTCATCCACATTTCAAAGGGAGCCTTATCATTATCCAAATGCCTTTTTCTAATGCCAAAAAGATTCATGCCCAGATGAATGTGTGCCATCTGCTTTCTTCCTTTCTTGATGCCAATTCCAAGATAGCCAGCCTATTTGAAGTTTGAAAGAATTCCAAGATTAAGGGAGAATTTAAATTCAAAGTGTCCTAAGATAAGAGATGAAATTTGAAGATCAAATGGAAGCCCCCTCATCCAAACTTCTTTCAAATTCAAGGAAGGATTTTAAACTCAAATTCAAGCATTCAAAAGGACTTTTATCTTATGTTGCCGACCAAAGAAGATTAAAAATCAGATTAAGAAGGATTTCACACCAAGAAGTGGGGAGGATTATTGCTAAATTAAGAAAGGATTAGCGCCATCTCACATCTTAATTTTGTCGCACAAGCCAGAAGCCTTCATCTCATCTCAAGTTGTTGCCTAAGCCATGAAAAACCAATTCAAATTTAAAATTCAAGGAAGATGCCAAGAAGCCAAGGAGTATTTGAAGTTCAAATTTGTAATTTAAATTCAAATGGAGTCCTATGTTATCTTCATATGTAAAAAAACCTATAAATAGGACCCCATACCCCCTTGTAATTATTATTATTCATTCATGAAATAAAGATGCATTCTTTCTTCCACAAAGCTGGGTTAGGCTTTAGTATTTTTCTTTAAGGGCGGGGAGGTCCTTAAGAGCTCAAGGCGGGGAGGTCCTTGAGAGCTCAAGGTAGGGAGGTACTTGAGTGGAGGTTTTGCCGGATTTGACAAGATGCTACCGATCTTCTTCAAGCTCTACGCATCCAACTCTTCCTTTTTCCATTTTGAATCTAATTTACTTCATTCTTAAAGTCTTGTTTGCTACCTTCTCCGCAGATCCCAGGTGTTCAATGACTTTAGAGGATGGATCCTTTGCTTTCGAACCGAGATCTGATGGTAGATCCAAAATCTGGAGTCCCGATCTTCATCCTGCTCTGAGATCTGAGCGACCAAGTAGCCGATCTATCCCGAGTCAAAAAGAATCTTTATTTGGGTAAGCAACCAATCCTTTCTCATTATATTTGATAGTTGAAGCATGAAATAGCTTAATCTTAGATGGTTTCCTAGCCATCGGGTCCTTATTCTTTATAACTTGTGAATCAGATTATGGGTAAGTAGTTAATTACTTTCTTTAATCTCTTGAGTCTGTTATGTTTAGTTTCTTTACTATTATGATCATTGCTCTTTAAAACATCTTAGACCAAAATTAGATCATCTTACACCGTATCGCATCGTTCCATGTCAATAGGCTAGGTGCAGTCTCAGAAGTCCTCTCACGATGTTGCTTAGTTGCGATGTCTAGCTCAGGGTCCGCTATATAGTCCACCACATCAAAATCAGCAGAAGAATCTCTTTGACCATCTCCTATGTCTATGTCTGGAGCTGGAGCTAAAGGTGCTGGAGGTGCTGGCGGAGAGTATGATGAGGGAGGTGAAGGTGCCCTGGTAGATGTCAATCTATCTAGTACTGCCAGGGTAGTAGAGAAGTCATCTCTCAACTCCTGATGACCTATCATCATCTCTAAATGCATCTGATTGACTTGCTTTCTGATGATCAACATCTCTATCTCCAGTCAAGTCAACCAATCCTTAATGCTGTCAGTAGGAGGTGGCATTAATGCTGTCAGTAGGAGGTGGCACCTCTAGTTGTGCCGAAACTGATGGCATGGGCTGAGTATCAAGAATATCTCTCGGTAGCTCAGATGCCTGGCCTCATCTCTATAAATCCGCTCCTCCTCAGCAATGTCCTCATCATCTGCATCAGTGGTCTGTCCGGATACCCTCCATCTCCATTGACCTCTAACTCTATGATTTCCCATCTTATATAACGATCTCTCATCATAGATGTCTGTGCGAAGTAACTGCCTGAAAGGCTCTCCATCTACGATAACTCCATAAGCTCAGAATAGGATAGTCAGAACCATGCCGTATGGCAAGCATAGCCTCTTGCTCATAGCGACCTCGATCATCTGGTGTACCATAAAAACTGGGAGGCAGATTGGAGTCTGTCGGATCAAAGATACAATAACCAGCAACTCTCTCTCCATGATGAAATCAAAGCATCCGGTCTTCAACAAAAGAATCCGGGCGACGATGTGATGGAGCAATCTCATCTCCGATAAGAGTTTGGAGGCTACTAATATGGATCCCTCTCTATGATCATCTATCTCAAAAATACATCGAAATCTGTTCATCTTGTTTACTAATGAGTCAGCTACGGTACCCTTCTTGGGGATCTCCCAGGCTCTGCTCAAAACCTCTGTAGTGAGCAGAATCACTATCCCTTGGACCTTAGCAATCCAACCATCTGCTCCTCTGGCCAAAGTACCATAGAACTCTCGAATCAGGCTAGGATAAAATCTCTCAGTCAGGGAGTAGAAATGGGCCAGCCCAGCATCTCTCAACCACTATCCTATACGAAAATGATGCTGGTCCACAAAGTCAAAATCTACTCACCATCCTCCAACAATGGCCCGGAGGCCATCCTATTAGCTCCATAGATGGATGGTTTGACTGAAATCTCATGCTGAATATGTGGCTCCACTGTCTGATCATCATGGCGTGCCTTCATGTGCCACTCTATATCCTGTGTAGACTGACGAGGTCTCTTGACAACTTGCTTACTAGGCCCCATCTCCCAAAAAAAAGGATAAAAACAATCTAGGGCGAAATGGATGGAGATTTCATGGTAAAACATGAGAAAACAGGGAAGAACAATGAAAAAACAGGAAAGAAACAGACTCAAACAAGGAATCAGATGGTTGGAATAGTGATTGGAGGTTAACGGAGGTTGGGATACTATTTTAGGGATGAGTCGACTCAAGGATTGAAAGAAAAAATGAGAGGAAATGATCAGTTTTCTATATTTGTTCTCGGATTCCCACCGTTCAAGTGTCGACTCACGACTTCAGGCCAAGTGTCAATATTTAGAGGTGTCACTTCAAAGTATTGACACTTCGACAAAAATCCAAAAAAAATAGGAAAAAATTATAGAAAATTACATAATCTAATTTCAATGATCTATGAATGATTAAACATGATTTTAAAGGATATTTGATCAAGAAATTTTTAAGTAGAATTTGAAATGTCATAAAGAGATCGAGATCTAATTAAAAGGATTAATGACCCTTAATTCCCTTCTAATCATACATAACCTATCTTCATGGAGAGGCTTGGTCAGTATATCTACTAATCTCAATTCAGTGCAAACAAATTCAAGCATAACATCAATATTTTGAATATGGTCTCTAATAAAATGATGTTTAATTTCAATGTACTTACTTCTATAATGTTGAACAGGATTTTTAGTTAAGTTTATAGCACTAGTATTGTCATATCTTATTGGTGTCTTAATTAATTTAATGCCAAAATCCTTGAGTTGTTGTTTAATCCACAAGATTTGAGCACAACAACTTCCAACTGCAATATATTCAGCTTCAGCTATAGATAGTGCAATTGAATTTTGTTTCTTACTAAACCATGAGATTAAATTAACTCCAAGAAATTGACAAGATCTAGAAGTACTTTTTCTATCTAACTTATAACCAGCAAAATCAATATCAAAATATGCAATTAAATCAATAGTTGAATTCTTAGAGTACCATAGCCTAATATCAATAGTGCCAGATAAATATCTAAGTATGTGCATAATAGCCAATAAATGTGATTTTTTAGGCTAAGACTGATATCTAGCATACATGCATATGCTAAATATAATATCTGGTCTAGTAGCAGTTAAGTACAGTAAAGATACAATGATGCCTCTATAAAATTTTTTATCAACTTTCTTACCTGACTCATCCCTGTCAAGCTTACATGAAGGGCTCATAGGTGTACCGATAGGCTTTGTCTTCTCCATTCCAAACTTTTTCAAGATCTCTTTTGTGTATTTAGCTTGGTTGATGAAGATCCCTTCACTTATTTGCTTAATCTGGAGTCCGAGGAAGTAGTTCAATTCTCCCATCAAGCATATCTTGAACTCTCCCTGCATTAACTTTGCAAATTCTCAACAAAGAGATTCATTAGTGGCACCAAAGATAATATCATCAACATAGATCTATACTACTAAATGATTATCAACCTTTTTTTAAAAAAATAATGTAGTATCAAAATGACATCTAAAAAAATCATTTTCAATTAAAAATTTACTAAGTCTTTCATATCATGCCCGGGGAGCTTGCTTTAAACCATAAAGTGCTTTGTGTATTTTGAAAACATGATCAGGATGTGCATGATTTTCAAAACTAGGTGGTTGTCCAACTAAAACTTCTTCAGCTAAATAACCATTCAAAAACGTACTTTTAACATCTATTTGAAATAGTTTGAAATATATAAAACATGCAAATGCTAAAAGTAATCTAATAGTTTCAAGTCTAGCTACTAAAGCAAAGGTTTCATCAAAATCAATTCCTTTCTCTTGATTATAACCTTTAGCTACCAGTCTAGCCTTGTTTCTAGTTACTATTCCATTTTCATCTAATTTATTTCTATATACCCATTTTGTACCAATTATGGAAGCATTAGATAGTCTTTCTATTAGTGTCCAAACATTATTTCTTTCAAATGGATTTGGTTCCTCTTGTATAGTGATTATCTATTTAGGGTCTTTTTCAGCTTTTTCAATATATTTAGGTTCAATTTGAAAAACAAAAATAATATAATCACATTTATTTTTAATAGAGGATCTAGTTCTTACCCCTCTCGATGGATCACCTAAGATTAATTTCTTAGGATATCCATGAGCATACCTCCATTCTTTTGATAGATCCTTTAGTGAAGATCTTGTGACTTCTTCTACATTCTTCTTAATTTGATCTTCTTCACTCTCTTTGGTAGGGGGATCATCCAAAGTCAGCTTCTTGAGTCTTTCAACACCTGCACATTTATCAAAAATATCCTCTTTTCTAGAGGACTTGTTAGTAGACTATTCAAACACTACATGCATGGACTCTTCAACAACAAGTGTTCTTTTGTTGAAAACTGTGCATGCCTTGCTAGATGTAGAGTATTATAAGAAGATACCTTCATCTGACTTGGCATCAAATTTGCCTAAATTATCTTTTCTATTATTCAAAATAAAACATCAACAACCAAATACTTGAAAATACTTTAAGGTAGGTTTTCTTTCTTTCTAAAGCTCATATGGAGTTTTTTTTAAAATTGGTCTAATTAAAACACGGTTTGAAATATAACAAGAATTATTAACAGCTTCTATCCAAAAATATCTTGGAAGATCATTTTCGCAAAGCATTATGCATGACATTTCTTCTAAAGTCCTATTTTTCTTTCTACCACCCTATTCTGTTAAAGTGTCCTAGGTGCAAAAAAATTATGCTCAACTCCTTTTTTATTACAAAAATTTTTAAAACCCTGATTTTCAAATTCAGTTCCATGGTCACTTCGAATACAAATAATAGAAGTATTTTTTTTATTTGAAACTTTTCGATAAAACTTTATGAAAGTCGAAAAGGATTCATCTTTATGAGCTAAAAATAAAATCCATGTAAATCGTGAGAAATCATCCACTATGACTAATCCATATCTCTTGCCTCCTAGGCTTGTGATCCTAGTTGGTCCAAAGAGATCCATATGGAGTAGTTCTAGTGGCGTAGAAGTTGAAACCATTCCTTTAGTTTTAAAAGATGTTCTTGTTTGTTTTCCAAATTAACAGGCTTAACAAATTTTATCTTTTTCAAATATAAGTTTTAGCAAATCTTTAACTAAATCTTTTTTGCATAATTTATAAAGTAAATGCATGCTTGCATGACCTAATCTATGATGCCAAAGCCAACTAGTCTCTTTAATTATGGAATTCATTGCAACTAGGCACTCACCATCATGTAAATATAAATTGTCAAGATCAACAAGATAGATATTGCGATGCCTATTTTCAATGAATTTCACTCAATTACTATCAAGACTAGAAACCATGCAAACAGAAGATTCAAAAACTACTTTAAAGCCTTTATCACAAAACTGACTAATACAAAGTAGATTATGCTTTAATCCTTCAACTAATAAAATATTATCAATAAAAGTAGAGGGGGAGATGTAAACTTTACCGATATCAATGATTTTTTCTTTATCATTATCTTCAAAAGTTACACTCCCTCCATTCAGAGCTTCAAGAGATGTGAATTACTTTACATCTCCTATCATGTATCTTGAGCAACCACTATCAAGATACTACAATCTTCTTTTTTTTTGGTTGCAAGACATACCTGCAAAATAGATCAAGTTTCCATTTTAGGTACCCAAGCCATCTTGGGTCATTTAGGATTAGTACTAAGGATGGTTCCTTTTGGAACCCAAACCTTTCTAGAATTATTTAATTTTCTTAGATCACGTTGATATGCTTTATGCCCAAGTTTTTTACAACTAAAACAAGAAACATTAAATGATGCAGGAATAAAGAAATTCTTGAAAAATTTTGTTTCTTTTGTTGCTTGTAACCAAGTCTTTATCAAATACAGCTCTTTCACTATTCAATAATAGATTTAACTTTTTAGAACTATATGTAATTTTTTTAACAAATGGTTTAACTTTGTCAAGCTCATCTTTGAATTTCTTGTTTTCTATCTCAAGGTCTTTGTTTTTCTTTAAAAGTTCATTATTTAAAACAACAACCTTGGATCTTTTCAAAATTTCTATTTCCATTAATAAAGCATTCTTTTATTTTTTAAAAACATCAATCTTAGTTTTTAAATCATTATTTTCATTTGCAAGATTGGTGTTTTCAAGTTTCAGTAATTTGTATTCGTGCATGAGTTCTTCAAAAGTATCTTTAAGTTCATCAAATGTAAAATCAAGTTCAAGTTCAGATTGTACCTCATCTTCTTGAGCCATGAGGTAAAGATTGGCGACTTCTAGTTGTTCTTCCTCTGAACAGGAATCTTCACTATCACTCCATGATGCCATCATTGCCTTCTTTCTAAACTTCTTTTTGGATCTCTTGAGGAGAGGACAATCAAACTTGTAGTGTCCACGCTTCTTGCACTCGAAGCAAATTGGTTGATCCTTCTCCTTCTCTTTTTTTTTTACTTTTCCCTTTTCCTTGCTAGGCTAAGGCTTCTTTTTGTTGAAAAATTTCTTCTTCCTCATAAATCTTTTAAATTTTCTTGCAATAAGTGCCTCTTCATCTTCATTTTCTTCCTCCTCAGATTCTTCACTTGAAGGTTCATCTGGTGTAGTTGATTTGAATGCTATCTGCTTTTTCTTTCTATTCGCATCCACTGCCTTTTGCTTCATGTTCAACTCATAAGTCATGAGTGAACCAACAAGTTGCTCCAAGGGAAGTGTCTCAAAATCTTTAGCTTCTTGAGTTGCTATTACTTTCGAATCCCAAGATGTTGGCAATGATCTGAGAATTTTATTTACAAGATCAGCATTAGACATAATCTTCCAAGACTTTTCATATCATTTACAATATTAGTAAATCTAATATACATATCAGTAATAGATTCATTAGGCTCCATTCTAAACAACTCATATATATGTACAAGCATATTTACTTTAGTATTTTTTACTTGATTGGTACCCTCATGATCAACCTCAAGTGTATCCCATATTTTCTTTACAGAGGTGCATGTTGAAATTCAATTAAATTCACTAGGATCCATGCATAATAGAGCAAGTATATTACCTTAGCATTGAGCTCGGATTGCTTAATTTTATTTTCATTCCAATCCTCTTCAAGTTTTGGAATGGAAATACCATTAACAACAATTGAAGGAATATGTAGACCTTTATCAATAACTTTTCAAAAGTTGTAATCTATAGAATGCATATAAATTCACATGTGAGTTTTTCAATACGTGTAATTTGTGCCACTAAAGTAGGTGGTCTATTTGAGGCTTGTCCCTCAACAACACTAGAACCTAAAGGGGCTGCCATAGATCCTTAACTCAAGGTGGTTATACATAAAAGCTGAGAACGTGGCTCTGATACTACTTGTTGCCCAGTGAAGCAACCCAAGATGGAGGGTGAATTGGATTTTAAAAAATATTTTGCAATGATTTAGACAAGTATGTCCAATTCAAATACAATGAAGGTGCTAGTGATTCAAATGTATGTGTGCTTGAAGATATATAGTAAAATTAGTAAAATAAATACAGAATAAATAAGATCAAATAATAAGAGAGAGCAAGCAACCACAAATACAAAGATATATAGTTGTTCTGTATACACCAAAGCACCTACATCTACTCCCCAAGATGTACTATGGAATTTCACTATAATTTCACTTGATTACAGTCGATTAGTTTTTTGGGCTCACTAAAAATAATCCTTTGATTTTCACAAGGCTAACAAAAATCTTTTAGTTTTCTCAAGGCTCACCAAAAATCTCTTGGTTTTTCAGGATAACCAAAAATCTAGTTAGTTTTCACAAGGCTCACCAATAACCTAAGTTGGTTTTTGAAACAAGGCTCACCAACAATCCAAGCACTAGTTTCAAACCACTTGAAACTAGGAATAACAATAAACTTGAATACAAAGTAATATTATAATCAAGCTTTCAAAAAATAAAGCAAATATCTCTTTGAAACTGTTTGATTTTTGTTGAAGATGCTTGTCTTCAAGTTGTTGAAGCCTTAATGGATGCTTGAAAAATGGACTTGAATGCTTCTTGAAAGCTCTTGAATGCTTGAAGGCTCAACTTTACTCCAAAGTAATCAATACTCAATGAATGCTCATTAGTTTCTTATTAGTTTCTTCTCTCTTGAGTTTAGTCCACTTTAAATACCTTTCCAAGCCTTAAATGACTATTTTTAACCATTGGAGAGGTGAAAATAATTGTTACGGATGAAAAGGACCATTTCTATGCTTCAAAAAACTAGTCGTTACTGTTCATCTGACCTACAAGTATCAACACTTTAGGTCACGAGTCGACACATGAGTTGACACTTAAGTCGACACTAGATTAAAATTATCTTCTAAAGATCTCTGGAATGCATTGGTGTGTCAACAATTCTTATAGTGAGTTGACACTTCATCTTCATGAGTCGACACTTGAGAAAAGACTTGAATTCAGCATGTTCTGTATCAATTTTATCTTAGGCCTTGAGTCGATACTTGAGTTGACACTTGAGCTTCATAAGTCGATACTTCATGCATGCCAGCTGAAACTTCTTCTATGTATCAACTCAAGCTTCTATGAGTCGACACCTTAAGTTGATACTTCACTTTCATGAGTCGACACTTTGCTGAAACTTTTTTGAAACTCTTCTAAAACTCTGCTGAAACTTTTCCAAACTTAAGATTTGAGTCTTTCAAGGTTATTCTCATGTACCAAGATCCATTTAACTTAAAGTTTCATCCATAAAACTAACTTCTTCAACAAGATGACAAGCAATTGAACATGTGAGTACCCTGTTCTATAAAATATACATGTTCTAATAAATATACTTTTAACACATAGTTAATACTTAAATATACTTAAGTATTTTGTTATTCATCAAAATCAATATAGGAGTCAACAAAAAATTTAATACATATGTCATTATAGATTAACTCCTAAAAGCTCCCAATCATTGGATCATTACGAGAATGGTGTCGATCCATCAAGATCGGTACATGATCACCTTCCTTCGGGTAGATGAGTCTTGAGTCTATAGTATAGAGATACTGGAGTGAGAGTGCAAGTGGTTGTTAGTGAATAACATTATTGAGCATAACCAAGTTTGAGAATTCACATGGATGTCTACTCACTCATCAATGACTTCTCAAATGCTATAAATGTATAAGTAATTCCTTGACATACAAATTTTCAGCTACTCATAGTAAGGTTGCTGTGGTTTGATAGCACATTAATATGGTCCCTAGCTATTTAGAACCTTAATGGTGTTCGTTGGCTATAGTAGCTTTACTGTAAAAGTAAGAAGTACACTTATATGGGATCTGTCAACTTTAGTAGTTAAGGTATAATCCTATACGATCAAATTGGCTAAGTCCTTGAATTTATGGCTATAGTGATGCGGAACTAATATGCATGCAATTTTTTTTATATGTTTTATATGTGGGGTTGGGTGATTAATTCCCGAATTTCAGATTAAAATAAGTTATAGGGAATTTTATATGAATTTTAGAAGATCAGCATGCAGATTAGGACCTAGAAAAGTAGAAAAGAAGGATCGCCGGGGCTGAGAAGCCTCGGTTAGGGCAAGTTCTCCTACAATAAAACTACTGGAGGTAGAGGGGTGTACCTGACAACATCTGTGAAGATCGCAGCAAAAGGGTCTCTCGTTCCTCGACGGATGCGGCCTGGAAAATCGAGCCAAAGACCCGCGGATACCCGGCTTTCTGCTCGGGGATCCGATTGAGGCTTGGCTGGAGTCGTTGGATTCGTAGGAACTCGGGGACCTGCAAACGACCTGTCAGGGGTTAGAAAACTCACAAAGGAACAAGAAAACAAAGGAAAAACAGCAAGGGAAGGCTTCTTTTGGAGTGGGCGTCCAGGGATCTGAGATGCTTGTTGGTAGCAGGAAGATGATTGCAGCACTGGGAAGAAGAACTCTCGCAAACCCCTTTATGCACACAGCAGGGTATCACACAACTTAATAGAAGAACTCAAGGTTTTCATTCATCAAAAAATTTTCCTCATACAAGAGGCTAGGGTCCCTTAAATAGACCCTTAACCTTGGGCTCCAAGTAAGGGTACATAAGTCTTTACATAAGAATCCTTTTCCCTCTCAAACCCTAGCTAGAAAATAAGGAAATATTAGGTAGAAAAATCCCTAAAATTTTTCTTGACTTGGTCAAGACTCCAAGGACGCCTAGGGGGGCGTGTTGGGCTTCTAGGAGCAGCAAAAGGCCGGCCCAAAGGGGCCCGGGTGCATGGGTTTGGGCCTCTGGAAGCTGGGGTGGCCTGGTAGCCAGGTAGCAGGAATATTCCCTGGTATCTTGCTTCTTAGGGGCTTGGGCTTGGCACCTGGGCTTGATTTCATTGGGCTAGGATGTAGATGGACCTCTGGAATCATGGATGCCCTTATTTATGAATATACTTTGGCATCTGGAAGGGAATCTGGGCATCTGGAGGGCATCTGCAAGGAATCAGGGTTTCTGATTTTTCTCCTGGGGTCTTCAAATCTTCAAGCTGGGTTGGACTTGGGCTAAACTTTCATGTCTTCAATCTGGCTGGACTTGGTCTTCACTTGTATAATATAGTCTTGAGTCTTCAGTATGCTTGGACAGGACTCAAAAAAATAAAATTAGCTCAACATGAGCTAACTAGCATTGGACTGAACTAGCTCAACATGAGCTGACTAGTACAGAAGTGAAATAACAACTAAAAATACTCAAATAACAACTAAAATGGACTCAGATGAGCTAAGCCCTTATTACAGATGGACTCATAAATTATTGATCAATTACAGAGGGTTGAGAAGCCTCTGCCTTATTCTGGTGCCTTTGGTGTCCGCACCAATTCTCCCGGGGTGGGAGGAACTCGACCCTGTCGAGTGAAGATCAGACTGGCTCACATATCTCTTGAGAAGGTCTGGGTTGAGGCATTGCAAGTCCTCTCGAGAAATCTACGAATCGTCCGACTCTGGCTGGCCTTGCCATCGGATCAGGAAGCATTGATAGTCACGGCCCCGGGTCATGATGGCTTGATCGTCCAGGATACGCTCGATCCGTTCTCCTCTCTCAGGCCAATTTGTTAGTGGACACTCTAGGTTAGGGTCACTCACAATGAAAAGGAATAGGTCCAAAGGCCTTACTAGGTATCGCTGCCGGTTCCCTATACTCAACCAGGTCTGTAATATTGAAGGTAGAACTAATGCCCAAATCCGAAGGCAAGTCTAACACCTAGGCATTTGATCCAATCCTTCTCTATCACTTTAAAAGGTCAGTATGAGTCCTTTGCATCATTTGTCTGCATGTGCCTAGCATGTTCACCACCCGCACTAATCTTAAAACAACTGGCTAATTCCCGAAGAAGGGTCAAAGAATTTGATGTAGTGGATTCTATCTTGGTTAGGCTTAGGCCTAAAAGAAGCTTCATGCTCGCAAAAATTTTTTGATGAATGAAAACCTTGAGTTCTTCTATTAAGTTGTGTGATACCCTGCTGTGTGCATAAAGGGGTTTGCGAGAGTTCTTCTTCCCAGTGCTGCAATCATCTTCCTGCTACCAACAAGCATCTCAGATCCCTGGACGCCCACTCCAAAAGAAGCCTTCCCTTGCTGTTTTTCCTTTGTTTTCTTGTTCCTTTGTGAGTTTTCTAACCCCTGACAGGTCGTTTGCAGGTCCCCGAGTTCCTACGAATCCAACGACTCCAGCCAAGCCTCAATCGGATCCCCGAGCAGAAAGCCGGGTATCCGCGGGTCTTTGGCTCGATTTTCCAGGCCGCATCCGTCGAGGAACGAGAGACCCTTTTGCTGCGATCTTCACAGATGTTGTCAGGTACACCCCTCTACCTCCAGTAGTTTTATTGTAGGAGAACTTGCCCTAACCGAGGCTTCTCAGCCCCGGCGATCCTTCTTTTCTACTTTTCTAGGTCCTAATCTGCATGCTGATCTTCTAAAATTCATATAAAATTCCCTATAACTTATTTTAATCTAAAATTCGGGAATTAATCACCCAACCCCACATATAAAACATATAAAAAAATTGCATGCATATTAGTTCCGCATCATATAGTAATGTGATATTGAAAAGGAGTTTTCATGGAAATCATAATTGGACTCAAGTTAATCAAATTTGGTATATGATGAATACTTAAATTTTGACAAGCTTCCATGACCTGCATCATGTCAGGATTTTTGATAGAGAAGTTTTATCATACAATAACTACACCTAAGGATTCATTTTTATTCTACTGGGCTGCCACTACATACTACTAGGTGTCACTGGTGATTTATGAAAGTATACTAGGATCATTTTTAGATCAACATCCAACTTAGGATTAAGTTGAAATTATTTCAGTCCATCAAAAGAGTTTTGATGATGCTATGATAAAGATTATGGTATATCTCAATACTAGATGGAATAAAACATGAGAGGTCACATGTAATTGGAGTCAACCTAGCTAAAGCATGAGTTTATGTAAGAGTTAAATATTTAGTACCTATTAATTTTGGCACCTACTAATTTTGGTACTTGCTAAAATTAGCACCTACTAATTTTAACACTTACTAATTTTAGCATGATGGACCTATTTACAAATATTATAAAAATATTTGACTTTATTATTTGACTTAATTAAATAATATTTAATTATTATTTACTTTATCTAAAGTTACTTGGATTAGTAATTCAAGTTGCACTTGAATTATAAACCAAATCTAATTAGGTCAACAACCTTTTTAAATTTGATTTAATTTGATTTTGAAATGGTTTCAAAAATTAGTCAAAAATTTGTCAAATTTGACTAGTAGCTAGAAAACTCAGTTGACTGGGTCTCCCTCTCTTATATCATGTAGAAACCAAGAGGAGGGCATGGAAAATTAGTGCCTCCTCTTGGCACGTATGGTGAAAAGAGGGAGGCGCCAAGTTGGTGCCCCTCTTTTTATCTGGGAGACACTCTCCTCTTTAGATAATGTTGGATTCTCATGTAATTTGAAGTTTGACAAAATTAGATAAGAAACCAATTTTATCTGGAATTTTAAGGAGGCATGAAGAAGGGTTTTGGCATGGAGTTTTAAGGGGCACAGATTTATGGAGTGTAGAATTAATTTTGTCACACATCCTTTCATAATTTCATCTAGACTTTTTTTCCTCCACAAAACAATTGGCTTTTATATCTCTATAAAAATCTGAGGGCCTGTTTTTCCAAAAGAAATCAAAAAAATATTACTTTTTTTTTTTTTTATTTTAACTTTTTAAGAGAATAGGAGAGAAGGCTGCGAGGTTCTATTTTCTAGACTAGTAGAAGAAGGTCCATCTCTAGGCTTGAAGAAAGACCTGCAAGGATCTAGCAGTCTGGAGGTCTTGGTGATTTAGTCAAGAAGGCTCCCTGTCAATACCAGTAGAGGCCAGGCACATAGATGGCTCTGTCAAATCCCAGTAGATCCAATCGATTCGATAGATCTAGCATTAGAAAGATTTTAGCGATTAAAGTAAGTAAATTCTTTCTTCTTATAATTTTTTACATTTCATATTTAATTAGTTTTAATTATTCCAACAAACTAAAGATATGATTTAAATGTATATGTGATTTGTTTAAATCAACATGCCTTTAGAAAAATTATTTTTCATGTGTTTTGCTTTCGTTGCGATAAGAGCTTTCGAACCTAGAATAGCATGTTTATCATCAAATCATGTATCCTAATAATGGTATCAAAGCTAGGTTTTGATATACTTAGAATAAAATTAGATCTAAATCTCTTTTAGATCTGAAGGGTTTTAATGCATTTGAACTAATTTGTGATGATTGAAAAGGTTTTAATATCACAAGTTTTACTATTTTGAATTTTTTTTTGAAACTAGTATTGGTATATTTAGATCTAAGTTTTTGATATATGGCTGATGTATCATGTTTCTAATTTAGATCTGAAAATGATTTAATTAATTTTATAATTAATAAATCATAATTGAGTTAGTCAAGTACTCAAATTGGGTGTAACCACCATAGTCATCCGGTCATAGGAGCCAAGTAGGGTTTAAAAGCCCTCTATTTCTATTCAATGGGTCTCCAATGGCATATAGGGGTGCCGCTTGCCACTTAACCCATGAAGAAGAACATGACTAAGTAATTAGGTTCATGTTTTAGAACTAAAATAAATTACAAAGATGTAACTTAATGTATTGATCTAAAACAAATTGTATGAGGTGCATGAGTTAAGGTTTAGATATAAACTAACAATTCATGATCATAAACCATTAATTCCATGAAATTAAACCTAATCTAAAATCAATTTAGGTTCTAAATCTTATTTCATGGATACGGATATGGGTTTCTAAATTAGGTCTAGTGATTAGGCTATACATTAGGGTTTTGATTAGATCATGTTAGAATCCTTCTTTTCATTTTTGAATAGTTATTGAACCTGATCAATGTTTGATTAGGGTTAGCTCAAAGTAGCTCAAAATTGATCTAAGATATAGTTTGGTAGCATCAATTCACACGTAATGTTAATTTATTATTTAAGACCTAATTTGGCTCAGTGGCAAGCCTAAGTCATTAAATTGACCTAATCGATTCTTATTATTCAATTGGCATCAAAGGAAAGTTTAGATCATGGTCATTAATTGGGGCTAACTCTTACCTGGCCAACTTAGTTGGTATCTAAGAAAAGAGGTTTAAATGATGGAACCCTTCCATGAATCTAACTTACCTGGCCAACTTGATCAATTAAGTTTTTGATTAGGTTGTTTTTTATTCAAGTTTACCCATGCCAATTTTTGTCAAACATAAGATTGTGCTGACCTAAACCTATTTAGTTAGATATATGATTGGGCTGACTAATTCAGATGAGACCTGAACTGAAACCTCTCCATTAATATTAAGTCTTAGATCTTCTATCATTGTAGGTGTCCGGGTGTTCTACTAGTGTTGACAGTTCTTGTCTAGTTACTGTGGTTCAGTTGCATCGGAAAGATATAACCACCTATTAGCATGAGATCTTGCTAGGTATAGATGGGCTTGGGCCTAATAATCGGGCATGGTGAGGGACTCGATGATGGCTTTACCTAAGCATGAATGGTGGTCAAACTTAACTAACGATTGGATCAATAACTAGACATGGTGAGGTTTCATGACTTAGAGACCGAGTCACTACAACATGCATGAGTTGCATTGAATAAGAATTATCCACTCATTGATATAGCAAGTTACCAATAACCGGGCATGATGAGGTACCACATATTAGTGGGATCATAGCACCCACTAGAAACCTTGGTTGCATAGGGGTTTCCACATCTCCCTGGGTGTGTGTGTGTGATCCATGAAATTAGGAGTCTAACTTATTTATTAAAGTTCCTAGAATAATTTTTTATTATAAAGTATAAAAGTCTAACCCAATCTTCTACTCATTGTAGCTAAACTATATCAGCTTCCAATCCATTAGCACGTATACTTGAAACAAACCAACTTGTTGGGTTTAACTATAAGGACTAATTTAGGAACCTCAAAATAGTCTTGAGTTCTAAGAACTTGGGCTATGTGCTTGACCAAGACCCCCCATCTTACTTGACTATCCTAGTGCTAGCCAAATGGTAGCACATGAGAAATGGATGGAAGATGATAATATGGTGAAGTGCTACATGCTGGCCTCAATGTCAAATGAGTTGCAAAACCAGCATGAGGATATGCCAACTACCAAGTCTATAATTACTTACCTGCAATAGCTGTATAGTGAGCAGAGTTGTATTGCACACTTTGAGATTCCAAAAAGACTATTTAATACCATAATGTGTGAAGGGCAGTCAGTCCATGATCATTGCTTGACAATGATCAAAGACATCAAATAGCTTGAGAAGTTGTGCATATCGATTCATAGGAAACTACAAGTCGATTTGATCTTTTAGTCCCTGACTACTCATTTGCTCAATTTGTAATGAATTATAATACGAACAAATTGAGTTATACTTTGTCTGAATTATTAAACATGCTAGTAAGTAATGAGGGGACCTTGAAGAGTTCAAGAGGCTTTGTTCTTTCTATGGAATAGGCATCTTCATCCAAGAGAAAGTTTGCTTAGAAGAAGAAGAAGCCTACGAAGAAGTAGAAGGATAGTAAGCCTAAGAAGAAGGACGGTCAAAAGAAGACTGCTGTGAACAAAGAAAAATATTTTCACTGCAACATTGATGGGCATTGGAAGAGAAACTATTCGCTATAGCTGGAGAGCCTAAAGAAATAGAAGGCAGATGCACCTTTAGAAGGCATGTCTATACTCATTATTGATTCAAACCTTACGATATCTTCTATTTCTAGTAGGGTATTAGACTCTGGTTCAAGTGCTCATATTTGTAATTCAATGTAGGGCCTGATAAGAAGTAAAGCTCTCAGGGAAGGAGAGATGATCCTGCATATTGAAAATGGTACAAAAGTTACTGTAGTTACCGAGAAGCATACCTTCTATTACCTTTAGGATTTAGTTTAGTTTTGAAAGATTGTTATCATGTACCTGTAGCTAGTAGAAACTTGATTTATATCTTTATGCTAATACAAGAAGGTTATGAATTTATATTCAATAAAAAAATTTTGTTCAATTTATTTTAGAAATAAATTAATTATGAAAGCTCTCTTAATTGACAGTTTGTACCATTTATATACTGCTATATCTGTGAACATTAACATGCAAATAGTGAATGCCATAGGACATAAACAACATAGAGATGACCTAAACCTAAAGTATATGTAGCACCTTAAGCTTGGTCACATTGGAGAGGACTAGATTAATAAACTAGAAAAGGATGGTATCCTAGATCCAATTATTTTGGGCCATACCTAGTTTGTGAATCATGCCTTTAACAAAAAATGATCAAATTATTTTTGCAGGTCAAGGGGAGAGGGGTACTGAGTTACTTGCCCTGGTATACACTAATGTGTATGGACCATTTAATGTACCAGCCAGGGGTGATTTTCAATACTACATTACCTTTATCGATGACTATTCACGGTATGGGTATATATCTCTTATGAGACACAAGCCTGAAGTATTTGATAAATTCAAAGAGTTTAGATATAAAGTATAAAAGCAAACAAGAAAATCTTTTAAGGTTCTCCAATCAAATTAGGAAAGTGAATACCTTAGTGAAAAATTTTTAGGTTATCTCAAGGATAATGGCATAGTCTCACAATGAACCCCTTAGTATGCCTCAACTTAATGGAAAATCTAAAAGGAGAAATTGGACCTTATTAGATATGGCACAATCCATGATAAGCTTCACTAATCTACCTTTGTTTCTTTAGGGCTACACCCTGCAAACTTCAATTTATATTCTAAATAGGATTCCCTCTAAGTCTATTCTTACCACTCCATATAAAATATGGCATGGTAAAAAATCAAGTCTTGGCCATCTCAATATTTGGGAATGTCCAGCTTATATCAAGAGATTAATGACAGATAAATTAGAATCCAGATTGATGAAAGCTTACTTTATAGGATATCCTAAAAAATCTATAAGATGTTACTTTTACTTTTCAAAGGATCATAATATAATTATGAGTTAGCATGCCACGTTCCTAGAAAAATGGTTTGTTCAGGATGGTGGTAATAGGAGGTTGATTGAGCTCGATGAGAAAGTCTCTAAAAAGTAGTAAGCTAAAGATTAGGTCAAACTTAATGAACCAGTGGATGTAGTTTCTCCACCACCTCGTAGGTTTAGTAGGGTCTCTTATTCTCCTGAAAGGCACTTAGGTATGCTTACAGAGGATGTAGAAAAAATATTTCTTATAGGAGACAAAGATCAAACAATTGATCCAAGGACCTATAATGAGGCAATATTAGACATCGACTCAAAGAAATAGATGAGTGCTACAAAGTTAAAAATTGACTCAATGCACTTGAACCAGGTCTAGTCCTTTATGAATCCACCTGAAGGGATGGTACCCTTTCAGTATAAATGGATCAACACAAGGAAGATAGGTGCAGATGGTAAGGTAAAGACCTATAAAGCTAGGCTACTGGTGAAAGGGTATAGTCAGTATGAAGATATTGACTATCAAGATACTTTTTCATTGATAGCATGCTGAAATCCATCTGCACATTGCTTGCCGTTGTAGCTTTTCATGATTATAAAATTTGGTAGATGGATGTGAAAACTGCATTCCTTAATAGATTTCTTGAGGAAGATATCTATATGGATAGCCTTTGGGATTCACTTCCAATAATAGAGATAACAAGGTCTGCAAGCTACATCGATCCATTTATGAATTAAAGCAAGCTTCTTGAAGTTAGAATACTCATTTCAATAATGCGATCAAATTATTTGATTTTATCAGGAATAAGAAAGAGCCTTGTATATACAAAAAGGTCAGTGGGAGGATTGTGACATTCCTTGTATCATATGTGGATGACATCCTCCTAATTAGGAATGATATTCCCATGTTACCTTCTATTAAAGTTGGTTGTCTAAGAAATTCTCTATGGAAAACCTAGATGAAGCATCTTATATTCTAGGAATTAAGGTCTATAGAGATAAACTGAATAAGATTCTTGGCCTTTCATAGAAATTGTACATGGAGGAAGTACTAAAAGAATTCAGCATGGAGAACTCTAAGAGGGGATTATTATCCCTTAAGCTTGGCATATGTCTCTCCAAGAAGATGTGTCCTAGCACACCTGAGGAAATACAGTGCATAAGCAAGATTCCATATGCTTCAGTAATTAGGAGCCTCATGTATACCATGTTATATACTCGACCTGATATTATCTTAACTGTGAGTGTCATGAGTAGGTATCAGTCGAATCCAGCATAGAGCACTGGATTGCTATAAAGAATATTTTAAGTACTTAAAAAGAACTAAGGATTTATTTTTGATCTTTGGAAAAATTCCTGATTTACAGGTAGAGGGATACACTGATTCATACATTATAATTGATCTTAATGATAGAAGGTCTATATCAGGATGTGTGTTTCTATGCAATGATGGTTCTACTAGCTGGAAAAGTTCTAAGCAACCCATAATTTCTAATTCTACTATGGAGGCTGAGTATATCGCTACCTCTGAAGGTATAAAGGAAGCTTTCTAGTACAAAAAATTTATTACGAAACTTGGAGTGATGCTATCAGATGCCATCCCCTTATATTATGATAATAATGGTACCATAGCTATTGCTAAGGAGCCCAGGTCTCACTGGAAGTCCAAGCACATTGAGCGGTGATTTCATATCATAAGTGACTACCTTAAGAAAAAGTATGTAAAGGTACAAAGAGTAGACTCCATGGATAACATGTCACTCCTACTAACAAACCAATTAAACTAGTAGAAGACTGAAGCCCACCTTGAAAGGATATGACTTAGATATATGGCTAATTAGCTTTAGTGAAAGTGAGAGATTGTTAGATGTATATCCTAAAAGCCAAGTTGGCATGACACATTGTAACTTTTCTAGGACATAATTTTATACTTATTTCATTAACATCAATAAAATTGGGCTTTAATCTTTTCATTCATATCTAATGTGTCTATGAATCATCCATGGAGTTAATGGATAATGATACATATTCTCATGAGTTGAAAATTTGAAACATGTGTCATTATAAATTAACTCTTAAAATCTTTCAATCATTAGATCATCACGAGGATATGATTGATCCATCTAGATTGGTACATAAATTACTTCTCTTCTAGTAGATAAGTCTTGGATCTCTAGTGTAGAAACATTAGAGTGAGAGTACAAGTGGTTGTTAAAGAACAATGGCACTGAGCGTGACCAAGTTCGGGAAGTCACATGAATGTCTACTCATAGTCAGTGGCTTCTTAAATGTTATAGTTGTGTGAGTAATTCATTGACATGCATGTCTCGATTACTCACAGTAAGGTTGTTGTGGTTTGACAATACATTAACATGGTTCTAGCCATTTGGAATCTTATGGTATTCGTTGGCTGCAGAAGCTTCAATATAGGAGTAAGGTGTTCACTTAAATGGGATCTATCGGCCGTAGAAGTTAAAGTATAATTCTATGTTACCTAATTGGCTAAGTACTTAAATTTGTGGTCATAGTAGTATGATATTGAAAAAGAGTTTGCATGGAAATCATAATTGGAGTCGGGCTAATTAAGCTTGACATATGATGAATGCTTGATTTGACAAGTTTCCATGACCTACATCTTATCAAGATTTTCGATAGATTAATTTGATTGCATAGTAACTATACCTAGAGATTTATTTTTATTCTACTAAATTACCATTATATATTGATAGGTATCACTGGTAGATTGTGAGAACTCACTAGGATTATTTTCGGATTAACAATCTAAGTTAGGGTTGAGCTAAAATTGTTTCAGTCCATCGAAAGAGTTTCAATGATACTATGATATATCTTACTACCAAATAAAATAAAACCTAAGGGGTTATACATAATAGGAGTTGGCCTAACTATAAACATGGTTCTATGTAAGAGTTATATGTTTAGTACATACTAATTTTGGTATCTGCCAATTTTGGCACCTGCTAATTTTTGTAATTTTAGCATGATGGACCTATTTACAAATATTACAATAATTTTTAACTTCATTATTTGACTTAATTAAATTAGATTTAATTATTATTAACTTTATTTAAAGTTAATTGGATTGGTAATTCAAATTTGACTTGAATTTTTGATCTAGTCAAATCGGGTCAATAGTCTCTTTTTTATTTTGGTTGAACCCAAGTGTAAAAAAGATTTCAAACTTACTTAAAAATTAGTCAAAATTGATCAGCAACTAGAAAACCCAGTTGATTGGCCTCTCTCTCTTATCTCATGCAGAAACTAAGAGGAGGGCATGAAAATGCATGCCTCCTCTTGGCATGCATGGTGAGAAAAGGGAGGTGCCAAGTTGGCACCCCACTTTCTTATTTGAGACTCTCTCTAGTGCAGGCACCAGAATTTGAAAGAGACTTCAATCAAATCGAATCAATCCAGGCTCCTTGTGGATTACCGGTGAATAAGCCATTTCAATTTTAACTTTTAATTTCAGCTGTCCTGTAGGGTCAAGTTAATTTCAGCCTAAGAATGAGTCTTGTAATTAGAGTCAAGTCAATTTTAATTTCAGCAAAAGTCTTGTAAATAGTCATAAGAAGCAAGTTGGGTTCAATTTAGTCATGTAATTGGTCAAGTTGGGTTCAAGTTAGTCAAGGCAAGATCAAGACCATTGGATAAAAGCATGGAAGCATCAAGATTGGATGGAGCAAACAACCTCAACCTCCATGCCAAGATGGAGTGCCACCTCACCCTCCATGCCAAGATGGAATGCCACCTCACTCTCCCATGCCACATCAGCTCTATTCGTCAGCCCAAAGCCTAAGGAATTCAAAATTGAAATCAAGTTGGAACTCCCCACTTATCACTCCACTTTTTCTTGTGCATAATTCAAATTTCAAAGGGATTGGGAAGTTAATAAATACCCCCTAACCCTCTTGTAATCAAGCATTGATGAATGAAAAGGAAAAGCCTTTCTTCTCTTTCATTTCCTTGTTGCATTGTCACTCAGCGAGGGAGAGGGTGTGAGGCCTAACCGATTCATCCAAGCTCTAAGAAATCGCCTACAATCTTTCTCTTCCCCTTCTTCTATTATTTTCCCTCTTTCCATTTCCTTCCACGCCCACTAATGTTCTTTATTTTAGGATCCCTCCATGGCCACGAGTTGAGGAGGAGTCTACCTTGCCTTGGAATCAACTACGTTAGGTATCTTCAATCAAGAGAGTGGTAGTCTTCTCATCGAACCACTAGTCATTTGAGTGTTGAAGTTTGAGCCACCTACAAAGTTAAGTTTTCATTGTTGGTAAGATCATCCCCTCCTAAGCTCATAGGTCTGATTTCTTATAAGTAATTGTCCTAATTAGAATGATTTCTCAGCCATTAGATCCATTTACTTTGAAATGAATGAACCTCCACTACGGATAAAAACTTTCTAGTAGTCTATTTCATTAAGCTCATTTGCTCTCTTATGAATGAAACTTGATGATATGTGGTAGAAATAGACATAAGAGGCAAGTTAGGTTCAATTTAGTCTTGTAATTGGTCAAGTTGGGTTCAAGTTAGTCAAGGCAAGATCAAGACCATTGGATGAAAGCATGGAAGCATCAAGATTGGATGGAGCATACTACCTCAACCTCCATGCCAAGATGGAGTGCCACCTC
The DNA here is from genome assembly GCA_021397845.1 of Areca catechu. Lineage (NCBI taxonomy): Eukaryota > Viridiplantae > Streptophyta > Magnoliopsida > Arecales > Arecaceae > Areca > Areca catechu. Next base: position 70,240,104 of record CM038053.1, read on the forward strand.
ACCCTCCATGCCAAGATGGAATGCCACCTCACCCTCCGATGCCACATCAGCTGCATTTGTGCGGCCAAAGCCTAAGGAATTCAAAATTGAAATCAAGTTGGAACTCCCCACTTATCACTCCACTTTTTCATGCATGTAATTCGAATTTCAAAGGGCTTGGGAAGTTAATAAATACCCCCTAACCCTCTTGTAATCAAGCATTGATGAATGAAAAAGAAAAACCTTTCTTCTCTTTCATTGCCTTGTTGCATTGTCACTCTATGAGGGAGAGGGTGTGAGGCCCAACTAGTTCATCCAAATTCCAAGAAATCACCTACAATATTTTTCTTCCCCTTCTTCTATCATTTTCCCTCTTTCCATTTCCTTCCATGCCCACTAATGTTCTCTATTGTAGGATCCCTCCATGGCCACGAGTTGGGGATGGAGTCTACTTTGCCTTGAAATCAACTAAGTTAGGTATCTTCAATCAAGGGAGTGGTAGTCTCCTCATCCAGTTGCTAGTCTGTTGCCCAGTGATGAAGCAACCCACGAGGGGGGGTGAATTAGGTTTTATAAAACTTTTTGAACTATTTCAACAAGTATGTGCTAATTTTAATTAAGTACTTGTGTTTTGCCAAAGTGTTTGTATGCTTAATAAAAATATGCAACGGAATTAACAAAGTAAATGCAAGAGTAAATAAGAAATAAATAAGAGCAATCATAAACACAAGAATATATAGTGGTTCGGTGTACTCTAAGGTACCAACATCTACTCCTAAAGTTTTTCTTGGAAATTTCACTATAATGACCAAGATTATAGTTGATTAGCTTTCTAGGCTCACTAATCAAATCCAACTTATTTTCCCGGGCTCACAAGTCAAAACCCTTTATTGGTTTTATAACTTAGGCTAACTAACAACCTTTGATGATTTTACGGGCTCACCAACAAGCTATGTTGGTTTTATGGGATCACCAACAACCTAAATTGGTTTTACACAAAGGCTAACTAACAACCTCTTTGATTTTTCAAGGCTCACCAAAAACCTCTTTGGTTTTCCAAGGCTCACCAAGAACCTTAATAAACAAAATAAGCACAATATGAAAAGAACACAATAAAAGCTTTCTTAATCAAAGAAAATATCTCTTTGAAGTCCTTGATTGTTGATAAAGAACTTGTCTTCAATTTGTTGAAGCCTTGAATGATGCTTGAGAATGTGGACTTGGATCAACTCTCTTATCTTTGGAAGTTTGAGAGCTTGAACCACTCAACACTTGAATCCTTCAAGGATATTTAATGATCTCACCAAAGGATTGCTTTCCCATTTAATTTTTGGTGTTTATATAGCTCTCCAACCCATAGATGACCAGTTATGACCATTGGGGATGAAAAACTAGCCATTTAAAGCAACTTAGAGTCAATTCTGCACTTTTGAAAAACTAGCCATTACACCAAGTGTCGACACTTGAATTTCCTAAATTTTTTTCATGAGTCGACACTTCACTATGAGTTGACCTCTTAAGTCGACACTTAGATTAGCTCAAGGCTAAAATTATGGTTTGATACTGTTCTGTATTTTTCTTGTTCTCGGGTCTTGAGTCAATACTTGAAATTCTTCATGAGTCAGCACTTACTTGTGCCAATGCTAAAACTAGCTGAAACTTTTCCAAAATTAATTTTTAGTCTCTTTAAGTTCTTCCATATCAATTCCAAAGTTCATATACTTGATTTTCTATTAATTTAAGAACTTTCTTTAACTAAAAACATGGATTTCTTCATTCAACATGGATGAGTATTAAGATCTGATAAATACACTTAAAAATATAATTAGTATTCATATATACTTAAACATTTTGTCAATCATTAAAATCAAGATCAGAGTCAACAATCTCCCCCATTTTGATGATGACAAAACCTTTAAGTATATGAATAGGGTAAGCTTAAAAAAGATTAACAACAATATAAACATGTAAGCTTTAAATCAATAAGTATCAAGCTCCCCTTAAAAATATGATTTCAAAACATTTTTCAAAGTATGCAAAAATTTTCAATTTTCTTTCCCTTACTAATTCTTTCCTTAAGATTATAGCATTTTGATTTCTTCTCCCCTTTTTGCACTTTTTTTTATTTTTCTTATAATTTTTCATATTTATCATATCTTTCCCCTTTTCATACTTAACATTTTTCTCCCCCTTTTTGTCATCATGAAAAAGGATGAAAGGCAATACAAAATGAAAATGAAGGTGGAAAGAATAGCAAGTGAATTATCAAAATCAATACATGAAAACAATTAATCATGATACTAATTAAATATGACTCTAATTGAATATGATACCATAAAAATGACATGCACATGCAAAAAATAATTCAATATGTATTAGCTTTAATATGCATAACTGATAGCAAGATAACAGTCCATTCACCTCATTTGTTTAAGGGATAAGGCCACAGTAGCATCCCAACACATCATAAGAGATCCCAGTGAATGGAAAGAGAGGGTCTTTAAACCTTACTTAGCTCCTAGGACAGCCATTGTGACTAATACAATCCAAAGCAATTACTAGGAGCTCTTCTTTTTTTAAGATTCTTAATGAAATAAATCTTGATACCAATTGAATGTAACTCCTTCAAAGGATTAGATTTGAAAACAAGGAGGAGTACCAGAGCAATATAAGTATGATACCAAAGAAAACAATGAAAGCATCATACATGTATATAATGGCAACAAATCTTTGGATGCTCCCCCTAAATATTATTTTTTCTTAAAAATATGCATTCATTTGAAAAATAAAACTTTGAAAGCATAAGCATCAAGATTTGAGATTTTCAAGATATACATGATTTTTAAAATACAAAGGAATGATCATTTAAAAACTTTTAGCATGATTTAAAATCCATTTGAAATGATTTGATATCTATACAAATGCTAGAAGTAATTTAATAGCAAGTCTAGCTACTGGAACAGGGGTTTATCAATGTGCATACATTCTTCTTAAATGTAACTCTTAACTATCAGTTCTATACTTGATCCAAATCATTTCTAACTTAAGCATAGATGCCAAAAATGAAAACACATAAATCATAACATTTCACTTGAAATAATTTAAAACTATATTAACCAAAATCAAGTGAAAGTCTAATAATCACAAATTTGATCATGAAAGCATGAAATTTGTCTACATCAAAATGTTCATGATCATAACCAATGACTATAAGTCTAAACTTGATTTTAATTAATTAATTAAAATAATTATCAAAGCAATATGCAACTTTAAAAATATTTTTCTTGAAGTAATTTAAGATATATTAATCAAAATCAAGTGAAGGTCTTATAATCACAAGTTTAATTATGATAGTATAAAATTATCAACCTCAAAAAGTTCATGATCATAACCAATGACTATAAGTCTAAACTTGATTCTAATTAATCATTTAAAATAATTTTCAAAATAATTGATGCAATATTTATAACAAATATTCAACTATATTTTTATTTATGAAAGGAAATATTTAGAATTTATCAAATGTATAATCCTTCCTTTACCGTTTAGTCCAAAATATAGCTTACCACTCTTTGTATTGTCTTGTACAGCCACCTTTCAAAAACTTCCTTTCTTTATGTTGGGCTACAAGACACTCTTACAAAATAAACTAGGTGGACAATTTTGGTATCCAAACTTTCTTGGATCCTTTAGAGTTAGTAACTATGGTTCCTTTTAAAATCCAAATTTTTCTTAATTTACAAGGATATGTATTAAGTCTAAATTTTTCATATTTAAAGCATGCAATATTGGAAGAAGTAGCAACAAAGAAATTATTGTTTTTCAACTCAAGATTTTTGTTTTTCTTTAAAAGCTCATCATTTGATACAAAAATTTTGGATCCTCTTAGAATTTCTATTTCATTCAATAAAACATTTTTCTTATTTGAAAACTTATTACATAAATCTTTCAAATCAATTTTTTTTTCTAAAATTTGTTTTTCTTTAGAAAGATTATTCTTATCATTTTTTAAAATATCAATCTTTATATTTAAATAATAATTTTTATTGGCAAGATTAGTGTTCTCAAGAGAAAAAGAATCTGCATGTCTTTTTAATTTCTTGTGCTCAATTTTTAATACTTTGTATTCATGCACAAGATCATTAAATGTATCATGTAATTCATCAAAGATAAAATTATATTCATTTGCAGCACATACCTCTTCCTCATTTGCCATGAAGCAAAGATTGGCAACTTCTTGTTATTCCTCCAAACTAGAGTCTTCACTTTCGCTCCATATAGCCATCATTGCCTTCTTTGTATATTTCTTTTCTTCCCTTTTTCTCATAAATCTTCAAAATTTATGAACCAAAAATTCCATCTCATCTTCATCTTCACCGTTTTCCGACTCCTCACTTGAAGACTCATCTTGTATGGTAGATTTAAAGGTGATCATTTTTTTCTTTTCATCAGCATCCACTTCCTTTTGCCATAAGTTAAACTCATAGGTCATGAGTGAACCGATGTGCTCTTCCAAAGATAAGGTTTCTACATCTTTAGCTTCTTGGATCGCCATCACTTTTGGATCCCATGATATTGGCAAAGATCTAAGAATTTATTAACCAAATCAGTATTAGTATAGACTTTGCCAAGACTTTTTAATTCATTAATAATAGTCATAAATCTAGTATACATATCAGATATAGATTCATACTACATAATTTTAAACATTTCAAAAGAATGTACAAGTAAATTAATTTTAGTATTCTTCACTTGAAGAGTACCCTCATGAGTAATCTCAAGTGTGTCCCATATTTTCTTCATTATTTCGCATGTGGAGATCCTATTGAATTCATTAAGATCCTGTTACGACCGTGACGATGACGTGGCCGGGCTCAGATACTGCCAAATATGATCGAGCCACGTGGAGGTTTCTCCGACCAAGTCAGTGCCACATTGCCGAGGCCGAGCTCGGCAAGGCTACTCCGCCAGACGACTTCCCAAGACAAACTGCTCTCGTCGAAGTCGAGCTCGGTTCGGGGCTCCTCTACCACCTCGCCTGGCACCCAACCAGGAGGGGATGGACCTTCTGGGCCCATTCCCGCCGGCGTCTGGACAGCGGAAGTTCTTGATAGTGGCCATCGACTACTTCACAAAGTGGGTCGAGGCCGAACCCTTGGTGAGGATCACCGAGGCAAACGTCGCCAAATTCTTTTGGAAGTCGATCATTTGCCGCTTCGGCCTCCCCCACACCGTGGTTACTGACAACGGGTGCCAGTTCGACTGCCGGGAGTTCGAAGAGTTCTGCAGCGACCTCGGCATCAGGCATCGCTTCACCTCGGTGGTGCATCCCCAGACCAATGGAGAGGCCGAAGTCACGAACAGGACCATTCTTCAGGGCCTCCGCACGCGGCTGGACCAGGCCAAGGGCAGGTGGGCCGACGAGCTCCCCAGCGTCCTCTGGGCATACCACACCACCCCGAGGATGGTTACCGATGAGACCCGTTCAACCTCATCTTCGGAGCTGAGGCGGTCATCCCGATCGAGCTCAGCCTACCCACGCTGCGTGTGGAGCAATATGACGAGACAGAAAACCTAGCCAGGATGATGCTCAACCTTGACCTTCTTGAGGAAACGAGGGACAAGGCCCGAGTTTGAATGGCGGCGTATAGGCAGCGTGTGGCCAGGTATTACAACTCCCAAGTGCGGCCGAAGGTTTTTCGTCCCGGAGATTTGGTCCTCCGACGCTCTGAAGCTTCTCAGCCACGGGAATGCGGCAAGCTCTCACCCAACTGGGAGGGCCCATACCGGGTAGCAGAAGCCCTCCCTCACGGTGCCTACTACCTGGAGGAGTTGGGAGGTGCCAGGTTCCCCCGGACGTGGAACGCCTCGAACCTAAGAATGTATTATCAGTAATGTAAGGTTCCCCACTCCCGCAATAAAGTTCCCTTGCTTCAAACGCTCTCTTCTCACTTTGTAGGAAAACCGGCGCATGGCCCTGAGCTCGGCAGACCGATCATGGCCAACGGCCGAAGGAAGCGGAAGATCCTGGGCTTCGGTCTGGAAGGTGGGATACAACCCAGTTCGACTACGCAAGCCCGGAGAACAGCTCGGCAAGCCGCGCAAGGCTTGAGAAAGCCTGCGGCCCTGGGGTTCAGTCTGGAGATCTTGGGCTTCGGCTTGGAAGGTGGGACAGAACCCAGTTCGACCATGCAAGCCCAGAGAACAGCTCGACAAGCCGTGCAAGGCTTGAGAAAGCCTGCAGCCCCGGGGTACAGTCCGGAGATCCTGGACTTCGGCCTGGAAGGTGGGACAGAACCCAGTTCGCCCACGCAAGCTCGGAGAATAGCTCGGCAAGCCGTGCAAGGCTTGAGAAAGCCTGCGGCCCCGGGGTTCAGTTCAGAGATCTTGGGCTTCGGCCTGGAAGGTGGGATAGAACCCAGTTCGCCCACACAAGCCCAGAGAATAGCCCGGCAAGCCGCGCAAGGCTTGAGAAAGCCTGCGGCCCCAGGGTTCAGTCCGGAGGTCCCGGGCTTCGGCCTGGAAGGCGGGGCAGAAACCATTTCACCCACGCGAGTATGAAGGTGATCCCAAAGACGGACCCGCTCAAGGCCTACTCTGACGCCACGCGGTCCGGTATGTCCCAACCTTCGATTTGAGCGACGGACGGGACCAGGTCTGTGATCGTTTCGACACTCCACATCAACATCCCAAAAAAAAAAAAAAAAAAAAAAAAAAAGGAAAAGATGGGAGAGTGGGGAAGAAAGTGAACTTGAGACTTAGTCAAACGATGTTTTCATTAATTCGAGGAAAAGTACAAAGCTGGGAATCCCGACAGGCCGGGAGTCCCCAAAAAAAAAGAAGAAAAGGGTACAATTACGATGACAGAGAAGGGCGAGAAGATGGTGGCTCAGTTTGGTGCGGGGTTGGAGCCCTCCGCCGGGGTCGCGCGCTCCGCATCCTCGCCTTCAGCGGTGGCCGGCTCAGGCAGCTGCTCCGGAGCCATGGCTTCATCGATCGACAGGGCCGCAGGCATGGCGTCGGCCGCACCGGAGGCTCTACTCTCAGCTCCTTGCCTCCTACCTCCGAGCAACACCCCACTGAGGTCGAGCTCGGGGTAGAAGGCCCCTACTTTCTCCCGGCACATCTGGAACCCCTTCAGGAAGGAGTCCATGGTGGCCTCCCGAACCTCCGACGTGTACACGTCGGAAGCCCGGAACATCGGAACGGCCTCCTGCGCCTCCCGCTTCATGGCCTCCAGGAGTCCGTTGACATACGCACTCCACTCCTTCGCCGCGTTTGCATCCCGCCGGGCCTCCTCCAGCTGGCGCTCTAGCCACTGGGAATGGGCCTGAAGACGAGCCCTCTCCGCTGCGTCCTCCTCCGCGCGATGCTGGTGGGAGATCCTCTCCTCCGACAGAGAAGACTCCAGCTCCTTGTTCCGCCCCTCGACGTGCGCCAGGTCAGTCTGGAGGGCTTGATTGCTTGCTCGCAGCTCGACCCCCTTTTCCATGAGGTCCTTGACGTCGGCTGCGAGCTTACCGAGCTTCTTCTCCTTCTCAGCGTCCCTCTTCGCATTCCCTACGAGGAAGTTCCTCAGTAGGAGAACGTCATTCCCAATCTGCACAGGTAAAGTAACCGGGTTAGAAGAAAGACCACTAAGGTCATGAAAGATGGAAGAAAATGAGTTCGGGCTTACCGTGAAGAGCTGCGGGAGGATCCCGAGCAAAGCGTCAGCATAATCCCGGCTGCCCCGAGCTTGGCGATCCTGGGCTGTGGAGGCGTACTCCATCACCTTCTCTGCGAGCCCTTTGTCGTGGATGACTAAACACCGGTGGGTGATCACCGATGGTGGAGCCGTCAGTTCGGCTCCTGCGGCGACTATCCCTCCAGCAGGAGCCACGACCGATGGGCCAGCGGAGGACACGGGCTGCGCCGTCGGAGCCGCGGCGATGATAGGGCCAGCACTGGATGGGGCTGCGGGCGGTGGAACCCCCTCGACGACAGCACCACCGGATCTGGCAGCCGAGGAATCAACGGCCCCGCCCCGAGGCAGCCTGGGCGGGGGAGCAGCGGCCGCTAGACTAGGTACAGATGCCGGCGCCACCTCCTGGCTCGCCTCGGTGCGAGCCCGCTTGGCCACAGGCTCATCCACCTCCGGGACGTCTCTCTGGGCCACGCCCTCCAGGAGGCTCTCCAGCGAGAACTTCATACCTGCAATGCAAAAGAATAGAAGGTCGGCTAACTCGGTTATGAAGAAAAAAGAATGCAAGAGTTAAGGAAGGACCGAATCTTACCCGACTCATGGATGGGACTGATCCCGGCCTCAAAAAGATTCTGCTATGAGAGCAGAACCTCGAGCACCGGGACCATGTCACTCAGGAGTAGGGAGTAGGCCTCCTGGTCCGCCGACTCAACCTGGGAGTTCCGGTTCGGAGACCGGCCCGGTTCACTCTAGGCCCAGTCGACATCTTCGACCGAGGCAAAGAAAAATCGGCTCTTCCAGCCCTTGATAGAAGAGGGGAGGTCGAACCAGAGACACCTGGGCCGGGGTGAAATATACCACCAGCCGTCATCGGTGGAATACCTCTTCAGGGTGAACATGGCCCTGAAGAGGGAGAAACGGGCAACGAACCCGTGAAAGTGACAAAAAACTATGAAGGAGAAGATGACCCGAATGGCATTGGGAGCCAACTGGGCCGGAACAAGTCGAAAATGGCTAAGAAAAGAGAGGAAGAAGGGGTGCAGAGGAAATCGAAGACCCCCAAGGAAGAAGTCTTCGTAAAAGGCTATGCGGCCGGGGCCACTCATGGTGACGCGCTCCCCGGGCCGCGGAACGAATAGACGAATTGATCCCGGGATGCCATAGGCCTCCCGGAGCAAAGAAAGATCGCCCTCGGTCATGGTGGAAGCATGACCGGAGGGACCGACAGGAAGAAGAGGCGGAGCAGGAAGAGAGAGAAGAGGCACAGCGGGAGCAACCGGAGGAGACCGGACCCCCCTGGGGATGCCGATGGTGACACCCCCGGGTTGCAGACGCCTACGGATCTCCTCCGGAATCGTTTCCTCCTCTGAGGAGGAAGAAGATGGAGTCCTCGGCCGGGATGGACTGGCCTCGTCCGGATTGGAAGAGACATAGCGACGACGCGCCATGGCAAAGGGGAGAACAAGGATTCAGAGAGGAAAAGAGAGAGGGGAACCAGAGAAGGATGGAGGCACTCACCGAAAATATGCCAAGCGAATGCGGGGCAACGGAAGTTAGCCTGCAGCAAACCGCCCACGGAGCATGGGGAAAGGCCTCATTCTAGAAAGTCCCCTCCTTTTCAAACTCAGTCGACAGCAACCGTACCCGTCATTCCGCCCCGAGCCATTGAGTGATCGCCACGTGGACGCACGCCTGACACCGACACCTCGTTAGCAGGGTAACGGCCTCTGCCTCGAAGCGATGCATTTATTGCGGGCAAGTGGGCGACGCGTGGCAGCTTCCTATAGGGTTTCGGGCGCATCGAGCCACGGCGACGAGGATCGTGGCAATTATGATGCAAGATCTTCGCCTCCCCACGTCATATCTGCATTTAATCCCGACGTTCCGTTCTACGATGCCCCAATGGAATGGCGGGCTGGGGGGCAACTGTTATGGCCGTGACGATGACGTGGCCGGGCTCAGATACCGCCAAATATGATCGAGCCACGTGGAGGTTTCTCCGGCCGAGTCAGCACCACATTGCCGAGGCCGAGCTCGACAAGGCTACTCCGCCAGACGACTTCCCAAGACAAACTGCTCTCGCCGAAGTCGAGCTCGGTTCGGGGCTCCTCTACCACCTCGCCTGGCACCCACCCAGGAGGGGTCCGCCTAGGCGAGGTCGACCGATCCTTCGCTCCTTCGCCAGGTGAACCCCGGAGATGGGCCCACCTCGGCCGAGGCCAGGCGACCTCCTGCCACCTCGCCAGGTGTCCACCCGGGAGGGGTCCACCTAGGCCGAGGTCGACCGATCCTTCGCTCCTTCGCCAGGTGGCCCCCGGAGACGGGTCCACCTCGACCGAGGCCAGGCGACCTCCTCTACCACCTCGCCTGGTGCCCACCCATGAGGGGTCTGCCTAGGCGAGGTCGGTCGATCCTTCGCTCCTTCGCCAGGTGGACCCGGAGACGGGTCCACCTCGGCCGAGGCCAGGCGACCTCCTACCACCTCGCTAGGTGTCCACCCGGGAGGGGTCCACCTAGGCCGAGGTCGGTCGATCCTTCACTCCTTCGCCAGGAGGCCGCCGGAGATGGGCCCACCTCGGCCGAAGCCAGGCGACCTCCTGCCACCTCGCCAGGTGTCCACCAGGGAGGGGTCCACCTAGGCCGAGGTCGGCCGATCCTTCGCTCCTTCGTCGGGTGGCCCCCGGAGACAGGCCCACCTCCGCCGAAGCCAGGCGACCCCCTACCACCTCGCCAGGTGTCCACCCGGGAGGGGTCCACCTAGGCCGAGGTCGGCGATCCTTCGCTCCTTCGCCAGGTGGCCCCGGAGACGGGTCCACCTCGGCCAAGGTCAGGCCGCCCGTATAGAGAAGGTCCCAAGGAAATAGGCGCGGGCTCCGAGGTCATCCCTCGGGCCATGCGCATCATAGGCGGCGCCCCATACGGATGGCGGCGGCACGCGAAACACCATTTGCATCGGCCCGACAGGTCCCACAATCGAGAGGCACGGTTCTGACAAAATAGGGCCCATAGACGGATGGCGCCCACACTTGGGAAAGAGAGCGCTCTCACTAGGCCCGAGGTCTGACCGGCCGCCTTACCGGCGCCACCCCCCCTTCTGTCTTTGCCTTTTCCCCGTTGGGCTCGACGGACGAGGTCGGAAAGCCGCCTGGCCCTCCTCACTGAAAGTGGAAAGAGAAAGGGATGGGGGAGGGGAGCCTCCCAGGGGGAGAGGACAGGCGAACAGCGAGAGGAGATAAAAGGAAGGAAGCTGGGGACGACAAGGTAAGCCGATCAGGTTGGGGACAAGTAAGAGGCAGCGGCCAAAAGCCACGCTCCAAGAGTGAGATCCAAGGTCCCGAGAGGGGATCGCTTGGCGTGAGCTCGGCAAGGAGGCCCGGCCGAATTTCTGGTCCCCAGAGCACCCTTCTTACTAACACATTCTCTAAGTCTGGAACCCCTTCGGGGGCCCGTCTTGGAGAATCTGTTCCTTCTCGTCGTCTACTGACTTGACCGTCGGAGCTCCCTCGCCGGGATCCCCGGCCAGGGTCTCCTAACCCCTTCTTGCAGGTTCGTCGCAGCCAGGGAGGTTCCTCCGCCAGGCGGTCAGGGAGGATCCATGGATCCGAGTCACGGGCACGGCGGCAAGAACGGCAACAGATCCAATGCACAATAAAGCAAGTTCATTGCTTTATCATTAAGCTTCGATTGCTTAATATCATTTTCATCCCAATCCTCTTCGAATTTTGGAACGAAAATGTCATTAACCAATGTTAAAGGAATGTCTGGACCATTAACAATCATTTTCCAAAGATAATAATCTATAGATTGAATATAAATGTGCATGTGTGTTTTCTAATATATGTAATTGGTGCCATTGAAAAATGGTGGTCTAACACTAATACCTATAAGGGTTGCCATGATCTTTTACTCAAAATCGTTAGATTTTCAAATAGAGTACTGGGCTCTGATACCAATTATTGTCCAGTGATGAAGCAACCTAAGAGAGGGGGTGAATTGGATTTTATAAAACTTTTTGAACTATTTCAACAACTATGTACTAATTGCAATTAAGTACTTGTGTTTTGCTAAAGTATTTATGTGCTTAACGAAAATATGTAATGAAATTAATAAGTAAATGCAAGAGTAAATAAGTAATAAATAAGAGAAATCACAAATATAAGAATATATAATGGTTCGGTGCATTCCAAGGCACCTATATCCACTCCCCAAGTTTCCTACATCCACTCCCTAAGTTTTCCTTGGAAATTTTACTATAATCACCAAGATTACAGTCGATTAGTTTTCCGGGCTCACTAATCAAACCCAACTTATTTTCTCGGGCTCATAAGTCAAAATTCCTTATTGATTTTATAACTTAGACTAACTAACCTCTGATGGTTTTATGGGCTCACCAATAACCTATGTTGGTTTTACGGGATCACCAACAACCTATGTTGGATTTACAGGATCACCAACCTATGTTGGTTTTACACAAAGGCTAACCAACAACCTCTTTGATTTTCCAAGGCTCACCAAAAATCTCTTTGATTTTCTAAGGCTCACCAAAAACCATAATAAACAAAGTAAGCACAATATGAAAAGAACATAATAAAAGCTTTCTTAAACAAAGCAAATATCTTTTTGAAGCCCTTAATTATTGATGAAGAACTTGTCTTCAATTTGTTGACTCCTTGAATGATGCTTGAGGATGTGAACTTGGATCAACTCTCTTATCTTTGGAAGCTTGAAGGCTTTAACCACTCAACACTTAAATCCTTGAAGGATATTCAATGATCTCACCAAAGGATTGCTTCCCTATTTGATTTTGGTATTTATATAGCTTTCCAATCCATAGATGACCATTTATGATCATTGGGGATGAAAAACAAGCCGTTTGAAGTAGTTGGAGTCAATTCAGCACTTCTAAAAAACTAGCCATTACATCAAGTGTTGACACTTGAATTTTTTGAATTTTTTTCATGCGTCGACCTCTTGAGTTTACACTTCACCATGAGTCAACCTCTTGAGTCGACACATAGATCAACTCAAGATAAAAATTATGGTTTGACACTGTTCTGTATTTTTCTTGTTCTCAGGTCTTGAGTCGATACTTAAACTTCTTCATGAGTTGACACTTGCTTGTGCTAGTGCTGAAACATGCTGAAACTTCTCCAAAATTGATTTTTAGCCTCTTCAAGTTCTTCCATATTAATTCCAAAGTCAATATACTTGATTTTCTATTAATTTAAGGACTTTCTTCAACTGAAAACATGGATTTCTTTATTCAACATGGATGAGTACTAAGATCTGATAAACACACTTAAAAATATAATTAGTACTCATATTTATTTAAATATTTTATCAATCATCAAAATCAAGATCAGAGTCAATAATCTCTCCCTTTTTGATGACGACAAAACCTTTAAGTATATGAATAGGGTAAGTTTAAAAAAGATTAACAACATTATAAACATATAAGCTTAAAATCAATAAGTATCAAGCTCCCTTTCAAAATATGATTTCAAAATATTTTTTAAAGTATGCAAAATTTTCAATTTTCTCCCCCTTATTAATTCATTCCTTAAGATTATAGCATTTTGCTTTCTTCTCCCCTTTTTGCACTTTCTTTCATATCTCTTATAATTTTTCATGTTTATCATATCTTTCCCCTTTTAATACTTAAAGTTTTTCTCCCTCCTTTTGTCATCATGAAAAAGAGTGAAAGGCAATACAAAATGGGAATGAAGGTGGAAAGAATAGTAGGTGGATCATCAAAATCAATACATGAAATTAATTTATCATGATACCAATTAAATATGATGCTAATTGAATATGATACTAAAAAAATGATATGCACATGCAAAAAATAATTCAATATGTATTAGATCTAATATGCATAACTGATAGCAAGACAACAGTTCATTCACCTCACTTGTTCATGGGATAAGGTCACAGTGGCACCGTAACACATCATAAAAGATCCCAGTGAATAGGAATAGAGGGTCTTTAAACCCTACTTAGCTTCTATGACCGGACGGCCATAGTGACTAACCCAATCCGAAGCAATTACTAGGAGCTCTTCTTTTTATAAGATTCTTAATGAAATAAATCTTGATACCAATTGAATGTAACTCTCTTCAAAGGATTAGATTTGAAAACAAGGAGGAGTACCAGAGCAATATAAGTATGATATCAAAGAAAACATTGAAAGCATCATACATGTATATAATGATAACAAATCTTTGGATGCTCCTTCTAAATATTATTCCTACTTAAAAATATGCATTCATTTGAGAAATAAAACTTGAAAGTACAAGCATCAAGATTTGAGATTTTCAAGATATACATGATTTTTAAAATACAAAGGATTGATCATTTTAAAACTTTTAGCATGATTTAAAATTTATTTGAAATGATTTGATATCCATACAAATGCTAGAAGTAATTTAATAGCAAGTCTAGCTATTAGAGCAAGGGTTTATCAATATGTATACCTTTTTCTTAAATGTAACCCTTAACTATCAGTTCTATACTTGATCCAAATCATTTCTAACTTAAGCATAGATGCCAAAAATGAAAATACATAAATCATGACATTTCATTTGAAATAGTTTAAAACTATATTAACCAAAATCAAGTAAAAGTCTAATAATCACAAGTTTGATTATGAGAGCATGAAATTCATCTACATCAAAAAGTTCATGATCATAACCAATGACTATAAGTCTAAACTTGATTTTAATTAATCAATTGAAATAATTTTCAAAGCAATATGCAACTTTAAAAATATTTTTCATGAAGTAATTTAAGATACATTAATCAAAATCAAGTGAAGGTCTCATAATCACAAGTTTAATCATGATAGCATGAAATTCATCAACATCAAAAAGTTCATGATCATAACCAATAACTATAAGTCTAAACTTAATTCTAATTAATCATTTAAAATAAATTTTAACGTAATTGATGCAATATTTATAACAATTATTCAACTACAATTTCAATTATAGAAGGAAATGTTTAGAATTTACCAATATATATAATCCTTTCTTTACCGTTTAGTCAAAAATGTAGCTTGTCTACTCTTTATATTGTCTTGTACAGCCACCTTTCAAAAACTTCCTTTCTTTATGTTAGGTTGCAAGGCACTCCTGCAAAATAGACTAGGTGGATAATTTTGGTATCCAAACTTTCTTGGGTCCTTTGGGTTAGTAACTATGGTTCCTTTTAAAACCCAAATTTTTATTAATTTACAATGATATGCATTAAGTCCAAATTTTTCATATTTAAAGCATGCAATGTTGGAACAAGTAGCAACAAAGAAATTTTATTTTTCAACTCAAGATTTTGTTTTTCTTTAAAAGCTCATCATTTGATACAAAAATCTTGGATTCTTTTAGAATTTCTATTTCATTCAATAAAATATTTTTCTCATTTGAAAATTTATTACATAAATTTTTCAAATCAATTTTTTTTTTCAATTTTTTTTTTCTTTAGAAAGATTATTCTTATCATTTTCTAAAAGATCAATCTCTATATTTAAATCATAATTTTTATTAGCAAGATTGGTGTTCTCAAGTGAAAAAGAATTTACATGTCTTTTTAATTTCTTGTGCTCAATTTTTAATAATTTGTATTCATGCACAATATCATTAAATATATCATGTAATTCATCAAAGATAAAATCATATTCATTTGCAGCACATACCTCTTCCTCATTTGCCATGAGTAAAGATTTGCAACTTCTTGTTCTTCCTTCGAACTAGAGTCTTCACCTTCGCTCCATGTAGCCATCATTGCCTTCTTTGTGTATTTCCTTTTGCCCCTCTTTTTCATGAATCTTCGAAATTTATGAGCCAAAAATTCTATCTCATCTTCATCTTCATTGTCTTCCGACTCCTCACTTGAAGACTCATCTTGTGTAGTGGATTTAAAGATGATTATTTTTTCTTTTTATCAGCATCCACTTTCTTTTGTCATAAGTTTAACTCATAGGTCATTAGTGAATCGATAAGCTCCTCCAAAGGTAAGGTTTCTACATCTTTAGTTTCTTGGATCGCCGTTACCTTTGGATCCCATGATATTGGCAAAGATCTAAGAATTTTATTAACCAAATCAGCATTAGCATAGACTTTACCAAGACTTTTCAATTCATTAATAATAGTCATAAATCTAGTATACATATCAGAAATAGATTCATAGTGCAGCATTTTAAACATTTCAAAAGAATGTATAAGCAAATTAATTTTAGTATTCTTCACTTGAAGAGTATGCTCATGAGTAATCTCAAGTGTGTCCCATATTTTCTTCGCTGTTTTGCATGTGGAGATCCTATTGAATTCATTAGGATCCAATGTACAATAAAGCAAGTTCATTGCTTTAGCATTAAGCTCATATTGCTTAATATCATTTTCATCCCAATCCTCTTTGAGTTTTGGAACAGAAATGTCATTAACCAATATTGAAGGAATATGTGGACCATTAACAATCATTTTTCAAAGATAATAATTTATCGATTGAATATAAATGTGCATGCATGTTTTTCATTATATGTAATTGGTGCCATTGAAAAATGGTGGTCTAACACTAATATCTATAAGGATTGCCATGATCTTTTACTCAAAATCATTAGATTTTCTAACAGAGTATCGGGCTCTGATACCAAATGTTGCCCAGTGATGAAGCAACTCAAGAGGGGGGTGAATTGGATTTTATAAAACTTTTTGAACTATTTCAACAAGTATGTGCTAATTACAATTAAGTACTTATGTTTTGCCAAAGTGTTTGTGTGCTTAATCAAAATATGCAACTGAATTAACAAAGTAAATGCAAGAGTAAATAAGCAATAAATAAGAGTAATCACAAACACAAGAATATATAGTAGTTTGGTGTACTCCAAGGAACCTACATCCACTTCTCAAGTTTCCCTCAGAAATTTTCCTATAATCACCAAGATTACAATCGATTAGTTTTCTGGGCTCACTAATCAAACCCAACTTATTTTTCCGAGCTCATAAGTCAAAATCCCTTGTTGATTTTATAACTTAGGCTAACCAACAACCTCCGATGATTTTACGGGCTCACCGACAACCTATGTTGGTTTTACAGGATCACCAACAACCTATGTTAGTTTTACGCAAAGGCTAACCAACAACTTTTTGATTTTCCAAGGCTCACTAAAAATCTTTTTGATTTTCCAAGGCTCACCAAAAACCTTAATAAATAAAGTAAGCACAATATGAAAAGAATAGAATAAAAGCTTTTTTAAACAAAGAAAATATCTTTTTGAAGCCCTTGATTGTTGATAAAGAACTTGTCTTCAATTTGTTGAAGCCTTGAATGATGCTTGAGGATGTGGACTTGGATCAACTCTCTTATCTTTGGAAGCTTGAAGGCTCGAATCACTCAACACTTGAATCCTTGAAGGATATTCAATGATCTCACAAAAGGATTGCTTCCTTATTTGATTTTGGTGTTTATATAGCTCTCCAACCCATAAATGACCATTTATGACCTTGGAGATGAAAAACTAACTATTTGAAGTAGTTGGAGTCAATTCTGCATTTCTAAAAAACTAGCCATTACATCAAGTATCGACACTTGAGTTTTTTGAATTTTCTTCATGAGTTGACCTCTTGAGTAGACACTTCATCATGAGTCGACCTCTTGAGTCGACATTTAGATAAGCTCAAGGCAAAAATTTTGGTTTGACATTGTTCTATATTTTTTTTGTTCTCAGGCCTTGAGTCGACACATAAACTTCTTCATGAGTTGACACTTGCTTGTGCCAATGCTGAAACATGCTGAAACTTCTCCAAAATTAATTTTTAGCCTCTTCAAGTTCTTCCATGTCAATTCCAAAGTTCATATACTTGATTTTTCATTAATTTAAGGACTTTCTTCAACTGAAAATATGGATTTCTTCATTCAACATGGATGAGTACTAAGATCTGATAAACATACTTAAAAATATAATTAGTACTCATATATACTTAAACATTTTGTCAATCATCAAAATCAAGATCATATTCAACATAGTCCTTGAGTGTTGATGTTTGAGCCACCTACATAGTTGAGATTTCATTGTTGGTAAGATCAACCCCTCTTAAACTCTTAGGTCTAATTTCTTGAAGGTAATTATCTTAATTAGATTGGTTTCTCATCCATTAGATCCATTTACTTTCGAATGAATGAACCTCCACTACGGGTAACAACTTTCTAGTAGTCTGTTTCATTAAGCTCATTTACTCTCTTATGAATGAAACTTGCTGATATGTAGTAGACTCATTGTTCTCTTAAAAATTATAAGTTTTTTAGTTCTTAAAACCCATTTTCATCTCGCATCACTCTCTCTTGCTATATAAAATTGAACTCTTATCTAGATTTGAAGTTTATTTAAATTAGATAAGAAAATAATTTTATTTGGATTTTTAAGAAGTATTTTTGAGGGATTTTTTCATGATTTTTAAGATGAGTAGAAACTAGGTTGCGCAAAATTAATTCTGACATAGATCCCTTCCAAAATTCATCATAATTTTTGTCCTCCATGAAAAATAGAGTATAATACCTCTAAAAAAATCTAAGAGGTGAGAGTTATATTAAAAAAATCAAAAAGAACTCTTTTTTTGGTATTTAATTCCTTGAGAAAAATGAAGAGAAGGCTGCTAAGTTTTGGTTTAGACTAAAGGAAGAAGGTCCATCTCTATGCTTAAAGAAAAACCTGCAAAGATCTAATAGTCTGGAGATCTTGGTGATTCAGTGAGGAAGGCTCCATATGGATACCAACAGAGGTAGGTGCATGTGTGGCTCCGATGAATCTTGACATATCCGATTGATCTGACAGATCCGGTACTAGAATAGGAAGTTAGGTGATCTAGGTAAGTGGATCCTTCATCTTATAATTTCATAAGATTTCATATCATATTATTATTTTAGCATATTAGAAGGTTAAATAGATGATTTTTGATTTAATTTTAAATCAGCATACTTGAAAAAATTATTTTGCATGATCTCTGTTTTCATTGCATCTAGGGTTTAAAATCTAGTTTTTCATGCTAACCATCTATGAATGAATCCTAACAAATGGCCCACTGAAGGAGATGATACAAAGTAAAAATATTCATTCCACCCTTTAATGACAGAAGGAGCACCTCAAATCAAGGGCTTGATCCCTTTCTGAGTCATGAGGTATCACTATGCCTTGGCATAAGGGTGCCTCTGGGTGGTAAAGAAAGAGCAAAACAAAGGCAAGGAGGGCTGGGCCTCAGCTAAAAAAAATTGACCTAAGAATTCTATTATATTCCTAATGAAATTCGAGATCAAAACACATAAGGGTATTTGGTACGACCTAAGAAATTCAAGGATAGATAGTGGGAGGGGAAATCTAAGTTCCACCTTGAATGCCTCTTCATAGATGCCGAGCCTACTAGGAGGAGGATTGTTGATTTGCTACTCAAGCCCCGGCAACACTATCTCAAGGTCCTTTAGGACACAGTACCTTATACAGATAGGGGATAAGTCCTCTTGGTCCATAAAGGACCCTCCATACTGATGGATGCTAGCCCAACATGCACTTGGCATGGAGTGGTAGAGTCTTTTGAGCCCTCCTTTTTGGTGGTCTTTCTTGATAATTTCTCTTTCTTAGGGACCACCATGGACCAAGCACTTAAGAGAATAAGGCAGAAAAAGAAGAAACTACGAAGGAAAAGAAAGGAGCTAAACTGGGAGTAGGATGAGATAAAGGGTCGAGGATGATGGGCTTTCCAAAAGAAGACTCCTAGAAAAAAGGCACATTAGAAAGAAGGGAGGGCAAATGGCTGGCAAAGAGATGGCGAGGAGTTCCCTAAGGGAAAGATGGAACCATTTAGATGAGAAAAAAAATAGAAGAAAAAGGTGGAGAAGTGGATTTCTTCCATCTTTTCAAATGAAGGAGTGTAGCCCCCAAGTCATCTAGAACCACTCAACAATCCCCACATGGCAGTAGGAGACTGATGGGTGATGGACATTTCGCCACCTAGAATAAATGCCACATGCCCCACAAAGCAACATTAAGAAATATGATTTGGGGCACATCATTGCCCTGTCCATCTGGATTGGTCTTGAAGATCATACACCTTCGATCGGAAGGAGTCCCATGCACCTGGCCCTCCTTTTTCTCTAAGTACTTTCTTGATCTGATCAAAGTTTGGACTAGAAAGTAGGGGATATCTATTAGTGAAAAATATGGTCAGGCCAGAAACATAGGGCCCATGATAGTAAAAATAGACTATTAGCCCAATCACTAGCATGGGCTGCAAATTATACATTGAGCTAGGCCATCATAAAGTGAATAGGACTACACAAACATGTGATTGGCTGCTTAGACAATGCCATGCCAACCACTTAGAGAGCATTCAGCCATAAGTCCTTAAGCAGATACCAGCAAAGGCCAACTCTTATCCTCGAAGGTACTAGCGAGCCTTGCCAACCACTCAAGGATCATCTAGCCACAAGCTCTCGAATGGATACTAATGGAGGCCAACTTCAATACCCGAAGGCACCAGCAAGCCTTGTTGACTACTTAGAAAGCATTTAGCCACAAGCCCTTGAGTAGATACTAGTAGAGGCCAACTCCTATACTCTAAGGTACCAGTGAGCCTTGTCAATAACTCAGAGATCATTCTATTGACCCCATAAGTGATTTAGATGATAACCAAACATTTGTGTATGCATTTGTTTTACTAACAACTCTTCATGTGGTTTACAACTTTTTGGAGGATAAATTCATTACTCAAATTTCAACTCCTACATTTTTATTTCTTGTTTTGAGTTGTGTTGTAATTGTATATTGTAAAGAAGAACCTATAGAAAAAAGTTAAGAAAGATCATAAAATTGGGTTACTTCTAAATGTGTTTCAAGCTTTATATTTCTTGAGAATATGTTGAGTTTGAAGACATCTTGAAGCTTGAAGACTTGCTGGATGAATTCTGGAGAAAGACTGAGAAAATCATTGAAACATTCATCCGAGCCAACTCGAAGAGAAGAGAGCCGACTCTAGCACATAGCACATATGAGGATTCTGGCACGCAGATATCCGAGCCGACTCTAAGGAACCTGAGCTGACTCATCCAGTATATTATTTCTTGAATCAAACAAGTGAACCGACCCAAGGGGAGTCCAAGCCGACTCTATCATATTATCAAATATTCGAGCCGACTCTTCAGAAGATCAAGTCGACTTTTTCGAAGTCTAGAAAATATATTCAGAGAACAACAGCCAATCGAGTCAACTAGAATGGAAGTTAGCCGACTTGCCCAAACTGACATGTTGAAGGACTGAGGATCCGAGTCGACTAAAATCAAGGTGAACTGACTCTTACAGAGTGAGAAATTAGGACACTATGCAAGTGAGCTGACTTGATTGAAGAGAGTCGACTCAACCAGAACAATGCTGAGGATCCAAGCTGACTCGAATGGCAGTTACAAGCATATAATGGCTAGTTCCAAATATTGGATTTTGAATCCAAAAAGTTCTCCAATAGTCAAATATCACATCCCAATGGTCTACAATGACTAAAACTGCCTGACAAAGTTACAAAATTATATATTTAAGGGATTTGAACTATTTGGAAGAGGTTTTTGATAGAGTTAATGCATTATTGAATATCCAACCAAGTCAACAAACAAGAGAGCACTAAGAGCATTCAAGATAGCCTTCAAGCCTTCACCAACTCTCATCTAAAGCTTGAAGCACTTAGTAAAGAAGCTATAAAAGCCATTAAAGTGCATTGAAGTACATTCAAGTGGGTTTCTCTCCAGCTGCATAGGCAACCATTCGATAAAAATTTGTTTGTCATTCTGCTGCTTTTCTTTTCAATTCATTTTTTAATTGTTAGGTTATTGGTGAGCCCGGTTGAAAAACCAAAAAGATTCTTGGTTAGCCTTTGTTTGAAACCAAGTGTTGAGTTCTTGGTGATCCTGGTAAAACCAAGTTGGGTTTCTTTGGTTATCTCAAAAAAATTGAAGTGTAGAAGTTTTGATTGTGAGCCTATGAAAACAATCCAACTGTATTCCGATGGGAGATATAGTGAAAATCCCAAGTGGTAATCTTGGATAGTGGACATTGGAGCTGCGTTGCTCTGAACCACTATAATTGTTGTGTATTTGTATTGTGCTTTTCTGATCTAGTTTTGCTTCTGTATTTAAATACTTCATCACAATACTTAACACCTTAAAAGGAATTTCAAAAGGCATATTATTACTTAAATTTTTTTTAATTTCCAATTCAACCCCTCTTAGAAA
The DNA here is from genome assembly GCA_021397845.1 of Areca catechu. NCBI lineage: Eukaryota > Viridiplantae > Streptophyta > Magnoliopsida > Arecales > Arecaceae > Areca > Areca catechu. The sequence continues at coordinate 70,262,026 of CM038053.1, forward strand.
AGCCACCTGGGCAACAACTGGTATCAGAGCAGTGTCTCTGAATACATTTAGAGTAAAGATTGATGGCTCATCCCATGAGTACATCCTTGGTCGAAGGCCAATCTACTAATAGACCTCCACTCTTCACTGACACAAATTATTCTTACTGGAAAGCTAGAATGAAAATCTATATACAAGCTGTCGATTTTCAATTATGGAAGGTCATTCTAAAAGGGCCACAAATTCTCATGATTAAAATTAATGGTGTGGATGTCCCTAAGCCTAAAGAAGACTGGGATGAACACGACATGAAGATGAGGAAATTAAATGCCAAAGTAATGAATTTACTATACTGTGCATTGGATGCTAACGAGTTTAATCGAATTTTTACTTGCTCTTCAGCAAAGAAAATTTGGGATAAACTCGAAGTGACCCCCGAAGGAACTTCCCAAGTGAAGACTTCGAAAATAAATCTTCTTGTACATAGTTATGAATTATTTAAAATGGAATCTACTAAAACTATATCTGCCATGTTTACTCAATTTACATATGTTATTAATGGTTTGAAAAGTCTTGGCAGGGTTTACTCAAATGCTGACTTAGTACAGAAGATCTTAAGATCACTTCCGGACAAATGGGACTCCAAAGTGACTGCCTTCCAGGAAGCGAAAGATTTAAACACCTTATCTCTGGATGAATTAATGGGTTCTCTCATCGCTCACAAATTGGCCATGCAGCATAGAACTGATGATGATCAAAAGAAGAAGAAGAAGACAATTGCCTTCAAAGCTGCATTGGACTTAAAGAAATGTGAGGAATCGGAAGATGACTCCACCTTCTCCGAAGACTATCTAGAAGATGAAGATATTGCAATGGTCATGAGGAGATTTAGAAGGTTTATGGGAAAGAAGAAAGGGAGATTTAATAAAATACTCCATAAACAAAGAGATCACTCCGAGGACAAGGACATAGATAAAGAAAAAGATAAAGATCAAGTGCCTACATGCTACGAATACAAGAAGCCGGGGCACATTCATCTAGATTATCCACTGCTAAAAAAATTCTTCAAGAAAAAGAAGAAGGCGATGGTTGCCACATGGAGCGATATTGAGGAATCCACCTCAACTAAAAAGAAAGAGACGAAAATAACTAATTTATATCTAATGGGTCTCGAAGATGAGGTAACATCCCCCAATGCTCAAATTGAATTTACATTTGAGGAATTAAATTTTGCTTTTCATGATTTATTATCTGAATTTAAAAAGGTTGGAGTAAAGATTAGATCCTTAAAGAATATCAATGATTCTTTACTAAAAGAAAAAGAAGAGATTTCAGAAGAAAATAACTTATTGCAAAAAGAATTACATGTCTTTTCTGAAAAATATAAAGCTTTGAAAACTAAGAATAGTGCATGTCTAGACAAAAACAAAGCTTTGATAAATGAAAATATTAATTTGAAAATGGAGGTTGAAAAACTCAAGCCACTTGTTGAAAATCTTACATTATCTTCTAACAAGCTTGAGTTGATTTTAAAAGATCAAAGAACTTTTGGAAACAAAGCTGGAATCGATTTTAATTATTCAAATTCAAATAGTATTTCAGCAACTACTTTTGTGAAACCAAAAGCTTATGTTCCAAAATTTACATCTCAAAAGGCTTTTGCAACAAATGGTTCTGCTTCTACTTCTAAAACTGCATTGTATGCTCCTAAGAGCTCAAATAGAAAATCTTTTATATCTGCATCTTATGCATCAATATCTAAAACTTCAAAATCTGCATCTTTTCAGAAATCTAGAGTTGAATGTTTTGCATGTAAAGGGTTAGGACATAAAGCTTTTGAATGTAATATCTTTAGAAATATCAAAAGTAAAATAAGAAAGATTTATGTTTCCAAAGGATCTATCTCTGCTAACCTGCAAGGATCCAAGTTAGCTTGGGTACCTAAAAGAATTGTTTGATTGTCTTGCAGAAATGTCTTGCAGCCCAAAAATTAGAGAAAAGATGGTATCTCGATAGTGGTTGTTCAAGGTATATGATGGATGACAAGGATCAATTTATCACCCTAGAGATGAAAGATAGAGGTATGGTTACTTTTGGAGATAATGTCAAGGAAAAAATAATAAAAATCGGTAAGATCAAGATAACCCCCTATACTTTTATTGAAAATATATTGCTAGTAGATAAATTGAAGCATAATTTGTTATGCACTAGTCAATTATGTGATAAAGGCTTCAAGGTTATCTTTGAATCATCTATGTATATTGTAACAAACTCGCTTGATTCTAGCAATAAATTCATTGGACATAGACTTGGAAACATCTACGTGGTAGACCTTAATGATCTTTCCATGACAAGTAGTTCCAGTCTAGTTGCAATGAATGCTAAGACCAAGGAGTCTTGCTTACTTTGGCATAGACTATTAGGTCATGCTAGCATGCATAAAATTGTCAAGTTACTTTCCAAAAACCTAGTTAGAGGCATGCCTAAGTTTAAAGTAGACTTTGATTATGTTTGTGATGCATGCCAAATGGGTAAACAAACTAGAAAGTTTTAAACCCAAAAATATAATTTCAACTACTAGACCTCTAGAGCTACTTCACATGGACTTATTTGGACCAACTAGGACCACAAGCCTAGGAGATATGAAATATGCCCTTATGATTATGGATTATTTCTCTAGATTTACATAGGTTTTATTTATTGCTCACAAAGATGAAACCTTTAAAGTATTTCAAAAATTTTACAAAAAGGTTTCAAATCAAAAAAATCTTTCAATAATTTTAATTAGGAGTGATCACGGCACCGAATTTGAAAATCAATTTTTCGATGATTATTGCATAGAAAATGATATTGATCATAACTTCTCCGCTCATAGAATACCATAATAAAATGGTGTTGTAGAGATAAAAAATAGGACTTTGGAAGAGATGGCCCAAACAATGTTATGTGAAGGCAATCTTCCAAGGTACTTTTAGGCAGAAGTGGTGAACATTTGCTTATTATATTTTCAACCGCATTCTGATTCATCCTATTTTGAAGAAAACTCTCTATGAGCTTTGGAATGAAAAGAAATCCAATATTAATTATTTTCATGTTTTTGGATGTAAATGCTTTGTGCTTAACAATGGTAAAGATAATGTAAGAAAACTTGATGCTAAATCTGATAAAGTGATTTTCCTTAGTTATTCATTACATAGCAAAGTATATAGAGTATTTAATAAAAGAACTCTTACCGTAGAAGAATCCATGCATATTATTTTTGATGAAACTAACCCCTCACCTTCTAAGAAAAAAGAGTGTATAAATAATGATGCAGGTACAATTCAAAAGGAAATGGAAGATATGAGCATACAAGAATGACCAATTGAAGAAGGAGAAGAAACGGTAAGTAAGGATCATGCAGATCTACCAAGAAAATGGAGGTACGTAACTTCTCATCCAAAAGAATTAATCATTGGTGATTTTTCATAAGGCATTAGGACTAGGTCATCATATAGAGATGCACATGATTACTTAGCCTTTGTATCATAAATAGAACCTCATACCTTAGAAGAAGCTGAAAATGACCCAAACTGGATGACGGCCATGCATGAAGAATTAAACCTGTTTGAAAGAAATAAGGTATGGACATTAGTTGATGGACCTTCAGACCAACCAATCATAGGAACCAAATGGGTCTATAGAAACAAGTTAGATGAACAAGAAAATATTATAAGAAACAAGCTAGATTAGTGGCTAAGGGATATAACTAAGAAGAGGGTATTGATTTTGATGAAATATATGCACCTGTAGCAATATTAGAAGCCATTATATTACTTCTTGCATTTGCTTGCTACATGAATTTTAAACTTTTTTAAATGGATGTGAAAAGTGCAATTCTAAATGGTTTTATTTATGAACAAGTTTTTGTAGAACTACCACCAGGTTTTGAAGATCATGTTTTTCCAAACCATGTGTTTAAATTGAATACATCTTTATATGGTTTGAAACAAGCACCTAGAGCATAGTATGATAGACTTAGCACTTTCTTGATTGAAAATGATTTTTCAAGAGAAAATATTGATAAAACTCTTTTCATCAAGAAGAAAAATAATTGATATATTAGTTGTACAGATTTATGTTAATGATATTATATTTGTTATAAATAATGAAGCTCTGTGTAAAGAATTTATAAGTTAATGCAGGGAGAATTTGAAATGAGCCTAATGGATGAACTTAACTACTTCCTTGGACTTCAAGTGAAACAAACAAATGAAGGAATTTTCATCAACCAAGACAAGTATACCAAGAAAATAATCAAAAAGTTTGGTATGGAGTCAACCAAACAAATGAACACAACCATGAGCCCATCTTGCAGATTTGACAAAGATGAAAATGGATCCAAGATTGACCAAAAGCAAAAGGTATAAGTAATTTAGGTCTATGGCTTTCAAAACATTCTTCATTAAATTTAATTGGATTTTCGGATGCTGATTATGCTGGTTGTAGAATTGATAGAAAAGGCACTAGCGGTACATGCCAGTTTCTAAGGTTGAATTTAATATCATGGCACTGTAAGAAACAAAACTCGGTAGCACTTTTTACTGCTGATGCAGAGTATGTTGCTGCAGGAAGTTGTTGTGCACAAGTGTTATGGATTGAACAATAACTAGAAGACTTTGGTGTCACACAATCTAAAATTCTAATTAAATGTGATAATATAAGTGCTATAAATTTGATAAAAAATTCAATTCAGCATTCTAAAACTAAGCATATAGAGATTAGACACCATTTTATTAGAGATCATATTTTGAATGATGATATTGAACTAGAATTTATCCCAATTAAAAACCAATTAGTTGACATTTTCACTAAGCCATTAAATTAGGATAGATTTGAAATGATTAGAGGAGAATTAGGTCTTTGTGATCCTTTCTAGATTTTCCTAACCTAATTCCTTCAAAATTAAGGAAAAATTATCTAGAAAACCTCCTACAACTATTCAAGATCATTGAACTACTCTCCTTGAGATTTTACTAAATTAATTTCAATTTCTGAATCATTTCAACTTTTGTGAAAAGTTTTTGCTCGAGTCGACTCGGGCAATTTTGCTCTGGTCAAGCTTGCTCAAATTTCTATTATTTTCTGCTCTTGCTCTGGTCGAGCCGACTAGGTCAATTTAGGGTTTGCCTAGCCGACTCAATTTCCTGTTTCTTCTGAGTTAGCTCTGGACAAGCCGACTCAGATAAAGAACTGGAAGATCTAGGTATGAAGATCAAGAACTGGATTGAGAGCCAAGGATGGATGTTTTTCTGCTCATTAGACATTCTAACTTATCCTTCCTTGGTAAGAACATTCTTTGAAAATCTAATTCTTGGGGAATATCATTTGGAATTTGTTGTCAAAGGAGTAAAGGTTGTTGTGGATGAAGAAAAGTTGAGCAATCTACTACAAATGCCCACTGATGGTGCAACTGAACTAACCCTAAAAGACAAAGAACAGGTATTGAGGCTAATTTTGGAAAAATCAGTGTAAGTTCAGTCAAATATGTTCATGCCAACATACTTTCCATGGAAATGCGGCTACTCCACAACATGATCAGTCGAATTTTTCTTCCCCGAACCTGTCATTTCGACTGGGTAAGTGAACGAGATATGATCTTCATGGAATATCTCATTGAGGGAGAAGCCCTCAACCTTTCATATATTATGATGATACAGATAAGGGAGGCAACAAGAAAAATCATGGTATGCTTGGCATATGGCTTGGTATTTGCATTGTTATTCGAAGATGTTGGAATTGATCTGACAGATGAAATCGACAAGCCATTTCACCACTCACACACCTACTCAATTAAATCTCTTAGGAGAATGGGATATCACTTACAAAAAGGAGTCTGGTTGAAGGAAATATTAGGACAAATGACTGCCACATCATCTGATGATGACAATGGTGAACCTCCTGCTAATGACCCAAATGAAGCTGCATCTAAAGACAATGATGAAGACACTTCTAGATCTTTAATGAAAACTCCATCAAAACTTAAAGAATTTATATCTCAATAGATGGAAACAATTTATGAATCTCTTACAAGCCACATCAACTAAGTGTTTAGCAAATTACGCTAATAAATTGATGTCAACTTGCAAGAAATCAAGGCAGAGCATAAGTTGTATAAGGAGAAAATGCAAAGAGAGCGGGACAATTTCAAAGAAGAAATTCAAAGCGTCATACTGCACCCACACAAGGAAACCTTCCCTACCGAGGATGCTTCCATACATACATGCAAAGAGTCACCAGCACCTCCTGCTCAACCATTTCTTGTGCCTTCAGATTTTCCTTCATCTGATCCTCCATCATCTAAAGCTGACCTACTCTATCCAAGAAGAAACCAAAAACTAAGAAAACTAGAACACCTATGCCCTTGTTAGAACTAGATTTAAGGATCTTAGGTTCAAGCCTCTTAAGACCAAAACTTCAGATAGGGTTATAGAGGCTGCTTCTTCCTCTAGTGAGGAAGAACAGTAGGATGTTTAGTTACACTTTTGGTTATAATGATCATATCATTGTACTTTTGACTATGTTTATACTTTTAATAGTGTTTACTTTATGCTTTGCTTCCTATCTTTTGGTAATAAAGAAACTTTGTGAATGAGAAGAAAGCAATTTTATCTTACTGAATGATTAATTATAGTTCCTTTCATGTTTCGTAACTTGTATTGATCATTTTAAATGAAATGAAAGTAATTTTGGTATCTACTAGCACTGTCCTGAATTATTTTGAGCTTATGTAATGTTTACAATGCTAATGTAATGAATTTTAATTAGAATATCAAAATGAATTTGAGAAAGTGAAATTATCTTAAACAAATATTAAAAACTGATGGAGATCCAAACTAGGCCTGGATATTTTTTCATTTTTTTCTTATTTTTCTCGCATTTTTTATTTTTCCTATTCCCGCTATTCCACCTATCCCCACTATTCCAGTTTTATCCATAACTTATCCCTGCTTTATCCTTGACTTAATCCATCTTCCTCCATCTTTCTCTCGTGAATATTTTAAAACTCCCAAACCCTAGCCCACCAGCCCGCCCTGCCAGATCCGGGTTGCCCGACCCCGCTCTTGCCAAAAAATTGGCTGTCCATCGCTCACGACCGTGGGAAAGATGAAAAGATGCCGTTAGGAAGACCAACCATCGCCCATGGCCGCCGCTGCCGCCTGCCGCCGCCGGCCTGCTACCAGCCGCTCGCCTGACATCCACTAGCTCATGCCCGGCCGCCAGAGACACTCGCCGGTGCTTGGGGCCCCACGGCCTGGGTAGACGAACGGCATGCCCTGGGCGTTCCGTGCCGCCCCTGTGCTGCTGCCTCACCTACAGCCACCACCCACCGTCCAGCCATCCGCCACCTACCGCCGTCCCGCCGGAGCGCCGTCCTGCCGGAGGCCCTCGTCGGTGCCCGGGGCCCCATGGCTATGGGAAGACAAAACGGCATGCCCTGTGCATGCCGTGCCACCCCCTATGCCACCGCCTCACCTACAGCCCGCCGCTCGCCATCCGTCGCTTGCCGTCCGCCGGCCCTATTCACCGCCCGCTTCCCGGCCGCCGGTCATCCGCCAGTGCTTGACGGAGATCATCCCTCCCTGTTATGGATGGCCAAGAGATGGTTCCGCATGGTTTCTGGAGCAGGCCAATTTTCAAAATAGCATATTTTTCATAGCACTTCATCAAGTCAACACGCTTCTCAGAGCATATCAGTACCCATTTTGATGCAGCATAGATTTTGATGTAGTTTATTTTCCATTTTAGGTTTGCTTGTAGGCTAAGTAATTGAGGGATTTTGTTTTTCTATATAAAGGCCCCCTCCCCTCTTGTAATAAGCGATTGATTGATAAGAGTTTTTGGTTTAGCCACTGGTCCTGGTTCTGGGCTGAGGCCTGTCTTTCCTTCACCTTCGAGTATCGAGGGGTGTGAGACCTTGTCTTTCCTTCACTCCATGCAAGCTTCGAGGGCTGTGTGGTCCTAGTTATCCCCTTTCCCATCGAGCCCCCTCTAGGTCTTAGGGATTTTTCTTTACGGCCCCAGGTAGTGATTTGGATGGGACGCCCTAGGCTCCACGTGTAGTGAGATGGGTGGGACGCCCTTACTACATGTAGTGGGGTGGGTGAGAAGCCCTAGAGATGTGACGTCTCTCCGTGAAGATGAGTTCCCAATCCTAGAGTGTCCATTCTTCCTACCCTCCATCCCATTGTTCTTCCACCAAGAAAATTGAAAACAAAAGAGATCAGCTATTTTAGGATTTTAGTTTCAGTTCACCCTAGTCCCAGGAGGCTTCTTAGCCCTCCCACGGTCCTAGTTTGTTTAGGTAGTTTCCTTTTCCAAATAATCCAGGGTACATCGAGTTCGTCCCTCATCAAAAACTTTCTTATTCTATTTCAAAAATTGAGCTTTATTACTATACCTTTTTGATTTTTTGACAAAAAGGGGGAGAACTTTGAGCTAACATGAAAAATTTGAGAGCTGACATGAAAAATTTGAGTTGACAGGAGAACTTTGAGTTGATAGGAGAACTTTGAGCTTAATTGAAAAATTTCTACACCTGGTTTCATGCATTGGAAAATATTCAAAAAGGGAGAGAATGTTCATAAGTGCATGAAAAGAATGAAAAAGGGAGAGAGTATAAATGATTGTGTTTTAAATGAGCTTAAATGTTTCCTAATTTAAGAACCTATAGAAAGGAAGAGAAATTTTTGTTTTTGAAAACAAATAAAATGGCTTTAGCTCAAAACCTACATTTTGCTTTAATTGCTCTAAATTTTAGCTTTAGAACTAGCTCTAATTCTTTCAAATCTTGAGCTCTGATACTCCATGTTTGTGCTATTTTTGGTACTTTAAAGCATACAAGTTTTAATACTCTGATACACACGAAAGCACTAACATTGATACTGTATAGTTTCTTCACAAGAGCTCTGATAGTTATTTACAAATATAATTAGCTCTGATACATGTGTATACTTACTTTCAAATACTATTATACATATAATTGTAAAGAATTTTTCATGCCCAGTGTTTTGTTATCATCAAAAAGGGGAAGATTGTCAACCCCATAAGTGATTTTGATGATAACCAAACATTGGTGCATGCATTTATTTTACTAACAATTCTTTAAGTGGTTTACAAGTTTTTATAGGATGAATTTATTGCTCAAATTTTAACTCCTACATTTTCATTTCTTATTTTGAGTTATAATGTAATTGTATATTGTAAAGAAGTACCTAAAGAAAAAAGTAAAGAAAGATCATAAAATTGGATTACTTCTAAATGTATTTCAAGCTTTATATTTCTTGGAAATATGTTGAGTTTGAAGACATCTTGAAGCTTGAAGACTTGCTGGATGAATTCTGGAGAAACACTGAGAAAATCACTGAAACATTCATTTGAGCCGACTCAAAGAAAAGAGAGCCTACTCTGGCACATGGCACACATGAGGATTCTGGCATGCAGATATTTGAGCTGACTCTAAGGGACCCGAGCCGACTTGTCTAGAGTACTATTTCCTGAATCAGACAGGCGAGCCGACCCAAGGGGAGTCCGAGCCGACTTTATCATATTGTCAGATATCCAAGCTGACTCCTTAGAAGATCGAGCCAACTTCTCTAGAGTCTAGAAAATATGTTCTAAGAACAACAGCCAATCGAGTCGACTAGAATAAAAGTTAGCCACTCATCCAGACTGACATGTTGAAGGACGAGGATCCTAGTTGACTAGAATCAAGGTGAGCTGACTCTTACAGAGTAAGAATTAGGACACTATACAAGCGAGCCGACTGGATTGAAGAGAGTCGACTCAACCAGAATAACTCTAAGGATCTGAGTGGACTCGAGTAATCCGAGCCGACTCAAATGGCAATTACAGTCATATAACGGTTAATTCCAGAATTTGGATTTTGAATCCAAAAAGTGCTCCAATGGTCAAATGTCACATCCCAATGGTCTACAAGATTATATATTTGAGGGATTTGAACTATTTGGAAGAGGTTTTTGATAGAGTTAATGTATTATTGAATATCCAACCAAATCAACAAGCAAGAGAGCACTAAGAGCATTCAAGATAGCCTTCAAGCCTTCACCAACTCTCATTTGAAGCTTGAAGTACTTAGTAAAGAAGCTATAGAAGCCATTAAAGTGCATTGAAGTATATTCAAGTGGGCTTTTCTCGAGTTGCATCGACAACTATTCGACAAAAATTTGTTTGTCATTTTGTTGCTTTTCTTTTCAATTCATTTTTTAATTGTTAGGTTATTGGTGAGCCCGGTTGAAAAACGAAAAAGGTTCTTGGTTAGCCTTTGTTTAAAACCAAGTGTTGGGTTCTTGGTGATCCTAGTAAAACCAAGTTGGGTTTCTTTGATGATCCTGGAAAAACCAAAGTATAGAGGTTTGGATTGTAAGCCTGTGAAAACAATCTGACTATATTCTGGTGGGGGATATAGTGAAAATCCTAAGTGGTAATCTTGGATAGTGGACGTAGGAGCTATGTTGCTCCAAATAACTATAATTGTTGTGTGTTTATATTGTGCTTTTCTGATCTGGTTTTGCTTCTGCATTTAAATACTTTATCATAGCACGTAACAACTTAAAAGGGATTTCAAAAAGCACATTATTACTTAATTTTTTTTAATTCCAAATTCACCCCCCTCTTGGGAAAGCCACTTGGGTAACACGTTCAGTCACAAGTTCTCGAGTGGGTACTAGTAGAGGCTAGCTTCTATGCATGAAGGCACCAGTGAGCCTTGCCAATTACTTAGGGAGCATTCAGCTACAAGCCCTTGAACGGATATTGGTAGAGGCCAACTCCTATACTTGAAAGCACCTGTGAGCCACACTGATCGTTCAAGGAGCATTTGCCACAAGCCCTCAGCAGATATCAGTAGAGACCAACTCTTATATCCAAAGGCACCAGCAAGCCTTGCCGATCGCTTAGGAAGCATTCAGCCACAAGCCCTTAAGCTGATACTAGCAGAGGCCAACTCTTATGCCCAAAGGCATCAGCGAGCCTTGCAACTACTCAAGGAGCATTCATCCATACCCTTGAGCAGATATCGGTAGAGGCCAGCTCTTGTGCTCGAAGGCATCAACGAGACTTACCAACCGCTTAAGGAGCGTTTAGTCATAAGCCCTCGAGCTGATACCAGTGAAGGCCAACTCCTATGCCCGAAGGAACTAGCGAGCCTTGCTGACTGCTCAGGAAGCATTCGATCATAAGCTCCCATGCTTGACCAGGCCTTAGACACACTTTGCAAGCACTTCAACTAGTGAATCTTTGGTGGTGCGCCTCTCTCAAGTCAGGAAGAAATGATATACGAACATTTGTTGCCACAGCTTCCATTACTTGGCCAAGTCTTCGTTACATTCCAAAATCCCCAATCATCACCAGATCTGAACGAATGAGGAAGACATGCCCGGATACCTTATAATTCGGTTCATCATTTAATGAGATGTACCACATACTAAACTAGTGATAATGATACATTTAAAAGGATAGGACACTCCCTGTAGACAAGAAAGTTCTATAGGACATGTAGAAAGTTCTACTGTCTTTTACTGGATCCACCAAAATCTTGGTTAGGATTGGATTGCCCCTTAATCTCTACCAATAAAAAGGAACTTTAGCGAGTCTCTAAGATACACGATCTCTCCTACTTATACTCCCAACTGTTCGTATCAATACTGACTTAAGCATCAAAGACTATCACTGGGGTATCTCTGACAATTTTTGCAGCTACCGCCTCCTAGAGTTTAGCCTGCAGCGTCCACTCCAGCACTAGCTTCAACTCTCCCTCTACTAGATAAATTTTAATACCAATATCGACCATAGTTGATTCTAAGGCATATCAACAGCTATCGATTATGAGCATCTAGGTAGGATAAATCCTATTCTAAATAAAGCACCTTTTAAAGCATGCCTCGGAGCAAATAACATCTCTAACTTATATTATTTTATTAATATATGCAAAAAGCCATTAATTAAATAATATAGACTTAACAATATTATAAAATCAAAAAATTAAAATATTTAAATAATATAATTTTTAACATCATTAGCCCTCCGATAGCCCTATTGCCTCATCACATGCTCTTACAACCCTTTGTCTACTCCAGCTCAACACGTTTCATATCTGAGTATCTTGAAAGGAATTTTAGTCGATATGTATTTTTTGGGCTAATGTCCAGTGAATTCATGGTCCTGTCTCGATCAATCTAAAATTTGACCTTCGGTTGATACTAATACTTTCATTAACAAATAAAAACTATTAAGTTTGATACTGACAACATCAATCCGCTAATTTAAATTTCATCTCAAATATATATTTATATTTTATTTATTCCTAGCTCTTTATATATATATATATATATATATATATATAATTCCAACTAATCTTCCATAATATTCCAACAAATCGGTGAGCGGCCGACTTAAAGCGATGGACTCATCACCGTTGAATGATCCGAACCACTTATTCTGTATAAAAAAAATATAAAATGACGAATACCCTTGTGAATCCGGGGAAAGGAGTGCGAGGACTTTCATTCCAGTCGCATCAGAGGACTCACAGACTTTGTACCCTCCCCCACACACCCTCCTTTTGCCGCCTTCATGGACCAGACCAAACCATCCCCCAACTACTCAGTTTACATGTAATCATAGCTATTTCTTGTCCCGGGCTTCGAAGTATATCTCCTACCATGGAGTCTGGCTACCACAAAGTTCATGGAATATCTCCTACCATGGAGTCTGGCTACCACAAATTTCATGGCAGCCACAGCAACACCGATGTCGGAGCCGACAAGTTGTCACCGGTCATGGCCAACGCTTGCTTGCTTGCAGTTAGCCTCTCCGGTGCGGCGCTGTTGGTTTGGTGGGTCATGGAATTCCATCCGTCCAACCGGCAGCTATGGATGGTCCCTCTCGCCCTCGTCATGGTAGGCACGCCGGTTCTCATGTGCTTTTCCGTCTTCGCTTCCGATACCTGGCATCGGCTTGAGCTTCTGTTAGTCCGGCCCAGCCCTCCGGTGGCGTCGCCGGCTCCAAAACTAGAAAAGGGATTTAAAAGTGATGTTTGCAGCGTGGAATGAATCAAAGAAGCCACCGTTACTGCAAGATTCAAGAAAATTTCACGGCTTCGATTTATTTCTTTGGATGATTGTAGATTTTTAATTACATGTTTATTATTACTTTGTGCAATCTATTTTTTTAAAAAAAAATTTGGGGTCACCAAACAAATGTGTTTACGGGTCAAATGTGGTGTTATGGGGTGGTTCCAGCTTTTTTTCTCACATTTTGTTATCGCCCTCTAAGCAAAAGTTTGAATCGGTGATGGAATTGCAGCAAAGGAGAAGTCTTCTAGAAAACCAGTGTTATGTCATCTTTTATATAATATATTAAAGTAATGTGATGGCGTGTCAATGCAGTCATCTTCATCTTTCTCGCCTTCACTTCAACCCACGTTGGGAGAACCTTCCATCCTTAGGGTAGTAAGTATCTGAGTAAGGTTGGATAATGAAATTAGGAGCGTGACTTTGGAAAGTGAAGCGTGTGGATTATATCTTTTATATAAAAGATTGATTTTTTTTCATGACATTAATTATTAAATTATATAAAATAAAATTTCAAAAATTAGATAAAAAATAAATATTAGTTGTGTTGTGGTCGAACTATTGTGACTCTGATGCATCGTTTGGACTTGTTCTATAGGGCTCGTTGATGACCTGCAAAATAAATTTCTGAACTGAAATTTTTTGGCAGGAACACTCCGATGCTTAAGTCAGCAAGGGTTTAGATGAACATATATAAATATTTCAAAAAGGATGGCTAAAGTATGAGATAGTATTTGAGCTAGTTGATCTCACCTATCCCTGGAGGTTCCCATTGACCGGTATTTATAGGCTCGGGCCTTAACTGAATTTAGTTAGACGAGCCTTAGATGGTTAGTTATGTTAGGAACTAACCCGTGCCTGTAATAACGGTAATTAGTTATTCTGGTAGGATAACTGCATCATTTCTTGCTATTTTCATCTTTCTTACGTTTGATCGGCATTATGTGTCAGTCGGTATTTATGTGACATTCAGCCTTCTCGTGTCAATCGGCCTTAAAGCACTGATTAGCTCTTAGATGACAATCGGCCTTAGAGTATTGATCGGCTTTTAGGTGACAATCGACCTTCTTATGTTGGTTGGCCTTTATGTGCTGCTCGGTTCTTATGTGATAATTGGCTTTTTTGTATCAATTGGTTTTAGAGTGCTGATTGGCTCTTAGGTGACGGTCGGCCTTCTTGTGTCAATCAACCTTAGAGCGCTAATCGGCTCTTAGGTGATAGTCAGCCTTTGTATGTTGATCGGCTCTTATGTTACGATCAGCTTCCATGTGTTGGTCAGCCCCAATTGGCTTTTATGTTATGGTCGACCTCCATGTGATGATCGGCCTTTGGGAGCAGCTCAGCTATATGTTGCCTCTCCTGCCCTTAGGCCTATTCTGGCCTTTCCTTGGGCCTGATCCGGCCTCTAGTGAATTGATCTACTTAGTTTGTCATAACACTTGCCCCCCAACTCGAGAGTTCAAGTAAACTTCGATATCTTGAACAATGGGAGTTAATAAGAGGTAGCGAGGGATTGCCCCATTTCCTTTTTTTATATATATATAGGGAAAAAATAGGCTTTTTATGAAGAGAGAGAAAGAGATATTTTTCAATAATAACAAATCTCGACTTTTGTTGGCAGTTTTGATTCGCCATTTGTGGGATGTACTGTCCTTGCTAGATGCCATATTTTCATTGATGAAGAAGTTATCATTGGGTTGCGTCGATCGAAGTCATTAAAACTGCGTGACTTCGAAACCAGATCGATCGTTGTCCTTTTATTTATTTCAGCTACCTTCTCATGGATCAAGGTCATCATCTTAACTTCCGTCGGTTGAAATATACATATATCGCATGATCAGAGGGGTGTTCAAGGGTTGAACGAGAAATCCAGACCATCGGTATCTCTTATATAAGATGCCTTTGTCTTCGAGCTTTAAATCTTTTCTGCCATTAGCACAGTTGTCCTCTAGAGAGTCTTCATCCCAGCCTTTCTCTTCTACAAGTTCTTCTTCCATTTTTCTCATGTTGAACTTTCTTCTTTTCTCAATGGTTAGGTCTTTAAAGGTTCTGTCCATCATGAGGTCCTTCGTCGGTGTAGACAACGATGGTCTTTCTGGTGGACAAAATCCCCTGTTTCTTTCGCTCAATTAATAAATCTTGATATATATTTCCATTCGTAGATGTCAAGATGAAGCCGAATGTTAGAAGGCTCCGGCAAGCCATCAAGAAGAGGGCGGCCATAGAACCTTTAGTAGGACAATAACAAAGGGGTACGAAGAGGACCCATTAATCCACAACTCTTTCTCATGCTTCTTCAAAGGTCCCCATTGAGTAAAGTACCCATATAGTCGTGCCATCATCTTCAAATGAAGATGACGTTCCTTTAGCAGATCACCTTTCAAAGAGAAGGTTGGCTAATTTTCCCTCAAAGCAGCTGAATACTTCTACTGAATTGCCGGTGGTGCCATCCACCATCGAGATATCTACGAAGCCTGGTCAGAGGGACAGGGGCAAGGCTCCAATCATCGAGAAAACATCCGAGCCACAAGCTGGACCCAAACCACAAGTCGAAGAAGAAGGCCTTGTGGGTTTCAATGTAAATGCCGATGACATCGATCTTGACAATCCAAGATTGGACAAACCTTGCTGAAGACCGCTATCCTCCCGAAAGATTGGGAGGTAACAAAAAATCATCGATTAGAGGACATTCTTACCTCCATCTACCCCAATACGTTGCAGGTAAGTGTTAAAATTATGTACACGATTTTCTTTCACAGGCCTTTGTTATTATTTCTAACTTTATCCATGCTTTTCTTAGCAGTTCATCCATGAACTTTCTCTTCTGTGGATTCGCTGACCTCAATAAAGGTTTTAGTACTAGCTGGAGTCAGTTAAAGCTGAAAAAGAAGTGGTCGAGAAACTCTGAGCGACCATCGAATAGGAATTGAACCAGAGCACTACCGTCAATCTTTCATTGGAGAAAAAATTGAAGGTGGCTCAATCAAAGATGGCTGATCTTGCATCCAAACTGAAGAAGAAAGAGAAGAAGTTGCGCTCAGCCAAAATAATAGTTAAAGACAACCTTAAAAAATCTGAAGAGGCAATGACCCAAAGGGCTGAATTAGAAGAGAAGGTTAGCACCCTTGAACAAAGGGTGGAATCGGCCAAACAAAAGGCAGAGATAGCTGACCAACAAGCTTTATGCCATCGAAGATGTTGACTCCGTTATTGATTTTGATGATAAGCAAAATTCTTAAGTATAAGTTGCGTACTAATGATTTCTTTAAAGTATGTTTTTATAGAAAAAGGTTCTCATCAATTTGACAATGTTGTTTGATTGAAGAAGTCCAAATTTAGATGAAAGATCTACTCAAAGAAGACTTCAATAGTGAAAAATTGCTTGAATGGATACTTAAGTCTAACACAGACTTGATTCAGTACAAGTTTAGCTATTTATGTAAAAATCTCAGTGAAGTGTCGACTTAAAATGTCGACACATGACACCAAGTGTCAACACATGATAGTGAAGTGTCGACTCAAGCTGGTACGCAAAGAAAGTTTCAGATGGCATGACTGAAGTGTCAACACATGAACTTGAAGTGTCGACTCAAAGTATCGATACATGGATCAGCTCATCGCCTGAGATTTTTTGGTTACAAAACTTGCTGAAGTTGAAAATCTGGATGAAGTGTCAATACATGAATACCAAGTGTCGACTCATTGTGTCGACTCACTTGAAGAAGTGTCGACACATTTGAGATTTCTAGAAAGCTATGTTAAAGATATTTGAACTAGGTGTCGACTCAAGGAGTGCATGTGTCGACCTAAAGTGTCGACTCACAGCCTGAAGTGTCGACACATAGAGTTCTAGAAATAGTAATAGCATGTTTTTCAAACACAGAACTCATCCCTTTTGGCTCTCAACGACTAGTTTTTCATGTCTAACGGCTAGAAACGGAATTTGAGGCCTTGGGAATGTATTTATGTGATTCAAATCAAATCAAAACACAAGAGATTGAAAAAGGAAGAATAAAAGAAAAAGAAAAGGGAGCATTCACTCCTATTCATTGAGTTCAACCACCTTCAAGCAAGAAAAAGCCTTAAAGCATTCAAGAGTCTTCAAGAGCATTCAAGATCAATCATTCTTAAGCAATTAAAGAGGCTTCATCAAGTTGAAAGCATTACAACAACGAGCTTCAAAGAGATACCCGCTTTTTATTAGAAAGCTTTTATTATTTTTTTACTTCAAACTATTTTTATTGTAAGGGTCTTCGTTAGCCTATTGAAAAATCAAGGAAGGTTATTGGTGAGCCTTTAAAAACCAATTAGGTTCTTGGTTAGCTCACAAAATCAAGGAAGGTTGGTGGTGAGCCTTAAAACCATTTAGGTTCTTGATTAGCCCGTAAAATCAAGTAAGGTTTTGACTTGTGAG
The DNA here is from genome assembly GCA_021397845.1 of Areca catechu. Classification (NCBI taxonomy): domain Eukaryota; kingdom Viridiplantae; phylum Streptophyta; class Magnoliopsida; order Arecales; family Arecaceae; genus Areca; species Areca catechu. The sequence continues at coordinate 70,279,552 of CM038053.1, forward strand.
CCTTATGAAAACAAATCAGATTTTGATTAGTGAGCCCGAAAAACTAATCTGCTATAATCGGTTGAGATTATAGTGAATTTTCAAGGAGATCTTAGAGAGTGGATATACATGCATTGGATAGAACCGAACCACTATACTTCCTTGTATTTGTGATTGCTTGTCTCTTCCATTGGCTCTTACTTTTATTGCTTTATATTTCCGCTACACACTTATTTAAGAGCACTTCATTTGCATTCATAGTACTTAGTTTAATTGTTGGATTAGATCACACACTCTTGTATTTCATCAAATAATTTTTACAGACCCAATTCACCTCCCCTCTTATGTTGCTTACTGGGCAACAAGTGGTATCAGAGCCCTGTTCTCAGTTTATAGGTCTAACCGCCTTGAGTAAAGATCTATGGCAGCCCCTATTGGTACTAGTGTAGTTGAGGGACAAGCATCAAATAGACCTCCATTTTTCAATCGATCAAATTATACTTATTGAAAAACTAGAATGAGAAGCTACATGCATTCTATTGATTATAACTTGTGGAAGGTAGTTGATAAAGGTCCAAATATTCCTTTGATTATGGTTAATGGTGTTTCCATCCCAAAGTTCAAAGAGGATTGGGATGAAAATGATATTAAACAATCCGAGATCAATGCAAAAGCAACGAATCTCCTTTATTGTGTATTAGATCCTAGTGAATTTAAAAGGATATCTACTTGCACATTCACCAAGAAAATATGGGACACACTTGAGTTACCCATGAGGGTATCGATCAAGTGAAGAACACTAAACTGAACATGTTAGTGAACACATATAAAATGTTCCGAATGGAACCTAATGAATCTATCACTGATATGTACACTAGATTTATAAATATTGTAAATGAAATGAGAAGTTTAGAAAAAATAATGTCTAATACTGATCTTGTCAATAAAATCCTCAGGTCACTTCTAACATCATGGGATCCGAAGGTGACCACCATCCAAGAAGCTAAAGATATTGACAAGCTACCATTGGAGCAATTGGTGGGATCGCTCATGACTTATGAGCTAAATTTGAAGCAAAAATCTATGGATATGGATAAGAAAAAAAAGTGGATTGCATTCAAATCTACCATACAAGAAGAATCCTCAATTGATAAATCCGAAGAAGAAGAAGAAGATGAAAGTGAAGAAGCACTTCTTGCAAGAAAATTTAGAAGGTTCATGAAAAGAAGAAAGTTCCCTTACAAGAAGAAGTTCCAATCAACTAAAGAGAAGGGAAAAGAGAATGAAAAGAAAAAAAAAGAGAAAGGAGAAGGAGATACCTACATGCTTCGAGTGTAAGAAGCCGGGACACTATAAATTCGACTGCCCTCTCCTAAAGAAGCCAAGGAAGAAGCTAAGGAAGAAGGTAATGATGGCCACCTAAAGTGATAGTGAGGACTCCAGTTCAAAAGAAAATAAGCTAAAATTGCAAACCTATGTTTCATGGCACATCAAGAGCAAGAACAGGTAAATTCTGATATAGAAATATATTTTACTTTTGATGAATTAAGAAATGCTTTTGATGAACTAATACATGACTATAAATTAATTTTAACTGAAAATAAAAAATTGAAAAAGCATGCAAATAGTTTTTTACATGAAAACAATTCTTTATTAAATGAAGTTAGTGATTTGAAAACTAAACTAGATGTTTTAGAAAAGAAAAATAATGCTTTAACAATGAAAAATGATGTTTTAAAAAGATATAAAACTATCATTTCAAATGGTGATCTTTTGAAGAAAAACAAGGATTTAGAATTGGAAAATGAAAAGTCAAAAATGAGCTTGACAAAATGAAACCTTTTGTTGAAAATTTATCTATAGCTCAGAAAGATTAAATCTTCTTTTAAATAGCTAAAGAATAATTTTTAACAAAGCAAGATTAGGTTATAGACTCCAAAGACAATAAAAGTATTTCAAAAACTTTTTTGTACCTGCATCATCTGGCATAACATGTTTTTTATGCAAGAAACAAGGTCATAAATCTTTTCAATGTAATATGAAAAAAATTAATACTTATAGAAAAGTTTGGATTCCAAAAGAAACCAATTTAAGTGCGAATCCTAGAGGACCCAAGTTGGCTTAGGTACCTAAAAACAAAGCTTGATTTGTATTGTAGGTGTGTCTTGCAACCAAGGAAAATAAAAGACTATGGTATCTTAATAGTGGTTGCTCAAGATTCATGACGGGAGATGTGAAGCAATTCACCTCTCTTGAAGCAATGAATGGAGGGAGTGTGACCTTCGGGGATAATGGTAAAGGAAAAATCATTGATATTGGTAAGGTTCACATTACTCCTTCTACAGGTATTAGTAATGTTCTTTTAGTTGAAGGTTTGAAGCATAATCTTTTAAGTATTAGTCAGTTTTGCGATAAAGATTTTCAAGTTATTTTTAAATCTTCTTATTGCATGATTGCTAGTCTGGATAAAAATGGAGTACAATTCATTGAAAAAAGGCATGGTAACATTTACTTGGTTGATTTAGATGATTTATCTTTGCCTAATGGAGAATGCCTAGTTGCAATGAATTCTACTAAAGATGAGACTAGTTGGCTTTGGCATAGGAGACTAGGACATACTAGTATGTATTTACTTTCAAAACTCTATAAAAAAAATTTAGTAAGAGATTTATCGAAACTTAGTTTTGAAAAAGATAGAGTTTGCCAAGCTTGTCAATTTGGAAAACAAATCAAAACTTCTTTCAAACCTAAATATTTTGTTACTACTAGTAGGCCATTAGAACTACTTCATATGGATCTCTTTGGACCACCTAGAACATCCAGTCTAGGAGGCAAGAGATATGGATTGGTTATAGTGGATGATTTTTCAAGATTTACTTAGATTTTCTTTCTTGCTCATAAAGATGAATTATTTTCTGCATTTGTAAAGTTTTACCGAAAAGTTTCAAATAAAAAAGGTACTTCAGTTATTTGCATACGTAGTGATCATGGTTCTAAATTTGAAAACCAGGATTTCGAAAGTTTGTGCAATGAAAAAGATATTGAACATAATTTTTCTGCACCTAGGATACCTCAGCAGAATGGGATAGTAGAAAGAAAAAATCATACTTTAGAAGAAATGGCACGTACTATGCTTTGAAAAAATGATTTGCCAAGATATTTTTTGGCTGAAGCTATTAATACTGCATGTTACATTTTGAATCAAGTTTTAATCCATCCTATTTTAAAGAAAACTCCTTATGAACTTTGGAATCAAAGAAAACCAACTTTAAAATAGTTTTGAGTTTTTGGTTTTCAATATTTTATCTTAAATAATGGCAAAGACAATCTTAGAAAATTTGATGCTAAGTTTGATGAAAGTATCTTTCTAGGATACTTTACATCAAGCCGAGCATACAGAGTTTTTAACAAAAGAACCATAGTTGTAGAAAAGTCTGTACATGTTATTTTTGAAGAGTCTGCTAACAAATCCTTCAGAAAAGAGGATACTTCTGATGCATGTGCAGGTGCTGATAAGCTTCAAAAGTTGACATTGAATGATCAACCCTCTTAGCAAAGCGAAGAAAATCAAGATAAAGATGAAAAATGTGAGACACTCCAAAGAACCAAGATTTATCTAAGGAGTGCAGGTATGCTCATGGACATCCTAAGGAATTAATCCTAGGTGATCCATCTTAAGGGATAAGAACTTGAGCCTCAATTAAAAATGAATATGATTATATAGCGTTTGTTTTTCAAGTAGAGCCTAAATGTTTTGAAGATGATGAAAAGATCCTAACTGGATAAATGCTATGCAAGATGAATTAATTCAGTTTGATAGAAATAATGTTTGGACATTAATAGAAAGACCATCTAATGTATTTGTTATTGGCACTAAATGGGTGTTTAGAAATAAGATAGATAAAAATAGAATTATTGTTAGAAATAAAGCTAGGCTAGTTGCCAAAGGCTACAATCAGGAGGAAGGAATTGATTTTGATGAAACTTTTGCTCCTGTTGCTAGACTTGAGGCAATTAGACTACTATTAGCATTTACTTGTTTCATGAATTTCAAACTCTTTCAAATGGATGTTAAAAGTGCTTTTCTGAATGATTTTATAGTAGAAGAAGTTTTTGTTGAACAACCACCTGGTTTTGAAAATCATGCACATCCTGATTATATTTTTAAATTGTACAAGGCACTCTATGGTTTAAAGCAAGCACCCCGAGTATGGTATGAAGCACTCAGCAAATTTCTGATTGAAAATGAGTTTTCTAATGGCCATGTTGATAAAACTTTGTTTCTAAAAAAGAAAAATAATGATTTATTAGTAGTGCAAATCTATGTTGATGATATTATTTTCGGTGCATGAAATTCTTTGTCAAGAGTTTGCTAAGCTAATGCAGGATGAGTTCGAGATGAGCATGATGGGAGAACTCAATTTCTTTCTCGGACTCCAAATCAAGAAAACTAAAGATGGAATCTTCATCAACCAAGCTAAGTATACAAGAAAAATTCTAAAGAAGTTTGGAATGGAGATTACTAGGTCAATAAGTACACCTATGAGCCCCTCCTGTAAACTTGATAAAGATGAGCATGGTAAATCTGTAGATCAAAAATTATACAGAGGTATGATTGGCTTTTTATTGTACTTAACTGCTAGTAGACCAGATATAATGTTCAGTGTATGCATATGTGCTAGATATCAGTCTGAACCTAAGGAATCACATCTGTTGGCTGTTAAGCACATTATTAGATATCTATTTGGTACAATTGATATTGGCTTATGGTATTTTAGAGATTTATCTACTGAATTAATTGGATATTCTGATACTGATTTTGCTGGATGTAAATTAGATATAAAAAGTACTAGTAGAACTTTTCAATTTCTTGGAGTTAACTTAATCTCCTGGTTTAGCAAGAAACAGACTTCAGTTGTACTATCCACAGCTGAAGCTGAGTATATTGCAGCATAAAGTTATTGTGCTCAAATCTTATAGATTAAGCAACAACTTGAAGATTTTAAAAAAAGTTAACTAGTACACCTATAAAATATGTTAATACCAGTGTTATTTGCTTGACTAAAAATCCTGTTCAACATTCTAGAGGTAAACACATTGAAATTAGGCATCATTTTATTAGAGATCGTGTTGAAAATAATGATGTTGTACTTGAATTTATTTGTACTGAATTGCAATTAGCTGATATTTTAACTAAGCCTCTCCAAGAAGATCAATTTAGTATGATTAGAAGAGAACTTGGGATCATTAATCCTTTTGATTGATAATCTCTACTCTTTAACTCAAAATAGATCAAATTTGACATCAATCTTATTGAATTTCATTATATTTCTCATGATTTTGATATGTGCTTCATTTTCTGGATTTTTGGTTTTAAGTCGATGTGTCAACACATGTATGTGTTGACACCTGGAGGTATCGACACATGGGACTGTTTCGTGAGTCAACACATGAATGGCTGCAGACCAAGGTTAAAGGTGAAAACGAAGCATTTTCTTCCCATTTTTCCTCCACACTCGAGTCGACACTTGCCCTAACTCCTTCCTAACTATTCCTTCCCTCCAAATCTCAGCATAAACCTTCTCGATTCTTCATTTTGGATGGTTTTTAATTTGGATTGTACGACATTCCCCTCTCCCATTTTTGTTTTGAATCCTAGAAACCCTAGGTTTTTTCTCCATTCTTGTTCAAACCATTCTTCTATGCAATGGGACCTAGGAAACAAGTCATCCGTCACCCTCGGCCATCCAATCAGGAAGAAAAAGAAGGACTAAAGCAAGACATGAAGTCGCAGCTCCAAATCCACCTGTTCAACCACTCTTTACTACTTCCAATCGCATGAGTTCGAAGACGGTTGTTGGAGGATACCATGTAGATTTTGGATTTGTCGACCAACAGCATTTCAGGATTGGTCAGTGGATTAGAGATGCTGGTCTGACATCTTTCTACTTATTGAGTGAGAGATACTACCCGGGCCTTATTCGAGAGTTCTACGGATCTTTAGCCCGTGGCAGTGATGGATGGTTAGTTCAGGTTCGAGGCAGGGATATCCCCGTGACTGCAGAGATCTTGAGTAGAGTATGGGATATACCCTTGATCGGATCAGTTGTAGACAGTCTGGTGGATAGATTTAGTGGACTCCAGTGCATATTCGAGTCAGATATTTTACCTGAGGGAGCCACTATTCCTGCATCCCATCTTTCTACCGATATGAGACTACTACATCACATTGTCACCCGGATTCTTCTATCGAAGATCGGACGTTTGATTACATCACAGAGAGAGAGTTGCTCGTGATGGTCTCCTTGGTTCAGCGCACTCCAGTTTGCCTTCCGGTACTCATGATACATCAGATGACGAAGGCATCAATGAGTCAGAGACTTTGCTTACCCTATGAGATGGGGTTGACATTGCTGTTTAAAGAGTATGGTGTGATATTTGATGATGAGCCCTTCCAGATGCTTCTACATACTGATGTCTAGACATCAGGTCACTACACCGGATAGGATATCAGTTTGTCAGAGGCTAGGGAGACAAAGAGTATCAGGACAGGCCGATGATAGAGATGATGATGCTGCAGAGGAGCATATATTTTCAGACGAGGCAGGACCTTCAAAGGAACCTCTTCTAGAGATTCAGCCTGAGCCAGTAGTGCAGCTAGAGTCTGCTTTTTAGTCTGAGCCTACATCTCATCCTCAGCTAGCTTAGTCAGATGCTACAAGATCTTCAGGGAGTCTTATGGATAGAGTCGCTCATATGGAGACAGAGGTTATGATTATTAGGCAGCGACTTGATAGTTTCATTGTGGAGACCAGAGAGAGCCATAGAGGTTTGAGTGATGGCATCTCCGCTATCTTGACTACACTATCCAGGCCCTCTTCTGGGAGTGTTCCAAATTCTGCTCCAGCTCCACCTGCTCCAGCACCAGTCTTGGATGATATTGATGATGATGATAAGGAGACTGACTCTAATGGTTTCGACTTTCCAGACTTGATGTCAGAGCCAGCAGCAGAGATGACAGTAGACTTACCTAGGAGTCCCATTCGAGATCCTTCCAGTTCATCCATTCAGACTCCTGTTCTATCTACTCCACCATCTAGATCTGATGATCATGCTGCTATACCTATCCTTTCATCTGTTATTGATTCACCTATCATTGATATCCCCATCATTGATACTCCTATTGTTGACTCATCGATTATTAATACACCTTTTGTTTTTTCAACTGATACACCTATCGTTGATACGCCTATCATTTTTTCAGCTGATACATCGATTTTTGATTCACCTGTAGTTGATACACCTGTAGTTCATATATCCTCTCTTATTCGGGAGCTAGGTTTTTACACACCTAGTTTCCATTATCTTGATTCCGGTCCTTCATTCGATCGTACACCACATCCAACAGTTGTAAAGACTGTTGCTTCGATCTGCTCTATTCCTGTTGATGACATAGCCTCCACCTCTTCTACTTCAGCTAGAGGCAAGACCTATGTTCGACGCAGAGGACGTGATCGTCGTACTCCTTCATGACCGACCAGGACCCGTCTTCGTGATCTCAGATCGATGTGGCCCCGAGCTCGTGCTTTCACTGACACTAGACCAATAGAGATCAGATCTTCAGAGGATGAGGATTAGGATACTTTTTATGTTTAGTTAGTTTTCTTTTCTGCACTTTTTATATGTTTTGATGTTCTTCTTATGTACAAAATTCTGACTTTGAATGAAATCTTATATTGTACTTCATGTTATGACCTCAAATGAATGAAATGCATTAATTTCCTTCAGTACTTCATTGTCTTTGTTTATGAATGATTGAATGAATTATTATGTTGTACTTCAATGTTTTATCTTGGATGACTTACTTATTCTTCTTTCCTTTTTAATGATAACAAAAAGGGGGAGTAATAAGACTAAAGTATGACTAAAGTATAAATGTGCTTGAAAATTCATATATGACAATTCTTTTATGGTTGAAAATTCTTTTGAGAATTCTTTGAGCTTGAATTGAAAATTCTTTACAAATTCATTAAGGGGGAGTAATACATCCTTTGTATTAAAAATCAACTTTGAATTGAATTTCATGTCAAATCTTTTCTTTAGATGTTTAAAAAGATGTTTACAATTTTTTTATGAATCATCTATTTAGGGGGAGTCTAGTCTTTTGCCGAATTTATCTCTCCTAAGCATGTTTCTTTTAGAGTATCACGATACATGAATTTATCTCTTATATATTCCAATCTCTGATACTCTTAGCCATTATAATACTCTTACTCTAACACATCATTTTCAATATCTCAACATCTATTGTAATTAGCTCTTTGCACATTGAATAATTCTTTTGAAACCTTTTTATGTAATTTATACTTAAAGATTTTGTCATCATCAAAAAGGGGGAGATTGTTGACTCCATTATTGATTTTGATGATAAGCAAATGCTTAAGTATAAGTTGAGTACTAATGATTTCTTTGAAGTGTATTTTTATAGAAAAAGGTGCTCATCAATTCGACAAATATTATTTGATTGAAGAAGTCCAAACTTAGATGAAAGATCTGCTCAAAGAAGACTTCGACAGTGAAAAATTGCTTGAATGGATACTTGAGTTCAACATAGACTTGATTCAGCACAAGTTCAGCTGTTTATATGAAAATCTCAGTGAAGTGTCAACTCAAAGTGTCGACACATGATATCAAGTATCGACACATGATAGTGAAGTGTCAACTCAAGCCTGTACGCAAAGAAAGTTTCAGATGGCATGGCTGAAGTGTCAACACATGGACTTGAAGTGTTGACTCAAAGTGTCGGCACATGGATCAGCTCATTGCTTAAGATTTTTTTATTACAGAACTTGCTGAAGTTGAAGATCTGGATGAAGTGTCGACACATGAATACCAAGTATCGACTCACAGTGTTGACTCACCTGAAGAAGTGTCGACACATCTGAGATTTCCAGAAAGCTACGTTGAAGATATTTGAACTAGGTGTCGACTCAAGGAGTGCATGTGTCGACCTGAAGTGTTGACTCACAGCCTAAAGTGTCGACACATGGAGTTCTGGGAATAGTAATGGCTAGTTTTTCAAATACAGAACTCGTCCCTCTTGGCTCCCAATGGCCAGTTTTTCGTGTCTAATGGCTAAAAACCGAATTTGAGGCCTTAGGAAGGTATTTATATGATTCAAATCAAATCAAAATATAAGAGATTGAAATAGGAAGAACAAAAGAGAAAGAAAAGAGAGCATTCACTCCTATTCATTGAGTTCAACCACCTTCAAGCAAGAAGAAGCCTTCAAGCATTTAAGAGTCTTCAAGAGCATTCAAGATCAATCATTCTTAAACAATTAAAGAGGCTTCATCAAGTTGAAAGCATCACAACAACGAGCTTCAAAGAGATACCCTCTTTTTATTAAAAAGCTTTTATTGTTTCTTTACTTCAAACTATTTTTATTGTAAGGGTTCTTGTTAGCCTATTAGAAAACCAAGGAAGGTTATTGGTGAGCCTTTGAAAAACAATTAGGTTATTGGTTAGCCCGTAAAATCAAGGGAGGTTGGTGGTGAGCCATAAAACCATTTAGGTTCTTGGTTAGCCCGTAAAACCAAGTGAGGTTTTGACTTGTGAGCCTCATGAAAACAAGTCGATTTTGATTTGTGAGCCCAAAAAACTAATCGGCTATAATCGGTTGAGATTATAGTGAATTTCCAAGGGAATCTTGGAGAGTGGATGTAGGTGCATTGGATAGCACCAAACCACTATACTTCCTTATGTTTGTAATTGCTTGTCTCTTCCATTTGCTCTTACTTTTATTGCTTTATATTTTCACTACATACTTAGTTAAGAGAACTTCATTTGCATTCATAGTACTTAGTTTAATTGTTGGATTGGATCACACACTCTTGCATTTTATCAAATAATTTTTAGAGATCCAATTCACCTCCCCTCTTGGGTTGCTTACTAGGCAATAGAAGAATACAAGAAACCCGAAGCTTTTGATGATGAAATGAATGAAGCAGGGGTGGAGAGTTACAACATTGGCTTTTGGGATTGCCTAAAGAAAGTCAATAAAATATATCCAGATTTAGACATCTCCACCATTAATGTTGCCAACAACAATACTGATGAAGAAGATGGAGCAAAAAAACTAGTCAAAGATATGCCAACTCCTTCAACCGAAGATGTATCTATTCAGGAGGTTGAAGATATGCTTGCTCCAATAATCGAAGAAGTATCTATCCAAGAGGCAATCATTCCTACTCCAACTTTCAGACCAGCTGAAGAAAACTAATCTTGATGTATACAGTTTTCCTTATCCGTTTATGTGGATCAACTTCCTTTCGAAAGTATATAAAAAATATTTCCAGATGAATGAAACTCTTCTTTTGTTCCATGATTACTTTTTAATGAATTCACTTTGAAATTTTTTAAAGTATGGATTGGTCGGTCTTATTTTTAATTTCCAATGCTTGTGTTTTTTCAAGATGCTTTACAAAAAATTTCTAAGTCCGAGCCTGTCAGCTTTTCCTTATTCTCGATAGTGTAGTGCTTTTGGAATGAAGGTTCCATGGTATAAGGGTTGTTAAAAGGGGTATTAATGTTCTCCTTGAGGAACATTATGGCCTAGCTAGTCAAACTAGCTTTTCTTAGATATACCATTGAGATGGTGGGCTAGACCAACTCTATTTATCGAATGTGGACCAGTGGGTTGGGCCAACCCTTTAAGTGTTGGTTATATCGATTGAGTCAGCTGGTCAGGCCTACTCATTGTTTATCGGATGCACCGATAGAGTCAGCCGATTAAGCCTACTCTTTGCTTGTCAAATAAATCATGACAAGAAAAGTAGGGAGGAAGAAGAGATCATTTCATTGATAATATTTGTGAAGAGTCTCTATATTCCAAGAGTGGGCCATTCGGTAGCCATCCAGGCTTTCGATCTGATAAGTTTCGGGTCGTATCACTTAGGTGATCCGATAAAGGCCTTCCTAATTAGAGGCAAATTTGCCTTGATCTGTAAGTTGAGATACTTTCACCTTCTGCAGTACTAGGTCTCCAGGTCAAAATGTTCTAGCCTTATCTTGCAAGTCGTAGTATCGGGAGACTCTTTGTTGGCATACCGCCATTCTTAGCTATGCTTGGCGTCTTATGTCTTCTAGTAGATCTAGATCAGCTCTTCTTTGGCTAGAATTATTTGTCTCTTTGAAGTGGTCGGTTCTTCTGGATCGGAGGATGATCATAGCTTCACTTTCGTGAGTTAAATTGAATGGTAACTCTCCTGTTGTAGATCAGGGAGTCATTTGATATGCCCAGAGAATGTATTAAGCTTGTTGGCCCAGAGTCCTTTGGCTTCATTTAGCTAAGTCTTCAAGCCATGGAGAATTGTTCGATTGGTTACTTCAGCTTCACCATTGGCTTAAAGATGTCCAACAGAAGTTAGCCTATAAAGGATATGATGTTGGGCACAGAAGTCTTTGAACTTAGGATTGTTGAATTGCCTTTCATTGTTAGTGATGATAGCTTGAGGAATTCCAAACCGAAGAATAATGAAATTTTTGATGAAGTTTTCGACCTTCCCTTCGATAATATGAGCTAGGAGTTCGGCTTCGACCCACTTAGTAAAGTAGTCGATGGCTACGGTGAGGAACTTCATTGTCTAGAGATTAGAGAGAACGGGTCAAGAATATCCATTTCTTATTAAGCGAAGGGCCATAGGGCTTTTAATTGAGTCAGCTAACTTGCAGGGCATCTCTAGATGTTAGAGTATCTTTGACACTGGTCACATCTCCGGATATAGTCAGCTGTGTCTTTCTAGATGGTTGGCTAGCAACACCTCTGGCATATAAATTTATATGCCAGAGACCTGCTCCCTAGGTGGTCATCGCATATACCTTCGTGGACTTCCCTTAGGGCATAGTCGGCATCCAATGGGGCTAGGCATTTCAACAGAGGTTGTGAGAAAGATCTTTTGTACAAGTTTCCTTCCAGGATGATGTACTGGGAGGCTGTCCATTAGAGCCGCTTGTCTTCGGTGGTGTTTTCAGGCAAAGTTCCATCAGTTAAGTACTTAATTATTAGGTCCATCCAGCTTGACTCCTATCTGATTTGATGGATTTCTTCATCTCCTTCGACAGAGATGCTAGGGGTTTCCAAGTATTCAATGAAAGTCCAACCCGTAGAGTCGGGTGCCATTGTGGCCAAACAGGATAGTGAATTGGCATGAGAGTTTTTCATTCGAGGGACATGACTGATGTCTAGAGAGTCGAACTAAGCGATTGACTCCTGAACTTTCTCTAAGTATTTGGTCATAGTTGTGTCTCGAGCTTTAAAATCTCCTTTAACTTGGTTTACCACCAATTGGGAGTCAGATAACACCCTCAGCTTTTGGTTGTCTAATTCTCTAGCAATCTTAAGTCCTACCAAGAGAGCTTCATATTCAACCTAATTATTTGATGTCCTGAAAGAAAAATGAAGGGCATGTTCCATGATGTTTCCTTTGGGATCGGCTATGATCAGACCAGCTCCACAGCCAGAGGAGTTTGATGTTCCATCCATATGAAGAATCCATGTGGAGTCGGGACACCTTCAGCATCTTCGATGGATATCTGAGTCTCCTCTTGATCATCACTCCAGGTGGATTCGACGATGAAGTCAGCTAACACTCGGGCTTTCATTGTTGATGACATTGCTCGTTCGGGGTTTCTTCAGAGCACTATCATCTCTGCAATATGATCAGCATATTACATGCCGACCATGCTGTCGATGGGTCACTAATTAGGGAGCTCCACACCGTCAGAAATCTACCTTGGAGCAGTTACTTTAGCTGGGCGATCTTGATTGTGGACGTACTTTTCTAAGTACCCACATTTAATTAATCTTTCGATCTCATCCTTCAACTGGATACATTCTTCAATAGTGTGTCCATGGTTTATGGAACCGATAGTATTTGACCATGTTTCATGAGGTTGGAGGTGCTCGCATCGGTTCGGGCCTTTGAAGAAAACTCGCCTTTCAAACTCCATTAGTATCTTCTTCCTTGGAAGAGATAAAGGAGTGTAAGTGTTATACTTGCCGACTTGAGCCTTGCCGATTAGATTCTTTGGCTTCGGGCTTCACCGATCGATTGTCATGTCGTTGACACGGAAGGCAGTGATTCATTACCTTTTGGATTTTTCTTCTTTGGAGCTAGCTTTCCCTCTTATTGGCATCGACTTATAGCTTGTTCTTCAGCTTGCACATACTTCTATGCACATGCTAATACTTCAGAGTAGTTGATGGAAAACTTCTTGTCTAAAGAAGTGGTAAATCTGGATGACCGAGCCCTTTCTTCATCGCTGACATAGCGATATGCTCGTTGAGGTCGGGGATTGCTAGTGTGGCAGAGTAAAAGCAGGCCACGTAGTCCCTTAGTATTTCTCCCTCCTATTATTGGATGAAAAATAGGCTGTCCAAATTTTGTGACATCTTTTGACTAGTCCTGAAATGAGCCATAAATAGTTTTTCTAACTATTCAAAAGAGTGGATGGTGCCTGGTCGAAGACTCAAATACCAGATCATGGTGGCTTTTTTGAGTGAGGCCGGAAATGCAAGACTATGGAGGGCATCAGTTGCTCTCTAGATCATCATATGGGCTTTGAAACTACCCAAATGATCAAATGGGTCGGCCGTTCTGTCATAAAGTTCCAGCTGAGGGATCCTAAAGTGAGATAGAATTTTCTTTCAAAATGATCCTATCTTTGATAGTCCTGGATCTTCTTGGTGCTTCTTGGAGTAGATTTATTGGAGGAAATAGAATAAGATCTGGGATGTTTTCTTCTTCTCCAACCTTCTCCATAATTGCAAAGTTCGGAATCCCATCACGTGGGGGAACATCGGCTTGACAAGTGATGATGATGGGAATGATGGCTTGGATCTGGGTGCTGGATTTCCCGTATGGGGGAACGTCGTTGCATCTAGAAGTGATGGGGCATTGTTGCCCGCTAATTGCCACTTCTTGAAAGTTTTTGTTGCCCAGATGGCTTTCCCAAGAGGTGGGTAAATTGGAAATTTAAAAAATTAATCAAATATGTACTCTTTTAAATCTACTTTAGTATTGAGGTGCTTCGTTTCAAATAATTAAGAGCGAAAGCAAACACAAACATAAAAAGCACAATGCAAACACAGCAAATTATAGTGGTTTGGAGCAACCTCACTTCTACGTCTACTATCCAAAATACCACTTGGAGTTTTCACCATATTCACCACCAGAATATAGTTAGATTATTTTACTAGGCTCACAATCAAAAACCCAACACTTGGTTTTGAACAGGATCACCAAGAACCTAACTTGGTTTTGAACAGGATCAACAAGAACCAACTTGGTTTTGAATAGGATCGCCAAGAACCCAACTTTGGTTTTGATCGAGCTCACCAAAAACCCTTACAATGTTAGTTTAAAAATGGGATCACTAACAACCCAACTTGGTTAAAACGGGATCACTAACAACCCAACTTGGTTTTTAAACTGGGCTCACCAATAACCCACAAACTCACAGAGAGTTAAAAGAAAGTAAGCAACTAATGACAAACCCAAGTTGTTTGATGGTTGCAGTTGCAGCTCGAGTGAAAACTTCTTAAATGGGCTTTAATGCACTTCAATGGCTTCCTCTTCTTCCTCAATAAGTGCTTCAAGCTCCTGGTAGGAGTTGGTGAAGACTGGAAGGCTGACTTGAATGTTCTTTTAGTGCTATTTTGCTCACAAGTTCTTTTAATGTTCAATTAAGTATTAGCTTCTTCAAAGGTTGTCCAAATCCCTCATTTATTGAATCTTGTAATCTTCTTGGGTGGATATAGTCATTGTAGATCATCGAGACTTGATATTTGATTGTTGGAACACTTATTATATTCAAAGATGAAGTTCTAAAACTAGCCATTACCTGCCTGAAATCGATGTTCGAGTCGGCTCGGATCCTTAGAGAGTTTATTCTTCACTATAGTTGAGTCGGCTCGTCATAATCGAGTTAGCTCGGATCCTCAGTGTCAATGATTCCTCACTCTGGTTGAGTCGGCTCGCCTCAGTTGAGTTGTTTCAGATCCTCAGATCTTCAAAGTTGTACTCTAGAGGAGTTGGCTTGGATGCTCGAAGGGTCGACTTGTATGCTTGACTGAATGGTTGAGTCGGCTCGGACTGCCTTCGGGTCAGCTCGCCTATCTGATTGAAGAAATGATGCTCTGGATGAGTCAGCTTGGGATCCTTTGAGTCGGCTCAAAACACTGCATGCCAAAATCCTTCAACTGTGCCATGGTTTAGAGTTGGCTCTCTTCATGCGAGTCGGCTCGAGTGAATTTCCAACAAAAACTTTGACTCTTCTCCAGAATTCATCCAACAACTCTTCAATACTTAAGACTCTTCCCAACTCAACTAATAACAATTCTAAAGAAATTTAAGCTTGTAAAATACATAGAAGTAACCCTTTTTCATGAATATTACATCAATCTTTCTTTGGGTTCTTCTTTACATGAAATATTTACAATGCAACACATAACATATAACAAGGTTGTAGGAGTTACAATTGGGCATTAAGATTGTTATGATATGTCAATGCAACACGGACTAATCACTGATTCAACTGCACACCAAACTCCTTCGAACTGGGCATCTAAATCGGAGCACCTAGAGGGAGTCACATGGGATCAGTCTTTGGCCTAGCCGAAGGCGTTAGTTCCGAAGACTACCACCACTAGCTCCCGACCAGTCTTCTGTACATCAGTCAAAGAGAGCCAGTCCGAAGAATACTAATTTGAAGATAACATCAGCTTCATTTCATAACCCACTCTGAAGGAAGAACACCGATGCAAATGATAGAGGTGTCTTCGGCTTATTTTGCGGGAGATAAGCCTAAAGACAGCCTGCCGATTCAATGCCAGCCCTTCCCAAAGAAGAAGCTCGGAAGCAAGTCTTCGGTTGATCCCAAATCTTTGAATGTGGGTATGGTTGTTATGAACAACCGCATGGCCACTACCTCCAATCATAACCATATTGAGGTGGCCACATGGTCACTAACTTTAGCTCCAACGACTCTATACTGGCCAAGACCAGTTGGCAACCATCTATGGTTATATGCGGGGTAAAGTTAATTAACCCCGTCCTAACCATAGATAGGTGAGCCTAACCATACTCTGGCATGATAACTATAAATACTGGTAAGAGGGGACACCCAAGGTATGCTATACAAGCCTGGAAAAGAGAATACATTCGTTATCTTCCTCTTCAAAAACTTTCTATTATGTTGCTAGAATCTTCCTTTCTAACATAGGCATCGAAGTGTCCCCCACCAGAGAAAATTTGGTTAGGGACCTATTTTACAGGCATCTAGGAGAGTGAACCGGCAATCAGCAGCTCCGCCCGGTCGACAAAGGTTCCACGTCAATAGATTGTTGCACCAGGTAGGGGGAGGGGCCTTGCAGGCGAGCGAGTGTTGATAGTCTGCAGTAGCTCGGACTTACCACCTACTGGTAGCTCCCCTTCTTGAGAAAGGAGAGTGTGAAGAAACCTTGATGGCAAAAGAAAAAACTCAAAATGCTTCGACAAGCAGGGGCTATCCTCCGTCTCAAAGGAACGAATCCCCGGTGGAGAACAATATTCCACCTCCCACACTTGTGGTGGGACAACAGTAGTTCAAGGCTCTTCTGAACTGGGTTGACACTCTGACAACCATGGTTCATAATTTCTAGGATGCAGCTTTCCAGGTGGGGCACCTGCCAGCCACCTCCAACACAGTCATCGATCTTGAGGGAAGGGAGACCAGTGTCATGAGTTTACCTAATTTTTCTCCCATGATCGGCTTTCTCTTGAAGGACAAAGCTCTCGGTATCTGAAGCCAACCGATGCCTCATAGAGGGGCAAGAGATCTAGACGATCTCTCTCTATCTCCTTCGAAGACTCCACTTTTGAAAGAAATGTACCGAAAGAAGCCTGCCTGACTACGATAAAAAGATCAAGGCCCCTGAGTCCCAAGTTGTAAGGCTCAATTATCAGAAGAAGGATGGTGAGTTCATGGCGTACGACTCATGTCCCCTGTTCACCCCTCGCGTTATGGCCAAAATTGTCCCTCGGCATTTCAGGGTTCCTCAAATGGAGCCTTACGATAGGACAACTGACCCGCTATATCATTTGGGCAGTTTCAAAGCCCACATGATGATTCAAGGATTCTCTGATGCATTGCACTGCCTCGTCTTTCCCGCTGCCTTAAAGAAGGTTGCTCGGATGTGGTATTCGAGCATATGCCCAGGTACCATCGATTCCTTTTCTGAATTAGAAAAATTGTTTATCCTGCACTTCAGGACTTGCCGCAAGATGCCCCGGAATATGGACACTCTATTCCTCCTTCATCAAAACGAGGGAGAGTGCCTTCGATACTACATCTCCATATTCAATTCAGCTACTCTCGAGATCCTCGATCTCAATGAGTACGTAACCATGTCCGGTCTTAAGAAGCGGCTCCAATCATCCAGGCTCACCTTCTCCCTGGATAAAATATTCCCAACAAGCTATGCTGAGCTCCTATCAAGGGTTCAAAATAATGCCAATGTTGAAGAGCAAGCTGCAAACTGACGATTAGCTGAAAGGAAATCTATTACGAAGAAGAAGAACAACAAGGGGCTGGATCTCCCTGCACCCAATAATAACAAGAACAATAACAACTCTACCCGATGACGGAGTCCCAAGCCTAGAGCACCGAGCAGAAGATTTGACTCCAATACCCCTCTCAATCTTTCCAAAGAGAGGATTCCGATGGAGATAGAAAAAGAAAGCTCTCTCCAATGGCCGTGTCCCATAAAGGCATCCTTTTCCACGATGAACAGGAATAAGTACTACAAATTCCACTGGGACCACGGCCACAACACTGAGGACTGCATCCAACTCAAGGATCTCATTGAATATCTGATCAAGAGGGATTATTTAGGATGGTACGTCGATCACCCAGAATCTCAGCCTGAGGCCACGTGCCCCTAGAGGGCCCCTGAAGAAGTTGAATTACCTAACCAAAGTCCCACCGATGGAAGGGTGGGAATGCTACATCGACCAACCAGCTAGAGGAGAGTTGAAGATGATGATTCGAAATGGCTCAAGGATAACAACTCCATAGTTTTCTTTGATGATGATCTTGTGGGAGTTCAGCACCCACATGATGACCTAGTTGTAATATCGACCATTGTCACCAACTATGATATAAGATGCATTTTAATTGATAACAGAAGCCTGAAGACAGCGTGCAACTGACCGAAGAGGATGGAGCTGACCCGAAGCATGTGGAGTCTCTCTGGGTACTTTACATGGATGGGGCCTATAACTCTACTAGGTGTGGAGCGGGCCTCATATTAGCTGAACTGGATGGGCACACCATAGAGTACGCACTTCGTTTCTCCTTCCATGCTTCAAATAATCAAGCTGAATATGAAGCACTCCTTAAGGGACTCCGAATCACCAAAAATCTAGGGGTTCAAAAGATCCAGATCTTTTCGGATTCCCAACTGGTAGTGAACCAGGTCAAAGATGAATTTGAAGCCTGAGACCCTGTAATGATCCAGTACTTGAAAAAGGTGAGGGCCCTGTCCTCCTAGTTAGAGTTCTTTGAAATCACTTATGTGCCACGATCGGAGAACTCTCGGGCTGATGTACTACTTGGACTAGCCACCACTACTCCAAACTCCCTTGGCCGTACTTTTATAGAACACCTTGAGGTCCCAAGTATAGCTGAAGAGACTCCAAGAGTACATCAAATTGAGAATGAGCCTAATTGAATGGGCCCCATCCTCAAGTTCTTGAATGAGGGCACATTACCGGAAGACAAAGTAGAGGCCAATAGAGTCTGCTAGATGGCATCCCAGTATGTTGTCTTGGACGGAACCTTGTACAAAAGATCTTTCACCCAGCCTCTATTGAAATGCCTAGAACCGATGGATGCTGACTATGCCTTAAGGGAGGTGCATGAAGGCATGTGCGGAGACCATTTGGGGGACAGATCCTTGGCATATAAAATAATACTCTAGGGTTACTACTGGCCAACCATCGAAGGACTCTGCCGACTTTGTCCAAAGATGCGACCAATGCCAGAGGTACACCAATATCTAGAGACAGCCAGCAAATCAGCTAACCCAGCTGATAGCATCATGGATTTTTGCCCAGTGGGGCATGGACATTCTTAGTCCATTCCCACCAGCATCTGGATAGTGAAAATTTGTCATAGTAGCCATCGACTACTTCACCAAGTAGGTCAAGACCAAACTATTGGCTCATATTACGGAGGTAAAAGTTGAAAGCTTTGTGAAGAATTATATTATATTCCGATTTGGAATCCCTTATGTCATAGTCACTGACAACGGGAGGCAATTTGACAACTCGAAGTTCAAGGACTTCTGTGCTCAGTACCATGTGCTCCATAAGTTGACTTCTGTCGGCCACCCATAGTCTAACGGAAAAGCTAAAGTAACAAATCAGACTATTCTCCATGGTCTGAAGACCCGACTGAATGATGCCAAGGGACTTTGGGACGAAGAGTTGAATTCTATTTTGTGGGCTTATTGGACAATCCCCAGAATGGCTACCGATGAGTCCCAATTCAATTTGGCGTACAGCAGTGAAGCAGTACTCCCCATAGAAGTTGCACTACAATCCTTGAGGATCGACGGGTACAAGGAGCCCGAGAATTCGAAGCACCGAAGGATGGACTTGGATCTGCTACAAGGCACCAGACTCCAAGCTTAGATGAAGATGATAGCATATCAATAGAAAGTGTTAGAAACTACAATTCCAGGATAAAAAAGCAAATCTTTCATCTGAAGACTTGTACTACGAAGGGTCGAAGTACAGACCTACAGAGCAAGGCAAACTTTTCTCCAATTGGGAAGGTCCCTACCGAATCAAGGAAGTCATACGCCCAGGAACGTATCGACTTGAGACTTTAGATGGTGTTGTGCTATCCCGGCCTTGGATTGTATAAAATATTTGCAAGTACTATCAATGAATGCTCCCACCAGGGAGGACTTTAATAAAAATTTATTTGAAAATGGGTCTGGGCCGCTCGTTTCATCATCAATCAACAAGGGAGGATCAACTAGGCCACCTTATGATTAGCTAAAAGCATAAAGGTGGGTCTGATCCACTCGCCTTATCAGTATATCTGACAAGTGCAAGGGTAGGTTCAACCAGGGAACCTTATGATCACCTAAAGGCGCAGTGATGGGGTACGGGATCGGGGTAGGATCGTCGGTGAGCTGAGAAGTCATCTAGATCAGGGTACCTTTTTTTTGGTATTTTTTGTAAGGGAGTGGTGAAGGAAATAATGGGAACAAAATATCGAAATTTGGACTCTCATGGACTTTGGGACTCATACTCACGGAGAGATCTCTCACCTCTAGGGCATCTCACCCACCTCACTAATGGAGCCATTATGATGAATCTCAAAGGACATGAGGGTGGTAAGGAAGATGGAATCAAGGAAGGGAATAACCAGACATGACCTCACATCATGTCCTGGGATTGGGCTCACACCCTCTCCTCACGGAGCAAAAGAAGAGTCATTCTTCTCCAAAAAAAACTTCATTCATCAATAGTTTCCTTTTACAAAGAGATTAGGGGCCTATTTATAGCCTTCTAAGTTCCATTTGAAATTCAAATTTTACATGGAAAGAGGGGGAAGGTAGCTACAAATTTGAATATCAAGTTTCATGAAATGGGGTGGCAAAATGCATGGGTGCCAAGTATCCAAATCTGAAAATGTGCATGCATGGGTGCCACTTGGCATTCATGTGGGCATTCATAAGTTATCATGTGTTAGGCACCACTTGGCATTCATGTGGGCATTCTTGTGTCATCATGTGTTGGGTGCCTATTGGCATTCATGTGTCATCATGTGTTGGGAGCCACTTTGCATTCATATGGGGACCTTCTTATGTGGAGGATGAAATGATCTTCAAATCTAAATTTATTTGCATCGAAATTCATACTACATCATGATTCATACTACTCCAGAATTCATGCTGCTCTAAGACTTGTGCAACTTTAGGATTCATGCTTGCTCCGGGATCCATGCTGGCGATGTCCCCATCATTCCCTAAGGTGGAAGAATTGACTCCGTTGAGTCTTGGTCAGCGAGGACTTTGATGGAACCAAATCCATTCAGAAAGAAGCTCTACTCTAAGATCTATGCAACTTTGAATCTGTGCAGCACTACTTCTTGTGTCAAAATTGTGCAGCTCTGAGATCAATGCTTCACCATCTTGGGACTACTTTGAGATCCATGTAGGTCTGAAGTCGGTAGCAGTGAAGGCCCATTGCTTTCACGGCCATGCACGCATCTTTTTTCTACATGGCCGATGGGAAGGTGGAATAGGGGAGATGTCATGGACAGGAAGAGGGACTTGCAGGGAGGCTTTATCGGTGTCAATGCTAGGGGTGGCGGCAGCACGGCCGGTGGCTGGAACAGGTGGCCGACGAGGAATGGTGTGAAGATCCGGTGGGTGGCACGAGTGGATCAAAGGCTAGGTTCTTCCCGATCCTGAGGAGGAAGAAGATGGTGCAGCAAGGTGGCTCTAGCTAGGGTCGGCATGGCCGACGGTTTCTCCGGATGGGATGAGATCGGGTGACTAGCGATGCACGATGGGAGAAAGCGACACGGACGGTGGAGGATCGGGCGGCTAGGTTGTTGAAGTTGGGGTTGCGGGTCCAGTCGGCGATGCAGCTCAGCTTGTCTGACTGGGAGAAGGGGATGAAGGGGATGTTCACCGGGTGGCTGTGGAGACTTCATGGGCAGAGACAGGGGCTTCACAGAAGGCAGAGAGGAGGGGAAGCCATGGGCGGTGGCGGGATCTGATCGGTGCCATGAGGGGAGGAGAGTACAGAGGTGGAGGCCGGCAGCATGGGTAGCAGGGCTCAGGCAATAGGGTTCTTACTGAATGGGTGTTGTGTGATGGTGGAATGGATGGGAACGGAGGAGATTGGGGCTTTGATCTAGGTGGAGAGATGGAGAAGATGTCAGGAATCGCTAGGGATAAGTCTGGAATAAGTATGGAATAAAATGGGAATAATGGGGATAAGTGGAATAAGATGGGATAAAAAAAAAAAATGGATACTCTAAATCTCTAGGCTCTGATACCAAAATTGATGGGAACGGGATCGGGGTAGGATCATCGACGAGCTGAGAAGTCACCTAGATTAGGGTACTTTTTTTTTGTATTTTTTGTAAGGGAGTAGTGAAGGAAATAATGGAAATGAAAGATAGAAATTTGGACACTCATGGACTTTGGGACTCATACTCACAGAGAGATCTCTTACCTCTAGGGCATCTCACCCACCTCACTAATGGAGCCGTTAGGATGAATCTCAAAGGATATGAGGGTGGTAAGGAAGATGGAATCAAGGAACGGGATAACTAGACATGACCTCATATCATGTCCTGGGATTGGGCCTCACACCCTCTCCTCACGGAGCAAAAGAAGAGTCACTCTTCTCCAAAAAAAACTTTATTCATCAATATCTTCCTTTTACAAAGAGATCAGGGGGCCTATTTATAGCATTCTAAGCCCCATTTGAAATTCAAGTTTTACATGAAAAAGGGGGAAGGTAGCTACAAATTTGAATTTCAGGTTTCATGAAAAGGGGTGGCAAAATGCATGGGTGCCAAGTATCTCCTTGTGATTGCCAAGTGTCCAAATATGAAAATTTGCATGCATGAGCACCACTTGGCATTCATGTGGGCATTCATGAGTCATCATGTGTTAGGCACCACTTGACATTCATGTGAGCATTCTTGTGTCATCATGTGTTGGGTGCCACTTGGCATTCATGTGTCATCATATATTAGGTGCCACTTGGCATTCATGTGGGGACCTTCTTATGTGGAGAATGAAATGATCATCAAATCTAAATTTATTTACATCAAATCATACTGCATCGTGATTCATGCTGCTCCAAAATTCATGCTGCATCGAGATTCGTGCAACTTCACGATCCATGCTGGTGATGTCCCCATCATGTAGGGATGGTCTAAGTAACCTACCCTATGGTAAATCCAAAGATGTACCGAGGTGGGCCTAATCAGCCTGCCTTAACCGATCTGAAGGCGTAGGGATGGTTCACACAACCTACTCTACAGTAAATCCAAAGACGCGCCGGGGTAGGCCTAATCAACCTGCCTTAACATCAATTGAAAGCACAGGGATGGTCTAAGTGACCTATCCCATGGTAAATACGTAGACAAGCTAAGGTGGGTCCAAACAGCTCACCCTATTATTGATAAGATGGCCCTTGGATGTCTTAATCGGCCTATCCTACAGGCAAGTCTGACCTAAGGGAGCAGAAAGACTCTTCTACTATCAATTATGTCGAAGAATTCACATTAACATCATTTCAAAGGAAAGTATTTCCATTCATTGATAAGAAAAAGAATTGTACAGTCAAATAGAAAAAGGAAAGCATTCATTTTAGAAGAAAGTGTTACAATTGGTTGGCCAAAAAGAAAGAAGAAGAGAAGAAGAAAACTAACAACTCTATTCTTCATCAGCTGGTTTAGCAACCAGAGTAGAAATAGAGGCTTCTTTGGTAGCCACCCCACTTTCATCAACGGGAAGTGCCGATGTCTCTTCGACTGGAGCTTTTATTTCCTCCATCCCATCACTTGGGACGGTAGCTAGCGAGAAATCCAAGTTGGGACAAAGCCTCACGAACTTGCTTAGCAGTCAGAATGGCCCAGAACGTAGCTTTCCACCGCTGCCTCATGTACTTCATCTTTGAAAGCTTGGGAGTTCTTGTAAGCCTCAACGACCTGGGAAGAGTTTTTCTCAACTTGTGCCACCATTTGACTGGCCAATGAGAGATCCATCTCCAACCTACTGACTCTCCTCTCCAGCTCAGTTTTTTGGGCTTTTAGCTTCTTGGTTTCTTAAAGGCAATCTCTCAATAGCAATTCAGCAAAGATTACTAGTGCGGACACCAGAGGGACCAGAATAAGGCAGAGGCTTCTCAACCCTCTGTAGATTACTTAGTTAATATTTGAGTCCCCTGTAATAAAGCTTAGTCCAGCTACATTTGAGTCCTGTAATTAGTCCAGCTCTTATTGAGCTAGTTCAGTTCAGTACTAGTCAGCTCATGTTGAGCTAATTTCAATTTGAGTCCTGTCCAATCAAATTGAAGACTCAAGACCACATCATACAAGTGAAGACCAAGTTCAACCTAATTGAAGACATAAAGGTTAAGCCCAAGTCCAACCCAGCTTGAAGACTTGAAGAGTCCAAGAAGAGAAGACAAAATCAGGAACAAATTCGAAACCCTGGACCAATCGGAAGGAATTTGGGCCAGCCCAGGCCCAGGTAGAATTTAGGGCGCCCCTCCCTAGGGCCACCTCTCCTCTTGGTCGGCCACTTATGGTCACCACCTTGGCCGACCAAGAGAAGGACAAGAGGAAAGTGTTTGAGTTGAAGTTTTCTACCTATTTGCCTTATATTCCAATTAGAGTTTGGAAAGGAAAAGGAGTCCTATGTAAAGTCTAAAGTGCCCTTACTTGGAGCCCAAGGTTAAGGGTCTATTTAAGGGACCCTAGCCTATTGTATGAAACACACTTTTTGATATGAATTAAAACCTTGAGTTCTTCTATTGAGTTGTGTGATACCCTGCTGTGTGCATAAAGAGGTTTGTGAGAGTTTTTCTTCCCGATGTTTGCAATCATCTTCCTGCTGCCAACAAACCCTGCAGATCCCTGGATGCCCACTCCAAAAAAAGCCTTCTCTTGATGTTTTTTCTTTTTTTCTTGTTCCTTTGTGAGTCTTCTAACCCCTGATAGGTCGTTTGCAGGTTCTCGAGTTCCTACGAATCCAACGACTCCAGCCACGCCTCAATCGGACCACCAAGTAGAAAGCCGGGCATCCGTGGGTCTTTGGCTCGATTTTTCAGGCCGCATCCATCGAGGAACGAGAGATCCCTTCGCTGCGATCTTCACCAGGTGCTTTAGATGTTTTCAGGTACACCCCTCTACCTCCAGTCTTATTATTGTAGGAGAACTTGCCCTAACCGAGGCTTCTCAGCCCCGGCGATCATTCTTTAGTACTTTTCTAGTTCTAATCTGCATGCTTGGCTTCAAAAACTCATACAAAATTCCCTACAACCAATTTTGATCTAAAATTTGGGAATTAATCACCTAACCCCACATATAAAACATACAAAAAGAATTGCATGCATATTAGTCCCGCATCAATTTGGTATCAGAGCTTAGATTAGGGCTTATTTTCTATAATTTTTTAGTCCGTATATACTCTATTATTTTAATTATTTCTTCTTGATAAAAACTCCACAAATTTTTAATTTATTTTTCTGGATTCATCATAATTCACAGTAATTTTAAGAATTTTTTCAGATTTTTTATGGCCTGTGAATTTTTTGCAAGCCAAAATACAGCCTGCAAATTTTCGGCTCTATTTTTTTAGCAAGATATGTTTGGAAGTTTTAGGGTTTTGATTAGCATCTTTTTGCATATCTTTAATTTTAGTTTATTTCTTGCATATTAGGGCATAAATTGCATGTTTTTTTATATTTAAAAATACTAAAAAAAATATATATTCTCCAAAAATACCAAAAACATCTAAACCCTAATTTGCATCCTCATCTGCCTGCCATCATTGCATAATTTACTTTTAAGGGTACTCTTGTTATATCAGATGGGGGGAGGATTTGATCACCTCTCCTTAGCCCAAAACCACATCCCTTGCATTCGGTCCCAAGCCTTAACCTAAAATTAACTAGACTTAATTTGCCCTAGTGGGCTAGGGACACCAACTGGTCGGGTCGGGCTACGTGTTAGATCACTGTGTCAAGCTAACCTGTGTGTGCCTTGTGCTTGGTGTCTAGAATGGTGGTTTAGGGATTCAAACCCAAAGGACTTGTGTGCTGGTCCGCCTACCTGGCCAATCTCTGATTGGTGTCTAGGATTGGCAATCAGGGACTTAACACTCCCTTACACCTGCCTGGCTGAGTACAGGGTTACTATAGGCTAGTTTGCCAACCTGATTGAGCCCTTAGTTTGGACTCTAGGTCTAGTCAGCTGTAGTCGGTCTGATCAAGTCTTGCATGAGCACTAGATCAGGAGTTTCATATCACCCACCTCCTTCACAAATGTCTGAACCCATGGAAAATTTGCAAGCCCAAATGAAAGCCCTAGCTGATCAAATGGCCCAGATGGCTACCCAGATGACTACCCAGATGACCCAGTTAACTCAGTCTGGTATTCAAACCAATGATATAATTGACCATCTTGCCAATAGATTTGATCAGTTAGAAGTCCGGGTAGGGACCCCAGGAAAAACCCATGGGTCACAGTCTGAGCCAGATCCTGGTTCCCCTCAACCTAGGAGGACCCCAAACCCTGATCTATACCATGAGGTCGAACCTAGGAGAGCCCCTTATCCTGACCCGTACTACAATCCTCAACCTAGGAGGACCCCAAACCCTGATCTATACCATGAGGTCGAACCTAGGAGAGCCCCTTATCCTGACCCGTAATACAATCCTCAACCTAGGAGGACCCCAAACCCTGATCCATACCTTGAGGCTGAACCTAGGAGAGCCCATCGTCATGACCCAATCCCTAAGGTTAGTCCTAGAAGACCTAATCAGGATTTTGTAGACCAGGAAGATAGATCCTATTTACCCTCTCCCTATAAGCCTAGTATACCCACAACCTATAGATCTTATGACTCTAAATCCTATGAACCTAGATCCTATGACTCTAGATCCCATGCACCCACACCCTATGAGCCTAGTAGACCCAACACCCAATATTCTGACCCATATAGGGAGTCCAACCCTAGGAGAACCCAATATTCTGACCCATATAGGGAATCCAACCCTAGGAGAACCCAATATTCTGACCCATATAGGGAGTCCAACCCTAGGAGGACCCAATATCCTGACCATATAGGGAGCCCAACCTTAGAAGGACCCCATACCATGATCCATCCTTAGAACCTGACCATAGAGCTGACCCAAAATCCTATGACCCCAGATCCTATAATCCCATGACCCATAGATCTGCACCCTTGTCCTATGAGCCCAGAGAACCCATAACCCCTAAGTATCAGCCTAGTACTAGTCATGCTTCCCCTAGTCAACTTGAACCCCATAGGATTAGTATCCCTAAATATGAACCCAGTAGTGAGCCACTACCCCTTATACAACCTAAACCTACTAGGAGTAGTACCCATAATCAGAGACCAGAACCTAACCAATTTCATGCTAGCCAACCTTCTCCAACCATTCCTGAGATTCACAAGGCTTACATTAATGAAAGTGTATGAAGCTGATGTGAGCCTAGTGGATGAGTATGAGGGAGAAGAGGAGACACCTTTAGTAGACCTCGAATTAGCTGACCCAGTAGATACCCAAGTAGAAACCAACCCAAAGCTAGTTGACCTTGACCACATCCAACCTAAAGCTATAGTGGAAGAACAAATAGAGGAAGAGAACCTAGGTACTGCTGCTAGAGCCTTACCTGAGAAAATCATAGAGGAGAGCCAAATTATAGAGTCTAGTCCTAAAATACAAGAACCTGAAGAATTTATTAAGGACCTAATCTCTTTGAATCAGTACCCTCAGGATGAGCCTCCTCTTATAGTTCCCATTAAGGACCTCTTCCCTGAGATTAGTAACCCATCCTTCCATTATGCAAACCCCATAGATATACCACAACCTCATAAGGTTAGCCTCATTAGTCTATGATTAGTCCCTGACATGCCTTCTTATATCGAACTTTATCCAACTAACCTTGAACCTTTTTCCCTACCCTACCAAACTAATTCTGAACCCACTTCCTATTTTCTGCCCTTTCCTGACACCTCCAGCATTTCTAAGATTATTAGATTGCATTTAACTGAGATTAGCATACTGCATCCATTCATCATGCATGTTAGGTTTGCATCTTACTTCTGGCATACACTTTGGAATTTGCTAGGAGTTCAATGTAAATTTTCATATGCATGTCAAGCTAGGATCAAACCTGGGAACCTATAATCTGTTAGGTTTAGATCCAAAGAGTTCAATAAAATTTCCTTCTATAGGAATGCATAGTCAAGTCTGTTAGGTGTTAGTATAAGTCCTTTGATTCATTTGTTAGGAGTCTGCATGTGCCCAGCATGTTCACCACCCGCACTAATCTTAAAATAACTGGCTAATCCCCGAAGAAGGGTCAAAGAATTTGATGTAGTGGATTCTATCTTGGTTAGGCATAGGCCTAAAAGAAGCTTCATGCTCGCAGAGCTGGACCTTTTAAAGTGTTAAAGAAGGTTGGATCAAATGCCTAGGTGTTAGACATGCCTTCAGATTTGGGCATTAGTTCTACCTTCAATATTATAGACCTGGTTGAGTACAGGGAACCGGCAGCGATACCTAGTGAGGCCTTTAAACCTATTCCTTTTCATTATGAGTGACCCTAACCCAGAGTGTCCACTAATAAATTTGGCCTGAGAGAGGAGAACGAATCGAGCATATCCTGGACGATCAAGCCATTACGACCCGGGGCCGTGGTTATCAACACTTCCTGGTCCGATGGCAAGGTCGGCTAGAGTCGGACGATTCATGGATTTCTCGAGAGGACATACAATGCCTCAACCCAACCTTCTTGAGAGATATGTGAGCCAGTCTGATCTTCACTCGATAGGGTCGAGTTCCTCCCATCCCGGGAGAATTGGTGCGGACACCAGAGGTACCAGAATAAGGCAGAGGCTTCTCAACCCTCTATGGATCACTTAGTTAATATTTGAGTCCCCTATAATAAAGCTTAGTCCAGCTACATTTGAGTCCTGTAATTAGTCCAGCTCTTGTTGAGCTAGTTTAGTTCAGTACTAGTCAGCTCATGTTGAGCTAATTTCAATTTTTGAGTCCTGTCAAATCAAATTGAAGACTCAAGACCACATCATACAAGTGAAGACCAAGTTCAACCTAATTGAAGACATAAAAGTTAAGCCCAAGTCCAACCCAGCTTGAAGACTTGAAGAGTCTAGGAAGAGAAGACAAAATCAGGAACAAATTCGAAACCCTGGACCAGCCGGAAGGAATTTGGGCCAGCCCAGGCCAGGTAGAATTTAGGGCGCCCCTCCCTAGGGTCACCTCCCCTCTTGGTCGGCCACTTATGGTCACCACCTTGGCCGACCAAGAGAAGGACAAGAGGAGAGTGTTTGAGTTGAAGTTTTCTACCTATTTGCCTTGTATTCCAATTAGAGTTTGAAAAGAAAAAGGAGTCCTATGTAAAGTCTAAAGTGCCCTTACTTGGAGCCTAAGGTTAAGGGTCTATTTAAGGGACCCTAGCCTCTTGTATGAAACACACTTTTTGATATGAATTAAAACCTTGAGTTCTTCTATTGAGTTGTGTGATACCCTGCTGTGTGCATAAAGGGGTTTGTGAGAGTTTTTCTTCCCGGTGTTTGCAATCATCTTCCTGCTACCAACAAACCCTCCAGATCCCTGGATGCCCACTCCAAAAGAAGCCTTCCCTTGCTGTTTCTCCTTTTGTTTTTTATTCCTTTGTGAGTCTTATAACCCCTGATGGGTCCTTTGTAGGTCCCCGAGTTCCTACGAATCCAACGACTCCAGCCATGCCTCAATCGGACCACCGAGCAGAAAGCCGGGCATCCGCGGGTCTTTGGCTCGATTTTCAGGCCGCATCCGTCGAGGAACGAGAGATCCCTTCACTGCGATCTCCACCGGGTACTTCAGACGTTGTCAGGTACATCCCCTCTACCTCCAGTCTTATTATTGTAGGAGAACTTGCCCTAACCGAGGCTTCTCAGCCCCGGTGATCCTTCTTCAGTAGTTTTCTAGGTTTTAATCTGCATGCTTGGCTTCAAAAACTCATACAAAATTCCCTACAACTAATTTTGATCTGAAATTTAGGAATTAATCACCTAACCCCACATATAAAACATACAAAAAGAATTGCATTCATATTAGTCCCGCATCAATTACCTTCCTTTTCTTCTTCTGCAAGTCAACCACTACATCGGTCGCTTGTGCCTCAAGCATCCTTAATTGCCTTTCTAAGGCACTTTTAGAGGTGACGGCTTTGCCCAGTTCCTCTTCAGCGATGGCCTGAAGCCCCTTAGTGACATCTCTTTCGGCTATGGCCGAAGCTATCTGGCTCTGAAGTCTTTTACCAAAGTCAATTGACTCACTAACATTTTCCTCCAATAGGAAAATGTCGTGAGCGATCTGCCAAGGAAGAGTATGCACCAAATCAGCCTGGCTGATATGGATAAGCAATATGATGTGCACATCAATGTTTACCTACAATATACTGGGAAGGACAGTGGAAAGAGGGTCTCCAGAGCCCCACCCCTTGTTCCCTTCCCATCATTGGGAATGACGGATGAAACTTTCACTCGTCCTATGTCGGAGGGGGCGGTGCCGGTGGTAGATATATTACACCATCCGTGACCCCTCCCTTCTGTGATTGGGATCACGGGCTTGACATCACTAGCACATGAAGGGATCTCACTAGTGCTTGACGGGCTTGATCCCTTGGATGGTCCCATCGGAACGGCCCTCACTGGAGAGGCTTGCTCCTCCCCTGAAGAAGAGCCTATTTCAATAGGGGTGTCACCCCCAACCTGAACCCATGGCAGCGTCACACATAGCTCCGCTGTCGATTCGATCTCCTCACCGGAGGGCCCATCGTCGGCCTCTTCCTCGCCGCTTGTCTAAGCCTCGCTACATCTGGCCTCGCTACATCTGGCATGTCTAAGCCTCCCTTCCTTATACAAGGGCTGCCAGAGGCCCAGATTAAACACTTTAGTTTCAAGTAGGTCCTTGATCATGCCGCGCACCCTTGCCCTCATTAATAAGGATCTCGATCTGTGCGATGGGGGACCACTGGAAGCTAAAAAGCTACAATCGATT
This sequence comes from Areca catechu, assembly GCA_021397845.1. Classification (NCBI taxonomy): domain Eukaryota; kingdom Viridiplantae; phylum Streptophyta; class Magnoliopsida; order Arecales; family Arecaceae; genus Areca; species Areca catechu. The sequence goes on from CM038053.1 coordinate 70,310,436, forward strand.
AGATTCCTGATACAAGCAGCCTTAACGATTCTGATTGCCATGATCCCACGATCTACGCAGTAACTGCCTCCCTAATGATGACATGACAACTGGCGAAAGTGAAATGTCACACTATTGGCAAACCAAAAGTTACTCTCGGGAATGAGATTCCTTACTTGCAAGTCCGAAGCCAAGCGAATGAATTTATAATCAGAAAAGGCCAAATTGACAGGGAAGTTGCATCGATTCGGCTCATGACCATGATCGACAACCCTGTCAAAGCTAAATCCGAAGAATCTACACTTAGAAAGTTTTTCATTGGACATTTCAGTTCGAAAACTACCGATTGTCAAAAGGAAGGTCGACTTTCATTGATATTCAAGACTTTCATTGATATTCAAGAGGATGTTAACAACATAGTCTTTCTTACAAAAGAAAAAGCAAAAATTACAAGGCATAGGGCCTGCCAGACTATGTCAAGCAGCTGTATGAACTTCTGGATCGACGGAGGGAAGGATCTCTTCAGTCTGAACTGGGGCCAAGGCCAATTTCGCTTGGGCCTCTTTAGCTTGAGTCAAGATAGCCGGGCTTGTCATGGCTGATCTTCCACCACAACCGGAGCTTGCTTAGTATGACCCAGTACTTCTTCAGTCTCAGCAGGAGCTACGACCTCTTTGATGGGGGACCCGAAACCTATCTGGATTTTCTTTTAATTTTTTCTAGTTTTTCTTATTTTTGTTATCCCTACTATTCCAACTATCCCTTTTATTCCCATTTTATTCCAGGTTTATCCCCATTTTATTCCCAGCTTATTCCATCATCAACCTCCTCCCACCGGCTCGTATTCTTTTCTAAAACCTAGCCGCCACCCCCTTTTCCGCCCCCCCCCCATCCGGGCTGTCCGACCCCCAGCCGCCCCTGCCTGTCTGCCGCCGACACCCGCCGGCCCCGCCCTCACCGGAGAAACTGCCGCTGCCACCCACGCCCATGGGAAGACGAACGGACGGAGGAGGCGTCCGTCCGCCCACCTGTGGCCGTGCCGCCCTGCACCGCCACCGGCCTGTTGCCCGCCACCATCCCCATCGCCCGCCGCCCCCGCCCAGCCGCCGGCCCGGTTCGTCGCTGCCCACGCCCATGGGAAGTTGAACAGACATGGGAGGCGTCCGTCCATCCCGTGCGCCCGCGTGATGACACCGCCGTGCCGCCCTGCGCCGCCACCGGCCTGCTGCCCACCGCCGTCCCCGCCGCCCGCCAGCCCGGTCCGTCGCCGCCCACGCCGTGGGAAGATGAACAGATGCGGGAGGCGTCCGTCCGTACCGTGCGCCCACGTGACGCCACCGTCGTGCCGCCCTGCACCGCCACCGGCCTGCTGCCCGCTGCCATCCCCGCCGCCCGCTGGCCCCCGCCCGGCCAACTGGAGTTCAGTTTTTCCCTCCTGTTGCTCGGCCGAGAAGAAGGACCTGCACGCCTCTCAAAGCATCCCAAGAAGCCTCTACACGCTTCTCAAAGCAGTTAGAAGGAGGCTGTATGATTTTTGGAGCGGCACGACTTTCAGAGTGGGGAGGGATTTCAAATTTTGAATAAACGAGATATATTTGGTAATTTTTTTAATGAATGTAATTTGGAAAATTTGGGATTTTTGATTTTGAATTTGAATTCAAAATCAAGGGAGGACTTCAGGGGATTTTATTTTTGAATTTCAAAAGGGATTTGGGCATCTATAAATACCCATACTCCTCTTGTAATAAAGTAGTTGATGAAAAGAATTTTTAGAGTGTTTTTTTTCATTGTGTGTGGTTTTGGGCTGAGGCCCATTTGCCTTCGTCCTTCGGGACGTCGAGGGGTGTGAGGCCCCAACTTGCCTCGTCCTTCGGGACGTCGAGGGGTGTGAGGCCCCAACTTGCCTTCGTCCTTCGGGACGTCGAAGGGTGTGAGGCCCCAACTTGCCTTCGTCCTTCGGGACGTCGAGGGGTGTGAGGCCCCAACTTGCCTTCGTCCTTCGGGACATCGAGGGGTGTGAGGCCCCAGGTATCCCATTCTTTTCTCCCATCTTCATGTCTCTTCCTGTTCCCCTCGTGACCTTGAGATTCATCCTAGCGCCTCCAAGTATCGAGGAGGGCATAATGCCTTAGAGGTGAGAGGTCTCTTCGTTAGAATGAGCCCCAAGGTCCATGAGTTCCAGTCCCCTGTCTCCCATCCCCATCCTTCCTTCGCCACCTCCACCAAGAAAACTGAAAATCAAAAGAGTCTGGCTATTTTAGGATTTTCGGGGTCGTCCTATCCTAGTCCCTGGAGGCTTCTTAGCCCTCCCACGATCCTTGGTTTACTTTAGGTTTTCCCATTTCCAAATAACCCCAGGTTTCTTCGTGTCCGCCATCGCTGCATCAAATTGGTATTAGAGCCAGCAGTGGACTAGGATTTGCTTCGTCGACAAACTCGACGGAGTCGAGTTTTTCGCGCTGCAGGAGAATGATGGGGGACCCAAAACCTATCTAGATTTTCTTTTAGTTTTTTCTAGTTTTTCTTATTTTTCTTATCCCTGCTATTCCAACTATCCCTTTTATTCCTGTTTTATTCCAGGTTTATCCCCGTTTTATTATAGCTTATTCCATCATCAACCTCCTCCCACCCGTTCGTATTCTTTTCTAAAACCTAGCCGCCACCCCCTTCCCCCCCCCCATCCGGGCTGTCCGACCCCCAACCGCCCCCGCTTGTCCGCCGCCGACACCCGCCGGCCCCGCCCTCACCGGAGAAACTGCCACCGCCGTCCTCGTCGCCCCCGGTCCCCGCCCGACCGCCGACCCGGTTCGTCGCCGCCCATGCCCGTGGGAAGACGAACGGTTGCAGGAGGCGTCCGTCCGTCCCGTGCGCCCGCGTGACGCCACCGCCGTGCCGCCCTGCGCCGCCACCGGCCTACTGCCCGTCGTCGTCCCCGTCGCCCGCCGGCCCCCACCTGGCCTCCGGCCCGATCCGTCGCCGCCCACGCCCGTGGGAAGACGAACGGATGCGGAAGGCATCCGTCCATCCCGTGCGCCCACGTGACGCCACCGCCGTGCCGCCCTGCACCACCACCGGCCTGCTGCCCGCCGCCATCCCCGCCGGCCCCCGCCGGCCCCCGCCCGGCCGACCAGAGTTCGATTTTTCCCTCTCTATTGCTCGGCCGAGAAGAAGGACCTGCACGCCTCTCAAAGCATCCCAAGAAGCCTTGCATGCTTCTCAAAGCAGTTGGAAGGAGGCTGTACGATTTTTGGAGCAGCACGACTTTCAGAGCGGGGAGGGATTTCAAATTTGAATAAACGGGATATATTTGGTAATTTTTTTAATGAATGTAATTTGGGAAATTTGGGATTTTTGATTTTGAATTTGAATTCAAAATCAAGGGAGGATTTCAGGAGATTTTATTTTTGAATTTCAAAAGGGATTTGGGCATCTATAAATACCCATACTCCTCTTGTAATAAAGTAGTTGATGAAAATGATTTTTAGAGTGTTTTTTTTTTACTTGTGTGTGGTTTTGGGCTGAGGCCCGTTTGCCTTCGTCCTTCGGGACGTCGAGGGGTGTGAGGCCGCAACTTGCCTTCGTCTTTCGGGACGTCGAGGGGTGTGAGGCCCCAACTTGCCTTCGTCCTTCGGGACGTCGAGGGGTGTGAGGCCCCAGGTATCCCATTCTTTTCTCCCATCTTCATGTCTCTTCCTATTCCCCTCGTGACCTTGAGATTCATCCTAGCGCCTCCAAGTATCGAGGAGGGCGTAATGCCTTAGAAGTGAGAGGTCTCTTCGTTAGGATGAGCCCCAAGGTCCATGAGTTCCAGTCCCCTGTCTCCCATCCCCATCCTTCCTTCGCCACCTCCGCCAAGAAAACTAAAAATCAAAAGAGTCTGGCTGTTTTAGGATTTTCGGGGTTGTCCTATCCTAGTCCTGGGAGGCTTCTTAGCCCTCCCACGATCCTTGGTTTACTTTAGGTTTTCCCATTTCCAAATAACCCCAGGTTTCTTCGTGTCCGCCATCGCTGCATCACTCTTCCTCTTCTTCAATCTCATATGCTAGGATACTAGAGAATTTTAGGTCAGAAAAAATCTCACCAACCCTCATGAGACCATCGTTGAAGCCAAATTTGTAACTGAACATGCTTGCTTTAGTTACATCCTTCTTGAACTGAGAAGACTTTTTAAAGTCCTCAACTGCTCTGGCTACCCATTCCCTTAAGGCTTCAGACTCCTGTGCCACTGCTTCGACCTTCAGAATCGCTTCTTCGGCCTTCAGAGTTGCTTCTTCAGCCCTTCTGACCACCCCATCGATCATCCTGGCCATATCTTTGACCTTCTTCTAATTTTTCTTGGTAGAATACTCCAAGGAATGAATTTGCTTCTTCCCCTTTCTTAGCTTGACCTCCTATTCAGAGATCTTCGGTTAAGCCTTCTTCAGCTCACCCTTTAGATTCTGAACTTCGGTGTCTTTACGGATGAGCTTCTCCTCCATGGATAGCCTTAATTCTTCGGCCACTTCCTTTTCAGCCTTGGCCATCCAAAGCTCCTCGTTGAAGCTATGAAGGAAGTTGTCGATATCCTCCAGACCCTCTTCCAAAAAGGTGACATCTTGGACCAACTGCATCAACGGGACCATAATATAAGATTGACTATGATATGAACAATCAACCAAAAACAAGAGAGGTTGCAACTATCTTACCAAGAGCAGGGAGAAAAATGCGGTGTCAGATACTCTAGCAAGGCACCGATTCCGGGTGATCGCCCAATCATGAGGCAATAAGACATCCTTCAGCACTTGCCTGGCTATATCAGGAAGTACGAGACCCTTGCATCGAAAAACTTCGAGAGGTCTACTTCGCAGTCCCTGTTTAGAAGGGTATTCCCTACAAACCCTTTTTCAACTTGAGGCATCTTGCCCCTATTCATTGAAGGGGACTCTCTGGAATTTTACTGGAGAGTTAGCCCTTGGTGAATACTCAGCCGGTGGGGGCCCTACTAGAAGTTCCATTGGCGGGACCTCATCCCCTCCAAATGTCCCCTGGAGGACGTGGCACTTCTACTAGGCCCCTCCTCTCGAGCCTTTTTCGGGACCTCTGGCCCCGAAGAAGAGGCCTGAACTAACTTTCTCTTGGCAGATTCTCGAAGCAGGCTCAGATCGGGCCTCATCCTGCCACCTACATATAAAAGTGGACATCAAAATTAGCCAAATCGAAAAGCTACGATATAGGGGAGAAGTCAGAGTCTTCTACCATTTATACCTGATGTAGGACACCCGCTGATCCTAGCAAGGTAAAGGATCCTCTCTTCTAAAAGCTCTCGGATGGAGACGACCTCCGAACCAGACAATAAAGTATAGTCAGGTTGGTCGACCGCCTAAACTTTCTTACCAGTATTAGCATCCAGGTGAGGCTCTCTCCACTCATTGTTGAAATTCCATGGTTGAGTAGAAGAGACGAAGACAAAGTTGGGCTTCCACCCATGGATGGCGCTGGGCATGTCTTTCATTATTTTATAGCCAGGACGAGAGCAAATGACCCACCATCCATGGCCATGGAAATCCCTTTTTAAGATGAAGAGAAAAGTGAACAAACTGGTCATAGGCTTTACATTGGCTATATGGCAACGAACCAGAAACCCGCAGACATTCTGAATACTATTCAGAGTCAACTATGCAGGAACAATCTGATACAAATTAAAGATCTTAAGAAGAAAAGGGTGTAGTGGGAAGCAAAGACCGACTTTTAAATAATCTTTGTATACATCAATACATCTGGAGGGAGGCCTATTTACCCATTCTTCAGGTCTCGGGAGCACCATAAGGAAGTCTTCCAGAAGGCAATAGCATTCTCGAAGGTGGGATATCTTTTTAAGAGAAATAGAGCTAGAGATCAGCTCCAGTCTAATCTCAACGGTGACATATCTAACAAGACCTGAAGTGCTCGAAGGCCCGGCCTCTCCTCCAGAGGAGACCCTGCCAGCGACACGGATCTTTAAAGACCTAACTGTTGCCCAGGTGGCTTAGTCCCAAGAGGGGGGTGAATTGGGAATTACAAAATTTTTGCAAGTATGTGCACAAGTAATTCCAATTAGTGGTTAGGTACTGTGTTAATCAGAGAATGAATATAGAAGCTAAAAGATAAAACAAACACAACACAAACAAAGCAGATTTATAGTGGTTTGGAGCAACCCAGCTCCTACGTCCACTACCCAAGTTCACCACTCAGGATTTCCACTATATCCTCTAAACCGGAATATAGTCGGATTGTTTTACAGGCTCACAATCCCAACCTTTACACTTTGGTTTTTGAAACCGGGCTCACCAAAGAAATCCAAGCTATGTTTTTATAGGTTCACCTAAAACCTCTACACTTTGGTTTTTAGATAGGCTCACCAAATAAACCTCTACACTCTGGTTTTAAAAGCTCACCAAAGAAACCTATTTGGTTTTTACAACAAGGCTCACCAATAACCTAGATATTCTAAATGATAGAATAAAAAGCAATAATAAAGACAAACTCTGTTGTCTGGGTGGTTGCCAATGCAGCTCGAGTGAAGATCCACTGAATGCTCTTCAATGCATTTCAATGGCTTCCTTGCTTTCCTTAAAAGGTGCTTCAAGCTTTTGGTAAGAGTTGTTGCAGGCATGAAGGCAAACTTTAAAGCTCTAGTGCTCTCTCACTTCAATAAGTGTTCAATAAATGCTCAATAAATCATTAGCCCTTTCAAGGATGTTCTCATACCTTATTTATAGAGACTTCAATTGCCTTCCCTTGATTTTGAACATTGTAAACAGTTGGAAGGTGACAGGTTACCGTTTGAGCACTTTTGGAATTCAAAAATTGAGAACTGGAACTAGCCGTTGGAGGTGACCCCATCATTCCAATCAGCTCGGACAAACTTCGAGTCATTTCGAATGAAGTTCGGGTCGACTGGGCTGAGTGCCAGTCAGCTAGCTTCCATAGTTAAGAAAATACCTCACTCTGGATGAGTCGGCTGGGCTGAATTCTAGTCGGCTGGAATCTCAAAGGATTCTCAGACCATTTTCAACTGAGTTCTGGATGAGTCGGCTGGATCTAATTCCAGTCAGCTCGGATTCCTGAGAATCTCAGAATGTTCTCAACCTTGTTCTAGATGAGTTGACTGGACCTTGGTGCCAGTCGGCTAGATTTGTGTGCCAAAGAACTTATCTTCAGTGCCAGTGCCAGAGTCGGCTGGCTTGTTCATCCAGTCGGCTCGAAGGTGGTTCTTCAGCCAGATCAACTTCAAACTTCCAAAACACTTGTCCCAAGCTTTAAAGATCCTGTTCAAGCACTTTTTACAATAAATTCAAGGAAAAATTTGAAGCTTGAAAGACTACTAGAAGTAACCCTTTAACAGATTTTAATAGGAAACTTTTTGTAGGGTTCTTGTTTATAATAATCTAAATATTTTACAACTCAACACAAAACAAAACATTAAAGATTGTAAGAGTTAAAAGATGTGTCAATGTAGTTGTCCTACAAAAACTTGTCAATCATTTGAAGAGTTGTTAGATAACTAAATATATGCTTCAATATTTTGTTATCATCAAAATCACTTTAGGGGTCAACAATCTTCCCTTTTTTGATGATGACAAAATACTGGGCATGAAAAGAATCTAATCTATTCACAAATATGTAAGCATTTATATTTAAAAATCAACTATAATCTCAAATGTATATCAGTATGTGCTTTACAGTTATGCACAAAATCGAGTTCATAAACTGTAAATATCAGAGATTGATTGCTTGTGTGTATCGAGTAGCATTAAGTATCGACTGATAGATATAATAAACTGAGAGCATCATAGTAATCATTGAAGCATGTAAATTAAACAAGTATATCTCCCCCTGTTTATAAGATTTCTAGACAATATGAATTTTCTCTAAGTTTCTCCCCCTTTATCATTCATTTGAACATTTTATCAGAATAATATGCAAGATATCATTCAGAAATGCTTTTGAAAAACTCCCCCTGTCTACTTTACTTTAGTATTACTATTGCAATTCATGTATTCTTTCATGCACTCTATGATTCTCCCCCTTTTTGTCAACAGTTCAAAAAGGTTAAACAGGTAAGCTCAGAATTTTAAATAGATTGAGAAAATTTCAATATTTGTTTCAATATTTATTTGAGATAATTTCACTTTCTCAACTTACAGAGAGAATTCTATTTAAACAAATAGAGGTGTAATCAGGATAATACAAGTACACACATTACACAGTAATTAAAAAGATGTTCATTTCATTTATGTCAAAAAGTGTTCAGTACATCAGTCATTACAAAAGTTTCAAAAACATCCAAAAAAGTTACTGAAATTACAAAATGTCTAATCAGAATCATCTCTAGGAACATTGACACCTTGCCAAGAAGTGGGTCTAGGTGCTCGACTAGATGAAGCACGTGGAGGAGGAGCCCTAGGGTGAACAGAGGTACTAGGTGCCCTAGTGGAAATGGGTGGCGGATCATACAATAGTCTTGTCCTAGCTGTGACTTCCAATGATCTGACAAGTGCCATTGAGAGATACCATTTCCATCCAAATTGCTCCCATCTGCTGATCCAAGTCCTTGAGGCTAACTGGCACTTTATTTACTGCCTCTTTCATTTCACCTATCTCTTTCTGCATAGATACAAGCTCAGCTGCTTGGAAATTGGTGAATGCTTCAGCTGATCCTCGAAGTCTGCCAGCTCCGATCTGATGATCCCAATGCCTCTGGTATAATCCTCTGCCATACCTCTTGTATGTACAATAGTTCCCACTTTGCCTCTAAGCTCTTTCAATTCAGTTTGATATTCATTCAAAGTGGCATCCACAGACTTCAAAATTGTTTCAGAACTTGAAGAGATACAATTCAGAATAGGCTGAAGGTCTATCTGAGGTGCTGACCTTGAAGTTTCTATAGCTTCAACCTTTCCTTGAAGACTTGATACATGCTCTTCTAATTTGTCCAATCTGCTATTCACTGATTGTTTCAAATCAGTAAATAAGGAAGTTATTGTACCTGTCAGTGACTCTGTCAAGTTTTTCAATTGTTCTTCAATCTGAACTTGGACAATAGGAGGCTGTGTAGCTGCAGTAGGGTAGTCATGTAAAGGAACATCAGCTGAAGGCAGGTCAAACTCCGGTGCTGGCAAGTCAAACTCTACCGCAGGCATGTCAAATATAGGTGAAGGTGCTCTAGTCTCCTCAGTAACAGCAGCAGGCTCAGGTACAGATGACTCAGGCTCCGGTACTGGTGTAGTAGAAGTTCCAGCAGCTTCTAGGTTTTCTTCCTCTTCCTCTTCTTCACTACTACTGGAGCTGCCAATGGCCCTTACATTTATACCTTTCTTTCTCCACACTCCTTCTACTTGGAAATATCCCATTCTCTCAAGAGTTTTAGATGTGTAGATATCAGTGTGTTGCAGTTCTAATCCATCTTTACCATCCAAATTGACTCTATGGGATTTAAACAACAATGTAAGCATCATTCCATATGGCAGACAGGCTTTAGCTTTTTTTACTATTTCTTTCATCTGCATAATTATAATGTACGACAAATTGACAGGAGTTCTTTCTAGAATGTGCTCCATGAGACATAAAACCTTTTCGCTCACCCAATCGAACCTACCAGTTCTTTGTAAGAATATTCTACAAATGAAGTTGTGAAGTAGTCTCATTTCCAATGATAGGGTGTTAGCAAAAATAGTGCCAATTCCTCCCACATCCTCTTTGTTCAAAATAGTTTTCAGAGTCTTCTCTCTATTGTCAATTACTAAAAACTTCAGTCCCTCAGAAGGTATATCCAATAATTCAAGTAAGGACTCCTTATTGACAATAACCCTCTTCCCTTTGATAGTGGATTCCACATGGTTAGTTCCCAACCTTATGTTCTCATAGAAACTTCTAACCAAAGAGGGATAGGTTTTCTCATTAAATGAACAAAATTTCCTCCACCCTTGGTCTTCAATTAAATCTCCTATCTTTAACCCAATGCCCTTAATAAACTCAAAATTAATTCGGCGGCCGGAGGTTACCCGACGCATAGACATTGAGGGCACTTGGCTAGGAGCGGTTGGAGCTTCTCTTGTGGCTTCCTCTGCAATTTCTTCACTGCTTGGTTCTTCTTGCCTTCTCTTGGACCTTCTTTCTTTTTCAGCCGAAGGAGCAACCCTAACGAACTGTTTTCCTATCGCATATTTGGGTGCCATAGCTAGGAAAGATGGAAGAACAAGAAAATGGAGTGCTTGGAAGGAAGAAGGAAGACTTTGGAGAAGGTCTTGGAGAGGTACGAACCATTGAAGAAAACAAAATAGGGTTTAAACGGTTCAGAAAAAGGTTTGTAGCCCAAGGCAAAACACATCGGCGTGAAGTTCCAGTTGACTCGAGATTGCTCGAGCCGGCTCAGCCAGAGCTCTCTTAAGATAATTAGAAAATCCAATCGACTCGAAACTGTTCAAGTCGGCTAGGCCAGAATAGGATCAAAACTCTCAGAAAAATCTAGTCGACTCGGATTAGGATCTAGTCGACTCGAACAGAAAGAGTAGATTTTTGAAAAGTTTGAACAAAATTTAGAAGGATTTTGAATAATTTTGAAGGAAATTAAAACTCAATAAAATAGAATAAATTGAGGAGGTTTTCTAGATGAAATTTTCTTAGAATTGAAGGAATTAGGTTAAAGAATCTAGAAGGGATCACAAAGTCCTAATTCACTCCTAATTATCTCAAATCTATCTTGATTGAGTGGCTTGGTAAATATGTCAGCTAATTGATCTTTAGTTGGCACAAAGTCAAGCACAATATTACCATTAGAAACATGATCTCTATAAAATGATGTCTAATTTCAATGTGCTTGGTTCTAGAGTGTTGAATTAGATTCTTTGTTAAATTGATAGCACTTGTATTATCACATTTAATTAGAATTTTAGATTATGATACACCAAAGTCTTCTAGTTGTTGTTTAATCCATAACACTTGAGCACAACAACTATCAGCAGCCACATACTCAGCCTCGACTGTGGACAAGGCTACGGAGTTTTGCTTCTTACAGTGCCATGAAATTAAATTCAACCCTAGAAATTAACATGTACTACTAGTGCTTTTTCTATCTATTTTACAACCAGCATAATCAGCATCAGAGAATCCAATCAAATTCAAAGTACAATGTTTAGAATACCAAATTCCTAAATTACTTGTTCCTTTCAAAGATTTAATTATTCTTTTTATAGCAAGCATATGTGTTTCTTTTGGTGATGACTGAAGTCTAGAACATACACATAAACTATATAATATGTCAGGTCTACTTGCAGTTAAATATAATAAGGATCCAATCATACCTTTATATAGCTTTTGGTCAACATTGGATCCATTTTCATCTTTGTCCAGTCTGCAAGCTGGGCTCATGGGTGTGCTCATTGTTTTGCTACTCTCCATACCAAACTTTTTGATGATTTCCTTGATGTATTTGGCTTGGTTGATGAAGATGCCTTCCTTTGTTTATTTTACTTGAAGTCCAAGGAAGTAGTTCAGCTCGCCCATTAAGCTCATTTCAAATTTTCCCTGCATAAGCTTAGCAAATTCTTTACATAGAGATTCGTTAGTTGCACTAAAAATGATATCATCTACATATATTTGTACAACTAAGATATCATTATTTTTCTTTTTGATAAACAAAGTTTTATCTACATTTCCTTTTGAAAAATTATTTTCAATTAAGAAAGTGCTACGTCTATCATACCAGGCTCTAGGTGCTTGTTTCAAACCATACAATGCTTTGTTTAATTTGAATACATGGTTTGGAAAAGCGTGATTTTCAAAACCAGGTGGTTGTTCTACAAAAACTTGTTTAGAGATAAAATCATTAATAAATGCACTTTTTACAGCCATTTGAAAGAGTTTAAAGTTCATGTAGCAAGCAAATGCAAGTAATTATCTAATGGCTTCTAGTCTTGCTACGGATGCATAAGTTTCATCAAAATCAATACCTTCTTCTTGGTTATATCCCTTAGCCATTAATCTAGCTTTGTTCCTTATAATATTTCCTTGTTCATCTAATTTATTCCTATAAACCCATTTAGTTCCTATAATTGGGTGGTCTGTAGGTCTATCTACAAGTGTCCATACCTTATTTCTTTCAAACTGGTTTAATTCTTCATGCATTGCCATCATCCATTTGGGTCAGTCTCAGCCTCTTCTCCACCTTGAGTGTCTTTGTCCTGAAAGCTCAAGTCATCCATTCCTTTTTGCAATGTACCTGCATCATTGTCTATGCACTCTTCTTATCTAGAAGGTGTAGGGTTAGTTTCAATAAATACAACATGAATTAACTCTTCAACAGTAAGAGACCTTTTATTAAAAACCTTATATGCTTTGCTATGTAATGAATAACCTAGGAAAATTGCATCATCACTTTAGAATCAAATTTTTTTAATTATCTTTTCTATTGTTATGCACAAAGCATTTACAACCAAATACATGAAAATAACTAATATTGGATTTTTTGTCATTCCAAAGCTCATAGGGGGTTTTTTTAAGATAGGACGGATCAAAATGCGGTTCAAAATATAACATGCAGTGTTTACCGCTTCTGCCCAAAAGTACTTTGGAAGATTACCTTCACACAACATTGTGCGAGCCATTTCTTCCAATGTCCTGTTTTTCCTCTCTACAACATCATTTTGTTGAGGTGTTCTAGGAGCAGAGAAGTTGTGATCAATGCCAAATTCAGTACAATAATCTTCAAAAAATTGATTTTCAAACTCAGTTCCATGATCACTTCTAATTGAAATCAAAGATAAGTTCTTTTGGCTTGAAACCTTTTTATGAAATTTTCTAAAAACATGAAAAGTTTCATCTTTCGATGCGATAAATAAAACCCATGTAAATCTCGAAAAACCATCTACTATCACAAGAGCATATTTCATCCCTCCTAGGCTTGTGGTTCTAGTAGGTCCGAAAAGATCCATGTGAAGTAGTTCAAGAGGTCTTGTTGTAGAAACTATATTCTTTGATTTAAAACTCTCCCTAGTTTGTTTACCCATTTGGCATGCATCACAAACATGATTCAAATCAACTTTAAACTTAGGCATGCTTCTAACAAGATCTTTAGAAATTAATTTGGCAATTGTATGCATGCTAGCATGACCTAATCGTCTATGCCATAGTAAGCCTGACTCTTTGATCTTAGCATTCATTGCAACTAGACTAGGGCAACTAGACATGGCAAGATCATTAAGATCCACCACATAGATATTCCCGAGTCTATGTCTAATAAATTTATTACTAGAATCTAAAGAGTTAGTTACTATGCACATAGAAGACTCAAAGACAACCTTGAAGCCTTTATCACACAATTGACTTATACTTAGAAGATTATATTTCGATTTGTCTACTAGCAAAACATTTTCAATAAAAGTAAAGGGAGTTATTTTGATCTTACCAATACCGATTATTCTCCCTTTGCCATTGTCTCCAAAGGTGACCATACCTCCTTCTTTCATTTCAAGGGTGATGAATTGGTCCTTGCCACCCGTCATATGTCTTGAGCAGCCGCTGTCCAAGTACCACCTTTTTTTCAATTTTTGGGCTACAAGATATTCCTGCAAAACAATCAATAAATTCTTTTAGGTACCTAAGCTACCTTGGGTCCTTGCACGTCAGCAGAGGTGGTTACTTTGGGAATCCAAATCTTTTTTACCTTTTTATGGACATTACTAAAATTATTGCATTCAAAAGCTTTATGTCCTATTCTTTTACAAGCATAGCAAACAACTTTAGAATTTTTGTTGGAAATAGAATTTGAAGTTCTAAAAGTTGATGCACTTGATGCAGATTTTGAACCTTTTGGAATGTATGCATTTTTGCTCAAATTCTTAGGAATATATGATAAAGATTTTGAAGTAGAAACAGTTTTTGGTGTGGCTGAAACCTTTTGAGATAAAATATTTTAAGCTGGTGTTTTGGATTTCACAAAAGTTGTTGCTAAAATTCCATTTATAAAAGAAGTGTTGAAACTAATTCCATCTTTATTTCCAGAAATTCGTTGTTCTTTCAAAATTAGCTCAAGCTTATTTAAAGATAAAGTGAGTTTTTCAACCAAAGGCTTGAGTTTTGTAACCTCCTTTTTTAATTCATTATTTTCAGCAAGTAAATCAATATTTTTCTTTTCATATGATAAATTCTCATTTTTTAATTTTTCAAATTTTTCAGAAAAGTCATGTAGTTCCTTTTGAAATAAAATATTCTTTTCTAAAATTTCATCTTTTTGTTTGAGTAAAGAATCATTTATATTTTTCAATGATTTTATCTTTACTCCAGCTTTCTTAAATTCAGAAAGTAAATCATGAAAAGCAGAATTTAGTTCTTCGAAAGTAAATTCAGTGCAGTTGGTAGGGGATGTTACCTCATCTTCGAGACCCATTAAGCAAAGATTGGCAGTCTTGGTGGTCTCTTCTTCTTCAGATGATATTGAGTCTTCACTGTCGGACCATGTGGCAACCATGGCTTTCTTTTTCTTCTTTTGTCTGAAGGATTTCTTCAACATTGGACAGTTCGAACGTATGTGCCCCGGCTTCTTGCATTCATAGCACGTGAGACTACCTCCTTGTCTTTCTCTCTGTCCTTTTCCTTATCTTTTCCATAATCCTTCCTATGAAACTTCCGGTTGTACCTTCCTTTCTTTCTTCCCATAAATTTTCTAAATCTTCTCACAACCATAGCGATGTCTTCATCTTCTAGGTCGTCATTGGAGGAGGTACTTTCATCTTCAGATTCTTCATCATCCCTCTTTGAATCGGAAGTAGCTTTAAAGGCTAATGTCTTCTTTTTCTTCTGCTCATCTTCCGTTCTGTGTTGCATTGTTAGCTCATGGGTGATGAGTGATCTCAGCAGTTCATCCAGCATTAAAGTGTTGAGATCTTTAGCTTCCTGGATTGCAGTTACCTTGGGATCCCATTGTTGGGCAAAGAACGAAGGATCTTCTGAACTAGATCTACATTAGAGTATACCCTGCCAAGACTCTTTAAACCATTAATAATATCTGTAAATCTAGAGAACATGGTAGATATTGTTTCAGAAGGTTCCATTTTGAATAATTCATAGTTATAAACTAAAAGATTTATCTTGGAGGTTTTCACTTGGGAAGTTCCCTCATGGGTCACTTCGAGTTTATCCCAGATTTTCTTTGCTGATGAGCAAGTGGAAATTTGGTTGAACTCGTTAGCATCCAAAGCACAATATAATAAATTCATTGCTTTGGCGTTTAATTCCCCCATCTTCATGTCATGATCATCCCAGTCCTCTTCAGGCTTAGGGATGTCCATGCCATCTACTTTAATTGTGGGAATGTGTGGCCCTTTCAAGATGACCTTCCATAATTGAAAATTATAGCTTGTATGTAAATTTTCATTCATGCTTTCCAATATGAATAATTAGTGCCCGTGAATAGTGGAGGTCTATTTGTTGATTGGCCCTCAGCCAAGGATGTACTCATGGGATGGCCATCGATCTTAACTCAAGTAATCAGAGACACTGCTTTGATACCAGCTGTTGCCCAGGTGGCTTAGTTCCAAGAGGGGGTGAATTGGGAATTACAAAATTTTTGCAAGTATGTGCACAAGTAATTCCAATTAGTGGTTAGGTACTGTGTTAATTAGAGAA
This sequence comes from Areca catechu, assembly GCA_021397845.1. NCBI lineage: Eukaryota > Viridiplantae > Streptophyta > Magnoliopsida > Arecales > Arecaceae > Areca > Areca catechu. Next base: position 70,326,057 of record CM038053.1, read on the forward strand.
TGAATGCAGAAGCTAAAAGATAAAACAAACACAACACAAACAAAGCAGACTTATAGTGGTTCGAAGCAACCCAGCTCCTATGTCCACTACCCAAGTTCACCACTCGGGATTTCCACTATATCTCCCAAACCGGAATACAGTCGGATTGTTTTATAGGCTCACAATCCCAACCTCTATACTTTGGTTTTTGAAACGGGCTCACCAAAGAAACCCAAGCTAGGTTTTTACAGGTTCACCTAAAACCTCTACACTTTGGTTCTTAGATAGGCACACCAAAGAAACCTCTACACTCTGGTTTTAAAAGGCTCACCAAAGAAACCTATTTGGTTTTTACAACAGGGCTCACCAATAACCTAGATATTCTAAATGATAAAATAAAAAGTAACAATAAAGACAAACTCTGTTGTCTGGGTGGTTGCCAATGCAACTCGAGTGACCACCGAATGCTCTTCAATGCACTTCAATGGCTTCCTTGCTTTCCTCAAAAGGTGCTTCAAGCTTTTGGTAAGAGTTGTTGCAGGCTTGAAGGCAAACTTTAAAGCTCTAGTGCTCTCTCACTTCAATAAGTGTTCAATAAATGCTCAATAAATCATTAGCCTCTTCAAGGATGTTCTCATACCTTATTTATAGAGACTTCAACTACCTTCCCTTGATTTTGAACGTTGTAGACCGTTGGAAGGTGACAGGTTACCATTGGAGCACTTTTGGAATTCAAAAACTGAGAACTGGAACTAGCCGTTGGAGGTGACCCCATCATTCTAGTCAGCTCAAAAAAACTTTGAGTTGGCTCGGATGAAGTTTGGGTCGACTGGGCTGAGTGCCAGTCAGCTAGCTTCCACAGTTGAAAAAATACCTCACTCTGGACGAGTCGGCTGGGCTGAATTCCAGTCGGCTGGAATCTTAGAGGCTTCTTAGACCTTTCTCAATTGAGTTCTGGATAAGTCAGCTGGATCTAATTCCAGTCGGCTAAGATTCTTGAGAATCTCAGAACGTTCTCAACCTTGTTCTAGACGAGTCGGCTGGACCTTGGTGCCAGTCAGCTGGATTTGTGTGCCAGAGAACTTGTCTTCAGTGCCAGTGCCAGAGTTGGCTGGGTTGTTCATCCAGCCGGCTCGAAGGTGGTTCTTTAGCCAGATCAACTTCAAACTTCTAGAATACTTGTCCCAAGCTTTAAAGATCTTCTTCAAGCACTTTTTACAATAAATTCAAGAAAAATTTGAAGCTTGAAAGACTAGTAGAAGTAACCCTTTAACTGATTTTAATAGGAAACTTTTTGTAGGGTTCTTCTTTACAATATTCTAAATATTTTACAACTCAACACAAAACAAAACATTAAAGATTACAGGAGTTAAAAGATGTGTCAATGTAGTTGTCCTACAAAAACTTGTCAATCATTTGAAGAGTTGTTAGATAACTAAATGTATGCTCCGATATTTTTTTATCATCAAAATCACTTTAGGGGTCAACACTAACCATGCTGAAACAAGAAAGAGACTGGGGACTAAAAGCAAGAAAGGTTGAGCAAAAAGCAAAAGCAAATAGGAGTGGAGAATCTTGTTCTATAGGTTCTCTTTCTCCCTTTATAAGAGGACAAGAGACACTTTAGCACGCTTCCTCTAGAGAAGAAGGATCCTTCCTTTCATTGCGCCATATATGCAGGCACCAAATACGGTCGCACGGCTCCACAGGCTGACTCGATATGGGAAGAGCCAAGAGCCCTAATCCACGTGACTTCATCTAACAATGGAGAAGAGGCCCATACCTTTCCTAAGGGATAGGGTGAGGCCATGTCCTCTACCCAAATCCCAATTAAAAGATCGGCCAAATCATCGAAATAAAAGGAAAAGATGCAACCCTTCGACCAGCTCACGCCTTTTCATGTTTCAATAAGAAGATGACACTGTCCTTAACCTGATCTTTGAATCAGATATCAGTTATGATGGATGACTAGATCAAAGATTTACCATCATTGGTTGCACTCCTCCTGGCAGAAAATGACAATCCATTAACACTCTCACTCTTCAAGGAAAATCTTTGCTTTGAAAATTGAGAGTGGGGGACAACTGTTATGATATGTCAATGCAACACAGACTAATCATTAGTTCAACTGCATGCCAAACACCTTCTAAACCGGGCATCTAAACCAGAGTACCTAGAGGGAGTCACATGGGGTCAGTCTTCGGCCTAGTCGAAAGCTTTAGTTTCGAAGACTACCACCACCAGCTCCAGACCAGTCTTTGTACATCAGCCAAAGAGGGCCGATCTGAAGAATACTGACCCAAAGACAACATCAACTTCGTTTCATAACCTACTCTGAAGGGAAGAACACCAATGCAAATGACAGAGGTGTCTTTAGCTTATTTTGTGGGAGATAAGCCCGAAGATAGCCCACCGATTCAACGTCAGCCCTTCCCAAAGAAGAAGCTCAGAAGCAAGTCTCCGGTTGATCCCAAATCTTTGAATGTGGGTATGGTTGTTATGATCAACTACGTGGCCACTACCTCCAATCATAACCATATTGAGGTGGCCACATGGTCACTAACTTTAGCTCCAACGACTCTAGACTGGCCAGGACCAGTTGGCAACCATCTATGGTTATATGCGGGGTAAAGTTAATTAACCTCGTCCTGACCATAGATAGGTGAGCCTAACCACACTCTGGCATGACAACTATAAATACTGGTAAGAGGGGACACCCAAGGTATACTATGCAAGCCTGGAAAAGAGAATACATTCATTATCTTCCTATTCAAAAACTCTCCATTTTGTTGCTAGAATCTCCCTCTCTAACATAGGCATCGGAGTATCCCCCACCAGAGAAAATCTGGTCAGGGACATGTTTTGCAGGCATCCAGGGGAGCGAACTGGTAATCCAGCAGCTCCGCTTGGTCGACGAAGGTTCCATGTCAACAAAGATCATCCTACAAAAACTTGTAATACACTTGAAGAGTTGTTAGTAAGATAAATATATGCTCCAATATTTTGTTATTATCAAAATTACTCAAGGGGTCAACAATCTCTCCCATTTTGATGATGACAAAACACCGGGCATGGAAGAAACTTTACAATTACATATATAAATGATTTGGAAGTAAATATTAACATGTATGAGCTGTATACCAAGAATGTATTTGAAATCAATGTATCAGACCTTGCATATAGATAATGTATCAAAGCTTTTGAAATAAGTCAATATGTATCATAATAAACACTTATGAAAATCTATTTTTGCCTAAAATGTATCAGAGTTTTAGGTTGGCAAAAGGTATCAAGTCTTGAGATATCAACAAATGCTTGTAGCAAGATCTAATCACATCAAATTTGCAAATATTTGAGAGCAAATGTAAATGAATTCAAGCCATTCAACAAATTTTTTCCCCCCTTGTTGTATGTTCTGAAAATTTTGAAACAACATGATTTTTATTAAAAAACATTCTTTTTCATTTGTTTCTTCTGCCAATTTTCCATGCATACATTAGCAATACCATTCTCCCCCTTTTTGTGAATAATCGAAAAGGTATTCAATTAAAATCATTCTCCCCCTTTATTAAGTGCACAAATCTTGATTTTTGAAATAGAATGAGATGATTGTCAAGATTGTTTGAGATCATTTTACTTTCTCAAAAAAATTTTGATAATCTAATTTAAAAATCATTATCACATTCCACAAATCACATTACAAACACAATAAGAAGTAATAAAGGAGATATTTTCATTTCTTTCAAAATGTTCAATACAGCTTACAAAAGTTTGAAAGTAGAAATACAAGCATTTGTTTAGTCACTATCATTAGGCTTTTCTATAATAGGCTCTTCCTTAATTGGTTCAGATTTACTTAGCCAAGATTTAGGTATACTAGAGGGTCCTCTAGTGCTAGTAGATGTTTCATGTGGTGGCTTGGAAGAGATAGGTTCTGGGTCAAATAAACCAGGAGGTACAAAGGGTGGTGGCTGAGAAGACTGAGGTGGAGGCTGTCTAAAGTATGGTGTAGGCTATCTAGGATGACGTGCAGGCTGACTAGGATAAGGTGCAGGCTAACTAGCTATAGGTCTAGATTGTGCCCCAAAAGCTCTGACAGAAGAGTCCAAGGAGGATAAGAAGACCCGGACAGTACTGAGCTCTGTCTGTATCTTCTTCATTCCTTCCTGGAGAGCAATGAGCTCACTAGCTTGAGCTTTAGTAAAAGCCTCTGGCTGATCCTCTCATTCTTCCAAACTTTGATTTAAGAATTCCCACTCCTTTTGTATAATCATCTTTCATCTTCTTGTTCTACTCAATAGATCCCATCTTATAGCTCATCTCTCGCAACTCAGATATGAATTCTTTAGTGCTATAAGCTATAATTTGTTGGATGTCATCTGAAGTTGTCCTGAGGGAGTCTGATAGTGCCTGTATATCAATCTGTGGCTGAGGTCTAGAAGACTCAACACTGTCTACCCTGGAATGTAGCTGTCTAATCTCACCACAAATCTCCTCAAGTTTGGTGTCAACTATTTGACAAAGCTTGCTAAACATCGAACCAAAGGAGCTGGTCAGAGTATGAGATAACTGTCTTATCTACTGGGCAAAGAATGCATGAGACACAGAAGGTCTTGGAGTAATAGTAGATGGAACTGGAATATCAATAAATGTACCAGGAGTAGGTGTAGCAGTCACTGCAGGTGCTGGCACTAGAGGTATTGGTACTGAAGCAAGTGGAGATGCTGGTGCTGGTGGAGATCCTAGGAAAGTCCTAGGACTCCTCTCACTATGCTATAACTCCTCAGCATCAATAACAGTAAACTCAGTAGTAGTAGTAGTAGTCTCCTCAAGTGTAGAAGGCTCAACATCAGTCCAAATCTCCTCAGGTAGCTGCTCCTCATGCTCCTCATCATCATCTGATGATGCTTTAGCCCTTTGATCTGATCCCTTCTTCAACCAAGCCCCTTCAACTTGATGATAACCCATATGTTGAAGTGATTTAGCTGAGTAGGTGTCAGTATGGTGTAACAACCTGCTATCCTCCCCATCAAGCACAATTCCAAAATGTCTGAAAATGAGTGTGAAGGCCATACCATTGGGTAAACATGCCTTGGCCTTCCTAACTGCATCTCTCATCTGAGTTAGCATAATGTATGGGAGATTGAGGGCCTCCCCCTCAATCATATATCTTATGAAAACCAAATCTCTCTCGCTGACCCAGTCAAATCTATCAGTGTAAGGCAAAAATATTCTGCTAATAATATTATGAAGTAGCCTCATCTCTAGGGAAAGGACATTGGCCTTTACATTAGAAATTTCATCCACGGTATTGGTTTCTAATTAAGATTAGCTTTAGAGTCCTTTGTCTTTCCCTCATAACCAGATGGTAGCTTCCATTGCTTGCATTTGGAGAATTTGGCTCAGACATTCTTCATTCATAGTCACTCTAACTCCTTTAATAGTTGAAGTAACACCATTTTCCTCCTGGGTTAGGTTTTCATAGAAATATCTGACTAGGCTAGGGTATGTAGGAAAATCCAAAGTGGATGAAAATTCCTAGCCCTAAGATTCAATCCAATTACCAATTCGGAAATACTGGTTTTCTAAAAATGTGAAATTAATTTTCCAACCATAGTCACAGGTCGGTTCCCCATCAGAATGATCGGTCGAGGCTGCACGGGGGATGGATTTTGGTCTTACTCGTTGTCTTCTTGTTCTTCCACTTCAACAGTACAAGTCAGCTCTTCTTGCCGTCCTCTTTGTTCTTCTTTCTCTTTCAATAGGAGGCTCAGCTCGTCGAGATCTCTTACCAACAGCCATCTTCAGAGCCATTAGGACCAATTAGGTTTGGATAGGATGGATTTTAGGAGAATGTAGAGTAGGAGTTTGTGATTCTAAGCTTGGAGAAAGTGAATAAGAGCTTTGCTAGGATTTGAATGAACCTACAGCTCTAAGAAGGGTTCTGTGATTTTTATATAAAAATGCTTAACCTGCAATTCGAGTCAGCTTGACTTGAGCACTGTAGCTCGAGTCGACTCGAACAAAACTTCATAATAGGTTCTAAACAATTCAAAAATGGTCTCAAATGAAAGGTATACACTAAGAGAAATGGTCATTATCCTTAATTTGATGTTGGAGGCTTTCTAGATAGTGTTTCCTTAGTTTTGAAGGATTTAGTAAAATTTTCTAAAAATGGTCACATAGACCTAATTCACCTCTAATCAAATGAAATCTATCTAAATTAAGAGATTTAGTGAAAATATCAGCAAGTTGATTTTCAGTAGGAACAAATTCAAGCACAATATCACCATTCAAAACAAGATCTCTAATAAAATGATGTCTAATCTCTATATGCTTTTTTTTAGAATGCTGAATTAGATTTTTAGACAAATTAATAGTACTTGTATTATCATATTTGGTAGGAATTTTGGATTGTGTAATACCAAAGTCTTCTAGTTGTTGTTTAATCCAAAGCACTTGTGCACAACAACTCCTAACAGCTACATACTCTGTCTTAGCAGTAGATAGTGCTACCAAGTTTTATTTCTTACAGTGCCATGAGATTAAATTCAATCCCAGAAATTGGCATATACCACTTGTGCTCTTTCTATCTATTTTGCATCCACCATAATTAGCATCCACAAAACCAATTAAATTCAATGAAGATTGCTTTGAATACCATAGACCAAATTACTTGTTCCTCTTAAATATTTCATGATTCTTTTTATAGCAAGCATATGTGATTTTTTAGGATTAGATTGAAATCTAGCACAAACACATACACTAAATAAGATATCAGGTCTACTAGTAGTTAAGTACAATAATGATCCGATCATACCTCGATAGAGTTTTTGATCAATGTTGTTGACATTTCATCTTTATCTAATATGTAGGTAGGACTCATGGGTGTGCTTACTTCTTTGCTTGTCTTCATACCAACTTCTTGATGATTTTTTGATATATTTGGCTTAGTTTATGAAGATCCCTTCCTTTTTTTATTTCACTTGAAGTCCAAGGAAGTAATTTAGTTCAACCATTAGACTCAATTCAAACTCACCATGTATCAACTCAGCAAATTCTCTAAAAACTTTCATTAGTTGCACTAAATATAATATCATCAACATAAATTTGTACAACTAACATGTCATTATTTTTCCTTTTGATAAACAAAGTTTTTTCAACATTTCCTCTTGCAAAATCATTTTCAAGTAAGAATTTGTTCAATTTATCATACCAGGCTCTAGGTGCTTATTTAAATCCATACAATGCTTTATTGAGTTTAAAAACATGATTTGGAAAAGCATGACTTTCAAAACCTGGTGGTTGTTCTACAAAAACTTGTTTTGATATAAAACTATTTAAAAATAAACTTTTGACATCCATTTGAAAATATTTGAAATTTATGTAGCAAGCAAATGCAAGTAGTAATCTTATGGCCTCAGTCGTGCTACGGGTCCATAGGTTTCATCAAAGTCTATTCCTTCCTCTTGGTTGTAACCTTTGGCTACTAATATAGCTTTATTTCTAACTACATTACCTTGTTCATCTAGTTTATTTTTATAGACCCATTAGGTTCCTATAATGGGATGGTCAGAAGGTCTATCAACTAAAGTCCACACATTATTTCTTTCAAATTGGTTTAGTTCTTCATGCATGGCCATCATCCAGTTAGGGTCATTTTTAGCTTCTTTTAAACTATGTGGCTCTATTTGTGATACAAATGCTAGGTAATTATGTGCATCTCTGTTGACCCCATAAGTGATTTTGGTGATAACCAAATATTGGAGCATGTATATTTTTTTCTAACAACTCTTCAAGTGTTTTACAAGTTTTTGTAGGATGGTTTCTTTATTCAAACTTCAACTCCTACATCTTTGTTTCTTACTTGAGTTGTGTTGTAATTTGATTTTGTTAAGAAGAACCCAATGAATCCTTGCTGACTTGAAGGCAATTGAGCTGACTCCAGTGAATCCAAGTCGACTAGAATATGTCTGAGCCAACTCTTCCAAAGTCCAGTTTTTGAAGATTTCTGAGAATAGCCAGGCGAGCCGACTCGAACTAGAAAGAGCCGATTCTACCAGACCTAATCTTGAAGATCTAAGAAAGCGAGCTGATACGAACTGCATTGAGCCGACTTTCTAGAGTGATGATTTCATAACTTGAGAAGAAGAGCCGATCCAAGCTGAAAAGAGCCGACTCCTCGAGTTCAAGTTATTCAAAGACAGAAGTTCGAGCCGACTCATCTAGAGTGAAGTTTTGTACCTTGAGACAAAGAGCCAACTGCACTAAAGATTTGGTGACTCGACCTATCGACTCGAAGGATCTGAGCTGACTTTAAGGAATCCGAGCCAACTCGAATATCACTTTCAGGTATCCAACAGCTAGTTCCAGAATTTTTTTTTTAATGCCAAAAAGTACTCCAACGGTCATAAATCACTTTCCAACGATCTATAATGGCTAGAACTGCCTTGGAGTGATGGAAGACATTATATTTTAAGGATTTGAACTTCCTTGAAGCAAGTATTAGGGAATTCTTCAAAGTTTTGAAAGCTTTATTGAATATCTTACCTACCAACAAGAAGAAGAGCACAAGGCATTCAAATCAGCCTTCAAGTCTTCACCAACTCTCATATAAAGCTTGAAGCAATTTGGGAAGAAGCCACTGAAGTAATTAAAGCTCATTTAAGTGCATTCAAGTGGACTTCTATCAAGCTACATCGACAACTATCCGATAAATTGAGTTTGTCATTTTTGTTGCATTTATTTCAATTCATTTTTGAATTGTTTGGGTTATTGATGAGCCCAGTTGAAAAACCAAATAGGTTCTTGGTGAGCATTGATTAAAAACCAAGTGTTGGGTTCTTGGTGATCCTGGTAAAACCTAGTTAGGTTCTTGGTGATCATGTGAAAACCAAGTTGGGATTCTTTGGTGAGCCTATTCAAAACCAAAGGGTGTTGGGTTTTCTTTGCTGATCTCGTTAAAACAAAAGTGTAGAGGTTTTGGATTGTGATCCTGTAAAACAATCCTACTATATTCGGGAGTGAATATAGTTGAAATTCTAAGTGGTATCTTGGATAGTGGACATAGGAGCTGGGTTGCTCCGAACCACTATAAATTTGTGCATTTGTATTGTGCTTATTTGACTATATTTAGCTTCTATAATTTATTATCTTGCCACAGCACATAACACCTTCTAAGGGATTTTTAATTGTACATTATCCTGCATAATTTTTAAATTCCTAATTCAACCTCCTCTTGGGTAGCCACCTGGGTAACAACTAGTATCATAGCAGTGTCTCTGAATACATTAGAGTAAAGATCGATGACTCATCCAATGAGTATGTCCTTGGCAGAAGGCCAATCAACTAATAGACCTTCACTTTTTACTGGTACAAATTATGCATACTAGAAAGCTAGAATGAAAATTTATTTTCAAGCAGTGATTTTTAGTTATGGAAGGTCATTCTATAGGGTCCTTATATCCCCATGGTTAAAATTGATAGAGTGGATGTTCAAAAACCTGAAGAGGATTGGGACGAACATGACATGAAAATGGGTGAGTTAAATGCTAAAGCAATGAATCTATTATATTGTACTTTGGATAGTAATGAGTTTAATCAAATTTTCATTTGCTCCTCTGCAAAAAAATTTGGGATAAACTTGAAGTGACCCATGAAGGAACTTCTCAAGTGAAGTCTTCTAAAATTAATCTTCTTGTGCATAGTTACGAATTATTCAAAATGGAACCAAATGGAATAATTTCTGTCATGTTCTCACATTTTACTGATATTAGTAATGGATTAAAAAGTCTTGGTAAGGTATATTCTAATGCAGATCTTGTACAAATAATTCTAAGATCTCTTTCAGACAAATGGGATCCAAAAGTGACTGCCATGCAGGAAGCAAAAGATTTGAATACCTTACTGCTGGATGAACTGCTAGGATCTCTCATCACTCATGAATTGACCATGTAGCACTGGACTGAAGATGATCAAAAGAAGAAAAATCTATTACCTTCAAAGCTATTATGGATTCTAGAAAGGATGAAGAATCGGAAGAAGAATGCTACTCTACTGAAAGCGACATGGAAGACGAAGATATTACCGTGATCGTTAGAAAATTCAGAAGGTTTTGGAAAGATGAAAAGGAAGAAATTTTAGAAAATTTTATAAGAACAAAGAACTCAATAAGGAGGACAAGGAAAAGGAGAAGGAAAAAGAAGTGACTACTTGTTATGAATGCAAAAACCAGGGCACATCTGACCAGATTGTCCATTACTGAAAAAGAGATTTAAGAAAAAGAAAAAGAAAGCTATGATAGTGATGTGGAACGACAGCAAAGAATCCTCATCTATTGAAGAAGAAGAGACCATGAAATCTACGAATTTATGTCTGATGGGTCTTGAAAATGAGGTATCATCCCCTGAGCTTCAAACTAAATTTACATATGATGAATTGAATTCTGCATTTCATGATTTACTTATTGAATTCAAGAAAGCAGGGGTTAAAATCAAATCCTTGAAGAAACAAAATGATGTTTAACTAAAAGATAAGGATAACATTTTTGAAAAGAATAACATCTTGCAAAAAGAATTGAATATCTTTTCTGATAATATTATTGTTTAGGAAAATGAGAAAAATACTTTAAATGAGACAAACAGAGTTTTAGTTACCAAAAATGTTGATTTAAAAAGGAGGTTGAAAAGCTTAAGCCCTTGGTAGAAAAACTTTCTCTAAGTTCTAACAAGCTTGAGCTAATCTTGAAAGAACAAAGAGATTAAAAAAGAAAAGTTGGAATTGGATTTATTGCCTTAAATGCTAAAGAAATTTTAGCAACAAAATTTGTATCTTCAAAAACTTCAGCTTCAAACACTAAATTTCAAAAGGCTTTTCCATCGAATTCTATTTCAAATGGCTTGAATTATGTACCTAAGAATTTGTTCAAAAATCCTTCAAATCAAATATATCTATTTCTGCATCTTTTAAAGTTTCAAAGCATGCATCATTTAAAAATGATAAAATTATTTGTTATGCATGTCATATATTTGGGCATAAATCTTATCAATTCAATTCATTGAAAAATACCAAAATTGATACATTGAAATATAGAACCATTTGGATTCCAAAGGGAACCAATTTTGCTAACCCGAAAGGACCAAGTTAGCTTGGGTACCTAAAATCACACCTTGACTATTTTGCAGGACTATCTTGCAGCCCACAAATCAAAGAAAAGATGGTATCTTGACAGTGCTGTTCAAGGCATATGATGGGTGACAAGGATCAGTTCGTCACCCTACAAATGAAAGGAGGAGGATTAGTTACTTTTGGTGATAATAGCAAGGGAAGAATAATTAGAATCGATAAGATCAAAATAACCCCTTATACTTTTATTGAAGATGTACTGCTAGTAGATAAATTGAAGCATAATTTATTGAGTATTAGTCAATTGTGTGATAAAGGCTTCAAGGTTATCTTTGAATCATCTATGTGTATAGTAACTAACTCTCTTGATTCTAGCAACAAATTCATTGGTCATAGGCTTGGAAATATCTATGTGGTAGATCTAAATAATCTAGCCATGACTAGTAGTTCCAGTCTATTAGCAATAAATGCTAAGACCAAGGAGTCATGTTTATTATTGCATAGATGATTAGGTCATGCTAGCATGCATACAATTGCTAAATTAATTTCTAAGAATCTAGTTAGAGGTTTTCCACATTTTAAAGTTGATCTTGATTATGTATATGATGCTTATCGATTAGGAAAACAAATTAGAGGGAGTTTTAAATCAAAAAAAATTATTTCAACAACTAGACCTCTTGAGCTACTTCACATGGACTTATTTGGACCAACTAGGACCATGAGCCTGGAAGGTATGAAATATGGCCTTGTGATTGTAGATGACTTTTTTAGATTCACATGGATATTCTTTATTGCACATAAAGATGAAACCTTTGATGTACTTCAAAAATTTCATAAGAAAGTTTCAAATGAGAAAAATCTTTCCGTTATTTCTATAAGAAGTGATCATGGAACTGAATTTCAAAATCAATTTTTTGATGAATACTGCACTAAGCATGGAATTGATCACAACTTCTCCGCTCCTAGAACACCACAACAAAATGGTGTTGTAGAGTGGAAGAATAAGACTTTGGAAGAAATGGCCCAAACCATGTTGTGTGAAGGTAATCTTCCAAGGTACTTTTGGGCAAAAGCGGTGAACACTGCCTGTTACATATTAAACCGAGTTTTAATACGCCCAATTTCAAAGAAAACCCCCTATGAGCTTTGGAATGGAAGAAAACTGAATATTAATTATTTTTATGTTTTTGGGTGTAAATGCTTTGTGTTGAACAATGGTAAAGATAACCTAGAAAAGTTTGATGCAAAATCTGATGAATCTATATTCCTTGGTTATTCATTACATAGCAAAGCATATAGAGTGTTTAACAAGAGGACTCTTACTGTTGAAGAGTCAATTCATGTTATTTTTGATGAAGCTAACCCCTCACCATCTAGAAAAGATGAGTACATAGATAATGATGCAGGCACACTACAAAAGGAGATGGAAGATCTAAGCATTCAAGATAAACCAACACAAGATGGAAATGAAGTGGTAAGTAAGGATCATATTGATTTACCAAAGGAATGGAGGTATGTAACTTCACATCCAAAAGATTTAATTATTGGTGATCCTCCTCATGGTCTTAGGACTAGGTCTGCACATAGAGATACACATGACTACCTAGCCTTTATCTCACAAATTGAACCACATAGTTTAGAAGAGGCTGAAACTGATCATAACTGGATGATGGCCATGTATGATGAATTAAACTAGTTTGAAAGGAATAATATTTGGACACTAGTTAGTAGACCTATAGACCATCCCATCATAGAAACCAAATGGGTCTATAAGAACAAACTAGATGAGAATGGTAAGGTTATAAGAAATAAAGCAAGGTTGGTAGCAAAAAGGGTACATCAAGAGAAGGGCATTGATTTTGACGAAACATATGCTCCGATAGCAAGATTAGAAGCCATTAGACTATTTCTTGCATTTGCTTGCTACATAAACTTTAAACTTTTTCAAATGGATGTCAAAAGTGCTTTTCTAAATGGATTTATTTCTGAACAAGTTTTTATAAAACAACCATCTGGTTTTGAAAATCACGCTTTTCCAAATCATGTGTTTAAATTGAATAAGGCTTTATATGGTTTGAAACAAGCACCTAGGGCCTGGTATGATAGACTAAGCAAATTTTTACTAAAAAATAATTTTAAAAGAGGAAATGTTGACAAAACTCTTTTTATTAAGAATAAAGAGAATGATATGTTAGTTATACAAATTTACGTTGATGACATAATATTTGGTGCAACTAATGAAAATCTTTATGGAAAATTTGCTGAGTTGATACAGGGTGAGTTTGAAATGAGTCTTATAGGTGAACTCAACTACTTCCTTGGATTACAAGTTAAACAAATTAAGGAAGGAATCTTTGTAAGCCAAGCCAAGTATATCAAAGAAATAATCAAGAAGTTTGGCATGGAGACAAAGATGAAAGTGGATCAAATGTTGACCAAAAGCTTTATAGAGGTATGATCGGATCCCTATTATATTTGATAGCCAGTATACTTGATATCTTGTACAGTGTATGTGTTTGTGCTAGATTTTAATGTAATCCTAAAGAAACACATATGCTTGCTATTAAAAGAATCATTAAATATTTAAAAGGTATAAGTAACTTCAGTCTTTGGTATTCTAAAGAATAATCTTTGAATTTAATTAGTTTTTCTGATGCTGACTATGCTGGTTGCAAAATTGATAGAAAAAAGTACTAGTGGTACTTGCCAATTTCTAGGGTTGAATTTAATTTCCTGGTACTGTAAGAAGCAAAACTCCGTAGCACTGTCCACTGCTGAGGTAGAGTATGTTGCTACTGGTAGTTGTTGTGCTCAAGTGTTATGGATTAAATAATAGCTAGAAGACTTTGGTGTTACATAATCTAAAGTTTCAATTAAATGTGATAACACAAGTGCTATTAATTTGACAAAAAATCCTGTTCAGCATTCAAGAACTAAGCACATTGAAATTAGGCACCATTTCATAAGTGATCATGTATTGAATACTGATATTATACTTGAATTCGTGCCAACTGAAAACCAACTTGTTGACATTTTTACCAAACCTTTGAATTTTGATAGATTTGCAATGATTAGAAGTGAACTAGGGTTATGTGACCCACTCTAAAAACATTCCTATAAACTTAAGGAAAAATATCTAGGTGACCTCCTTATCCAATTTTTGTTAAAAGTCCTTGATTAAAAGCCCAAAAATCACTTTTGTGATCCCTCTACTCGAGCCGACTCGAGCAGATAACCTATTGGTCGAGCCGGCTTGGATGTCGAGCTGCCTCTTTTTAGTTCGAGCCATAGGGTTTTTCATTCCCATTTCTATTCTTCAATCCTACTCTCTTTCCCTTCGAAAAACATTTCCAAAAACTTCCTCCTTCCAAAAATTGCTTCAGAACTTAGTGTATTTGTGTAATGGCTCCAAAGAAGGCAGTAGGGAAGAAATCTCGATGGAAAACTGAAGCTGCTCCGCATGAAAGAAGAACAAAATTCCGTGAAGATAGTTTCTCTTGAATTCCACCTTAATTAGATGAAGAACCAAGCCCCGTCTCACCAAGTCATCAGATTTCCTTGGGTATGCGACCTATAACTACCGGTAGATGAATTCTGTTTGAATACCTAAATGAAATAGGGTTTGTTATTGGAGATTTCATTGAAAATCAAGGTTGGAGAAATATGTGTTCCTTGGATATCAAAACTTACCCAAATCTAGTTAGAACCTTCTATGAAAATATGAGATTTGGAGAGAATTTTATTGAATCTCAGGTGAAAGGAAAAAGAATTATTATATCAGAAGAAATTCTTGGAAATACTCTAAAATGCCTTTCGAAGCTACTGAGTACTTGGTCCTAAAGGATAATACAAAAGCTTTGCAAACTTACTGGAAAGGACTGAAGTTGATGAAGTTAGGATCCTCAAGGCTAGTTCATTGTCCATTGAAATGAGGATACTTCATAGCTTTATTAGCAGGATTTTCTTATCCAGAACATGTCATTTTGACTGGGTAAGTGAGCGAGATCTTTGTTTCATGGAGCTGCTGATAAATGGGGACAAAATCAATCTTCCAGCCATTATGATATGTCAGATGAAAGAGACAATTAGAAAAGTTAAGGCATGTTTGCCTTACGGAATGGTCCTCACTCTTTTCTTCCAAAATTCCAACATTGATTTATCAGGAGAAGACAACAAAACCCTCCTTCACACCGATACCTAAATAGCCAAAACCCTACAAAGGATGGGTTACTTATTATCTGAAGGTACTTGGAAAAAGAAGTCTGATGCTCCAATAACTAAAGAAACTGAAGAAGTACAAGAACAAGGTGACATGGAGACTGGTGATGACACTTCAATTCAAATTCCAGAGTCCTAGCCACAGCTAGGGTCTCCAATCCAGACAGACATGGATGCTCATTTTCCAGATGTTTCAGTGCCTGATATGCCTCCTGGTACACCTATCTACACTCAGGCTACCACTGATATTCTTGTTCATAGTTTTGTTGCTACTGCTCCTGTTATGGATATATCAATATTACAAAATTTTATTGCACAGCATATAGGGAACTTGACTAAAACTATCAATTCCTCTATGGCTACTATGTTTGGCGAATTTTGCCAGTCTGTTAATGAGAGACTTGATCGGTTTGGAGGGCAGATTGATAATCTGAGTAGCAGAATGGATATCCTTGAAGCCTCCAAGACTTCAACTTATGCAACATAGACAGATCTATAGCCCATTCTTTAGTTGATTTCTTCAAGTTCTGAATCTATTAAGAAATCTGTCAATGAGATACTTGAAGCTTATAGAGTTGAAATGGATAACTTAAGAATCAAAGTGGGCTCAGTAAAAGTAGGCAAAAGGATGGAAGAAGACTACACAAGAGGAATTGGAATACTGAGAAGTAAATTTGGAAGACTAAGAGGTTTGGCTGAAGCCTTTGCAAATGCTCACGCAACTGAATTGGTTGAATTACATAAAAGTATAAAAAAGGTGGATGAAGAAGTGGATACAGTTTAGTTCAAGTTGGATCATCTCTCAAGCTGAGTCATTGCTGCACTTAGTGTTCCACACTCTAGACCTTGGCCTAGTCAGTCTATTCATCCAAGACAACCTGCTCCTCACTTTAGGCCACAGGAACCCATACTACTCCACCTTCTCATGTCTTAGATCCTGACCCAATTGCTTCTATGCCTCCAGGCATTCAAATTCCTGGTCAATCCTCAAAGCCTAGAGTAGACATAGACAGTGAATGAATCTCCTGTAGAAGGTGGAAAGGCCATGAAAACTACGGACATCGTGTATGCTTTTAGGGATGGACCACTCAACTGTGGATTTAACCTTCTTTGGGTTAGCATACACTCCTTCTAGGGTGATGACAAAACCTAGGAAAATGACTCGATTGGTCAAGAAGCAACATTTCTTCGTGTCCGCAAAAAGGCTTTCTTTCTTAAGTGCTTGGCCTACTTGACAAAAATGGTCTAAATAGTCTTTCTTAGTCCTACTGTATATCAAGATGTCATCAAAGTACATTATAACAAACTTTCCCATGAATGATCAAAGGACTTAAGTCATGATTCTCATGAAGGTGCTAGGGGCATTGGAAAGACCAAAAGGCATCACTAACCATTCATACAAGCCATCGTTAGTTTTGAAAGCTGTTTTCCATTCATCTCCAGGTCTAATCCTAACTTGGTGATAGCCACTCTTAAGGTCAATCTTTGAAAAAATAGTGGCTCTGACCATCATGTCTAACATGTCATCCAAATGGAAAATTAAAAAATGATATTTGACCATTTTCTTATTAATAGCTCGACTATCTGCACATATTCTCTGTGTGCCATCTTTCTTGGGGGTCAAAAGGTAGGTACTACACATGGGCTCAGACTTTCCTTAATGAATCCCTTTTTAAGAAGTTCTCCAACTTATCTTTGCAACTCAGCAAGCTCAGTGGGATTCAACCTATAGTGGGGAAGGTTGGGTAAAGTGGCTCTTGGGACTAAGTCTATGGCATGTTGGATGTTCCTTAATAGTGGAAGGTGATCAGGAAGGTCCTCAGGAAACACATCTTGAAATTTTCTAAAAAATCCTAATACTTTCTGAGGGTGTTCTTTTTGGGGTGGGTCTTGGGTTTCTTTAGTAGTCAAAATCCACACAGGTGAACCTTCATTAAATTCATGTTCTAATTCCTTAGTGTTGCTACCAAGATCATTGTGGTCTGTAGCTTTGACACGTCAGGTTCCAACTGGGGGCTCGTCCTTCTGCTTTGCTGTCAGCTTGCTCGTCCGAAAGTCATGCAAGATAAAGGAGACCTGGGCCGGGGATTTTGGCGAGGACAATTTGATGATCAAGTCAGTGGGATGATCGAGAGAAACAGAACCTCTTTGATGGAGAGCTTGGGGGACTCTTTGCATCTAGAGGTTAATAAGAATTCTATGGAAGAAGATAATCGAAAACCGAATGCATGTCTACTCTCTTTTTCTTACTTACCTTTATTTACCTTTCCTTGTGGGTCTTATATAGATGAATGGCTTTGTTGATTTCCGGATCCTCCTTTTTGGAGAGGACTTTCTATTTTTTGTTGTCGCCTCCCTGTCGGGCTGATTTTCTGCTCAGCCTCGAGCTGCGATAAGGTATTGCCATTTTAGGGGGAACTGTCGGAGTGCTCCCAGACTTGGGGCTTGAGTGGGATGTCCTTAAAAATGTTCAGGCATCTTGTCATGGGAGTTGCAGTTCTCAGTCATGCGGTCATTGACGTGGTAGCACATTATAGGGCTGGGAGCTTGATGGCACTCAGATCGTGCAGGTCATGCATGGCAGGACTTGCATTCATGGTAGAGCATGCACCACCTCTCAGGGGCTGTGGGTGACCAGGCTCTCCCTTGACACCACTTTGAACTTCTGTTTCCTGCTTCTTTATGCCTTTGGTGGGAACTTGGATCTTCACAGGATGGGGGAGCTAACCTCAGCAGAAGGGCCCCCTGGTAATGTGAGCTTGACCCCGGCCGAGAGCTTGCCATAGATGGGGGGCTCGCCCAATGAGGCTAGCCTCGGCTGGGAGCTTGACCTCAGATGAGGGGCTCACCCAATGAGCACGGCCTCGGATGGAAGCTTGAGCTTAGACGGGGGGCTCTCCCAATGGCCTGGCCTTGGCTAGGAGCTTGACCTCAAACAAGGGGCTTGCCCAATGAGCTCGGCCTTGGCTGGGAGCTAGATCTCAGACGGCGGGCTTGTCCAATAAGCTTGACCTCGATTGGGAGCTTGACCCTAGACAGGGGGCTCGCCCAATGAGCCCGGCCTCAGATGGGAGCTTGACCTCAGATGGGAGGCTCGCCCAATGAACCTAGCCTTGATTGGAAGCTTGATCTCAGACGGGGGGCTTGCCCAATGAGCCCACCTTGGTTGGGAGCTTGACCATAGACAGGGGGCTCACCCAATAAGTCCGACCTCGGCTGGGAGCTTGACCTCAAATGGGTAGCTCACCCAATAAGCCCGACCTCGGCTGGCAGCTTGACCTCAAATGGGTGGTTTGCCCAATGAACCTGGCCTCGGCTAGGAGCTTGATCATGCCCAGATGGTTGGTGCATCGCCCGGGTGGCTGTCAACGGGGACCCCATGTTAGCGGAGGCTCCATGTTAGCGGGTGTACCCCATCAGATGCCCCCACTCCTGAGCCTGGAGAACAAAGTGGCACTCTGGATGATGGGAGTAATGGTCATGCTGATATGGAGGGGGCATACTTTTGGCACCATCAATGCCTCATGCATCAGCATTCTAGAAACCGAACCTCTATTCTACTTGGGTGACGCCATGCCACTTCTTTCTGAGAGTGGCCATAACTATCGCACTAGGCTCGAGGGGATTGCTTCGATTTAGTATATTACCCCTAATACATGGCATTCCCTGACTGGCTTGGGAGAAGGATGTGGCTCACGTCTTTAGCAAGTACGAGATGACAGGGCTCCTAGTCATTTTGAAAAAGGGTCCTCCTCTCTATCTTTCGAAGGTTTCTTCAGGCAGAAGGAGGCAGAACTTCTTTCTCAAAGTGATCCTCTTGTGCTTTCTCGAACAAGATTATGAAGTTCCAGTTGGTTGGGTTTCTTCCTTCCCTTCCTTTCTTCTTCTTACCCCCCCTTCTTTGTGTTGGAGGGGTACTCTTGCTAGGCCCTTTAGGTCTTTCCTTTTGCTCATCTTCCGTTGCTTCCAATGAGTCCCTTCAGTAGAGGGCACTACCACCAGGGATCCCTTGATGGTGTGGGGCCTTCTCAACCGAGGCCTCCTCCCTCAGACAACGAGGAGGAAGTTCTGGTCACGTCCCATGGCAGCGCCCGTGGGATTGGGAATGTTATCGGCCCCCCTGTGGCTCCTTCACAATCTACTCCCTCTGCCAGGGAGTCTGGCGGTCCAGCCAGCATTGCTTCGGTGATGATTGACGAGGATCTCCTTCATGTCAGGAGGTCATTCGAGGTCCCTGACTCTATTCGACTCTCCATTTTTGGCCGGAGGATCGGGCCACTTCTAGTGCCTTGGGCCGGATAGCCCTATACGAAGACATCTTTTTTGAGGGTCTCTGTCTTCCCTTCCATGTCTTTATCTCTTCCCTTCTCCGCAACTATCTCTTGGTTTTAGCCTAGCTCACCCCCAATGCCATCCGGACTATTTTTTGTTTCATAGTCCTTTGTAGCTATGAAGGGATCGTCGCCCATTTTTCTCTTTTTAGGGCTTTGTTTACCTTGAAATGCCACCCCTTCAATAATGGGTGGTGGTCCATGTCCCCTCGAAAGGGGGGCCTCAAACTTGACCTGCCTACCTCCATCAAGGGTTGGAAGTGCAGATTCTTTTTTGCTTCAACCGAGGGGGTGAACTGGGTCTGGAGCAACCCAGACACTTCTTCGAACTAGCAATCTACGATCGAACCGGCTGATAAGGAAGTGTTCGATTTGCTTGTCCCTCACAGGTCCCAGCCCCTTGGGTCTTGCTACGTTAGTAGAACCTTGTAGAAGCTGGGGTCACCTAGGTCCAGCCTCAGGGTAAGACTCAGTGCTGGGCTTCCCATTCTTAAGCGGTGGGTTTGATCTAGGGGTGGGACTGATTGGTTTACCTCATTTTACAAGGATGAAATTCAGCTTCTGGAAACTTTAGAGGATGTCCAGGAAGAGGGCCGCTATTGCAAGGCCTGGGGGAGAGCCCGGGAAGAAGGCTAGGGAGGAAGAGAGGCCAAGAGCCAGTGATGGGAAGGACAAGAGGGATGCTATCAGGATTACGGAGGGGGCTTCGCCATCAACCCCAATGCCCCCTTCATGCATCGATAGCCCGCCACAGGCATGGGTGGTGGGTGATGCTACTGCTACCATGCCACCTTCGCCATTCAGGACCAGAGCCACCAGCGCCAACCCAAATGAGGCGGCACCCTCACTGGGGGCTATGCCGGGTCCCTCCTAGCTGCCTGAGGCACCAAGCCAGGAGGGCCAAACGTTTACCATCACTTTATCCACAGGTTGTATGATAACCCAGGACGGGAAAGTGGTAGAGGACATTCTGAATTTTCTCATCCAATCATTGGACCATCAGGATAGGGTTGGGAAGCTGATGCTAGAAGTAGCCAGGGGGTGTTTCCTTAGCTGATGTTGGTGAGTGATTTCCCATGGTTGTTTCTCCACTTCTCCTCCCATGTGAGGAATGTCAATAGTTGCTTTCTGTGCAAGTGGCAATGGATGTCTAGCTCTTGTAAGACACCAACCGAGCCTTGCTGATGCATGAGGCCCGCATCCGATAGGAGATGGACGAGGCCTAGAGTCTAACAGGCTAGGCCTAGAGTGTTGGGCTAATAATGCTGGGCTTCATAAGTTTCCAGGCTTAGAGTGCTGGGCTTCATAAGTTTCCAGGCTTAGAGTACTGGGCTTCATAAGTTTCCGGGCTTAGGGTGCCAGGCTTCGTAAGTTTATGGGCTTAGAGTACCGGGCTTCGTATGTTTTTGGGCTTATGGTGCTGGGCTTCATAAGTTTCTGAGCTTAGAGTGCCGGGCATGGTAAGTTTTCAAGCTTATAGTGTCGGGGTACATAAATGATGGGGACCTGAGAGCCCAGCCACTCAGTAGCCATATGGGATCCCAGTCACAGTGCCATATTAGTGCACTACCTCAGCAGCCACATGGAGACCCAATCATAGTAGGCACCATCTACTCAATTTGGATAGTCCAGGATTCTTTTAAAGTCATCCAAGCATAAAAGGAAGCAGATTAGCACTGATATGGGATGATCCTAAGACTACCATGATTGTAGGAAAACTAAAACAATTTTTTTTAGAATTTTTTTAAGAATTTAAATTGCAGGCTAAAGTTCTTGAAATCAAGTATAGATGAGTAGGAAAACTAATAATGAAAGAAACATCATACCCGAAAAAGAACTCATGCAAAGTAATAAAAAAAAATCTCAGAGATTGATAAACCCCTGGTTAGGATATCGTACCTTCAATAAATCAGAAATTTGGAGGGGGAAGGATTTTACCAAGCACTGATTCAAAAATTTGCTCGAAGCCAGGGTCATACAGCACTCAGGATTGTTACCTGGAAGACAAGCCTTGAGTTCCTCGGTTCGGGATGCTTCTGGGAATAGTCCTGGAGGCAAAGAGGGCCTCCTCCTTGGAGGGTTTTCCATGGAGATCCTGCAAGCATTAGAGGTCAGCAAGTAAACAAGTTAGAAAGCAAAAAAAGCGAACTAGGTTTTGGGAAAGAGGGAATTAGGGTTTCAAAAGCTAGCGATTGGAAGATGGCCACTTGCTGATGGATGGCTTAGGGCTTCTTCTCCTTGGAGTGTTAGGGTTTGGATAAGAGTGCTTTGGGATGTTAGGGCTTGGATGAATTAGGGCTCACAAACAAAACTCATACACCTCAACATAAGAACACAATAATACAACTTAACACAAAATTTCAGCAGGGTTTTTGATTCATGAATAAAAGATGCTTACAAGAGAGGGAGAGGTGGGGTATTTATAGATGTTTCCCAAGTCCTCTCCTAGTTAGGATAGGATTACAAAGTTGAGTGGGAGAGGGATTACAAGTTTGCTTAAAATTAGGAGAATACAATTTGAGTGAAAAAAAACTAGATCTCCTTATTTGAATTGATTTCTCCCTTCCTTGGACTTGGTCAAAGGCACCTTGGGCTTGGTCTCTTGAGCTTGGATGCCTAAAATAGAGTTGGGCTTGGCTTTAGGGCAGCAAGGGGCATCCTCCATTGGTTTGGCACATGGGCTTATGGGCCCTGGAAGCTAGGGTGCCTTGGTATCAGCATATTCCTTGGAATCTTAGTTCTGGGGCTCATGGGCTTGACTCCTGGGCTTGGAATCTCTTGACCTGGAGTGCTGGCATATTCCTGGAATCATGAGGCACCCTGGTCTGGGAATATTCTTTGGCATCTAGAAGGTATCAAGGCATCTGGAAGGCATCTAGAGGGCATGTAGGGCATTTGGAAGGAATCTTGGACCCTGGGATGGCAAACAAGGCCCAATAAGCTGATGTGAAGGCCTCTGGCTCCTGGATGAGACATGGTGAAACTCCAAAATTGTGTAACCTCTTCTCTTGTACAAAATTGGACTGATACTGGACTAATACACAAGTACAGGACTCAATGACTGAACTAGGGTTGAGATAAATTAACTAGCCTCAACTTATTACAGGACTTAATCTTACTTGACTACAAAATTTGACACATGGCTAAGTAAACTAGATAGGGCCTAGTAATCTATGTCTAATCCTAGTGCCCCCATCTATTCTCCCAGGGTAGGAGGAACTCGACCCCGTCAAGTAAGGATCAACTTGGCTCTCATACTACTCAAGAAGGTCTGTGTTGAGGCGCTGCAGATCCTAACATGTGATCCATGAGTCCTCAAATTTTGGCCAACCTTGCCAATGGACCAATTACCAGTGATAGCCTGTGTTCCGAGTATTGATGGCTTGGTCGTCCGGAGGTCAGTGTATGTGTAAACAGATGAATTAGGTTTGTGGACTGATTGGGCTCTTGGGACCTAAACCTAATAAACTATAGGCTCTCTAGGTTTGACTCTGGTTTGGCATGCACATAAAAATTTAACAAGAACCCTTTATAGATGCCAAAGGATTTTCCAAAAGTATGATGCAAACATGATAGGCTCAATGAATGCATGCAATATGTAAACCTCTACATGATGTAGGTGAATGGTTAAAGAAACATAAGAAGATTCAAGAAAAGGCAAAAAATATGAGGTGGATTCAGGATTAGTCTAGTGGGGTAGAAAGTAAGAAAACGGTTCAGGGTTGACTGGAAGAAGTAGGATGTAAGAAAAGGTTTCAGGGTTTAGACCTAGACTAATGAGGTTAACCTTATGGGGTTGAGGTGTGTCTACAAGATTTGCATAATGAAAGAATGGGTCACTAATTTTAGGAAAGAGGTTCTCAATAGGAACTACAGAAGGGAATTCATCCTGAGGGTACTGGGTTACAGAGATCAAGTCCTTAATTAACTCTTCTGGCTTATGAAATTCAGGACTAGGCACTATAATTGGACTTTCTTCTAGTGGCTCCTCAGGTAAGATCCTAATAGTAGGGTTGGGTTCCTCATGGTCTTCTTCCTTTAAGAGTTCATCCACTACAGCTTGGGTGTGGTTAGGGTCAACTAACTTTGGTTGGTCTCAGTTTGGGTACCTACTAGGTCAACTAATTCTAGGTCTTCTATGGGTAACTCCTCTTCTTCTTCTTCATATTCATCCACTAAGCTCATATCAGCTTCATACACTTCCTCTTCAAGGTCATCCTTGTGAACTAGTAGGGTGGTAAGAGGGGTTTGGCTAAGGAAAAATTGACTAGTGGCTGTGGTAGTAAAGGTTGGTCGACTAAGCGTTATGGGTTCATAGGTTATGAGCTCAGATCTATTAGTCAAATGGTCAAACCTATGGGTTGCTTGGGTATTTAATTGGGTCATTTGGTTAATTTGAGTGGTCAACTGGGCAAGCTGGTTTTGGGTTTGGATATTGGATTGGTTTATTTGGGTGCTTAATTGCATGGTTAATTGGGTATTGGATTGGTTTATTTGGGTGGTTAATTGGGTATTCATTTGGGTCATCTGTTCGTTCACTCATGGCTTTTATGAGAGCTTCAAGATTGGACTCCATGGCTGAACTGGGTTAAGATCTGGACTGTTGATATTTGGTTCCTAATTTAGTGGTCATGCAATCAAACAAGCAAGGTGGTATGATGCAGTCAAGCATGCAAGGAAGTATGTTTTAAGGTTTACTAGACCTAGAGCAAAATTGAGTGGGTCGACTCAACATACACCCAACTCAATAACTAATCTTTCCTCTAGCTAGGTAGGGGATGGAAGTGTAGGAGGCTCCCTACTTTCGCAGGGACCCAATTGAAAACCACAACACCACTTAGGTCATTTGACTCTGGACCCCCAGCCTTAGACATCATATTCTAGTAATAGTTGGTGAATTAAATGCACTAGTTGGCCCACACAATTCAGACCCGACCTGTTAGTGTCACCTAGCCCACTAGATCAAATTAAGTCTAATTAATTTTAATTAAATCTTAGGTTAGGATGATGGTGGTTGTTTTGGACTCAGGACAAGTGATGAAATCCTGCCCTGATATGAGATATTAAATTGCCCTTAAGATTAGTTTAAAAGATGATGCACATTCAATGGCCCTGATACAAACTAACAACAATAAAAAAATAAAAATATTTTTGAGATTTTTATGAAATGTCAAGTTAGGTTTAAGTTGATTAAGTTAGTAAACAAAATTGGGCTTGGGATTGGAGGGGTTTGCAGTTGGTTAGGTTAGATTCAATCAAGTATGCGAAATTCACAGAATCAAGAAATTAGGGTTCAGTTTGATGTAGAGTTTGACATGGATTTTGATGCAGAAAAAATCTAAACAAATTACAAAACAGAGGATGGGAGGTGATTATGATCTCTAAAAAATTTGATGCAAAACAAAAATCAGATGATAACACAACTCCTAGGGTTTTTGAACTGGTGCAGAAATCTTAGGATTTCAGTTAGGGTTTCTAAGATGCCAAATTTTAGGACTTTCTAATTTCAGTAAAAATAATTAAAAATTTCAAAAATTAATAGGACAAAACAGAGGGCACGTCGTGCAAATTTTACAAAAACATAAAATTCTTATATGATCAAAATTTGATGAAACCTAGGCTCCTAATGCAGAAGACAAGATGCAGAAATTCAGGGATGCAATTTTTTTTGTGTTTTTGATGAAGATGCAACTATACTAAACTAGCTATATATCAAACTAATGCAGGATGATCCTAAGACTACCATGATTGTAGAAAACTAAAACTAATTTTTTTAGAATTTTATTAGGAATTTAATTTGCTAGCTAAAGTTTTCAAAATCAAGTAAAGATGAGCAAGAAAACTAGTAATGAAAAGAAACATCATACCCGCTAAAGAACTCATGCAAAATAATAAAAGAAAAGATCTTGGAGATTGAAAAACCCCTTGTTAGGATAGAGTACCTTCAACAAATCAAAAATTAGGAGGGAAAAATATTTTACCAAGCACTGATTCGAAAATCTGCTCGAAGCTAGGGTCACACAACACTCGGGATTGTTGCCTGAAAGACAAGCCTTGAGTTCCTCGGTTTGGGCAGCTATCGAGGATCAGTCCTAGAGGCAAAGAGGGCCTCCTCCTTGGAGGGGAAACACCATGGAGATCCTTCAAGCATCAGAGGTCAGCAAGTAAACATGTTAGAAAGCAAAAGAAGTGAACTAGGGTTTGGGAAAGAGGGAATTAGGGTTTCGAAAGCTGGCGATTTGGGGGGAAGATGGCCACTTGCTGATGGATGGCATAGGACTTCTTCTCCTTGGAGAGTTAGGGTTTGGATGAGAGTGCTTTTGGATGGCTAGGGCTTGGATGAATTAGGACTCACAAACAAAACTCACACACCTCAACACAAGAACACAAGAACACAATTTAACACAAAATTTCAGCAGGGTTTTTGATTCATGAATAAAAGATGCTTACAAGAGGTGGAAGGGTCGAGTATTTCTAGATGTTCCCCAAGTCCTCTCCTAGTTAGGATAGGATTACAAAGTTGAGTGGGAGAGGGATTATAAGTTTGCTTAAAATTAGGAGAATACAATTTGAGTGAAAATAAAACTAGATCTCCTTATTTGAATTGAATTTCTCCCTTCCTTGGACTTGGTCAAAGGCACCTTGGGCTTGGTCTCTTGAGCTTGGATGCCTAAAATAGAGTTGGGCTTGGCTTTAGGGCAGCAAGGGGCATCCTCCATTGGTTTGGCGCATGGGCTTATGGGCCCTAGAAGCTGGGGTGGCCTGGTATCAACATATTCCTTGGAATCTTGGTTCTGGGGCTCATGGGCTTGACTCCTGAGCTTGGAATCTCTTGGCCTGGGGTGCTGGCATATTCCTAGAATCATGAGGCACCCTGGTCTGGGAATATTCTCTGGCATTTGGAGGGTATCAAACTATCTGGAAGGCATCTGGAAGGCATTTAGAAGGAATCTTGGACCCTAGGGTGGCAAACAAGGCCCAATAAGTTGATGTGAAAGCCTCTAGCTCCTGGATAAAGCCTGGTGGAATTCTAAAACTGTGTAACCTCTTATCTTATACAAAATTGGATTGATGCTGGACTAATA
Source organism: Areca catechu (assembly GCA_021397845.1). Taxonomy (NCBI): domain Eukaryota; kingdom Viridiplantae; phylum Streptophyta; class Magnoliopsida; order Arecales; family Arecaceae; genus Areca; species Areca catechu. The sequence goes on from CM038053.1 coordinate 70,352,794, forward strand.
CACAAGTACAAGACTCAATGACTGGACTACGGTTGAGACAAATCAACAAGCCTCAACTTATTACAGGACTCAATCTTACTTGACTACAAAATTTGACATATGGCAAAGTAAACCATATAGGGACTAGTAATCTATGTCTGATCTTGGTGCCCCCACCTAGCACCCTTTATGGAAGATGTTGGCTGACCAAGAAATTCGGAAAAAATTATATGGCTTCCCATGTCTCATATGGCACCCCCCCCCCCCCCCCATTTCATGCAAGCCAGAAGAGGAAGAAACTTGGCACCCAACCTTGACGTGGTCCCCCTCCCTATTCATGTAACCACTCAAAGCAAAAATCGAAGATAATTGGCACCCAAGCAACGAAAGCAAGCAAGCAAGAGTCCCAGATTTTCTTCTCTTCCTATTGTCATGTATAACCAACAAATATAGAAAATAATGTGGCACCTCCCCTCTTTTCTCTTCATTCCATGTAATCCAAGAGCTAGTGTCAATTATAAAAGGACACCCTTCATGTATGAAAGAAAATTAATTTGAATGAAATGAAAATTTGAAAGAGAGATACTTCTTTCACTACGTATAGAGAGGGTAAGAGGCCCACTTTTCGCTCTGCAAGGAGAGCACGTGAGCTGCAACCCCCGGACATGATGCGAGGTAATGTCTAGTTATCCCCTTCCCTAATTCAACCTTTTTTACCACCCTCATGTCCTTTGAGATTCATCCTAAGGGCTCCATTAGTGAGGTGGGTAGATGCCCTAGAGGTATGAGATCTCTTTGTATGGCTCCATTAGTGAGGTGGGATACCCTAATGGTGCGAGATCTCTCCATGAGTGTGAGTCCTAAAGTTCATGAAAGCCCCGACCCCTGTCTTCCATCTCCATTGTTCCTTCGCCACCTCCATAGAAAATTTAACAAATAAAAGAAAAACTAGTGGTACCCTAATTTTAGTGACTTTTAGGCTCATCAACGATTCATCCTCTTCCCGTCCCCCATCAATTTGGTATCAAAGTACAGAAAATTAGGGTATGCTTTATCTTCTCAAATCATCCCAGATTCCCCTCACCAGCCCCGATGAGTCCCTCCACTCCACAGCCAACCATCCAAGTTGCCAACAATTTTCTTGTCACTTTTTTTTTTATCCCATCGCTGAGCATAGATCTATGCCGGTGCCCCACCTTGTCCATGATGCCCATCGTAAGATCACTGCCTGCTTTGACTCCCCTGCCGACTCCTTTCGGCTTACCGCCGCCCTACCAATTTCATCCTCCAAAGCCCCTTTGTTGCCCAATGATGAAGCAACCCAAGAGGGGGGTGAATTGGGTTTTATAAAATCTTTTTGAACTATTTCAACAAGTATGTGCTAATTGTAATTAAGTACTTATATTTTGCCAAAGTATTTGTGTGCTTCAAAATAATATGCAGCAAAAATTATAAAGTAAATGTAATAGTAAAAGCAATTACACAAACACAACAAGTTTATAGTGGTTCGGTGCACTTCAAGGCACCTACATCCACTTTCCATGTTTCCTTGGGAATTTTACTATAATCACCAAGATTACAGTCAATTAGTTTTTCAGGCTCACTAATCAAAACCCAACTTGTTTTCCTGGGTTCACAAGTCAAAACTCCTTGTTGGTTTTATAACTTAGGCTAACCAACAACTCCGATGGTTTTACGGGCTCACCAACAACCTAGTTGGTTTTGATACAAAGGCTTACCAACAACCTTGTTGGTTTTCATACAAGGCTCACCAACAAACCTCTTTGGTTTTCCAAGGCTCACCAAAAATCTTAATAAACAAAGTAAGTATAATATGAAAGAACACAATAAAAGCTTTCTTAAACAAAGCAAATATCTCTTTGAAGCTTTGATTGTTAATGAAGAACATGTCTTCAAGTTGTTGAAGCCTTTGATTGCAGCTTGATGATGTGAACTTGGATGCACTCACTTATCTTTGGAAGCTTGAAGGCTTGAACCACTCAACTCTTGAATCCTTGAAGGATAGTCAATAATCTCACCAAAAGATTACTTCCCCATTTAATTCTTGGTATTTATATAGCTCTCCAAACCATAGATGATCATTTATGACCATTGGGGATGAAAAACTAGCTATTTGAAGCAAGTTGGAATCAATTATGTACTTCTGAAAAACTAGCCGTTACTCCAAGTGTCGACACTTGAATTTTGTGAGTCGACACTTGGTTTCTGTAAGTCAACACTTGATTTCTATGAGTCGATACTTGATTTCTCTAAGTCGATACTTGATTTTTGTGAGTCGACACTTGGGTCAGCTCAAGTCAAAAATTTTGGATTTTCATAATTCTGTATTTTTCTTGTTCTTAAGCCTTGAGTCGTTACTTGAACTTCTTCATGAGTCGACACTTGCTTATACCAGTGCTGAAACTTACTGAAACTTCTTCAAAATTGATTTTTAGCCTCTTCAAGTTCTTCCATATCAATTCCAAAGTCCATATACTTAGTTTCCATTAATTTATGGACTTTCTTCAACTAAAAGCATGTATTTCTTCATTCAACATGGATGAGTACTAAGATCTGATAAACACACTTAAAAATATAATTAGTACTCATATATACTTAAATATTTTGTCAATCATCAAAATCAAGATTAGAGTCAACAATCTCCCCATTTTTGATGATGACAAAATCTTTAAGAATATGAATAGGGTAAGCTTACAAGGTTAATAATAGTATAAACATGTAAGCTCAAAATCAATAAGCATCAAGCTCCCCCTCAAAATATGATCCAAAAAATTTTTCAAAATTCTTCAAAATATTTTTCAAAATATGCAAAATTTTCAAATTTTCTCTCTCTTACTAATTCTTCCCTTAAGATTAAAATATTTTTCTTTCTTCTTCCCTTTTGCATTTTCTTTTATTTCTCATATGATTTTTCATGTTTATCATATCTTTCTCCTTTTCATATTTAACATTTTTCTCCTCCTTTTTGTCATCATGAAAAAGGGTGAAAGGACATACAAATTGGAAATGAAGGGGGAAAGAATAGCAAGTAGATTATCAAGATCAATACATGAAATCAATTAATCATGGTACCAATTAAATATGATACTAGATGAACATGATACCACAAAATGAGATGCATATGCAAAAAATAATTCAATGTATATTAGCTCTAATATGCATAACCAAGGTATGATTAAGTAAACAATCTATTCATCTCACTTGTTCATGAGATAAGGCCACAGTGGCACCCCAACCGTCATAAGAGACCCCATTGAATGGAAAGAGAAGATCTTTAAATCCTACTTAGCTCCTATGACCGAACAGCTATGGTGACTAACCCAATCTGAAGTAGTTACTAGGAGCTCTTCTCTCTCCTTTTTTAAGATTCTTAATAAATCTTGATACCAATTGAATGTAACTCCCCTCAAAGTATAAGATTTGAAAACTCTTTTCAAAGTTTTTAAAAAATTTAAACCTTTCAAATTTTCAAACTTGGGCTGCCATGATCAACAATTGAATGTAACTTCCCTTAAGGAAAAAAATTTGATATCAAGGAGAAGGAGTATCAGAGCAATATAAGTAAAGCATGATATCAAGAAAATATTCAAAGCATCATATGTATATAATGACAACAAATTTTTGGATGCTCCCCCTAAATGTTATTTTCCCTTAAAATATATATTCATTGAGAAATAAAACATGAAAACACAAGCATCATAATTTCAGACAATTTGAGATATGAACATACATACTAAGTCTGAAATTAAAGATTTGAATTTTTAAGATATACATTATCTTCAAAAAATGAGAGATTGATCATTTAAAAACTTTTAGTATGATTTAAAATCTATTTGAAATGATTTTGATATCCATATAAATATTAGAAGTAATATGATACCAAGTCTAGCTACTGGATTAAGGGTTTATCAATGTGCATACCTTCTTCTTAAATGTAACTCTTAACTACCAGTTCTATACTTGTTCAAAATCATTTATAGTCTTAGCATGGATACAAAATAGAATACATTTCATGAAAATCATATGATTTGAAATGATTTTGATTATCCATACAAATGTTAGAAGTAATCTAGTACCAAGTTTAGCTACTGGAGCAAGGATTTATCAATATGCATACCTTCTTCTTAAATGTAACCCTTAACTATCAGTTCTAAACTTGGTCCAAATCATTTCTAACTTAAACATAGATGCCAAAAATGAAAACACATAAATCATAACATTTCACTTGAAATATTTTAAAACTATATTAATCAAAATCAAGTGAATGACTAATAATTACAAGTTTAATCATGAGAGCATGAAATCCATCAACATCAAAAAGTTCATGATCACAACAAATGACTATTAGACTAAACTTGATTCTAATTAATCAATTAAAATAATTTTCAAAGCAATATATAACTTTAAAAGTATTTTTCATGAAGTAATTTAAGACACATTAATCAATATCAAGTGAAGGTCTTATAATCACAAGTTTAATCATGATAGCATGAAATTCATCAACATCAAAAAGTTTATGATCATGACAAATGACTATTAGTTTAAACTTGATTTTAATTAATCAATTAAAATATTTTTCAAAGAAATATGTAACTTTAAAAATATTTTTCATGAAGTAATTTAAGATATATTAATCAAAATCAAGTGAAGGTCTTATAATCACAAGTTTAATCATGATAGCATGAAATTCATTAATATCAAAAAGTTCATGATGATAACCATTGACTATAAGTCTAAACTTGATTCTAATTAATCATTTAAAATAATTTTTCAAAGTAATTGATGCAACATTTATAACAAATATTCAATTACATTTTCAATTATGGAAGAAAATGTTTAGAATTTACCAATATGTATAATCCTTTCTTTACCATTTAGTCCAAAATGTAGCTTGTCCACTCTTTGTATTGTCTTGTACAGTCCCTTTTCAAAAGCTTCCTTTCTTCTTGTTGGGCTGCAAGACATTCCTACAAAATAAACTAGGTGGACAATTTTGGTACCCAAACTTTCTTGGATCCTTTAGGGTTAGTAAATATGGTTCCTTTTGGAACCCAAATTTTTCTTAATTTACAAGAATATGCATTAAGTCCAAAATTTTCATATTTAAAGCATGAAATATTGAAAGAAGTAGCAACAAAAAAATTTTTGTTTTTCAACTCAAGATTTTTATTTTTTTTTAAAAGCTCATCATTTGATACAAAAATCATGGATCTTCTTAAAATTTCTATTTCATTTAATAAAATATTTTTTTCATTTGAAAACCTATTGCAAAATTCTTTCAAATTAAAATTCTCTTTTTTTAAAATTTTTTTTTATTTAGAAAGATTATTCATATCAACTTCTAAAATATCAACCTTTACATTTAAATCATGATTTTTATTAGCAAGATTAGTATTTTCAAGAGAAAAAGAGTCAACATGCCTTTTTAATTTCTTGTGCTCAAATTTTAGTAATTTGTATTCATGCACAAAATCATTAAATGCATCATGTAATTCATCAAAAGTAAAATCATATTCATTTTCAACACATACCTCTTCCTCATTTGCCATAAAGCAAAGATTGGCAACTTCTTGTTCTTCCTCCGAACTAGAATCTTCACTTTCGCTCAATGTAGCACTGTGTTGGCACACTATGAGTTAGGGGCAGATGGTGGGACTTGTTGGAGTTCCCATCAGCATCTTCAGACTATGAGCAAGGTGGTTGAGAGTCTTCTAGCCTCGGAGGTGAGACTTCTGGTTAGGAGCATCGAGCTTCATAATCTTCCGGGCTCGAAGTGCCGGGCTTCGTAAGTTTTCGGGCTTATGGTGCTGGCCTTCGTAAGTTTCTAGGCTAATGATGCCGGGCTTCAATAGTGCCGGGCTTTGTAAGTTTCTGAGCTTAGAGTGCCGGGCTTCATAAGTTTCCGAGCTTATGGTGCCGGGCTTTGTAAGTTTCCAGGCTTAGGGTGCCAGGCTTCATAAGTTTACGGGCTTAGAGTGCCGGGCTTCGTATATTTTTGGGCTTATGGTGCCAGGCTTTGTAAGTTTCTGAGCTTAGAGTGCCGGGCATGGTAAGTCTCCGAGCTTAGAGTGCCAGGCTTTGTAAGTGATGGGGACCCAAGAGCCTAGCCACCTCAATAGCCACATGGGATCCCAGTCATAGTGCCACTTTTAATGCACCACCTCAGCAGCCACATGGAGTCCCATTCATAATAGGCACCATATACTCAATTTGGATAGTCCAGGATTCTTTTAAAGTCATTCAAGCATAAAAGGAAGCAGATCAGTGCCCTTTATGGAAGATGTTGGCTGACCAAAAAATATGGAAGGAATTATATGGCATCCCATGTCTCATATGGCACCCCCCCTCATTTCATGCAAGCCAGAAGAGGAAGAAACTTGGCACCCAACCTTGACATGGTCCCCCTCCTTATTTCATGCAACCACTCAAGGCAAAAATGGAAGATAATTAGCTCCCAGGCAAAGGAAGCAAGCAAGCAGGAGTCCTAAATTTTCTTCTCTCCCTATTGCCATGTATAACCAACAAATATAGAAAATAATGTGGCACCTCCCCTCTTTTCTCTTTATTCTACATAATCCAAGAGCTAGGGTCAATTATAAAAGGACCCCCTTCATGTATGAAAGAAAATTAATTCGAATGAAATGAAAGTTTGAGAAGAGAGATTCTTCTTTCGCTCCGTTTAAGGAGGGTGAGAGGCCCACTTTTCACTCCAAAAGGAGAGCACATGAGGTGCAACCCCCGGACATGATGCGAGGTCATGTCTAGTTATCCACTTCCCTAATTCCATCTTTTTACCACCCTCATGTCCTTTGAGATTCACCCTAATAGGTCCATTAGTGAGGTGGGTAGGATGCCCTAGAGGTGTGAGATCTCTCCGTACGGCTCCATTAGTGAGGTGAGAAGGATGCCCTAGAGATGTGAGATCTCTATGTACAGCTCCATTAGTGAGGTGGGATACCCTAAAGGTGCAAGATCTCTCTGTGAGTGTGAGTCCCAAAGTTCATGAAAGCCCTGACTCCTGTCTTCCATCTCCAATGTTCCTTTGCCACCACCATAGAAAATTAAAAAAATAAAAGAAAAACTAGTGGTACCTTAATTTTGGTGACTTCTAGGCTCGCCAACGATCCATCCCCTTCCCATCCCCCATCAGTAAGTTTCTGGGCTTAGAGTGCCGGGCTTCGTATGTTTTCGAGCTTAAAGTACTGAGTTTTGTAAGTTTTCGGGCTTAGAGTGCTGGGCTTCGTATGTTTTGGGCTTAGAGTGCTGGGCTTCGAAAGTTTCCAGGCTTGATCTGCTGGACTTGGAGTCGAACAACGAGTTCCTACACAGGTGAAAAATAAGGTTGCTGAAAGAGAATGAACCTTCAGGGGTTACCCCACTAGAGGATTTTATACCCAGGAATGCTACACTAGCAGGTGAAACAACTATACATTTTTAAACATTTTAACATGCGTGCGAAAGAGTTATTTCATAATCCCAGATCTAACATAAGGCATGCTGCATGTAAAACATATTAACAAGCATGTATAACAATTTATTTGGGCATGTAAACTAACAAGCATGATGCATAACATTGTATAGAATAGCATGGAATAATTATAAACAAACATGGAATAGAACATTCCCACCAACATAACATTACCTGGGCATTTTGGTTGATCGGAACTGTATAAGAAACTTATTCTTTTGTTTGGATCCTTCTCCAAGCACTTGAAATGCTAACCGAACCGGCAATAAACCTTCACCCCACTTGGAATAACCCTAGAATAGAACTGTGATTGGCTGGAATTGGCTGGAATAACTGGAATATGTTTATTCCAGTCATCTTCTTCGTTGAACGTCCAAATGCTCTGGTTTCAGAGCTTAAAAACAGCAGCAAATGATGTTTTACAAGCTTCCAATTCTGGGCAACTGTCAAGCAACTACGTTCCCTTTAATCTTCAACTGGAATGAGAAGATTATCCTCCCAAAATCTGCTTCTAAAATGATGAATAATCTACTGTAAAAATAACTATGTTGTAGAAAACAGAGCAGATCAAGTTTCTTGAACAACAGTAGCAAATGGAGATTGATACAAACTCTCAAGAGTTCAAATGAACTCCCTCTAGAGGGGAGACACGCCAGAGTTCCTGAACCGAGCTTCTTGCACGGTGCTAGCCGGAAGAAGCCTCACACGGTGACTGAGGAAAATAGCAAGAAGAACAGCGAAGAGTTCTTCTCTACCGTGAGCACACACCAAAGAAATAATCTCCCTCTTCCTCTCTGTGGGTGGAACAGTAACATCTAATGCTTATCTCTCTCTCTTAGCTTTTCTTTTGTCTTCGGAGCTCACTGTAAAAAACTTTCAACAGGATAATGAAACCTGCAGCAAAGCCTCTCATGGAAAGAACGTTTGATTCTTCCTTTTTTTTAAATTTTACTTTGTCACCCCTTTCGATTTCTCTGCAGTTCCAGCAACTGCAGGAAAGTGGGAAGAAAAACATCGTGGATGGAGGAAGACGAAGACCCAGTCTTCAATTAAAACCATCTCAAAAAAAAAAAAAAAACTCGGTCCAAATAATTAAATTAGTTGGTTCAATAGTGATTAAACCGGTTCAATGGAAATTTATTTGGTTCAATCCAATTGAACCTAGTTCAATATTAATTTCCTTAATTAAAGTAACCGGTTCAGACTAATTGAACCTGTTACAAAAATATTCACTTAACTAAGAGAGGGAGAGGGGTTTTAATTTTGAATCCTATTCAAATTAAAACATAATCCAAACTGGTTCAATCCAGGTTGATCAGGTATCAACCTGATCCATCCCTGATTGACCTAATGCAGGTCAAATCAATAAGTGTGCTCAGACAATAACCGTGACCAAAAATTACCGAGATAATTCTTAGTCATAATCGGTGCTCGGATCAGGGAGTAACCCTCTATGGCATGTGACCTCATAGGTTCGAACCTAAACGGTAGCACAGGAACAATTCCAGTACCAGCATAGGAAACCATCTAGAAATGGGTCCCGGTGTCCGAATAGGTCGAAGATGCGAGAGCAATCTATCGAACCTCAAGCATATGGTTACCGTATAATTCATCCCTTTGACCTCTAATGCTCAGGATGACTGAGATTAGGCTGCCAACCCAGACTGAGTCAGTCGACTACGTGTCTCAACCTTGCAAGCCTAGTGACTCTTCACTAGGACTACCCCAGCCGAGGATTTGCTAAATTGAGATACTGCGAGACATTCGATCCAAACTGTTTGGATAGGTCAATTCCATCTTAGTCCATCACTGCTTCACAAGTACTTGCCTGTACCTAGAAACCTTTCATCACCGAATTAGAAATTCGGGTAGTTGGTACTAAAGCACAGGGAGTTTCTTGCAAGCTACCATGATGACCTCAAGTCGGAGGGACACATATACCCATATCCAATCATGAGTATCCCTTTGGCAGAAAGGGACTGCACGGAGTCACGTTCAATATGATATCACATATCCTACTTGCAGATCACATCAGTGTCACCACACTCCTTTGGTCAAGAGGATAACCAAACGATGTGAATAACAACAACCTATACTTGATACATTGCCGCCCAGTATAATGTATCCTTTGGTTGTGAACCTATTTTTAAGGATCACTTGATATATCCTCTCTATATCAAAATTAGTGTAGTCCTAAGGACTTCATCACATGGAAAGAGTTCATTTCAGGAAATTTAGTATGTGATGAGCTGCCAATAATATATTTTATTAATTCAAAGAAAGAGTACAATACTGAGCTCAATCGCCTACAACCCAGGCGATTGGCTTTGGGACACAATTCCCAACAACTTCCACTTGTACTAAAGCCAATCAGAAGAGTATCTAATACCCATTTCCCATTTATAATAGTCGAACTCTTTTATCCCGAGGGCTTTAGTGAAGGGGTCGGCCAGATTTTCTTTTCCATCGATCTTCAGAAGATTGATGTCGCCTCGTTCTACGATCTCTCGTACGAGGTGGTAGTGCCGCAGAATGTGCTTGGTGCGGTGATGAGCTTTAGGCTCTTTAGCTTGAGCAATGGCTCCAGTGCTGTCACAGTACATCGGAACAGGACCATCTAGGGAAGGTGCCACCCCTAGCTCTCCAAGGAACTTCCACAACCACACAGCTTCCTTTGCTGCATCTGATGCTGCAATGTATTCTGCTTCGCATACCGAGTCTGCAACAGTTGCCTGCTTGGAACTTTTCCAGCAGATCGCTCCTCCATTCAGGGTAAATACAAACCCTGACACACTCTTGCTATCATCTCTATCCGACTGGAAACTGGAGTCAGAGTACCCCACAAGTTTCAAGTCAGGTTCTCCATAAATCAGCCATTGATCTTTAGTATTTCTCAAATACTTAAGGATGGACTTAACCACCTTCCAATGCGCCTCACCTGGGTCAGTCTGGTATCTGCTCACTACTCCTAGTGAGTATGCCATGTCTGGTCTAGTACAAGTCATAGCATACATGATAGAGCCTACTGCAGAAGCATAAGGTACTCTACTCATGCACTCTCTTTCCTCAGGAGTTGTCGCACAATCCTTCTTGGAAAGAGTTATTCCAGAACCTATCGGGAGATAGCCTTTCTTGGAATTTTCCATGTTGAACCGTTTCAACACGGTGTCAATGTACATAGATGGTGTGGTATGCATGATGAGGATGCAATCATGTGACTCTAAAGGAGATTAACCAAAATTTAACTAGCAATTCCAAATTGCATATGAGTGATTCAACATATAAGATCAAGGAGATCTAAATAAGAAACCCTAAATGCTTATACTTAAACCCAGCTAGGAGGACTATCAAAATATTAAAGAAATAGGACAAGATTAGAATTCGCACACAAGTCAAGCTAGCCCTATTTAATGATTCCGATCTTAAAAGACTAGGAGTTCAAGCATTGAAATCTCAAGCACAAGGGATTCGCTCTTAAGGTTCTCAAATGAAAGATCATACCACATAAGATGGGCCATCTAACTTTCTGGTTTGTAGCAAGTAATCCTTCCTCCTGGATCTGGAACCTAGAGAACCCTGCAACAAAGAAACCAAGATGATTAGAAGCTTAATTAGAAATGAGAAGATTGATGGAACTTAAAGGAGAGTTTGTTGGAAATGATCCTTGGCGCCATGGTGGAAGCTTGTGTTGGTGTTGATCTTCTTCTTGTGAGGATGTCCTTAATTCTCCTTGAAGGAAGAGGATTGCTTGGAAGATGAAGAGTAAAAGAGAAGGATTAGGGAGAAGAAATGATGGAGGAGAGGAAGAGGTTCACTTAGGCACAAAGATCCACATAGGCACATAGAAACACATAGAGAATTTCTGAAAATTTGTATTCATTCATCAATAGCTCTTTACAAGGGGCGTCCAAGACTTTAAATAAAGCCTCACAAATTTTGAAATTTCAAATCCCCAAACAAGTGGAGTAATATAAGGGGAGAGGGCTGATTTTCTTGCTTGAAATCCTCCTTGGCGAACTTCCTTGAATTTGAACTTGGGATGGCGCCCTCTTGTGGTGAGGTGGCATGTGGGGTGGCATGTGGTTCCCTCTTGACGTGGCATGTGGTCCCAAGTTGAGGTGGCGCAAGTGATGTGGCATGTGGTCCCTAATTGAGTTGGCTTTGGTCTTGATTTGGGGTATACATTGTGAGTCTTCTTTAGGCTTGATGCTAGTTGACCCATTTGGATTGGACTAAGACTAGACCCGACATGGACTCGACTTACATGATTATTTTGGACTCAAAAGAAAGATTACAGGACCCAACATGGACTCAACTTACATGATTCTTTTGGACTCAAAATAAAGAAAGGTTATCGGACTCTCTAGTCTAACCATAAAGATTCGGAATGGGCTTGAATTGGTTGGAGTCTCTTTCTGATTCTGGTGCCCGCACCAATTCTCCCCGGGTGGGAAGAACTCGACCCTGTCGAGTGATAAGTTTCTAATATATCCGGGTCGATTTGTTGTAGGTCCTCTTTGGTGATCCAGGAATCTTCAGATTCAGGACATCCTTGCCATCGAACCAGATAGCATTGGTAGCCCTTATTTCTAGTAGTGATGATCTAGTCATTCAAGATCCTTTCAATTCTCTCCTTTTGCTCAGGAATATTTGGTGGTGGACACTCAATTGGCATTTCACTCTCTAGAGAAGTGTTAGGACCAAAAGGTTCATCCGGTATCAATGCAGGTTCCTTGTATTCTTTCAGATCGGAAACATTAAATGTAGAACTAATGCCATAACTAGGTGGTAAGTCTACTACATAAGCATTAGGTCCAATTTTCTTTATTATTTTGAAGGGTCCGGCTCCCCGGGCATGGAGTTTCTTCATAGTTCCCGGAGGAAACCTTTCTGGTTTAAGCCTAATCATTACAGAGTCTCCTTCATTAAATTTCTTTAACCGTTTATGTGAATTAGCCATATGCCTATAGAGTTCATTGCTTGTTTGAATCTTCTGACTAATCTCCTTGTGCAAACCCTTAACATGCTATGCATATGACTCAGCAGACTCAGATATTTGTGTATGTACTGGTAATGGAATTAGGTCTAAAGGTTTCCTAGGTCTGTATCCATGGACCACTTCGAATGGACATTTTCCAATAGACCTATTAATCGAACTGTTGTAGGCAAATTCAGCACGAGGAAGTAGTAAGTCCCAGTTTCCTAGGTTGTCGCCGACTAAACATCTTAAGAGATTTCCTAAGCTTCGGTTTACTACTTCAGTTTGGCCATCGGTTTGAGGATGATAGGCCGTAGAGAATTTCAGCTTAGTACCTAACATGTGCCAGAGGGTTTTCCAGAAGTAGCTAGTGAACTTGACATCTCTATCTGACACAATGGTCTTGGGTAAACCATGAAGCTTAACCACCTGATCTAAGAAAAGCTTGGCCACTTTCGAAGCATCTAAAGTTTGAGAACACGGGATGAAGTGCACCATTTTGGAGAAACGATCGACAACCACAAAAACAGAGTCATGTTTCCTAGAAGTTTTTGGTAGACCTACCACAAAATCCATACTGATATCTTGCCATGGACCATCAGGGACAGGTAAGGGTGTGTACAGACCGGTGTTCTGTCTTTGCTGTTTTGCAACAGCACAGGTCCGACACTGAGCTACGATCTGGGCAACGTTCTTTTTAAGACCAGGCCAAAAAAATTGTTCTTCCATTGCTAGGATGGTTTTGTTCCTGCCAAAATGTCCTGCTAAACCTCCAGCATGGACTTCCTAGATCAGAAATTCCCTAACAGAGGTCTTGGGAATACACAACTGATTTCCTTTGAAAAGGTATCCATCTAACAGTGTATAATCACTAGGCTCACTAGATGGTCTTTGTTGGAGGGATTGATAGATGTGACCAAAATCAGGACATGTGGGATATTCATCTTTCAATCTATCGAACCCTACTACTTCAGTGCTCACAGAGGTTAACAACATAGAACGGCAGCTCAACGCATCAGCAACCCTATTTTCAGTACCGGCACGATGTTTCAAAACGAACGTGTAAGCTTGTATGAATTCTACCCATTTCCGTGCCTAGGGTTTAATTTCTTTTGAGAACTAAGGAACCTAAGAGCTTCGTGATCAGAGAACAGGACAAACTCTTGGGGTAGAAGATAATGCCTCCAAAATCGTAGAGCTTGAACTACAGCATACAGTTCCTTATCATACGTGGAATACCTTAGTCTCGCCTCATTTAACCTTTCACTGAAGTATGCTACTGGGTGATTCTCTTGACTCAAGACACCTCCAATTCCGATCCCAGAAGCATCACAAGCAACCTCAAACACCTTGGTAAAATCGGGTAACCTTAAGACAGGTGCTTGTGTCATTTTCTCCTTAATTGTTAGGAAGGCCTTACCTGCTGCTTTAGTCCACTCAAATTTCCCTTCCTAATACAATCAGTGATTGGAGCCACTATCGTACTGAACCCTCTAATGAATCTCCTATAGAAGGTGGCTAAACGTGGAAACTATGGACATCATGGATATTCTTGGGTACAGGCCACTCTACTATTGACTTAATTTTCGCAGGGTCAGCGGACACCCCTTCAGATGTGACTACGAATCCTAGAAAGATAACTCTATTTGTCAGGAAATCACACTTCTTGATATTGGCATAGAGACTATCTTTTCTCAGGACTTGACAAACTTGCTTCAGGTGGGTTAAGTGGTCTGCCTTTGTTTTGCTATATATAAGTATATCATCAAAATAGACCACTACAAATCTTTGATAAAAACCTTTAACACCTGATTCATTATTCTCATAAAAGTGCTGGGTGCATTGGACAGACCGAACGGCATGACTAACCACTCATATAATCCATCTTTAGTCTTAAAAGCGGTCTTCCATTCGTCTCCAGGCCTAACCCTAACCTGTGATAGCCACTTTTTAGGTCTATCTTGGAAAAAATTGTCGATCCAGCTATCATATCTAACATGTCGTCTAATCTTGGGATTGGGAATCTATACTTTACAGTGATCTTATTAATGGCACGGCTATCTATACACATCCTCCAGGTGCCATCTTTTTTTAGGGGTCAGCAGAGCAGGGACTGCACATGGACTTAAGCTTTCCTTAATAAACCCCTTCCTAAGAAGTTCACCCACTTGCCTTTGCAGTTCCTGGTGTTCAGTTGGGTTCATCCTATAGTGAGGCAAATTAGGTAAAGTCGCTCCAGGGATTAAATCTATTGCGTGTTGTATGTCTCTTAAAGGTGGGAGGTTATCGGGGAGATCTTCTGGAAACACATCCTCAAATTCTTTCAATAATTGGACCACCTCTTGAGGGTGTTCTACAGGGCTGTGGTCCTTAATTTCCTTAGCAGCTACTACCCAAATAGGTGCTCCTTCCATGATATCTTGCTCTAATTCTTTTGCACCTATTAAATTTAATCCAGTCTTCTTATCTTTCAAGCTGCTAGCTCCTTTTTTGATATTATCCTTAGGCTGGGTTGGATGAATGACAATTTTCTTGCCATTGAAATTGAAAGCACAGGAGTTTGATCGACCAAAGATGGTCACATCATGATCAAACAGCCATGGCCTGCCTAAGATGATGCTACTTACCCCCATAGGAAGCACATCACACCAGATCTTTTCCTGATAGGATTGAAGCTGGACTTGAACCTGACATCTTGACTTGATTGGTATAGAAGTGGAATCGATCCAGGACACCTTATTTGGATTGGGATGTGGTACAACGGGTAATCCTAGACTTTTGGCTGCGTTAGTGGAAATGGCGTTGACACAGCTTCCACTATCGATGACGATCTTACAGACCTTTTCTCCTATCTTAACAAATGTGTGTAGGATGCTAGTTCTACGCCAGTCTTCTTGCTCCTTAGTCTGTGTCATGATACGTCTCACAACTCCTAGCAAATCTGATGAGTCTATGTTCTCTTCATCTCCTTCATACTCATCAGCCAAGCAATCCCCTGCTTCATAAACCTCCTCTTCATCATTCTCCAGGGGTTCTGATTCACCTTCTTCTACCTCCCCTATATGTAAAGCTCTAGAGGGACACTGGCTCATGAAATGACCTGGTTTACGACACTTATAGCAGACTCGCTCCCTCTCACCTCGAACTTCAGGGCTCTTTCCTTTGTCTTCTCTAGGAATTGGGGGAATGGCAGGGTTGTGCCTAGGGGTTGGATTCGAGCTGGATCTTGGTCTATTGGTTGTACCAGGGACTGAACTAGGCCTGCTAACAGGAGGGTTAAACCTAATAGGTTCAGGTCGTCTAAATGTAGCTCTCCTTTGAAACCTCTCATAGTCCGTGGCAACTTGGTATGCCTGATCTAAATCATGGACTTCCCTTAAAAACAGTTCCCCTTGTATATCATCATTCAACCCTGATCTAAACCTTGATAAAGTGGCTGCTTCAGACTCGACTACATTGCATCGCATCACAAACTCATCAAATTTAGCAACGTATTCAGAAACGGTCTTGTTACCCTGTGTCAATCGTTGCCACTGATCTAATAACCTTTGCTGATAAGACATAGGCAGATATTTCTCTCTAAGTTTCCTCTTCATATCTCTCCATGTTGCTATAGGTAAATCTCCCCTTTGCCTTGATATGCGTTCCACGTTTCCCCAATATAACCGAGCCTGACGAACTAGTCTGATTTTGGCAAACTTAAATCTTCTCTCTTCAGACATATCATACCAGTCAAAATACTGGTCCATGTCAGCCTCCCAGTCTGTGTACACCTTAGGATCTAAGCTTCCCTCAAAGGTTGGTGCATCTAGATGGATGTTCCTTAGGGCCTGATCATCCTGATCAAAAGTATCATAGTGAGGCCTTCTAGGAGGTGGCTCTGGAGTATGATCAACATAATCCTGATGCGGTCTTCTTTGAATTGGGTCAGGTGTGTGTTCCTGTCGTTGGGCTCTAGGATGAACTGAAGGTAATCTGGGTGAAGGTGGTTCAGTTGGGGTCAACCTAGCTTATTCTAGGATTCCTACCCTTTCCTCGAACTGACCAAATTTAGCATCCAAACGGTCCATCTTCTCGATCATAGTTCTCATAAGGCTTTCCATACTAGTATCCATGGATGAACTAGGTTGGGCTTGTGAAGGGTGGTAAGGTGTGCCTGACCTAGTTGTCATGCAAACAATTAGACTCAGACCCGAACTACGAGTTTTCTAAACCGGTTAGTCCAAATAACTGAGTTGACTAGATATAATCAAATCAACAGCTACTCTCTTCCACTGGCCAGTCAGGAGGTGGGTCTGTGGGAGGTTTCCCCAGCTTTCACTGGGTCCTAATTAAAAACCACAAGAACCGCTTAGGCTTGAGCCACTTAACCTCTATCCTTGACACCAGCTTTCAATAATAGATGAAGAAATGGGTTGCACAAGCTTTCCCAATTGAATTGAACTGGACCTAGAGTTCCAAGCTAGTTGCCTAATCAAGGTGGCAAGCTAGATTGTAGTAACTCTATACTTGGCCAGGTTTTAGAACAAGGGGAGTGTGAGATCCTGTCTCTGGCCTACCTAGGCCCGGTGGAATTGGCCCGATAGACGGATCAGCACCCAAGCCCTTAGTCCTAATTCTAGACACCAAGTAATAGGGCACACACAAGACTAGTTGACACAATGAGTTGACAATAACCCGAGCTCGACCAAATTAATGTTCCTAACCCACTAGGGCAATTAATGTCTAATAAATTTTAGTTAGGGATTGGGTCGATATGCAATTTGGTGATTTTTGGGCTAGGGACAGGTGATGAAATCCTGACCCTATGTCAATTTCATGCCCTTAATTTGATTTGTCATGAGATGCATGCAAATTTCAAGTTTCAGGTACAGAAGTAGTGTGTTGCAGTTTAAAAGTGGTGTTGATAAGTACAGAAAAAAATGTCAGAAAAATCTAAAAAAAAAAAAAACTCCTAACTTCTAGATGACATACCAGATGAAATGAAAATGCAAAATAAAATCTGTAATATTCTAGGCAGATTCTGAAATGAAGATAATGAAAAGGAACAGAATAGAACAGAAACCCTAATAACACTGATGGACTGCAGGAATTTTCATTTTTTTTTGTAAATTTTTTTTCAGATTGAAATTTAAAAAGGTGATAAGAAACTTAAAATGGAATAGGAAAAAAAATATTCCAATGAGGAATGTGATACTTGCCTTTGGAGTTGCAGGCGGATTACAGTCAGCCTACAGAAAATACAGCAAGCAGAAAAATAGAACGTGCCCAATGCAAAATTCACAAATGAAATCTAAGAAGTCCTTTGGCTTTCTTTTTCACAGGTCAATCACAATGGCACCCCGACACGCCTTAGGAGATCCCCGTGGAATGGGAAGAGAGGGTGTTTAAACCATACATTCTCCTAAGACCGGACGGCTTGGTAACGCCCCCGATCCAAGTACTTCAAGGACTTAATGCTATGCAATCAGGAACTTATTCTACCATGCTCTGATACCAAGAATGGTGTGGTATGCATGATGAGGATGCAATCATGTGACTCTAAAGGAGATTAACCAAAATTTAACTAGCAATTCCTACTTGCATATGAGTGATTCAACATATAAGTTCAAGGAGATCTAAATAAGAAACCCTAAATGCTTATACTTAAACCCAGCTAGGAGGACTATCAAAATATTAAAGAAATAGGACAAGATTAGAATTCGCACACAAGTCAAGCTAGCCCTATTTAATGATTCCGATCTTAAAAGACTAGGAGTTCAAGCATTGAAATCTCAAGCACAAGGGATTCGCTCTTAAGGTTCTCAAATGAAAGATCATACCACATAAGATGGGCCATCTAACTTTCTGGTTTGTAGCAAGTAATCCTTCCTCCTGGATCTGGAACCTAGAGAACCCTGCAACAAAGAAACCAAGATGATTAGAAGCTTAATTAGAAATGAGAAGATTGATGGAACTCAAAGGAGAGTTTGTTGGAAATGATCCTTGGCGCCATGGTGGAAGCTTGTGTTGGTGTTGATCTTCTTCTTGTGAGGATGTCCTTAATTCGCCTTGAAGGAAGAGGATTGCTTGGAAGATGAAGAGTAAAAGAGAAGGATTAGGGAGAAGAAATGATGGAGGAGAGGAAGAGGTTCACTTAGGCACAAAGATCCACATAGGCACATAGAAACACATAGAGAATTTCTGAAAATTTGTATTCATTCATCAATAGCTCTTTACAAGGGGCGTCCAAGACTTTAAATAAAGCCTCACAAATTTTGAAATTTCAAATCCCCAAACAAGTGGAGTAATATAAGGGGAGAGGGCTGATTTTCTTGCTTGAAATCCTCCTTGGCCAACTTCCTTGAATTTGAACTTGGGATGGCGCCCTCTTGTGGTGAGGTGGCATGTGAGGTGGCATGTGGTCCCCTCTTGACGTGGCATGTGGTCCCAAGTTGAGGTGGCGCAAGTGATGTGGCATGTGGTCCCCAATTGAGTTGGCTTTGGTCTTGATTTGGGGTATACATTATGAGTCTTCTTTAAGCTTGATGCTAGTTGACCCATTTGGATTGGACTAAGACTAGACCCGACATGGACTCGACTTACATGATTATTTTGGACTCAAAAGAAAGATTACAGGACCCAACATGGACTCGAATTACATGATTCTTTTAGACTCAAAATAAAGAAAGGTTATCGGACTCTCTAGTCCAACCATAAAGATTCGGAATGGGCTTGAATTGGTTGGAGTCTCTTTCTGATTCTGGTGCCCGCACCAGTAGACTGGGACAATCCTAAAAGCTTCTTAGATTTATCTCTATAGATCTTCATACCTAGTATGTAAGAAGCTTCACCCAAGTCCTTCATGGAGAATTGAGATGATAACCAGACCTTTATTCCTTGTAATGCTGTGACATCATTCCCGATTAAGAGAATGTCGTCAATATACAGTACTAGGAATACAATCACAGAACCATTAACCCATTTATAGATGCACGGTTCTTCTCCGTTCCTAACGAAGCCATACGATTTGATACACCTATCAAACCATAAGTTCCAACTTCGAGATGCTTGCTTGAGTCCATAGATGGACCTCTGCAACTTGCATACTTTTGATTCATCTGTGGATGTGAATCTTTCAGGCTGTATCATATACACCTCCTCTTCCAGCTCCCCATTTAGGAAAGTGGTTCGGACATCCATCTGCCAGATCTCGTAATCAAAATATGCTGCCAAAGCAAGCATGATCCGAATGGACTTGAGCATTGCCACAAGGAGAAAGTCTCGTCATAATCGATACCATATCGCTGACGATACCTCTTGGCAACCAGACGGGCTTTATAGGTCTCTACCTTCCCATCTGCGTCCCTTTTCCTCTTGAAGATCCATTTACACCCGATGTATTTTATCCCTTCAGGTGGATCAACCAATGTCTATACATTGTTGATTTCCATGGACTCCATTTTGGATCGCATGGCTCCAAGCCATGCCTCAGAGTCAGATCTCTGAAGAGCATCCATATAGGTGATCGGATCCTCATTGTTCTCATCGAGCTTAATGGGATTGCCATCTCGGACCAAGAAACCGTAGTATCTGTCCGGCTGACGCGGTATTCTACCGGATCTCCAAATGAGTTCCGGGTGTGATTCAATCACAGCCGGTTCTACGATGTCCTTAGAGTGTGCAGGTTCTTCTATTGGCTGAACTTCATCAAGTTCAATCTTAGAGGCTATAGTTCCTTCTCCAAGGAACTCCTTTTCCAAAAAGATAGCTCTAAGAGCAATGAACACCTTTTGTTCATTCTCCAAGTAGAAGAAAAACCCTTTGATTTCCTTAGGAGATAACCAATGAATAAACACTGATCAGACCTTGGACCAAGTTTGTCTGAGTCTAAACGCTTTACGTAAGCCGGACAACCCCAGACCCGAAGGTGTGAGATTGAGGGTTTATGCCCATTCCACATCTCATACGGAGTGGTGACAACAGACTTACTTGGAACATTATTTAACAAGTAACAGGCTGTCTGAAGCGCATATCCCCAAAAGGATAGCGGCAAAGTTGCAAGGCCCATCATGGATCGAACCATGTCCAACAAGGTTCGATTCCTTCTTGCAGACACACCATTCAACTGTGGTGTTCCTAGAGGAGTCCACTGAGAGAGAATTCCATTCTCCTCAAGATATGTCAAAAAAGCACCAGATAAGTATTCACCACCTCGATCAGATCGAAGGGTTTTAATACTTTTTTCAGTTTGTTTTTCTACTTCATTACGGTATCGTTTAAACATTTCAAACGACTCAGGCTTATGTCTCAATAAAAAGACATAACCGAACCTTGAAAAGTCGTTTGTAAAAGTAATGAAATATTTGTATCCTCCTCTGGCACTAACTATCATCGGTTCACATACATCAGTATGTATGAGACTTAGAAGTTCTGTAGCTCGTTCACCTTTTCCAGTAAAAGGTGACTTGGTCATTTTACCAAGTAAACAGGATTCACAAGTGGGCAGTGATTCCGAATCACTGACCTCGAGGAGTCCATCTCCTCGCATCTTGTTTATCCTATTTTGGTTAATATGACCTAGCCTACAGTGCCAAAGATACAAATCATTGACATTATCTAACCTTGGGCGTTTGCTAGAAGTGTACATTACACTAACAGGCCTTGATAGTACATATATGCCATTATTTAATCTAGCTTTCATTATAACAGAGTTATTCAAAATAACATTGCAAAAATCTCCTTTTATTGATAGTTCAAAACCACAATTGGCCAAAAGGCCTACGGAGATTATGCTCATAATGAAATTAGGACAATAGTGACAGTCGACTAGTTCGATAGTACAAGACTCAAAGACAAGATGCAAAACTCCGATCACCAGTACTGGAACATGATTTCCATTTCCGACGCTTAGAAACAGTTCTCCATATTCAAATCTTCTGCTAACTCGAAGTCCCTGTAACGAATTACAAACGTGAATTGGACTACCAGTATCCAATACCCAGTTAGCAGTATCAATAATTGAGTAATTGCGAGGTTTTATCATATAAATACCTTGTTCAGCAGACTTCTGCTTCCTCGGCCTGTTCAGATCAAGGGACGCAAAATAAAGAGGACAGTTCCTCTTCCAGTGTCCCTTCTTCTTGCAGAAGAAACACTTTGCAGAAGATTGATCAGCCTTATACTTCCTGGTCTGAATAGGGCCAGGAGCATTCTGCACCTTCTTTCCCTTTTTATTTATTTTCTTCTTCCCTTTCTTAAAGGGACGACGACCTCTACTACCTCCCACTAAATTCACCACCCCCTTATTCAGTTGGTGGTCTTTCTCGAAAGTCTGTAGCAACCCCAAAAGATCATGGTAGTTAACTGCAGGCTTGTTCATTCTATAATGATCGAGAAAATCAAGATAGGAGGAGGGTAGAGAATTCAGGATCGCATCCTTGCCGAGCTGATTGTGCAAGGGGCATCCGAGTTTGCCCAGTTTTTCAATCAGCTCGATCATGTACAGTACATGATCAGTGACTGAACCACCGTTCGACATCTTGGAATTGTAGATGGCACAAGACACTTTGTACCATTCTACATCATCCGGGATGCCGAAGGATTCCTTTAACTTTTGAAGGATTTCTTCAGGTTGGGCCTCCTCGAATTTGCCACTGAACTCGTCGTTCATCACTGCTAACATAATGCATCGGATAGTAGTCCGATCAGAGACCCACTTCAGATAAGCATCTTTGACCGCACTCTGTGCATTAGCGGGAGGGATTTTAGGTGCCGGATCTATTATCACATAGAGGATACATTCATGCTCTAGAACGATTCTCAATCTTCGATACCAACTATCGAAGTTATGACCCTTTAACTTCTCGTTATCGAGAAGTGACCGGAGTGATAAATTAGAAGACATCTGAAAAGAAAATAAGACCAAATTAGTGTATGAATTAATAACTTAACCAAAAGACTTGGACTTTAGTCTAAAGGTTTCTCCCACTAAATTTCCAGATTGGTAGCCTCTAACTCCAATCCGTGAAAACACTTTTTCAAGTGGGTACTGAAATTCAATAGGCCTCGCATGAGCTCGACTATGGCCAGCTCACCCATACGAGCCTAAAGGTAGGTTCGTAAACCAATTGTTTCCCTAAACAATTTTCAGTATTTTATTTTGCCCCATAGAACACCCCAATCGGCCTAGGGGCGTCCTATTACGGGTCTCTAGTTAAGTCCAACCATTAAAATGATAAATCCAATGCTTCCAGCTAACTAAAGACCAAGCCCGACTATGGCCGGCCCACCTGGTCCCGTTAAGGAGGTTGCACTGAACCATCATCAATCAGATAGAAATTCCAGTCACCGGATGTACACCCGTTCTATAGAACTACCGATGCACACCAAGCTAGTAGACACATTTCTATCCAACTTAATGGGAGGCTAAGACACTGTCAACTCCTTGACTTAATCTTTTTAAGGACCTAATAATTTTAGAGAATTTTTAATTATGATAGAAGAAAAGACAAGGACATGGATCAACCTCCCACTGAATCAATTAGATTCCAGGAGGGTTGAAATAAATCAACAAATGATCCATGGGCACCTATAGATCAGTCAGACCGATCAACCTGGGTGACAAGGGTTAACTCGAGTCATTGAGCTTTTCCAATCAGTTCTGGTCGACTCGACTAGCCAGGTAGGTGAGATCATGGGTGAGTATCCGCCATTAACCATCTTTCTTAGACACCAACCAAGTTGGCCAGGAAAGGTAGCCTCATGCAACCATGATCAATATGCCAGACCTACCTTGACACCAGTTGGTTTACCAGACTCGATTAGATTTACCAAAAGACTCAGGCTTCCACTGAGCCACTAATTGGATCCATTTTAGATGAACGGATCAACTAAGCTAACTATTAGATAGTACTAAAAGAACCTTAATCAATATTTGATTAATCTTCCTTTAATCCAGTTCAACTAAACCTAAGTCTAACCCAGTTAAGGATCCAATTAGATGACTAACCCAATTTACCCGAATGACTTATGTAAATGACATTTTAGGTTTCATAAACCTTAAATTTAATTATCATTTATTAAGTCCAACATAAATCAAAAAATTCCTTTTAATTTACTAATCATGTAAAACAATTTTACAGTTTATTCCATGCAACATTTCCAATGTTATCAGTATATCAGCCCAAATACATTTATACATGCCAAGCATCTGTATCTACTGAATTAAAATATTTTTAAATCCTTAAATTTCCTTTAAGGTACCTTCTGAAAAGGCCAACACAGACGACCGCTTCGTTCCCTAGGACACACGGCCATGGTGAAGGTCTCTACTAGGTTCCTCGCAGTACTCTATACCCGATACAGATTCACAATTTCAAAATTGGTCTACATGCAATCATGCCATGTTACTCCTGAAGCTGGCTCTGATACCACTGAAAGAGAATGAACCTTCAGGGGTTACCCCACTGGAGGATGTTATACCCAGGAATGCTACACTAGCAGGTGAAATAACTATACATTTTTAAACATTTTAACATGCGTGCGGAAGAGTTATTTCATAATCCCAGATCTAACATAAGGCATGTTGCATGTAAAACATATTAATAGGCATGTATAACAATTTATTTGGGCGTGTAAACTAATAAGCATGATGCATAACATTGTATAGAATAGCATGGAATAATTATAAACAAACATGGAATAGAACATTCCCATCAACTTAACATTACCTGGGCGTATCGGTTGATCGAAACTGTATAAGAAACTTATTCTTTTGTTTGGATCCTTCTCCAAGCACTTGAAATGCCAACCGAACCGGCAATAAACCTTCACCCCACTTGGAATAACCCTGGAATAGAACTATGATTGGCTGGAATTGGCTGGAATAACTGGAATATGTTCATTCCAATCGTCTTCTTCGTTGAACGTCCAAATGCTCTGTTTTCAGAGCTTAAAAACAGTAGCAAATGATGTTTTACAAGCTTCCAATTCTGGGCAACTGTCAAGCAACTACGTTCCCTTTAATCTTCAACTGGAATGAGAAGATTATCCTCCCAAAATCTGCTTCTAAAATGATGAATAATCTACTGTAAAAATAACTATGTTGCAGAAAACAGAGCAGATCAAGTTTCTTGAACAACAGTAGCAAATGGAGATTGATACAAACTCTCAGGAGTTCAAATGAACTCCCTCTAGAGGGGAGACACGTCGGAGTTCCTGAACCGAGCTTCTTGCACGGTGCTAGCCGGAAGAAGCCTCACACGGTGACTGAGGAAAACAACAGGAAGAACAGCAAAGAGTTCTTCTCTACCGTGAGCACACACCAAGGAAATAATCTCCCTCTTCCTCTCTGTAGGTGGAACAGTAACATCTAATGCTTATCTCTCTCTCTTAGCTTCTCTTTTGTCTTCGGAGCTCATTGTAAAAAACTTTCAACAGGATAATGAAACCTGCAGCAAAGCCTCTCACGGAAAGAACGCTTGATTCTTTCTTTTCTTTTTATTTTACTTTGTCACCCCTTTCGATTTCTCTGCAGTTCCAGCAACTGCAGGAAAGTGGGAAGAAAAACATCGTGGATGGAGGAAGACGAAGACCCAGTCTTCAATTAAAACCGTCTCAAAAAAAAAAAAAACCCCGGTCCAAATAATTAAATTAGTTGGTTCAATAGTGATTAAACCGGTTCAATGGAAATTTATCCGATTCAATCCAATTGAACCTAGTTCAATATTAATTTCCTTAATTAAAGTAACCGGTTCAGACTAATTGAACCTGTTACAAAAATATTCACTTAACTAAGAGAGGGAGAGGGGTTTTAATTTTGAATCCTATTCAAATTAAAACATAATCCAAACTGGTTCAGTCCAGGTTGATCAGGTATCAACCTGATCCATCCCTGATTGACCTAATGTAGGTCAAATCAATAAGTGTGCTCAGACAATAATCGTGACCAAAAATTACCGAGATGATTCTTAGTCGTAATCGGTGCTCGGATCAGGGAGTAACCCTCTATGGCGTGTGACCTCATAGGTTCGAACCTAAACGGTAGCACAGGAATAATTCCAGTACCAGCATAGGAAACCATCTAGCAATGGGTCCCGGCATCCGAATAGGTCGAAGATGCGAGAGCAATCTATCGAACCTCAGGCATATGGTTACCATATAATTCATCCCTTTGACCTCTAATGCTCAGGACGACTGAGATTGGGCTGCCAACCCAGACTGAGTCAGTCGACTACGTGTCTCAACCTTGCAAGCCCAGTGACTCTTCACTAGGACTACCCCAGCCGAGGATTTGCTAAATTGAGATACTGCGAGACATTCGATCCAAACTGTTTGGATAGGTCAATTCCATCTTGGTCCATCACTGCTTCACAAATACATGCCTGTACCCAGAAACCTTTCATCATCTAATTAGAAATTCGGGTAGTCTGGCACTAAAGCACAGGGAGTTTCTTGCAAGCTACCATGATGACCTCAGGTCGGAGGGACACATATATCCATATCCAATCATGAGTATCCCTTTGGCAGAAAGGGACTGCACGGAGTCACGTTCAATATGATATCACATATCCTACTTGCAGATCACATCAGTGTCACCACACTCCTTTGGTTAAGAGGACAACCAAACGATGTGAATCACAACAACCTATACTTGATACATTGCCACCCAGTATAATGTATCCTTTGGTTGTGAACCTATTTTTAAGGACCACTTGATATATCCTCTCTATATCAAAATTAGTGTAGTCCTAAGGACTTCATCACATGGAAAGAGTTCATTTCAGGGAAATTTAGTATGTGATGAGCTGCCAATAATATTTTTTATTAATTCAAAGAAAGAGTACAATACCGAGCTCAACTGCCTACAACCTAGGCGATTGGCTTTGGGACACGATTCCCAACAGTTGCACCATAAAGGAACTATAATTATTGAGAAAGAATTCTTATATTATTGGTAGTACATCCTCAAGTTGTTGGCATTCCATGTCCATGTGAATCGAGCACTATCAAGCAGGGTAAGGTAGTAGGCCCCTCTTGGTAGGGCCTCGACCACCTTATAGGGGCCTTCCCAGTTTCGGAAGAGTTTCCCACATTTCCCTAGCTAGGAGACCTTCGCCCATCTGAGAACAAGATTGCCCGGGTGGAATACCTTGGGCTTTACATGGAAATTGTAGTACCGTGCCACTAGCTGCCAGTAGGCAGCCATCCAGAGTCGAGCTTTGTCCCTTGTCTTATCCAGTACGTCCAAGTTGAGGACGAGGCGGGCTGGATTCTCAGCTTCGTTGTACTGCTCTATTCACAGCATGGGTAAGCCAAGTTCTACTGGAATCATAGCTTATGCACCAAAGAAGAGGTTGAAGGGCATTTCACAAATTACCGTGCGGGCATGGTGTGGTAAGCCCATAGCACACTGGGCAGTTTGTCTACCCATCGACTCTTGACCTCGTCCAACCTGGTTCATAGCCCTTGCAAAATGGTCTGGTTAGTCACCTCGGCCTCCTTGTTGGTCTGGGGATGAGCTATCGAAGTAAAATAATGGTGGATGCCATGGTGAGCACAGAACTCGTCGAAAGTCCAGTTGTCGAACTGCCTCCCGCTGTCAGTAATGATCTGTGGAGGAGGCCAAATTTGTAGATTATAGATTTTCAGAAGGACTGGACTTTCACCTTTGTGATCCGGGCCAAAGGTTCGACCTCGACCCACTTGGTAAAGTAGTTGATGGCCACGATCAAAAACCTTCGCTGACTGAACATAGCTGGAAAGGGACCTAGGAAGTCCATTCCCCACTAGGAGAATAGCCATGGAGCCAATAACTGGAAATAGGAGCCACCGCTAATGCTAGATGTGGGTGTGATGCTAGCATCGATCGCATTTCTGCACAAAGCCAGCAACGTCTTCTCACATAGTTTCCCAAAAGTACCCTTGCCAGATCACCTTATAGGCTAGGGTCTCGCCCCCCACATGATTGCCACAGATGCCTTCCTGTATTTCCTAAAGCATGTAGGTAGCTTCTGAGGGCTTCAAGCATTTCAGTAGGGGATAGGAGTAGGACCGTCAGTATAGCTGCCCATCCATCATCACATAGCGTGCGGCCTTCTTCTTAAGGAGGTTGGCCTCATCTCAATCTTCCGGTAGGTCACCAGTGGTGATGTACTTGATGTAGGGATCCATCTAGCTAGCTTCAGAGGTGACTTACTGAACTTCGACTGCAGATTCGTAGCTTGGAGCTTCGAGATACTCGATGAAGGAATGCCCCAGCAAGGACTCGGGCAGAGTGGCCAGTTTGGAGAGGATGTCGGCCTAGGCATTCTCTGCTCGAGGGATATGGGAGATGCCAGAGTAGCAAAGGTTTGCCATGTGTATCCGTACCTTATCTAGGTACTTTGCCATCGTAGGGTCCCGGGCCTCGTACTCACCAAAGACATGTCCCACCACCAGTTGACAGTCAGTGAAGACCTTTAGTCTCTTGACACCCAACTCACGGGAAACTCTGAGCCTGGTGAGGAGTGCTTCATACTCCACCTGGTTATTGGTGGCCTTGAAGAGGAACCATAACATGTATTCTGTGATGACTATGTCAGGGTTGGCGAGGATGAGGCCGGCTCCGCTTCCTCCTGCGTTGGATGCACCATCGACATAGAGTATCCATGTCATCTCTTTCGAGGTTGGGTCTGGCCCAGGCTCGACTTGTCAGTCTTCCTTCCTTGGGTCTTTGTCCATCCAAGTGCATTCCACTAGGAAATCAGCTAAGGCTTGGGCCTTCTATGCTGTTCGAGGGTGATACGTAATATCGAACTTGTTGAGTTTCAATGCCCACTTGGCCAGGCACCCGGAGGTGTCAGGGCGACTCAGGATTGCCCTCAAGGATTGGTCGATGAGGACGGTGATGGGATGTGCTTGGAAGTAGGGCCTGAGGCACTGCACAGATGTTCTTAGAGCAAAACTAATTTTTTCTGATCGAGTGTACCTGGTTTTGGCATCATGAAGTAGCTTGCTGGTGTAGTAGACCAGTCACTAGGCACCGTCTCTATCGGTGCGAACCAGCACTGAGCTGACCGCTTCAAGTGAGACTGCCAGGTTAGGAGGAGTTCTTCTCCAGGCTCTGGCTGGGATAGTAGTGGCAGGGAGGCAAGGAGCTTCTTAGTCCCTTGAATGCCTCTCGGCACTCTTCCATCCAGGTGAAGTCACTCATCTTCTGAAGCACCATAAAGAATGGCTAGCAATGCTCGTTCGAGCATGAGATGAAGCAGCTCAAAGCTGCGATGCATCTAGTCAAATGCTAGACTTTTTTCTTGGAGGCAGGATGCCTCATATCCATGATCGCCCGGATCTTCTCGGGGTTGGCCTCTATCCCCCTCTAGGTCACTATGAATCCCAAGAACTTTCCTACCATGAT
The DNA here is from genome assembly GCA_021397845.1 of Areca catechu. NCBI lineage: Eukaryota > Viridiplantae > Streptophyta > Magnoliopsida > Arecales > Arecaceae > Areca > Areca catechu. The sequence goes on from CM038053.1 coordinate 70,381,618, forward strand.
GCCGAAGGCACAGTTGGTGGGATTCAGCTTCATTTGATAGCAGCAAAAGTTATCAAAAGCCTCCTCCTAGTCGGTGTTATGGTCCCCCTCTAGACCACTCATGACAAGCATGTCATCTATATACACCTGCATGTTGTGACTGATTTGGTCCTTAAAGACCATGGTGACCTAGTGCTGGTAGGTGGCCCCAGCATTTTTGAGATGGAAGGGCATCATCCTATAACAATATGTGCCTTGGTCTATCATAAATGTCGTGTGCTCCTCGTCTTTTGGATGCATACGATCTGGTTGTATCTAGAGAAGGCATCCATGAAGTTGAGGTACTTGTGGCCCGAGGCTGCATCCAATAACTGGTCAATCTTGGGGAGGGAGAAGCTATCCTTTGGGCATGTCTTATTAAGGTCAATGTAGTCCACACAGATCCTCCATTTTCTAGAGGCTTTCCTGACCATTACCATATTTGCAAGCCAAGCAGGATACCACACCTCTCGGATGAAACCCGCCTTGAGGAGCTTTTTGACCTCCTCATTGATAGCTTTCTGTCGTTCTGGGGTGAAGCTCCTTTTCTTTCATCGAATTGGATGATGATTAGGGTCGACATTCAGCCTATGAGTAATCACCTCCGGTGGGATGCCGGGCATGTCATTGGCAGTCCAAGCAAAAATGTCAGCATTGGCCCGCAAGGAAGCCGAGCAGACGGAATCTCTCTTTTTTGGATAATAGAGCTCCAACTTGTATCATCTTCGAGGGGTCCTCCCCTAAGATAAAAGATAATAGGGGTTCAATTGGTCCACCCTTCGGCTCTAGCACCGTCGGGTTGGGCTGGTCTATGACGGGACTTGAATCTGCTTCTCGCGGGCCCGGGCTAGTCTACCAACAATGCTGGAGTGGCTGCCAGAGACCTCTCATCTCCCTGATCCCACATGTGGTGGGGACAGCAAGATCAAACACAGATCACTAGATCCCATATGACTTAATTAGTCATGTGTCAAAGTTTTGAAAATTTTGTAATCAATTAAGAATGAGTCCTGTAATAAGTTGATGTTAGTTGATTTGTCTCAACCCTCAACCTAGTCAGTATTTTGAGTCCTGTACATCAATTATGAGTCCAGTATGAGCCCGATTTTTATACAAGAGAGGAGGTTACCCTATTTTGGAGTTTCACTAGGCCACATCCAGGAGTCCGAGGCTACTACATCAGCCCATTGGATTTTGTGTGACAACCTAGGATCCAAGATACTTCCAAAAAATCTGATTCTTTCCAGATGTCCTCCATATGCCCAAATTCCTTCCCAGATGCCAGAGCATATTCCTAAACCAGGGCACCCATGATTCCAAAGGTCCACCTGCATCCTAGCCCCAGGAAATCAAGCCCAAGCACCAAGCCCAAGCCCTTAAGAAGCAAGATTCATGAAATATTCCTGCTACCAGGCTACCAGGCCACCCCAGCTTCTAGGAGGCCCAAGCCCATGTGCCAAGCCCCTTTGGGTAGGCCCCTTGCTACCCCTAGAAGACCAACACACCCTCCTAGGCATCCTTGAAGTGTTGACCAAGTCCAAGTGGTGTCCTTGAGTGGAATAGTCAAATCATGAAGGGAGAGGGAGAGGACTTGGTCAAATCCTAACCTAGTTGGGACTTATGCTCCTAATTGTTTTAAGATTTGTTTTTCTAACCTAGCTAGGAGAGGACTTGTAACCCAAGTGTGTAACCTTAGTTAGAGGACATGGGAACTCTATAAATACCCCACCCCTCTCCCTCTTGTAAGCAATTTTTATTCATGATATCAAAACCCGGGTAAATTTATTTGAGCTTGCAAGCTTGTGTTATTTTGCTTTTGTTCTTTGGTTTGTGTTTATGTTCTCTTGCTTGGCAAAGTTTTGTGCTGCCCTAGCATCGTTCCATGCCCTAACTCACTACCATTCAAGCCTTCACACATCCAAGAAGGAGTGCCCTAGGCCGCCAAGCAAGGAGACTTCACCAAGCTTCATGCCGCCCCGCTTCTAGACCCTAACCTGATTCCTTGTAAACCTAGTTCCCTTTCTTTTTCTTACTTGCTATTTTGATTGACCGTTGATGTTTTGCAGGATTTCTTAGGTGTTTCACCTCCCTAGAGGAGGCTTTCCTTGCCTCCAGGATCGCCCAAATCAGTCGTCTAATCAAGGGAACCGAGCTTCAACATCCAGACTCTAATCAGAGTGCTATGTGATCTCTTCATCAAAAATTCTTCAAATCACTGATTAGTAACATCCTTTCCTTCTTTTAATTTCTGATTTGATGAAGATAAGCTATCATAATCTGGGAGTTTTCTTAATTCTTAGGTCCTGGTAATTTATTATTTTGCCTGAGTTTGCCTGCGATGATTCTTTGCATTGCTATTTCTTATGCTAGTTCTTACCTTATTTTGAGAATCTAGCTTATAAATAAAATTATAAACATTATAAAAAATTAGTTTACTATTTTTCATGCATGTTTAGCAGTTCTTAGTGTCATCCCGCATCAACTTGGAGTCAGGAACTGCATAACGAGGTGCTTTGTAGAGATGGTGGCATTGAGCAGATTAAGTCTGGGATGCCCCAGGATGGCATTATAAGGTGAAGGGAGCCTCACAACAGTAAAAGTTGTCAACACAGTGCTCTGCTGGGGTGGTATCCCAATAGTTATTGGGAGTGTAATCTCTCCATCGACTCTGACTGAGTCTCCGATGAAGCCCACCAAAGGCATGAACACCGGTCTTATTTGGTCAGTGGACAGATTCATTCTCGTAAAAGCATTGTAAAAAAGGATGTCCGTCGAGCTTCCACTATCTACCATAATTCTTGTTATAGGGTATTTCGCTATCATCATCTCCACGATAATGGCATCATTATTTGAGTTGTCCACCCCACCCGACCTTTTTACTGTGCAAGGGAGTACATCATCACTCTCCTCTCATCCCTTAGCCCTTTTCGAGGCTTTTCCTGCCCCCCAGGATATCATCCCTACCAGCTTCTCGGTGGGATGGTTGTTGATGGTGAGAGGTTAGGGATCTTCATTCTGAACCATTGGGGCTGCCCCTCCATCCATATACTTTTCGAGGTGGCCATGCTTGATCAGCAATTCTATCTCCTTCTTTAGCTGGCATCATTTCTCGGTGTCATGGCTATGGTCTCAGTGGAAATGGCTGTTGCAGGACTTATCCTAGCCAGCAGATGGCTTCAATGGAGGGGGTTAACGTAGGAAATGTTCACCCTGGATCTCCATGAGGATTTTTGCTCTAGGGGCAAGGAGAGGGGTGAACTTCTCCTCCTTGGTGGGGTCAACTCTGGGCCTTGGCCCCGGTGATTGGACTGGCATCATTTTTTAGGGAGGGGGAGCAGATGACCCCCTTATGGCCTACTTCTTCAGGGGTCTCCTATCCAACTCCCTCCTCGTATGGTCAACCTCCTCCACCCGAATATACTTATGGGCCCGGAGGAGGAGCTTCAAGTAGGTCTTTGGAGGCTTCTTATCGAGGGAGTAGGTGAAATAGGAGGTCTGCAACTCCCTCTTCATGACTAGCATCCCAATTGGCTTGTCAAGGTTGTAGATCTCTAGGATGGCAGTCTTAAACCGAGACACATAGTCTCGGAGAGATTCTCGATCTTGCTATCGGATTGAAAAGAGGCTATCGGCTTCACGTGGCACCTTCCTGCATGCATCAAAGTGCGCCACAAATTTCTTCTCCAGCTAGGAGAAAGAATCAATACTTTCGAGCTCGAGCCTGGAGAACAAGACCCGAGCAAACTTCCACAAGGTAACGGGGAAGGCGATATAGAAGAGGGCATCAGTAGCCCCTTGGATCCTTATAAGGGTCTTGTAGCTCTCCAAGTAGTCCAGGGGGTCAGTCATCCCATCATAGGGGTTGACTTGTGGCAAGCAGAATCGGCCAAGGATCGGTTCCTCTTGGATCCTCCGGGAAAAGGGGGGATGGGTGTCGTAACCCGTGGGTTCACTGGGGGAGCCCTGAGATTCTGTAAACCGGCGAGCAAGATTTACTAGCTTGCATTATTATTCTTCGAGGCATTTCTCTGCTCGGCGATGGATGGGCTCATTAATGGACCCCTCGATAGAAGATGTCAGGGGTGACGGAGGTTGGAGTGGAGGAACTCTCGCTTGAGTTCCTGGCCATGCCAATGCCACCGGTGGGAGGGTGCACCGTGGTTGAGGCTGAGGAGCGGCTCTCCCGGCTAGCTGGACCATGGTACGGCTCCTTTCCATTCACCTGATGGTCCCCTCTCGAGGGGAACCCGCATGTAGTGGCCCCACCCGGTAGGAACGTAAGCTGGTGTGGAGATTGATAGCATGAGCCGCAGGGGTCCCTGGTTGTTGCTGGGTTTGTAGGGACCGGTGCTTCTGATGGAGCTGGTGGTGCGGGCCCCAGACTCAGAAGAAGACTTCAGAGCTCCATCTGGATCTCTGATTAACCTTGCCCGAAGAATTAGGGTTTTTGGCTTGTAATAAGGGTTGACTTGATCAACTCAATTTTAGTTTGAGTCTGTATTACCTGCATTTTTATTTTGTTGAGTCATGTTGACTCAGTAGTGGACTAGGGCTTCAACCTGGGTGTTACATTTTCTCCCAAGGCCAAGCAAGTGGGCGCCACACTCCCAGCCACACTCCCAGCCATACGCCTGAGTCCAGGGGGTGCCACATCTCCATCCAGTAGGCTTTGGTCCCCACACCACAGATAGCAGCTCCCCTCTTTCATGCGCCAATTGAGGAGAAATCCACTAGGGGTCCACAAATCAAGGGGGTGGCCCAAGACTTCCCAAAAGAACCAAACTATGAAAGGGAAGAAATTCTCTTAGAGAGAAATTCAAGGAGGCGCCCATTACCTGCCAGAATAATCAAAACAAAGTTAGAAGGAGCCATAACTTGGGGAGAAAGAAAAGGAGGTATCCAAAAAGGGTTGAGCCATGGAAGGAAGGAGATTTCTCTTGAAAAGCAAGGTTAGGAGGCGCCCTAATCATTCCAACTAAAGCCAGATATAAAACGCAACAAATTATCTCTTGGAGGGCAAGGTTAAGAGGCACCCAAACACTTCCAGATAAGGCCAAGCATAGAAGGAAAAAATATTTTCTTGAAGGTCAAGACAAGGAGGCGCCACCTACTTTCCTTTTTGAAGCTTCAATCAACTTTGGAATTAATTGGCTGGCCATATGAGTAGGGATTGATATCCTAATTTGAAGATCCCTCCTTTAGTCCCACATGGGAAGATGTAAAACCCTACTCTCTTGTAATGGCCTATAAATTAAACCCCATGTAAGTTTGAAAAGAATGAGATGAATGAATTCAAACTTTTATGTGAGCAAACTTTGTGTTTTCTCTCTTCCGCACTTGCATCCAGGTGTTGAGCTCCGTGAGGGAGTAAATACGGGTTCCCCTGGAACCTTGAGGAGGTGTGAGATCTCCAAAGCCCAAACCCTAGGTTAGCCACTCCACTCCCAACCCTAGTTGCCACCACCCTTCTCTTTCCACCAAGCCCTAGCCTATCCCACCTCTCACGGCCACCCTCTCCAAGTCCAGGCGACCACCAGCATCCAGCTACATTCCGGATACTTCAGATCCAAAGCTCTTTCCAGAGGGAGTTGAATCAGCCTTCAAGAGAATCCGGATCTCAGCGACATCAGCCTTCAAGTTCTTCGAACTGGTAAATCCTTTCCCGAGTCTCTGAATCCATCACTTGTTTTTCTTCTTCCCAGATCTTGAGTCCAGGAGAAGCCGACCCAGCCACGAGACCAGTATTGGAGGATCCATTGCGAAGATAGCCGAATCCGAGGATCCAACAATCTGCCCGAGAGAATTCTTCCACCCAAATTCTGTGAAGATCACTGTCTGGTTGGTAAACCATCTCTCCTCTTTATTTCTGTCCTGTTGAAAGTTCAGAGTGAAACCCTAGGTCTGGGAGTTTCTCAACCCCCAGCGATCCGTTACTTCTGAACTACTCTGATAACTTAGCTTCTTCTAATTGTGCTTTCAATCCTTACCTAGTTTCCTTCAACTTAGTTTAACTTTACTTTGAGTCAAAGCCAATTTCTGAAATATAAAAAAATAAAAAAATAAAAAAAAGAATTAATCTTAATTTTACTTCTGCATACGCTTCTTGTTCTTTGTTCTGCATCAGCTGGTGCACCATCGCAGCCAGGACTTGGACCTGGTGGGTGACTGCAGTGAACTAAGGGTCCATCAAAGGTGGCTACATCAGGGCGGAAGGCTCCCTCTTCAGGCACCAATCACCATGGCAAGAGGGGTCCTCCGCTCTGCCGTGGAGGCCTCAAGTGCTCACGTGGTCACCATCAGATCGTGGGCTTCTCGGGATGTCTTCATCATAGTAGGGGACCCGGTATCTTTGTCTCCTCCATCCATCCCCCCTACCTTGCATGCCAATCTGTTGCTGTCAAGATCATCATGGCCTATAGCTTTGATGCATCGGGTTCTTGCTGGGTGCTCATCCTTCTGCTTTGTCATTAGCTCGCTCGTCCGAAAGTCCTGAAAGATAGAGGAGACCTGGGCTGGGGATACCGGTGAGGACACTCCGATGATCAAGTCAGTGGGATGATCGAGGAGAGCAGAACCTCTTTGGCAAAGAGCTTGGGGGACTCTCTGCATCTAGAAGGTAATAAGAATTCTACGAAGAAGATAATCGAAAACCAAAAGCATGTCTGCTCTCTTTTTCTTACTTACCTTTACTTACCTTCCCTTATGGGTCTTATATAGATGAATGGCTTTATCAGTTCTGGGTCCTCCTTTTTGGAGAGGGCTTTCTGTTATTTGCTATTGCCTCCCTATCAGGCCAGTTTTCTACTCAGCCTCGAGCCACGACAGGGTATTGCCAATTTAGGGGGAATCGTCGGAGTGAACCCGGACCTGGGGATCGAGTGGGATGTCCTTCTTAGGAAGGTTCAGGCATCCTGTCATGGGAGTTGCAGTTTCTTAGTCGTGCGGTCATCGACGTGGCAGCACACTACAGGTCTGGGAGCCTGATGGTGCTTAGATCATGCAGGTTGTGGGTGGCAGGACTTGCATTCATGACAGAGCATGCACCACCTCTTGGGGGTTATGGGTGACTAGGCTCTCCCTCGACACCACTTTGAACTTCTATTTCCTACTTCCTTATGTCTTTGGCAGGAACTTGGATCTTCACAGGATGAAGGGAGTTGACCCCGACAGAAGGACCCCTTGGTAGCGCAAGCTCGACCCTGGCCGGGAGCCGGTCTCAGCTCCCGGCCTCAGATGGGGGGCTTGCCCAATGAGCATAGCCTCGGCTAGGAGCTTGACATCAGACAGGGGCTCGTCCAGTGGGCCCAGCTTCGAATATAAGCTTGACCTCAGATGGGGGGCTCGTCCAATGGGCCCGACTTTGGATGGGAGCTTGACCTCAAATGGGGGTCTCTCCTAATGAGCCCAACCTTCTCTAGGAGCTTGACCTCAGATGGAGGGCTCGGCCAATGAGCCTGGCCTCAGCTAGGAGCTTGACCTCAGACGGGGGGCTCACCCAATGAGCCCGGCCTTGGCTGGGAGCTTGACCTCAGACAGGGAGCTTGCCCAATGAGCTCAGGCTTTATTGGGAGCTTGACCTCAGATGGGGGCTTACCCAATGAGCCCGACCTCGGTTGGGAGCTTGATCATGCCTAGATGGCGGGCGCATCGCCTAGGTGGCTATTAATAGGGACCCCACATCAGCGGAGGCTCCACGTCAGTGGGTATAACCCATCACTTAGCACTGATCAAGTTCATCCCTTTCTTCTTGTCATTCAGGTTACTAGACCCTCTCTTAATGTTGTCCTTAGGTGGTGAAGGGTTGATCATAATTTTCTTTTAATTATGGGCGAAGGAACAAGAATTAGAATGACCATATAATGTAGCATCGTGATCATACAACCATGGTCGGCCTAAGATGATACTACTAACCCCCATTGGAAGAACGTCACACCAAACCCTCTCCTAGTATGACTAAAACTGGATGGTCACTTGGCACCTAAACTTGATGGGAATTGAGGTCGAATCTATCCAAGACACCTTATATGGATTGGGATGGGGAACAGTGGGTAGACCTAAGTTCTTGGCAGTATTGGTTGAAATGGCATTGACATAGCTCCCACTATCTATGATGATCTTTCTTCCTTTTTTTCCTATCTTAACAAAAGTTTGTAGGATGTTGGTTCTATGCCTATCCTCTTGCTCTTTGGTCTAGGTCAGGATGCATCTAACAACCCCCAAAAATTCAGATGAATCAATGATTTCTTCATCTCCCTCATACTCATCAACTAAGTTTGTCCCAACTTCATAGACTTCTTCTTCACAACTTCTATAGGTTCAAGGTCTTCTTCCTCAACTTCTCCTATGTGTAGGCTCTAGAAGGGCATAGACTAGCATAGTGACTTGCCTTATGACACCTAATACAATGAATGTCATTGTTATGGCTCCTTTGAATTTCATGACCCTTAGCTCTATCATCCTTGTGAGCTAACAGGTTAGAAGGGGTGGATCAGTTTGAAAGGGGTTGACTATAACTTGGCCTAGGTCCAAGGGTACCAATTCTATTGGGTTCAGGTCGTTGAATTATGGGTCCCCTCTAAAATCTCTCAAAATCCCTAGCAATTTAGTAGGCATGTTCTAGGTCATGGACTTCCCTCAAAAATAGTTCCCTCTGAATCTATTCTCGAAGGCCAGCTCAAAATCTAAACAAAGTCACAGCCTTAGACTCCACAATGTTACATCGCATGATAAATTAATCAAACCTGGCGATGTATTCAGACACAATTCTATTCCCATGGCTCAACCGTTTCCATTGGTCCAACAGTCTTTGCTCATAGGACATGGGTAGGTATTTTTCTCTAAGCTTAATCTTCATAACTCTCCATGTGGCTATGGGCATATCTCCTCTTTGTTAACACAATCGTTCAACATTACCCCAATACAACCTAGCTTGTCGGATTAACTTCAATTTTGCAAACTTGAATTTCTTCTCTTCTGACATCTCGTACCACTCAAAATATTAATCCATGTCACTCTTCCAGTCTATGTACACCTTAGGATCTAGTTTCCATCAAAGGTGGGTGCATCGAATCGAATGTTCCTAAGGGCTCTTTCTTCTGATTCAACAAAGTCATGGAGTGGTCGTCTATGATTAGGTTATGGAGTGGGTTCATTGTGATGGGTCCTAATACCAATGGGTGTTGGTCTAGGTGATGGTGGTTCGGTAGGGGTCATACAGCTTTCCTCGAGGATCCCTATCCTTTTCTTCAATTGATCAAACCTAGTGTTTAATTGCTTAACTGCTCAGTCATAGTCCTAAGTAAAGTTTCCAAATTTGTGTCCATGGTGACATTGGGTTGGGTTTGGAGGAGTTGATATGGGGTCGCTAATCTAGTAGACATGTAAACAATATACTCATTCTAGGATTTGCAAGACCTAGAAGTTCAATGTAGTATGAATCAACTAAGTATGGATCAAGACTATAATTACTCTTTCAACTGGCCAGATAAGAGGTGGGGTTGTGGGAGGCTCCCCCTACTCTCCTAGGGTCCTAATTAAAAGCCACAAGCCCGCATAAGGCGTTTGCCATTTGACCTCTAGCCTTAGACACCAATATCCAGAAGTAAATGAAGAATTGATTCACACTAGCCTCAACACATTACTTGAGCTTGACTTGTTGGTGTTCCTAGTTCTAATTAAGTTTTTAAATTTATTTTAAGGTTTGGATTCGATGCAAAATGAGGTGGGTTATTTTTGGGCCAAGAAAAGGTGATGAAATCCTTCCCTTATCTTATGATAGCATTGCCCTTAAGTAGCTTCAATATGAATGCATAAACAATATTCTTAACTTATCAAAGAGTTTATTTCTAACTAGCCAAGGTAATCATGCAATTCAAAATTTAAACTTCTACTTTGAAATTTCAAATTCAAATTTCAAATTTGAATTTCCAATTTCCAATTTCAAATTTAAAATCCAAAATTTAAAATTTTGAATTTCAAATTCAAAATTCTTGGTGGGAGATTCCAAATTTGGAAATGTGCCAGGAAAAGGAAAAGAAAACTATGTTGTACTAATGAAAGATTCACACAATGAAGCATTCACAAAATTAGATTTAAACATGCAATCATGCAATTAGTACAATGACCCTTTCATCATAGGAATTTCACGTCCAGCCGTAGTTCATTACTTTCATAGGTCATGACAGAATACTTTCGTATACCTGCTCAGGAGGCGTGAATCCTTAAACTTCGGGAAATTAAATAAAACTAAATTTTAAAATTCAGACCTAAAATTCTGTGAAAAGAATTTAGACTTGGGTTAATCTGGCAATTATTGCTTGTTCAATGCAAAATTAGACTAAGATCTAGGAAGCTATGGTGCAGGCACCAGGCTCAAGAAGAGGCTTCAACTAATGCCAAGTTCTTTATGGATAGAAGACTAGGAATTTAAGTCCTGTAATAAGTCTATGAGTCCTGTATTTATGTTTATTTGAATAATTGAGTCCTGTTTTATTTCAATTTGGGTTCAATTAGAGTTCAATTAGGTTTTGTATTGAGTCGGGTTCAAGAGCTACTTGAATTGGGTTCCAATTAAGCTAGATCAAGTGCAACCAGTTTCACATTAAGTGCAACCAGCTTCACCAACAAACTTGGAGCACCACATCATCAATGCACCATGCCAAGTTAGAGGACAAGTCATGCCACATCACCAAGACACTTCACCATGAATTTTCAAGACAAATTTGAATTTGAATGAAGCTCCACTCTTTATGGGAATGAAGCTCCACTCTTCATGGGATGCCCCCTTGTATTTAGGAGTTTGAATTTTTAAAAGGGCCATTCCACTTTCTTTGGGATGCCCCTTGATTATCTCCATGAAATGTGATGTAGTTTGAATTTGAAAAAGGAGCTTAAGGTTTATAAAAGCTCCTAAATCCTCTTGTAATTGATTGATGAATGAAATGGAATTTTTCTAAGAAAGCTTTCCTCCTTTGCTAGCCAAAGACCCTTGAGAGAAGGTAGGTGTGAGACCTAAGATACTTAACCAAACAAGCTACTAATCCCTCTTCCAATCCCATTTGGCCACCCTTGGAGAATCCTCTTCAAACCTCTCCAAATTCATCCCCCCCTTCATCCAAAAGATGTCATCTTCAAAGGAGTTCTTCACGCCATCAAGGGAAAGAGATTCAAGCTATGGATGCCAAGGGAGATCTCCTTCAAGACAAACCTAAGCCACTTCTTCCATTCCAAATTTCCTCTTCCATTTTCCCATTCTTCCTCCAAAATCTTCTAATTTTACTATTCATCTATGCAGGATCCTCGGGTCTCCTGGTTTCCAAGGTGAAGGTCTACTGTGCCAAGGAATCATAAACAAGGTGCCTTTAGATCTAGAGTATCTCCTTGCCATTCTTAGTACTTTATCTTGAGTGTCCCTTTGCTGAATTTCAAATTATTAATAGCTGGATAGCCATATTTATAATCTTCTTTCAGATCTGAAATAGAAAGTAGGCTAGCCCTAACCTGTGTGGTTTCCTAACCACGAAAATCCCTTCTTAATTACTTTGAGAGATTTTTTTTTCTAGTCTAGTTCTTTTCCTTATGTTCCTTTCATATAATTCTATCTCTTTTACATAGAATAGCTGCATGTTTATCTATTTCATTTTCATTTAGTCCTTCTAATTCCTTTAAATGCATCATTCAATATATGTTCCCCATCATTTTTGGTATCAGAGCATGGTAGGTTAGGGTTACTTTTGAATTTGTGCATTTAGGTAGGTTGCTGAAATTTTCTGCATGCATAGCATTCATACATGCTACTTAGTTATTATTTTTAAAATCCAATCTAGATCTAAAATTCATGCCTCCTGAGCGGGTGTACACCAGTACACTATCACGACCCATGGAATGATGAGCCCCTGGCCGGACATGAATTTTTAGGTTGAAGTTTGGTATATCTATGTTTGTTTAAATTCTGCTTTTCTGTCCTGCATGCTTTATCTATGTTCCGGGATCTACCACGCCTAACACAAATTTTTTTTTTCAATTTCCTTTCATCTGGTATGTTATACATGAGTTAGGAGCATTCTATAATTCTTTCAGAATTTTTGGACATCTTTACATTACACTTTTCTGTACCACTTTAGAACTACAACACACTAATTTTGCACCTGAAATTTGGGTCCATATGCTTGTTTGCATTCATTTCATGATAAACAAATTAAGGGCATCAAATTGACATAGGGTCAGGATTTCACTACCTGTCCCTAGCCCAAAAATCATCAACTTGCATAACGAACCCAACCCTAATTAAAACGGATTAGACATTTAATTGCTCTAGCGAGCTAGGGACACCCACAAGGTCAGGTCGAGTCAAGTATCAAGCCAACTTTGACATCCTATTTGTGTGTGCTTGTATCTGGTGTCTAGGCAAGTGGTTCAGAGACAAGAGCCCGAAGGAAAGTGGGTTGGTTCGCCTTACCTGGCCAATCTCAAATTGGTGTCTAAGGCAAGCAAAGAGGAACTCCACTAACCTTACTCTTACCTGGCCAGGTGCCAAGTTACTACAACCCGATTATCAATTTAACCTTACATTTGATTTGTACTCTAGGTCTAACAAACCCCTAGTCCGAGTTGAGTTCGTGTGCATGGCAACTAGATCAGGAGCACCTTATCAGCAAACCTAAGCCCAATCTAGTGTAACCATGGAACAAAACTTTGAGAGTCTGATGAAATCTTTGAATGACCAAATGACTAGGCTGAACCAAAACTTAACTGACAATTAGCCCAGACCAATCAAAACTTCATTGATCATATAACCCACATCATTGCTAGACTTGATCGATTAGAAGCTCTTACCCCTGGAGTAAATCATGAAGTCCAAAATGAATTAGAGCCTGAATCTGAGTTTGAGACACCCATCAAACCTAGAAGGGCTCTTCATCAAGACCATTTCTTCAAGCCAAATCCTAGGAGGCCCAATCTTGATTGAGTTCATGACCCAAACCCTAGGATAGTACATCATGATCCAGTCTATGAGCAAAATCCTAGGAGTCACAATCAGGATCAGACATACCGTGACGAGCAAACCCTTGGGAGTATTAGGTTGGAATCACCAACATTTGATGGAAATTTGGATCCTAAGGTTTACATAGATTTGGAGGGAGAGATGGATCAGTACTTTGATTAGTATGACATGACGGAGGAGAGAAAATGATGCGGGACTAATATGCATGCAATTATTTTTTTTGTATTTTATATGTGGGGTTAAGAAATTAATACCAAAAATTGGATCAAATAAGTTATAGGGAGTTCTCTATGAATTTTAGAAGTCAAGCATGCAGATTAGAACATAGCAAAGCAATAAAGAAGGATCGCCGGGGTTGAGAAGCCTTGGTTAGGGCAAGTTCTCCTGCAATAAAACTACTGGTGGCAAAGGGGGTGTACCTGACAACATCTGAAGCACCCGATGAAGATTGCAGTGAAGGAATCTCTCATTCCTCGACCTAAAAAATTAAGCCTAAAAAATCGAGCCAAAGACCCACGGATACACGGCTTTCTGCTCGGTGGTCCGATTGAGGCTTGACTGGAGCCGTTGGATTCGTAGGAACTAGGGGACTTGCAAACGACCTGTCAGGGGTTAGAAAGCTTAGAGAAGATCAAGAAAATAAAGGAAACAGCAAGGAAAAGGAATTTTGGTGTGGGTGGCCAAGGCTCTGGAGGATTGGCTAGCGGCAGGATGTAGTTGCAAACATTGGAAGAAGAACTCACAAAACCCCTTTATGCACACAGTAGGGTATCACACAAAAGTTGAAGGAAACTCAAGTATTTTCATATATCAAAAGTAATCTTCATACAAGAGACTAGGTCCCTTAAATAGAACCTTAACCTTGGGCCCCAAGTAAGGGTACATTAGACTTTACATAGGACTCCTTCTCCCTTTCAAACCCTAGCTAGGAATATAAGGCAATATAGGTAGAAAATCCCTAAAAACTTGCTCTCCCTCTCCTTGTCTTGGTCGGCCAAGGGGGTGACCTTAAGTGCCATATTCATCAACTAGACTCAAGCTAGCATCATATACTTCCTCGATGCCATCTTCAATGGGTTTCGGGTCAGTGGTGATCGGGTCAACTGATTCTAGGCTTGTCATACCTAACCTTTCTTCCTCATTGGTAGGCTTGGGTTCTCCCTCATTAATGTCATCCTTAGGATTCTTACCACTTAGCTGTGCACAAGCCAGTCCTATGCATGGGCACTGACTAGATTTATGGCCTCTTTCTCCACAAAACAAACATTCTTGAGTTATAGGAACCTGGGTCACACTGGGTTTCAAGCTAGTAGAGACCTTACTTGGGCATGGGTGTGGATCTAAATGGTTTGATCTAAAAGACTGGGATTGTTGAGTGACTGGTCTAGAATATTGTAAGGACCTCTCATAGACACGATCCATACTATAGATATCATGGTTAGGCTTCCTAAGGTTATGCTTGGGATCATGGTATAAGGTCCTCCTAGGCTCCTGGCATGGATGAGGTTGGGGCCTATTAAATTTTGGATCAGGGGTCCAATTTTGATGTCTACGTTTCTCAAGTACTTGGACTCGATCCCTAAGCTAGGTAAAATTCTCATGGACTTGTTCTTTACACTGGATAACAGTAGCAGTCATATCCTGACTCAATTTGTTCATACTTTCAGTAAGAGCTCTAACCATGGCCTCTAAATCAGGTTGGGTTTGACCAGGTTGGTAGGGTACTCCATTCCGGGTATACATGATGATGCAAGCAAACACACAGAATGTAACTAGACTAAAGCGACTACTGGCTCACGAGACCTAGAGTCCCAAACTAGATGCCCAATCAGAGTGGCAAGCTAACCTATAGTAACTCAGGACTCAGCCAGGCAGGTGTAGGGAGTGTTAGGTCCCTGAATGCCAATCCTAGACACCAATCAGAGATTGGCAAGGTAGGCGGACCAGCACACAAGCCCTTCGAGATGGAATCCCTGAACCACCATTCCAGACACTGAGTACAAAGCACACACAGAGTAACCAGACAAATTGACTCAACACTAGCCTTGACCCGACTTGTTGATGTCCCTAGCCCACTAGGGCAAATTAAGTCTAATAAATTTTAAAATTAGGCTTAGGATCGAATGAGTGGGTGGTGGTTTTGGGCTAAGGAGAGGTTATCAACTCCTCCCCTTATCTTAGATGCTCAAATACCCTTAAGATGAATTAGGAGATGATCACTCAAAATAATTGAATTGCAGAAACACAGAAATAGAGTTACAGTAATTTAACTCTCAGAAATTTCACAGAAACCAATAAATCAAGGTAAATTATATAAAATAGTTTCAATTATACTGGTTCTGGTAAAATAAAAATCATGCAATTTAGAATTACCTACAATGAGAAACAATTCCTGCAATAAAGTAGTTACAGACTGAAAACAGAGTGCTTCCCCGTTTACAATTTCTGCTACGAAGTTGTAACCCAACGGATCCCCTACATGCCCTAGGAACACCCCGTGGAATGGGAAGAGGAGTTTGCACCTCGCTTCATTCCTAGGACAGGCCGTCCTGGGGAGTCTACTTCGAGCAGACAAAGTAAAAAGAGAGAGACTCAAAATAAGCAAGCAAAACAGAAACCCTAGACAGGGCTCTGATACCAAAAATGATGCAGAACGAATGCTCTGATACCAAAAATGATGCAGAACAAAGAACAAAGAAGCGTATTCGGAAGTAAATTAAAATTAATTCTTTCTTTTTTTTTTATATATATTTTAGAAATTGGCTTTGACTCAAAGTAAAGCTAAACTAAGTTGATGGAAACTAGGTAAGGATTGAAAGCACAATTTAGAAGAAGCTAAGTTATCAGAGTAGTTCAGAAGTAACGGATCGCTGGGGGTTGAGAAACTCCCAGACCTAGGATTTCGCTCTGAACTTTCAACAGGACAGACATAAAGAGAAGAGATGGTTTACCAACCAAACAGTGATCTCACAGAATTTGGATGGAAGAACTCTCTCGAGCAGATTGTTGGATCCTCGGATTCGGCTATCTTCGCAATGGATCCTCCAATACTGGTCTTGTGGCTGGGTCGGCTTCTCCTGGACTCAAGATCTGGGAAGAAGAAAAATAAGTGATGGATTCAGAGACTCAGGGAAGGATTTACCAGTTCGAAGAACTTGAAGGCTGATGTCGCTGAGATCCGGATTCTCTTGAAGGCTGATTCGACTCCCTCTGGAAAGAGCTTTGGATTTGATGTACCCGGACTGTAGCTGGATGCTGGTGGTCGGCCTGGACTTGGAGAGAGAGGCCGTGGGAGGTGGAATAGGCTAGGGTTTGGTGGATTGAAGTGGATGGTGGGCGGCTAGGGTTGTGGAGTATAAGTGGCTAACCTAGGGTTGGGTTTTGGAGATCTCACACCTCCTCAAGGTTCCAGGGGAACCCGGATTTACTCCCTCACGGAGCTCAACACCTGGATGCAAGTGCGGAAGAGAGAAAACACAAAGTTTGCTCACAAAAAAAATTGGTTTCATTCATCTAATTGATTTAAACTTACAATAGGGTTTAATTTATAAGGCTTTACAAGGGAGTAGGGTTTTACATCTTCCCATGTGGGACTAAAGGAGGGGATCTACAAATCAGGATAATCCATACACATATGGTCGGCCAAGGTACCAAAAAAATTTGATTAGGGTTATAAAAGGCAGGTAGATGGCGCCTCCTTGCTTGGATCTTCAAGAGAATTTTTTCCTTCCATGGATCAACTCTTTTGGACTCCTCCTTTTCTTCTTCCCTAAGTCAAGGCCCTTCCCATCTTTGTTTTGGATATTTTTGGCAGGTAGTGGGCGCCTCCTTGAAGTTTTCTCCAAGAGAATTTCTTCCCTTTCTTAGTTTGGTTCTTTTGGGAAAGACTTGGGCCGCCCCCTTGATTTGTGGACTCCTGGTGGATTTCTCCTCAACTGGCGCATGAGAGAAGGAAGCTGCTATCTGTGGCGTGGGGACCAAAGGCTGCTGGATGTAGATATGGCGCCCCCTGGACTCAGGCGTATGGCTGGGAGTGTGGCACCCACTTGCTAGGCCTTGGGAGAAAATGTAACACCCCAGGTTGAAACCCTAGTCCACTACTGAGTCAACATGACTCAACAAAATAAAATGCAGGTAATGTAGACTCAAGCTAAATTGAGTTGATCTAGTCAACCCTTATTATAAACCAGAAAACCCTAATTCTTCGGGCAAGGTCAATCAGAGATCAGATGGAGCTCTGAAGTCTTCTTCTGAGTCTGGTGCCCGCACCAATGCTGGGCACATGCAGACTCCTAACAAATGATGCAAAGGACTCATACTTACACCTAACGGACTCGACTATGCATTCCTATCGAAGAAAATTTTATTGAACTCTTTGGATCTAAACCTAACAGATTATAGGTTCTCTAGGTTTGATCCTAGCTTGACATGCACATGAAAATTTATAGTGAACTCCTAGCAAATTCCAAAGAGTATGCCAGAAGTAAGATGCAAACCTAACATGCATGATGAATGCATGTAGTATGCTAATCTTAGCTAAATGCAATCTAATGATCCTAGAAATGTTGGAGGTGTCTGGAAAGGGCAGAAAATAGGAAGTGGATTCAAAATTAGTCTAGTAGGGTAGGAAAAAGGTTCAAGGTTAGTTGGATAAAGTAGGATAAAAGAAGGGGCATTAGGGACTAATCCTAGACTAATGAGGCTAACCTTAGGAGGTTGCGGTATATCTATGGGGTTTACATAATGGAAGGATGGGTTATTAATCTCAGGGAAGAGGTCCTTAATGGGGACTATAGGAGGAGGCTCATCCTGAGGTTAGTGATTCAAAGAGATCAGGTCCTTAATAAATTTTTCAGGTTTTCATATTTTAGGACTAGACTCAATAATTTGGCTCTCCTCTATGGTTTCCTCGGGTAAAGCTCTAGCAGCAGTACCTAGGTTCTCTTCCTCTATTTGTTCTTCCATTATAGCTTTAGGTTGGATGTGGTCAAGGTCAGCTAGCTCTGGGTTGGTTTCTACCTAGGTATCTACTGGGTCAACTAATTTAGAATCTACTAAAGGTGTCTCCTCTTCTCCATCATACTCATCCACTAAGCTCGCATCAGCTTCATACACTTCTGCGTTAATGTAAGCCTTGTGAATCTCAGGAATGGTTGAGGAATGTCAGCTAAGGAAAAATTGGCTAGGTCTTAGTTTCTGAGTATGGGCAATAATCCTAGTAGGTTTAGATTGCCTAAGGGGTAGTGGCTCACTATTGGGTTTATATTTAGGGGTACTAATCCTACAGGGTTCAAGTTGGCTGGGAGAAACCTGTGTAGTACTAGGCTGATACCTAGGGGTTATGGGCTCTCTGGGCTCATAGGACAAGGGTGCAGATTTATGGGTCATGGAATTATAAGATCTGGGGTCATAGGATTTAGGTTTAGCTCTATGGGTCTTGGGTCTACTGGGCTCATGGGATATGGGCTCATAGGTTCTAGAGTCATAGGATTTGGAGTCATAAGATCTATAGGTTATAGGTGTTTAGGTTAAAGATGGCTCATGTTTGGATCTAGTTTGGGTCCTCCTAGGTTCAAGATTATAGTATGGGTCAGGATGAGGGGCTCTCATAGGTTCAACCTTATGATATTGATCAGGGTTTGGGGTCCTCCTAGGTTCAGGATTATAGTATGGGTCAGGATGAGGGGCTCTCCTAAGTTCAGGATTATAGTATGGGTCAGGATGAGGGGCTCTCCTAGGTTCAACCTCACGGTATGGATCAAGGTTTGGGGTCCTCCTAGGTTCAGGATTATAGTATGGGTCAGGATGAGGGGCTCTCCTAGGTTCAACCTCACGGTATGGATCAAGGTTTGGGGTCCTTCTAGGTTCAGGATTATATTATGGGTCAGGATGAGGGGCTCTCCTAGGTTCAACCTCATGGTATGGATCAGGGTTTGGGGTCCTCCTAGGATCATAATAAAGGTCATGGTGAGGGGTTCTCCTAGGGTTGGACTCCCTGGTTTCACTAGGTTGAGTTGGGTTAAGGCTATCGGTATTAGATCTAGTCTGGGTCCTATGGGTTTTCTCTAGGGTCCCTATCCTATTCTCCATCTGGTCAAACTTATTAGCTAAGGGTTCAAGTCTATTGTTGGTTTGGGTATCGGACTGAGTTAACTGGGTCATCTGGGTAGTCATCTGGGCCATGGATTGGGCTAGTTGCTCAGTGAGTGCCTTAATCTTGGCTTCAAGGTTATCCATGGGTTCAGCCAAAAGAGGAGATGGAGGATGATATGAAACCCCTGATCTAGTGCTCATGCAAGACTCGATCAACCCGACTACAGCTGACTAGACCTAAAGTCCAAAACTAAGGGCTCAATCAGAGTAGCAAACTAGCCTATAGTAACCCTGTACTCAGCCAAGCAGGTGTAAGGGGAGTGTTAGGTCCCTGATTGCCAATCCTAGACACCAATCAGAGATTGGCCAGGTAGGTAGACCAGCACACAAGCTCTTCGGGTTTGAATCCCTAAACCACCGTTCTAGACACCAAGCATAAAGCACACACGGTTAGCTTGCCACAATGATTTGACACTTAGCCCAGACCCGACCAGTTGATGTCCCTAGCCCACTACGGCAAATTAAGTCTTAATTTTAGGTTAAGGTTGGGACCGAATGCAAGGGATGTGGTTTTAGTCTAATGAGAGGTTATCAACTCCTCCCCTTATCTGATATAGCAAGAGTGCCCTTAAAGGTGGATTATGCAATGATGGCAGGCAGATGAGGATGCAAATTAGGGTTTAGGTTTTTTTTTTTTTGGTATTTTTTTTTTGGAGAATATGTATTTTTTTTTATTTTGGTATTTTCTTAAATAGAAAAAAACTTGTAAATTATGGCCTAATATGCAGAAAATATACTAAAATTAAAAGATATACAAAAGGGATACTAAACAAAACCCTAAACCTTCCAAAATTGTCTTGCTGAGAAACAGAGCCAAAACTTTTTAGGCTATATTTTGGCTTGCAGAAATTGCACAGACTGAAAAAAGATATAAAGAAATTTTGTAAAATACTTTTAATTGACATAAATCAAGAAAAGCAAATTTTATAATTTTTGGATTTTTGAGTAGGGAGAAATAACTAAAATAACATAGCATATACAGACTGAAAAATACAGAAAACAAGCCCTAATATAAGCTCTGATACCAGATGATGCGGGACTAATATGCATGCAATTATTTTTTTTATATTTTATATGTGGGGTTAAGAGATTAAATCCCAAAATTAGATCAAAATAAGTTATAGGGAATTCTCTATGAATTTTAGAAGTCAAGCATGCATAATAGAACCTAGAAAAGCAGTAAAGAAGGATCGCCGGGGCTGAGAAGCCTCGGTTAGGGCAAGTTCTCCTACAATAAAACTACTGGTGGCAGAGGGGATGTACCTAACATGTCTGAAGTGCCCGATGAAGATCACAGTGAAGGGATCTCTCGTTCCTCGATGGATACGGCCTGAAAAATCGAGCCAAAGACCTGCGGATACCCGGTTTTCTGCTCGGTAGTTCGATTGAGGCTTGGCTAGAATCATTGGATTTGTAGGAACTCGGGGACCTGCAAATGACCTATCAAGGGTTAGAAAGCTCAGAGGAGATCAAGAAAATAATGAAAAATAGCAAAGGGGAAAGGACTTTTGGAGTGGGCGGCCAAGGCTCTGGAGGATTGGCTGGCGGCAGGATGTAGTTAGAAACATCGGGAAGAAGAACTCACAAAACCCCTTTATGCACACAGCAGGGTATCACACAAAAGTTGAAGGAAATTCAAGTATTTTCATATATCAAAAGTAATCTTCATACAAGAGACTAGGGTCTTTTAAATAGACCCTTAACCTTGGGCCCCAAGTAAGGGTACATTAGACTTTACATAGGACTCCTTCTCCCTTTTAAACACTAGCTAGGAATATAAGGCAATATAGGTAGAAAATCCCTAAAAACTTGCTCTCCCTCTCCTTGTCTTGGTCAGCCAAGGGGGTGACCTTAAGTGGCTGACCAAGAGAAGGGTCACCATAAGGAGTGGCGCCCTGGCTCCTTCCTGGGCCTGGGTTGGCCCAATTTGCTTCCGGCTGGTCCAGGACTTCAGGTTTGTACTTGTTTTTATTTTCTCTTCCTAGGATTTTCAAGTCTTCAAGCTGGGTTGAACTTGGGCTCAACATCCATATCTTCAATCTAGTTGGACTTGGTCTTCACTTATATGATGTGGTCTTGAGTCTTCAATTTGCTTGGACAGGACTCAAAAAAATAAAATTAGCTCGACATGAGCTGACTAATACTGGACTGAACTAGCTCAACATGAGCTGACTAATACAGGACTCAACTCAGCTGTGCTAAGCTTTATTTCAGTGAACTCTGATGCTGCTAATTGATCCACAGAGGGTTGAGAAGCCTCTGCCTTATTTTGGTGCCTCTGGTGTCCCCACCAAAAAATGCAAGTTCGTGAAGCTTAGGTTAATTCGTCAGGCTAGGCTTTACTAGGGAAACGTCGAGAGGTTCATTAGACAAAGAGGTGATGTTTCCATAGTAACCTGGATGGCAATGAATCTTAGGCTTAGAGAGAAATACCTTTCCATGTCCTACCACTAAAGACTTCTAGATCAGTGGCAGAGATTGACTCAGGGAACCAATAGTGTAGCCGAATACATTGCCAAGTTTGATGAATTTGTAATGAGATGCAATGTGGATGAGTCTGAGTTATTTACCTTGTCTAGATTTAGGATAGGATTGAGAGAAGAGATCCAGATGGAGTTATTTTTGAGAGAAGTCCATGACTTAGAGCTAGCTTACCAAGTAGCATGAGATGCCGAGAGATTTCATAGGGGACCATTTTTTTGCAGACCCGAACCCCCTAGAACTAGTGCACCTAGTTAGCAGCCAGGAATGAATCAGATGCGACCCAGTTGACCCAACCCTAGCACCCCTCTGACCCATAGAGATGATAGGGGTAAAGCACCAGAAGTTCAGAATACTCCAAATCCTAATGTGGCTTGCTATAGATGTCATAAGTTTGGCCATTACGCTAGCAATTGTCCAACTAGGGCCTTACACATAGGAGAATTAGAAGAAAGTGAGTCTGAACCCAAAGAACGCCTAGGTGATAATGTTGAGAAAGTATATCAGGCTGAGGACAATTTGGCTGAAGAGTATGAAGGTGATGAGGAACAAATAGAGCCTGATCTGTTGGGAGTAGTTAGATGCATCCTTACCCACACTGTGACACAAGAGGATTGGCATAGGACTAACATCCTACAAACATTTGTCAAGTTAGGGGATAAGGTATGTAAAATAATCATAGATAGTGGAAGTTATGTAAATGCCATATCCACTAGTGCTGTCAAAACTTTAGGCTTGTCCACAGTTCTCCATCCAAATCCCTAAAAGGTTTCTTAGATAGACTCCACTTCAATTCCCATCAAACATAGGTGCCTAGTCCATATCCAATTACAGTCCTATCAGGAGAAAGTGTGGTGTGATGTCTTACCAATGGGAGTGAGCATTATCATCCTAGGTCGACCCTGGTTATTTGACCATGATGCGACCCTATATGGCCGATCAAATTCTTGCTCATTCATGCACCTAGGAAAGAAGTTTGTGATCAACCCAACACCACCTAAGGACACTGTTAAGAGAGGATCAAGCCACCTAAAGGAAAAGAAAATGAGAGTCAATTTGATCACTGAAAAGGAAATTGAGAAAGAACTCACTAAGGGTACGCATGTTTGGATTTTAACCACTAAGGAAATTCAGGAGCCTTCCTAGAAAGAACGCCCTTAGGAAGTGGCTAAAGTATTAGAAGACTTTAAGGATGTATTTCCAGATGACCTACCTGACCAACTTCTACCACTCAGGGACATCCAGCATGCCATTGACTTAGTCCTAGGAGCCACCCTACCCAACCTTCCGCACTATAGAATGAACCCTACCGAACATTTAGAGTTACAAAGACAAGTAGGGGATCTCCTTAGGAAAGGATTTATTAGATAGAGTTTGAGTCCCTGTGCAGTACCCGCATTACTGACCCCTAAGAAAGATGGCACTTGGAGGATGTGCATTGATAATCATGCCATTAATAAGATCACAACAAAATATAGGTTTCCCATACCCCGTTTGGATGACATGTTAGATATGATGGCCGGAGCAACAATATTCTCAAAGATTGACCTTAAGAGTGGTTATCATCAGGTTAGGATTAGACCTGGGGATGAGTGAAAAACTGCATTCAAGACCAAAGAGGGTCTTTTTGAGTGGGTAGTAATGCCATTTAGACTGTCCAATGCTCCTAGTACCTTTATACGGATTATGAATCAAGTCCTACGGTTATTTATAGGAAAGTTTGTCGTAGTTTACTTCGATGGCATTCTTATATATAGCAAGACCAAGAAAGATCATTTGGACCATTTGAATCAAATCTGTTTAGCTCTTAGGAAAAATATTCTCTTTGCAAACCTTGAGAAATGTGATTTTTTTACCCATAGAGTCATTTTCCTAGGTTTTGTAGTCACACATGACAGAGTTTCTGCTGACCCTGAAAAGATTAAGTCAATTGTAGAGTGGCCTGTGCCAAAAAATGTTCATGAAGTATGAAGTTTTTATAGCCTCGCTACTTTCTATAGAAGGTTCATTCGGGGGTTTAGTACCATAGTTGCACCAATCACGGATTGCATTAGGAAAGGCCAATTTGAATGGACAAAAGCTGTTGATAGGGCTTTCCTAGATGTTAAAAAAAAATGACACAAGCACCTATCTTAAGATTTCTTGATTTTTCCAAGGTTTTTGAGGTTCCTTGTGATGCATCTGGAGTTGGAATAGGTGGAGTTTTAAGCCAGGAGAGCCACCCCATAGCTTTCTTTAGTGAAAAATTAAATGAAGCCAAGCTTAAGTATTCCACCATGATAAGGAGCTCTATGCGGTAGTGCAAGCTTTAAGGTATTGGAGGCACTATCTACTACCGCATGAATTTGTATTGTTTTCCGATCACGAGGCCCTTAGATTCCTTAGTTTTCAGAAGAAGCTGAATCCTAGGCATGCCAAGTGGGTAGAATACCTCCAGGCCTACACGTTTGTCTTAAAACATCATGCTGGAACTGAGAATAGGTAGCCGATGCTTTAAGTCATAGAGCCCTGCTTCTGAACTTGATTAGCACTGAAGTTGTTGGATTTGAAAGACTTATGGATGAATATGATAATTGTCCAGACTTTAGTGAAGTTTACCAAGCTTTGAAATTAGGACCATCTAGTGACCATAGTGAATACATCCTTTTAGATGGTTATCTATTTAAGGAAAACAAACTTTGTGTTCCAAAAAATTCCCTGAGAGATTTTTTAATCTGGGAAACCCATGCTGGAGGTTTGGCTGGCCATTTTAGAAGAAACAAGACCATATTGATAATTGAGGAGAAATTTTACTGGCCAGGCCTTAAGAGACAAGTAGCCAATATTGTTGCCCGATGTTGGATATGTGCGGTTGCCAAACATCAAAGACAAAACACCAGGTTATACACTCCTTTACCTATGCCGGATTGTCCATAGCAGGATTTTAGCATGGACTTCGTTTTAGGGTTGCCCAAGACCCTTAGAAAACATGATTCAATCTTTGTAGTGGTTGACAGATTTTCAAAAATGGCCCATTTTATACCCTGCTCCCAAACTTTTGATGCCTCCAGGGTAGCCAAGCTTTTTCTCGATCAAGTAGTCAAGTTACATGGGTTACCTAAGACCATTGTTTCTGATAGGGATGTCCGATTCACAAGCTATTTTTGGAAAACCCTTTGGCACCTATTAGGAACAAAACTGAAATTCTCAACTACTTACCACCCTCAGACTGATGGACAAACTGAAGTTGTAAATAGAAGTCTAGGGAACTTATTAAGGAGCCTTGTTGGAGAGAGTCTGGGAAATTGGGATTTACTTCTACCTCATGCTGAATTCACGTACAATAGCTCGGTCAATAGGTACACTAGTAAAATTTTCTTTGAGATTGTCCATGGTTACAGACCTAGGAGACCAATTGACCTCATCCCATTACCCACACACTCACATGTATCTGAGTCTGCTGAGTCATATGCACAGCATCTTAAAGAATTACATAAGGAAATTAGTAAGAAAATTCAAATTAGTAATGAAGTTTATAAGCATGTGGCTGATTCACGTAAACGGATAAAAGAATTTAATGAAGGGGACTCAGTCATGATAAAACTTAGACTTGAAAGGTTTCCACCAGGAACTATGAAGAAATTGCATGCCCGAGGAGCTGGACCTTTCATTAGCTCCACTTTTAATATTTTTGATCTGAAAAAATTTAAAGAATCAGTATTAATTCCTAGTGAGCCTTTTGGACCTCACCCTGCCTATGAGAGTGAAACTCTACCTGAGTGTCCACCAGCAATTCCACTAGACTGGAGAGACAAGATTGAACGTATCTTAGATGACCAATGATGCGGGACTAATATGCATGCGATTAATTTTATGAATATTTTATGTGGGGTTAGGTGATTAATTCCCAAATATCAGATCAAAATAAGTTGTAGGGAATTCTATATGAATTTTAGAAACTAAGCATGTAGATTAGGACCTAAGAAAGCAGTAAAGATGGATCGCCGGGGTTGAGAAGCCTCAGTTAGGGCAAGTTCTCCTACAATAAAATTATCGATGGCAGAAGGGGTGTACCTGGCAACGTCTAATGTGCCTGGTGAAGATTACAGTGAAGAGATCTCATGTTCCTCGATGGATGCGGCCTAGAAAATCAAGCCAGAGACCCGCGGATACCCGGCTTTCTGCTCGATGGTTTGATTGAGGCTTGGCTGGAGTTATTGGATTCGTAGGAACTCAGGGACCTGCAAATGACCTGTCAGGGGTTAGAAAACTCACAAGGGAACAAGGAAATAAGAGAAAATAGCAAGGGAAAGAAAATTTTGGAGGAGGGCGGCCAAGGCTCTGGAAGGATGGTTGGCAGCAGGAAGATAGTTGCAACACCGGGAAGAAGAAACTCTCAAAACCCCTTTATGCACACAACAGGGTAACACATAGCAATTGAAGAGAACTCAAGTTTTAATTCATATATCAAAATCAATCCTCATACAAGAGACTAGGGTCCTTTAAATAGACCCTTAGTCTTGGGCTCCAAGTAAGGTTAAAAGAGACATTACATAGGAGTTTGAATCCCCATCCAACTCTAGCTAGAAAAATAAGGAAAGCTTGGTAGAAAAAAATCCCTAAAAACTCTCTCCTCCTCTCTTGACTTGGTCAACACTCCAAGGATACCTAGGGAGGCATGTTAGACTTCTAGGAGAAGTAAGGGGCCGGCCCAAAGGGGCTTGGGTGCATGGGCTTGGGCCTCTGGAAGCTGGGGTGGCTAGGTAGCTAGGTAGCAGGAATATTCCCTGGTATCTTGCTTCTTAAGGGCTTGGGCTTGGGGCCTGTGCTTTATTTCTTTGGGCTAGGATGCAGGTGGACCTTTGGAATCTTGGATGCCCTCGTCTATGAATATACTCTGGCATTTGGAAGGGAATCTGGGCATCTGGAGGGCATCTACAAGGAATCAGGGTTTTTTGAATTTTCCTCCTGGGGTCTTCAAATCTTCAAGCTGGGTTGGACTTGGGCTATACTTCCATGTCTTCAATCTGGTTGGACTTGGTCTTCACTTGTATGACGTAGTTTTGAGTCTTCAGCATACTTGGATAGGACTCAAAAAAAATAAAATTAGCTTAACATGAGCTGACTAGCAATGGACTGAACTAGCTCAACATGAGCTGACTAATACTTAACTGAAATAACAACTCAAAAGACTCAAATAATAACTAAAATGGACTTAGATGGGCTAAGCCCTTATTACAAATAGACTTATAAATTATTGGTCAACCAATAGAGGGTTGAAAAGCCTCTATCTTATTCTGGTGCCTCTGGTGTCCGTACCAATTCTCCCAGGATGGGAGGAACTCGACTCTGTCGAGTGAAGATCAGGCTAGCTCACATATCTCTCAAGAATGTCTGGGTCGAGGCATTGCAAGTTCTCTTAAAAAATTTACGAATCGTCTGACTCTGGCCGGCCTTGCCATCAGACTAGGAAGCATTGATAGCCGCAGCCTCGGGTTGTAATGGCTTGATCGTCCAGGATACGCTCGATCCGTTCTCCTCTCTCAGGCCAATTAATTGGTGGACACTCTGGGTAAGGATCACTCTTAACATAAGGGATAGGTCCAAAAGCCTCACTAGGTATCGTTGCAGGTTCCTTGTACTCAACCAGGTCTGTAAAATTAAAGGTAGAACTAATGCCCATATCCGAAGGCAAGTCTAACACATACGCATTTGATCCAACCTTCTTTAATACTTTAAAAGGTCCAGCTCTACGAGCATGAAGCTTCTTTTTGTCCTAAGCCTAACCATGATAGAATCCACTACATCAAATTCCTTGACCTTTCTTCGAAAAATTAGCCAATTTGTTTAAAAATTAGTGTAGGTGGTGAACATGCTGGGCACATGCAGACTCCTAACAGGTGATGCAAAGGACTCATACTAACACCTAATAGACTCGACTTTATATTCTTATGGAAGGAAAACTTATTGGACTCTTATGGGCCTAAACCTAAGAGACTATAGACTCTCTAGGCCTAACCCTAGTGTGGTGTGCATAAGAGTATTTACAATAGACTCCAAGCAAATGCTATAAGGTCTTCCAAAAGTATGTCGCAAACCTAACATACTCAGAAAATTGGTGTAACCGAATGACCTCAACAAAGTATAATTGAAAAGTTTGGGAAACATTAGAAGCCTTAGGGTATGGCAAGAAATAAGAATCAGAGTCTTGGGACAATCCATTGAATGCATGCAATAGACCTTGGTTAATAGGGAGGACCTTAAGATTTGAACATTGATCTATGGGTGACATAAGGTCCACTTGAAGGAAGGAGAATTTGGTCATTGCAAGTGCAAGGTCTTTAAGAAAGGGAATGAACTCTTGATAAGAATACCGAATGAGGTCCTGGGCTAAAACTAGTTCTAAAGTAGGATGAGGATCTGGTGGAAGGTCATCAGGAAAGTCTTTGGGAAGCTTATCTTGAAAGTCTTCTAAAATAATGTCTACTTCCTGGGATTGTTCCTTAGGGACCTCCTCTATGAACAACTCTAGTAAACTCCCACTTTCATCTACTATGTTTGATCCTGGCTCAGGCACTCCTTCAATTTCTATAGTGGGTTCAGGATCCTTTTCTAGTAGTTCCTCAGTGATTTCAACCTTGGGTCCATCTTCATCATAGTCCTCAAAATCCTCTCCTTCGTATTCATCTACTAAACTAGGATCAGCTTCATACACTTCTACCTCGGGCTCTTTAATGGGTTATGGGGTTTCTTCCTTGCAAACTAATGGGTTAGGGGTAGTAGGCTGATCTAAAAGAAGTCGGCTAGGTTTGGACTTAGGCTCAAGGGAATTATCCTTATTGGACATAGATTGACTGATCCTGAATTCCCTTTGATATAACTTGAATTCCCTAGCTAGGTGATAGGCTTCCTCTAGGTCTTTAATTTGACAATGATACAGCTCCCATTGAATATCCCTATGCAGGCCATCCTGAAATCTAGCCATGATCTTAGACTTAGGTTCGACTGTGTTACATTTCTTACTAAACTCGTTAAATTGGTCAATGTACTCAGACACAGTCATGTTCCCTTGTTTCAATTTGTACCATTGGTCTAAAAGTTTGTATTCATAAGATTCACCTAGGTATTTCTCTCTCAATTTACTTCTCATGGCTTTCCAGGTACGTATTTCTTTTCCCCATCGATAACATTCATCCTCAGTATGTTTCCAATGTTGCTTGGCATATTTGATTAACCCATGTGCAGCCAAACTAATCTTATCTAACTTTAACATCCCAGTATACTCAAAGTGCTGATCCATTATATCCTCCCATTTAGTATACATCTTAGGATCTGGTCTTCCATCAAACACGGGTACATAAGGTTGGGTGCTCCTAATGGGGGTAATCATAATTGGGTCTCCTATGATTAGGTTCTAAGGATGGATCATGGTATGGGGTTCTCCTAGGGTTGGGCTTCCTATATGGGTCAGAGTATTGTGTTCTCCTAGGATTGAGGCTATCGGTATTAGATATAGTCTGGGCCCTATGGGTTTTCTCTAGGGTCCCTATCCTATTCTCTATCTGGTCCAACTTATGGGGGGTTCGGGTATCGAACTGGGTCAACTGAGTCATCTGGGTAGTCATTGGGTAGTCATTTGGGCCATTTGGTCAGCAAGGGCTTTAATTTGGGCTTCCAGCTTATCCATGGATTCAGGGAGATGGTGGATGATATGATGCTCCTTATCTAGTGCTCATGCAATACTCGATCATACCAACTATAGCTTCCTAGACCTAGAGTCCAAAACTAGGTGCTTAATCATGGTGGCAAACTAGCCTATAGTAACCCTGTACTCAGCCAGGCAGGTGTAACGGGAGTGTTAGGTCCCTAATTGCCAATCCTAGATACCAATCAGTGATTGGCCAGGTAGGTGGACCAACACACAAGCCCTTCGAGAATGAATCCTAGAACCACCGTTCTAAACACTAAGCACAAGGCACACGCAGGTTAGCTTGACACAGTGATCTGACACTTAGCCCAGACCCGACCAGTTGGTGTCCCTAGCCCACTAGGACAAATTAAGTCTAATAGATTTTAAGTTATGCTTGGGACAAAATGTAGGGGATGTGGTTTTGGGCTAAGGAGAGGTGATCAAATCCTCCCCCCATCTGACATAGCAAGAGTGCCCTTAAAGGTAGTTTATGCAATGATGGCGGGCAGATGATGCAAAATTAGGGTTTAAGTGTTTTAGGTAGCTTTTGTATATGTAATTTTTTTTTAATTTTTTTTTTGTCCTTTTGTAGAGATATGATTTGAAAAAAATGACTTAATATGCTAGAAACATACTAAAAATAAAAGATATGCAAAGAGATGCTAAACAAAACCCTAAACCTTCCAAAATTTTCTTGCTGAAAAAAATAGAGCCAAAAATATATAGGCTGTATTTCGGCTTGCAGAAATAGCACAGACCAAAAACAAATCTGCCATAATTCTGTAAAATGATTTGAATTAAGATGAATCTAGAAAAATAAATTTCAAAATTTTTGGAGTTCTGTGCAGAGAGAAATAACTAAAACAATAGAGCATATACAGACTATAAAAGATGCAGAAAACAAGTCCTAATCTAAGCTCTGATACCAGATGATGCGGGACTAATATGAATGCGATTAATTTTGTGAATTTTATATGTGGGGTTAGGTGATTAATTCCTGAATATCAGATCAAAATAAGTTGTAGGGAATTCTATATGAGTTTTAGAAACTAAGCATGCAGATTAGGACCTAAGAAAGCAGTAAAGATGGATCGCCGGAATGAGAAGCCTCAATTAGGGCAAGTTCTCCTATAATAAAATTACTGGTGGCAGAGGGGGTGTACCTAGCAATGTCTGATGCACCTAGTGAAAATTGCAGTGAAGTGATCTCATGTTCCTCGATGGATGCGGCCTGAAAAATCGAGCTAGAGACCCGCGGATACCTGGCTTTCTGCTCGATGGTCCAATTGAGGCTTGGCTGGAGTCGTTGGATTCGTAGAAACTCAGGGACCAGCAAATGACCTGTCAGGGGTTAGAAAACTCACAAGGGAACAAGGAAATAAGAGAAAACAGCAAGGGAAATAATGTTTTGGAGGAGGGCGGCCAGGGCTCTGGAAGGATGGTTGGCAGCAGGAAGATAGTTGCAACACCAAGAAGAAGAAACTCTCAAAACCCCTTTATGCACACAGCAGGGTAACACACAGCAATTGAAGAGAACTCAAGTTTTAATTCATATATCAAAATCAATCCTCATACAAGAGACTAGGGTCCTTTAAATAGACCCTTAGTCTTGGGCTCCAAGTAAGGTTAAAAGAGACATTACATAGGAGTTTGAATCCCCATCCAACTCTAGCTAGAAAAATAAGGAAAGCTTGGTAGAAAAAAATCCCTAAAAACTCTCTCCTCCTCTCTTGACTTGGTCAACACTCCAAGGATGCCTAAGGGGGTGTGTTGGGCTTCTAGAAGCAGCAAGGGACCAACCCAAAGGGGCTTGGGTGCATGGGCATGGGCCTCTGGAAGCTAGGGTGGCCTGGTAGCCAGGTAGCAGGAATATTTCCTGGTATCTTTCTTCTTAAGGGCTTGGGCTTGGCGCCTGAGATTTATTTCTTTCGACTAGGATTCAGGTGGACCTCTGGAATCATGGATGCCCTGGTCTATGAATATACTCTGGCATCTGGAAGAAAATCTAGGCATCTGGAGGGCATCTACAAGGAATCAGGTTTTTCTGAATTTTCCTCCTGGGGTCTTCAAATCTTCAAGCTGGGTTGGACTTGGGCTATACTTCCATGTCTTCAATCTGGTTGGACTTGGTCTTCACTTGTATGATGTAGTCTTGAGTCTTCAACATACTTGGACAGGACTCAAAAAAAATAAAATTAGCTTAACATGAGCTGACTAGCATTGGACTGAACTAGCTCAACATGAGCTGACTAATACTTAACTGAAATAATAACTCAAAAGACTCAAATAACAACTAAAATGGACTTAGATGGGCTAAGCCCTTATTACAGATGGACTTATAAATTATTGATCAACCCACAGAGGGTTGAAAAGCCTCTGTCTTATTCTGGTGCCTCTGGTGTCTGCACCAACCAAGTGATTACTACTAGAAATAAGGGTTATCAACATTATCTAGTTTGTTGGCACTGTCGACCAGAATCTGAAGACTCCTGGATTACCTAAGAGGATCTACAATAAATTGACCCAGACATATTAGAAAAATACTACAGTCAAACCAATCCTTACTCGACAGGGTCGAGTTCCTCCCACCCTGGAAGAATTGGTGCGGGCACCAGGCTCAGGAAGAGGCTTCAACTAATGCCAAGTTCTTTATGGATAGAAGACTAGGAATTTAAGTCCTGTAATAAGTCTATGAGTCCTGTATTTATGTTTATTTGAATAATTGAGTCCTGTTTTATTTCAATTTGGGTTCAATTAGAGTTCAATTAGGCTTTGTATTGAGTCGGGTTCAAGAGCTACTTGAATTGGGTTCCAATAAAGCTAGATCAAGTGCAACCAGTTTCACATTAAGTGCAACCAGCTTCACCAACAAACTTGGAGCACCACATCATCAATGCACCTTGCCAAGTTGGAGGACAAGTCATGCCACATCACCAAGACACTTCACCATTTATTTTCAAGACAAATATGAATTTGAATGAAGCTCCACTGTTCATGGCACGCCCCCTTGTATTTAGGAGTTTGAATTTTTAAAAGGGCCATTCCACTTTCTTTGAGACGCCCCTTGATTATCTCCATGAAATGTGATGCAGTTTGAATTTGAAAAAGGAGCTTAAGGTTTATAAAAGCTCCTAAATCCTCTTGTAATTGATTGATGAATGAAATGAAGTTTTTTTAAGAAAGCTTTCCTCCTTTGCTAGCCAAAGACCCTTGAGAGAAGGTAGGTGTGAGACCAAGGATACTTAACCAAACAAGCTACTAATCCCTCTTCCAATCCCATTCGGCCACCCTGGAGAATCCTCTTCAAGCCTCTCCAAATTTGTCCTCCCCTTCATCCAAAAGATGTCATCTTCAAAGGAGTTCTTCACGCCATCAAGAGAAAGAGAATCAAGCTATGGATGACAAGGGAGATCTCCTTCAAGCCAAACCTAAGCCACTTCTTCCATTCCTAATTTCCTCTTCCATTTACCCATTCTTCCTCCTAAATCTTCTAATTTTACTATGCATCTATTTAGGATCCCCGGGTCTCCTGGTTTCCAAGGTGAAGGTCTACTGTGCCAAGGAATCATAATCAAGGTGCCTTTAGATCTAGAGTATCTCCTTGCCATTCTTAGTACTTCATCTTGAGTGTCCCTTTGCTGAATTTCAGATTATTAATAGCCAGATAGCCATCTTTATAATCTTCTTTCAGATATGAAATAGAAAGTAGGCTAGCTGATGCGGCAAGCATATGATTAGATGATGCGGCGAGCATATGATTAATGTTTTGAATATGGTTTGTAGAGCAATGAAACCTAATTACACTAGCATTGTACTCATCATAATAAGACTTAAGGATTATAAGAAAATGGGACTTTTACTTGATTAGACACAATCCTAAACTAAGAAGGAAGAATATTTAGACAATAGGGGCTAATGATTGTGGACTTACCTTGATGAGCTTTCCAACCTTCTTTTGATTCATACCTTGAAACTACCAATGCTCAGAACTGAAGAACCTAGATAACAGAGATCAGAACCCTGGACTTGGGGCTTCAGCTTGTTGGTTCTTTGTCAAGGTGAACCCTGTTCACAACTCAAAGACTTCGAAGGACCCTGCAATGAAGATCAAAAGTTAAGGAAGAAGAAAGCAAGCATATGGAAGGGATGGAAAAATTTATGAGCAAGGAAGGAAGTCTGAGATGATTTGGCCGGCTGCAATGTCTCCTTCTTGAACTTGGCGTTGGATGGCTTGGAGAAGAAAATAGATTCGAGTCGGGGGGGGAGGGGGGGCTTAGGAACAATCACTCAAAGAAATAACATAAGACTATAACTTCAACTTCAACTTCATTTTTCATTCATCTCCATCAATAATCAATCCCCTTTACAATGGGCGTCCAAGGCCTTTAATAGCCTCACAAAGCTAGCTTTTGAAATTTAAAAACTCCCCAAATTGAGGAGGATTACAAGGGGGGGTTGGAGGATTTGGTGGAGAGTTTGGAGGGATGGGGGGGTGTTGGAGGATTTGGTGGAGGACTTGGAGGGGTGTGGCCAACCTCCTTGAATTTGAATCTTCCTTGTTGGCGCCAAAGAGTGATGAGGTGGCTAGTGAGGTGGCGCCTGATAACGTGGCATGATGAGATGGTCTTCTACTTGGATAAGGAATGACATGTGGCACCAAGTGGTCCTAGTTGATGGTCCTTTTCTCTTGCTTGGTTGATGTGTCTTCTCTTCTTCATGTGGTCAAATTCTGGGGTCCAGAATTTGAGTCTTGTTGCTGGCTTTCATTGCTTTAAGACTTGATTAACTGAAATAGACTTAACTCAACTGAACTGACTTGACTGACCTAAACTTGAAACGGACTTACAGGAAATGATTTTTTTTTTTTTTAAAAGTAATTACAGGACTCAATAAACACTCTTGATTAATTACAGGACTCTTGAAAAAGAAATGGCTCTTGAAATCATTTACAGGACTTTTGAAAAGGAAATGGCTCTTGAAAATAAAACATTTTTGAACTAAAGGATATAAGGTAACCTAATTATCTTCGATCCAAATTGGGATAAGGCTAACTTTGTTGGAGTGAAGTTTCTTTCAATTTCTGGTGTCCACACCAATTCTCCTGGGGTGGGCAGAACTCGACCCAATCGAGTATGGTTCAGTTTTGCCCTGGTAATGCTCGAACAAGTCTGGGTTAAGTCTTTGCAGGTCCTCTCGAGTAATCCAAGAGTTATCGGACTCAGGTCGACCTTGCCATTGAACCAGGTATCGCTGATAGTCCTTATTCCTGGTAGTAATGGTCTTGTTATCCAGGATTCTCTCAATTTTCTCTCTCCGCTCAGGTAGGGTTGGTGGTGGACACTCGGAAATATGTTCACTCTCAATGAAGTTTCTAGCCCAAAAGGCTCACTAGGTATTAGTACTGGTTCTTTGTATTCTACTAGGTCTGAAACATTAAAGGTTGTACTGATACCCATATCAGGTGGAAATTCCAAAACATATGCATTAGGCCCTATTTTCTTTAAGATCTTGAAAGGTCCCGCTTCGCGGGCATGCAGCTTCTTTATGGTTCCAAGTGGGAACCATTCAGGGTTGAGCCTAATCATTAAATAATCCCCTTCAAATTCATCTATTAAACTTATGTCAGTCTCACACACATATTTACTAGGTTCAAATTTGCCTTCTTCCTTCCCTAGCCCTTCAGTTTGAGGATACCCTAAGTCTTGAGTATTCATGAACTCAACTTGTACTTCAGGGTTCTTACTCCTATCATTCATATGAGCTAATGGGATAGTAGGAGTTGGTTGGTCTAAGGAAAATTGTTTAGCCAGCATTTGGTTCAATTGGGCCATTAGATCATTTAGGCCTCTCAGCATGGTTTCAAGATTCGGGTCCATGGCTACACTGGACTGGGTTTGGACTAGTGAGTATAGGCTCCTGATCTAGTTTTCATGCATGCAAGTAGACTCAAGCTCGAGCTAAGGTTTCCTAGACCTAGAGCACAAATTAGAGGTCTAATTAAGTGAACCAACTAGCTAGTAGTACTTATGGGACTTAGCCAGGTAGGTGGTGAGGAGTGGAGGTCCCTGATTGCCAATCCTTAGACACCAATCTGAGATTGGCCACGTAGGCGGACCAAATCACAAGCCCTAATGCACCAATCCTAGACACCAAGCCAGTAAGCACACACCAATTAGCTAACACAGCTAACTTGACCCTAACCAGAACCCAACTTGTTGGTGTCCCTAACCCACTAGGATAATTAATGTTCTACTCAATTTTAATTAACGGGCTGGGACCGATATGCTGGTTGGTGATTTTTGGGCTAGGGACAGGTGATGAAACCCTGACCCTATGTCAAATTGATGCCCATAATTTGATTTCTCATGAGATGAATGAAATACAAAGGTGCTGCAGAAGTGTGTTGCAGTTTGAAAGTGGTGTGGAAAACGTGATGAAAAAATGTCCAAAAGTTTTGAAAAATTCACAGAGGATTCCTAACTTATATGTTTCAATTCAGATGAAAGGAATTTTAAAACTAAAATCTGTACTACTCGCAGAAGATCATACAAATGAAGATAAATAAAAAGGACAGAACAGAACTCTAATGACAGTGTCTAACTGCAGAAATTTTCGTTTTTTTTATAATTTTTTTCTAATGATGAAATTTAATATGGTGATAAATAACTTAAAAAGGAATGATAAAAAAAATATTTCAACAAAAAATTAGTGACTTTCCTTTGGAGCTGCAGATGGATTACAGTAAACAGATGAAAATTTTTGGAAAACAGAACCTAATCAAACAAGTGCAATGGCTTACCCAAACTTCAATCTAAAAAATTCACGTCCGGCCAGGGGCTCATTATTCCCATGGGTCGTGACAGTGTACTGGAGTACACCCGCTCAGGAGGCACGAATTTTAGATCTTGCTTGGATTTAAAGAAAACTATTCTACCCTAATGCAACCATGCTCTGATACCAAGATGATGTGGCAAGCATATGATTAGATGATGCGGCGAGCATATGATTAATATTTTGAATATGGTTTGTAGAGAAATGAAACCTAATTACACTAGCATTGTACTCATCATAATAAGACTTAAGGATTATAAGAAAATGGAACTTTTACTTGATTAGACACAATCTTTAACTAAGAAGGAAGAAGATTTAGACAATAGGGGCTAATGATTGTGGACTTACCTTGATGAGCTTTCCAACCTTCTTTTGATTCATACCTTGAAACTACCAATGCTCTGAACTGAAGAACCTAGATAACAGAGATTAGAACCCTGGACTTGGGGCTTCAGCTTGTTGGTTCTTTGTCAAGGTGAACCCTGTTCACAACTCAAAGACTTCGAAGGACCCTGCAATGAAGATCAAAAGTTAAGGAAGAGGAAAGCAAGCATATGGAAGGGATGGAATAATTTATGAGCAAGGAAGGAAGTCTGAGATGGTTTGGCCGGCTCCAATGTCTCCTTCTTGAACTTGGCGTTGGATGGCTTGGAGAAGAAAGTAGATTCGAGTGGGGGGGAGGGGGGGGCTTAGGAACAATCACTTAAAGAAATAACATAAGACTACAACTTCAACTTCAACTTCATTTTTTATTCATCTCCATCAATAATCAATCCCCTTTATAATGAGCATCCAAGGCCTTTAATAGCCTCACAAAGCTAGCTTTTGAAATTTAAAAACTCCCCAAATTGAGGAGGATTACAAGGGGGGGTTGGAGGATTTGGTGGAGAGTTTGGAGGGATGGGGGGGGGGGGGGTTGGAGGATTTGGTGGAGGACTTGGAGGGGTGTGGCCAACCTCCTTGAATTTGAATCTTCCTTGTTGGTGCCAAAGAGTGATGAGGTGGCTAGTGAGGTGGCGCCTGATGACGTGGCATGATGAGATGGTCTTCTACTTGGATAAGGAATGACATGTGGCGCCAAGTGATCCTAGTTGATGGTCCTTTTCTCTTGCTTGGTTGATGTGTCTTCTCTTCTTCATGTGGTCAAATTCTGGGGTCCAGAATTTGAGTCTTGTTGCTGGCTTTCATTGCTTTAAGACTTGATTAACTGAAATAGACTTAACTCAACTGAACTGACTTGACTGACCTAAACTTGAAACGGACTTACAGGAAATGAATTTTTTTTTTTTTTAAAGTAATTACAGGATTAAATAAACACTCTTGATTAATTACAGGACTCTTGAAAAGGAAATGGCTCTTGAAAATAAAACATTTTTGAACTAAAGGATACAAGGTAACCTAATTATCTTCGATCCAAATTGGGATAAGGCTAACCTTGTTGGAGTGAAGTTTCTTTCGATTTTTGGTGTCCACACCACTAGCCCTAACCTGTGTGGTTTCCTAACCACGAAGATCCCTTCTTAATTACTTTGAGAGAATTTTTTTTTAGTCTAGTTCTTTTCCTTATGTTCCTCTCATATAATTCTATCTCTTTTACGTAGAATAGCTGCATGTTCATCTATTTCATTTTCATTTAGTCCTTCTAGTTCCTTTAAATGCATCATTCGATACATGTTCCCCGTCAAGCTATGGAACAGCTTTTAGATCGAGCCTGAATGCAATGGTTTTAACCCTATGCACAGAAATTTCAGCATATGTAGAAATTTCAGCACTAAGCCCTAACATGTCCTAATCTACCATGCTCTGATACCAAGAATGATGTTGGATGATTATGAGGTTATAATGTAAAAATATTAAGTAAATGAACTAATTAAAACTTCTAATCATATAATCAGATTTTGGTCATAGAAAAGACATTGAATTGCACTAAAGAAAACTTATATAGGAGGCTTTGGTATCCCACAGTGCAATTTTGATTTAATCAGGAAAGAAAGGACCTTTGTGGCTAAAAAGACCACCTGACTAGGACATTACTCTATTCATAATTTCAGTCCATAAGAGGGAAGGAGTGGTTTTGTGTACCAATAATGAGCTTCCAATAACCTTGCAATAGGATCACTTCTTCAACCCTCAAGATTGGTGACTGGTTGAGCTAGCTATACCACCCCTAGAAGTAGAAGCTTTCCACCAATGATCTGAAGGCAAGGAAGGTTTCAACCTAGACTGGATACTCCTTAGGATCCTGTAAGTAGAACCATTAGTGGCATGAAAAAGATGGAAACAAGCATAAGGAATTAATAATGGAGAGAAAGAAGGGAAAAAGAAGGCTTGTTGGAGATTCTTGGATGGAGGGGTTGGCTTCCTTGGATTGTTGGAGTTGGCATCCTTGGATTGTTGGAGTTGGCATCCTTGGAAAAAGAGCTTTGGGGATGGATTGCTTTGGTAGACTAAAGGCTATTTGGTTAATAGGTTGAGCCTCACACTCACTTCCTCATGGAGGTCATTTGCAAACACAAATGGAGATGAAAGGAAACTCAAACTTTTTCATTCAATCAAGCTTCCATACAAGGGGCGTGGTGAAGGGTTTTTATAGGCCTTCAAGCCCAACAACTCCCCTAACAAAATGAGAGTTTACATGCCCAAAGAGATGAGAGAAAAGTGGGCTAAATTGAATTTGAACTCCTTCCTTCGTGGGCGCACATTTGAATGGCTTTGTTGGAGATAAAAGAGGGTGCTCCATTTGAATTTGAAATCCTCCAAGCTAGGTGGCATGGTGGATGATGTGGCATGCTTGGTTGGCATGGAGAATGAGGTGGCAGTGGGGTCCTTCCTTCCTCGATGAGGCACCTTGGTAATGTGGCTTGATCTTGATTTTCTACTCCATCCAATGGACCATATCCATTTCTCCCTTGATTAGATGGAAATTGGACTTGACTCATGCTCTTAAAGAAGACTCAATCTTGAACTTGACTTTGACTCAAGACTCATGACTTGAGTCTTTGACTTGGAGCTGAAATTAACAAAACTCATGACTATTTATAGGACTCATGTGTTGGAGTTAGAATTAACAAGACTCACAAGACTCATGATAGGACTTTGGAACTGAAATCAACAAGGCTAAAGTTCAATCTGCAATCCATAAGGAGCTAGTGTTGACCAGGTTTGATTATAGTCTCTTTCTAATCATGGTGTCCACACCACTTTGTGTGCTAATCGGCTCTTATGTTATGATCAGCCTCCGTGTGTTGGTCGGCTTTTGCATGTCGATTGGCTCTTATGTTATGGTTGGCCTCCATGTGGTGATCAGTCTTTGGGAGCAGCTCAGCTATATATTGCCTCTATAGTCTTTAGGCCTATTCTGGCCTTTTCTTGGGCCTAATCCTGCCTTTAGTGAATTGATATGCTTGGTTTGTCATAACAAGATGTTTTAAATATTAGGTACGAGTCTTGTTCTATAATATTTATCGATTGCTGTTGCAAAAAAGATCAATTATTTATTCATGCAAAAGATATAACTGGTGTCTTTAAGTGGAACCATTATGGTTGTTCAGGTAATATTTCTTGGAGTTGGATAGCTCGACCCTGGCTCATCCATAAATCCACTAATCTAACTCTAGCCAACAAAAGTAGAATTTTATTTAGTTTATTTTCATAATTTAATAACATGTTTTCATTAATGAGTTGGATAAAGCCCATTGATAGCGGCCCTCTTCCACATGTTTGAGACTTTTTTTTATTTTTTCATTTTAATACATCTGTTGGTGATTTTTAGATATTTATGTTGTTCAGTCAATTAAATCATCGAGAGTTATTCTTTTCAGACATACAGCTTGATGTGGCACAGTCACTGATGTGGAGCTTATGACAGCGATAGCTGATAACTGTGTGGGTAGAAAGTGCCACCTAGATGCAATGCTCAAATGATGACCCAAGGGCGAGCCCTTCGTCCGAGGTCAGCTCCTAGCTAGGGTCGTGCTCATAGGGAAAGGCCTCAATCAAAGGTTAGCTCTCAGCCGGGGTCGTGCTTATGCATTCCAAGGGTGAGCCCTCTGTCCAAGATCAGCTTTCAGCCGAGGTTGTGCTCATAAGACGAGCCCTCCGTTTGAGATCAGCTCCCGGCCAAGGTCGTGCTCAAGCATGCCAAGGTGAGCCATCCATCCGAGGTCATCTCCCAGACGGGGTCGTGCTCATAAGGTGAGCCCTCCATTTGAGGTTAGCTCCGGGTTAGGGTTATGCTCATGCATGCCAAGGAGAGCCCTCCGTTCGAGGTCAGCTCCTAGATGGGGTCGTGCTCATAAGGTGAGCCCTCCTTCTAAGGTCAGCTCCCGGTCGGGGTCATGCTCATGTGTGCCAAGATGAGCCCTCCATCCGAGGTTAGCTACTAGCCGGGGTCGTGCTCATAAGGAGAGCCCTCCATTTGAGGTCAGCTCCTAGCCGGGGTCGTGGTCATGCATGCTAAGGTGAGCCCTCCATCTAAGGTCACCTCCCAGCTGGGGTCGTGCTCATAGTACGAGCCCTCCATCTAAGGTCAGTTCCCAACTGAGGTCATGTTGATGCGTTCCAAGGATGGCACCTTGCATTCTGGGTCGGGCGCCCAACCGGTGTCATGCTCATGCTTTCTGAAGGTGGCCTCCCGCATCCATGGTCAAGCACCTACTTAAGGTTGGGCTTCTGCTTCCAGAGTCAGTCTCTCCTTATCGAGCCCTCCCACCTCCTCTTATCGAGTTTGGAGTTCCCGCCAGTAGTAAAAAGAGGGAGGACCAATAGAGATATAGACCGTGACATGGAAGA
This sequence comes from Areca catechu, assembly GCA_021397845.1. Classification (NCBI taxonomy): domain Eukaryota; kingdom Viridiplantae; phylum Streptophyta; class Magnoliopsida; order Arecales; family Arecaceae; genus Areca; species Areca catechu. The sequence goes on from CM038053.1 coordinate 70,422,564, forward strand.
TTCAAGCTACCTGCAACCTCCCAGAAGTGGTGAATGCCCTGCCAAAAAATTCAAACTTTACAATGTGCCACCCGCATATTCTGCGCAATGCATGCTCCAACAAGCCCCACATCCTGTAGCGCACCACCATGTCAACAACCGTGCAACCGAGGGAACCAATCCTCATGACACGAAATCTAAACCTCCTCTAAGGAGAGTATTCCATTAAGGCCACAGGCCCTGCGACACTCTAATAGACCCTCCGGGAATAGAAATGCTCCACATGGCTCCAGGCTCAGCGGCATGGTGCCCACCCCTCCCATGGAAAACTGCACCACCAGAGGGACAAGATATGTACTATGCCAGTGATCACCCCCAAATAGAACGATCTCCTCTAGAGGATCGGTCTGACATGGGGGAGGCTGCAAACAAAGAAAAATCCCTCTATAAAGGGATACAAGGAAAGGAACATCTCAATGAAGCCTCAGACTTGGTCTGGGCCACTCCTAGTCATATAGAGATAGAAGAAAGGACCCCCAATAGGGGGGAGAGAGGCAACCAGTAAGACTCAGAGAGTAAATGGGCAAGGAACCAGCCGAGAGAACCTCCCAACTCTTTGATCTCTACTTGATCATGTCTTTCAATTTCAAATTTCACCTTTCATCCTCTATGCGGAGAGTCCCCAAGCTCTTCGTCACAGTGGTTCTATTTTTCTTGATCATCCTAAACTGACTTGATCGTCGGAGTGTCCCAACTAGAATCCCTGACCTGGATCTCCTCTTTTTTTTAGGCCATGCTATAAGAAGATCAAGCACCCAACAGGAGCATGATGAGTCTGTTCCACGTCAGAGCTACAAGCCACGGCAATCTTAGCAGCAATAGATTGACACGCCAGGTAGGGGGCAGAACACCAGTGACCAAGGGAAGTCCAACTGTGAGTCCCCCATCACCAGCAAAGCATCTACGAAAGCTCAAAGCTCCATGATGATAACACGAGCATGTGAGGCTTCTGCCAGCTGAGTTGGGGCCCCCCATCATGATGACCTACAGAGCCCTGAGGGGGAGCTCCCCTCTCCTCCACCACCACCCCCGATGGATCCCCAGATCACCACACAAGCCCAGCAAGTCCATGCCCTGGCAGCGACGGTATGTCAGCTTCATCAAAAACACCAGTCCCTGGGAATACAATAGTAGCTAGGGATGTCGATAGCCCACACCATCGATCCCCATACCAGCCTATGGTCCTTCTAGGAGGGGCCGATGCATGCGATCTCCCACCTGCAAGGAGACCACCAGGCGGTCGGGAAGAAGCAGCATGATGACCTGACTAGCCTGGAGAGCCACTCCCCGATCTCGGACCATGGAGCATACTTGCACCAGCGACGCCGGCATGGTCGGGAACTCAGGCGAGAGTTACCCTACTCTGCACCTCCTTCACCCCTGAAGGCCTCTATCGAGGGGTCTACAGACGAGGCCATCCATCTCTAGGCAGAGAGGCACCTCAAAGAGTAGGAGTGCAAACTGGCTGACCTCTCCCATCGATTTACAAAGATTCAGGACTCCCCTAATGAGCCCACGGATTACGACACCCATCCTCCCTTCTCCCACAAAATCTAAGAGGAACCGATCCCCAGTCAGTTCTACATGGCCCAAGTTGATCCCTATGATGGGACAACCGATCTCCTAAACCACCTAGAAAGCTACAAGGCCCTTATGAGGGTACAGGGGGCCACTGACACTCTCCTCTCCATTGCCTTCCTATCAAACCTCCGGAAGGTAGCTCAAGCCTTGGCTCTCCAGACTCGAGTCTGAAAGCATTGACTCCTCCCAGTTGGAGAAAAAATTTGTGGCATACTTTGATGCTTGTAAAAAGGTACCACATGAGGCCGATAGAATTTCTCGATCTGCCAGCAGGATTGAGAGCCCCTTCGAGACTACGTGTCCCAGTTTAAAGCTGCTAACCTGGAGATTTACCACCTCGACGATCCAATCACCATGCTGGACCTAAAGAGGGGGCTGCGGACCTCCCGCTTCACCTACTCCCTCGACGAGAAGCCTTCGAAGACCTACTTAGAGCTCCTCCTCTGGGCCCACAAGTATATCTATGCAGAGGAGGCTGACCATACCAAAAGGGAGTTGGACGGGAGGCCGTTAAGGAGATAGGTCATTAGGAAAGCATCTGCTCCCCTAGCCCAGAAGATGGTGCTGATCCAGCAGCCGGGGCCGAGACCCAAAGTCGACCCCACTAAAGAAAAGAAGTTCACTCCTCTCCTTACCCCGAGAGTGAAGATCCTGATGGAAATCGAGGGCGAGCACTTCCTGCATCGATCTCCCCCATTGAGGCCATCTACTGGATACGACATGTCTCACTACTGCAGCTTCCATCGGGACCATGGTCATGATACTGAGGAATGCCACCACTTGAAGAGGGAGATAGAAGACCTGATCAAGCATGGCTATCTTGGGAAAAGGCTTACCATTAACTCGACCCAACCTAAGGACAATGTCAAGAAAGGGTCTAGTGAGTTGAAAGAAAACAAGCCTAGCCTAAATTTAATCGATGCCAAGGATTTAAAGAAAGAGATTAAGGAAGGATCACCCATGTGGATTTTGACCCTTAGGAAAGTTTAAGAACAAGATCTTAAGGAACCACCTCAGGAAGTCACAAAGGTTTTAAATGACTTTAAGGAAGTATTCACTAAAGACTTACCTAACCATCTACCTCCACTTAGGGACATTCAGCATGAAATCGATTTAGTCCTGGGTGCCACCCTGCCCAATTTACCTCACTATAGGATGAATCCTACTGAACATGCTGAGCATCAAAGACAAGTAGAAGAGCTCCTCCAAAAATGGTTTATTAGGAAGAGTTTAAGTCCTTGTGTAGTACCTACCCTATTGACCCTAAAGAAAGATGGCGGTTGGAGAATATGCATTGATAGTCATGCCATCAACAAGATCACGGTCAAATATCGATTTCCCATTCCCCGTCTTGATAACTAACTACATATGATGACCCGAGCTACTATGTTTTCCAAAATAGATCTTAAAAGTGGATATCATCAAGTAAGGATTAGACTTGGAGATGAATGGAAAACAATATTTAAGACAAAAGATGGTCTTTATGAGTGGCTAGTAATGCCCTTTGGTCTATCTAATGCCTTTAGTACTTTCATGCGAATCATGACTCAAGTTCTAAAGCCATTCATGGAAAAGTTTGTTGTAGTATACTTTGATGACATCATTATCTACAGCAAAACTAGGAAAGACCATATAGATCACCTCCATCAAGTTTGCTGGATCCTTAGAAAAGAGAATCTCTATGCCAATTTGAAAAAGTATGAATTCATGACCCGTAGAGTGATCTTTCTAGGATTTGTTATCACTGCTGAAGGGGTATCTGCTAACCCTGAAAAAGTTAGATCCATAGTTGAGTGGCATGAACCCAAGAGTATACATGATGTCCGTAGTTTTCACGGCCTTGCCACTTTTTATAGGAGATTCATAAGAGGGTTTAGTACCATCGTTGCCCCAATAATGGATTGTCTTAAGAAAGGAGATTTTGAATGGACCAAACAAGCTAGCAAAGCCTTTCTTGAAATTAAGGAAAGAATGATCCAAGCACCAATCTTGAGATTACTTGATTTTTTTAAAGTTTTTGAGGTTGCTTGTGATGCCTTTGGGATAGGAATTGGAGGTGTTCTAAGTCAAGAAAACAATCCGGTAGCATTCTTTTGCGAGAAATTAAACGTAGCAAAATTGAGGTATTCCATATATGATAAGGAGCTATATGCGGTAGTTCAATCTTTGATACATTGGAGATATTATTTATTACTGCAAGAATTTGTCTTGTTTTCCAATCATAAAGCACTCCGATTTCTTAGCTCCCAAAAGAAGTTGAACCCTAGGCATAGGAAGTGGGTAGAATACATTCAAGCCTACACCTTTGTCTTGAAACACCGTGCTGGGATTTAGAACAAAGTTGCTGATGCCTTAAGTCGACGTTCTATGCTTCTAACGTCTGTAAGTACTGAAGTCACGAAGTTTGATAAGTTGAAAGAGGAATACAAGAGTTGCCCTGACTTTAGCAAGATTTTTGAGTCTGTTAGTCTAAGACCCTCTCGGGAGTATAAAGACTATATCCTTCATGATGGGTTCCCTTTTAAAGGAGATAAGTTGTATGTCCCCTGAACTTCTATCCGAGAATTCTTGATTTGGGAGATTCATGCTGGTGGATTAGTAGTGCATTTCGGGAGGAATAAGACTATTTTAGCCTTCGAGTAGCAATTCTTTTAGCCTAGCTTGAAACGAAACGTTGCCCAAGTTGTAGCCCAGTGTAAGACATGTACTGTTGCAAAAATGCAAAAGCAAAACACTGGAGTATACACACCTCTACCTATTCCTGATTAACCTTGGCAAAACATTAGTATGGACTTTGTACTAGGACTACCAAGGACTTTAAGGAAACACGATTCCATCTTTGTGGTAGTTGATCGATTTTCTAAGATGGCACATTTTCTACCTTGTTCCCAGACCTTTGATGCATCTAAAGTAGCCAAATTATTCTTAGATGAAGTGGTTAGGTTACATGGGTAACCTAAAATCATTGTGTCTGATAGGGATGTTAAGTTCACTAGTTACTTTTGGAAGACTCTATGACACCTCTTAGGAACCAAGTTGAACTTTTCCACATCTTATCACTCCCAAATTGAAGGCCAAATAGAAGTAGTAAATAGAAGTCTTGGGAATATGTTAAGATGCTTAGTGGGAGAACACATCAGGAATTGGGACCTATTACTGCCATATATAGAATTTGCATATAATAGCTCAGTTAATAGGTCCACTGGAAAAAGTCCTTTTGAGATTCTTCATGGGTATAAACCACGAAAACCAATTGACCTCATTCCATTACCCATGCATGCACGAACATCCAATTCTGTTGAGTCATATGCACAACACATTAAGGATCTACACATAGAGATTAGCAAGAAAATCCAAATAAGCAATAAGAGTTACAAGCATATGGCTGATTCTCATAGAAGGGCCAAAGAATTTCAAGTAGGATACTTTGTGATGATTAGGCTCAAACCTGAGTAGTTTCCACCGAAAACTATGAAGAAACTCCACGCCTGTGGTGCATGTCCTTTCAAAATAATAAAAAGAATAAGACCTAATGCTTATGTGCTTGACCTACCTTCTGACTTTGGCATTAGCTCTACTTTTAATATTTCAGATATGGTAGGATACAAGAAACCAACAATGATTCCTAGTGAGTTCTTAGAACTTGATCCATCCCTTTAGAGTGAACCAACCCCAGAGTGTCCACCAGCCATACTACCAAAGCAGGGAGAAAGAATTGAAAGGATATTAGATGACAAGATTGTCACTACCCGAAATAAAGCTTACCAATGATACTTGGTCCATTAGAAAGGTAGACCTAGTTCTGAAGATTCATGGATCACTCGAGAAGAACTACAAAGAATAAATCCATATATACTTGAATATTACCAAAGCCAAAATGATCCATACTTGTCAGGGCCGAGCTTTTTTCACCCGGGAAGAATTAATGGGGTCATTGGCAAGAGGGAGAAGTTGCAAGCTAACAATCTTTGGTTTTGTAGCCAGTCCATTTTTTTCAAGTTTCACTCAAAATTATGGAGATGAAGCCCAACATCATGAAGCATCTTGAAGGCTCCTAGTTCCACCCATTTAAAAAGAAGAACCCTTATTGTATGAAGCAAGTAAAGACCATTTCCATTTGAGACAAGCAAGCCAAACAAATTCAACTAATGAAGACCTTTCTTTCCGAAATTCCAAGCAGTCCATTTGGGCTGGCCAACCTATGATTTGATTCACCTAATTTGAAGCATATTTGAAGACTAAATCTTAGAAGACACATGGAAGGCTTTTGATGAGGACACTTGGCAAAATAGGATGGCACCACATGAAGATTCTAGTTTCTTCTCTTGTTAGGATTAGTTACCTAGAAGCTTCTGAATGCTATTAGTTGCCAACTAAACATGGATTGGTGATTTGAAGATGATGATGAAGGCTCCATGACATGGATCAAAGCTCCAATGGTGAATCCAAGAAGGGAGTGTAGATCTTGTCTCTAGCCTTCGATTTTTGAGTGGTGAGTGATTCCCTTCCACTTGAGCTTTGATTTCTCTTCATTGTTGGAAAAATACCCTCTTGATCCTTAGATCTGAGGTTCTTAAAGGTTTATTAGCCTAGTTTGAGGGTTTCTATATCCTTAGATCCTCTCTTTTATTTTTTTTTTGAAAGGAAGCTTGCACAAGGGTGTCAGATTTTCCTCTCACCTAGTTCTTAGCTCGAAATTCTTTATCCCTTCCACCCATAAATCTGGCCATATCTGGAGCTCTAATGCTAGTATGTTGTTGTTAGGTAAGTATATCACATCTCCACACACCCTTTTCATCAAATTCATCCCCCATCAATTTTTTTGGTATGAGAGCTTTGGTTATAGGTTAAGCTTTGCAGGCTACTAGAATTCTATCTCACTGTCTTCCGAGTTTCAGTGATTTTCCATATTTTTTACATTGATCAAAAAAATCCAAAAAATTATTTTTCTAGTACCTTTATTTTAGGATTCAAAATATAAAATTAAAAAAAATATTTCCCTTGATTTTTGGATTTAAAAATATTAGTTCTTAGGTCATTTCTGAAGTTCTATCCAGAATTATGTTTCTGCCTTCCATTTCTTTTAATTTTCAAAAAAATATAAAAATATTTTTTTTAATTTTTTAATTTTAGATCTGATATTTAGACCTCGAGTTTTGTTATTTTCCATCTAATTTTTGAATTTTAGAGAGGTTTATAGCTCAAAATTAGAAATTTGAATTTAGGTTATTAAGAGTTAGCTGAACTACTGGAATCTTCTAGTAACTATTTTTAAACTACCTTCTCAACCAAAATTCGAATTAATTTGAAGTTAAAATTTAAAATCTGATATCCCATATCTAAGAGAAAACCAAATCAGTTTTATTTCAATTTTTTTGGATTTAGAAATTTTAGATTTTGAATTTTCAAATTCAGGTTAGCTGGAGGTTAGTTGGAAGTTGAAATTTACATTTAAACCACTTTACTTCCCAGGACGAAATTTTTAATCAAATTTCGAAATTTAAATTTTTAAATTTAGTTAATGTGATTTAGACTTCAAGATTTGAACTGACCAATTTAATTTGTATTTTTTGAAATTTCAAAATTGGGTTAAAAATTCATGCATTTGTGCTAGGTAGAGTGATTGTACTCATTGTTATGCTGAAATTGTTTGCATCCATTTTTTTAAAATATCTTAAAGGCATTCAATATTACATAAGGGAAGGAGGTCATTACCTTTCCTTATCCCAAAACAATCACCCACATTTGCATTGACCTAAACCCTATAGTAGAATTAAGTAGGAACTTAAACTAGGAACACCCACGAGTCGGGTTTAAGTGCAAGGTAAGACAAAGCATTATTTGAGTTTGTACTTATTCCTTGAAATTGGTGTCTACGACAAGAGATCAAATAGCAAACGCCTTAAGCAGACTTGCGGTTTTTAATTAGGACCTAGCGAAAGCGAGGGGAGCCTCTCGCAACCCCACCTCTTACCTGGCCAATGGACAGGATAATTACATTCTTAAGTAGTGCCTAGTTAAGTCTTGTATTCTTAAACTCTAGGTCTAGGAACCCTAGCATTAGGTCTTGCTTGCTTGTCCATTGAATTGATTACCCTTGTACTGTGTCCTATAAGCTCTATCCACCCTCGGTCTAGTTGTTACCCATGGATCTCAATCTTGAATTCATCATGAGGACCCTAACTGAGAAATTTGATCATGTAACTGTGCAATTAGGGCAAATTAACAAAGAACTAGGTCAAGTCAAAGAGAGAGTTGGGACCCTTGAAAAGACCCCCACTGAACCCGAGTTATCTATGTCAATCCCAAGAGGACCTAGAGCACAACATTTTGAGCACACCCCTGAGTACAACCCTAGAAGACTTCATCCTGATTTTGTGGAGGAGGCCCGAAGAGCCCACTTCAAGCATGAGTCACTCAGACCTACTCACCAAGCCTATCGACCTGAGTTCACCCATGATCACACCCCTAGGCGACCCCACCAGGACTACTTAGACCAAGATGAGAGGGTCATGAGAAGTATTAGACTGGAGGCTCCTATCTTTGATGGAAGCCTGGACCCTAAGGTTTACATTGACTGGGAAGGGGAGATGGACCAATACTTCGAGTAGTATGAAATGACCGAGGATATGAAGTACGAATTTGCCAAGTTTAGATTGGTTCGACAAGCTAGGTTATACTAGAAGAATGTCGAGAGAATAATTAGACAAAGGGGAGACATGCCTATAACCACATGGAGAGCAATGAAAGCTAAGCTGAGAGAGAAGTACCTCCCTATGTCCTACCATCAAAAATTGTTAGATCAATGGCAAAGATTGTATCAGGGTACTAAGACTGTATCGGAGTACATTACCAAATTTGATGAGTTTGCCATGAGATGCAACATTAATGAGTCAGCAGCTGTGACACTATCTAGGTTTAGAGCTGGTCTAAGAGAAGAAATTCAAAGGGAATTGCTTTTAAGGGAAATCACTGACCTAGACCAAGCCTACCAGATAGCCAAGGATTGCGAAAGATTCATAGGGGACCAATAACTCGACGACCTAAACCAACTAATGTTAGTACCCCTATTCAGAAACCAGGGTTCAACCAATTACGTCAAAACCGCACCACCCCTCCAGCCCCATTAAGCCAATCAAGTGACAAGGGTAAGGCTCCTGAAGTTCAAAAGAGTGGTAGCCCAAATGTCCAATATTTCAAATGTCACAAAATAGGGCATCTTGCTAGCCAATGCCCTACCCGATCTTTATATATAGGAGAGCTAGTTGATGAAAAGACTGATCCCACTGAAGAGTTTGAAGAAGAAGTATATGAGGCTGAATCCAATTTGATCAATGAGTATGATGAAGAAGAAGAAGAAGAAGAAGAAGAAGAAGAAGAAGAAGAAGGAGGTTATGATAAGACATTAGGTGTTGTTAGAATGTTGACCCAAATTAAGGAGGAGGATTGGAGAAGGACAAACATACTCCAAACATTTGTCAAGATAGGGAAGAAAGTTTATAAAATTATTATAGACAATGGGAATTGTATAAATGCAATTTCAACCAAAGCCCTTAGAGACTTAGGCTTAACCCCTATTCCACATCCTAATCCATCTAAAGTCTTTTGGATAGATTCTGCTTCAATCCCTATCAAGTCTAGATGCTAGGTTCCCATTCAAATCCAATCCTATCAAGAACAAGTCTAGTGTGATATTCTTCTCATGAGGATAGATAGTATCATTTTGGGTAGACCATGGTTATATGACCATGATGTAACTTTATATGGTCAATCCAATTCTTGTGCCTTCACCCATCTAGGAAAGAAGCTTGTCATTAACTCGACCCCACCTAAGGACAATATCAAAAGAAGGTTTAGTGACTTGAAAGAGAAGAAGCAAAGGTTAAATTTAATTAATGCCAAGGATGTGGAGAAAGAAATCAAGGAATGATCACCCATGTAGATTTTGACCCTCAAGGAAGCCCAGAAACAAAATCAAGAACAACCTGAGGAGATAAAAGAAGAGGACCCAAAATCAATGTTAATCAATGAAAAGGGTTCAAGACAAGAAATCATTAAGGAATCATCAATTGGGGTGATGACCTGTCAGGAAGTCCAAAAGCAAAACCTTAAGAAACAAACCTAAGAATTCATAAAAATTTTAGAGGAAATTCAAGACAAACTTTCTAAAACTTTTTTTGATCACTTTTCATCTCAAGACCACCAACATGCTATCAATTCAATCCCATGATATAGGATGAACCCAACCCAACATTCCAAATGGCACACTTTTTACCCTGTTCACAAATTTTTGATATTTCTAAAGTGGCCAAACCATTTTTAGAAGAAGTGGATATGTTGTAGAACCTACCAAACCCTGCTATGTCAAATAGGGTTATTGAAGTTATCAACAATTTTAGAAAGCCCTATGACACAAATCTAGAGATAAACTGAATTCTTTCACCCACCATTAGAAATTAGGAACTTTGTTCCTTAGCCAACAATAAAGTTCAGTCATTTGTTAATAAAGTCCATTTGAGCTTGTCTTTTGTTTTAGTATCATTTGAGTTTGTTTTGTCATTTGGTGTCATCCATGCATAAGTCTGCCGAATCATATGCACAACATCTTAGCAATTTGCACGAAGAGGTTAGCAAGAAAATCCAAATAAGCAATGAGAGCTACAAGCATATGGCTGATCTTCATAGAAGGGTTAAAGAATTCCAAGTAGGGGACTTTGTGATGATCAGGATAAAACCTGAATAGTTTCTACCAGGAACTATGAAGAAAACTCCATGCCCGTGGTGCTGGTCCTTTCAAAATAATAAAAGAAGATGACCTAATGCTTATGTGCTGGACCTACCTTCTGATGTTGGCATTAGTTCTACTTTTAATATCTCAGATCTGGTAGGATACAAGAAGCCCACAATGATTCCCAGTGAGTTCCTATAACCTGATCCATCCCTTGAGAGTGAACCAACCCCAGAGTGCCCACCAGCCACACTACCAAAGTGGGGAGAAAGAATTGAAAGGGTCATAGATGACAAGATTGTCACTATCCAGAATAAAGATTACCAACGATACTTGGTCCATTGACAAGGCAGACCTGATTCTGAAGATTCATGGATCACTTAAGAAGAACTACAAAGGATCCATCCAGATATACTTGAATACTTTCATAGCCAAAATGATCCATACTCATTAGGGCCGAGTTCTTTTCACCCACGGAGAATTAATGAGGACATTGGCAAGAAGAAGAAAATACAAACTAATGATCTTTGGTTGTAGTCCCATTTCTTTTTGTTTTTCAGGTTCCCACAAAATTATGAAGCATCTCTTGAAGACCACTAATTTTATGAAGCAAGATTGAATTGTTTAAAGACAAAATCAAGTGAAGACTCCTTCTCCAAGACCATGGGCTGACCAAGCTATGAAGAAATCCTCTACCTTGAATCCTAATTGAAGACCGAACCTTAAAGAACATGTGGAAGGATGAGTTGAAGCCAAGTGTTGCAAGGAAATGGTGCCACATGGAGTTTTTAGAATTCTCTTGTTAGGATTAGTTGCTAGGAATTAGTTGCTAGGAACTAATCTTGTAATTAGCTACCAACTAAACTTAAATTAGTTGGTCCCCTAATCCTCTTTCTTACCGTCCAAAGGAGCTGTCCTTGGCCTATAAATAGGGACCAAGGCCCCCCTCTTATAAGCATTGAATGAATGATTTGAGTTGAATGAAAGCTTCCTTGTTTGAGTTATCTTCCATCTTGCCAAGTTCTCTTGAGTTCTTCCTAGAATTTTGAGTGTTTTCTTTGAGTTTGAGTTGGAGTGTTGAGTTTGATCTTAAATTGGAGTGAGTGCTTTGAGTTTGAAGAGCCATGGTTCCATTTCCAAGTTCTTATACATAAGATCCAAATAGTTCAAGAAGAAGAAGAAGTGTTGTCCAAAAATTCCAGCAACTCTCTTCACTTCTCTTGTTGATTCCTTCCTTTTTCCATTAATTTCTTTGAATTTTGACCTTACCTTGACTCTTTGCAGGTTTTCTTGGTGATTTGAAGATGATGATGAAGGCTCCATGCCATAAATCAAAGCTTCAATGGTGAATCTAAGAAGGGAGCGTAGATCTTGTCTCTAGCCTTCAATTTTTGAGTAGTGAGTGATTCCCTTCCACTTGAGCTTTGATTTCTCTTCATTGTTGGAAAAAGACCCTCTTGATCCTTAGATCTAAGGTTCTTAAAGGTTGCTTAGCCTAGTTTGAGGGTTTCTATGCCCTTAGATCCTCTCTTTTATTTTTTTTTTGAAAGGAAGCTTGCACAAGGGTGTCAGATTTTTTGCTCACCTAGTTCCTAGCTCAAAATTCTTCATCCCTTCCATCCATGAATCCGGCCATATCTGGAGTTCTAATGCTAGTATGTTGTTGCTAGGTAAGTAGATCACATCTCCATACACCTATTTCATCAAATTCGTCCCCCATCAGTTTTCTTGTTGAGTACCCTATATGCCTTGCTATATATAAAGTATCCTAAAAAGATACCTTATTTATCTTAGCATCAAATTTTCTTAGATTTTTTTTTCCATTATTTAATATGAAACATTGATATCCAAAAATATAAAAAAAATTTTATAATAGGTTTTCTACCTTTCTAAAGCTTATAAGATATTTTCTACAAAATTGGATGGATCAAAACTTGATTTAAGATGAAACATGAAGTGTTAATAGCTTCCATCAAAAAATATCTTAGTAGGTCATTTTCACAAAGCATGGTACATGCTATTTCTTCTAAAGTCCTACTCTTTCTTTCTATCTTCCCATTTTGTGGAGGTATTCTATGTGTAGAAAAATTATGATCAATACCATGTTCATCACAAAAGTTTTCAAAATCATGATTTTAAATTTCATTCCATGATCACCACAAATGCAAGCAATTGAAGTTCTTTTTTTGTTTAAAACCTTTTTGTGAAACTTAGTAAAAGCTAAAAACATTTCATCCTTATATGCCAAAAACATGATCCATATAAAATAAGAAAAATTATCTATAATAACTAGACCATATCTTTTTCTACATAAACTAGTAGTTCTTTTTGGTCCAAAGAGATCTATATAAATTAACTCCAAAGGTCTAAAAGTAGAGATGACGCCTTTAGATTTAAAAGAGGTTTTAGTTTATTTTCCAAATTAGCATACATCATAAATTTTGTTCTTTTCAAAAGTTAGTTTTGGCATATCTTTTATAAGATCATTTTTGTTCAATTTTGAAAGTAAGTACATACTAGTATGTCCTAATCTACAATGCCATAACAACTAGTTTTATTGACTTTGACTTCTATTATAACTAGGCATTGACTATCTTGTATTGGAAGATCATCAAGATCTATTATGTAGATATTTCCATGCCTATATCCAATGAACATAATTCCATAATTATTGATACTAGAGACAATGTATAGTAAAAATTCAAAAGACTCTAAGATCTTTATGACAAAATTAACTAATACTAAGTAAATTATGTTTCAATCCATTTACAAGCAAAACATTTTCTATATTAATAGAGGGGGTGATATGGCTTTTATCAATTATAATGATCTTGTCCTTTCCAATATCACCAGAAATTATATTGCCCCCATTCAAAGCTTTGAGAGATGTGAATTACTTTACATCTCTAGTCATGTGTCTTATGCAACAACTATTAAGGTACTATAATCTTTTCTTCTTCTTGGTTGCAAGACATACCTATAAATTCAATCAAATGAAAACTTTAGATCCCCAAGCCATCTTAAATCCTTTAAGGTTAGTAAATATGGTTTTTTTTGGAATCCAAACTTTCTTTATATTATCTAACTTCCTATGATTACATAAATAAGCCTTGTATCCTAGACTACCACAATAATGACAAGTAATGCTAGAAGATGCAGGAACAAAAAAAATTAAAATATTTTTATTATTTTTATTATTTATATCCCAAATTGACTTTGTTAAAAACTATACATTAATTATTTAAAAGCATATTGAGTTTTTCAAAACTACATATAAACCTTTCAACAAAAGATTTCACTTTATCAAGTTCTTTTTTCATGCTTTTATTTTCTATGCTTCAGGCTTTATTTTCTTTTGAAAGCCTTTCATTTATCAATGCTAATTTTTACTTTTTTAAATTCTTGTTTTCTAAAGCTAAGCTTTCATTAACTTTAGTTAGACCTTCCTTTTCATTAGTCAAGGAAAGATTTTGATCCTTCAACTCTTGATTTCCTTTAATTAAGTTTTCATTATCTTTTAATAGTTTTCATTAATACTAGATAACTCAAGAACTTGTTTATTCATTTCCTTAATTTTTACTTTTAATTTTCTAAAATTATTTATAAGTTTAGAAAAAGCTCCTTGTAACTCTTCAAATGTAAAATCACTTTCGATTTCAAACCTTACATCTTTCTCATTGGCCATGAAGCATAGATTGGCAACCTCTTAAGTCTCTTCATCGGAGCTAGTGTCCTCACTCTCACTCTAAGTTGCCACCATTACCTCCTTCTTGAATTTTCTTTTGGCATTCTTAAGAAGGGATAGTCCATTTTTTAGTGGACTGGCTTCTTGCATTTGAAGTATATAGGTTGCTCCTTCTCTTTTTCCTTTTCTTTCTCCTTGCTTCCTCATGAATCTTTTGAATTTTCTTAATACAAGAGTCATTTCATTATCTTCATCTCCCTCATTCGAGTCTTCACTAGATTCTTCCTTGATAGTTATGGACTTGAGGGCAATAGTCTTCTTCTCATTTTTAACTATCTTTTGCCTCAAAGATAACTTATAGGTTATGACTAAACCTAAAAGTTGCTCGATAGGAAGTGTATCAATATCTTTGGCCTCTTGTATGGTGGTGACTTTTACATCCCATGAAGAAGGAAGAGACCTGAGAATTTTGTTCACAAGTTCAACATTAGAAATTGACTTGCCCAAACTTCTTAAATCAATTATAATATTAGTAAGCCTAGTGCACATTTCAATTATGGATTTACTAGGTTCCATCCTAAATATCTCATTAGTATGAACAAACATGTTTATTTTGGTATTTTTTACTTGATAAGTACCTTCATGGATGACTTCAAATGTATCCCAAATTTTCTTGACCAAAGATTAAGTGAAAATCCTATTGAATTCACTAGGATCTAATGTATAATATAATAAGTTCATAGTCTTGGCATTCAATTTAGCTTATTTTATATCATTTTCATCTCAATTATTCTCAAGCTTGGGAATGGAAATGCCATCAACCATGATAGATGATTTATGAGGGTCTTTCATAATGATTTTTCAAAGGTTATAATCAATTCCTTGAATGTAAATGCACATGCATATTTTTCAATATGCGTAGTTTATTCCATTGAACAAAAGTGGATGGTTTGAAGCTTGTCGCTTGATAATAGAAGCACCAAATTGGGCTACCATTAAATCTTTAACTCAAGATTGTTGGATCTAATTCATTCATACCAAGCTTCAATACTACTTGTTGCCCAACGAAGCAACCTAAGAGGGGGGTGAATTAGATTTTTTAAAAACTTAAAACAAGTATGTGCTAAATTTTGAAAGTGGTAAAGTGATTTATTGCAAATATATGTATGCTAAATAAAACTATATGTAGTGTTTGAAAAGAAAAGAAGAGGAGAAGAGCAAAGCATATAAATACGAGTTTTTATAGTGGTTCGATGCACTCCAAGTATCTACGTCCACTCCTCGAGAATTTCTTGAAAGTTTTACTATAATTTCTCGAGATATAGTCAATTTGTTTTCCAAGCTCATAAATCAAATCTTTGTTAGTTTTTCACTTAGGCTCACCAACACAACCTTACAATAAGCCAATCCTAGGCTTGCAATCTAATTTAAAAGCTTGAAAGGGCCTATTTTCTAGTTTTAATATCCTTAAAATTAGTTATAAAAAATAAACCAAAGTACAAAGGTTTCAAGCATAAAAGAGCTCTCTAAAAGAGCAAAAGAGAAGTCGATGAAACTTGAAGAAGGTTGCTTTGAGTTGTCTTCTTCAATGGAAAGCCTCAATGATTACTTGACTAATTGGTGGTTGAAAATTAATGGCACACTCTTTAAGAATAAAGGCTGTTATTTTTGGAAGTTTTATCTTAGAAGATTCTCTTGGATGCACTTAACCTTTTTAGGATTCTCTTACTTCTTCAATGAATTTGGTGAGGAAAAAATACATTCAATGTCTTCAGAAAACAATTTATGGTTTTTAGAGAGTAAGAACAAGCCATTTGACAAAAGATCTAGCTTTCTGTAATTTTGAAAATATAGCCATTATATGCTATTAAACCTATAAGTATCGACACTTTACTCATGAGTCAATACCTAAGTCAATACTTAAAGTCCTTGAGTCGATACTTAAGTTATTCTGAAAAATGTTACTCTCTAGAATAACCCTATGACATCGATACTTGAGCATAAGCTAACCATATAAGTCAACACTTGAGTCGACACTTGAAGTCCTTGAGTCGATACTAGAAGTTGTTCTGAAATATGTTGCTCTTCGGAATCATCCTGTGACATCGATACTTGAGCATGAGTTGATCTTGTGAATCGACACCTAAGTCGATACTTGAAGTCCATGTATCAATAATTGGCATGCCAGCTAAAAAATTTTGTATACGACATTTCTGAAGATTAATACTTGAGATCCTTAAGTTGACACCTGAGCTATACCACTTCAAAAATATGTGCCAAACTCAAAATCTTGAAAGTTTGATATGTTTTTTCTCATTCTATCCTTCAATTATCTAATAAAACACTATATCCTCGACTATTCAACTATGAAGACTTCCCAAAGTATGACATTTTTCTTACATAAGAGTTGATCACTTAAGTTCTTTATTTAAGGATTTGGAGGGTACCTGAAATGTCAATCTCATAACTCTAATAAAATATTAGTATCTAATATATACTCAATATTTTATTATTCATCAAAATCAAGATCAGAGTTAACAACTTTGTCTAGTAAAAATTGATGCACATCTTGAGAGATGGGACTAAAGTGTATGGTTGATTGGCTGTAGTACAAGTGGGAGATTATTAAACAAAATACCCTAAAAGCCAATTTGGCAATATATATTTTAATTATAGGACATAAAATTATATTTAATATTCTATAAATAAATTATTTTATCCATATACGTTGTGTTCATGTATTGTCCAAGAAATTAATGTACAATGATACATTCTCAAGAGTTGAGAATTTGAGACATGTGTTTTGTAGATTAATTTATAAATGCTCTTGATTGTATAATCATTACATGAATGGTGATTAATCTAGTTTGATTGGTACACAGATTGCTTTCTTTTAGATAAATGAAGCTTAAGTTTATAGTGTGGGGATACTATAGCTAGAGTGTAAATAATTATTAGAGAATAATAATACTGAGCATGACCATCATGAGAAGTCATATAACTATATACTCACTTATAAGTGACTTTCTCAATGCTATAGTTATGTAAGTGGTTCTTTAACCTGTGATGCCTTGACCACTCATAGTGGGGTTGCTGTAGTTTAATAATAAAAAATATTAGCCCTAGCCATTCGATTACTTACTATATTCATTGGCTATAGTAAATTTACTGTAGGAGTAGAGAGTGCATTTATAAGAGATCTGTCGATATTAGTAGTTAAGGTATAATAACCCTATACAATTTAAAATGCTAATTCCTTAAAACTGACCATGGTAGTGTAATGATAGAAAGAGCTTCCATAATTTTTTACAATTTATACTTGAGCTAATTAAATCATGCATATGACAGATGCTTAATGTTTGGTGAGTTCTCATGACCTACATCTTGTAGAGACTCTCGATAAAAGAATTCAATCACATAATACTATATCTAGGGGTTTATCATTTTATTTTGTGGAATTGTCACTACATGCTGTTAGGATCACTAATTAATTATGGAAACTTACTACAATCATTATGACTCAACAATCCTTGATGGGGTGCGTTGGAATTGTTTCAACCCATCAAAAAAGTTTTAATGATATTATGATGGAGATCATAGTATTTCTCACTACCAGACATAATGGAAGCTAAGGGGTCACACACAATAAGAGCTTGACCTGATCATATGGTTGGATCAATATATATAAGAGTTACATATTTAGAAACTACTAAATTTATAAGGGTTACAAATTTAGAAGCTACTAATTTTAGTACATACTAATTTTTGCACCTACTAATTTTAGTACTTGCTAATAATTAGCACAAGAGACTTAATTGTAAATGTGGCAATGCAGTTGGGCTTAATCAAATTTTAGAACAAGTCCTAATTAATTAAATTAGATTTAATTTAATTAGACTTGACTTAATTTAATACTAATTGGATTTAATAATTCAAGTTAGACTTGAATTGCAATCCTAATTTTATTAGGATTGATAGCCTTTTAAATTCATCTCGAATCAGGTTCAAATTAGATTCTAAATTTATCTAAATTAAAGTCAAATTGAGCCAAGAAGCTAGAGTCTTAGTCTACTATAACTTTCTCATCTCTTTCTTATTTTTGGTGACAAAAATCAGAAGAAAGGCACTAAAGTAGCACCCCTTTTGTTTTTGTGCAAAAAAAGGGGAGGCACAAAAGAGTTGGTATTGGTGCCCCTCTAGATTTCTCTCTCCTATTAAGATAAAATCAAATTTTATTCTAATTAGATTAGAGTTTCACTTGGGATTGGATTTTATCAACTTATAGCATGGAGAAATATTTTGTGTGACAAAATTAAGATGTAAGAAAAAGTTAGTGCTAGGAATAGGAATTGGATTTCTTAGTCGCATACTTCTTTCTTGTCACCCACATTTTTCTCTTTTGAATGGGATTCAAATGTGACAAGATAAGATGGGATCTTATCTAGAGGACCAAGAGGCATGGAGTTCTCATGTGGCATGGACAATTTTTGTGCAACAAAAATTATGAAGAAAGAATTAGCACCCAATGAAAGATAAGATCTCCTTTTGCCACTAGCTTTACTTCACCCACCCGTCCTCCATTCTCCCATCAGTTCTACACATCTAATAGCAAAAAAATAGAGAGAAAAAGGGAGGAAAAAAATAAGTTTTTATCCTAGGCTTTTCCTAAGTTCAATCCCCTTGATTCGTTGCAAAGAGTTTGTGCAAGATTTTTTCTAAGGGTTCTTCTTCTTTAAGGAGTTTGATCCAGCTTTCGAAGTGAGGCCTATAAGGTCTCCAGTGGCATTGGTGCTTCAATCAAACGTATCCTATGGATACCAGTAGAGATCGGGTGCATGTGTGGCTCTAATGGAACCCGGGACATCTGCTAGATCCAATCCGACGAAGATGGAGTAGCACAACACATAAGTAGATATGATCTACTTGTGTCTTTAAATTTTAGATCTAATATATATGTTCATGATGTGATTCTAGATGCATGCTAGATTAGAGTTTTTATTCCACTGCATTTTATTTTAAAAAAATTGAAACCTATGCATGCTACCCTAAGGGATCGAGTGACAATTCCTTTATCACCAATCCTACATGGGGTACAATGCACATCCAGGACTTTTAGGAATAGAGGGTTCACAAACCCTGCTTGGGATGCAATGCTTGTCCAAGATTTTTTAAAATAAAGGGTTTGCCAACCCTACCTAGAGCACGAAGCTCATCCAGGACTTTTAAAGAAGGCGTTTGTCAACCCCACCTGGGATGCGAGGCTCATCAAGCACTTTAGAATGAGGGATTTGTCAACCCTGCCTAGGGGCGAGGCTCATCCGAGATTTTAGAATAAGGGGTTCATCAACCCTACCTAAGGTGCAAGGCTCACCTAAGACTTTGAGATAGTGGGTCGAGACCCATCGATGGCTGAGTGAGGGTCATTCTCCCTTACCACGTGCATGCAAGGCTTTAGAAGTGGACTGAATAAAATGCTTTGGAGTTCATGTATCATCTCAAAGTATGCCATGCATGGAGAAGGAGGGTTCCTTGACTCAAGCAAGGACTTTTCCTTAACTTACAACTAGTGGCATGCCATAGAGGTTGGATTAACTCACCTAAGGTTACAAAGCTCACCCAATTTTTCCCTAAGAGTCTGATCACTTAATCGGGAGTTGTGGGCATGAAAGCCTAACGTCGAAGTCTGATTACTTAACCAGAAATTTAAGGCTTTCGAGTCTTGCCTAGGGCACTAAAAAAGTGGTGGATTGCCATACTTGAGAAACTGCTTGGTCTGCTAGGGATTATGGGCAGGTAGCCCACTTGGATGTATTATCTCTTCGTCAAAGATCATGAGGATGGTAGCCCTCCTAGAGGTTACTTCACCAGCAATCATGAACGTGGTTTCCCACTTGGAGGTTGCTTAGCCAGGGAATATGAGTGTGGCAACCCACTTGGGGGTTGCTTTGTTGAGTGTCAAGGACATGGTCACTCGCCTGGTGGTTGCTTTGCCAAAGGTTGTGGATGCGGTGGCCATCTGGAGGTTGCTTTGTCAAGGGACTATGGTGGCTCTCCTAGTTCTTATGGTAGTAAATTGTCATGCCTAGGAGTCTAGTCACTTGAACAGGAATTACGAACATGGAAGCCCAACCCAGAAGTTTGATTGCTTGCCAAGGCTTTAGGGCTGTTGAGCCATGCCTAGGAGTTTGACCATTCATCCCAGGGACCATTAGTATGGAGGCCCAATCTAGGAGTCTAATTGCTTTTGAGGAATTGAAAGCTATTGAGCCTTTGCCTGGCGCACTAAGCTCATCCAAGGCTTGGTACTTGGAAGACTAGCTGCTTAGCCAAGAGTAACAAGTGTTGGAACCCACCTAGGCATTTAACCACTTGACTAGGGTTTAGAGATTATTGAGCCCCCATTTAGGGTGCTGAGCTCACCCAAGACTTGGCGCTTGGAAAACTAACTACTTAGCCAGGAGTTATGGGTGTTGGAACCTAGCCTCGATATCTAACCACTAGACAGGGGCTTAGAGACTATTGAGCCCCTACCTAGGGTGCTGAGCTCATCCAGGGCTTGGTGCCTAGGAGACTAATTGCTTAGCCAAGAGTTACGAGTGTCAGAACCTAGGCATCTGATTACTCAACTAGGGCTTAGAGGCTATTGAGTGGTGTGGACACTAGGGCCAGAAAATATTAACAGGTTGAACTCACATCCCTGTGGATCACCTATGAATAAAGCCCTGAACCCAATCCCTTTTACCATGTAAATATTTTATTTTAAATTCTATTATTTTGACTTAGTTAGGGTTAGCCCTTTTTACCAACTGTTATTAGGGTTTTGTTATTTAGCCTTTTAGGCTAACCCTTTTTACTATATTGAGTCAAAACTTCATTTATTGATTGGGTCAAACCCTATTGGGCCAAACCCTATTAACCAAATTTATTCTTTTTGTTGCATGAGGTTATACCTTTTGATCAATTGATCAAGTGGGGCTTTAGTTATTTGGTTTTAAGTACTGTAATTATTAGTTAATTTAGTTATTGAGTCATGTAATACTAGGGGGACCCAATTGAAGACCCATGTGACTTCATGTGCACCCAATTGAAGATCCCATATGCTAGCTCAAGAAAAACCATGTGGTTCAACGTGCTAGCCTAAGTCAGCTTGTTCTTGGCGCCACCTTTTCAAGGATTTGGACATCAACACATGTCATGTTTGGACATGCCATGTCATTTTGGGACAACACACTCCATGTCACTTTATTTGGACATCATCACATGACAACATATGCTATAAATCATCTTTGGTCGGCCACTAAAGAAGAGTTAGTGCCAACTTATTATAAGATGAGTAAATGAGAAGGAGTCTTCCCATTTGGCACCCCTCTACTCAAGAACTTCATTCCAAAAACAAGAGAAGTCGGCCAAAGCATTTTAGCCTCTTCCTTGTCACATACTTCAAAGGGTTCTAGGATATTTGCTCACCATAGTGTTAGAAGTCCAAGGGTTTCTACTTCAAGCATTTCAATCAAACAGGTTCAAAGCTGCTTAAGTTTCCAGAACTCAAGAGTCTCACCAAAACTCTTGAGTCCTCTTCTATCCAGACTGAAGAGTCCATCTACTTGCAGATGCCTACAACATCAAGATTCCAGAGTCCAACAACCATGGCCAAGTGATGGAGCATCTTGATCCTATATCAAGCTACCTCACCAATCCTCATCTTGGTGCCCAAATGAGATGAAAAGCTTCATGTTGTCGTCCACTTTGAGAGGAGTCCAGATCAGCCCAACAAGCAAAAGTCCAAGACACCAAAGAGTAGGATTCCAGGAGTTGTAGTCCAAGGGAGTACAAGTCTAGTCTTTGTATCCCTTACACTACTGGTTATGGGTCTATAAATAGCCCATAAACCCCCCTTGTAAATAATTATTATTATTCAATAATAAGGAGACTGTCAAAATTTCTTCCTTTACTGTGTGCATCATGGGGTGTGAGGCCCTTCCTTTGTTCTATGGAGCATCGCTGGGTGTGAGACCCTACCTATCCAGCCAAGAAGAAACCCTAGCCACCACTTCTAACCCTTCCCTTCCATTCTTTTTTCCTTCCTTTGCTACTTTCTAATCTAAGTTTTTATTGTTGAGTGTTTGCAGGTGTCAAGAATCGAAGTCAGGTATTCTTGCCTATAAACCAGCATCGTGCGGAAGATCAAAGCCCAGGATCAAGTTCTTGAAACCCTGCCACGACAATCTTGAGAGTCCTGCCAGATTTATCTCAGAGGGATGATTCTGCATTGGTAAACTTAAAACCTCTTCCCTCCTCTTTAATTTCTGAATAATTGATAAGTAAACCCTAGTTTACGGTGGTTTCTCAGCCACCAAGTCCTAATTTTCTAGTTATTTTGTAGTTTAATTGCGGGTAATTAACTAGAACTAGTTTCCTTTACCGTCTCCTTTGAGTATCTCTTAAAAATCTGAAAAAAATAATTAAAAAAAATTAATCTCTATTTTTCTCTGCTAATTAGATCTTTATATCAGTAATTTAGTTTTAATTATTATCTCGCATCATTTTTGGTATCAGAGCAGGTTAAACTAGGGTTTAATCGCTCTTGTGCTGAAATTTCTACATACCTAATTAGGCTGAAATTAAATTACATCAAAACCATATTTAAAATATTAAAAAAAATTAGTAATAATTTTTTTGTTAATCCTTTATTAATTATCTACTAATCACAAAAAAATTAGATAAAAATAATTTTATTATTGCTTTTTTCTAGTGGAAGGAAATCATGCCTCCTGAGCGGGTATATGAAAGTATACTTATGACCCATGAGAGTAATGAGCTATAATCAGATATGAAATCTGAGATCAGAAATCTGAAATTAATCTAGTCTAAAACTTAATTTACTGATAATACAAAAAAATAATTAATTATATTTTTTATTATTTTTAATTATTTTAGTTTGATTGCATTTAGGTTTCATATTTGTGTGATTGCAACATCCAAACCTAATTTTAAGGGCACTCTGTTGACTCTGTCTTGATTTTGATGATTGACAAAATACTTAAGTATATATGAGTACTAATTATGTGTTTAAGTGTGTTTATCAGATCATAGTACTCATCCATGTTGAATGAAGAAATGCTTATATTTCAATTGAAGAAGTCCTTCAAATTCATGGAATCTCAAGTTATAAGGACTTTGGAACATAAGAAAGACTTGGAAGGACTTAAAGTTTGATTTTGGTGAAGTTTCAGCAAGAGCGCTGGCACAAGCAAGTGTCGACTCATGAAGAAGTTCAAGTGTCGACTCAAGGCCAGAGAACAAGAAAAATACAGAACTATGAAAATCCAGAATTTTTGCCTTGAGTAGACCTAAGTGTCGACTCATAGAACTCAAGTGTCGACTCACCAGATTCAAGTGTTAATACTTGGAGTAATGGCTAGTTTTTCAGAAGTGCAAAATTGATTTCAACTTGCTTCAAATGGCTAGTTTCTTATCCCCAATGGTCATAAATGGTCATCTATGGTTGGAGAGCTATATAAATACCAAAAATCAAATGAAGAAGTAATCCTTTGGTGAGATTATTGAATATCCTTCAAGGATTCAATAGTTGAGTGGTTCAAGCCTTCAAGCTTCCAAAGATAAGAAAGTGCATCCAAGTTCATATCATCAAGCTGCAATCAAAGGCTTCAACAACTTGAAGACAAGATCTTCAACATTCAAAGAGATTCAAAGAGATACTTGCTTTATTTTAAAAAGCTTTAGTATATTCTTTACTTTCATTCTTATATTATTGTATCAAAGGTTTTTGATGAGCCTTATAAAATGAAGAGATTTTTGGTGAGCCTTGAAAAACTAAAGAGGTTATTTGTTAGCCTTTGTATAAAACCAACATAGGTTGTTGGTGATCCCGTAAAACCATTGGAGGTTGTTGGTTAGCCTAAGTTACAAAACCAACAAGGGGTTTTGACTTGTGAGCTCGGAAAAATAGTTGGGTTTTGATTAGTGAGCCTGAAAAACTAATCGACTGTAATCTTAATGATTATTATGAAATTCCTGAGGAAAACTTGGGGAGTGGATGTAGGTGCCTTGGAGTGCATCGAACCACTATATATTCTTGTATTTGTGATTGCTCTTATTTATTATTTATTTACTATTACATTTACTTTATAATTTTGTTGCATATTATTTTGAAATACACAAAGACTTTGGCAAAACACAAGCACTTAATTGCAATTAGCATATACTTGTTGAAATAGTTCAAGAAGTTTTTATAAAATCTAATTCACCCCCCCTCTTGAGTTTGCTTCATCACTGGGCAATAATTGGTATCAGAGCCCGGTACTCTATTTGAAAATCTAATGATTTTGAGTAAAAGATCATGGCAACCCTTGTAATGTATTAGACCATCATTTTTCAATGGCACAAATTACACATATTGAAAAACTCGCAAGCACATCTATATTCAATCTATTAGTTATTATCTTTAGAAAGTTATAGTTAGTGGTCCTTATATTCCTTCTATTTTGGTTAATGGCATTTCCATTCCAAAGCTCGAAGAGGATTGGAATGAATTTGACCTTAGGTAATCTAAAATTAATGCTAAAGCAATGAACTTGCTTTATTATACATTGGACTTTAATGAATTCAATAGGATCTCTACATGCACATCGACGAAGGAGATATGGGACATACTTGAAATTACTCATGAGATGATGCGGGATAATAATTAAAATTAAACTACTGATATTAATAACTAATTAGCAGAGAAAAATAGAAACTAATTTTTTTGTTATATTTATCAGATTTTAAAAGAAGACTTGAAGGAGACAGAAAAGGAAACTAGTTATAATTATCTACTCGTACAAGTAAACCTAACAAAATAACTAGGAAAGCAGGACTTGGTGATTGAAAAATCATCATAAACTAGGATTTATCTATCAACAAGTCAGAGAATAATGAGAAATGAATAAGTTTTGATTTTACCAATAAAGAAACACTCCTCTGAATCATATCTGACAGAACACTCAAAATCTTCATAGCAGGGTTTCAAGAACTTGATCCTGGGCTCTGATCTTCCATGCGAAGCTGGTTCCGAGGCAAGAACACCTGATCTTGACTCCTGATCACCTGTAACACTCAATAATGAAAATCATGAATTAAGAAAAAGCAAAGAAAAAGAAAGAATAAAAGGAAAGGAAGGTTTAAAATTGGTGTTTTTTGGACAACTGGATAAGTAGGATAACTAGGGCCTCGCACCCCGTGATGTTCCGAAAAACAAAGGAAAAGGGCCCACACCCCACGATGCACACAACAAAGGAAATTCAACAGCATGTCTTTATTGATGAATAATAATTTTATTAATTACAAGGGGGTTGGAGGGGTATCTATAGACCCTCAACCAGTGGTGTAAAGGATTCAAAGACTTAGAGTTAATTCTTCTTGGGTAGCAACTCTTAAATTCCTTCTTCTGGTATCATGATTCTTGAGTTTTGATGATGAGGGCTCTTTTATGAGAGTAGACTCATCAATTTGGATAGAAAAAAAACTCATGAGTTTTAGTGGGATTCATTAGTTATTGAAATCTTGATTTCCTGGAACTTGATTGTCATGAACTCTTGAAGTAAGAAAATCCCTTGAAATTCTCTTTGATAGGAGCCCCTTAGAGAAGGATTATTGGCCGACTTCTACCTTGGAATTGGCGATAATTATTTAAGATGAATGGCGCTAAGAGTGAAGACTCCTTCTACTTTACTCATCTTAAAACCATCGAGGAATTTAAATGAGGCACCCTCCTTGGATAAGCTTGCACGTTGTCTAAATGTCTGGATGTCTAAATGTCTGGATGTCTAGATGTCCGGATGTCTAAATATCTTGATAAAAAATAAAGACAATCATAAAATTGGCCAACCAAGATAAATGACATGGCATGTGAGATGTCCAAACATAAGTGACATGCCATGTGATAATATCCTGGGTGATGTGGCGAGGGATGTCCAAACATGTCATGTATTGATATCCCCTGATGATGTGGCAGGTGTTGTCCAAATTCTTGAAAAGGTGGCGCCAAGAACAAACTGACTTGGCATAGCATAAGGCTTGTCTTGGGCTAGCACACGGCTTGTCTTGGGATAGCACATGGGCCTTCAATTGGATGCACATGAAGTCACATGGATCTTCAATTGGGTGCACATGAAGTCACATGGGTCTTCAATTGGGTCCCACTTGTATTATAGGACTCAACTAATCACATGGACTCAATAACTAATTCACATGGACTCAATAACTAATCACATGGTTTAACCAACTAAATAACCAACCATACTTAATTAGGCATGCAAAGAAAAACCCAATTAAAGTTGGTAAAAAGGGCTAATCAAAACTGAACCATTAAAAATCTCAATTGGGTAAATAGGGTTTGTCTGTATATATACATGACTCAACTTGGTAAAAGGGGTTTGGCCCAAAAAGCTAAAATAAAAAACCCTAATTATGGTTGGTAAAAAGGGATCAACCCAACTAACCCTAAATAATAGAATTTAAAATAAAATATTTATAGTTGGTAAAAGGGATTGGGTTTAGGGATTTATTCATAAGTGATCCACAAGGATGTGGGTTCAACCTGTTGATATTTTCTGGCCCTGGTGTCCACACCAATTCTTATGATAGCGTTCTAGCAAGTCTGGGTCAACTCTCTGCAAGTCCTCTCTGGTGATCCAAGAATCATCAGTTTCAGGTCATCCTTACCAACGAACCAGATATCGCTGATAATCTTTGCTCCAGGTAGCGATACCTTGTCATCCGAGATCTGCTCGATCTTATCTCTCCGAGCTAGTGGTATGGCTGGTGAACACACTTTGGTTGGTTCACTCTCAAGGACTGTATTAGGCCCAAATGGCTCACTAGGAATCAACGTTGGCTCCCTATACTAGATAAGGTCTGAAACGTTGAAAGTAGAGCTAATGCCTAGTTCAAGTGGCAATTCAAGCACATAGGCATTAGGTCCAATTTTTTTAATTACTTTATATGGTCCACTACTATAGGTATGTAATTTTTTCATGGTTCCAGGTGAGAACCATTCAGGTCGTAATCAGACCATAACAAAGTCTCCTTCTTTGTATTCCTTAAGTCTTCTTTTTTTCTTAAAAATATTTATTGCTTTCATTAATTATTTTTTTTTAATTTTTATTGACATGCATGTAAATCCTAAACTATAATTGAGTTTGATCCTTAGTTGGTGGATGACATGTAGATGAAAATTTAACATGAACTCCTAATAGATGCCATAAGATTTTCTAGAAGTAGGATGCAAATTTAACATGCTCAATGGGCTTATGCAACATACTAACCTCTATAAAATGCAATTGAATGGTTAGAGAAACATAGAAAGCTTCAGGAAAAGGCAGAAAATAAGAAGCAGATTCGGGGGTGACTTGGTAGGGTAGGAAATAAGGAAAGGGTTCAGGGATTTGTCCTAGACTAATGAGGTCGACCTTAAGGATTTGAGGTATAGCTACAGAGTCTGCCCTATAGAATAATGGGTCACTAATCTCAGGGAAGAGATCTTCAATTGGAGTCAAGGGGTGAATTCTTCCTGAAGTTGCTGGTTTGGAAAAATCAAGTCCTCATTGATTTTCAGGACTAAGCTCTAGGTTCTCTTCTAAAGTTTCCTTAGGTAGAGTTTCGGCAGTAGGGTTAGGTTCCTCTTGGATCTCTTTTCCTAAGGGTCCTATCAGTACAGTTTCAGTCTGGGTACAGTCATGGTCAACTAACTCCAGGTTTACCTCTTGTATTTCCTCATCTATATACTCATCTACTAAGCTCTTCTCAGCTTCGTACACTTCCACTACAATGGCATCTTGGTGAACCAATAGGGTAGTAGAGGTGGGTCGACTAACGGGAGGAGAACTGATTTCGAAGTTCTGACTAGGTGTACTGATCCTAGTGGGGTCTGGCTGACTAAGGAAAACCTGACTAACACTAGATTGATATTTAGGGATTATGGGTTCCTTAGATTCATAGGATATCGGCTCATATCTATAGGTCATGGATCTGGGTTCGTAGGAGCTGGGTGCATAGGAACTAGGTTCATATGATCTGGGTAGATACTTTTTCCTAAGTTTAAATTTCATGTCGCTCCAGGTAGTTATGGGTATGTCTCTTCTTCGTCTGATCATTCTTTCAACATCATCCCAATAAATTCTAGCCTGGCATACTAACTTAAATTTAGCAAACTTAAACTGACTTCTTTCAAACATTAGTTTCCTTTCAAAATATAGATCCATACCTTCTTCCTAATCAAGATAATCCTCAAGATCAAGATCACCACCAAAGGTAGGTGCTTCTAACATAATGTACCTAGTGGCTCTCTCATCCTGGTCTATGAAATCATAATTGGGTCTCCTATGGTTAGTCTCCCAGATTGGGTCTTGGTGTGTTTCAAATTTAGGTTCATGAAGGGTCTTACAAGTTTTCTCTAG
Organism: Areca catechu; assembly: GCA_021397845.1. NCBI lineage: Eukaryota > Viridiplantae > Streptophyta > Magnoliopsida > Arecales > Arecaceae > Areca > Areca catechu. Next base: position 70,451,056 of record CM038053.1, read on the forward strand.
GTTTCATAATCGTTAGTCCAATCGATCAAACTTATGGTTCATTTGGGTACATTGTTCAGTGAAGGTCCTCAACAAGATTTTCATAGTGGACTCCATGGTCAAACCATACTGGGTTGGGTTTGGGTAAGACTACTGGTATTGGGCTCCTAATCTAGGGGTCATGCAATACAAACACATCGAACTCAACTTGGACTAAGGTTTCCTAGACCTAGAGCTCAAGTAAAATGGGTCGGCTCAAATTACAGCTAATTCAATAATTACCCTGTCCACTGGCCAGGTAAGAGGCGGGGTCATGGGAGGCTCCCCCTGCTCTCGCAGGGTCCTAATTAAAAACCACGAAATTGCTTAGGGTGTTTACCTCTAGACCTCTAGACTTAGACACCAGATTCAAGTGATAATCACAAGATTGGGTGCACTAGCTTATACACAATACTTGGAACCCGACCTGTTGGTGTCCCTAGCTCACTAGAGCAAATTAAGTCTAATTAATTTTAATTAGGATTAGGTTTGGATGCAAAGAAGGTTGTTGTGGGCCCAGGACTGATGATGAGCTCCTGCCCTGATCTGAGATGCTCAAGTACCCTTAAGATTAGGTTATTTGATGATGCACACACAAGATGAAACCCTAGATGCAATCGAACTAAAATAATTAAAATAATAAAAAAATAAAATTAATTATTTTTTATTTTGTTCTTTGTTTTCAACAAAGATATAGTTTGCAGAAAAATACCTAAGATGTAGGAAATTAAAATATGCAAGATTTATGCAAAAAGAATCCTAAACTAGAATTACTAAAATTCAGGATAGATCTATTCTCAAGCATTATTTCGGCGAGCAAAAGATCTATAGATCAAAATAATTTATAAGAAATTTTTTAAAATACTATCAATTATGGTTGATCCAGTAAAATAATAATCAGGTGATTATGAGTTACCTACTTGGAAAAAACAATCAAAACAACATACCATGTACTATGATGGATGTGATGCAAAAAATAAACCCTAAAGATGCCTATCTCTTTATTTTCTTCTTCAAAGGTCAATTCATAGTGGCACCCCTATATGCCATAAGAAACCCCGTTTGAATGGGAGGTGACAGTCTTGCAGCCTTACTTTTTCCTATGATCGAATGGCCATGGTGAAGCACCCAGGCAGAGTACTTAAAAAAAAACTAAATCAGCACAAGAGAGATTAAACCCTAGTTTAACCTGCTCTGATACCAAAACTGCTACAAGATAATAATTAAAATTAAACTGCTGATATTAATAACTAATTAGCAAATAAAAATAGAAACTAATTTTTTTGTTATATTTTTTAGATTTTAAAAGAAGCCTTGAAGGAGACAGAAAAGGAAACTAGTTATAATTATCTACCTGCACAAGTAAACCTAACAAAATAACTAGGAAAGCAGGACTTGGTGATTGAAGAATCACTGTAAACTTGGATTTATCTATCAATGAGTCAGAGAATAATGAGAAAATAATAAGTTTTGATTTTACCAATGAAGAAATGCTCCTTTGAATCGGATCTAATAGAACACTCAAGATCTTCATGGCAAGGTTTCAAGAACTCAATCCCGGGCTTCGATCTTCCGTGCGAAGCTAGTTTCAAGGCAAGAACACCTGATCTTGACTCTTGATCACCTGTAACACTCAACAATAAAAATCACAAATTAAGAAGCAGCAATGAAAAAGAAAGAATGAAAGGAAAGGAAGGTTTAGAAATGGTGTTTTTTGGATTTTCTAGTCGGCTGGATAAGTAGGATAATTAGGGCCTCGCACCCCGCGATATTTCGAAGAACAAAGAAAAAGGGCCTCACACCCTGCGATGCACATAGCAAAGAAAATTCGACAACATGTCTTTATTGATGAATAATAATTTTATTAATTATAAGGAGGTTGGAGGGGTATTTATAGACCCTCAACCAGTGGTGTAAGGGATTCAAAGACTTAGAGTTAATTCTTCTTGGATAGCAACTCTTGAATTCTTTCTTCTGGTGTCATGATTCTTGAGTTTGGATGATGAGGGCTCTTGTATGAAAGTGGACTCTTTAACTTGGATAGAAAAAAACTTATGAGTTTTAGTGGGATTCATGAGTTCTTGAAATCTTGATTTCCTGGAACTTGATTGCCTTGAACTCTTGAAGTAAGAAAATTCCTTGAAATTCTCTTTGATAGGCACTCCTTAGAGAAGGATTCTTGGCTGACTTCTTCCTTGGAAGTGGCGATAATTATTTGAGATGAATGGTGCTAAGAGTGAAGACTCCTTCTGCTTTACTTATCTTAAAACCATCAGGAAATTTAAATGAGGCACCCTCCTTGGATAAGCTTGCATGTTGTCTAAATGTATGGATATCTGGATGTCTAGATGTTTGGATGTCTGGATGTCCGGATGTCTTAATATCTTGATAAAAAATAAAGACAACCATAAAATTGGCCAACCAAGATAAATGACATGGCATGTGAGATGTCCAAACATAAGTGATATGCCATGTGATAACATCCTGGATGATGTGGTAAGGGATGTCCAAACATGTCATGTGTTGAAGTCCCCTGATGATGTGGCAGGTGTTGTCCAAATTCTTGAAAAGGTGGTGCCAAGAACAAACTAACTTGGCCTAGCACATGGCTTGTCTTGGGCTAGCACATGGCTTGTCTTGGGCTAGCACATAGATCTTCAATTGGATGCACATGAAGTCACATGGGTCTTCAATTGAGTGAACATGAAGTCACATTGGTCTTCAATTGGGTCCCCCTTGTATTATAGGACTCAACTAATCACATGGACTCAATAACTAATTACATGGACTCAATAATGAATCACATGGACTCAATAACTAATCACATGGTTTAACCAACTAAATAACCAACCATACTTCATTACTCTTGTAAATAAAAACCCAATTAAAGTTGGTAAAAAGGGCTAATCAAAATTGGACCATTAAAAATCTCAATTGGATAAATAGGGTTTGTACGTATATATACTTGACTCAACTTGGTAAAAGGGGTTTGGCCCAAAAGGCTAAAATAAAAAATCTTAATTACAGTTGGTAAAGAGGGCTAAACCCAACTAACCCTAAATAACAAAATTTAAAATAAAATATTTATAGTTGATAAAAAGGATTGGGTTTAGGGCTTTATTCATAGGTGATCCACAGGGATGTGGATTCAACCTGTTGATATTTTCTGGCCCTGGTGTCCATACCATGAGGGTACTCTTCAAATAAAAAATGTTAAAATTAATATGCTTGTTCATTCTTTTGAAATGTTTAAAATGCTATATTTTGAATCTATATCTGACATGTATACTAGATTTATGACTATTATAAATGAATTGAAAAGTCTTGGCAAAGTCTATACTAATGCTGATTTGGTTAATAAAATTCTTAGATCTTTGCAAATATCATGGGTTCCAAAGGTAACGGCAATCCAAGAAGCCAAATATATTGATACCTTTAAAGGAGCTTCTTGGTTCACTCATGACCCATGAGTTGAATTTATGGCACAAAGAAGTGCTTGTTGATCAAGAGAAGAAAAAGATAATAGCCCTCAAGGCTAAAAAAAATTTAAGGCAATGATGGCAAGTTGGAGCGATAGCGAATATTCAAATTCGGATGATGAATAAGAAGTTGCCCATCTCTGCTTCATGACAAATGAGGAAGAGGTATGTTCTGAAAGTGAATATGATTTTACCTTTGATGAATTACATAATGCATTTAATGTTCTTGTGCATGAATACAAAGTATTAAAAAATGAGCACAAAAAATTAAAAATATATGTAGATTCTTTTTTCTCTTGAGAACACCAATCTTGCCAATAAAAATCATGATTTAAATGTAAATATTGATGTTTTAGAAATTGATAAGAATAATCTTTCTAAAGAAAAAGAAATTTTAGAAAAAAAAATTTTGATTTGAAAGAATTATGCAATAAGTTTTCAAATAAAAAAAATGTTTTATTAAATGAAATAAAAATTCTTAGAAAATCCAAGATTTTTGTATCAAATGATGAGCTTTTAAAGAAAAATAAAAATCTTGAGTTGAGAAACAAAAATTTCTTTGTTGCTACTTCTTCCAATATTGCATGCTTTAAATATGAAAAAATTGGACTTAATGCATATCCTTGTAAATTAAGAAAAAATTGGGTTCCAAAAGGAACCATAGTTACTAACCCTAAAGGACCCAAGAAGTTTGGGTACCAAAATTATCCATCTAGTTTATTTTATAAGAGTGTCTTTCAACCCAACATGAAGAAAGGAAGTTTTTGAAAAGTGGTTGTACAAGCAATACAAAGAGTGGATAAGCTATATTTGGACTAAATGGTAAAGGAAGGATTATACATATTGATAAATTCTAAACATTTCCTTCCATAATTGAAAATATAGTTTAATTTTGTCACAAATGTTGCATCAATTATTTTAAAAATTATTTTAAATATTTAATTAGAATCAAGTTTAGACTTATAGTCATTGGTTATGATTATGAACTTTTTGATGTTGATGAATTTCATGCTATCATGATTAAACTTATGATTATAAGACCTTTACTTGATTTTGATTAATGTATCTTAAATTACTTCATAAAAAATATTTTTAAAGTTCAATATTGCTTTGAAAATTATTTCAACTAATTAATTAGAATCAAGTTTAAACTAATAGTCATTTGTTGTGATCATGAACTTTTTGATGTTGATGGATTTCATGCTCTCATGATTAAACTTGTGATTATTAGACTTTTATTTGATTTTGATTAATATAGTTTTAAACTATTTCAAATAAAATATTGTGATAAAATGTATACATTTTTCTTGTATTCATGCTTAAGTTAGAAATGATTTGGATCAAGACTAGAACTGGTAGTTAAGGGTTACATTTAAGAAGAAGGTATGCACATTGAAAAACCCTTAATTTAGTAGCTAGACTTGGTATTATATTACTTCTAGCATTTGTATGGATATCAAATCATTTCAAATAAATTTGAAATCATGCTAAAAGTTTTTAAATAATCAATCCTTTGTATTTTGAAAATCTTGTATATCTTAAAATTTAAATCTTTGATTTCAGATTTAGTATTTTTGTTCATATCTCAAATTGTCTGAACTTATGATGCTTGTGCTTTCATATTTTATTTCTCAAATAAATGCATATTTTTAAGGAGGAATAATATTTAGGGAAAGCACCCAAAAACTTATTATCATGTATGATGCTTTCAATATTTTCTTGATATCATACTTATATTGCTTTGATACTCCTCCTTGTTTTCAAATCTAATCCTTTAAGGGGAGTTACATTCAATTGGTATCAAGATTTATTTTATTAAGAATCTTTAAAAAAGGAAGAAAAGCTCCTAGTAACTGCTTCAGATTGGGTTAGTCACCATGGCCGTCCGGTCATAGGAGCTAAGTAGGGTTTAAAGACCCTCTCTTCCCATTCACTGGGATCTTTTATGACATGTTGGGGTGCCACTGTAGCCTTATCCCATTAACAAGTGAGGTGAATGGATTGTTATCTTGCTATCAGTTATGTATATTAGAGCTAATTATATTGAATTATTTTTTGATATACATGTCATTTTTGTGGAATCATGTTTAATTAGTATCATATTTAATCGATCCATGATTAATTGATTTCATGTATTGATTTTGATGATCTACTTGTTATTCTTTCCACCTTCATTTCCATTTTGTATTGCCTTTCACCCTTTTTCATGATGACAAAAAGGGAATATGAAAAAGGGAAAGATATGATAAATATGAAAAATCATATGAGAAATGCAAGAAAATGCAAAAGAGGAGAAGAAAGAAAAATATTTTAATCTTAAGGTTAAAATATTTTGCTTAAGTATACTTACATGGTTATCTTATTATTAATCTTTTTAAGCTTACTCTGTTCATATATTTAAAGATTTTGTCATCATCAAAAAAAGGGAGATTATTCACTTTGATCTTGATTTTGATGATTGACAAAACACTTAAGTATATATGAGTACTAATTGTATGTTTAAGTGTGTTTATCAGATCTTAGTACTCATCCATGTTGAATGAAGAAATGCTTCTATTTCAGTTAAAGAAGTCCTCCATATTCATAGAATTTCAAGTTATAAGGATTTTGGAACATAAGAAAAACTTGGAAAGACTTAAAGTTTGATTTTGGTAAAGTTTCAGCAAGTTTCAGCACTAGCACAAGCAAGTGTCGACTCATGAAGAAGTTCAAGTATCGACTCAAGGCCTGAGAACAAGAAAAATATAGAACTGTGAAAATCTAGAATTTTTGCCTTGAGTTGATCCAAGTGTCAACTCACAGAACTTAAGTGTCGACTCACCAGATTCAAGTATTGATACTTAGAGTAACGACTGTTTTTCAGAAGTACAAAATTGATTCCAACTTGCTACAAATGGCTAGTTTTTCATCCCCAACGGTCATAAGTGGTCATCTATGGGTTGGAGAGCTATATAAACACCAAAAATCAAATGGGGAAGCAATCCTTTGGTAAGATTATTGAATATCCTTCGAGGATTCAAGAGTTGAGTGGTTCAAGCCTTCAAGCTTCCAAGGATTAGAGAGTGCATTCAAGTTCATATCATCAAACTGCAATCAAAGGCTTCAACAACTTGAAGACAAGATCTTCAGCAACATTCATAGAGCTTCAAAGAGATACTTGCTTTATTTTAGGAAGCTTTAGTGTATTCTTTACTTTCATTCTTACATTGTTGTATCAAAGATTTTTGGCGAGCCTTAGAAAATCAAGAGATTTTTGGTGAGCCTTGAAAAACCAAAGAGGTTGTTGGTTAGCCCTTATGTAAAACCAACATAGGTTGTTGGTGATCCCGTAAAACCATCGAAGGTTGTTGGTTAGCTTAAGTTACAAAACCAACAAGGGGTTTTGACTTGTGAGCCTGGAAAAATAAGTTGGGTTTTGATTAGTGAGCCTGGAAAACTAATCGATTGTAAACTTGGTGATTATAGTAAAATTTCCAAGGAAAACATAGAGAATGGATGTAGGTGGCTTGAAGTGCACCAAACCACTATATATTCTTGTATTTATGATTACTCTTATTTATTGCTTATTTATTATTACATTTATTTTTTAATTTCTACTGCATATTATTTTAAAGTACACAAACACTTTGGCAAAACATAAGCACTTAATCATAATTAGCACATACTTGTTGAAATAATTCAAAAAGTTTTTATAAAATCCAATTCACACCCCCCTTCTTGGGTTGCTTCATAACTAGGCAACACACTCAATATCTACATAAGGGAGGGATTTCATCACCCTTCCTTGTGCTGAGTCTTAGGTGGTGCATTCATGGCTAGTTGGGTCAATATACATGTGTTAATCTGATCTATCATGGTTTTTCATGATGTGTTTAGGGCTAGGATTGAGTCCGGTATGAGTCCTAGGTATTTAGGCTCAGTTTTGGTCAGTCTAGATCTTAAGGTCGGCTCTTCTGTGGTAAGAGTCGACTCTGTTGGTTAGCACATCTCAGAATAAGTGATTGTGGTATGGACAAGTCAGCTCAAATGGATTTAAGTCAGCTCGGATGCACAGTCAGGAAACCTGTGATCTGGATGAGTCAGCTCGAATGGATTTGAGTTGGCTCGGATGTCAGGTGATCTATTTTTTAACAGTGCCAGCTGGAGGAAGTTTTGGGATCTCGGCATGTGTGATCGAGGTATATATATTGTATTCTCATAAGAGGATGATGATGGTGTAACGAACTTCTTAGAAGTGGAAATCCCTTTTTCCCCTGAAAATTCCTCTATTTTCTCCTTTCCTGTTCTTGGTGTTCTTAATCTTCACAGACCTGAATCCTACCATGATCTTCAATGGAGATTGCTGGCAGATGGTTATCCATAACCTGGTGATATGCTTCCGCGATTGCTTTATTGATCAAGGTGTTCATTCTTGATTGGGAACAAAGCTATTCTTGAAGATTTGGTTCGTCAAATCTGGTTGGATTCGGAGTCGAATTCTCAATATTTGGTATCAGAGCAAGGTTCGTGGAAGGAAGATCTCAAGATCATAGGGTTTGAAGTAAGGCTTCTTGCAGGTACAGTTTTCAGATCTCTTGAATTCTTAATTATGGTAATGACATCAAGTGGGTTCAAAGTAGACTCTGAGAAGTACGATGGCATGGGAAACTTCACCCTATGGAAGCAAAGAGTTAAAGATTTGCTGGTTCAACAGAGAATCTACAAGATCTTGGTTAAAGAAAGATCAGAAAAATTAGTGTTGAAGAATGGAAAGAGTTAGAAGAGATTGCTTTCAGCACCATCAAGATGTGTTTGGCTGATCAGGTTTTACCTGAAGTGTGCTCAGACACTACTGCAAAAGGTCTTTGGAGAAGACTGGAGAATACATACATGGAAAAGAACATGACGAACAAGCTATGGCTGAAGAAGCAATTATATAGGTTGAGAATGCCTGAAGGAGGAGACCTAGTTGCTCATATTTAGAGGTTCAATCAAGTTTGTTCTAAGGTGATGAGTCTGGATGTGAAGATAGATGAGGAAGATCGGGCATTGTTTTTATTGTGTTCACTCCCTGGATCGTATGATGGTCTCATAACAACTTTGGTTTATGGGATTGAAATCCTAAACTATGGAGAGGTTGTTAGTGTGCTCAGATCCAATGAGCAAAGAAAAAAGATATGCAAAGGTAATCCTAATTCAGGGGATTTTGCTGTGAATGAGAGACAAAGAAGACCCAAGGAAAGAACTAGGAAAAAGTCCAAGGGCTGATCTCAGTCTCGGAACCACAAGAGTGTGAAATGCTACAAGTGTCGTCAACTTGGGCATATCAGGAAGAATTGTCCTCTTTGGAAGACAGAAAAGGGGAGAGCCAACACTAGAGGTGCTAATGCTTTGGAAAGCAATTGAAGAGTACTGGTTGTATCAGATGGATCAGTGGATTGGGAGAATACCTAGATTTTGGATTCTGCATGCTCATACCACTATACCTCACATTGGGATTGATTTTACACCTATGACAGGTCAGATGGAGGTAGTGTAAGTCTTGGTGATGATCACTCTTGTATGGTAGTTGGAGTAGGCACTATTAGGGTGAGGATATATGATGGAATGATAAGGACTCTATCAAATGTCAAACATATACCAGATTTGAAAAAGAATTTGATTTCTTTGGGCTACTTGGAAGAGCAGGGATATGCTTTTAGTTGCCAATCTGATAGTGGATGTTTAAGAATTACCAAGGGAACTTTGGTGGTAATGAGAGGAAGAAGATTGAGCAACAATCTATAAAGGCTCAGTGATAAGTGATAGTGCTGAAGTGCTTACAGCGGTATAGGAGGAACAGTTGAAATAAAAACTGTGGCACTATCGAATAGATCATATGAGTGACCGAGGGCTCACGAAGTTAAGCAAAAAAGGAAACATCCCAGCTTTGAAAAAGGATGGAAATGACCTGTGTGAGCCATGTATCTTTGGTAAACAACATAGAGTGAAATTTGTTGTTTGTACCAAGCCAAGTGAAGGAGTGTTAGATTTGGTGCACTCGGATGTATGAGGACCAGCACCTATTTTATCCAGAGGTGGAGCAAGGTATTTTGTTACCTTTATTGATGACTTCTCTAGAAAACTATGGGTGTATCTGAAAAAGGAAAAAATTAGATGTATTTGCCTGGTTTAAAGCTTGGAGAGCTGAGATAGAGAAGGAGATAGGAAGACATGTAAAGTGCCTTCGGACTAATAATGGTGGGGAGTACTCTAGTACAGAGTTTAGGAGTTACTGTGAGAAAAATGGTATCAAATGCCATTACACAGTAAGGATGACTCCACAACAAAATGGTGTCGCGAAAAGGATGAACCGGACACTATTGGAGAGGGCAAGGAGTATGAGGTTGCAGCCTTCACCATCGAAAACTTTTTGGGGTGATGCTATTACTATAGCATGTTTTCTCATAAACAGGTCCCCTCACTTCAAGTTGGATGGTGGACTTCTAGAAGAAGCTTGGAGTGGGAAGAAGGTGGAGCTTGGCCAACTGAAAGTTTTTGGTTGCCCGACTTATGTTCATGTGGAGGCAACTGAAAGAAGCAAGCTGGATCCTAAGTCAAAGAAGATGATCTTTATAGGGTATCCACAAGGAGTCAAAGGTTACCTACCGTGGGATCCACAGTCTCAAAAGGTGGTGATCAATAGGGATGTCATTTTTAATAAGAGAAGCATCTTGGAGAAACCGGGGACTGCAACAGGAAATGCAGTCAATAAGATGAATAGCAGTGAGAGCTCGTCATAGGTGGAGGATAAGCCTTCAACATCAGCTGGAAATGGAGTTTCAGTTGAGGTAGAGTTGGATAGGAAAGATTCTCCAGGAGTGAAGGAGAGACGAGAAGAATCACTTGTTCAAAGGAAAGTGCAGGAGGAGCCACAAACAGTAGACTTGCAAGATAGTGCAAGGGGAGTGGCATTGTATAAGCCTCAATGCATGATCCAGAAGCCGGTTAGATATGGCATAGATAAAGCAATTTCATATGCTTTATATCTGTGAATGGAGATCCAAAATGTTTTGTAGAAGCCATGGAAAATCCTGATAAAGAGTCATGGATGCAAGGCATGATGGAAGAGATGGAATCTCTCAGGAGGAATCAGACATGGTAGCTGGTGGATCTACCTAGAGATGCTCATGCTATTGGCTCCAAAATGTTCACTAAGAAATCATTACCTTCAGAGCAAGGTAGAGTGAGATACAAGGCAAGATTGGTAGCAAAGGGATACTCACAGAGGGAAGGAGTTGACTATACAGAAGTGTTTTCTCCTGTGGTACGCCATACTTCAATATGGGTGTTGTTGTCTTTGGTGGCAAAACATAATTTAGAATTGGAGCAGATGGATGTGAAGATAGCCTTTCTACATAGAAGACTGGAAGAGAAAATCTATATGAAGCAACCTGATGGCTTCATTGAGATTGGACAGGAGAACAAGGTATGTCTACTTCAGAGGTCATTGTATGGATTGAAACAATCACCTCGTCAGTGGTATCACAGATTTGACACATTTATCTTGAGCCTTAGATTTCTCAGATGTGAATATGATCATTGTGTCTATGTGAAGGATGTGGATACTATGGATGCTCTGTATTTACTTCTGTATGTGGATGATATGTTGATAGCCAGTAGAAGTATGACAGCTGTGAAAGGGCTGAAGAGAGCATTATCTCAGGAATTTGAGATGAAAGACTTGGGATTAGCTCAGAAAATCCTTGGAATGGAGATTTGCAGAGATAGATGCAAAGGAATACTCCATTTGTCACAAGGTGGGTACATTAAAAGGGTACTTGAGAGGTTTGGGATGGAAAAGGCCAAATCTATGGAAACACCTTTACTAGGGCATTTTTCTCTCTCGAAAAAATAGTGCCCTCAATCGAGAGTACATGGAAAGAGTTTCATATGCCAATGTAGTGCGCAGTTTGATGTATGCTATGGTTTGTTGCAGGCCGAACATAGCATATGCTGTAAGCCAGGTGAGCAGGTACATAGCTAATCCTGGGAAGGAACACTGGAAGGCATTAAAGTAGATTTTGAGATATCTGCAAGGGACTTAAAGACATTGACTGGTATTTGGTGGGCAGCTTGAAGGACATGGATGGAACTCCATAGAATTATGTGAGGATTCATGTCCTTTGGAAGGGTTTGTTAATGCAAGCTATGCAAATGATCTTGATTCAAGAAGGTCTACAACATGTTATCTCTTCTGCATGTATGGTGGACCAATTTCTTGGAGATCAACCCTTCAACCTACTACTGCTTGTCTACAACAGAAGTAGAGTATATAGGGATTACTGAAGCTGCAAAGGAAGCGCTATGGCTGAGAAGGCTAGTGTCTCAAATGGGGGTGAAACAGTGTATGGTGGTCCTGCACAGTGATAACCAGAGTGTCATACACTTGACACAGAACACAGTCTATCATGCTAGGACCAAGCATATAGATGTGAGGTACCACAGAGTTAGGGAGCTAGTGGAGGAAGGAGAAGTGGCGCTACTGAAGGTTCATACAATGGAGAACCAGGCGGATGCACTTACGAAGGCTCTACCAAGGGATAGCTTCTACTCTTGCATGTGGTTAATGGGTTTGAGGAGTCTGGCATATGTAGTCTTGAAGCACCAAGGTGGAGATTGTTGAGTCTTAGGTGGTGCATTCATGGCTAGTTGGGTCAATGTACATGTGTTGATCTAGTCTATCATGGTTTTCCATGATGTGTCTAGGGCTAGGATTGAGTATGGTATGAGTCCTAGGTGTTTAGGCTCAGTTTTGGTCAGTCTGGGTTTTAGGGTCGGCTCTTCTGTGGTAAGAGTCGACTCTATTGGTTGGCATGTCTCAGAATAGGTGATTGTGGTCTGGACGAGTCGGCTCGGATGCACAGTCAGGAAACCTGTGGTCTGGACAAGTCGACTTGAATGAATTTGAGTCGGCTCAGATGGATAGTCAGGAAACCTGTAGTCTGGACGAGTCGGCTCGAATGGATTTGAGTCTGCTCGGATGTCGAGTGATCTATTTTTTAACGGTGCCAGCTGGGGGGAGTTTTGGGATCTCGGGCATGTGTGATCGAGGTATATATATTGTATTCTCATAAGAGGATAATAATGGTGTAACGAACTTCTTAGAAGTGGAAATCCCTTTCTCCCGTGAAAATTCCTCTATTTTCAACTCTCCCATTCTTGGTGTTCTTAATCTTCACAGACCTGAATCCTATCGTGATCTTTAATGGAGATTGCTAGCAGATGGTCATCCATAACCTGGTTATAAGCTTTCGCGATTGCTTTGTTGATCAGGGTGTTCATTCTTGATTGGGAACAAAGCTATTCTTGAAGATTTGGTTTGTTAAATCTAGTTGGATTTGGAGTCGAATTCTCAACTCCTTGGCCCACAACCACCACCTTTGCATCGGTCCTAATTCTAATTAAAATTAATTAGACTTAATTTGCTCTAGTAAGCTAGGAACACCAACAGGTCAGGTTCCAAGTATTGTAAGTAAGCTAGTGCACCCAATCCTCTGATTATCACTTGAATCTAGTGTCAAGACTAGAGGTCTAGAGGCAAATACCCTAAGCAATTTCGTGGTTTTTAATTAAGACCCTTCGAGAGCAGGGGGAGCCTCTCACAAACCCACCTCTTAACCCACCTCTTACCTGGCCAGTGGACAGGATAATTACTGAATTGGTTGTAAATTCAGCAAACCCATTCTACTTGAGCTCTAGGTCTAGGAGATCCTAGTCCGAGTCTTATGAGTGCATTGCATGACAACTAGATCAGGTACACCCTATCAGCCTAATCAAACCCAACCCAATTCATCCATGGACCCTAACATGGAGGCTTGGTTCACTGAGCAATTTAGCTGACTTACTACTAGGCTTGACCAGATAAATGAGAGAATAGGTAACATTGAGAAATCCCATGCAACTCAATCAGACCCATTCACCCAGGTCAAAGTTCTGAAATGCCTAGACCCACTCCTTTAGGTCAAAGCTCTAAGATACCTAGACCCATTCCCCCAATTCCTCGAGCCCAACTCACTCCCCCATATCTAAGATGTCAATATAGAGAACCTTCTTGCCCAGGTCCAAGAGCCCAACATAGGGAAATTACTCATGACCCAATCCCTAGGCACCACACCCCTGATGTGAATGACCAGGAAAAAAGGATTCTTAGGAGCATTCATTTAGATGCACCTACATTTGAGGGTAGTTTAGATCCTAAGGTATATATAGATTGGGAGAGTGATATGGACCACTACTTTGAATGGTACGAAATGTCGGAAGAGAGAAAGTTCAAATTTACCAAGCTTAGGCTAATCCGACATGCTAGATTGTACTGAGAAAATGTAGAATGACTAAATTGATAGAGAGGTGACCTACCTATAGGTACATGGCGAGCCATGAAAGTAAAGCTTAGAGAAAAGTACCTACCATTCTCATTTTAACAAAAATTATTAAACCAATGGCAAAAATTAACTCAAGGAAATAGATCAGTAGCTGATTATATTACCAAATTTGATGAGTTCGTTATGAGGTGTAGTGTAGTCGAGTCCGAAGCTGTCACCTTGACAAGGTTTAGAGCTGGCTTACATGAAGATATCCAGAGAGAGTTATTTTGAAGGGAAGTTAATGATTTGGAACAGGCTTACTAGATTGATAGAGATTGTGAACGTTTCCAGAGAAGACCTATGACCTATAGACCTTAGTCAAATAGGTTTAATACCCCTAGAACTAGGCCTAGCCCTAATCGATTTCCACCTAGCTGACCCATCCTAGTTCTCAACCAGTTCATAGTGAAGATAAAGGAAAGGCACCTATGGTCCCTAGAGATAGGAATCAAAATACCTTATGTTTTAGGTGCCATAAAATGGGTCATTTTGCTATTGACTGTCCCATATGAACATTGCATATAGGTGAATGTGAGAAAAAGAATGTAGAGAATGTAGAAGAATTTGAGGAAGAAATTTATGAAGCTGAGGAAGACTTGGTAGAAGAGTATGAAGGTAATGAAGAGCCCATAAAGTCATCTGACCTACTAGGTGTAGTTAGATATATTCTAGCTCAGACCAAGAAGAATGAGGACTGGCGTAGGATGAATATCTTATAGACCTTCATTAAGCTAGGAGATAAAGTGTGTAAAATTATTATAATAGTGAGAGTTGTGTGAATGCAATATCCACTAATGCTATTAAGAGCTTAGGCTTACCCATAGTTCTGCATCCTAGCCCATATATAAGCTATCATGGATTGACACTACATCAATTCCTATTAGGTTACAATGCCAGGTCCCAGTCCAAATTCAATCCTACCAAGAGAAGGTATGGTGTGACGTGATTCCAATGGGGGTTAGTAGTATCATACTAGGCAGACCATGGTTATATGATCATGATGCAACCCTTTTTGGCTGATCTAACTCATGTTCATTTAAACATCAAGAAAAGAGAATTGTGATTAACTCGACCCCACCCAAAGACAATACCAAGCAAGGGTCTAGTCATTTGAGAGAGAAAGAACTAGGATTGAACCTAATTAATGCCAAAGAATTAGAACATGAGATCACTGGAGGATCAATAATCTGTACTCTGACCACTAAGGAAATAGATAGAACAGACCCAAGTTAGATGACCCTGATCATACCTTAATTGAAACTATACTGGAAGGACAATTAAACAAAGAGAACCATGAGGAACCAAACCCTACTGCTGAGACTTTACCTAAGGAGAAATTAGAAGAGAGCCAAATCATAAAGCCTGGTCCTAAAAATCATGAACCTAAAGTAGTCGGTGAGGACTTGATTTTCCCAAACCAGCACCCTCAAGAAAAGTTCACCCCATTAGTCCCAATTGAGTATCTCTTTCCTAAAATTCTTGATTCGTCCTTTTTTCAGACTGACCCTTTATTACCTGTGGACATAATTTAGTGTCCAAACCTTAAGGTCAATCCCATTAGTCAGGGATTATTCTATGAGCCCTTTTCTTATGTCCTACCACACCAGGCTAGCCCCGAATCCACTTCTTATTTTCTACCCTAGCCTAAAGTTTCCACTCTTTCTAGAGCCACTCGATTGCATTTTCCTGAAATCAGTAGGTTCCATAAGTTCTTTAAGCACATTCAATTTGCATCCTATTTTTGGAAAACACTATAGTGTCTATTAGGAATTCATGCCAAATTTTCATCAACATGTCATACATTAACCAAGAGTAGTTTTAAGAGAAGACTCAAGGAATACAATGAAAGAGACTTTATCATGGTTAGACTATGACTTGAATGGTTCCCACCTAGAACCATGAAAAAGTTACATGCTCGTAGTAGTGGACCATACAAAGTAATTAAGAAAATTGGACCTAATGCCTATGTGCTTGAGTTGCCTCCTGAACTAGGTATTAGCTCTACTTTCAACATTTCAGACCTTATTAAGTATAGGGAGCCAACGTTGATTCTTAGTGAGCCATTTAGGCCTAATCCAGTTCTTGAGAGTGAACCAATCCAAGTATGTCCACCTACCATACCACCAACCCGGAGAGACAAGATCGAGCGGATCTTGGATGACAAGATCATCGCTACCCGGAGCAAAGATTACCAGCGATATCTGGTTCGTTGGCAAGGATGACTCGAGACTGATGATTCTTGGATCACTAGAGAGGACTTACAGAGAGTTGACCCAGACTTATTGGAATGCTATCATAGCAACATTGACCCATACTCGACAGGTTTGAGTTTTCCCACCCGGAAAGAATTGGTGTGGACACCAGGCCAGAAAATATTGACAGGTTGAATCCACATCCCTGTGAAACACCTATGAATAAAGCCCTGAACCCAACCCCTTTTACCAAATAAATATTTTATTTTAAATTCTGTTATTTTGACTTAGTTAGGGTTAGCCCTTTTTACCAACTATAATTAGGGTTTTGTTATTTAGCCTTTTGGACTAAACCCTTTTTACCACATTAAGTCAAAATCCCATTTATCGGTTGTGTCAAATCCTATTGGGCCAAACCTTGTTTACCAAATTTATTCTTTTTGTTGCATGAGGTTATGTCTTTTGATCAATTGATCAAGTGGGGCTTTGGTTATTTGGTTTTGAGTCCTATAATTATTAGTTAATTTAGTTATTGAGTCCTTTAATACAAGGGAGACCCAATTGAAGACCCATGTAACGTCATGTGCATCCAATTGAAGATCCCATGTGCTAGCTCAAGACAAACCATGTGGTTCCATGTGCTAGCCCAAGTCAGCTTGTTCTTGGTGCCACCTTTTCAAGGATTTGGACATCAACACATGTCATGTTTGGACATGCCATGTCATTTTGGGACAACACACTCCATGAAACTTTATTTGGACATCATCACATGACAACACATGCTATAAATCCTCTTTGGTCGGCCACTTAAGAAGAGTTAGTGCCAACTTATTGATGGGGACCCGAGAGCCCAGCCACTTCAACAGCCACATGGGGTCCCAGTCACGATATGCGCCATCTATTTAATCAAGGCAGTCCAAGATTTTCTTGAAGTCATCTAAGCATAAAAGGAAGTAGATCAGCATCCCTTATGGTAGATATTGGCCACCCAAGAAAAATGGAAGGAATTATATGGCATCTCATGTCTCATATGGTGCCCCCCTATTTCATGCAAGCCCGAAGAGGAAGAAACTTGGTGCCCAGCTTTGAAGTGGTCCCCATCCCTATTTTTAGCAATCATTCCAGGCAAAAGAAGCAAGCAAGCAGGAGTCCCAGATTTTGTTCTCTCCTTATTGCTATGTATAACCTACAAATATAGAATATTTGTGGTGGCTCCCTTTCTTGCAAATCCACCCATAAGGCAACATGTTACTGCCCCCCCTCTCTTTGCTTTTCATTCCATGTAATCCCAGGGCTAGGGTCAATTATAAAAAGACCCCTTTCATGTATGAAGAATAACCATGGATGAATAAAATTTCTATTATTCTGTGTGAAGGATCTGTGTGATCCCAGGGTTTCTGTATGATCCCTGATTTGGGCATCTATGTGAGCCCAGGGTATCTGTGTGATCCCTTTCCCTTCTTCCCAGGATTTTTGTGTGATCCTGATTTGGGCATCTGTGTGAGCCCAGGGTATCTGTGTGATCCCTTCCCCTTCTTTTCAGGGTATGTGTGTGATCCCTAGGGCATCTATATGAGCCCTTTGCTGTGTGCTTATCCTCCTTGAGGAATCTGTGTGAACCCCAATTATCTTTCTGAACCCTTAGCCCTCTTCTTTCTTCTTCCAAACAAACCCTAATCCCTTGGTGACTTCTACACTCGCCAGCAATCCTACCCCGCATATCTGTCCCACATCAATTTGGTATCGAGCCTATTTGGGCTCAGTTCTCTTTGGATATTCGGATCGGGTGCTTCACCATGGCCATCCTATCATAGGAGACTAGTAGGGCTACAAAAATCTCTTTCCCAATCGACGGGATCTCCAATGGCTGTAGGGGTGCCGCTGTGAATTGACCCCTGAAGAAGAATACAAAGAGTTCAATTAGGGTTTTTTTTTTTATTTTGGCCTTTCAATATATACCCTGCTATTTTAATTATTTCTACCTTCATAGAATTAGAAATTTTGAAATTTATTTTCCTGGATTCCTCATAATTCAGTCTGTGGATTCATCATAATTCAGTCTGTGGATTTTCTCCCAATTGAAACACTGCCTGAGAACAGTTCTGCTCTATTTTGGCAGCAAAGCCAATTTCGAAAAGTTCAGGATTTTTTTAGTATAATTCTTGTATATCTTTAATTTTAGAATGTTTCTTGCGTATTAGGTCATAATCTACAATTATCTTTCTATTTAATAAAAATCCCAAAACAAAAAAAATTATATATACTCAAAAACTCCAAAAACACCTAAACCCTAATTTGCATTTTCATCTACCTGCCATCATTGCATAAAATATCTTAAGGGCACTTTCTATATGTCAGATAAGGGGAGGAGTTGATAACCTCTCCTTAGCCCAAAACCACATCCTTTGCATTCAGTCCTAAGCCTAATTTAAAATTAACTAGACTTAATTTGCCTTAGTGAGCTAGGGACACCCATCGGTCGGGTTCTGTCATTGTGGGATGACTAGTGCACCCAATTCATCTCCTATTACTGGATTATGGTGTCTAAGTAAGAGATACAGTGTCAAATGACCTATGCGGATCAGTGGTTCCTTAATTAGGTCCCTGCGAGAGTAGGGGGCCCCCACTATCCCACCTCTTACCTGGCCAGATTGAAGGATTAGGATTTGAGTTGTGTGTAAGTTGAGTCAACCCATTCTGATTGGGCTCTAGGTCTAGGCAGCTGTAGTCGAGTCAGTGTTGAGTCTTGCATGAGCACTAGATCAGGAGCATCTATCATCCACCATCTCCACCTTTGGTTGAACCCATGGATAACCTTGAAGCCAAGATTAATGCACTTATTGAGCAGCTAGCCCAATCCATGGCCTAGATGACTCAACTGACCCAGTCTAATACCCGAACCCATAATAGACTTGATCACGTAGCCCATAGGTTTGAACATATAGACAACCAACTAGGAATCCTAGAGAAAACTCATAGGACCCAGACTAGATCCAAACCTGAGCCACCTTTACCCACACTATCCAAATTATATGAACCTAGAACCTATGTATCCAAAACCTATGAACATAGATCCTATGCACCCACTCCCTATAAGCCTAATAGACCCATGACCTATAGATCCGAATCCATAGGCCATCGATCAGAACCCCATAAGGTTAGTACTCCTAGATATGAGCCCAGTAGTAAGCCACTATCCCTTAGGTAACCTGAACCTACTAGGATTAGTGCCCATAATCAGAAACTAGGACCTAGCCAATTTTTTCTTAGTCGACCTTCCCCTACCACCCCTGTGATTCACAAGACTTACATTAAAGCAGAAGTGTATGAAGCTGATGTGAACCTAGTGGATGAGTATGAGGGAGAAGAGAAGACACCTTTAGAAGACCTAGAATTAGTTGACCCCGTAGGTACCCAGGTAGAAGCCAATCTAGAGTTAGTTAACCCTGACTATACCCAGCCTAAAGTTTTAGTGGAAAGACAATTAGAAGAAGAAAACCTAGATACTATTAGAACCTTACCTGAGAAAATCATAGAGGAGAGCCAAACTACAGAGTCTAGTCCTAAAATATACGAACCAGAAGAATTTATTAAGGACCTGATCTCTTTGAATCAGTATCCTCAGGATGAGTCCCCTTTTATAGTTCCCATTAAGGACCTCTTCCATGAGATTAGTAACCTATCCTTCTATTATGCAAACCCTGTAGATATAACTCAACCTCGTAAGGTTAGCCTTATTAGTCTAGGATTAGTCCCTGACATGCCTTCTTATATCGTACTTTATCCAACTAAACCTGAACCTTTTTTCCTACCCTACTAGACTAATTTGAACCCACTTCCTATTTTCTGCCCTTTATAGACACCTCTAGCATTTCTAGGATCATTAGATTATATTTAGTTGAGATTAGCATACTGCATACATTCATTACGCATGTTAGATTTGCATTTTACTTCTAGCATACCCTATGAAATTTGCTAGGAGCCCATTGTAAGTTTTCATGTGCATGTCAAGATAGGATCAAACCTAGAGAATGTATAATCTCTTAGGTTTAGGTCTAAAAAGTTCGATAAAATTTCCTTCGATAAGAATGCATAGTTGAGTCTGTTATGTGTTAGTTTGAGTCCTTTGCATCACCTGTTAGGAGTCTGCATGTGCCCAGCATGTTCACCACCTGCACTAATTTAGAAACAAAATGGCTAATTCCAGAAGAAGGGCCAAGGAATTTGATGTAGCAGATTTTGTCTTGGTTAGGCTTAGGCCTAAGAAGAAGCTTCATGCTCACGGAGCCGGACCTTTTAAAGTAATAGAGAGGGTTGGACCAAATGCCTGTGTTAGATTTGTTTTCAAATTTGGGCATTAGTTCTACCTTCAATATCGCAGACCTGGTTGAGTATAGGGAACTGGCAGCGATACCCAGTGAGGCCTTCGGACCTATTCCTTCCATTGAGAGTGACCCTAACCCAAAGTGTCCACCAATAAATTGGCCTGAGAGAGGAGAATGGATGAGCGTATCCTGGATGATCAAGCCATCATGATCCGGGGCCACGGCTATCAATGCTACCTGGTCCGATGGCAAGGCTGGCCAGAGTTGGATGATTCATGGATTTCTCAAGAGGACTTGCAGCACCTCGACCCAGACCTTCTCGAGAGATATATGAGCCAGCCTGATCTTCCTCGACAGGGTCAAGTTCTTCTCACCTTGGAAGAATTGGTGGGAACACCAGAGGCACCAGAATAAAACAGAGGCTTCTCAACCCTCTGTGGATTAATTAGCAGCATCTGAGTCCATTTGTAATAATGGCTTAGTCTAGTCGAGTTGTTGTTTTATCACTAGAGTCCTATACTAGTCAGCTCATGTTAAGCTAGTCTTCTTCCTGAGTCCTATACATGTCAACCCAAGTACAAGAGAAGACCAAGCCAGACCAAGTGAAGACCAACCTAACTGAAGACATGAAGATCAAGACATGGAGACCAACCCAACTACAAATTATGAAGACCATGGAAGGCCTAGGAGAAGAAAATCAGAAGCCTGGAAGATAAATTCGAAGCCCTGAAGCCCTAGACCGCAGCCTGAAGCAGATTGGGCCAATCAGGGCCCAAAAGAGAACCAAGGGGTGCCAAGCTTATGCTCACCACTCCTTGGTTGGCCACTAGGGTCACCTCCCTTGGCCAACCAAGGAAAGTGAGAGAGGAAGGGAATTTAGGGATTTTTTCTACCTAGCCTACCATGTTTTCTAGCTAGAGTTTGATTTGGATTAAAAGTCCTATGTAAAGTCTCTTTAACCTTACTTGGGGGCCAAGTCTAAGAGTCTATTTAAAGGGCTTTAATCTCTTGTATCAAGATAATTTTTATCATTAAATAATATTGAATTCTTCTAATTGCTGTGTGCTACCTGCTGTATCCTTAAAGGGATTCTATATGAGCCCTTCTTCTTCCCGATGTCCTGTGCCTGCCTCCAACCTCCAACTGCCACTCCAAGCCCTAGCCGCCCTCTTTAAATCCCATCTTCCCTTTGCTAGTTTTCAAATTAACTCTCCACCTGTGCTTTATTTTCTAACCCTAGAACAGTTGTTTACAGGTCTCTCAACTCCGACAAATCCAACGACTCCAGCCGGACCGTAATCGGACCACCGAGCAGAAAGCCAGGAATTTGCAGGTCTTCGGCTTGATTTTTCAGGCCGCATACGGGAGTGAGAGCGATTTCTTTGCATATGATTTGTATCAAGTACTTCAACCATTGCTAGGCACACCCCCTCTGCTGCCAGTAGCCCTTCTATAGGTGAACTAGCCCAACCGAGGTTTCTCAGCCTCGGCGGTCCCTTTTTCTATTGCTTATTAGGTCCTGTTATGCATGCTTTTAGCTTCTTATTTTTATATATAACTCTTTACATCATTCCTTAGTCTGATCTTCGGGATTAAATCTTATAACTCAATATTTAAAAACACAAAAAATAATTGCATGCATATATAGTTCCACATCATTTGGTGGGGATACCAGAGGCACCAAAATAAGATAGAGGCTTCTCAACCCTCTGTGGATTAATTAGTAGTATCTGAGTCCATTTGTAATAAGGGCTTAGTCCAATCGAGTTATTATTTTATCACTTGAGTCATGTACTAGTTAGCTCATATTGAGCTAGTCTTCTTCTTGAGTCCTATACATGTCAGCCCAAGTACAAGAGAAGACCAAGC
Organism: Areca catechu; assembly: GCA_021397845.1. NCBI lineage: Eukaryota > Viridiplantae > Streptophyta > Magnoliopsida > Arecales > Arecaceae > Areca > Areca catechu. The sequence goes on from CM038053.1 coordinate 70,473,324, forward strand.
CAATCCAAGTGAATACCAACCCAACTGAAGACATGAAGACCAAGACATGGAGACCAACCCAATTAGAAGTTATGAAGACCATGGAAGGCCTAAGAGAAGAAAATCATAAGCCTAGAAGACAAATTCAAAGCCCTAAAGCCCTGGACCGCAACCTGAAGCAGATTGGGCCAATCAGGACCCAGGAAGAGAACCAAGGGGTGCCAAGCTTATGCTCACCACCCCTTGGTCAGCCACTAGGGTCACCTCCCTTGGCTGACCAAGGCAAGTGAGAGAGGGTGGGAATTTAGGGATTTTTTCTACCTAGCCTACCATGTTTTTTAGCTAGAGTTTGATTTGGATTAAAAGTCCTATATAAAGTCTCTTTTAACCTTACTTGGGGGCCAATTCTAAGAGTCTATATAAAGGGCTCTAATCTCTTGTATCAAGATAATTTTTATCATGAAATAATATTGAATTCCTCCAATTGCTGTGTGCTACCTGCTGTATGCTTAAAGGAATTCTGTGTGAGCCCTTCTTCTTCCCGGTGTCCTGCGCCTGCCTCCAACCTCCAACTACCACCCCAAGCCCTAGCCACCCTCTTCAAATCCCATCTTCCCTTTGCTGGTTTATCAATTAACTCTCCGCCTGTGCTTTATTTTCTAACCCTAGAATGGTTATTGAAAGTCCCTCGACTGTGACAAATCCAACGACTCCAGCCGAGCCGCAATCGGACCACGGAGCAGAAATCCGAGAATCCGTGGGTCTCCATCTTGATTTTTCAGACCGCATCCAAGAGTGAGAGCGATCTCTTCGCATATGATCTGCACCAAGCACTTCAACCATTGCCAGGTACACCCCCTCTATCTCTAGTAGCCCTATTGTAGGTGAACTAGCCCAACCGAGGCTTCTCAGCCTCGGCGGTCCCTTTTTCTATTGCTTATTAGGTCCTGTTATGCATGCTTTTAGCTTTTTATTTTTATATAGAACTCTTTACATCGTTCCTTAGTCTGATCTTCAAGATTAAAACTTATAACTTAATATTTAAAAGCACAAAAAAAATTGCATGCATATATAGTTCCGCATCACTTATTCTAAGATGAGTAAATGAGAAAGAGTCTTCCCATTTGGTGCCCCTCCACTCAAGAACTTAATGCCAAAAATAAGAGAAGTCAGCCAAAGCATTCTAGCCTCTTCCTTGTTGCCTACTTCAAAGGAGTTCTAGGATAATTTCTCACCAAAGTGTTGGAAGTCCAAGGATTTCTACTTCAAGCATTTCAATCAAACAGGTTCAGAGCTGCTTAAGTTTCCAAAACTCAAGAGTCTCACCAAAACTCTTGAGTCCTCTTCTATCCAGACTGAAGAGTCCACCTACCTACAGAAGCCTACAACATCAAGATTCCTGAGTCCAACAACCATGGCCAAGTGATGGAGCATCTTGACCCTACATTAAGCCACCTCACCAATCCTCATCTTGGCACCCAAATGAGATGAAAAGCTTCATGTTGTCACCCACTTTAAGAGGAGTCCAGATTAGCCCAACAAGCAAGAGTCCAAGATACACAAGAGCAGGATTCCAGGAGTTATAGTCCAAGGGAGTACAAGTCTAGTCTTTGTATCCCTTACACTATTGGTTATGGGTCTATAAATACCCCATCAACCTCCCTTGTAAATAATTATTATTATTCATCAATAAAGAGACTCTATCAAAATTTTTTCCTTTGCTGTGTGCATTGCGGGGTGTGAGGCCCTTCCTTGGTTCTATGGAGCATCGCGTGGTGTGAGGCCCTACCTATCCAACCGACAAGAAATCCTAACCACCACTTCTAACCCTTTCCTTCCATTATTTTTTCCTTTGCTGCTTTCTAATCTGAGTTTTCATTGTTGAGTGTTTGCAGGTGATCAGGAATCGAAGTTAGGTATTCTTGCCTTAAAACCAGCATCACACGGAAGATCGAAACCCGAGATTAAGTTCTAGAAACCCTGCCGCGACAATCTTGATAGTCCTGCCAGATTTACCTCAAAGGGATGATTCTACGTTGGTAAACTTAAAACCTCTTCCCTCCTCTTTAATTTCTGAATAATTAATAAGTAGACCCTAGTTTACGATGGTTTCTCAGCCACCAAGTCCTATTTTTCTAGTTATTTTGTAGGGTAACTTGCGAGTAATTAACTAGAACTAGTTTCCTTTACTATCTCCTTTGAGTCTCTCTTAAAAATCTAAAAGAAAATTAAAAAAATTAATCTCTATTTTTCTCTGCTAATTAGATCTTTATATCATTAATTTAGTTTTAATTATTGTCCCGCATCATTGAGCCCCTACTTGGGGTGTTGAAGTGATCCAAGGCTTTGAAAGGGGTGTGGTCACCCCCACCTAGAACACGTAGCTTACCTAGGATTTTTAGGTGCACCTCCATTTTCACAAGCCAAGAGTTAGGCAATTGCTTTGCACAAAAGAGAGACTTCATCACAAATGGCAATGGCATATAGATTGAAGAATCACTTTACTCATATTAAGGTCTAAGATTGTCAAAGTTCTAGGTGTGTGGGAAGGGGGGCATGTTCAAATGTTCCAAATAATAGGTGCCAAAGCGTATAGCCTTGATGATACAATAAGGTCCTTCCTAGTTGGACAAGTGTTTCCCTTAGTCGGCTGGCTAACTATGGCCTTTTGGAGCACCAAATCTTCTAGATGGAATTGCTTCTCCTTAACTCTGGCAATAAAGTAGCAAGCTACTCATTATTGGTGGGTCGCCATTCTAATATGAACATTCTCTCAGACTTCTTCAAGGAGGTTGAGGTTTGCTCTAAAGTCTTCCATATTCTAGTGCTCATCGTAGGCCTAGATCCTGTATGAGGGCAAGCTTAACTCTAATGGGATGACTGCTTCAGTCCCATAGGAGAGATTGAATAGAGTCTCCCCGATCGAAAGTCTATATGTTGTCCGATAGGCCTTAAGGATACTATGCAACTCATTTGCCCAAAGCCCCATAGCCTTGTCGAGCCAAGTCTCTAGGCCATGCAAGATAGTGTGGTTGGTGACCTCTGCTTCTCCATTCATTTATGAGTGCACGATGGAGGTGTACCAATGGATGATCTGTAGGTTCTCATAGAACTTGTTGAATGATACATTATCGAACTACTGACCATTGTTGGTGATGATCACTCGAGGTAGGCCAAATTGATAGTGGTGGGGACACCGGAGGCACCAGAATAAGACAGAGGCTTTTCAACCCTTTATGAATTGATCAATAATTTATGAGTCTATCTGTAATAAGGGCTTAGCCTATCTGAGTCCATTTTAGTTATTATTTGAGTATTTTGAGTTTCAGTTCTGTACTAGTCAGCTCATGTTGAGCTAGTTCAGTCCAGTGTTAGTCAGCTCATGTCGAGCTAATTTTATTTTTTTGAGTCCTATTCAACCATATTGAAGACTCAAGACCACATCATACAAGTGAAGACCAAGTCCAACCAGATTGAAGACATGGAAGTATAGCCCAAGTCCAACCCAGCTTGAAGATTTGAAGACCCTAGGAGGAAAATTCAGAAAACCCTGATTCCTTGCATATGCCCTCCAGATGCCCAGATTCCCTTCCATATGCAAAAATATATTCATATACCAAGGCATCCATGATTTTAGAGGTCCATCTGCATCCTAGCCCAAAGAAATCAAGCCCAGGCACCAAGCCCAAGCCCCTAAGAAGCAAGATATCAGGGAATATTCCTGCTACCAGGCCACCCCAGTTTCCAGAGGCCCAAACCCATGCGCCCGAGCCCCTTTGGGCTGGCCTCTTGCTGCTCCTAGAAGCCCAACACGCCCCCCTAGGCATCCTTGGAGTGTTGGCCAAGTCAAGAGAATTTTTAGGGATTTTTTCCTAATATTTCCTTATTTTCTAGCTAGGGTTTGAGAGGAAAAAGGATTCTTATGAAAAGACTTATGTGCCCTTACTTGGAGCCCAAGGTTAAGGGTCTATTTAAACGACCCTAGCCTCTTGTATGAAGGGAATTTTTGATATGAATTAAAACCTTGAGTTCTTCTATTGAGTTGTGTGATACCCTGCTGTGTGCATAAAGGGGTTTGTGAGAGTTTTTCTTCCCAGTGCTGCAATCATCTTCCTGCTGCCAACAAGCCTCTCAGATCCCTGGATGCCCACTCCAAAAGAAGCCTTCCCTTGCTGTTTTCCCTTTGTTTTCTTGTTCCTTTGTGAGTTTTCTAACCCCTAACAGGTCGTTTACAGGTCCCCGAGTTCCTACGAATCCAACGACTCCAGCCAAGCCTCAATCAGATCACCGAGCAGAAAGTCGGGTATCCGCGGGTCTTTGGCTCAGTTTTCCAGGCGCATCCATCGAGGAACGAGAGACCCCTTTGCTGTGATCTTCACAGACATTATCAGGTACACCCCCTCTACCTCCAGTAGTTTTATTGTAGGAGAACTTGCCCTAACCGAGGCTTCTCAGCCCCGGCGATCCTTCTTTTCTACTTTTCTAGGTCCTAATCTGCATGCTAATCTTCTAAAATTTATATAAAATTTCCTACAACTTATTTTAATCTAAAATTTGGGAATTAATCACTCAACCCCACATATAAAATGTACAAAAAAAATTGCATGCATATTAGTTCCCCATCAGATAGATAATGGACTTCTAGATAAAATTGTGAGCTTCCATCTTGGTGATCCAAGCTAGGGGTTCCACCTCTATTTATTTGGTAAAATAGTCGATGGCAACGATAAGGAACTTCCTTTATCGAGTGGCCCAAGGGAATGGGCCTAGGATGTCGATCCCCCATTGAGCGAGGGCCATGGAGGGCTAATTGGCATGAAAGGTGTCGATGGTTGGTGTTAAACATTGTCATGGTGTTGGTAGTAGTCACAGCAACTTATGAACTTGATAGCATCTATGTGGATGGTGGGCTAGTAATATCCTTGTCAAAGGATCTTGTAGGTTAGGGCCTATCCTCTGAGATGACTCATGTAGATGCCTTCATGGTCCTCGCATAATGCATAATTAGCTTCCACAAGTTGGAGGCAACATAGGAGTGCATCGATTAGGATTACAGTATAGCTTATCCTTGACCATCACATATGGGACTGAGCGACTCTTGATCTAGTGAGCCTCCATCTGATCCTCGGGTAGCTATCCATCCTTCAAGTACCATATCAATGGGTCTATCCAGATGACTCATGGGTCTATCCACCTGCATCATGGGGGTTGGTTCACCGTCGATGCTTGGCTTCTACAGGTTCTCCATGTATGCCCCTCTATGGATCTCTAGATACTCCATGGTTGCTAGTATTGACAAGAGGCCCATCTGAGGGTTCTCCATCTTGGGTATCTACATGATCTTAAAAGAGAAAAGAAGGGATTAGATCCTTTACCTTCTCTAGGTACTTCCTCGTAGTGGGAGCCTTAGCCTCATATTCCCCATGAACTTGGCCGATAACCAATTGGGAGTCACTGATAACTTTGAGGTGCTATATCCCAAGCTTGTGAGCTAGTTTGAGCCCTGCCAAAAGTAGTTCATGCTTGGCCTCATTATTCGAAGTCTTGAAGCTTAAGCTTAGAGCTTGCTCAGTAATGATGCCATCTGGGCTGGCAGGATCATTCCTGCTCTAGAGCCTCCTATGTTGGTTGCCCCATCAACGTGTAGTGTCCACCGCTCACCCACCAGATCAAGGGTTGCTACTTTTGCTTTTGTCTTTATTTTGACCTCTTCAAGGAGTATGCATTCCATGAGGAAGTCGGCCAATGCCTATGCTTTGATGGAGCAGCATGGGTGAAAGTGGATGTCAAACTCCCCGAGTTCCACTACCCACTTTCTCAGAGGTGTCTAACTTTTGAAGGACTGGCCTCAGGGTTTGGTCTATCAAAATGGTGATGGAGTTGCCTAGAAGTAGGGTCGAAGCTATCAGGATGAGATCAAGAGATCATAGATGACCTTCTCCATCCTCGAGTAGCTGATCTCTACATCCTTCAATAATTTACTGGTATAATATACTAGCTTCTGCACACCTTCATCCTCTCAAACAAGGATGGAGCTTACTGCAACTAGTGATATGGCTAGGTATAGGTATAGCTCCACTGGCCTGGTCAGGAGTGGAGTGGCAATGAGGTATGTGCAAAGCTCCTCAAAGGTGGTATGGCACTCCTCCATCCAGTGGAAGTCTTGGATCTATCTTAAGGCTTTAAAAGAGGGTAGACACCTATTGCTTAATTTGGTGCTGAACCTACTCAATGCCACTATCCACTCCACTAGGTGTTGCACTTCCTTCTGGATCTTGGGTGGTGACATCTCAAGAATTGCATAGATCTTTTCAAGATTGGCTTCAATTTTATGATGGGAGACCATGAAACCCAAAAATCTCCTAGAAGATATACCAAAGGCACACTTGGCTAGGTTAAATCTCATATGACAGTTCTTCAAGGTTTAAAAGGTTTTCTCGAGGTCTGCCACATGACGCTCCACCTGTCAGCTTTTTGCTAGCATGCTATCAATGTACACTTCGATGTTGCAACCAATCTAGTCTCAAAGATCTTATTGATGAGATACTGGTACATGGCTTTTGTATTCTTCAGGTCGAAGGGCATCACCCCATAACAGTAGAGCCCTTAGTCTGTGATGAAAAATACTTTTTCCTCATCCTCTAGGCCCATCCAAATTTAGTTATATCTAGGAAAAGTGTCCATAAAACTTAGTAGCTTGTACCCTGACATAGAATCAACCAATTGATCTATCCGGGATAAAGCAAAACAATCTTTTAAGCAAGCTTTATTGAAATCAAGCAAATCTATACATACCCAAAATTTGTCACTTTCCTTCTTGACAAGCACCACATTCAACAATTATTCAGGATAGCAAACCTCACAGATGAACCCGGTAGCATGCAACTTGTCAACTTCTTATTTGATGGATTATTGATGCTCAGGAGTGGAGCATCAATTCTTCTACTTCATTAGCTTGTATAAAGGATTGACATGTAGTCAATGCTGATAGAAAAGTGCCCTAAGAGCCAATCTTTATGAGGGCCTTTTTGTAAACTTCCAGCTCATGTATGACATATTTTTCATAAAGGCATTTGATTCATTATATACTGCTATGTCATGTTTTTGTTGATTATGATGAACCCCATAGAGTAGGGCAATAAAATTAGGGATATGATAAAATAATAGTGAGACCTAATTCTTATAAACCCTAATCTAGAATGTTTCTAGTCATTGGACCATCGATTCGGGGATCGATGAATCTGGAAAGACTAGCTTATCCAATGTATGCTCAGTTGATGAGGGTGGTTGATCTCATAACTACTTATGTAGAGACAATAATATAAGGATAAGGGTGCTCATTAGGGTATGAGTACAGTGGACTGATCCGTACCGGGACTATCTTATGGAAGTCTTACTACTTGTCATAAGATATATCTCAGAGTAGAAGTTATAAATGTGATCTTTAGACCTGAGGTCACCATGGTTCCTTGTGCACACTAAGCCATACTTTGGTTCATACTCATTCATGCCATTGCGACATGTACGGGGTGTTCTGGGTATGGTGGAATGTGTACGAAGGATGTGAGTGGACCAACAAGGAATCGATCTTTGCTAGTAAGAGAAATTTTTATCCTATGCAATCTCTTCGATGAGTGACTCGAGGAGCCTTTGATCAAAGCAGGATGAGATTAGAATTGGTTTCTAATCAGTCATTAGCTGAGTACTCATGATCGAGATGAGATTCTATATGATTAAGTGTTAGGGTTTGACATATATCCATACCTATCACTTAATCAGGATAATGGGAAATCGAAAGATTGAATTGCACGGTAACTTACTACTGAAGGGCACTTTGATAATTTCTTCTAAATTCCTCATCTTTCGGGTAGGCATGACACATTGCTAGACGTCAATCTTATCTTGTAGGTTTTCATGAACCAATTGATTTGTTTCATGAGTCAATTCGATGTGTGATTCAAATTGGATAATTAGGTGAGCCAATTTGACCTATTTAGGTCAATCAGGTACGATCGGATCGAATCGACTCAAACCTAAACCTACTACTGGATAGATGTGGAAGCCAATGGATCACACACATTAGGGAGTCAACCTATGAACTCAATTGACATTTAATTAGGGTCAAGGGATCCTAATTGGTTAGCTAGATTGCACACTAGCATGTGTATGCTGACCTAATCTCCTAACCCAATTGGTTGGGTCTGAAAGGTTGCTAAATGTACTAACTGATTTATGGGAGACCTAGATTGGGTTGACTCCTAAGTGGGACAGATTTATCAGATTTTATCTGATATTTTTTGGACATTTTATGCACCATATATGAAGAGTCTGAAAGGCATGGGGCTCTTGATGCCCACGTGACACCTCTACATTCAAAAGGGCGCACAAGGACCAATTGAACTCCAATCTAAAAACAAATTATATGGTTGGAAAGTAGACTTAATGCCCTTTCATATGACACCCATATTACATATACTTTGACTAGGTCAAAGGTGTCATATGGCATGGAGAAGTTGGCACAAAGTGAAGAGTCGTGTCTCTTCACTTTGGTGCTAATTCAAGTAAGCAGAGTCCTTCTGCTTTAAGTCCTTTTGAATCATGGATGCTTCTCATTCATAAGTCACATCCCTTGGCTTCATTTTAACTGGAAGTTCTAAGTGGCAAAGGTAAAAGTCGGATAAAAAATTGAAGGGACTTGAGTTAGGCAGTTGGCGCATAAAGGGACATAGTGTTTCAAGATAAGACTCCTTAGTGAAGGGTCTTATTTGATCTGTGTTTGGACAGATCAAAGGCTGATGAAAAAGCTTATCTAGCTCCTCCCACTCTCCTATAAATAGCCATCAGTATTTGTTTCGATGGGATGATTTTTGGTTTCTTTCTTACACTCTTACATCTATCCACCTTGTCTCTTCCTTTCCTTGTTAGGACATAAGTCTTCCTTTAAGACAAGTCCACCATTTTAAGACAAGGGTTTAGGAAGAGAATTAGGAAGTGATAGAAAGAGAGAAGAGAGATTTTGGAGAGGGCTTAGAGTGCTCTATTGGAGTGCGAAGGTCTAAGCAAGGAAGGAGAGGCTGCCGAAGGTAGAAAGTCCATCGGAAGAGTTCCAATTGATCAAGCAACCTACAAGGGAGAGGTTCCTAGGTTTGATTCCTGTGTGGATCACCGTTGGAGGGCTTGCACTTGTGAGCCTCATGGAAAGGATTGGATTTCAGTGATCCAGGTATATTTTTCTGACTCTATTTATGTTTCATTAATTGGTATTGTATAAGGGGTTCCTGGGAATTAGGGTTTTCTAGCCAATTAGGGTTTCATGCTTTGAGTTTTTGTTTTGAAATTCACTTATGCATGCTGCATGATTCCTGGCACCCTGGGAGAATTCCTATCAGTGGTATTAGAGCCATCCTTGTGGGATACCAATTATGAACCATTTTTGGAATTTAATGAAATTCCACTATCCGAGCCAACCCAAACCTTGTCGAGCCGACCCGACCAAATTCATATGCATGATTTATGTTTTCTTTATGAAATGACATAAAAATGCAATTGTATGAAATTTTGCATATTAGGGTAATATGTTTAATTTCAATTTTTATGAAATGCATGGTATTATGTCAAGTATGAAATTATGCATGTTGATTGAACCAAGTAACTGCTTTGGATTAGGTTAGTCACCATGGCCGTCCGGTTATAGGAGCCAAGTAGGTTTAAAGGCCCTCTTCTCCCATTCAATGGGTCTTCTTTGGCGTGTAGGGGTGCCGCTGTGGCCATATCCCATGAAAAATTGAGGTAAAAGATATTTTTATGTATCTATCATGCCTTAATTTGCATATTAGCTATAATATGATTGTTTAACATAACATGTTATGTTATGATGTTATGTTATGATGATATGTTACATGTTTATATATGTTATAAGCATAGTAATCATTATAATTTAGAATGTGTTTTGAGACCATCAAAAGCCCTCATCAAAATTATATTTAGTCATAGCAAAAAACTTAGTCATGATGCAAAACCAATTAGGGTTTGATCAGTCAATTGGTGTCTAGACAAGTGGTTCTGGGAAGGTAAAGGGAATGAGGTTTTTAATTGGTTCCGTTGACTGACCTGGCCAATCTAATTGGTGTCTAAGGAAAGCAATGGGGGGACCCCCTTACCCCTTCCACTCACCTGACCAATTTGGTCATATCTAAATCTTAATTTGGTAATGCTAATTGGTTAAGTGTACTATATTTTGCCTTCCTTCATGCTAAGCCAAATTTATGTCAAGACTATAGTAGGTTTGTTGTGCATACACAAGGCCTACTCTAGGGTTTGATATAAGATTTGTCTTGGTGCACTTAGTGCTTTATGGCATGGTTGGAAATGTTGCTTTGTTGTGCATACACAACGGTAACATTATTCAATCATGGCTATATGGAAATGAAGGGTCCAACTAAACTAAGACATTATGGTTTGTTGTGCATACACAAGGTCATAAGTGTCTTAAAGGCAAAGATAATTGTTGAGAATTACACGGGTTGCAATTAGAAAGGTTGTCCGATCTTTGAACTCATGTGTATTTGTTGTGCATATAGAAGGCACTCATGAGGAATAAGGATCTCAACCCCACTAAGAAAACCAGGAAAGGTTTCTCGCTTACCATAGTTGAGGGTTATGGTATTTGAAGAAAATAGTGGGAGACATAATTAGATATAAAGTCCTTATCTAGTTATGAATGTCATCATTGAGTGGTATGCTAATATTGTTCTTTAATTTAATGGCTTCAAACTTATCACTAAGGGGCATCTTGAATGCCAACAAGTTAACCGGTCCAAATTATGTGGACTGGCTGAGGAACCTGAGGATTGTTTTGACTCAGGAAAAGCTTTCATATATACTTGATTCTCTGGATCTAGTGATGATCTAAGAGGATGCATCAAAGGAGGAAATTGCCACACATAGAATGTGGCAAAATGATAGTACAATTGTCAGGTGCATCATGTTGGCCTCGATAAGCAACGAGCTCCAAAGGCAACATGAAGGTATGGAACCTCGGTCCATATTGCTCAATCTAAAGGAGCTTTATGGAGAGCAAAGTAGTGCTACTCAATATAAGATATCGAAGCAGTTGTTCCGAGCATGGATGAGTGAGGGTTCACGTGTGCAAACCCATGTGCTGAAAATGATTGACTTGATCACTCGATTGGGTCAATTAGGATTTATCATGGATGGTGAACTCAATCAAGACTTGATCCTATAGTCACTCCCAGATTCCTTCTCTCAGTTTATTCTTAATTACCATATAAACAAATTGAATACTTCATTGCCAGAGCTGCTTAACATGTTTAAGACAACTGAGAGCCACTCTAAAGGAGATAAGGCTCAGGTGCTTCTTGTTGATAGAAAGAAGCAAGCAATGAAAAAGAGTATGAAAAAAAAATTCAACCCTAAGAAAAGCATCCAGAAGAAGAACAAGAAAGTTAAGAAGGCTGATAGAGCTTGTTTCCATTGTGGCAAGACTGGGCATTGGAAGAAGAACTGCAAGGTTTACCTTGCAAATGTGAAGCAAGATGCAAGTGGTGCATCTAAAGGTTTGTACATGATATAAACAAATTTATCATTGAGTGCTTTCATTTCTAATTCATGGGTATTGGATACCGCATGTGGATCTCACATATGCAATTCATTGCATGGACTCCATAAAATTAGAAGCCTCGAGAGATAATGACAATGTCACATATCTCTGGCACTGCCAATTGGGTCATATCAGTGAGTCAAGGATAAATATGTTAGTCAAAGATAATTACTTTGACTCTGATGATTTTGAATAATTAGGAACTTGTAAATCTTGTCTCAAAAGAAAAATGACTAAGTCTCCATTCACTGGACATGGAGAGAGGACAACTGATTTGTTAGGTCTAATACATACTGATGTATGTGGACCTATGTTAACTCAGGCCAGAGGAGGATATTCTTATTTCATCATTGTTATTGATGATTTATCAAGGTTCAGTCATGTGTATCTTTTAAAACACAAGTCCGAAGCCTTTGATAAGTTTAAAGAATATCAGAGTATGGTTGAAAAACAAACTAGACTTAGTATTAAAGCTCTTCGATCTGATTGAGGAGGTGAATACCTATCTGGTGAGTTTCTAAACCATCTCAAGGACAAAGGAATTATATCTAAATGGACCCCTCCTTATACATCCCAGTTAAATGGAGTGGCAGAAAGGAGAAATTGCACCTTGTTAGATATGGTGAGGTCGATGATGAGCTTCATAGATCTTGCTACTTCCTTCTTGGGACATGTCCTAGATACTGCTGCATATATATTAAATAGGGTTCCATCTAAATCAGTGAATAGCACTCCATATGAATTATGGAATGGCAAAAGACCAAATCTTAAGTATTTGAAGTTTTGGGGTTGCCATGCTTTTGTCAAGAATACTTTTGGACATAAGCTAAGTGCAAGGGCTGATAAATGCAAGTTTTTTGGTTATTCAAAAGAGGGTGTTGGATACCTCTTTTATAATGCTGCTGAACAAAAGATAATTGTCAGTAGGCATGCTACATTCTTGGAACAAGAGTTTATCCAAGAAGGATGTAGTGATTCTTCACTTGAGTTATGTGAAGAACAGAACCAACAAACCAGTGAGCCTTCAAGAGAAGTTCCTCAACCAAAGATTCTTGTGGATCAAGAACAACCACAATACATACTTCCTCTTTGAAGGTCAGAGAGGTTGCGGAGAGCACCTCTCAGATATGGTTTTGTCATCGGGGATGACAATGAAGCCAGTATCATACAGGATGATGATCCTATGACCTATTCGAAAGCTTTCAAGAGTAAAGACTCTGACAAGTGGCTTGGCACCATGAAATCTAAAATGGACTCCATGTATTCCAATCAGGTTTGGACTTTGGTAGATCCACCTGAAGGAATTAACCCAATAGGGTGTAAATGGGTCTTCAAGATGAAGATTGGAGCAGATGGTCAAGTTGAGACCTACAAGGTTAGACTGGTAGCAAAATGTTTCAGACAAAAACATGGTGTAGACTATGATAAAACCTTTTCTCCAGTAGCCATGCTCAAGTCCATTCGGATACTACTTGCCATAGCAGCATACCATGACTATGAGATCTGGCAGATGGATGTAAAGATTGCTTTCCTCAATGGAAACCTTGAGGAATGAGTCTATATATCATAGCCAGAGGATTTTGTCTCAAGTGGGAGACCAAATCCGATATGTAAATTAAAGAAGTCCATTTATGGACTTAAGCAAGCATCGAAAAGTTGGAACATCCATTTTGATGAAACAATCAAAGGATTTGGTTTTGTTAAAAATTTGGATGAACCATGTGTGTACAAGAAGACAAGTGGGAGTGCACTTGTTTTCTTGGTTTTGTATGTGGACGACATACTGATCATTGGAAATGATATCCCAATATTGCAGTCAGTTAAAACTTGGCTATCATCAAAGTTTTCCATTAAGGATTTGGGAGAGGCATCCTACATACTAGGTATAAGGATCTATGAGATAGATCCAAAAGGATGCTGGTCTTATCCCAATCCAGGTACATTGACTTAATGTTGAAGAGATTCAACATGGATGGAAGTAAGAAAGGTTACTTTCCTCTAAGTCAAGGCATACATCTCTCTATGAAAATGTCTCCTAATATATCAGAAGAAAGAGAGAGGATGGCTATAATTTCTTATGCTTCAGCTGTAGGATCAATAATGTATGCCATGTTTTATACCAGGCCTGATGTCGCTTATGCCTTGGGCATAGTGAGCAAGTTTCAGGCAGATCCAGGGGAGGATCATTGGAAAGCTATGAAAAATATTCTTAAGTACCTGAGAAGGACTAAAGATATTTTTCTAATATATGGTGGATCTGAGTTAAAACTAGAAGGTTATACAGATTCTAGTTTTTAATTAGATCCAGATGATAGTAAATCCAAATCGGGATATGTCTTCACCCTGAATGATGGTGCAGTGAGTTGGAAAAGTACAAAGCAGCCAACAATAGCTTACTCAGTCACTGAGGCAAAGTACATAGCTGCTAGTGAAGCTACAAAGGAAGCTGTCTGGATGAAGAAATTCATCATGAAATTGGGTGTGGTTCCTGATGTACAACAGCCAGTGCCATTATACTGTGATAACACTAAGGCTGTTGCACAAGCTAAGGAACCAAGGTCTCATCACAAGTCCAAGCACATTCTAAGACAGTTCCACCTCATTCAAGAGTTCATTGAAAGACATGATGTTACCATTGAACGAGTTGACAAAAAGAACAATATAGCATACCCATTCACTAAAGCATTAGCCAAGCAGTAATTAAATTGTCACTTAGATTGTATGGACATAAAATATAAGGGCGATTGGCTTTAGTGCAAGTGAGAGTTTGATAGAAAAGTATCCTAAGAGCCAATCTTTATGAGGGCCTTTTTGTAAACTTCCAGCTCATGTATGACATATTTTTCATAAAGGCATTTGATTCATCATATAATGCAGTGTCATGTTTTTGTTGATTATGATGAACCCCATAGAGTAGGGCAATGGAATTAGGGTTATGATAAAATAACAGTGAAATCTAATTCCTATAAACCTTAATCTAGAATGTTCCTAGTCATTGACCATCGATTCGGGGATCGATGAATCCGGAAAGACTAGCTTATCCTATGTATGCTCAGTTGATGAGGGTGGTTGATCTTACAACCACTTGTGTAGAGACACTAATACAATGATAAGGGTGCTCATCAGGATATGAGTACACTGGACTGATCCGCACCGGGACTATCTTATGGAAGTCTTGTTACTTGTCAAAAGATAGATCATGGAGTAGAAGTTGTGCATGTGATCTTTAGACCTGAGGTCATCATGGTTCCTTATGCACACTAAGCCATACTTTGGTTCATACTCATTCATGTCATTGCGACATGTACGGGGTATTCCGGGTATGGTGGAAGGTGTATGAAGGATGTGAGTGGACCAACAAGAAATCGATCTTTCCTAGTAAGAGAAATTGTTATCATGTGCAATATCTTTGTTGAGTGACTCAAGGAGCCTTTGATCAATGCAGGATAAGATTAGAATTGGTTTCTAATCAGTCATCAGCTGAGTTCTCATGATCGAGATGAGATTCAATATGATTAAGTGTTAGGGTTTGACATATATCCATACCTATCACTTAATCAGGATAATGGGAGATCGAAAGATTGAATTGCATGGTAACTTACTACTAAGGATACTTTGATAATTTCTACCAAGTTCCTTATCTTTCGGGTAGGCATAACATGTTTCTAGATGTCAATCTTGTCTTGTAGGTTTTCATGAACCAATTGATTTGGTTTCTTGAGTCAATTCGATGTGTGATTCGAATTGGACAATTAGGTGAGCCAATTTGACCTAATTAGGTCAATCAGGTTCGATCAGATCGAATCGGCTCAAACCTAAACCTACTGCTAGCTAGATATGGAACCCAATGGATCACACATATTACGGAGTCAACCTAGGAACTCAATTGACATTTAATTAGGGTCAAGGGATCCTAATTGGTTAGCTAGATTGCACACTAGCATGTGTATGCTAACCTAATCTTTTAACCCAATTGGATTGGTTCTGAAAGGTTGCTAAATGGACTAACCAATTTATAGGAGACCTAGGTTTGGTTGAGTCCTAAGTGGGACAAATTTATCAGATTTTATCTGATATTTTTTGGACATTTTATGCACCATATATGAAGAGTCCAAAAGGCATGGGACTCTTGACGCCTACGTGACACCTCTGCATTCAAAAGGGCACACAAGGACCAATTGAACTCCAATCTAAAAACAAATTATATGGTTGGAAAGTAGACTTAATGCCCTTTCATATGACACCTGCATTGCTTATACTTTGACTAGGTCAAAGGTGTCATATGGAATGGAGAAGTTGGTGCAATGTGAAGAGTCGTGTCTCTTCACTTTGGTGCTAATTCAAGTAAGCAGAGTCCTTCTGCTTTAAGTCCTTTTGAATCACCGATGCTTCTCATTCATAAGTCACATACCTTGGCTTCATTTTAACCAGACATTCTAAGTGGCAAAGGGAGAAGTCGGATAAAAAATTGAAGGGACTTGAGTTAGGCGGTTGGCGCATAAAGGGACATGGTGTTTCAAGATAAGACTCCATCTTAGTGAAGGGTCTTATTTGATCTATGTTTAGACAGATCAAAGGTTGATGAAAAGGCTTATCTGGCACCTCCCACTCTCTTATAAATAGCCATCGGTATTTGTTCCGATGGGATGATTTTTGGTTTCTTTCTTACACTCTTACATCATCCACCTTGTCTCTTCCTTCCCTTTTTAGGACATAGGTCTTCCTTTAAGACAAGTCTGCCATTTTAAGATAAGGGTTTAAGAAGAGAATTAGGAAGTGATAAAAAGAGAGAAGAGAGATTTTGGAGAGGGCTTAGAGTACTCTACTAGAGGGCGAAGGTCAAAGCAAGGAAGGAGAGGCTGCTGAAGGAAGAAAGTCCATCGGGAAGAGTCCCAATTAATCAAGCAACCTACAAGGGAGAGGTTTCTAGGCTTGATTCCTATATAGATCACCATTGGAGGGCTTGCACTTGTAAGCCTCATGGAAAGGATTGGGTTTCAGTGATCCAGGTATGTTTTTCTGACTCCATTTATGTTTCATTAATCGGTATTGCATAAGGGGTTCCTGGGAATTAGGATTTTCTAGCCAATTAGGATTTCATGCTTTGAATTTTTATTTTGAAATTCACTTCCATATGTTGCATGATTCCCGGCACCCTGGGAGAATTTCCATCTGATACACCATGACTTCCGGATCCATTCTCGGCATGTCGGTGGTGGTCCATGCAAAGACATCCATGTTGGCTTTCAAGAAGGCAAGTAGTCGGTCAGCGAGGCCTCTTCCAGCTGAGACTCGATCTAGACCTTCCAAGTTGGGTTGCGGTTATCCAACAGGAATAAGAGAAGCTCTTCCACTAGGTGACCCCACTGCTCAACCTGCTCATCTCTGAAATCAAGGCTGTCAATAGGTAATGCCTCCTAGGACTTCTTACCCTTTAAGGTGGCCACATAGCACTACCTAGCCAGTGCTTGGTTGCCTCAAACTTCACCCACTCCTTGGGCAATTAGGAACTTCAACGGTAAATCGTAGGTAGATACAATGGCATGAAGGGCATTGAGGCTTGGTCTTTCTAAGATAACATTGTATGCTAAAGAAACTTTTATGACTAAGAAGTTTAGCATGCAGTTGCTTGCCTCGGGGCTTGGCCTACAGTTACCGGTAGGGTGATCATACCTTCTATAGAGATAGCATCCCCTAATAGCCCAATTAAAGGAGAACTCATCCTCTATAGGCGATCCCTGAAAAGATTCATCCTGGTAAAGGCACTATAGAATAAGATATCTGTGGAGCTTCCATTATCAATAAAAACATGGCATATATCATACTTAGCAATGATAAGGACAACTACAACAACATCATCATAGGGGATTTAGATGCCTTTTACATCCAATTTGGAGAAGACAATGACATCTACCTACTTCTGCTGCTTGGCTTAGAAGAACTCAGGAGCTGCGTGGGCACCAACTCCTCTTACTGGCGAGGATGCCCCTCTGGGGAATTCCATGTTAATGATGCTTAATGGAACAGCAATAGGATAGTTGTCCATGGGAGGTTCAATGGCAAGATGGGCCTAATGGCCAGGAGTCTTTGCACCTTTGATGTAGGTCTACAGATAACCTTAGTGAACTAAGGGTTCAATCTCCTTCTTCAAAGTGAGGCAATTCTTAGTATCATGCCCATACTCTTAGTAGAAATTGCAGCACTTGGTGAGATATTTCTTAGATCTCTTGCTCATCTTTCCATCTAGTGGATGATGTCTTGATTCTTTACCTCCATCAGGATCTGCTTTTGAGAGGCATTCAATGGTATGGACTCTTCATGACAAGAGCACGAGCTCCTAGAGCAGTGATGGGGTATGGCTTCATCATTCTAGCTCTTGGATTGAGAAGGAAGGAGAGAATAATTCAAGTGGGGGTGCTTGCGCTCTCCCTTCTCCTTTCTTTTGCTACCATGCCTTCTTCGACATTGATGTATTTCTTGGAGTGAGACAAAAGCTCTAAAAGATCTTGAGGGAACCTCCTAGAGAAGGAGTGGTAGAAGCCTCCAACTTGGAGTCCCTTCAAAAGGTCTGACATCATGACTGCTAGCTCCAGGCTACAAAAATTCAACATGGCTGCTCTGAGTAGCCCATAAAGTTTTGGAGAGACTCCTCTTTTTCTTGCTGGATGGAGAAGAGGAAGTTAGAGTTCTTCCCAGGCTTTTAGCAACTCTAAAACTGGATGATAAATTTTTGGCTGAGCTCCTTAGAAGAACTAATGGAATTCGATGGGAGCTTGGTGTATTATGCATGGGCAGCATCTTTGAAAGAAAAGATTTGTACATCAAGGCATCGAATGCCTCTTGTAGCATTATGAGAGCTTTAAAGTTCTCTAGGTGGTCGCAGGGATCGGTGGAGCCATCATAAGCCTCCTTGGTAGGAGCCTTGAAGCATCAAGGGATAGGCTCTTCCATAATGGTTCGAGTGAAGGGTGGATGCATATGAAGAGTAGCTCCCCGATAATCATCATCTACTATCACCAAAGGGCCTCCAAGCTATCCATCTCATGGAGCTTTTGGTCTATCTTGTCTTGTCATTGGGTACATCTCAATAGACAACAGTGCAACGGTCCCTTCGATGAAGAATTCTATGATAAGAAAGAAGAGAGTGAGATAGGGGAACCATATTCTCGATTCCTACCTTGGTGACAAGAGAGTTGTGCATGGCATGGCCCACCAAAGTCCTGAAAGCTGTGATGGATGATGATGAGGGGCCTGTTCAGGGCTACCAACCAATTGAGGAGCCGGTGGAGGCATCCCTACTTTAGTGGAATGGGTTACCCCATTCTGGTCTGCCTCCTACATCGGAGGGAGAATGCTTGAAGGCTGATACTTGGTGGGCCTCAAAGTAGGCTGAGTTGGGGGCTGTTGTGGAGCTTACACTGTATTGGCAAGCAACTCAACTCGGGATAAAAACTGGTGACAAAAGGAATAGCCAAAGGCTCAACTATGCCTTGATCTAGAAGAGACTGGAAATTATCCTCTAGGGCTACTCGTTCCTCTACAAGAAGAGTGGTGAATCTAGTCATTGCCTCAATCTTTGCCATGACTGCTCGAGGAAAAGAGAAGCTACATGTCATCTCTATAGTTGTTTGGACCAAGTACCCTTTCTCTAGTGCCAATATGTTGCAGTTCTATCCAAGACTCAGTGATGTGGCTAGATATGGCTACTAACTTGGATGGCTTCGAATTCCCCTCTATCTAGTATGGGCATTCCGAAACCTTCAAAATAAAGAAGACATAGAAGTCTAGCTACGAAGACACAATGGGATTGTTCCCCATGGTAGACCTTCTAATGCCTAAGTCTTTGATAAAAGCATATAGAAGAAGAGAGGAAGCTATGACTTCTATGTAAATGATGTAGTAGTGGAGTGCTGGTGAGAAGTAGGTGGATGCAGGTAAGGCAATAAAAATGGGCATAGGTGAGGTAGTGGAAATGAAAGATGGTGCGCGACGAGACATGGGCAAGATAGTGGAAATGGGTGCAGACTAGTATCAAGAGAGTGAGAGGGACTTAGGCTAGGCAAGGCAAGATGAGATAGGGCTTAGGCGAGGCAAGGTGGTCGTGGGTTTCACCCAGATAGTACCCTAGGGCTTTCAAATGAAGGCTCTACAAAGACAATTCAACCTCCCAAAATCCTCAAGACTCTTTAGGATGCTTGCCTATAGGAAGGCTTAGTGTTCCTGACTCATCCAAACCTACGGATCTACCATCAACAATATATCTCCTTTTTTTTGTCCATGTGGAATCCTTTCTTTAATGAATTCCTTAATAAAGATTTTCTATTGAGAGTCCTTGAGTGAGATTCTTTGAGTCGAGCAAGACATTCAAAGGTTCATCCAGTGGGACCACCAGTGGAAAGCCTGGGGCTCCTATTGGATTAAGACCATACACTAGGGGCCCTAAAAAGTCTAATTGGCCAAAGGAACTCCCCCTTCGGGACCATGGCACTAGAAGGTCTTTAATCAAAATCAAAATAGGCATCAGATGAATCCTCGATTCGAAGTTCCAATGGCCTTCTAGACATGGGGCTCCAGTCGAAAGTTCAAGGATCCAAACGATTAGGCACCCCACGATTAGAAACTTATGGTCGGGTACCTCACGATCAAAAATTTTATGATCAAGGAGCTCATGATCAAAAACTTTATGATACGGGGACTAACTAGATGCTTATGATGCAAGTGATTTTTCTTTGTGACTTTTAGGTTTTTAAAAGAGGTTAAGGATTCCCGAAGACACAAAAGTATATCTAGGGTTCTACAATAACAAGAACTTCAAACTAGGAGTAAAGCCCCTAAACAGGATAGGAAGAGAACCCCGGGATTGAGAAACCCGTAGGACTTAGCTCTCGGATCAATACCAACTTAGGAGTAAGGGTGGCAAACCTTAAAAGTTCTGAAGCGCCCAATGCCGAGTTCACTCGCTCTCGCGGATGCGGCCTGGATGATTGAGCCTTCAACCCCGCGGATGCGCCGGCTTTTCGTCTGAAGGTCTCGAAAGCAAGGGAGATCGACTCCGTGTTCGTGGCACCTGGAGGACCTGCAAGCAATCAAGGAAGAGTTAGGATTCAACAAGAAGAAAACAAGAGATGAAGGAATGAGAGTTGAGGTTGGTGGTGGATGAAGTTCTTCTTACTAGGCACCAAGATGGATCATCCCGATGGACTCCAACTCGAAGATGGAGGAAGGCTTGCACGAAGAGAAGGTAACTTGAGGCCTCACACCTCTCGACGCCCGAAGGCGAAGGCACTCCCTCACGAAGATCGACGTTCTTAAGGAATGAAGGCAACTAATAAGAAGAGTAGCACTCAAATCTTTTTCTTTTCATTCATCAATATTAGCATTACAAGAGAGAGGGTAAGGTTTTTATATAGGCACCTTAAGATCCTTTCAAATTTGAATGAAAATTACATCTCTTCTCTTGATAAGGTGCCAAAAAAAAATTCTAAAATCCCAAAAAATTCTAAAATCTCTTCTCCTTGGCCGACTAAAGCTTGCTTGTGATTTGGGCGTGGGATGATATTGGGCTTGGAGGAAGGATCTTGGTGCCCTTGGACTTGGAAAGCTGATCTTCATTTTGGGAAAAAGGCATGATGTAAGGCTTGTATCTTCCTTCTTTCCTTGGTCGCCCACCCCTCTTTGGAGAGAAACAAGATATGGGGCTTGGAGCAAGACTTGTGTCTTTCTTCTTTCCTTGGTTGCCCACCCATCTTTGGAGAGAAACATTATATGGGGCTTGGGAAAAGCCTATGTCTTCAACCTTTCCTTGGTCGCCCATGACTTCTTTAGCAAGTGGCTTGATAGGGGGAGGGAAGGAAGGAAAAAATCAAGTGATGTTGTCGCCTTTGGCGCCCAAGAAATTTGACTTGCGCCGCCCACTTGGCAAGGTGAGGTGGCACCACATGGGATGATGAAGTGGTGCCCTAGGGCTGAAAATGTTCGTTCAAGGCTTGGCCCAATAGTAGTTGAGCTGGACTCAAAGACCACTCCCGACTTGGGCCCAGACTCGAACTGGACTCAATACAGGACTCATAGACACAACTTGACCACATTGGTCAATGTACAAAACTAAAACAAAAGCAATTGAGACTAAATTCATGACTAAAAAAATTATAATGCTTAGGCTTGAAGCCTTATTATAGAACCCAAAAGATGAAACCCTAATCCAAGATCCTTAGAGGGTTAAAGAGCCTCTGTCAGATCCTAGTGCCCACACCAATTCTTCCATGGTGGGAGGAACTCAACCCTTCGAGTAAGGGTTGATTTGGCTTTGATAATTTTTCAGAAGGTCGGGGTCGAGGTGCTACAAGTCCTCTCAGGTAACCTACAAATCATCCATGGTCGGCCTTGCAATCGGACCAAGTAACACTGATAGCCTTTTCCCCAGGTGGTCATAGCTTGATCATCCATGACATGCTTGATTCGCTCTCCATTCTCAGGTAAAATAAGAGGTGGACACTCTAGGTCGAGTTCACTCTCAAATGAAAGGTTAGGCCTAAATGGCTCACTGGGTATGTTTTGCTGGTTCCTTATACTCGACTAAGTCCGAGATATTAAAAGTCGAGCTAATGCCATAATCCAGGGATAGCTCAAGCACATAGGCATTAGGGCCAACTCTCCTTATCACTCTAAAGGGCCAGCTCCACGAGCATGAAGTTCTTAACGATTCTCGGTGGAAACTGTTCAGGCCTAAGCCTAATCATTACAGAATCTCCTTAATCAAACTCTTTGGTTCTCTTTCGGGAATCAGCTAAATTATTTTAATATTTGTACTTAATGCAGAATTCTAACATGATGCAAAATGCAAACTCAACTAAGCATTCCTATGGAGTGAAATTTTATTGGACTCTCTAAGGCCTAAACCTAACAGATTATTGACTCTCTAGGTTTGACCCTGGTCTGGTATGCACAAGAAAAACTACCATGGATCCCTAGCAAATGCCATAAGGTATACCAGAAGTATATGGCAAAAGGGATGGGCTCTAAGGAGTCATGCAATCTAGTAATCTCAACAAAATGTAGCCCCATGGCTATAGAAACATGAGAAGACTCAAGGAAGGGTAGGAAAAAGGAATCAGAGTCTTGGGGTGGCTTATGGGAAGCATGAAACAGACCTTGGTTATTCTGGATGATCTTAAAATTTGGACATTGATCTATGGGTGCAAGTTCCAAGGCAAGCTGGGTGTTTCTAGATGGTGGAAGGTCATCAGGAAGGTCTTTGGGAATTTTATCTTGAAAGTCCTCGAAACTAATGTCTACCTCCAAGGGTTGTTTCGTAGGGACTTGTTCCTAGACTTCCTCTATGGGCAATACTGGTGAACCTTCACCCTCCTCTACTACATTTGATCCTGGCTTAGTTACTCCTTCAAATTCTATAGTGGGTTCAGGATCTTTTTCTATGAGTTCCTTAGTGATTTCAGCCTTGGGTCTATCTACATCACACTTCTCCACTAGACTTGATTCAGAGATATCTTCTTTGGATTCCTCACTCGGATCAGGGTTTCTTCACTTAAATTCTCAATGGGCTCAATCTTTTCTCCCTGAAGTTCTTCAGAAGGTTCTTCTCTCTGGGTCGATTCATGAATTTCTCTAGTGGTAGGGTTCCCTCAATATTCTCCTTCTCTAACTCCTTGTCACTAATCAGGTTCACTCCAAGTTTCTTTTCCTTAAGGCTACTTGATCCTCTCTTAGCCTGGTCCTTAGGCTGAATTGGATTGATTGTAAATTTCTTCCCATGGTGGTTAAAGGAACAGCTATTGGTCTGACCATAAAGGATGGCATCGTGATCGTAAAGCCAGGGTCGACCTAAGATAATACTACTGACGCCCATGGGAAGGACATCACACCAAATCTTCTTTTCATAAGACTGCAATTTGATCATGACTTGGCACCTAGACTTTATGGGTATGGAAGTTGAGTCTATCCAAGAGACCTTATAAGGGTTAGGATGAGGAACTGGGTCAATCCTAGGGCTTTGACAGTACTTAAAGAGATGGCATTGACATAGCTCCCACTATCAACTATGATCTTACACACCTTATCCTCTAGTCTGACAAAGGTTTGTAGGATGTTGGTCCTACGCCAATCTTCTTGCACAATGTTTTGGGTAAGGATGCATCTAACTATTCCTAAAAGGTCTTCATATTCAAACAATTCTTCCTCTCCCTCATATTCTTCTAACAATTGATCTTCAACCAAACTTGGTGCGGGAGGTGACTCAGACTCAAGTTTAGTGGAAGTCTCGATAGATGGTCTAATGTCCTTTTCTAAGGCTCCAAATCTATCTTCAAACTCATCAAGCTTTTTGTTTATCCTAGCTAACTGTTCAGTGATGATACTTAATTGATTCTCGTGGGTGTTTTCCATGGGTTCACTTGACTGGGAATGATGGGGGTGATAAGGAACTCCTGATCTAGTCAACATGCAACACACAATAAAAGGTGTTATGGGTTTGCTAGACCTAAGAGTTTAATCACAATAAGTCCACATAGAAGACACACAGCACAATCAACTAGCCCTTTCACCAGCCAGGTAAGAGGTGGGAGTGTGGGAGGCCCCCTTGCTTTCACAAGGACCCAATTAAGAAACCACAACACTGCTTAGGTCATTTAACGCTAGACCTCTTGCCTTAGACACCGATTTTCCGGTACCAATTGAAGCGTTGTATGCAACCAGCTTCCTCAAAATGGTCAAACCCAACTCGTTGATGTCCCTAATCTATTAGGTTGCTACTAGATTTTAGATTAGTGTTGCCCAGGTGGTTACCCAAGAGGAGGGGTGAATTGGAACTTTTAAAATTTAAAGCAAGAAATGTGCAATTAAAAATCCTTTTCAAGTGGTAGGTGCGTGCTGTTCCAAAGTAGTAAAATTGTAGACAAGCTATAAGTAAAAGCAGGAAGCACAATACAAACACATAAAATTTATAGTGGTTTCAGAGAAACCCCTCCTACGTCCACTACCCAATAACCACTTAGAGTTTTTTTATTACAGTTTTAAACGTATGATGTTTTACAGGTCACAATCGAAAACCTCTACACTTTGGTAACGGGATCACCTAAGAACCCAACTCCCTTTGGTTTTTACTCATACCTAAGGTCCAGGATCACCAGATCACAACCCTTGGTTTTATTGGCTCATTTTTCACCTCGTGTGGATTGCCGCTCACCTCACCCACCTTCAAAATAATTGAAGTAAGTAACAAAAATGACAAACTCATTTCTCGGATAGTTCCGGTGCAGCTTGATGAAAGTCCACTTGAATTCACTTGAATAAGCTTTAATTACTTTAGTGGCTTCTTTCCAAAGTTGCTTCAAGCTTCAGATCAGAGTTGGTGAAGACTTGAAGGCTAACTTGAATGCTCTTGTGCTCTTTTACTGTTGGTAGTTAGGATATTCATGAAGCTCTCTAAACTTTGAAGACTTTCAAAAACTCTTACTTTTAAGATGTCAAATCCTTCAAATATAAGGTCTTCTATCACTCCAGGTAGTTCTAGCCATTCTAGACCATTGAAAAATGATTTGTGACCGTTGGAGCACTTTTTGGCATTCAAAAATAATTTCTGGAACTAGCCGTTGGATACCTGAAAATGATGTTCAAGTCGGCTAGGATCCTTCGAGTCGATAGGTCAAGTCGCCAAATCTTTAGTGCAGTCGGCTCTTTGATGCGGGACTAATATGCTGCAATTCTTTTTGTATATTTTATATGTGGGTTTAGGTAATTAATTCCCAAATTTTAGATCAAAATTAATTATAGAGAATTTTGTATGAATTTTTGAAGCCAAGCATGCATATTAGAACCTAGAAAAGAACTAAAGAAGGATCGACGGGGCTGAGAAGCCTCGGTTAGGGCAAGTTCTCCTATAATATAAAGACTAAAGATAGAGAGGGTGTACCTGACAACGTCTGAAGTGCCCGTGAAGATCACAGCAAAGGGATCTCTCATTCCTCGATGGATGTGGCCTGGAAAATCGAGCCAAAGACCTGCGGATAACCGCTTTCTGCTCGGTGGTCCGATTGAGTCTTGGTTGGAGTCATTGGATTCGTAGGAACTCGGGGACCTACAAACAACCTGTCAGGGTTGGAAAACTCAGAGGAAATCAAGAAATAAAGGAAAACAGCAAAGAAATAAAGTTTTGGAGGGGGCTGGAAGGATGGTTGGCGGTTGGAAGATGGTTGCAAACACCGGGAAGAAGAACTCTCAAACCCCTTTATGCACACAGTAGGGAAATCACACAAAACAATATAAGAACTTAAGGTTTATTTCATATCAAAAATCAAGTTTCATACAAGAGGCTAGGTCCTTTAAATAGACCCTTAACCTTGGGCTCCAGTAAGGGCACATTAGTCTTTACATAAGATCATTTTCCCTCTCAAACCCTAGCTAGAAAATAAGGAAACATTAGGTAGAAAAATTCCTAAAAATTCTCTTGACTTGTCCAACACTCCAAGGATGCCTAGGGGGACGTGTTGGGCTTCTAAGAGCATCAAGAGGCTGGCCCAAAGGGGCTTGGGTGCATGGGCTTGGGCCTTTGGAAGCTGGGGTGGCCTGGTAGCCAGGTAGCAGGAATATTCCTTGGTATCTTGCTTCTTAGGGGCTTGGGCTTGGCGCTTGGGCTTGATTTCTTTGGGCTAGGATGCAGGTGGACCTCTGGAATCAAGGATGCCCTGGTCTATGAATATATTCTGGCATCTGGAAGGGAATCTGGGCATCTGGAGAGCATCTGCAAGGAATCAGGATTTTCTGAATTTTCCTCCTGGGGATCTTCAAATCTTCAAGCTGGGTTGGACTTGGGCTCAAATTCCATGTCTTCAATCAGGTTGGACTTGGTCTTCACTTCTATGATGTGGTCTTGAGTCTTCAATATGCTTGGACATGACTCAAAAAAATAAAAATAGCTCGACATGAGCTGACTAATACTGAACTGAACTAGCTCAACATGTGCTGACTAATTACAGGACTCAAATAAAAACAACTCAGCTGGACTAAGCTTTATTACAGTGGACTCAAATGTCAATTAAGTGATCCATAGAGGGTTGAGAAGCCTCTGCCTTATGTCGGTGCCTCTGGTGTCCGCACCACTCTTTGTTTCACGGTACAAAACTTCACTCTGGACGAGTCGGCTCTTGATAGCTCGTGTCGGCTCAACTTCTTTCTTTGAAAAACTTGAGCTCGAGGAGTAAGCTCTTTTCAGCTTGGGTCGGCTCTTCTTACAGATTCTAAAATGAACACTCTAGAAGAGTCGGCTCGATTAAGTTCGGGTCGGCTCACTTTCTCATGTCTTCAAAATTAGGTCTAGCAGAGTTGGCTCTTTCTAGTTCGGGTCAACTCGCCTGGCTATTCTCAAGAAGCTTCAAAAACTGGACTCTGGAGGAGTCGGCTCGGACATAATCCAATCGACTCAGATTCACTAGAGTCTGCTCAGTTACCTTCAAGTTGGCTCGGATTGCTGCATTCCAGAATCCTTGCTGTGTGCCAGTAAGTGGAGTCGGCTCTTCAACATGCTGGGTCGGCTCGAGTATCTTCTTCAGGATTTTTACACATGAACTCAAAGAAAAACTCTCACCAACTTTTTACATTTTCAAGCATACCAACTCAAAATAGTTTTATGGCACACACACATAGAAGTAACCCTTTGTAACATAATTTTTTCTTAGCTTTTTCATTGGGTTTTTCTTTACAAAAATAAATTACAACACAACTCAAACAAGAAACAATAATGTAGGAGTTGAAGTTTGAACAAATTAAACCATCCTACAAAAAGTTGTAAAACACTTGAAGAGTTGTTAGAAATAAATACATGCTCCAATGTTTGGTTATCATCAAAATCACTTATGGAGTCAACAATCTCCCCCTTTTTGATGATGACAAAACACTGGACATGAAAAAGCAATATAAAGCTTTACAATTACTTGTATGACTATATTTGCAAGAACATATAAACAAGTAAAATGAATTGACTTCAATTAGTGCCAAAATATGGAATGAGAATTAGGGCAATGGGAGGTAATCTTCCCCTCAAAACGACACTCCATGTTTTGACACACTTTCTATGCAATTTCATGCTTCAAAGCTCAATAATTTCTAATAAAATTTAAATATACAGAGCTTAAAGTATTTAAAACATTTAAATTAGAGCTTGAAATATTGTAATAGATGTATCATGGCTTTCATATGTTTTAAGTATCAGAGCTTAGCTTACAAGCTTTATGTATCAGAGCTTTCATTCTTTATGTATCAAAGCAAATATATGAACATGAATATAGTTTAACCTTTTCATGCAATAATTTCACAACTTTTTCCCCTTTTTTGTCAATCAATCAAAAAGGTAGAGTAAGAGTTAAGCTCAGATTTAAAATAGAATGAGAAAGTATTTAAAATTTGTTTGAGATAATTTCACTTTCTCATATTCATGTTGAAATTCTAATTAAAAAATCAATCATTGTATGAACAATTGAACATAAACATTCATTTGCATAGAGAAATAGAACAATTAGAACAAAAAGTGTACTTTTCATTTCATTGCAAAGATATTCAATACAAAGTTCAAAATGAAAAGTAATACAATTAGTCACTATCTATATCTACTCTAGGTTTTGAAGGTTGGCCAGGAATTTGAATGCCAAGTGGCAGAGAAGCAATTGGGTCAATAAATTATGGGATATTGTGGGTTCCTTGTGGCCTAAGGTGTGGAGCAGGTTGTCTTGGATGAGCAGATTAACTAGGAAAAGGTGTAGAAGAGGGAGGAGCACTTTGAGCAGCTTGGATATTTTCAATTTTAGTCATCATTTTCAATAAGAAGCTATTCATAAATTTCAATTCGGCTTCGACTTTCTTTGTACTTTTAGAAGCAGCTAGATCTTCCATTGCTTCTTTTATTTCTGCCACTTCCTTTTGCATTGTAAACATTTTTAGGCTTGTATATTTGCAAAAGCATCGCCAAGCCTCTCAGTCTCCCAAACTCACTTTTAATGATCACAATACCCTTGGTGTAGTCTTCTTCCATTCTTTTGCCTGCTTCAACTGAGCCCACTCTGATTCTCAAGTTATCCATCTCAATTCTATAAGCTTCAAGTACTTGAGTAACAGAGCTTTTAGCAGATTTAGAACTTGATGCAATCAATTGAAGAATTGTTTTTAGATCTGTCTCTGTTGCACCAATTACAGTCTTGGAGGTTTCAAGTGTGTCTATTATGCTTTTAGATCTTCTATCTATCCCCCAAACTAATTTAGTCTATCATCAACTAACTGTTAAAGTTCTCCAAATATTGCAACCATAAAAGACTTTATAGTTTCAGTCATGTTATTCATTTGCTGTGTAATGAAGTCTTGTAACAATGAAGTGTCTACAGCAGGAGCAGTAGTAGCATGACTGTGAACTAGAATATCAGTAGATTGAGTAAAAATAGGTGTACTATATAGCATATCAGGCATATCTGGACTGAGACATCTTGGAAAGAAGTGTCAAATTCTACTTGGACTGGAGATCCCAACTGTGGCTGTGGTTCTGGAATTTGCATTGTAGTGCCTTCACCAGCCTCTATTTCTGCTTGCTCTTGAACCTCTTCAGTCTCTTCAACCATAGGAGCATCAGTCTTCTTTTTCCAGGTACCATCTAATAATAAATAACCCATTATTTGAAGAGTTTTGGCAGTATAGGTAAATGTATGAAGAAGTGTCTTGCTGTCCTCTCCTGTCAAATCTATATTTGCATTTTGAAAGAATAAAGTGAGGATCATTCCATACGGTAGGCAAGCCTTGACTTTTCTCATTGCTTCCTTAATCTAGCTGATCATAATAGCTGGCAGATTAATCTTATCACCATTAATTAGAAGCTCCATAAAGCACGAATCCTGCTCACTAACCCAATCAAAGCGGCCTATTCTAGGTAAAAAGATATTACTAATAAAACTATGTAGAACTCTCATTTCAATGGATAACATGCTGGCCTTGAGAATCCCTATCTCATCAACTTCAGTTCTTTCTAAAACAGTTTGCAGTGCTTTAGTTATGTCTTTCAGTACTAAGTACTCAGTCCCCTCAAATGGCATTTCTAAAGCATTACCAAGGATTTCTTTAGAGATAATAATTCTTCTCCCTTTCATTGATGATTCAATAAAATTCTCACCAAATCTTAAATTTTCATAGAAACTTCTAACTAGATTAGGGTAAGTTTTAACATCTAAAGAACATAGGTCTCTCCAGCCTTGATTCTCAATGAGGTCACCAATGACAAAACCAGTTTCTTTTAGGTACTCAAATAAAATCTGTCTGCCGATAGTAATAGGTCCCATACCTAAAGATATCTGGTGGCTAGGAGAAACTAAGCTTGGCTCTTCCTCAGACTGTGGTGGATTTCAGGAAGCACTGTCTTCTTGAAACTTTGTCCTCCTTTCTTGCGGAGCAGCTTCACTATCTTGTCTTGATTTCTTCCCAACTGCCCTCTTTGGTGCCATTATACACAAACACTTGAATTCCGAAATAGTTTTTGGAAGTTGGAAGTATTTGGAACGTTTCTTGGTGGGAAAGAGAGTAGGGTTTAGGAATAGAAATGGGAAAAAAAACCCTATGGCTCAAACTAAAAAGACATGGCTCGACATCCGAGCCGGCTCAACCAATAGGTCATATGCTCGAGTCGGCTCGAGCAAAGGGAGCACAAGATAAATTTTTGGATTTCAATCAAAGCTCATTTATTACACAATAGGATTAGGAGGTTACCTAGATAATTTGTCCTTAAGATTATGGGAGTATTTCTAGAGTGGGTCACATAATCCTAGTTCATTTCTAATCGTTACAAATCTATCAAAATTCAAAGGTTTTGTAAAAATATCAGCAAGTTGGTTTTCAGTTGGCACGAATTCAAGTACAATATCATTATTCAAAACATGATATCTTATAAAATGGTGCCTAATTTCAATGTGCTTGGTTCGTGAATGCTGGATAGGATTTTTTGTCAAATTAATAGCACTTGTGTTAACACATTTGATTGGGATTTTAGATTGTGTAACACCAAAATCTTCTAGCTGTTGTTTAATCTATAACACTTGAGCACAACAACTACCAATAGCAACGTACTTGCCTTAGCAGTGGACTGTGCTACGGAGTTTTGCTTCTTACAATGCCATGAAATTAAATTCAACCCTAGAAATTGACATGTACCACTAGTGCTCTTTCTATCAATTTTGCAACCAGCATAGTCAGCATCAGAAAAACCAATTAAATTCAAAGATGATTCTTTAGAATACCAACACCTAAATTGCTTGTACCTTTCAAATATTTAATAATTCTTTTAACAGCAAGCATATGTGTTTCTTTATGATTACATTAAATCTAGCACATACACATACACTGTACAAGATATCAGGTCTACTGGCTGTCAAATATAAAAGGGATTCGATCATATCTCTGTATAGCTTTTGGTCAACAATGGATCCATTTTCATCTTTGTCTAGTCTGCAGGTGGGGCTCATGGGTGTGTTAGCCTCTTTGCTTGTTTCCATGCCAAATTTCTTGATTATCTCTTTGATGTGCTTGGCTTAGCTTATAAAGATTCCTTCCTTCATTTGTTTAACTTGTAATCCAAGGAAGTAGTTGAGTTTACCCATAAGGCTCATTTCAAACTCACCCTGTATCAACTCAGCAAATTCTCCACAATGATTTTTATTAGTTGCACCAAATATAATATCATCAACGTAGATTTGTACAACTAGCATATCATTCTCTTTGTTCTTAATAAAAAGAGTTTTGTCAACATTTCCTCTTTTGAAATTATTTTCAAGTAAAAATTTGCTCAATCTATCATACCAGGCCCTAGGTGCTTGTTTCAAACCATATAAAGCTTTATTCAATTTAAACACATGATTTGGAAAAGCATGATTTTCAAAACCTGTTGGCTATTCTACAAAAACTTGTTAAAAAATAAATCCATTTAGAAAAGAACTTTTAACATCTATTTGAAAGAGTTTAAAATTCATGTAGTAAGCAAATGCAAGAAGTAGTCTAATGGCCTCAAGTTTTGCTACGGGAGCATATGTTTCATCAAAATCAATGCCTTCTTCTTGATTGTACCCTTTTGCTACCAACCTTGCTATATTTCTTATAACATTGCCATTCTCATCTAGTTTATTCCTATAGACCCATTTGGTTCCTATAATTGGGTGGTCTTTTGGTCCATCAACTATGTTCAAACCTTATTTCTTTCAAACTGGTTTAATTCTTCATGCATGGCTAACATCCATTTGGGTCACTTTCAGCTTCTTCTAAGGTATGAGGCTCTATTTATGATACAAAGGCTAGGTAATCATGTGCAGTCCTATGTGCAGACCTAGTCCTAATGTCTTGAAGAATCACCAATAATTATTCTTTAGGATAGGAAGTAGCGTACCTCCATTCAGTTGGTAAATTTGCATGATCCTTACTTACAGTTTCTTCTCCTTCTTCGATTGGTTTTTCTTGAATACTCATGTCTTCCATCTCCTTTTGAATAGTACCTGCATCATTGTCAATACACTCATCCTTTCTGGATGGTGAAGGGTTAGTTTAATCAAAGATAACATGCATTGACTCTTCAATAGTAAGAGTCCTTTTATTAAATACCCTATATGCTTTGCTATGTAGTGAATAACCAAGGAAAATTGCTTCATCAGATTTAGCATCAAATTTTCTTAGATTATCCTTACCATTATTAAGCACAAAGCATTTGCATCCAAACAAATGAAAATATTTATATTGGTTTCTTTTCATTCCAAAGCTCATAAGGGATTTTCTTCAAAATAGGATGGATCAAAATGCGGTTTAAAGTATAACAAGCAGTGTTCATCACTTCTTTCCAAAAGTACCTTGGAAGATTACTTTCATATAACATTGTTCGAGCCATTTCTTTCAAAGTCCTATTTTTTCTCTCTACAACACCATTTTGTTGTGATGTTCTAGGAGCGGAGAAGTTATGATCAATGCCATTTTCAGTATAATCATCAAAAAATTGATTTTCAAATTCGATGCTATGATCACTTCTAATTGAAATTATTGAGAGATTTTTCTGATTAAATCTTTTTGTGAAATTTTCTAAATATTTTGAAAGTTTCATCTTTATGCGTAATAAACAAAATCCATGTAAATCTAGAAAAATCATCTACAATCACAAGGGCATATTTCATACCTCCTAGGCTTGTGGTCCTAATTGGTCCAAATAAGTCCATGTGAAGTAGCTTAAGAGGTTTAGAAGTTGAAATCATATTTTTTCGATTTAAATCTCCCCCTAGTTTGTTTATCCATTTGGCATGCATCACAAACGTGATCAAAATCAACTGTAAACTTAGGCATGCCTCTAACAAGATTTTTGCAATAGTATGCATGCTAGCATGACCTAATCGTCTATGCCATAATAAACAAGACTCCTTGGTCTTAGCATTCATTGCAACTAAACTGAAACTACTTGACATGGCAAGATCATTCAAATCTATCACATAAATATTTCAAGTCTATGTCCAATGAATTTACTGCTAGAGTCAAGAGAGTTTGTTACTATACACATAGATGATTCAAAGATAACTTTGAAGCCTTTATTACATAATTGACTAATACTTAATAAATTGTACTTCAACTTATCTACTAGCAATACATTTTCAATGAAAGTACAGGGGGTTATTTTGATCTTATCGATTTTGATTATTCTCCCCTTGCCATTATCTCCAAAAGTAACTAATCCACCTTCTTTCATTTGTAGGGTGATGAACTGATCTTTGTCACCCGTCATATGCCTTGAACAACCACTATCAAGATACCATCTTTTCTTTAATTTGTGGCTACAAGACAGTCCTGCAAAACAGTCAAGGAGTGATTTTAGGTACCCAAGCTAACTTGGATCCTTTTGGGTTAGCAAAATTGGTTTCCTTTGGAACCCAAACGGTTCTATATTTCAATGCACCAATTATGAAATTTTTCAAAGAATTGCATTGACAAGATTTATGTCCAAATCTATGACATGAATAACAGATAATTTTGTCATTTTTGAATGATGCATGCTTTGAAGCTATAAAAGATGCAGAAATAGAAATATTTGATTTGAAAGATTTTTTCATAGAATTCTTGGGAACATATTTCAAGCCATTTGAAATAGAATTTGATGGAAAAGCTTTTTGAAATTTAGCATTCGAGCTAAAGCTTTTGAAGAAACAAATTTTGTTATTGAAATTCCTTTAGCATTTAAGGCATTAAATCAAATTCTAGTTTTACTTTTTGAATCCTTTTGTTCTTTCAAAATTAGCTCAAGCTTGTTATAATTCAAAGTAAGTTTTTCTACTAAAGACTTAAGCTTTTCAACCTCCTTTTTTAAATCAACATTTTTGGCAACTAAAATTCTATTTGTCTCATTTAAAGCATTTTTCTCATTATTCAAAACAATAACATTTTCAGAAAAGTTATTCAATTCTTTTTACAAAATATTATTCTTTTCAGAAATCTCATCCTTGTCTTTCAATAAAACATCATTTTGTTTCTTCAAGGATTTAATTTTAACCCTAGCTTTCTTGAATTCGATAAGCAAATCATGAAATGTAGAATTCAATTCATCATATGTAAATTTAGTTTGAAGCTCAGGGGATGATACCTCGTTTTCAAAACCCATCGACATAGATTTGCAGATTTTGTGGTTTCTTCTTCTTCAATGGATGAGGATACTTTGCTGTCACTCCACGTCGCTACCATAGCTTTCTTTTTCTTTTTCTTAAATCCCTTTTTCAATAATGGACAATCTGGTCAGATGTGCCCTAGCTTTTTGCATTCATAACAGGTGGGCACTTCTTTTTCTTTCTCATTTTCCCTTGTCCTTCTCCTTACTGAATTCTTTGTTCTTGTGGAATTTTCTAAAGTGTCTTCCTTTTGTCTTCCTAAGAACCTTCTAAATTTTCTAACGACCATGGCAACATCTTCATCTTCCATGTCGCTTTCAGTAAAGGAGCTCTATTCTTCCGATTCTTCATCCTTTCTAAAATCCATAGCACCTTTGAAGGCGATTGATTTCTTCTTCTTTTAATCATCTTCAATTCGGTGCTGCATTGGTCAATTCATGCATGATGAGAGATCCTAACAGTTCATCTAGCAATAAGGTATTCAAATCATTTGCTTGTTGGATGGCAGTCACTTTCGGATCCCATTTGTCCAGAAGAGATCTCAAAATCTTTTGTACTAGATATGCATTAGTCTATACTCTGCCAAGACTTTTTAAGTCATTAATAATATCAGTGAAATGTGAAAATATGGCAGATATTGTTTCAATAGATTCCATCTTAAACAATTCGTAACTATGCACATGAAGATTAATTTTAGAAGACTTCACTTGAGAAGTTCCTTCATGGGTCACTTCGAGTTTATCCCAAATTTATTTTATAAAGGAGCTAATAGAAATTCGATTAAACTCATTACTATCCTACTCCAAAGCACAGTATAAGAGATTCATTGCTTTGGCATTTAACTCCACCCATCTTCATGTCATGTTCGTCCCAATCCTCTTCAGGTTTTGGAACGTCCATTCCATCAATTTTAATCATTGGGATATAAGGACCCTTTAGAATGACCTTCCATAACTAAAAATCAACTGCT
Organism: Areca catechu; assembly: GCA_021397845.1. Classification (NCBI taxonomy): domain Eukaryota; kingdom Viridiplantae; phylum Streptophyta; class Magnoliopsida; order Arecales; family Arecaceae; genus Areca; species Areca catechu. The sequence goes on from CM038053.1 coordinate 70,508,554, forward strand.
TGAACATAAATTCTCATTCTAGCTTTTCAATATGCATAATTTGTGCCAGTGAAAAGTGGAGGTCTATTGGTTGATTGGCCTTCCGCCAAGGACGTACTCATTGGATGAGCCATCAATCTTTACTCTAGTGTATTCAGAGACACTACTTTGATACCAGTTGTTGCCTAGGTGGCTATCCAAGAGGGTTGAATTGGGACTTTTAAAATTTAAAGCAAGAAATGTGTAATTAAAAATCCTTTGCAAGTGGTAGGTGCTATGACAAAGTAGTAAATTGTAGAAGCTAAGTAAAAGCAAGGAAGCATAACACAAACACACAAATTTATAATGGTTCAGAGTAACCCAGCTCCTACATCCACTACCCAAGATACCACTTGGGATTTCCACTATATTCACACCCGAATATAGTAGGATTGTTTTACAGGATCACAATTCAAAACCTCTACACTTTGGTTTAACGGGATTACCAAAAAAACCTAACTCCTTTGGTTTAAACAGGCTTACCAAAGAAACCTAACTTGGTTTTACCAAATCACCAAGAACCTAACACTTGGTTTTTATTAAGACTCACCAAGAACTTATTTGGTTTTTTAACCAGGCTCACCAATAACCCAACAATTCAAAAAATGAATCGAAGTTAATGCAACAAAAATGACCAACTCAATTTGTCGGATAGTTGCCGATGCAGCTTGATTGAAGTCCACTTGAATTCACTTGAATAAGCTTTAATTACTTTAGTGGCTTCTTCCCAAAATTGCTTCAAGCTTTAGATCAGAGTTGGTGAAGACCTGAAGGCTGACTTGAATGCTCTTGTGCTTTTTTGCTGTTGGTAGTTAGGATATTCAATGAAGCTCTCTAAACTTTGAAGAACTTTCAAAAACTCTTACTTTGAGGATGTTCAAATCCTTCAAATATAAGTATTCTATCACTCCAAGGTAGTTTTAGCCGTTGTAGACCATTAGGAAATGATTTGCGACCATTAGAGTACTTTTTGCATTCAAAAATAATTTCTGGAACTAGCCATTGGATACCTGAAAATGATGTTCGAGTCGGCTCAAATTTCTTTGAGTCAGCTTGAATCCTTCGAGTCGATAGGTCGAGTCACCAAATCTTCAATGAAGTCGGCTCTTTATTTTAGGGTGCAAAACTTCACTCTAGATGAGTGGCTCTTGATAGCTCAGGTCGGCTTGAACTTCTTTCTTTGAAAAACTTAAACTCGAGGAGTCGACTCTTTTCAGCTTGGGTCAACTCTTCTTCACAGATTCTGAAATGAACACTCTAGAAGAGTCGGCTCGATTCAGTTTGGGTCAGCTCAATTTCTCAGGTCTTCAAAATTATGTATGGCAGAGTTGGCTCTTTCTGGTTCGGGTCGACTCACCTGGCTATTCTCAGAAAGCTTCAGAAACTGGACTCTGGAGGAGTCAGCTCGGACATAATCCAGTCGACTCAGATTCATTAAAGTCAGCTCAGATTGCTGCATCTATTCCAGAATCCTTGCTATGTGCCAGTAGTGGAGTCGGCTCTTCAACATGCTTGGTCGGCTCGAGTATCTCTTCAGGATTTTTATACATGAACTCAAAGAAAAACTCTCACCAACTTTTAACATTTTCAGGCATACCAACTCAAATAGTTTTATGGCACACACACATAGAAGTAACCCTTTGTAACATGATTTTTTCTTAGCTTTTTCATTGGGTTCTTCTTTACAAAATAAATTACAACACAACTCAAATAAGAAACATAGTGTAGGAGTTGAAGTTTGAACAAATTAAACCATCCTACAAAACTTCTAAAACGCTTGAAGAGTTGTTAGAAATAAATATACATGCTCCAATATTTGGTTATCATCAAAATCACTTATGGGGTCAACAATTAGGTTTGGGTTCGAAATGTAAGGGTGGTTTTTTTGGATTAAGGAAAGGTAATGACTTCCTTCCCTTATCTTTTGATATTGACGCCTTTAAGTTTTTTTTTATGAGATTGATGGCACACACATGATCTAATGGAATGTCACTAAACTTTGTTTTGGATTTTAATATATTATAGCAGAAATAAGATGATGGAAAGAAATAGATATGAACCTAAATGCAAAATTAAACTATTTGAGAAATGAAAACATGAAAAGATGTACTTACTGAAAATCTCAGAACAGATTTTGTTCTCAGGTAGTATTCCAGCATGTAGAAATTTTATAGGCTGCAATAAAATTTGAGAAAATTAAAAATTACTTTCAATTACATGGAATCTGGCAAAATAAAAATCAAAAAGTTTAGAGGTTCCTACAAATAGAAACCCCTAAAACAACAGGCCATGTACCGAGAGAAAAATATGCAGAAATTTAAAGAAGATGCTAGATTCTAATGATGCAAAGCAATTTTTTTTTTAAAATTTAAAACTTCTCTCCTTATGTTCCCCTTCAAGGTCAATCACATCAGCACCCCTACAGCCATAGGAAATCCCCGTGGAATGGAAAGTGAGGGTCTTGCAGCCCTTCTTTTTTTCCTATGATCGGACGGCCATGGTGAAGCACCCAATCCAAGTACATAAGAAGATGCTAAGTCCTAACCATGCTTTGATACCAGAATGATGCAGGGACTAACTAGATGCTAGAATGATGCAGGTGATTTTTCTTTGTGACTTTTAGATTTTAAAAGAGGTTAAGGATTCTCGAAGACAAGCAAAAGTAGATCTAGGGTTCTACAATAGTAAAAAACTTCGAACTAGCAAGTAAGCCCCTAAACAAGATAGGAAGAGGACCCCGAGATTGAGAAACCCCGTAGGACATAGCTCTCGGATCAATACCAACTTAGGAGTAAGGGTGGCAAACCTTTAAAGTTTTGAAGCGCCCGATGCCGAGTTCACTCGCTCTCGTGGATGCGACCTGGATGATCGAGCCTTCAACCCTGCAGATATGCTGGCTTTCCATTCGAAGGTCTTGAAAGCAAGGGAGACCGACTTCATGTTCGTGGCACCTGGAGGACCTACGAGCAATCAAGGGAAGAGTTAGGATTCAACAAGAAGAAAACAAGAGATGAAGGAATGAGAGTGAGGTTGGTGGTAGATGGAGTTTTTTGCTAGGCGCCAAGGTGGATCATCCTGATGGACTCCAGACTCGAAGATGGAGGATGGCTTGCATAGAAGAGAAGGTAACTTGAGGCCTCACACTTCTCGACACCCGAAGGCGAAGGTACTCCTTTACGGAGATCGACGTTCTTAAGGAACGAAGGCAACTAACAAGAAGATTAGCACTCAAATCTTTTTCTTTTCATTCATCAACATTAGCATTACAAGAGAGGGGGTAAGGTTCTTTATATAGGCACCTTAAGACCCTTTCAAATTTGAATGGAAATTGCATCTCTTCTCTTGATAAGGTGCCAAAAAAATTATGAAATCCAAAAAATTTTGAAATCCCTTCTCCTTGGCTGACCAAAGCTTGCTTGTGATTTGGGCGTGGCATGATATTGGGCTTGGAGGATTGATCTTGGCGCCCTTGGACTTGGAAAGATGATCTTCATTTTAGGAAAAAGGCATGATGCAAGGCTTGTATCTTCCTTCTTTCCTGGTTTCCCACCCCTCTTTGGAGAGAAACAAGATATGGGGCTTGGAGCAAGGCTTGTGTCTTTCTTCTTTCCTTGGTTACATTTTTTAGAGAGAAACATGATATGGGGCTTGGGGCATGGCCTATGTCTTCAACCTTTCCTTGGTCGCTCATGACTCCTTTAGCAAGTGGCTTGATAGGGGGAGGGAAGAGAAGGAAAGATCAAGTGATGTTGTCTCCTTTTGGCACCCAAGAAATTTGACTTGTGCCGCCCACTTGGCAAGGTGAGGTGGTGCCACATGGGATGATGAAGTGGTTGCCCAAGGCTGAAAATGTCATCCTTCAAGGCTTGGCCCAATAGTAGTTGAGCTGGACTCAAAGACCACTCCAGCTTGGGCCTAGACTCAGACTGGACTCAATACAAGACTTATAGACACAACTTGACCACATTGGTCAATGTACAAGACTAAAACAAAAGTAATTGAGACTAAATTCATGACTAAAAAAAATTATAATGCTTAGACTTGAAGCCTTATTACAAAACCCAAAAGATGAAATCCTAATCCGAGATCCTTAGAGGGTTGAGGAGCCTCTGTCAGATCCTAGTGCCCACACCACTTTATGATCGGACACCTTATGATCAGAAATGCCACAATCAAAAGTCATATATCGATCAGCTATTAGAACCCCTACCTATAAGAACAACATAAGATGCAGTTGTAGTTTATAATCAAGGAAACAAACCATGACAACTAAGCATAAACACAAACATGAGTCCAAAAAAAAAAGGTTTTATTTTCATTTACAAAAACCTAATTACATGTAGCCTTGTGACTAAATTACATGGATTTAGAGCCTCTTGACTGATAACATTGCTTCCTAGATTTCTAAAGTATAGAAAAATAGCAGCACCTCTCATGGAATCTCGAGCTCTTCCAAAGAGCTGGGAGTGCCTTCTAAGTAGTCAAGTGCACCATGACCCTTAGTAGGATTGCTGGAAAGATAAGGATGGCTGAGAGCACAGGTGTGGTACTTGCCTCTAGGATGAAACCAGTGTGTGATGCGGGACAAATAAATAAGAATGAAAAAAAAATAATTAATATTTTTTTATATTTTCAGATTTTAAAGGAAGACTCAAAGAAGACGGTAAAGAAAACTAATCAAGTCAATTACCCCACACAAGTAAACCTACAAGCAATTAAAAGCAAGACCCGGTGGTTAAGAAACCACTGAAACTAGGATTTATTTCAACAAATCAGAAAGTAAAGAGAAGGGAATAAGCTCGGTTGTACTAACGAAGATCACTCTCTCGATGTAGATCTGGCAAGACTCTCAAGATCGTAGTGACAAGGTTTCAAGATCTCATTTCTGGGCTCCGATCTTGTGCATGATGCTGGTTCCGAGGCAAGAACACCAGATCTAGATTCTTGGTCACCTGCAAAATACTCAGCAAAGAAATCTTGGGTTAGAAAGCAGTAAGAAAGGGAAAGAAAAGAAAGGAAGGGTTAGAGGTAGTGGATGGATTTTCTTGTCGGCCGGATAAGTAGGGCTTCACACCCCGTGATGCTCCAAAAGAACAAAGGAAGGGCCTCACACCTTGTGATGCACACAGCAAAGAAAGATTTTGATAGAATGTCTTTGTATTTCAATAATAATTGCATCAATTACAAGGAGGGGTTGATAAGGTATTTATAGACCCCCAACCAGTGGTGTAAGGGACTCAGATACAAAACTCTTGTTCCCTTTGAATTACAACTCTTGAATTTAGGTCTAGGTAGCCTGGACTCTTGCTTGCTAGGTGATCTGGTCCTCTCTCAAAATGAGTGAAAATATGGACTTGGCATCTTATTTGTGCGACAAAGTGAATGAGAAGAGGCATCTGTCTTCTCAAAATGGGCGATAAATCCTTTCCCCAAGTTGGGGTCTACTCTCTTGAAATTTGAAATCCAAACACCAAGAGGATGGACAACAAAATGAGAAGTGAAATGCCCCTACTCCTTTCTCAAATAGTGCTAAGCCTTTTCTCCCCTTGGTGTGAACTCCATCTTGGCACTAGGATAAGTATCCTTAATAAGAGAAATTTATTTGAATGCTGGATAAACCTTGGAAAGATTAAGACTCCTTTGAATTTGAATGAACCTTCATCTAATCTTGGATTCTCCCATTTGAATTTTGAACTCATGCTTGAGTTGGCCGGCTATTTAGAGTGGGTGACCATCTAGAGGATGAAAGGGGTGCTAGATGAGAAGCAGAGTCCTTTTGCTTTACTTCTCTTAAATGTCTTCTTAGATTCTAAAAAGAGTGATGAAAACGAAATTGAATGGTGCCACTTTTGGATAAATTCAAATATTGTCTGATGTCTTGATGTCTCAATGTCCCGTTGTCTTAATGTATGGATGTCCCGTTGTCTGATGTCCGGATGTCTGGATGTCTTGATGAAAATTTTGGACAACCTTCTTTTGCCATGGAATTGATCTGCCAAGGTGATGATGACTTGAAACTTGGCTACTTATGAAACCCCTTGACTTATTCAAGTACTAATTACAAGACTCCACTTGACCAATTCATAAAACAAAGCAAAATAATTTTATTTATAGGACTCAAGCTGAAATTAAAATAAATTGGCTACTCATTGGTAATCCAAAACGAGCTTGGAGGGTTATTATGTCTTTTCCTAGCTTTGGTGTCCTCACCAATTCTCCCCGAGTGGGAGAAACTCGACCCTGTCGAGTATGGGTCAATGTTGCTATGATAGTGCTCTAGCAAGTTTGGGCAACTCTCTGCAAGTCCTTTCTCGTGATCTAAGAATCATCAGTTTCAGGTCATCCTTGCCATCAAACCAGATACCACTAGTAATCTTTGCTCCGAGTAGCAGTGATATGTCATCCAAGATTCGCTCAATCTTATCTCTTCGGGCTGGTGGTATAGCAGGTGGACACACTTGGATTGGTTCACTCTCAAGGACTGGATTAGGTCCAAATGGCTTACTAGGAATCGACGTTGGCTCCCTATACTTGATAAGGTCTAAAACGTTGAAAGTAGAGCTGATGCCTAGTTCAGGTGACAATTCAAGCACGTAGGCATTAGGTCCAGTTTTCTTAATTACTTTGCATGCCCACTACTAGGGCATGTAATTTTTTCATGGTTCCAGGTAGAAACCGTTCAAGTCCTAATCGAACCATAACAAAGTCTCCTTCTGTGTATTCCTTGAGTCTTCTTTTAGTATTAGCCATATGTTTATAAGTTTCATTGCTTTCATTAATTTTTAACTTATTTCTTTATGCAACGCTTTAACATGTTCAGCATATGACTCAGTAAATGTTTAATAGACTCAACTATGCATTCCGAGCGAAGAAAGTTTATTTATTTTTATTTTTATTTTTATTTTTTTGTCTATTTAAGTCCTTAATTTTAATTCTTAGCTTGACCCTTGGTCGGTGGGTGACATGCAGATGAAAATTTAACATGCACTCCTAATAGATGCCATAAGGTTCTCCAGAAATAAGTGACAAATCTAACAGGATCAAGGATTGATGAAACATGCTAACCTTTACAAAATGTAATCTAATGGTCCTAAAAACATGGGAAGCTTTAAAAAAAGGTAGGAAGTAAGAAGTAGATTCAGGGGTGACTTGGTAGGATAAGAAAAAAAATAAAGGTTCAGGGATTTGTCCTAGACTAATAGAGTTGACCTTAAGGGTTGGACATAGATTCACACCTACAGGAATAAAGGGTCAGCCTAAAGAAAAGACGAGTCACGAATTTCAGGAAAAAGGTCTTCAATGGGGACTGATGGAGTGAATTCTTCCTGAGATTACTGGTTAGGAAAAATCAAGCTTTCACTGATTACTTTAGGAATAAGCTCTATAGCTTGACTCTTTTTTAGGGTTTTCCCCGGTAAGGTCTCAGCAGTAGGGTTAGGTTTCTCATGGGTCTCTCTTTCTAAGGATCCTATAGTTTCAGTCAGAGTATAATTAGGGTCAACTAATTATGGGCTGGCTTCAGTCTGGGTGACTATCGAGTCAACTAATTCGGGGCTGGCCTTAGTTTAGGTATGGTCAGGATTATCTAACTCTGGGTCTACCTCCTATATCTCCTCATCTACATACTCATCTATTAAGCTCACATCAGCTTCACAAACTTCTTCTTCAATAGCATCTTGGTGAACCAATAGGATAATAGGAGTAGGTCGGTTAAGGAAAAATTGACGAGTGTCTGGGATAGCAAGGGTCGGTCGACTAAGGAGACAATGACTAGGATCTAGGGTTAGTAGAGAAGGTTTGGCTAAGGGAAACCTAAATAGTACCTAGGTTCTGACTATAGCCACTGATCCTAGTGGGTTATGGCTGACTAAGGGTAGTTGGTTTGGGAAACCAGGGTTAGTACGAGTTCTACGGATTATCTCTAGGTTTTTTAATCATTGATCCAGTCGATCAAACTTATGGTTCATTTAGATACATTGTTCAGTGAAGGTCCTTAGTAAGGTTTCCATGTGGACTCTGTGGTTAAACCAGACTGGGTTGGATTTGAGGCTACAAGTATTGGTCTCCTAATTTAGGGGTTATGCAATGCAATCACACAAAACTCAACTCGGACTAGGATTTTCTAGACCTAGAGCTCAAGTATAATAGGTTAGCTCAAATTACAACCAATTCAATAATTACCCTGTCCACTGGCCAGGTAAGAGATGGGGTCGTGGGAGGCTCCCCCTGCTCTCGCAAGGTCCTAATTAAGAACCATGAAATCGCTTAGGACGTTTGCCTCAGGACCTCTAGCCTTAGACACCAGATTCAAGTGATAATCACAGGATTGGGTGCACTAGCTTACACACATACTTGGAACCCGATTTGTTGGTGTCCCTAGCTTACTAGAGTAACTAAGTCTAATTAAATTTTAATTAGGGTTAGGCTCGGATGTAAAGAAGGTTGTTATGGGCCCAGGACAGGTGATGAGCTCTTGCCCTGATTTGAGATGCTCAACTGCCCTTAAGATTAGGTTACTTGATGATGCACACACAGGATGAAACCCTAGATTCAATCAAATTAAAATAATTAAAAAACAGAAAAATAAAATTAATTATTTTTTTGTATTTTGTTCTTTTATTCTTTAGAAATATATAGTTTGCAGAAAAAATCCTAAGATGCATGAAATTAAATATGTAAAATTTATGCAAAAAAATCCTTAACTAGAATTGCTGAATTCATAGCAGAATGTTCTCAAGAAATATTCTGGTGAGTAGAAAATCTACGTATCGCAATAATTCTTGAGAAAAATCTGAAAAATACTTTTAATTACGATGGATCCAACAAATAAGAATCAAGCAATTCTGAGTTATCTACATGCAGAAATAATTAAAATAATAGACTGTATACTATGATGGATGTGATGAAAAAATTAAACCCTAAATGATGGGGACATCAAAACCCATCGGGTTTTCCTTTCTTTTTTCAATTTTTTTATTTTAGTTTAAAAATATTTATCCCAGCTATTCCACCTATTCCTGTTATCCTCACTTTATTCCATGTTTATTCCTGATGTATTCCATGTTTATCCCTGTCATCTTCCTCCCAGAAAACTCCCAGAACTCATTTTTTTTCCATTTTTTTTCCCGTTCGACCTGGATCTACCACGCCCGATGACCGACGACCCCGACGGCCGTCCACCTCCTCCCCCCGGCGTCGATCTCCTCATGGGAACGCCGGTGAATCCCACGAACCGCCCATGGCCGTTTCCCCCCATGGGCTCCGCCCATGACGCGGCTCTCTCTGCCGCGTCGCCGACCCCCCCGCACCTACTACCACCGTGACACGCCCCTCCACCACCGACGGCCTCCACCGCTCAGCCACCATCCCCGCTCTCCCGCTCCGCCCCCATAACACGCCCCTCTCCCCAGCACCGCCGTCCGCCCTCTGCCCTTCCCCTCAAGCTCCATGCTCCACGTCCACCTCCTCCACTAGAACAACCCCTCCTCTGTCGATCTGCCGTCCGCCAATGCCATCACTCGCAAGAAGATGAAACCACTTCCTTGTCTGCTATTTCTCCAAAGAGGAAAAGGCCAAGGCCTGTTAAATTTAAGGATGAAAGCCGCACGAGTTCTGTTGGCCTAGAGGCTCTTCCAAGCACGTCCGTGTCTTCTTCAGCTAAGTTGGAGTCCAAGCAACCAGTGAGGACCGAGGCTTCATCACCTAGATCAGAGAAGAGTCTTCTATGCACGGATCTCAGAGCAAAAATAATCAGCACAAATTTCAGAGCAGTGAATTTTCTGCATAGATCTCAAAGCATAGGAGGAATTTGAATTCAAATTTGAAATCGAATTTGAATGGGTCCACATTTTCCTCCATAAATGCCGCCCCTCTTCATGGAAATGCCCACTATTTTCTTCCCTTATTTTGTTTTTTTGAATTTCAAATTTTCAATTTCAAAATGGCTTGGTGTCTATAAAATAGGCTCCTATCCTTCTTGTAAATTTAATGTTGATGAATGAAAAAGAAAACCATTGAGTGCTACTCTTCTTTAGTTGCCTTCATTCCTTAAGAACGTCGATCTCCGTGAGAGAGTGCCTTCGCCTTTGGGCATCGAGAGGTGTGAGGCCTCAAGTTACCTTCTCTTCCGCCAATCCATCTTTCATCTTCGAGTTTGGAGACCAACCGGATGATCCATCTAGGCACCCAGCAAGAAGACCCTCAATCATCATCATCTACAACCTTTCTTTCATTATTTCTTCTTGCTACTTATTGATTCCTAATTCTTCCCTTGATTGCTCGCAGGTCCTCCAGGTACCACGAAACGGAGTCGATTTTCCTTGTCTTTAGGACCTTCGGACAGAAACCCAGCGCATCCGCGGGGGTTAAAGGCTCGATCATCCAGGATGCATCCGTGAGAGCGAGTAAACTCGGCATCGGGCGCTTCAAAGCTTTTGAGGTTTGCAACCCTAGAACTCCTAAGTTGGTATTGATCCGAGAGCTAAGTCTTACGGGGTTCTCAATCCCGGATCCTCTTCTTATCCTGTTTAGGGAATTACTTGCTAGTTTGAAGTTCTTATTTTTATAAAATCCTAGATCTACTTTTGCTTGTCTTCGGGAATCCTTAACCTCATTTTTAAAAAAAAATCACAAAAAAATCTCAAAGAAAAAAAAATCACCTACATCATCATAGCATTTTGTTAGTCCCACATCATGTTTGACTCGACGGAGTCGAGTTTTTCCCACCTCAGGGAAATGATGGGGATATCAAACCCATCCAGGTTTTCTTTTTCTTTTTCAGATTTTTTTAATTTTTAGTTTAAAAATATTTATCCCAGCTATTCCACCTATTCCGTTATCCTCACTTTATTACATGTTTATTCCTGATGTATTCCATGTTTATCCCTGTCATCTTCTTCCTCCCAGAAAACTCCCAGAACTCCATTTTTTTCTATTTTTTCTTCTCGTTCAACCTGGATCTACCACGCCCGATGACCGGTGACCCCAACGGCCACCCACCTCCCCCCTCGGTGTCGATCTCCTTATGTAAATGCTGGCGAATCCCACGAACCGCCCATGGCCATTTCCCCCATGTGGCTTTGCCCATGCTGTGGCCTTCTTCGCCGCACCGCCGACCCTGTCGCACCTACTGCCACCATGCCGGCGCCCCTCCTCCACCACCGGCGGCCTCCACCACTTGGCCGCCACCCCCACTCTCCCGCTCCGCCCCCATGCCGCGCCCCTCTCCCCCATGCCGCTGTCCGCCCTTTGCCCTTCCCCTCAAGCTCCGCGCTCCACGTCCACCTCCTCCACTGGGATGACCCCTCCTCCATCGATGCTGCTGTCCACTAACACCACCACTCGCAAGAAGATGAAACCACTTCCTTTTTTGATATTGCTCCGAAGAGGAAAAGGCCAAGGCCTATTAAATTTGAGGATGAAAACCCCACGAGTCCTGTTGGCCTAGAGGCTCTTCCAAGCACGTCCGTGTCTTCTTCAGCTAAGTTGGAGTCGAGGAACCGGTGAAGACCGAGGCTTCATCACCCAAATCAGAGAAGAGTCTTTTGTGCATGGATCTCAAAGCAAAAACAACCGGTAAAAATTTTAGAGTAGTGAATTTTCTACATAGATCTCAAAGCAGAGGAGGAATTTGAATTCAAAATTGAATGGGTCCACATTTTCCTCGACAAATGCCACCCCTCTTCATGGAAATGCCCACTATTTTTCCCCTTATTTTGTTTTTTTGAATTTTGAAATTTGAATTTCAAAATGGCTTGGTGTCTATAAAATAGGCTCCAATCCTTCTTGTAGATTTAATTGATGAATGAAATTTTTGTTTTAGAGAAGAGTGATTCTTCTTCCGCTCCAAGAGAAGAGGGTGTGAGGCCCAACCCCAAGACATGACTTGAGGTCATGCCCAGTTATCCCCCTTCCCATTCCATGTTCTTTATCCCCTCATGACCTTTGAGATCCATTCTAGCACTCCAAGTATCGAGGAGGGTGTAATGCCTTAGAGGTGAGAGGTCTCTTCGTTAGGGTGAGTCCCAAAGTCCATAAGATCTGGATCCCTATCTTCCATCCCATTATTCTTTAGCCATCAAATTAGAAAATCAAAAAAAAAAATAGAATACCCTGATCTAGGTGACTTCTAGGCTCACCGTTTGATCCTCCATCCTAGCCCCCCTGTTGTCCCGCATCACAAAAATGCCTATCTCTTTGTTTTCTTCTTCAAGGGTCAATTCATAGTGGCACCCCTACAGGCCATAGAAAATCATTAGAATGAGAGGTGAGGGTCTTGCAGCCCTACATTTTTCTATGACCAGATGGTCTAGTGAAGCACCCGATCTGAGTACTTAAAGAGAACTAAGTCAGTACAAGAAAGATTAAACCCTAGTTTAACCTGGCTCTGATACCAAAATTGATGCAGGACAAATAAATAAGAATGAAAAAAATAATTAATATTTTTTATATTTTCAAATTTTAAAGGAAGACTCAAAGGAGATGGTAAAGAAAACTAATCAAGTCAATTACCCGCACAAGTAAAGTAACCTATAAGCAATTAAAAAGTAGGACCTGGTGGTTGAGAAACCATCGAAACTAGGATTTATTTCAACAAATCAGAAAATAAAGAGAAGGGAATAAGCTCAATTGTACCAACAAAATTCGCTCTCTCGATGTAGATCTGGCAGGACTCCCAAGATCATAGTGACAAGGTTTCAAGATCTCGTTTCTGGGCTTCGATCTTCCGCACGATGCCGATTTCGAGGCAAGAACACCAGATCTAGATTCTTGTTCACCTGCAAAACACTCGGCAAAGGAATCTTGGTTTAGAAAGCAGTAAGAAAGGGAAAGGAAAGAAGGGAAGGGTTAGAGGTAGTGGATGGATCTTCTTGTCGGCTGGATAAGTAGGGCCTCACACCCCGCGACGCTCCAAAGGAATAAGAAAGTACCTCACACCCCACGATGCACACAGCAAAGGAAGATGACAGAATGTCTTTGTATTTCAATAATAATTGCATCAATTATAAGGGGGTTGATGGGGTATTTATAGACCCCCAACCAATGGTGTAAGAGACTCAGATACAAGACTCTTGTTCCCTTTGAATTACAACTCTGGAATTTAGGTCTAGGTAGCCTGGACTCTTGCTTGTTAGGTGATCTGGTCCTCTCTCAAAGTGGGTAATAATATGGACTTGGCATCTTATTTGTGCGACAAAGTGAATGAGAAGAGGCATCGGTCTTCTTAAAATGGGTGATAAATCCTTTCCCCAAGTTGGGGTCTACTCTCTTGAAATTTGAAATCCAAACACCAAGAGGATGGGCGACAAAACGAGAAGTGAAACGCCCCTACTCCTTTCTAAATAGTGCTAAGCCTTTTCTCCCCTTGGCGTGAACTCCATCTTGGCGCTAGGATAAGTATCCTTGATAAAAAAAATTTATTTGAATGCTGGATAAACCTTGGAAGCATTAAGACTCCTTTGAATTTGAATGAACCTTCATCTAATCTTGGATTCTCCCATTTGAATTTTGAACTCATGCTTGAGTTGGTCGGCTATTTGGAGTGGGTGACCATCTAGAGGATGAGAGGTGTGCTAGATGAGAAGCAGAGTCCTTCTACTTTACTTCTCTTAAATATCTTCTTAGATTCTAAAAAGAGCGATGAAAAGGAAATTGAATGGCGCCTCTTTTAGATAAATTCAAATATTGTCTGATGTCTTGATGTCTCAATGTCCTGTTGTCTTGATATCTGGATGTCCTATTGTCTTGATATCTGGATGTCCGGATGTCTTGATGTCTGGATGTCCAGATGTTTTGATGAAAATTTTGGACAATCTTCTTTTGCCATGGAATTGATCCACCAAGGTGATGATGACATGAAACTTGGCTACTTATGAAACCCTTGACTTATTCAAGTACTAATTACAAGACTGTACTTGACCGATTCACAAAAACAAAGCAAACTAATATTATTTACAGGACTCAAGCTAAAATTAAAATAAATTGGATATTCATTGCTGATTCACAATGAGCTTGGAGGATTTTGACATCTCTTCTAGCTCTAGTGTCTCAACAGTGTGATGAAGAGCACACCTGGTAGCACAAACAAGGAGGACGAGAGGTGTAAGCAAGGTAAGGAGTCACAGGAGGAAGAAGCTCACTGGCAAGTGAAGGGAGCCAACCAAAAAATTAGGAAAGTGCCCACACCTCACACTCGGGCCAATGCCACCACCTACAACCTGAGGTGGGGGCTTGTGATTTGCCTTTCTAGTAAAATAGAGGAGCCCCCTAAGGAAGGTTTGGATGACATGACAAGCAACCAAAGCCCTCTTGCTCATGTTAAGTCCATCAATCAACTGTAACTGCGATAATACAGGTAGAGCATGGTAGTTAAGTCCACCAACTAACTACAATGATGTGATTATGTGATGGCACCAACATCTATAGAACCTTTACCTCAGAGAGAATCCATCCTTCCAAAAAAGAAACCACATGACTCAAATGCCTTCACCAAAGGTTAAGTGTTGGGCCTCTTGGGCATTCTCAATAGCATAGTAGCGAGAGGGAGTTATGGAAATCTGATACCCCCATCCATCCATTTATATGAACTCAATGGGGAGTTCATCATTCACATGATCAAATGGACTTTAGTGACATCATCCTCTTAGGAAGTGAAAATCAGCAAGAAGGAGCATCAAGGATAGTGATGGACTCTGTTCATCCTTATCTTCTCTAATAATTAGTACCATGAAGATCCATCATGTTTGAAATGTGTCCGGTCAAGATCCTTTGGAAACCAAATACAATACCAAGTGGTGCTTCTTAGCAGTATGGCATTTCCAAGGCTAGGGGAGTCATAGCATCAACTAGCCATTCAAAACACCCATGGATCCAGGTGACAAGTCATGGTCGGTTAGAGCCTCAATAGCCCTCCCAATGGCCCATATATATGCATTTAAGTGACCATGGCTCCAAGTGACCAAGTCACGCTCAGTCAGAGCCTCAATGAACTTATCAATGGTCCATATATATGCATTTAAATGACCATGGCTCCAAGTGATCGAGTCACAATCAGTCAGAGCCTCAACAACCCTCTCAACGGTTTATATAAAGGCCTTCAAACATCCATGGCTCCAAGAGACCGAGTTATGGTTGGACAGAGCCTAATGGCCCTGTCAATGGTGTTGGGTTACAGTTGCACAACGAAAGACTAGATTTCAAAATTTTAATCCTTGAAACCCTAATCAACCGGAACCCTAGACCCAGACTCCCTTGATTATATCAATAAATAGGACAAAATATTAGAAAATAGAAGAATACCTATAATGCTAATATCCTTTTTTCCACTAGGCACATAAGTGTATGCCCTCAAAGGTGATTTGTTGACTCCACTATTGATTTTGATGATAAGCAAAATAGTTAACTATAAATTGAGGACTAATGATTTGCTTTAAGTGTGTTTTCTTTGAAAAGATGCACACAAAATTTGAAGAAGTCCAATTATGTTAAAGAACCAAGTTTGAATGATAAGATTACACAAAACAAGACGTGGACACTCAAGAGATGGTTGAATGGATGTGAAAGCCAAATGAAAAACTTGTTCCAGCTCAAAATCAGCATCTTCTATGATTTTTCAGAGATGTGTCGACTCAAGGTGTCGACACATGACATGAAGTATCGACACATAAAGATGAGGTGCCGACTCAGGCAGGTACACTACAAAGTTTCAAATGGCATAGATCAAGTGTCGACACATGGACCTTATGTGTCGACTCAAAGTATCAACACATGGATCAACACATCCTGAGACTTTCAAGCCACAGAACTTGTAGAAGATGAAGGAACAGTTGAAGTGTCGATACATGGATGCAAGGTATCGACTCAAGGTGTCGACTCAACGGAGAATGTGTCGACTCAACTGAGATTTTCAAAGAATCTGAATGGACCATTTTGAACTAAGTGTCAACTTAAGAAGAACATGTGTCGACCTTATGTGTCGACTCAACTGAAGAAGTGTCGACACATGAGTTCTGGCAATAATAACGACTAGTTTTTTCAAATACAGAACTCATCCCAAATGCCCCCAACGGCTAGTTTTTCAAGTGTAATGGCCAGATTTTGATTTTAAGACCTTGGAAGGGTATTTATATGGTTCAAATCAAATCTAAACACAAGAATATTGAATACCATTAAGAGCTTGAAGAGAAAAGAAGAGAGAAGAGCCATAACTCCTATTCATTCAAGTTTCAACCACTCTCAAGCTAAAGGAAGCCTCCAAGCATTCAAAGCCATCAAGAGCATTGAAGATCATTCATACTTGGGCATTCAAAAGGCTTCAACAAGAGCAAAGCAGCACTACATCGAGCTACATCGACTTATTTGCTTTTCTTTTGAAAGCTTACATTGGTTCTTTGTTTCTAAACTTCATATCTTGTAAGGGTTCTTGGTTAGCCTATTGCAAAACCAAGGAAAGTTATTGGTAAGCCTTGGAAAACCAATTAGGTTGGTAGTTAGCCCGCAAAACCACTAAGGTTCTTGGTTAGCTCGGAAAACCAAGGGAGGTTGTTGGTTAGCCTTGTGAAAACCAATTAAGTTCTTGGTTAGCCCATAAAACCAAGTGAGGTTTGACTTGTGAACCTTGTAAAAACAAGTCAAGTTTGATTAGTGAGCCCGGAAAACTAATCGGCTGTAATCTTGTGATTATAGTGAATTCCAAGAAATCTTGGGGAGTGGATGTAGGTGTATTGTTGGCACCGAACCACTATAGCTTGTGGTGTTTGTGATTGCTTGTTCTCTCCCTCCTTGCTCTTTATATTTTGCTCATTGCTTTTAATTTTTGCTACACTATTACTTTAGAGCATTACATTCAAATCATAGTACCTTGTTCAATTGAATTGCATATCTTGTTTTGTAAAGTTTGTAGCTTGTGATATTAAGCTTAGCTTTAAATTTTAGAGACTCAATTCATCCCCCTCTTGGATTGCTTACTGGACAACAAGTGGTATCAGAGCCCTGTTCTCAATATATAGGCTTTACCGCTTTGAGTAAAGATCTATGGAAGCCCCAATAGGTACTAGTGTAGTTGAGAGACAAGCCTCAAATAGACCATCATTTTTCAATGGTGCAAATTATACTTATTGAAAAACTAGGATGAGAATTATATGCATTCTATAGATTACAATTTATGGAGAGTAGTTGATAAGGGTCCTCATATTCCTTCAATGGTGGTTAATGGTGTTTCCATCCCAAAACTTGAAGAGGATTAGAATGAAAATGACATTAAACAATCCGAGATCAATGCTAAGGCAATGAATTCCTTTATTGTGCATTAGATCCTAGTGAATTTAATAGGATATCTACATGCATGTCTGCCAAAGAAATATGGGATACACTTGAAGTTACCCATAAGGGTACCGATCAAGTGAAGAACACTAAGGTCAATATGTTAGTGCACACATATGAGATGTTCCGGATGGAACCAAATGAATCTATTACTGATATGTATACACGTTTTACAAATATTGTTAATGCTATGAGAAGTCTTGGTAAAGTCATATCTAATGCTGATCTTATGAATAAAATTCTTAGGTCACTACCAACATCATGGGATCCAAAGGTGACCGTAATTCAAGAAGCAAAGGATGTGGACAAGCTACCTCTTGAGCAACTAGTGGGATTGCTCATGACTTATGAGCTCAACTTGAAACAGAAATCTATGGACCTTGATAAGAAGAAAAAGGGGATTGCTTTCAAGTCAAATATTTAAGATGAATCCTCGATTGATGAGTCGAAGATGAAGAAGAAGAAGAAGGTGAAGAAGCCCTCCTTGCATAAAAGTTTAGAAGATTCATGAAGAGGAGGAAGTTTCCTTACAAAAAGAAATACCAATCGAAAGAAAAGGAAAAAGAAAAGGAGAACGAAGTACCGATATGCTTCGAGTGTAAGAAGCCGGGACATTACAAGTTTGATTGTCCTCTCCTCAAGAAATCAAGAAAGAAACTAAGGAAGAAAGCAATGATGGCCACTTGGAGTGACAGTGAAGACTCCAGTTCAGAAGAAGAGCAGACTGAAATTACAAATCTCTGCTTCATGGTGCATCAGGACAATGAAGAGGTATGTTCCGACTCTAAAACTGATTTTACTTTTGATGAACTTAGAAATGCCTTTGAAGAATTAATGTATGATTATAGGTTAGTTTTATCAGAAAATAAGAAATTGAAAAAGCATGCAAATAGTTTCTCCTTAGAAAATAATTTTTTACTAATGATTAATTCTTTGAAAACTAAACTAGATATTTTGGAAAGAAAAATAATTCTTTGGCTATGGAAAATGAAATTTTAAAAGATCTAAAAATGTGTTTCTAACAATGATCTTATAAAGAAAAACAAGAATTTAGAACTTGAAAATGATAAGTACAAAAATGAACTTGAAAAAATTAAACCTTTTATTGACAAATTTACTTATAACTTAGAAAAGCTAAATTTACTTTTAAACAATCAAAGATTAGTTTTCAATAAGGCAGGTTTAGGATATAAACCTCAAAAGCAACAAAAGTATTTCAAAAACTTTTTTGTACCTGCATCATCTAGCATTACCTATTTTACTTACAAAAAATTAGGTCATAAATCATATCTATGTAATTTTAGAAAAATCATGTCTTTTGGTAAAGTGTGGGTTCCAAAAGGAACTATTTTGAATGCTAACCCTAAAGGATCCAAGTTGGCTTGGATACCTAAGAACAAAGCTTGATCTTATTGCAGGTGTGTCTTGCAACCAAGGAAAACAAATGAGGTTGGTACCTTGACAGTGGTTGCTCAAGGCACATAACTGGAGATATGAAACAATTCACTTCTCTTGAAGCTTTGAATGGAGGGAGTGTGACCTTCGATGATAATGGTAAAGAAAAAATCATAGGTATTGGTAAGGTTCACATTACTCCTTCCAATAGTATTAGTAATGTACTGTTAGTAGGTGGTTTAATGCATAATCTTTTAAGCATTAGTCAGTTTTGCGACAAAGATTTTCAAGTAGTTTTCAAATCATCATACTGCATGATTACTAGTCCGGATGTAAATGGAGTACAATTCATTGAAAAAAAGGCATGAAAATATTATTTGGTAGACCTAGATGATCTATCTTTACCTAATGGAGAATGCCTTGTTATAATGAATTCTACTAAGGAAGAGACTAGTTGGTTATGGCATAGAAGATTAGGGCATGCTAGTATATATCTCATTTCAAAACTTAGTAAAAAGAATTTAGATTTAGATTTACCTAAAATTTGTTTTGAAAAGATAGAATTTCCAAGCATGTCAATTTGGTAGGCAAGTCAAAACTTCTTTTAAACCAAAAGTATTTGTAACTACTAGTAGACCACTTGAACTACTCCATATGGATCTCTTTGGACCAACTAGAACATTAAGTCTAGGAGGCAAGAGATATGAATTAGTCATTGTGGATGATTTTTTGAGATTTACTTGGATTTTCTTTTTAGCAAAAAAAAATGAATCATTTTCTGTATTTGTAAAGTTTTATAGAAAAGTTTCAAATAAGAAAGGTGTTTCAGTCATTTATATTCATAGTGATCATGGAACCGAATTTCAAAATCAAGATTTCGAAAACTTTTATAATGAAAAAGGTATAGAACACAATTTTTCTGCACCTAGGACACCTCAACATATGGGGTGGTAGAAAGGAAAAATCATACTTTAGAAGAAATGGCATGCACTATGCTTTGTAAAAATGATTTGCCAAGATATTTTTGGGCTGAAGCTATTAATACAGCCTATTATGTTTTAAATCGTGTTTTGATATGCCCTATTTTAAAGAAAACTCCATATGAACTTTGGAACCAAAGAAAATCGACTTTGAAATATTTTCGTATTTTTGGTTGTAAGTGATTTGTTTTAAACAATGGAAAAAATCATCTTGGAAAGTTCGATGCCAAGTCTGATGAAAGTATCTTCTTAGGATACTCTACATCAAGCAAGGCATGTAGAGTATTTAATAAACAAACTTTGGTTGTAAAAGAGTCAGTATATGTTATATTTGAAGAAACTACTAACAAGTCTTGGAGAAAAGAGGATACATCTGATGAATGTGTAGGTGCTGACAAACTTCAGAAGCTAACACTGAATGATCAAGTTCAACCAAGTGAAGAAGAATAAGACAAGGATGAGAAAGAAGATGACACTTCAAAGCATCAAGATCTACCTAAGGAGTGGAGGTATGCTCATGGACATCCTAAGAAATTAATCTTAAGTGATCCATCGAAAGGGGTAAGAACTCAAGCTTCTATTAGAAATGAATATGATTACATAGCTTTTGTATCTCAAGTAGAACCTAAATGTTTTGAAGAAGCTGAAAAAGACTCTAATTGGTTCAATGCTATGCAAGAAAAACTAATACAATTTGATAGAAATAATATTTGGATACTTGTAGAAAGACCATATAATGTTTCAATTATTGGCACTAAATGGGTATTTAGGAATAAATTAGATGAAAATGGTGTTGTTATTAGAAATAAAGCTATGCTAGTTGCTAAAGGCTACAATCAGGAGGAGGGATTGACTTTGATGAAACTTTTGCTCCTGTTGCTAGACTTGAAGCAATTAGACTGCTACTAGCATTACTTATTTTATGAGTTTCAAGTTATTTCAAATGGATGTTAAAAGTACTTTCTTAAATGGTTTTATATCTGAAAAGGTTTTTGTTGAACAACCACCTGGATTTGAAAATCATGCATATCTTGACTATGTTTCAAATTACACAAAGCATTTTATAGATTAAAGCAAGCACCTAGAGCATGGTATGAAAGGTTAAACAAATTTCTTATTGAAAATGAATTTTCTAGAGAAAATGTTGATAAAACTCTATTTTTGAAAAGGAAAGATAATGATTTATTAGTAGTACAAAATATGTTGATGACATCATTTTCGGTGCTACTAATAAATCTTTGTCAAGAGTTTGCTAAGCTTATGCAGGGTGAGTTCGAGATGAGTATGATGGGTGAACTAAACTTCTTTCTCAGACTCCAGATTAAGCAAACTTCAAGTGGTATCTTCATCAACCAAGCTAAGTACACAAGAGAAATTATCAAAAAGTTTGGGATGGAGACTACTAAACCAATAGGTATGTCTATGAGCCCCTCCTGTAAACTTGATAAAGATGAACATGGTAAATTTGTAGATCAGAAGATATACAGAGACATGATAGGCTCTTCATTGTATATGACTGCTAGTAGACCAGATATTATGTTAGTGTTTGCATGTATGCTAGATATCAGTCTGAACCTAAGGAATCACATCTTTTGGCTGTTAAGTGCATTATTAGATATTTGTCTGGTACTATTAGTATTGGTTTATGGTATTTTAGAAATTCTTCTGCTTAATTTATTGGATATTCTAATGCAGATTTTGCTGGTTATAGATTAAATAGAAAGAGTACTAGTGGAACTTGCCAACTTCTTGGAGTGAACTTAATCTCATGGTTTGCAAGAAACAAACTTCAGTTGCACTATCCATAGCTGAGGCTGAGTATATTACAGCAGGAAGTTGTTATGCTCAAATCCTATGGATGAAGCAACAACTTGAAGACTTTGGAATAAGTTGGCTAGTACTCCCATTAAGTGTGATAATACCAGTGCTATTTGCTTGACTAAAAATCCTGTTCAACATTCTAGGAGCAAGCACATTGAAATTATGCATCATTTTATTAAAGATCATGTAGAAAACAATGATATTTTGCTTGAATTTGTTTGTACTGAATTTCAATTAGCAGATATTTTGACTAAAAATCTTCTGGAAGATCGATTCTGTATGATTAGAAGAGAGCTCAAGATCATCAATCTGTTTGATTAAGTTTTTCCTTAATTTGACTCAAATTAGATCAATTCAACCTTATTTATGAAAAATCATGATTAATCATTATTAATTTGACTCCAAATACATGTTATCTCAATTGATTTTGATCCATCTGTGAAATTCTTGATTTTTTAGTTTTTAAGTTGATGTGTCGACACATCATGAGTCGACACCAAAATGTGTCGACACATGCGTGAGTCGACATATGACCGATGGAAAACTGAGATTTAAGGGATTTTTGAATTGTTTTTCCCCCAAATTTCATTCTCCTTCAAGCCGACACACTGATTCAAGGTGCCCATACTGTTCATCTTGTCATTTTCTTGCTTTTACACACCATTTTCTCAGATTTAAAGGTTCGGTGGCCGTTTTTGTTGGATTTCTATCTAGGTTTTAGCTCCTAAACCTTAGAAACCCTCTTTTTCCATCAAAAACCTTGCCCAAAGTTTGATTCTTGACAATGGATCCTTACAAACAAGTTGTTCACCGACCCCGCCAGTCACAACATGAAGAAGAGCGAAGAACGAAGGCCTGACATGAGTCTAGAGCTCTTGATCCGCCTGCACGACCCTGTTTGTCCCTTCTAGCCAGATGAGCTCCAAGACAGTGGTTGGAGGATGCCGAGTGGATTTTTCTTCTTAGACCAGCAGCATTTTCGGATAGGAGAGTGGATCCGACATGCTGGGTTGGTTACTTTTTGTTTGCTCAGCGAGAGATACTATCCCGGGTTGATGAGAGGGTTCTATGGATCACTTACCCATGGATCAGATGGTTGGGTTGCACAGGTTAGAGGACGGGATATCCCCATCACTTCAGAGACTCTGAGCAGAGTATGGGATATACCCATGACTGGATCAGTTATTGATAGCCTGATGGATCGAGTTAGTGGTCTCCAGTGTATTTTTGAGTCCGATATCTTACCAGAGGGAGCCACTATTCCAGCTTCGAGGTTGTCTGCGGAGATGAGATGCTACATCATATAGTTGCCCAGATTCTTCTATCGAAGACCGGTCGCTTTGACTATATCACCAAGTGGAAGTTGCTGGTGATGGTCTCACTAATTCAGTGCACGCTGATATGTCTACCTGCTCCGATGGTACATCAGATTATTGAGGCGTCATCTAGCCAGTGGCTCTGCTTACCATATGGCATGGGATTGACAGTACTGTTTCGGGAGTATGGAGTCAGCTTTCAGGATGAGCCCTATCTTACTTTGATCCATACTGATGTATATGACATCAGGTCACTGCATCGCATGGGTTATCATTTAGTCCGAGGCCAGTGGACACGAAGGATATCAGGACAGGTCGAGGATAGAGCTGTTATTGATGAGGATATAGCAGAGGAGGAGTGGATTCTTTCAGGTGAGGCTGGACTGAGCGAGACATAGCCTGAGATGGCAGCATAGCTAGCTCAGTCTGATTCTTCTACATCTGCACAGCCTTAGCCAGCGCAGATGGAGACTCCTAGCACTTCAGACAGTATAGAGGATAGAGTCAAATGCATAGAGATCGATGTATTCATCATGAGACAGCATCTAGATGTTTTTATTGCTGAGACGAGAGAGAGTCATATGGGTCTTAGCAATGGTATCTCGGCTATTCTCTCAGCACTGTCTAGATCTTCGACGAGTGCTCCTGCTGCAGACACTGTTCCTACATCTGTTCATGTACCTGCTCCTGCACCAGCTAATGACATTGTGGATCTTGATACTGGTGTTCAGACTACTATTGGAGATGGAGATGGAGATACTGTTATTGGAGATATTGATGGAGATGAGGAGACTGACTCAGACCAGTTTGATATTGCTGATCTTACATCAGAGTCAGTTGCAGAGGTGACGGATGATGTGCCTGCAAGCCCTGTTGTTGACCCATCCTTCTCACCTGTCCCGATTCCTGATCCATCCTCTCCTCCCAGATCGGTTGATCACACTCCAGTTCCAGTTCCTATTCCTATTCTTAGTCCTGTTATTGATATACCTGTTATTGATTTACCTACTATTGATTCTCCTGACATTCATACACCTATCATTGAGACACCCTCTATTGATATATCTATTGTAGATACATCGATACTTTCTACAGCTGACACTGTTGTTCTTGATATGCCTGTATCATCAGTTGTTACACCTACTTTTGATAGTCCTACCCTTCATACTTCATCGTCACTTGAGAGCTTGGGTTTTATACACCTAGCTTTCAGTATCTCGATTCAGGCCTTACTTTTGATCCTACACCTACTCGAGCTGTTGCTGAGTTGATTGATCCAATCAGTTTAGTTCCTACGGAGGATGTAGCTCCTACTTCTACTGCTTCAGTCAGAGGTCGGACCTATATTCATTGCAGAGGACATGGATGCCGTACCCCTCCTCAACCGACCAGGACCAAACTTCGAGATCTTCAATCATGATGGCCTAGAGCTCGTTCTTTCACTGATACAGGACCAATCGAAATCAGTTCATCTTCTGATGAGTCGATGGATGAGGATTAGGACTTATTTTGTATGTTTTAGGATTTTGATGTACTTCTAGATAATTACTTTTATGCTTATATGTACTTTTACCTTTGTTGTGTACTTGATGTATAAGTTCTTGGCATATATGAAACATTTTTTATTCCTCTTATCTTTGTGTTTGATGAGATTGAATATTATATCTTGAATTGCTCTTATAATTCTATGCCTTCACTCTTTATTGAATGTATTTCCTAAAGAAAAAGAGTGAGTAGTTTCGAAAATGAATTATAAACTCTATGATATATCTTGTATTTATTTTCCTACCTTTTTAATGATAACAAAAAGGGAGAGTAATTTAGTGAGATTTAAGTATAAATGTGTTTACTTCTCAAAACTAAAAGGGGAGTAACTTTTAATTTTGAGTATTTTTGAAAAACCTGAAAATCATTTACAAAATTCCTTAAGAAAGGGGGAGCTTTACTTTATGCTCAAATTCAAAGTGAGTTTAATTCTTGAAGCCCCCTTTCAATGTTTTGAAAAGATTTTTACAAATGTTGTTTTGAATCATTGATTCAGGGGGAGCCTTGTTAATTGCTGGAATTTTCATTATAGAGTATCATGATCTATGTTCTCAGTGCATTTAAATAAATATCAAGCCCAAAGTTCTGACAAAGTTCTAATACTCTCTATCTTTGTAACAAGCTCAAATACTATTACTTGCATTTTGAATGATCATATCTTTAGTGCAAATAATGTTGATTTACTTAATGCTTTCAATATTGTGCACCTTGTTAAATTCTCTTAAAGCTTACTTGTAAAGCAATTTATACTTAAGAATTTTGTCATCATCAAAAGGGGAAGATTATTGACTCCACTAATTGATTTGATGATAAGCAAAATAGTTAAGTATAAATTGAGGACTAATGATTTGCTTTAAGTGTGTTTTGTTTTAAAGGATGCTCACAAAATTTGAAGAAGCCCAATTATATTAAAGAACCAAGTTTGAATTATAAGATTGCACAAAACAAGACTTGGACACTCAAGAGATGGTTGAATGGATATGAAAGCCAAATGAAAACTTATTCCAGCTCAAAATCAGCATCTTCTGTGATATTTCAAAGATGTGTCGACTCAAGGTGTTGACACATGACATAAAGTATCGACACATGAAAATGAGGTGTCGACTCAGGCCGATACGCTACAAAGTTTCAAATGGAATAGATCAAGTGTCGACACATGGACCTTATGTGTCGACTCAAAGTGTCAACACATGGATCAACACATTACCTGAGACTTTCAAGCCACAGAACTTGCAGAAGGTGAAGGAACGTTGAAGTGTCGACACATGGATGCAAGGTGTCGACTCAAGGGTCGACTCAACTGAGATTTCTAGAGAATATGAATGGACCATTTTGAAGGAAGTGTCAACTCAAGAAGAACATGTGTCGACCTTATGTGTCGACTCAACTGAGGAAGTGTCGACACATGGAGTTTTGGTAATAGTAACGGCTAGTTTTTTCAACGCAGAACTCATCCCAAATGCCCCCAACAGCTAGTTTTCAAGTATAATGGCTAGATTTGGTTTTAAGGCCTTGGAGGATATTTATATGGTTCAAATCAATTATAAATACAAGAATATTGAATACCATTAAAAGTTTGAAGAGAAAAGAAGAGAGAAGAGCCATAACTCCTATTCATTCAAGTTTCAACCACTCTCAAGCTAAAGGAAGCCTCCAAGCATTCAAAGCCATCAAGAGTATTGAAGATCATTCATACTTGGGCATTCAAAAGGCTTCAACAAGAGCAAAGTAGCACTACATCGAGCTATATCGACTTATTTACTTTTCTTTTGAAAGCTTACATTGGTTCTTTATTTCTAAACTTCATATCTTGTAAGGATTCTTGGTTAGCCTATTACAAAACCAAGGGAGGTTATTGGTAAGCCTTGGAAAACCAATTAGATTGGTGGTTTGATGCGGAATGAATGCTCTGATACCAAAATGATGCAGAATGAATGCTCTGATACCAAAATTGATGCAGAACGAAAGAAGAGATGATGCGATGCGGAAGTAAATTAAAACTTTTTTTTTTTTTATATTTAGAAGTCGGCTTTGACTCAAAGGAAAGTTAAACTAAATTGAAAGAAACTATGTAATAATTGAAAGCACAATTTAAAGAAACTAGGTTATCAGAGTAGTTCAGAAGTAAAGGATCGCTGGGGGTTGAGAAACTCCCAGACCAAGGGTTTCGCTCTGAACTTTCTACAGGATAGAAGTAAAGAGAAGAGAAGGGTTACAGACCAGGCAGTGATCTTCACAGAGTTTAGTGGAAGGACTCTCTTGAGCAGATTGTTGGATCCCCGGATTCAGATATCTTCGCAATGGATCCTCCAATACTGGCCCTTTGGCAGAGTCGGCTTCTTCTGAACTCAAGATCTGGGAAAGAAGAAGAACAAGTTATGGAACCAGATACTCAAGGAAGGATTTACCAGATAGAAGAACTTGAAAGCTGATGTTGCTGAAATCCTGATTCTCCTGGATGCTGATCTGACTTCCTTTGGAATTTGCTGTGCCTTCGAAGTAGCTGAACTGGACCTGGATGCTGGTGGTCGGCCTCTACTTGGAGAGAGGTGCCGTGAGAGATGGGGTAGGCTAAGGTTTGGTGGAATGAAGAGGATGATGGGCGGCTATGGTTTGGAAGTGAAGTGGCTAACCTAGGGTTTTGGGGTTGGAGATCACACACCTCCTCAAGGTTCCTAGGGAACCCGGATTTACTCCCTCACGGAGCTCAACACCTGGATGCAAGTGCGGAAGAGAGAAACATAAAGTTGCTCACACAAAATTTGAATTCATTCATCAGTTGTTTTCAAACTTACAAGAGGGGTTTATTTTATAGGTCTTTACAAGAGGTCAGGGTTTTACATCTTCCCATGTGGGACTAATAGGATGGATCCTCAAATTAGGATTGTAGAATCAAATCCTTCTCATATGGCCGGCCAAGAGCTTCCATAAGTGTTGATTGGTGGCTCCAAATGGTAAGTAGGTGGTGCCTCCTAGCCTTGCTCTTCAAGAAAATTTTTTTTCCTTCCATGCTTGGTTTTATTTGGAAGTATTTGGGCGCCTCCTAGTCTTGCTCCACAAGTTTAGGCTTCTTCCTTTCATGGCTCAACTCTTTTGGACACCTCCTTTTCTTTCTCCCCAAGTCATGGCTCTTCCCAACTTTGCTTTGATCTTTTTAGGCATGGATTGGGCGCCCCTTGAAGTGCTCCACAAGAAATGCCTCTTTCCTCCTTTAGCTTGGCTTTTAAGGTATATATGGGGCGCCTCCATGATTTTGGCTTCAAGAAAAATTCTTGCTCCCTTGGGTGTGGGGACCAAGACACTGGGATGGAGATGTGGCACCCCCTGGATTCTGGCATGTGGCTGGGAGTGTGGCGCCCACTTACTTGAGCCTGGGAGAAAAATGTGGCACCCTGGACCTTGACTTAAAAAAAGGTGGCACCAACCTGGAGAAGACCTAGACCACTACTAGGACTTGTACTGAGTCAACATGACTCAACAAAATTTAAATTACAGGGAAATACAGACTCAAGACTAAAATTGAGTTGACCAAGTCAACCTTTACTAGAAAATCCTAATTCTTCGGGCAAGGTCAATCAGAGATCTAGATGGAGCCCTGAAGTCATTTTCTGAGTCTGGTGCCCGCACCAATTCTCTCGGGGTGGGAGGAACTCGACCCTGTCGAGTATGGATCAAGCTAGCTCTGTTATCTCTCCAAGAGGTCTGGGTCCAATTCTTGTAATTCTTCTCAGGAGATCCAAGAGTCATCAGAATCTGGTCTTCCTTGCCAGCGGACGAGGTATCTTTGGTATCCTCGATTACGAGTAGAGATAACCTGATCATCCAGGATCTTTTCAATCTGCTCTTTCCTCACAGGCCAGTTTGTTGGTAGACACACAGGGTTGTGTTCACTCTCAAGAGCAGGATTAGGCTCAAAAGGCTTACTGGGAATCACAGCTGGCTCTCTATACTCTACTAGGTCTGTAATGTTGAAAGTGGAGCTAATGTCTAGTTCTAAAGGCAACTCGAGCACATAGGCATTGGACCCTACTCTCTTCACCACTCTAAATGGTCCAGCTCCTCTAGCATGTAACTTTCTAACGGTTCCAGGAAAAAAAACCGCTCAGTTCTTAACATAATCATTACATAGTCTCTCTCAACAAAAGTTTTGACTCGTCTTTGAGAATCAGCCAACTTCTTATAAGTTTCATTACTTAAGTTATTTTGGCATAAATTTCTTTATGCAAGTCCTTTACATGCTATGCAAGTGCATCAAGAGACTTGTGTGTGTGGGCTAATAGTGAAATCAGATCAAGTGGTGTGTGAGGCTTGTATCCATGAACAATTTCAAAGGGACTCTAGCCTATAGACCTATTGATCGAAACATTGAATGCAATTTCAGCCCTGGACAAAATACAAATCCCAATTCCTGGTGCTCTCAATCAAACCAAAATTTGAGCCAAAGCCTAGTAAAGGGTCAAGAAAACTAAACTAGACTGACGACACACTCCTAAAGAATGGACTTTATTACAAAGGAACCCTAGGTCTAAACCAAACAAACTAAGGCTCTCTAGGTTTGACCTTGGGTTGGAGGAGGGCATGCAGAGCATGAAAACTTATTATGGATGCCTAGTAGGTGCCATAAGGTCTTCCAGAAGTATGTGGCAAACCTAATAGGTTCTGACACGTGGTTCACTCTAAAGGCTTCGACAAAGTATACTTGGATGGTGTAAGAAGCATTAGAAGTCCTAGAGAAAGGGAGGAGATATGAGGTGGAGTCTCGAATTACCTGTTGACTAAAGGTGGTGACCTGAAGGTTTGAATGGTGATCTATGAGTGTCAACTGGTCATCCTTACGAAAGGAAAAGTTTGCTACTCCTAGGAATGGATCAAGAGATGGTTCGGGAAGTAGCCTAGGACATGTGATTGCAATAGTTAAGGTTTGTTCTCTAAGCAAATAATGATCCACTTTCTCAAGAACTGGATTAGAGAATGATTCATGGGAGGGCCTATGGATGATGACCTCAAGACTTGAAATTTGACCTATGGGTGCGGAAAGGTATACTCTATAGAAGGTAGGTCAGTCATGCGAAGGAAGGGGTCTGGGGCCATAAGGAGGACTTCTATAGGACTGGGTGAATCAATCCGCTCAAGACAAGGATGTTCAATGAGATACGGGAGAGACCTTAGTGGCTGGGCATGGGACAAGGTCCAATTGTAAGAGGCTTGATTCAGTCATCCTAAGGAGAGGATCTACCATAGGGTGGGCAAACTTAAACAGTTCAGTGCAAAGATCTTCAATTGGTACTTGGGAAATGACTGTCATTAGAGGGTACGAACTGATAGCTCGGGCTAACACTATGAGTTATTCCTGGGGGTATTTGACTAAGGAACCTGATTCTCACAAATCTCTTGAATTTCTGAACTAGGTCCTACCACTTAGTTGCTCTCCAAGGTCTCCTCAGGTAAGGAACCAATAGTATCGATGTCACATTCTTCAAGTTCTTCCCCCTCATATTCATCAACTAGACTCAAACCAGTATCATATATCCTCGATGCCATCTTCAATGGGTTTCGGGTCAGTGGTAATCGGGTCAACTGATTCTAGGCTTGTCATACCTAACCTTTCTTCCTCATTGGTAGGCTTGGGTTCTCCCTCATTAATGTCATCCTTAGGATTCTTACCACTTAGCTGTTCACAAGCCAGTCCTATGCATGGGCACTGACTAGATTTATGGCCTCTTTCTCCACAAAACAAACATTCTTGCGATATAGGAACCTGGGTCACACTGGGTTTCAAGCTAGTAGAGACCTTACTTGGGCATGGGTGTGGATCTAAATAGTTTGATCTAGAAGACTTGGGTTGTTGAGTGACTGGTCTAGAATATTGTAAGGACCTCTCATAGACACGATCCACACTATAGATATCCTGGTTAGGCTTCCTAAGGTTATGCTCGGGATCACGGTATAAGGTCCTCCTAGGCTCCTGGCATGGATGAGGTTGGGGCCTATTAAATTTGGATCAGGGGTCCAATTTTGATATCTACGTTTCTCAAGTACTTGGACTCAATCCCTAAGCTAGATAAAATTTCATGGACTTGTTCTTTACACTGGGTAACAGTAGCAGTCATATCTTGACTCAATTTGTTCATACTTTCAGTAAGAGCTCTAACCATGGCCTCTAAATCAGGTTGGGTTTGACCAGGTTGGTAGGGTACTCCATTCCGGGTATACATGATGTTGCAAGCAAACACACAGAATGTGACTAGACTAAAGCGACTACTGGCTCACTAGACCTAGAGTCCAAACTAGATGCCCAATCAGAGTGGCAAGCTAGCCTGTAGTAACTCGGGACTCAGCCAGGCAGGTGTAAGGGGAGTGATAGGTCCTAAATGCCAATCCTAGACACCAATCAGTGATTAGCCAGGTAGGCGGACCAGCACACTAGCCCTTCGGGATAGAATCCTGAACCACCGTTCTAGACACAGAGTACAAAGCACACACAGAGTAACTAGACAAACTGACTCAACATTAGCCTTGACCCGACTTGTTGATGTCCCTAGCCCACTAGGGCAAATTAAGTCTAATAAATTTTAAATTAGGCTTAGGATCGAATGAATGGGTGGTGGTTTTGGGCTAAGGAGAGGTTATCAACTCATCTCCTTATCTTAGATGCTCAATTGCCCTTAAGATGAATTAGGAGATGATCACTCAAAATAATTGAATTGCAGAAACACAAAAACAGAGTTGCTATAATTTAACTCTCAGAAATTTCATGGAAACCAATAAATCACAGGAAAATTATGTAAAATAGTATCAATTATACTAGTTCCAGCAAAATAAAAATCACATAATTTGGAGTTACCTGCAATGAGAAACAATTCCTGCAATAGGGAAGTTACAGAAAAATAGAATGCTTCCCCGTTTACAATTCCTGCTACGAAGTTGTAACCCAGCGGATCCCCTACATGCCCTAAGAACACCCCGTGGAATGGGAAGAGGAGGTTTGCACCTCGCTTCGTTCCTAGGACCGGACGTCCTGGGGAGTCTACTTCGAGCAGACAAAGTAAAAAGAGAGAGACTCAAAACAAGCAAGCAAAACAGAAACCCTAGACAGGGCTCTGATACCAAAATTGATGCAGAACGGAAGAAGAGATGATGCGATGCAGAAGTAAATTAAGACTAATTCTTTTTTTTTTATATATATATTTTCAGAAGTCGGCTTTGACTCAAAGGAAAGTTAAACTAAATTGAAAGAAACTATGTAATAATTGAAAGCACAATTTAAAGAAACTAGGTTATCAGAGTAGTTTAGAAGTAAAGGATCGCTGGGGATTGAGAAACTCCCAGACCTAGGGTTTCGCTCTGAACTTTCAACAGGACAAAAGTAAGAGAAGAGAAGGGTTACGGACCAGGCAGTGATCTTCACAGAATTCAGTGGAAGGACTCTCTTGAGCAGATTGTTGGATCCCCAGATTGGATACCTTCGTAATGGATCCTCCAATACTGGTCCTTTGACAGAGTTGGCTTCTTCTGAACTCAAGATCTGGGAAAGAAGAAGAACAATTTATTGAACCAGATACTTAAGGAAGGATTTACCAGATAGAAGAACTTGATGTTGCTGAAAGCCTGATTCTCCTGGATGCTGATCTGGCTTCCTCTGGGATTTGCTCTATCTTCGAAGCAGCCGAACTGGACCTGGATGCTGGTGGTCGGCCTCTACTTGGAGAGAGGGGCCGTGAGAGAGGGGGTAGGCTAGGGTTTGGTGGCAAGAAGAGGATGATGGGCGGCTAGGGTTTGGAAGTGAAGTGGCTAACCTAGGTTTTGGGGTTGGAGATCTCACACCTCCTCAAGGTTCCTGGGGAACCCGGATTTACTCCCTCACGGAGCTCAACACCTGGATGCAAGTGTGGAAGAGAGAAACACAAAGTTTGCTCACACATAAATAGGGTTCATTCATCAGATGTTTTCAAACTTACAAGAGGGGTTTATTTTATAGGTCTTTACAAGAGGTCAGGGTTTTACATTCCCATGTGGGACTAATAGGATGGATCCTCAAATTAGGATTGTAGAATCAAATCCTTCTCATATGGCCGTCCAAGAGCTTCCATAAGTGTTGATTGGTGGCTCCAAATGGTAAGTAGGTGGTGCCTCCTAGCCTTGCTCTTCAAGAAAATTTTTTTCCTTCCATGCTTGGTTTTATTTGGAAGTATTTGGGCGCCTCCTAGTCTTGCTCCACAAGTTTAGGCTTCTTCCTTCATGGCTCAACTCTTTTGGACACCTCCTTTTCTTTCTCCCCAAGTCATGGCTCTTCCCAACTTTGCTTTGATCTTTTTAGGCATGGATTGGGCTCCCCCTTGAAGTGCTCCACAAGAAATGCCTCTTTCCTCCTTTAGCTTGGCCTTTTAAGGTATATATGGGGCTCCTCCTTGATTTTGGCTTCAAGAAAAATTCTTGCTCCCTTGGGTGTGGGGACCAAGACACTGGGATGGAGATGTGGCACCCCCTGGATTCTGGCATGTGGCTGGGAGTGTGGCGCCCACTTACTTGAGCCTGGGAGAAAAATGTGGCACCCTGGACCTTGACTTGAAAAAAGGTGGCACCAACCTGGAGAAGACCTAGACCACTACTAGGACTTGTACTGAGTCAACATGACTCAACAAAATTTAAATTGCAGGGAAATACAGACTCAAGACTAAAATTGAGTTGACCAAGTCAACCCTTACCAGAAAACCCTAATTCTTCGGGCAAGGTCAATCAGAGATCTAGATGGAGCCCTGAAGTCATCTTCTGAGTCTGGTGCCCGCACCATGGTTAGCCCTCAAAACCACTAAGGTTCTTGGTTAGCCCGAAAAACTAAGGGAGGTTGTCGGTAAGCCTTATGAAAATCAATTAGGTTCTTGGTTAGCCCATAAAACCAAGTGAGGTTGACTTGTGAACCTTGTGAAAACAAGTCAGGTTTTGATTAGTGAGCCCAGAAAACTAATCGGCTGTAATCTTGTGATTATAGTGAATTCCCAAGGGGATCTTGGAGTGGATGTAGGTGCATTATTGGCACCGAACCACTATAGCTTGTGGTGTTTGTGATTGCTTGTTCTCTCCCTCCTTGCTCTATATTTTTGCTCATTGCTTTTAATTTCCGCTGCACTATTACTTTAGAGTATTGCATTCAAATAATAGTACCTTGTTCAATTGAATTGCATATATTATTTGTAATGTTTGTATCTTGTAATATTAAGCTTAGCTTTAAATTTTAGAGACCCAATTCACCCCCCTCTTGGGTTGCTTACTAGACAATATGATCCATATAAGAACTGGATCAAGGAAACACCCCTCTTTCTTGCTTGACTCTTCCCGATAGCCTTTCTTCCTTCAACAACTTTTTTCTCTTCTAGGACCTTTTTCTTTTCGAAGAGTATCTCTAAATCTCTCTAAAAACTCTCTTACTATTATATTATCTTTTTTTAATTCTCTTCCTAAGCCCTTGTCTTAAAATGATGGACTTGTCTTAAAATAAAATACTTGTCCAAACAAGGGAAGAAAAAGAGTTATCAAGGCAAACATCGAATGCCTTGGCTTCAATCACTAAAGCCTTTAAATAGGAAGAGTGGAGGTGCCTAATACACCCTTTCATCAGCCTCTAATATGATATTCAACATATCAAATAAGACCCTTCAAGCAGAAGGAGTCTTTTGGCAGAAAGGTGCAAAGTGAAACATTATTTTACTAACATTTTTGCCCCAAGAGTTGTTTCTCGCAACTCTTCAAAAGAAACTGATAATTAGTCTTTATTTTATAATTAAAGATTTGGTCCAATACCTTAATAAGAGTATAAACTAAAAGGTTTATCTGGAAAAAGGTGATGTGATAGGCAGAAGGACTCTAGCCCATCCCATGCGCTATATTATCTAAGCATCACATCCCTTCATGAAATCATGTTTATTATTACATATTTTGACTGGTCAAATCTAGTCCAGATGGATACCTATTAGAAAGGATAGAGGCTAAGGCCTATCACCAAAAAGGTAATTTATTTATAAAAGGACTCTTGGTCCTTCTACACCCCTTAAAAATGCGTATAGGTGCCTAAAGTCCCAAGCCCTTGGGACTCTTAGTTAATTTAATGGATAAAGGCTATAAAATAAGGATAAATCTTAATTTGGCTGCCCCACTTAAGGCTCAACCTAATTTAAGTTCCACTCAAATTAGTTAGATTAAATGCAAGTATTTAAACCCAATCTAATTAGATTAGGAGTTAGGCCAACCAACATATGATAGTATATTAATTAGCTAGCCAATTAGGATACTATGATCCTAATAAAAATACAAATGACTTTCCTGATTAATTTTTAATGTGTATGACCCTTTGGGTTCCTCATCTAGCCAGTAGTAGGTCTAGGTTCATGTTGATTTAGTTTGATTAGAAATCAACTAATTGAGTTAGGTTAAATCGAGCTAATCCTAGCTGCCAATTTTAACCATCTTTTAAATTGACTCATGAATTCGATAAATTTAATTCACGATAACCTACAAGATATGATTGACATCTAGAAACATATCATGCCTACCTAGAAAATAATAAATTTGATAGAAATTATCAAAATATCCTTCAGTGATAAGTTACCTTGCAATTCAATCCTTCGATCTTCCTTATCCCGAATAAGTGATGGGTATGGAAATTTTGAAACAATTATATCCTAAAAGCCAATCTTTGTATAGGTTTTCTATAATCTTCCAGCTCATGTATGATATTATTTATTAATAAAAGATATTTGATTCATCATACTGGCATCTTATCAAGATTATGATGAATCTCATAGGTTAGGGCAATGGAATTAAGGTTATGATGGAGATCATAATGGTGAGACTTAAGTTCCTATAAACCCTAATCTAAAATATTTCTAGTCGTTGGATCATCGATTCAGAGATCGATGAATCCGAAAAGACTAGCACATCTTATATATGCTTGATGGAGAGGATGGTGGTTTCATTGCTACTTGTGTAAAGACATTAATACAAGGATATGGGTGCTCATTAGGCTATGAGTTCACTGAACTGATCTGATAAGATAACATCAAATGGAAATCTTACTTGTCAAAAGAATGTTCTCTTAGTGGGAGTTATGCATGTATCCTTAGATTTGAGACTACCATAGTATCTTGTTCACATGAACCCATGTTTTAGTGTATACTCATTCATGGCAATTAAGTCATGTATGGGGTGCTTCTAGATATGGTGGATTGTGTATGAAGGTAATGAGTAGGTCAACAAGAAATCGATCACTCCTAGTAAGAGGAGAAGTTATCTCATGTGATCTCTTTGAATGATAACTCAGGAAGTCTTTAATCAAAGTATAATGAGATTAGATAAGATTTTTAATCTTTCATCGGTCGAGTCTTCATTATCAAATTAAGATTCATAAGGATTAAGTGCTAGGATTTGATATTTATCCATGCCCATCACTTAGTCAGGATAAAGGAAGATCGAAAGATTGAATTACATGGTAACTTTTCACTGAAGGATATTTTGATAGTTTCTATCAAATTTGGTACGGGCACCAGGGCCAGAAGAAATTGACAGGTAGAACCGCTTCCTATGGATCACATATGAATAAA
Source organism: Areca catechu (assembly GCA_021397845.1). Lineage (NCBI taxonomy): Eukaryota > Viridiplantae > Streptophyta > Magnoliopsida > Arecales > Arecaceae > Areca > Areca catechu. The sequence continues at coordinate 70,544,542 of CM038053.1, forward strand.
GCTCTGAACCCAAACCCCTTTTACCATGTAAATATTCTATCTTAATTCTATCATTTGGCTTAGTTAGGGTTTGTTATTTAGCCTTTTGGGCTAAACTCTTTTCACCACATTGAGTCAAAACCTAATTTAGTCAAACCTATTTACCAAATTGGGATTTAATGGTCCAGTTTGAATTAGCCCTTTTTACCAACTTGAATTGGATTTTTATTTGCAAGCCTAATTAAGTATGGTTGGTTCAATTAGTTATTGAGTCCATGTAATTAGTTAAGTCATGTGATTAGTTGAGTCCTGTAAATATAAGAGGGAACTCAAGACAATATTCCATGTGAACCCAATTGAAGAGCCATGTGACTCCATGTGCTAGCCAAGTCACTTGTCATGTGCAACCTCTTCTTGGCACCATGTTATCAAGGATTTGGACATCAACACATATTATGTTTGGACATGTCATGACATATCATTGGGACAACGCTACTTGTCACTTCATCCAGGATAGGAACACTTGCCATGTCACCCCATGCCTTACACTATTAGTCAGCCAAATGAATTTTAAATTGGCACCCCTTCTTTTAAGATGTGTAAGTATAAAAGACTCTCCAAATTGGTGCTCCTCAACTTAAGTAATTCAGGCCAAAACAAGAGAAGTCGGCCAAGCATTCTTCTTTGTCGCCAACTTCAAAGAGCTCTAAAATATTTGATCACCAAGTGAAAGAGGTTCAATGGTTCTCTACTGCAGGAGTTTTGATCAAACAGGTTCCAAGCTGCTTAAGTTCCCAGAACTCAAGAGTCTCATCAAAACTCTTGAGTCTTCTTCTATCCAAACTGAAGAGTCCACTCACCTGCAAAAGCCCACATCATCCAGACTCCTGAGTCCAGCAATCAAAGCCAAGTGATGAAGCAATTTTGGCCCTACATCAAGACACATCATCTTAACTCATCTTGGCACCCAAATGAGATAAGAGGCCCATGAATTCATCCACCATGGATAGAGGTCCAGATCAGCCCAACAAGTAAGAGTCCAGGACACCCAAATGCAGGATTCCATGAGTTGTAGTCCAAGGAAACACAAGTCTAGTCTTTGTATCACTTACACTACTGGTTGAGGGTCTATAAATATCTCATCAACCTCCTTGTATTATTATATTATTCATCAATAAAGATGACATTATTCTATTCAATTCCTTTACTGTGTAAATCACGGGGTGTGAGGCCCTTTCCTTGTTCTACGAAGTATCACGGGGTGTGAGGCCCTAGTTATCCTACCTATCCAGCCAACAAGAAATCCTAGCCATCACTTCTAACCCTTCCCTTCCATTCTGTTTCCTTCCTTTGCTGCTTCCTAACTTGAGTTTTCTTTATTGAGTGTTTGCAGGTGATCTGGAATCAAAATCAGGTGTTCTTGCCTCAAAACCGGTATCGCACGAAAGATTGGAGCCCAGAATCGAGATCTTGAAACCCTACCACAGAATCTTGAGAGTCCAGCCAGATCTGCATCAGAGAGATGATTCTGTGTTGGTAAACTTAAAACCTATTCCCTTCTCTTTGAACTTTGAATAGTTGATAAGTAGACCCTAGTTTACGATGGTTTCTTAGCCACCAAATCCTGCTTTTCTAGTTACTTTGTAGGTTTTCTTGTGGGTAGTTAACTAGAACTAGTTTACTTTATTATTACCTTTGAGTCTACTTAAAAATCTGAAAGAAAATATAAAAAAATTGATCTCTTTTTTCTCTATAATTAGGACTTATTAACAGTAATTTAGTTTTAATTATTATTCCGCATCATCTTTTGGTATCAGAGCAAAGGTTAAACTAGGGTTTAACTGCTAGTTCTGAATTTCTGCATACCTAGAACTAGGATGAAATTAAAATTGTATAAAACCTATCTAAGAAAATTCAAAAAGATTAGTAATAAATTTTATATTAATCCTATATTAATCATCTACTAATCATAAAAAAATCAAACAAAAATAAATTTTTATGCTATTTTCTGGCGGAAGGAAATCACGCCTCCTGAGCAGGTATACGAAAGTATACTTATGACCCATGGGAGTAATGAGCTATGACCGGAATGAAATCCTAAGATTAAAAATCTGAAATTAATATGATCTGAAACTTAATTTTCAAATAATACAAAAAAATAATTAATTATTATTTATCTATTATTTTTATTATTTTAGTTTGATTGCATCTAGGGTTTCATATTTATGTGATTACATCATACAACTGAATCTTAAGGGCATTTGAGCATCTCAGGTTGGGATAGGATCTCATCACTTATCCTGGGCCCACAACAACCTTCTTTGCATCCAAGCGCAACCTAATTAAAAATAATTAGACTTAATTTGCTTTAATGAGCTAAGGACACCAACAGGTCGGGTTCTAAGTATTGTGTGTAAGCTAGTGCACTCATCCTTTGATGATCACTTAAATCTGGTATCTAAGACTAGAGATCTAAAGGCAAATGCCCTAAGCTATTTCATGGTTTTTAATTAGAACCCTATGAGAGTAGAGGGAGTCTCCCATGACCCTACCTCGTACCTGGCTAGTGGATAGGGTAATTGCTGATTTGGTTGTAAATTGAGCTGACCCATTCTACTTGAACTCTAGGTCTAGGAAACTTTAGTTCAAGTTCTATGTGATTGCATTGTATGGCTACTAGATTAGGAGTCCAATACTAGTAGTTCAAACCCAAACCCAACCCAATCTGACCATGGAGTCTAACCTTGAAACCTTTCTAAGGTTCATGACTAAACAATGTATCCAAATGAACAATAGGTTTGACCGACTAGATGACCGTTTAGGAAACCTAGAAAGGACCCGTAAGACTCGTCTTGAACCTAAATTTGAGATACACCATGACCCAATCAGGGAGCCCAACCCTAGGAGAGCCCCACACTGGGATCCAGTTTGGGAGACTAGCCATAGGAGACCCAATTATGATTTCATAGACCAAGGATGAGAGAGCCACTAGGTACATTAGGTTAGAAGCACCTATCTTTGGTGGTGATCTTGATCTTAAAGATTATCTTGATTGGGAAAAAGGTATGGATCTGTATTTTGAGAGGGAACAAGTATCTGATGAAAGAAAGTTTAAGATTGCTAAGCTTAAGTTAGTACGCCAGCCAGAATTTACTGGGATGATGTCGAAAGAATGATCAGACAAAGAAGAGACATGCCCATAACTACCTGGAGTGACATGAAACTTAAACTTAGGGAAAAGTACCTGCCCAGATCATTTGAACCTAGTTCCTATGCACCCAGATCCTATGAACCCAGTTCCTACGAACCCAGATCCATGACCTATAGATCTAAGTCTAGATCCTATGAACCTAAGGAACCCATAACCCCTAGGTATTAATCTAGTGTTAGTCAGGTTTCACTTAGTTGGACAGAACCAATTAGGATTAGTGCTCCTTTTCAAAACTTAGGATTTAGTCAAATCCACCCAAGTCGATCCATTCCTAAGTAGAGTCGATCCAATTCTCACCCGAGATGACTCAACCCTAATTCGAGCCGACCTATCCCTACTAGTCCAGATCCTAGCCAATTTTTCCTTAACCGATCCATTCCTACTATCCCAATGGTTCACAAAGATAAAATTGAAGAAGTGTATGAAGCTAATGTGAACTTAGTGAATGAGTATGAGGGAGAAGAGGAAATATATATGGTTGACCAGAATTAGCTGACCTAGTAGACACCTAGACTGAAGCCAGCCTAGAGTTAGTTGACCATGACCCTACCCAGACTGAAACTGTACTAGAAGGACCTTTAAAAGAAGACCCATTAGGAGCCTAACCCTACTGCTAGGACCTTACCTGAGAAAACACTAGAAGAGACTCAAATCATAGAGCCTAGCCTTGAAATCCAAGAACAAGAAGAAATTGGTGAGGACTTGGCTTATTTAGTCCAGTACCCTCAGGAAGACTTTACCCATGTAGTTCTTGTTGGAGATCTCTTCCCTGAGATTAGTGACCCATCTTTCTATAGGGCAGACCCTATAGCTATACCTCAAACCCTTAAGGTCAACCCCATTAGTCTATGACTATTTCCTAAAACCCCTTCTTGTTTACAGTCTAACCCCAGATCCACTTCTTATTTCCTACCTTTTCCTGAAGCTTCCCATGTTTCTAGGACCATTAGATTACATTTAATAGAGGTTAGCAAGTTACATACATCCTTTGAGCATATTTGGTTTGCCACTTATTTCTAGAGAACCTTATGACATCTAGTAGAAGTGTATGTCAAATTTTCATCTGCATGTCATCCATCGATCAAGGGTCAGCACAGAATTGACATTAAGGACTTAAAAAGACAAAAAAGTAAATAAATGAATAAATTTTCTTCACTAATAATGTATAGTGAGCCTATTAGATATTTGCAAAGTTATATGTTGAACATATTAAAGAAATGCATAAGAATCATATAAACATATGGCTAATTCAAGAAAAAGACTCAAAGAATATAATGAAGAAGACTTTATCATGGTTAGACTACGACTTGAACGGTTCCCACCTGGAACCATGAAAAAGTTACATGCCCATAGTAGTGGACCATACAAAGTGATTAGGAAAATTGGATCTAATGCCTATGTGCTTGAGTTATCACCTGAACTAGGTATTAGTCCAACTTTCAACGTTTCAGACTTTATGAGTATAGGGAGCCAACGATGATTCCTAGTGAGCCATTTAGGCCTAATCCAGTCCTTAAGAGTGAACCAAACCAAGTGTCTCCACCTACCATACCACCATCCCGGAGAGACAAAATCGAGCAGATCTTGGATGACAAGATCATCACTACCAGAAGCAAAGATTACTAGTGATATCTGGTTCATTAGAAAGGATGACCTGAGACTGATGATTTTTGAATCACCAGAGAGGACTTGCAGAGAGTTGACCCAGACTTATGAGAGCACTATCATAGCGACATTGACCCATACTTGACAGGATCAAGTTCCTCCCACCTAGGGAGAATTGGTGTGGGCACCAAGGTCAGAAGAAATCGATAGGTTGAACCAACATCCCTGTGGATCACCTGTGAATGAAGCCCTGAACCCAAATCCCTTTTACCATGTAAATATTCTATCTTAAATTCTATCATTTTAGCTTAGTTAGGGTTTGTTATTTAGCCTTTTGCGATAAACCCTTTTTATCACATGAGTCAAAACCCCAATTGAGTCAAACCCTATTTACCCAATTGGGATTTAATGGTCCAGTTTGAATTAGCCCTTTTTACCAACTTTAATTGGGTTTTATTTGCAAGACTAATTAAGTATTGTTGGTTCAATTAGTTATTGAGTCCATGTAATTAGTTAAGTCATGTGATTAGTTAAGTCCTGTAAATACAAGAGGGAACTCAAGGCAACATTCCATGTACACCCAATTGAAGAGCCATGTGACTCCATGTGCTAGCCTAAGTCACTTGTCATGTGAAACCTCTTCTTAGCGCCACCTTTTCAAGGATTTGGACATTAACACATGTCATGTTTGGACATGTCATAACACATCATCGGGACAACGCCACTAGGCACTTCATCCAGGACAAGAACACTTGCCATGTCACTCCATGTCTTATAATATTAGTCAGCCAAATGAATTCTATATTGGTGCCCCTTCTTTTTAAGATGTGTAAGTGTGAAGGACTCTCCAAATTGGTACCCCTCAACTCAAGTAATTCATGCCAAAACAAGAGAAGTCGGCCAAGCATTCTTCTTTATCGCCAACTTCAAAGAGTTCCAAAATATTTGATCACCAAGTGGAGGTTCAATAGTTCTCTACTGCAGGAGTTTTGATCAAACAGGTTCCAAGCTGCTTAAGTTCCCAGAACTCAAGAGTCTCATCAAAATTCTTGAGTCTTCTTCTATCTAGACTAAAGAGTCCACTCACTTGCAGAAGTCCACATCATCCAGAGTCCAGAGTCCAGCAATCAAAGCCAAGTGATGAAGCAATCTTGGCCCTACATCAAGACACCTCATCTTATCTCATCTTGGCTCCCGAATGAGATAAGAGGCCCATGAATTCATCCACCATGGAGAGAGGTCCATATCAGCCCAACAAGTAAGAGTCCAAGATGCCCAGAAGCAGGATTCCAGGAGTTGTAGTCCAAGGGAACACAAGTCTAGTCTTTGTATCCCTTACACTACTGGTTGAGGGTCTATAAATATCCCATCAACCCCCCTTGTATTATTATTATTATTCATCAATAAAAATGACATTATTCTATCCAATTCCTTTACTGTGTGCATCGCAGGGTGTGAGGCCTTTCCTTTGTTCTATGAAGCATAACGAGGTGTGAGACCCTAGTTATCCTATCTATCCAGCCAACAAGAAATCCTAGCCATCACTTCTAACCCTTCCCTTCCATTCTTTTTCCTTCCTTGGCTACTTCCTAACTTGATGATGGAGACATAATGATGGGGACATCGGCCTGCATGGATCCCAAAGTAGCATAGATCTTGGAGTAGCACGGATTTTAATAAATTCAAATTTAAAAAATTAGTTGTTTAGGATTGATTATTTTGAATTTTGATTTAGGATTTGGTTGGTTCGAATTGAGATATGGATAGGCCTTATCTTATCCTTATCTTGTATTTGAATTTGAACCATTTTTATCTTTTTATCTTGTATTCAAATTCAAATGAGGATTGGAAAGGTCTATAAATACCACCCTCAATCCTTTGTAAAAAATAGTTTGGTGAATAAATATGAGTTTTTAGAAGAGTGATTCTTCGTCTTGCCTTCGCCTTCGAGCATCGAGGGACGTGAGGCCCTAGTTATCCCCTTCCCTTTGATTCTATTTTCTTTATCCCCACATGTCCTTTGAAATTCATCCTAACGCCTCCAAGTATCAAGGTGGGTGGAATGCCCTAGAGGTGAGAGGTCTCTTTGTTCATGTGAGTCCCAAAGTCCATGAGATCCAGATCCCTGTCTTTCATCCCCATTATTTCCTTCACCACTTTCTTATAAAAAAAATCTAAAAAATATGATACCCTAATTTTGGTGACTTCTAGGCTCGCCAACAATCCTACCCCTTGTCCCCCATCAATTTTTGGTATCAGAGCTAAAAAATTAGGGTACCTTCGTATCACCCCAGATCCCTCTTACCAGCCATCCCTCCACTCCTAGATCCCAGGAAAAAAAAAATCAGGTCTCCCAACTAGTGCCTTCCCTCCCATGACTCCTCCCACGCCCCACCAACACCTGCAGATACTAGCCAACCAAGCCAATCATCCCCACCGACAGCCCCCTCAGAAAATTCACCTCCATCCACCTCACACCCAGAACCCTATCCCTCGATCGCTTGTGATATAGAATTCTTTAAAACCTTAACTCTCAATCGCGTTGCATCTCGAATTCGCTGATCTCTGTTGTCTTTGATTATGGCGTACAGGATGCTGGAGGTCACCATGATTTTGTCCAAGGACCTCAAGGATGTCAATTTATTTTTAAAGATGGAGGTCTATGCTGTGGTCTCCCTCTTCGGTGACCCCTGGTCGAAGCAGCGGACGTCGATGGACCGGGAGGGCGGTCGTAACCCTGCATGGAACATGATGCTTCGCTTCAATGTCCCCGTCGATGACTACGGCCGGCAAGTCCTCCACATCCTCCTCCGCCTGTGAGGAGATCACTACCATCGTCTACCTCGCCCCCCCCTCTCTAGCGAACTATCCATGCTGCGTCACCGATGCCTCACAGCCTCATCACCCCTTTCGTCACCCTCCCCCTAACCACCTCCGCTTTCCCTGATGCCATGACTGCCACCTCCGCTTTCCCTGATGCCATGACTGCCACCTCCGCCTCCATACTGCCCGCCACCTCCGCCTCCATACTGCCCACCACTCACCACAGTCCCCCCCTCTCTGATGAACTATCCACACCGCCTCACCGATACCTCATTACCGCCCCCTGTATGCTATGACTGCCACCACCGCTCCCCGGCTACCGTCGCCAGCCTATGTCCACTTTGCCTAGACCGAGCCACCCCCTCTCTGCCTTCTGTGAAACACTATCTCTACCCGTGAAGTCTCCACAACCACCAGCCGCGCGCTCAAGTCCATCTTCCAGGGCATCCTCCTCTCCTTCGACGACCGATCACGCATCGCCCACAACCAAGACCTTCCCACTTCACTCCCCACAGCCATGATCTCCTCCTTCGCCCGATCTTCATTGACGTCTCCACCGCCTGCAACCAAACAGAACAGCCGCCGGTCGTGCCACCATCCTTCTCCGCAGCGCGGTCACTAGAGTGACCACCAAAGAGCCCACTGAATTTCCCTCCCTGTCTACAATGATCCATGGAGAAGAAAGAGAAACCTGCACGATCATGAAAGTAGTGCCAATTCTCCCATTACTGACTTCAGGTTTTGCACGCTTCTCAAAGCTACATGGATCTCAAAGCCGTAGGGATCTCAGAACAGCATGACTTTCATAGATGCACAAATTTCAAAGCAGAGTTGAGAAAATAAAAATAAAATAAGCCTCATGGCTAGCTGGATCTGAGCCTGACTCGACGGAGTCAAGTCTCCCCACCTCAGGTAAATGATGAGGATATCAGCATGCACAGATCCCGAAGTAGCATGGATCTTGGAGCAGCATGAATTTTAATAAATTTAAATTTAAAAAAATTAGTTGGTTAGGATTGATTATTTTGAAATTTGATTTAAGATTTGGTTGGTTAGGATTGAGATATAGGTAGACCTTATCTTATCCTTATCTTGTATTTGAATTTGAATCATTTTTATCTTTTTATCTTATATTCAAATTCAAATGAGGGTTGGAAAGGTCTATAAATACCACCCTCAGTCCTTTGTAAAAAATAGCTTGGTGAATAAATATGAGTTTTTAGAAGAGTAATCTTTGTCTTGCCTTTGCCTTCGGGCATCGAGAGGCGTGAGGCCCCAGTTATCCCCCTTCCATTTAATTCCATTTCTTTATCTCCTCATGTCCTTTGAGATTCATTCTAACGCCTCCAAGTATCAAGGTGGATGGAATGCCCTAGAGGTGAGAGGTCTCTTCGTTAGTGTGAGTCCCAAAGTCCATGAGATCCAGATCCCTGTCTTTCATCCCCATTATTTCCTTCACCACTTCCTTACAAAAAAGAATCCAAAAAAATATGATACCCTAATTTGGTGACTTCTAGGCTTGCCAACGATCCTACCCCTTGTCCCCCATCACTTGAGTTTTCTTTGTTGAGTGTTTGCAGGTGATCTAGAATCAAAATTAGGTATTCTTGCCTCGGAATCGGCATCGCATGAAAGATCAGAGCCTGGGATCGAGATCTTGAAATCCTGCCATAGAATCTTGAGAGTCCAGCCAGATATGTATCAAAGAGATGATTCTACGTTGGTAAAACTTAAAACCTATTCCCTTCTCTTTGATCTCTAAATAGTTGATAAGTAGACCCTAGTTTACGGTGTTTCTTAGCCACCAAATCCTATTTTCCAGTTACTTTGTAAGTTTACTTGCGGCTAGTTAACTAGAACTAGTTTACTTTTTGTTACCATTGAATCTTATTAAAAATCTGAAAAAAAATAAAAAAATTAATCTTTATTTTTCTCTGATAATTAGGACTTATTAATAATAATTTAGTTTTAATTATTATCCCGCATCAAATTCTTATCTTTCGGGTAGGCATGATATGTTGCTAGATGTCAATCATGTTTTGTAGGTTTTCATGAATCAAATTGATCAGATTCATCAATCAATTTGAAAGCTAGTTCGAATTGGCAACTTAGGTTAACTCGATTTGACCTAATTAGGTCAATCAGTTTTGATTGGATTAAAATGGCTTAGACCTAGACCTACTACTGGCTAGATGTGAAACTCAAAGGATCACACACATTAGAGAGTTAGCCAAGGAAGTCAATTGTATTTTTATTAGGGTCATTGGATCCTAATTGTTTAGCTAATTGACATACTAGCATATGTTGGCTAGCCAACTCCTAGCCCAATTGGATTGAGTCAATTAGCTTGCTATTTGGGCTAACCAATTTTTGTAGAACTTAGATTGGGTTAAGGTCTAAGTGGGGTAGCCTTAATCAGTATTTATCTAGATTTTATTGGGCTTTATCCTTTATTTATGGTAGAGTCCAAGGTGGAAGGGACACTTGGTGCCAAGTTTGGTGTGCGCCAAGAATGAAGGGGCGCAGAAGGACCAAGAGTCCTTCTGCTTCTAAATCACCTTTTCCAGATAATCTAAGCCCTCTTCCTAATCATGCCCTTTTGGATGGGCTTTGATAAGTCAATAGGTGGAAATGGCATGAAAAAAATAGGAGTGCAAGATGAAGGGTCGCATCCCTTCATTTTGGCATGAATTCAAGGGGCCAGAGTCCTTCTGTTTGAAGACTCTTAATTTTTTTGATATTCCTCTTGGGATCCTATGCTCCCTGACTTATTTCTAACTAGTGATATGCCACATGGCATATGAAGAAAATTGCTAGAAAATCAAAGAGACTTTATATGTCTCTTGGCGTATGAAAGATTTTTTCATGATAAGTCTACTCATCCAAAAGACTCCTTCTACTGAAGAAGGGTTTATCAAGGGGTTGAGAAAGAGACATATCAGGCACCTCATCCCTATCTATAAATAGGCATCGGTAATTTGATGCCAAGCATTCAATTATGATCCGAAGAAATCCACTTTCTATTTTCTCTTCTATCTTAAGACAAAGCTTGTCTTTTTAGACAAGACTTGTCCTTTTAAGACAAGGCCTGTTTATTTAAGACAAGGCCCTAGGAAGAGAATTAGGAGGAGTATTCAAATTCTGAGAGAGTATTCATGGAGATTTCTAAGTACCCTACAAGAGGGTAGGGGTTCCAGTAAAGGGAGAAAGTTTGAAAGGCTGCTAGAAGAGTCCTAGTCAAATAAGCAAGCTTGGTAGGAGTGCTTCCTCATCCGTTTCTATGTAGATCATCTCTAGAGGGCATACACTTGTATGCCTTATAAAAATAAGGAGTGTAGCACTCTAGGTATTCCTCTATAACCCTAAAATTATGATTTATTAATTATTATGATCAAGTTATCTTAGGGTTTAGGGTTCCGATTGATTAGGATTTCAAAAATAATGAAAATTTTGAAACCTAATCTTCCACTACACTCTGCCCAAATCTAATAAAATTGTCAAACCCTCATACTTATTCATTCAAACCTCAAATCACTAATGAAGACTTGACGGATCAAATATTAAAAAATCTTTTCTAATTTCATCCTACTTTGATCAAAAACTTCCTGGCCATCATTTGATGAGATTGCATAGGATAAATACTTCTCTTACCAGGAGTGATTTATTCTTGTTGACCTACTCATAACCTTCATATACAATTCACCATATCCATGAACATCATGTACATGACTAAGCCATGAATGTGTATGAATCAAAGGATGGATTCATGTGTATAAGATACCATGGCGATCTCAGGTCTAAAGATCACTTGCATAACTTTCACTAAAAGAATCTTCTTTTGACAAGTAAGTAAGACTTCCATAAGATGTTCTCATAATGAATCAATTTAGTGAACTTATACCTGATGAGCATCCACATCTTTGTATTAGTGTCCCTACACAAGTGGTCATGAGACCAACCACTCTCTTCATCGAGCATACATAGAATGTGCTAGTCTCTCCGAAAACATCGATCCCCGACTTGATGATCCTATGACTAACAATATTTTAGAATAGAATTTATAAGATCTTAGGTCTCACTATTATGAACTCCATCATAACTCTAAAATCATTGTCCTAATTTATGGGGTTTATCATAATCTTAAAACAACAAAGTATAAGACATAACATATGATGAAACAAAATATCTTTTATTAATATCATACTTGAGTCGAGAGAGTTTTATAGATAAGCCCCTATTTTATAAAAATATGTTTGGCTTTTAGAACACTATTCTTTCAAATAGCTCGTATAAGTGTTCAAATACCCATGGCTCTAAGTGACTGAGTCACGATCGGTCAGAGCCTTAACGACCCTCTTAACATTCCATACAAAGATGTTCAAATGTCCATGACTCCAAGTGACTAAGTCATGATAAGCCAGAGCCTCAATGGCCCATATAAAAGCATTCAAATGCCTTGGTCATGGTTGGTCAGAGCCTCAACAAACCTCTCAATAGCCCATATAAAGGTGTTCAAATACCCATGGCTCCAAGTGGCCAAATTGCGGTCAGTTAGAGTCTTAATGACCCTATCAACATGATCGATATATGGGCATTCAAAGTTCATGGCTCCAAAGATCGAGTCATGATAGGTCAAAACCTCAATGATCGTGTTAATAGCTATATATAGGTATTCAAATGCCCATGATAATGACCTATATCAAGGCATAATCGATGCTCCTAGCTCCAAGTGACCATTTCAAAGTCGGTCAAAGCCCAAAAGGTGATTAATGATAAAAAAACCTAGCTATTCCCTAACAGCCAAGGCTCAGGAATTTCTGGTCTACCAGAAACTTAAAAACCTTTGATTGGCCTGGAAAGAGGAGATTATTCAATCATCTAGACTCAAGCAGAGAAAAATAAAAGTTTCATTATTTTTAACACCTAAGGGCTACACAAGAAAAGTTACAAGGTACAAAAAAAGAACAAATAAATTCCTTGTTGAGGGTTAATTTTTCTTGGCATCTAGATTGTGTTAACCATTCCAAGTTGTAGCTGGTCATCGGACCCACTCCAGGATCCTACCTTAGATTACTGGCCTCCCTCATTGTCCAATTCTATGGGCTTCTTTGCAACGGGTGGTGGATCCTTTGCAGTTCCCAAGCTCCTTAAAAAATCCTTCATCTGAGATGTCATACCATAAGGGAAGGTGTCAGGCCCTGTACTCGGGTATGGGCTCGAATCTGTTGCAAGTTATATGATGAACTTGGCCATGTCTATGCAAGAAGAAGAGAAGTGACTGAGATTAAGCTTTGGATAAAGGACCTGCACTATAGCCTAATAATTGGAAAATCCCATCTAGTGGCCTTGGTCGAATTCAGCCCCTTGTATATCTACTTTCTCATATTTCTTAGACCTCTCCGGTGTGATGGCGCCCCCTTGAGTGGGATCGTTGGCATGACTAGTGATGGCTCCATGACCAAGACCATCAACTTAACTGATGATGGCTCTATGACCTAGACCACTAGGTGGACCCACATGCAGCTTTTGACCATTGCCTTGGCCTAGTATTAGAGTCAGCTAACATCTAGTGCACAACATGTTTCCCATAGAGGGAACTAACCTGATTGATAGGACACCATGGCAAGCAATCTAGGACTTGCTTCAAGAGCAATTGTCAGTGATTGATTGCTTAGTAATGGGTGCAAGCTCATTTGGGGTGGTCTAATTGATAGAGGGGCAATAATCAGTGGCAATCCCCCAACTTCTAGATCTAGCATCAGCTCCTTACCTCTCGCTAACCACCCGAACTTAGTAATTTTCTTTCGAGCTTGACATAGCTCATCTTGGAATCCTATTAATCGAGTGGTGATTTCCCACCATGCATCCCTAAAGGCAAGCAAAGACTCTAAACTAGAAATCTCTCCACGAGCAAATAAAAGCTGACCCCACACTTGAGCCACCTTGACAGCGATGTCCTATGCTACCCAAGAGACCTTCTCTAATAACTTTTCCATTTCCTTCTTAAACTCAATCTTCTTGAAAATATGTGCAACGTACTTCGAGCTAAAATGCTCAATTTCCTCATAAGCTCTTTGAGCCCCCCTACACCTTCAATAGCTTCCTCTTATGGTCAGCGGTCTTCTTTTATGTAGCTTTGGCTTTGGCCTCTTGCTCCGGGACATAGGCCATGATTTTGATTACCTTGCAAAGGCATCTAGCAAGCATAGGCACCTCCATGACAAGTCAGCACCTGGGTTAGGTTATGATCGGAGTAAATGATGCAAGACTAAATAGAATTTCATTCCATTAAAATCAGAAGGTTTTCTCACAAAGATAGTCTAAAGTTCATAATAGTTTAAGAAAAGAAAAACAAAAATTATAGAGGTTTAGTTCTTGACCTCCTTGGGATCAGTAGTAGCAAAAGGCTAAACCATGGTAGTGGGGTCAGATGGAGAAGCTTCACTCATGGTAAAGGGCTCAATGGCAACAGGCTTAGTAGGGGCAGCTTCTAATGCTAGAGCTAGTGTAGCCTCAACTTAGGTAGATGGAGTGGTGACCTTGTTGGAAAGCTCCCTTTTGGACCCTCCATCTAAGAATGAGAGATCTAGCCCTTGATGATGCTCGATGACCTACCTCCAACACTCAAGCATCCCCAGTTCATGAATTTTTACAAAAGCCTCATGATTAAAGACGATGCAAGCATCGAAAAACTCCTTCAATGCTCGATGCTACCATGCGGGCCATGTCCACCGCAAAGTCCATAGAAGCTTTTATCTCTCTACGATGGCTTCTCTCCTTGCCTAAACTTCTCCTTGATCTCCACTACTTATGCCTCCCTCTTCTACCTCTCCAACTCTAGATTAGCCCTCACCACCACCATGCTAACCCTGGTATTGGCCAAGTTGCTTCTTGCCATGGCTAAGTTGGATTCAAATTTGACAAGCAACTTCCTGAGGCACTCAGCCATAACATCAAATGCCTCAACCGTTTGATGGGCCTCAACGATGTCTTTCTTGATCTCCTTTTACTTCTAGTGGACCTTCTAACCATTTAAGGCCTGGTTTAGTAGATTCATGGTAAAATAAGTCTCCTACAGAGCTAAACATCAAAAAGTAGGACAAGATGATGAAAGAAAAAAAAATTAACATAAAAATACCTTTTGAAGGGCCATCACACACTAGTGTCTCAGGTCTTGAAAGTCCATATTTTAGACCAGTTCTGCTACCACCGGGATCAGAGTACTCTTGAAGGCTTCCCATACATTCTTCCTGTTGGGTTTCTAAGGTTTCAATGACATAGCGGAATGATGGATTTCAAAAAATTTTATTCTTGAAAACCCTAACAACTAGAAACCCTAAGCCCAAGATCCCTTATTCATTATAATCAACAAGTCACTAAATTAGAGTTCCTGGAATGCTAATTCCTTTTCTTTCCACTAGGCTCACAAATGCAAGCCCTCCAAAGGTGATCCATACAGGAATCAAACTAGGAAGCTCTCCTTAGTAGGTTGCTTGATCAATTAGGACTTTTTTGATGGACTTTCTTCCTTCAACAGCCTTTCTTGCCTTGCTCAGATCCTTGCCATCCAATAGAGAACTCTGAGCCCTTTCCAAAACACTCTTCACTTTCACTTTCACTTCCTAAAACACTTGTCTTAAAATGGAGTATTTGTCTTAAGACAAGACAAGGGAGGAAGAGACAAAAGAGAGTGTAGTGGAGTGTGAGTGTAGGAATGCAGGAAAGAAATGAGTTTTGTGATGCCCTTCTGTCTAATCACCGAAACCTATTTATAGAGAATGGGAGGTGCTAGATAAGCCTTCTCATCCGCCCATGATAAGCCTTTCAATTTATCAAATAAGACTCTTCATATAGAAAGAATCTTATTAATGAAGCATCATGACCTTTTTGTGCGCCAACTACCTCATTCAAGTCCCTTCAAGTTTTCATCCGACTTCTCCATTTGCCACTTGAAATTTCCAATTACAATGAAGCCAAGGGACATGCTTTTGAGTAAGAAGAGTTGGGGATTCAAAACACCTTAAAGCAGAAGGACTCTGCTTCTCAGAATTGCGCCAAACATGAAGAGTCACAACTCTTCATGCACCAACTCCTTCCACGCACTTTTTTTTCTCATTTTGACCAGTCATAAGACATTCAAATGGCATGGAGATGAGGCTAAGGGGTTCCTTGCTTCATCTAGAAATAAATTCCCAAAATAGAAGGACTTTAGGTCTTTTTCTGCTTGCCAATTGTGAAGAGTCGCTACTCTTCACTTATCGATCAACTTTTTCCATGCCATATGCCACCTTGACTTAGTCAAAGTATATGCATATGGGTGTCATTTGAAAGGGCATTAAATCTACTGTCTAACCATATAACTGTTTTTAGGTGGGAGGTCTATTGGTCCTTCTGCATCCTTTTGAATGCTGAGGTATTACTTAGGTGCCAAAAGTCCCATGCCATTGGGACTCTTCATATATGGCGCATAAAATATCCAAAAAATATCAGATAAAATCTGATAAGTTCATCTCACTTAGGACACAACCCAATTTAGGTCTCTCATAAATTGGTTAGTCCATTTAGCAATCTTTTAGATCCAATTCAATTGGGTTAGGAGATTAGGTCAGCCTACACATGCTAGGTGCAATCTAGCTAACCAATAGGAACCCCTGACCCTAATTAAATGTCAATTGACTTCTTAGATCAATTTCCGAATGTGTGTGATCCTTTGGGTTCTACATCTAGCCAGCAGTAGATCTAGGCCTGAGCTAATTCGATCCAATCGAACCTGATTGACCTAATTAGGTCAAATTGAGCTGACCTAAGTTGCCAATTCGAACCAGCTTTTGAATTGACTCATGAATCCAATCAAATTGATCCATGAAACCTACAAGACATGATTGATGTCTAGCAATGTGTCATGCCTACCCGGAAGATGAGAAATTTGGTGGCAAGTACCAAAATATCATTCAGTGAAAAGTTATCGTGCAATTCAATCTTTCGATCTCTCTTTATCCCGAATAAGTGATGAGTATGGATAATTGTCAAACCCTAGCACTTGGTCATTTCGAATCTCTATTTGATAATGAAGACTCTGCTGATGACTAATTAGAAACCACTTCTAATCTCATCCTGCTTTGATCAAAGACTCCCTGAGTCATCAATCGAAGAGATTACTTGGGATAACAATTCCTCTTACTAGGAATGATCAATTCCTTATTAGTCCACTGGCATCCTTCATACACCTTCCACCGTATCTGAGAACACCCCGTACATGACTCAATGTCATGAATGAGTATGAACAAAACATGGTTTAGTGTGCATAAGGAACCATGGTGACCTCAAGTATAAAGATCACTTGCACAACTCCCACTATGAGAACTATCTTTTGATAAGTAGTAAGACTTCCATAAGATAGTCTCGGTACAGATCAGTTCAGAGAACTCATACCCTAATGAGCACCCTTATCCTTGTATTAGTATCTCTACAAAAGTGGCTGTGAGACCAACCACCCTCTTCATCAAGCATACATAGGATAAGCTAGTCTTTCTGAAAGCATCGATCCCCGAATCGATGATCCAATAACTAGGAAATATTTTAGATTAGGATTTATAGGAACTTAGGTCTCACTGTTATGATCTCCATCATAACCCTAATTCCATTGCCTAACCTATGGGGTTCATCATAATCTTTAAATAAGATATAGCAATATGATGAAATAAAATGCCTTTATTAATATAACATGTCATACAAAAGTTGAAAGATTGCAAAATGCCCTTATAAAGATTAGGGCACTTTTCCTTCACTTCCAATCTTGGGGAAACACATTTCTCTGACCACCATCTAAGGGCCTGGAACTTGGCATAGCCTTTGTGATGCCCTAGGTCAAGATTTAGAAGGAAACAACCAAGGGATTAGGACTGTTTGAGGCAGGGCAAATTAAGGCCAATCTATGGTGGTTTCGAAAGCAACTTTGGCTACCATGGGAGCTAGCTCAGGAGGGGCCTCCACTAGCTTAGGATCGGTAAGTCCGACCCTTTCCTTTCCTTTTTTTTCTGAGCTAGACTCTCCCTCAGTGCCTCTAGCTCTTTGGATGTCATACCTATAAATTAAATATTTTAGTTAGGTACATGGGTAATAGGTAAAGAAAAAGAATTAAAACCTGAACTCACCCTCAGGGAGTCGATAAAGCCTTGCCTTACAAAGGAGTTCTTTCAATAAGAGAAGTTTTGGCCAAGGGGCTTTGAAGGCTTAAAAAAAGCTCTCCTCCTTGTCACTCAGTTTAGGAAAATCTAAGTTGGATACCTTTGGTCGACCCCAACTTGGCAAACCCCAGTCACCTATAGAAGGAAAAGAGAAGTAAAGGAAGCATTCCTTCTATCCTTTGATGGTAGAAGGACCACTCGTGATCAATGGCTCTACCTCCCTTTGGGTGGTAATGTACCACCATGTCTTTGCATACAAATGCATTTGGATGATAAAGAATGCATGAAACAAGAAAAGAATGGACTGAGTCTCAGTCAAAAAGCAAAGAACTTGAAACTCTATGATATGTCTAAAGGACTTTGGGGTCAAGATGCATAAAAGGATTCTATAAAATGGAGGAATTCAAAAACAAAAGGGGAAAGTCAAATCTTAGCCCAGCTTCAAGTGCCTCCTCATATACTCCTAGATGATCGAGAGGAGGGTCATTGATTCGAGCATTCTGGCTTGGCAGTTCTAGTTCAAAATCATCCGAGACACAATATGCTAATAGGATGAGCGATAGGCTCTCCCTATCCACTATAGCTGAATACATCTCTGAATTGAAGGTCACCAATGCAACACACCCTTTTTGTAGGGCATTGGGGTCTTTTGACCCCTCCTTCCTACTATTCCATGATAATTTCCCTCTCCTAACATCCCTAGGGCTTGACATATGTTTCAGGCTCGAAGAAAAGAAAATGGCTATAAGGAGGGGAAAGAGAGCTGACCTAGAACTTAGGTGAGGTAGAAGACTGAATATAGTAGACCCTTCGAAGGAAATCACAAAGGACAAAAAGAAGACTGGTGCTTGAGGTCTGGAGATGGCAACCAAAGGGTTTAGGAAATGTTCCAAACTAAGATTATGAAAGAAATCACGGAGAAGTGGAGTTGTCTTTTCAAATAAGATAAGTGACCCCAAGCTACCTCAAAGGGTTCTCCTGCCACCATGTAGAAGGTCCTCATTATACCAGATAGTTGTAAGTCGCTCGAAGTAAATGCGGCATGCCCTATAAAGCATGTTGCCCATAAATGGAGCCCAAGAGGAGGGGTGAATTAGGTCTTTCAAAAATTAAAGCAATTATGTGCTGGTCTTTGAAGTATTTGTAAGCAACGTGAATAACTCAATAATATGCAGCGGATAATAGTAAATTAATTACAGAAAATAAAGAGCAAAAATAAGAGAGCAATCACACACAAACACCAAGTTTTATAATGGTTCAGTGCAAACCAAGCACCTACATCCACTCCCCAAGCCACCCTTAGAAATTTCGCTATAATCTTTCCAAGATTACAGTCGACTTGTTTTACAAGGCTTACAAATCAAAACTTAAGTTGGTTTTGTCACCTAGGCTCACCAACAACCTTTATAACTTTTTTGTCTTCAGGCTCACAAGTTAAATCCTAGTTGATTTTGTACCTTTGGCTCACCAGCAACCACAACAACTTATTTTCATGAAATTCTTGAAAGCTAGGTCAACAAAGTATAGAGATAAAGATACAATATAAAAGTACAATCAAACTCTCTTTAGAGTGAAATGTGGAAGCTTTGAGGCTCTTGAAGATGCTTGTCTTGTCTTCTCTTTGGAATCTTTTTCAAGCTCACTTTTGGAAAGATGAAAAGATGGGCTTGTAAGCTTTTTCAGGAATCTCTCCTTTTATGGATTTTGGAAATGAAGTTCTTTTATTGACTTTTGAGTATTCAATGGAGTTCAATGCTTCATGAATGAGTTTGGTGATGCTTAAATACTTCAAAAACTTCAAAAAAATAGTTTGAGACCATTGAAGGATCAAAACTAGCCATTGGAAGCTTGAAAATACAAAATTTGCAACTCAGAAAATAGATCTGTTGAAGTTGTCAGAATCCGTGAGTTGACACTTGACTTCTAGGTGTCACACTTGGTTTTAGGTGTCGACACTTGGTCCTACAGGTGTCGACACTTGAATTTTAGGTGTCAACACTTGAAGCTCAAGTGTCGACACTTGATACAAAAACCCTCCAAATGGCAAGTTCTGTATTTTTAAAAAATCTCAGGCCTTGAGTCGACACTTGAAAACTTAGGTATCGATACTTGAGTTTCAGGTGTCAACACTTGGTGTGCCAGTGAAGAATTTTGCATGCTAGTTTCTGAAGTGTCAACACTTGGAAATCGTGAGTCGACACTTGGTTCTAAAATTTATCAAAATAAGTGCCAAAACTTCCAAAACATAAAGATATTCAATCAAACTTTAAATACACTTATGTAAACCATAATTGAACATTTTTTAGGCCTTTTTCATGGTGAGAAGACTTCTTAAGACATGAACTTTGCTCAGCTTCAAGATACATTCATTTTAAGAATTTGAGGTTCATGTATCCTGTAACTCATAACTATAATTGAAATATTAGTACAAAATATGTACTCAACATTTTGTTAATCATCAAAATCAAGGACAAACCCAACAATCTCTTTCTTTATGATGATGACAAAACCTTGAGTATATAAGCATTCAATTTTCAAATTTGAATATGATATCTCATAAACATGAACTTTAAAACTTATGCACACCCATACAATATAGTTTTGATAAAGAAGAGGTACAAATTAAGTATGAAGTTAAGTTTTCCCTCCCTCTAAGTGAGTCAAGATATGAAACATTTCATAATTGAATAAAATTGGAATCTTATATATTTTACTCCCCCTTTTTGTGAACATTAAACAATAAAGGGAGTAAACTCCCCCTGAATTGATACAATAGGGGTCGTGATACACTCAGTATCAGAGCAAAGTTCAAACATTATAAATTCAATCAAAGGAACTAAGATGGATAATCAAGTAAGAAATTGAAATGCTAGTCTGCATATATAAAAAAGTTTTCAGTACAAAATTTACTGATGCAATCAGCAAACACTGAAACATAACAAGTACAGCACATAGATAAACATGAAACACATAGATAAACACTAAATGTAGATAAAAACTAATACATAACATCAATCATCAGAATAATCATCTGTGAGGCTACTCTTCATTAGATGGAATCTCAAAGAAAATAGGACCTGTAATCCTAGACCTAGGAACTATAACTCTAAGGGTCTTCAGGATACTATGACTCCTAGTCCTGGTCAAAGGTCCTACTCGGGGTACAACCCTAGAAGAATGAGTGGATGGCGGTGGAAGAGTCTCAGCAGGCTCCTAGCAAGACTCTCGATGCACCCAGTGACCTAAAATCATCCTGTACCCCATGCGGTGAAGAGACCGCTTATCGTACACGTCTGTATGAAGGATGTCCTTAGAGGTCTCCTCTTCTAAAGGAACACTGTAAGCTCTGAACAGTCATGTAAGCGCCATCCCATAAGGCAGACAGTGACGATGCTGAGTCAAGGCATCTCTCATCTATACGAGCATCAGAGCTGGAAGGTCCACTACAGTCCTCTACATCAAACATACCATCATCATCAGCTCCCGCTCTGTAATGAAATCAAATCTCCTGGTCTTCGGTAGTAGAATCTGGGCAATGATGTGGTGTAGGAGGCACATCTCCACAGAAAGCTGGTTCGTGATGACAGTAGCCACGCTGCAAATGTCCTCATGCTCAAGAATGCACCTGAAGGCCTCCTCACGGTCCTCTATACAAGGAATAACAATCCCACGGTGCGGGATCTCCCATACACGGCTAAGGATCTCCTCTGAGACAGGAATGTGGATACCTCAAACAGTAGCACTCCAAAGCATCCTACTGCAGTCTAGACTCCTGTAGAACTCGCGAATCAAGTGAGGGTAGAATTTCTCCTTCATAGTGCAGAAGGAGACCAACTCAACTGCCTGGAGAACATGTCCAAGATGGAAACCCTATCGATCAAAGAAGTCTAGATCTACTCATTGGCCAGCTACTATCACCTTCCCTAACACTCTCTCAACTGAAGGGGAAGGAGTTGTACTCCTAGTCTGCTGGTCCACGTCATTCCTGGCTTTTGTTCTTCTCTCTGCTGATGCCTGACCTAGTTTCCTCTTAAATGCCAACTGCTTTCTAGGTCCCATGACAACCACTAAGGGAGGGAATGGAAATAGTAAAGATGATGGTACAAGGAATGGTCAAAAAAGAAATGGAGAAGAAATGAGGAGAAATCGAGGGAAGAGAGCCAAAAATGCAAGGGTCAACCAAGAAGGAAAAAAATGGAGAGGGTGATCTCACAACCGAGAGAAATCATAGGAAATCCAATAAGAATTGGTTCCAGAAAGAGGGAAAAGCAAATGAGCTGAGCACGACCCAAAAGAAATAGATAAAACAGTGATTTATGGAGGGGAAAAGGGACAAATCTCGGAAAAACTGGTGAAGAACGATGAAAAACCATGAATCAACTGAAGAAAATAAAGAAAAGAGGTGGGATTTACCAAATATTGGAGGGCACGAAGGGAAGAGCACTGTTCCGCGAGCTAAGGACTGTTGGGGGACCACTAGGGCATGAGAGGAAAGAAGAAAATATAAAACAAAATGTTCGGATGATGCCCTAAAAAACAAGAATTTCTGTCTGAGTGTCGATACTTGGAATTTGTCAAGTGTCGACACTTGGTCAGGTGTCGACACTTCCCCAAAGGTCAAGTGTCGATACTTGGCCAAGAGAATTCCAAGAAAGATCAGTAAAAAAAAATTTAAAAATCGGAGGGACTTTAGAAAAGTGTTTAGGACTTAAAGAATATGAATTTGAGTACTAAAAATTGGTCAAGAACAAGATTTAAAGAGTTCTAAGAAAAGGGGTCTATGATTCCTAACTCTCTTCTAATCATGCAAAACCTTTCTTCACTCAAGGGTTTGGTAAAACTATCAGTTCATTGAATATCAGTACCAACAAATTCAAGCATCATATTAGAGTTTTGCACATGATCTCTTATGAAGTGATGTTTTATTTCAATATGTTTACTTCTTGAATGTTACACAAGATTCTTAGTTAAATTGATTGCACTAGTATTGTCACATCTTATGGGTATCTTAGTTAGTTTGATGCCAAAATCTTCGAGTTGTTGTTTGATCCACAGAATTCAAGTACAACAGCTTCCAGCTGCTATATATTCAGCTTTCAACATAGATAGAGCAACTAAATTATGTTTCTTGCTACTCCATAAAATCAAATTGACTCCAAGAAACTGACAAGTTCCACTAGTACTTTTTCTGTCAATTACACCTAGCAAAATCAGCATCATAATAAGCAATCAATTCAAATGATAAATCTCTAGAGTACCAAAACCAATATCTAAAGTGCCAGACAAATATCTAAGTATACATTTAACAGCTAAAAGATGAGATACTTTAGGGGCAGACTGATATCTTGTACACATACAGACACTAAACATAATATCTGGCCTACTAGTAGTTAGATATAATAATGGACCAATCATTTCTCTATATAACTTTTGATCAACAAGTTTACCTGATTCATCTTTATCAAGCTTACAAGAGGAGCTCATAGGTATACTTAATGGCTTGGTGTTCTCCATCCCAAACTTTTTTAATATTTCTTTTGTGTACTTGGTTTGGTTGATGAAGATACCCTCTTTTGTTTGCTTTATCTGGAGTCTGAGAAAGAAGTTAAGTTCTTCTATCATGCTCATCTCGAACTTACCCTGCATCAACTTCGCAAATTCTTGACAAAGACATTCGTTAGTAGCACCAAATATAATATCATCCACATAAACTTGTACTACTAGAAGATCATCATTCTTCTTTTTCTAAAATAAGGTAGTATCTACATTATCTCTAGAAAAACCATTTTTAAGCAAGAAAGAACTCAATTTATCATACCAAGCTCTTGGAGCTTGTTTCAAACCATACAAGGCTTTATGAAGTTTAAAAACATGGTTTGAGAATTCATGATTTTCAAAACCGGGGGGTTGTTCAACATAAATCTCTTCTTCGATAAGACCATTTAAAAAGGACTTTTGATATCCATTTGATATAATTTAAAATCCATAAAACATGAAAATGCCAATAATAGCCTAATTGCTTCAAGTCTAGCAATAAGAGCAAACATTTCATCAAAATCAATCCCTTCCTCCTGATTATATCCTTTGGCAACTAATCTAGCTTTATTTCTAGTAACTATACCATTTTCATCAAGTTTATTTCTAAAAACCCATTTTGTGCCAATTATTGAAATATTAGTAGGTCTATCAACTGAAGTCCAAACATTATTTCTTTTAAATTGATTTAGTTCATCTTGCATAGCATTAATCCAATTGCAATTATTTTCAGCTTCTTCAATAGATTTAGGTTCTACTTGAGAGATAAAAGCTAAATAATCACATATATTTCTAAGAGATGAACGAGTACTTACTCCTTTTGATGGATCATCAATGATAAGTTCTTTGGGGTGTCCATGAGCATACCTCCATTTTTTAGGTAAAGGATTAAGTGTAGATGTGTTTTCACCTCCTTGTACTTGATCTCTTTCATTGTTTTGATTATCATCTTGCTCCTTTGTGGGTTATTCATTGTTATTCACTTCTTCATTTCTTTGGATGCCTGTTTCATCATCAAGAATATCTTCTTTTCTAGAAGATTTTTGGTTAGTTTCATCAAACACAACATGGATGGATTCTTCAACAACAAGTGTCCTTTTGTTGAAGACCCTGTATGCCTTGCTAGATGTAGAGTAGCCTAAAAAGACACCCTCATCTGACTTGACATCAAATTTGCTTAGATTATCCTTTCCATTATTTAAGATAAAGCAAAGGCATCCAAAAATACAAAAATATTTGATTGAAGGTTTTCTACCTTTCCAAAGCTCATAAGGTGTTTTCTTTAAAACAGGTCGGATCAAAACACGATTTAAAACATAACATGCAGTGTTTATGGCTTCCATCCAAAAATATCTAGGTAAATCATTTTTGCAAAGCATGGTGCATGCCATTTCTTCAAGAGTTCTATTTTTTCTTTCTACCATCCCATTTTGTTGAGGTGTCCTAGGTGCAGAAAAATTATGATGAATAACATTTCACTATAAGATTTTTCAAAGTCATGGTTTTCAAATTCTGTACCATGATCACTTCTTAAGGAAATAATTAAAACACCTTTTTTATTTGAAACTCTTTTATGAAATCTAATGAATGCAGAAAAGATTTCATCTTTATGAGCTAAAAACATCATCCATGTAAAAGGAGAGAAATCATCTACAATGACTAGACCATACTTCTTACCTCTCAAACTAGATGTTCTAGTTGATCCAAAGAGGTCCATATGAAGTAATTCTAAGGGCCTAGATGTAGAGACTACTCCTTTAGGTTTAAAAGATGATTTTGTCTATTTTCCAAGTTGACAAGCAGTACAAATTTTATCCTTTTTAAAACTAAGTTTTGGCAAATCTTTTATCAAATCCTTTTTACAAAGTTTTGAAAGCAAATGCATGCTAGCATGTCCTAATCTGCAATGCCAAGCCAACTAGTTTCATTGATCTTGGCTTCCATTGCTACTAGGAATTGACCATTTTGAACATGTAGATCATCAAGATCTACCATATAAATAATGCCATGCCTATGACCAATAAACTTGATGCCATTGTTATCAAGACTAGAAACAATGCACATGAAAGATTCAAAAATAACTTTAAAATCTTTATCATAAAACTAGCTAATGCTAAGTAAATTATGCTTTAAACCATCAACATATAAAACATTATCTATATAAGTAGAGGGGTGATATGGACTTTACCAATTCCAACAATCTTGCCCTTTTTATTATCACCAAAAGTAACATTACCACCACTTTGATACTCAAGTAAGGAAAACTTCTCCACATCTCCAGTCATGTGCCTTGAGCAACCACTGTCGAGGTACCACAATCTTCTTTTGTTGGTTGCAAGGCACACCTACAATAAAAAAAAATCAAGTAGAGACTTTAGGTACCCAAGTCATCTTGGGTCCTTTAAGGTTAGTGGTGATGGTTCCTTTTGGAACCTAAACTTTTCTAACTTTGCTTAATTTTCTTTTATTGCATAAATAAGATTTATGTCCTACTTTACCATAAGAATAACAAGTAATTGAAGATGAAACATACACAAAGAAATTCTTAAAAAACTTTTGTTGTTTTTGTATTTTGAAACCCAAACTAGTCTTATTAAAAATAGCTCTTTGGTTATTTAAAGCATATTAAGTTTTTTAGAACTATAAGTAAATTTTTCAACAAATGGTTTCAATTTTTCAAGTTCATCTTTGTATTTTTTATTTTCTTGCAAAATTTCTTTGTTTTGTTTTGTAAAATTTTCAGTTGATGCAAGAGAATTTTTCTTTTTCAAATATTCCTTTTCTTTTTCAAGAAAAAAGATTTTACTATTTAACTTTTTATTTTCTTCAAGTAAGCAATCATTTTCAATTAAAAACTTATCATTTGATTTAACTAAATCCAAATTTTGCTTCTTTAGCTCTTTATGCTTCAGTTTAAGTTTTTGAAATTTAATAACAAGTTCATCAAAAACTTCATGCAATTCATCAAAAGTAAATTCTTTTTCAAGTTCAGATATTATCTCATCATTGTTGGCCATTAAACAAAAAATTGCAACCTCTTGTTGCTCTTCTTCAGAGCTTGAATCCTCGCTGTTGCTCCAGGTTGCCATCATAGCTTTCTTTCTCAATCTTCTTCTACTTTTCTTGAGTAAGGGGCAGTCCATCTTGAAGTGGCCAGGTTTCTTGCATTTAAAATATGTGGGCAGCTCCTTTTCTTTCTCTTTGTCCTTCTCTTTGCTAGGCTCTCCCTTTTGAGATTTCTTCTTGAAATTATATTTCTTCTTTCTCATAAACCTCCTAAACTTTCTAGCAATGAGAGCCGTCTCATCTTCTTCATCCTCTTCTTTGGACTCATCACTTGACTCTTCTTTTGTGGTGGACTTGAAGGCTATCACTTTCTTTTTCTTATCAATGTCCACATTCTTTTGTTTCAAAGAGAGCTCATAGGTCATCAATGAGTCCAAGAGTTACTCAAGAGGAAGTGTGTTGACATCCTTGGCTTCTTCTATAGCAGTGACCTTAGAATCCCAAGAAGCCAAAAGAGACCTGAGAAGTTTATTGAAAAGTTCACTATTAGAAATAATCTTTCCTAAACTTATCATGTCATTCATAATATAAGTGAACCTAGTATACATTTCACTAATAGATTCAATAGGTTCCATCCTAAACATTTCATATGTGTGAATGAGCATATTAACTTTAGCAGTTTTCACTTGACGTGTACCCTCATGAATAACTTCAAGCGTATCCCATATTTTCTTTGTAGAGAGACAATTTGAGATTCTATTGAATTCGCTTGGATCTAAAGTGCAAAACAATAGATTCATAGCCTTTGCATTAAGCTCTATTTGATTAATATCATTCTCATCCCAATCATCTTCCATTTTGAGAGTGGGAATGCTATTAATCAACATAGTAGGCTGATGAGGACCCTTAACAATAGTCCTCCAAAGATTATAATCAAGAGCTTGAATGAAAATGAACATGCGTGTCTTCCAATACATGTAGTTGGTGTCATTAAATAGTGGGGGATGGTTAGAGGCTTGCCTTCTACAACATCCATACCAATTGGGGCTGCCATGATCTTTTACTCAAGATCGTTGGACCTATAAGTAGAGTACCAGTGCTCTAATACCACTTGTTGCTCAAAAATGGAGCCCAAGAGGGGGGGTGAATTGGGTCTTTCAAAGATTAAAGCAATTATGTGCCGATCTTTGAAGTGTTTGTGAGCAACATGAACAACTCAATGATATGCAGCAGATAACAGTAAATTAATTACAGAAAATAAAGAGTAGAAATAAGGAGAGCAATCACACACAAATATCAAGTTTTATAGTGGTTCGGTGAAAACCAAATACCTATGTCCACTTCCCAAGCCACCCTTAAGAATTCCACTATAATCTTTCCAAGATTACAGTCTACTTGTTTTACAGGGCTCACAAGTCAAAACCTAAGTTGGTTTTGTCACCTAGGCTCACCAACAACCTTTACAACTTGTTTTGTCTTCAGGCTCACAAGTTAAACCCTAGTTGGTTTTGTACCTTTGGCTCACCAACAACCACAACAACCTACTTTCAAGAAATCCTTGAAAGCTAGGTCAATAAAGTATAAAGATAAAGATACAATATAAAAGCACAATCAAACTCTCTTCTAGAGTGAAATATGGAAGCTTTAAGACTCTTGAAGATGCTTGTCTTGTCTTCTCTTTGGAATCTTCTTCAAGCTCACTTTTGGAAGGATGGAAAGATGGGCTTGTAAGCTTTTTCAGGGAATCTCTCATTTTATGGATTTTGGAAGTGAAGTTCTTGAAGGAATATTGACTTTTGAGTATTCAATAGAGTTCAATGCTTCATGAATGAGTTTGGTGAAGCTTAAATACTTCAAAAGCTTCTAAAAAATGATTTAAGACTGTTGGAGGATCAAAACTAGTTGTTGGAAGCTTGAAAAGATAAAATCTGCAACTCACAAAATAGATCCATTGAAGCTGTCAGAATCCATGAGTCGACACTTGACTTCCAAGTGTCGACACTCGGTTTCCAAGTGTCGACACTTGAAGCTCATGTGTCGATACTTGACACAAAAATCCTCCAAATGGCAAGTTCTGTATTTTCAAAAAATCTCAGGCCTTGAGTCGACACTTGAAAACTTAGGTGTCGACACTTAGCATGCCAGTGAAGAATTTTGCATGCTAGTTTCTGAAGTGTTGACACTTGGCAATCGTGAGTCGACACTTGGTTCTAAAATTTGCCAAAATAAGTGCCAAAACTCTCAAAAATATAAAGATATTCAATTAAACTTTAAATACACTTATGTAAACCATAATTAAATATTTTTGAGACCTTTTTCATGGTGAGAAGACTTCTTAAGACATGAATTTTGCTCAGCTTCAAGATACATTCATTTTGAGAATTTGAGGTGCCTGTATCCTATAACTCATAACCATAATTGAAACATTAGTACAAAATATGTACTCAACATTTATTAATCATCAAAATCAAGGGCAAACCCAACAAAGCACCATTAAAAATATAAGGCTAGGTATATCATTGCCCTATCCATTCAAGTCTGCCTTAGAGATAGTGCACCTCAAAGATGAGGGTTTCCATGTCCCGAACCCTCCTTTTTAGGATACTTCGATGATCTGGCCAAAGCCCGGGATCAGAAAGTAGGGGAAACTATTGGCAAAAAATATGACTAGGCCAGAGACATGGGATCCATGATGGTGTGAGTGCTACATCAGCCAGACAATATGCATCCTGATTGAGGACACAAGTCAAGACAAGTGCAAAGGACATGACACCCTCCAATCGAGTAGGAACAGCATGGGTCTCAGCCCCATCGATCTCCCCTAAGGTGCTCAACTAGATGCCCTCATCCGTGTATCGATAGTGATCGACTCCTATATCTGGAAGGTATTAGTGAGTCCCGCTGACCGTCCCTAAGGTATTCGACTAGAAGCTCTCAGGTATATATCAACAGCAATCAACTCCTATACCTAGAAGTGTTAGCAAGTCCTGTCGATTGCCCCTAAGGTACTCAACTAAAAGCCCTCAAGCATGTATCGATAGTAATCAACTCCTATACCAGAAAGGTATTAGCAAGGTTGCTCGATCACCCCTAAGGTGCTCGACTAGAAGCTCTCAAGCATGCATCAGTAGTGATGAGGACATCAAGAGTAGACAAGAATTTCAAGATTTTAATTTTGATCTCTGAGTCATTTGTTGGGAAAGTCAGCAAAAATTTTTTCAATGAATACTTTGAGTCCTGTAATAACTTGAGACAAGAAAGTCCAGTTAAGTCCAGTGAGTCCCTTGTCTTAATCCCTTTGAGTCCTGTATTTACTTTCATTCAAGTTATGTTCAAGGGGAGCCATGGGACCACCACTCAAGTCACCCAGCCAGACATCTGGTGTTGAAAATAATGTTGAGAATTCGATTCCAAATCAAACTAGATTTCATAAACCGAACTCCTCAAGAACAGCCTTGTTCCTGATCAAGAACGAACGTCCTGATCAACAAAGCAATCGCGGAAGCGTATCACCAGGTTATGGATGACCATCTGCCAGCAATCTCCATTGAAGATTACGATAGGATTCAGGTGTATGAAGATCAAGAATACCAATAATGGGAGAAGAGAAAAGGAAAAAGAAAATAGAGGAGTTTTTATGGGAGAAAGAGATTTCCACTTCCAAGAAGTTCGTTACACCACCTCTATCCTCTTATGAGAATACAATATATATATACCTCGGTCACACGTGCCCAAGATCCCAAAAACTCTCCCAGCTGGCACCGTTTAAAAAATAGTTCACCCGTCATCCGAGCCGACCCGAGACACTAGAGTCAACTAGGCCTTGAAACCGAGATGACTCTAATCCTTAGAGCTGACTCTCCAGACCACAGGATTAACAAATTGTGCAACGGAGCTGACTCGAGCTCATCCGAGCTGACTCGTCCAGACTGTAGGTTTCCTGACTGTGCATCCGAAACGACTCGAATCCATCCGAGCTGACTCATCCAGTCCACAATCACTTGTTCTTAGACGTGCCAACCAACAGAGTCGACTCTTACAACAGAAGAGCCGATCCTAAGACCCAGACTGACCAAAACTGAGCCTAAACACCTAGGACTCATACCAGACTCAATCCTAGCCCTAAAAACATCATGGAAAACAATGATAGACCATATCAACACATGTACATCGATCCAACTAGCCATGAATGCACCACCTGAGACTCAACAATCTCCACCTTGGTGCTTCAAGGCTATATATGTTAGACTCCTCAAACCCATTAACCATATATAAGAGTAGAAGCTATCCCTTGGTAAAGCCTTCGTAAGTGCATCTGCCTGGTTCTCCATTGTATGAACCTTCACCAGCACCACTTCTCCTTCCTCCACCAGCTCCCTGACTCTGTGGTATCTCACATCTATATGCTTCGTCCTAGCATCATAAACTGGGTTCTGCGTCAAGTGTATGGCACTCTGGCTATCACTGTGCAGGACCACCATACACTATTTCACCCCCATTTCAGACACTAGCCTTCTCAGCTATAGTGCTTCCTTTGTAGCTTCAGTAATCCCTATATACTCAGCTTCTATTGTAGACAAAGCTGTAATAGGTTGAAGGGTTAATCTCCAAGAAACCGGTCCACCATACATGCAGAAGAGATAACCTATTGTAGACCTCCTTGTATCAAGATCATCTGTATAGCTTGCATCAACAAACCCTTCCAAAGGATCTAAATTCTCACATGATTATATGGAGTTCCATCCATGTCCTTCAGGCTACCCACCAAATACCATTCCATGTCTTTGAGTCCCTTGCAGATATCTCAAAATCCACTTCAATGCCTTCCAGTGTTCCTTCCCATGATTAACCATGTACCTGCTCACCTGGCTTACAGCATATGCTATGTCCGGCCTGCAACAAACCATAGCATACATCAAACTACCCATTGCATTGGCATATGAAATTCTTTCCATGTACTCTTTCTCCTCCTCTAACTAGGGGCACTATTTTTTCGAGAAAGAAATATGCCCTGGTAATGGTGTTTCTACAGGTTTGGCCTTATCTATCCCAAACCTCTCAAGTACCCTTTTAATGTACCCACCTTGTGACAAATGGAGTATTCCTTTGCATCTATCCCTGCAAATCTCTATTCCAAGGATTTCTGAGCTGATCTCATGTCTTTCATCTCAAATTCCTGAGATAATGCTCTCTTCAGCCCTTTCACAACTGTTATACTTCTGCTGGCTATCAACATATCATCCATATACAAAAGTAAATATAGAGCATCCATAGTATCCACATCTTTCACATAGACACATTGATCATGTTCACATCTAAGAAATCCAAGGCTCAAGATAAATGTATCAAATCTGTGATACTACTGACGAGGTGATTGTTTCAATCCATACAATGACTTTTGAAGTAGACATACATTGTTCTCCTATCCAATCTCAATGAAGCCATCAAGTTGCTTCATATAGATTTTCTCTTCCAGTCTTTCATGTAGAAAGGTTGTCTTCACATCCATCTGCTCCAATTCCAAATTATGTTTTGCCACCAAAGACAACAACACCCGTATTGAAGTATGGCATACCATAGAAGAAAACACTTCTGTGTAGTCAACTCCTTCCCTTTGTGAGTATCCTTTTGCTACCAATCTTGCATCGTATCTCACTCTACCTTGCTCTGAAGGTAATGATTTCTTAGTGAACACCCATTTGGAGCCAATAGCATGAGCATCTCTAGGTAGATCCACCAGCTGCCATGTCTGATTCCTCTTGAGAGATTTCATCTCTTCCATCATGCCTTGCATCCATGACTCTTTATCAAGACTTTCCATGGCCTCTACAAAACTTTCTGGATCTCCATTCATAGATATAAGAGCATATGAAATTACTTCATCCATGCCATATCTAACCAGCTTCTGGATTGTGCGTTGAGGCTTATGCAATGCCACTCCCCTTGCACTATCCTGCAAGTCTACTGCTTGTGGCTCCTCCTGCACTTCCCTTTGAACAACTGATTCTTCTTGCCTCTCCTTCACTCCTGGAGAATCTTTCCTATCCAACTCCACCTCAATAGAAACTCCATTTCCTGCTGATGTTGAAGACTTATCCTCCATCTTTGACGGGCTCTCACTGATGTTCATCTTATTGACTGCATTTCTAGTTGCAATCCCTAGTTTCACCAAGATGCTCCTCTCATCAAAAATAACATCCCTACTGACCACTACCTTTTAAGACTGTGGATCACATAGTAGGTAACCTTTGACTCCTTGTGGATACCCTATAAAAATCATCTTCTTTGACATAGGATATAGCTTGTTTCTTTCAGTTGCCTCCACATGAACATAAATAGGGCAACCAAAAACTTTCAGGTGGCCAAACTTTACCTTCTTCCCACTCCAAGCTTCTTTTGGAAGTCCACCATCCAACTTGAAGTGAGAGGACCTATTTATAAGAAAACATGCCTAAGTAATAGCATCACCCGAAAAAGTTTTCAGTAGTGATGACTATAGCCTTACTCCTTGCCCTCTCCAATAGTGTCCGGTTCATCATTTCTGCAGTACCATTCTGCTGTGGGGTCATCCTTACTGTGTAATGGTGTTTGATACCATTTTCCTCACAATAACTCCTAAACCTGTACTAGAGTACTCCCCACCATTATCAGTCCGAAGGCACTTTACATGTCTTCTTGTCTCCTTCTCTACCTCAGCTCTCCAAGCTTTAAACCAGGCAAACATATATGATTTTTCCCACATCAGATACACCCATAGTTTCCTAAAGAAGTCATCAATAAAGATAACAAAATACCTATCTCCACATCTGGATAAAACAGGTGTTGATCCCTATACATCCGAGTGCACCAAATCTAGCACTCCTTCACTTGGCTTGGTACAAACAGCAAATTTCACTCTATACTGTTTACCAAAGATACATGGCTCATACAAGTCATTTCCATCCTTTTTCAAAGTTGGGATGTTCCCTCTTCTGCTTAACTCTGTGAGCCCTCAGTCACTCATAAGATCCATTCGATAGTGCCACAATTTATATTTCAACTGTTCCTCCTGTGCCGCTGCAAGCACCTCAGCACTATCACTTATCACTAAGCCTTCCATCTTGTGTAGATTGTTGCTCAGTCTTTGCCTCTCATTACCACCAAAGCTTCCTTGGTAATTCTCAAACATCCACTACCATATTGGCAACTTAAAGCATATCCTTGCTTTTCCAAGTAGCCCAAAGAAATCAAATTATTTTTCAATTATGGTACATGTTTGACATTTGATAGAGTCCTTATCACTCCATCATACATCCTCACCCTAATAGTGCCTACTCTAGCTACTATATAAGGGTGATCATCACCAAGGCTTACACTACCTCGATCTAACCTGTCTAGGTGTAAAACCAATCTGGATATGAGGTATAGTGGTATGAGCATGCAGAATCCAAAATCCAGGTATTCTCCCAATCTACTGATCCATTTGATACAACCAGTACTCCTTCTCCATTGCTTTCCAAAGCATTAGCACCACTAGTGTTGGCTCTCCCCTTTTCTGTCTTCCAAAAAGGATAATTCTTCCTGATATGCCCAAGCTGACGACACTTGTAGCATTTCAAACTCTTATGGTTCTGAGACTAAGATCTGCCCTTGGACTTTCCCCTAGCTCTTTCTTTAGATCTTTCTTGCCTCTTATTTACAGCAAGAACCTCTGAGTTAGGATTACCTTTGTAGATCTTTTCCCTTTGCTCATTGGATCTGAGCACACCAACAACCTCTTCATAGTTTAGAGTTTCCTTCCCATAAACCAAAGTTGTTATGAGACCATCATACGATCCAGGGAGTGAACACAACAGCAACAATGCCCAATCTTCCTCATCTATCTTCATATCCAGACTCATCACCTTAGAACAAACCTGATTGAACCTCTGAATGTGCGCAACAAGGTCTCCTCCTTCAGGCATTCTCAAGCTATAAGTTGCTTCTTCAACCATAACTTGTTCATCATGTTCTTTTTCATGTATGTGTTCTCCAGTCTTCTCCAAAGACCTTTTACAGTAGTCTCTGAACACACCTCAGGTAAAACCTGATCAGCCAGACACATCCTTATGGTGCTGAAAGCAATCTCTTCTAATTCTTTCCATTCTTCAATACTAATCTTTTCTAGTCTTTCTTTAATCAAGACCCTGTAGATTCTTTGTTAAACCAGCAAATCTTTAACCCTTTACTGCCATAGGGTGAAGTTTTTCTTGCCATCGTACTTCTCAAAATCTACTTTGAACCCACTTGATGCCATTACCACAATCAAAAATTCAAGAGATATGAAAAATCATACCTGCAAGAAGCCTTACTTCTAACCCTCTGATCTTGAGATCTTCCTTCCATGAACCTTGCTCTGATACCAAATGTTGAAAATAATGTGGAGAATTTGATTCCAAATCTAACTAGATTTCATGAACCGAACTCCTCAAGAATAGCCTTGTTCCCGATCAAGAACGAACGCCCTGATCAACAAAGCAATCATGGAAGCGTATCACCATATTATGGATGACCATCTGCCAGTAATCTCCATTGAAAATTATGGTAGGATTCAGGTCTGTGAAGATCAAGAATACAAGAATGAGAGAAGAGAAAAGGAAGAAGAAAATAGAGAAATTTTCATGGGCGAAAGGGATTTCCACTTCCAAGAAGTTTGTTACACCACCTCTATCCTCTTACGAGAATACAATATATATACCTCGGTCACACGTGCTAAAGATCCCAAAAACTCCTCCAACTGGCACTGTTCAAAAAATAGTTCACCCTTCATCTGAGCCGACCCGAGATACTAGAGTCGACTAGGCCTTAAAACCGAGATGACTCTAATCCTCAGAGCCAACTCTTCCAGACCATAGGATTGACAAACTGTGCAATGGAGCTGACTCGAGCTCATCCGAGCCGACTCGTCCAGACTACAGGTTTCCTGACTATGTATCCAAGCTAACTCGAGTCTATCCGAGCCGACTCGTCCAGTCCATAATCACCTGTTCTGAGACGTGCCAACCAACAAAGTCGACTCTTATAATAGAAGAGCCGACCCTAAGACCCAAACTGACCAAAACTGAGCCTAAACACCCAGGACTCATACCGGACTCAACCCTAGCCCTAGAAACATCATGAAAAACCATGATAGACCAGATCAACACATGTACATTGACCCAAATAACCATGAATGCACCACCTGAGACTCAACATCTGGACTTCACTTCAAGCCGCACAAGCCCTAAAGGAGTGGCGCCCCAGGCCTCCAAGAGGAGGTGCCCCAAGTCCATAAGATTTCAGTGCCGCCCAAGCCCATAGCACTTTAGGCCCATGGCGCCCCAGCCTTGGCACCCTAGGCCTTGGCACCCAGACCCTAGCACCCCAGCACTTGGCCCATCTGGATTGGCTCCCTTCCATGCCTCTTCATGATCTGGCACCCCCAGCCCAAGCCCCATCCAGAGTTGGCACCCCATCTAGCCCAAGCCTAAGAGAAGTCATATAGTCCAACAAGGAGTCAGCCAGCACACTTCTATAAGGAGACCAGTCTTCCAATTTGATTTAATTTTGTATTCCACTTTGACAAAGACTTGTACTCCTACTTTGACAGGGAGAGGGCTGAGTGAGTTTATAAATACCCCTCCCCTCCCCCCTCTTGTAAGCTAATTTTGAACGGATGAAAATTAAAGTTTCTTGTCCAATCTTCCGTGCCTTTGTGCATTATCCTCCATGAGGGAGTGGGTGTGAGACCCAAGTTTTTTCTTTTTTCTTTCAAACCCTAGCCCTAGCCACCCCTCCCATCTCTACACTCCAAGCCACCCCTCTCCAAGCCCCAATACCCCTCAAGCCTTTAGGCCTCCAGATCCAAAGCCAAGCACCCTCTTGCAGTAAGCTTTCTACCATCTCCAGCAATTTTTCTGGCCTTCAATCTTTTTCCTACTTCCAGTTTAGTATTTTTTCCATCTTCTACATATCTAACCCTTGATGCTTGTAAGATTCCTCCAGTGCCACGCCCTCTGGATGAAGTTTTTCTTGCCCTTAAATCAAACTGATAAAAAGTCGACGGATCCACGAAAAAGTGACTCGAACATCCAGGCACTGATCTGAGCGGAGCGATCCCATCTACAGCAAGAAGACATCATTGCCTGGTATGTTAAACTCAATTATCTCCTGTCTTTGTCTGATATTTTTGAAGGAGAACATGTACCTAATAGGTGTTTCTTAACCCTAGGATCCTTAAATTTTTACCTCTTTGAAAGTTTCTAGCATGTGGGTAGGTATCTAACTGTTGCATGAAATTCTAACCTAGTCTTAGCTATTTTCAGGGACTAAACCAAAATAAAAATCTTTAAAAAATTACTCTTTAATCTATTTTTTTCCTCATGTTCATCCCTTTCATGTCATGCATCATTAGTTAGAGTCCGTCCCTCATCAGGTAGTGGTCGACTCCTATACCGAGAAGGTATCAATGAGTCCCATGACCACCACTAACGTGCTCAACTAGAAGCCCTCAGGCATGTATTAGCAGCGATCAACTCTTATACCTAGAAGGTATCAACAAGCCCTATCAACTATCTATTGGGTTAGCAAGGCCGGGTGCAGCGAAAGACTAGGTTTCAAAAATTTCATATGTAAAACCCTGACCGGCCAAAACCCTAAACCCTAGGACCGCTTGAGCATAACAATTAATAAATCTAATCTTTAGGGAAATAGAGAAATACCTGGAATGTTATATTCCTTTATTTCCACTAGGCACACAAGTGCATGCCCTCTAGAGATGATCCGCACAAGAATCGGACCAAGGAAGCACTCCAATGCAAGTTGCTTGTTTGCTTGGGACTCTTCCGGTAGCCTTTCGAACTTTCCTCCTTTGCTAGATCTCCTACCCTCCTATAGGGCTCTCAGAGAGCACTCTGATTCCACTCTCAGTTCCCTAATACTTCTCCTATTTTTCACCCTAGGCTCTTGTCTTAATTAGACTAGCCTTGTTTAGAAAGAACAAGTTATGCCTTAAAGAGACAAACTTGTCTTAAGAGATAGGGAGAGAAAATAGTAGTAGTATTCTAATGGGAGTCTCATCTGCCTTGGTATCAGATTATCAAAACCATTATATAGAGTGGGATGGGGCACCAGATATGTCTATCCACCTGCCATTTAATAAGATCCTTCAAACAGAAGGAGTCTTATAAGGATAGAAAAATATATCTGGATAAGACCTTTCGTGTGCGAAGAGATAAGTCTTTATCTCTTCGATTTCCAGCAATTTTTCTCCTTCTGCCACTTGGCTTTGACTGGTTATGGGAAGCCTAAGAAGTGAGATTTTAGATGTGAGGCATCATAAAAACACAACAGCCTTCAAACAGAAGGACTCTTAGTCTCAAATTAGTGCCAAAATGAAGAGACGCAACTCTTCATTTTGTGTCAATCCCTTTCACACCGAATTCCATCCTTTTGACTTGTCAAGATTATTCCAAATGGAGTGTGGAGATGAGGATGAAGTCCCTTGGGCTTTATCTGGCCTTGGTGTGTTGAACCATAAGTGATTTTGATGATAACCAAACATTGAAGCATGCATTTGTTTTACTAACAACTTTTCAAGTGTTTTACAAGTTTTTGTAGGATGATTTTATTCTTTAATTTCAACTCCTACATTCCTAGTTTTAAAATGAGTTATGTTGTAAGTGATTCATGTAAAGAAGAATCCAAAGAAAAAATTAAGTAAAAATCATGAAAATGTGTTACTTCTAGATGTGTTTCAAGCTTAAATTTTTTTAGAAATATGGTTAGAGGAGTTTGAAGGCATCTTGAAACTTTGAAGACTTGTTGGATGATTTCTGGAGAAAAACTAACAATTCACTAAAGATTTCATTCGAGCCGACTCAAAGAGAAGAGAGCTGACTCTAGCACATGGCATGCATGAAGATTTCTGGCACACAAATATTTGAGCCAACTCTAAAGGAATTCGAGCCGACTATATTGTACTGTCAGTCATCCGAGCTGACCCTTCAGAAGTTTGAGCTGACTCTTCTAGAGTCCAGAAAAAGAGCTCTGAGAACTGCAGCCAACCGAGCCGACTCTTCCAGACTACATTTTTGATGGCCTGAGGATCCGAGTCGACTAGAATCAAGGAGAGCCGACTCTTACAGAGTGAGGAATCAGAACACTGTGCAACCGAGCCAACTAGATTGAAGAAAGTCGACTCAACCAGAACTACTATGAGGATTCGAGCTGACTCGAGTAATCCAAGCTGACTCGAAGGTCAATTTTAGGCTTATAACGGCTAGTTCTAGAACTTGAAATTTGAATCCAAAAAGTGCTCCAACAATCAAATGTCATATCCCAATAGTCTACAATGACTAAAATCATCTGAGAAGATTACAAGACTAAATATTTGAGAGATTTGAACTACTTTAAAAAAGAGATAATGAGTAAATGCTAAATTAAATATCCAAGCTATTTTGTGAGCAAGAGAGCACTGCAAGAGCATTCAAGACAGTCTTCAAGCCTTCACCAACTACCAATAAAAGCTTGAAGCATTTATTGAAGAAATTAAAGAAGCCAACCAAGTGCATTGAAGTGCAATCAATTGGGCTTCTCTTGAGCTGAATCGATAAGTATTCAACAAAATTTGTTTGTCATTTTGTTGCTTTCTCTTTACAATTCATTTTGAATTGTTGAGTTATTGGTGAGCCCAATTTAAAAACCAAATAGGTTCTTGGTTAGCCTGTGTTAAAACCAAGTGTTGCATTCTTGGTGATCCTGGTAAAACCAAGTGTTTGGTTTCTTTGGTGAGCCCGATTTAAAAACCAAAGTATAGAGGTTTGGATTGTAAGCCTGTTAAAATAATTCGACTATATTCTAGTGGGGGATATAGTGGAAATCCCAAGTAGTAATCTTGGATAGTGGATGTAGGAGCTGGGTTGCTCTGAACCATTATAAAATTTTTGTGTTTGTGTTGTGCATTCTCTTTATATCATGCTTCTACTTTTAATTATCTCAATCACAGCACTTAACACTTCAAGGGATTTTCAAAGAGCATATAATTGCTTAAACTTTTTAAATTCAAAATTCACCACCCTCTTGGGAAAGCCACCTGGGCAACATGGTGACTGACAGGCAGAAGGACTCTTGGTCCTTCTGCACATATGCATTTTGGCGCACACCAAGAATTGGTGCCAAGAGTCCATGCTTTTTAGGACTCTTCAAAATGACCAAGATAAATGCCAAATAAATCTAGATAAATATTGAATTAGGCTGCCACACTTAGGACTTAACCTAATTTAAATACAACTTAAATTGGTTAGCCTAATTAGCAAATAAGCTGACCCAATCCAATTGGGTAGGAGTTGGGCTATCCAACATACTAAGTTCCCTAATGTGTGTGACCCTTTGGGTTCCATATCTAGCCAGCAATAGGCCTAGGTCCAAGCCAATTCAATCCAATCGAACTCGATTGACCTAATTAAGTCAAATTGAGCTGACCTAAGTTGCCAATTCGAACCAACTTTCAAATTGACTCATAAATCCAATCAAGTTAATCCATAAAAAACTATAAGACATGATTGACGTCTAGCAACTGATGCGAGACTAAGATGCATACAAGTGATTCTTTGTTGTTTTTATGTTTTAATGGATTGACCGATTCCCGAAATCAAACTAAGAATAGATCTAGAGATTCGCATAATGACAAGAGACTCTAGCATGCAGACATAGACCCCAAATAGTATTAAAAAAGAAGGATCCCGAGATTGAGAAACCTCGGTAGGACTTAGCTCTAAATCAATACCCCACTCAAGAGATTAGGGAGTGCAAACCTTTTGAAGTAATGAGGCACCCGATGAAAGGATTATGCTCTAAAGGCCAATCAAAATGTTATATTTCGATGGGATTTTCTTTTGTATCCTAAACCAGTGTATTGACATTTTCAATTAATAAAGGCATTTTATTTTCATCATACGCTATGTCTTATTAATTTTATTAAGATATGATGAACCCCATAGATTTGGGCTAGGTTCTAGGGTTATGATGAGATCATACCAGTGAGACCTAAAGTCTTAAAACCCTAATCTAGAATATTCCTAGTCGATGGGATATTGAGTAGGGGATCAATGTTTCTGGTAAGACCAGCACATCCTATGTATGCTTGGTGAAGAGGGTGACTGATCTCACAGTCACTTGTGTTTGACACTAATACTAGGATGTGGGTGCTCATTAGAGAATGAGTTCACTGAATGGATCCAGCTTGAGAATATCTAATGGAACCTTATATGTTTGTCAATAGATAGTTCTCATAGTGGGAGTAGTGCATGTGGTCCTTTGACCTGAGACTGTATGGTACCTTGTATGCATGAATCCATACTTTGGTTCACACTCAATCATGACACTGAGTCATGCATGGGGTGATACTGGGTATGGTGGATTGCATATGGAGGTTGTGAGTAGGTCAAAAAGGAATCGATCAACCCTAGTAAGAGGGAAGCGCATCCAGATGATTTCAATCAAATGCAGATTCGGAAAATCGTTGATCAAAGTATGAACATTAGAAATAGTTTCTAATGGTTCATTAATGAATCATCATTATCAGATTGAGCAAGGAATGAATATAAAATTGGATTTGACAAGTATCCATATCCATAGCCATATTCAGGGTGTAAGTGGATCGAAGGACTGAATTGCCTGGTAACTCACCATTGAAGGGTATTTTGGTAAATCCACCAAAATTCCTCATCTTTCGAGTAGGCATGACATGTTGCTAGACATCAATCTTGTCTTGTAGGTCTTCATGAACAATTGATTTTGGTTTCATGAGTCAATTCGATGTGTGATTCGAATTGGACAATTAGGTGAGCCAATTTGACCTAATTAGGTCAATCGGGTTCGATCAGATTGAATCGTCTCAAACCTAAACCTATTGTTAGCTAGATGTGGAACCCAATGGGTCACACACAATAGAGACTTGGCCAAGGAAGTCATTCATAATTTAATTAGGGTCATAGGATCCTAATTGGTTAGCCGTATTACATACTAGCATAAGTAGGCTAACCAAATTCCTAACCCAATTGGATTGGGTCCGATTGCTTGCTAATTGGGCTAACCTAATTATGGAAAACCTAAATTAGGTTAAGTCCTAAGTGGGGCTAGCCTAATCAGAGCTAAATCTGATTTTAATTTGGATTTAAGGGCATTTTAGGTGCTATACATGAAGAGTCCCAATGGCATGGGACTCTTGGTACCTAAATGATACCTTAACTTCAAAAGGGCACAGAATGAGCTATAGATCTCTGATTTGAATATAATTTATATGGTCAGAAAGAAGATTTTATGCTCTTTCTAATGACACCCATATTTCATATATTTTTACTGGTCAACATTTTTGAAGTTTGCATGGAAGAAGGATGGTGCGCGCAATGCATGAAGAGTCGCAACTCTTCATGTGGCGCGCAGTTCTGATGGAGAGTCCTTCTGCTATCAGGACTCTTCATAATCTTCGATGTTTGGAGATTGAAGAGGCACCTCTTTACTTCCTAGGGACTGGTAATTGACATGTGGCAAGTGAGAATTCGTCCAGATAAAAGAAGGGATGTGAATAAGGCCTTCGGTGCATGAATGGGCTTATTAAATATGATTTTTCAAGCCAGATAACTTCTCTTCGATCTTGAAAAATCATATCTGATAAGTTGATGGGAGGACATATCACACCCCCTTTTGTATCTATAAATAGGAGGTGGTGAAATGAGTCTGATAATGAAGAATTCCACTGAAGTATTATTTTGAGTGTCTCTCTCTCTCTCCCTCCTTTCTTTAAGACAAGACTTGTCTTGTTAAGACAAGGTATTTTCTAATAGGACAAGGCTTTGTTTTAGGACATAAGCCTAAGAGGTCCTAGAGGAGGGTTGTCCTAAAACCAAGAGTGGTTTAGGAGAGTGTCTTTAGTGCCCTGTAGTAGGACAGGGTGTCCTACAGTAGTCAATAGACCAAAGGCTGCCGAAAGAGTTCCACTTATCCAAGCAACTTGAAGAAGGAGTTCTTCCTTGGTCCGAGTTTCGTGTGGATCACCGTTGGAGGGCGAACGTTTGGGCGCCTGGTGGAGAAGAAGGCTGAATCAGGGTTTTCTTCATCGGATTGGATACTAGCAGTTCAGGTTGGTGCCTAAACTCTAGTTTATATTATATATGCATGTTTGTATGTTTTAATTCCTAGTAAGGAGGTCTTGGGTTAAGGGTTTGGTAGAGGTTTCATAATAAATTTTTAAAATCTATGCTTCCGTCCTGGTCACCAAAATCCTTACAGTGGTATCAGAGCCACCTTATTAGGGCTAAATTCTACAAAATTTAAAGTTGCCCAATTTTGTAGGACTCTTAAGGTTGCCCATTTTTGTAGGACTCTACAAAATTTGAAGTTGCCCAATTTTGTAGGACTCTACAAAAGTTTAAAGTTACATATGATTGATATGTTTATGCATATATGTATGTCACTGGTTAGGATTTTCACTTAAACCTTAACCGTTATAGAGATATGTTTAGCTTTCTAGTCATCATACTGAAATAAGGTTGCGCTGGCATAATGGTGGATCCATTATGTGGTAGATGGTTGTCCTAGTATGATGACACACTTGGCACATTATAAAATGATATATGATGCATGGTTGATTGAATGGTTATATGTAGAATGTGCTTATTTTAATAATAAAGCCCTCTATTAAAATTATATTAAGTTGTAGTGTCATATACCAAAAGCAAAATAATCAAGATGATTAGTTGATCATTCGGTGTCTAGGAAAAGTGGTTCATGATCAGTAAAGAGGATGTGGTTTTTAATTGGTTCCATTGACTGACTTGGCCAATTTTTATTGGTGTCTAGGAAAGCAACGGGGGGACTCTCACTACTCTTCCACTTACCTGGCCGATAAGATTAACTTAATTCTTGATTGATATGCTTAGTGTAATATTCACTACATTAGGCCTTCCTTCATGCTAGGTCATTATTATGTTATGATTCGTATTAGGTTTGTTGTGTACACACAAGGCCTATTATGGTAACTAACACAGTTTTGGCCTGATGCATTTGATGCTTAAGGCATGATTTAATAAAATACTTTGTTGTGAACACACAAGGATATTATTATTACAATCATGACTATAAAGAAATGAAGGGTCTTACTTAACTAAAAATATTATAGTTTGTTATGCACACACAAGGCTATTAATATTTTAGAGGCCAGGTTTTGTTGAGAATTGTATGAGATACAATTGGAAAGATTTTTTCTACCTTTGAACTTATAAAGGATTTGTTGTATACACACAAGGTCTGTTATAAGGAATAAGGTTCTCAACCCCACTAAGAAAACCAATTAGGGTTTCTCGATCATCATATAGAGGGTTATGATGCTTGATAAAATAGTGGGAGACATAATTAAGTTAAAGTCATAATTTAGTTATGTTTTGTCAACATTAGTTGTTTGCTTATGTTATGTTCTTTGTTAATGTAGATTAAATGGCCTCTTCACTATCACTCCGTAGTATACTTGATGCCAATAAATTGACTGGACCGAACTATGTTGACTTGTTAAGAAACCTAAAGATAGTACTCAGCCAGGAAAAACTTTCTTACATTCTTGATACCCCTACCTTGGAACCATTAGGGGAAGATGCCTCGCAAGAGAAAAAGACCACATACAAGATGTGGCAAAGTGACTCACTCACTGTCAAATGTATCATGCTTGCCTCTATGACCAATGAGTTACAGAGGCAACATGATAGCATGGACACTAACTCCAAACTACTCAATTTAAAAGAGCTATATGGAGAACATAGTCGAACTGCTAGATATGAGATATCTAAGCAGTTGTTCCATGCAAGAATGACAGAAGGTACATCCGTACAAGACCACGTACTGATGGTTATTGACCTGATCACTCGATTAGGTCAAATGGATTTTGTTATGGATGGGGAGTTGAATCAGGATTTGATTCTGCAGTCACTCCCGGAGTCATTTTCACAGTTTGTTCTTAATTATCATATGAACAAACTTAACACTTCCTTGCCTGAGCTGTTAAACATGTTAAAAATAGCAGAGAGCCATTTAAAGAAAAATAAGGCTCCACTTCTTCTTGTGGATTGGATCAATAAGAAGAAGTCAGGCAGAAAGGGTTCCAAGAGGAGATTGAACCCAAAAAGGGGCATCAAGAAGAAGAAAGGAAAGAAGGCCTCTGGACAGATGACCTGCTTTCACTGTGGCAAGCCGGGTCATTGGAAGAGGAACTGCAAGGCTTACCTTGCAGGTGTGAAGCCTGGTGCATCGGATGCACCAAAAGGTATGAAAGAAGTTCATACTATTTTGTCATTGGATTCTTCCATTTCAAATACTTGGGTATTGGATACTGCCTGTGGTCATAATATCTGCAAATCATTGCAGGGGTTGCAGAGGCTTAGAGTATTGAAGGAAGGAGACTTCGAGCTCTACAGTGCTGGAGGAGAGTCCATCCATGCAGAGGCCGTAGGGACTTATATCTTGAAGTTACCTTCCGAAAAGATTTTAGAGCTGAGAGATTGTTACTATATGCCTAAGGTCA
This sequence comes from Areca catechu, assembly GCA_021397845.1. NCBI lineage: Eukaryota > Viridiplantae > Streptophyta > Magnoliopsida > Arecales > Arecaceae > Areca > Areca catechu. The sequence goes on from CM038053.1 coordinate 70,589,456, forward strand.
TTAGAAATATCATTTCTGTACCCTTGTTACTTAGACAAGGTTATACTATGAATGTGATGAGCAATGGTTGCTCAATCAGCTTTTCTAATGAAATTATATATTGTGACGTATTTTGCAATGGTCTATTAACTCTATCCACTAATGACAATATACTTCATGTAAGTAACAAATGAAAGAGAGATGATGTAAACAATACTTTACTCTGGCACTGTCGGCTTGGACATATTAGTGAGTCTAGGATTAGCAAGTTATACAAGGAAAATTTTCTTAATCCTTATGATTATGAATCATTAGGAACTTGTGAATCATGTCTCATGGGTAAAATGGCCAAGACTCTATTTAGTGGACATAGAGAAAGGACAACTGAGTTATTAGGACTCATACATACTGTTGGCTTTGACTCCTTAGTTTTGATGATTAACAAAAGGTTGAGTATATGTTTGGACTAACGTTTAATCTCAAGATAAAGTTTCAGGACTTAGGTTATTCAAAAAGAGTATCATAAGGACAATGATGAAACTAAGTTTACCTGATTTGGAAATGAGCTCTTCTACCTTGGACAAGATCAAATACTCAAATTGGACCTTCTTGTTAAGAAATATTTGACAAAAGAAACAAAGGCTTAAAGAAACTCAAGCATGGCACGCACATCTCAAAGAGTTTCAGAAAAATTCAGATCAGAGGTCGACCACCAGAGGTCGACACCTTGTCAAAGGTCGACCACCAGAGGTCGACTCATGAAGAAAAGGAAAGTTCAGCATGGCCGGCACGGCAAAGTCTCAGTGGCACGCTTCAGAGGTCGACCACCAGAGGTCAACACCTGTCCAGAGGTCGACACCAGAGGTCGACTCATATCCTGAGAATTCAAATGGGCAGAACTATGGTATTCTGAACTTTTGCCTAAACTTTACTGGAGGTCGACTCATGAGGTCGACACTTGATCCAGAGGTCGACTCATGAGGTCGACTCATGGCATAACGGCTAGTTTTTCTGAACTTCTGATTTGATTTCCAACGGCCATAAACGGCCATATTTTTGAATCTAACGGTCTTGTGGAGTTGTTTCAGCATGAATGAGGTATTTAACCTCCACCAAACTTCAAAAAAGACAAGGAGACAAAGTGAAAAAGTATAGGTTCAAAGTACAAAGCCTTCAATCACTTCCAAAAGCCAAAAAGTGTGAGAAAACCAAGAGATTCCATTCCCAAAAGCTTTCCAATTTTTTTGAGGAATCCAACATTCAAGTGTTTGGCATTTAGTGAGGTCCAAGATTCCAAGACAAAAGGCTTGAAGAGTCTCCATCAAGAGCTTCAACGAATTTATTATTGCTCAAAAGGAGTTTGTTTAGTTTTCATTACTTGTATTCATACTCTTTTGTCTTTAGCTAGTTTCAAGGGAATTTGAAACTAGAGTGAGGTTTGTTGGTGAGCCAATTGATAAAACCAACTAGGGTTGCTTGTAAGCCCGAAGCCAAAACAAGTGAGTGAGGTTTGTTGGTGAGCCAATTGATAAAACCAACTAGGGTTGCTTGTTAGCCCGAAGCCAAAACAAGTGTGTAAGGTTTTGACTTGTGAGCCTGGTAAAACAAGTCGGCTGTAATCCAAAGATTATAGTGGAAATTCCCAAGTGGAACTTGGGGAGTGGATGTAGGTGCTGGGTGCACCGAACCACTATATTTCTTGTGTGTTTGCATTGGTTTGCTCTTTAGCTTCTTTAGCTCATTAATTGTCATTTTATTTCGTTGCTTCCGTTGCACAATTATTAAAGCACTATCACTCTTCACCTTAAAACCTGATAGCACATATATATTGCCTTAAATTTTTTAAATACCCAATTCACCCCCCCTCTTGGGCACCATATCTGGGCAACAAGTGGTATCAGAGCACCGGTACTCTCTTGTAGGTCCAACGATCTTGAGTGAAAGATCATGGCCGCTCCAATTGGAATGGGTATAGTTGAAGGACAAGCATCAAATCGTCCTCCTTTCTTTAATGGCACAAACTACACTTATTGGAAAACTCGTATGCGTATTTATTTACAAGCTGTAGATTATCATATTTGGAGAGTAATCACTAAAGGGCCTCATCAGCCCACTCACTTGGTTAATGGCATTATCACCCCAAAATCTGAAGAAGAATGGGATGACAATGACATCAAACAAGCTGAGTTAAATGCTAAGGCGATGAATTTGTTATTCTGTGCACTTGATCCTAGTGAATTCAACAGAATATCAAATTGTATTTCCGCCAAAGAGATTTGGGATACACTTGAGGTTACCCATGAGGGTACACACCAAGTGAAGACCACTAAGGTGAACATGCTCATTCATACGTATGAGATGTTCAGGATGGAACCAACTGAAAGCATAAGTGAAATGTATACTAGATTTACCAATATAGTAAATGGTATGAGGAGTTTGGGAAAAATTATATCTAATGGTGAACTGGTTAACAAACTTCTCAGGTCTCTTCCGGCTTCATGGGATGCGAAAGTTACAGCCATAGAAGAAGCCAAGGATGTCAACACTCTGCCTCTCGAGCAGCTTCTTGGATCACTGATGACCTACGAGCTTTCACTAAAGCAGAAAACAGTGGACAATGACAAGAAAAAGAAAGCCATAGCCTTCAAGTCCACTACAAAAGAAGAGTCAAGTGATGAATCTGAAGAAGAAGCTGATGATGATGAGACAGCCCTAATTACTAGGAAATTTAAAAGATTCATGAGAAAGAAGAAGGACTTCTACAAGAAAAGGCAACAAAAAGGTGATCACAACAAGGAGAAAGAGAAAGAAAGGGATCCACCCATCTGCTTCGAGTGCAAGAAGCCTGGACATTACAAAACGGATTGCCCTTTGCTTAAAAAAAGTAGAAGGATGTTGAGAAAGAAGGCAATGATGGCTACCTGGAGTGAGAGTGAGGACTCCAGCAGTGAAGAAGAGCAGCAGGTAGTCGCCAACCTATGTTTCATGGCCAATGAAGATAATGAGGTAAATTCTGAACCTGAAACTGAATTTACTTTCAATGAATTGCATGATGCTTTTGATGACTTAGTAATGGAATATGAAAAATTAAAATTAAAAAATAAGAAATTAAGAAAGCAAAACTTTGAACTTACAAAAGATTCAGAAAAGTTTTCAAGTGAAATTGAAAATTTAACTCAAGAAAACAAGAAATTAAAAGAACATGTAAAGACTTTGACAAATGACAAAGATAATCTTGTTAAAGAAAATAATTCTTTGAAAAATAATAGAAGTCTTAAAACTAATGAGAACATTGAAAAACAAAACAAAGAACTATTGCTTCAAAATAAGAATTACAAGGAAGAGTTAGAAAGAGTAAAACCTTTTGTAGAAAAGTTTACCTTTAGCTCAGAAAAACTAAATATGCTCTTAAATAGCCAACATGCAGTGTTTAATAAAGCTGGACTTGGATTTAAACCACACAATCAGCAAAAACTTTACAAAAACTTTTTCATACCTGCATCTTCTAATATTACCTACTATGCATGTGGTAAAGTAGGTCATAAATCATATGTTTGTAACAGAAGAAAATCAAATACCTTTAGAAAGATTTGGGTTCCAAAAGGAACCAACTTGACTAACCCTAAAGGACCCAAGATGACTTGGGTACCTAAAGTTTCAACTTGATCATTTTTTTGCAGGTGTGCCTTGCAACCAAAAATAAAAGAAGAATGTGGTATCTGGATAGTGGTTGCTCAAGGCACATGACTGGGGATGTGAAGCAATTCTCATCACTAGCTGCAATTGATGGTGGAAATGTCACTTTTGGTGATAATGGAAAAGGCAAAATCGTCGGAATTGGTAAAATCCATATCACCCCTAATGCTTATGTAGATAATGTATTATTTGTTGATGGCTTGAAGCATAATCTTTTTAGCATTAGTCAGTTTTGTGATAAAGGTTTTAAAGTAATTTTTGAATCATCTTTGTGCATGGTATCTAGTCTAGATGTTGATGGCATCAAGTTCACTGGTCTTAGGCATGGAAACATTTACATGGTTGACCTTGATGATCTAGCCATGGAAAGTGGTCAATGCCTAGTGGCTAAGGAAGCCAAGGCAAGTGAAACTAGTTGGCTTTGGCATCGTAGGCTAGGGCATGCTAGTATGCAGTTGATTTCAAAATTAAGCAAAAAGAATCTTGTAAAAGAATTGCCAAAACTCACTTTTGAAAAAGATAAAATTTGTGCTGCATGTCAATTTGGAAAACAAACCATCTACTTTCAAACCTAAAGGAGTAGTATCTACTACTAGACCCCTTGAATTATTGCATATGGACCTCTTTGGACCAACCAGAACAACTAGTTTGGGAGGTAAAAAATATGGGTTAGTAATTGTAGATGATTACTCACGATTTACTTGGGTAATGTTTTTAGCTCATAAAGATGAAACATTTTCAGCTTTTGTTAAATTTCATAAAAGGGTTTCAAACGAAAAAGATCTCACTATTGTTTCTTTGCGTAGTGATCATGGAACTGAATTTGAAAATCATGATTTTGAAACTTTTTGTAATGAAAATGGTATTAGTCATAATTTCTCTGCACCTAGGACACCTCAACAAAATGGGGTGGTAGAAAGAAAGAACAGGACTCTTGAAGAAATGGCACGCACAATGCTTTGCGAAAATGATTTACCTAGATATTTTTGGGCAGAAGCCATTAATACTTCCTGTTATATTTTAAATCGTGTTTTAATTCGACCTATTTTGAAGAAAACACCATATGAGCTTTGGAAAAATCGAAAACCTAATCTCAAGTATTTTCGTGTATTTGGTTGCCGCTGTTTCATATTAAACAATGGCAAAGATAATATCAGTAAATTTGATGCCAAGTCAGATGAGGGTATCTTCTTAGGATACTCTACTTCTAGCAAGGCATACAGGGTCTTCAACAGAAGAACTCTTCTGGTTGAAGAATCAATTCATATAGTATTTGATGAATCTAACGAAAAATCTTCTAGAAAAGAAGATTCTATTGATGTTGAAACAGGTACAAAGAAGCTTGAACAATTGACAATCAATGAAGATGAGCCCAAAGGAGATGATGATCAAGAAAGTCAAGATCAAATTCAAGAAATCAATGCAACTTCACCAAAACCATTACCTAAAGAATGGAGGTATGCACATGGACACCCTAAAGAGCTAATAATAGGTGATCCATCAAAGGGGGTAAGTACACGCTCTTCTATTAGAAATATTTGTGATTATTTAGCTTTTGTATCTCAGATAAAGCCTAAGTCAATAGAAGAAGCTGAAAAAGATTGTAATTGGATTAATGCTATGCAAGATGAATTAAATCAATTTAAAAGAAATAATGTTTGGACTTTAACTGAAAGACCCCTTAATGTTTCTGTAATTGGCACAAAATGGGTTTTTAGAAATAAACTTGATGAACATGGTATTGTAATTAGGAACAAAGCTAGACTTGTTGCTAAAGGCTACAACCAGGAAGAAGGAATCGACTTCGATGAAACCTTTGCTCCTGTTGCTAGGCTAGAAGCAATTAGACTTTTACTTGCTTTTGCTTGTTTTATGGATTTCAAGTTATTTCAAATGGATGTAAAGAGTGCCTTTTTAAATGGATTTATTGAAGAGGAAGTTTATGTTGAACAACCTCCTGGTTTTGAAAATCATGAATTTCCTAATCATGTCTTTAAATTGCATAAAGCATTGTATGGTTTAAAGCAAGCTCCTAGAGCTTGGTATGATAGATTAAGTTCATTTTTGATGAAAAATGATTTTTCTAGAGGTAATGTAGATAATACATTGTTTTTGAAAAAGAAAAATGATGATCTCTTAGTAGTACAAATATATGTAGATGATATTATTTTTGGTGCTACTAACGAATGTCTTTGTCAAGAATTTGCGAAGTTAATGCAGAGTGAGTTCGAGATGAGCATGATGGGAGAACTCAACTTCTTCCTCGGACTCCAAATTAAGCAAACCAAAGAGGGGATCTCCATCAATCAAGCCAAGTACACAAGGGAAATCTTGAAAAAGTTTGGGATGGAGACCACAAAACCAATAGGTACCCCTATGAGCTCTTCATGTAAATTAGACAAAGATGAATGTGGTAAATCAGTAGACCAAAAATTATATAGAGGCATGATTGGTTCATTGCTATATTTAACTGCCAGTAGACCAGATATAATGTTTAGTGTTTGTATGTGTGCACGTTTTCAGTCTGCTCCTAAAGAATCACATCTCTTAGCTGTAAAACGTATACTTAGATACTTATCTGGGTCTATCGAAATTGGTCTTTGGTACTCTAGGGAGTCATCATATGAATTAATTGCATATTCTGATGCTGATTTTGCTGGGTGTAAACTTGATCGAAAAAGTACTAGTGGAACTTGTCAATTCCTAGGAGTTAATTTGATTTCATGGAGCAGTAAGAAACAGAATTCGGTTGCTCTATCTACGGCAGAAGCCGAATATATAGCAGCTGGAAGCTGCTGTGCTCAGATTTTATGGATCAAACAACAACTCGAGGACTTTGGCATCAAACTAACTAAGACACCCATAAGATGTGATAATACTAGTGCAATCAATTTAACGAAAAATCCTGTTCAACATTCAAGAAGCAAACATATTGAAATAAGACATCACTTCATAAGAGATCACGTTCAAAACTGTAATGTGTTGTTAGAGTTTATATGCACTGATTATCAATTGGCTGATGTATTCACAAAACCATTGAATGAAGATAGATTTTGTATGATTAGAAGAGAACTGGGAGTCATTGATCCTTTTGCTTGAAACTCTTCATTTTTCATCAAAATTCCTCAAAAATGATTTATAAATTCTCAATTATGTTTAAAGGTCATTTTTCTAAATTTTGTCAATTTTTTAATTTTACAGAATTTTATTTTGGAAGATTTATTGTTGGAGGTCGACACTTGAGATTTTCGGAGGTCGACACTTGAGGTCGACACTTAAGCTTTGGAGGTCGACACTTGAGGTCGACCCCTGAAAATTCTCAGAGGTCGACACTTGAACGAAAATCTGCATTTTTAAAACCCGTCCGCAAGCCCTTTTCTCCCATTTTTTTTCTCCTCTCCTTCGTGTGGTCCCCCTAAAACTTCCCTAAACCTCCAAATAGTGGATTTCCACCCCTCTCCTCGATCTTTTTGGGAAATCCTCACCTCCTCTCTTACTTTTCTTGGAATCAACTCTCTTTTGACCGTTTTCTTGATTTTGGACAACCGAAAGCCCTCGAATCCTTCAACCCTCAAATCTCGGTTGTTTTTCAATTGAAAACACATATTTCTTTCATCCGTTTCTTACCTTTTCCTCATTTACTCTCGATTTTCACCAATCTCTCAAACCCTATCTCACTATTTCACATTCTCTTTTTTTTTTTTTCCAATTAGTGAATATCTCTCTGCCTTACCTCTTTGCATTTCTCCCTAAGTTACCCCTCATCCCTACACATGGGTCCGAGAAAACACCAGGCAGTAAGGAAAAGGAGATTGGAACAGGGGCAGGGTAGTACTGAGCGGCGAAGGAAAGTCAGACATGAGCGTGAGCAGACCCCAGAGGCACCTGCACCAGTGCCAGCCAGCCTAGTCCGGAAGAACATTGCTTATGGGAGGCGCGTAGATATTCCATTCTGGGATCAGCATCACTTCTTCATTGGAGATGTACTGAGAGATGCAGGTCTGGTTCATTTTTGTACCATGTCCGAGAGATACTACCCAGACCTCATCAGAGAGTTCTATGGATCCATGGCCACTGATGGCATTAGATGGTCTGCCACAATTCGAGGGATCGAGATTCCAGTGACACCTGAGGTCATCAGTCGCATCTGGAGGATTCCACTTCATGGCACTGCTGCCACTACGATCAGCGACAGAGAGCACGCCTTCAGGTGTATCCTAGAGCGTGAGGATGTTAGCGGCATTTCCACAGTGTCCGCTAACCAGCTTTCACTGGAGATGAGAGTGCTGCATCACATCATCGCCCGTATCTTGATTCCGAAGAGCGGGAGATTTGATTTTATCACTGAGCGTGAGCTGGTGTTGATGGTGTCCCTGAGCCAGCGGACTCCCATCAACCTCCCCAGGATCATGCTTCAGCAGATGGGTGAGGCAGCTTCTCACAGGAGACTCGTTCAGCCGTACGGTATGGGACTGACTCAGATATTCAGAGAGCATGGTGTCTCATTCGACGGCATACCCTTCAGCCAGCTACAGCACACAGATACTTATGGAGAGAAATCCCTACATAGGATGGGATTTCGACTGATCAGTGATCGATGGGTACGACGAGAGTCTGGCCAGGAGCCAGATGAGGAGGATGAGATCCGAGCTGCTGAGGCAGGGCCTTCAGGGCCTACTGATCATGGTACACCTCCTCGCCCAGCACCGGAGACAGAGACTGCGGAGCCTGAGCCATTCACGCCACCACCTTCATCAGCTCCGGCACCTACCATCACTGCGACACCACGGAGGACTTCAGTGAGGATATCGGACTTCGAGCAGCGAGTGACTGATCAGATTTCAGAGGTCCGGACAGAGATCACTGGTGTACGGCAGGAGATTCATGATCTGCGGATACACACAGACACACGCATTAGTGCTCTCTCAGCTAGTATGGATACAGGATTCAGACAGATCCTCAGCTTATTGAGATTAGCACTGCCATCAGGGACTGCAGATCCGACAGTATCTCCTCCACATGATGATGATGATGATGATGATGGTGATGATGATGCTGATGACTCTAGTGGATACAGTGACAGTGATGGAGATCAGCCTGGAGCAGGTAGATCTGATGTTCCACCTGCAGAGCCGATTCCAAAGATTCCCCCTTCAACTGATCTTCCTTCCACTGATTTTCAGAGTTCAGATCCTCCAGCCACAGCTGTGCCAGTTGATGTTGAGCCTAGAGAGTCACTATTTGAGACTATCACTGGGATTCCGGATGACATAGATGAGCATACAGAGACAGACATCGATGATCCCACAGCTTATGAGCTAGTCAGCAGGCAGACTCCAGCTCAATCTACTCAGCATGCTGATCCGTCCACTCCTTCAGCTACTGCCTCTGTCTCGACTTCTGTGGAGCCCTTACCTAGGACTTATAGATCTCGTAGGACTACCCCTAGGTCTGGTCCCTCTCTGAGGACTCGGAGTTTCTCTCATAGGACTCCAAAATCCTCATCTAGGATCATGGCTCCTGTATCTTTTGACATACCTTCTGATGAGGAGTAGCCTCATAGTTTGCTTTTGTATGATCTGAGGTATCAGTGTTTTGTGCCTATTTTGTAAGCAATTCTGTAACTGAATACATTTGCTTTTATCTATATTGTGCCATTTTATCTGATACCAGCTCTTAACATTTAACTTCTTAAACCCTCAAGTTAGAATATTTTGTTGTATGCACAAATTGAGGGGGAGCATATATTTTATACTTTATTGTAATTCAACATAAGTATATCTTTCACTACAAAAATGACTTTTTGATTCTTGACAAAAAGGGGGAGTAGAAAAGTATATATGTATTTATGAGACTCCGTCTTATGAGTAATAAAATTTATATGATTCTTATCTTTTTTGACTTATGAGAATGTTTTCACAAAAAGAAAGAAATAAATGAAAAGTGAAAGAAATAAATGAAAAGTAAAATCTTTTTGACTCTTGAGAATATTTTCACAAAATTTTTATGATACACTCTTGCATGAAAGGATACTTTGAAAATTTTTATTATTGCTATATTTTGCTCTTGGACTTAATTGCATATATACTCAAGGTTTTGTCATCATCAAAAAGGGGGAGATTGTTGGCTTTGACTCCTTAGTTTTGATGATTAACAAAAGGTTGAGTATATGTTTGGACTAACGTTTAATCTCAAGATAAAGTTTCAGGACTTAGGTTATTCAAAAAGAGTATCATAAGGACAATGATGAAACTAAGTTTACCTGATTTGGAAATGAGCTCTTCTACCTTGGACAAGATCAAAATACTCAAATTGGACCTTCTTGTTAAGAAATATTTGACAAAAGAAACAAAGGCTTAAAGAAACTCAAGCATGGCACGCACATCTCAAAGAGTTTCAGAAAAATTCAGATCAGAGGTCGACCACCAGAGGTCGACACCTTGTCAAAGGTCGACCACCAGAGGTCGACTCATGAAGAAAAGGAAAGTTCAGCATGGCCGGCACGGCAAAGTCTCAGTGGCACGCTTCAGAGGTCGACCACCAGAGGTCAACACCTGTCCAGAGGTCGACACCAGAGGTCGACTCATATCCTGAGAATTCAAATGGGCAGAACTATGGTATTCTGAACTTTTGCCTAAACTTTACTGGAGGTCGACTCATGAGGTCGACACTTGATCCAGAGGTCGACTCATGAGGTCGACTCATGGCATAACGGCTAGTTTTTCTGAACTTCTGATTTGATTTCCAACGGCCATAAACGGCCATATTTTTGAATCTAACGGTCTTGTGGAGTTGTTTCAGCATGAATGAGGTATTTAACCTCCACCAAACTTCAAAAAAGACAAGGAGACAAAGTGAAAAAGTATAGGTTCAAAGTACAAAGCCTTCAATCACTTCCAAAAGCCAAAAAGTGTGAGAAAACCAAGAGATTCCATTCCCAAAAGCTTTCCAATTTTTTTGAGGAATCCAACATTCAAGTGTTTGGCATTTAGTGAGGTCCAAGATTCCAAGACAAAAGGCTTGAAGAGTCTCCATCAAGAGCTTCAACGAATTTATTATTGCTCAAAAGGAGTTTGTTTAGTTTTCATTACTTGTATTCATACTCTTTTGTCTTTAGCTAGTTTCAAGGGAATTTGAAACTAGAGTGAGGTTTGTTGGTGAGCCAATTGATAAAACCAACTAGGGTTGCTTGTAAGCCCGAAGCCAAAACAAGTGAGTGAGGTTTGTTGGTGAGCCAATTGATAAAACCAACTAGGGTTGCTTGTTAGCCCGAAGCCAAAACAAGTGTGTAAGGTTTTGACTTGTGAGCCTGGTAAAACAAGTCGGCTGTAATCCAAAGATTATAGTGGAAATTCCCAAGTGGAACTTGGGGAGTGGATGTAGGTGCTGGGTGCACCGAACCACTATATTTCTTGTGTGTTTGCATTGGTTTGCTCTTTAGCTTCTTTAGCTCATTAATTGTCATTTTATTTCGTTGCTTCCGTTGCACAATTATTAAAGCACTATCACTCTTCACCTTAAAACCTGATAGCACATATATATTGCCTTAAATTTTTTAAATACCCAATTCACCCCCCTCTTGGGCACCATATCTGGGCAACACATACAAATGTATGTGGGCCTATGACAACTCAGGCCAAGGGTGGATACTCTTATTTCATCACGTTTACTGATGATTTTTCAAAGTTCGGATTTGTGTATCTTACGAAACATAAGTCCGAAGCCTTGATAAATTTTTAGAGTATCAAAGTATGGTAGAGAAACAAATGGGGAAAAGTATTAAAATTCTTTGATCAGATCGAGGAGGTGAATACTTATCCACCGAGTTTCTCGATCACCTTAAAGAAAAGGGGATTATCTCTGAATGGACCCCTCCTTACACACCACAATTAAATGGTGTTGCTGAAAGGAGGAACCGTATCTTATTAGATATGGTACAGTCCATGATGTGCTTTACAGAGTTACCTGTTTCCTTCTGGGGATATGCCTTGGAAATCGTGGCTAATATCTTAAATAGAGTACCATCTAAATCTATCTCTAGCACTCCATATGAGATATGGAGGGGTAAGAAACCCAATCTTAAGTATCTTAAGATATGGGGATGTCCAGGCTATGTCAAAAGAAATTTTGGACATAAGCTGGATGCTAGAACAGATAAGTGTCTATTTGTAGGATATCCTAAAGATAGTATAGGATATCTGTTCTACCACCCTACTGAACAAAAAGTTTTTGTCAGTAGGCATACCACTTTTCTGGAGAAAGAGTTCATCCTATAAAAGGGCAGTGGGAGAAATATTGAACTTGAAAAAGTTCAACAAATAGATACATCTCAACCAAATGATAACATAGTTAGTATAGAACCAGAACACACCACTCCTATCCGTAGGTCTGATACGGTGCGTCATACACCTGAAAGGTATGGGTTCATTATTGAAAATAATGAAGCCTGGATCATTGAAAATGATGAGCCTCTAACCTATACGGATGCTGTCATGAGTAGGGACTCAGACAGATGGCTGGAAGCCATGAGATCCGAAATGGACTCCATGTATATCAACCAAGTGTGGACTTTGGTTGATGCACCAGAGGGTGTTACCCTATTCGATGCAAATGGGTCTATAAGAAAAAGATTGGGGCAGATGGCCAAGCCGAAACTTATAAAGCCAGATTAGTGGCTAAGGGTTTCAGACAAAAACAGGGAATAGATTATGATGAAGCATTTTCTCCTGTTGCCATGCTCAAATCTATTTGGATTATGCTTGCTATAGCAGCATATCATGATTATGAAATATGGCAGATGGATGTGAAAACCACATTCCTTAATGGTTTCCTTAAGGAAGAGGTCTATATGTCATAGCCAAAAGGTTTTGTCTTGGAAAATAAACCTAATCAGGTATGTAGGCTGAAGAAATCCATTTATGGATTAAAGCAAGCATCCAGGAGTTGGAACATCCGATTTGATAAGACAGTCAAAGAGTTTGACTTTATCAAAAATGGGGATGAACCTTGTGTGTACAAGAAGACTAGTGTGCCATAGTTTTCTTGGTTCTGTATATGGATGACATACTGAATGATATCCCAATGTTACAATCAGTCAAGGTATGGTTATCTAAACAGTTTTCCATGAAAGACTTGGGAGAAGCATCCTATATACTGGGTATCAAGATCTATAGAGATAGATCTAGAAGGATGCTAGGCTTATCCCAGTCTAGGTACATTGACCAAGTGCTAAAGAGATTTAGCATGGAGGGAAGTAAAAGAGGTTAGTTGCCCATTGGTCATGGCATACATCTTTCTAAGAAGATGTCTCCTAAGACACTTGAAGAAAGAAATAGAATGAGTTCTATACCTTATGCTTCGGCTATAGGGTCTATAATGTATGCTATGTTATGCACCAGGCCTGATGTGGCATATGCCTTAGGTATAGCCAGCAGATTTCAGGCTGATCCAGGAGAGGATCACTGGAAGGCTATGAAAAATATTCTTAAGTACTTGAGAAGGACTAAGGATATTTTTCTGATATACAGAGGATCTGATCTTAAACTGGAAGCTTATTCAGATTCTAGTTTTCAATCGGATCCAGATGATAGCAAATCTATTTCAGGATATGTTTTTATCCTAAATGGAGGAGCTATAAGCTGGAAGAGTTCTAAACAGCAGACTGTAGCTGACTCAACAACTGAGACATAATACATTGCTGTTAGTGAAGCTGCCAAGGAAGCTGTCTGGATGAAGAAGTTCATCTCAGAGTTGGGCGTTGTTCCAGAGATTGAAGGTCCAGTACCACTTTACTGTGATAATACTAGAGTCGTCGCTCAAGCTATGGAACCTAGAGCTCATCACAAGTCAAAGCACATTCTAAGACGCTTCCATCTCGTTCGAAAGATTGTTGAAAGACAAGAAGTCTGCATTAAAAGAGTAGAAATGAAGAACAACATAGCAGACTTGTTCACTAAGGCTCTATCACAGCGAGAGTTTGATCGCCACCTCGATTATATGGGGTTAAAATTTAAAGGCGATTGGCTTTAGTGCAAGTGGGAGATTGAAAGGATTATATCCTAAAGGCCAATCAAAATGTTATATTTCAATGAAATTTTCTTTTGTATCCCAAACCAATGTATTGACATTATCAATTAATAAAGGCATTTTATTTTCATCATACAATGTGTCATATTAATTTTATTAAGATATGATGAACCCCATAGATTAGGGCTTTGGTTCTAGGGTTATGATGAGATCATACCAGTGAGACCTAAAGCCTTAAAATCCTAATCTAGAATATTCCTGGTCGATGGGATATTGAGTAGGGGATCAATGTTTCTGGTAAGACCAGCACATCCTATGTATGCTTGGTGAAGAGGGTGACTGATCTCACAGTCACTTGTGTTTGACACTAATACTAGGATGTGGGTGCTCATTAGAGAATGAGTTCACTGAATGGATCTAGCTTGAGAACATCTAATGGAACCTTATCTATTTGTCAATGATAGTTCTCATAGTGGGAGTAGTGCATGTGGTCCTTTGACCTGAGACTACCATGGTACCTTGTATGCATGAATCCATACTTTGGTTCACACTCAATCATGACACTGAGTCATGCATGGGGTGAAACTAGGTATGGTGGATTGCATATGAAGGTTGTGAGTAGGTCAAAAAGGAATCGATTAACCCTAGTAAGAGGGAAGCGCATCCAGATGATTTCAATCAAATGAAGATTCAGGAAATCTTTGATCAAAGTATGAACATTAGAAATAGTTTCTAATGGTTCATTAATGAATCATCATTATCAGATTGAGCAAGGAATGAATATGAAATTGGATTTGACAAGTATCCATATCCATAGTCATATTCAGGGTGCAAGTAGATCGAAGGACTGAATTGCCCGGTAACTCACCACTGAAGGGTATTTTGATAAATCCACAAAAATTTCTCATCTTCCGGGTAGGCATGACACGTTGCTAGACGTCAATCTTATCTTGTAGGTCTTCATGAACTAATTGATTTGGTTTCATGAGTCAATTCGATGTGTGATTCGAATTGGACAATTAGGTGAGCCAATTTGACCTAATTAGGTCAATCGGGTTCGATCGGATCGAATCGGCTCAAACCTAAACCTAATACTGGCTAGATGTGGAATCCAATGGGTCACATACAATAGAGACTTGGTCAAGGAAGTCATTCATGATTTAATTAGGGTCATAGGATCCTTATTGGTTAGCCGGATTACATACTAGCATATGTAGGCTAACCAAATTCCTAACCCAATTGGATTTGGTCCAGTTGCTTGCTAATTGGGCTAACCTAATTATGGAAAACCTAAATTAGGTTGATTTCTAAGTGGGGTTAGTATAATCAGAGCTAAATCTGATTTTAATTTGGATTTAAGGGCATTTTAGGCACCATACATGAAGAGTCCCAATGGCATGGGACTCTTGGTACCTAAATGATACCTTAACTTCAAAAGGGCACAGAATGAGCTATAGATCTCTGATTTGAATATAATTTATATGGTCAGAAAGGAGATTTTATGCTCTTTCCAATGACACCCATATTGCCTATATTTTGACTGATCAACATTCTTTGAGATTTGCATGGAAGAAGGATGGCACGCGTGGTGCATGAAGAGTCGCAACTCTTCATGTGGCCCGCGGTTCTGATGGAGAGTCCTTCTGTTAGGTTTAGAGATTTCGGCCTTGCCAATGGACCAGGTAACGTTGATGGCCTTTGCCCCGGGTTGTGACAGCTTGATTGTCCAGGACATGCTCAATCCATTCTCCTCTCTCAAGTAAAATTGGAGGTGGACACTCAGGGTCGGGTTCACTCTCAAAGGATAGGTCAGGCCTAAATGGCTTGCTGGGTATCGTTGCCGGCTCCCTATACTCGACTAAGTCTGAGATATTGAAAGTCGAGCTAATGCCATAATCCGGGGGTAGCTCAAGCACATAGGCATTAGGCCAACTCTCCTTATCACTTTAAAGGGACCAGCTCCATGAGCTTATAGTTTCTTAACTATCACTAGTGGGAACCCTTCAGGCCTAAGATGAATCATTACAGAATCCCCTATGTCAAATTCTTTGGCTTGCTTTCAAGAATCAGCCAATTTCTTGTATGTATTATTACTTAGATTGAATTTTGGCTAATCTCCTTATGCATGCTGTGCGAATAACTCTGCAGACTCTGAGACTTGTACTGGCACTTAACAAAATGCAGACTCAACTATACATTCTTATTGAGAGAAATTTTATTGGACTCTTTGGGCCTAAACCTAACAGACTATAGACTCTCTAGGTTTGACGCTGGTTTGGTATGCGCAAGAAAATTTACAATGGATTCCTAGCAAATGCCATAAGGTCTTCTAAAAGTAGATCGCAAACCTAACATACTCAAAGAACTGGTACAACCGAACGACCTCAATATAATGTGATTGGAAAGTTTAGGGAATATTGAAAGCCTTAGGGTATGATAGGAAATAGGAATCGGAGTTTTGGGATAATCTATTGGAAGCATGAAATAGACCTTGGTTACTCGGGATGACCTTAAGATTTAATTATTGATCTATGGGTGTCACATGGTCCACTTGTTTCTATAGTTCTTGGGGCTCGGTGAGGTTCATCCCATAGTGAGGAAGGTTTGGTAATGAGGATCCTGGGACCAGGCTTATAGCATGCTGGATGTCCCTAGGGGGTGGTAGTTGATTAGGTAACTCATCGGGAAATATATCCTTAAATTCTTTCGGAGCTTCAACTACTTTTTAAGGGTGTTCTCTTTGGGTAGGTTCATGAATCTCTTTAGTGGCAGGAGTTCCCTCAGTAATCTCCTTCTCTAATTCCTTGGCCTTGATCAGGTTAACTCCTAGCTCCCTTTCCTTTAAGCTACTAGATCCTCTTTTAACCTGGTCCTTAGGTGGAGTTGGACTAATTACAAATTTCTTCCCATGGTGACTAAAGGCACAGGTATTGGTCCGACCAAATAGGGTGGCATCATGATTGTAAAGCCAAGGTCAACCTAGGATAATGCTACTGACTCCCATGGAAAGGACATCACACCAAATCTTCTCCTCATATAATTGTAATTTGATCATGATTTGGCACCTAGACTTGATAGGTATGGAAGTCGAATCTATCCATGAGACCTTAGAGGGCTGGGATGGGGAACTAGGGTCAATCCCAAGGACTTGATAGTACTTAACAAGATGGCATTGACACAACTCCCACTATCTATTATGATTTTGCACACCTTATCCCCTAATTTGACGAAGGTTTAAAGGATGTTAGTCCTACACCAATCTTCTTGCATTATGTTCTGGGTTATGATGCACCTAACTACTCCTAACAGGTCATCAGACTCGTGCAGTTCTTCCTCTCGCTCATACTCTTCCAACAATTGATCCTCAGCTTCATAAACTTCTCCTTCTAGCTCAGTAGTGGCTTCTAACTCATCTTCAGCTGGCTCTTCTATATGTAGGGTTTTAGATGTGCATTGGCTAGCATAATGCCCAAGTTTATGTTATCTAAAGCATGTGTTGTGAGGGTTGGGGCTTCTATGGACCTCAATTGACTTACCCTTGTCCTCTCTACTAAAACTGGATCAACTTGGGTCGGGCTAGCTCGGACTGGGTCGGCTTGGGTTGGGTCGACTCGGGAAGGCTTGACTAAACCTTGGGGTTCGGCTAGGATTTTTAAAGGGTTCAGGTCTGTGATAGGTGGGTGTCCTCTAAAACCGCTCATAATTTCTAGCAACTTGGTAAGCCTGTTCTAGGTCATAGACTTCTCTAAAATAAAGCTCCCTTTGGATATCCTCATGTAGGCTAGCCCTAAACCTAGACAGGACCACTGATTCAGATTCGTCTATGTTTCATCGCATGAGAAACTCATCAAACCTAGTAATATACTCGGCCATGCTCTCCTTGATTCAATCTTTGCCATTGATCTAATAACTTTTGGTGGAAAGACATTGGGAGGTACTTCTCGCTAAGCTTAATTTTCATGGCCCCCCAGGTTGCTATGGGTTCTTCTCCTCTTTGTCTGATCATTCTTTCAATACTATTCCAATATAACCTAGCCTGGCGAACCAATCTAAGTTTTGCAAATTTGAACTTCATCCCTTTTGACATCGTATACCACTCAAAGTATTGTTCCATGTCTCCCTCCCAATCTATGTAAACTTTGGGATCTAAACTGCCATCGAAGGTGGGTGCCTCTAGCTTGATGTTCCTGATGGCTCTCTCTTCCTGGTCCATGAACTCCTGATTGGTTCTTCTAGGGTGAACCTCTTGGGCTGGGTTAGGATGTGGGACTCTTTTGGGCTCAGCCTCTAAGGAGGGATCATGTTAAGGGAATCTCTTAGGGTGGGGAGGTGACTCAAACACTGGTTCAGTGTGTGGCTCCTAGACCCTCTCTAGAGTTCCTAGCCTTGTTTCAAATCCATCAAATCTTTGGGTCAACTTGGCAATTTGCTCAGAGAGGATCCTAATTTGATTTTCGAGGTTATTCTCCATGGGTTCACCAGACTGAGAGTGATGTGGGTGATACTGGACTCCTGACCTAGTTGACATGCAACACATAAAGGAAGGTACTACGGTTTTGCTAGACCTATGAGTTCAAACATAATGGGTTAACTTAGAATACACACAGCACAACAACTAGCCCTTTTACAGCTAGGTAAGAGGTGGGAGTGTGGGAGGCCCCCTGCTATTCGCAGGGATCCAATTAAGGAACCACAACACCGCTTAGGTCATTTGACACTGAACCTCTTGCCTTAGACACCAGCTTTCCAGTACTAATTGAAGGGTTGCATGCACTAGTTTCCCACAATGGTTAAACCTGACTCATTGATGTCCCTAAGCTATTAGGTTGCTAATGGATTTTAAGTTAGGCTTAGGTTCGAAATGCAAAGGTGGTGGTTTTCAGGCCAAGGAAAGGTAATGACCTCCTTCCCTTATCTTATGATATCGTTGCCCTTAAAGTAAGTTATGTATATGATGGCATACACATGAAATCTAATGAAGTGCACTTAAGTTTTTTTGTGTTTTGATGTGTATTGGCAAAAATATAAGTTGCTGGAAATTAAATGATATGAACCTAAAATGCAGAAATTTAAACTATGCGGAAATCATGTAATTAACTCCTAAGTATGTAGAAATGAAAGTATGCTGAAATCTAATGAAGCCGAAAACTATATGCTGAAATCTAATCATTGCAGAAATTAACATGATGCAGAATTTAATGATGCAGAAATCTAATGATGTGGAACTTAGTTATGCAGAAATTTTTTTTAGGACCTAAGATACTTATCTCCTTACTTTCTTCTTTAAGGGTTAATCACATCGGCACCCCTACATGCCATAGGAAATCCCTTTTGAATGGGATGTGAGGGTCTTGCAGCCCTACTTTTTTCTATGACCGGATGGCCATGGTGAAGCACCCAATCCAAGTACTAAAAGAGAAACTAAGTCCTAACCATGCTCTGATACCAAACATGATGCAAAACAAAGATGTATGCAAGTGATTCTTTGTTGTTTTTATTGATTTCCCAAAATTGATCTAGATTCGCATAATGACAAGAGACTCTAGCATGCAGACATAGATCCTAAATAGTGATAAAGAAGGACCCCAGGATTGAAAAATCCCGGTATGACTTAGCTCTAAATCAATACCCTACTCAGGAGATTAGGGAATGCAAACCTTTTGAACTTTTGAGGCACCCGATGTTGAGTTCGCTCACACTTATGGATGCGGCCTGGAAGATCAAGCCCTCAACCCTGCAGATTTGTCGACTTTCCTTCAAATGATCCTGAAGGCAAAGTAGGCCTACTCCTTTATTCGTGGTACCGAAAGGACCTGCAAGCAACCTAGAAATGAGTTAGAAAAACAAGAAGGCATAAGATGGCAAAGAAATGAAGGGGAAAGAAGTTGAGGGTGGCGGTCAAGAAGGGTTCTTCTTGTTGGGTATCCTGGAGGATCTTCTAGAGGGGCGTCCAAGCTTGGGAAGAGGGTTGGTGGCTTACATAGGAAGAAAATATCTAGGGCCTCACACCCCTCAATGCTCGAAAGCAAAGGCTCACTCTCTCACAGAGTTCCAAGTCACAAAGACAAGGGCTAGAGAAAAGAAAATTTTAGATTTTTTTCATTCATCATTTTTTGTTTTCTACAAGAGGGTTAGGGCCATATTTATAAGCTCCCAAGTCCTCATTTGAACTCAAAAAAAAGGTGTTACAAAACTTGATTTGAGGATGAATCAAGGGGTCCCTAATTTTGAATTTGAAATTTCATTCCAAGGGGCGTCCAACTTGAATTTTGAGTTTCTTTTTCATGAAGCTTGGCTGACCATGACTTGGCTTGATCTTGGTGGAATGGCTTGATTTCGGGAGTGGAGTGAGGATGTTGTCTGCTTGGATCAAGGGGAGGTTAATGGGCGTCCAACATGGATTTTGAATTTGAACTTTCATCATGAGCTTGGCCACCTAATGGTGCTTGATTTAAATTTGATGAAGTGGTGCCTCCAATACCATGTGGCAATGATGATGTGACACTCCATGAGTTGGCACTCTAAACTTGGCATGGAGAAGAGGTGGCTTGACTCTTTTTCAATTGGACTTGACTTAATTGCCTACTTGTGGACCCATCTTCAAACTAGCTTGAACCTATCTTCGAATTGACTTGAGTTTGTAAACCAACTTGATAAATTACAAGACAAACTAACCCTAACTTGACCAAATTAATTCAATCTGGCCAAATTACAAGACTAAATCAAAATTGAAACCAACTAAATACTAATTACATGACTCGAATGCAAATTACTTGGTTTAAATGTATTAAGCCTTATTACAGGATCCAAAAATATTTGGAACCCTAATCAAAAATTCATGGAGGGTTGAGAAGCCTCTATCTAATCCTGGTGCCCGCACTAGGAACATGTCATGCCTACCCAAAGATAAGGAATTTGATAGAAATTATCAAAATACCCTTCAATGAAAAGTTATAATGTAATTCAATCCTTCGATCTCCCTTTATCCCGATTAAGTGATAGGCATGGATAAATGTCAAACCCTAGTACTTAATCCTTTCAAATCTCAATTTAATAATGAAGACTCGATCGATGAAAGATTAAAAATCATATCTAATCTCATCATGCTTTGATCAAAAACTTTCTGAGTCATCATTCGAAAAGATCACACGGGATAACTTCTCCTCTTACCAGGAGTGATCGATTCCTTGTTGACCTACTCATTACCTTCATACACAATCCACCATATCTAGAAGCACCCTGTACATGACTTAATTGTCATGAATGAGTATGCACCAAAACATGGATTCACGTGCACAAGGTACTATGGTAGTCTCAGGTCTAAGGACCACATGCACAATTCCCACTAAGAGAACATTCTTTTGACAAGTAAGTAAGACTTCCATTTGATGTTCTCTTGTCGGATCAGTTCAGTGAACTCATAACCTAATGAACACCCACATCCTTGTATTAGTGTCTCTACATAAGTGGTTGTAAGACCAACCATCCTCTTCATTGAGCATACATAGGATGTGCGAGTTTTTCTGGATTCATCGATCCCTGAATCAATAATCTAATGACTAGAAATATTTTAGATTAGAATTTATAAAAAATTAGGTCTCATCATTATGATCTCCATCATAACCCTAATTTCATTGCCCTAATATATGAGATTCATCAAAATCTTATAATTAAAATATAAGACACAGCAAATGATGAATCATAAATTGTCTTTATTAATATTAATCTTGAGTTGGGAGAATACAAAATGCCACTGATACAATAACTATGATTGACTTTCAAGGCATAATGTTTTCACTATCCCTAAGGCACTTGGCTAGAAGTCCTCGAGCTTGTATCGACAATGATTAACTCCAATACCTGGAAGATATCAGCAAGCACCATCGACTACCTCTAAGGTACTCGACCACAAGCCCTCAGGCATGTATCCATAGCGATTGACTCTAATGCTTGGAAGGTATCAATGAGCCCTATCAATTATCCCTAAGGCACTCGACCAAAGCCCTCGAGCATGTACTAGCAGTGGTTAACTCTAATGCCTCAAAGGTATCAATGAGGCCCACCGATTGCCCCTAAGGCTTTTAGCCAAAAGCCCTCAGGTGGGCACGATAATAAATGATTCTACCTAAAAGATCAGTGAACCCTCATGATCATTTCTAAGAAGCTCAACGTGAGCTCTATAGCCTATCCAAGTTCATGTTCTAAGAGCACTCTTTAGCTAGTAGAACCTCGATAATGCCCCTACAATAGGCCCTTGAAGGCACAACACTCCAATGCTCACCATCTCCACTTCTACCACATGGTGGGACTCTCCGTCACATTCTAAAATCATCAAATCATTATAGGGTCTTATTGGAAAATATGTCCTAATGCTAATCATCTAACTTATAGATGGTTGATTTTGTATATAAATTATCATCAAGAAAAGTTATTTTGGTAATTCATCATATTGTATCTTCATATAATAAACTCTTTTGTGGAGTCCTTAGAACTACATTATTATGCGATAAAGAGAGGATTTATCATGTGGTTCTTAAACTTGTTCATGACTAAATAATATATTATTATAGGATAATAATGTATCGAGTGTAGGTCATTGTGTACCATTTGAATTGGTTATCCTCTTAACCAAGGAATGTGGAGACACTGGTATGGCATGTAGGTGAAGAACTTTTTTTCCAAGTATTACTCGTAAAGGGATATGGATATAAGTGTCCCTCAAATCTGAGATGATCATGGTAGCTTGCAAGTAACTCACAATACTTTAGTACTAAACTACCTGAATTTCTAATCTAATGATGGAAGGTTTCTAGATGTACTCAAGTATTTATGGATCTATATGAGTCAAGATAAGATTAACTCCTCCAAGTGTTGGAGTGAATGTCTCATTATATTTCAATTTAGCAAAATCTTGGCAGGATAATTTTTTTGAAGAATCCTAGGACCTATATAATTGAGACACATTAAGGATGTACTATTTAGGGTTGGTAGTTAAACCTTGAAGTCATCATTAATATTAAGGGTAAAAGGGATAAATTATATAATAACCATATGCTAGAGGTTCTTAAATGTTGCTCTATAACTATTTGACCTATCCAAATATCGGGTACCATTACTAGATGGTCCCATCAATTGATACAAGAATTGTTCTGGTGCTACCAGCTTAGTATTCAAACCTATAGGATCATACATAATAGGAATTTCTACCTGGTCTGATGGTTGATCAATGATTTTGAATCATTCTTGGGATTAATTATTAATATGATTGATGATCGTCCTTGAGTCAATACTTTGGCGAGCCGACACTTGAGTATTTTCTAAGTGTTGACTCATTAGTATTGCAAATGTTATAATGAGAGTATTTCACTAAGGGTTAGTAAATTATTAGAGAATTAATTAGTAATTGGATTGCTAGTTAGCTTAATTTGATTAAGCTACAAGATTTAAGTCAAAATTAAATGTGATTTGGTTTGAGCTCAAGATGAGTCCAATTGGATGGGATCTAACCCATATACACTAGTCTATGTTTAAATTTGAATTTTGAATTCAAATGTTAATAGGTTCTAGATTCAAATTTAGACTTGAATTTCGAATTCAAATTTGAATTTGAACTTAAATTTTGAATTCAAGTTGATTATCCTAACCTATTTCTCCAAATCTCTTCCCTATTCTCTTCCTTCATCTCTCCCCTCATCTCTTCACCCTAAACACTTTGGCACCTACTTAGTGGGTTAGTTGGTGGGCGTAGAGAGTAGGGGTTCCAAGAGGGAAAAAGGCTAAAAGGTTGAAAGGCTTGAGAGAATTTGCTAGCTAAAATGAATGTCTTTTACCAAGAGAGAGTGGGGTGTATGGGGGGCTTGTATTTAAGGAGAAAGAGTATCTCTTAGGCCTAGTTTCTAGATTGTCTAGGCTTAGAAAGTGAGTTCCACCTCCAAATCCTCTCCTCCAAGGTTTCTTCTTCGATTGCTGGAGCATCCTGGTGTTTGAAGAAGAAGGTGATTGACCATCAAGGTCTAGAGGAGCTAGTACTCCAAGGGGACTAGTCAGTATAAAGCTCCCATGTGAATCACCTGTAAAGGCCAGATATTTTGTGTGGCTCGCAAGGTCTTCATTCCACAACCCTTTTTTGCCACAACGATGGTCGACCCTTTGCAAAGATAAAGTATTACATAGTTAAGATCTATACAAGTTGTTTTATATTATTTTATATTTTCAACTTTGTTCTTATATGCATCATTATTATGTCATGATTTTATGTATGTAGGCTATTTGTAGATATGATCTAATACACATGTAGATTAATTAGATTAATTTAGTTATTTTTGCTACTTATTAGTTTCAAAAAGTTTGAAAATGCATGCATGAAATAGCCTAGGTTTTCCAATAGTGGTATCAAAGCACTTGGTTTATATGGCATAATAATCATGTATATAAATCTGAAATATTAAAATGATCACTTATTTGCTTAGTACTTGGATTAGGTGATTCACTAGGTAGTCCAATCATAAAAGAAAAGTAGGGTTTAAAGGTCCTCTCTTCCCATTCGATAGGATCTTTTATGGCATGTAGGGGTGCCACTTATGTCATGACCCATGAAGAAGAACCATGAAAGGAGCTTAGATAAAAACTATTTTAATCTCTTTTAATATGATCTAAAATTATAAATTTGTTTAGAATAGTTCTAATTTAAATTTATGATTGCTTATGGTAAATGGTTTAGCATAAATAAAAAAAATTCAGATATGGAAGTGCATCTATTACTGTCAGTCTACAGGTATCGACACTTAGCCTTAAAGTATTAATACTTAGACCTAGTGAGTCGAAACTTGCTCTTACAAGTGTCGACTAAAGAGTGCAGACTAAAATAATGTGTCTCTATTTGATCTTTGTGAGTCAATGTTATAGGATCAAGTGTTGACTCATGAATGAGTCGACACTTGACCAAGAAGTGTTGACCGATAGCAGAAAAAAAATATTCAAAAATTGAATTTATTGTTAAATTGTTTTACAGTTAAAATTAAAAATGTTTTAATTTGATAAGTTGATAAGCTTAATTAGGAATTAAGTTTTAATGACTAAAAGATCTAGATTTGAGAATAAAAGATATTAAATCATTTTTCATAATCTTTTAGGTCATGGGTTAACTTGAATCAGGTTCTTTAACTACATTAGATTTAGGAATAGAAGAATATGGACTTGAGAAAATTAAAATCTAATCTAGCATTGAGTTAGATCTCTTTCTATCTTAGATCATTCATAATAGTTGTAGTTTGATCAAGTCCATGCTTCTAATTGGATATGATAGTTGCTCAATGGTTGGACTCAAGTCATTAGGCTAGTCTAATTGAATATGATAAATTGATTAGTCTCTATGGTAAGTTTGGCAGTTTGACCATGATTCTTGGGGCTACCTCTTACATGGCCAACTTATTTGTGCCATAGAAAAGAGTTTAATGGCATAACCCTCCTATTGATCTCACTTACCTGATCAATGTGGTTAATTAGATTTGATAAGATAGCATGATTCAAGTTAACCCATGCCATTAAAGTTGATCAGTTTGACTGATTTAAGTACCTTTGGACTGATTTATCTTGAACCCTCTTCTAAGACTTTGTAAAGCTTGTGGGAGGATTCCTGAATAACTAGTTCATGTCTTCTCTTTTTTAACTATCATAAAGGTCAAAATTCTCCAAATTATTAGGTCCTTAAAATGATGAAGTTCTAGGATAACTAAATCATAGCCTCCCATTAAGTGGATGGTAATGAATCTAGGAGTTTGGTGATCACTGGAAGGCCCATAGGCCTAGTATTTATCAGCATATTGAAATTGTAATCATGATATGATAGCTCAATGCAACTCTTTTAATGGTGGTCATATGGGATGGCCATAGTTGGGCTTGGCTATTCGTTATTTAAAAGAATTAAGTGTGAGGCCCAGCCCATCCAACTATTCGACCCATGCTCGATTTGGGGTGAAGTTGGCAATTGGATTGCCAACTTCAATTCAAATTCAGCGGGCACCGAATTACCGGATATCTCGGTGGAGGGGTCAGAGAAGGCGGTCGATGGCGGGGGGGGATAAGGATGCTTCCTTGGGACTGAGAGGTTCTCGTGTGCCTCAACCCAGTCTAGACCTCTCCTCCTCTGATGGATGCCTAGAAACTGATGCCGATCCACCGGACAACCCCTTCCCCTTGTGTGCCTTTGCTGTTTCTGAAGCCGTCTACCTCCGGCGCAGCCGAATCCACCGCCAACCTCTCCGGTAAGGCTCTAAACCCTAATTTCATTCGAGCATAGGCCTAAACGGGGATCACCAGTATGGGAGGAAGAGGGATCTATTTATATATATATATATTAGAATTTTTGTTGGGCGATCGGATGGCTGCAGGTGGTTTCATCGTCGTCCGTTCCGGTCAGTCGAGCCCCCCTCCTCCATGGCCGTCTCCCATGACCAATGCTGGCAGTATGGGAGACCGGCTCGGCCAAGCCGTAGGAAGTGCGTCAGGGGGGAGATTTGATTTGTTTGGGTTTTTCGACAGGTGACCGGACAGGCATCAAAGGGACTGTCGGTCCCTTCCTTCCCTTCCGACGATCATCCCCGGGCAATTGATCGAGGGGATCACTGTCGTCCCTCCATTCTCTCTGGGAGAAGCTTAGCCGACCTATTAACAGAGAAGGGTGACTCTGTTAATAGGTGGGCTAGGCTCTGATATCCGTGCTAGGTCGGGCCTGTTATTTGGAGTGGGCCGGCCCAGTAAAAATATAATCTGGAAAAAAAATAATAAAAAAATATAATAATAATAATAATGATAATAATAAATAAATAAATAAAGTGGAGAGAGAAAGAGTGGTGAGGAAGAGGAGAGAGAAGAGAGAGGAGAGAGAGATGAAAGAGAAAGATGAAAGAGAGGAGAGAAGAAGAGGAGAAAGAAGGAAGATAGAATCGATAGAGAGAAGAAAGTTCTGATTATGTTGACTCGATTTTCTGGGATGGGTTGTTCGGTGAAAGCAAATTTTGGAGGGAGAAAGGAAAGGGAGAAAAAGTGAAAGAAAGACTGGGATTCGAGAGTGTTTCGGGAAATTTAGTTTTCTTCTTAGTTCTTATTTAGATATACATAAAAATTAATAAGATGATTAATAAATAAAAGGATTTATGGTACAGGATCATTGTTGTCCTTGGAAGATCAGGTCTAGTGCTGGATTACATATAGTTGGTGGATGCTCTTCGGTAAGTTATCTTGACCTTTAATATTATATACCAAATATGTTATATATTTATGAAATATTAAAATGCATGTAATATATTTTAGATTGCATTTGAATTTGCATCAGATTGCATTGGATTATATTGGGTTGCATGCATTATATTAGTTTTGTCACTCTCTAGTCTGACTATGATCACACGAGGATCTAGTATTTTTTTGGGCCTCCAGCGGGGCTATTGCTGGCACATAACCGTTGAGTGGTATGTGACATAGGAGCTAGCTGCTTTATTTTAGCACATGCTGGGATGCATGTTTCTTGTGTGATACTCAGAGCTAGTTTTTCTTTTGAGCCTCCAGTAGGGCTGTCGCTGGCATATGACCGTCAAGCGATATGTGATACAGAATCTAGTCTCTTTCAGAGTGAGCCATGGGCCGATTGTGGCCATAGTCAAAGGGACTGGGAGAGTTAAGTAAATGGTTGGCCATCTATAGTCATGTCAGTGTTGGTTGAAATTAAGTATACATATTTGCATCATGTTGTTGGTTATATTATCACATTGATGGACATTACGTTGTATGATGTATATATGCTTGTTGATTTTTATTGGCATATATATGTTGTATATTAGAGGTGTTGATAACTTACTGAGCCTGTATAGCTCACCCCCTGTATTCCTATATTTTTGTTATAGATATCGAAGATCAATTGGACTTTGAGACCAGTCAGTGAGGAGCTAAGATTTAGGTGTTGATCTCTGAGTTTATATTAAATTTAAGTTAAATTTTATAAAAAGTTCTTGGAATCAATAAATAATTAGTGAAATTTGTTCCTTCCACTATTTGGATGTTAAATTGAAGGTTAGGCCTGACATGATCTCTAGGGTGATACCTAGGGTTGTGCAGCCGGTTGCGTAGCCGATCCTAGTTCTGGATTCGGGACATGACATAGTGGTATCAGAGCAAAGGTTTAAGATCAAGATGATTTAGTTAGTAAGAGTGGGATAGAAGTAGGATTTTGACTTATTTAAGTTCCTTTGATAGATGTATATTATAGTTTCAAAGATTTTGTTAAGTGTAGAAGGCTTGCACAATTAAAATGATTGAATTCTCCTAGCTTAAATTTTGGAAGGATATCATCAAGGTTAGATAATGAGTATATGGAGGTATAATTTGAGTTATATTATGGATTTGATTTACTTTGGGGAATCTAATTTTGATATAATTAAAGGCTATGATATAGGTGATTAGAAATTAATTTGATGGTTATTAAGGCATGATAAAATGATATTGAAGCTTGGATTATGATCTCTTGAGATCGATATAAGTGATTAGGATGTGATTCGAATGATATTGAAGTTTAAGTTATAATCGCTATGGACTGTGACATAAAAGATATTTGAACTTAGTATTAAGATTAGTTAGGATATGATAGATTCAAAGTATGGATTTATAATCTTTAGATATTGTGCATAGAATTGATATATGATTAGCATAATAGAGGAATATGATTTTTGTAGAGATTGATCTTGGATGAGTGTAAAAGGCTGAATGGTGGATACTAGTTGATCATGATAAGTAAACATATTATGGATATTGAAGAGCTAGATAAGATTTGTCTTCATCTCTGATAAATGGGTTTGATCCAGCTTTAGAAGTAGTGAATTGGAAGTATAATATATTATGGTATGCTAAATATATATATTCAGTTATTAATCAGATGATATGGATGAAGTTCATGATAGCTTGCAAGTTTTGTTAAATTATGGATTATAAATTTGGGGACTGTTGCAAGATGTTTATGATGTAGGTTATGAAAGAGTTTAATAAGATTAAGAAGGAGAATTTTTCAATGAATCTATATGTGGATTATGAAATGGAAATATGTTTTGGATAATGCATGGTGTGGGCACCAGACTCAGAAGAAGACTTCAGGGCTCCATCTGGATCTCTGATTGACATTGCCCGAAGAATTAGGGTTTTCTGGTTTTGTAGTAAGGGTTGACTTGGTCAACTCAATTTTAGTTTGAGTCTGTATTTTCCTGCAATTTAAATTTTGTTGAGTCATGTTGACTCAATACAAGTCCTAGTAGTGGTCTAGGTCTTCTCCAAGGTGCCACATTTTCTCCCAGGACCAAGCAAGTGGGCGCCACACTCCCAGCCACACGCCAGAGTCCAGGAGGCGCCACATCTCCATCCAGCAGGCTTTGGTCCCCACGCCACAGATAGCAGCTCCCCTCTTTCATGCGCTAATTGAGGAGAAATCCACCAGGGGTCCACAAATCAAGGGGGCGGCCCAAGACTTCCCAAAAGAACCAAACTATGAAAGGGAAGAAATTCTCTTGGAGAGAAATTCAAGGAGGCGCCCATTACCTACCAGAAATACTCAAAACAAAGTTAAAAGGAGCCATAACTTGGGGAGAAAGAAAAGGAGGTATCCAAAAAGGGTTGAGCCATGGAAGGAAGGAGATTTCTCTTGAAAAGCAAGGTTAGGAGGCGCCCTGATCATTTTAACTAAAGCCAGATATAAAAGGCAACAAATTTTCTCTTAGAGGGCAAGGTTAAGAGGCGCTTAAACACTTCCAGATAAGGTCAAGCATAGAAGGAAAAAAATATTTTCTTAGAGGTCAAGACAAGGAGGCGCCACCCACTTTCCTTTTTGAAGCTTCAATCAACTTTGGAATTAATTGGCCGGCCATATGAGTAGGGATTGATATCCTAATTTGAAGATCCCCTCCTTTAGTCCCACATGGGAAGATGTAAAACCCTACTCTCTTGTAATGGCCTATAAATTAAATCCCCATGTAAGTTTGAAAAGAATCAGATGAATGAAACCAAATTTTTTTGTGAGCAAACTTTGTGTTTTCTCTCTTCCGCACTTGCATCCAGGTGTTGAGCTCCATGAGGGAGTAAATCCGGGTTCCCCAGGAACCTTGAGGAGGTGTGAGATCTCCAAAACCCAAACCCTAGGTTAGCCACTCCACTCCCAAACCCTAGCCGCCATCACCCTTCTCTTTCAACCAAACCCTAGCATATTCCACCTCCCACGGCCTCTCTCTCCAAGTCCAGGCTGATCACCAGCATCCAGCTACAGTCCGGATACTTCAGATCCAAAGTTCTTTCCAGAGGGAGTCGAATCAGCCTTCAAGAGAATCCGGATCTCAGCGACATCAGCCTTCAAGTTCTTCGAACTGGTAAATCCTTCCCTGAGTCTCTGAATCCCTCACTTGTTTTTCTTCTTCCCAGATCTTGAGTCCAGGAGAAGCCGACCAAATCACAGACCAGTATTGGAGGATCCATTGCGAAGATAGTCGAATCCGAGGAACCAACAATCTGCTCGAGAGAGTTCTTCCACTCTAATTCTGAGAAGATCACTGTCTGGTTAGTAAACCATCTCTCCTCTCTATTTCTGTCCTGTTGAAAGTTCGGAGCGAAACCCTAGGTCTGGGAGTTTCTCAACCCCCAGCGATCCGTTACTTCTGAACTACTCTGATAATTTAGTTTCTTCTAAATTATGCTTTCAATCCTTACCTAGTTTCCTTCAACTTAGTTTAGCTTTATTTTGAGTCAAAGCCAATTTCTGAAATATATATATAAAAAAAAAAAGAAATTAATCCTAAAATTACTTCCGCATACGCTTCTTTGTTCTTTGTTCTGCATCATTTTTGGTATCAGAGCTTTCGTTCTGCATCATTTTGGTTCAGAGCTTTCGTGCTGCATCAATTTTGGTATCAGAGCCCTGTCTAGGGTTTCTATTTTGATTGCTTGTTTGAGTCTCTCTCTTTTTACTTTGTCTGCTCGAAGTAGACTCCCCAGGACGTCCGGTCCTTGGAACGAAGCGAGGTGCAAACCTCCTCTTCCCATTCCACGGGGTGTTCCTAGGGCGTGTAGGGGATCCGTTGGGTTATAACTTCGTAGCAGGAATTGTAAACGGGGAAGTGCTCTATTTTCAGCATATAATTATCCTGTTGCAGGAATTATTTCTCACTGCAAGTAACTCCAAATTTGGTGATTTTTGTTTTTCTGAAACCAGTATAATTGAAACTATTTTGCATAATTTTCCTGTGATTTATTGGTTTTTGTAGGATTTATGAGAATTAAATTACTGCAACTCTATTTTTGTGTTCTGCAATCCAATTATTTTTGAGTGTTCATCTCTTAATTCATCTTAAGGGCATTTGAGCATCTAAGATAAGGGGAGGAGTTGATAACCTCTCCTTAGCCCAAAACTACCACCCACTCATTCGAACCTATGCCTTTAATCTAAAAATTGATTAGACCTAATTTGCCCTAGTGGGCTAGGGATATCAACAAGTCGGGTCAAGGCTAGTGTTGAGTCAGTTTGTCTGGTTACTCTGTGTGTGCTTTGTACTCAGTGTCTAGAACGGTGGTTCAGGGATTCCATCCCGAAGGGCTTGTGTGCTGGTCCGCCTACCTGGCCAATCTCTTATTGGTGCCTAGGATTGGCATTCAGGGGCCTAACACTTCCCTTACACCTGCCTGGCTGAGTCCTGAGTTACTACAGGCTAGCTTGCCACTCTGATTGGGCATCTAGTTTGGGCTCTAGGTCTAGTTAGCCCGTAGTCGTTCAGTTGAGTCTCATTTTGTGTGTTTGCTTGCATCATGTCTACCCGGAATGGAGTACCCTACCAACCTAGTCAAACCCAACCTGATTTAGAGGCCATGGTTAGAGCTCTTATTGAGAGTATGAACAAATTGAGTCAGGATGTGACTGCTAATGTTGCCCAGTGTAAAGAACAAGTCCATGAGAATTTTACCCAGCTTAGGGATCGAGTCCAAGTACTTGAGAAACGTAGACATCAAAATTGGACCCCTGATCCAAAATTTAATAGGCCCCAACCTCACCCATGCCAGGAACCTAGGAGGACCTTATACCGTGATCCCGAGCATAACCTTAGGAAGCCTAACCATGATATCTATAGTATGGATCGTGTCTATGAGAGGTCCTTACAATATTCTAGACCAGTCACTCAACAACCCAAGTCTTCTAGATCAAACCATTTAGATCCACACCCATGCCCAAGTAAGGTCTCTACTAGCTTGAAACCCAGTGTGATCCAGGTTCCTATATCGCAAGAATGTTTGTTTTATGGAGAAAGAGGCCATAAATCTAGTCAGTGCCCGTGCATAGGACTGGCTTGTGCACAGCTAAGTGGTAAGAATCCTAAGGATGACATTAATGAGGGAGAACCCAAGCCTACCAATGAGGAAGAAAGGTTAGGTATGACAAGCCTAGAATCAGTTGACCCGATTACCACTGACCCGAAACCCATTGAAGATGGCATCGAGGAAGTATATGATGCTGGCTTGAGTCTAGTTGATGAATATGAGGGGGAAGAACTTGAAGAATGTGACATCGATACTATTGGTTCCTTACCTGAGGAGACCTTGGAGAGCAACCAAGTGTTATCCCGAGCTATCAGTTCGTACCCTCTAATGACAGTCATTCCCCAAGTACCAATTGAAGATCTTTGCACTGAACTGTTTAAGTTTGCCCACCCTATGGTAGATCCTCTCCTTAGGATGACTGAATCAAGCCTCTTACAATTGGACCTTGTCCCATGCCCAGCCACTAAGGTCTCTCTCGTAATCTCAGTTGGACATCCTTTTCTTGAGCGGATTGATTCACCCAGTCTTGTAGAAGTCCTCCTTATGACCCCAGATCCCTTCCTTCGCAAGACTGACCTACCCTTCTGTAGAGTTTACCTTTCCTCACCCATAGGTCAAATTTCAAGTCTTGAGGTCATCATCCATAGGCCCTTCCATGAATCATTCTCTAATCCATTTCTTGAAAAAGTGGATCATTATTTGCTTAGAGAACAAACCTTAACTGTTGCAATCACATGTCCTAGGCTACTCCCCGAACCATCTCTTGATCCATTCCTGGGAGTAGCAAACTTTTCCTTTCGTAAGGATGACCAGTTGACATTCATAGATCACCATTCAAACCTTCAGGTCACCACCTTTAGCCAGCAGGTAATTCGAGACTCCACCTCATATTTCCTCCCTTTCTCTAGGACTTCCAATGCTTCTTACACCATCCAAGTATACTTTGTCAAAGTCTTTAGAGTGAATCACGTGTCAGAATCTATTGGGTTTGCCACCTACTTCTGGAAGACCTTATGGCACCTACTAGGCACCCATGATAAGTTTTCATGCTCTGCATGCCATCCTCCGACCCAAGGTCAAACCCAGAGAGCCGTAGTTTGTTAGGTTTAGACCTAGGGTTCCTTTGAATTAAAGTCCATTCTTTAGGAATGCATCGTCAGGCGAGTTTAGGACATTGTCTTAGATTTTGATTGAGTGAGAATACCAGGAATTGGGATTTGTATTTACCCAGGGCTAAATTTGCATATAATGACTCGGTCAATAGGTCTACGGGTAAGAGTCCATTTGAAATTGTGCATGGTTACAAACCCCACACACCTCTTGACCTAGCTCCTTTACCAGTCCACACACGGGTCTCCGAGTCTGTCGAAGTTTTTGCACAGCATATAAAAGACTTGCATAAAGAAATTCAAGCCAAAATAAATTTAAGTAATGAAACTTATAAGAAATTGGCTGATTCTCAAAGGCGAGTCAAAACTTTTGACGAAGGAGACTATGTAATGATTAGATTAAGGCCTTAACGGTTTCCTCCTGGAACCGTTAGAAAGTTACATGCTAGGGGAGCTGGACCATTTAGAGTGGTAAAGAGAGTAGGATCCAATGCCTATGTGCTCGAGTTGCCTTCAGAACTAGGCATTAGCTCCACTTTCAACATTACAGACCTAGTAGAGTATAGAGAGCCAGCTGTGATTCCCAGTGAGCCTTTTTGAGCCTAATCCTGCTCTTGAGAGTGAACCCAACCCTGTGTGTCCACCAACAAACTGGCCTGTGAGGAAAGAGCATATTGAAAAGATCCTGGATGATCAGGTTATCTCTACTCGTAATCGAGGATACCAAAGATACCTGGTCCGCTGGCAAGGAAGGCCAGATTCTGATAACTCTTGGATCTCCCGAGAAGAATTACAAGAATTGGACCCAGACCTCTTGGAGAGATACCAGAGCCAGCTTGATCCATACTCGACAGGGTCGAGTTCCTCCCACCCCGGGAGAATTGGTGCGGGCACCAGACTCAGAAGAAGACTTCAGGGCTCCATCTGGATCTCTGATTGACATTGCCCGAAGAATTAGGGTTTTCTGGTTTTGTAATAAGGGTTGACTTGGTCAACTCAATTTTAGTTTGAGTCTGTATTTTCCTGCAATTTAAATTTTGTTGAGTCATGTTGACTCAATACAAGTCCTAGTAGTGGTCTAGGTCTTCTCCAAGGTGCCACATTTTCTCCCATGACCAAGCAAGTGGGCGCCACACTCCCAGCCACACGCCAAAGTCCAGGAGGCGCCACATCTCCATCCAGCAGGCTTTGGTCCCCATGCCACAGATAGCAGCTCCCCTCTTTCATGCGCCAATTGAGGAGAAATCCACCAGGGGTCCACAAATCAAGGGGGCGGCCCAAGACTTCCCAAAAGAACCAAACTATGAAAGGGAAGAAATTCTCTTGGAGAGAAATTCAAGGAGGCGCCCATTACCTGCCAGAAATACTCAAAACAAAGTTAGAAGGAGCCATAACTTGGGGAGAAAGAAAAGGAGGTATCCAAAAATGGTTGAGCCATGGAAGGAAGGAGATTTCTCTTGAAAAGCAAGGTTAGGAGGTGCCCTGATCATTTTAACTAAAGCCAGATATAAAAGGCAACAAATTTTCTCTTAGAGGGCAAGGTTAAGAGGCGCTTAAACACTTCCAGATAAGGTCAAGCATAGAAGGAAAAAAATATTTTCTTGGAGGTCAAGACAAGGAGGCGCCACCCACTTTCCTTTTTGAAGCTTCAATCAACTTTGGAATTAATTGGCCGGCCATATGAGTAGGGATTGATATCCTAATTTGAAGATCCCCTCCTTTAGTCCCACATGGGAAGATGTAAAACCCTACTCTCTTGTAATGGCCTATAAATTAAATCCCCATGTAAGTTTGAAAAGAATCAGATGAATGAAACCAAATTTTTTTGTGAGCAAACTTTGTGTTTTCTCTCTTCCGCACTTGCATCCAGGTGTTGAGCTCCGTGAGGGAGTAAATCCGGGTTCCCCAGGAACCTTGTGGTCATGTCAACATATCTTGGTAAAATCTTTGATGGTTTATGTTAGCAGTTTTGGATTCGATTATTTGATCTTCCATATGTTTATGGAGCTTAATGGATATGTTGAACTCCAAGTCATTTATATTGTTAGAGTTAATGTTAACTTTCTAAGAGAAAAGTTGATCTAAATTATTCAATTGAATTATTAAGGAAAACATAAATAGTTCGAATTGGGACCAAAATTATTGATGTATTGAATGGATGACATAATTTTATGTAAAGGCTTTAAATGTAAGAAGTGGATCAGAATTTAAATTTGATATGATATGCTCGAGGCCTAGTAAGGACAAGAAAATTTAATAGTTTTGATCTCGATATTTGAAGGTTGGATTCTGTTGTAAAGTGGTGGTATCCTTTTTAGAAATTTACCTAATAAAATTAGAGGATTTGGAAATTTATATCAGAGTGCGCAGCGGAAGAGTAGTGGACTAAGATATTAGGATTAAAGTATATTATGATGAATGAATAGGAGCTCTTATTAGGTGTCATGCCCCGAATCCAATACCGGAAATGGCTACGTGACCGGCCGCACAAACCCTAGGTTTTACCCTAGAGATTATGCAAGGCCTAGGTACACAACAATTCAAATATATCCAAAGTAAATTAATATTGTATAAACAAATCATTAACAATGTATAGTTCATAATTTAACTCGAGATCATAAATTGGTCTACTGACTCACAAACGTCAGTAACCGGACTAACTAACTATTTATCTCAACAACATGATGCTCCGTCTCACGCCCAGCCCAGATCCTCTTTAAGTTTCCTGAGTCTCTAAAAGAAAACAGATGGTAGGGAGTGAGCTACATAGCCCAGTAAGGGTTCCAAAATAATCACCAATAATAATTTACATGTATATGAAAGCAGTAAACATTACCATAACATATGACGAAATCAACAATTCCGATTTCATATTTAACAAAAACTTTGGAAACTTTATTTTTTTTCTTATAGAATTTTCAATTATTTAACCATTATCTTTAGGGTTCTGGACTAACCACGGTCACACTCCAGCCTGTGACTGGCACACTATTGTCACACTCCAGCCTGTGACGGGCACACTGTTGTCACACTCCAGCCTGTGACGGGCACACTGTTGTCACACTCCAGCCTGTGACGGGCACACAAATTGTCACACTCCAGCCTATGACGGGCACACTGAGAAACCACGGTACCGCCGTGGCATGGTTAGTCCAAACACCAGTTCACTTAACACTTTATCATTTCTTTTCACATAATCGGATCATGTCACTTTCCAGCGATCGCTATCATGATCAAATACATTTCAAGATCACATGGCAAATACAAACAATACTAACAACAAACTTGATCCATAACCCGGAAATCAAATCATGCTATCCGAAAACTACAATGCATGAAAAATATTTAATTATGCTCGAATCAAATCAGGTCAACTAAAATATATTAATAAATACGGTGATTAAGTTAGAATTCCTTACAAATCAGCTATCCACGCTTGTACTAATCCGAACCCGAAATCGGTGCGACGTCTTCCTGCTCAGAAGACTGATTCTCTACACAGATAAATAATTTTAATTAAACTAAATTCTCAATTTTTCACGAATCTTGAAAACAATCGCTATTTTTCTCTCTCTTCCTTCTCTCTCATCCTTCTCTCTCCTCTTTCTCTCTCCTCTCCCTTCCTCTTTCTCTCTCCTCCTTCTCTCTCCTCTTTCTCTCTCCTCCTTCTCTCTCCTCCTTCTCTCTCCTCCTATTATTTTATTTATTATTATTATTATTATTATTTATTTTATTTTTTATTTTTATTTTTCCTGGCCGTACAGAACCCCCCCCCTTTTTTTTTTTTTTCCTTTTTTTTTTTCTTTTCTTTTCTTTTCTTTTCTTTTCTTTCTTTCTTTTCTTTTCTTTTTTTTTTTTTTTTTCTCCTTTCTTTCTTTCTCTTCACCCGAACCACCCTGTTTGTTTTTTTTTTTTTTTTCTTCCCTTCAGCCGATTCTTCTTCGACCGACCACCATCTCACCCCCCCCCACCTGCCAGCAACCACACCGTAGTTGTCGCAGGGCCCTCCCGGACCAGGCGAAGGCGGCGACGACGGCGGATGCAACGGCGAACTTCCCAAACCAAACCGAACCCAAAAAAAAATCTTCTCAAAATTGTAATTAAAAAGATAGGACTCACCGGCGACGACGATTTCTGGATGCTTGCCGGATAGGAGGGAATACCGCGATGAGATGTTTCGATGGTTGCCGGCGATGTGGGGGATTTAAAAAAAATACACCAAGACACCTCATCATCTGGGAAACGGAGTTCGCGTCGGCCGGAGTCCCGATCCAGCCCACCACGGCACCGCCCAGCCTCCCTCTCCACCCTCGACTCCTTCCCCGATGTCTCCGGCGAAGACTCCGGTCGGAACAAGGGAGAAGAAACCTCCCCTGTTACGATTCCTAAATCCCAATTTTTTTTTTCAGTCTAGGTTGAAGTCGGCTGGGTCTGCCGACTTCAGCCCAGGCCCAGTGTTTACATTCTCCCCCCGTTAAAATAAATTTCGTCCTCGAAATTTACATACCTGGTATTTCGAAAAGCTGTGGATATTTTGTTCGCATCTCTGCTTCTAGTTCCCATGTAGCTTCTCTTTCACTATGATTGCTCCATTGCACCTTCACATAGGGTATGGTTCGGTGTCTCAATTCTTGTTCCTTACTGTCGACAATTCGTAAAGGCACCTCCTTATAGGTCAAATCCTCCTGAAGTTGCAATGGCTCATAATCTATTGCATGATTAGGATCAGGAATGTATTTTCATAACATAGATACGTGAAACACATTGTGCACTCCAGATATAACTGGTGGCAGAGCTAATCGGTAGGCCACCTCACCAACCTTATCCAAAATCTCAAATGGTCCCACAAATCTCGGGCTCAACTTTCCTCGTACACCAAATCTCATCACACCCTTTGTGGGAGACACTTTCAAAAAGACATGATCACCAACATTGAATTCCAGATCTCTTCGTCTCTTATCAGCATAACTTTTCTGTCGGCTCTGAGCAGTACGCAAACGTTCTCTGATCCTTTGTACCTTCTCCACTGTTTGTTGTACTATTTCTGGACCCAACAATTTCCTTTCTCCCACATCATCCCAACAGATAGGAGATCTACACTTCCTACCATATAAAGCCTCAAAAGGCACCATTTGAATGCTAGCTTGAAAACTATTATTGTAGGCAAATTCTATTAACGATAGATGACAGTCCCAAGCACCACCCAAGTCCATAACACAAGCTCTCAACATGTCTTCCAGAATCTGGATGGTTCGCTCAGACTGTCCATCAGTTTGGGGATGAAAAGCTGTACTAAAATTTAATTTGGTCCCCAATGCTTTATGAAGACTCTTCCAAAATTGTGAAACAAACCTACTGTCTCGATCCGATACTATAGAAATTGGAATCTCATGTAGTCTCACAATTTGTTCTATGTACATGTTTGCTAATTTTTCCAGAGAGAGTCCGATATGAAAAGATAAGAAATGAGCAGACTTCGTTAGTCGATCCACAATCACCCACATCGCATTATTTCCCTTAGGAGTTTTGGGTAACCCTGTCACAAAGTCCATGGTGATGTGCTCCCATTTCCACTGAGGAATCGCAAGAGACTGCAACGGTCCAGCAGGTCTTTGATGCTCAGCTTTTACCTGTTGACACACCAAACATTGAGCCACATACTGAGCTATATCCTTCTTCATACCAGACCACCAAAAGTTTTCACGTAGATCTCGGTACATTTTTGTACTACCCGGATGCATCGTATATACTGAACTATGTGCTTCTTCCATAATTTCATTCTTTAATTCTGGAAGTTTAGGAACACATAATCTGTTACCAAATCTCAAGGAACCATCTTCATATATAGTAAATTCTGATTGTACACCAGACTCAACTGTCTCTTTAATTTTCTGAAGCTCTAAATCTTCCTTCTGAGCTGATTTAATTTTGTCAATCAGGATAGGTTGTACCATAATATTTGCTAATTGCATCCCAGAATTATGAATTCGTACCTCTATCCCTGATCTTTCCAGATCCATTAAGATGTGCTTTTGATAGTAATTAAAGTTGCCAACTTACTCGGGGTTTTCCTACTCAGGGCATCTGCTACAACATTTGCCTTTCTTGGATGGTAGCTGATAGTCAGATCATAATCCTTTAATAGTTCCAGCCATCTTCTCTGTCTCAAATTCAATTCCTTCTGAGTAAATATATATTTTAAACTTTTATGATCTGTAAAGATTTCACAACGACTACCATACAGGTAATGTCTCCATATCTTTAAAGCAAATACTACAGCTGCTAACTCTAAGTCATGAGTGGGATAATTTGACTCATATGATTTCAGCTGTCTAGAAGCATAGGCTATCACTTTTCCATTTTGCATTAGCACACAACCGAGACCCTTTCGGGATGCATCACTATATATACAAAACTCCCCTATCTCCGCAGGCATAGTCAATACTGGGGCAGTGATTAACCGTTTCTTCAATTCTTGAAAACTATGCTCACAATCATCTGTCCATTCAAATTTTGTTCGTTTCTGGGTCAGGCGAGTTAAGGGTATAGCAATAAGAGAAAATCCTTCAACAAACCTTCGATAATATCCTGCCATTCCCAGGAAACTACGAACTTCGGACACATTAGTGGGTCTCTCCCACTCTACCACTGCTTCCACTTTCTTTGGATCCATAGAAATACCATCCTTTGATATAACATGGCCTAGGAAAGAAATTCTGTCCAACCAAAAGTCATATTTTTTTAGCTTGGCAAATAATTTCTCCTCTTTGAGTATTTGTAATACTATCTTTAAGTGCTCCTCATGTGCCTGTAGACTTTTTGAATATATCAGTATATCATCAATGAATACTACTATAAATTGATCCAGATATGGTCTAAACACTCAGTTCATGAGATCCATGAAAACTGCAGGTGCATTTGTCAGACCAAAAGGTAGAACCAAAAATTCATAGTGTCCATATCTGGTTCTAAAAGCTGTCTTTGGTACATCCTCTGTCTTTATCTTCAATTGATGATAACCAGAATGAAGATCAATTTTTAAGAATACCTGTGCCCCCTGTAATTGATCAAATAAATCATCAATCCTTGGTAAGGGATATTTGTTCCTTATAGTCACTTTGTTCAATTCTCGATAATCAATGCAAAGCCGAAAACTTCCATCCTTCTTCTTTACAAATAAGACTGGAGCACCCCAGGGAGACATGCTAGGTCTGATAAATCCTTTATCCAACAGTTCTTGCAATTGCTCCTTAAGTTCTTTTAATTCTGCCGGGGCCATTCTATAAGGAGCTTTGGAGATGGCACCTGTACCTGGTATAAGATCGATAGAGAACTCAATCTCTCTATCAAGAGGTAATCCTGGCAGATCATCGGGAAAGACCTCCGGAAATTCTTTCACAACGGGTATGTCTTCTAGCTTTAGCTCCTGCTGTTGAGTATCTATCACCGTTGCCAGAAATCCTTCACAACCTTGTCTGAGGAGTCGCTTGGCAATAAAAGCCGAAATTACCCTCCTCATAAGAGTTAACTTGTTTCCCTTAAAACAGAACTCTGACTGATCAGGAATTTGAAATTTCACAATTTTCTCAAAACAGTTGATGGAAGCATGGTTTGCTGTCAGCCAATCCATTCCAAGGATTATATCGAAGTCTTTCATATCCATGACTATCAAATCGGCTTCCATTGTTCTACCTTTGATATTCAATCTATATTTCTTGCAGATTTGATTAACCACAAAAACATCCCCACTAGGAGTGGAAATACAGAGTTCAAACTCTAAAGATGTCGAGGTTAACTCATTATTCTCCCTAACCAATCTAACAGATACGAAAGAGTGTGTAGTGCCAGTATCAAAAAGAACATAAACATTACTGGAAAATAATTTGATCATACCTGTCACTACAGAATTTGATGCATTAGTATCCTGCTGGGTGAGTGAATAAACTCGTCCCTGAGTTACTGTTTTCTGTTGCCCTTCAAATTGCTGTTTCCCACGAGGTAATTGATGCTGTGACCCCTGACCAGATGGACATACAACTGCCTTATGTCCCGGTTTACCACAGTTATGGCACTTCCACTCATCTGGCCACGTACAATCCCGCTTATAATGGGAACCACCACACTTAAAGCACTTGACATCATTCTTTGGTTGGGTCTTGTCATCTGAAGTAACATTGTCAAGCTTCCTGGTTTTTGCAATGGTACCTTTATAAAATTGGCCTTGATTCCCTCTTGTTCCAGATCTCTTCTTTAATGCTTTTTCCCTTTCAGCTTGAGCCACATCCAATCCCCTTTCAATAATTAATGCTTTATTAACAACCTCTTTATAAGTTGGTAGCTCAAAAGCAATCACTTGATGTTGGATCCGACTTCTAAGTCCATTTTCAAATTTCCTGGCCCGGATTCCTTCATCAGCTAAGAGTGATGGAGCATATCTTGACAATTCCTCAAACTTTGAAGCATACTGAGAAACAGTTAAAGTACCCTGCTCCAAGCGATCAAATTCTCGAAATTTTTGTACCCGAACACTTTGAGGAAAATATCTCTCATAGAAAACCTTTCTAAAATCTGTCCAGGTAAAAGGTGTATCATTTGGTCCTTGTTTTCCAAGCTCCAGTTCCCACCAAGCAGCTACCTCATCTTGCAATAAAAAGGTAGCGAATGTAACTTTCTCCTCTTCTGGACACCGCAAGGCTTGGAAAACTTTCTCAACAGCTTTAAGCCATCCCTCTGCCTCCATGGGATCAGAAGTCCCCTTGAATGCCGGTGGCGCATACTTCTTGAAATCTATTAATGTAATTGGCCGTTCTTGAGGAATTCTGACTTCTGGCTATTGTCGTTGTAATAATAACTGTTGCATA
This sequence comes from Areca catechu, assembly GCA_021397845.1. NCBI lineage: Eukaryota > Viridiplantae > Streptophyta > Magnoliopsida > Arecales > Arecaceae > Areca > Areca catechu. The sequence goes on from CM038053.1 coordinate 70,631,460, forward strand.
AATTGCTGCTGCTGCTGTTGGGCTTTGATAAATCTTAGTGTATCAGCTCTTGCAGTAGCTTGCTGCTGCACTAAAATTTGTAATAGCTGAGGAAGACCCATCTGGTCCCTAGGCTGAACTCCAGATCCACCCGGTGTTCCTATTTCAGCAGTTCCAATTTCCGGGGTGTTATCCAAAGGATTGGGCACTGGCTCATGATGATGCTCCTCATTACCAGTGTTGTCCACCAGATTCGGCATTGGGTCCTGTGGACGTCCCTCATTATCAGATAAGACTCCAGCATTCTCATGCTGCTCAATAGGATCCCAAGCATTTGCTCCATCTGCAAATCTTGTGGGCCTCCTAACACGTCCACGTCCACTACCACGCGCCATGGAAAACCTACACCAATGTTGTTAGTAAATAACTAACACTCAGATGATCAAAACAATCATGACATAATATCTACCCCACATATGGATCAACCCACACTCTCTCTCGTTGAGCTTTTATCCTAAGATCCTAGAACCTGGTTTGCTCTGATACCACTCTGTCACGCCCCGAATCCAATACCGAAAACGGCTACGTGACCGGTCGCACAAACCCTAGGTTTTACCCTAGAGATTATGCAAGGCCTAGGTACACAACAATTCAAATATATCCAAAGTAAATTAATATTGTATAAACAAATCATTAACAATGTATAGTTCATAATTTAACTCGAGATCATAAATTGGTCTACTGACTCACAAACGTCAGTAACCGGACTAACTAACTATTTATCTCAACAACATGATGCTCCGTCTCACGCCCAGCCCAGATCCTCTTTAAGTTTCCTGAGTCTCTGAATGAAAACAGATGGTAGGGAGTGAGCTACATAGCCCAGTAAGGGTTCCAAAATAATCACCAATAATAATTTACATGTATATGAAAGCAGTAAACATTACCATAACATATGACGAAATCAACAATTCCGATTTCATATTTAACAAAAACTTTGGAAACTTTATTTTTTTCTTCTTATAGAATTTTTAATTATTTAACCATTATCTTTAGGGTTCTGGACTAACCACGGTCACACTCCAGCCTGTGACTGGCACACTATTGTCACACTCCAGCCTGTGACGGGCACACTGTTGTCACACTCCAGCCTGTGATGGGCACACTGTTGTCACACTCCAGCCTGTGACGGGCACACAAATTATCACACTCCAGCCTGTGACGGGCACACTGAGAAACCATGGTACCGCCGTGGCATGGTTAGTCCAAACACCAGTTCACTTAACACTTTATCATTTCTTTTCACATAATCGGATCATGTCACTTTCCAGTGATCGCTATCACGATCAAACACATTTCAAGATCACATGGCAAATACAAACAATACTAACAAAAAACTCGATCCGTAACCCAGAAATCAAATCATGCTATCCGAAAACTACAATGCAAGAAAAATATTTAATTATGCTCGAATCAAATCAGGTCAAGTAAAATATATTAATAAATACGGTGATTAAGTTAGAATTCCTTACAAATCAGCTATCCACGCTTGTACTAATCCGAACCCGAAATCGGTGCGACGTCTTCCCGCCCAGAAGACTGATTCTCTACACAGATAAATAATTTTAATTAAACTAAATTCTTAATTTTTCACGAATCTTGAAAACAATCGCTATTTTTCTCTCTCTTCCTTCTCTCTCATCCTTCTCTCTCCTCTTTCTCTCTCCTCCTTCTCTCTCCTCCTTCTCTCTCCTCTCCCTTCCTCTTTCTCTCTCCTCCTTCTCTCTCCTCCTTCTCTCTCCTATTATTTTATTTATTATTATTATTATTATTATTTATTTTTTATTTCCTGGCCGTACATAACCCCCCCTTTTTTTCTTTTTTTTTTTCCTTTTTTTTTTTCTTTTCTTTTCTTTTCTTTTCTTTTCTTTCCTTTTCTTTTCTTTTCTTTTTTTTTTTTTTCTTCTTCTCCTTTCTTTCTTTCTCTTCACCCGAACCACCCTGTTTGTTTTTTTTTTTTTTTTTCTTCTTCCCTTCAGCCGATTCTTCTTCGGCCGACCACCATCTCACCCCCCCCACCTGCCGGCAACCACACCGTGGTTGTCGCAGGGCCCTCCCGGACCAGGCGACGACGGCGGCGGCGACGACGGTGGCGGCGACGACAGCGGATGCAACGGCGAACTTCCCAAACCAAACCGAACCCAAAAAAAAATCTTCTCAAAATTGTAATTAAAAAGATAGGACTCACCGGCGACGATGATTTCTGGATGCTTGCCGGAGAGGAGGGAATACCGCGATGAGATGTTTCGATGGTTGCCGGCGATGTGGGGGATTTAAAAAAAATACACCGAGACACCTCATCGTCTGGGAAACGGAGTTCGCGTCGGCCGGAGTCCCGATCCAGCCCACCACGGCACCGCCCAGCCTCCCTCTCCACCCCCGACTCCTTCCCCGATGTCTCCGGCGAAGACTCCGGTCGGAACAAGGGAGAAGAAACCTCCCCTATTACGGTTCCTAAATCCCAATTTTTTTTTTTTCAGTCTGGGTTGAAGTCGGCTGGGTCTGCCGACTTCAGCCCAGGCCCAGGCCCAGTGTTTACATTAGGATTACTGAATTTTGGATAAATGAATCATGTGAGTTTTGAATTGCGCATTTTTGAGTTTTGGAAGACTTGGATTTTTAAAATTTTAAGGATGAGATTTTTTTAAGGAGGGAAGAATGTGAGGCCCGGCCCATCCAACTGTTCGACCCATGCTCAATTTGGGCTGAAGTCGGCAACTAGATTGCTAACTTCAATTCAAATTCAGCGGGCACCGAATTGCCGGATATCTCGATGGAGGGGTCGGAGAAGGTGATCGATGGTGGGGGGATAAGGATGCTTTCTTGGGACTGAGAGGTTCTCGCATGCCTCAGCCCAATCCAGACCTCTCCTCCTTCGGTGGATGCCTGGAAACCGACGTCGATCCACCGAACAACCCCTTCCCCTTGTGTGCCTTTGCTATTTTTGAAGCTGTATACCTCCGACATAGCCGAATCCATCGCTGACCTCATCGGTAAGGCTCTAAACCCTAGTTTCATAGAGCATGGACCTGAACGGGGATCACCGGCATGGGAGGAAGAGGCATTTGTTTAAATATATATTTTTAGAATTTTTGTTGGATGGCAGGATGGCTGCTAGTGGTCGCACCGCCATCTGTTCCAGTCAACCGAGCCCCCCTCCTCCAAGGTCGGCTCCCATGACCGCTGCTAGCAATATGGGAGATCGGCTCTGCCAAGCCATGGGAAGTGTATCGAGGGGGAGATTTGGTTGGTTTAGATTTTCCAGCAGGTGGCCGAACAGTCGTCGAAGGGACCGCCTGTCCCTTCCTTCCCTTCTGGTGATCATCCCTGGGCGGTTGATTGAGGGGATCACCACCATCCCTCCGTTCTCTCTTTGGGAGAAGCTTAGCTGACTTGTTAACAAAGAATGGTGACTCTATTAACAAGTGGGCTGGGCTCTGATATCCATGCTGGGCTGGGCCTGTTATCTGGAGTGGGCTGGCCTAGTAAAAATACAATCTAAAAATAATAATAAAATATATAATAATAATAATAATGATAATAATAAATAAATAAATAAAGTGGAGAGAGAAAGAGTGGTGAGGAAGAGGAGAGAGAGGAAAGAGAAAGATGAAAGAGAGGAGAGAGGAAGAGGAGAAAGAAGGAAGACAGAATCAGGAGAGAGAAGAAAGTTCTGACTGTGTCGACTCGATTTTCTGGGATGGGCTGTTCGGTGAAAGCAAATTTTGGAGAGAGAAAGGAAAGGGAAAAAAGTGAGAAAGAACTAGGATTCAAGGGTGTTTCAGGAAATTTAGTTTTCTTCTTAGTTCTTATTTAGATATGTATAAAAATTAATAGAATGATTAATAAATAAAAGGATTTATGGTACAGGATCGTTGTTGTCCTTGGAAGATCAGGTCTAGTGCTGGATTACACGTAGTTGCTGGATGCTCTTCGGTAAGATATCTTGACCTCTGATATTATATGCCAAATATGTTATGTATTTATGAAATATTAAAATACGTGTAATATATTTTAGATTGCATTTGAATTTGCATTGGATTGCATTGGATTATATTGGGTTGCATGCATTGTATTAGTGTTGTCGCTCTCTAGTCCGACTATGATCACACGAGGATCTAGTCTTTTTTTGGACCTCCAGCAGGGCTATTGTTGGCACATGACCATTGAGCGGTATGTGACACAGGAGCTAGTTGCCTTATTTTTGCACATGCTAAGATGCATGTTTCTCGTGTGATACTCAGAGCTAGTTTTCCTTTTGGGCCTCCAGTAAGGCTATCACTGGCACATGACCGTTGAGCGGTATATGACACAGGATCTAGTCTCTTTCGAGATGAGCCACAGGCCGATCGTGGTCATAGTCAAAGGGACTAGGAGAGTTAAGTAAATGGTTGGCCATCCATAGTCGTGTCGGTGTCGGTTGAAATTAAGTATACATATTTGCATCATGTTGCTGGTTATATTATCACATTGATGGACATTACGTTATATGATGTGTATATGCTTATTGATTTTTATTGGCATAATTATGTTGTATATTAGAGGTGTTGATAACTTACTGAGCCTGTATAGCTCATCCCCAGTCAGTGAGGAGCTAGGGTTAGGTGTTGATCTCTGAGTTTATATTAAATTTTAGTTAAATTTTATGAAAAATTCTTGGAATCAATAAATAATTAGTGAGATTTATTCCTTACCACTATTTGGATGTTGAATTGAAGGTTAGGCCTGGCATGATCTCTAGGGTGATACATAGGATTATGCAGCTAGTCGCGTAGCTGATCCTAGTTCTGGATTTGGGACGTGACATTAAATCTTGTCATGTTAATGGTTGACCTAACCAAGACTTTTAGTGGAAGGCCCATAGGCCTACTAAAGAGATGCTTGGGGCAAAATTGTTTACTATAAGTTGTTTAGAAAAATAATAAGTTAAGAACCTACCATTAGATGCACAAGGATGAGCCAGCCATTGTTGGGCTTATGTGTAATCTATAAGGTTATAGTACTTGCTAAGTGAAAGAAAAGTGCCCTAAATGTCAATCTTTGTAAGGATATTTTTGTAATCTTTCAGCTCTTGTATAACATTATTGTATTAATAAAAGGTATTTTGTTTCATCATATTGCTGTCTTATTTAAAGATTATGATGAACCCTGTAGGTTAGGAAAAAGGAATTAAGATTATGATAGAGATCATAACGGTGAGACCTAAGTTCCTATAAACCCTAGTCTAAAATGGTCCTAGTCGTTGGATCATCGATTCAGGGATCGATGCTTCCGGAAAAGACTAGTTTATCCTATGTATGCTCGATGAAGAGGGTGGTTTGTCTCACAGTGATGCAGAACGAAAGAAGAGATGATGCGATGCAGAAGTAAATTAAGACTAATTCTTTTTTTTTCTTTTTTTTTATATATATTTTCAGAAGTTGGCTTTGACTCAAAGGAAAGTTAAACTAAATTGAAAGAAACTATGTAATAATTGAAAGCACAATTTAAAGAAACCAGGTTATCAAAGTAGTTCAGAAGTAAAGGATCGCTGGGGGTTGAGAAACTACCAGACCTAGGATTTCGCTCTGAACTTTCAACATGACAGAAGTAAAGAGAAGAGAAGGGTTACAGACCAGGCAGTGATCTTCACAGAGTTTAGTGGAAGGACTCTCTTGAGCAGATTGTTGGATCCCCGGATTCAGATATCTTCGCAATGGATCCTCCAATACTGGCCCTTTGGCAGAGTTGGCTTCTTCTGAACTTAAGATCTGGGGAAGAAGAAGAACAAGTTATGGAACCAGATACTCAAGGAAGGATTTACCAGATAGTAGAACTTGAAAGCTGATGTTGCTGAAATCCTGATTCTCCTGGAATGCTGATCTGACTTCCTCTGGGATTGGTTCTGTCTTCGAAGTAGCCGAACTGGACCTGGATGCTGGTGGTCGGTCTCTACTTGGAGAGAGGGGCCGTGAGAGATGGGGTAGGCTAGGGTTTGGCGGAGTGAAGAGGATGATGGGCGGCTAGGGTTTGGAAGTGAAGTGGCTAACCTAGGGTTTTGGGGTTGGAGATCTCACACCTCCTCAAGGTTCTTAAGGAACCCGGATTTACTCCCTCATGGAGCTCAACACCTGGATGCAAGTGCGGAAGAGAGAAACATAAAGTTGCTCACACAAAATTTGAATTCATTCATCAGTTGTTTTTAAAACTTACAAGAGGGGTTTATTTTATAGGACTTTACAAGAGGTCAGGGTTTTACATCTTCCCATGTGGGACTAATAGGATGGATCTTCAAATTAGGTTTGTAGAATCAATTCCCACACATATGGCCGGCCAAGAGGTTCCTAAAGTGTTGATTGGTGGCTCCAAAAGGTAAGTAGGTGGCGCCTCCTAGCCTTGCTCTTCAAGAGAAAATTTCTTTCCTTCCATGGCTCAACTCTTTTGGACACCTCCTTTTCTTTCTCCCTAAGTTATGGTTCTTCCCATCTTTTCTTTGGGCTTTTTAGGCATGGATTGGGCGCCCCCTTGAAGTGCTCCCCAAGAAGTGCTTCTTTCTTTACATAGCTTGGCTCTTATGGAAATGTTTTGGCCGCCCCCTTGAATTGTGGATCCCAGATTATTTTCTCCTTAAGTGGCGCATGAGAGAAGGGACCTGCTATCTTGTGGTGTGGGGATCAAAGCATACTGGATGGAGATGTGGCGCCCCCTGGACTCAGGCGTGTGGCTGGGAGTGTGGCTGGGAGTGTGGTGCCCACTTGGTTGGTCTTTGGAGAAAATGTGACACCCTGGAGAAGACCTAGACCACTACTAGGACTTGAACTGAGTCAACATGACTCAACAAAATTTAAATTGCAGGGAAATACAGACTCAACTCAAATTGAGTTGACCATGTCAACCCTTATTACAAAACTAGAAAATCATAATTCTTCGGGCAAGGTCAATCAGAGATCCAGATGGAGCCCTGAAGTCTTCTTCTGAGTCTGGTGCCCGCACCACACAGCCACTTATGAAGAGACACTAATATAAAGATAAGGATACTCATTAGGGTATGAGTTCACTGAACTGATCTGTACGAAGAATATCTTATGGAAGTCTCACTACTTGTCAAGAGATGTTCCTATAATGGGAGTTGTGCAAGTGATCTTTAGACCTGAGATCGCCATTGTTCCTTATGCACACTAAGCCATGTTTTGATTTATACTCATTCATGACATTGAGTCATGTACGGGGTGTTCTCGAATATGGTGGAAAGTGCATGAAGGATGTGAGTGGATCAACAAGGAATCGATCATTCCTAGTAAGAGAAAATGTTATCCCAAGTAATCTCTTCGATTGATGACTCAGGAAGTTTTTGATCAAAGCAGGATGAGATTAGAAGTGTTTTCTAATCAATCATCAGCAGAGTCTTTATTATCGAATTGAGATTCAAAATGACAAGTGCTAGGGTTTGACAATTTTCCATATCCATCACTTATTCAGGATGAAGGGAGATCGAAAGATTGAGTTGCACGGTACTTTTCATTGAAGGGTATTTTGATACTTTTCACCAAATTTCTCATCTTTCGAGTAGGCATGACACATTTCTAGATATCAATCATGTCTTATAGGTTTTCATGAATTAATTCAATTGAATTCATGAGTCAATTCGAAAGCTAGTTCGAATTGGCAACTTAGGTTAGCTCAATTTGATCTAATTAGGTCAAATCAGGTTCAATTGGATCGAATTGGCTTGGACCAAGACCTACTGCTAGCTAGATGTAGAACCCAAAGGATCACACATTTTAGAGAATTGGCCTAGGAAGTCAATTGGTATTTTATTAGGATCATGGGATCCAAATTGGTTAGCTAGATTACCAACTAGCATGTGTAGGCTAACCTAACTCCTAACCCAATTGAATTGGATCTATAAGGTTGCTTAATGGACTAACCAATTTGAGAAAATCTTAGATCGAGTTGAGTCCAAAGTGGGGTAGCAATTATCTGGTTTTATCCAGATTTATTAAGCATTTATCTTATTTATTTGAAGAGTCCTAAGTTGAAGGAACTCTTAGTGCCAATTAGATTGTGCGTGAGATATGATGGCACACAGAAGGACCTAGAGACCTTCTGCTTATGGAAATTGTTTTCCATGTGAAACAAGGTGTCCCTTTGCCTTATCCTATGACAAATAGTATTGGCTTATTATTGGTTGAAGGAAGGAATGGGCGGTGAGGAATATTGGCATGCAAAGTGAAGGGTTGCGTCCCTTCATGGTTGCCACAATATTTCAAACCAAAAGTCCTTCTTCATGAAGGGACTTGATCTCTTGGATAAGCCACTTTGTTTCCATGCCATCTAAGAGTCCTCTAAGCTGGTTACATGCTATATGGCATAAGGATAAAAGGCCAAAATTATCTAGAGAATTCGTATAAGCCTTTTGGCACAGGAAGGATCATGACTTTTCAAGATAAGACTCCTTCGTGAAGGATCTTATATGATCTATTATTTGACAGATCAAAGGCTGATGAAGAGCCATATTTGGCACCCCCCTATCTCCTATTTAAAGCCTTCGGTGTTTATGCCAAAGGTATCATAATTATCCTTTCTTTCTTAGACTCTTAGACTCTGCCACTTTATCCTCCTTGTCTCTTCCTTCCCTTGTTAGGACATAGGTCTTGCCTTAAGACAAGTCTGCCATTCTAAGACAAGGGCTTAGGAAGAGAATTAGGAAGTGATAAAGAGAGTATAATAAAGTTCAGGAGAGGGCTCAGAGTATTCTACTGAAGAGCAAGGATCTGAGCAAGGAAGAAGAGGCGGCCAAAGGAAGAGAGGCCATCAACAAAGTCCCGGTGGATTAAGCAACCTACTAAGGAGTGGTTCCTAGGTTCAATTCCTGTGTGGATCACCTCTGGAGGGCATGCACTTATGTGCCTAGTGGAAAGGAGGAATTAGCATTCCAAGTATTTTTCCAAATCTTGTTTGAATGACTTGTTAATTATAATGAATAAATGATCTTGGGCATAGGGTTTCTAGTTGTTTGGAGTTTCAAAATGAAATTTTTGAAAATTCATTCTTCTGCTTTGCCACCGAAATCCAACAGTGGTATCAGAGCCCCCTTATTTCATTCAATTAATGGTCAATTGAATTATTGAATGCTTATGTGATAGAAAATATGATCATATATGGTAATCATATTTTGATGCATACCACTAATTAAGGGTCAATGATAATATGATCATTTATAAAAATCATAGTATGATGTATACTATTGAAAGATTATATGATAGTGAATTATCATGTATGGTGCATGCAATTAGTAATGATTGCTTACTATGCTATGAAGCGATGCATGATTGTTTAAATTACATATAAGATATGTTATATCCTAGTAACTGCTTCGGATTGGGTTAGTCACCATGGCCGTCCAGTTATAGGAGTTAATTAGGGTTTCATGGCCCTCTCATCCCATTCAATGGGATCTCCTATGGCATGTTGGGATGCCGTTATGGCCATATCCCATGAACAAGAGAGGTGAAGGATTGATATTTTAATCATGCTTATGTTATGCATATTAGGAATAATATGCTTAATTGTTGGAATGAATGTTATGTTGACCTGATTAAGTAGGATGTGTTTTGAGACCATGAAAAGCCCTCATAATTAAAATATTTAATCATAGTGTAAGTTAGTCAAGAGGAAAAATTTATTTAGGGTTATATGATTAGCCAATTGGTGTTTAGGCAAGTGGTTCTGGGAAGGTAAAGGGCATGAGGTTTTTAATTGGTTTCGTTATCCGACCTGGCTAATTAATTTGGTGTCTAAGAAAAGGAATGGGGGGACCCCCTCATCTCTTTCACTTACCTGGCTAATTTGGCTATATCTGGACCTTAAATTGAATATGCCAATTGAATTAACATACTACAGTTTGCCTTCCTTCATGCTAGGTATAGTTCATATTAACAACTATAGTAGGTTTGTTGTGTAACATAAGGCCTACCCTAGTGTTAATATGAATTATCTTAGTGTAGTTTAATGCTTTATAGTATGTTTGGTAGTATTGCTTTGTTGTGTAACACAAGGACAATATTATTCGAACATGTCTATATGGAAATGAAGGGTCTGACAAAACTAAGACATTATAGTTTGTTGTGTAACACAAGACTATACGTGTCTTAAAGATAGTTCATTTGTTGAGAATTGCATGGGTTACAATTGGAAAGAAATTTCTACCTTTCAACTTATGAGTGTTTGTAGTGTAACACAAGGCAATTATGAAAAATTGGGATCTCAACCCATTTAAAGAAACCTGGTATAGCTTCTTGCTTACCACAGGTGAGGGTTATGGTATTCGAATAAAATAGTGGAAAATATAATTAGATATAAAGTCCTTATCTAGTTATGAATGTCATCTTGAGTTGTCTGCTTATACCATTCTTTATTAAATATAGGTTTTATTATGGCTTCAAGTTTATCACTACGGGGCATTTTAGATGCCAATAAGTTGACCGGTCCCAATATGTGGACTGGTTGAGGAACCTAAGGATAATATTAACTCAGGAGAATCTTTCTTATATTCTTGATTCTCTGGATCCAGAGTCGATCAAAGAGGAGCTTCTGAGGAGGAAAGGGCCACACATAAAATGTGGCTAAATGATAGCATGACTGTCAGGTGCATCATGTTGGCCTCAATGAGCAATAAGCTTCAAAGGCAACATGAAGAGATGGAACCTTAGTCCATATTGCTCAATCTTAAGGAGCTTTATGGAGAGCAAAGTAGGGCTACTTGATACGAGATATTGAAGTAGTTTTTCCATGCATGCATGAGTGAGGGTTCATTAGTTCAAGCTCATGTTTTGAAAATGATTGACTTAAACACCCGATTAAGTCAATTAGGGTTTGTAATGGATGGTGAACTCAACCAAGACTTGATCTTGCAATCACTCCCAGATTCCTTCTCTCAGTTTATTCTAAATTATCATATGAACAAACTAAATACTTCTTTACCTGAGCTGCTTAACATGCTTAAGATAGCAGAGAGCCATTCTAAGGGCGATAAGGCTCATCTTCTTCTTGTTGATGGGAAGAAGAAACAGGCAATGAAGAAGGGTTTGAAAAAGAAATTCAACCCTAAAAGGAACATCCAGAAGAAGAAAATAAAGAAGGCTGTTAATGATGGAGCCTGTTTCCATTTTGGCAAGTAGGGGCGTTGGGAGAAAAATTGCAAGACATATCTTGCAAGTGTGAAGCAAAATGCTAGAGGAGCATCTAAAGGTTTGTACATGATATAAATAAATTTATCATTGAGTACTTCTATTTCTAATTCATGGATATTGGATACCACATGTGGGTCTCATATCTATAAGTCATTATAGGGACTCCACAAAATTAGAAGTCTAAAAAAAGGTGACTTCAAGCTATATGGCGCAAGTCGTGAAGCCATGTATGCTGAAGCTGTGGGCACCTACCTATCTACTATTTTTACCTTCGAGTAATGTATTAAAGTTAGAAGATTATTACTATGTTCCAAATGTTGTAAGAAATATTATTTCTGTACCCTTGTTATTACAACAAGGATTTGAAATAAGTGTAAGGAGCAGTGGCTGCTCTATTCTTTATTCTAATAAAATATTTAGGCATGTTTATTTTATTAATGGCCTTTTAACTTTAGAACTTAATGATAAAATATTACTTGTTGATAACAAGAAAAGAAAGAGAGATAATGTCAATGTCACATTTCTCTGGCATTGCCAATTAGATCATATAAGTGAGTCAAGGATGAACAAGTTAGTCAAAGATAATTACTTTGATCATTATGATTTTCAATCATCAGGAACTTATGAGTCTTGCCTCTTAGGTAAAATGACCAAGTCTCCATTCAATGGACATGGAGACAAGGCAACTGAATTATTAGGTCTTATATATACTGATGTATGTGGACCTATGACAACTCAGGCCAAAGGTGGATACTTTTATTTCATCATGTTTATTGATGACTTATCTAGGTTTGGACATGTGTATCTGATGAAACACAAGTCCGAAGCCTTTGATAAATTCAAAGAGTATCAAAGTATGGTTGGAAACAAAATGGATATAGTATTAAAATTCTTTGTTCTGATCGAGGAGGAGAATACTTGTCTAGTGAGTTTCTAAATCATCTTAAGGACAAAGTTATAATCTCTGAATGGACTCCTCCTTATACATCCCAATTAAATGGTATGGCAGAAAGGAGAAATCACACCTTGTTAGACATGGTGAGGTCCATAATGAGCTTCACAGATCTTCCTATTTCCTTCTAGGGTTATGCCTTAGAAACTGATGCTTATATTTTGAACAGGATACCATCAAAGTTAGTGACTAGCACTCCATATGAGGTATAAAATGGCAAAAGAATAATTTTGGATTTGGGATTGCTATGCTTATGTCAAGAATAATTTTGGATATAATTAGTGCTAGAGCTGACAAATGCAGGTTCGTTGGTTATTGGATACCTTTTTTATCATACTACTGAACAAAAGATATTTGTCAGTAGACATGCTTATTCTTGGAGCAAGAATTTGTCCAAGAAAAAGTAGTGGAACAATACTTGAACTTAGTGAAGTTGAAAACCAACAACCAATTCCTGAAGAGTCCTTGAATGAAATTCCTCAACCAAAGGTTCCTGTTGATCAGGAATAACCACAACACACACCTCCTCTCTGAAGGTTAGAAGGGTGCGGGTGCACCTCTCAGATATGGCTTTATAATTGGGAATGAAAATGAGGCCAGTATCATTCAAGATGATGATCCTGTGACCTATATGGAACCTATCGAGAGTAGAGACTTCGATAAATGGCTAAATACCATGAAATCTAAAATGGACTCCATGTATTCCAATCAGGTTTGGACCTTGGTAGATCCTCCTAAATGAGTTAACCCAATAGAGTGTAAACGGATCTTCAAGAAGAAGATTAGAGTAGATGGCTAAGTAGATACCTACAAGGCCAGGCTAGTGGCAAAAGGTTTCAGACAAAGGCATGGTATTGACTATGATGAAACTTTTTCACCAGTAGCAATGCTCAAGTCCATCAGGATTTTGCTTACAATAGTAGCATATTATGATTATGAAATCTGGCAGATGGACAAAAGACTGCTTTCCTCAATGGATATCTTGAGGAAAAGTCTATATGTCACAACCAAAAGGGTTTATCTTAAGTGAAAGACCAAACCAAGTATGCAAACTTAAAAAATCCATATATGGATTAAAGCAAGTATCAAGGAGTTGGTGGTGGGGACACCAGGATCAAACATAAATCACTAGATTCATATGGTTTAATTAGTCATGTGTCAAAGTTTTGAAAATTTTGTAATCAATTAAGATTGAATCCTGTAATAAGTTGAGGTTAGTTGATTTGTCTCAACCCTCAACCTAGTCAGTATTTTGAGTCCTATACATCAATTATGAGTCCAATATGAGCCCAATTTTTGTACAAGAGAGGAGGTCACCCTATTTTGAAGTTCCACACTAAGCCATGTCTAGGAGTCAGAGGCCACTACATTAGCCCAGTGGATTTTTGTGACAACCCAGGATCCAAGATGCTTCCAGAACCTGATTCCTTCCAGATGCTCTACAGATTCCTAGATTCTAATCCAGATGTCATAGCATATTGCCAAACCAGGGCATCCATGATTCCAGAGGTCCATCTACATTCCAGCCCAAGGAAATCAAGTCCAAGCACCAAGCCCAGGTCCATTAAGAAGCAAGATTTCAAGAATATTTTCCTATCAGGCCATCCCAGCTTCCAGGGCCCAAGCCCAAGTGTCAAGCCCCACTTGCTGCCCATGAAGCCCAACACACCATTCCAAGAGAGCTTAGGCATCCTCACATGTTGATTTGGTCCAAAGCCAAGTGGGGAGAGGAAAGAGAAGAAGACTAGGTCAAATCCTAACCTAGATGGGAGTTTTTCCTAGTTTGTTTAGGACTTGTAATTTTAACCTAGCTAGAGAGGACTTGTAACCCAAGTATGTAACCCTAGTTAGGAGAGGGCATGGAAACTCTATAAATACCCCACCCCTCCCCCTCTTGTAATCAACTTTTATTCATGATATCAAAACCCTGGTGAAATTTATTTGAGCTTGCAGCTTGTGTTACGTTATTCTTTTGGTTCTTAGGTTTGTGTTCTTGTGCTTGGCCAAATTCCTTGCTGCCCTAGCATCCTTCCACACCCTAACTCACTGCCATCCAAGCCTTCACACATCCAAGAAGGAGTGCCCTAGGCCACCAAGCAAGGAGATCTTCATCAAGCTTCAAGCCGCCCCGCTTCTAAACCCTAACCTGATTCCTTCTAAACCTAGTTTCCTTTCTTTTTCTTACTTACATTTTGATTGATCCTTAACATTTGTAGGATCTTCGAGGTGTTTTACCTCCCCAGAGGAGGCTTTCCTTGCCTTAGGACCACCCAAATCATCCATCAAATCAAGGAAACTGAGCATCATCATCCAGGCTCCAATCAAAGTGCTATGTGATCTCTTCATCGGAAGTTCTTCAAATCATTGATTGGTGATATCTTCCCTTCTTTTAATTTCTGATTTGATGAAGATAAGCTATCTTAATCCGGGAGTTTCTCAATTCTCGGGTCCTGGAATTATTATTTTTGCATGAGTTTGCCTGTGATCATGATGATTCTATGCATTGCTACTCCTTATGCTAGTTCTTACTTTTATTTGGAAATTTAGCCTACAAATCTAAATTATAAAAATTACAAAAAAATTAGTTTACTATTTTTCCAACATATTTAGAATTCTTAGAGTCATCTCGCATTAGTTTGGTATCAGAGCGGGTTTTAGGATAGTTTTATCTACTTTGCATTCACAAACCCTAATTTCTGCATCTTGTCCACTGCATTAGGTATATGTTTTGCATCTGATTTTGATGATCTAGGAATTTATTTTCTATGAGATTTGTATGAATTGTCTCTTTCATGTCCTCTATTTTATAATTTTTTTTAATTAATTTTATAGAAAACTTAAATCATTAAAATTAGGCATATTAAAAATCCTAACAGAATCTTGAGATTTCTGTAGTAGTCTAAAGACCCTAGGATTTGCATCATCATTTGATTTTTGTTTACACTGAAATTTGGTAGGTATCATCATCACCATCCATCCTCTATTTTAGAATTTTTTAATTTTTTTCTACATCAGGATCTATGCCAGATTCTTCATCATCTAAAATCCTAATTTTCTGAATTCTGCTGTTCTGCATACTTGTTCAACCAAAACCTAATCAACTTCCACACATCCCAATCCCAAGCCAAACTTTGTTTGATAACCTAGTTAACTTAAACCTAACTTGACATCTCATAAATAAATTAAAAATCATTTTTTATTTTCTGATTATTTTAGTTTGCATCAAGACCATTGAATGTTCATCATCTTTTAATCTAATCTTAAGGGCAATCAATATAACATCAGGGCAGGAGGTTATAACCTGTCTTGGGCCCAAAACAACCCCCAGTATTTTCACCCAAGCCTAATTAAAATTAATTAGACTTAAATTGACCTAGAGGGCTAGGTAATATCAACAGGTTGGGTCTGAGCTGTGTGGGCCAACTAGTGCATTTAATCCTGTGGCTATTACTGAAATCTGGTGTCTAAGGCTGAGGGTCCAGAGTCAAACGACCTAAGTGGTGTTGTGGTTTTTAATTGGGTCCCTGCAAAATAGGGGGGCCTCCCACACTCCCACCCTCTACCTGGCTAGAGGAAGGATTAGCTACTGGGTTAAGTATAAGTTGAGTTGACCCACCCAATTTTTGGCTCTAGGTCTAGGAAACCCTAGATTAAGTTAACCTATTTTGCATGCTTGGCTACACCATTTCATTTTGATTGATTGTTTGATTGTATGACCACTAGATTAGGAACCCAATACCATAAGCTAAATCCCAATCTGACTCAGCCATGGATCCTAATTTGGAGGCCATCCTGAACCAGCTTGCCCAGTTAACTACCCAAACCCAAGCCCAGTTTGCCCAACTAAACCAATCCAATACCCAAACCCAAGCCCAGCTTGCCCAAATGAACCGTAGGTTTGACCAATCCGATACTAAGCTTGACCAAACCCAAGATCAGATAACCTAATTGACCCAATCCCAAAACTAATTGAACCATAAGCTTAACCAACTGATCCAATCAAGCAATCAAGCAATCCATAGTTTTAACCAAGTAGGAGATCAGTTAGGAACCCTAGGCAAGACCCATAAAGCTGAGCCTTACCCTATAGACCCCCGGAACCCGTAGTCCATAGAAATCAGCCTCGTACCAATCAGTTTTTCCCTAGTCTACTTGAACCCTATAGGATTAGTACCCCTAGCTGTGGAACTAGTATTAGTCAATTTTTCCTTAGACAACCCCCTCTTACCATCCCATTGATTCACCAGGAAGACATTGAAGAGGAGGTATATGAGGCTGACCCAAGCTTAGTGGATGAGTATGAGGAAGACGAGGAGGAGTTTCCTATAGAAGACTTAGAGTTAGTTGATCCAGTAGGTACCCAAATAGGAGCCGACCTAGATTTAGCTAACCCTAGCCATTCCCAGGCAGTAACCAACATAGAGTTAGCTGACCATGTAGTGGAAGAGCAGTTAGAGGAAGAGAACCATGATACTGCTATTAGAGTTTTACCTGAGGAGCCACTCGACGAAAGCCCAAGTATAGAGCCCAGTCCTAAATTTCTTGAACCCGAAGACTTTATTAAGGATTTGGCTTATCAGTACCCTCGAGAAGAATCCCATCTTGTAGTTCCCATTAATGATCTCTTCCTTGATATTAGTGACCCACTCTTCCATACTAAATCCTATAGGACTACCTCAAATCCATAAGATTAATCTCATTAGTCTAGGACTCATTCCTGAAACCCCTTCTAGTATTCTACTCTTTCTGATTAACCCTGAACCATCTTCTTATTTCTCATCCTGCCAGACTAACCCTGAACCCACTTCTTATTTTCTATCCTTTCTTAAACTTCTTCTATTTTTTTTACTATTAGGTTACATTTTATAGGAGTTTGCATGTTACATCATTCATTGAGCATGTCATGTTTGCATTTTACTTCTAGAAAATCCTATGGCATTTGCTAGGAGCCCATAGTAAATTTTCATATGCATGCCATGCTAGGGTCAAATGTAGGAAGTCTATAGTCTATTAGGTTTTGTCTCATAGAGTTCAATAAAATTTTCTTTGATAGGAAGGCTTAGTCAAGTCTATTAGATGTTAGTCTAGAGTCTAATAAATTTACAGACCTAATCTACATATCCACACATGCATAGCCTCTACATAGCATATGCATCATGAAATTAGTCAAGAGCTGAACATAATCAATGAACTAAATAATAACTTGGCTAATTTCCAAAAGAAAGATAAAGATTTTTATGCAGAGGAATTATGACTGTCAAAGAATTTTCTACTCGCGAAGCTGGCCCATCCAAAATAATAAATAGTAGTGGACCCAATGCCTATGTGCCTGAGATATCATCGGATTTAGATATTAGCTCCACTTTTATCATCTCAGACTTTATAAAGTCTAGGGAGCCAGCAGTGATACCTAGCGAAATCCTTGAGCCACTCCCTTTTTTTTTTAGAGAGAACCCACCCCAGAGTGACCACATATAATTTGGCCTTTTGGTGAGGTAAATATTGAGAGAGCTCTGGATGATCAAGCTATTGGTACCTAGGATAGACTGTCGTGGTACTTGGTCCGGTGGCAAGGTCAGCCAGAATCTAAGGACTTGTGGAATGCCAGTGCGGATCTGCAGCGCCTCAACCTAGACCCTCCTTAAGCCAAATTGACCCATACTCGACGAGGTCGAGTTCCTCCTATCCCGGGAGAATTGGTGGGGACACCAGGATCAGACAAAAATCACTAGATCCCATATGGTTTAATTAGTCATGTGTCAAAGTTTTGAAAATGATGTAATCAATTAAGATTGAGTCCTGTAATAAGTTGAGGTTAGTTGATTTGTCTCTACCATCAACCTAGTCAGTATTTTAAGTCCTGTACAACAATTATGAGTTCAGTATGAGGCCAACTTTTGTACAAGATAGGAGGTCATCCTATTTTGGAGTTCCACCAGGCCACATCCAGGAATCAGAGGCCACTACATCAGAACATGTATTTTGTGTGACAACCCAGGATCCAAGATGCTTCTAGAAATCCTGATTCCTTTCAGATGCCCTCCAGATACCCAGATTCCAGTCCAGATCCAGAGCATATTCCCAAACTAAGGCATCCATGATTCCAGAGGTCCATCTGCATTCCAACCCAAGGAAGTCAAGTCCAAGCACCAGGCCCAAGTCCATTAAGAAGCAAGATTCCAAGAATATTCCCCTATCGGGCCATCCCAGCTTCCAGGGCCAATGCCCAAGCGCCCAAGCCCTCCTTGGCCAACCCACTTGCTACCCATAAAGCCCAACACACTATTCCAAAAGAGCTTAGGCATCTTCACATGTTGACTTCGTCCAAAGCCAAGTGGGAAGAGGAAAGAGGAGAATACTAGGTCAAATCCTAACCTATATGGGAGTTCTTCCTAGTTTGTTTAGGACTTGTAATTCTAACCTAGGTAGGAGAGGACTTGTAACCCAAGTATGTAACCCTAGTTAGGAGAGGGCATGGAAACACTATAAATACCCCACCCCTTCCCCTCTTGTAATCAACTTTTATTCATGATATCAAAACCCTGGTGAAATTTATTTGAGCTTGCGAGCTTGTGAGCTTGTGTTACGTTATTTTTTGGTTCTTTGGTTTGTGTTCTTGTGCTCGGCCAAATTTCTTGCTTCCCTAGCATCCTTTCATGCCCTAACTCACTGCCATCTAAGCCTTCACATGTCCAAGAAGGAGTACCCTAGGCCACCAAGCAAGGGGATCTTCATCAAGCTTCAAGCCACCCCACTTCTAAATCCTAACCTGATTCCTTCTAAACCTAGTTTCCTTTCTTTTTCTTACTTACTATTTTGATTGACCCTTAACATTTTCAGGATCCCCGAGGTGTTTTACCTCCCCAGAGGAGGCTTTCCTTACCTCTAGGACCACCCAAATCAGCCATCAAATCAAGGAAACTGAGCTTCATCATCCAGGCTCCAATCAGAGTACTGTGTGATCTCTTCATTAAAAGTTCTTCAAATCACTGATTGATGATATCCTTCCCTTCTTTTAATTTCTGATTTGATGAAGATAAGCTATCTTAATCCGGGAGTTTCTCAATTCTTGGGTCCTGGACTTTATTATTTTTGCATGAGTTTGCCTGCGATCATGATGATTCTATGCATTGCTACTCCTTATGCTAGTTCTTACTTTTTTTGGAAATTTAGCCTACAAACCTAAATTATAAAAATCATAAAAAAATTAGTTTACTATTTTTCCTACATATTTAGCATTCTTAGAGTCATCCTGCATCAGTTGGAGCATTCATTTTAATGAAGCAATCAGAGAGTTTGTTTTCATTAAAAATGTGGATGAACCTTGTGTGTATAAAAAGATAAATGGGAGTGCAATTATCTTTTTGGTTTTGTATGTCGATGACATACTTATCATTGGAAATGATATCAAATATTACAATCAATCAAAACTTGGCTATCATTAAAGTTTTCCATGAAGGATCTGGGAGAGGCATCCTATATATTAGGGATAAAGATCTATAGAGATAAATCTAAGAGGATGCTAGGCTTATCCCAATCCAGGTACATTGACTTAGGATTGAAGAGATTCAACATAGATGGAAGTAAAAAGGGTTACTTACCTATGAGTCAAAGCATACATCTCTCCAATAAAATATTTCCTAAGACATCGGAAGAAAGAGAGAGGATGGCTATGATTTTTTATGCTTTAGCTATAGGATCGATTATGCATGCCACGTTATGTACCAGGCCTGATGTTACTTATGCCTTGGACATAGTAAGCAAGTTCCAGGTAGATCCAAGAGAGAATCATTGGAAAGCTATAAAAAATATTCTTTAATACCTAAGAAGGACTAAGGATATTTTTCTCCTATATGGTGGATCAGAATTAAAACTAGAAGGATATACAAATTCTAGTTTTTAATCAGATCCAGATGATAGCAAATCCATATCAGGGTATGTCTTCACCCTATATAATGGTGCAATGAGTTGGAAGAGTACAAAGTAGGCGACTATAGCTGACTCAGTCACTAAGGTAGAATATATAGCTACCAATGAAGCCGTAAAGGAAGCTATCAAGATGAAGAAATTCATCATGGAACTAGGCATGGTTCCTGAAATACAACAACCAGTGCTACTATATTGTGATAACACTAGAGCTATTGCACAAGCTAAGGAACCAAGGTCTCATCATAAGTCCAAGCACATCCTAAGATGTTTCCACCTCGTTCGAAAAATCATAGGAAGACAAGAAATTGTCGTCGAATAAGTTGATACAAAGAACAATATAGCAGACCCATTCACTAAAGCACTACCTCAGTAGTACTTTGATCGCCACTTAGATTGTATGGGAATAAATACAAGGGTGATTGGCTTTAGTGCAAGTGAGAGATTAAAAGAAAAGTGCTCTAAAAGTCAATCTTTGTAAGGATATTTTTATAATCTTCCAACTCTTGTATAACATTATTGTATTAATAAAAGGCATTTTGTTTCATCATATTGCTATGTCTTATTGAAAGATTATAATGAACCCCGTAGGTTAGGGCAAAGGAATTAGGGTTATGATGAAGATCATAATGGTGAGACCTAAGTTCGTATAAATCCTAGTCTAAAATATTCCTAGTCGTTGGATCATCGATTCGGGGATCGATGCTTCTGAAAAATACTAGCTTATCCTATGTATGCTCGATGGAGAGGGTGGTTGGTCTCACAGCCACTTGTGTAAGATGCTAATACAAAGATAAGGGTGCTCATTAGGCTATGAGTTCACTGAACTGATCTGCACTGAGAATATCTTATGAAAGTTTTACTACTTGTCAAAAGATAGTTCTCATAGTAGGAGTTGTGCAAGTGATCTTTAGACCTGAGATCATCATGGTTCCTTATGCACACTAAGCCATATTTTGGTTCATACTCTTTCATGACATTGAGTCATGTACAGGGTGTTCTCAGATATAATGGAAGGTGTATGAAGGATGTGAGTGGATCAACAAGGAATCGATCATTCCTAGTAAGAGAAAATGTTATCCCAAGTAATCTCTTCGATTGATGACTCAGAAAGTCTTTGATCAAAGCAGGATAAGATTAGAAGTATTTTCTAATCAATCATCGGTAGAGTCTTCATTATCGAATTGAGATTCGAAATGACTAAGTGCTAGGGTTTGATAATTATCCATACCCATCACTTATTCGGGATAAAGGGAGATCGAAAGATTGAGTTGCACGGTAACTTTCTACTGAAGGGTATTTTGGTACATTCTACCAAATTTCTCATATTTCGGGTAGGCATGACATATTGCTAGACATCAATCATGTCTTGTAGGTTTTCATGAATCAATTCAATTGGATTCATGAGTCAATTCGGAAGCTAGTTCGAATTGGCAAATTAGGTAAGCTCAATTTGACCTAATTAGGTCAAATCAGGTTCGATTGGATAGAATTGGCTTGGACCTAGATCTACTGCTGGCTAGATGTAGAACCCAAAGGGTCACACACATTAAAATTTGGCCTAGAAAGTCAATTAATATTTTATTAGGATCATGGGATCCTAATTGGTTAGCTAGATTACATAATAGCATGTGTAGGCTAACCTAACTCCTAACCCAATTGAATTAGATCTATAAGGTTACTTAATGGGCTAACCAATTTGAGGGAATCCAAGATTGTGTTGAGTCCAAAGTGGGGCAGCAATTATCTAGTTTTATCCAGATTTATTAAGCCTTTATCTTATTTATTTGAAGAGTTTTAAGTTGAAGGGACTCTTGGCACCAATTAGATTGTGCATGAGATTTGATGGTGCACAAAAAGACCTAGTGGTGCGGGCACCAGACTCAGAAGAAGACTTCAAGGCTCCATCTGGATCTCTGATTGACCTTGCCCGAAGAATTAGGATTTTCTGGTTTTGTAATAAGGGTTGACTTGGTCAACTCAATTTTAGTCTTGAGTCTGTATTTCCCTGCAATTTAAATTTTATTGAGTCATGTTGACTCAGTACAAGTCCTAGTAGTGGTCTAGGTCTTCTCCAGGTTGGTACCACTTTTTTTTCAGTCAAGTCAAGGTCCAGGGTGCCACATTTTTTCTCCCAGGCCCAAGCAAGTGGGCGCCACACTCCCAGCCACATGCCAGAGTCCAGGAGGCGCCACATCTCTATCCAGTGTCTTTGGTCCCTACACCACAAGAAGTAAGTTTCTTTTTTTTCTTGCACCACTTGGAAGAGAAATCCATCAAGATACCTCAATCCAAGGAGGAGCCAATTTCTTTCCAGATAAACCCAAGCTAGGATGGCAAGAATTTTTCTTGAAGAGAGGATCAAGGAGGTGCCCCACAATGTTCCATAAAAATCCAAGTTATAAAAGGGAAGAGAGCATGTCTTGGGGAGGAATTCAAGGAGGTTCCTAAAAGTTTCCAAAAGTACCAAAGCCATGAAAGAAAGAAGCCTAAACTTGTGGAGCAAGACTAGGAGGTGTCAAAATGAGCCAAACCATGAAGGGAAAATACTTGATTCATGGAGAGATACTAGGAGACACCCCCATAACCTGCCATTTGGAGCTGATTTTCAAGTTTTCTTGGAGTTTTTGGGCTGCCCACTCATGGAAGGAGTCTTGGGAAGAGAATTTGATGCCTAAAGTGTGGGTTAGTCCTATTAGTCCCACATGGGAAATGTATAAAATTTTATTTCTTTGTTATGTCTATATATTCAACTCTATGTAACTCTTGAATTTAATGATGAATGAAATCAATTTATGTGTGAGCAACTTTGTGTTTCTCTCTTCCACACTTGTATTCAGGTGTTGAGCTCCATGAGGGAGTAAATCCGGGTTCCCTAGGAACCTTGAGGAGGTGTGAGATCTCCAACCTCAAAACCCTACCAAAACCCTAGGTTAGCCACTTCAATTCCAAACCCTAGCCGCCCATCATCTTCTTCATTCCACCAATCATCCAAACCCTAATCTATCTCATCATCTCACGGCCCCTCTCTTCCAAGTAGAGGCCGACCACCAGCATCCAGGTCCAGATCGGCTACTTCGAATTCAGAGCAAATCCCAAAGGAAGTCAGATCAGCATCCAGGAGAATCAGGATTTCAGCAACATCAATTTTTCAAGTTCTTCTTATCTGGTAAATCCTTTCTTTGAGTATCTGGTTCCTTAACTTATTCTTCTTCTTTCCCAGATCCTGAGTTCAGGAGAAGCCAACTCTGCCAAAGGACCAATATTATAGGATCCATTGTGAAGATATCCGAATCTGAGGATCCAACAATCTGCTCGAGAGAGTCCTTCCACCAAACTCTGTGAAGATCACTGCCTGGTACATAACCCTTCCCTTCTCTTTATTTCTGTCCTGTTGAAAGTTCTGAGCAAAACCCTAGGTCTGGGAGTTTCTCAACCCCCAGCGATCCTTTACTTCTGAACTACTCTGATAATCTAGTTTCTTTGAATTGTGCTTTCAATTATTATATAGTTTCTTTCAATTTAGTTTAACTTTCATTTGAGTCAAAGCCGACTTCTGAAAATATAAAAAAAAAAAAGAAGTAGTCTTAATTTACTTCCACATCGCATCATCTCTTTCGTTCTGCATCATTTTTGGTGGCAGAGCTTCCGTTCTGCATCACCTAGAGTCCTTCTGCTTATGAGAATTGTTTTCCACATGAAACAAGGTGTTCCTTTGCCTTATCCCATGACAAATAGTATTGGCTTATTACTAGTTGAAGGAAGGAACGGGTGGTGAGGAATATTGGCTTGAAAAGTGAAGGGTTGCGTCCCTTCATGGTTGCCGCAATATTTCAAACCAAGAGTCTTTCTTCATGAAGGGACTTGATCTCTTGGATAAGCCACTTTGTTTTCACACCATCTAAGAGTCCTATCAGCTGGTTACATGCCATATGGCATAAGGACAAAAGGCCAAAATTATCCAGAGAATTCATATAAGCCTTTTGGTGGAGGAAGGGTCATGACTTTTCAACATAAGACTCCTTCATGAAGGGTCGTATATGATCTATTATTTAATAGATCAAAGGCTGATGAAGAGCCATATTTGGCACCTCCCATCTCCTATTTAAAGCCTTCAGTGTTTATGTCGAAGGTATCATAATTATCCTTTCTTTCTTACACTCTGCCACTTTATCCTCCTTGTCTCTTCCTTCCCTTGTTAGGACATAGGTCTTGCCTTAAGACAAGTCCGCCATTCTAAGACAAGGGTTTAGAAAGTGATAAAGAGAGTAAAAGAAAGTTTAGGAGAGGGCTCAGAGTGTTCTACTGAAGAGCAAGGGTCTAAGCAAGGAAGGAGAGGCTGCCAAAGGAAGAAAGGCTATCAGAAGAGTCCTAGTGGATTAAGCAACCTACTAAGCAGCGGTTCCTAGGTTCAATTCCTATGTGGATCACCTCTGAAGGGCATGCACTTGTGTGTCTAGTGGAAAAAATGAGGAATTAGCATTCCAGGTATTTTTTCAAATCTTGTTTGAATGACTTGTTAATTGTAATAAATAAGTGATCTTGAGCTTAGGGTTTCTAGTTGTTTGGAGTTTCAAAATGAAATTTTTGAAAATCAATTCTTTCGCTGTGCCATCGAAGCCCAACACAAAGGAATCAATGTAATTTCTCAGATTAGAGGTAGAGGCTACCCATCTATATAAAATAGTTGGAGGACCTTTATACTACAGTCCAAGTTGTTAAGGTTAGTAATTCATATACTAATTGCTTTAATGTTCTCTTTTTAGATAATGGCCACCAATTGGTCACTCCGATCATTATTGGATAATGACAACCTCATGTGTCATAATTTTTGTTGGCTTTGGCTCCTTAATTTTGATGATTAACAAAAGGTTGAGTATATGTTTGGACTAATGTTTCATCTCAAGATAAAGTTTCAGGACTTAGGTTATTCAAAAAGAGTACTAAGAGTACAATGATGAAACCAAGCTTGCCTGATTTTGGAAAAGAGCTCTTCTACCTTAAACAAGATCAAATTTCTCATATTGGACCTTCTTGTTAAGAAGTAATTGACAAAAGAAACAAAGGCTTAGAGAAACTCAAGCATGGCACGCACCTCTCTAGAGTTTCAGAAAATTTCAGATCAGAGGTCGACCACCAGAGGTCGACACCTTGTCAAAGGTCGACCACCAGAGGTCGACTCATGAAGAAAAGAAAAGTTCAGCAAGGCCGGCACGGCAAAATTTCAGTGGCACGCTCCAGAGGTCGACCACCAGAGGTCAACACCTGTCCAGAGGTCAACACCAGAGGTCGACTCATAGCCTGAGAATTCAAACTGGGCAGAACTATGGTTTTCTGGATTTTTGCCTAAGATAAACTGGAGGTCGACTCATGAGGTCGACACTTGATCCAGAGGTCGACTCATGAGGTCGACTCATGGCATAACGGCTAGTTTTTCTGAACTTTTGATTTGATTTCTAACGGCCATAAACGGCCATATTTTGATTCTAACGGTCTTGTGGAGTTGTTTCAGCTTGAATGAGGTATTTAACCTCCACCTAACTGCAAAAAAGACAAGGAGACAAAGTGAAAAAGATTAGAGTGAAAGTACAAAGCATTCAATCAATTCCAAGCCAAAAAGAGTGAGAAAACCAAGAGATTCCTTAGCCAAAAGCTTTCCATCTTTGAGGAATCCAACTTTCAAGTGTTTGGCATTTAGTGAGGTCCAAAGATTCCAAGAGAAAGGCTTGAAGAGTCTCCATCAAGAGCTACATCGAATTACTTTTTGCTCAAAAGGAGCTTGTCTTGTTTTATTCATTGTATTCATATTATTTTTGTCTTAGGCTAGTTTCAAGGGAATTTGAAACTAGTGTGAGGTTTGTTGGTGAGCCAATTGATAAAACCAACTAGGGTTGCTTGTAAGTTCGAAGCCAAAACAAGTGTGTGAGGTTTGTTGGTGAGCCAATTGATAAAACCAACTAGGGTTGCTTGTAAGCCCGAAGCCAAAACAAGTGTGTAAGGTTTTGACTTGTGAGCCTGGTAAAACAAGTCGGCTGTAATCTAGAAAAGATTATAGTGAAAATTCCCAAGTGGAGCTTGGGGAGTGGATGTAAGTGCTAGGTGCACCGAACCACTATACTTCTTGTGTGTTTGCATTGCTTTACTCTCTATCTTCTTTTGCTCTTTAATTGTTGTTATATTTCATTGCTTCCGTTGCACAATTACTTGAGCACTATCACTCTTCACCTTTGAACTTGATAGCACATATATTGCTTTAATTTTTTTAAATACCCAATTCACCCCCCCTCTTGGGCACCATATCTGGGCAACAATTTTGATGGTTGGTATCAAAAGATCAAGATAGTCCTAGATCATGAACGGATCCTTTAAATGATAACGGATCCTTCACCTGAGGAGCCTACTCCAATGCTTGCAGTGTGGTCAGGGATACTTATTAAAAATAGCTCCTTGATCGAATCACTATGTGATGCATCATTCTAGCAGCTATGAATGACAAGTTCAGTCATAGGTTTGAGTATGCCCAGCCAGAAAAAATACTTCAAATATGGAAGGAACCCTTTAGCACACCTGACGATGTTGAATGGTACAGGACTTCTTATACTTTTTTCAATGCATGGATGCATGAAGGGGCATCAGTCACTAATCATGTATTATACATGGTCAAGCAGATCGAGCAACCTGGCAAACTCGGCTATCTCTTGCATTAGCAGCTAGGAAAAGATGCGATCTTGAATTCCTTGCCCCTTTCTTACCTTGACTTTCTCAATCATTATAGAATGACAAGGCCTATAGTAAACTACCATGGTTTGCTAGGATTACTACAGCCTATGAAAAGGATCACCAACTCCACAAAGAGTTAATGAACCTAGTAGGTGATGGGAATTCTCCTAGGGTGCCGGGGATCATGCAGCATGCGCAATTGACTTTCAAAATAAAATTTTATAGCATGATACCCTAACATGTATAACATGTATAGAAAACTATAATTCCCGGGAAATCCTTTTTCTACAAGGCTCACAAGGGAAAGCCCTCCAATGGTGATCCACACGAAACTCAGAACAAGGAAGAACTCCTTCTTCAAGTTGCTTGGAGAAGTGGAACTCTTTTGGCAGCCTTTGGTCTATTGACCACTGTAGGACACCCTATCCTACTGAAGGGCACTCAAGACACTATCCTAAACCACTGTAGGATCTAGGACTACCCTCCTCTAGGACCATACAGGCTTATGTCCTAAAACCAAGCCTTGTCCTAGTGTAGAAGAACTTGTCTTAACAAGACAAGTCTTGTCCTAAAACAAGAAAGAGGGAGGGAGAAAGTGGAAGAACAATCTGACTCTCAGGAAAATAAAACACTCATACTCTTAGAAGACCGAAGTCCATATTTTTTATTTCATCATACCCCTATTTATAATCTTAGATGGGGCGTGAAATGTATCTTGACAACACTTATCAGATATGAAACATCATATCTGATAAGACTCTTCGGGAATGGAGAGTCATATCTGTGTTCTTTCACCTACCAGATCAATCCCCATCGCACCATGTGTCGAATATTGGTTTCTAAGATAGGGAGATGCCTCTTCTGACCTGAAGTAACACGAGGCTTGAAGAGTTTCAGAGGTAGAAAGGACTCTGCCCTCCGTTGTGCGTGTGCATATGAAGAGGCGCGACTCTTCATGTGCGCGCCACCTTTCACACCTCTTCAAGCCATCCCTTTAAACTTTAAACCGGCTATTAGACTTCTTAAGACCATAGGGATAAAATGAAGAGGTGCCTTCCTTATGAAACTCTTAGAGTCTCATCTGTAGAAGGACTCTTAGTCCATCTGCGCGCCACTTATTCTCCCGGGTGCGCTAAAAGGCACCAATAGTCTTTCCCTTTCTATTTAGTCCACCCAAAGCATCAAATTGACTTGTTCAAACATTTGTAATATGGGTGTCATTGGAAAGGGCATAAAATAAGCTTTCTGATCATATCTTTTATTTTCATATCAGAGGTCTGTAGGCCCTTCAGTACCCTTTTGAAGTTAAGGTATCATTTAGGTACCAAGAGTCCCATGCCACTGGGACTCTTCATATATGGCACCTAAAATGCCCTTAAGTCCAAATTAAAATCAGATTAAGCTCTGATTTGGCTAGCCCCACTTAGGACTCAACCTAATTTAGGTTTCCCATAATTAGGTTAGCCCAATTAGCAAGTAACCGGTTCCAATCCAATTAGGTTAGGAATTAGGTTAGCCTACATATGCTAGTATGCAATATGGCTAACCAATTAGGATCCTATGATCCTAATTAAATCATGAATGACTTTCTTGGCCAAGTCTCTATTGTGTGTGACCTATTGGGTTCCACATCTAGCCAGCAGTAGGTCTAGATTTGAGCCGATTCAATCCGATCAAACTCGATTGACCTAATTAGGTCAAATTGGCTTACCTAATTGTCCAATTCGAATCACACATCGAATTGACTCATTAAACCAAATCAATTGGTTCATGAAAACCTACAAGACAAGATTGACATCTAGCAACGTGTCATGCCTACCCGAAAGATGAGGAATTTGGTGGAAAATACCAAAATACCCTTCAATAGTAAGTTACCATGCAATTCAATCTTTCGATCTCCCATTATCCCGATTAAGTGATAGGTATGGATATATGTCAAATCCTAACACTTAATCATATCGAATCTCAGCTCGATCATGAGGACTCAGCTGATGACTAATTAGATTTTACTAATCTCATCCTGCTTTGATCAAGGGCTCCTTCAATCACTCATCGAAGAAATTGCATGGGATAACAATTCTTCTTACTAGGAATGATCGATTTCTTGTTGGTCCACTCACATCCTTCGCACACCTTCCACCATACCCAGAACACCCCATACATGTCACAATGGCATGAATGAGTATGAACCAAAGTATGGCTTAGTATGCACAAGGAACCATGGTGACCTCAGGTCTAAAGATCACATGCATAACTTCTACTCTAGGATCTATTTTTTGACTAGTAGTAGGACTTCCATAAGATAATTCCGGTGTGGATTAGTCCAGCATACTCATACCCTGATGAGCACCCTTATCCTAGTATTAGTGTCTCTACACAAGTAGTTGTGAGATCAACCACCCTCATTAACTGAGCATACATAGGATAAGCTAGTCTTTCCGGATTCATCGATCCCCGAATCGATTGTTCAACGACTATGAACATTTTAGATTAGGATTTATAGAAAATTAGGTCTCACTATTATGAACTTTATCATAACCCTAATTCCATTGCCCTACTTTATGGGGTTCATCATAATCAATAAAAACATGACACAGTAGTATATGATGAATCAAATGCCTTTATTAATATGAAAGTATGTCATACATGAGCTGGAAGTTTACAAAAAGGCCCTCATAATGATTGGCTCTTAGGGCACTTTTCTATCAGTAAGAGGATCTTCGAAGGGCATCATTCCTTTAAGAAAGGAAAAAAGAAGAATAAAAACAAAAAAGTGCAACATGCTAGGGCATCTCAGCCCAATCAAACCAATAAGAATATGGCTAATAAGAGTTAGGCGAAGTGCTTTTTCTGTAAGAAGTGGGGTCATTGAAAAATGAACTGTCCTCTATACATTGCATCTCTTGAGCCGGACAGGCTGAATAAGATAAAGCAGCAAAAGGTTTGCTGCACAAGGTAATTATATGATAATACCTTGTAATTTATCTATCTGTGATACTACTACCTGGGTATAAGATACCAGAAATCCAATTCACATTTTCAATTGATTGTAGGAACTTTAGGTCAGTAAAAGATTTGAGGACTGTGAGAGATTCCTGAATGTAGGAAAAGAAAGTCAAGTTCCAGTCCTAGCTTTGGGAGCCATCAAACTAGTTTTCAATTCTTGTATTATCGTTTTGAGTGATTACCACTTTTGTCCATCATTTATATTAAATATCATCTCATAGGCCTTTTGGCCATGTATGTTATAAACTATCAACAAAGCATGACATTTGTGAAATCATTATGAATGGTCTTACTATGATGAATGGACAATTGCAAAATAGCATATATATTATCATAGCTTGTTAGCATAAGATACACCACAAACAAATGCTCTAGATTAGAGAATGTCAGCGATTCCTATCTATGGCACTGTATACTAGGTCTTATTAACAAGAATATGATAAATAGGTTGATTAAAGAAGGTATCCTCGATGTCAGTGATTGTAAATCACTACCAACTTGGGAGTCTTGTCTTCTTGGAAAAGATGCCCAAGTTATCATTTACTAGAAAAAGTGAAAGAGCCAATGAGATTCTAAGTCTGGCATATATTGATGTATGTGGACCTATAAATACTAGTACCAAGGATGGGTATTACTATTTCATTACGTTTATAGATGACTTTTTAAGGTACGGTTATGTCTATCTTATGAGATAGAAATCTGAGTTGTTTGAAATGTTCAAACGATATCATAATGAAGTAGAAAAATAAAGTAAAAAGAATATTAAAACTCTTCGATCACATAAAAAAGGAGAATACCTTTTTAGTGAGCTTTTGACATATCTAGGAGAGAATGGGATTCTCTTTCAATGGATATCTCGAGGACACCCAACTCAAT
Source organism: Areca catechu (assembly GCA_021397845.1). Classification (NCBI taxonomy): domain Eukaryota; kingdom Viridiplantae; phylum Streptophyta; class Magnoliopsida; order Arecales; family Arecaceae; genus Areca; species Areca catechu. The sequence goes on from CM038053.1 coordinate 70,662,150, forward strand.
AGAATGTTCGAAATGAAGAATCAAACTCTGTTAGGCATGGTTCGATCCATGATAGGCTTTGCTAGTTTATCGATCCCCTTTTATAGATATGCTCTTGAGTCAGCCTGTTACATTCTTAATAATGTATAGATCAAGTTTGTTAATAAAATGACATATAAGATATGGATAGTGCATAAACCGATACTCTCACACCTTCGATTTGGGGCTGCCTGGCTTATGTCAAATGTTTAAAAATGGATAAGCTTGGATCTAGGTCAGACAAATGCTTATTTGTTGGGCATTCGAAAGAAACCAAAGGGTATTACTTCTACCATCCTGAAAAATAAAAGTTGTTCGTCAGACTTAGGGCTATCTTTTTAGAAAAAGAGCTCCTTAGTAAAGGAACAAAAGCCACTAAGATTAAACATAGTACAATTCAACAGGTAGAGGAATCGGCAAATTTAAGGGACATCATTGAACCGGCTTTGATTAGATTAAACCTAGAGCCCATAGTAGAGGAACCATTAAGGATATATGATAGAGTATCGCATCAATTGGATAGATACTATGATTTCTTGGTCTGGGATGGCAATCCTATTAAACTTGATGAGAATAACAAGGATTCGATCACTTATATAGATGCCATGTAGAGGTCTGATTCTGATAAGTGGCTTAGAGCCATGAAATTCAAAATGGAGTCCATGGAGATCAATAGTATACGGACACTTATTAATCCACCTAAAGGGACAAAACTTATTAGGTGCAAGTAAATTTTCAAAAGGAAATGGGATGCAAATGGGCAGGTAGAGACCTATAAAGCCTATTTGGTTGCCAAGGGATATCGTTAATGTTATGTATTAACTATGATGAGAAATATTTTTTCTGTGGAAATGCTCAAGTTCATATGGATTATGCTTGCTCTAGTAGCATTCTTTGACTATAAAATTTAGCAAATGGATGTCCGAATAGCCTTCGTAAATGAAGAGCTAGATATGGAGATGTATATGATGCCACCTAAAGGATTCATATCCATAGATGAGTCAAAAGTATGAAGCTTTAAAGATCTATTTATGGACTGAAGCAGGCATTTTAGAGTTGGGACATATGTTTTAATAAGATAATCAGAATGTATGGCTTCGTTAAGAATGGAGAGGAACTCTGCATTTATAAGTAGGCTAATAGTTCTGTGGTTATATTTCTTGTAAAGTATGTGGATGACATTCTCTTAATCGAGAATGACATCCTTGTACTACAGGGAATAAAGGTCTAGTTGTCATCTTAGTTTTCCATGAAGGATTTGAGAGAAGCTTCTTATATCCTTGGGATGAAGATCTATAGAGATAGATCTAAAAGATTTCTAGGATTGTCTAAGTCTATGTATAAATATTGTACTAAAATAGTTTAGCATGGAGAATTTCAAGAAAGGTTATCTTTTGATATGTCATGAAATTTCTCTCTAAGAAGAATTATATAATAACTCCTGAAGAAAGAAAGCACATGAGTAGGACCCATATGCTTTGATAGTGGAATTTATCATGTATGCCATGACATGTATGAAACTAGACATGGCATACTCACTAGGGGTAGTAAGCAAATACCAACTGACCCAAGTGAAGCCCATTGGAATGTTATAAAGATAATCCATAAGAATTTGAGAAATACCAATGACTAGTTTTAAGAGAACCTGACTTAAAACTTATAGGTATTGATTCTAGTTTTTAGTCAAATAGGGATGATAGTAAGAGTGTGTTAGATTTTTTTTTTATCCTGAATGGTGGAGAGATCTACTGGAAAAGTTCCAAGAAGCACTCCATGACAAACTTGATTTATGAGATGGAGTATATTACAACATTTGATGCTGCAAAGAAAGCTGTGTGGTTGTAGAAGTTCCTTGATGAGCTTTGAATGGCACCCTCCCTTAATGGTTTAGTTCCCTTTTATTATGACAGCACTGGACCTATAGCTCAAGCTAAAGAGTCAAAGTTCCATCAGTGCACTAAGCATATTCTGTGTTGCTATCATCTTGTATAAGAAATAATGGAATGAGGTGAGTCGACCTTCAGAAGCTCTATGAAAAGGAGAACCTAGTCGATCCATTTACTAAAGCTTTCAGAATTAAAGATTTTGATAATCACAAATGGAAGATGGGTATTAGATATTGTTCTGACTGATTTTAGTTCAAGTAGGAGTTGTTGGAAAATGCATCCTAATACCAATTATCTAACAAGTGGATAGTTGATTCTGTATATTAATTATCATCAATAAAAATTAATTTGGAGTTCATCACATTGCATCTTCCTGGATGTTGGATCCCCGCTCTAGATGAAAAGCATGCTATTCTAAGTTTGAAAACCCTAGGTGCTGAAGCAAAATACATGAAAAACTATTTTCATCAAAGCATAATGATTTAAATAAATTATATTAACATCCAAATCATATCTATAATATGTTGGAATAATTAAATTCAATCAGATATGAAAACTTAAAAATTATAAGAAGAAGAAATAAACTTATCTGCATCACTAAATCCTTCTTGTACTAGAACTATCAGATCAACCAGATCTGATGGTATTTGTTGGAGCTGTGTACTTGTCCAGCCTTAACTGGTATCCACACGGAGCCTTCCTGACTAAATCATTAAGATCTCCAGATTGCTAGATCCAAGCAGGTATTTTTTCTTCCACGAATATGGACCTCTTTTTCTAGTCAAAAACTAGAACTTAGTAGCCCACTCTCCTATTCACTCAAGGAATTAAATACCAAAAAAATAACAAAGTATTTTTTTGATATTTTCATGAAATCCATGGGCTCTCAGCTTTCTATAGAGGTATAGACTCAATTTTTTTGTGGAGGATCAAAATATGGACAAAAATTAGAAGGGATATGTATCGATCAAAATTCTGTGCAGCCTCACTTATTTCTTTCTTAAATCCATGCCAAAAACCCCTCCATAGCCACCTCTAAAAATCTAGATAATATGGGTTCTTATCTGATTTGGTCAACAGTCAATCAGATAAAAGCCATGTTTATCAAAAAGGAGAGAGAGTCCTAGATAAGAAAGAGTGGTACCAAATTGGATCCTCCTCTTCTCAATGCACGTGCCAAGAGGAGGCATGCATTTTTGTACATCTCCCTTGGTTTCTACATGAAATTAGAGAGAGAGACCTAGTTGACTAGATCTCCTAGCTGCTTGCTTGATTTGACTCAATTTTAGTTGATTTTTGAATTGTTTCATGCCCGAATTGAACCAAATTCAAAAAGGCCGCTGATCCAATTCAACTAGATCTATAATTCAAGTCTAACTTAAATTATGAGTCCAATTAACTTTAAATAAAGTTAATAATAATTAAATCTAATTTAATTAAGTCAAATAATGAAGTCAAAAATTATTGTAATATTTGTCAATAGATCTAATATGCTAAATTTGGCATATACTAAAATTAGTAGTGCTAATTTCAATAGATACAAAAATTAGCAAGTACGAAATATGTAACTCTTACATAGATCCATGGTTTAGTTAGATGACTCCATACGTGTATGACCCCTTAGGTTCTATTACATCTAGAGTGAGATCTACTATGATCTCTATCATAGTATCATTGAAATATTTTGATAAATTGAAATAACTTCTCTGCTCAACCCTAACTTAGATCATTGATCTGAAAATGACCATAGTGAGCTTTCACAATCCATCAATGACACCTAGTAGTAGTATGTAGTGGCAACCCAATAGAATAGAAATGAACCCCTAGGTGTAGTACTATGTGATCAAATTCCTTTATCGAATATCTCGATAGGATATAGGTCATGGAAACTCGTCAAACCCTAAGCATCCATCATATGCCAAACTTAATTAGCTCGAGTCCAATTATAATTTTCATGAAAACTCTTTTTCAATATCACACTACCATGACCATGGATTCAAAGACTTAGCCAATTAGATCATATAGGATTATACCTTAACTATAAAGACCAATATATACCATAAAGTGTACTCTCTACTCCTATGGTGAAGCTACAGTAGCCAACAAATACCACAAGGTTCCAAATGACTAAAGACCATGTTTATATAATGTTAAATCATAGCAACCTTACTGCGAGTATTCAAGATACCGCGGGTTAAGGAATTACTCACACAACTACAGCATTTGAGAAGTCACTAATGAGTAAGTAGATATCCATGTAACTTCTCATTTTTTGGTCATGCTTAGTATCGTTATTCTTTAACAGCCACTTGCACTTTTGTTCCAGTGTCCCCACACTGTAGACTTGAAACTTGTTGACCCAAAAAGGAAATGATTTGTACACCAATCCTAATAGATCAATCATCATCTCTATGATGATCCCTATTTAGGAGAATTTAGGAGTTAATCTATAATGACATATTTCAAATTCTCAATTTTTGAGAATATATGTCTTTATCCATTAACTCCATGGATGATTTACAGATATACAAAAATATGAATTGAAAATGCTTAATTATATTGATAAAAATTTGATTAAGTATAATATGATGTCCCAGAAATTACAATGTGTCAGCCAACTTAGCTTTTAAGACATACACATCTGACAATTTTTTACTTGCACTAGAGCCAATTGGCCATATACCTAAGTACCATCTTCTCAAGGTGGGCTTCAATCTTCTGCTAGCTCAACTGCTTCATCAATGGGAATTCCACATTATCTACAAAGTCAACTCTCTTCACCTCGCTATACTTATTCTTGAGATAGTCGCGTATAATATGAAAACACTACTCGATTGTTTTGACTTCTGGAGAGACTTGGGCCCTTTAGCTAGGGCTACGATGCCATTGTTGCACAGTACAAGGGGATGGCATCTGATGGCATCACTCCAAGCTTCATAACAAACTTCATGTACTAGAATGCTTCCTTCATAGCTTCCAAGGTAGTGATATACTAAGCTTCTGTTGTTGAATCTACAATGATGGGCTGCTTGGAACTCTTCCAGCTCATTGAACCACCATTGCAAAGAAATATACAACTTGATGTAGACTTTCTATCATCAGGATCAAACATAAAGTCTGAATTGGTATAACCTTTAACCTGTAACTTTGAGTTTTTTCCAAAGACCAAGAACAAATCCTTAGCCCTTCTCAAGTACCTAAGGATGTCTTCACAGCTATTCAGGCTCTTCACCTCGATTCGCCTGATACCTGCTCATAACACTTATATGAGGCTTCCAATTATCGAAGCATATGGGATCTTTCTCATTCTTTAAATTTTCTCAGGTGTGTTGAGACACATCTTCTTAGAGAGACTAATGCCATGCCTAAGGGATGGAAGTTCTCTCTTAGAGTTCTTCATGATGAATCTTTTTAGTACTTCTTTTACGTATATTTTTGATAGGCCAAGTATCCTATTCGATCTATCTTTATAGACCTTAATTCTTAGAACGTATGATACTTTGCCTAGGTCTTTCATAGAAACTTTCTTGCATAACCAACTCCTGATTGAGATCAGCATGGGAATGTCATTCCCAATTAGGAGGATATCATCCACGTACAATACAAGAAAAGTCACTACCCTTTCACTGACTATTTTTTATATACAAGGCTCCTCTTTGTTCTTGATGAAATCAAATGATTTAATCATATTTTTGAAATGAGTATTCCAACTCCGAGAAATTTGCTTTAGCCCATAAATGGATCTATGCAGCTTGCAAACTTTATGATCTTCATCACTGCAAGTGAAACATAGGACTGCTTCATATGGATATCTTTCTCAAGATATCCATTAAGGAATGCCATTTTCATATCCATCTGTCAAATTTCATAATCATGAAATGCTACAATGGCAAGCAATATGCGGATAGATTTCAGCATGGCTATTGGCGAGAAGGTATCATGATAGTCAATGCCTTCATACTGACTATATCCCTTCGTTACTAACCTAGCTTTATAGATCTCTACCTTACCATCTACACCTATTTTCTCTTGTAGATCCATTTACACCCAATGGATATAATACCCTCTAGCAAATCCACTAAAGTCTAGACCTGGTTCAAGTACATCGAGTCAATTTCTGACTTCATAGCACTCAACTATTTCTTGGAGTCAATGTCTGGCATTGCCTCATCATTTAGGTCTTTGGATCAACTATTTGATCCCCATCTCCCATGAAGAACATTTTTTCTATATCCTCTATAAGCATACCTAAGTACCTTTCAGGAGGATGGGAAACGCTGCTAGACCTACAAGGTGGAGGAGGTGGAGCTACAATAACTAGCTTAACTAAAATAGGTCAATAGATTATATAACCTACTGGTTGATAGAGACTTTCTCTTTGAGCTCAATTTGTCTCCCACTACCACCATCCAGAATAAACTATTTTTTAAGAATATAGCATTTTAGCTTATAATCACATTGTGATTCTCTGGGAAGTAAAAATAGTATCCTAATAATTCTTTAAGATACCCTATAAAATGGACTCTGATAGACCTAGCCTATAACTTGTCCAGCTATTGCATTTTAACATGAGCCAGATATCCCCAAATCTTAATGTAACCAAGACTCGATTTCTTACCATGCCACATTTCATATGGTGTGGTAGGAATAGATTTAGAAGGAACCCTATTCAGAATGTCAGCTATAGTAAGTAGGGGTGTCCCCAAAGATATAAGGATAAATCGTGAAACTCATTATGGGCCAAACCATATTCAATAGGATCCTATTTTTCCTTTCTGATATCTTATTGAGTTGATACATACCAGGTGGAGTCCATTGTAAGACAATACCAATATCCTTGGGATAACCTAGAAACTTTTTACTAAGATATTTCCCTCCCCGATCTGATTAAAGAATCTTAAAAAATTATTCTATTTGCTTCTGTACTTCATGTCAGAACTCTTTAAACTTTTTAAAAACTTCAAACTTATGTTGCATAAGAAACAATACCCATACCATGAGTAATCATCAGTATAGGTTATAAAATATTGATAATCACCCTTGACCTACACATCAAATGGCCTATACATATTAGTGTGTACCAAGACAAGTACCTCAATGGCCCTATTTCATGTCCTACAAAGGGTAATCTAGCCATCTTGCCTTGAAGGTAGGATTCATGAATTGAAAATGAATCTGAATTCAATGGGTGAAGGATACCATCCTTCTCCAATTTGTTTATCCTATCCGCACTAATGTGACCAAGTCTAAGATACTACATGTACTTATAGTCCAGATCATCTCTAGATCTCTTCTAATCTATGGTACTCATTAATTGCTCGTTTACATTAACTAACTCATCAACATGATCAACATGTAACTGGTTGAGACTATCAATCATAAAGCCATGTGCAACCAAATTATTTTTAAAATAAATGGAGTAATGGTCCTTATTGAATTTGAAATTATATTCTTCTTGTGCTAATATGGATACAAAAATCAAATTTCTGCTAGTAACAAGTACATAGTAATAGTCTCTAAGCATTAAATAATATCCTGCTGGTAATCAAAAAGAATAGGTACCTACAGCAATAGTCGTAACTTTTGTACCATTACCGATATGAAGAATCACTTTACCTTTCCTTAACCTTCTATATCCCACTAGACCCTACATTGAAGTGCATAAATGTGTGCTTGAACAAGAGTCTATGGCCTAATTAGATATAGAAAAAATAGTCAGGTTCATTGAAATAATGAGAATCTCTAACATACTTTCTAAAGGCATGTCAACCATTTTCTTTAAGCTCTCTAGGTACATAGGATCCCTTGACCTCTTCAAGGTCCCTTTTGTTTCTAATGTAAGACATACCCTAAAACTTGAGACTAGTCCTTGTGATTGGGTTTGGTCAAATGGTTAGACTTAAAGTTTTGGGCTAAGAAAATTGGAGCTCATGTTATTATCTAAAGAAAGAAAAGATTCTAGTTAGATGGTTGTACTCCATCATTTATTTGTTCTAAGGACTTTAATAAATAAATAAAAAATATTCACTATTTTCTTAGATCTCTCATGCTCTTCAGTGGGATGCAAAAATCCCTACAAGACTAGGGTTCCTAGCGGGTATTGTGATCCCACCGATCTACATGTACCTCATCTAACAGTTATTGCTCACATGCAAACTAATGAGTGGACAACTCATGTCCAATGCCTCTCAAGAAAATTATAGTGACTCGTCTCCAAGTCATGTGGGTTTATCTAACAGTTATTATTTATATTGTTGATCCCATAAGTGATTTTGATGATAACCAAACATTGGAGCATACACATATTTTACTAACAACTCTTCAAGTGGTTTATAAATTTTTGTAGGATGAATTATTTGTTCAAACTTCAACTCCTGCATTTATACTTCTTGTTTTGAGTTGTGTTGTAATCTTATCTTAAAAGAAGAATCCAATGAAAATATTAAGAAAAATCTGTAAAAGGGTTACTTCTATGTGTGCTATACTTTAAATCTATTTTGAGTTGGTTTACATTAAAAAGTTTAAGAGTGTTGGTAAGAGTATTTTTGAGTTTAATTGTAAAAATCCTGAAGAAGTCACTCGAGCTGACCAAGCATGATGAAGAGCTGACTCCACCTCATGGCACACATCAAGGATTCTGGTATGCAACATCTGAGCCGACTCAAGTAGATCGAGCTGACTCTTTTAGAGTCCATTTTTTATTATTTTTTGAGAACAACTAGGCGAGTCGACCCCAATCAGAAAGAGCCGACTCTACTAGAACTAATTTTGAAGACTTGAGAAAGCGAGCCGACCCAATCTACAGCGAGCCGACTCTTCCAGAGTAAAGATTTCCGATTCTGAGAAGAAGAGCCAACCCAAGTTCAGGTAGCCGAAGCCTCGAGTTCAATGTGTTTAACGATAGAAGTTCGAGCCGACCTGAGCTATCAAGAGCTGACTCATCCAGAGAGAAATTTTTGTACCCTAAGATAAAGAGCCGACTGCACTAAAGAAATGGCGACTCGACCTATCGACTCAAAGGATCCGAGCCAACTCGAACATCATTTTCAGGTACATAATGGCTAGTTCTAGAATTTTTTTTGAATGCCAAAAAGTGCTCCAACAGTCATATGTCACATCCCAGTGGTCCACAACATCTCAAACTATCTTGGAGTGATGGAAGATCATATATTTGAGGATTTGAACTTCCTTAAAAAAAGAAGTGTTTTTCAAAAAAAAAGAGGGTTTATTGAATATCCAACCTACCAACAAGCAAGAGAGCACAAAGAGCATTCAAGTCAGTCTTCAAGTCTTCACCAACTCTAATCTGAAGCTTAAAGCACTTTGGAAAGAAGCCACTGAAGTAATTAAAGCACATTGAAGTGCATACAAGTGGACTTCCCTCAAGCTGCACCGGCAACTATCCGATAACTAAAGTTTATCATTATTGTTGCATTTATTTCTCAACTCATTCCTGAATTGTTTAGATTATTGATGAGCCCGATTGAAAAACAAAATAGGTTCTTGGTGAGCCTTTGATAAAAACCAAGTGTTGGGTTCTTGGTGATCCTGGTAAAACCAAGTTAGGTTCTTAGTGTTCCTGTGAAAACCAAGTTGGGTTTCTTTGGTGATGCTTTTTAAAATCCAAAGGGTGTTGGGTTTTCTTTGATGATCCCGTTAAAACCAAAGTATAGAGGTTTTGGATTGTGATCCTGTAAAACAATCCTACTGTATTCGGGTGTGAATATAGTGAAAATTCTAAGTGGTATCTTAGGTAATGGATGTAGGAGCTGGGTTGCTCCGAACCACTATAAATTTCTGTATGTTTGTATTATGATTCTCTGATCTTATTTAGCTTCTACAATTAATTACTTTGTCACTGCACTCAATACTTTAAAAGGGATTTTCAAGTGTACATTATTGATTTAATTTTTTAAATTCCCAATTCACTCCTCTCTTGGGTAGCCACCTGGGCAATAACTGGTATCAAAGCAATGTCTCTGATTACATTAGAGTAAAGATTGAAGGCTCATCCCATGAGTACACCTGGTGAAGGCATGTCAACTAATAGACTCTACTCTTCACAGGCACAAATATTCTTATGGAAGGCTAGAATGAAAATCTATATACAAGCTATGATTTTTCAACTGTAGAAGGTCATTCTTAAAGGGCCACATGTTCCCATGATCAAAATTGATGGCGTGGATGTCCTTAAGCTTGAAGAAGGAATGATAACATGACATGAAATTAGGAGAATTAAATGCCAAAGCAATGAATCTGCTATACTATGCTTTGGATTCAATGAGTTAATCGAATTCCACTACTCTTCAGCAAAGAAAATTGGGATAAACTTGAAGTGATCCATGAAGGAACTTCCCAAGTGAAGACTTCAAAATATTAATCTTCTAGTGCACAATTATGAACTGTTCAAAATGGAACTAATGAAAACATCTCTGCCATGTACACTAAATTTATAGATATTATTATGGTTTGAAAAGTTTGGCAAGGTTTACTCAAATGCTGATTTGGTACATAAGATATTGAGATCACTTTCGGATAAATGGGACCCTAAAGTTACTGCCATCGAGGAAGCTAAAGATCTGAATACGATCCATGGATGAATAATGGGCTCTCTCATCACACACGAATTAGCCATGCAGCATCGATCAGATGATGATCAGAAGAAGAAAAATATTGCATTCAAGGCTGCATTGGAATCAAAGAATGATGAAGAAATGGAAGATGACTCTACCTCCTCCGAAGATGATTAGAAGATGAAGAATTGCAATGGTCATGAGGAGATTCAAAAAGTTTATGGAAAAGAAGGAAGATTCAATAGAAATTTAAAAACGAGGAGAACATTCCAAAGAAAAGGACAAGCTCAAAGACAAAGAAAAGGCATAAGTCCCTACCTACTATGAATGTAAGAAATCGGGGCACATTCATCCAGATTGTATGCCATTGAAGAAATATTTCAAGAAAAAAGAAAAGAAAGTGATGGTTGCCACGTGGAGTGACAGTGAAGAATCCACCTCAACTAAAGAGGAAGAGACCATGAAAATAGCTAATCTATGTCTAATGGGTCTCGAGGATGAGGTAACATCCCCCAATGCTCAAATTGAATTACATTTGATGAGTTAAATTCTATATTCCATGATCTTTATCTGAGTTTAAGAAAGCTGGAGTAAAGATTAGATCTCTAAAGGATATTAATGATTCTTTACTCAAAGAAAAAGAGAAAATTTAAAAAAGAATATCTTGTTGCAAAAAGAACTTCATGTCTTTTTTGAAAACTATAAAGTATTGAAAACTGAAAATAATAATTATCATGACAAAACAAAGTTTTATTGAATAAAAATCTTGAGTTGAAAAAGGAGGTTGAAAAACTAAAGCTACTTATTGAAAAACTACTTTATCATCTAACAAGCTTGAGTTGATTCTTAAAGAACAAAGAATTCTGATAACAAAGCTAGAATTGGTTTTAATTCTTCAAATTCATATTATATTTCAGCAATTACTTTTATGAAACAAAAAGATTTTGTTCCAAAGTTTACATCTCAAAAGGCTTTTGTGACAAAAGGTTCTACTTCCATTTGAAAGCTACCTTGTATGTTCCTAAAAACTCAAATACAAAATCTGTTATTTCTGCATCTCATAAATCTAGAATTTCAAAGCATAAATCCTTTAGAATTCTAGAATCAAATATTTTGCTTGCAAAGAGCTAAGACATTAAGCTTTTAATTGTACTATTATTAGAAATATCCATAATAAATCAAGAATGATTTTGGTTCCCAAAGGAACCACCTCAGCTAACCTGCAAGGACCCAAGTTAGCTTAGATACCTAAAAGAACTTCTTGATTATCTTGCAAGAATGTCTTGCAGCCCAGAAATTGAAAAAAAGATGGTATCTTGACAGTGGTTTAAGGTATATGACGGGTGACAAGGATGAGTTCATCACCCTAGAAATGAAAGAAAGAGGTTTGGTTACTTTTGGAGACAATGGCAAAGGAAAAATAATTGGAATTGGTAAGATCAAAATAAACTCCTGTACTTTCATTGAAAATGTATTGCTAGTAGATAAATTGAAGCACAATTTATTGAGTATTAATCAACTTTGTGATAAAAGCTTCAAGGTTATCTTTGAATCACCTATGCATATCGTAACAAACTCTCTTGATTCTAGTAGTAAGTTCATTGGATATAGACTTGGAAATTTTTATGTGGTTGATCTTAATGATCTGCTATATCAAGTAATTCCAGTTTAGTTGCAATGAATGCTAAAACCAAGGAGTCTTATTTATTATGGCATATACGATTAGGTCATGCTAGCATGCATACTATTGCCAAGTTAATTTCCAAAAATTAGTGAGAGGCATGCCTAGGTTTAAAGTAGACTTTGATCATGTTGTGATGCATGCCAAATGGATAAACAAACTAGGAGAAGCTTTAAATCCAAACATATGATTTCAACTACTAGACCTCTAGAACTACTTCATATGGACTTATTTGGACCAACTAGGACCACAAACCTAGGAGGTATGAAATATGCCCTTGTGATTATAGATGATTTTTCTAGATTTACATAGATTTTGTTTATTGCTCATAAAGATGAAACCTTCAAAGTATTTAGAAAATTTCATAAAATGGTTTTAAATGAAAAAAATATTTCAATAGTTTCAATTAGGAGTGATCATGGCACTGAATTTGAAAATTAGTTTTTCGATGATTATTGCACTAAAAACGACATTGATCATAACTTCTCCGCTCCTTGAACACCACAACAAAATGGTGTTGTAGAGAGAAAAATAAGACTTTGGAAGAAATGGCCTGAACCATGTTGTGTGAAGGTAATCTTCCAAGGTACTTTGGGCAGAAGTGGTGAACACTGCTGTTATATTTTAAGCCGTGTTTTGATACGTCCTATTTTAAAGAAAACCTCCTATGAGCTTTGGAATGAAAAGAAACCTAATATCAATTATTTTCATATATTTGGATGCAATGCTTTGTGCTTAATAATGGTAAAGATAATCTAGAAAAATTTGATACTAATTTGATGAAGCAATTTTCCTTGGTCATTCATTACATAGCAAAGCATATATAGTTTTTAATAAGAGGACTCTTACTGTTAAGAGTCAATGCATGTTATTTTTAATGAAACTAACCCTTCACTTTTTAAGAAAGAAGAGTGTATAGATAATGATGCAGGTACAATTCAAAAGAAGATGGAAGACATTAACATACAAGAAAGACCAATTGAAGAAAGAGAAGAATCGGTAAGTAAGGATCATACAGATTTACCAACAGAATGGAGGTACGCAACTTCTTATCCTAAAGAATTAATTATTGGTGATCCTTCATAAGGTATTAGAACTAGGTCATCACATAGAACTGCACATGCCTACCTAGCCTTTGTATCACAAATAGAGCCTCACACCTTAGAAGAAGCTGAAAATGACCCAATCTGGATGATGGCTATGCACGAAGAACTAAACCAGTTTGAAAGAAATAAGGTTTGGATATTAGTTGATAGACCTAAAGACCACCCAATTATAGGAACCAAATGGGTCTATAGGAACAAATTAAATGAATAAGGAATGTCATTAGAAACAAAGCTAGATTAGTGGCTAAGGGATATAGTCAAGAAGGTATTGATTTTGATGAAACATATGCACCCGACTAAAAGCCATTAGATTACTTCTTGCATTTGCTTGCTTATAAATTTTAAACTTTTTCAAATGAATGTAAAAAGTGCATTTTTAAACGGTTTTATCTCCAAACAAGTATTTGTAGAACAACCACCGTGTTTTGAAGATCATGCTTTTCCAAATCATGTGTTTAAATTAAATAAAGCTTTATATAGTTTGAAACAACCACCTAAAGCCTAGTATGATAGACTTAGCACCTTTTTGATTGAAAATAAATTTTCAAGAGGAAATGTTAGTAAAACCCTTTTTATCAAAAAAAAAAATGACATATTAGTTGTACAAATTATATTGATGATATTATATTTGGTGCAACTAATGAAAATTTTTGTGAAGAACTCGCTAAGTTAATGCAGGGAGAATTTGAAATGAGCCTAATGGATGAACTTAACTACTTTCTCGGACTTCAAGTAAAGCAAACAAAGGAAAGGATCTTCATCAACCAAGCCAAATACACCAAGAAAATAATTAAGAAGTTTGGTATGGAGATAGGGCTGGAACTGGGCTGGCCCAAAAGCCCATTATCTAGAACTGGGCTAGGCTAGCTTAATAAACTTCAGGCCGGTCTGAAATTGGTTCAGGCTTCGGACCAAATTTTAAGCATATCGGACTAGTCTTCGGGTTGTAAAATAGAGTCCATTTAATTTTTGGGCCAAAGGATGCCCAGATTTGGTCCAAAAATTTTTAAAATATGTCTTTGGGACAGTCCAATGGCTTTGGGCCAGCCCATTTCCAGCCCTATATGGAGATGAGCAAACAAATGAGCACACCCATGAGCCCATCTTGCAGATTGAACAAAGATAAAAATGGATCCAATGTTGACTAAAAGCTCTATAGAGGTATGATCGGATCCTTATTATACTTAACTGCAAGTAGATCGGATATCTTGTATAGTGTATGTGTATGTGCTAGATTTCAATGTAATCCTAAAGAAACACATATGTTTGCTGTTAAAAGAATATTAAGATATTTGAAAGGTACAAGTAATCTAGGTCTTTGGTTTTCAAAATAATCATCTTTAAATTTAATTGAATTTTCTGATGCTGATTATGTTGGTTATAGAATTGATAGAAAGAGCACAAGTGGTACATACCAATTTCTATGATTGAATTTAATCTCATGGCACTGTAAGACAAAAACTCGGTAGCACTTTCTACTGCTGAGACAGAGTATGTTGCTGCAGGAAGTTGTTGTGCACAAGTGTTATAGATTAAACAACAACTAGAAGACTTTGATGTTACATAATGCAAAATTCCTATCAAGTGTGATAACACAAGTGCTATAAATTTGACCAAAAATTTTATTCAGCATTCTAGGACTAAGCATATAGAGATTAGACACCATTTTATTAGAGATCATATTTTGAATGGTGACATTGAACTAGAATTTATCCCAACTGAAAAATAATTAGCAGACATTTTTACCAAGCCACTAAATCAGGACATATTTGAATTACTTAGAGGAGAACTAGGGCTTTGTGATCCTCTCTAGATTACCTTAACCTAATTTCCTTCAAAATTAAGGAAGAATTATCTAGAAAACCTCCTACAACTATTCAAGTATTTTGAACAACTTTCCATGAGATTTCATTGAATCAAACTCAATTTCTAAATCATTTCATTTCTGTGGAAAGTTTTGTTCTAGTTGACTCGAGCAATTTTGCTCTGGTCAAGCCAGCTCGAATATCTAAGTTTTTTGCTCTTGCTCTGATCGAGCCAACTTGGTATATCTGAAGTCTTGCCTAGCCGACTCGAAGTTCTGTTTGTTCTGAGATTGCTCTAGTCAAGCCGACTCGGATGATTTTAGGGCTGAGCAAGCCGACTCGAATATCAAAAATTGTTGTTTAAATAGATTCGAGTAATCTTATCTTGCATTTCACTCTTTCTATTTCACTTCAAACTCACTCTACTCCACTCGGAACCTTACCTATCTCTTAAAAACCATTCCCCAAAACTCTAATTTCTAAATCCCACTGCAATGGCTCCAAGGAGATCTACAAGGAAGATTCCTTAAGCGGTAGAATCAAGCACACGCAGTAAAGATCTAAAAGGAAAAGGAGAAAAGAGAAAATGGTCCACTCCTGAACAACAAGAAGAAGGAACATCCTCTCCGACTGGGAAATCCACTTTAATGGCCAACAGGCCTGTTACATGCGGCAAAAGGATTGATTTCTCCTTCCTAGAAGAACTGGAAATGAAGATAGGGAGTTGGATAGACAACCAGGGTTGGAGATTTTTCTGTTCTTTGGATATTTTGACCTACCCTACATTGGTAAGAACTTTCTATGAAAATTTAGTTCTAGAAGAATATCATTTGGAATCAACTGTTAAGGGAGTCAAAGTCATTGTGGATGAAGAAAAATTAAGCAACTTGCTTCAAATGCCAACTGACGGCGCTACCGAGCTTACCCTGACTGACAAAGAATACACACTGAAGCTCATTTTGGAAAGAGAAGATGTAAGCTCCATCCAAAATGGTCAAGCCAACTTGCTATCAAAGGAAATGAGACTTCTTCACAATATGGTAAGTAGGATTTTCCTTCCCATAACCGGTCGTTTCAATTAGGTGAGTGAAAAGGACATGACTTTTATGGGACATCTGATTGAAGAAGAACCTCTTAACCTTCCTTTCATCATGATGATTCAAATGAGAGAAGTAGCTAGAAAAGTTAAAGCATGCCTATCCTACGGTATGGTTTTCACCTTACTGTTTGAAGAAGCTGGAATTGATCTAATTAATGAGATAAGCAAGCCTCTACATCATTCAGACACTTATTCCTTCAATTCTCTTAAAAGAATGGGATACAAACTGCAAGAAGGAATATGGATAAAATAGATGTCTAGTCAAATATCTATCTTCCTCAGATGATGATGAACCTACTACTGTTGAAATCAATGAATCTGGAAACAAAGATGAAGGCAGAACTGAAGTTGCAATGATAACTCTATCTAAACTTAAGGAGTTAATATTTTAGAAAATGGAGACAATTTCTAATTCACTGACAGGTCACATAAATTCTGTACTTGAAGATTTGCTAAGTTCAGTTAATATCAGTTTGCAGAAAATGAGATCAGAACAACAGCTTCACAAAAAAAATGGAAAAGGAAATGGAGAGTTTTAAAGAAGAAATCAGAAGTATCCTACTGCAATCTTCAAAGGAAACATTCACTGCTGAGGACACTCCTGAACAGATCAACAAAGAGTCACTTGAAACTCCTGCTCGACTATCTCCTGTTCCTTCATCTGATCCACCTTCAGTCAAACCTAAACCTGTTATGACCAAGAAGAAGTCAAAAACCAAGAAGACTAAGACATCTATAGCCCCAATTAGAACTAGATTCAGGGATTTAGGGTTTAAACCCCTGAAAACCAAACCTGTGATAAGGTTATAGATGTTGGCTCCTCTTCTTCTAATGAGAAGAAAAATAGGTTGATTAGCTAGTCTTTTGGTTATATTGATCACATCTTTGTACTTCTCAATATGAGTACTTTACTTTTAATCTTTTGAGAAACTTTGTGTTTAGCAAGAAATATTACTAAATGAATGTACTTTCTTTCATACTTTATACTTTGTATCACAAATTCTCAATGAAATGAAAGTTCTTTTAGTAATTTCTATTATTGTCATGAGTTATCCTTCTAATCATATAATATTTTTGATACAACTCTGATGAATTTTTAATTAGAATTTTCAATTAAATTTAAGAAAGTGAAATGATCTCAAACAAATATTAAATACTTTCTTAATCTATTTCAAAATCTAAGCTTTATTGAAAATACCTTTTTGATAGTTTGACAAAAAGGGGAAGAATGGTATAAATGGTATCAATATCATTACTGATGATTGAGCTGATATGAAAATTCTGGTATCTATGCTAAGCTTCCTACCAATTATTCTTAAAGTACATAAAAAGAATGAAAAAGGGGGAGCACAAAAGTAATTGTATTCAAATGGACCTAACTGCTTAATTACTTTAAAACCTAGAGAAAGGGGGAGATTTTCTTATAAATGGCCTTATCTCTAAATCCATCTCTTGCTCCAATTGCTCTAAATATTAGTCTTAATTCTGTCAATATTTTTTAAACTCTGATACTCCATGTTTGTACTAATTCTAATTTTATAAAGCATGCAAAGTCTAATGCTGTATATACACAAAAAGCACTAACATCAATGCTATACAATTTCATCACCAGAGCTCTGATACTTATTTACAAATATAGTTATCTCTAATACATGTGAATATTTACTTTCAAATACTTTTATATATGTAAGTGTAAAGAATTTTTCATGCCCAGTATTTTGTCATCATCAAAAAGGGGGAGATTGTTGACCCCATAAGTGATTTTGATGATAACCAAACATTGGAGCATACACATATTTTATAACAACTCTTCAAGTGGTTTACAAGTTTTTGTAGGATGAATTATTTATTCAAACTTCAACTCTTACATTTATACTTCTTGTTTTGAGTTGTGTTGTAATCTTATCTTGTAAAGAAGAACCCAATGAAAATATTAAGAAAAATCTATAAAATGGTTACTTCTATGTGTGCTATATTTTAAATCTATTTTGAGTTGGTTGTATCAAAAAGTTTAAGAGTGTTGGTAAGAGTGTTCTTGAGTTTAATTATAAAAATCGTGAAGAAGTCACTCAAGTCGACCCAGCATGATGAAGAGCCGACTCCACCTCATGGCACGCATCAAGGATTCTGGTACGCAGCATCCGAGCCGACTCAAGTAGAACCGAGCCAACTCTTCTAGAGTCCATTTTCTATTATTTTCTGAGAACAGCCAGGCAAGTCGACCCTAATCAGAAAGAGCCGACTCCACCAGAACTAATTTTTAAGATCTGAGAAAGTGAGCTGACTCCTCCAGAGTAAAGATTTTCGATTCTGAGAAGAAGAGCCGACCCAAGTTCAGGCAAGCCGACCCCTCAAGTTCAATGTGTTCAACGACAGAAGTTCGAGCTGACCTGAGCTATCAAGAGCCGACTCATCTAGAGTGAAGTTTTTGCATCCTGAGATAAAGAGCCGACTGCACTGAAGAAATGGTAACTCAACCTATCGACTCGAAGGATTCGAGCCGACTCGATAGAATCCGAGTCGACTCAAATATCATTTTCAAGTACATAATGGCTAGTTCCAGAATTTCTTTTTGAATGCCAAAAAGTGCTCCAACGGTCATATGTCACATCCTAACAGTCTACAACATCTCAAACAGTCTTGGAGTGATGGAAGACCATATATTTGAGGATTTGAACTTCCTTAAAAAAAAGGAAGAGTTTTTCAAAAAAAAGAGGGTTTATTGAATATCCAACCTACCAACAAGAAAGAGAACACAAAGAGCATTCAAGTTAGTCTTCAAGTCTTCACCAACTCTGATCTGAAGCTTGAAGCACTTTGGAAAGAAGCCACTGAAGCAATTAAAGTGCATTGAAGTGCATACAAGTGGACTTCTCTCAAGCTGCACCGGCAACTATCCGACAACTAGAGTTTGTC
The DNA here is from genome assembly GCA_021397845.1 of Areca catechu. NCBI lineage: Eukaryota > Viridiplantae > Streptophyta > Magnoliopsida > Arecales > Arecaceae > Areca > Areca catechu. The sequence goes on from CM038053.1 coordinate 70,681,234, forward strand.
ATTATTGTTGCATTTATTTCTCAATGCATTCCTGAATTATTTAGGTTATTGGTGAGCCTGATTAAAAAACTAAATAGGTTCTTAGTGAGCCTTTGATAAAACCAAGTGTTTGGTTCTTGGTGATCCTGGTAAAATCAAGTTAGGTTCTTGGTGATCTTGTGAAAACCAAGTTGGGTTTCTTTGGTGATCTTATTTAAAACCAAAGGGTGTTGGGTTTTCTTTGGTGATCCCATTAAAACCAAAGTGTAGAGGTTTTAGATTATGATCCTGTAAAATAATCCTACTATATTCAGCTATGAATATAGTGGAAATCCCAAGTGGTATCTTAGGTAGTGGACGTAGGAGCTGGGTTGCTCCGATCCACTATAAATTTCTGTGTGTTTGTGTTGTGATTCTCTGATCTTATTTAGCTTTTGTAATTTATTACTTTGTCACTACACTCAACACTCTAAAAGGGATTTTTAAGTGCATATTATCGATTTAATTTTTTAAATTTCCAATTCACCCCCCTCTTGGGTAGCCACCTGGGCAACATATATTCCTTAGTTAATCTGACCTACCATTTAACATGGAAGTGAAGCCATCATTGGATCCCTCACCTGATAGTTATTGGACCCAACCCCATCTTCATTCCCTAATATCTCATGTTTAATAGTGTGGTTGCACCCTTCCGATACAACTGAACCACTGTATCCAACGAGAACAGTCAACACCCGAGAGACATCCATATTTCTATAACAGTGGATGACCTATGAACTTAATATTCATGAGGAGGTTTAGGTTCATGTCTCATCTAAATTGATTAGCATATCTTATGCCTAACTAACTCGATTTAGATCAGCACCTCTTATGTCTAACTAAGCCAGATTAGGTTAACACATCTTATATCTGACTAGCCTGGTTATGGCTAGCCCATCTCATGTCTGACTCACCAGGTTTAAGTCAACACATCTCATGACTGATAATCCTAGTTCATGTTAGTACATCTCATATCTAATGAACGTAGATGGCATGGATGAACTTGAATCAATAAGCAACCTAATCAAAACTTGATCAACCAAGTTAGCCAGGTAAGTTAGATCAATAGAGTGTTCTGCCATTTAAGCCTATTTTCTTGGATACCAATTGAGTTGGCCATGTAAGAGTTAGCCCCAAGTAATAACCATGATCAAAACTTGTCCTAGACACCAATTGATCGATAAGTATGAATAGGTCAGCCTAGTGACTTGAGCTCGACCCACTAAGCCAAATTAGATCTTAATAATTAATTCACATCAAGTATGAATCAATGTGACCAAATTGTATCTAAGGTCAATTTTAAGCCCCTTTGACCTAATCCTAATCATCCTTGATTGGGTTTGATCAACTGCTCAAAATCAAAACAGGGTTCTAGCCTAATCTAATCAAGACCATAATGTGTAGCATAATTACTAGATCTAATTTGAACATCCACACCCACATCTATCAAATTAAATTAAAAACCTAAATTGATTTTAGAGTAGGTTTAATTTCATGAAATTTATGGTTTATGATCATGAATTATTGGTTCAGATCTAAACCCTAAATCGTGCATCTCATACAACTTGTTTTAAGCTAAACCGATTAAGTTACAATGTATGTAATTATTTTAGATTTATAACCTAATTTAATTAGCCATGTTCTTCTTTATAGGTCGAGTCACAAGCGGTACCCCTACATGCCATAGGAGATCCATTGAATGGGAAGAGAGGGCCTTTAAACCCTACTTGGCTCCTATGACCAGACGACCAAAGTGGTTGCACCCAATCCGAGTACTTGGCTAAATCAATTATGATTAATTAATTATAAAATTAATTTAATCATTTTAGATATAAACTAAAAGCATGATATATCATCATATATTAGAAACCTAGATCTAAACATATCCATACATGTTTCAAAATAATTTTTACAAATAACATGAACTAGTGATTTGAAAATCCTTTCACATATAAATTAGTTAAAATCCATTTAAATCCTTTAGATCTAAAGGGATTCAGATCTGATTTATTCTAAACATATCAACAACCTGGCTCTAATACCACTGTTGGATTCTTGATCTAGATGGTAAGCTTGCTATCTAGGTTCCAAAACCTATATACATGAAAAACTATTTTTGTCTAAGCTTGATGTTTTAAATAAATCATATTAATATCTAAATCATATTTGTAATATGTTAGAATAATTAAATCTAATCAGATCTAAAAACTTCAAATTATAAGAAGAAGAAATCAACTTACTTGTATCGCTAAATCCTTCTTCTTGTACTGAAATTGTTAGATCAACCGGATCTGATGGGATTTATCGGAGCCTGCACATGCTCGATCTCTACTGGTATTCATATGGAGCCTTTCTGAACCAAATCACCAAGACCCTCGAACTGCTAGATCTTATAGGTTTTTCTTCTTTGTTGTATATGGACCTCTTATTCTAATCAAAAACCAGAACTTGACATCCTACTCTTCTATTCTCTTAAAAGAATTAAATACCAAAAAAATAACATAATTTTTTTGATACTTTTTATGAAATCCGTGGGCTCTCAGATTTCTATAGAAATATAGAACTCAGTTTTTCATGGAGGATCAAAATATAGACAAAAATCAAAAGGAATATATATCGATCAAAAATCTGTGCAATCTCACCTGCTCCCTTCTTAAATCCATGCAAAAACCCCTCCATCGCTACCTCTAAAAATATAGATAAATATGGATTTTTACTTGATTTGGTCAACAATCAAATCAAATAAGAGTTCATATTTATCAAAAAAGAGAGAGAGTCCTACATGAGAAAGAGGGGTGCCAACTTGGCACCTCCCTCTTCTCATGGCATGAACTAAGAGGAGGTGCACATTTTTGTGTGCCTCCCTTAGTTTCTATGTCAGATTAGAGAGAGAGACCCAATTGACAAGGTCTCTTTGGTTGCTATCTTGATTTGACTTAATTTTGATTGATTTTTGAAACCATTCCATGTCTGAATTGAACCAAATTCAAAAAGGCTAATGACCCAATTCAATTAGGTCTAGAGTTCAAGTCCAACTTGAATTATGAGTCTAATAAACTTTAAATAAAGTTAATAATAATTAAATATAATTTAATTAAATCAATTAATAATGTCAAAAATTATTTTAATATTTGTAAATAAGTCTAATATACTAAATTTGGTATGTATTGAAATTAGTAGGTACTAATTTCAATAGGTGCCAAAATTAGTGGGTGCTAAAATTAGTAAGTACTAAATATGTACCTCTTACATAGATCCAGGTCAACTCCTTATGTGAAAGACCCCTCGGGTCTACTTCATCTGGTAGTGAGATATATTATAATCTCTATCATAATATCATTGAAACTTTTTTTCTAGACTGAAATAATTTTTTAGCTTAACTCTAACTTGGATTGTTGATCCAAAAATGATCCTAGTGAGTTTTCATAATCCACCAATGATACCTAGCAGTATATAATGGTAACCCATTAAAATAAAAATGAACCCTAGGTATAGTTACTATGTGATCAAATTTCTCTATCAAAAATCTTGATAGGATGCAAGTCATGAAAACTCGTCAAATCCTAAGTATCCATCATATGCCAAACATAATTAGCGTGAGTCCAATTATAATTTCTATGAAAACTCTTTTTCAATATCATACTACTATGTCCATAGATTCAAAGACTTAGCCAATTTGGTCATATAGGATTATACCTTAACTACTAAGATTGATAGATCCCATATAAGTATACTCTTACTCTTATAATGAAGTTATTGCAGCCAACGAACACCACAAGATTTCAAATAGCTCGGGGCCATGTTCATATGCTGTCAGACCACCGCAACTTCATTGTAAGTATCCAAGCCACTATAGGTCAAGGAATTACTTACACAACTATAGCATTTGAGAAGTCACGTGATGAGTGAGTAGACATCCATGTGACTTTTTATTCTTTAGTTATGCTCAGTACTGTAATTCTTTAACAACCACTTCCACTCCTATTTTAGTATCCTCACACTATAGACTCGAGACTCATCTACCTAAAAATGAAATAATCTATGCACCAATCTTGATGGATCAATCACCATCTCCATGATGATCTAATGATCGAGAGCATTTAGGAGTTAATCTATAATGATACATGTCTCAAATTCTTAACTCTTGAGAATATGTATCATTATCCATTAACTTCATAGATGGTTCATAGATACACAAATATGAATGAAAAGATATCTAATTTTATTAATAAAAATTTGATCAAGTATAATATAATGTCCTAAAATTTTAGTATGTCAGCCAACTTGGCTTCTAAGGCATACACATCTAGCATTATAATGAACTTTTTTTGTAATGGAATCTGTAGAACTACATTATTATATGATAAAGATATGATTTATCGTGTAGTTCTTAAACCTGTTCATGACCAAATGATACATTGTTATATAAAAATAATGCATCAAGTGTAGGTTGTTGTGCACCATATGGGTTGGATGTCCTCTTAACCAAGGATTACAGAGACACTAATATAGCATGCAGGTAAAGTATAGGACATCTCACTGAACAAGACCCATTTATAGAGCACTCAATTACCAAGTATTGCTCATGAAAGGATATAGATATAAGTATCCTTCAAATCTGAGATCACTACGGTAGCTTGCAAGCAACTTAATATACTTTAGTACCAAACTACCTTGATTTCTAATCCAGTGATGGAATATTTCTGGTGTAGTCAGTACTTATAGAGTTGGTATATGAATCAAAATGGGATTGACCACTCCAAGTATTGGAGTGAATGTCTTATTATGTTTTAATTTAGTAAAACCTTGACCATAATAATTCTTATGAGAAGTCATATGACTTGTAAGGTTGAGACACATTAAGGATGTATTGTTTAGAGTTGGTAGTTAAGCCTTGAAGTTATATGAACATTAAAACTCAAATGGATGAATTATATGATAACCATATATCAGAGGTTCTTGAATGTTGCTCTATAACTAGTTGACCTATCTGGATATTGGATATTATTGCTAGATGGTCACATCAATTGGTATAGGATTATTCCTGTATTACTAGCTTAGTGTTCGAACTTATAGGATCACACACAATAAAAGTTTTTACTTGATCTGATAGCTAATTAATAATATGAATCATTTCTGGGATCAATTATCAATATAATTAAAGATTGTCCTTGAGTCGACACTTAAAAATTTTCTAAGTCTTGACTATCAATGTTGCAAATATTGTGATGATAATATTTTACTAAGGGTTAGTAAATTATTAAAAAAATAATTAGTTATTAGATTATTAGTTGGCTCAATTTGATTGAGCTATAATATTTGAGATAAACCAATGTGATTTAGTTTGAGCTCAAGATGAGTCCAATTGGATTGGATCTAACCCATGTACCCTAGCTCGTGTTTTAAATTTGAATTTTGAATTCAAATTCTAATAAGTTTATGGATTCAAATTTAGACTTGAATTTTGAATTCAAATTTGAATTTGAACTTGAATTTTAATTCAAGTTGGTTATCCTAACCTATTTCCCCAAATCTCTCCTCTTTTCTCTCCCTCCATCTCTCCCCTTATCTCTCCACCCTAACCAGTTTGGTGCCAACTTAATGGATTAGCTGGTGGGCATGGAGAGTGGGGGTTCCAAGAGGGAAAAAGGCCAGCTCCATTTGAGGTCAGCCCTGGCCAGGGTCATGCTCATGCATTCCAAGGTGAGCCCTCCGTCCGAGGTTAGCTCCCAGCCAGGGTCATGCTCATAGGGCGAGCACTCCATCTAAGGTCAGCTCCCAGATGGGGTCATGCTCATGCATGCTAGGATAGCCCCCCACATCCGAAATCAGGCGCATAGCCAAAGTCATGCCCGTGCCCTCCGAAGGTGGCCCCCGTATCCAAGGTCGAGCGCCTAGTCGAAGGTGGCCCCCGCAACCAGGGTCGAGCACCCAGTAGAGGTCGTGCTCCCATTTCTAGAGTCAAACTCTCTAGATTGGGCTCCCCATCTCCTCCTACGGAGTTTAGAGGTCTCGCTAGTGATAGAAAGAGGGAGGACCAACAGAGATACAAACTATGGCATGGAAGTTTCTAGCTACCTGCGATCCCCCAGAAATAATGCATGCCATGCCAAAAAATTCAAACCCTGCAACGTGCCACCCGCATGTCCTGCACAATGCATGCCCCGCCAGGCTTCACACCCTGTGGTACACCACCACATCAACAACCATGTAACTGAGGACACTAATCCTCGTGACACGAAACATGAACCTCCTCCAAGAGGAGTATTCCATTAAAGCTACAAGCCCTGTGATACTCCAACGGTCTCTCTTGGAATAGAAATGCTCCACATGGCTCGGGGCTTAGCAGCACGGTGTCTGCCCCTCCCACGAAAAATTGCACCACCAGAGAGACAAGATCTGCACTATGCTTTGACCATCCCTAAATAGAAGGATCTCCTCCAAAGGATCGGTCCGATAAGGGGGAGGCTGTAGACAAAAGAGAACCCCTCCAAAAAGGGATACAAGGAAAGAGACATCTCAATTAAGCCCCAGGCTTGGTCTGGGCCACTCCTTCTCATATAAGAATAGAAGAAAGGACCCCCGAGAGGGAAGAGAGGTAACTGGCAAGACTCAGAGAGCAAACGGGCAAGGAACCAACCAAGAGAACCTCCTAGCTCTCTGATCTCTACTTAACCCTATCTTTCCATTTCAATTCCATTTTTCATCCTCTACACGAAGAGTCCCCAAGCTCTTCGTCACAGAGGTTCTATTCTCCTTAATCATCCCAAACTGACTTAACCGTCGAAGTGTCCCCACTGGAATCCCCGGCCTGGGTCTCCTTTTTTTTACAGACCAAGCCAGAAGAGGACCGTGCACCCGACAAGAGCTCGATGAGTCTATGCCATGTTAGAGATACAGGCCATGACGATCTTGGTGGCAACAGATTGGCATACTAGGTAGGGGGTCAGATGACAGCGAGAACACCAGTGATCGAGGAAAGTCCAATGGTGAGTCCCCCACCACCAGCAAAGTATTTGTAGAAGCCTAAAACTCCATGGTGACAATGCAAGAGCACGAAGCTTTCACCAGCCGAGCGGGGGCCCCCTATTATGGTGACCTACAGAGCCCTCAGGGGGAGCTTCCCTCTCCACCATCGCCATCTCCAGCAGATCCCCAGATCACCACATTGGCCCAACAGGTCCATGCCCTAGCTGTGGCAGTGTGCCAGCTCCATCAGAGACATTAGTCCCTGGCAACACAGCAGTAGCCGGGGATGCTGGTGGTCCATGTTGCTGATCCTCGTACCAGCCTATGGTCCTTTTGGGAGGGGCCATTGCTTGCGGTCTCCCACCCACAAGGAGACCACTAGGTGGCCGAGAAAAGTAGCATGATGGCCCAACCGGCCAGAAGAGCCACTCCCCGATATCGGACCATGGTACATACTTGCACCAGCGATGCTGGCATGGTCGGGAACTCAGGCAAGAGTTCCCCTACTCCACACCTTTTTCACCCCTGACGGCTTCTATCGAGGGGTCCACATACGAGGCCATCACCAGGTAGAGAGGTACCTCAAAGAGCATGAGCATAAATTGGCTGACCTCTCCCACCAGTTTGCAGAGATTTAGGGCTCCCACAGTGAGCCCATGGGTTATGACACCCGTCGTCCTTCTCTCGTAGGATCCAAGAGGAACCAATCTCTAGCCGGTTCTGCATTCCTCGGGTTGATCCCTATGATGGGATGATCGACCCCCAGGACCACCTGGAGAGTTGCATGCCCTTATAAGAGTCCAGGGGGCCACTGACGCTCTCCTCTACATTGCCTTCCTAGTAACCCTCAGGAAGGCTGCTTGAGCCTGGTTCTTCAAACTCAAGTCTGAAAGCATTGACTCCTTCTCTTAGTTAAAGAAAAAGTTCGTGGTTGTTGCCCAAAAATGGAGCCCAAGAGGGGGGGTGAATTGGATCTTTTAAAAATTAAAACAATTATGTGCAGGCTGTGTAGTGTTTGTGGATAATGCACTTAGATATATGCAGCGGAAAACAATAAGTAAAGTGCAAGAAATAAAGAGCAAGTAGAAAAAGAAGATAATCACATACAAACACCAAGTTTTATAGTGGTTCGGTGCTCTCCAAGCACCTACATTTACTTCCCAAGCTTCCCTTGGAAAAATCCACTATAATCTCTTCAAAGATTATAGCCGACTTGTTTTCCAAGGCTCACAAGTCAAAACCTATGTTGGTTTTGTCACCTAGGCTCACCAACAAACCTTTACACTTGTTTTGTCTTTGGGCTCACAAGTCAACCCTAGTTGGTTTTGGCTCACCAACAACCTTATAACCTACTTTCAAGAACCTTGAAAGCTAGGTCAAACAAGAATAAATTTAGAATACAAGAATTAAATACAAGCAAACTCTCTTCTTAGAGTGGATGAGGAATCTTTGAAGCTCTTGAATGATTGCTTGATGTGACTTGACTTAGAATCTTCTCAAGAACACTTTTGGAAAGATGAAATGAAAGGAATGTAGGCTTTTTTAGTGAAATCTCTCCTTTTTAGCTTTTGGAAGTGGAGTTCTTGAAGAAGAACTTTAACTCTTGGATATTTCCTTGCTTTTCTTTTTCTCTTGCTTCATGAATGAGTTTGGTGAAGCTTAAATATATGAAAAAATATTCAAAAAACCATTTTAGACCATTAGGGATCAAGAACTAGCCATTAGAAGCTAAAAACCATAATTACAGACTGTCAGAAAATAGTTTCGTTGAGGCTGTTAGAACCCGAGTGTCAATACTTGGCTATCAGGTGTCGATACTTGACTGTTAGGTATCGACACTTGGCTTCCAGGTATCGACACTTGAACCTTCAAGTGTCGACACTTGACTCACAGGTGTCGACACTAGATTCAAGTGTCGACACTTGACTCACAGGTGTCGACACTTGATACAAAAATTTCTCCATAGGCAAGTTCTGTATTTTCTAAAAGTCTCAGGCCTTGAGTCAATACTTGGAAACTTAAGTATCGATACTTGAGTTTCAGGTGTCGATACTTGAGTTCTGAGTGTCGACACTTGGTGTGCCATAAAAAAATTTTACGTGCCAAATGCTGAAGTGTCGACACTTGGGCTCCCAGGTGTCGACACTTGGTTCTGCAATTTCAAAAGCAAGTGCCAAACATGCCAAAAACATAATGTTTTTCAATGAAACTTAAATGCAATATTTATAAACAATAATTGAACTTATTTATGTCCTTTTGGAATGAAGAAGACTTCTCAAATCACGAAAAATGCTTTGTACCAAAGCATGCCATGATACTCTTAACTTTGAGAATTTAAGGTGCTTGATTCCTGAAAACTCATAACTACAAGTAATCATTAGTACAAATATGTACTCAACATTTTTTTATTCATCAAAATCAGGGGTAGACCCAACAATCTCGTCGTTTTTGATGATGACAAAATCTTGAGTATACATTCAAATTTAATTTTTAGATATGATACTTCATAAACATGATCTAAAGCTCATATAACACAATTTTAATAGATGAGAGGTATAATTAAGTAGAAAAACTATATTTACTCTCCCCCTTAGTGAAACATTTGTTTCAGATCATTTCAGAGCATTTCGTATCAGAGCAGGTTTTAAATGAAGTATAAAATGTAAAATTTGAAAACTTTCTACTCCCTCTTTTTGTCAATCATTAAACAGTAAAGGAAGTAAACTCCCCCTTAATAAATGCACTTAGACAAAGAAGGTATTAAAGCTCATACACGGTTTAGTTTTTCAAAAGTAAATAGGTATCAAAGCCTAAGAGTAAGGTATCAAAGTCAATATTGTCAAAGCAAAATTTAAACAATGTGAATTCAATCAATGTAAGCACGAAAATGGAACATAAATATATATATCAAAGAGTTTTCAGTACAAAAATTGCTGAGTCAATCAGCATACACTGAAAATACAACATAAAATAGAGTACACATGCATGAAACATAAGATAAATGATAACAACAACAAAATAAACATCTGTGAGGCTAATCCTCATCAGATGGGATCTCAAAAGATATGGGGCCGGTAATCCTGGACCTATGAGCTAGACCTCTAGGAGTCTTCAAAATACCATGGCTCCTAGTCCTAGTAGAAAGTCTTATATGGGGTACAACCCTAGAAGATCGAGTAGAAGGAGGTGGAAGAGGCTCAGTGGGTGTGACAAACACAGGAGCAATCAAGATTGGCATGTCACTCGGATCAGCAGGAGGAATAGCAGGAGTCTGTGGCTCTCGGTTGACCATCTCATATCCATCAGTGCCACCATCACTGTCGTTGTCGCTGTCATCATCAATAATATCAATAGCTCTATCCTCACTCCCACCATCTCAGCCACCACCATCGACTGAATCATCATGTCCATCCTGGTGGTCATCATCATCAGCATCATCATGTAGAGCTGCTAGAGCTGCTGGAGGTAGAAGGGATCTAAGTAACTCCTCGATACGAGCGAATCCCGCCTCCATGGTGCGACGCATCTCAATGTGCTCCATAATAGTATGGGCTCTAAGGCCCTCAACTTGATACGTGACTGAGTCGTGCGTATACCTAATCCAACTATCTCACTCCTCAGCTTTGTGAATTGTTGGCGAGTGTGCTCCTCAAATGATATATCAGTAGAATATGGTGGAGGAGCAGAAGGGGTAGCTGCAGGAGTCACCAGCTCAGTCTCTGATGCAAGTCCAACATGGGGAGGTGACCAACTGGCCCTGATGGCCCGACCTCGGCCTCTCTCAACTCATCCTCTTTGTCTGGCTCCTGACCAGACTCCCTACGAACCCAGCATCCAGTGACCAATCTATATCCCATATGGTGGAGGGATCTCTCATCATAGATGTTCATATAAAGTATCTCCTTGGAGGTCTCCCCCTCCAAAGGAACTCTGTAAGCTCAGAAAAGACGAGTGAGAGCCATCCTGTATGGCAAGCAGTGCCTCCTCTGTGTCACTGCATCTCTCATCTGGGATAACATCAATGATGGAAGATCTATCTAAGTCCTCTAAGTTAAGCTCACCATGAGCATCAGCTCCTGCTCCATGATAAAGTCAAACATGCCAGTCTTTGGGAGTAGAATACGTGCTGTGATATGATGGAGCAGGTGCATCTCAACTGACAGCTGGTTCGCGGTGACCGTAGTCACGCCGCGAACATCCTCTCTCTCTCTAGGATGCATCGGAATGCCTCCTCTCTGTCCTCAACATAAAGATAGAAATCCCTCGATGAGGGATCTCCTAGACCTGACTCAAAACCTTCTCAAACAATGGAATCTGTATACCTCTGACTGTAGTGCTCCACAATAGACGACGGCAATCCAGGCTGCCATAAAACTCACATGCCAAATATGGATAGTACCTCTCCCTCATCTCATGGATAAGGGTAGAAACCCACCATCAGAAGTGTCTGTCTATTCTTCTTTGTACTTTTGTTTTCTTCCAAAATCTCTTTATTGTTTAAAAAGTTTTCATTTGATACTGAAGAGTTTTTCTTTTTCAAAACTTCCTTTTCTTTTCAAGGAGAATAATTTTATCATTTATTTTTTATTTTGAAGAAGCAAGCGGTCATCTCAATTGAAAACTTGTCATTGCTTTAACTAAATCCAAATTTTGCCTTTTTAGTTCTTTATGCTTTGATTTTAGTTTTTGAAATTCAATAACTAATTCATCAAAAACTTCATGCAACTCATCAAAAGTAAACTCATTTTCAGTTTCGGAAAATACCTCATCATTATCGACCATCAAATAGAAGTTTGCAACTTCTTGCTGTTCTTCCTCAGAACTGGAGTCCTCGCTGTCACTCCAGGTTGCCATCATGGTCTTCTTTCTAGTCTTCTTCTGCTCTTTTTAAGCAGGGGGCAGTCCATTTTGAAGTTACTCGGTTTCTTGCATTCAAAACATGTAGGCTGCTCCTTCTCTTTCTCCTTCTCCTTTTCTTTACTAGGCTCTCCTTTTAGAGGTTTCTTCTTGAATTTATACTTCTTCTTTCTCATGAACCTCCTAAACTTTATAGACATGAGAGCCATCTCATCTTCTTCATCTTCTTTTTCATAGTCCTCACTTGAATCATCTTTATTTGTAGACTTGAAAGCGATCACTTTCTTCTTCTTATCAACATCCACATTCTTTTGCTTTAATGAAAGCTCATATGTCATCAATGAGCCCAACAATTGCTCGATAGAAAGAGTGTTGACATCCTTGGCTTCTTCTATAGCAGTCACCTTGGCATCCCATGAAGCTGAGAGAGACCTAAGAAGTTTGTTTACAAGTTCACCATTATATATAATTTTTCCTAAGCTTCTCATGACATTCATAATATTTGTGAACCTAGAATACATCTCACTTATAGATTCAGTAGGTTCCATTTTGAACATTTCATATACATGAATGAGCATGTTAACTTTAATTATTTTCACTTGGTGTGTACCCTCATGGGTAACCTCAAGTGTGTCCCATATTTTCTTAGCAGAGAGATAATTAGATATTCTATTGAATTCACTCGGATCTAAAGAGCAAAACAAAAGATTCATAGCCTTCGCATTAAGCTCTATTTACTTAATGTCATTCTCATCCCAATCATCTTCCATTTTAGGAGTGGGAATGCCATTAACCAACATAGTAGGCTGATGAGGACCTTTGATAATTATCCTCCAAAGATTATAATCAATAGCTTGAATGAATATGTGCATGCAAGTTTTCCAATAAGTATAGTTTGTGCCATAAATAGTGGGGGACGTTTAAAGCTTGACCTTCAACAACATCCATACCTATTGGGCTATCATGATCTTTTACTCAAGATCCTTGGACCTACAAGAGAGTACCGGCGCTCTGATACCACTTGTTGTCCAGAAATGGAACTAAGAGGGAGGTGAATTGGGTCTTTTAAAAATTAAAATAATTATGTGCAAGCCATGTAGTGTTTGTGGATAATGCACTTAGATATATGTAGCAGAAAATAATAAGTAAAGTGCAGAAAATATAGAGCAAGTAGAAAAAAGAGATAATCACACACAAACATCAAGTTTTATAGTGGTTCGGTGCTCTCCAAGCACCTACGTCCACTCCCCAAGCTCTCCTAAGAAAAATCTATTATAATCTCTTCAAAGATTACAGCCGACTTGTTTTCCAAGGCTCACAAGTTAAAACCTATGTTAGTTTTGTCACCTAAGCTTACCAACAAACCTTTACACTTGTTTTGTTTTTGGGCTCACAAGTTAATCCTAGTTGGTTTTGGCTCACCATCAACCTTATAACCTACTTTCAAGAACCTTAAAAGCTAGGTCAAACAAGAATAAATTCAAAAACAAGAATTTAAACACAAGCAAACTCTCTCTTCTTAGAGTGGATAAGGAATCTTTGAAGCTCTTGAATGATTGCTTGATGTGACTTGACTTGGAATCTTCTCAAAAATACTTTTAGAAAGATGAAAGAAAAAGAATGTAGGCTTTTTCAGTAGAATATCTCCTTTTCAGCTTTTGGAAGTGGAGTTCTTGAAGAAGACTTTAACTCTTGGATATTTCCTTGCTTTCCTGTTTTCTCTTGCCTCATGAATGAGTTTGGTGAAGCTTAAATGCATGAAAAATATCCAAAAAACTATTTTAGACTGTTAGGGATCTAGAACTAGCCATTAGAAGCTAAAAATCATAATTTCAGGCTGTCAGAAAAGAGTTCCGTTGAGGCTATCAGAACCCGAGTGTCGATACTTGGCTGCCAGGTGATAACACTTGACTGTCAGGTGTCAACACTTGGCTTCCAGGTCGACACTTGAACCTTCAAGTGTTGACACTTGAACCTTCAAGTGTGTGACACTTGACTCACATGTGTCGACACTTGACACAAAAATTTTCCCATAGGCAAGTTTTGTATTTTTAAAATATCTCAGGCCTTGAGTCGACACTTGGAAACTTAAGTGTCGACACTTGAGTTTCAGTTATCGATACTTGAGTTCTGAGTGTCGACACTTGGCATGCCATGAAAAATTTCTGCATGCCAAATGCTGAAGTGTCGATACTTGGGCTCCCAGGTGTCGACACTTGATTTTGCAATTTCAAAAGCAAGTGTCAAACATGCCAAAAATACAAAGTTTTTCAATGAAACTTAAATGCAATATTTATAAATAATAATTGAACTTATTTGTATCCTTTTGGAATGGAGAAGACTTCTCAAATCATGAAAAATGCTTTATGCCAAAGCGTGCCATGATTCTCTTAACTTTGAGAATTTGATATGCTTGATTCCTAAAAACTCATAACTACAAGTAATCATTAGTAGAAAATAAGTACTCAACATTTTGTTATTCATCAAAATCAAGGGTAGACCTAATAGTGGTATACTTTGATGCATGCAAAAAGATGCCATGTGAGGTCGATAGTCTTTTATCGATCCGCTAGTAGGACCGAGAGCCCCTCCGGGACTACATGTCCTGGTTTAAAACTGCCACCGTGGAGACCTACCACCTTGACGAGCTAGACACCAAGCTGGCCTTAAGAGGGGGCTGCAGACCTCTCACTTCACCTACTTCCTTGACAAGAAGCCTTTGAAAACCTACTCGAAGCTTCTCCTCTAAGCCCACAAGTACATCCATGCAGAGGAGGCCGACCACACCAAGAGGGAGCTAGACGGGAGGCCCCTGAAGAGGTAGGCTATTACAGAAGCATCCACTCCCCCGGCCCAGAAGACAGTGCCAGCCTCATGGTTGGGGCCAAGACCTAGAGTCGACCCCACCAAAGAAGAAAGGTTTACTCCTCTCCTTGCCTCGAGAGCAAAGATCCTGATGGAAATCGAGGGTAAACACTTCCTGCATCAACCTCCCCCATTGAGGCTGTCTGTTGGGCATGACAGGTCCCGCTACTACTGCTTCTACCAGGACCACGACCACGACACTGAGGAATGCTACCACCTGAAGAGGAAGATAGAAGAGCTGATTAAGCACGGCTACCTCGGGAAGTATATGGAGGGAGGAGCTCCCCTAGCAGCCCAAAATGAAGAACCTCGATCGCTCGCCATCGACAACCGGCCCACCAAGAAGCCGATCGGGATGATCTCCTAGGGGGCAGGGAGAACCTCGAAGAGGGCTAAGAGAGAGAGGAGAATGATGATGTACTCCCCTACGAGGGAGAGGGGCTGACTATGATAGATAACCAAATAATAATGCTATCATCGTAGAGATGACGATTGCAAAATATACTGTAAAAAGAATTATGGTTGATAGTGAAAGTTCTATAGACATCCTTTTTTATGATACTTTTGCAAGAATAAACTTGTCCACTGACCAAATAAAGCTGGTGTTCACGCCCTTAGTAGGCTTCACTAGAGATTTATTTGGAGTTGAGGAAGAGATTACACTCCCAATAACCGCCAGGATGCCACCTTGGTAAAGTACTGTGCTGACAACATTCACCATCATGAGGCTTCCCTCACCTTACAATGCAATCCTTGGGTATCCCTGACTCAACCTGCTTGATGCCACCATCTCCATAAGACGTCTCCTCATTTAGTTCCCAACCCCTTAGGGGATCAGGAAGATGAGAGGGTATTATCGTCATTGAACGAGTTGACACAAAGAACAATATTAGCAGACCCATTCACTAAAGCTTTAGCAAGCAAGAGTTAAATCGTCACTTAGATTGTATGGGCAGAAAATACAAGGGTGATTAGCTTTAGTGCAAGTGGGAGTTTGATAGAAAAGTGCCCTAAGAGCCAATCATTACGAGAGCCTTTTTGTAAACTTCCAGCTCATGTATGACATACTTTCATATTAATAAAGACATTTGATTCATCATATACTACTGTGTCATATTTTCTTATTCATTATGATGAACCCCATAAATTAGGGCAATGGAGTTAGGGTTATGATGGAGTTCATAACAGTGAGACCTAATTCCTATAAACCCTAATCTAGAATATTCCTAGTCGTTGGACCATCGATTCAGGGATCGATGAATCCGGAAAGACTAGCTTATCCAATGTATACTTAGTTGATGAGGGTGGTTGATCTCACAACCACTTGTGTAGAGACACTAATACAAGGATAAGGATGCTCATCAGGGTATGAATACACTAGACTGATCTGCACTGGGCTTATCTTATTGAAGTCTTACTACTTGTTAAAAGATAGCTCCCAGAGTAGAAGTTGTGCATGTGATCTTTAGACATGAGGTCACCATAGTTTCTTGTGCATACTAAGCTATATTTTGGTTCATACTCATTCATGCCATTGCGGCATATATAGGGTGTTCTGGGTATGCTGGAAGGTGTACGAAGGATGTGAGTGGACCAATAAGGAATCGATCATTCCTTGTAAGAGAAATTGTTATCCCATGCAATCTCTTCGATGAGAGACTCAAGGAGCCTTTGATCAAAGCAGGATGAGATTAGTGGAATCTAATCAGTCATCAGTTGAGTCCTCATGATCGAGCTGAGATTCGATATGATTAAGTATTAGGGTTTGACATATATCCATACCTATCACTTAATCGAGAAAATGGGAGATCGAAAGATTGAATTGCATGATAACTTACTACTGAAAGGTATTTTAGTATTTTCAACCAAATTTCTCATCTTTCAGGTAGGCATGACATGTTGCTAGATATCAATCTTGTCTTGTAGGTTTTCATGAACCAATTGGTTTGGTTTCATGAGTCAATTCGATGTGTGATTCGAATTGGACAATTAGGTGAGCCAATTTGACCTAATTAGGTCAATCGGGTTCAATCGGATCGAATAGGCTCAAACCTAAACATACTGCTAGCTAGATGTGGAACCCAATGAATCACACACAATAGAGACTTGGCCAAGAAAGTCATTCATATTTTAATTAGGGTCATAGGATCCTAATTGGTTAGCCAGATTGCATACTAGCCTATGTAGGCTAACCTAATTCCTAATCCAATTGGATTGGGTTCGGTTACTTGCTAATTGGGCTAACCTAATTATGGGAAACCTAAATTAGGTTGAGTCCTAAGTGGGGCTAGCCAAATCAGAGCTTGATCTGATTTTAATTTGAACTTAAGGACATTTTAGGTGCCATATATGAAGAGTCCCAATGGCATGGGACTCTTGGTACCTAAATGATATCTTAACTTCAAAGGATACAGAAGGGCCTACAGATCTCTGATATGAAAATAAAAGATACGGTCATAAAGCTTTTTTGATGCCCTTTCCAATAACACCCATATTGCATATGTTTGACCAAGTCAATTTGATGCTTTGGATGGACTAAATGGAAAGGGAAGGACTATTGGTGCCCTTTGGTGCACCCGGGAGAAAGTATGGCACGCAGAGGGACTGAGAGTCCTTCTGCAGATGAGACTCTGGGAGCTTCATCAGGAAGGTGCCTATTAGCTTAATCCCCATGCCTTGACAAGTCAAAAGACCGGTTAATGTTTGAATGGGATGGTTTGAAGAGGAGTGAAAAGGTGGCGAGCACATGAAGAGTCGCGTCTCTTCATATGCGCGCGCACAATAGAGGGCAGAGTCATTCTGCCTCTGGAACTCTTCAAGCCTCGCATTACTTCAGATTATAAGAGGCATCTCCCTATCTTAGAAACTGGTATTTGACACATGGCACAATGGGGATTAATCTGGTAAGTGAAAGAACACAGATATGACTCTCCATTCCCGAAGAGTCTTATCAGATATGATGTCTCATATATAATAAGTATTGTCGGGATACATTTCACGCCCCATTGAGATTATAAATAGGGGGTACGGTGAAATGAGAAACACTATGACTTTTTCTTCTTCGATCTTCTGAGATCAGTGTTTTTATTTTCCCGAGAGTCTATCCGAGAGTCTTCCACTTTCTCCCTCCCTCCTTCCTGTTTTAGGAAAAGACTTGTCTTGTTAAGACAAGTTCTTCTACACTAGGACAAGGCTTGGTTTTAGGACATAAGCCTATAGGGTCCTAGAGGAGAGTAGTCCTAGAACCTAAAGTGGTTTAGGACAATGTCTTGAGTGCCCTTCAGTAGGACAGGGTGTCTTATAGTGGTCAATAGACCAAAGGCTGCCGAAAGAGTTCCACTTCTCCAAGCAACTTGAAGAAGGAGTTCTTCCTTGGTCTGAGTTTCGTGTAAATCACCGTTGGAGGGTTTGTGCTTGTGAACCTTTTGGAAAAGTTGGGTTTTAGCGATCCAGGAATTTTTCTTGACTCTATTTTATGATTCATTAGTTGATATTATACAAGGAGTTCCTGGAAATCAGGTTTTCTATACATGTTATACATGTTAGGGTATCATGCTATGAAATTTTATTTTGAAAGTCAATTTTGCATGATGCATGATCCCCGGCACCCAGGGAGAATCCCATCAGTGGTATCAGAGCCATCCTTATGGCATTCCAATTATGAATCATTTTGGAGTTTGATTAAATTCTACTAGCGAGCCGACCCAACCTTATCGAGTCGACTTGACCATGTTCATATGTATGATATTATATCAATATGAAATTATGCATGAACTAAGTAACTGCTTTAGATTGGGTTAGTCACCATGGCCATCCGGTCATAGGAGAAAAGTAGGATTTAAAGGCCCTCTCTTCCCATTCAATGGATCTCCTATGGCATGTAGAGGTGCCGCTGTGGCCATATCCCATGAATAAGTGAGGTGAAAGGTATTTTATCATGTCTTGATTTACATATTAGGGTAATATGTTAATTGTCATATAATGCTATGCATATTAGGGTAATATGCTTGATGAGATGAATTTTAATGCATATGCTAGAGTGATATGCATTGGGTTTATATTTGTTATAAACTTGGATATCATGTTTATGTTTATACTTGCAGTAATAAACACTATGATCATGATAGTTTTAGAATGTATTTTGGGACCATCAAAGCCCTTATCAAAAATCATATTTAGTCATAGTATAAAACTTAGTTAAGAAGCAAAATCGGTTAGGGTTTGATCAACCAATTGGTGTCTAGGCAAGTGGTTCTGGGAAGGTAAAGGGAATGAGGTTTATAATTGGTTCCGTTGACTAACCTGGCCAATCTAATTGGTGTCTAAGGAAAGCAACGAGAGGATCCCCTCACCCCTTCCACTCACCTGGCCAATTTGGTCATATATAAATCTTAATTTGGTAATGCTAATTGGTCATATCAAGAACAACCACAATACACACCTCCTCTCCGAAGGTCAGAGAGGGTGCGGGGAGCACCTCTCAGATATGGCTTTGTCAACGGGAATGACAATGAAGCCAGTATTATACAGGATGATGATCTTGTGACCTATTCGGAAGCTGTCGAGAGTAGGGACTCTGACAAGTGGCTTGGTGCCATAAAATCTGAAATGGACTCCATGTATTCCAATCAGGTTTGGACCTTGGTAGATCCACCTAAAAGAATTAACCCGATAGGGTGTAAATGGGTCTTCAAGAAGAAGATTGGAGCAGATGGTCAAGTTGAGACATATAAGGCTAGGTTGGTAGCAAAAGGTTTTAGACAAAAACATGATGTAGACTATGATAAAACCTTTTCTCCAGTAGACATGCTCAAGTCTATTCGGAAACTGCTTGCCATAGCAGCATACCATGACTGTGAGATCTGGCAAATGATGTAAAGACTGCTTTCCTCAATGGAAACCTTGAGGAAGAAGTTATATGTCACAGCCAGAGGGGTTATCTCAAGTGGGAGACCAAACTAGGTATGCAAGTTAAAGAAGTCCATTTATGGCTTAACCAAGCATCAAGAAGTTGGAACATCCATTTTGATAAAAATCAAAGGATTTGGTTTTATCAAAAATATGGATGAACCATGTGTGTATAAGAAGACAAGTGGGAGTGCCATTGTTTTCTTAGTTTTGTATGTGGATGACATATTGATCATTGAAAATGATATCCCAATGTTGCAATCGGTTAAAACTTGGCTATCATCAAAGTTTTCCATGAAGGATTTGGGAGAAGCATCCTATATACTGGGTACAAGGATCTATAGAGATAAATCCAAGAGGATGCTAAGCTTATCCCAATCCAGGTACATTGATTTAGTATTGAAGAGATTCAACATGGATGGAAGTAAGAAATGTTACTTATCTATAAGTCAAGGCATACATCTCTCTAAGAAAATGTCTCCTAAGACATCAGAAGAAAGAGAGAGGATGGCTATGATTCCTTATGCTTCGTCTGTAGGATCGATAATGTATGCCATGTTATATACCAGACCTGATGTTGCATATGCTTTGGGCATAGTGAGTAGGTTTCAGGCAGATCCTGGAGAGGATCATTGGAGAGCTGTGAAAAAAATTCTTAAGTACCTGAGAAGGACTAAAGATATTTTTCTAGTATATGGTGGATCTGAGTTAAAACTAGAAGGTTATACAGATTCTAGTTTTCAATCAGATCCAGATGATAGCAAATCCACATCAGGGTATGTCTTCACCCTGAATGGTGGTGCAGTGAGTTGGAAGAGTACAAAGCAGCCAACAGCAGCTGACTCAGTCACTAAGGCAGAGTACATAGCTGTTAGTGAAGCCATAAAGGAACCTGTTTGGATGAAGAAATTCATCATGGAATTGGGCGTGGTTCCAGATGTACAACAGCAAGTGCCATTATACTGTGATAACACTGGGGCTGTTGCACAAGCTAAGGAATCGAGGTCTCATCACAAGTCCAAGCACATTCTAAGATGGTTCCATCTTGTTCCAGAGATTATTGAAAGACAAGATGTCATCATTGAACGATTTGATACAAAGAACAATATAGTAGACCCATCACTAAAGCTTTAGCCAAGCAGCAGTTAAATCGTCACTTAGATTGTATGGGCATAAAATATAAGGGCATTGGTTTTAGTGCAAGTGGGAGTTTGATAGAAAAGTGCCCTAAGAGCCAATCATTATGAGGGCCTTTTTGTAAACTTCTAGCTCATGTATGACATACTTTCATATTAATAAAGGCATTTGATTCATCATATACTGCTGTGTCATATTTATTATGGATTATGATGAACCCCATAAATTAGGGCAATGGAGTTAGGATTATGATGGAGTTCATAACAGTGAGACCTAATTCTTATAAACCCTAATCTAGAATGTTCCTAGTCATTGGATCATTGATTCAGGGATCGATGAATCCGAAAGACTAGCTTATCTATGTATGCTCAGTTGATGAGGGTGGATGATCTCACAACCACTTGTGTAGAGACACTAATACAAGGATAAGGATTCTCATCAGGATATGAGTACACTAGACTGATTTGTACCGGGACTATTTAATGGAAGTCTTACTACTTGTCAAAAGATAGATCCCAGAATAGAAGTTATGCATGTGATCTTTAGACATGAGGTCACCATGGTTCCTTGTGCACACTAAGCCATATTTTGGTTCATACTCATTCATGCCATTGTAGCATGTATAGGGTGTTCAGGGTATGGTGGAAGGTGTACGAAGGATGTGAGTGGACCAACAAGGAATCGATCATTCCTGGTAAGAGGAATTGTCATCCCATGCAATCTCTTCGATGAGAGACTCAAGGAGCTTTTGATTAAAGCAGGAGAGATTAGTGGAATCTAATCAGTCATCGGTTGAGTCATCATGATCGAGCTGAGATTCGATATGATTAAGTGTTAGGGTTTGACATATATCCATACCTATCACTTAATCGGATAATGGGAGATCGAAAAAATTGAATTTCATGGTAACTTACTACTGAAGAATATTTTGATATTTTCCACCAAATTCCTCATCTTCCAGGAAGCATGCCACATTACTAGACGTTAATCTTGTCTTATAGGTTTTCATTAACCAATTGGTTTGGTTTCATGAGTCAATTCGATGTGTGATTCGAATTGGACAATTAGGTGAGCCAATTTGACCTAATTAGGTCAATCGAGTTCGATCGGATCGAATTGGCTCAAACATAAACCTACTGTGGCTAGATGTGGAACCTAATTGGTCACACACAATAGAGACTTGTCCAAGGAAGTCATTCATGTTTTAATTAGGATCATAGGATCCTAATTGGTTAGCCAAATTGCATACTAGCATATATAGGCTAACATAATTCCTAACCCAATTTGATTGGGTTCGGTTGCTTGCTAATTGGGCTAACCTAATTATGGAAAACCTAAATTAGATTGAGTCTAAGTGGGGCTAGCCAAATCAGAGCTTGATCTAATTTTAATTTGAACTTAAGAACATTTTAGGTGCCATATATGAAGAGTCCCAATGGCATGGGACTCTTGGTATCTAAATGATACCTTAGCTTCAAAAGGGCACAGAAGGGCCTACAGACCTCTGATCTAAAAATAAAAGATATGGTCAGAAAGCTTATTTGATGCCCTTTCCAATGACACCCATATTGCATATGTTTGACCAAGTCAATTTGATGCTTTGGGTGGACTAAATGGAAAGGAAAGGACTATTGGTACCCTTTGGCGCACTCGGGAGAAAGTATGGCATGCAGATGGACTGAGAGTCCTTCTGCAGATGAGACTCTGGGAGCTTCATCAAGAAGGCACCTCTTAGCTTAATCCCCATTCCTTAACAAGTCAAAAGACTAGTTTAAAGTTTGAATGGGTTGGTTTGAAGATGAGCGAAAAGGTGGCGCGCACATGAAGAGTCGCGTTACTTCTGCCTCTGAAACTCTTCAAGCCTCGCGTTACTTCAAATTAGAAGAGGTGTCTCCCTATCTCAGAAATCGGTATTTGACACATGGTGTGATGGGGATTGATCTGGTAAGTGAAAGTACACAGATATGACTCTCCATTCCCGAAGAGTCTTATCAGATATGATGTTTCATATCTAATAAGTGTTATCGGGATGCATTTCACACCCCATCTGAGATTATAAATAGGGGGTACGGTAAAATGAGAAACACTATGACTTTTTCTTCTTCGGTCTTCTGAGATCAGTGTTTTTATTTTCCTGAGAGTCTGTTTGAGAGTCCTCCACTTTCTCCCTCCCTCCTTCCTATTTTAGGACAAGACTTGTCTTGTTAAGACAAGTTCTTCTACACTAGGACAAGGCTTGGTTTTAGGACATAAGCCTGTAGGGTCCTAAAGGAGGGTAGTCATAGAACCTAAAGTGGTTAGGACAGTGTCTTGAGTGCCCTTCAGAAGGACAAAGTGTCTTACAGTGGTCAATAGACCAAAGGTTGCTGAAAACTTACGAAGTCCCACACTCAAAGTCGAAAAACTTATGAAGCCCTTCACCTCAAAGCCCGGAAACTTACAAAGCACCACACCTCAAAGTCGAGAAACTTACGAAGCCCCGCACAAAAAGTCGAGAAACATACGAAGCCCCACATCTCAAAGTCGGAAAACTTTTGAAGCCCCATACCTCAAAGTCAGGAAACTTACAAAGCCCCGCATTCAAAGCCGGGAAACTTATGAAGCCCCGCACTCAAAACCATAAAACTTACGAAGCCTCGCACCTCAAAGCCAAAAAACTTACGAAGCCCCACACTCAAAGCCAGGAAACTTATGAAGCTCCGCACTCAAAGTCGGAAAACTTATGAAGCTCCACACTCAAAACTGGGAAACTTATGAAGCCCAACATTCAGGTGCCTTGCTCACAGTCTAGAGATGTCAGCTGGGAAATTCCTGAAACCCCATCAATCACTTGACTCACAACATGGCCAATCAAATCAAGAAATTCCAGAAGCCCCACATTTAGGTGCCTTGCTCACAGTCCGGAGATGTCAGTTGGGAAATTTCTAAAATCCCACCATCTACTGCTTGACTCATAACTTGGCGTATTATGTTGACTCCGTTATTGATTTTGATGATAAGCAAACGGTTAAGTATAAGTTGAGTACTAATGATTTCTTTGAAGTGTGTTTTTATAGAAAGAGGTGCTCATCAATATTGACAAATGTTGTTTGATTGAAGAAGTCAAGTTTAGATAAAAGATCTACTCAAAGAAGACTTGGACAGTGAAAATTGCTTGAATGGATACTTAAGTTCAACACAGACTTAATTTAGCACAAGCTCGATATTTTGAAAAGAATCTCAATGATGTGTCGACTCAAAGTGTCGACACATGATACCAAGTATCGACATATGACAGTGAAGTGTCGACTCAAGTCGATACACAAAGAACATTTCAGATGGCACGGCTGAAGTGTCAATACATGGACTTGAAGTGTCGACTCAAAGTGTTGACACATGGATCAGCTCATCGCCAGAGATTTTTGGGTCACAAAACTTGCTGAAGATGAAGATCTGGTGAAGTGTCGATACATGGATGCGAAGTATCGACTCACAGTGTCGACTCACCTAAAGAAGTGTCGACACATCTAAGATTTCCAGAAAGCTACATTGAAGATATTTGAACTAGGTGTTGACTCAAGAAGTTAAAGTATCGACCTGAAGTATCGACTCATAGCCTGAAGTGTCGACACATGGAGTTCTGGGAACAGTAACGACTAGTTTTTCAAACACAGAACTCGTCCTACTTGGCTCCAATGGCTAGTTTTTCATGTATAATGGCTAGAAACTGGATTTGAGGCCTTGGGAAGGTATTTATATGATCTAAATCAAAAAAAGAATTATTATTGAAGAGATTGAAAAAGAAAGAATCAAGAGAGAAAAAAAAGAGCATTCACTCCTATTCATTGAGTTCAACTTCTTTCAAGCAAGAAGAAGCCTTCAAGCATTCAAGAGACTTCAAGAGTATTAAAGATCAATCATTCTTGAGCAATCAAAGAGGCTTCACCAAGTTGAAAGCATCATGACAACGAGCTTCAAAGAGATACCCGTTTTTATTAGAAAGCTTTTATTGTCTTTACTTAAAACTATTATTTGTTATAAGGGTTCTTGGTTAACCTATTGCAAAACCAAGGAAGGTTATTGGTGCCTTTGAAAACCAATTAGGTTCTTGATTAGCCTGCAAAACCAAGGTAGGTTGGTGGTAAGCCTTAAAACCATTTAGGTTCTTGGTTAGCTTATAAAACTAAGTGAGATTTTGACTTGTGAGCCTTGTGAAAACAAGTCGAGTTTTGATTAGTGAGCCCAAAAAATTAATTGCTGTAATCGGTTGAGATTATAGTGAATTTCTAAGGAAATCTTGGAGAGTGGATGTAGGTATATTGGCATAGCACCGAACCACTATACTTTCTTGTGTTTGTGATTGCTTGTCTCCTCTATTTGCTCTTTCTTTTATTGATTTATATTTCCACTGCACACTTACTTAAGAGCACTTCATTTGCATTCTTAGTACTTGGTTAATTGTTGGATTGGATCACACACTATTGCATTCCATTCAAATAGTTTTTTAGAGACCCAATTACCCCCCTCTTAGGTTGCTTACTGGGCAACACATCAACCTGGGATACTCCAGAAGCTTCGCATTCAACCGTCTCGCTCACAGTCCGGAGATGTCAGTTGGAAAGTTTCTGAAGTCCCAACATTTATCGCTTGACTCATAACTTGATAAATCAAGAAGTGCTAGAAGTTTTGCATCCAACTGCCTTGCTTATAGTCTGGAGATGTCGGCCAGGAAACTCCTGAAGTCCTACCATCTACCACCTGACTCCTAGCTTGGCAAATCAAGAAGCTTTAGAAGTCCTGCATTCAGGTCTGCATGACTTCAAGAACGGGAGAACAAAGATGAAGTGTTCCCAGAAATCTTCATGCCAATTCTGAGGTTTTATAATCAACCTGCAGCAACTAAGGCCTGGGAGAGATGCGCGTCTATGGTGACCCTAAAGTCTACTTCCTTACCATGCAAAAGGGTAAAAGAATTGGAGAAGAAAGATAAGTCCAGGCTAAGTACACTAGTCGGGTTGGGCTATTCCTTCATTACAAAGATAAGTCCCTCATAAACTCTGAAGGATCCTTTAAAAGTATCTTTAAAAAAAAAGAGAAGAGAAAAAAGAGTGAATGGGATAATAGTTGAAAAGGAAAAGGTATTTTCATTAGTTAATTCCTTTACATCCTATGAAGGCTCCCGATAGGCCGGGAAGCCTCCCAAAATCTGAGTTACAAAACAAAGGAAAAAATGTTTAAGTCTTGCTTGCTGGCTCCTTCCCTGGCTGACGCGAGTGACTCTTTCTGATGATGGTGGTGGGTCCTGGGCGACAGCGGCCTTGACTTCGACCACGACCACCTCCAACTTCGTCTTCGGCTCCATCTTCGTGGTGGGCATCCTTGGTCACATCAGGAAGGGCAGCACGGGGAGAATGTCTTCCAATCCCTTTGGTCCAAGGAGCTGGATGGCCTTGCCACGAAAATCGTTGAACCCTTGGTGGTAGGAGTCCAACACCACCTTAGCGACCTCATCCTTGAAGGCTTCAGACGCCTTGAACTTGGAGATGGCCTCGATGGCTTCCTTCTTGGCAATCTCTATCAGCGCGACGGCCACTGTGGCCTTCTCTAAGGCTATCGCAGTCTTGGCCGCCTCTTTGTCGAGCTGCACCTGGAGACTCAGCGCTCTACTCTCCAAGCGGGCCACCTCCACTATGGAGGTAGCTAACTTCTTTGCCCTACAGAGACTCTCCCCCTTCTCTTCCTTCAGGATAGTCTCAAGCTCGGTGGATTTCTTCTCCAAGCCGGTTACCCTCACCTCGTCATCGGCCAATTGGTCCTGGAGGACCTTCATTTGGCCCTCCAGTTCTTGAAACCCAGGCAGCCTGGGCCCGGGCCTTGTCCCTCTCCTTCCGGAGGTGGGACTCCCTCTTCATCAGCCCCAGGTAGGAGTCCTTGAGGAGCTGAACATCAAGGGCCACCTGCATGAAAAACGACAATTAGTGCATTCGCAAATGAAAGAAAGAAAGTGAAGTAAGAAGGTGACTCACCGAGAAGAGCTGAGGGAACACCCCGGTGAAGACATCCACCACCGACCGGTCGACCCAATCCTGGTTGTCCAGTGGCTGGGCAAGGGTGGTCAGCACATCCTCAGCCAACCTTCCATCCTTCGTCAGCCTGGCATCCCGGGGCATGGTGATGGATATTTTCTTCAACCCTGCCCTCGGCACCTCGGACGGCTCCAAGGGCTCCTGGGTAGTGGCTGGTGGGGACCTAGTGATGGCAGACCGGTCAGCGAAAGGCCTGTCCCTAAATGATAGTGCTAGTTTCTTTCTAGCGGTGTCTCTCACCACCTGCTCCACCTCCAACTACGGTGGAGCTTTGATTCTTGTGGGGGCCACCGGAGGAGCTGGTGCGGCCCCCTATTAGTCGAGCCTCCCTCCGGGGCTCGCGGGCTAGAGGATGGAATGCTAGCCTAAGTGTGGCCGGTGCAGCAGGAGGCCCCTTCCTAGTGGGCTCACTAGCGGGCCTCTGTCCCAGCTCCTCTTGTGTTTTCTTTGTAGTTTCCCTTCAGGCCATGCAGAAGCAGCCCTCTTCCTGGACATGCTCTGGAGCTCGTCCATTGAGAACCACATCTTTGTGAAGCATAAAAAGGAAGACTGGTTAGCCATTTATCAAAAGCAGACATCAAATCAGAAAAAAAAGAAGCCTAGTATCAAGCTTTACCATGAGGTGGGGCTTGGCTGACTCTGGCATCGACAAGGTTTTGCTCGGTCAGCAGATCTCGAAGAGCCGGAACCTTGAAAGTGATGAGCCAGTCAAATATCTCTTTATCGACTGGCTCGATTATAGATTATCGATTGGGGGAGCGATTTGGGTCACTCCGGACCCAGTCCACCCCCTCAACCGAGGCAAAGAAAAACCTAACCTTCCATCCTTTGATGGAGGAAGGCAGGTCAAGCTTAAGGGTCCCCAAGTGGGGGGCCACAAACCACCACCCAAGTGGGGGGCCACAAACCACCACCCGTTGTCAGATGGGTGGCACTTCAGGATGAACAAGGCCTTGAAGAGGGAGAAACGGGCAACAATCTCATGGAAGTGGTAGAGAATGATGAAGCAGAAGATGGTTCAGACAGTGTTGGGAGCAAGCTGGGCTGGGACCAAGTGATAATTGCTCAGAAAAGAGAGGAAGAAGGGATGGAAGAGAAGGTGAAGACCCCCGAAGAAGTCTTCATACAGGGTAATTCGACTCGGGCCACTGGAAGTAACCTGTTCTTCTAGTCTTGGAACAAAAAGTTGAATGAAGTCAGGGACCCCAAACACTCTTTGGACATGGAGGAGGTCCCCACCGGTCATCACCGAAGCAATGCCGGAGCGATCGCCAGACTCCCGAACAGGAGCAGAAGGAGCAGGAGGTCCCGGCTCCCTGATAGGAATAGAAGGAGGAGGTGGAGGAGCCGTAGGGCATCCAATGACAATCTCAAACTGGCGGGGACCCCTGCAGACCACAAAGGAGCTTCCTCCTCTCTGTCTGAGAAAGGAGGCCTCGGTTGGGATGACCCCACCTCACTGGAAAAATTCGTGCGATGGCGCCCACCATCGAAGAAACTCATGGTGAGTGAAGAAGAAGAAGAGGAGGAGGCCTAGAGACCTAACAAGAACTCACCTTCAGCATAGGTCGAAGGAGAAGAGTAGAAGAAGCAAAGGGAGGAAGAAGAAGAGGAGGAGGAGGCCTAGAGACCTAACAAGTACTCACCTTCAGCACAGGCCAAGGAGAAGAGCAGAAGAAGCAAAGAGAGGAAGAAGAAGGAGGAGAGGTCTAACCTGCTAGAAACTTCGGCTCTGGAGCAAGAAGGAAAACTGGGGAAGAAGATGAGCATTGCAACCTTCTGCGCTCGGAACATCCTTAAGGATTAAGGGGGCAGGAGGGCAAGTCCCTTTCAAGCACCTGCAGAGTCCTGTCGCCTCGTACGAGTCAAAGACATCACCTCTTCGTCTCCTTGGCCAATTGATGCTCACCACATATTGAGATTGCTAAGCGCGATGCTTTGATTCAGATGTGCTTGCATTGATTTCGCTGTAATAATTATGGTGTCCTTAAAGGAGGGTTGATGTGGCACCGCTTCGTTGGGGCGGAACGCACGATCTCCGGAGTGCCAGTGCTCGAGGTATTAATGGCATAGAAAATGCTTCCCTCCATGTCAGCACGATCATTACTCTCATCATCCCGAGTGCCGCTTCGTTCCCCGGGCTCGAGAGTGGGGGGCATTTGATGTGGCACAACCGCTGACGTGGAGCCCATGACAGCAATAGCTAGCAACCATGTGGGTAGAAAGTGCCACCTGGATGTGGCACCCAATTGAAGACCCGAAGTGAGCCCTTCATCCGAGGTTAGCTCCTAGCCGGGGTCGTGCTCATAGGACGAGCCCTTCGTCTGAGGTCAGCTCCTAGCCGGGATCGGGCTCATGCATGCCAAGGCGAGCCCTCTATCCGAGGCTAGCTCTCAGCTGGGGTCATGCTCATAGGGCGAGCCCTCCGTCTGAGATCAGCTCCCGGCCAGGGTCATGCTCATGCATTCCAAGGCGAGCGCTCCATCCATGGTTAGCTCTAGCCTGGGTCATACTCATAGGGTGAGCCCCCCGTCTGAGGTCAGCCCCCGGTTGGGGTCATGCTCATGCGTGCCAGGGCGGCCCCCCGCATCTGGGGTCAGGTCCCTAGCCAAAGTCATGCCCGTGCCCTATAAAGGCGGCCCCCATATCCGGGGTCGGGCGCCTAGCCGAAGGTCGCCTCGCATCTGGGGTTGAGCACCCAGCAGAGGTCGTGCTCCCGTTTCCAGAGTCAGGCTCTCCAGATTGGGCTCCCCCTCTCCTCCTACCGAGTTGGAGTTCTCGCCAGCAGCAGAAAGAGGGAGGACTAGCAGAGACACAGATTGTGGCATGGAAGTTTCCAGCTACCTGTGACCCCCCAGAAGTGGCGCACGCCTTGCTGAAAAATTCAAACCCTTGAACATGCCATCCGCATGTCTTGTGCAATGCATGCCCCACCAGGCTTCACACCTTGTGGCACACCGCCACATCAACAACTGTGCAACCAAGGACTTTGATCCTCATGAGACAAAACCTGAACCTCTTCCAAGAGGAGTATTCCATTAAGGCTACAGGCTCTGCAACACTTTGATAGTCCCTCCCGGATAGAAATGCTCCATCATGGCTTGGAGCTCAGCGGCACGGCGCCTGCCCTTCCCACGGAAAATCGCACCACTAAAGGGACAAGATTTGTACTATGCCGGTGACCACCCCCAAATAGAAGGATCTCCTCTAGAGGTTCGGTCCGACAGGGAGGAGGCTGCAGATAAAAGAGAACCCCTCCAAAAAGGGATACAATGAAATAGATATCTCAATGAAGCCCCAGGCTTGGTCTGGGCCACTCATACTCATATAAGAACAGAAGAAAGGATCCCTGAGAGGAGAGAGAGGCAACTGGTAAGACTCAGAGAGTAAACAGGCAAGGAACCAGCCAAGAGAACCTCCTAGCTCTCTGATCTTTACTTGAACCCGTCTTTCCGTTTCAATTTCATCTTTCATCCTCTATGTGAATAGTCCCCAAGCTCTTCACTACAGAAGTTATGTTTTCCTTGTCATCTCAAATTGACTTGACCGTCGGAGTGTCCCCGCTAGAATTCCCGGCCCGGGTCTCCTCTTTTTTTGCAGGTCATGCTAGAAAAGGACTGCGCGCCCGATGAAAACCCGACGAGTCCATGCCACGTCAGAGCTATAGGCCACGATGATCTTGACGGAAACAGTAATTTATATAAAAAAATATAAATAATATTTATAAATTATTTTAAATCTATTATAAATAAATTATTTTTTTTAAAATGTTATTTAAAAAAACCCTTATCCTAGAAATACCATGTAAGTGATTTATATCCTAGTTATTTGGGATCTTGTCTTACAAGTAACTAGTCATGGATTCGATGAATAATTTTGTGGAGGACTTGATTAGCCCGTAGACTTGATTAAATTTATGGATGGAATAATTTCATGGAGGACTTGATTAGCTCGTGGACTTGATTAAATTTATGAATGAAAAAAAAAAATATAAAAATCTAGCTTCTCGACTTACTCTCGGATGGAGAAAAATAAGATTACAAAAATGTAGCTCCTTGACTCACTCTCGGGTGGAGGGGAAACGGGTAATAAAAATCTAGCAAAAATCTAGCTCCTTGACTCTCCCTCGGGTGGAGGCCAAAAAAATTTCAAAAACCTGGCTCTGGTGTTGAATATCCCTCCTATCTTTCTTTCTTTCTTTTTTAATAAAAAAACCGGCCTGATAATACGTGGCACATCCTGAACAGAAACCGTGCGAAAGTGTGTGCAACGACCCCGGTGCTCTGCGCGTCTAAAAGCCGATGTTGCAGCCCGTGACCGAGGATCGAACATCTGGTTGTCGTGGTGAGGAAGCGCCAGTAGCAAGCAAGCACAAGCAGAATAGATCAAGCAAGCGGAAGAAGCGATGGCGTTCATGTTCCGAGTGAGGCTCGCGTCCTTCTTCGCGGGCGCCGCGACCGCATCCGTCGTGGGCTTTTACCTTCTCTACAAGGACTATATGATCGCCCATGAAGCCCTCTCTCGACAGGTTCCTCCCCTTTGTCTCTCTCTGCCACCAATTCGGTTCTGAGGATCGTTTTCTTCTTTTTTTCCTTCTTGCCTTCCATTTCTTTTATTGTTTTCTATAGGCATTGGATTATTGGCACTGAATTAACTTGCCCTAGTTTGGACGGTTAACCGTTCACCGTTAAGATTTAGGGCTCTTCCTCTTTCTGATTAATTCTTTGATCCAATTTCTGCAGGATACTTGGCAGTCTCGAATGAGTTAATCTGGGGGAAATTTGGTTTTCCCTTTAGACCTAAGAATGGTTAAAGCTTGGCAACTATTATGCTTTGAACCATTCCTTTTAATTTGCTTCTCTCCTCTGCCACATTTTTCCCTCGGGCACCATTTTTTGTTCCAAGCAATATGATAGAGGAAAACTTGAGAATAATTATATTAGAACTATAGGAATTTGCTTTCAGACTTAGCACGAGGATTTTGGAGGCTAGATATGATAGGGTTGTTGATTTTATGATCTAAGAGCAACCCTGGATCGAAACTGGGATGCGATCGGAAATTAGGAAGGAATTGGGGTGGGATGAAGTTGGTAGGGATGCTTGATGTTTTCAATTCGCTGTTAATCCTTATTTGCTATCTTTGGAAAGCGTTCACATGGTTCGAAACATTCAGGCAGATTCAACTCCCCGTCTTTTTATTCTTTTTTATTTTCCTTCTGTTTTAATAAAAACAGATCATTCTCTGTATAACAGGAGGAGAGTGTAAGAGAGAGCAACCGAAGTTATGCTTTAAAATTTTAACTCATATCCTAGTTATAAACTAAAGGATTTATCATAGCAAGTGTTTAAAGATATTATGAGACAGGAGTGAGACTTCTCAATGATGGCGCTATGTTTCTGGTCATCCACATTTATCTCTTTCTTTCTTATGTCTCCTCGTGATAACTCCATTCCTTGTGCCTTTATGTGTCTGTCTTTTACTCTTGATAAATTAGATGTATCTGTGGATATTTACTGAAATATAGTGAGTTATGATATCAATGATTTAATTTTAAACTACACGATGGAATATTATTAATCGGGTTAATTCATCCTCATGATAAAATGTATAGAAGTGTTGTTATGTATTGATAGCGCTGGATCTTGCTCAAATGCAGATGTTGGAGTGAGGTCTGCAGCATGGCTTCGGCGGATACCCTCTGATGCTCAAGTCAGTATTTCAATCAACAAAAAGAAAGAAAGTAGAGTGGAGTCATGAGGAAGGAATTTCATATCTTGGGAGCTCTAAGGGAAGATCAAAGATGGGCAACAAGGATATTTTTGAAATGTCGGAAGCTTTAATGGATTAGTGAGGATTGACTGGGTGTCAAATTCTATCAGAAGATTTGGACAGGAATTATTCTGTTTGTCTAGAATGCCTGCCTCCTATTAATGAAATCTTTGTCTCATTCATGTTGCCAACTGCTTTTATTAATAATGATGGGGACTATAGCCTGAAATGTGTTATGTTCTCTTAATTGCAAGGATTTGTTATGGATTACATGATTTGTCTGCATATTTGCACTAAGTGGTGCGTAGAAATGAGCATCGGTACGTTCCTTCTTGGACTACCTCGTAGGAGGCTGCTAAGGAGCCTTGGTTGCTCATTAGTGCGAGGGTCTAGGGTCGGCATGGGGGCCAATATTAGGGCCAAAGGTTCATAAGATTGAAGGATCCGAGGGACTGGGGACCAAAGGATCGAAATATTATTAGCATGCTTGGGTAGTCGGAACTTGACTGTTGTGGGCAAGTTTTGTGCCGAGTCGAAGGTTTCGCTGATCGAGGGTCTGTGGGACCTTGGGGCTTTAAGTGCCAAGTTTGATCGAGTTTTCTAGGCATGCTCCTATCCTTTTCGAGGGTTATTCAGTTGGAAGGAATCTCGATCTTTGTTGGCTTCATGAGCCAAAAGGGCCTTCCCTCGATAGCCAGGGTTTGGGCAGGCTGTGGGTCAACCAGGCCATGGGTGGCCAAAGGATGTTGCAGTAAATGGCCCATGGGCAGGATTGGCCTAGCTGTTCATTTGGAGGTGCTGGTTTGACCTGCTTAAGTAGGGTCGAACTTTATATGCTTTCGGGCACTGAGGCTAAGCTTTGGACGAGGTATCTCGTAGGGATGTCATGTAACTGGTGTTGTTCCATAAGGGATCCTAAGAGGTAGCTCTAGTGACACTGCTCAATCTTTGTTGTAGATGTTTGGTTGATGTTTTATTTAAGCAAATGCTTCATATATAAACATCCCAAAGGTAGTGGACCAAATGCCGAGAATTTGTGGTGCCGAGGGGGATCAGAGTGTGACCTTACTTATCTTGGAGGACGACTGCTGATTGCTTATGCCTTTATCCCATTTGGGAATCCGTGGGATACTGAGGTTGGGGGTTCCCCATATCATGTATCAATTAGTTTGGCTCAAAATCATATGAATAAAGGGAAGCTCCTTGCCCTATTGTCTTATACTATTCCCTATCAATGTGGTTCATAATTGAAATCCACTTCAGTAGAGATAAAAGGAAAATGTAACTCATTAGGCATCCATGTGAAAATGTAACTAAAGGGAGAATGAGAAAGAGGAAAAGAGAGAGGGACGGTCGTTGGAGGATTGTGGAGGCCAACGGAGGATGCGGAGTGCTGGAAGAGTTGCTTTGCCTTCCGAGCAATCAAAATAGGGGGTCCAATGGGCCCCTATTTTTTTTTATTTTATGATTTTTAAGTCAGCAATTTGGTGGCCTACATGGCCCTCTAATGACCCTCCCCCCTCCCCCCTCCCCCTCTCAATCTTTTCCTTTCTTTCCTTCTCCCTCTCTCCCTCCTTTGCCGGTTTATCATTTGAATGCCTGAACTATGCGGTCCACCACTGGCATGGCTCAGAATGTCCTGAACCAAGCATTTAGGATGTTTCTGCATTCCTTGGGTTTGGCTCTAGTATGTGCAATATCCACTTGATATAACTTATCAAGGATCACCGAATTGTGCCATCGGCCGGTTTGGCTCGTACTAACCAAATCGACACCAAACTAGCACGTTTGGCTTAAAAAATAATACGTCCCCTTTATAAATATATAAAAAAATTGGAACCAGTCCCGAACCAGCCTGAATTGCGACGAACCGGTCGGTTGGGACCAGTTTGGTCTAATCCAGATTGGTTTGAACCGTTTTTTTGTATTGTTATTGTGCACTTATGGGGGGATGTAAAGGAACTAAGAGCTCTCTGAGAGCTCGAGAGTTCTCAGTTCAGTGTAAAAAACCTTCAATGAAGGCTGCAGAGGCAATTTTTTTGGATTTGAAGTCAATCAAATACCAAAATAGCAAGAAAGGTGGATTCAAAGTATACATGTACTTTCTTTCTCTCTTTCTCCTCTCTTTCCTCGTTTTCTTAAAATTCATGAAAAATAAAAAATAAGGAAAAATGTTATTAAATTTTTTTGGACATGATTTTAGAGTATGTTGTAGATTTATAAAAGATCTACACAATGATGCTAACATCATAATTTTTTTGTTAAGTATATGATTTTTAAAATTAAAATTATTTATGGATTAAAAAATAATAAAAAATAAAATAATTAATTAAAAAATTATAATTATAGATTATTGTTATAGGGTTCGTAGCTATTCTTACTATAAATTTCATATCGATTTATCTAAATTTTGATACGTCTTATGAATAGTACTTTAGATCTAATATCGAAGAAAAAGTGATTTTTTATGCATGTCCGGTATCTTAAAAAAATATGTAGCATTATGAATTTAAGATCAAACTATTTTTTATAATATTATAATTTTATATATTTTTTAAATTAAAAAATAAAAAAAAATTATATAATTAAATAAAAAAATAAAAAATTTAGATAAATAAAATATTAATTAATATACATAATAATTGGGTTTATGTGCTTTTTAAATATTCAGAATGTATCCATTGAGAAGGAAGAAGGATTCGGAGTGTGACATTGATTGGTTACATAGAGAAATGATCTTGGGTTAGCACCATTAGAGGTATAAATGATACAATATAGAATTCAAAGGTGGTGGGATAATGAAATTGAAGCAATACTTGGCTGATGGCTATTCTGATATATCTGCATGCCGACAGTATCCACGGAAGATCTGTCAGTTGATAAAAAAGTATTTTACTGATTTCAGAGAAAGAAAGGAAAGAATCAAAGAAGAAGGCATAGGTGGATCGTAGAATCGTAAAACTACCTTCTTATTATTTTAGAAGTTGGAGGAAGCATCTATTCCTTTCGATGAAGAGGTACAGATGGAGGCTGCTATTTATATGAGTTTTTATGGGCATAGGCAGCTAGAGAAGATGGCCAGGCAGAGATAGTGATTTAGGCCATTAACTTTTGAGTCAGGATCGGAATCGGGTTCTAGAAGTGTTGTAGGAGAGTTGAGACATAGTTTAGGAGAACTTCAGTCAGAGAGCCCGTCAGGAGAGGCACCAGTCATATTGCATCCATGTTAAAAGTATTTGGCAATAGAAAGAAGTTTTCCATGGATATTCCAGCAGGAGCCAGTATCCATGATGTCGATTCACATTCCTTTTCTAGCAAAAATTCCAAGCAATAGAGGATTGATAGCATGATGAAAAAGGCTAAGAAGAAGGATATGCACGCAACAGACAATTCATATTATTATTCTGCTATTGCATCTCTATAGGCTGCTGGTGCAGGTATAAATCCTTCGGGATCGAGGGATATATATGGTCAGCTTTTAAACAATAATAAGAAGCTAGAAAATTGGATTGTCTCCTATCAGAGTAAGTAGCCTGTGTATGGTTTGATAGTGATGTGTGATGGTTGGATTAATCCTACTAGATGGAGCATCATCAACTTGATTTATTATGATAATTTTTTTTCATAAATTTATTGATGTTTAGATCAGGTGCACGACAGCAGTTATATCCTTAAATTGATGGAGAAGGTGATGATCAGGTGGGAGAGTAGAATGTCATGCAGATCATCATAGATAATGGACCATAGTACAGTACTGCAGGGCAACTCTTGATGTAGCGACGATTGCATATTTTCTGGATCCTTTGTATTGCATATTGTATTGACCTCATGTTGATGAATATTGAAAAAATCCATAGGATGCAGAAGATAGTTGAGTCAGCACAGACTATCACCAGATTTATTTATATAACCATACATGAATCTTATCATTAATAAGGAGCTTTATTGGAAAAGAAATGTTGAGATTAGGGTTTATGGTTTTTACAAATTATATAGCACTTGATAGTCTTCTTGGTAAGAAAATATGATGCGGGACGAACTCTAAACTGATGCATGCAAGGGGATGACATGAAAGGGATAAGCATAAAGAAAAAAATTCAGATTAAATAAAGCAATTATTTTCAGATTTTGTTTGGATTAGTTCCCGAAAATTGTCAAGACTAGGTTAGGGATTTCATGTAATAGCTAGAGTTCTACCCACATGCTAGAAACTATCAAAGAGATAAAGATTAAGGATCCTAGGGTTAAGAAACACCTATAGGGCGTGCTTCAAAATTCAATAAATCAGACTAAGAGAGGAGGGAAGGGGTCTAAATACCTAGCAACGATTTTCTTGTTGTTGTTGAAGAGATCTCACTACTCGGATCGGTGCTTGGATGACGAAGCCTTATTCCCACGGATCCACCGGTTTTTTATCAGCTGGGTTCGGGGGCAAGGAAGTCCTCATCCAAGGTTTGCTTCACCTGAGGGATCCTGCAAATGTCACGGGTTAGGAAAAGATGATAAGAAAAATAAAAAATGGAGGTTGAAGTAGAGAAGAAAGCTGGCGGTGTTGGAGGTGATTAAAGGCCTGGAGGAGGATGAAGACGCTTGGATGTGAAGGGGTGGCCTGGAACTTGATGAAGACCCCTGGGGGCTGCTTGGGATGGTGGCTAGGGGATGTGGAAGGGGCTGGGATGCATAGGGTTTGGAATATAATGGCCGTTTTATGATGGAAGATGGGAGGGGCGGCCAATGAGAAGATGAATGGAGGGCGTCCTAGAATTGATGGATGGAAGGGGCGGCTAGGATTTATGGATGATGATGGTGGGGGCGCCTAGGGCTAGGATAAGTTGGGTTGCACCTCACGTGCCCTCCTTACGGAGTGAAAACGGGTCTCACACCCTCTCTCTCATGGAGCATCAATGTATAAAAATGCACAAAAAATAAAGAAAAGAACTCACAAATTTTCATTCAATCATTCCATCATTACAAGAGGGGGGAGGGGTGGAGTATTATATAGACTGTCCAACCCTTTCCCCGTCAAACTAGGAGTACAAATTTTAATCAAAGTGGGAGTACAAATTTGTATCAAAGTTTGAGTACAAAGTTGAATAGAAGTGGTATACTGGACTCCTTGGAGAACTGTGCTGGCTGACTCCTTGTTGGACTTGGAAGCTTTTACTTTTCTCCATGTGCTTGGACTGGTATGAATTCTTCTTAGGCTTGGAGGTTTGACTTTTCCACTCCCTGATGGGCTTGGACTAGGAGGGGCGCCAACTCATAATGGGCTTTGGAACTGGGGTGCCATCTGCTAGGCTTGGACTGAAGGGGGCACCAGCCAAGAGTGGAACTGGGGGCCAATGGGCCTGGGGTGTGGCGTCATGGTTTTGGGGATCTGGGGCGCCAAGGACCTTGAAGGCCTGGGGCGTCTAATATTTGGGGCTTGGGTGGCATAAAAGGGGCCCTGGTGCTTGGCTGGGGTGCTTGAGTGGTGGTCCAGGTGCATGAACTGGGATGGCTTGAGTGGAGGGGTCTAGTAGCTCTCCTCTTGGTCTTGACTTGAATGAAGAACTCAACTTACAGGACTTAAATAAATTCACTCTTGACTTGAATGAATAACTCAACTTACAGGACTTAAATAAATTCACTTGACTAGACTTGAAACAAATGGACTTAAGTGACTAAGTGGACTCAATTGATTCAATTGATTACAGGACTCAATTGGCTTGATGAGCTCAATTGGCTCACTTAATTACAGGACTTTGTATATCACAAAACTCAGTGACCCTGGACTCATGAAAAAATTGACCAACTTTCCAATACATGACTCAAAGATCTTCATGGAACTCTAAAATTCTTGTCGGGTCTTATTGTCTTCATCAATTCTCCTGGGGTAGGAGGAAACTCGATCCTGTCGAGTAAAGGTCAATTTGGCTCTGGATATTGCTCAACAGGTCTGTGTTGAGGCGTTGCGGATCCTCTCGAGTGATCCACGAGTCCTCAGATTCTGGTCGACCTCGCCAACGAACCAAGTAAAATGGTAGCTTTTGATCTGGGTACTAATAGCTTGGTCGTCCAGGATACGCTCAATCTTTTCCTTTTCCATGCTAATTTAGTGGACACTCAAGTTGGGTTCGCTCTCAAAGAAAGGGTTAGGTCCAAAGGCTCACTGGGTATTATTGCTGGCTCTCTGTACTCAACTAAGTCTGAGATATTGAAGGTTTAGCTTAATGCCAAATTAGGTGGTAACTCAAGCATTAGGTCCAACTTTCTTTATCACTTTGAAGGGTCCAGCTCCACGAGTATGGAACCTAATTAGTACAAAATCTTCCTAGCGAACTCTTCGAACTCTTTTCGGAAATTAACCATGTTGTTTTATAAATTATTGCTCACATTAATCTTATGATTAATTCCTTATGCAGATCTCTAACATGTGCAAAATGACACATAACAACACCTAACGATATGCAGGCAAATGACTCATACCAATACCTAATGGACTACAGACTCGACTAAACTCTAACTACAACTGGGTGTCTGACCCTTGGTTGGTGGATGACATGCAGAAGAAAACTTGGCATGAACTCCTAATAGATGCCTTAGGATTTTCCAGAAGTAGGATGCAAACCTAACATGCTCAATGAACTTATGCAACATGCTAACCTCTGCAAAATATAATCTAATGGCTCTAGAAACTTCGAAAGCCTCAAGAAAAGGTAGAACATAGGAAGTGGTTTCAGGGTTAGTTTGGTAGGGTAGGAAATAAGAAGAGGGTTCGGGGTTGATTGGATAGGATAGGATATAAGAAGAGGTTTCAGGGATTAGTCCTAGACTAATGAGGTTGACCTTACGGGTTTAATATATATCTACAGGGTCCACCTTATGGAAGAATTTGTCATTAATTTCAGGGAAGAGATCTTCAATGGGATCAAATGAGTGAAGTCCTCCTGAGAGTACTGGATTAAATAAACCAAGTCCTCACTAAATTCTTCTGGTTCTTGAATTTCAGGACTAGGCTCTATCATTGGGTTCTCTTCTAGGGTCTCTTCAGGTACAGTTGTAGTAGCAATATCATGGTTCTCTTCCTCTAACTGATCTTCCACTATGGTATCAGGCTGGGCATTTTCTGGGTCAATTATTTCTGGGTTTGTGTACCTACTTCCTCTTTAATGCTATTCGTGGAAACAATCGGGGTAGTAGGGGTTGGTCGACAAGGGGAAATGGATTGATACTGGGCTCATATCTAGGGATACTAATCCTATCGGGTTCGGGCCGACTAAGGGGAACTTGATTAGTACTTGGCTGATAGCTAGGGGTACCAATCCTATTGGGTTCGGGTCGACTAAGGGGAACTTGACTAGTACTTGGCTGATATCTAGGGGTGCTAATCCTATTGGGTTCGGGTCGACTAAGGGGAACTTGACTAGTACTTGGCTGATATCTATTAGTGCTAATCGTATTGGGTTCGGGTCGACTAAGGGGAACTTGACTGGTACTTGCTGATATCTAGGGGTGCTAATCCTATTGGGCTCAGGTCGATAGGCCATGGGTTCCCTTTGCTCATAGGACATGGGTTCAGACCGATGGGTTAGGGTCTCTGGGGCTCATAGGATATGGACTCAAATCTATGAGTTATGGATCTTTTGGGTTCATAGGATCTGGATTCATAGGATCTAGGTTCATAGGATTTGGGTTGGTACCTTTTTCTAAGTTTGCTCTTTATGGCTCTCCAGGTAGCTCTGGGTATTTCTTCTCTTTGTCTAATCATTCTCTCAACATTATCTTAGTATATTCTAGCCCGGCGAACTAACTTGAGTTTGACAAATTTAAACTTCCTTTCTTTTGACATTAGTTTCCTCTCAAAATATTGATTCATACCTTCTTCCCAATCAATATAATCCTCAAGATCAAGATCACCACTAAAAGTAGGTGATTCTAACCTAATGCTTTTAGTGGCTCTCTCATCTTGGTCCATGAAATCATAATTGGGTCTCCTATGATTAGTTTCCCAGGTTGGGTCATGTGTGGGGGTCTCCTAGGATTGGGTTCCCAGATTGGGTCATGGTATGGGGGTCTCTTAGGATTAGGAGGTATGGGACGAGCTGTCTCTAGTTTAGGCTCAGCACGGGTCCTACGGGTTCTCTGTAGGTTTCGTAGATGCTTATCTATTCGATCAAACCTATTGTTCATTTGGGCACCTTGCTCATTTAAGGTCCTCAGTAAGGTTTCTATGGTTTCTATAGTGGACTCCATGGTCAAACCAGACTAGGTTGGGTTTGAGGCTATTGGTATTGGGCTCCTAATCTAGGGGTCATGCAACAAGCACACAAGAGTTATGCGCTCTATGGTTTGCTAGACCTAGAGCTCAAGTAAAGTGAGTCAACTCAACTTATACCAACTCAACAATTAATCCTTCCATTGGCCAGGTAAGAGATGGGGTGGTGGGAGGTTCCTCCTGCTTGTCGCAGGGTCCTAATTAAAGAACCACCAGTCTGCTTAGAGCGTTTGCCACTGGATCTCTAGCCTTAGACACCGGTTTCCAGTAATAATTGGAGGATTGAGTGCACTAGTTTTTTCACAAAACTCGAACCCGATCTGTTGGTGTCTCTAAGCTGTATTAGATTGTTACTCGATTTTAATTAGGCTTGGGGTCGAATGTAGGTAGTTGTTTTGGGCTAAGGAAAGGTGATCAAATCCTTCCATCATCTGACATAGTAAAAGTGCCCTTAAGTTGATTTCAAAGATGATGCACACACATGCAACCCTAAATGCAAGATGAGACTAAAAATTAGAAAAAACTGCAGAAAAAAAAAAAATATTTTTTGTGTTTTTATGCATATGGGGAATTTAATTTTAGTTAATTAAGTGCAAGAAAAGAGGCTTGGGTTTGGGGGGGTTTGATTGTGAATTAATTTCAGCCTTAATCTAAGCATGCAGAAATTTCAGCAATGTATACTTGAGGTTCTCATATAGATTTTCCTATGTTTCCAGATCAGAAAAATTACAATAAAATTGCAGAAATAAGAAGATTAATCATGTGTTTAGTGGATGCAGAGATTGATGAAAAACAGCAAGATTTTAATGCAAAACAGCCCTATGTTTTGACTCCTACGCAGAAATCAGCATGCAGGAATTTCAGCAAACAATGTTTTAGGGTTTTCTTTTTGCAGATTTTTTGTTTTGTTTTCAGATAAAAAAATTACAGGAAATTGCAGAATTACATAGAGCTAAATATGGGGTTAATTGATGCGAAGTTTGATGCAAATCAGATGGGGGTTGATGGAAGAATTTATAGGGTTTTAGGACTAGTATGCAGATTTCAGCATGCAGAAATTTTCCTAGGTATGATGCAAGACATGCCTTATCCTAATCTCTGATACCAAAATTGATGCGGGACGAACTCCAAACTGATGCATGCAAGGGGATGACATGAAAGGGACTAGCATGAAGAAAAAAATTTAGATTAAAGAAAGCAATTATTTTCAGATTTTGTTGGGTTAGTTCCCGAAAATTGTCAAGACTAGGTTAGGGATTTCATGTAACAGCTAGAGTTCTATCCACATGCTAGAAACTATCAAAGAGATAAAGATCAAGAATCCTAGGGTTAAGAATTACCTTTATGGCATGCTTCAAATTCAATAAATCAGACTAAGAGAGGAGGGAAGGGTTCTAAATACCTAGCAACGATTTCCTTGTTTCGTAAAAGAGATCTCACCACTCCGATCGGTGCCTGGATGACGAAGCCTTGTTCCCGCGGATCCGCCGGCCTTTTATCAGCCGGGTTCGGGGGCAAGGTAGTCCTCATCCAAGGGTCGCTTCACCTGAGGGATCCTGCAAACGTCACGGGTCATGGTAAAAGATGATAGGAAAATAAGAAATTGAAGGTTGAAGTAGAGAAGAAAGCTGGCAGCGCTGGAGGTTGATCGGAGGCCTGGAGGAGGATGAAGACGCTTGGATGTGAAGGGGCGGCCTGGAACTTGATGAAGACGCCTGGGGGCTGCTTGGGGTGGTGGCCAGGGGATGTGGAAGGGGCTGGGACGCCTAGAGTTTGGAATTTAATGGGTGGTTTATGATGGAAGATGGGAGGGGTGGCTAAGGAGAAGATGAATGGAAGGGGCGGCTAGGATTTATGGATGATGATGGTGGGGTGGCCTAGGGCTAGGATAAGTTGGGTTGCACCTCACGTGCCCTCCTTGCGGAGTGAGAACGGGCCTCACACCCTCTCCCTCATGGAGCATCAATACATAAAAATGCACGGGAAATAAAGAAAAGAACTCACAAATTTACATTTAATCATTCTATCATTACAAGAGGGGGGGAGGGGTGGAGTATTTATAGACCATCCGGCCCTTTCCCTGTCAATCTAGGAGTACAAATTTTAATCAAAGTGGGAGTACAAATTTGTATCAAAGTTGGAGTACAAAGTTGAATAGAAGTGGTATATTGGACTCCTTGAAGAACTGTGCTGGCTGACTTCTTGTTGGACTTGGAAGCTTTGACTTTTCTCCATGGGCTTTGAGGTTTGACTTTTCCACTCCCTGGTGGGCTTGGACTAGGAGGGGTGCCAACTCATAATGGGCTTTGGAACTGGGGCACCATTTGCTAGGTTTGGACTGAAGAGGGTGCAGCCAAGAGTGGGCCTGGGGTCCAATGGGCATGGGGTGTGGTGCCATGGGTTTGGGTGATTTGAGGTGCTAAGGACCTTGGAGGCATGGGGTGCCTAATATTTGGGGCTAAGGCAGTATAAAAGGGGCCCTGGTGCTTGGCTGGGATGCTTGAGTGGTGGTCCAGGTGCATGAACTGGGATGGCTTGAGTGGGGGGTCCTGTAGCCAAGACCCCTCGTACAGTTCTAGCTTAGTTTTGGGTTTGCAGCTCCTTCACGATACCTCCTTGATGGACGATGGCATCGGCCGGGTGCTTCACGCAGCCAAGACCTCTGCTAGAAGGGTGCAAGAGCTGGATGCAACTCAAGCTGCCATGGGGGCATCCTTGAAGTCTGCGGAAGAGAGGTTGTCGGCTGCCCAAGCAGAGGCCGAGTCGTCGAAAGAGGCTCTGAAGAAGGCAGAGAGCCAACTGGCCGACCGGGAGGCCAAACTGAAAAAGATGAAAGCGAGGGTGAACTCCCTTACCCATCGGCTGCAAGAGGAGGGTCGATTCTCTGAGGCCGACAAGAGGGCACAGGCCGAACGGGCAGTGGCAGGACAGCTGACGACCCAGCTTGAGGAAGCAAAGGAGCTGGCCACGAGGTAGGTCCGGGACGCAGTGACAGCTACAAGGCCTCTGGTTTCACTGGGATTGAAGAGGCGGCGTCGGACTTCTACAGAGAAGGCTATGACGACTGCTTGAAGAAGGTGTGTTGCCCAAGTGGCTTCCCAAGAGGGGGGTGAATTGGGATTAAAAACTTTTGCAAGTATGTGCACTTTGAAATTCTTTTAGTATAGAAGTGAAGTGTGCAAAGCGGAAGTAAATAAATTAAAGCAATCAAGCAATGAAAGCATAATCACAAATACCAAGAAATAGAGTGGTTCGGAGCAATCGGCTCCTACATCCACTACCCAAGGACCACTTGGGATTTCTACTATATCCTCCAACCGGAATACAGTCGGATTGTTTTACTAGGCTCATAATCCAAACATATACATTTTGGTTTTACCGGGATTACCAAAGAAATCCTAACTCCCTTTGGTTTTACACGGGATCACCAAAGAAAACCCAAACACTTGGTTTCAAACCGGGAAAACCAAGAACCCAAACTTAGGTTTTACAAGGTTCACCTAAAACCTTCAACTCTTTCTCTATATACAGCCCCTTGCTGTTCTAAGAGAGCAAACCAAGATAAAGAATGTATAATAAGCAACTACAACAAACCAAGTTTGTTTTGATGTTGCCGATGAAGATCAAAATGAAGTCGAGCCTTAAGTGCTCTTCAATGCTCTTCAATGCTGCTTCTTCCCTTCTTCAATGAGTGGATTCAATGATAGAGTGGAATTGGTGAAGCTTTGAATCTTACTTGAATGCTCTTTGAGGTAGGTAGAGGAATAACTTGGAAGCTCTTTGTTCTTTCAAGAATATTCAGCAAGAAATCTCCATTAATTCATTAATCCTTCAAAAATAATCCCCTTTATAGTTTTCCATGTGATATGGCCGTTGTAGGGCCTTGGGATTCGTGAAATGGTCGTT
The DNA here is from genome assembly GCA_021397845.1 of Areca catechu. Classification (NCBI taxonomy): domain Eukaryota; kingdom Viridiplantae; phylum Streptophyta; class Magnoliopsida; order Arecales; family Arecaceae; genus Areca; species Areca catechu. Next base: position 70,725,986 of record CM038053.1, read on the forward strand.
GGAGGTGATTTGGAATTCAAATTTCAATTTCAGCAGCTAGTTGTTGAAGTGCAGACAATGGCTCTTCGAGCCGGCTCGAGCTCCAGGAGTCGGCTCGAAGTCTCAGACAGGCCAAAAACAAACTTCTGTGGAAGCTGGCTCTTGGACTAGGAGTCGGCTCTTGCCATCAAGCTTTCAGTTTAGACAAACATACATACCTAGAGTCGGCTCTTGAACTGGGAGTCGGCTCTAATTCTCAGAACTTCAAAAAATATATTCTGGAAGAGTTGGCTCTTGAACTGGGAGTCGGCTTTTAGTTCTGAAACTTTGAATCTTCCTCCGTGCCGTGCCACTTTGAGTCGGCTTTTACAAGTCTTTTGAAAATTTGCTTCAAGCTTCCCAAAAACTTCATCATTGAATCAACTAGAAGCTAATTTACGTACGTTATCAAAATATTTGCAATTTTAAGCCCATTTTTCTTGATTACAACATTCGTAACTTAGGGCTTTTACAAACTCAATTGAATTTTCCTTAAGTGAATTTGAATACCATTTTAAACCAAGGTAATCAATTCTTGCAAAACTTCTTAAACATTTGTAAAGAGTTAGTATCAAATACATACTCCAATGTTTTGTGATCATCAAATTCATTCCAGGGGTCAACAAGGTGGCCTTTTCCCGAAGCTGGACCTGTCGGGCGTGGAACTGGAAGAACCTGCGGAGGAGGGAGAGCCTCAAGCGAAGGTGAGATGGAGGAGGCCAGGGCCGAAGTAGAGACGACGAACGTCCCGATCGAGCCCTCGAGTGTTGCCGTTCCTGTTGACCTCCTAGTTGTAGCGGACGGGGCCGAAATTAGGGCCCCCAGCGCATCTTCCGTGGGTCCGACCTAAGGGGTTTGTAAAGGTCCGACCCACCTTTTGTAAGCATCTGCTTTTGATATTTAATGAAAAGACCTTTTGGCTATCTTTGGTGTATGTAGGTGTGAAGCAAATACTTTTCTTTCGAAATTTTCTAAGTGTTTCCAGTTGGCCCCTTGGTATTGCAGGTCACCTTCCTTTCCAGACGGCCGTTCTGTGCCGATCCAGTCTAGACACTTAGGAAATTCCTAAACTTCCCAAGTGTTTTCGGTCGGCCTCTTGAAGCTTGAAGCCGATACGTTGGCCGGAAGGGGCGACAGCTTAGTCCGGACTCATGAACTCGGAGATTTGCTCCAAGCTTTGTCCGTCGGCTGGCTCAGGTTTGCCATCTGTTCTCCATGCGGTTCCACATGGATCATTTGCGGTGATTGCCGATGGGGGTCGGACTTTCGGAGTGGGCTGCCCTAGAGCCTCTGCCGACTGGAGTTGGACTTTCGGAGTGGGCCGCCCTAGAGCCTCTGCCGACCGGAGTCGGACTTTCGGAGTGGGCCGTCCTAGATGGACTTTCGGAGTGGGCCGCCCTAGAGCCTCTGTCGACCGGAGTCGGACTTTCGGAGTGGGCCGTCCTAGAGCCTCTACCGACCGGAGTCGGACTTTCGGAGTATTGATGGAAGAAACTGTGGACTTTATTTATAGTACTTGCAAAGGTTGTCTACATTCCATGGGCGTGATATTTGTCGCCCGTCCAAATGCTCGAGTCGGTAGGTCCCGGCCCGGATCACTTCGCTGACTCGATAAGGACCTTCCTAATTAGGAAAAGTTTTCCTTGCTCGGTCGGCCTTGAAATCTCCATCCTTCGCAAGACCAAATCTCCAACTTGGAAGGTTCGCGCCTTAACCCTCGAGTTGTAATATCTAGCCATCTTCTGTCGGTAAGTTGCCATCTTCATGCTTGTCCGGAGCCTGGTTTCCTCCAGCAAATCCAGGTCAGCCCTCCGTTGCTCCGAATTGATTGGCTCAGCGAGGTGATCAACCCGCAGGGTTTGCAAAGAGATTTCTACGGGATGACTGCCTCACTTTCATAGGTCAAGTTGAACGGAGTTTCTCCGGTTGCTGTCCGAGCGGTCGTCCGGTATGCCCACAGTATCGAGTGAAGCTTTTCCGCCCAAAGTCCTTTGGCTTCGTTCAGCCGAGTCTTCAATCCATGCAGGATCGTCCGATTAGTGACTTCAGCCTCCCCATTAGACTGAGGGTGGTCGACCGAGGTAAGCCGGTGGGAGATGTGGTATTGCTGGCAAAAATCCCGGAACTTTGGGTTGTCAAATTGCCTTCCATTATCAGTAATGATCATCCGTGGGATGCCGACCAGAAGATGACGCAGTTCCGGACGAAGTTCACCTTGGCCTCCGTTATTTGCGCCACTGCTTCAGCCTCCACCCATTTGGTAAAGTAATCGATGGCCACAAGGAGAAATTTCCGTTGGCCGGATGCTGGGGAAAGGGTCCCAGGATGTCCAGTTGGCCTTGCAGTCAGTCGGCTCATTGGACCTCGGGTGGGGAACCAGTCCGGACCTCCATGAGAGCCGATCGGTGGGACCTTCAACCCGGTCAGCCTTCAACCCGGGTTAGCCGGCGGGACGCCTTGTCCGGCCCAACCCTGGCCGGTCGGATGGGTATGACAGGTGATGTCAATGAGGCTAAATGATTACATGGGATTTGATGAATACCTCAAGGGGCTCCCCCATTCAATGGATTTTGTTAAATTTTGTTGTGCATGTATAAGAGAAGCTTCCAAGTTGTATGGGTTGATGTTTATCAAGGAGAAGTTTGACCATAAAATATAGGGTCGGTTTAAAACTTTGGATTAGATGGCATTTTCAAGCTGTGGATGATGGAGAACAAATTGCATTGCAAGTTGAGGAGAATCGTGGCATGCTGGTATTGTTGAACACATAGAATACCTAGTTCTAAACTTGAACCTCTAGGACAATAGCAGTACCTATTCGACAACAAATTAATAGATATTAGAGAAGAAAGTGGGTCTGGCATGCTTGTGATTCGAAGAAGTTGGCCACTTTGCTAGTACTTTCCTTGTTTAGTCTACACTAGCAGGAAAACAAAGAAGAATACAAGAACACTAAGGAATAAGAGTTTGATGATGCTTGCTTGGGCATTGATACAATCAGAAAATGCCTTTCATTTAGACAAACCAAGATAAAGTAGCACACTGAAGGAAATGATTGGAACCAAAAGATGGTTCTGCTTGCCCAAGCTGTATGTTATGGATGCCATTTTTCTTAGAGCAGATTATTGGCACATAATTGAGATAGTTTACTCAATCTTTCTTCCTATTAGTTTGCTCTAGAGTCAAGAAATTATTGACCTCAAGTGATTAGGGTCACTAAGAAATGCTCCATCTCTTAAATGGAGAAGGCAAGGTGATAACAGGGACATGATATCTCGTGTTTGTCCCTTAGTTTCTTGTGCTTTAATCTTCAAGAGTTTCTAGTAATTCAATTTTTATTGTATTTAAGGGTTAGCAATAAATTCTAGTAGTTGTTTAACGTAAGTGATGGTGGGCTGATGATGTAAAGTAGACCAACCAACTTGTTTTTGAGGACACCTATTTTATTGGAGCAAGTTTAGAAGTGGTTGGCCACTTTAGAGAGGGCTTTCCTTATTCTTATAATGGAAGAGGGCATGTGGCATTTGTGGGGATAGAAGTGAAAGCAGAGCTGCAATAGGGACCAGTCATATTGTTGGAACATCACGAGGATGGTGATTGATCCGTTAAAATTGGTGCATAGATCACTTTCCTTTCTGGATAGATGAGTCTCTGACCTATAGTGTGGTGACACTGGAGTGAGAGTGCAGATAGTTGATATAGATCAACCGTACTGAGCATGACCAAGTACAAGAAGTTATACGGATGACTACTCACTCGTCAATAACTTCCTGATGCTGTAGTTGTGTGAATAGTTCTTTGACCTAGAGTGTCTCAGCTACTTACAATAAGGTTGCTATAGTTTGACAGCACAAACATATGGTTCCTATCCATTCGGGACCTTGCGGTATTCGTTGGCTGCAGTAAGTTTATTGTAGGAGTAGGGTGTTCACTTGTAGGGATCTATCAGCCTTGGTAGTAAGGAATAATCCTATGCAGCTTAATGAGACTAAGTCCAGAAGTCCATGGCCATAGTAGAGTGATAATGAAAAGGTGTTTTCATTAGTATCACAATTGGACTTGAGTCGATTAAGTTAAGCATATGACTGATAGGTTTGACGAGTATCCGTAACCAACATCATGTCGGGATTTTTGATAGAGGAACCGAATCACATGATAACTACACATAGGGGTTCCAATCTTTTTCTGCTGGGTTGCCACTACATACTGCTAGGTGTCACTGGTGGATTGTGATAGCCCATTTGGATCATTCTCGGATCGATGAGCTTGATTAGGATTGAGTAGAAATCTTTTCAGTCCATCGAAAGGAGTTTCGATGATGTATAATGGAGATTATAGAATGTCTCATTACCAGACAGGATAAGACTTGAGGGGGTCATACACATTAGGAGCTTAAGTAACCAATCAGCGAATCAAAATGTTTCTAAATTTGGCAATTTTAATATATTTGGACCTAATTGTAAATGTTACAATTAATAAATTATTGATTAGTTATTAATTGAATTAAATTAGATTTAATTTAATTGAGTTAGACTCAGTTAATTGATCATAATTGTAGGGTCCATAGCCTTTTTGAAATGGGTTTGATTGGATTTAAAATTGGCTTTGATTTGACTGTCAAATCAATTTATTTGGACCATGACTTAGAGTCCTGTTTGGACTGGGACTCTCTCTCCTTGTCTCCCCAAGTCTCCACGCCAGGCTAGTGGGCCCAAGTATTTTGTGCAACAAAGGAGTTGGCGTGAAAAATAGGTGGGCGCAAAAGGAGTTTTGGCGTGAAAAATTAAGAGAGAAGAGTCCTCTTCTACTCTTAAAACCTAAACCAATTTAGATTAGATTAAATGCTAGTCTTTTGGCTTGGAGGGATGGGAGAAGTGAGTTATAAAAGGAGAAGGGGTGGCCGACCAAGAGCTTTTTCCTTTTGGCATGAACAATTCTCTTGGTCATGAACTCCAGAGGTTCTCTCTCTTAGGGTGTCAAGTGTTTTTCTCCTTGTGTGAGGTCTAGTTCTTCTCTTCAAGAGTCTGGAGAGGTGTTCTTCACAAAGAAAAAAAAATGAAGAGGTTCAAGGTCTTACATATCTCAGTTTGCAAGATAGAAGCCAGTTCAAGAAGAAGCCGGTCCAGATTTGGATCGGCACAATTATTAAAGCATCAGATTTGTTGAAAGAGAAGAGGGCTGCAAGGATCTAGCAGTCTAGTGCTCTCTACGACTTGGTAATGCGAGCTCTGTGTGAATACCAGCAGAGACCGGATGATTGCGCAGCTCCAGTAGAATCCCGGTTCAAAAGTGGATCGGCACATTTTTCAAAGCAAGCCAGGATAGCGACCAGGTAAGTTATTTTTATTAAAAATAATTTTATTTTCAGATCTGATATTTTTCTCATCTATAACAGCATGTTTAGAATTTATTATGAATAATTAGATTTATCTATAAATTGCATGTTAGATATAAAATATTTTTTATATCTACTTCCGCTGCGTCAGGCTTTTTATTCCTGATATAATGTAATATACTGTTCCTGGGAGAATTCCAACACATCCGATCATGGATGGAAATGGGAAGTAATAAATTGATGAAATTTCTGCATATCTAAATTAAATCCCAGACTTGTGGAAGTTTCTCCATTAGAATCTGTTTGATTCGGATGTACACATTTTTGATTTGATTTATCATATCTGATCTACATCAAAAGCTCATGCCTTAAATCTTATGTTTTGTCTAATTGGACATACATCAACTATTATTTTTGCAGCCATTAAAGAAGGATAAGATGTTCTAGCAACAGTGTGTGAATTTATTTATAAAAATGAGATATAATTACTAAAGTTCCATGAGTTTTTTCAATTAGAAGAGCGGTAGGGGCTAGAGATGAGAGATTTAATTTGCAATGGAAAAGTGGTAGGTTAATAATTTGAGATGTTAAGAACTTGAGATGTTTAGTGTGAATGTAATCAATTAATGCATGGAGAGCTTTTCCAGTTGTGAGTGGAAAGAGATATGAAAAGGGTATTTGCTTGCATCATGTACATCTAAACTCAAGATTGGGTTATTTATTCAGTTAATTGATGGGATCCAGAAATCAAAAAGTTACATATTAAAAGGAAAGCAGGAGGAATGTATTTTTGTCTTTTAAAATGATCAAGGGGCTTCTCTCTTTCACTTTTTAAAGTTCACTCTTTTCATTGCTAGCATGGAAAAGCAACAAGGAAGGTGGATAATCTTCTCAGAATGTGAGGAAGGGGATGGTTTCTCATAAACAAATTTTGCTGAAGCTGGATATGTGATACTGGAGGTTCTATTAATATACCTAAAGCTTTAATATACAACACTTTTATATGAATTCTGGCATATAAAGTGACAGGCCAGTGATAGCTAAGTTTGGTTTCCTATTGCCAAATAATGTTAGAATCCTAAATTTCACTTTTTGGCATGACCATGTTTTACTTTATAAAAGGAAAAATCCTATTGAAACTTATTCTTTACACCTTGAGGCTTATGTCCATCTTTATTGAGGAATTGTGTGCCTGTCTTACACCTTTGCACTTGACAACTTATTTGACAATTTCATAGTGCCCACCTGCTAGGCAGACATGCTGATTGAGGAATAATCTATTGTCTAAAGTAAGTCTCACTATCTTGGTATCAGATCCCATATCAGTATCATTTTATTATAGTATCGGTACATGGTTTGGTATGGTACGAGACAAGGTACTAAGTGTCAGTATGGTTCAAGGTACCATATTTGTATGATACGGGTATGATACAGTATGCTCCGTATTGGATAGTATGGGGTGGTATGGTAGACCATGGTCTACAAGTATAGATCTATTGCACATTTTTGCTTTTAAATATTTGAGAGATTTGAGTGATGTTGAGACTATTTCAAATGGAAGCTTTTGGGCTTCTGACATTTTCCAAGGTTTTGTAAAATAGCTTTGATTAATTATTCTCACCAGGTGTCATAGGCCAACAGGTCTTCAGCATCTTTTGCCCTTCCACAACCATGTCATAGGAATTGCCATGATGATCCCATATGATCATGGATGATGCAGCACTAGTGCACTTTGCCTTCCTTTGATGTGTACATATTGCTTTCTTGATTTCAAGTATAATATGATTTATTCCTCTAGCTGAATGAAAGTTAATATCCATTCAGCGGCAAATATAATGTAAATGGAGGCAAGGTTTTAAATCCTGTGAGACAGGGCTATCCCGGTGTTTCTATGGAACGGGATGCGCCGCTGTCTCGTCCCATCCTAACATTTGAAATAGAGGATGTTCTAAGATGTCCCGATCAGAATACTAGGATGCTGGCAGGACAGTCCTACCTGATACATGGGATTGGATCCTATCCCGGTATTTCGTGAGACGTCCTGTCGGGATTTGAATCCTTGACTTGAGGTTTAAATTTTATCTTGACCTCTTCTAGCCTGCATATATGATACACATCTTAAGCTGCAGATCAATTGAATAGCAATTGATACTTTGGTTTTTCAGGTAAGAGGGATTTATGAAACACTGGATAAGCGCCACGAAGCTCTGAATGGGCGCATCACAGCATTGGAAAATCTGAAGGAAGTAGAAACTGCCAGACCTGTGGAGGGATCTGAGTAGATAATGCGATATTGCTTTTTGGGTGACAAAGGTTTGCTTTCTTGCCAATGTTAATTTTGTCATCGCAACCTTCATGATAGTAACAATGATCTATGTGACTAACATGCATTTGTTAGAAGTTTCATGCTAATGCAATTTGGTACAAGGATGCAACTCCCATTTCTTCCTATTCTGTTTACTCAACGATTTCTGCATTTCTTTACAGTAAGCAGGATCAAATAAATGATTATTTAAGAGTGCCTTGTTCTGTCACCTCATGATGCAGAATTGGAGATCTCTTTAAATTCTGTCAGGTGAAGGCGAACTGTAGCATCTCCAAGGCATTTGGGCGAGGATTGCCCCTTTTCTTTTCTTTCTTTTTACGCACTCGAGATGGTTGTGTTTTCTTTTCCACTGTTTTATCTTGGTCAATAAATCAATACACAGAGGGTGGAATTGAAGTACATGACTTCGGCTAATGGACTGTGTAATTCTGGCGGCTTGATTGCTTAACCAAAGGGTCATTAGTATTAAGGACCCATCTTTATCTAGCAAAGAAATTGTTTTACATCACAAAGCTTTCTTTTATTGCCAACCTTAATGTTCAATTCTGGCTGTTTTGAATTTGGGCTAGTAGGAGAACAGCGGTAGTAGCAGTGACTTCATAAACAACATGATGTCTAGTATAAAAACTTGTAAACTCACAAAAACGTCTTTGTTGTGTAGACCGATTGTTGGGTAGCTTGAGCAATTTAAGAGGAAAGCACACTAGTAAAGCTAGTAAAAGTAGAAACCAGTGACAGTAATTTTGGAAAAGGATGTGAATATTTCGCATGCTAAAATGGGGCTTTTGTGTGAGGATGACATCAGTGTCATCTTCTCATCCTCGTAGTGTTTTCCTTTGTGAAAGTGAGTGCAAGATTTTACGATATGTTGAAATTGAGAATTAAGATACAAACACCAAAATTATGCTGCACTGTTGGTTTTAAAATTTGTGTTAATGAAATTGCTGTTTGAACTTTATATGTTGCATGACTTTTCAAAAATTGTCGCATTCTTCATTGGTTATGAGTAGTTTGAAAGCCAGATATTACGGGTCCTATTGTGCAGGAGCCTGGTTGTATCCTTCTCACGAAAGAACGATACACCTTCCTTCACTTCCATCGACCAGCTGATCATCCCCATTTCACTTCTGTGCAGTGTATGAATGGAGTTTGGAGTACTTTAAGATCTGTGCAGTAGATGGTCCAACGGTTGATGGGCTGCAAGGTAGCTGTATTCTTCTTTGGCGGGAAGAATCTGGCAATTCTTTTTTTTTTTTCCTTTTGTTTTGTAAAAAGTGCTGTGGATCGTTAGGAAGCGCAGCTCCGATGCTGACGTGCTCTACCCACCGAAGCCCACGAAGGAAAAAGTGCCGGGGGCCTTGTGTGATGGTTAGATCAAACACTTGCCAAAAGACGGGAGCCCTAAGGCAGTCCATTTTTTTTCCACGAAAGAAGTCTTAAACGATTAGGGAACTGCTCGATCGGACAAAACCAGAAACATAGTTAGCACATGGTTTGCAAAGGTGATTTTTCTTTACAAGTTTATGTGAATCCAGGTGATCCATCATAGTTAAATAGCTTTCTCCTTTTGCTTTTCTTCAAGCTCTGAATTATTTTTTGGCCATATTAGATTAAAACGTTGCATCTCTTGAAAGTCTTGAGGGATGAGCCATTGTTGCCGGCAAATCACTCTCTATTGGGCTTTGGTACCCCACCTTTCTTGGTATGGATAAGGTGCTACTCCCGGCATCTCTTGAGTGGAGACCAGCAATGATAGGTCCTTAACGAGTGGTGATTGGTGAGGAATATTTTTGATGCTCAAGTCAGTGGAGAAAGAGATGAGCTATAGTGGCCAGAGTTGTGAACGACATTGAAAATATGAGTATGAGAAAGAGGCGTGTATATAATGTTTGTTGGGATTTTTTTTACCAATTTATAGAATTATATAGATTAACTGAATGTTGTTTGTGAGATGGCCTCTCTGACATGGATAACCGATTTTATTAAGATATTAGGATCATATTCCTAGAATCTTTTTTATCGATATCTTTTCATTAGCGTGGTAGGTTTTGCTAAGATTTTGTCAATCACGATCTTTATTTGGATATATAGGATTTGTCTACCTGTCATTTACTTGGGTGCGTGGACCTTGAGTATTAGGGCAGCTTGATCAATATTAGAAGAGAGGGCTATGTCAAGAGAGAGGGTCTTGACATTATACCCTGAAATGTTTGACTAAGTCTATTTTGAAAGTTAGCGGACTTGAGTAAATATTCGGTGGGTGTGCATGAAGGGATGCCAATTAGGCTAGGTTGTTTGTACCTTCTTAAACTAGGATGTTGTAGATAGTTGGTATAGTGGTTGGTTTAGTCATTTTATATTTGGTTGGTTATTGAGTGGATTTATAGTTGGTAGCTGTCTCTTTCTTGGTGGCGCAATAGGTGGTCCAATTATTCTTCTAGGCTGAGTGACTAGTTGCCACAATAAATACCCATACTCTTGAGTCTAGAACATTGTTGAGTAACTTTTCAAACTTTATTTTCTTTAGATGAAGGGAGTAATTACTTTATTGGTCTCGAGAGTTAGACAGATTTTTTCATCCTTTAGGCATTGATTGGTTCCTTGAAAACTATTATTAGTTATTTTGTTACCTTGATCAAAGAGAGAAAATTATTGGCATAATCCTTGAAAGTATTGTGCCATAACTCTTGGAGTGGCTGACGATTTGTCTAATCTTTCTCAACCAGTGGGGTAATGCCACATGGCCTGATAGTTGTAGCGTTTAAATGATTCGCACGAAACCCGGGGTTGAGAATTAATCACTTGGTTGAAACTTCGGTGTGGCACGACGGTACTCAGGAGTGGGCCACATGTCGGGAACTGCAACTTTGGTAGGATTGAGGCTACAATCTCAGCTATTTGGGCCCATGTAAATAGGGCTTCCCTACCATACATAAATCCTTAGCTTGTAGAGAAGGAAGAAGAAAGCAGAAAGAAGAACTTGATTCTAATCACTCTCTGAAGGCTAGTTGTTCCCAGGTTGGTCCCTTCTGTTGGATAAATGCTTCAAAATTGGCTATGAAAGAAGCCCCTAAAGAAGCCTGAACCCAATGAGAAGCACACATGGAAGAAGCCAGAAAGAGAAGAAAAAAAAGTTTTTTGGGCTCGGCCCATAGGTCGCCCAAACCCGTAGCAGGTCGGCCTGACTACCCGGCCCAACAGTGCTCACGCGGACACGCGCCTGTGCACACAGGCGCTCGGCCCTGTGCTTTGGGCAGTGGCCCAAGCCCAGGCGGGGGCGCACAAGCGAGCATGCAATTGGCCCAAGTCCAATTGCCGGTTTGTTTCACCCCTGTTTTCCCTCTGCAATAATTTTGCAGGGATCTTGATGCGATCCGATGATAATGCATGTTTGGTGTAGTGATTTGATGGTTGTGCGTACGTCCTATGAGGATCGAATGGCCAGAATCTTTTTTGACATTATGTAGGCTTGATTTGCATGTTTTTTGATGTGATCAAAGGTCGATCAACAACTAGGAGTGATTTGGAGTTCGATGTGAATTGGAAAGCCTATAGACTCTGATTTGGATGCAGTTTGGACTGTTGGACTCATGGTGAGATTCTTTTCATAATAGAGGTATAAATCCATTGACAAAGAAGTAGGTTGGGTGTGAAGATCAAAAGAATGGTGAAGGTTTCCAATTAAGAGCTTGTATAAGTAATTTTAGGATTTCTTGTTAACAAAATTATACGGGATTGAGAGTGAAAGTTTTTAATCTTGCAAATTATTTTTTTCTCATAATGAAACCTTTCCATGCCTATCTAATTATGTCTTATATTTTATTTTATTTTATTTTCTTCTATGGCATCGACATCGACACTCGTGATACTGGAAATAGGGATCCATATTCTATACAAGCAGTCCTCTAATAGTGGTATTGGTACAGTTGAAACCCAATAATTGGTATTAAAGTCCTAGATTATTATATTGATCGAGATAGAAGAAGATGACGAGCATAATTGAATTCAACATCAACCGATTGATGAGAAAATTAATTTCTTCCTCTGACAGGCAATGGTGAAAGACGTGCTCTTATTCAGCAGGGGTTGATTGATGCCCTCTTATATGAAGAGAGACCAGCTACCATGGAAGTTATGGAGGCGGTACTAGATGCAGGCGGTGAGCACGATCTGCTTATACTTGATGGACGAGGAGATAATCCATGTACTACAAGAGACTTTCCTGACTGTGCCATGGGTGAAGCTCGAGGAGTTGTACATAGCGAAGTCCCTCACCAACATGCTATTTCTTTGAAAGCAGTCTATCAACTATGTTGCCCAGTAAGCAACCCAAGAGGAGGGGTGAAATTGGATTTCTAAAAAGTCTAATAGCAAATGAGTTCCAATTTAAAAATAATTAAAATTCTTGTATATTGCTAGTGTTTGAGTGCTCAAGAGTGTGCAGCAAAATTAAAAGGCAAATACAAGGTAAGTAAAGACAAATAAAAAGAAGCAAGCAACATAAATATCCAAATTTTATAGTGGTTCGGTGTACGCTAAAGCATCTACATCAACTCTCCAAGATCCATTTGGGATTTTCACTATAATCTTTCTTGATTATAGTGATTAGTTTTCCGGGCTCACTAATCAAAATTCAACTTATTTTCTCCGAGAACACAAGTCAAAACCCCTTTGGTTTTGTGGGATAACAAAAAATCTAGTTGGTTTTGTATCTTAAACTCATCAACAACCTCTTTGGTTTTGTGATTTAGGCTAACCAAACACCTTCATTGGTTTTAATACAAAGGCTCATCAACAAACCTTCACTTCTAGTTCCAATCCCTTTGAAACTAGAAGCAAAAGAAAGGGTTCAATAATATTACTAAGATATAAAAAGCTTTCAATAAAAGCAAGTTTTTTTTGAAGCTCTTTTAGAGTTGTTGTAGATGCTTATCCTCAAGTTGTTGAAGCTTTAAATGCAGCTTGAATGGTTGAACTTGAATGCTCTTGAATGCTATGAAAGCTTGAAGGCTTAACTTGACTTGAAAGTAGATGAACTCTTGATGAATATTCAATGTAAACTCATTCCTCTTGTCCCTCTTCAATTAAAATCACCTTAAATACCTTTTCAAATCCCAAATGGTAGTTTATGACCGTTGGAGAGGTGAACTAGCCATTGAAGGGTGAAAAGGATAAGTTCTGTATTTGAAAAAACTAGCCATTACTGTTCATCATAACTTCAAGTATCGACACTTCAGGTCATGAGTCGATACTTGAGTTGACACTTGGCTTCCATGAGTCGACACTTAATTCAAAAAATATTCTTTGAAGCTTTCTGGAAATTTCAAGTGAGTCGACACTTCATCTGGTGAGTTGACCTTGAGTCGACACTTGGCTTCCATGAGTTGACACTTGAGGGAAGTCTTGAAATTCAGTATGTTCTGTATAAATCTTGTCTCAGGCTATGAGTTGATCCATGAGTTGACACATGAATCGATCCATGAGTCGATACATGAGTCGACACTTCATCTGCGTGAGTCGATACTTCAAGCATGCCATCTGAAACTTCTTCTGTGTATCATCTTGAATCGACACTACTTCATTTTCATGAGACACTTGCACTGTGAGTCGACACTTTGAGTCGACACTTGTAGAAACTTTCTGAAACTCAACCGAAACTCTGCTGAATCTTCTTTAAACTTGACTCTTAAGTCCTTTCAAGCCATCCTTATATATTTAAGTCCATTAATCTTGAATGTTTCATCCATAAAGAGGGCTTCTCCAACTATTTAATAAACAATCCAATTTACTAACTAGATGAGTACCTTTTCTGATGAAATACACTTCAATAATCGGTTAGTACTCAAATATACTTAAGTATTTTGTTAATCATCAAAATCAATACAGGAGTCAACAAACTATGGATGACCGAGGGGCAGAGCTTATTTTTGTTAATCATCAAAATCAATACAGGAGTCAACAAACTATGGATGACCGAGGGGCAGAGCATGCAAGAGCACCTGAAGGAGGGAGGATGATAGAGATTCAAATCATGGTGGGAAAAGGTTGTCTTCATCAAAACCCTGCCGCTGGGATGGTACGACAGGCAGGTGGCTTCTTTCTACCTCAGGCCTATGGAGGGAGATGCCTCACCGAAGCACCAGGATCCCCTCAGGTCCTAGTGTACATCGATCAGGAAGGGACGTCCCATTCGAGGTGCGGCGTCCCTTCACCTATCGTTTGCATCACCCACAAGAAGGTCGTGCTAGAGATTTTAAACCTTGAGGCGGCCGCCGCATACCAATGCTCTGCCAAGCTTCCCAAACATGGCGACCAACCAGAATGTCAGAGCCAGTGACATAACTCCCCACCCCAGAGGAAGAAAGGGAGCTCATGCACAGCATTCCCGCATACTACCAGGTGTCAACCCTTGGGACTCCCCTAAAAAGGAAATATCTGGGAAGCCAATTCCTGGGGCATCACCATCTCTCCATAACAAACAAAAAGGGGGCCTCCGATCAAAGACAAAAAGAAACAAGAGACGAAAAACACAAGTCACAGAACAGAGAGCAAGCCACAAGCAAGCAAGGGGCAAGCAATCTAACCGTTGGCACACAGAAGGGGAGAGCAAACTAGACGAGACGCTTTATGGCTATCGAGAAATTCATCGAAAGAATCCCACGGACACAGCCAACCCTGCTCGGGCTCCCCTTCTCCGTCGATGCTCTTTTTTCACTCTCTCACTTTCTTTTCTCTACAAAACAACCTCCGAATGTGGAGACCTCACCGGGATCCACCGAGGAGGATCTATTCCCTTGGATCGCCCGCTGACTTGATTGTCGGAGTGCCCCCGCCAGAATCCCCGGCTTGAGTCTCTTTTTCTTTGCAGGGCCGGCACGCGTGTAGGATTCCCGAATGAGGAGGGCGACGCCCGATGCCACACCGGAGCTACAAGCCATGACGGTCTAGGTGGCAATAGATTGGCATGCTAGGAAGGGGGCAGGATGCAGAAATGTCAATCAAATCAATCCCCCCACCATAAAAGCAGCTCCACTTGAGGCATGGTGGTGGCACGCATGCGGGAAGCCTCCACCAGCCACGTGGGAGGCCCTCCTTCTCACGAAGGCCCACACAGTCCAGAGGGGGAGCTCCCCGCTCTGTCGCAATCGCTCCTGGTGGATGTTTAGCTTGTTGCGCTCACCCAGCAGATGCAGACTTTGACCATGGCCGTATGATAATTGTAGCATTAGCACCGGTCTCTGGCCACCTAGCAATAGCTAGAGATCCTTGCAGCCCTAGCTGCTCAACCCCGTGGTAGACTGCGCTCCTTCCAAAGCAGGCCACCGTGACCACAAGACATGACTGATCCTCGGGGTAGCCTCCAAACCCTGGCAAAGCGACAGAGGAGTGGGTCGGTCGATCGAGAGAGCCAGTCCCCAATCTTCAAGCATGTCGTCCTCAGGCACCGTCGATGCTGCCAGAGCAAGGGCCCCCGTCATGACCTACCTCAGTGATCGCCTCTGTCCTTTCTAGTAGCCTCAGTGGAAGGTTCCACTGATGAGGCTATAGGGTCCATAGCAGAGAAGCGCCTGGAAGAACAAGATCGCAGGTTAGCGGAACTATCCTGCCAGTTTGCCAACATGCAAGGCTCCTCCTTTGAGCCAGCGGGCCATGACATCTGATCACCCTTCTCCCAAGAGATCCAAGAGGGGCCAATCTTGAGTCAGTTCTGCATGCCCAAGGTGGATCCCTACAATGGGACCGTCGACCCCTGGATCATCTGAAGAGCTACAAGGCTCTCATGAGAGTCCAGGGGCAACAAACGCCCTCCTCTGCTTAGCCTTTCCTGCTACTCTTCCTCTACTCTTCGGAGGCTGCTCGAGTCTGGTTCACTCGCCTTGAACTCGAGAGCATCGGTTCCATCACGAAGCTAGAAAGAAAGTTCGTGGTACACTTCGATGCTTGTCGGAAGGTGCCGTGAGAAGCCGATAGCCTTTTCTCCATCAGGCAGCAGGGCCTCTGGTGCGGGCACCAGACTCAGAAGAAGACTTCAGAGCTCCATCTGGATCTCTGATTAACCTTGCCCGAAGAATTAGGATTTTTTTGGCTTGTAATAAGGGTTGACTGGATCAACTCACTTTAGCTTGAGTCTATATTACCTGCATTTTATTTTATTGAGTCATGTTGACTCAGTAGTGGACTAGGGTTTCAACCTGGGTGTTACATTTTCTCCCAAGGCCAAGCAAGTGGGCGCCACACTCCCAGCCACACTCCCAGCCATACGCCTGAGTCCAGGGGGCGCCATATCTACATCCAGCAGCCTTTGGTCCCCACTCCACAGATAGCAGCTTCCTTCTCTCATGCGCCAGATAAGGAGAAATCTACCAAGAGTCCACAAATCAAGGGGGCGGCCAAGACTTTCCCAAGAGAACCAAAGTAAAGATGGGAAGAAATTTTCTTGGAGAGAACTTCAAGGAGGCGCCCACTACCTGCCAAAAAAATCCAAAACAAAGATGGGAAGGACCTTGACTTAGGGAGGAAGAAAAGGAGGAGTCCAAAAGAGTTGATCCATGGAAGGAAAAAAATTCTCTTGAAGATCCATACAAGGAGGCGCCATCTACCTGCCTTTTATAACCCAAATCAAATTTTTTGGTACTTTGGCCGACCATATGTGTATGATTTTTCCTGATTTGTAGATCCCCTCCTTTAGTCCCACATGGGAAGATGTAAAACCCTACTCCCTTGTAAAGCCTTATAAATTAAACCCCTCTTGTAAGTTTAAATCAATCAGAAGAATGAAACCAAATTTTTTTTGTGAGCAAACTTTGTGTTTTTTCTCTTCCGCACTTGCATCCAGGTGTGAGCTCCGTGAGGGAGTAAATCCGGGTTCCCCAAGAACCTTGAGGAGGTGTGAGATCTCCAAAACCCAAACCCTAGGTTAGCCACTTCTACTCCAAACCCTAGCCACCCACCATCCACTTCAATCCACCAAACCCTAGCCTATCCCACCTCCCACGGCCTCTCTCCCAAGTCCAGGCCGACCACCAGCATCCAGCTACAGTCCGGATACTTCAGATCCAAAGCTCTTTCCAGAGGGAGTCGAATCAGCCTTCAAGAGAATCCGGCTCTCAGCGACATCAGCCTTCAAGTTCTTCGAACTGGTAAATCCTTCCCTGAGTCTCTGAATCCATCACTTGTTTTTCTTCTTCCCAGCTCTTGAGTTCAGGAGAAGCCGACCCAGCCATGAGACCAGTATTGGAGGATCCATTGCGAAGATTGCCGACTCCGAGGATCCAACAATCTGCTCGAGAGAGTTCTTCCATCCAAATTCTGTGAGATCACTGTCTGGTTGGTAAACCGTCTCTTCTCTTTTTTTCTGTCATGTTGAAAGTTCAGAGCGAAACCCTAGGTCTGGGAGTTTCTTAACCCCCAGCGATTCGTTACTTCTGAACTACTCTGATAATTTAGCTTCTTCTAAATTGCTTTCAATCCATACCTAGTTTCCATCAACTTAGTTTAACTTTACTTTGAGTCAAAGCCAATTTCTGAAATAAATAAAAAAAAAGAATTAATCTTAATTTTTTACTTCCGCATATGCTTCTTTGTTCTTTGTTCTGCATCATTTTTGGTATCAGATCTTTCGTTCTGCATCAATTTTGGTATCAGAGCTTCCGTTCTGCATCAATTTTGGTATCAGAGCCCTGTCTAGGGTTTCTGTTTGATTGCTTGTTTGAGTCTCTCTCTTTTTACTTTGTCTGCTCGAAGTAGACTCCCCAGGACGTCCGGTCCTAGGAACGAAGCGAGGTGCAAACCTCCTCTTCCCATTCCACGGGGTGTTCCTAGGGCGTGTAGGGGATCCGTTGGGTTATAACTTCGTAGCAGGAATTGTAAACGGAGAAGTGCTCTGTTTTCAGCCCGTAATTGCTCTATTACAGGAATTATTTCTCACTGCAGGTAACTCCAAATTCAGTGATTTTTATTTTGCTGAAACTAGTATAATTGAAACTAATTTGCATAATTTTCTCATTTATTGGTTTCCGTATGATTTCTGAGAATTAAATTACTGCAACTCTGTTTTTGTGTTCTGCAATCCATTTATTTTTGAGTGTTCATCTCTTAATTCATCTTGAAGGCATTTGAGCATCTAAGATAAGGGGAGGGGTTGATAACCTCTCCTTAGCCCAAAACCACCACCCACTCATTCGAACCTAAGCCTTTAATCTAAAAATTGATTAGACCTAATTTGCCCTAGTGGGCTAGGGACATCAACAAGTCGGGTCAAGGCTAGTGTTGAGTCAGTTTGTCTAGTTACTCTGTGTGTGCTTTGTACTCAGTGTCTAGAACGGTGGTTCAGGACTACGTCCCGAAAGGCTTGTGTGCTGGTCCGCCTACTTGGCCAATCACTGATTGGTGTCTAGGATTGGCAATTAGGGACCTAACACTCCCCTTACACCTGCCTGGCTGAGTCCTGAGTTACTACAGGCTAGCTTGCCACTCTGATTGGGCATCTAGTTTGGGCTCTAGGTCTAGTTAGCCCGTAGTCGTTCAGTTGAGTCTTATTTTGTGTGTTTGCTTACATCATGTCTACCCGAATGGAGTGCCCTACCAACCTGGTCAAACCCAACCTGATTTAGAGGCCATGGTTAGAGCTCTTACTGAGAGCATGAACAAGTTAAGCCAGGATTTGACTGCTACTGTTACCCAGTGTAAAGAACAAGTCCATGAGAATTTTACCCAGCTTAGGGATCAAGTCCAAGTCCTTGAGAAACGTAGACATCAAATTGGATCCCTGATCCAAAATTTAATAGGCCCCAACCTCATCCATACCAGGAGCCTAGGAGGACCTTATACCGTGATCCCGAGCATAACCTTAGGAAGCCTAACCATGATATCTATAGTGTGGATCGTGTCTATGAGAGGTCCTTACAATATTCTAGACCAGTCACTCAACAACCCAAGTCTTCTAGATCAAACCATTTAGATCCACACCCATGCCCAAGTAACGTCTCTACTAGCTTGAAACCCAGTGTGACCCAGGTTCCTATATCGCAAGAATGTTTGTTTTGTGGAGAAAGAGGCCATAAATCTAGTCAGTGCCCATGCATAGGACTGGCTTGTGCACAGCTAAGTGGTAAGAATCCTAACGATGATATTAATGAGGAAGAACCCAAGCCTACCAATGAGGAAGAAGGGTTAGGTATGACAAGCCCAGAATCAGTTGACCCGATTACCACTGACCCGAAACCCCATTGAAGATGGCATCGAGGAAGTATATGATGCTGGCTTGAGTCTAGTTGATGAATATGAGGGGGAAGAACTTGAAGAATGTGACATCGGTACTATTGGTTCCTTACCTGAGGAGACCTTGGAGAGCAACCAAGTGGTAGGACCTAGTTCAGAAATTCAAGAGATTTGTGAGAATTGGGTTCCTGTAGTCAAATACCCCCAGGAAGAACTCATAGTGTTAGCCCGAGCTATCAGTTCGTACCCTCTAATGACAGTCATTCCCCAAGTACCAATTGAAGATCTTTGCACTGAACTGTTTAAGTTTGCCCACTCTATGGTAGATCCTCTCCTTAGGATGACTGAATCAAGCCTCTTACAATTGGACCTTGTCCCATGCTCAGCCACTAAGGTCTCTCCCGTAACCTCAGTTGGACATCCTTTTCTTGAGCGGATTGATTCACCCAGTCCTGTAGAAGTCCTCCTTATGACCCCAGATCCCTTCCTTCGCAAGACTGACCTACCCTTCTATAGAGTATACCTTTCCGCACCCATAGGTCAAATTTCAAGTCTTGAGGTCATCATCCATAGGCCCTCCCATGAATCATTCTCTAATCTAGTTCTTGAGAAAGTGGATCATTATTTGCTTAGAGAACAAACCTTAACTATTGCAATCACATGTCCTAGGCTACTTCCCGAACCATCTCTTGATCCATTCCTGGGAGTAGCAAACTTTTTCTTTCGTAAGGATGACCAGTTGACACTCATAGATCACCATTCAAACCTTCAGGTCACCACCTTTAGTCAACAGGTAATTCGAGACTCCACCTCATATCTCCTCCCTTTCTCTAGGACTTCCAATGCTTCTTACACCATCCAAGTATACTTTGTCGAAGCCTTTAGAGTGAACCACGTGTCAGAACCTATTAGGTTTGCCACCTACTTCTGGAATACCTTATGGCACCTACTAGGTATCCATAATAAGTTTTCATGCTCTGCATGCCCTCCTCCGACCCAAGGTCAAACCTAGAGAGCCTTAGTTTATTAGGTTTAGACCTAGGTTCCTTTGGAATAAAGTCCATTCTTTAGGAATGCGTCGTCAGTCTAGTTTAGTTTTTCTTGACCCTTTACTAGGCTTTGGCTCAGATTTTGGTTTGATTGAGAGCACCAGGAATTGGGATTTGTATTTTGTCCAGGACTAAACTTGCATATAATGACTCGGTCAATAGGTCTACGGGTAAGAGTCCATTTGAAATTGTGCATGGTTACAAACCCCACACACCTCTTGACCTAGCTCCTTTACCAGTCCACACACGGGTCTCCGAGTCTGCCGAAGTTTTTGCACAGCATATAAAAGACTTGCATAAAGAAATTCAAGCCAAAATAAATTTAAGTAATGAAACTTATAAGAAATTGGCGATTCTCAAAGGCGAGTCAAAACTTTTGACGAAGGAGACTATGTAATGATTAGGTTAAGGCCTGAACGGTTTCCTCCTGGAACCGTTAGAAAGTTACATGCTAGAGGAGCTGGACCATTTAGAGTGGTGAAGAGAGTAGGATCCAATGCCTATGTGCTCGAGTTACCTCCAGAACTAGGCATTAGCTCCACTTTCAACATTACAGACTTAGTAGAGTATAGGGAGCCAGTTGTGATTCCTAGTAAGCCTTTGAAACCTAATCCTGTTATTGAGAGTGATCCCGACCCTGTGTGTCCACCAACAAACTGGCCTGTGAGGAAAGAGCAGATTGAAAAGATCTTGGATGATCAGGTTATCTCTACACGTAATCGAGGATACCAAAGATACCTGGTCCGCTGGCAAGGAAGGCCAGACTCTGATGACTCTTGGATCTCCCGAGAAGAACTACAAGATTTGGATCCAGACCTCTTGGAGAGATACCAGAGCCAGCTTGATCCATACTCGACAGGGTCGAGTTCCTCCCACCCCGGGAGAATTGGTGCGGGCACCAGACTCAGAAGAAGACTTCAGAGCTCCATCTGGATCTCTGATTAACCTTGCCCGAAGAATTAGGATTTTTTTGGCTTGTAATAAGGGTTGACTGGATCAACTCAACTTTAGCTTGAGTCTATATTACCTGCATTTTATTTTATTGAGTCATGTTGACTCAGTAGTGGACCAGGGTTTCAACCTGGGGTGTTACATTTCTCCCAAGGCCAAGCAAGTGGGCGCCACACTCCCAGCCATACTCCCAGCCATATGCCTGAGTCCAGGGGGCGCCATATCTACATCCAGCAGCCTTTGGTCCCCACTCCACAGATAGCAGCTTCCTTCTCTCATGCACCAGATGAGGAGAAATCCACCAAGAGTCCACAAATCAAGGGGGCGGCCAAGACTTTCCCAAGAGAACCAAAGTAAAGATGGGAAGAATTTTCTTGGAGAGAACTTCAAGGAGGCGCCCACTACCTGCCAAAAAAATCCAAAACAAAGATGGGAAGGACCTTGACTTAGGGAGGAAGAAAAGGAGGAGTCCAAAAGAGTTGATCCATGGAAGGAAAAAAATTCTCTTGAAGATCCATACAAGGAGGCGCCATCTACCTACCTTTTATAACCCAAATCAAATTTTTTGTACTTTGGCCGACCATATGTGTATGGATTATCCTGATTTGTAGATCCCCTCCTTTAGTCTCACATGGGAAGATGTAAAACCCTACTCCCTTGTAAAGCCTTATAAATTAAACCCCTATTATAAGTTTAAATCAATTAGATGAATGAAACCAAATTTTTTTGTGAGCAAACTTTGTGTTTTCTCTCTTCCGCACTTGCATCCAGGTGTTGAGCTCCGTGAGGGAGTAAATCCGGGTTCCCCAGAACCTTGAGGAGGTGTGAGATCTCCAAAACCCAAACCCTAGGTTAGCCACTTCTACTCCAAACCCTAGCCACCCACCATCCACTTCAATCCACCAAACCCTAGCCTATCCCACCTCCCACGGCCTCTCTCTCCAAGTCCAGGCCGACCACCAGCATCCAGCTACAGTCCGGATACTTCAGATCCAAAGCTCTTTCCAGAGGGAGTCGAATCAGCCTTCAAGAGAAATCCGGCTCTCAGCGACATCAGCCTTCAAGTTCTTCGAACTGGTAATCCTTCCCTGAGTCTCTGAATCCATCACTTTTTTCTTCTTCCCCCAGCTCTTGAGTTCAGGAGAAGCCGACCCAGCCATGAGACCAGTATGGAGGATCCATTGCGAAGATTGCCGACTCCGAGGATCCAACAATCTGCTCGAGAGAGTTCTTCCATCCAAATTCTGTGAAGATCACTGTCTGGTTGGTAAACCGTCTCTTCTCTTTTTTTCTGTCCTGTTGAAAGTTCAGAGCGAAACCCTAGGTCTGGGAGTTTCTTAACCCCCAGCGATTCGTTACTTCTGAACTACTCTGATAATTTAGCTTCTTCTAAATTGTGCTTTCAATCCATACATAGTTTCCATCAACTTAGTTTAACTTTACTTTGAGTCAAAGCCAATTTCTGAAATAAATAAAAAAAAAAGAATTAATCTTAATTTTTTACTTCCGCATATGCTTCTTTGTTCTTTGTTCTGCATCATTTTGGTATCAGATCTTTCGTTCTGTATCAATTTTGGTATCAGAGCTTCCGTTCTGCATCAGCCTCGAGTCCTTGTGGGACTATGTGGCCTGCTTCAAGATTGCTGCACTGGAGATCTATAATCTGGATGAGCCTATCGCCATGTTGGTGCTGAAGAGAGGGCTCCAGACTTCCCGCCTGACCTACTTTCTAGACAAGAAACCGTCGAAGACATACTTCGACCTCCTCCTCTATGTCCACAAGTATATTCATGCTGAGGAGGCGGACTGCACCAGGAGAGAGCTGGATGGGAAACCTCTGGAGAAGCAAACCCTAGGGGAAGCCCCAAGGGCATGTAAGCCCAGACCAAGCCCAAATCCTCGAGCGAGGCCCAAGCCGAAGAGAGGCCCTATTCTGGAAGAAGTATATACTCCTCTCCCTATCCCGAGATTGAAGATTCTTATGGAGATCGAGGGTAAGTGCTACTTGCATCACCCTCCCCCACTGGGGCCATCCAGTGGCCGTGACAAGACAAGATTTGCCGGTTCCACCGTGACCACGGTCATGACATCGAGGAATGCCGCCACCTCAAAAGAGAAATCAAAGATCTGATAAGGAGGGGCTACCTTGAAAAGTTCATGGGAGGCAAGACCCCATTGGAACCTTAGGCACTTGTGGCCCTTCCTTCTGTCCCTGTGATCAATAATCGGCCCACCAAGAAGCCCGTGGGTATGATTTTTTGGAAGACAAACTCCTCCTAGACTGGGAAGATCCCGACGGAGTAGTCGATACCCTTCCCCCTAGAGCCTATCACCTCGCCGAACTTGATGGCACCCAGTCTGCACGAGCCTAGAATGATGAAAGTCTAAGGACATACTGCCAATAATGTAAGGCTCCCTCTTTTCAATAAAAGATTCCTTTCCATGCAACATCGTGTTTGCCTTGCAGGAAAATCATCGCCCGACCCTAGGCCTGGCGATCCAAGCCGGGAAACTTTTGAAGCCCCGCACTTGCTGCTGAGCCCACGGGCCAGGGATGCCGGCCGGGAAGCCCTAGGGGTCCCGCCATCTATTGCCTGACTCTCAGTTTAGCTCTTGTCATACTCACAGTTCAGAGATGTCCGCGGTGACTGAACGAAGTCCCGCCATCTACCACGAGGCTCACAATTTGGCAACTGTTGTGCTAATAGTCCGAGGAACTCTGCGGAGACTCCAAAAGGCCCCCGCCATCTATCGCCTGACTCTCAGTTCAGCTCTTGCCATGCTTACAGTCTAGACATGTCTACGGTGACTGAACGAAGTCCCGCCATCTGCCACGAGGCTCACAACTTGGCATCTGCTATGCTAACAATCCAGAGACGTCTGCGGGGAATCTCGGTGGTCCCGTTGTCCATCGCTAGACTCATGATTCGGCATCCGCGCCACTTCAAGCCGGGAGCCATAGCACCTCGCACTAAAGCCGGGAGCCACAATACCCCATGCTAAAGTCGAGAAACTCCTGAAGTCCTACACCAAAGCCGGGAGCCATAGCATCCCGCACTAAAGTCAGGAGCCACAGTGCCCTGTACTAAAGCTGGGAAACTCCTGAAGCCCCGCACTAAAGCTGAAAACTCCTGAAGCCTCGCTTAAAGCCAGGAACCTCCGACACCCCTTACCAAAGCCAGGAAACTCCTGAAGCCTTACACCAAAGTCAGGAAACTCCTGAAGCCCTGCACCAAAGTCGAGAACCTCCGACGCCCTGCACCAAAGCCGAAAAACTCCTAAAGCCTTGCACCAAAGTCGGGAGCCACAGTGCCCTGCATCACAGTCGAAAAACTCTTAAAGCCCCGCACGTATCACCGTGCTCACAGTCCGGAGATGTCAGCGAGACACCCCAGAAGCCCCGCCATCTACTGCTTGACTCATAGCTCGACACTTCAAGCCAGGAAACTCCTGAAGTCCCGCACCTGTTGCTGTCCTCATAGTCTAGAGATGTCTGTGGGACATCCCGGAAGTTCCATCATCTGCCGCTTGACTCACAGCTCAGCACCTCAAGCTGGAAAACTCCTAAAGCCCGCATTTGCTGCCATCCTCACAGTTCGAAGATGTCAGTGGGACACTCTAGATGTTCTGCCATCTGTCGCCTGACTCACAGCTTGGCACCTCAAGCCGGGAAACTCCTGAAGCCATGCACTTGCTGCCATCCTCATAGTTTGGAGATGTCAGCGGGACACCCCAGAGGTTCTGCCATTTGCCACCTGACTCACAGCTCGACACCTTAAGTCAGAAAACTCTTGAAGCCCCGCATTCAACGGCAAAGTAAGGCACTCCTGAAGGCCCACATTCCACTGGCTGGACTCAGAGCCAGTGAAAATAATCTCGAGACCCTTCCAGTCAAGCTCCCTAACTTGATGATCTCCCAGGGCCACTCAGGCCCCCCTTCAATCTATCCACCAGCTCTTGGCTCAACTAGAGAGTTTCCAAGATAAGCAGCTACTAAAGAGTTTGAAGTAACCATAAAAATAAAACTCAGTGAAGCAAAAAAGACTTCATTGATGTTGTATGAAAAAGTTACATCATCAATAGACCCCCGATAGGTCGGGCGGTCCCAGAACAAAAGGGAAGATTCGGGAAGCAAATCGGAGCCTATCCTTCTGTAGGCTCCTTCCCAGGATGATGGGTAGGCATGCCGGCACCCTCTTGGGCCTCTGTAGCTCTCGTTGGTAGGACTTCCTCAGCAGTAGGAGTAGGCTCCACCTCAGCCATGGTAGTAGGAGTCGTAGCTCTCTCGGAGCTTCCACCAAGGTCGCCCGGGACCATGATGTCGTCCGGATTCAGCTCTAGGAAGAGCTGAGCCACCAGAGATCTGTAGACCCTGAATCCTTTGATGAAGGAATCGGTGGTTGCCTCCTAGACTTCATCAAAAAATACCGTTAAGGCCTTGATCATGGGCAATGCCTCGACGGCCTCCTTCTTGGCAGCCTTTATCAGGGCCATCGCTCTAGTGGCTCTCTCCTCGATTGTTGATAGCCAATCCTGCATTGCCTCTAGCTACACTTGGAGGCCACTCCTCAGCCCTTCCACCCGGGCAGCTTCTGCTTTGAGCTCCTCCGCCCGGTGGGAAGCCCGATCCCTTTCTCGGGCCAAGGATACTTCGAGATCCCTGGCTCAATTTTCAGCATCGACCGCCCTGGTTTGGAGGACCTTATCCTTCTCCTCCAAGGCCCGGGTCCTGTCAATTTGCTCCCAGGCCTCAGTCGCTAGCGACACCCTTTCTTGCTTCCGTTAGGTGTCTCTCTTCTCCCACTGAGTACAGTAGTCATGGACGAGAAGAATATCGATCCCGATCTGTATTATCAAAGGTGTTAGCTACGATAACTAGACTGAAGCAATGGAAAAGAAGAAGACTATCACAAAGAGGAGAGGGAGGGTCCTAAGAAGGGCCTCCGCCAGCTTCCTACCTCCCCTCTCATGGCGGTCACGCGACTGGACTACGAACTCCATGCACTCCGTAAGCGCAAGATCCTGGGTGACCGACGAGTTCGGTTTCACCCCAAGTGCTGCCCTCTGGATGCCGACCCTCCTCGATGCTGAGGGTGCTGCCATGTCCGGGGGAATCGCCTTCGAAGGTGTCTAATCCAGCGAGGGGGAGTTCATTGCCATGGGTGGTGGCATCATTGTTGGCCATTCCGCCACCCTTTCCCCCTCCCCGTCCACCTCGATGATTGCGGGAGGCTGGATCGCAACAGCAGCAATCGGCTTGGCCTGTGCACCCGTGCCAAGTTCTCGGGCTGGGAGCTATGCTCGTTGCCTTGAAGGCTCGAGGGTCGGCTTGATCGCTCGCCCCGTAGGGTTAAGGACTGAAGTAGGCCCCGCCCCTTAGATGGGCTCGACGTGGGCCCTCCTTGGTGGAGCCTCGCCAGGCCCGGACGATAGGCCTCTCCTCTGGGCAGACTCTAGAAGCTCCTCTATCGAGAACCTCATGCCTGTAAGAAGAAGAAGAAAATGGTCAACAACAGATCGAAAAAGGACTCATGGAAGAAGAAATATCCTCCCAGACTCTCCTAGCCCCCGAATTAGGCCGATCTTGGTGTCGAACAGGTTCTGCTTTGACCGCAAAACCTTGAGGGAGGTGATCTGATCGGAAATGAGATGGTCGTATATTTCTCGATCAGAGACCTCGATCTGGGAGTTCCAGTTTGGGATTTAGTTCGGATCACTCCAGACCTAGTCCACCCCTTCGATGGAGGCGAAGAAGAATTTACTCTTCCACCCTTTGATGGAAGAGGGGTGCTCAAACTATATGCCCTTCGGGTGAGGAGAAACAAACCACCCCCATCCTTAGTCGGTGGCATTTCAGGATAAAGAAGGCTCTGAACAGGAAGAAACGGGTGATAATCTCGTGGAAGTGGCAAAAAATAATGAAACAATTAATGACCCTGATGGCGTCAAGGGCCAACTGGGCCGAAACAAGATGATAGTTGCTGAGAAAGGATAGAAAGAAGGGGTGAAAAGGCAAACGAAGGCCCCCAAGAAAGAACATCATAGAGGGCTATTTGACTTGGGCCACTAGAGGTGACCCGCTCTCCTGGTCCCGGGATCGAGAGTCGGACGGAGTCCGGGATCTTGTAGGTGGTCCGGATCATCAAGGGATCCTCTCTGGTCATTGTCAAAGCAATGCCAGAAGGCCCGGTTAGACGGGAAAATCGGAAAGAAGCAACAGGAGTGGAAGAAACAGAAGGAACAAAAGGAGCCCTGGGCCCACCTATGATCACTCCGGTCAGGTACAGGTTCCTACGGATGATGAGAGGAACCTTCTCCTCATTAGAAGATGGAGTCCTCGATCGAGAGGGCCCTGCCTCATCGGGGTTCCGAGAAGAGCGATGGTTTATACTGGACGGAGCCATCCAAGATCTAAGAAAGAAGGAAGTGTATAGAGAAAGAAGGCTTGGAAACCCTACAGGAAAACTCGGCCTAACGGAGAAGAAGGAGAAGACCAAGAAAGACTAACTTGGTTGTTGGAGGAAAAAATAGCCGGGAGAAGGAAGAAGCTCTGGTTCGACGACGAATAGGAAAGTTTCAAAAGGGGTGATTAAGGGAAAGGTTATCATCTTTTCAAAGTGGCCAAACTGCAACCATACATCCTTTCGGCGCTCCCGCCATTGGATGGCCACCACGTGGCCACATTGGCCAAAGGCGACACCTCGATGCAACGGAAATAGCCTAGGATCGTACATCCACCATTATGCTTCCTTGGACTTGCTGATGTGGTGCCCCCATACCGGCTTCAAAGCATGGTGCACGAAGTGGTGATGATCGTGGCATTCAATGGCACCATATCTCAGCCTTTCCACGTCACCTTCATAATTACCTCCTTAGCCCTGAGCGCGACATTTTGTTAAACTTGGAAGCATGAGGCAAATGAAGAAGCGACATTACCGGGTCCCGCTTAGATCCCGTCGACAGAGATTGCAACCATAAGCTCTGTCCCATCAAGTCCTTCTGCTGGGTTGGCTCTCCCAGGTTGAGACTCTAGCAGAAGCCGAATTTCTCTCCAAGTCCTTCTGCTAGGTTGGCTCCCCTCGGGTCGAGACTCCAGTAGAAGCCAAATTTCTCTCCAAGTTCTTTTGCTGGGTTGGCTCCCCCCAGGTTGAGACTCTTACCGAAGCCGGACTCTACCTTTTGCTGGGTTGGCTCCCCCCAGGTCGAGAGTCCAGCAGAAGCTAGATTCTTCTCCAAGTCCTTCTGCTTGGCTGGCTCCCCCCAGATTGAGACTCCAGCAGAAGCCAAGTTCCTTGTTAAGTCCTTCCGCTGGGTTGCCTCCCCCCAGGTCGAGATGCTAACAGAAGCTAAATTCCTCTCCAAGTCCTTTTGCTGGACTGGCTTCCCCCAGGTCGAGACTCCAGTAGAAGCCAAGTTCCTCGTCGAGTCCTTCCGCTGGGTTGGCTCCCCCCAGGTCGAGACTCCAGCCAAAGTCGAACTCCACCTTCTGCTGGGCTGGCTCCCCCTAGGTCGAGACTCCAGCAGAAGCCAGATTCCCCTCCAAGTCCTTCTGCTGGGCTGGCTCCCCCCAGGTCGAGACTCCAGTAGAAGCCAAGTTCCTCGTTGAGTTCTTCTGCTGGGTTGGCTCCCCCCAGGTCGAGACTCTAGCCAAAGTTAGACTCTACCTTCTGCTAGGCAAGCTCCCCCAAGGTCGAGACTCCAGCAGAAGCCAGATTCCTCTCCAAGTCCTTTTGCTGGGCTGGCTCCCCCCAGGTCGAGACTCTAGCAGAAGCCAAGTTCCTTGTTGAGTCCTTTCGTTGGGTTGGCTCCTCCCAGGTCGAGAATCTAGCCGAAGTCGAACTCTACCTAATGCCAGGCTGGCTCCCCCAGGTCAAGACTCTAGTAGAAGCCAGATTTCTTTCTAAGTCCTTCTGTTGGGCTGGCTTTCCCCAGGTCGAGACTCCAGTAGAAGCCAAGTTCTTTGTCAAGTCCTTCCACTGGGTTGGCTCCCCCTAGGTCGAGACTCCAGTCGAAGTCAAGCTCCATCTTCTACTGGGCTGGCTCCTCTTAGGTCGAGACTCCAGTAGAAGCCAAATTCTTCTCCAAGTCCTTCTGTTGGGTTGACTCCCACCATGTCGAGACTCTAACAGAAACCAAAATTTCTCGAGTTCTCCCGCTGGGATAGCTCCCCTAAGGTGCACATCCATGGAAGGCACAGCTACGGCCTGGCACTCGGTTTCAAATCCTGAAGGCCCCTCAATCAAGTCATAGAAGCAAGCCCTTCATGGCCCTTGGCGGGCCTCCTTTGGAGAAGCTTAAGCCAAGAAAAGAAGAGAAGGAAGAAGAAAAGGAGACAAGAAGAAGAAGTGCACAATGGTCAAAACAAGAGCCTTCATTGATCAAGTCTCTTACATTCTACAGAGGTTCCTAACAGGACAGGAAGCCTCCCGGAGATCTAGATTATAAATAAGAAGGGATCCTCCCTAGTTATGGATCCTACTCCTGAAAGCAGCTAGAGGAATGCCAATATCTCCCTTAACCGAGCTTGCTAGGAAGGAGAATAATAATGCGTCCGCCTTTAGTGCACCGTCCTCCCCAGGAGCTCGTCGGATCCCTAGAGCCCAGCATTGGCTCCAGCACCCCGAGGATGCAGGTGCCCTACCTCAAGTGAACACCTGAGGAAGGAACACGGTGATGCATCCCCCTCGACCACATTGTCCTTCTTGGATTTCACCGATCTAGTGATTCCAAGACCATCTACGACTGCTCCTCGTTAGGCCACTCTAAGTAGCATCGCGGCAACCACGTCCTTCTCCATGGTGACTACAACCGTGGCCATCCTCCTATTCAATTGCATGACCAGGCACACCCAGGAGGTTCACAGGTAGGCTGCTCCCATCACATGGGCAACCACCTTCTCTACCCCCCAGGGCCTCTCCACTTCCTCCTCCTTCGGGGGAATCTCGAGCTCAGCTGACATCTTCTCTGATCGGGATGCCCCTGCAGGATGTTGACCAGATGTCCTCGGAGAAACATCATGCTGCCCCTCGGCCCTTCACTCAAGGACTTGAAACTCACAAGAAGACCTCCCTTGGCACAGGCCAGGAGAGGAGTTAAAGAGAAAAAGCACTGGAGAAAGGAGGAGACTATGCGAAGGCCTATCCACCTGTCCTTAAAAAGGTGAGGCACAGCTTCTCTGGAACAAATCCTATTGCTCCCTCGTACCGATTGAAGGTATGCACTTCATTAATTGCCAGGCCAGCCAGAAGATGCCATGTACTGGCATCAGACGACCCGAATGCTTCATTCCTAGAGGATTCGCGTCGATCCAGGAGAAGCATTTATGATCACCATCGAAAAGCCAAGCACCACGAAACCCCCATTAATGCAAAGTTATGGTCTACGAAGTATAGGCTCACAGAGACATCGAAAATGCAAGAGACGTCCCAATCCATGTAAGCATGATCATTACTCTCCACGCCCTTAGACACGTACCATCTTTCGGGCTTGAGAGTTGGGGTCACTGATACGTTGTATCCGCTGACATGGAGTCTATCTGAATGCTGGCTATCAGCTGATAGGTAGAGGTGCCACCTGATCATGGTGCTCGAGCAAGGAGCTGAAGTAAGCTCCCCTGCCGAGGTTAGCTCCAAGTCAGGGTCGAGCTCATACTACCACCAGCTGAAGGAGGGAGGATGACAGAGATTCAAATCATGGTGGAAACAAGGTAGTCTCATCAAAATAGAATTCAAATCATGGTGGAAACAGGTTGTCTTCATCAAAATCCACTGCTGGGATGGTGCGACTGGCAGGCGGTGGCCTATCACCTCAAGCCTACGAGAGGGAGATGCCTCGCCGGAGCATTAGGATCCCCTCAGGCCCCAGTTTACACCGATCGAGAAGGGATGACCCATTCGAGGCACGGTGCCCCTCCACCTACTATCTGCATCACCCATAAAAAGAAGGTCGTGCTAGAGGATTCAAACCCTTGGGTGGGTGCCGCCGGCATGCCAATGCTTTGCCAAGCTTTCCCAAATATGGTGACTAACTAGAATGTCAGAGCCAGTGACATAACCCCTACTCGAAGGGAGAAAGGGGAGCTCATGCATAGTTCCCGCATGGTACTAGGTGTCAACCCTCGGGACTCTCTCAAAAAGGAAACATCTGGGAAGCCAACTCAAGGGACAACACTGCCTCTCCATAACAAACAAAAAGGGAGCCTCTGACCGAAGATAAAAAGAAACAAGAGATGAAAAACAAAAGTCACAAAATAGAGGGCAAGCCACAAGCAAGCAAGGGACAAGCGACGTAATCATTGGCACACAGAAAGGGAGAGCAAACTAGATGAGATGCTCTAAGGCTACCGAGGAATTCGTTAGAAGAATTCCACAGACAGCCAACCCTACTCGGGTCCCCTTCTCCGCTGACACTCCTTTCCCACTCTCTCACTTTCTTTTCTCTATAAAATAATCTCCAAACGTGGAGACCTCATCGGGATCCACCGAGGATCTATTCTCCTGAATCGCCCACTGACTTGATCATCATAGTGCCCCCACCGGAATCCCTAGCCTAGGTCTCTTTTTCTTTTGTAGGGCCTGGCACGCATGCAGGATTCTTGGATGAGGAGGGCGAGCCTGACATCGCATCAGAGCTACAGGCCACGAGAGTCTAGGTGGCAACAGATATATCAGTGATGCACTCATGGTATCTGATCATTTATCTCCTTTTTCCTAATAGATTTTAGATTCTACATGTCCATATTACATATGTTGTAGAGAGAAGCTATTTGACTCATCTGAGAGCAGAGAAGATGCTGTCTACTTGCTAGATGGATCGAGCTATGCAATCAAGGATGTAGGGACAATCAGCTTGAAGATGCATAATATGATAGTGAAGAAACTGGACGAGATCTAATACAAACCTAACTTTCATAAAAATTTAATTTTTTTCAATATACTGGACTCAAACAGTTACATGTGGAGAGCTAGTAATGGAGTCCTGAAGGTCTTGTATGGTAGTAGGGTCATTTTGTTTGGAAAGAAATGTGGAGGTTACTACTTTTTGACAGGGAGTCCAGTGCGAGGTAGAGTCCCTGATGTAGATGGGAGCCCAATGTGTGGTGGAGCTTTGGGAGTAAGTAGTTCAGGCACGAGATGTAAGCATTGGGAGGACGATAGATGATGTTGCAAGGTGAAGTTCCTATATCGCAGGAGACTTTCCTAAGAAGGTCTCAGGTCGATATGAGCACAACATGTGATAGAGATGGGATCGAGTACCCTGGCTCGACTTCCATGTTTGTCCATCCATGATTAGGCATTTGCCCGAGGGAATGGAGATGCAAAATCCTTTAAGAAGCTCTCAAATTTAGGCGTAACCTGAATGTCAAGTCGAGGTGGAGGTTGTTGGGTAAACATCTTGAAATCAGTCCTGAAATAAGATATCGAAGAAGCTTAGAACCCAGTAAGAAGCCCAAAAAGAGAAAAAAGATTTTTAAGCTTGGCCGATTGGCCGCTTGGACACATGGCAGGTTAGCCCAATTGCTCTGCCCAGTGCGACGCGTGCTAGCATGCACTTGGGCACCCGCTCAGGCCTAGGCAGGCGCATGCATGGGTGGGCATGCGGCCAACCCAAGCCCAAGCCCAAGCCCAAGAATCAATCTATTTCATCCCTATTTTTCCTCTGCAATGATTTTGCATGGACCTTGATGCGATTCGATGATAGTGCACGTTCAGTGCAGTGATCCAATGGCTATGTGTTCATCCCACGAGGATCGGATGGCTCGAATCCTTTTATGCTGTGTAGGCTTGACCTACACATTTTTGGAGTCCTATAGGCTTTAGGGTAAAAGTTAGAGACAACAACTTTGTCTTGCATGACCCTCAGCTAGCTACGGAACTAGCCAAACTATTGCTTATTTCTTGGATATGACTGAGCAGAGTTCTCGTTCCCTAGACGAGATAGTCTCCGGGTTCTTATTGAACATGATTGGGGTAAGTTCTCTTGCTTCTCCCTTTTGAATAACATACTTTTGTCTAGTAAATAACACCCTTTTATTTATGCAGATCCTTTAGCTCCTTCATGATATGTTGCTATCCAGGGAGGGCTTAATAGATATGCCGAGCACAGCAACTTCTAGACTGCACGGGTCAAGGAGGCTAAATCTCGGGTAGAGGGCCTCGATCAACTCCTGAAGGTAGCTAAGTAAGAGGCCAAGCTGAAGTATGAGGTGATCACCCTCTAACACTCTCGAAAGCAACATTTCAGGATTTGGAGACTCGATAGCCGAGAGAGAAGGGGTACTTGCCAAGGAGTGAGCATGCAGTATTGAGGTGGAGTCTCAGCTTATGCAGACCAAAAGTCTTCCTGCCAAGTTGATGGGAAGACAAAGGTGGCTGAAAAATGAGCCATGTTTGCCGTTGCACCTACTGTACGGGCAATAGACAAATATAAGAACTTGGAGGCCTTTCTATATGATGTTGCCGAGGCTGGGGTGGACACATGTAATCCGGTTCTCAGATTGCAAGTGCAAAGTTGCTCGGGCTCAGCCAGGATTGGGTCCAAGCAATATAGAAGTGGATGGGGAAGCACTCGAAGAAGAAGAGAGGGATCAATCAAAGAAGGACTGAAAGAGAGGCTGCAAGGGTTGATGAAGCTGAGGTAGCCATGACCAAAACCTCGAGGAATTGGCTGCTATTCTTGAAGTATAGACTTAAGGACTTCTTCATTTTTGCATTTTTGCTTTCCTCGCACTTTGGTCTAATCTTTGTAAAGGTTTTTCATTGTCAATGGATGTTATCTTTTTCCTTTAATGATGTGTTTGTATACTTGCTTGAATGCTGGTCCATAATTGAACGTTTGTGACTTTGAATGAACTTTCACAAAATATCTTAGTCTAGAGAATAATATTAGCCAAATGATCGAGTAAGTAATCCAGCCCTAATACAACTTGGTTAAGTTCCTTGGTTAGGAAGTTTGTTATAGTAGCTTGTGTATAGACTTCTCGAATATAGGAATAGAAATTCTGACTATAGGACTTAGAGCATTTTCACCCAACTATAAAAAGTTGGTCATTGCTTTAATTTGTTGGCACTTTCCCAAGGTGAATGAATATCAGTCAACCACCACTTGGAACCTTACTATATGAAGTCGATTGTCGCTTGTGATTATAGTGGTTAATCAGCAAGCATCCCCTATTTTTGTGTAACCTTGCAATTAATTTCCTTTGGCGACTATATCAGTTAGTCACTAAGCATCTTTCAATTGCCACCATAGATTAGCCAGGTATGAGTCAACTAGCCTGGCAATTATCTTTGTCGGCTATTTGTAGTCAGCCAAAAGGAAGTA
Organism: Areca catechu; assembly: GCA_021397845.1. Taxonomy (NCBI): domain Eukaryota; kingdom Viridiplantae; phylum Streptophyta; class Magnoliopsida; order Arecales; family Arecaceae; genus Areca; species Areca catechu. Next base: position 70,760,208 of record CM038053.1, read on the forward strand.
AGACCTAAATAAGATAGAGGTTTAAAATACAGCCATCTATCAACCGATTGTTAAGTGATCGGAAGGGAGTGAGACCTAAATAAGATGTAGGTTGAAAACACAGCCATCAGTTGATCGGTTATTAAGTGATCGGAAGGTAGTGAGACCCAAATAGATGAAGGTTGAGATGTAGCCATCAATCGATTAATTATTAAGTGATCGACAGGAATTGAGACCCGAATAAGATGGAGGTTGAGAACACAGCTATTTATCGACTAGTTGTTAAGCGATCAAAAGGGAGTGAGACTCGAATAAGATAGAGGTTAAAAGTATAGCCATTTGTCGAATGGTTGTTAAACTATCAAAAGGGAGTGAGATTCGAATAGGATGGAGGTTGAGAATAGAGCCACTTTCTTCGACTGGTTGTGAGTCAACTAGAGGGGAGTGAGTCCTCGAGTAAGATGGAAGTGTAAGAACTAGCTATCTTCTTTGACCGGTTGTTAGTCGATCGGAGAGGAGTGAGACTCCAAGTAAGGTGGAGGTATGAGAACACAGCCATCTATTTCAATCAGTTGTTAAGCAATCGAAAGGGAATGAGACTTTAAGTAAGATGGAGGTATGAGAATGCAGCCATCTTCTTTGATCAATTGTTAAGTAATCGGATGATAAGTAAGCTTTAGCAGGCTTGATGTTGGATGATTGAGAGTTTGAATATCAAGATGAAACCTCTAGGAACATTGTTGGAAAAATTTCTTTGTATTACCAAATGAGAATTGTTACATTATTGATAATATATTCGATGATTTTTGGCATTCCAAGTCCAAGAGATGGGTGTCCCATTAAGGTCTTCTATCTTGTAAGCTCCTTATTGAAGGGCTTCAGTTACTCAATAAGATCCTTCCTAGTTTGGAGATAGCTTGCTTTGTTCGATGGGCCTTGAGACTGTACATCATAGTACAAGTTCTCCTAGATAAAAAGTCTTCGGCCTTACTCGAGAGTTGTAGTACCAAGCAACTTATTGTTGGTATGCTACCATTTATAGGTGGGACCAGTTATGGATCTCCTTTAATAGGTTAAGGTTGGCTCTTAGTTGTTTTGAGTTGCTTGACTCACTGAAGTGCTTGATTTACATAGTCAAGAGTCCAATCTTGATTAGGATCACTGCTTTAGTGCCGAAGGTCAAGTTGAAGGGAGTCTCGTTAGTTAATATCCAAGTTGTATAGTATGCCCATAGCACTCCAAGTAACTCCTCTGCCAATCTACTTTTGGCTTCGTTCAGCTTGGTCTTGAGCCCTTGAATAGTCTGGTTTGTGACTTCTACTTTTCTATTTATTTTGAGGATGCATGATGAAGGTAAACCGGTGTTGGATGTGAGTTCAGCATAATAATCTTTGAATGCCCAATTGTCAAATTATTGGCCATTATCGGTGATGATGACATGAGGAAGTCTGAATCGATAAATTTTGGACATCATGAAGTTCTTAACTTTCTCTCGATGATGTGTGCCATGGGTTCTGCCTCCAGCCATTTAATGAAGTAATCGATAGTGATGATGAGAAACTTTTATTGACCAGTTGCTAGAGAAAATGGATCAAGTATGTTCATTCCCCATTGGGCGAAGGGCTAGGGAGAAAGAGCTAAGCTAGTTTTCTTGTTGGTTATTATTAGATGTTGGCATACCATTGACATTGTTCGTACTTCCGAATAAGCTCCATAGTATCTTCTCGTATAGTGGGCTAGTAGTATCCTTGCTTTAAAGCTTTGCAAGCTAAGGATATGCCCCTTAGATGATTCTCACAAATTTTTTTATGGATTTTTTGAAGTACATAGTCAATTTTAGCGACTGCAGGTACTTTACCAGAACGAGAAATCTTATGGAGTTGTCCATCAAGTAAAACAACTGAAAAGTCCACTTAAATTTTTTAACCTTTGAGGGATTGTCAGAAAGATGCCTTCGATCATGAACTTAACGACTGGATCCATCTGCTTGGTTTTTTAGTAACCAATGTACCTCTTGGCTTCATTGATGTTGGAAGCTTCCATGTTTCATGTAAGTCTTTAGGGAACTGTCTACTAAGGTTGCTAGCCAAGAGAGTGCATCTGCCAAGCATATTCTCATGCTAGGGGATATAGAAATGTCAAAGTACTTAGTACTAACATCAGAGCCTGTACTTTGGCATGTACTTGGCCATCATTAGGTCCCGAGCTTTATATTCACTGGTTGCTTGACTAGCTACTAGTTGTAGTCAGTAAAGACCCTTAGACTTCATACTTTGAGTTGCTTGGCAAGTTTTAACAACCAGTAGAGCTTTATACTCGGCTACTTTATTGTTTGGTTGTTTTGAATGAGAAGCGTCGAGCATACTTAGTAACCCCTCCTTCTGATTTGTTAGAATAAGTCCAGCTTTGCTCCCTTAAGAATTTAAAGCTCCATCCATGTGAAGAATCCAAGTGGTCCCCAAGTTAGGTTACTAAGCAGTTTGCTTGGTAGGTACTTCCTCAAGCATATCGTTTGACCATTTGTGCTCGATAAGAAAGTTAGCCAAAACTTGAGCTTTCATAGGTGACCTCAGGTGGTAGGAAATATCAAACTCGTTGAGCTTGATTGTCTATTTGGTCGTTCTCCTAAAGGTGTCAGGCCATTACAAGATAGTCTTGAGTAGTTGGTCATTTAGGATGATGATGGAGTGAGCTTAGAAGTAGGGCCTGAGATATTATGCAAAGATGATTAGTACATAAATTATTTTTTCAGATTTGGAGTACCTTGCATCATGGAGTACTTGGCTAGTGTAGTAGATAGATTTTTTGACTCCTTTGTCATCCATCCGAATAAGCATAGAACTCATAGCTTCTAAAGATATAGCAAGATACAAATAGAGCTCCTCTTCAACTTCTGGCTTGGAAAGCAAGGGTGGAGACTTAAGAAACTTTTTCAGCTTTTGAAAAGCTTATCAGCATTCCTTTGTCTAGGTGAAGCTGTGCATATATCGAAGGACCTTGAAGAATGGCAAGCACTGCTCAGTCAATCTTAAGATGAACCAACTAAGTACAGCGATGTGTCCTATCAGCTGATTCATTTCTTCTTGGAGGTTGGATGCCGTATATCAAGAATTGTCTAGATCTCTTCGAATTTGCTTCAATGCCTTGCTTAGTGACTAGAATCCAAGAAACTTGTCGATGGTGTTGCCAAAGCTAGACTTGTTTGGATTCAACTTTATTTGATATCGGTGGAGTGTGTTGAAAGTTTCTTCCAAGTCTTTGATGTGGTTGACTTTCTTAGAGCTTTTGATGGGTATGCCATCAATATAAATCTTCATATTTTGACCAATCTGGTCTTTGAAAATCTTGTTAACAACTATTGATAGGTGGCTCCTATATTTTTCAAATCAAAAGGCATTATTTATAATAATAAATCTTTTTTTGATAATAAAAGCAGTGTTATCATCCTCGAGAGCTATTTTGATTTGGTTGTAACTTGAGAAGACATCTATGAAATGAGTAGCTTATATCCAAAAGTGGCATCTACTAGTGATTGATCTTCGATAATGAAAAGCTATCATTTGGATATATCTTATTTTGATCGGTGCAGTTGATGTAGATTCTTCACTTTCTATTTACTTGACTATGATAATGTTGGCTAGTTAGTAGGATATAAGCTTCCCGGATGAATCCAACTACTAGAAGTTTGTCAACTATTTTGTCAATGTCCTTCTACCTCTCAAAAAAGGTTTCTCTTTTTGTTAGATTGGCTTGCATTTTGGATCAACATTTAGTTTGTAGGTGATGACCTTCGGAGAGATCTCCTACATGACTAGGCAAAAATGTCCATGTTTTACCATAGGAACTCTAAGAGTTGGTTTTGGTCTTCCTCGGGTAGAAGGGCTTCAATTTGTAGACTTTGTAGGATTGTCCTTCAATGGGAAAGAAAGTAGTTGCTCGGTTGATTCTCCTCTTTTTTTAAGCTCTCTTTAGTCTAGTTGCTTGCTAGTTGGTACTTTACTGGCCTTTTGCACCTTGGTTACCATCATAAAGCACTATCGAGCCATTATTGGTCTCTAGGCTTCTTGTCGACTCCATTTCTTATTAGGAAATAGATGAGAAGGCATTGGTCGAGACGATCATATCCAGCCGATTGAGCCTCGATTGTCCAAGGATGATGTTGTACCCAAGGGCACTTGAACAATAGTGAAGGTGAGGAAGACAATGCTTTGTTTGGATGGGATCCTTGCAGTGATGAAAAAAGTGATCTCACCTTTGATCCTAATAGAGTTCCTAAAGAAGCTGACCAAGGTTTAGAAATCTATTTTAGTTGATTATTAGATAGATTCATTTGAACAAAAGTATCATAAAATAAGACATCAATCGAGCTTCGACTGTCAACCATAATTTTTTTACATCATATTTTACTATTGTCATAGAGTTGATAATAGCATCATCATGAAGATTTTGAACCTCGACTAAATCTCTATCAAAAAAAGATTACATTTCTTTGTCTCCTCTCTCCTTAGCTTCTTTGAAGAGCACTCTACTTCCTAGGAGATCATGACGACTTGTCCAACTGTTGGTTAATTATCAATCTTGGTCTAAGTTTGCTGTTGGTCAAGATTCTAGACATCAAGCCAAACTCCTCTATGGACATAATTCCTGAGATAGCCATATCGATCAAGGCCTTCAATTTCCCTCATCAGTTATAAGCATTCTTCAATGTCGTAGGTATGGTCTCGGTAGAAATGGCAATACATGCTTTTATCATGGGAGGTCGAAGACTTCATCGAATAAGACCTTCACAAATATTGCTCTCTTTCTATTTTTATAAGAATTTTAGATCTGGAGGCTTGGAGAGGGGTGTAATTACTAAATTTGCTAGTAGACTTCTTTGACTTAGGGCTTTGTCAGTGGGATAAGTTTTGCTTCTCAGCTTGGGCTCTGCATGGTTGCCCTCGACATTACTTCTTCTTTAGCTTCCCATTAGTCTCTTACTAAGTAAGAGCACCTTCCTTTGTATGGATGTGATGGGGACCCAAGAACTATCCAATGATTCAGGAGCCATCGATGTTCAGAACTAGATTGGAGCATCAGCGAGGAGCAAATCCGAGGATATTTGATTGAGTTCATTTCGAGTCCTTATGTATTTGGGTAGATCGAGTCCTGTTTGGATTTCATTTGGATTGAGTCAGTTTTTTTTATTGAGAGTCTAATTAGGTTTGTTTGGGCTAGTTATTAATTTGGAATTTGGGTTATATTTGGAAACCTTAGATCTTATCCATCCTTATCCAACTTATTTTTAAATTTAAAACCACTTATCTTATCTAGTTCATTTGTAAAAAAAATAATTTGTTAATGAAGATGAGTTTTTAGAGAAGAGAGATTCTTCTTTCGCTCCGCATGGAGAGGGTGAGAGGCCCAACTTTCGTTCCTCAAGGAGAGTACGAGAGGTGCATCCCAGGACATGTTGCTTCGTATCATGTCTAGTTACCCCCTTCCCTTTATTTCCATCTTCTTTACCACCTCCATGACCTTTGAGATTCACCCTAATGGCTCCATGTAGTGAGATGGGTGAGATGCCCTAGAGGTGAGAGGTCTTTCTGTGAGTGTGAGTTCTAAAGCCAATGAGAGTCTAAACTTATACCTTCCATATCCATTGTTTCCTTCACCATCTTTAGAAAAGAAAAAACAAAAAAATTCTAGTGGTATCCTAATCATTAGTGACTTCTCAGCTCATCGACGATCCTTCGCATCCGCCCTGCTTCAGGATGTACTTCTAAGCATGGACCAGCAATTCTGAATAAGACTTAGGATAAGTCTTATCCAGGGAGTAAGTGAATTAGAAGGTAGAGTCCTTTTTTAATGGTTAGCATGGTCATTGACTCATCCAAGTGGTTGATCTCTCAGCATGGTCGCCTTTAATCAGGCCATGTAGTCTTTCAAATACTCTCCATCCTATTGGTGGACGGAGAAAAGACTGTCAGGTTTGCATGGAATTTTCTAGCTAGCATTGAAATAAGCCATGAACAAGCTTTTCAACTACTTGAAGGAGTGGATACTCCTCGATTTGAGTCATGAATACCATTCTCAGGTAGCCTTGCAAAGAGTGGCTAGGAAGGCAAGGCAAAGTAAGGTATTAGAGGTGCCTTGAATCAGCATGAGAGTCTTATAGCTTTGTAAGTGGTCCAGCAAGTCAGATGTGCCGTCATAGGGCTCCAGCTAAGGTATCTTGAATCGAGTAAGGATCGATTCCTCCATGATCCACCGAGAGAGATGGGAATGAGTATTGAACTTGACAGGGTTTTGGCTCCCTCTTGAAGATCGGCAAGTTGGTGGTTGATTTTCCTTTACTTGTCATAATCGTCAAGGTGTTGCTTGGCTAGTCTCTAAATAACCTCGATAGTGGATCCCCCTTTGGAGGATTTGGACTCGGATGAGGAATAGGGGCATTTCTCCCACTTTGGCCTTTTCTTTTGTTATCACTTATTGCACTAGGGACTCTCAGCTTGGTGTAGGAGACTACGATGAAAGATGATCCATCGATGAGAGGACCTTTTTTAGGAGAACTGATAGCTCGCTCGATGGGATGAAGGGGACTCGATCAATGATAAGTTAGTCAGCAAGAAGATTTCCTGCAAAGAGATCGATGGCTAGGATGGGTAGGAGTAATAGGAATGGCTAGGACTTCCGACTGCTACTATTTCATCTCAGGGCATTGCTGTTGCAATTCCTATACCATAATGACTAGCATTTGGACTTGCTATGTCAAGGTGGCGAATAGGTCTTACTAAGTCACCGATGGTGGGGGTGGAGGAGCGAGTAGCTCCACCATTGGATTGAACCATTCATCACAGCATGGGGAGCATCTGGTACGACTGGTGGAGGTATCCTACGCTTGAGTTGTCACTCCTATTGGCTCTAAGCTCCGAGATCTTCTTCTTGATATTCCCAACTTGGTATGCTAATCTGTTACTGACAAATCACCCTCCATTGAGCTTTGAGGTGCTTGAGAATCTCCCAGCCTTTCTCAGTGCAGATGAGGTGCTTTCTTGGCATCTCTCAAGCGGAGACCTACAAGAATAGTCCCTTGACCAGTGGTAACCAATGGGAGACCTTTCGATACTCAAGTTAGTGGAGAGAGAGATGGGCTACAATAGCTAAAGCTAAGAGTAACAATAGAGAGACTGAGCGTGAGAGAGGTATGTATGTGTACTTATGTTGGGGATCCCCTCTTATCAATTTATAGAGTTATGCAGAGTAACTGATACTATTTGGAAGGTGGACTCCTTTGACATGAATATATATTTTATTAAAATTTTGGGATTGTATTTCTTGAAATATTTTCTATCGGTATCTTTTCATCAATATTGCAGGTTTTGTTAAGATCTTGTTCGCCATAATTTCTATTAGGATAGCTAGGATTTATTTGCCTATGCCACTAACTCCAGTGTCGTGAATTCTAAGTATCTAGATGGTTTGATTAGTACTAAGAGAGTGGGCCCTACCAAGAAAGAGGGCCTTAACATCATATCCTGGCATGCTCGACAAAGTCTATTTTGAAAGTTAGTTGGGTTCGACTAAATATGCAGTGGTGTGCATGACTAAATATGCAGTGGTGTGCATGAAGGGATGCCAATTGCGCCATGCTGTTTGTAGCCTCACGGACTATGATATTATAGATAGCCGGTGTAGTGGCTTGCTTAATTGCCCTGCACTTGGTTGTCGAATAGATCAACAGTCGGTAGCCATCTCCTTTTTAGTCAGTAGCATAATAGGTGGTCTAGTTATTCTTTGAGGCCAAGTGAGTAGTTGCCACAACAATCATGGTGAAAGAGTTTCCCAGTAGCCATAGCCTTTCAACTTTTGCATAAGAGAGAGCAAACATGAGAATAATGTAATTCACTAGGTGAATGGTAGTCACTCTTAAGAGTCCTACAAAGATGATGCTGTCATGGAATTCTAGGGCTAGTTTGGGCCCTAGGTTGAAAGGCTGTTAGCCTTTTGGGTCTTAAGGTTCAGGGGACTTGGACCTTAAGGGGCCAACTTGTATTGGGCTAATTTTGAGTCCTAAAAATATGTGATTGGGCTAAGTCAAGGATGTACTTGGGCTTGGAAAACTCAATTATGTATAAGTTGGCTTATGGGAGTTTTAGGGTTAGGTCATGATGACCTAGTATATATATATTATGTATATGGGGCTGATTAGAGCCGTGATAGTGAAATAATCTTTTCTTCCTGATATCTATCTTCTTCCTCTCTCTCTTCCTCTCTAGTTTTCACTTTCTATTAGGATAATATCAGCATCCAAGCTACCATACCCTAGGAAGGAAAAACTCCTTAGCACCTAGGGACTCCTAGTCAAAGTAGGAATCCCTAACACAAGGGATTCTTGTGCTGCCCACTTGCAAATCCTATTCCCATCAAATGTTGTGATCTTAGGCCTCTTCAAGGTTGGTTCCAGGTCCTATTTAGAGGGAGATTAGATTTGGAAGAGATTTGGTTAGATTGGTGGGCGTTGGAAGAAGATTGTCATGGTTTCCTAGTCCAAGTAGGAAACCCAGTGCCTAGCATCTTTGGAGTCGTCCCTCTCTCTACCCTTTTGGAGTTCAACCAAGATCTTTAGAGGGTTGAATCCTCACTGGTTGGAGGTCCCAAGAGATTAGTTTCACAGCCATATCAAATCTAAAATGTTGAGGCATTTTGAACAAGTTAGGAGATTTTTGTACAAGAAGACTGAATCCCTGCCAGGTTGTGCTCCAACATATTATGTACTAGGCTCAGAATCTCAGTGGATTTTTTACTTTTTCCAGTAAAAAGTAACTTACTTATTTTACTAGAAAGGTAGGATTCATAGGTTAGCAATGTACAAAATCATTGAGCTCGAGCAAACCCTCTTTAATTAACCTATTTATCATATTCTTATTAATATGACCTAGCTTGCAGTGCTAAAGGTAAATATTAGACACATTCTCTAATCTAGGATATTTGCTAGACATGTATACTATACTAACAGGCTATGATAAAATATAAATATTATTTTTAATTATTTATGTATTATAGTAACATCATTCATAATGATATCATAATAATCTTCTTTTATTGATAAATGAAAACCATTCTTTGCCAGAAGGCTAATAAAGATTACATCTATCATAAAACAAGGATAATAGTGACAATCACTTAAAGTAACGATATAATCATTGAAAATAAGCTTGATAATTTATGAAGCTAGAACTAAAATAGATCTTCTATCTTCAATATTTAGGAATCTCTCACCATCTTCAAATCTTCTACTAACCTAAAGTCTTTGCAATGATTACAAATATTAATAGTGTTTCCAGTATCTAACACCTAGGTAGTAGTATCACATATCAAGAAGTTACAAGGTATTATCATATAAGTACAATGTCTAGCAACCACTTACTAGTTTTTCTTCTTCTTTAGCCTGTTCGGTCTAGAGAGGTGATAAGTCTATCAATTATCTTAATTTAACCCATTAAATAAGTATAATAAAATATATTTATTAAAAAATAATAATTTTATTAGAATTTTATAGAAAAGGTCTATTAATGGAAAGAGTTTAATTTTGGAGTCCAATGGTGTAGACGGTACTCAAATTGAAGTTTAAATGTGCCCGAAATCAAATTTTAAAATTTATAAAGAAATCACATGCATTTTAAAGTAGCCAGTCCACCATGGACCAACTGCTTGGTCTATGGAAGCTCGCTCGGTCCACCAGTAGCCATGGCTCATGGTCCACAACTTTGAGCCATGGACCATGGAGGGATTTTTGCCATCCCAAGCTGCCACCCAGTCCCTCATCAGTCGGAGAAGTTGCTTGGAGCCACCAGACACTAACATCTTCCTCCTCCATCCATGTCATTGCTATTCCTCTCCTCTGCCACCACTAGCACCCTCGTCACCGACCGGAGAAGCTGCTGGACATGCCACTGGCCATGATCACCCTCTGTCCTAAGTCCACCTCCACCGGCCACCTTCATTGATCTACCATTATCGATCATCTCATCTTCACTGACATCGATCATCTTCTTCCACCTTCCACCATCGATCACTGGTCGAGCCTTTGCCCATGCTCAATCCACCATGGTCATTGACCATTTTGCTATTCCTCCCATCATCCTGGCACCACCTTTTTCCCTGCCGAGCCACCCTTTATCCCATGCCGTTGGCCACCTCTCCCATGATAGTGCCCATCCCATCTTCTCCCTCCGCTCACCACCATCGGTCTCCTCCCTGAGAAGCTCCTCGCTGGCCACTATGCCACCGTCTTCCCCTAGCTAAGTTTTCCTCTACCTGATCCACCATGGCCACCTTCATCTCCACCATAGTTCTCCTCTGTTAGAGCCCATGCTCCCCCCTCCCATGGCCTCCTCCCTGATCTATGGTTATTGATGATTCCCGGCTATCAAAACTAGCAATCTAACAGTTATTGCAATCCATGGAGTTTAATTGATCTTGGCCATCCAAAAATCTTGATCCAATAACTGATAAGGATCTCAGCTTGGGATAAACTATTGAATCGTGATCCGCAAGATTCAAGCAATCAAATGGTCTAGAGATTCCAGAAATCAATCATCTCATGGCTCATATTAATCTAACTTGAACTAGAGCCTTCCCAAACTCTATTTAAAAGACCCCTGGGCTAAGAAAAAATCATCCTGGAGAGAGGGTATGGTACAGGATAGAGGGTATAACTTGGGTTGCAAGTTGGCCTATGAGAGTAAGGTTTCTTAGAGGAGAGTTCTGTCCCTACACCATCTTCAAGCCTATTTCATCTCTAAGATAAGATCCAAAGAGGAAGAACAAGAGAAAGTCCAGTTCTTTTCATGGAGTACTACGGAAGAAGGGAAAGTGACATCAACCAACTTTTTGACGAGACTGCACCAATCGACTTGGATACTTTATTACTATTTTTCATAGTTTATTTAATTATTATTTCTAATTTCTTGTAATTGAATTCTTCTTTTAATTAATGTAATCTTAATTTTTATGCACTTTAAATTCTTGTTATTTATTTTTATTATAAGTAGATGCTAGATCTGATTAGTAGATCGAACATACCCGAGTTTTATTTTATTTTATACTTTTAAATTTTATTTTTTTGACATCAAATTATTTTTTTATTTTATAAAAATCAAAGATTTCAAGCTATCCTAAGCATTGTCTTCTCCATGAATTCGACCCAACTTGTTATCTATATATTTTTAATTTATTAAAAGTTTAATTTTTAAATTGATAATCATGGTGTCTTAATGATAATATCGTGCGATCCTATCAATGGTGTGGACACTAGGACCAGAAAATATTGATAGGTTGAATCCACATCCTTGTGGATCACCTGTGAATAAAGTCCTGAACCCAATCCCATTTACCATGTAAATTTTTTTATTTTAATTTCTATTTTTTTGGATTAGTTAGGGTTAGCCCTTTTTACCAATTGTAATTAGGGTTTTGCTATTTAGCCTTTGGGCTAAATCCTTTTTACCATATTGTGTAAAAACCCCATTTATCGGTTGTGTCAAACCCTATCGGGCCAACCCTGTTTACCAATTTATTCTTTTTGTTACATGAGGTTATGCCTTTTGATCAATTGATCAAATGGGGCTTAGTTATTTAGTTTTGAGTCTTGTAATAATTAGTTATTGAGTCTTGTAATACAAGGGGAACCCAATTGAAGACCCATGTGACTTCATGTGTACCCAATTAAAGACCCATATGCTAGCCCAAGATAAGTCATGTGACTTCATGTGCTAGCCCAAGTCACTTAGCATGTGCAACCCTTTTCTTGACGCCACCTTTCAAGAATTTGGATATCAACACATGTCATGTTTGGACATGTCATGCCAACACACTCCATGTCACTTTATTTGGACATCATCACATGACAACACATGCCACAAATCCTCTATGGTCGGCCACTTAAGATGGAGTTAGCACCAACTTCTTTCTAAGAGAAGTAAATGAGAAGGAGTCTTATCCTTGGCGCCCTTTCACTCAAGATTTCATGCCAACTTAATTTTAAAATGTGTAAATAAGAAGGACTCTCCTAAATTGGCACCTCCACTTAAGAATTTCATGCCAAAAATTCCAAGTGTCGCCAAGCATTTTTTCATGCTAAATTCCAAGGAGTTCTAAAATGTTTGACCACCTAAGTGGAGGAAGTTCCAAGGGTTCTTAACTCTGTTTGAAGCAATCAAGTTCCAGGAAAATCAAGATTTCAAGGGCTCATGAGTTCCACTAAAACTCATGTGTTTTTCTTATCTAGATCGGAGAGTCCTCTTTCATGCAAGAGCTTTCAATATCCAGATTCTAGAGACCACCAATCATAGCCAATCAAAGAAGCGATCTTGGCCATTCATTAGTCCACTTCACCAATCCTCATAGTTGGCACCCAAGATGGATGAGAATCTCATGATGATTGCCCACTTGAAGAAAGGTCCAGATCTGCCCAGAGACAAGAGTCCAGGATGCCCAGAGCCAGATTCTAGGAGTTGTATCCCAGGAAGAAAAAGTCTAGTATTTGAATTCCTTACACCACTGGTTGAGGGTCTATAAATAGCCCATCAACCACCCCTGTAAATTATAATTTATTCATCAATAAAGAGACTCCATCGAATTTCTTCTTTTGCTATGTGCATTGCAGGGTATGAGGCCCTTTTCGTTTATTCTTCGAAACATTATGGGATGTGAGGCCCTTTTCCTTTATTCTTCAGAATATCGCAGGGTGCGAGACCTTAGTTATCCTACCTATCCAGCAGACAAGAAAACCTAGCCACCTCTTCTAATCCTTTCCTTTTCCATTCAATTTTCTTTCCTTGCTACATCTTACCTTTAGTTTTCTTTGTTAAGTATTTGCAGTTGATCTGGAATCAAAGACATGTGTTCTTGCCTCGAAACCAGCATCGCGCAGAAGATCGGAGCCCGGGATCGATTTCTTGAAACTCTACCGCGACAATCTTGAGAGTCCTGCCAGATCTATTTCAGAGGAGCGATTTTCATTGGTAAAACTAAAAACTTATTTCCTTCTCGTTAATTTCTAATTAGTTGAAAGTAAATCCTAGTTTACGGTGGTTTCTCAACCACCAAGTCCTATTTTCTAGTTACTTTATAGGTTTACTTGTGTGGGTAGTTAACTAGAACTAGTTTCCTTTACCGTCTCCTTTAAGTCTTCCTTAAAAATTTAAAAAAATCTAAAAAAAATATTCTCTACTATTCTCTGATAATTAGACTTTAATTATTTGTCTCACATCAGTTTTGGTATTAGAGTAGGTTAAGTTAGGGTTTAATCATTCTTGTGCTAAAATTTCTGCATACCAGGTTAGGACTTAGTTTCTCGTTAAGTACTCGAATTGAGTGCTTCACCATGATCGTCCGGTCATAGAAAAAAGTAAGGCTGCAAGACTCTCATATCCCATTCAAAAGGAGTTTCTTATGGCATGTAGGGGTACCATTGTGATTGACCCTTGAAGAAGAAAATAAAGGGATAGGCATCTTTAAGGTTAATTTCTCGCATCACATCTATCACATACATGGTCTATTATTTTAATTGTTTCTGTATGTAGGAAGTCCATAAAATTTAATTATTATTTTGCTGGATTCCTCATAATTGATAGTATTTATCAAAATTTTCTCATAATTTAATTCAAACTTTAAGTCATCTGAATCTCTGATTTATTGCCTGAGAATAGTTGTGCCCTGAATTTACAATAATTCTAGTTTAGAATTTTTTTTTGCATAAATTTTGCATATTTTAATTTTTTGTATATTTCCTGCATATTAGGTACTTTTCTACAAAATATATCTTTGCTAAAAGAAAAACTTGAAAACCCTAATTGCATCTTCATATGCTTGCTATCATCATTCAAACCTAATCTTAAGGGCACTCAATATCTACATAAGGGAGGGATTTCATCATCCTTCCTTGGCCCACAACCACCACCTTTGCATTGATCCTAACCTAATTAAAATCAATTAGACTTAATTGCTCTAGTGAGCCAGGGACACCAACAGGTCGGGTTCCAAGTATTGTGTGAAAGCTAGTGCACCCAATCCTTTGATTATCACTTGAATCTGGTGTCTAAGGCTAGAAGTCTAGAGGCCTAAGTTGTTTCGTGATTTTTAATTAGGACCCTGTGAGAACAGGGAGAGCCTCCCATGACCCCATCTCTTACTTGGCCAGTGGACAGGGTAATTTTTGAATTGGCTATAATTTGAGCTGACTCATTCTACTTGAGCTCTAGGTCTAGGAAACCCTAATCCGAGTCGAGTTCTGATGTGTTTGCATTGCATAATCCCTAAATTAGGAGACCAATACTTGTAGCCCGAACCTAAACCTAACCTAGTCTGACCATGGAGTATAACCTTGAGACCTTCTTTAGGACTATGACTGAATAGTTAAGACAACTCAACACTGGGTTTGTTCGACTGGATGGACAATTCGAAAACCTAGAGAGAACCCCTGTGACCCGTACTAAGCCTAAACTTGAGACCCGATGTCCTACACCTCCAACCCTAGGAGAGCCCTACACCAGGACCCAATTTAGGAGACTAACCATAAGAAACCTAACTATGACTCCATAGACCAGGATGAGAGAGCCACTAAGAACTTTAGGCTAGAAGCACCTAATTTAGTGGTGTTCTCGATCTTGAGGATTATCTTAATTGGGAAGAAGGTATGGATCAGTATTTTAAGAGGGAACTAGTGTCTGAGGAAGGAAAGTTTAAGATTGCTAAACCCAAGTTAGTACACTAGGCTAGAATTTACTGGGATGATGTTGAAAGAATGATCAGACGAAGAAGAGACATATCCATAACTACTTGGAGTGACATGAACTTAAACTTAGAGAAAAGTACCAACCCAGATCATATGAACCTAGTTCCTGTGCACCCAGATCTTTTGAACCTAGCTCCTACGAACCCAGATCCATAATCCATAGGTCTGAACCTATATCCTATAAACCCAAGGAATCCATAACCCCTAGGTATCAGCCAAATGTTAGTCAAGTTTCTTTTAGTCAGCCATAATCCATTAGGATTAATGCACCTTATCAAAAATTAGGATCTAGTTAAGTCCACCCGAGTCGATCCATTCCTCAGCAAAGTCGACCCAATTCTCACCAGAGCCGACTCAACCCTATTTCAAGCCGACCTACCCCTGTTACCCCAGATACTACTCAATTTTCCATTAGCCAACCCACTTCGACTATCCCATTGATTCATAAAGATGATGTTAAAGAGGAAATACCTAAGGCAGACTCAAAATTAGTTGACCCTGACCATACCCAGACTGAAGCCATATTAGAAGTACAAGTGGAAAAAGAGATCCATGAGGAACCTAACCCTACTGCTAAGACTTTATCTGAAGAAACATTAGAAAAGACTCAATTCATAGAGCCTAGTCCTAAAATTCCAGAACACGAAGTAATTAGTGAGGACTTAATCTTTTCATTCTAGCACCCTCAGGTTGAATTCATCCCTTTGGCCCCAATTGAAGATCCTTTTCCTGAAATCACTGACTCATCCTTCCATAAGGCTGATCTTTTACCCGTTGATGTAACCCAATATCTAAACTTTAAGGTCAACCCCATTAGTCTAGGATTATTCCTTGAAACCCTTCTTATTTCCAGTTTAACCCTGGATTTACTTCTTATTTTCTACCCTTTCTTGAAGCTTCCAGCATTTCTAGGACCATTAGTTTGCATTTTATAGATGTTAGCAAGTTACATACATCCTTTGAGCATATTAAGTTTGCCACTTACTTTTGGAAAACCCTATGGCATTTAGTGGGAGTCCATGCACCATTCTTATCTGCATGTCACCCACCAACCAAGGGTCAAACTCAGTTGTAGTTTAGGGTTTACATGCATGTCAATAATATAATAAAATAATTAATGAAAGCAATGAATTTTTCAAGAAAAAAAGACTTAAAGAAATTCAATGAAGGAGACTTTGTCATGGTTAGGCTACGACTTGAATGATTCCCACCTGAACCATGAAAAAGTTATATGCCCGTAGTAGTGGACCATATAAAGTAATTTAGAAAATAAGACCTAATGCCTATGTGCTTGAGTTACCACCTGAACTAGGCATTAGTTTTACTTTCAACGATTCTGATCTTATTGAGTATAGGGAGCCAACTTTGATTCCTAGTGAGCCATTTGGGCCTAATCCAGTCCTTGAGAGTGAACCAACCCAAGTGTGTCCACCTGCTATACCACTAGCCTGGAGAGACAAGATCAAGCGGATCTTGGATGACAAGATCATTGCTACCCAGAGCAAAGATTACCAGTGATATCTGGTTTGTTGGCAAGGATGACCTGAAACTGATGATTCTTGGATCACCATAGAGGACTTGCAGAGAGTTGACCCAGACTTGCTAGAGTGCTATCATAGCGACATTGACCCGTACTTGACAGGGTCGAGTTCCTCCCATCCGGGAAGAATTGGTGTGGACACCAGGGCCATAAAATATCGACAGGTTGAACCCACATCCTTGTGGATTACCTGTGAATAAAGCCCTGAACCCAATCCTATTTACCATGTAAATATTTTATTTTAATTTTTGTTATTTTGGATTAGTTAGGGTTAGCCCTTTTTATCAACTGTAATTAGGATTTTGTTATTTAGCCTTTGGGCTAAACCCTTTTTATCACATTATGTAAAAATCCCATTTATCGGTTGTGTCAAACCTTATTAGGCCAAACCCTATTTACTAATTTATTCTTTTTTGTTACATGAGGTTATGCCTTTTGATCAATTGATTAAATGGGGCTTAGTTATTTAGTTTTGAGTCTTGTAATAATTAGTTATTGAGTCCTATAATATAAGGGAGACCCAATTGAAGATCCATGTAACTTCATGTGCACCCAATTGAAGACCCATGTGCTAGCCCAAGATAAGTCATGTGACTCCATGTGCTAGCCCAAGTCACTTAGCATGTGGAACCCTTTCTTGGTGCCACCTTTCAAGAATTTGGATATCAACACATATCATGTTTAGACATGTCATGCCAACACACTCCATGCCACTTTATTTGGAGATCATCACATGACAATACATGCTAAAAATCCTCTTTGGTCGTCCACTTAAGGAGTTAACGCCAACTTCTTTTAAGAGAAGTAAATGAGAAGGAGTCTCATCCTTGGCGTCCTCTCACTCAAGATTTCATGCCAACTTAATTTTAAGATGTGAAAATAAGGACTCTCCCAAATTGGTGCCTCCACTCAAGAATTTCATGCCAAAAAATCCCAAGAGTCGGCCAAGCATTTTTTTCATGCCAAATTCTAAGGAGTTCTAAAATGTTTGATCACCTAAGTAGAGGAAGTTCCAAGGGTTCTTAACTCAAATTTTGAAGCAATCAAGTTCCAGAGAAATCAAGATTTCAAGGGCTCATGAGTTCCACTAAAACTCATGAGTTTTTCTTATCCGGACTGGAGAGTCCTCTCTCATGCAAGAGCTTTCAATATCCAGATTCTAGAGACCACCAATCATGGCCAATCAAAGAAGTGATCTTGGCCATTCACTAGTCCACTTCACCAATCCTCATAGTTGGCGCCCAAGATGGATGAGAATCCCATGATGATTGCCCACTTGAAGAGAGGTCCAGATTAGTCCATAGACAAGAGTCCAGGATGCCCAGAGCCAGAAGTCTAGGAGTTGTAGTCCAAGGGAGAAAAAGTCTAGTCTTTGAATCCTTTACATCACTGGTTGAGGGTCTATAAATACCCCATCAACCATCCTTATAAATTATAATTTATTCATCTATAAAGAGACTATCGAATTTCTTCATTTGCTATGTGCATCATGGGGTGTGAGGCCTTTTTTCTTTGTTCTTCGGAACATCATGGGGTGTGAGGCCCTTTTTCTTTGTTCTTCGAAATATCGCAGGGTGCGAGGCCCTAGTTATTCTACCTATCCAGCCGACAAAAAACCTAGCCACATCTTCTAATCCTTTCCTTTTCCATTCAATTTCCTTTCCTTGCTGCTTCTTACCTTTAGTTTTCTTTGTTGAGTGTTTGTAGGTGATTTTGAATCAAAGACATGTGTTCTTGCCTCGAAACCAATATCGCACGGAAGATCGGAGCCCGGGATCGAGTTCTTGAAACCTTACCGCGATAATTTTGAGAGTCCTATCAGATCTATTTTAGATGAGCAATTTTGTTGGTAAAACTGAAAACTTATTCCCTTCTCTTTAATTTTTGATTAGTTGAAAGTAAATCCTAGTTTACAGTGGTTTCTCAACCACCAAGTCCTGTTTTCTAGTTACTTTGTAGGTTTACTTGTGTGGTAGTTAACTAAAACTAGTTTCCTTTATTATCCCCTTTGAGTCTTCTTTAAAATCTCAAAAAATCTAAAAAATTATTCTCTGCTATTCTCTGATAATTAGGCTTTAATTATTTGTCCCGCATTAATCAAGTTTTTAGCATCATTGCTAGGGAAGCATGAATGCTAAGATTTTTGATATCTTTAATTTCTTGTAAATTTAGTTTTCTAATTTTCTCTTTTTTTATGGATAAAAAACTAAAAAAAAAGAGAGAAGGAAATTTTACAATTTTGGTGAGATCAATTCTAATCTTAAATTAATTTTTTTAGTTACTTCTAATTGATTTTTATCTTTTCATATTAACCAAAAAAGAAAAAATTTCTTTTTTTTGTTTCCTTTAATTGGTCTCCTTTTTTTAAAACCTACCTAATTTTTTTAGATTGTTTCCTTTTCTTTTTACTTGCCACCTTTTCAATTAACATAAAAAAAAAAAAATTCTTTTTAGTTTCTTCCTTTTTTCAATTAACCCCAAAAATTACTTAACTTTTTAATTTACTACCCTAAATAATTCCTTGATTTCTTGACTTAATTATAAGATCTATAGTTTTTTTATTTGCTTACCTAATTTTAGTATTTTCTCACATCTAATTAACCAAGATTAAAAGTTGCCTTTTATCTCTCTTGCTTAAAATAACCTAACCTAAAAAGAAAACAAAAACACCGCATAACATATTAGAGGATGAAATGGTCTTAGAATAACTTTGCATAACTATAAAGATCAATATAGATAATTGGCTAAGGCAGAAAAGTACATAGAGAAATTAAACTTGTGGGACAAATCAATTACATCATTATCTCACTCACCTATGGCCCCAGTGAAAGGATTATGCCCTAAAGGCCAATCGAAATGTTGCATTTTGATGGAATTTTTTTTTGTATCCCAAACTAATGTATTGACATTATCAATTAATAAAGGCATTTTATTTTCATTATACGCTGTGTCTTAATTATTTTATTATTATATGATGAACCCCATAGATTAGGGCTATGGTTCTAGGATTATGATGAGATCATATTAGTGAGACCTAAAGCCTTAAAATTCTAATCTAAAATATTCCTGGTCGATGGGACGTTGAGTAGGGGATCAATGTTTCCGGCAAGACCAGCACATCCTATGTATACTTTGTGAAGAGGGTGACTGATCTCACAGTCACTTGTGTTTGACACTAATACTAGGATGAGGGTGCTCATTAGAGAATGAGTTCACTGAATGGATCCAGCTTAAAAATCTAATGGAACCTTATCTGTTTGTCAATAGATAGTTCTTATAGTGGGAGTAGTGCATGTGGTCCTTTGACCTGAGACTGCCATGGTACCTTGTATGCATGAATCAATACTTTAGTTCACACTCAATCATGACACTGAGTCATGCATGGGGTGATACTGGGTATGGTGGATTGCATATGGAGGTTGTGAGTAGGTCAAAAAAGGACTCGATCAACCCTATAAGATGGAATCGCATCCAACGAATTTCGATCAAATGAAGATTCGAGAAATCTTTGATCAAAGTATAACATTAGAAATATTTTCTAATGTTCATTAATGAATCATCATTATCAGATTGAGCTAGGAATGAATATGAAATTGGATTTTTGACAAGTATCCATATCCATAGTAATATTCATGGTGCAAGCTGATCGAGGACTGAATTGCCCAGTCTCATCACTGAAGGGTATTGGGTAATGCCACCAAATTCTACATCTTCCGGGTAGATATGATACGTTGCTAGACGTCAATCTTGTCTTGTGAGGATTTGATTGAATTATGGTAATTCAATCAGTTACTTAGAATTGGATTCTAATTGACTTAGTCGGGCCTAAATCGGTTTGGATGTGATCCAATCGAATCAGGTCAAGTTACACCCCAGACTCACGCTGGCTAGATATGGAACCAATGGGTCACACACAAAGGGTATGATCAAGGGTTTAATTGGATTAAACCATGTTTGCAGGTGAACATGCTAGCACGTATTGCAAACCCTAGCACCTAGATTCGAATCGGTTTTGAATCAGGTTCCGATTTGGGCTAATTTGGATTAATTAAAGTTAAATTAAATTTGGCTCAAGTGTTGGGTTAGTCCTTGGCTAAAAGACCAAGGTTTAAGTCAGCCAATTTGATTAATTAACTTGAGATTATCCATTCAGCAATTGGGCTAAGTGGGACTCTTAGGCGCCAACATGTTTTCTACGTAGAATTGCATGAGAAAATAATCCAGAGGCACCCCCTAGCCAAGAGTTCTTCTGCATTAAGCAGAGGACCAAGTCAAACACACTTCCATGCCTATTGGAGTCTTCTACGCCCCTTTGGACACATCTTCATGCCAAAAGAAGAAGAGTCCACGCCCCTTGGGACTCTTGGCACTAAGAGTAGCGTCCCCTCTTTTTCACGCACATTTTGAGAAAGATAAATGGCGTGGACTCCTCTGGTGCGTGTCCTAACACCTCTTGGGCGCAAGTTAAAAATCCAGAAGTTGCTTGGTTTAAAGTATAGGGTTTGGATTTAGAAGAGAAGCGACTCTTGATTTAAAGAGTCACATTGCTTCTTTTTCTCGGATTTTGAATCCAAGGATCGCAATACTTGCCAAGCTCATGTCCTAACAGAAGAGTCATGTCTTCTGCATGAATGGATATCTCAGAAGCCCCTTGGTGCGCTATAAATAGCGTAGCTTCTCGGGATGTTAAATAGATTTGACCCGAAGACTTCTTTCTTTCTTATTTTTATTACATCCTATCCTATTGTCCTAAACACTCTAGCCCTTTTAGGACAAGGACTTTGGAAGGCCTAGGAGTGTTCAAATCAGGAGAAGAATTAGGAAAAAGTAAAGAAGAGAAGAAGAGGAAGAAGAAGGGAAGGAGTAGAAAGGCTGATTCAAGAAGAGTTAGGCCAATTAGATTGAATTTGCCCAAATCCTATTAGGCTTAAGTTTGAAA
Organism: Areca catechu; assembly: GCA_021397845.1. Classification (NCBI taxonomy): domain Eukaryota; kingdom Viridiplantae; phylum Streptophyta; class Magnoliopsida; order Arecales; family Arecaceae; genus Areca; species Areca catechu. The sequence goes on from CM038053.1 coordinate 70,781,445, forward strand.
GTCTAGTTGGTGGAACCAAGTTCTTTGAAGGTGCTAGTGTCTTGGTCAAGCTCCATGTGGATCACCGTTGGAGGGCGAACGTTTGGGCGCCTGGTGGAGAAGAAGGCTGAATCAGGGTTTTCTTCATCGGATTGGATACTAGCGGTCCAGGTTGGTGCATAAACTCTAGTTTATATCATATATGCATATTTATATGTTTTAATTCCTAGTAAGGAGGTCTTGGGTTAAGAGTTTGGTAGTGGTTTCATAATAAATTTTTGAAATCCACGCTTCCGCCCTGGTCACCAAACCCAATAAGTGGTATCAGAGCCACCTTATTAGGGCTAAATCATACAAAATTTGAGGTTGCCCATTTTGGTAGGACTCTACAAAGTTGAAGTTGCCCAATTTTGTAGAACTCTGAGGTTGCCCATTTTGGTAGGACTCTACAAAATTGAAGTTGCCCAATTTTGTAGAACTCTTGAGGTTGCCCATTTTGGTAGGACTCTACAAACTTGAAGTTGTCCAATTTTGTAAGACTCTTGAGGTTGCCCAATTTAGGACTCTACAAAAGTTTAAAGTTACATATGATTGATATGTTTATGCATATATGTATGTCACTGGTTAGGGTTTTTACTTAACCTTAATCGATATAGAGATAATTTAGCTTTCTAGTCATCATACTGAAATAATTGTCCTGGCATAATGGTGGATCCATTATGTGGTAGATGGTTGTCCTAGTATGATGACACACTTGGCACTTATAAAATGATATATGATGCATGGTTGATTGAATGGTAATATTAGAATGTGCTTCTGTTTGAGTTGCCCTCTATTAAAATTATATTAAGTTGTAGTGTCTATACCAAAAGCAAAATAATTAAGATGATTAGTTGATCATTTGGTGTCTAGGAAAAGTGGTTATTGATCGGTAAAGAGGACGTGGTTTTCAATTGGTTCCGTTGACTGACTTGGCCAATTTTTATTGGTCTCTAGGAAAGCAACGGGAGGACTCCCCCACTACTCTCCCACTTACGTGGCCGATAAGATTACTTAATTCTTGATTGATATGCTTAGTGTAATATTCACTACATTAGGCTTCCTTCATACTAGGTCATTATTATGTTATGATCCATATTAGGTTTGCTGTGTACACACAAGGCCTATTATGGTGACTAACATAATTTTGGCTTGTGCCTTTGATTCTTATGGCATGATTTAATATAATACTTTGTTGTGTACACACAAGGGTATTATTATTACAATCATGACTATAAAGGAATGAAGGGTCTTACTTAACTAAAATATTATGTTTGTTATGCATACACAAGGCTATTAATATTTTAGAGGCCAGGATATGTTGAGAATTGTATGAGTTACAATTGGAAAGAGTTTTTCTACCTTTGAACTTATATAAGATTTGTTGTGAACACACAATATCTTTATAAGGAGTTAGGATCTCAACCCCACTAAGAAACCAATTAGGTTTCTCGATCATCAAATAGAGGGTTATGATGCTTGATAAAATAGTGGGAGATATAATTAAGTTAAAGTTCTAATTTAATTATGTTTTGTCTACATTGGTTGTTTGCTTATGTTATGTTCTTTGTTAATGTAGATTAAATGGCCTCTTCACTCTCACTCCGTAGTATACTTGATGCCAATAAATTGACTGGACCGAATGATATTGACTGGTTGAGAAACCTAAAGATAGTACTCAGCCAGGAAAAACTTTCTTACATTCTTGATACCCCTACCTTGGAACCTTTAGGGAAAGATGCCTTGCAAGAGAAAAGACCACATATAAGATGTGGCAAAATGACTCACTCACTGTCAAATGTATCATGCTTGTCTCTATGACCAATGAGTTGCAAAGGCAACATGATAGCATGGACACTAACTCCATACTGCTCAATCAAAAAGAGCTATATGGAGAACATAGTCGAACTGCTAGATATGAGAATCTAAGCAGTTGTTCCGTGCGAGAATGATAGAAGGTACATCCGTACAAGACCACGTAATGATGGTTATTGACCTGATCACTCGATTAGGTCAATTGGGTTTTGTTATGGATGGAGAGTTGAATCAGGATTTGATCCTGTGGTCACTCCCAGAGTCATTTTCATAGTTTGTTCTTAATTATCATATGAACAAACTTAACACTTCCTTGCCTGAGCTGTTAAACATGTTAAAAATAGCAGAGAGCCATTTAAAAAAAAATAAGGCTCCACTTCTTCTTGTGGATGGGATTAATAAGAAGAAGTCTGGCAGAAAGGGTTCCAAGAGGAGATTGAACCCAAAAGGGGCATCAATAAGAAGAAAGGAAAGAAGGCCTCCGAACAGATGACCTGCTTTCACTGTGGCAAGCCAGGTCATTGGAAGAGGAACTGCAATGCTTACCTTGCAGGTGTGAAGCCTGGTGCATCGGATGCACCAAAAGGTATGAAAGAAGTTCATACTATTTTGTCATTGGATTCTTCCATTTCAAATACTTGGGTATTGGATACCGCCTGTGGTCATAATATCTACAAATCATTGCAGGAGCTGCAGAGGCTTAGAGCATTGAAGGAAGGAGACTTCGAGCTCTACGGTGCTGGAGGAGAGTCCATCCAAGCAGAGGCCGTAGGGAGTTATATCTTGAAGTTACCTTTGGGGAAGATCTTAGAGCTGAGAGATTGTTACTATATGCCTAAGGTCATTAGAAATATTATATATGTACCCTTGTTACTAGACAAGCTATACTATGAATGTAATGAGCAATGGTTGCTCAATCAGCTTTTCTAATAAAATTATATGTTGTGGCGTATTTTGCAATGGTCTTTTAACTCTACCTACTAATGACAATATACTTCATATAAGTAACAAACGAAAGAGATGATGTAAACAATACTTTACTCTGGCACTGTCGGCTTGGACATATTAGTGAAACTAGGATTAGCAAGTTATACAAGGAAAATTTTCTTAATCCTTATGATTATGAATCATTAGGAACTTGTGAATCATGTCTCATGGGTAAAATGACCAAGACTCCATTTAGTGGATATAGAGAAAGGACAACTGAGTTATTAGGACTCATACATACAGATTTATGTGGGCCTATGACAACTCAGGCCAAGGGTGGATACTCTTATTTCATCACGTTTACTAATGATTTTTCAAGGTATGGATTTGTGTATCTTATGAAATATAAGTCCGAAGCCTTTGATAAATTTTTAGAGTATCAAAGTATGGTAGAGAAACAAACGGGGAAAAGAATAAAATCATTCGATCAGATCGAGGAGGTGAATACTTATCCATCGAGTTTCTCGATCACCTTAAAGAAAAGGGGATTATCTCTGAATAGACCCCTCCTTACACACCATAATTAAATGGTGTTGCTAAAAGGAGAAATCGTACCTTATTAGATATGGTACGGTCCAGATGTGCTTCACAGAGTTACCTGTTTCCTTCTGGGGATATGCCTTGGAAACCGTGGCTAATATCTTAAATAGAGTACCATCTAAATCTGTCTCTAGCACTTCATAAGATATGGAGAGGTAAGAAACCCAATCTTAAGTATCTTAAGATATGGGGATGTCTAGCCTATGTCAAAAGAAATTTTGGACATAAGCTGGATGCTAGAGCAGATAAGTATCTATTTGTAGGATCCTAAAGATAGTATAGGATATCTATTCTACTACCTTACTGAACAAAAAGTTTTTGTCAGTAGGCATGCCACTTTTCTGGAGAAAGAGTTCATCCTACAAAAGGGCAGTGGGAGAAATATTGAACTTAAAGAAGTTCAACAAATAGATACACCTCAACCAAATGATAACATAGTTAGTATAGAACCAGAACACACTACTCCTATCTGTAGGTTTGATAGGGTGCGTCATGCACTGAGAGGTATGGTTCATTATTGAGAATAATGAAGCCCGGATCATTGAAAATGATGAGCCTCTGACCTATACGGATGCTGTCATGAGTAGGACTCAGACAGATGGCTGGAAGCCATGAGATCTAAAATAGACTCCATGTATGTCAACCAAGTATGGACTTTGGTTGATGCACCAGAGGGTGTTAACCCTATTGGATGCAAATAGGTCTATAAGAAAAAGATTGGGGCAGATGGCCAAGTCGAAACTTATAAAGCCAGATTAGTGTTAAGGGTTTCAGACAAAAACAAGGAATAGATTATGATGAAACATTTTCTCCTGTTGCTATGCTCAAATCTATTCGGATCATGCTTGCTATAGCAGCATATCATGATTATGAAATCTGGTAGATGGATATGAAAACCGCATTCCTTAATGGTTTCCTGAGAAAGAGGTCTACATGTCACAGCCAGAAGGTTTTGTCTTGGAGACTAAACCTAATCAGGTATGTAGGCTGAAGAAATCCATTTGTAGATTAAAGCAAGCATCTAGGAGTTGGAACATCCGATTTGATAAGACAGTCAAAGAGTTTGACTTTATCAAAATGAGGATGAACCTTGTGTGTACAAGAAGACTAGTGGGAGTGCCATAGTTTTCTTGGTTCTGTATGTGGATGACATACTCCTTCCCATGCCATTACCCAATCTGGGAGCCTAACCAGAGGAGACCCAATCATGATTTCGTGGACCAGGATGAGAGAGCCATTAGGAAGATCAGGTTAGAAGCACCTACTTTTGATGGTAGCCTTGATCCTAAGGTCTCCATAGATTGGGAAGGAGATATGGACCAATATTTTGAGTGGTATAAGATGACTGAAGAAAGGAAGTGCAAGTTTGCCAAACTCAGGTTAGTCCGCCAGGCTAGGCTATATGGGGGAATGTTGAGCATATAACTAGACAACGAGGAGACCTTCCCATAGTCACCTGGAGAGCCATGAAGCAAACCTTAGGGAGAAGTACCTTCCTGTATCCTATCATCAGAGACTCCTAGATCAATGGTAGAGACTAAGTCAGGGAAATAGGACTATATCTAAGTATATAGCCAAGTTTGATGAGTTTGTCATGAGGTATAGTATAGATGAGTTTGAAGCTATGACCCTATATAGGTTTAGGGCTAGACTACTTGAGGACATCTAGAGAGAGTTATTTTTAAGAGAGGTCCATGATTTGAGCAAGCCTATTAGATAGTTGGAGACTATGAGAGATTTCAGAGGGGACCCATATTCCATCGACCTGAACCCACTAGAATTAGTGCCCCTAATCACAAACCAGGATCTAGCCAAGTACACTCAAGCCGGCCTAACCCTAGCACCCCATTGACCCATAAGGATGATAAGGGTAAGGCACCTGAAGTTCAGAGAAATCTTAATCCCAATCCTAAAAATGCTTGTTTTAAATGTCATAAATTGGAATACTATTCTAGCCAATGCCCATCTCAATCCTTACACACAGGATAAGTCGAGGAAGAAAACCCTAAACCTACTGATGAGTTTGAAGAGGAAGTATATGAAGCTGGAGAAAACCTTATGGATGAATATGATGGAGATGAGGAAACCTTTAAGTCATCAGACCTATTGAGAGTTGTTAGGTGTATCTTAGCCCAAACCAAGGAACAAGAGGATTGGCATAGGGCCAACATCCTACAGACCTTTGTGAAGTTAGGAAATAAGGTATGCAAGATCATCATAAATAGTGGGAGCTGCATGAATGCTATCTCATCCAGTGCTGCTAAAACCCTAGGTTTATCCCCAGTTCCCCATCCCAATCACTATAAGGTGTCCTATATAGACTCAACTTCCATCATCATCAAGCTTAGATGCCAAGTCATTATCCAACTTCAATCCTATCAAGAGAAGGTGTGGTGTGATATCCTTCCTATGGGAATTAGTAGCATTATCTTAGGCAGACCTTGGCTATATGACCATGATGCCACCCTGTATGGTTGAGCAATTCATATTCTTTTAATTTTCATGGGAAGAAGATTGTGATAAACCCAACCCCACCCAAGGATAACATCAAGAGGGGATCCAGTAGCTTGAAAGAGTAGAAATCAGGGTAAATCTGATCACTATTAAGGAGTTAGAACGTGAGATTACTGAGGGTTCGATAGTTTGGATGTTAACTACTAAGAAAATTCCCGATCAAACCTAGAGAGCGCCATCAGGAAATTGTGAAAATTTTAAATGAGTTTCAAGATGTGTTTCCTGAAGATCTGCCTGATCAATTACCAACTTTGAGGGACGTATAGCATGCCATAGATCTAATCTCAAGAGCCACCCTCCCAAACCTCCCACACTATAGGATGAATCCCACTGAGCATTAGAGCTACAAAAACAAGTTGGAGAACTCTTAAGAAAAGGATTTATTAAGGAGAGTCTAAGCCCATATGCAATACTTGCCCTGTTAACCCCTAAGAAAGATGGCACTTGGAGAATGTATGTCGACAGTCATACCATAAACAAGATCATGATTAAGTATAGATTTCCCATCCCCCTTTGGATGACATGCTAGACATGATGGCCGGAGCAACCATCTTCACTAAGATTGACCTTAAGAGCGGCTATCACCAGGTTAGGATCAGACCCGGGGATGAGTGGAAAATCACTTTCAAAACTAAGGATGGTCTCTATAAGTGGGTAGTGATGCCTTTTGGATAATCCAATGCCCCTAGTACCTTTATGAGGATCATGACCCAAGTCCTAAGAGTATTCATGGAAAATTTGTTGTGGTTTATTTTGATGATATCTTGATTTACAGTAGGACTAAGGAAGACCACCTAAACCATATCAAACAAGTCTATCAAGCCCTTAAGAAAGATAGCCTCTATGCCAATTTGAAGAAATATGAGTTCTTGACCCATAGAGTCATCTTCCTAGGATTCGTAGTGACCCCCAAAGGAGTTTCAACTAATCCAGAAAAGATTAAGTCCATAGTTGAGTGGCCAGTACCTACTAGTGTTCATGATGTATATAGTTTCCATGGCCTAGCTACCTTCTATATATGATTTATTCGAGGATTTAGCTCCATTGTTGCACCCATCACCGACTGCATTAGGAAGGGAACCTTTGAGTGGACCAAAGATATAGATAAAGCCTTCCTAGACATTAAGGAAAAGATGACCCAAGCACCCATTTTGAGGTTACTTGATTTCTCTAAAGTTTTTTGAGGTTGCTTGTAATGCTACTAGAGTAGGTATAGGAGGAGTACTAAGTCAAGAGAGTTACCCTGTAGCCTTCTTAAGCAAGAAATTAAATGAGGCTAAACTTAGGTACTCAACCTATATAAGGAATTTTATGCGGTAGTATTAGCCCTGAGATATTGGAGACATTACCTACTACCATAGGAGTTTGTTTTATACTCTGATCATGAAGCACTCCGATTTCTCAATTCCCAGAAGAAATTGAACCTAGGCATGCTAAGTGGGTAGAATACATTCAAGCCTATACCTTTGTGCTAAAACATCATGCTGGTTCTGAAAATAAGGTTGTTGATGCCCTTAGCTGCTGTTTCATGCTCCTAAACTCTGTTAGTGCTGAAGTCATAGGATTTGATAAGCTGAAAGAGAAATATGAGACCTGTCTCGACTTTAGTGAGATTTACCAATCTGTGAGACAAGGACCATCTAGTTCATATAGTGAGTATACCCTTCAAGATGGCTACCTTTTTAAGGACAACAAGTTGTGTATTCCCAGGACTTCCCTTAGAGAATTTCTAGTTTGGGAAATCCATGCAGGAGGTCTAGTTGGTCACTTTAGTAGAAACAAGACCATTCTAGCTATAGAAGACCAGTTCTGTTGGCCTAGTTTAAAAAGGGACATTGCCCAAATGTGGCTAAGTGTCAAACTTGTGCTGTTGCTAAACAGCAAAAGCAAACACTAGCTTGCATACCCCTTTACCTGTACCTGACTATCCTTGGCAAGACCTTAGTATGAATTTTGTGTTAGGATTGCCTAAGACCTTAAGGAGACATTATTCTATCTGTGTTGTGGTTGATAGGTTTTCTAAGATAGCTCATTTCATACCTTGCTCGCAAACCTTTGATGCCTCCAAGGTGCCAGACTTTTTCTTGATAATGTGATTAGGTTACATGGCCTTCCTAAAACCATAGTGTTTGATAGGGATGTCCACTTCACCGTTACTTTTGGAAGACCCTCTTGCACATGTTAGGAACCAAGCTGAAATTTTCTACCTCCTACCAACCTCAAATAGATGGCTATACTAAAGTAGTAAACTGAAGCCTTAGAAACTTGTTAAGATGTCTGGTAGGTGAGAACATTGGAAATTGGGATCTCTTATTACCTAGAGCTGAGTTCGCCTACAACAGTTCAGTTAATGGATCCACAAGCAAGAGCCCATTTGAGATTGTCCATGGTTATAAGCCTAAGAAACCCATAGATATAATCCCCTTGCCCATACATGCACGAGTCTCTAAGTTAGCTGAATCATTTGCATAGCATGTTACAGATCTGCATAAGAAAATTAATCATAAGATTAATGTGAGTAATGATATTTATAAAAACTTGGCTAATTTTCGAAAAAGAGTCAAAGAGTTTGCTGAGGAAGATTATGTAATGATTAGGCTTAGGCTTGAGCGATTTCCTCTGGAGATCGTGAAGAAGTTACATGCCTGTGGAGCTGGACCCTTCAAAGTGATAAAAAAAGTTGGACCTAATGCCTATGTGCTCGAGTTACCACCCGAATTTGGCATTAGCTTAACCTTTAATATCTCAGACCTAGTTCAGTATAGGGAGCCAGCAATGATACCCAATGAGCCTTTTGGACCTGACCCTATTTTTACGAGCGAACTCATCCCAGAGTGTCCACCAACAAATTGGCCTGAGAAAGGAGAAAAGATTGAGCGTATCCTGGACGACCAAGCTGTTAGTACTCGGAATAAAGGCTACCAACGTTACTTGGTTTGGCAAGGTCGACCAGAATCTGCGGACCGTGGATCACTAAGAGGATTTGCAATGCCTCAATCTAGACATGTTGGAGTAGTACCAGAGCTGGATTGATCCTTACTCGATAGGGTCGAGTCCCTCCCACCCGGGAGAATTGGTGCGGGTACCAAGATCAAACAAAGATTACTGAGCACCTTATAGATTTCTGATTAGACTTTCGAGTCTTGTAAAGTCCATCAGTCTTGTAAGTCCATCAGTCCTGAGTAACTGAGTCCTGTAATAAAGTGAGTCAATTCAGCTCATCAAGTCAATTGAGTCCACTTAGTCAATTGAGTTGAGTCCATGTGTTTTCAATCAAGTCAAGTGGGTTCAATCGAGTCCTATAAATTTGGACATCTTCATTTCAAGTCAAGCCCAAGAGGAGAGCCACTAGGCTCCACTGAAGTAGACTTCTACCACCTTGGGCCCCTACTCAAGCCACCCCCAGCCCAAGCCCACAAGGAAGTTGGTGCCCCAGGCTCATAAGCAGTTGGTGCCCCCCCAGGTCCATAACAAGCTGGCGCCCCCTCCCAGGCCCACAAGTAGTTGGCACCCCCTTCTAGGCCCACAAGGAGTTCATACCCCAGTCCAACAAGGAGTTAAGCCTCCCAGTCCAACTAGGAGTCAAGTCTCCTTGTCCTATTCAAATCTTGTACTCCAACTTTGACAGGGAGTTAGGGGTCCTGGATGAATCTATAAATACCCCCTCCTCTGTTGACCCCTTGAGTGATTTTGATGATAAACAAACATTAGAGCATGTATTTGTTTTGCTAACAACTCTTCAATTGTTTTACAAGTTTTTGTAGGATGATTCATATGGTCAAAATCCAACTCCTACAATCTAATTTTCTATTATAAGTTGTGTTAAAGTATATCATGTAAAGAAGAACCCAAAGAAAAGATAAAAAAATCATGAAAATGGTTTACTTCTAGATGTGTTTCAAGCTTAAAATTTCTTAGAGAATGTTGTTAGAAGAGTTCGAAAGCATCTTAATGTTTAAAATCTTCCTGGATGAATTCTGGAGAAGAACAGAGATTTCAATGAAGAACTCATTCGAGCCAACTCCAAGCAAAGGGCCGACTCTACCACATGGCACACATGAAGGATCTGGCACACAGATATCCGAGTCGACTCTAAGGGACCCGAGCCGACTCATCCAGAACATGATTTTCTGAATCAGACAACCGAGCCGACCCAAAGGAAGTCCGAGGCGACTAAATTATTCTGTCAAACATCCGAGCTGACTCTTCAGAGATTCGAGCCGACTCCTCCAGAGTCCAGAAAGAAGAGTTTTGAGTAAATAGCCAATCGAGCTGACTCTAATGAATCCGAGAGACCGACTCCTCCAGTCTAGAAAGAAGAGTTCTGAGTAAACAGCCAACTGAGCTGACTCTAATGAATCCAGAGTACAGTTTTGAACGCATGTGAATATGAGCTGACTCAAATTAAGGCAAGCCGACTCTTCAGAGTAAAGAATCAAGCTACTGAGAAATCGAGCTGACCTGAATGAAGCAAGGAGACTAAACCAGAACTACTCTATGGATCCGAGCCGACTCGAGTATATCCGAGCCGACTCGAAGGTCGATTTCAGGCTTATAATGGCTAGTTCCAGAACATTGGAATTTGAATCCAAAAAGGCTCCAACGGTCAAGTGTCACATCCCAATGGTCTACAATGACTAAAACTACCTGAGAAGAGTACAAGACACTATAAATGAAGAATTGGGATAACTTTTGAAAGTAGAATGCTTATTTTGATATCAAAGAAATCTTGAGAGAAAGAGAGTACTAAAGAGCATTCAGATAGTCTTCAAGTCTTCACCAACTCTCATCAGAAGCTTGTGAAAGCAATTATTGAAGAGTAAAAAAGCCATTCAAGTCATTGAAGTGAAATCAATAGGGCTTTTCTTGAGCTACATTGGCAACCATCCACACATCTGTTTATCATTTCGTTGCTTTTTCTTTACAATTCTTTTTCTGAATTGTTGGGTTATTGGTAGCCCGGTTTTAAAACCAAATAGGTTTTGGTTAGCCTGTGCAAATCAAGTGTTAGGTTCTTGGTGATCTTGGTAAAACCAAGTGTTAGGTTCTTGGTGATCCCTGGTAAAACCAAGTGTTGGGTTTCTTTGGTGAGCCCAGTTTTAAAAAACCAAAGGAGTTAGGTTTGGATTGTGAGCTTGTTAAAATAATCCGACTGTATTCCGGTATGGGATATAGTGGAAATCCTAAGTGGTAATCTTGGGTAGTGGACGTAGGAGCGGGTTGCTCCGAACCACTATAATTTCTTTTGTTTATGTTGTGCTTTCTCTAACTGCTTTCACTTTCTACTTTTACTTATTTGAACCACAACACTTAAACACTCCAAAGATTTTTAAAGAGCACATACTTGCTTTAATTTTTTAAAATTTTTAATTCACCCCCCTCTTGGGAAAGCCACCTGGGCAACATCCTCCCTCTTGTAACCCAAGTTATTGAATGAATAAAAAGTTTGAGTGTTTTCTTTTATTTTCGTGCCTTGTGCATTGATGCTCCATGAGGGAGAGGGTGTGAGGCCCAAAACCAACCAATTTTCCAAACCCTAGCCACCCAATCTTCTTCCATCTTTCCAAACCCTATCCTTCCATCATCCTCCAGGGCCCAAGGATGCCCACCATCATCTTCATAAACCCTAGGCCGTCCCTCTCATCTTCCAACCTAGGCCGCCAACCCCATCTTTCCTCCAACCCTAGGCTGCCAGGTTTTCTCTCCCTCCTCCAAACTGCCAACCCTAAAGCATCCAGTACCCTCTCCAAGCAGCCAGGCCACCACCATCTCATCTCCAGGCCGACCCTCCAGAGCCCAGGCTCTTCTTCCTTCAGCCAAGCCACGGACATCCTTCTGTGCCTCTCCTGACTTCTCTCTTTTACTAACTTCTGTTTGCTATTTTTTCCATCTTCTACATCCCTAACCTTGGTGTTTACAGGATCCTCCTAGTACTACGACCCTTGGAGGAGGTCTTTCTTGCCCCTAGAACCATCTGATAAAAAGCCAGCGCATCCGTGGGAACGAGCTTCTTCCTCCAGGTGCCAATCCTAAGAGGTGTGATCCCTTCTACAACAAAAAGACATCATTGCTAGGAAATCAAAACCATCCATTCCCATTTTTTCTGATTAATCAACTGAGCATGTTTCCTAAATTAGTTGTTTCTTAACCATAGGTTCCTATTTCTTTTTTTCACTTTTTTGATTCTAATCTGTGGGTAGCACTCTAATCTTTACATAAAAAACCTTGCCTATTCTTAACTTCTTTTCGAGAACCAAACATGATAAAAACATCTGAAATCATTGCTCTATTAATTTGAATTTTTTTTTTATGATGATCTTTAGCATGTTCATCCAGCATCACCAGGGCCAGCCGATCATGCCCCATGAAGGTGTCCACCAAAATGACAAAAGTAAGAATTTATCGATGCTCACTCTTATAAGGCTTTTACAATAGACACACAATCAAGTCTTATAATCAAGAGCAGATCTTAGCCATTAAAGGCTCATGACCCCTCTTTAAGCCATAATTCTCGGAGCCATTAAAGCAAACGGTAGGAAGGTATATAAGATAAAACCTTCTATCAATAGGAAGAAGATATCTCATATAATCAAGGACAATTTCTTCTTGAGAAACTTGATAGAGGACAAAGACCAATCATCTTCGACTACCCTGGACAAGTCAAGATGCCTCTAAACTCCTCCATCAGACTAAGTATAAAGGGAGTTCTCTGTGAACTCCCTAGAGGACTGTACCACCCGTGCATGCATATACTCACACTCTCACTCTCATTATTCCATTATTAATCTAAGGTCTAAGATACTAAGTTGAGCATCGGAGGGCCTTTATTGGAGCCATCTCTGATCAAGATTTTTTTTATAGGTAAAGTCATCAACGTCCCCTCTCTAGCTTACTTTGGTGTCTGAATGGATTTCAGTACCATTAAATAGAGGAAGGGCATATTATTCACTTGCTTTTTGAAAATGATCTTTAATGTGAGCCATGCTATTGAAAGGAGAGTCCATTCAGCACTCTGGCACCACCACTTCCCAACGAGACAATTAACTCCTCGGGAACTTGGGTCTAGGGACTTAGATTGACACCATTCCAAGGAAATTAGCCTAACATTCTAGAATAGCTCTCCCATCAGGTTCATGAGTTGACTAATTTTATCCAAGTGATGGAATGTCTGGCAGTGTTCACGGCACTGATAGTTACACCATAACTAGAGGTAGATCAAGCTATGCCACCACAAACTCTCGCATCTCTAGGAGCAATGTGCTTGGTGATGTGGACAAAGCTTTGATACCAAAGATGATGCAAGATGAATGCAAATCTAATGTAATGAATAAGACTTAAATTTTGAATTTTTAATGAGCAATGGCAGCAAACTCAAATAAAGTGATCAAAGGATCTAAGAAAGATAGACAAGTAAATTACTACTAACTACCCGTAATGTATTCACATGTAATCACATAAGAACCCTAGATCCGATGATTAAGAAATCAACGAAACTAGGACATCCATGCCTCAACTAACCAGATCTAATGAGATTTGGAAGGGATTTACTTACCAATAGTGATTTTCCCTCCTTTGTGGTAGATCCAGATTCAACTCTCAAGATCTCGGGATCATATTTCAAACTATGGTTCCTTCAGAGAAGATCTTCCTGTAGATGGTTGTATGGCAAGGGAAACCTCCTCTTCAAATCTAGAACACTGGGGATCCTACAAAAGAACAGTAATCAGAACTTGGAGCAAAGAGAAAACATTGGAAGGAATGGAAAATGGATAGGGAATGGTGAAAGGTGTCTTGGATCTTGGATCTTGGAACTCAGACTTGGACTTGGAAGATAACTATGGCTTCAGCACCCCACTCTCACAAGTGTAATGCTTACCCAGCAGAACACTTTCACAACACAATGCTTACCCTACAATTGCACTCTTAATGCTTACCTAGCAATTGGAGAAAATAACAGAGTTTCATTAACAAAGCATAATCGATTATAAGAGGGGAAATGGAGTGGTATTTATAGACCCTCCATACAAGGTAGCAAGATAAAATTGAATTAACTTTGAATACAAGAAAAACTAGGATAGGGTCCTTTGAGAGGATAATATTGGACTCCTATCTTTTTCTTGAAACTCCTTGGACTTTAAACTAGATAGGCTCCCCTTTGCACTTGAACTCCTCCTTATGATAGGCGATGAGATGAAGCTTCATAATGGGCGACAAAAAAATAAGAAGAGATGAGGTGAGGCACCTCTTCTTTTCTTGGCCGACATCTCAAATTGGCGTCAATCCTTTCTTGGCATGAATTCTTATTAAACTTCATCTTGATCTTTTTGAATTTGAAAGCAGATAAGGATAAACTCCATCTTATCTTTGAATTTGGATGAGATAAAGATGGCTTCTAATGTCATCTTGAATTAAACTCATTTGAATTTGAATGCTCTAGATATTCCTCCCATCTTGATTCTTTGGCCGACTCCTCTTAAAAAGTGGTGACAAATGGAAGAATGAGGTGCTAAATGAGATGTTGAGTCCTTCCTTCTTACTCCTCTTAAAAGTGGCGATAGTTTGGATGGTTTCAATAGGCAACAAATGAGAAAGAATCGTGGCAACATTTCTCTCTTGGTGCTAACTCTTTGTGCATTTGAACTCTAAGATAAGGTTGATCTTCCAAATAGATAAGGTCTTCTTTTACATTTGAATTCCCTTTCATGATAGGCATCCCCTTGACTTCAAACTTCTTCGAGATAGGCGACAAGGAGTGGATGAGGCACTCCGTGAAATGTGGCGCTCCTTCATATGGGCAACAAAGAGAAGAAAATTTGTAGGCGCCCTCTTCTTGGATAAACTTGAATTTTAAAGAAAACATTCTTTTGACATTGAGTTGGCCATCCAAGGTGATGAAGTGAAGCATACTACTCCAAGTGGCGGGTGACAAGGCTCCATGACATGGTGATGTGGCATAAGGTGATGACATGGCATGGTGACATGGCATGATGAATTGGACTTGAACCTTGGATAACTTATGAACCCCCTTGACTAAATCAGTACTAATTACTAGTACTAATTACAAGACTCGATCCAATAAACCTAACTTGACCAATTTGCAATCAAAGTAGACTAATTTTAATTACAGGACTCAATTAATTACAAGGATTCATTATTCATGACTGAATTAAGACAAGCTACTCATTGGTGATCCATAATGAGCTTGGAGGGTTTTGATGTCTCTTCCCAGCTCTGGTGTCCTCACCACATGGAGCCATAACAACTTCCACTCCCATAAGATGTTGCATGGGAGGAGGAACCAGCTCCTCCCATGGCACCAAAAATCCTAGACAGCAAGGAGGCATTCCCCTTCACCTTGATAGGACAAGGGCTCCAATCCAACCCATTTGCCTGCATGACCCTCTGAAGTACATCCAACTAGAGATATTGAAGTGGATCACAAGTTTCAAGAAATAGATAGATGTATTGAGACCTTGCAAGGCTAAGCACCGTCTAGAGATGAAGATCTTGGTTTCACCATCGAACCACCTTTTGAAGCTCTCATATAAGAGCTGCTGCTGAGACACTTCAAGATTACATAGTTGAGACATACAGTGGACTACTACCCTGGTGGACCACCTGTAGGATTTTAAGACAATGATGCTCTTGCATGGAGCCAAAGATGCGATGCTGTGTGTCATGCCTTTCCTTCAACTCTAAAAAAATCAGTATGATACTAGTATTCCAGCTTAAAGCTAGGTTCCATTTACTCCTCGACCAGTTAAGTTGATCTTTTATTTTCTATTTTGCTAGTAGTAGGAAGCCATGATGAAGTTCGAACTCCCTGATCCATATTAAGTAGAGGGAGGGAGATCTCTCAGGTCCTATGTAAGCCTGTTCAATAGAAAACTTTGGAAATATACAATCTTGACTAGTCAGTCTCCATGACTACCCTAAAAAGCAATCTCTAGTAATGTTCTTTCTTTTCTCCCTATAAAAGAAACCATTAGTGGACTTTTTTGAAATGCTCACTAGGGTAGAAAAGTATTCATTGTAGAGGAAGCATAGAGTGCTCATGTTCCTCCACTGATCTACCCACCCTAACTCTCACTCAGTCTTCCACTTTGCCATATGTTTTAACATCCAAGGAGTAGCACTCAGCTTTGGGATTTCTCTTATAAAGGGAAGGTCAAGAAAAAGGCCGAGGAGCCAATCACCTCTGCGACACCGAAGGACACGTCCTCAGATTTGGCATCCCCAAAGTCTTGACCGAGCAGGCATGCCGCCCATGAAATTTTAGGTAGTACACCCCCTTGAATGTCTTGCATGCTCACATTTTGATGCATATTCAAGGACACCTGCCCAAAGCTAGGAAGATGCAATTGAAACCTGAAAGAAGGAACCTGAATAAATACTACCTTTATCATCGAGACCATGACCAGGACATAAAAGAATGCATTCAACTTTAGAATGAGATTGAGAAGCTCATTCACCATGGCAAGCTAAACAGGTTCCTCCAAGATCGAGGAGAAAGATGTGATGCTCCAATCCTAGCCCTATCAAAGACATCGTTGAGAGTGGAAGAACTTGCAAAACAACCCACCAGGGATGATGTCCACACTATCTGAGGGGGATCAGAAGAAGATATTAGAGCTAGTAGCCAAGAGGAAAGTCTT
This sequence comes from Areca catechu, assembly GCA_021397845.1. Lineage (NCBI taxonomy): Eukaryota > Viridiplantae > Streptophyta > Magnoliopsida > Arecales > Arecaceae > Areca > Areca catechu. Next base: position 70,797,974 of record CM038053.1, read on the forward strand.
GATGAAGTTATAACCTTCACTCGGGTTGATGCAAGGGGAGTCCAGTACCCCCATCTTGATCTTGGTCATAACACTTAATATTTATGACTATAATTCTATTGTATAATTATTGATAGTGAAAGTTTGATAGATGTTTTATTTTATGATGCATTCTTGAAGATAAACATTCTCCTTGAATGGCTAAGAAAGGTAGAAGCATCGATAATAAAATTTTTGGAGGAATCAGTCCCTATTAAGGGTATTGTATATTGCTAGTAATAATAGGGAGTGCCCCCAATGGTTCTAAGTGCATTGATAATTATAGTATACATATATATATACATATTCATTTAATAATTAAATTATCTTTATTTATTTAAAATTAAACTTTTATATATTATTTACAAAGAACATTGCCAATGCAAATGCTTGATTTATGGATTTAAACAAAAAAAATTTGAAGCAAATTGGACTTAAAATGAGCAAGGATTTAAATTCAAAGATTAATATAGGCTGGCATGAATATTAAAGCAGCTGGTCCACCAAGGATCGGCCACTTGGTCTATGAGATGAGGAAGGGTCCATCGACAGCCATTAGCATCATCGTCCATGGCTCAAAACTATGGACTGTGAAAGGGTTTTTTGCCATTGAACACTGCCACTATCCATCATACTTCTTCGTCGCCATATTGAGATGCCAGGGACCACTGTCCACTAGCTTGAGATCCCAGAGCTTCCATGTTGCTACTGTTAATTGCTACTGGGGGTGAGAGATCACTGGATCTAGTTTGCATCAATCAATGGCGAGCAATGAGCAATCAACGTAAGGCATGATCTAAGGGCTACAAGCTATTCTAACTAGATTTGAGACTGTATATAGGGATATAGGGGATCTGACACTCTTTGATCCAATGGCTAGAAAATCATATAGATGGGTCAAAGGAGCATTGGAATAGGACTTAAAGCTTATTTCAATTAGGATTTGGTCCTATCTTCCCTGAAGAGCACATCTAACCCTCCACTATTTATGAAATTAAATCTCAACCATTCATGTATTTTTCTTTAGTCCTATACTGGAAAAACATGAAGATCTCCACCCTGTTAAATCCTATAAAAGTGCTCCTGTGTCTCTACATGGAGGCATTGACTCCCTGAAGTCCCTCTAAGCCTTTGCATAGTGGGATAAGAGGGAATCACTCCTTGTAATCCCTCTAGAGCCTTTGCATAGGGGATAGGAGGGGATCAACTTAGAAGTAGTTAAGTGTAGTGGTGCGGGAGGGAAGAGGAGATTTTGTACAAGGTATAGTGCGGTTCTTTTATTCTTCACTCTCTAATATTTCTTGATATGCAATAAAAGATTGTGCTTTCAATTATAAGTTTATTGTTTATTCTCTTTTATTTGCTCTTTTTTATGCTATACTATTGAATTAAATTTAGGGACAACTCTTGCTTTTCAAGATGCATCTTGATCTATTATGGATATAGGCATGCTGAGGAAAGAAGAGCTGGACCCTAGTGCCTCCCAAAGATGTGCTATGATCTGTTAAGAATATAGAGCATGCCGAGGAAAGACATGTAAATTTCTAAATTAATTACATCTAAATTATAAAAGAAATATAATTTGATAGTACAAAATCAATCTATAACTCCTAAAACAATCCTTCTACTTGCTTTGCTTTTAAAGTAGTTTACTTCATACCTCGCTTTTATTTTTACTCAATAATAATTAATCTCTTTTCTTTTTAAAATCATAACTTAGCCTCCCTAAGGATACAATTTGACCCACCCTAGCTATAGAGTTGAGTTGGTGATAATTTTTGATTGCTCAAGATAGCAATCAAATCTTGGCACCATTGTCGGGGACCCTAGGCATGGTTGTGATTTAAAATCAAAACAAAAAAATCAAAAGCTACAAAAAAGAAGTGAATATTTATTTGCTTTTTTGATTTATTTCTCTCTTAATTAATTTACTGCTTTTCAAATTTGAATTACTGCTTCCTAATTATTTTATTTATGGTTTAACTACTTAACTACCTTATAACCCTAATTCAATTTAATTTTCTTTTCTTATACTTAATTAATTAAATTAAAATCTTACCTAAAATAATCTAACATAAAAGGAAAACAAGGATACCTCACAACACATAATTTTAATAGAAAAACTAATAAAGCCTTAAAACTAATCACTGTATTGGACATCTTCTTTTTCTGCATTACATATTTCATAAAATATCTTAAGGGTACTAAATCCTAAAATAATATAAGGTAGGGATTTCATCATCCTTTCTAGGTCCAAAAATCACTACTTTGCATAGTGCATTGACCTAAGCCTTTAATTAAAATCAATTAGATGTTGGTCCTTAAGAATTTTTGAGCTCACTAGGACAAGAGACCCTGAGAGTTGATGGCTCAGAATTAACCGGTTAGTGGTATCTAAGAAAGGATTCAAGGATGATGTAGCCTTGAAGGAAGGTGATTTTTTAATTAGTTTCATTGTCTGACTTGGTTAATTTTTGGTGTCTAAGGAAAGCAACGGGGGACCCCACTGACCATATCCTTATCTGGCTAGTTGGCTAGTTAGTTTCTAACTTCGAAAGCTCAAAGGTGACCTTGGAATAGTTAGGGGCTATTTAGTGTTTAGGGAACCTAGGATAGAGAGTCCATTGAATGCTAACTTGATTACAATTAACATAGAACTTTAATTAATACTTCTCTATCTTTCTTCTCTCTTCTTCTCCCTTCTCCTCTCTTAAAAAAAATAAAAAATAAAAATAAAAAAAACTTAGAAGAGGATTGCTCTGATCTAGAATCTTTGATTAAATATTCTAAACTCATCAGAATCTTATGAATTAGAGCAGAGATAGGAACATGGATCTCAATAGCAAAGTGGATAAGTTGTCCCATGCCTTAGATGTCATGTCCATAAATTAGACCATCTACTAGCTATCAGACATTCTTTTACTCCTTCCTTTCTTCCTACACAATAGGCATGCTCTATATATTCGAGTCCAACTCACTTTATAAGTGAATGCCCAGCCACGTACCAATTTTCTGAGTTTAGGTATGACCAAGTTTATCATGATCAAACTCATATGACCTACAAACTAGGAGAAAACCTAAACTTTAATGCTTACAACCTAGGTTGGGAGGCTCAACTAGATTTTTCATGGCAATTGCACCCAATGGTTGCCCCGATACTACAAAGACCTCCATTCATAGATGTGTCTTTTATGATCAGCCTTATCCATATTATTAACCTACTGGTGGGGACACCAGAGGTACCAGAATAAGATAGAGGCTTCTTATCCTTTGTGGGTCACTTAGTTACATTCAAGTCCATTTGTAATAAAGCTTAGTTGATCTAAGTTATGGTTGTTTTACTTGAGTCCTGTACTAGTCAGCTCATGTTGAGCTAGTTTAGTCCAATCAGCTCATGTTGAGCTAATTTTATTTTTTTTGAGTCCTGTCCAAGTACACTGAAGACTCAAGACTATATCATACAAGTGAAGACCAAGTCCAACCCAGCCTGAAGATTGGAAGACCTCAGAGGAGAATCAGAAGCCCTGAAGCCCTGGAACACAGCTGGAAGCAAATTGGGCCAGTCCAGGCCTAGGAGAGGAGCTAGGGCACCACTTGCTTATGGTGACCTTCCCCTTGGTCGGCCACTTAAAATCACCCCTCTTGGCCGACCAAGCAAGGAGAGGGAGAGAAGTTCTAGGGATTTTTTCTACCTATGTTTCCTTATTTTCTAGCTAGGATTTGGGTGGGAATATAATTCCTAGGTAAATACTATTGTACCCTTACTTGGAGCACAAGACTAAGAGTCTATTTAAAGGACCCTAGTCTCTTGTATGAGAAGTTAATTTTTGATATAAAATATAATTGAGTTTTTTACAACTGCTGTGTGCTACCTTACTGTGTGCTTAAGGGGTCCTTTGTGAGCCTTCTTCTTCCCGTTGTCTTGCAACAGCCTCCTGCCGCCAGCCTGCTCTCCAAAGCCCTGGCCACCCACTCCAAACACTCTCTTCCCATTGCTGTTTTTCCCTTATTTCTTCTTCCCCTTTGAGTTTTCTAACCCCTGACAGGTCGTTTGCAGGTCCCTTGACTCCGACAAATCCAAGGACTCCAGCCAGGCTGCAATCGGATCACCGAGCAGAAAGCCGAGTATCCGAGGTCTCTGGCTTGATTTTCCAGGCGCATCCATCGAGGAACGAGTGTTCTTCACTACGATCTTCACCAGGTGCATCAGATGTTGCCAGGTACACCCCCTCTGCCTGCTAGTCCATTTATTGAAGATGAACGAGCCCAATTAAGACTTCTCAGCCTCGGCGGTCCTCTTTCCTTTGCTTTTAGGGTCCTGTTTGCATGTTGTAGCCTCTTATTTTCATTTAGAACTCTTTACATCGTTCCTTAGTCTGTTCTTCGGGATTAATCATATAACTTAATATTAAAATATAAAAAAAAACACTTGCATATATAGGTTCCGCATCAATTTGGTATCAAAGCTTGTTTGGGCTCAGTTCTCTTTGGATACTCGAATCGGGCGCTTCACCATGGTCGTTCGGTCATTGGAGATTATTAGGGCTTCAAAACCCTCTTTCCCAATCGATGGAATCTCTTATGGCGATAGGGGTGCCGCTGTGAATTGGCTCATGAAGAAGAACACATGGAGTTCTAGTTTTTTTTCTAAATTTTTGGCCTTCTAAAATACTCTATTTTTAATTGTTTCTCCCTGCTCAGAACTCCAAAATTCTGATTTTTATTTTTCTGGATTCATCTTAATTCAAAGTATTTTATAAATCTTTTTCAGATTTTATTTTGATTTGTGTAGTTTCTACAAGCTAAAATACAACTTGCAAATTTTTGGCTTGTTTTTTTCAGCAAGACAATTTTGGAAGGTTTAGGGTTTTGTTTAGCATCTCTTTGTATATCTTTTATTTTAGTAATTTCTAGCATATTAGGTCATTGGCTGCAAATCATATTTCTGCAAAAGAACAAAAAAAAAAAAATACATATATAAAGCCCTAAATACTTAAACCCTAATTTTGTATCATCTACCTGCCATCATTGCATAAACTACCTTTAAGGGTACTCTTGCTATGTCAGATGGGGGAGGATTTGATCACCTCTTCTTAGTCCAAAACCACATCCCTTGCATTCAGTCCCAAGCCTAACTTAAATCTATTAGACTTAATTTGCCTTAGTGGGCTAGGGACACCAACTGGTTGGGTCTGGGCTAAGTGTCAGATCACTATATCAAGCTAACTTGTGTGTGCCTTGTGCTTAGTGTCTAGAACGGTGATTCAGGGATTCAGTCCTGAAGGGCTTGTGTGCTGGTGCATCTACATGGCCAATCTCTGATTGGTGTCTAGGATTGACAATCAGGGACCTAACACTCCCTTTACACCTGCGTGGCTGAGTACAGGGTCACTATAAGCTAGTTTGCCATCCTGATTGAGCATCTAGTTTTGGACTCTAGATCTAGGGAGCTATAGTTGGTTTGATCGAGTCTTGCATGAGCACTAGATTAGGAGCATCCTATCATCCACCATCTCCACTTTTGTCTGAATCCATGGACAACCTTGAAGCCTAGATTAAAGCCCTTGCTGACCAAATGGCCTAGATGACTATCCAGATGACTCAGTTGAATCAATCCACTACCCAAACCAATAATAGACTTGAACACTTAGCCAATAGAGTTGATCAGGTAGAGGGCCATGTAGGGACCAGAGAGAGAACCCATGGGTCGCAGTCTGAGCCAGATCCTGAGTCACCTCCCCATCCTAGGAGAACCTAGTACTCTGACCCATATAGGGAGCCCCCAACCCTAGGAGAACCCAATACTCTGATCCATATAGGGAGCCCAACCCTAGGAGAACCCAATACTCTGAACCATATAGGGAGCCCAACCCTAGGAGAACCCCTTACCATGACCCCTATTTAGAGTCCAACCCTAGGAGAGCCACTAGGTATTTTGTGTTGGTAGCACCTAAATTTTGTGATCCTGAGTGTGAGGATTACTTGCTTGGGAAAGAGATATGGACCTATATTTTGAACAAAATATGGGTTTCGATTATGAAGATGTTAGTTCAAGTTTGCTAAAGCTAAGTTAGTTCACCAGGCCAGGTTAGACTGGGATAATGTTGAGAGAATACTTAGGCTAGAAGGTCATGAACCCATAACTACCTGGAGTGATATGAAACTTGAACTAAGGATAAAGTACCTACCCAAGTCCTATCAGTCCAAGAGACCCACAACCTATAGATCTTATGACTCCAAATCCTATGAACCTAGAACCTATGAGCTCATATCCCATTAGCCCAGTAGACCCATGACCCATAGATCTGCGCCCTTGTCCAATAAGCCTAGGAAGCCCATAACCCCTAGGTATCAGCCTAGTACTAGTCAGGTTTTCCCTAGTCAACTTGAATCTCATTGGATTAGTATCCTTAAATATGAGCCCAGTAGTAAGCCACTACCCCTTAGGTACCCTGAACCTACTAGGAGTAGTGCCCATAATTAGAAACCAGGACCTTGTCAATTTTTCCTTAGCTGACCTTCTCCTACCACTCCTATTCATAAGGCTTACCTTAACGCGGAAGTGTATGAAGCTGATGTAAACTTAGTGGATGAGTATAAGGGAGAAGAGGAGACACCTTTAGAAGACCTAGAATTAGTTGACCTCGTAAGTACCCAGGTAGAAGCCAAGCTAGAGTTAGTTGTCATTGATTATATCCAGCCTATAATTATAGTGAAAGAACAATTAAAGGAAGAGAACCTAGGTACTGCTGTTAGAGTCTTACCTGAGGAAACCATAGAGGAGAGCCAAATTATAGAGTCTAGTCCTAAATACAGGAACCATAAGAATTTATTAAGGACCTGATCTCTTTGAATCAGCATCCTCAGGATGAGCCCCCTCCTATAGTTTCCATTAAGGACCTCTTCCCTGAGATTAATAATCCATCCTTCTATTATGCAAATCCCATAGATATACTGCAACCTCATAGGTTAGCCTCATTAGTCTAGGATTACTCCTTGACATGCCTTCTTATATCATACTTTATCCAACTACCCGGAACCTTTTTCTCCACCCTACTAGACTAATTCTGAACATAGTTTCCTATTTTTTGCCTTTCCCTGACACCTCCAGCATTTCTAGGATCATTAGATTGCATTTAGTTGAGATTAGCATACTGCATGCATTCATTATGTATGTTAGGTTTGCATTATACTTCTGGCATACTCTATGAAATTTTCTAGGAGCTCATTGTAAGGTTTCAAGTGCATGTTAAACTAGGATGAAACCTAGAGAACTTATAATCTCTTAGGTTTAGGTCCAAAAGAGGTTAATAAAATTTTTTTCAATAGAATGCATAGTCGAGTCTGTTAGGTGTAGGTATGAGTCCTTTGCATCATTTGTTAGGAGTCTGCATGTGCCCAGCATGTTCACCACCCTGCACTAATCTTGAATCAAACTGGCTAATTCCTGAAGAAGAGCCAAGGATTTGATGTAGTAGATTCTGTCATTGTTAGGCTTAGGCCTAAAAGAAGCTTCATGCTCATAGAGCCGGACCTTTTAAAGTGATAGAGAAGGTTTGACCAAATGCCTATGTGTTAGATTTGTCTCCGAATTTGGGCATTAGTTCTACCTTCAATATCGCAGACCTGGTTGAGTATAAGGAACCGACAGCGATATGTAGTGAGGCCTTTGGACCTACTCACATTGTGAGTGACCCTAACCCAGAGTGTCCACTAATAAATTTGCCTGAGAGAGGAGAATGGATTGAGAGTATCCTGGACGATCAAGCCATAATGTCCCAGGGTCGCAGCTATCAACGCTACCTGGTCTGATGGCAAGGCCGGCCATAGTCAGACGATTCGTGGATTTCTCGAGAGGATTTGCAACGCCTCAACCCATACCTCCTTGAGAGATATGTGAGCCAGCTTGATTCCCACTCGACAGGATGAGTTCCTCCCACCCCAGGAGAATTGGTGGGGACACCAGAGGCACCAAAATAAGACAGAGACTTCTCAACCCTCTGTGGATCACTTAGTTTCATTCAAGTCCATTTGTAATAAAGCTTAGTTCATCTAAGTTATGGTTGTTTTACTTGAGTCTTATACTAGTCAGCTTATGTTGAGCTAGTTCAGTCCAGTAAGCTCATGTTGAGCTAATTTTATTTTTTTTGAGTTCTATCCAAGTACACTGAAGACTCAAGACCACATCATACAAGTGAAGACCAAGTCCAACCAGTTTGAAGATATGGAAGTGAAGCCCAAGTCCAACCCAGCCTGAGATTTGAAGACCTTAGAGGAGAAATCAGAAGCCCTGAAGCCCTGGATTGCAGCTGGAAGCAAATTGGGCCAGTCCAAGCCCAGGAGAGGAGCTAGGGCGCCACTTGCTTTTGGTGACCTTCCCTTGGTCGGCCACTTAGGATCACCCCTCTGGCCCACCAAGGCAAGGAGAGGGAGAGAAATTCTATGGATTTTTTCTACCTATGTTCCTTATTTTCTAGCTAGGGTTTGGGTGGGAATAGAATTCCTAGGTAAATACTATTGTACCCTTACTTGGAGTACAAGACTAAGAGTCTATTTAAAGGACCCTAGTCTCTTGTATGAGAAGTTAATTTTTGATATGAAATACAATTGAGTTTTCTACAACTGCTGTGTGCTACCCTGCTGTGTGCTTAAGGGTTCCTGTGTGAGCCTTCTTCTTCCGGGTGTCTTGCAATAGCCTCCTACCGCCAGCCTGCTCTCCAAAGCCTTGGTCTCCCACTCCAAACACTCTCTTTTCCATTGCTGTTTTTCCCTTATTTCTTCTTCTCCTTTGAGTTTCCTAACCCCTGACAGGTCGTTTGCAGGTCCCTTGACTCTAACGAATCCAACAACTCTGACCAGGCCGTAATCGGATCATCGAGCAAAAAGCCGGGTATCCACGGGTCTTTGGCTTGATTTTCTAGGCAGCATCCATCGAAGAACGAGTGATCTCTTCGCTGCGATCTTCACCAGGTACATCAGACATTGCCAGGTACACCCCCTCTGCCTGCCAGTCCATTTATTGAAGATGACGAGCCCAACCGAGACTTCTCAGCCTCGGCGGTCCTCTTTCCTTTACTTTTGGATCCTGTTATACATGCTGTAGCCTCTTATTTTCATATAGAACTCTTTACATCGTTCCTTAGTCTGTTCTTCAGGATTAATCATACAACTTAATATTAAAATATAAAAAAATACTTGCATGCATATATAGGTTCCGCATCACCTTCTCCTACTCCTTATAGAAGGTTTTGCAAGTAATAGACCGAATAGAAAAAATTGATCAGAACCCATCTCCCTAACAGACCACCTAGATGTTTGATAGGTTTGCTCAATTGTAACAACTAATCATGGCTCAACAATAATCTATCAATGAGCCTATGAATCAATTTGTTAGATTATTAATTGAAGTTGATAGGGAGGAGGAAGAAGTACTGTCTATTCAATCTAAGAGTAACTTAGAGGGATATTACCAAGCTAAAAGTTTTAATAGTAATTTAGAGAGACACCACCAAGTTGAAGATTTTAATGACCCTTTAGTTTTTTTTGAACAATCAACCATAACTCTTGAGAATGAACAGGTCATGGAACAACTTTACACCATCACAAAGACCAAAATAGATAATTCAATTGAGGCAAAAATATAAAGAGAAAAATCAAACTGGTGGGATGAACTGCTTCCATCATCATCCTACTCACCTATGGCCCCTTTCCCAAGTGCCTTAGCATCATCCACTCCTTTTTATGAAGGAAGAAGAAATTGATGACATAATGAAATTAATTGAGGCTTCCCAGGAACCATAATAGAATACATAATAGGAGAAGCCATACCTCCAATTCATCCCCAAAAGTTGTTAGATCCCTATCTAGGTATTTCGAGGTAGATAACCTTAACATTGATGGATATATCATAGGGGTGAATAACATACTCGATATATCGCACTTCAAAACCACTCCACTTTAGATTGAACAATATGAGCCAATACCCAGCCTCCCAATAGCTCCCTTGTTAGAATCACCACCAGATCTAGAATTGAAACCACTTCCTATCACACCTACTATCACCTTACTAGTGATCTCTAACCAGGAAGACCAAATAGTCAGTATTCTAAACATGTATAAAAAAGCTATTGGATGGGACATCTCTAAAATAAGGGATAATGATCTTGAGAATTTTATAACTAATTTTTTTATATTTCGCATTACTTTTGAGGATTGCCTCCAAAATCTATCACCATCCTAAAATGATGTATGGAGATAAACTTAAAGTTAACTTGGATAAAGTGCCGTCAGGAATGGATGATGTTAAGATACATCATACCCAAGAAAGGGATTAGGGTAGATCTTTCTAGAGTTAGAAAAATTTCTAAGCTGCCATCCTCACTCTTAGCCCAGCATATACAGTCCCTTCCTGATCTTCATCCAAATTATAATAATATTTTCAAATCTTGGTCTAGCATGCTTGCCCGTTGTACTCTATTGATTAGGGTTAATCATCGTAGAATACTTTATGAATCTTTTCTGCTATGATGATGAGGTCCCTAATTGGTCCTATCTTTTGAAAATCTTGAGGGACATATTCAAGTTTAATATCAGTAATACTCTCTTATAGCATCCAGCTAAAGATGAAAACTTAGCACTGGTTCGAAGGCAACCCTATAATCTCATTTTCTTTTAGTACATTTATAGGAACTTAGGTGGAAGAACAAGAGCCTGCTACTCCGTGAAGCCCTTTTCAACTCTCGAAGCTCACTCACCTCAGTGTATTCTCTCCTTTGAAAGAATTATCCCCGAAAGTCAATTGCAGTTATATATCAGTGGCATTTTTGTATTCTCCTAACTCAAGATTGATATTAATAAAGATAATTTTTGATTCATCATATGTTGTGTCTTATATTTTAATTATAAGATTATGATGAACCTCATAGGTTAGGGCAATGAAATTAGGCTTATGATAGGATCATAATGGTGAGACCTAAGTTCCTATAAATCTTAATTTAAAATATTCCTAGTCATTGGATCATCGATTTAGGGATCGATGAATCCGAAAAGACTAGCACATCTTATCTATGCTCGATGGAGCGGGTGGTTGGTTTCATAGCCACTTGTGTGAAGACACTAATACAAGGATGTGGATGCCCATTAGGCTATAAGTTTACTGAACTGATCCGACAAGAGACCATCAAATGGAAGTCTTACTTTAAAGAATGTTCTCTTAATGGGAGTTGTGCATGTGATCCTTAGACCTGAGACTACCATAGTATCTTGTGCACATGAACCCATGTTTTGGTGCATGCTCATTCATGATAATTAAGTCATGCATGGGGTGCTTCTGGATATGGTGGATTATATATGAAGGTAATGAGTAGGTCAACAAAAAATTGATCACTCCTAGTAAGGGGAGATGTTATCCTGTGTGATCTCTTTGAATGATCACCCAGGAAGTCTTTGATCAAGTATGATGAGATTAGATAGGATTTCTAATCTTTCATTGATCAAGTCTTTATTATCAAATTGAGATTCGAAAGAATTAAGTGTTAGGTTTTGACATTTATCCATGCCCATCACTTAACTGGGATATAGTGAGATCGAAGGATTGAATGCATGGTAACTTTCCATGGAAGGATATTTTTGTAATTTCTATCAAATTGTCCATCTTTTGGGTAGGCATGACATGTTGCTAGATGTCAATCATGTATTGTTGATTTTCATGAATCAATTCAATTTGATTCATGAGTCAATTCGGAAGTTGGTCAATTCGGAGTTGGCAATTCAGGTCAGCTCAATTTGAATTAATTAGGTCAATCGGGTTCGATTGGATCGAATAGGCTTAAACATGACCTACTACTAGCTAGATATGGAACCCAAAGGGTCACACACATTAGAAAATTGGCCAAGGAAGTCAATTATATTTTCATTTGGGTCATGGGATTCTAATTGGCTAGCTAATTGACATACTAGAATATGTTGGCTAGCTCAACTCCTAACCCAATTAGATTGGGTTAGCTTACTTATTTTTTGGGATAACCAATTTAAGTGGGACTTAAATTAGATAGAGTCCTAAGTGGATTAGCCTAATTCAGTATTTATATGGATTGAATTTATGGAAGAGTCTTACTTGGCATGGACTCTTGGACACTAATTTGCATTCACGCTAATTTCATGCATGAGAAGGACTAAGAGTCCTTCTATCAGTCAGTCACATGCCAGATAGAGTTCAAAGGACTTCTTTCTTATCTCCTTGCCCAAATGAGGGGCTTTAATCGATCAAATAAATGAAATATGGCATGGAAGGAGTTGGCGCAAAAATGAAAAGTTGCATCTCTTCATTATGGTGCAAAATTGAAACCAAGAGTCCTTCTGTTTGAAGGCTCCCATATTTCTTCGATGCCTTCTTTCAAAGTTCATGCCCCTTAGCCTTAATATGACTAGTAAATGCCATGTGGCAGGTGGAGAAGATGGCTAGAAAAATGAAGAGACATTAATATGTCTCTTGGTACATGATTAGTTATTTCATGATATGTCCTCTCTTCCAAATGACTCCTTTTGATTGAAGGGTCTTATCAAATGGCTGAAGAAGAGACATATCAAGCACCCCTTCCCTCTCTATAAAAGGCATTATATTCTGATGCTAGAGCAATTGAGTTTTCCATATAAAAATGCTACTTGCTATTTTCTCTTCCTCCTTAAGACAAGGTTTGTCTTTTTAAGACAAAGCTTGTTCTTTTAACACAAAGCTTGTTCTTTTAGGACAAGGCTAGCCTAAATAAGACAAGAGCCTAGGAAGAAAAATAGAAGGGGTATTCGAGATCTAAGAGAGGATTCAATGTATTCTCTGAGTGCCCTACAGGAGGGTAGGAGTTCTAGTAAAAGAAGAAAGTTCAAAAGGTTGCTGGAAGAGTCCTAGTCAAACAAGCAACTTTTGTGGGAGTGCTTCCTTGGTCCAGTTCCTGTGTGGATCATCTCTGGAGGGCATACACTTGTGTACCTCATGAAAATTAAAGAATATAGCATTCCAGGTATTCCTCTATAATCCTAAAGTTTAGATTTATTAGTTATCATGATCAAGTGGTCTTAGGGTTTAGGGTTCCGGCCAATCAGGGTTTCAAAAATGAAAATTTTGAAACCCAGTCTTTCACTGCACCCAGCCCAAGGAACCCAACATCCTTTTCTTTTATATGCTTAGTTTCTTTCCTACTCCATAAGAACAATGTCGATTCAGTTGGGGGAAAGAAAATAACTTAACTTAGATTCTCAAGTATTGTTAGAAATAATTATATTATGTGTACCGAATTATTATCTTGAACTGGAGTTATATAGGCATCCTAATCAATGATTGATTAATGGTCTAGATAATTTTAGAGATACCGAGGGATAAATTATTAAAGAAACTCAATAAATAGTACGGTTTAGACCATAAATAATTTCATGGAGCAATTTCGAGACCTTCTAATTATTGATCTTGATGAAGAATCTATTTTATGGTGGTATAAATGAAAAGGTCAAGTATGCTAAAGTTGTCCCTTGAAAAAAAAGAAGAAAAGAAAGAAAGAGACTCAATCTTGCCTCATAGCTTTTCTTGAACTCTTACTGAGTAACCGGGCCTCTTCGTCTAAGTGTTATAGTTTGTGTTAAAAGGTATGAAGGCCAAGAAATCTATTAAGCAATGGTACCTCATTGAGTAACTAGGTCCCTTTATCTAAGTAAGCATTGTGGTTCGTATTAAAAGGTAGGGATGCTAACACTGAAGAGGCTAAGATATTTGATGCGGCAAGCATATGATTAGATGATGCGGCGAGCATATGATTAATGTTTTGATATGGTTTGTAGAGCAATGAAACCTAATTACACTAGCATTGTACTCATCATAATAAGACTTAAGGATTATAAGAAAATGGGACTTTTACTTGATTAGACACAATCCTAAACTAAGAAGGAAGAAGATTTAGACAATAGGGGCTAATGATTGTGGACTTACCTTGATGAGCTTTCCAACCTTCTTTTGATTCATACCTTGAAACTACCAACGCTCAGAACTGAAGAACCTGGATAACAAAGATCAGAACCCTGGACTTGGGGCTTCAGCTTGTTGGTTCTTTGTCAAGGTGAACCCGGCCCACAACTCAAAGTCTTCGAAGGACCCTGCAATGAAGATCAAAGTTAAGGAAGAAGGATAAAACATATAGAAGGGATGGGAGAATTTATGAACTAAGAACAAAAATTTGAGAAGATCTGGCCGACTCCAATGCCTTCACTTGAGCTTGGAAGATGCTTTGCTAGGGGAAAAGAATGGCTTTGGCGTGGAGGAAGAGGATGGGAAACTTTCACATAAGGAAAAATACAAGACAACTTCTACTTCCAAAATTCAACTTCAATTTTCATTTATTTCTCCAAAATCAATCCCCTTTACAATGGGCGTCCAAGGCCTTTAATAGCCTCACAAAGCTAGCTTTTGAAATTTAAAAACTTCCCAAATTGAGGAGGATTACAAGGGGGTTGGAGGATTTGGTGGAGAGTTTGGAGGGATGGGGGGGGTTGGAGGATTTGGTGGAGGACTTGGAGGGGTGTGGCCAACCTCCTTGAATTTGAATCTTCCTTGTTGGCGCCAAAGAGTGATGAGGTGGCTAGTGAGGTGGCGCCTGATGACGTGGCATGATGAGATGGTCTTCTACTTGGATAAGGAATGACATGTGGCGCCAAGTGGTCCTAGTTGATGGTCCTTTTCTCTTGCTTGGTTGATGTGTCTTCTCTTCTTCATGTGGTCAAATTCTGGGGTCCAGAATTTGAGTCTTGTTGCTGGCTTTCATTGCTTTAAGACTTGATTAACTGAAATAGACTTAACTAAACTGACTTGACTGACTAAACTTGAAATGGACTTACAGGAAATGAATTTTTTTTTTAAAAAGTAATTACAGGACTCAATAACACTCTTGATTAATTACAGGACTGTTGAAAAGGAAATGGCTCTTGAAAATAAAACATTTACAGGACTCTTGAAAATGAAATGGCTCTTGAAAATAAAACATTTTTGAACTAAAGGATACAAGGTAACCTAATTATCTTCGATCCAAATTGGGATAAGGCTAACCTTGTTGAGTGAAGTTTCTTTCAGTTTCTGGTGTCCACACCAATATTGCACTACACTTTTCTACAAAAAAGGAGAGAGGGAAACCAGCTAGCAAAAGATACTTCACTAATCCCTGGCAAGTTAGAGAATTCAAAGAGTGAGGTAGTAAGTTAGCAAAAGAAGAACTTTAGAAATTTTTATGGGCTTTACTTAACTACAATTGGGTTGAATTGATAATCTGATGAAGAATCTCAGTATTAGTTTGTCTAGGTATCACTGCCCTTAGGATTGCCTACATTAACTTTTAATTCAAGGACGGATTAGTATACATAGCTAATTTATCTGCTTTACTCAAGAACAAGCAAAGTTCAATTTAGGAGGTGTGATAATTACATTATACATATATAAGTATTAATTTAATAATTA
Source organism: Areca catechu (assembly GCA_021397845.1). Taxonomy (NCBI): domain Eukaryota; kingdom Viridiplantae; phylum Streptophyta; class Magnoliopsida; order Arecales; family Arecaceae; genus Areca; species Areca catechu. Next base: position 70,813,482 of record CM038053.1, read on the forward strand.
AATTATATTTATTTATTTAAAATTAATATTTTATATATTATTTATAGGAAAGAAGACCACCAATGTGAGGAGCTTGATTTATGGGTTCAAATAAAAAATTAAAGTAAATTGGATTTAAAATGAGCCCAAAATTTAAGTTTAAAGATTAATATAGGCTGGCATGAATATTAAAGTAGCCATTTCATCATGGACCGATCACTTGGTCAATGAAATGATGAAGGGTCCATCGATAGCCATTAGCATCGGTCCATGGCTCAGAACTATGGACTGTGGAAGAGTTCTTGCTGTTGAATGCCACTGCTGTCCACCATACTTCTTCATCATCACTTGAGATGCTGGGGAGCCACTATCCACTGGCTTGAGATGCCGGGAGCTGCCATGTTGTTGCCCATCATGCCTAGTGCCAGTATCTCCTCTCATCCCCATCACTACTAGCCACTTTTAGCCTAGATTTGCCTACTGACCGCTACCAGGAAGCTGCCATCCACCAGATTTCTTTCCAAGATGCCAGAGTCATCGTAGGCATCCTTTTTGGCCAAAGACTTGGCTTTCTTCCAAGACCCCTACTGTCCATCACCTGGGCCTCCCATGGCCACCTCCCATGGTTGCCATTCATCAGCCGCCTGATGCCACCATCTAATTGCCTCCCAACCACCAAGACATAGCTGTTGCTCCTCCTTAGACCATCATCAGCCATCTTCATTGTCATCCACAGTTGTCATCACCAGTCATCACCTTCTTAGCCTAGCAAACCTAGCTCTCTATAGTTGGCCCCTTCTCTTAATTCAAAGCCACCAATAACCAGCCATCAGAACCACAATCACATGGCCAATTCACCAATGCTGCCACCCTTTGCTGACTCGTTGCCACCCTTCATCTCTATTGGGGGTGAGAGCTCACTGGATCTAGTTTGCATCAATCAATGGCGAGCGATGAGCAATTAATATAAGGCATGATCTAAGGGCTACAAGCTATTCCAACTGTATCCGAGACCACAGGGGATCTGACACACTTTGATCTGATGGCTGGAAAATTAGATGGGTCAAAGGAGCATTGGAATAGGATTTGAAGCTTATTTCAATTACGATTTGGTCCTATCATTCCTGTAGAGCACTTCTAACCCTCCATTATTTATGAAATTAAATCTCAACCATTTATGTATTTTTTTTTGTCCCATATCAAAAAGCATGAACTCCTTGATGCAGGGGAGTAGGGTTAGAGATGCTAGTATGGATGCTTATGATGCAAAGGGGTTTTTATATAGTTGATGAGTTTTAAATGTTTTTATAAGTTTTTGATTCCCGATTACAAACAAAGACTAGAAATAGGAAAAATTGAATAATAGAAGCCTACACTAGCAAATCAAGTCCCTAAATAGTGAAAAAGAGAACAGGATCCCGGGATTAAGAAACCCCGGTAGGACTAAGCTCGATACGCAATACCTACTTAGGAGATAGGGGCAAACCTCACACGTCTGAAGCGCCGATGCAGAGATTGCTCGACTCAGCAGATGCGGCCTGGATGCCTGAGCAGTCGAACATGCGAATGCGCCGGCTTTCGGTCGGGTGGTCGTGATGGCAAAGCAGACCGTCTCTAGTGCCCGTGATACCAGGGGGACCTATAGGCAAGCAAAGGAGGGATTAGTGAAATAGAGCGAAGTGTCGAAATGGAACTAAGGGAGGGTTGAGAAGGGGCTTCGAGCCCGGTATCTGGCTGGATTCCGAAGTCGAAGAAGGGGATAACTTGGGGCCTCGCACCCTGCGACGTCCCGGAGGATGAAGGAATGTGGCCTCATACCACTCGACGTCCCGGATGACGAAGGACTTGCGACGCCCTGGGTGATGGAAAGGTGGCCTCACACCACTCGACGTCCCTGGGGACGAAGGAAGCTTCACTCAAACCTAGTCTAGGAGACAATGGTTGGAGGAGAAACAAAACTCAAGCTCTTTTCATTTAATCATCAATATTCTTTACAATGGAGGGGTTGGGTCCTTTAAATAGGCACCCAAGGCCCATTTGAATTCAAAATATTTCAAACCTTTGAACCTAAATTACAACCCAAAAAGATGGCACCCACATGGATGGGGAAAGCTCTTCATGGCCGACCAAATGGAGGAGGGGATTGGTGTGGCATGTGGGAGGGCTTGGAGAGGGGAATTGGCCTCTTGACTTCCTTCTTTGCAAGTTCATTTTGGGAAGGAAACAGGGAGCAAGGCTTGCTTGAAGGGATGTGCTTCCTTTGATTCTTCAACACCCATTTGGAGTGACTCATGGCCGGCCAAGGTGGAGGAGGCTTTGGGCATTGCAAAGTTGAAGGCTTGGAATGGGGAGTGTCCCTTGACTTTCCTCTCTTGTATGAATACTTTGGAAAGAAGACTTGGGAGATGGCTTGCTTTGAGGCTTGGTCTCTTCATGAATCTTTAACGCCCCATTGATGATGGATTATGGCATGATGTGGGGGAGGGAAGAGGGGATGATGTCTCCTCCTTCCATGGTCACCCAAATGAAAATGGTATGGAGGGGGCGTGTGGATGCATGAGGGGTGCCTCCTTGCTTCCTTCCTTGGATGCCCAAGTGTCAACTGATGTGGCGCCTAGGTTGGCATCTCTCCAAGTATAAGAGGTGGGTTGGCCCACAAGAAACTTGACTTGGTCTTGAAATCCAGGTTGACTTCAATTGGGCTTGGGCCCAAACCAAACTCAAACTCGAACCAAAAATAAATACAGGACCCATGACCTAAACTTGACCCAAATTGGTCAAGGTACAAGACTAAAACAAACTTAGACTAGGTGCATGACTCAAAATTATAAAATTATTTTGGCTTATAGCCTTATTACAGGACTCAAAGAAGTGGAACCCTAATCTGAGATCCTCAGAGGGTTGAGGAGCCTCTGTCGGATCCTGGTGCCCACACCACTCCTCCCTTATTAAAGCCTATAAAAAGGCTCCTGTTCCTCTACCTGGAGGCATTGACTCCTTGGAGTCCCTCTAAAGCCTTTGCATAGGGGGATAGGAGGGGATCAACTTAGAAGTAGTTAAGTACAGAAGTGCAGGAGGGAAGAGGAGATTTTGTACAAGGCAGAGCGGGATTCTTTTATTCTTCATTCTCTCATATTTTTTGATATGCAATAAAAGATTATGCTTTCAATTGTAAGTTTATTATTTATTCTCTTTTATTTGCTCTTTATTATGGTCTACTGTTGAATTAAATTTAGGGACAATTGTTGCTTTCCAGAGATGCATTATGATCTATTATGAATACGCCCGTACTGAGAAAAGAAGAGTTGGACACCTAGTGCCTCTCGAAGATGCGTCGTGATCTATTATGGATATAGAGCATATTGAGGGAAGACAAGTAAATTTCTAAAATTAATTACATTTCAATTATAAAAGAATTATAATTTAATAGTGCAAAATTAATCTATAACACTTGAAACAATCCCTTTTACTTAACTTTTAAAAGTAGTTTACTTCTTGCTTGCTTTTATTTTTATGCAACAACAATTACTCTCTTATCTTTTAAATTCATAGCTTAGCCATAAAGTCCTTGAGGATTCTATCCTAACTCACCCTAGCTATAGAGTTGAGTTGGTTAATTATTTTTGACTGCCCATGATAGCGATCATGCATCTTACTTTCATAGTCTAAAGACTTCCTCGGCCTATAATATCATATTGGTCGACTGGGACTGAAAGCTTTATGAGCAATAATTTCAATTTATTACCTGTTGATGGGATTTTCCACAATACAAGGAGTAGAAGTATGCAGAAATCAAGCTCAATCTAGATAATGCTACCTGGAGGTCAACCAAGGCAAGCAAATCAAGCTTTCGAAGGATCTTCCAGTCGAAGGATTGGATGCCAGGGATGAATTGACCGAAGAAAGGGGGAAGCCTATTAAGGATCTCGTTGCCATACCCCTACATGATGGAGATTCTCGACACGTTGCTTAGATTGGATCAAGATTAGACAAACTTACAAGGTAGTGGTTAATGGCTTTCTTACAGAAAAATGCTGATATTTTTGCTTGAACTCCCATAGACATGTAAGGAATTGATCCCAAAGTGATGACACAGCATTTGAAAGTAGATCCAAATCATCATCTCGTGAAGTAGAAGAAAAGAAGCTTTGCACCAAAATGACAAAGAGTCATAATAGAAGAAGTGTAGAAGCTAACTGATACCGGATTAATCAGAGAAGTTTATTACCTTGAATAGTTGGCTAATGTAGTGCTGGTAAAAAAGGTTAATGGAAAATGGTAGTGAAAAAAAAGTGCCCTAAAAGCCAATCTTTGATTGAGCATTTTTGTAATCTTCCAACTCTTGTTGACATTTCTATATTAATAAAAGGCATCTTGTTTTATTATATTGCTGTGTCTTATTTAAAGATTATGATGAAGCCCGTAGATTAAGGCAAAGGAATTTGGATTATGATAAAGATCATAATGGTGAGACCTAAGTTCCTATAAATTCTAATATAAAATGTTCCTAGTCGTTGGATCATCAATTCGGGGATCGATGCTTCTGGAAAGACTAGCTTATCCTATGTATGCTCATGGAGAGGGTGGTTGGTCTCACATCTTTTCATGTAGAGACATTAATACAAGGATAAGGGTGCTCATTAAGGTATGAGTTCACTGAACTGATTTGCACTAAGACTATCTTATGGAAGTCTTACTACTTGTCAAGAGATAGTTCTCATAGTAGGAGTTATGCAAGTGATCTTTAGACTTGAGGTGACCATGGTTCATTATGCACACTAAGCCATATTTTGGTTCATACTCATTCATGACATTGAGTCATGTACGAAGCATTCTCGGATATGGTGGAAGGTGTATGAAGGATGTGAGTGGACCAACAAGGAATCGATCATTCCTCGTAAGAGAAAATGTTATCCCATGTAATCTCTTCATTTGATGACTCAGGGAGTCTTTGATCAAAGGAGGATGAGATTAGAGGTATTTTCTAATTAGTCATCAACATAGTCTTCATTATCAAAATAAGATTCGAAATGACTAAGTGCTAGGATTTGACAATTATCCATACCCATCACTTATTCGGGATAAAGGGAGATCGAAAGCTTGAATTATACGGTAACTTTTCACTGAATGATATTTTGGTATTTTTCACCAAATTTCTCACTTCTGGGTAGGCATGACACATTGCTAGACATCAATCATGTCATGTAGGTTTTTATGAATAAATTTAATTGGATTCATGAGTCAATTCGAAAGCTAGTTTGAATTGGCAACTTAGGTCAACTCAATTTGACCTAATTACGTCAAATCAGATTCAATTAGATCGAATTGGCTAGGACCTAGACCTACTACTGGCTAGATGTGGAACCCAAAGGGTCACACACATTAGGTAATTAGCCTAGGAAGTTAATTAGGGACATGGGATCCTAAATGGTTAGCTAGATTACACACTAGCATGTATAGGCTAACCTAACTCCTAACCCATTTGAATTGGATCTAAAGGTTGCTTAATGGGCTAACCAATTTAAGGGAATCCTAAATTGGGTTGAGTCCTAAGTGGGGTGATTTTATCTGATATTATTAAGGCTCTTATGTGCCAAATACCAAGAGTCCCAAGGGCAAGGGACTCTTGGTGCCAAATGTGATATGCGGCAATTAAAGGGGTGCAGAAGGACCAAGAGTCCTTCTGCTTGTTAATCACCTTTTAGGTGATAAATCTCTTTTAATCCTCTTTCATATGACACCCATATCAGGTAGGCTTTGATCGGTCAAATGGTGGGAAGTGGTGTGAAAGTGGAATGCGCACAATGTAGGGACGCGTCCCTTCATTGTTGGTGCCAAATTGATAAGGCAGAGTCCTTCTGCATTAAGTATCTTAAAATTCATCGATACTTCCCTTTTCTTTTCATGCCCCTTGGCTTTCCTACAACTGGTTATTGCCACATGGCAAGTGGAGATTTCGAATGGGAACCGAAGAGACAAAAATTTTGTCACTTGGTGCAAGAAGGATCATGACTCTTTAAGATAAGACTCCTTCTTAATGAAGAGTCCTATATGATCTGTTGGTTAACAGATCAAAGATTAATGAAGAGCCATATATGGCTCCTTCCCATCTCCTATAAATAGCCATCAGTGTTTAAGTCGATGGGTATTATAAATCCTTTCTTTCTTACACTTACACTCAGCCACACTCTCCTTGTCTCTTCCTTCCCTTGTTAGAACTTAGGTCTTGTCTTAAGACAAGTTCACTATTTTAAGATAAGGATTTAGGAAGTAAATAAGGAAGTGAAAAAGAGAGTGAAGAGAGGATTTGGAGAGGGCTCAGAGTGCTCTACTGGAGAGCAAGGGCTTGAGCAAGAAAGGAGAGGCTACCAAAGAAAGGCTATCAGAAGAATCCCAGTGGTTTAACCAACCTGCTAAGGAGTGTTTCCTAGGTTCAATTCCTATGTGGATCACCTCTGGAGGGCATGCACATGTGTGCCTTGTGAAAAGAAGAAAGAATTAGCGTTCAGGGTATTTTTCCAAACCCTAATTGAATGACTTGTTAATTGTAATGAATAAGGGATCTTGGGCTTAGGGTTTCAAGTTGTTTGGAGTTTCAAAATAAAAATGTTAAAATCCATCCTTCCGCTGAGCCATCAAAACCCAATAGTGGTATCAGAGCCACCTTATTTCATTCAATTAATGGTCAATTGTATATGCATATAGCTAACATGATCATATATGACGCATGCCACAAATTAGGTTTCAATTATATATTGAATGATAATATGATCATATATATTAATCATAGTATGATGCATCCTATTGAAAGATTATATGATAGTGCATATTATCATGTGGTGCATGCTATTGAATGCTTATATGATTCTATGCATGATTAGGTTAAATACATATTTCTAATATGATAAATCCTAGTAATTGCTTTAGATTGGGTTAGTCACCATGGCCATCTGATCATAGGACTTAGGATTTCATGGCCCTCTCTTCCCATTCAATGGGGTCTCCTATGATATGTAGGGATGCTGTTGTGGCCATATCCCATGAACAAGTGAGGTGCACGGATTGATATTACAATCATGCTTATGGTATGCATATTAAGATTAATATGCTCGAATGATGGAATGAATATCATGTCATATGTGTATGGTTATGAATACATTATGACGTCATGAATGTTAGGTTTTAGATGTCATTAATGTTGGGTTGACATGATTAAGTCAATATTAGGATGTGTTTTGAGACCACTAAAAGCCCTCATAATTAAAATATTTAGTAATAGTGTAAGTTTGTCAAGAGGCAAAATTTATTTAGGGTTATATGATTAACCAATTGGTGTTTAGGCAAGTGGTTCTGGGAAGGTAAAGGGAATGATATTTTTAATTGGTTCCATTATCTGACCTGGCTAATTAATTTGGTGTCTAAGAAAAGCAACGGGGGGACCCCTCATCTCTTCCACTTACCTAGCCAATTTGGCTATATTTGAAACCTTAAATTGAATAATTCGATTGAATTAACACACTACAGTTTGCTTTCTTTCATGCTAGGTATAGTTCATATTAACAACTATAGTAGGTTTGTTGTGTAACACAAGGCTTACCCTAGTGTTAAATATGAATTATCCTAGTGTAGTTTTAGCTTTATAGTATGTTTGGTAGTATTGCTTTGTTGTGTAACACAAGTGCAATATTATTCGAACATGTCTATATGGAAATGAAGGGTCTAACTAAAATAAAACATTATAGTTTGTTGTGTAACACAAGAGTATAAGTGTCTTAGAAGCAGTTCGTTTGTTGCGAATTGCATGGGTTGCAATTGGAAAGGAATTCCTACTTTTGAACTCATGAGTGTTGTTGTGTAACACAAGGCACTCATAAAGAATTGGGATCTCAACCCCACTAAAGAAACCTGGTAAGGTTTCTTGCTTATCATAAGTAAGGGTTATGGTATTCGAATAAAGTAGTAGGAGACATACTTAGATATAAAGTCATTATATAGTTATGAATGTCATCTTGAGTGGTCTACTTATATTGTTCTTAATTAAATGTAGGATTTATTATGGTTTCAAATTTATCACTACAGGGCATTTTAGATGCCAATAAGTTGACCAGTCTGAATTACATGGATTGGTTAAGGAACCTGAGGATAGTATTAACTCAGGAGAAACTTTTTTTTATTCTTGATTCTTCGAATCCTGAGCCGATCAGAGAGGATGCATCTGAGGAGGAAAGGGCCACACATAAAATATAGCTAAATGATAGCATGACTGTCAAGTGCATCATATTGGCCTCAATGAGCAATGAGCTTTAGAGACAACATGAAGAGATGGAACCTCAGTCTATATTGCTCAATCTTAAGGAGCTTTATGGAAAGAAAAGTAGGGCTACTTGGTATGAGATATCGAAGTAGTTGTTTCATGCACGTATGAGTGAGGGTTCATCAGTTCAAACTCATGTTCTGACAATGATTGACTTAATCACCCAATTAGGTCAATTAAGGTTTGTAATGGATCGTGAACTCAACCAGGACTTGATTCTATAGTTACTCCCGAATTCCTTCTTTCAATTTGTTCTAAATTATCATATGAATAAACTGAATACTTCTTTGCCTGAGCTGGTTAACATGCTTAAGATAGCAGAAAGCCATTCTAAGGGAGATAAGGCTCATCTTCTTCTTGTTCATGGGAAGAAGAAGGCAACGAAGAAGAGTTTGAAAAAGAAATTCAACCCTAACAAGAGCATCTAGAAGAAGAAGAAAACAAAGAAGGCTGTAAATGATGGAGCCTGTTTTCACTATGGCAAGCAAGGGCATTGGAAAAAAAATTGCAAGATATATCTTGCAAGTGTGAAGCAAGATGCCAGAGGAGCATCTAAAGGTTTGTACATGATACAAACTATATTATCATTGAGTGCTTCTATTTCTAATTCATGGGTATTGGATACCGCATGTGGGTCTCATATCTGCAAGTCTTTGCAGGGACTCTACAGAATTAGAAGCTTGAAGAAAGGTAACTTCGAGCTATATGGCGCAAGTGGTGAAGCCATGTACGCTGAAGCTGTGGGCACATATCTTCTATTATTACCTTCGGGTAATATATTAAAGTTAGAAGATTACTACTATATTCCAAATGTTATAAGAAACATTATTTTGATACCCTTGTTATTACAACAAGGGTTTGAAATAAGTGTAAAGAGCAGTGGCTACTCTATTCTTTATTCTAATAAAATATTTGGACATGGTTATTTTATCAATGGTCTTTTAACTTTAGAACTCAATGATAAAATATGACTTGTTGATAACAAGAAAAGAAAGAGAGATAATATCAATGTCACATTTCTCTAGCATTGCCGATTTGGTCATATAAGTGAGTCAAGGATAAACAAGTTAGTCAAAGATAATTACTTTGATCCTTATGATTTTCAATCATTAGGAACTTGTGAATCTTGCCTCACAAGTAAAATGACTAAGTCTCCATTCACTAGACATGGAGACAGGGTAACTGAATTATTAGGTGTTATACATACTGATGTATGTGGACCTATGACAACTTAGGCTAGAGATGGATACTTTTATTTTATCACATTTATTGATGACTTATCTAAATTTGGACATGTATATCTGATGAAACACAAGTTCAAAGCCTTTGATAACTTTAAAGAGTATCAAAGTATGGTTGAAAAACAAACTAGACATAGTATTAAGATTCTTCATTCTGATTGAGGAAAAGAATACTTGTCTAGTGAGTTTCTAAACCATTTTAAGGATAAATGTATAATCTCTGAATGGACTCCTCCTTATACACCCTAATTAAATGGTGTGATAGAAAGGAGAAATCGTACCTTGTTAGATATGGTGAGGTCCATGATGAGCTTCACAGATCTTCCTATTTCCTTCTTTGGATATGCCCTGGAAACTGTTGCTTATATATTGAATAGGGTACCATCAAAGTCAGTGACTAGCACACCATATGAGGTATGGAATGGCAAAAGACCAAATCTTAAATACTTGAAGATTTGGAGATGCTATGCTTATGTCAAAAATAATTTTCGACATAAGTTAAGTACTAGGGCTGACAAATGCAGGTTTGTTGGTTATTCTAAAGAGGGTGTTGCATACCTCTTTTATCATACTATTGAACAAAAGATAATTTGTTAGTAGACATGCTACATTCTTGGAGAAAGAATTTATTTAAGAAAGAAGTAGTGGAACAATACTTGAACTTAGTAAAGTACAAAACCAACAACCAATACTTGAAAAATCTTCGAATGAAATTCTTCAACCAAATATTTTTGTTGATCAGGAATAGCCACAATACACACCTCCTCTCCCAAGGTCAGAGAGGGTGCGGGGTGCACTTCTCAGATATGGCTTTTTCATTGGAAATGACAATGAGGCTAGTATCATTCAGGTTGATGATCCTGTGACCTATACGGAAGCTATCGAGAGTAAAGACTCCGATAAATGGCTAAATGCCATGAAATCTGAAATAGACTCCATATATTCCAATCAGGTTTGGACCTTGGTAGATCCACCTGAAAGAATTAACCCAATAGGGTGTAAGTGGGTCTTCAAGAAGAAGATTGGAGAAGATGTGGTGTGGACACTAGGGCCAGAAAATATTGACAGGTTGAACCCATATCCTTGTGGATCACCTGTGAATAAAGCCTTGGACCTAACCCTTTTTACCATGTAAATATTTTATTTTAATTTTGTTATATAGGCTTGGTTTGGTTTAGCCTTTTTTACCAATCAAGGTTTGTATAAAAAACCACATTTATCAGTTGTGTCAAATCCTATTTACCCAGTTGAGTTTAAATGGTCCAGTTTTAGTTAACTCGTTTTACCAACTAGAATTTGGGCCAAACTCTTTTTACCAAATTAGAATATTTATTTAATTGCCTGTGTCTTTTGATCAAATTGGGTTTCAATTGATCAAGTTGGGCTTTGGTTATTTGGTTTCGAGTCTTGTAATAATTAGTTATTGAGTCTTGTAATACAAGGGGACCTAATTGAAGACCCATGTGAGTTCATGTGCACTCAATTGATGACCCATGTGCTAGCCCAAGACAAGCCATGTGACTCCATGTGCTAGCCCAAGTCACTTGTCATGTGCTAGCCTAACCAAGTCTTGGTGCCACCTTTTCAAGATTTTGGACATCATCACATGACATGTCACTTATGCTTTGGACATCACTTGCCACATCATCAAGACATTAAGACATCCAGACAGAGATCTGGACATTTTGACACCATGCAAGCTTATCCAAGGAGGGAGCCTCATTTAAATTCCAAGCCGATGGTTTTAAGAGAAGTAAAGCAGGAGTCCCACCCATGTTAGTGCCACGTTTTCTCATTTTTTGTCACCAATTCCAAAAGAATTCGGCCAAGCATTTTTTCTCAAAGGGATGCCTATCATGATGAATTTCAAATCTAAGAAGTTCCATTTTAAATTCAAAGATAAAATGGGTTCTTATCTAAACTATCTTGAAGAGTTTCAAATCCAAGAAAGATCAAGATTTATTCAAGAGTTCAAATTGAAGGAAGGTTACTATAAGAAGGACTCCAAGAAGAATTGGCGCCCCATCTCATCAATTGTCACCAATGCATAGTGTCGCCACTTTTAAGATGAGTAAGAGAGAAGGACTTCTCCTCTCTCCCACTCTTTCGTCGCCCAAATGGAATGAAATGCTTGTTGTTGCCCACTTTGATGAAGTTAATTCCAAGATGTCGCCCATTATGGATGAAGCCAAAGAGAGGTCCAGATCAGCCTAAAGACAAGAGTCCAGGATGCCCAAAGCCAGAATTTCTGGGGTTGTAGTCCAAGGGAACATAAGCTAGTCTTTGTGTCCCTTACATCACTAGTTATCGGTCTATAAATACCCCATCAACCCCCCTTTGTAAATATAATTCATTCATTAATAAAAAAGTTATTCTGCCAAAATTTCTTCCTTTGCTGTGTGCATCATGGGGTGTAAGGCCCTTTTCCTTTGTTCTTCAGAACATGGCAGGGTGCGAGGCCCTAGTTATCCTACCTATCCAGCCGACAAGAAAACCTTGCCACTTCTTCTAACTCTTCCCTTTCATTTTTCCTTCCTTTGTTGCTTCCAAATTTGTGTTTTTCATTGTTGAGTGTTTGCAGGTGATCAGGAATTGAAGACAAGTGTTCTTGCCTTGGAACCGGCATCGCACGAAAGATCGGAGCCCGGGATTGAGTTCTTGAAACCCTGCCACGACAATCTTGAGAGTCCTACCAGATCTATTTCAGAGGAGCGATTTTCGTTAGTAAAACTGAAAACTTATTCCCTTTTCTTTAATTTCTGATTAATTGAAAGTAAATCTGAGTTTACGGTGGTTTCTTAACCACTAGGTCCTACTTTCTAGTTACTTTGTAGGTTTACTTGTGCGTGTAGTTAACTAGGACTAGTTTCCTTTATTGTCTCCTTTGAGTCTTTCTTAAAAATCTAAAAAAAATTTTAAAAATTATTCTCTGCTATTCTTTGATAATTAGGCTTTAATTAGTTGTCCCACATCAGTTTTGGTATCAGAGCAGGTTAAACTAGGGTTTAATCACTCTTGTGCCGACTTAGATTTTCTTTAAGTACTCGGATCGGGTGCTTCACCATGGCCATCGATCATAGAAAAAAGTAGGGCTGCAAGACCCACACCTCCCATTCAAATGGGATTTCCTATGGCTTGTAGGGATGCCGCTGTGAATTGATCCTTGAAGAAGAAAACAAAGAGATAGGCATCTTTAGGGTTTATTTTCTATATTATATCCATCACAATACATAGTATGTTATTTTGATTGTTTTTGCATGTAGATAACTTAGAATCGACTGATTCGTTCTTTAGATTTTTTGCTCGTCAAAATACTGCCTGAGAGTAGATCAGCCCTAAATTTTAGCAATTCTAGTTTAGGATTATTTTTGAATAAATTTTACATATTTTAAATTCCTGCATCTTAGGTATTTTTTTGCAAACTATATATTTGCTGAAAATAAAAGAACAAAATACAAAAAAAAAAAAAATTATTTTTTTGTTATTTTAATTATTTTAGTTTGATTGCATCTAGGGTTTCATCTTGTGTGTGCATCATCATGTAACCTAATCTTAAGGGTACTTGAGCATCTCAGATCAGGGCAGGAGCTCATCACTTGTCCTGGGCCCACAACAACCTTCTTTGCATCCGAGTTTAATCCTAATTAAAATTCAATTAGACTTAATTTGCTCTAGTGAGCTAGGGACACCAACAGTTCGAGTTCCAAGTATTGTGTGTAAGCTAGTGACCCAATCCTTTGATTATCACTTGAATATGGTATCTAAGGCTAGAGCACCAAAGGCAAATGCCCTAAGCATTTCATGGTTTTTAATTAGGACCTTGCGAGAGTAGGGGGAGCTTCCCATGACCCCACCTCTTACTGGCCAGTGGACAGAGTAATTATTGAATTGGCTATAATTTGAGCTGACCCATTCTACTTGAGCTCTAGGTCTAAGAAATCCTAGTCCGAGTTGAATTCTGTGTGATTGCATTGCATGGCAACTAGGTTAGGCACACCATATCAGCCTATCCAAAATCAACCAAATCCATCCATGGACCCTAATATGGAAAATTTTATGAGAACTATAACTGATCAGCTTAGACAGCTTACTACCAGGTTTGATCAGGTAGAAGAGAGACTAGGTAACATTGAAGAATCCCATGCGACTAGATCAGATCCTGAAACACCTGGACCCACTCCCCTAGGTGATGGGGATATCGACCTGCATGATTCTCAGAGTAGCACGAAGTTCGGAGCATCAAATAAATTTAAATTTGAAGAATATTTATTTAGGATTTATCTTTTGTTTGAAATTTGAATTAGGATTTAGTTGGTTATGATTGAGATATAGATAGGCTTATCTTATCCTATCTTGTATTTGAATTTGAGTCATCCCTATCTTTTTATCCTGTATTCAAATTCAAATGAGGGTTAGACAGGTTTATAAATACCACCTTCAGTTCTTTGTAAAAAATAAGTTTTTGGAGAAAAAAATTTGAGTTTTTAGAAGAGTGATTCTTCTTGCCTTCACGTTTGGGCATGGGAGTGAGGCCCTATTTATCCCCCTTCCTAACCCATTTTCTTTGATCCCTCGTGACCTTTGAGATTTAACTTAGCATCTCCAAGTATCGAGGAGGGTGTAATGCCTTAGAGGTGAGAGGTCTCTTCGTTAGGATGAGTCCCGAAGTCCATGAGATCCAGATCCCTATCCTTCATCCCCACTATTCCTTCGCCACTCCTAAAAAAAAATACCAAAAAAAAATAGTACCCTAATTTAGGTGACTTCTAGGCTCACCAATGATCCTACCCATCCATCCCCCATCAATTTTGGTATCAGAGTCTAGAAAAATTAGGGTATATTTTTATATTTTATATTTTTTTCTATATTTATATTTATATTTTTATTATCTCGAATCAAACCCGTTCTCTCCCCTGTCCTCGTTCCACTGCCCTCCTGTTTGGCCATCACCAAGCTAGATCCACCACTCCACTGTCCCCAACATCTCCTCCCTGATGACGTGACTGCCACTGTTGCCTCCCTACTGCCCCATTGCCACACCACAGTTCTTCCCCCCCTCCAGCGAACTATCTGCCGCCTCACCGACACCGCCAGATCCCCTTGTGCAACAGATCCACCATCCATCGATGCCAGCTGAGCCCGCTGATGCCCGTCCCACCCCTTGCAGCCACCGATCGTTCTCTGTCCAAACCCAAGGCCGGGCCTCCCTCCCTCTGACATCTTTGACATCATCGCCAAAACTATTGCCTCCCTCCTATCCGTGCGATCATCAACGATCCACTGAAGAATGCCTCGGTCTTCCTCATCACCAATCGATCAACCCCATTGCCAGCTCCGCCGCTCCTCTGATAGCCACCGCGTCCGCCACCATGATCAACAAGATCGCTGATCGCCGCTCCCTCCTTCGTTGGCTCTTCCATCATCGATGCTCTAATGAGCATCTGATATGGTATGCCACCATTCCACCCACCTCCATTGAAGTCATCTTTGGGCTCTTCGCATCCGAGATGCCCATGGTCATGTCAATTGGCAAATCTCCCCTCCATTGCTGTCACCGTCGCCATTTTTGGTGGCTCTTCGGACGCCATCACCGTGCTCTTGTGCTTGTTAAGCCTCGCAGCTCGATAAATCTCGAAATGCCTGATGGCCGCATCGCCATGGCCATATTTGTCCTCTTTTAAATCTTCGCAATAGGTAAGTTCCAAAAGACCCAATGGCCACATCTAGTAAGCACCCTGGTGGTCTTCCAAGATCGCATGGCCGCATCTGCTTGCTGCCATTCCCTTTGCCGCCGTTGCTATCCTCTCGAAGCTCTATAGGCCATAATGACCTAACGAGCTTCCAAGACCCCATGGTTGCATCGACCATTTTGTAGGGATCCGGTGCAATGCAGCAGAAGGGTAATTTCAAAATTGAAACTAAATTCACACCAAAAACCCTAAACCAGGAACTCCTTAAATAAGACTAGCACATATGACAAGCATATCTATGCAAATTAGGATTAGGGTACCAACCTGTAATCGCTTATTCCAACAAACTTGAAGTTGAAGGGGCTAACTAAATTCACCAGGCGTCCAGGTGTCCGCCCTCCAATGGTGATCCACACAGAGTAATGATCAAGAACACTATCTTCTTGTCCAATGGTTCCTCCTATTGAGTTCTTCTTCCTAGAACTCAATTCTTCGGATTATGGCTGGAATTCTTCCACACAAGAGGTTGCCTCCCTTTCTTTGATCTCTTCTCCTCCTTCCACTAAGACCTTGACCCTTTAAGACACCCTTGTCTTGAAGATAAGACCTTGTC
The DNA here is from genome assembly GCA_021397845.1 of Areca catechu. NCBI lineage: Eukaryota > Viridiplantae > Streptophyta > Magnoliopsida > Arecales > Arecaceae > Areca > Areca catechu. The sequence goes on from CM038053.1 coordinate 70,829,319, forward strand.
CTAAGAGGATATAGGCTTGTCTTAAATTGGAGGAGAAATTAAGACAAGAATGCTTAATGTAAGAAAGAAAGGAAAGAAAATCAGAACTCCTTCTTTCCTTTACCGTCGGAGACCTTCTCTTTTATTCTTGTTCAGCAACAGAGTTTTGACAGAGGAGTCCTCTGTAAAGGAAACAATGTAAAACAAGAAAAGAGGAAAGGAGTCTTTTGGAGAGGAAGAAGAAAAATAAAAGCACATCAGATTACAATCATCGAGTTCTGATTTTCCTGACCCCTTAAATAGATTTCAGAGAGGCGCCCACACAACTCTCCGTAAACTCTTTCTCACGCCCTTCTCATTTCTCACGCCCCTTCCCTCCTTCTCACGGCCTTCCAGATTAAATCCCATGGCCTTTCTTAAAGGAAAAGTCGCGATGTTTTAAAAAGAAAGGAGTCACGAATTTAAATCTCCGAAGAGATGTTATTACGCGCGACCGGGAAGAAACAACGCTTTCTTTCTTTCTTAAAACCCCACCACCCGTTAGATTTCCATCCAAGGGAGGACAAGTGAGGTGCTAAGGTGAGAAAGAAAGGCCGCCCCATCTTAATTCATCGGAGAATTAAGTGGGCGCGCCAAGAGTCCATGCACCCATGGACTCCTCCAAATGGCGCGCCAAGAGTCCATTAGCGCATGGACTCTTGGCATTTTGGCATGAAAACTCAATGGAGCGGGTGGAGGGGCTAGCCTAAATACTTGGTTAGCCAATAGGGTTAGCCATAATTCCTATAAACTCAATTAGGGTCAAATTAGATCCAATTAGAATCCAAATTGAACCAATCCGGAACCCTAATTCGAATCTAATTCGAATAGAAGATAGGATTTGCAACACCTGCTAGAGTGTCATCATGCAAAATGATTTAATTACAAAATTAAATCCTTGATCAATTCTCTTAAGTGTGTGACCCATTGGGTTCCATATCTAGCCAGCAGTGGGTTCGAATACAAGTTGACCTAATTTGATTAGAACTCTTTTTAATCGATTTAGGTCAAATCGGGCTTACCCGATTATGATCAATTAGGACTATTCCCAATAAGTGATCATTCATTTAATCAACCCACAAGACAAGATTGACGTCTAGCAACGTGTCATGTCCACCCGGAAGATATGGAAATTCTGGTGAAATACCAAAAATATCCTTCAGTAGAAAGTTGCCGTACAATTAAATCCTTCGATCAGCCTGCACCCAGAAAATAATTATGGATATGGATATATGTCAATTCCAATATTACATTCGTTTCTAGCTCAATCTTATATTGATGATTCAATTATCTTGATATTAGAAATCATCTCTAATATCTTTACTTTGATCAAAGATTTCCTGAATCATCATCCGATTGATAACTAGCTGGATGCAATCTCCTCTTACTAAGAGTGATCGATTCCTTGTTGACCTACTCATTACCTTCATATTCAATTCACCATTCCCAGTATCAATCCTGTGCATGACTCAGTGTCATGATTAGAATTGAACCAAAGCATGGGTTCATGCATACAAGGTACTTATGGCAGTCTCAGGTCAAAGGATTACTTGTACCACTTCCACTATAAGAACCTTCTATTGACATGTAGCTAAGACTCCATTAGATGTTCTCAAGTTGGATCATATCAGTGAACTCATTCTCTAATGAGCACCCACATCCTAGTATTAGTGTCATACACAAGTGACTGTGAGAGCAGTCACCCTCTCCAGTATACATAGGATGTGCTAGTCTTACCGGAAAAACCCTGATCCCCTACTCAGGGTTCCTTTGACTAGGAATATTTTAGATTAAGGTTTTAAGACTTTAGGTCTCTCTGGTATGATCTCATCATAACCCTAAAATCATAGCCCTAATCTATGGGGTTCATCATATAATATAAACACAGCGTATGACGAAAAATAATGCCTTTATTAGAATATTGTCAATTACAATGGTTTGAGAGATACAACATAGATTGGCTTGTAGGGCATATCCCTTTCAATCTCCCACTTGCACTAAAGCCAATCGCCTTTAAATCTTAATCCCATACACTCGAGGTGGCGATCAAACTCTCGCTGTGGTAGAGCCTTAGTGAACGGGTCTGCTTCATTGTTCTTTGTATCAACTCTATTTATGTAGACATCTTGTCTTTCTACTATTTCTCGGATGAGATGGAAGCGTCTCAGAATGTGCTTGGACTTATGATGAGCTCTTGGTTCCTTAGCTTGAGCAACAGCCCCAGTGTTGTCACAGTAAAGTAGCACTGGGTTTTCAATCTCAGGAACAACACCCAACTCTGTGATGAACTTCTTCATCCAGACTGCTTCCTTGGCGGCTTTACTGACAGCTATGTATTCTGCCTCTGTGGTTGAGTCAGCTACAGTCTGCTGCTTGGTACTCTTCCAACTCACTGCTCCACCATTTAGGGTAAAAACATATCATGAAATGGATTTGCTATCATCAGGGTCTGATTGAAAACTAGAATCAGAATAAGCTTCTAGTTTAAGATCAGAACCACCATAAACTAGAAAAATATCCTTAGCCCTTCTCAAGTACTTAAGAATATTTTTAACTGCTTTCCAATGATCCTCTCCTGGATCAGCCTGAAACCTACTGACAATGCCTAAAGCATATGCCACATCAGGCCTGGTACATAACATGGCACACATTATGGACCCTATTGCCGAAGCATAAGGTATAGAATTCATTCTATTTCTTTTTTCAGGTGTCTTAGGAGACATCCTTTTAGAAAGATGTATGCCTTGACTCATAGGAAGATAACCTCTTTTACTTCCATCCATGCTGAATCTTTTCAGCACTAAGTCAATGTACCTAGATTGGGATAAACCTAGCATCCTCTTAGATCTATCTCTATAGATCTTAATACCTAGTATATAGGATGCTTCTCCCAAATCTTTCATGAAAAACTGGTTTGATAGCCAAACCTTGACTGATTGTAACATTGGGATATCATTCCCAATGAGGAGTATGTCTTCTATATACAGAACCAAGAAGACTATGGCACTCCCACTAGTCTTCTTATAAACACGGGGTTCATCCACATTTTTGATAAAACCAAACCTTTTAATAGTTTCATCAAAGCGGATGTTCCAACTCATTGAAGCTTGCTTTAATCCATAAATGGATTTCTTTAGCTTGCATACTTAATCCATAAATGGATTTCTTTAGCTTGCATACTTGATTAGGTTTATTCTTTGAAATAAAACCTTCTGGCTGTGACATGTAGACTTCTTCCTCAAGGAAACCATTAAGGAATGCAGTCTTCACATCCATCTGCCAGATCTCATAATCGTGGTATGCTGCTATAGCAAGTAAAACCCGGATTGATTTGAGCATGGCAACAGGTGAGAATGTTTCATCATAATCAATTCCCTGTTTTTGTCTAAAACCTTTTGCCACTAATCTGGCTTTATAGGTTTCAACTTGGCCATCAGCCCCAATCTTTTTCTTATAGACCCATTTGCACCCAATAGGATTAACACCCTTGGTGCATCGACCAAAGACCATACTTGGTTTACATGCATAGAGTCTATCTCGGATTCCATGGCTTCTTGCCATCTATCTGAATCAGTACTCAAGATAGCTTCCGTATAGGTCAGAGGTTCATCATTTTGAATGACTTGGGCTTCATTATTTTCTATAATAAACCCATACCTCTCAGGTGCCCGTGGCACTCTATCAGACCTACGGGGAGGAGTTTTGTGTTCTGGTTCTATCCTAACTATATGTTCTAATGGTTGAGAACTGTCTATCTGTGTTTCTTGTACTTCTCCAAGTTCAACAGTTCTACCATTGCCCTTTTCTAAAATGAACTCTTTTTCTAGAAAAGTGGCATGCCTGCTGACAAAAATCTTTTGTTCAGTAGGATGGTAAAACAGATATCCTCTACCCTCTCTAGGATATCCTACAAATAGACATTTATCCACTCTAGGTTCCAACTTATGTCCAAAATTTCTTTTAACATAAGCTGGACATCCCCATACCTTAAAATATTTAAGATACAGTTTCTTTCCACTCCAAATTTCATATGGAGTACTAACAATGGATTTAGAAGGTACCTTGTTCAGAATGTAAACAGCAGTTTCTAGGGCATGACCCCAGAAGGAAATGGGTAAATTTTTGAAGCACATTATGGATCGTACCATATCTAATAAGGTACGATTCCTCCTTTCAGCTATACCATTTAGTTGTGGTGTATAAGGAGGGGTCCATTCAGAAAGAATTCCATTAACTTTAAGATAGTCTAAAAACTCCGTGGATAAGTATTCTCCTCCTCGATCAGAACAAAGAACTTTAATACTTTTCCCGGTTTGTTTTTCGACCATACTTTGATACTCCTTAAATTTATCAAAGGCTTCAGATTTATGTTTCATAAGATACACACATCCGAACCTAGATAAATCATCTAAAAGTGATAAAATATGAGTATCCACCTTGGCCTGAGTTGTCATTGGACCACATACATCAGTATATATAGTCCTAATAACTCAGTTGACCTTTCTCCATGTCCAGTAAATGGAGTCTTGGTCATCTTACCCATGAGACATGATTCACAAGTACCTAATGATTCATACTCATAAGGATCAAGAAATTTTTTCTTGTATAACTTGCTTATCCTAGACTCATTAACATGACCAAGTCGATGATGCCAAAGTAAAGTATCATTAAAGTCTTTTCTTTTTCTTTTATTATTGACATGAAAAACACTATCATTGGAAGAAAGAGTTAAGAGCCCATTGCTAAATATGCCAGAACAAATAATTTTATTAGACAACATTATCGAGCAACCAGTGCTCATTACATCCATTACATATCCTTGTTTTAATAACAAAGGAATAGATATAATGTTCCTAATAATCTTAGGCATATAATAACAATTTTCTAACTCCAAGATCTTCCTGAAGGCAACTTCAGAATATAGGTCCCTACAGCTTCTGCTTGGATGATATCACCACTAGCACCGTAGAGATTGAAGTCACCTTCCTTCAATACTTTAAGCTTGTGGAGGTCCTGCAAAGATTTGCATATATGGTAACCACAAGCGGTATCCAATACCCAAGTATTTGATATAGACAAATTTAATGTCAATATAGCATGTATCTCATACATACCTTTTGGTGCATCTGACGCACCAGGCTTCACAGTTGCAAGGTAAGCCTTGCAATTCCTTTTCCAATGTCTCGCTTTGCCGCAAAAGAAACAGGTTGACTGTTTTGAGGCCTTCTTTCCTTTCTTATTCTTATTGATGCCACCCTTAGGGTTTAGCCTCCTATTAAAACCCTTTTTGCCTGATTTCTTCTTATTGGTCTTATCAATAAGAAGAAGTGGAGCCTTTTCTTTCTTAACGTGGCTCTCTGCTTTTTAACATATTTAACAGCTCAGGCAAGGAAGTGTTCAGTTTGTTCATGTGATAATTCAAGACAAACTGAGAAAATGACTCCAGGAGTGATTGCAGGATTAAATCCTGATTTAACTCCCCATCCATAATAAAACCTAATTGACCCAATCTGGTGATTAAGTCAATTATCTTCAGAACATGATCCTGAATGGATGTTCCCTCTGTCATCCTAGCATGGAATAACTACTTAGATATTTCATATATAGCAGTTCTACTATGTTCTCCATAAAGCTCTTTTAAATTGAGCATTATGGATTGAGTATCCATGCTTTCATGCTGTCTCTGTAACTCATTGGTCATAGAGGCTAGTATGATACACTTGACAGTAAGGGAGTCATTCTGCCACATTTTGTATGTGGCCATATCTTCCTCTGTGGCATCATCCCCTAGTGGATTAAGACTAGGGGTATCAAGAATATAAGAAAGTTTTTCTGAACTCAGTACAATCTTTAAATTTCTCAACCAGTCCACATAGTTCGGACCAGTCAGTTTGTTGGTGTCTAAGATACTTCGTAGTGATAATGAAGATGCCATTTATCTACATTTAATAAATAACAATACATAAGCAAACAATCATGAAATTACTTATATAATTAAATTAGGTCTTCAATTTAATTATGTCTCCTACTATTTTATAAAAAATCATAGCCCTCACTATGATAATCGAGAAGAACCCTGATTGGTTTTTTTTAGTGAGATTGAGATCCTAATAACTTATAAAAGATCTTGCAGAAAACACAACAAATCTTTTATAAGCTCAAAGGTAGGAAACTCTTCCAATTATATCTCATATAATTCTTAAGAAGTAACTTGGCCTCTAGAATATTATTAGTCTTGCAGAAAACAAAACAAACCATAATGTTCTAGTTAAGTCAAGACCCTTTCATTTCTATACAGTCAATACTCAAATATAATGCCCTTGCAGATAACACAACAAAGCATTATACTGAATATACTATAAGCATATCTATGCACTATACTAGTATCATGTCAATCACCATATTAGGTCTTGCAGATAACACAACAAACCTAATGTGGTTCATAACACAATAATGATCCAGCATAAAGGAAGGCCAATAATAGTATTTTTAACACTAAGCATTTTAGTCAAGATTTAAATTTAATCAAATCGGCCAGGCAAGTGGAAGAGATGTGGGAGTCCCCCCGTTGCTTTCCTAGACACCAATAAAAATTGACCAGGTCAGTCAACGGAACCAATTAAAAACCACAATTCTCTTTACCTTCCCAGAACCACATTTCTAGGCACCGAATGATCAATTGTACATCATGACTAGTGATGCTTATTAGTTAAATATACTAAGACTTAATATAATTTTTAAAAGGAGGGATTTATAAATTGCCAGCACATTCTTATAGAACGTATCACAATCAACATATCACTCTTATAAACAAATATGTGCTAAGTGTGTCATCATACTAGGACAACCATTTACCACAAATGGATCCACCATTATGCCAGGGCAACCTTATTTCAGTATGATGACTTCAAAACTAAACATATCTCTATAATAATTTAGGTTTGAGTGAAAAACCCTAACTAGTGGCATACATCAAAACATATATGCAATCAAAGATATGCTAAGTGTAGTAGCATATTAGGATTTAAAAACCCTAAGATGTGACATACAAGCTATCATAAATTATAGTCCTAATTAACCTGGCTCTGATACCACTGTAGGGATCCGGTGCAATGCAGCGGAAAGGTAATTTCAAAATTGAAACTAAATTCACACCAAAAACTCTAAACCAGGAACTCCTTAAATAAGACTAGAACATATGACAAGCATATCAATGCAAATTAGGATTAGGGTACCAACCTGTAATCGCTTATTCCAACAAATTTGAAGTTGAAGGGGCTAACTGAATTCACCAGGCGTCCAGGTGTCCGCCCTCCAATGGTGATCCACACAGAGCAATGATCAAGAACACTATCTTCTTGTCCAATGGTTCCTCCTATTGAGTTCTTCTTCCTAGAACTCAATTCTTCGGATTATGGCTAGAATTCTTCCACACAAGAGGTTGCCTCCCTTTCTTTGATCTCTTCTCCTCCTTCCAGTAAGACCTTGGCCCTTTAAGACACCCTTGTCTTGAAGATAAGACCTTGTCCTAAGAGGATATAGGCTTGTCTTAAATTGGAGGAGAAATTAAGACAGGAATGTCTTAATGTAAGAAAGAAAGGAAAGAAAATCAGAACTCCTTCTTTCCTTTACCGTCGGAGACCTTCTCTTTTATTCTTGTTCAGCAACAGAGTTTCGATAGAGGAGTCCTCTGTAAAGGAAACAATGTAAAACAAGAAAAGAGGGAAGGAGTCTTTTGGAGAGGAAGAAGAAAAATAAAAACACATCAGATTACAATCACCGAGTTCTGATTTTCCTGATCCCTTAAATAGATTTCAGAGAGGCGCCCACACAACTCTTCGTAAACTCTTTCTCATGCCCTTCTCATTTTCTCACGCCCCTTCCCTCCTCTCACGGCCTTCCAGATTAAATCCCATGGCCTTTCTTAAAGGAAAAGTCGTGATGTTTTAAAAAGAAAGGAGTCATGAATTTAAATCTACGAAGAGATGTTATTTCGCGCGACCGGGAAGAAACAACGCTTTCTTTCTTTCTTAAAACCCCACCACCTGTTAGATTTCCATCCAAGGGAGGACAAGTGAGGCGCTAAGGTGAGAAAGAAAGGCCGCCCCATTTTAATTCATCGGAGAATTAAGTGGGTGCACCAAGAGTCCATGCGCCCATGGACTCCTCCAAATGGTGCGCCAAGAGTACATTAGCGCATGGACTCTTGGCATTTTGGCGTGAAAACTCAATGGAGCGGGTGGAGGGGCTAGCCTAAATACTTGGTTAGCCAATAGGGTTAGCCATAATCCCTCTAAACTCAATTAGGGTCTAATTAGATCCAATTAGAACCCAAATTGAACCAATCCGGAATCCTAATTCGAATCTAATTTGAATAGAAGATAGGATTTGCAATACCTGCTAGAGTGTCATCATGCAAAATGATTTAATTACAAAAATTAAATCCTTGATCAATTCTCTTAAGTGTGTGACCCATTGGGTTCCATATCTAGCCAGCAGTGGGTTCGAATACAAGTTGACCTAATTTGATTAGAACTCTTTTTAATCGATTTAGGTCAAACATGGCTTACCCGATTATGATCAATTAGGACTATTCCTAATAAGTGATCATTCAATTTAATCAACCCACAAGACAAGATTGACGTCTAGCAACATGTCATGTCTACCCGAAAGATATGGAAATTCTGGTGAAATACCAAAAATACCCTTCAGTAGAAAGTTACCGTACAATTAAATCCTTCGATCAGCCTGCACCCAGAATATAATTATGGATATGGATATATGTCAATTCCAATATTACATTCATTTCTAGCTCAATCTTATATTGATGATTCAATTATCTTGATATTAGAAATCATCTCTAATATCTTTACTTTGATCAAAGATTCCCTGAATCATCATCCGATTGATAACTAGCTGGATGCAATCTCCTCTTACTAAGAGTGATCGATTCCTTGTTGACCTACTCATTACCTTCATATTCAATTCATCATTCCCAGTATCAATCCTGTGCATGACTCAGTGTCATGATTAGAATTGAACCAATGCATGGGTTCATGTATATAAGGTACTTATGGCAGTCTCAGGTCAAAGGATTACTTGTACCACTCCCATTATTAGAACCTTCTATTGACATTTAGCTAAGACTCCATTAGATGTTCTCAAGTTGGATCATATCAGTGAACTCATTCTCTAATGAGAACCCATATCCTAGTATTAGTGTCATACACAAGTGACTGTGAGAGCAGTCACCCTCTCCAGTATACATAGGATGTGCTAGTCTTACCGGAAAAACCCTGATCCCCTACTCAAGATTCCTTTGACTAGGAATATTTTAGATTAAGGTTTTAAGACTTTAGGTCTCACTGGTATGATCTCATCATAACCCTAAAATCATAGCCCTAATCTATGGGGTTCATCATATAATATAAACACAGCGTATGATTAAAAATAATGCCTTTATTAGAATATTGTCAATTACAATAGTTTGGGAGATACAACATAGATTGGCTTGTAGGGCATATCCCTTTCACGTTTGTTTCCCTATGCTGCCATCACTGTCTTTGTGAAGCTCTTCGGGCCACCATGCATTGATGAGCTTTCAAGATCCCATTGCCGTGCTTTGGGTGGTGGCCATTCCCCAAGCCCCCCCATTCCTTTGTTGTCTGGGAAGTCTTGGCATCCACCCAACCGAACTCTCTTTCTTCCTCTGCTCTAACCCGGTTTCTCTTTTCCAAGCATCACCTTCTTTCCTTCTTCATGGAAGCTTGCTACCAATGTTCGCCGGCCATGATCATCTCAAGAATCGTCTGATGCTGTCCATTGCTGCCGGCTTTCTTTCCACCAAGCTGCTACCCATTTTCTCAGCCGGCCGCTCCATCTTCCTGCGTCAATCTCCCATCTTCATTATTAATGGCTTGCACATCTTCTTCCTCCTCAACCGCCAATTAACAGTCTGTCCAAGATGGAGTCACTCCTGCCATTCTAAGAGAAAGACAACCATGGCAGATTCTGCTTCGATCCCGAGCACACCATTGTTGAAGGACTAGCTCGATATCGTGATCTCGACGATCTGGAACCTAGATTTCTTGGAGATGTGGAGGCCTTACTTCCAGCTGTATCACTTGATCATCGTTCAAGATGGGAATCCCTCGAAGACGATTAAGGTCCCGGAGGGGTTTGACTATGAACTGTACAATTGGAACGACATCAACCGGATCTTGGGTCCCAAGGCTTCCTTCATCTCCTTCAAGGACTCGGCTTGCCACTGTTTTAGCTACATGATCTCCAAAAAGATGTACATCTTCACCATCGACGATGACTGCTTCGTTGCTAAGGATCCATCTGGCAAAGAGATCAATGCACTTGAGCAGCACATAAAGAATCTCCTCTACCCTTCGACTCCCTTCTTCTTTAACACCCTTTATGATCCCTTCAGGGAGGGTACATACTTCGTTCGTGGATTCTTTTACAGTCTTCGAGAAGGTGTGTGGCATCTGTGACCTCACCGGAGATATCACCTCCGAGCCCAGCCATGCCATGATTTCCTTTGTGGGATCTGCCTCCATCCGGCATTTCTCCCAGCCATGCCACCGTCTTCCTCCCCAATGACATTGTCGGCCACCATCTTCCTTCCCAGTGCCATCGCCGGTGAACATCCACCGGACTGCCCTCCACGAGCTTCCCCTGTTCCTGGTTTCGATCCATGAGGGTGAAGAAGAAGCACCGCACTCACCTATCCCTATTGCTAATTTCACAACTGCACGAGTTTCAAAGAACACGATCTTCAAAGCTGTACACTCTTCAAAGCACACAGATTTTAGAGCAAAGCTAAAAAAATATTTTACAGGCCATGTGCATCTTGAAGCCAGCCTGACTCGACGAAGTCGAGTTCTCCCCACCTCAGGGGAATGATGGGGATATCGGCCTACATGAATCCCGGAGTAGCACGAAGTCCGAAGCATCAAATAAATTTAAATTTGAAGAATATTTATTTAGGATTTATCTTTTGTTTGAAATTTGAATTAGGATTTAGTTGGTTATGATTGAGATATGGATAGGCTTATCTTATCATATCTTGTATTTGAAATTGAGTCATCCCTATCTTTTTATCCTGTATTTAAATTCAAACGAGGGTTGGATAGGTTTATAAATACCACCCTCAGTTCTTTGTAAAAAAACAAGTTTTTGGAGAAAAAAACTTGAGTTTATAGAAGAGTGATTTTTCTTGCCTTCGCTTTCGGGAATGGGTGTGAGGCCCTATTTATCCCCCTTCCCAACCCATTTTCTTTAACCCCTCATGACCTTTGAGATTCAACTTAGCACCTCCAAGTATCGAGGAGGGTGTAATACCTTAGAGGTGAGAGGTCTCTTCGTTAGGGTGAGTTTCAAAGTCCATGAGATCCAGATCCCTATCCTCCATCCCCACTATTCCTTTACCACCCCTAAGAAAAATACCAAAAAAAATAGTACCCTAATTTAAGTGACTTTTAGGCTCGCCAACGATCCTACCCATCCGTCCCCCATCACTAGGTCAAAGCTCTGAGATGCCAGACCCATTCCTCCAATTCCACAAGGCCAACTCACTCCCCTAGATCTAAGAGGACAATATAGAGAACCTGCTAGAGCCCAACATAGGGAAATTACTCCTGACCTAATTTCTAGGCACCACACCCCTGATGTGAATGACCAGGAAGAAAGGATTCTTAGGAGCATTCGATTAGATGCACCCACATTTGAGTGTAGTTTAGATCCTAATGTCTATACCGATTAGGAGAGTGATATGGACCAGTACTTTGAATGGTACGAAATGTTGGAGAGAAAGTTCAAATTTGATAAGCTTAGGCTAGTCCAACAAGCTAGGTTGTACTGGAAAAAGGTGGAGCGATTGAACCGACAGAGAGGTGACTTATCTATAGACACATGGCGAGCAATGAATGTGAAGCTTAGGGAGAAATACCTACCATTCTCATATGAACAAAAATTATTAGATCAATGGCAAAAATTGAGTTAGGGAAATAAATCTGTGGCTGACTATATTGCCAAATTTGATGATTTCGTTATGAGGTGTAGTGTAGTCGAATCAGAAGCTATCATCTTGTCGAGGTTTAGAGCTAGTTTGCATGAAGATATTTAGAGGGAGCTATTTTTGAGAGAGGTTAGTGATTTAGATCAGGCCTACCAGATTGCTAGGGATTGTGAATGATTTCAAAGGAGACCTGTTACCAATCGACCTGAGCCGAATAGGTTCAATACCTTTGGGAGCAGGCCTAACCCTATCCGAATTCCATCGATCGAATCCTACCTCCCAACCCACTCGTAGGGATGATAATGGAAAGGAACCTATAGTCCAAGGAGATAAGAACCAGAACACAATATGTTTTAGGTGTTGTAAAATAGGTTATTTTGCTGCTGATTGCCCAGTAAGGACTTTACATATAGGTGAATGTGAAGAAGAGAATTTGGAAAATGTTGAGGAATTTGAAAAGGAAGTTTATGAAGCTGAAGAAGAATTAGTAGAAGAGTATGAAGGTGATGAAGAGCCAATAGATTCATCTGACCTACCAGGTGTAGTTAGGTGTATTCTAGCTCAAACCAAGAAGAATAAGGATTGGAGTAGGTCAAACATTTTAAAAACCTTTATTAAGCTAGAAGATAAAGTGTGCAAGATTATTATTGATAGTGGGAGTTATGTGAATGCCATTGATAGAAAAATGCCCTAAGAGCCAATCATTATAAGGGCTTTTTTGTAAACTTCCAGCTCATGTACGACATACTTTCATATTAATAAAGGCATTTGATTCATCATATACTGCTGTGTCATATTTTTATTGATTATGTTGAACCCCATAGAGTAGGGCAATGAAATTAGGGATATGATGGAGTTCATAACAATGAGACCTAATTTTCTATAAACCCTAATCTAGAATGTTCCTACTCGTTGGACCATCGATTCGGGGATCGATGAATCAGGAAAGACTAGCTTATCCTATGTATGCTCAATTGATGAGGGTGGTTAATCTCACAACCACTTGTGTAGAGACACTAATACTAGGATAAGGATGCTCATCAGGGTATGAGTACACTGGATTGATCCACACTAGGATTATCTTATGGAAGTCTTACTACTTGTCAAAAGATAGATCACAGAGTAGAAGTTGTGCATGTGATCTTTGGACCTGAGGTCACCATGGTTCCTTGTGCACACTAAGCCATACTTTGGTTCATACTCATTCATGCCATTATGACATGTACGGGGTGTTTTGGGTATGGTGGAAGTTGTACGAAGGATGTAAGTGGACCAACAAGGAATCGATCAATCCTAGTAAGAGAAATTGTTATCCCATGCAATATCTTCGATGAGTGACTCAAGGAGCCTTTGATCAAAGCAAGATGAGATTAGTGGAATCTAATCAGTCATCAGCTGAGTCCTTATGATCAAGCTGAGATTCGATATGATTAAGTGCTAGGGTTTGACATATATCCATAACTATCGCTTAATCGGGATAATGGGAGATCGAAAGATTGAATTGCATGGTAACTTACTATTGAAGTGTATTTTGGTATTTTCTACCAAATTTTTCATCTTCGAGGTAGGCATGACACGTTGCTAGACATAAATCTTGTCTAATAGGTTTTTATGAACTAATTGATTTGGTTTCATGAGTCAATTCGATGTGTGATTCGAATTGGACAATTAGGTGAGCCAATTTGACCTAATTAGGTCAATAGGGTTTGATCGGATCGAATCGGCTTAAACCTAAACCTACTGCTAGCTAGATGTGGAACCCAATGAGTCACACACAATAGAGACTTGGCCAAGGAAGTCATTCATGATTTAATTAGGGTCATAGGATCCTAATTGGTTAGCTAGATTGCATACTAGCATATGTAGGCTAACCTAATTCCTAACCCAATTGGATTGGGTTCGGTTGCTTGCTAATTGGGCTAACTTATTAATGGAAAACCTAAATTTGGTTGATTCCTAAGTGGGGCTAGCCAAATCAGAGCTTAATCTGATTTTAATTTGGACTTAAGGGCATTTTAGGTGCCATATATGAAGAGTCCCAATGGCATGGAACTCTTGGTACCTAAATGATACCTTAACTTCAAAAGGACATTGAAGGGCCTACAGACCTCTGATATGAAAATAAAAGATATAATCATAAAGCTTATTTGATGCCCTTTCCAATGACATCCATATTGCATATGTTTGACCAAGTCAATTTGATGCTTTGGGTGGACTAAATGGAAAGGGAAGGACTATTGGTGCCTTTTGGCGCACCCGGGAGAATAAGTGGTGTGCAGAAGGACTAAAAGTCCTTCTGTAGATGAGACTCTAAGAGTTTCATCAAGAAGGTGCCTCTTCATTTTATCCCCATGATCTTAAGAAGTTTAATAGCCAGTTTAAAGTTTAAAGGGATGGCTTGAAGAGGTGTGAAAGGTGGCACGCACATGAAAAGTCGCGCCTCTTCATATACGCATGCACAATGGAGGGCAGAGTCCTTCTGCCTCTGAAACTCTTCAAGCCTCATGTTACTTCGGATTAGAAGAGGCATCTCCCTATCTCAGAAATCGGTATTTGACACATGGCATGATTGGGATTGATCTGGTAAGTAAAAGAACACAGATATGACTTTTCATTCCTGAAGAGTCTTATCAGATATGATGTTTCATATCTGATTAGTGTTGTTAGGATGCATTTCACACCCCATCTGAGATTATAAATAGGGGTACAGTGAAATGAGAAATGTGGACTTCGGTCTTCTGAGAGTCTGAGTGTTTTATTTTCTCGAGAGTCAGAGTATTCTTCCACTTTCTCCCTCCCTCCTTATTTTAGGACAAGACTTGTCTTGTTAAGACAAGTTCTTCTACACTAGGACAAGGCTTGATTTTAGGATATAAGTTTGTAGGGTCCTAGAGGAGGGTAGTCTTAGATCCTACAGTGGTTTAGGACAATGTTTTGAGTGTCCTTCAGTAGGACAGGGTGTCTTACAGTGGTCAATAGACCAAAGGTTGCCGAAAGAGTTCCACTTCTCCAAGCAACTTGAAGGAGTTCTTCCTTGGTCCGATTTCATGTGGATCACCGTTGGAGGGCTTGCGCTTGTAAGCCTTGGGTAAGATAACCAAGACTCCATTTACTGGACATGGAGAAAGGTCAACTCAGTTATTAGGACTTATACATACTGATGTATGTGGTCCAATGACAACTCAGGCCAGAGGTGGATACTCATATTTTATCACTTTTACAGATGATTTATCTAGGTTCGGATGTGTGTATCTTATGAAACATAAATCTAAAGCCTTTGATAAATTTAAGGAGTATTAAAGTATGGTCGAAAAACAAACCAGGAAAAGTATTAAAGTTCTTCGTTCTGATCGAGGAGGAGAATACTTATCCATAGAGTTTTTAGACTATCTTAAAGTTAATGGAATTCTTTTTGAATGGACCTCTCCTTATACACCACAACTAAATGGTATAGCTGAAAGGAGGAATCGTACCTTATTAGATATAGTACGATCCATGATGTGCTTCACAAATTTACCCATTTCTTTCTAGGGTCATGCCCTAGAAACTGCCGTTTACATTCTGAACAAGGTACCTTCTAAATCCGTTGTTAGTACTCCATATGAAATTTGGAGTGGAAAGAAACTGTATCTTAAATATTTTAAGGTATGGGGATGTCCAGCTTATGTTAAAAGAAATTTTGGACATAAGTTGGAACCTAGAGCGGATAAATGTCAATTTGTAGGCTATCCTAGAGAGAGTAGAGGATATCTGTTTTATCATCCTACTGAACAAAAGATTTTTGTCAGCAGGCATGCCACTTTTCTAGAAAAAGAGTTCATTTTAGAAAAGGGCAATGGTAGAACTGTTGAACTTGGAGAAGTACAAGAAACACAGATAGACAGTTCTCAACCATTAGAACATATAGTTAGGACAGAACCAGAACACAAAACTCCTCCCCGTTGGTCTGATAGAGTGCCACGGGCACTTGAGAGATATGGGTTTATTATTGAAAATAATGAAGCCCAAGTCATTCAAAATAATGAACCTCTGACCTATATGGAAGCTATCTTGAGTACTGATCAGATAGATGGCAAGAAGCCATGGAATCCGAGATAGACTCTATGTATGTAAACCAAGTATGGTCTTTGGTCGATGCACTAGAGGGTGTTAATCCTGTTGGGTGCAAATGGGTCTATAAGAAAAAGATTGGGGCTGATGGCCAAGTTGAAACCTATAAAGCTAGATTTGTGGCAAAAGGTTTTAGACAAAAACAGGGAATTGATTATGATGAAACATTCTCTCCTGCTGCCATGCTCAAATCAATCCAAATTTTACTTGCTATAGCAGCATACCACGATTATGAGATCTGGCAGATGGATGTGAAGACTGCATTCCTCAATGGTTTCCTTGAGGAAGAAGTCTACATGTCACAACCAGAAGGTTTTATTTCAAAGAATAAACCTAATCAAGTATGCAAGCTAAAGAAATCCATTTATTGATTAAAGCAAGCTTCAAGGAGTTGGAACATCCGCTTTGATGAAACTATTAAAAGGTTTGGTTTTATCAAAAATGTGGATGAATTCTGTGTTTATAAGAAGACTAGTGGGAGTGCCATAGTCTTCTTTGTTTTGTATGTAGATGACATACGGGAATGATATCCCAATGTTTCAATCAGTCAAGGTTTGGCTATCAAACCAGTTTTCCATGAAAGATTTGGGAGAAGCATCCTATATACTAGGTATTAAGATCTATAGAGATAGATCTAAGAGGATGTTAGGTTTATCCCAATCTAGGTACATTGACTTAGTGCTGAAAAGATTCAGCATGGATGGAAATAAAAGAGGTTATCTTCCTATGAGTCAAGGCATACATTTTTCTAAAAGGATGTCTCCTAAGATACCTGAAGAAAGAAATAGAATGAATTCTATACCTTATGCTTCGGCAATAGGGTCCATAATGTATGCCATGTTATGTACCAGGCCTGATGTGGCATATGCTTTAGGCATTGTCAGTAGGTTTCAGGCTGATCTAGGAGAGGATCATTGGACAGCAGTTAAAAATATTCTTAAGTACCTGATAAGGACTAAAGATATTTTTCTGGTTTATGGTGGTTCTGATCTTAAACTAGAAGCTTATTATGATTCTAGTTTTCAATCTGACCCTAATGATAGCAAATCCATTTTGGGATATGTTTTTATCCTAAATGGTGGAGCAGTGAGTTGGAAGAGTACCAAGCAGCAGACTGTAGCTGACTCAACCACAGAGGCAGAATACATAGCTGTCAGTGAAGCCGCCAAGGAAGCAGTCTGGATGAAGAAGTTCATCACAGAGTTGGGTGCTGTTCCTGAGATTGAAAACCCAGTGCCACTTTACTGTGACAACACTGGAGCTATTGCTCAAGCTAAGGAACCAAGAGCTTATCATAAGTCCAACCACATTCTGAGATGCTTCCATCTTGTCCGAGAAATAGTAGAGAGACAAGATGTCTACATAAATAGAGTTGATACAAAGAATAATATAGCAGACCCGTTCACTAAGGCTCTACCATAGCGAGAGTTTGATCGCCACCTCGAGTGTGTGGGACTAAGATTCGAAGGCGATTGGCCTTAGTGCAAGTGGGAGATTGAAAGGGATATGCCCTACAAGCTAATCTATGTTGTATCTCCCAAACCATTGTAATTGACAAAATTCTAATAAAGGCATTATTTTTCATCATACGCTGTGTTTATTTTTATATGATGAACCCCATAGATTAAGGCTATGATTTTAGGGTTATGATGAGATCATACCAGTGGGACCTAAAGTCTTAAAACCTTAATCTAAAATATTCCTAGTCAAAGAAACCTTAAGTAGGGGATCAAGGTTTTTTTCGGTAAGACTAGCACATCCTATGTATACTAAATAGGGTGACTGCTCTCACAGTCACTTGTATATGACACTAATACTAGGATATGGGTGCTCATTAAAGAATGAGTTCACTGATATGATCCAACTTGAGAACATCTAATGGAGTCTTAGCTACATGTCAATAGAAGGTTCTCATAGTGGGAGTGGTACAAGTAATCCTTTGACTTGAGATTGCCATAAGTACCTTATGTACATGAACCCATGCTTTGGTTCAATTCTAATCATGACACTGAGTCATGCACAGGATTGATACTAGGAATGGTGAATTGGATATGAAGGTAATGAGTAGGTCAACAAGGAATCGATCACTCTTAGTAAGAGGAGATTGCATCCAGCTAGTTATCAATCGGATGATGATTCAGGGAATCTTTGATCAAAGTAAAGATATTAGAGATGATTTCTAATATCAATATAAGTGAATCATCAATATAAGAATGAGCTAGAAATGAATATAATATTGGAGTTGACATATATCCATATCCATAATTATATTCTGGGTGCAGGCTGATCGAAGGATTTAATTATACGGTAACTTTCTACTGAAGGGTAGTTTTGGTATTTCACCAGAATTTCCATATCTTCTAGGTAGACATGACATGTTGCTAGACATCAATCTTGTCTTGTGGGTTGATCAAATTTAATGATCATTTGATAGGAAGAGTCCTAATTGATCAAAATCGAGTAAGGCCGATTTGACCTAAATCGATTAGAAAGAGTTCTAATCAAATTAGGTCAACTTGTATTCGAACCCACTGCTGGCTAGATGTGGAACCCAATGGGTCACACACTTAAGAGAATTGATGAAAGGTTTACTTTTGTAATTAAATCATTTTGCATGATGATACTCTAGCAGGTGTTGCAAATTCTAGCTTCTAT
The DNA here is from genome assembly GCA_021397845.1 of Areca catechu. Classification (NCBI taxonomy): domain Eukaryota; kingdom Viridiplantae; phylum Streptophyta; class Magnoliopsida; order Arecales; family Arecaceae; genus Areca; species Areca catechu. Next base: position 70,848,130 of record CM038053.1, read on the forward strand.
TCGAATTATATTCGAATTAGGGTTCCGGATTGGTTTAATTTGGGTTCTAATTGGATCTAATTAGATCCTAAATGAGTTTATATGGATTATGGCTAACCCTATTGGCTAACCAAGTATCTAGGCTAGACCCTCCACCTGCTCCTTTGAGTTTTCACGCCAAAATGCCAAGAGTCCATGCGCTAATGGACTCTTGGCGCGCCATTTGGAAGAGTCCATGGCGCATGGACTCTTGGCGCGCCCACTTAATTCTCTGATGAATTAAGATGGGGCGGCCTTTCTTTCTCACCTTAGCGCCTCACTTGTCCTCCTCCATCCAATGGGTGGTGGGGTTTTAAGAAAGAAAGAAAGCACTGTTTCTTTCGGGTTGCGCGAAATAACATCTCTTCGGAGATGAAAAGTTGCGACTCCTTTCTTTTTAAAACATTGCAATTTTTTCTTTTTGAAAGGCCGTGAGAATTAATCCAGAAGGCCATGAGAAAGAAGAGAAGGGTGTGAGAAGAAGAAAAGGGCGTAAGAAAATAAGAAAGGGCGTGAGAAGTCTTTCACAGAGAGATGTGTGGGCGCCTATCTGAAATCTATTTAAGGGGTCAGAAAAAATCAGAACCGTGTAATGCTTTATTTTTCTTCTTCCTCTTCAAAAGACTCCTTCCCTCTTTTCTTGTTTTATATTGTTTCCTTTACAGAGGACTCCTCTGTCAAAACTCTGTTGCTGAACAAGAATAAAAGAGAAGGTCTCCGACGGTAAAGGAAAGAAGGAGTTCTGATTTTATTCTTTCCTTTCTTTCTTACATTAAGACATTCTTGTCTTAATTTCTCCTCCAATTTAAGACAAGCCTAAATCCTCTTAGGACAAGGTCTTATCTTCAAGACAAGGGTGTCTTAGAGGGTCAAGGTCTTAGTGGAAGGAGGAGAAGAGATCAAAGAAAGGGAGGCAACATCTTGTGTGGAAGAATTCCAGCCATAATCCGAAGAATTGAGTTCTAGGAAGAAGAACTCAATAGGAGGAACCATTGGACAAGAAGATAGTGTTCTTGATCATTGCTCTGTGTGGATCACCATCGGAGGGCGGACACCTAGATGCCTGGTGAATTCAGTTCTCCCCTTCAACTTTAAGTTTGTTGGAATAAGCAATTACAGGTTGGTACCCTAATCCAAATTTGCATAGATATGCTTGTCATATGTTCTAGTCTTATTTAAGGAGTTCCTGGTTTAGGATTTTTGGTGTGAATTTAGTTTCAATTTTGAAATTACCCTTCCGCTGCGTTGTACCGGAACCCTACAATACTAGCATGCCCTAATCTTCTATGCCAAAGCCAACTAGTCTCATTTTTAATAGAATTCATTGCAACAAGACATTCTCCATTAGGCAAAGATAGATCATCCAAATCTACCAAATAAACATTACCATGCCTTTTTCCAATGAATTGTACTCCATTTATGTCCAGACTAGTAATCATGCAATAAGATGATTTAAAAATAACTTGAAAATCTTTATCACAAAATTGACTAATACTTAAAAGATTATACTTTAATCCTTCAACTAAAAGTACATTACTAATATAACTAGAAGGAGTTATGTGAACCTTACCAATACCAATGATTTTTTCTTTACCATTATCCTCAAAGGTCACACTCCCTCCATTCATTGCTTCAAGAGAAGTGAATTGCTTCACATCTCCCATCATGTGCCTTGAGCAACCACTATCAAGATATTAAAGTCTTTTGTTCTCCTTGGTTGCAAGACACACCTGCAATAAAAATCAAGCTTTCTTTTTAGGTACCCAAGCCAACTTGGGTCCTTTAGGGTTAGCACTTAAAATGGATCCTTTTGGAACTTAAACTTTTTCAAAAGAATTAACTTTTCTCAAATTGCATTGAAAAGATTTGTGACTTTGCTTTTTACAGGAAAAACATGTTATGCTAGATGATGTAGGTACAAAAAAGTTTTTGAAGTACTTTTATTATTTTTGTGGTCTATAGCCTAATCCTGCTTTATTGAAAATGGCTCTTTGGCTATTTAAAAGTAGGTTTAGTTTTTCTGAACTATAGGTAAATTTTTCAATAAATGGCTTCATTTTATTAAGTTCATTTTTGTACTTTGCATTTTCTAATTCTAAATCTTTATTTTTCTTTAAAAGATCACCATTAGAAATAACAGTCTTGGATCTTTTCAAAACTTCATTTTTGTTGCCCAGGTGGCTACCCAAGAGGGAGGTGAATTAAAAATTTTAAAAATTTAAACAAGTAATGTGCAATTTCAAAATCCTTTGCAAGTGGTAGGTGCTGTGATAAGGTTATAGAATGCAGAAGCTAAACAAGGTAGAGAAAGCATAACACAAACATACCAAATTTATAGTGGTTCGGAGCAACCTAGCTCCTATGTCCACTATCCAAGATACCACTTTGAATTTTCACTATATTCACACCCGAATACAGTAGGATTGTTTTACAGGATCACAATCCAAAACCTCTACACTTTGGTTTTACGGGATCACCAAAGAAAACCCAACACCCTTTGGTTTTAGCAGGCTCACCAAAGAAACCTAAACTTGGTTTTCACAGGATCACCAAGAACCTAAACCTTGGTTTGATAAGGCTCACCAAAAACCTATTTGGTTTTTCAACCGGGCTTACCAATAAGCAAACAATTCAAAGATTGAATTGAAAATAAATGCAATAATAAATGACAAACTCAAGTTGTCGGATAGTTACCGGTGCAGCTCATTGGAAGTCCACTTGAATGTACTTGAATAAGCTTTAATGACTTCAGTGGCTTCTTCCAAAGTTGATTCAAGCTTTAGATCAGAGTTGTTGAGGGCTTGAATGCAGACTTGAATACACTTGTGCTCTATCTCTTGTGGTTGGTTGCATATTCAATGAAGCTCTCTCTTTTTCCTTTTTGAACTCCCTTCTTAATTAAAAAATTACTTCAAGGTAGTTTAAATCCTTCAAATTTAAAGTCTTCCATCATCCCAAGGCAGTTCTAACAGTTGTAGACCATTAGGGAATGATTTGTGATCGTTGGAGCACTTTTTGGTATTCAAAAACAAATTCTGGAACTAGCCGTTAGATACCTGGAAGTGACATTCGAGTCTGCTCGGATTCCTTCGAGTCGGCTAGGATCCTTTGGGTCGATAGGTCAAGTCACCATTTCTTCAATGTAGTTGGCTCTGTCTCAGGGTGCAGAATGTCACTCTAGATGAGTCGGCTCTTTACAGCTTGGTCGGCTCGAACTTGAATCTTGAAATTCTTGAACTCGAGGAGTCGACTCTTTTCATCTTGGGTTGGCTCTTCTTCTCAGGTTCAGAAAACCTTACTCTGGAAGAGTCGGCTCGATGTAGTTCAGGTCGGCTCGCTTTCTCAGGCTTTTGAAATTAGGTCTGGCAGAGTCGGCTCTTTCTAGGTCGGGTCGGCTCGCCTGGCTGTTCTCAGAAAACTTTTAGGAAATGGACTCTGGAGGAGTTGGCTCGGACTGATTCCAGTCGACTCGGATTCATTAGAGTCAGCTCGCTTTCCATCGAGTTGGCTCAGATTGCTATGTTCCAGAATCCTTGCTGCGTGCTAGTAAGCAGAGTCGGCTCTTTTTGTCTTGGGATCGGCTCGAGTGTCTTCTTCAGGATTTTTATAAGTTGAACTTAAAGAAAGCTCTCACCAACTCTTTTATAATTTCACACAAACTAACTCAAAGCAAAGTTTAAGGCACACACATTTATAGAAGTAACCTTTTTACTTGATTTTTTTAACATTTTCATTAGGGTTCTTCTTTACAAAAACACTTACAACACAACTCAAGCAAGAAAATAGAAATGTAGGAGTTGAAGTTTGAACATGTTATACATCCTACAAAAACTTGTCAAACACTTGAAGAGTTGTCAGTAATAAATGTACATGCTCAAATGTTTGGTTATCATTAAAATCACTTATGGGGTCAACAATCTCCCCCTTTTTGATGATGACAAAACACTGGGCATGAAAAAATTAGTATAAAATTTTACAATTACTTGTATAATAGCATTTACAAAGGTATGTGAACAAGTAGAGCAAGTTTACTTCTATTAGTGCCAAACAATAAGAGGAGAATTAGGGCATAGAGAGATAATCTCCCCCTCAATAAAATACTCCATGTTTTGGCAAACTTTTCATTCCTTTTTGTATTTCAAAGCTCTCTGGCTTTAATTAACAGAGCTAACAAAAGTTGAAGTGTAAGACATTATGTGTCAGAGTCATTATGTATCAGAGTTTGTAAAAAAAATTGTTATTCAAAGCTTTAAACATTATCAGTGAGAACTTAAAGCATCAGAGCTTGAAACTTTAAACATTGTAAGTCAGAGCTTGAAATATCAACACATATTCTTTTCATGTATCAGAGCAAACATATAGCACATGTGTATCAGAGCTTTATCTTTTTCATGCAATACTTTCTCCCCCTTTTTGTCAATCAATCAAAAAGGTGATTTCAAATAAGGCTTAGATTTTAAAATAGATTGAGAAAGTCTTTAATATTTGTTTGAGATAATTTCACTTTCTCATATTTATCTTGAAATTCTAATTAAAAATTAATCAATGTAAGTGCAATCAAACATTCAATTCATAGAGAAGAGTTTGTGAAGCAAAAGATATACTTCATTCCATTCCAAAAGTTCAGTACAAAGTGTAAAAAGTTAATACATTTAGTCACTGTCTATATTTACACTAGGTTTTGAAGAAGTTTGGTCAGGGATTTGAATTCCAGGAGGTAAAGAAGCTATAGGATCAATGAATTATGGAATATTATGAGATCTGGGTGTCCTAATGTGTGGGGCAGGTTGTCTTGGATGGCTTGAGTGACTAGGAACATATATTGGAGTTTTGAGAGCAGCTAAGATATCTTCAATTTTGCCCATCATCTTCCACGGAAAGCTATTCATTGACTTCAATTCAGCTTCAACTTTTTTCATGCTTCTAGAAGCTACCAAGTCTTCCATTCCTTCTTTGATTAGTGCCACTTCCTTTTGTAGAGTAAGCATTTCCGAAGCCTGGACATTAGCAAAAGCTTCTGCAGATCCTCTTAGCCTTCCAAATTCACTTCTGATTATACCTATTCCCTTGGTATAATCCTCTTCCATTTTCTTTCCTGCCTCAAGAGATCCCATTATGACTCTTAAGTTATCCATTTCTGTTCTATATGCTTATAGTATTTGAGTGACTGAATTTTTGGTTGAATCAGAACTGGATGCTATTAATTGGAGTATTGGTTAGATATCACTTGCAGTTTTGGAGTTCTCAAGAATATCAATTCTTTCTTTCAAACTGTCTAATTATTCTCCAAACTGGTTTAGCTTATTATCAACAGATCTTTGAAATACTTCAAATATTTCACTCATTGAAGACTTGATGGACTCAGTCATATTGTTCATCTGTTATGCCAAAAAGTCTTGTATACTTGAAGTATCCAAAGTAGGAACAGTAGCAGCTTGACTTTGGCTCGGAATGTCAGCAACCTGATCAAATGTGGGCGTGTTGTAGGGTATATTAGGCAAGCCAAAAATATCTGGGAAGGAAATATCAAACTCCATCTGAACTGGAGAGTCATGCTGTGGCTGATGCTCAGGGATGTGTGTAGTACCTTCACCAGCCTCTTCTTCTCTCTGTTCCTCAGTTCCTTCAATTGTAGAAGTGTCAGATTTCTTCTTCCAGGTACCATCTGTCAGTAAGTACCCCATTCTCTGAAAAGTCTTTGCTGTATAGGTGTCAGTGTGAAGTAATACCCTGTTATCTTCTCCTGTTAAGTCAACATTGGCTCTTTGAAAAGGATTGTGAGGACCATTCCATATGGAAGGCAGGCTTTGGCTTTCCAAACTACCTCTTTCATCTGGCTAATCATAATTGCTGGTAAATTAATTTTCTGCCAATGATTAGGAGTTCCATGAAGCACAATCCCTTTCACTCACCCAGTCAAATCGACCTGTTCTGGGTAGGAAAAAATGACTAATGAAGTTGTGTAGGATTCTCATTTCAATTGATAGCATATTTGCTTTAAGAATCCCTATCTCATCAATTTTAGTCCTTTCCAGAACAGTTTGTAAAGCTTTGGATCTATCCTTTAGTACAAGATACTCAATTCCTTCAAATGGCATCTCCAAGATACTTCCTAGGATCTCAATAGTAATGATTATTCTTATTCCTTTGACTGTAGACTCAATGAAATTTTCTCCATACCTCAGATTTTTATAGAACATTCTAACTAAATTGGGATATGTCTTAATATCCAATGAACATAGATTTCTCTAGCCCTGGTCCTCAATTAAATCCCCAATCACAAAATCGATTTCTTTAAGATATTCAAAAAGAATGGTCGGCCAGAGGTGACTGGTCTCATACCTAGGGATCTTTGCTAGCTAGGAGAAACTGGGCTACCTTTTTCTTCTGACTATGGTTCATTTCAAGGAACATTATCCTCATGGAATTTGCTTCTCCTTTCCTGTGGAGCTGCAACAACACTTCTGCTAGATTTCTTTCCAGCCGATCTTTTTGGCACCATTCCAAGGAAATTGGGTTTAAAGTAGTTTTGGAGAAGTTTAAAGAAATTTGGAAAATTTGGAAAGTTCTTAGGAGGGAGCTGACGAGGGTTTGGAAGTAAAGATGTCACATACAAAACCCTATGGCTTGAGTTAAAAGAGACAACTCGACATCTGAGTTGGCTCGATCAACGGGTCATCTACTCGAGTTGGCTTGAGTAGAGGGAGCACAAAGATATATTTTTTCTTTTAATCAAATCCCCAAGAGGTTTAGGATTTGAATTAGAAGGTTGTCTAGATGCATTGTCCTCAGAGTTTTGAGAATTCTTTTAGATAGGATGATATAATCCTAATTCAAGTATTTAATCAATGCAAACTTGTCTAAATCTAATGGTTTTATACAAATATTAACAAGTAAATTTTCCATAGGTATATTTTCAAGAATAATAACATTGTTCAAAACATGCTTTCTTATTGAATGGTGCCTAAATTTTGATGTGTTTAGTTTGAGAGAAATTCAGTGCAAACACATACACAGTACAAGATGTAAGGCCTCCTTGCTATCTAATATAAAACAGGATTCGATCATACCTCTATATAGCATTTGATCAACATTGGATCCATTTTTATTTTTGTCTAACTTGCAGATAGAACTTATTGGTGTGCTAGTCTCTTTGCATGTTTCCATGCCGAATTTTTGATGAATTCCTTGATGTACTTGTCTTAACTTATAAAGATACCTTCCTTCAGTTGATTGACTTGTAAGCCAAGGAAGTGGTTGAATTCACCCAAACCTGTACTAACTCAGTAAATCCCTTTACAAAAAAAATCTTCATTAGTTGTACTAAAGATATATCATCAATGAATTATTTATACACTTATCAGATCATTTTCTTTAAAACATTTTCAAGTAGTAACATGCTTATGCCAAGTGCTAGATGCTTGTTTTAAACCATGTAAAGTTTTGTTCAATTTAAACACATGATTTGGAACAGCAAGATTTTTCAAAATCTGGTGACTGTTTTACAAAAACTTTGTTCAGGAATAGAAGAACTTTTGAGATTTGTTTGAAATAGTTTAAAGTTCATGTAGTAGGCAAATACAAGGAGTAATCTAATAGTCTCAGGTCTTGCTACCAAAGCATAGGTTTCATCAAAATCGATATCCTCTTCTGGATTTAATTCATTTATTACCACACATTTTCATTTGGTATATTCCTATTGACCCATCTGGTCTAGTTCATCATGCATGGCCAATATCCAGTTATGAACATTTTCAGCTTTTTCTAAACTTTGTAGTACAATTTGAGATATGAAGGCTAGGTAATCATGTACAGTGCTATATGATGACCTAGTTCTTATACCTTGAGAATGATCATCAATAATTAATTCTTTAGGATGTGAAGTTACATACCTCCATTCTCTTGGTAGATCAGTATGATCCTTACTCACCATTTCACTTCCATCTTGTGTTGGTTTGTCCTGAATGTTTAGATCTTCTTTTTCTTTTTGTAGAGTACTTGCATCATTATCTATGTACTCATCTTTTCTAGATGGTGAAGTGTTAGCTTCATCAAAAATAACATGAATTGACTCTTCTATAGTGAGAGACCTCTTGTTAAACACTCTGTATGCTTTGCTATGTGATGAAAAACCAAGAAATATAGATTCATCAGATTTTGCATCAAACTTTCCTAGGTTATCTTTGCCGTTATTTAATACAAAGCATTTACACCCAAAAACATGAAAATAAGTAATATTTGGTTTTCTTCCTTTTCAGAGCTCAAAGGGGGTTTTCTTTGAAATTGGTCATATCGAAACTCGGTTTAATATATAATAGGCAAAGTTCACGGCTTCTGTCCAAAAGTACCTTGGAAGATTACCTTCACATAACATTGTTCTAGCCGTTTCTTCCAACATCCTATTTTTTCTCTCTATAACACCATTTTGTTGTGGTGTTCTAGGAGCGGAGAAGTTGTGATCAATGCCGTGTTCAGTGCAATATTCATCAAATAATTGATTTTTAAATTCAGTTCCATGATCACTATTTATAGAAACAATAGAAAGATTTTTCTCATTTGAAACTTTCTTATGAAATTTTCGAAATACATCAAAAGTTTCATCTTTATGTGCAATGGATAATACCCATGTGAACCTAGAAAAGTCATCTACAATCACAAGTCCATATTTCATACCTCCTAGGCTTGTGGTCCTAGTTAGTCTAAATATGTCTATGTGAAGTAGCTCAAGGGGTCTAGTTGTTGAAATAACATTTTTTGATTTCAAACTCCCCCTAGTTTGTTTGCCTAATTGACAAGCATCACAAACATAGTTAAGATCAACTTTGAAATGTGGCAAGCCTCTAACTAGGTTCTTTGAGATTAATTTGGCAATAGTATGCATGCTAGCGTGACCTAATGATCTATGCCATAATAGACATGACTCCTTGGTCTTAGCATTCATGGCTACTAGGCTGGAACTACTTGTCATGTCTAGATCATTTAGATCTACCACATAGATATTCCCGAGTCTATGGACAATGAATTTGTTGCTAGAGTCAAGAGAGTTAGTTATTATACACATAGATGATTCAAAGATAACTTTGAAGCCTTTATCACATAATTCATTAATACTCAATAGATTGTGCTTCAACTTATCTACTAGCAATACATCTTCAATAAAAGTATAAGGGGTTAACTTGATCTTACCGATTCCGATTATTTTCCATTTTCTATTATCTCCAAAGGTAACTAATCCTTCTTCTTTCATTTGTAGGGTGAAAAACTGATCCTTGTCACCTGTCATATGCCTTGAACAGCCACTGTCAAGATACCATATTTTCTTTAATTTTTGGGCTACAAGACAATCCTGCAAAACAGTCAATGAGTGATTTTAGGTACCCAAGCTAACTTAGGTCCTTTCGGGTTAGCAACATTGGTTCCTTTTGGAACCCAAATGGTTCTACACTTTAATGCATTGTTCATGGAACTTTTCAAAGAATTGCATTGGAAAGATTTATGCCCAAATCTATGACATGCATAATAGATAATTTTATCATTCTTGAATGATGCATGCTTTGAAACTATAGTAGATATAGAAACATAAATAATTGAATTGAAGGATTTTTGCATAGTATTTTTAGGAACATATTTCAAGCCATTTGTAATTGATTTTGATGAAAAAGCTTTTTCAAGTTTAGATTTTGAAACTGAAGCTTATGAGGGTACAAACTTCATTGCTAAATCCCTTTAGCTCTTAATGCACTAAGTCCAATTCCAACATTACTTTTAGAGTTTTTTGTTCTTTCAAAATTAGCTCAAGATTATTTGAACTCAAGGTTATTTTTTCTACTAAAGGCTTAAGCTTTTCAACCTCCTTTTTTAAATCAGTATTTTCGGCAACTAAAATATTGTTTGTCTCATATAAAATAGTTTTTTCATTGTTCAAAACTATAACACTTTCAGAAAGGTTATCCAATTTTCTTTGAAAAATGTTATTCTTTTCAAAAATTTCCTCCTTATCTTTTAATAAAATATCATTTTATTTCTTTATGGACTTGATTTTAATTCTAGCTTTCTTGAATTCGATAAGTAATCATGAAATGCTGAACTCAGTTCATCATAAGTAAACTCATTTGAAGCTCAGGGAATGATACCTCGTTTTCGAGACCCATTAAACAAAGATTTGCAGATTTCAGAGCCTCTTCATCTTCAGTGGATGAGGATGCTTCGCTGTCGCTCCACGTCTCTACCATTGCTTTCTTTTTCTTTTTCTTAAGTCCCATTTTCAATAAAGGATAGTCTGGTCTGATGTGCCCTGGCTTTTTACATTCATAACATGTGGGAACTTCTCTTTCTTTCTCCTTTTCCTTGTCCTCCTTACTGAACTCTTTGTTCTTGTGGAATTTTTTGAAATATGTTCCTTTTCTTCTTCCCAAGAATTTTTTGAATTTTCTTACGACCATGGCAACATCTTCATCTTCCATGTAGCTTTCAATGGAGGAGCTTTCTTCTTCCGATTCTTCATCCTTTTTGGAATCCATAACAGTTTTAAAGGCGATCGATCTCTTTTTCTTTTGATCATCTTCAGTTCGGTGCTGCATGGTCAGTTCATGTGTGATGAGAGATCCTAGCAATTCATCCAGCAATAAGGTGTTCAAATCTTTTGCTTCCTGGATGGCAGTCACTTTCAGATCCCACTTATCCGGAAGAGATCTTAGAATTTTTTGCACTAGATCTGCATTAGTATATACCCTGCCAAGACTTTTTAGGCCATTAATAATATCAGTGAATCGTGAAAACATGGCAGATATTGTTTCATTTGGTTCCATCTTAAACAATTCGTAACTATGTACAAGAAGATTAATCTTAGAAGATTTCACTTGAGAAGTTCCTTCATGGATCACTTCGAGTTTATCCGAAATTTCTTTTGCTAAGGAGCAAATAGAGATTCGATTAAACTCATTACTATCTAAAGCATAATATAAGAGATTCATGGCTTTGGCATTTAACTCTCCCATCTTCATGTCATGTTCGTCCCAATCCTCTTCAGGTTTAGGAATGTCCACTCCATCAATTTTAACCATGGGAATGCAAGGACCCTTTAGAATGACCTTCCACAACTGAAAATCAACAGCTTGAATATAAATCTTCATTCTAGCTTTCCAATATGCATAATTTGTGCTAGTGAAGAGTGGAGGTCTGTTTATTGATTGGCCTTTGGCCAAAGATGTACTCATGGGATGAGCCATCAATCTTTACTCTAGTGTATTCAGAGACTCTGCTTTAATACCAGTTGTTGCCCAGATGGCTACCCAAGAAGGGGGTGAATTGAAAATTTTAAAAACTTAAACAAGTAATGTGCAATTTCAAAATCCTTTGCAAGTGGTAGGTGTTGTGATAAGGTTATAGAATGCAGAAGCTAAACAAGGTAGAGAAAGCATAACACAAACACACCAAATTTATAGTAGTTCGGAGCAACTTAGCTCCTACGTCCACTACCCAAGATACCACTTGGGATTTCCACTATATTCACACCCGAATACATAGGATTGTTTTACAGGATCACAATCCAAAATCTCTACACTTTGGTTTTATGGGATCACTAAAGAAAACCCAATACCCTTTGGTTATAACAGGCTCACCAAAGAAACCTAAACTTGGTTTTCACAGGATCACCAAGAACCTAAACTTGGTTTTCATAGGATCACCAAGAACCTATACCTTGGTTTTGATAAGGCTCATCAAAAACCTATTTGGTCTTTCAACTGGGCTCACCAATAACCCAACAATTCAAAGATTGAATTGAAAATAAATACAACAATAAATGACAAACTCAAATTATCGAATAGTTGCCGGTTCAACTCGTTGGAAGTCCACTTGAATGCACTTGAATAAGCTGTCATGACTTCAGTGGCTTCTTCCAAAGTTGATTCAAGCTTTAGATTAGAGTTGTTAAGGGCTTGAATGCAGACGTGAATGCACTTGTGCTCTATCTCTTGTGGTTGGTTTGATATTCAATGAAGCTCTCTTTTTTTCTTTTTGAACTCCCTTCTTAATTAAAAAAATTGCTTCAAGGTAGTTTAAATCCTTCAAATTTAAAGTCTTCTATCATCCCAAGATAGTTCTAGACATTGTAGACCATTGGGGAATGATTTGTGACCGTTGAGCACATTTTGGCATTCAAAAATAAATTCTAGAACTAGCCGTTAGATACTTGGAAGTGACATTCGAGTCGGCTCAGATTCCTTAAGTCGGCTCAGATTCCTTTAAGTCAGCTCGGATCCTTCGAGTCGATAGGTCGAGTCACCATTTCTTTAATGCAGTCGGCTCTTTATCTCAAGGCACAGAATGTCACTCTGGACGAGTCGGCTCTTTACAGCTCCGGTCAGCTCGAACTTGAATCTTGAAATTCTTGAACTCGAGGAGTTGACTCTTTTCAGCTTGAATCAACTCTTCTTCTCAGGTTTGGAAAACCTTACTCTGGAAGAGTCGGCTCGATGCAGTTCCGGTCGGCTTGCTTTCTCAGGCTTTTGAAATTTGGTCTGGCAGAGTCGGCTCTTTCTAGGTCAGGTCGGCTCACCTGGCTATTCTCAGAAAACTTTTAGAAAATGGATTCTAGAGGAGTCGGCTAGGACTGATTCCAGTCGACTCGGATTCATTAGAGTCGGTTTGCTTTCCATCGAGTTGGCTCAGATTTCTGCGTTCCAGAATCCTTGCTACATGCCTTTAAGCAGAATCGGCTCTTTTTGTCTTGGGGTCGGCTCGAGTGTCTTCTTCAGGATTTTTACAAGTTGAACTTAAAGAAAACTCTCACCAACTCTTTTACAATTTCACACAAACCAACTCAAAGCAATGTTTAAGGCACACACACTTATAGAAGTAACCCTTTTACTTGATTTTTCTTAGCATTTTCATTAGGGTTCTTCTTTACAAAAACACTTACAACACAACTCAAGCAAGAAAATAGAAATGCAGGAGTTGAAGTTTGAACATGTTATACATCCTACAAAAACTTGTCAAACACTTGAAGAGTTGTCAGTAATAAATGTACATGCTCCAATATTTGGTTGTCATCAAAATCACTTATGGGGTCAACAGTTTCCATTGTCAAAGCATTGTTTTTCTTTTCTAAAATATCTAATTTAGTTTTCAAATCACTAACTTCATTTAACAAAGAATTGTTTTCATGAGAAAAATAGTTTTCATGCTTTTTCAACTTTTTATTTTAGATAAAATCAATTTATAGTCATGCATAAGTTCATCAAAAGCATTTCTTAACTCATCAAATGTAAAATCTATTTCGGTATTAGATATTACCTCCTCTTGCTCTTGATGTGCCAATGGACAAAGATTTGCAATTTTTATTTGCTCTTCTTCAAAACTGGAGTCCTCACTATCACTCCAAGTGGCCATCATTGCTTTCTTTCTTAACTTCTTCCTTGACTTTATGAGAGGGCAATCGAACTTGTAGTGACCCGGCTTCTTGCACTCGAAGCATATAGATATTTCCTTCTCCTTTTCTTTTTCCTTTTCTTTCTCTTTCTCTTTTCCCTTTTCTTTTGATTGAAATTTCTTCTTGTAAGGAAACTTCCTCCTCCTCATGAATCTTCTAAATTTCCTATCAAGGAGGGCTTATTCACCTTCATCTTCTTCTTCTTCTTCGTACTCATCAATTGAGGATTCTTCTCGTATGTTTTATTTGAATGTAATCCCCTTTTTCTTTTTATCCATGTCCATTTACTTTTGCTTCAAATTTAGCTGCTTTAATGGTAGCTTATCAATGTCCTTTGCTTCTTGGATTGCGGTCACCTTGGATCCCACAATGTTGGAATTTACCTGAGGATTTTATTCAAAAGATCAGCATTAGACATTACTTTTCCTCGACTTCTCATTCCATTTATTATATTTGTAAATATAGTGTACATGTCATTGATTGACTCATTAGGTTCCATACGGAACATTTCATAAGTATGCACTAACATGTTCACCTTAGTATTCTTCACTTGATCGGTACCCTTATAGGTAACTTCAAGTGTGTTCCATATTTCTTTGGCTGAAGTACAAGTAGATATCCTATTGAATTCACTAGGATCTAATGCACAATAAAGGAGATTCATTGCCTTAGCATTGATCTCGGATTGCTTAATGTCATTTTCATCCCAATCCTCTTTGAGCTTTGGGATGGAAACACCATTAACCACAATCGAAGGAATATGAGGACCTTTATCAACAACTCTCCACAAATTATAATCAATAGAATGCATATAAGTTCACATCCTAGTTTTCCAATATGTATAATTTGATCCATTGAAAAATGGAGGTCTATTTAAGGCTTGAACCTCAACTATGCTAGTACCAATAGGGGCTGCCATAGATCTTTGCTCAAGACGGTAAAGCCTATACATTGAGAACAGGGCTTTGATACACTTGTTGCCCAGTAAGCAACCCAAGAGGGGGGGTGAATTGAATCTCTAAAAATTATTACATGATGCAATGGAATAGTATGAAATCCAATCCAACAATTGATCAAGGTACTAAGAATTCAAATGTAATGCTCTTAAGTAAAAGTGTAGCGAAAATAAAGAGTAATAAATGAAAGAGCAAGTAAAGAGAACAATCAACCACAAAGATAAAGAAGTATAGTGGTTCGGTGCTATCCAATGCACCTACATCTACTCCCTAAGATCTCCTTAGGAATTCATTATAATCTCTATCGATTACAGTTAATTAGTTTTTCGGGCTCACTAATAAAAAATCTAACTTGTTTTCACAAGGCTCACAAGTCAAAATCTCACTTGATTTTATGGGCTAACCAAGAACCTAAATGGTTTTAAGGCTCACCACCAACCTCCTTTGGTTTTCGGGCTAACCAAGAACCTAATTGGTTTTTAAAGGCTCATCAATAACCTCCCTTGGTTTTACAATAGGCTAACCAAGAACCCTTACAACAAATAATGGTTTGAAGTAAAGATAATAAAAGCTTTCTAATAAAAAGCGGGTATCTCTTTGAACCTCGATGTTGTGGTGCTTTTGAACATGTTGAAGCCTGTTTGATTGCTTAAGAATGGATGATCTTTAATGCCCTTGAAGGTTCTTGAATGCTTGGAGGCTTGCTTTTGCTTGAGAGTGGTTGAATCTTTAATGAATAGGAGTGAATGCTCTCTTTTCTTCTCTCTTGGATGTTTCTATTTCATTCTCATCAATAATAATGTGTTTTGATTTGATTTAAAGTATATAAATACCTTTCTAATGCCTCAAATCTGGTTTCTAGCCATTAGACTTGAAAATCTAGCCATTGGAGGGCAAAAGGATCGAGTTCTGTGTTTGAAAAACTAGCCATTATTGTTGCTAGAACTTTATGTGTCGACACTTCAGGCTGTGAGTTGACACTTCAGGCTGTGAGTCGGTACTTGAACTTCTTGAGTTGATACCTAGTTCAAATATCTTCAATATGGTTCTCTGGAAATCTCAGATGTGTCGACACTTTCTCAGATGAGTCGACACTTTCAGTCAACACTTCATATCCATGTGTTGATACTTCAGCAGTTCTTCATCTTCAGTAAGTTCTGTGACTTGAAAATCTCAAGCGATGAGCTGATCTATGTATCGATACTTTGAGTCGACACTTCAAGTCCCTGTGTTAAAACTTCAGTGATGCAGGACGTCTCTAAGATTACTAAAAATAGTAGGAAAATAGTAAACTAATTTTTTTATAATTTTTTATTATTTAATTTGCAGGCTTGATTTAAAAATTAAGTAAGAACTAGTATAAGGAATAGCAATGCAAAGAATCATCATATCACAGGCAAACTCATGCAAACTAATAAATTCCAGGACCTGAGAATTGAGAAACTCCTAGATTAGGATAGCTTATCTTCATCAAATCAAAAATTAAAAGAAGGGAAGGATGTTCCCAATCAGTGATTTGAAGGACTTCAGATTAAGAGATCACATAACACTCTGATTGGAGTCTGGATGATGAAGTTCGGTTGCCTTGATTAGATGGCTGATTTGGATGGTTTTGGATGCAAAGAAAGCCTCCTCTGGGGAGGTGAAACACCTCGGGGATCCTGTAAAATATCAAGGGTCAGTCAAAATAGTAAGTAAGAAAAAGAAAGGGGACTAGGTTAGAAAAAATCAGGTTATGGTTTAGAAGCGGGGTGGCTTGAAGCTTGATGAAGATCTCCTTGCTTGGTATACTAGGGCACTCCTTCTTGGACGTGTGAAGGCTTGGATGGCAGTGAGTTAGGGCGTGGAAGGATACTAGGGCAGCAAGGAAACTTAAACACAAACCAAAGAACCAAAAAATTAAAGGAACACAAGCTCGCAAGCTCAATAAATTTACCAGGATTTTGATATCATGAATAAAAGTTGATTACAAGAGGAAAAGGGGTAAGGTATTTATAGAGTTCCCATGCCCTCAAACATGCTTACACTTGGATTATAAGTCTTCTTCCAAATTGGAATACAAGTCCTTTCCTAGCTAGGTTTGAAAAACAAATCCCAATTAGGTTAGGATTAACCTAGTCTTCTACTTTTTCCTTCATGCTTTGACTATTCCACTCAAGGACACCTCTTGGACTTGGTCAACACTTCAAGGATGCATAGCAGGGCATGTTGGAATTTTAGGGGCAGCAAGGGGCCGGCCTAAAGGGGCTTGGGTGCATCGGTTTGGGCCTCTGGAAGCTGGGGTGGCCTGGTAGCCTAGTAGTAGAAATATTCCATGGATCTTCTTCTTTAGGGCTTGGGCTTGGTACTTGGACTTGATTTCTTGGACTAGGGTGTAGAGGGACCTCTGGGATCTTGGATGCCCTGGTTTGGGAATATGCTCTAGCATCTGGAGGGCATCTGGAAGGAATCAGGATTTCTCGAAGCATCTTGGATCCTAGGTTGTCACACAAATCCACTTGGCTGATGTAGTGGCCTCTGACTCCTGGATGTGTCCTGGTAGAACTCCAAAATAGTGTGACCTCCTCTCTTGTAGAAAAATTGGGCTCATACTGGACTCATAATGATGTACAGGACTCAAAATACTGACTAGGTTGAGGGTGAGATAAATCAACTAACCTCAACTTATTACAGGACTCGACATTAATTGATTATAAAATTTTCAAAACTTTGACACATGACTAATTAAACCATATGGGATCCAGGGATCTGTGTTTGATCCTGGTGTCCCCACCAATTCTTCCAAGGCGGGAGGAACTGATCCCATCGAGTATGGGTCAATTTGGCTCAAGGAGGGTCTGGTTAAGGCACTGCAGATCGCACTAGCATTCCACAAGTCCTCAGATTCTGGCTGACCATACCACCGGACCAAATACCACTGATAGTCTCTATCCTGGGTACCGATAACTTGATCATACAGAGCTCTTTCAATCTTTACCTCATTAAAAGGCCAAATTATATGGGTCGCTCTAGGGTGGTTCTCTCTCAAAGAACGAGAGTGGCTCAAGGGGCTCACTGGGTATCACTGCTGGCTCCCTAGACTTTATAAGTCTGAGATGGTGAAAGTGGAGCTAATACCTAAATTAGGTGATATCTTAGGCACATAGGCATTGGGTCCACTACTTCATTATTTTAGATGGGCCAGCTTTGCGAGCAGAAAATTCTTTAACAGTCACATATTCCTCTGCATGAAATTCTTCATCTTTCATTTGAGAATTAGCCAAGTTGTGGTTAGTTCATTAATTATGTTCAGCTCTTGACTAATTTCATGATGCATATGCTTGTAAAGGCTAGTGTAGGTGCGGCATATAGATTGAGTCTATGGACTCACATTTAGATACAACTATTTCTTTTGGTTGTTCTTCAGGGATTTGATCCTGGGCTCCTCTATGAACAACTCTTGAAAATTATTAGTTTCATCCATAAAGTTTGATTCTGGCTTAATTACTTTTTTAATTATTAAAGTGGGTCAAGATCAATTCTCATGAATCCTTAGTGGGTTCAGAAGGGTCTACATCTAATTCTTTAGCCTTAATTAGATTTACTCTTGGTTTTGCTCTAAGGCCATTAGAATTTCTTGGATTCCTAGGCTGAGTGGGGTAAATCATAAACTTCTTCCCATGATAATGAAAGGTATAGATGTTGGTTCGACTAGATAGGACAGCATCATGATCATATAACCATGGTCGACCTAGATGACACTACTAACCTTCATGGAAGGACATCACACTAAATCTTCTTCATATGATTGCAATTAATTAAGATTGGCACCTAGACTTGATTGGCATAGAGGTGGAACCTACCCATGATACTTGATAGGTATCGGGATGTGGAACTAGGGTCAAGCCTAAAGATTTAGCTGTCTCAGTAGCAATAGCATTGACACAACCACCACTGTCAATTATAATCTTACATACTTTATTCCCAAACTTAACAAAAGTCTGTAGGATGCTAGTCCTATGCCAATCTTTCTCAGGTAGGTTTCGGTTTAAATTACATCTAACTACCCTACTTGATCAAATTCCTCCTCATCTCCTTCATATTCTTCTATCAAGTCTGGTTCAGCCTCATAAACTTCTTCTTCTAGGTCATCGACATTGGGTTCAATCTCTTGTTCTTCAAGTTCCCCTATGTGTAATGACCTGGTGGGACACTGACTAGCATAGTGACCTACCTTATTACACCTAAAGCAGGCATTGGGCTGGGGCTTGGGGCTTTCTGAGACATGGGTGCCTTACCCTATCGATCCTAGAAGTGTAGAATTACTTGAACTAGATGGACTCGAACTCGAGTTAGGTCAAGATGGGTTAGTGTTGGGATGGTTTGGGTTGGGATTGAATCAGGTTGGTTTAGGGTTGGGTCGAGCTGGGTTAGGGTTTGGCCTAACTGGGTTGGAGTTAAATCGACCTGGGTTGGGGTTAGGATTTGGTCTACCTTGGTATACCTGGTTTGGGTTTGATCTAGGGAATGGGTATTGTTCCTAAAAGGTTCAAATTTCTAATAGGTAGGTCCTTTTTGGAATTGTTCATAATGTCTAGCTATTTGATAGCTTGTTCCAAATCATGGACCTCTCTCATGTATAGTTCCCTTTTAATATCCTCATGCCATCCAATTCTAAACCTGGATAGGGTTTGGCCTAAGGACTCGATTACATTACACCATCAGCAACTCATCAATTCAACAATATATCTGACACTGATCTATTCCTTGATGAATTTTGTTCCATTGGTTCTAAGAGCTACTGGTTGTAGGATTCTGGTAGGTATTTCTTTTAAGTTGCAATTTCATCTCTTGCCAAGTAGTTATAGGTGGAAGGGCTTGTTACTCTCCTAGTATGCCCAAGATTAGCTCAATGTAATCTATTTTGATGAATCAACTTCATCTTGGCAAAATTTATATTTCATCCCTTCACTCATTTCAAACCATTCAAAATAATAATCCATATCACCTACCCAATCTACATAGACCTTTGGTTCAGACTTCCATCAAAGGTGGTGCTCTATCCTAATATTTCTCATGGCCCTGTCATCTCGATCATGGACTTCATGTTGGGGCCTTCGATGGTTTGGGTCTTGGATAGGGTCAGGGTTGTGAACTTCCCTATGTTGGGCTCTTGTATGTTTCGTGAGGTTGAACTCTGCTATGGTTAGGCTCTTGGTATGGTTCCTGTGTTTGGGTTCTACTAGGGCTAGGTTCCATGAATTGAACCTGGGTTTAGGTCCTCCTAGGTTGAGTTCCATAACTTGATCTAGTTTTAAGGTTCCCCTAGGGTTTTGAGAGGTGGAACAGGATGGGTCAGGATTAGGTTCAGCATTGGAGTCTTGGGTTTTCTCTATAGTCTCTAGTCGATTCTCTACTTGGTTTAATCTAGTGATTAATTGGTCGATCCTAGTGGTTGCTTGGTCAAATTATTGGTCTACTTGGTTAAACCTGTAGTTCATTTGGATTATCTGGTCATTAGTTTGGTCAAGCTTGTTATTAATTTGGGTATTGGATTGGTTTATTTGGGTAGTTAATTGGGTAACCATCTGATCATTCATGGCTTTTATGAAAGCGTCAAAATTGGGATCCATGGTTGGGTTTGGTTGGGGTTTAGACTTTTGATATTGGGTTCCTAGTCTAGTGGTCATACAATCAAGCATCAATCAAAATGAGATGGTGCAGCCAAGCATACAAATTGGGTTAGCTTAGTCTAGGGTTTCCTAGACCTAGAGCCAAAACTGGGTGAGTCAGCTCAACTTACACTTAACTCAATAGCTAATCCTTCTACTGGCTAGGTAGGGGGTGGGATGGTGGGAGGCTCCCCCTGCTTGTCATAGGGTCCTAATTATAAACCACCAGTCCACTTAGGTCATTTAACTCTGGACCCCCAGCCTTAGACACCAGCTTTCAGTAATAGCTAAAGGATTAAATGCACTAGTTGGCCCACACGGTTCGGACCCAACCTGTTGGGTGTCACCTAGCCCACTAGGATAAATTAAGTATAATTTAATTTTAATTAAGGCTTGGGTGAAAATGCTGGATGGTTATTTTGGGCCCAAGACAGGTTATGACCTCCTGCCCTGATGTTATATTGATTGCCCTTAAAATTAGATTAAAAGATGATGAACATTCAATGGTCCTGATGCAATCTAAAACAATCAGAAAATAAAATAATTTTTAATTAATTTGTGAGATGTAAAGTTAATTTTAAGTTTACTAGGGTTAGCAAACAAAATTTGGCTTAGGATTGGGGGGTTTGGTAGTTATTAGGTTAGGTTGAGTCAAAATGCAGAAATAGCAAAATTCAGGATATTAGGTTTCAACGGATGCAGAATTTGATATATATTTCGATGCAAAAAAAATTTAAAAAATTCTAAAATAGAGGATGAAGGTGATGATTCTACCTACCAAATTTCATGTAGAACAAAAATCAAATGATGATGTAAATCTTAGGGGTTTTGGACTGCAGCAGAAATATCATAATTTTTGTTAAAGTTTCTAATATGCCAAGTTTTAATGATTAAGGTTTTCGTAAAATTAATTAAAAATTATGATAAAATATAGGACTAAACATAGAACAAATCATGCAAGTTTCATGGAAAAATAAAATTTCTAGGTGGTCAAGATCAGATGAAAAACAGGAACCTAATGTAGTGCATAGGATGCAAAAAATTAGGGTTTGCAATTCTGATGCAGATTCAAGCTATCCTAAACCCGCTCTGATACCAAATTGATGCAGGACGACTCTAAGATTGATAAAAATTATAGAAAAATAGTAAAATATTTTTTTAATATTTTTTAATATTTTTTATTATTTAATTTGCAGGCTTGATGTGCAAAATTAAGTAAGAACTAGCATAAGGAATAGCAATGCAAAGAATCATCGTATCATAGGCAAACTCATGCAAAACATAAATTCCAAGACCCGAGAATTGAGAAACTCCTGGATTAGGATAGCTTATCTTCATCAAATCAAAATTAAAAGAAGGAAAGATGTTACCAATCATGATTTGAAGGACTTCAGATGAAGAGATCACACAGCACTCTGATGGAGTCTGGATGATGAAGTTCGGTTCCTTGATTAGATGGCTGATTTGGATGGTTCTGGAAGCAAGGAAAGCCTCCTCTGGGGAGGTGAAATACCTCAGGGATCCTGCAAATGTCAAGGTCAATCAAAACTGCAAGTAACAAAAGAAAGGGGACTAGGTTTAGAAAGAATCAGGTTAGGGTTTAGAAGCGGGGCGGCTTGAAGCTTGATGAAGATCTCCTTGCTTGGTGGCCTAGGGCACTCCTTCTTGGAAATGTGAAGGCTTGGATGGCAGTGAGTTAGGGCGTGAAGGATGCTAGGGCAGCAAGGAAACACAAACACAAACCAAAGAACCAAAAAAAATAAAGTAACACAAGATCGCAAGCTCAAATAAATTTCACCTGGGTTTTGATATCATGAATAAAAGTTGATTACAAGAGGGGAGGGGTGGGTTATTTATAGAGTTCCCATGCCCTCATTAACCATGGTTACAATTGGGTTACAAGTCCTCTTCCAAATTGGAATACAAGTCCTTTCCTAGCTAGGTTAGAAAAACAAATCCCATTAGGTTAGGAATTGACCTAGTCTTTTCCTTTTTCCTTCATGCTATGACTATTCCACTCAAGGACACCTCTTAGACTTGGTCAACACTTCAAGGATGCCTATGAGGGCATGTTGGGCTTTTACGGGCAGCAAGGAGCCGGCCGAAAGGGGCTTGGGTGCATGGGTTTGGGCCTTTGAAAGCTAGGTTGGCTTGGTAGCCTAGTAGTAGGAATATTCCATGAAATCTTGCTTCTTTAGGGCTTGGGCTTGGCACATGGACTTGATTTCTTTGGACTAGGATGTAGAGGGACCTCTGGATCATGGATGCCCTGGTTTGGGAATATGCTCTGGCATCTGGACTAGAATCTGGGCATCTGGAGGGCATCTGGAAGGAATCAGGATTTCTCGAAGCATCTTGGATCCTGGGTTATCACACAAAACATACTGGGCTGATGTAGTGCCCTCTGTCTCCTGGATGTGGCCGGGTGGAACTCCAAAATAGGGTGACCTCCTCTCTTGTACAAAAACTGGGCTCATATTGGAGTCATAATTGATGTACAGGACTCAAAATACTGACTAGGTCGAGGTTTGAGACAAATCAACTAATCTCAACTTATTACAGGACTCGATCTTAATTAATTATAAAATTTTCAAAACTTTGACACATGACCAATTAAACTATATGGGATCCAGGGATCTTTGTCTGATCCTGGTGTCCCCACCAATCAGGTTAGGGTTTAGAAGCTGGGCTTATTCGAAGCTTGTTGAAGATCTCCTTGCTTGGCAGCCTAGGGCACTCCTTCTTGGATGTGTGAAGGCTTGGATGGTAGTGAGTTAGGGCATGGAAGGATGCTAGGGCAGCAAGGAAACACAAACACAAACCAAGAACCAAAAAAAAAGTAACACAAGCTCGCAAGCTCAAATAAATTTCACCAGGGTTTTGATATCATGAATAAAAGTTGATTACAAGAAGGGGAGGGGTGGGGTATTTGTAGAGTTCCCATGACCTCACTAACTATGGTTACACTTGGGTTACAAGTCCTCTTCCAAATTGGAATACAATTCCTTTCCTAGCTAGGTTAGAGAAACAAATCCCCATTAGGTTAGGAATTGACCTAGTCTTCTCCTTTTTCCTTCATGCTTTGACTATTCCACTCAAGGACACCTCTTAGACTTGGTCAACACTTCAATGATTCCTAGGAGGGCATGTTGGGCTTTTAGGGGAAGCAAGGGGCCAGCCCAAAGGAGCTTAGGTGCATGGGTTTGGGCTTCTGGAAGCTGGGATGGCCTGGTAGCCTGGTAGTAGGAATATTTTATGGAATCTTGCTTCTTTAGGGCTTGGGCTTGGAACCTGGACTTGATTTGTATGGACTAGGATGTAGAGGGACCTCTGGGATCATGGATGCCCTGGTTTGAGAATATGCTCTGGCATCTGGACTGGAATTTGGGCATCTGGAGGGAATCTGGAAGGAATCAGGGTTTCTCGAACCATCTTGGATCCTAGGTTGTTACACAAAATCCACTAGGCTGATGTAGTGGCCTCTGACTCCAGGATGTGTCCTGGTAGAACTCCAAAATAGGGTGACCTCCTCTCTTGTAGAAAATTGGGCTCATGCTGGACTCATAATTATGTACAGGACTCAAAATACTGACTAGGTCGAGGGTTGAGACAAATCAACTAACCTCAACTTATTACAGGACTCGATCTTAATTGATTATAAAATTTTCAAAACTTTGACACATGACTAATTAAACCATATGGGATCCAGGGATCAGTGTCTAATCCTGGTGTCCCCACCATTCAGCCATGCCATCTGAAACATTCTTTGCGTACCGAGTTGAGTCGACACTTCACTTCCATGTGTCGACATTTGGTGTCATGTGTCGATACTTTGAGTCAATACCTCACTAAATCTTCACAAAAATGCTTGAACTTGTGTTGAGTCAAATTTATACTTCACTCAAATATCCATTCAAGCAAACTTTAACTATCCAAGTCCTCTTTGAGTAGATCATTCATCTAAACATGGCTTCTTCAATCAAACAAACTTCTTCAATTTATGAGCACATTTTTTTACAAAAAACACACTTCAAGGAATCATTAGTACTTAACTTATACTTAACCGTTTTGCTTATCATCAAAATCAATAACGGAGTCAACACCAGGACCCGAGAATGAGAAACTCCAAATTAGGATAGCTTATCTTTGTCAAATCAGAAATTATAAGAAGGAAGGATATTACCAATCAATGATTTGAAGAACTTTCGATGAAGAGATCACACATCACTCTGATTGGAGCCTGGATGATGAAACTTGGTTACCTTGATTAGATGGCTAATTTGGGCGATCCTGGAGGCAAGGAAAGCCTCCTTGGGAAGGTGAAACATCTCGGGGATCCTATAATATGTCAAAGTCAATCAAACAGCAAGTAAGAAAAAGAAAGGGAACTAGTTTAGAAGGAATCAAGTTAGGGTTTAGAAGTGGGGCTGCTTAAGGCTTGATGAAGATCTCCTTGCTTGGCAGCCTAGGGCAGCAAGGAATTTGGCCAAGCACAATATTAACCAAAGAAAAAAAATAAAGTAACACACAAGCTCGCAAGCTCAAATAAATTTACCTGGATTTTGATATCATGAATAAAAATTGATTACAAGAGGGGAGGGGTGGGGTATTTATAGAGTTCCCATGCCCCTCTCCTTGTTAGAATAATAATACAAGCTAGATAGGGAGAAGGATTACAAGTGGAGTATAAATAGGTTCACAAGTTGAATAGGAATATGTTCTCCTTGTTTGATATGGATTTCCGTCCTCCTTTGACTTGGTCAAAGGGCCTTGGACTTGGTCAAATCTTCTTTTCTTGGGCTTGGACGCCTCTTGGCTTGGACTTGGGCTCTTGGGCAGCAATTGAGGCATCCAAGGATGGGTTGGGTGCATGGGCTTTGGGCCCTGGAGGCCTGGGATGCCTGGAGTAGGATTATTCTAGGTATCTTGGTTCTGGGCTAGAATATACTTGAATCTTGGTTCTTTATGGACCTGGGCCTTGCATTCACTTGGGCTGGGATGCAGGTGGACCTCTGGAATCATAGATGCCCTAGTTTGGGAATATGCTCTGGTATCTGGGGAGGAATCTAGGCATCTGGAAGGAATCAGGGTTTCTGGAATGCATTTTGGATCCTGGGGTGTTACATAAAATCCAACAAGCTGATGTAGTGGCCTTTGACTCCTGGATGTGGCCTGGTGGAACTTCAAATAGGGTAACCTTTTCTCTTGTACAAAAATTGGACTCATACTGGACTCATAACTAAAGTACAGGACTCGATATACTGACTAGGGTTAAGGGTTGAGACAAATCATCTAACCTCAACTTATTACAGGACTCAATCTTATTTGATTATAAAATTGTGACACATGACTAAAGTTCTAAAATTTAAAACCCTAATCAATAAACTATATGGGATCCAGTGATCTGTGTCTGATCCTGGGGTCCCCACCACTAGTGGGTTAGAGACAAGGCCTTGGCCAAAGTTTGGTTCCTCTAATGGGCTTTAGAAGATGAAAAAAGAAATAAAGTGGCATTCTGATGGGTCCAGGGGTACTAGGCCAAAGACATGGAAGAGGTTCTGACTATAAGGGCCAGTTAAAAGTCACCGAAGCCACCACTAAAGAACTAGGAAATGGCAGCCACTCTCATGTTAAAGAAATTGTGAGGCTAGAGAAGGAGCTATCAATAGTTAAGGTACAAGCCAAGATATATGGAGACATTGCAAAAATCTGACTTAGTCATGAATGGGAGTTGGCGTACAAGGTTGGATTCAAGGAGGGTCAAGTTCTGGTAGCTCAACTTCTTTCCAAGGATAAGGTCCATTTGCTTCAAGTCCTTCTTGAAGAGCAGCCTTTGGCAATTAACATGACTGATTTAGGTCAGGATCGAAACAACATCTATAATTGGCTTGTATTCAGTCAAGTGTTCTCAATCTCTTTGTATGTAGTTATATTAAATTAATCGGTAACTCTTACTTTTAGATGAATATGCAAATTGGAATTCTTCTTTCCTTTCTTTTATTATCTTCTCTATTTTCTTTTCTTGGAAAGATTAGCTAATTTGATGAGTGTTGGAAGCCTAATATTTCTCTAAATTTCTTTGGCCAAACATTTTCTTCACATTTGTCACCGGGTATTAGGCATTTCAAGCCCTCGGAGCCAGGGGGCTTAGCGAGGCAGTCATACTAATGAGACAAGATGTCCAAAGGATGTTTTATGATGGCTTTCACAAAATAGGAGGGCTTAAATGTTTTTTACTTTTCAAAGGGAGTGTAGTGCTTGAGGTCGAGCTACCTATTTGCTTTCTATAAAGGTCGAGGTGCTTATGATTCTGGGGTTCTTTGATATCCCGATCTAGATGGTTTTGTCTTGACTACTCCTGCCTTGACACATGTCAGGCTTACATAAAGGATATCTTAGCTTTGCCAAATCATATTGCCAAGTGATTTTATAAATCACAACCGTTGTTAACCTCTCTGGTTATTTTACTTTGGCTTCTCTTGTTTTGTGTCCTCTTTTTCCCGCCTCAAGCTATCAAGAGTTCTTCAATTGGTATACTTTTCCAGTGATCTTCTCTTTATTTAGGTGCTTAGGATCTTTTGTTCATGTTCTCTCATTCTCCATTCCATTCTCTCCTGTTATTTTTCCTTATTCTTTGTTTTTTGTTTCTTTGGTTTAGCTTCTATGGGAAGCTTGTTTGCGGGAGGGATTAATCTCTTTTTCCTATCAATTATTTTTATTTTTTTCTTTGCTTTTGATCTTGAGGATGGGGACATCATCTAATTTTGTGGTTCTTGGCCTTCAGATGAGAGCCAAACTGAACCTGCAGCCCCGACTACAATCCTAGCCTCGACTAGGGCGACATCCTCAGTTGAGGCTTCCACTATCATCCCTAGGTCTAGGGATATATCCAGGGGGATTCCTGCTATAGGAAGTTCAGTCTGAATTGTCTGAGACAGTCCCGAAGGGTCTTCAAATCAAATTTCATATCCCTTTAGAGTTTAGACTAGTGGTCCCTCTGCCATCGAAATGGGTTTATAACTTGCCTCCTAGCCAACTCGCACTCTATGAGGAGTGATGAAGGCCAGGGTCCGACTCCCCCTCTTTTCTTTTTATGGAGCTTTTAAGGTTTTTTGAAGTCTCACCCTGCACTTTAGTACCCAACTCCTGGCATTTTATTTGTGAATTCATGGCAAAATGTCTTTCCATGGGGGTGGAACTGTCCCTTAACCTTTTTAGAACTATCTTCAATTTTGGTAAACATTTTCAATTCTGAGGGTGGTACTACATATTCTCTTAGAACATGCAATGGCATAATCCTTTTCGTCGAGGGATTCCTTCTAGTATGTATCATTGGAAGGAACATTATTTTTTTTGTTAAACACCCTATAGATGACTTGGATGTGAGACCATGGGGGACTCTACAGTAATCAATGATTTCGCCCTTAGCATTGAGTGAGGAAGAGAGAGGGTGATATGAGACCCTTCTTCTCCATGATGTTTCTAGCATGGATGTGCTGCTATCTGATGAGACCTTGTCTCAACTGGGTCTGTGTCAATTGCAACCACAAGGTGCGAGTAGAGCTTAATCATTTTTTCCCTTCTCTTCGATGCACAGCCATTCATTTCTGTATGGCAATTATGTATCTTTTTCCTACAAGGATGGATCCTGTTGAAGCTAGAAAGTTGAAGCAAAAAGACTTTGCCAAGCCTTCGACTCCCATTTTGGTGAGGTAGAGGATTGAACTTACATCTTGCAAGAGGTCGATGGGAGGGTCCACATCTGGAGGCTGTACCATGCAGGCCAAGAATAGCATTCTACCTGTAGTCCTGCCACCCCTACTAGCACGGTGATGCTGGGGTTTTAGTGGAAGCCCCCATGTTTGTCCTATGGTCCAAGAAGCAAGGGCTGCTGGTCACACCAGCTTGAGCATCAACAATTAGGCTACTGCCTTAGGGGCCTTTAAAAGCACTCTTCCCCATCGACATTGAGAAGTATGTCGGGAGGCAAGCCACTTACTGGCCTTAAGATTTCATAATGATCTATCTCTAGGTGAATGGGAGTCAAATTCCATTACTACTTTCAAGTTCATAGCTTATTTTGTTGACACTTTTCATCTTTCTTTCTCCAACTGGATCATTATGTAAATCACTATACTTAAGTATGGACATATGTCTTGAAGTTGGATAAGGAAAACCAGCCCTCAATACTGCCAAATCTTTTCCTGAGTCCAAGAAAACTTCCCTTGAAGCTAAAATCGCCCGACTAAATGGGCTTTTGGCTAAGGAAAGAAAGAAGGGAGATGATAAAGAAAAGGTGCTATAGGATATGCTTACTAGTGTGCATAGGGAACTATCTGATTCTTGGTGCCAATTGAATTTTAGCAGGCGCACAAAAGTTCAAAAGAATGCAGTGATGCTAAGAGGGATTACACTAATGCTTCCTATCTTTGTGGTAGGGATGAGGTTCAGGCAAAAGTTTTAATAAAGTATCCGACTCTTTGGTTGGTCTTCCTAGATGAAAGATCCAATGACGATGATGATGACATTGAGGCCCTTGAAGCCCCATGGATCCTTGTAACGACTCACCTTCGACCATTTGATATCTTTGTTTGCCATAAATGATGCTAGTTTACCTTTGGACAAATAGTTTTTATAGAAGCCCTAGGGCTTTTCCATTAATGAAACTTGTTTTTGAATTTTGTCACTATGCTTAATGCTTTGCTATTGCTTGTGGCTTTATTTAATTAACCTTCTACACACACATTCATCGATATCCTTAGTTAGGATTATTGTGAGTGTGCCTAATAGGTCGTTGAAACTCTAGTGCCATTATTCTATCTCTAGAATCATGTGGCAATGTTGTCTAATTTACTCCTACTAGTTAAGGGTTTTAAAGATTGTAAACCTAAGGAAAGGGGCCTTCACCTAGGGTCCAAAGGATCATGCTTGCCAAGGGTCAGGGTCTACCTAGTAAGCCTCAGCCCTTTACTGGGTCTTTTTAGTTGTCCCAACTGGCAAGACAATGAGGGCTCATTTTTGTTTAGCCAGGACTTTGTAGTTAGCTCAACACTTGGTTAAAGGTTAGGGTTCTGTATAGTTAGCTCCTGGTCCATTACCATGTCTTTCTAATTATCCTAGCTGGTGAGCGAACGATGGCTCACTCCTCGTCATTGAACCAAGACTTCATAGTTAGCCTAACATTTGACCAAGGATCAGGGGTCTGCATAATTAAACCTTGGCCCTTTATTGGGTCTTTCCAATTATCCTAGCCAACTAGCAGACAAGGGCTCACCCCTCATCATTGAGCTGAGACTTCATAGTTAGCCCGACATTTGGCCAAGGGTCAGGGGTAGGGATAGTTATCCCCTGGCCCTTTACTGGTCTTTTCAGTTATCTTAGCCGACAAGCAAAGAGGGCTCACCCCTCGTCTTTGAGTTGGGACTTTGTAGTTAGTCCGACATTTGACCAAGGGTCCGAGGTTTGCATAGTTAGCCTCAGACCTTTATCGGGTCTTTCTAGTTATCCCAATTGATGAGCGGATGAGGGCTCACCCCTTATAGTTAAGTTGGGACTTTGTAGTTAGCCTGGCTTTTGGTCGAGGTTCGGGGGTTTCCATATTGAGGTTCAGGGATCTAGATAGTTATCCCCCGACCCTTTACCTGGTCTTTCAAGTTATCCCAGCCGGTGAGTGGATGAGGGTTCATCCCTCGTCATTGTGCCAAGACTTCATAGTTAGCCCAACATTTGGCCAAGGGTCAAGGGTCTACATAGTTAGATCCCGACCCATTATCGGGTCTTTCTAGTTATCCCAGTCGATGAGTGGATAAGGGCTCACCCATTATCATTGAGCTAGGACTTCATAGTTAGCCTGATATTTGTTTGTTAGCTTGACATTTGGCATCTAATTTTTTTTGGCATGCACTTCAATCATCAGAAAGATGTTGGATCTCTCTATTCTCGCTTTTCCTATCCCTTCATTTCTCCTTTTAATGGTTACATGGGGAGTTCCCTACTTATACCTTAAGGTATGCTCCATGATGGGACCTTTCCTTTAAGCCAAGGAATGAACGATATGCTCATTTGTTTGAGCAATAGCATTCAACATGAATAATTAACACAAATTTCTATGAAATGGAAATTACCTAGAGGGGGCTGGTGTGCCCCAACACTCTTCTTGAAGGTTCTAGAACTTCGAGGAGGAGACATGCATTCACCAATCAAGGTACTTGGGTACTAGCAAGGATATGCATTCTACATCAGTAGGATAAGAGTGCATCTAGCTCACACCTAGTTTCTCCATAAAATGGAGGACTACCGAGATGAGCAACACATTTATCCATGCCCATCACTTAATCAGGATAAAGGGAGATCGAAGGATTAAATTGCATGGTGACTTTTCACTGAATGATATTTTGATAATTTCTACCAAATTTCTCATCTTCTAGGTAGGCATGACAAGTTGCTAGATGTCAATCATGTCTTGTCAGTTTTCATGGATCAATTCGATTGGATTCATGAGTCAATTTAGAAGTTGGTTCGAATTAGAAACTTAGGTCAGCTCAATTTGACCTAATTAGGTCAATCAGGTTCGATTAGATTGAATCGGCTTGGACCTAGACCTACTGCTAGCTAGATGTAGAATCCAAAGGATCACACACTTTAAAAAATTGTCCAAGAAAGTCAATTGTATATTTATTAGGATCATGGGATCCTAATTGGCTAGTTAATTGACATACTAGCATATGATGGTTAGCTCAACTCCCAACTCAATTGAATTTGGTCAGCTTGTTTGCTAATTAGGCTAACCAATTTAAGTAGTATTTAAATTGGATTGAGTTCTAAGTGGCACAGCCTAATTTAATATTTATCAAGATTTATTTGGCATTTATCTTGATCATTTTGAAGAGTCCTACAAGGCATGGACTCTTGGCGCCAATTCTTGGTGTGTGCCAAAATGCATGTGCATAGAAGGACCAAGAGTCCTTTTCCCTGTTAGTCACCAAGGCTAGATAAATTCCAAGGGACTTCATCCTCATCTCAATGCCCTATTTGGAAGAGTTTTGACCAGTCAAATGGTGGAATTCGGTGTGAAAGGGATTGGCGCAAAATGAAGAGTTGCATCTCTTCATTTTGGCACTATTTAAGACCAAGAGTCCTTCTATTTGAAGGCTCTTGTGTTTCTACGATGCCTCACATCTGAAATCACACTTCTTGGTGGTGCGGAACTAATGCTCTGATATCAAGAAAATGATGTGGAACCTAGGCTCTGATATCATAAAATGATGGGGAATGATGCTCTGATAAAATTACCCTAAGAATCCATACGAATCCCGATGCTTATAAGAGGCACAGATTCAAATAAGGCAGGTTTTAAATCATGCATTCCCTCATGCTAGACTCAATAAAATAATAAAGAACCAGGATTCAGAGATTGAGAAATAATTAATCAAGGACATGCATGCATTTCAAAACTTCAAATCTAAAGTAGGAAAGGAAAAAATAAACCCTACGACATTAATGACTATTTCCAGTGTGATGAGTTCACTTATCCTTGGAAGATGCGGTCTAGATGATCAAATGTCAGTCATCCAACTACAGGCATCAGAAGCATGGGTTGATGGCTTGGATCCTTCAAGGCTCAGTACCAGAAAGGACCTAAAATAATTCACCCCGGATTAGTCCAAGTGAGACAAGCAAAGCCAAAAACACAACCCAAATTAAAGTAAACAGGGACTATTCCAATCTAGAATAAATCTAGAATAAGTGCGGAATAGAAGGAATAGCCAGAATAGCTATTCCTGTCTTCTCTCAACAGTAGCTTCATGATTCTTCTTGCACACTTCTTGGAACAGGAGCTTTGCATCAGTTGGAAGCTTCGTGTGGCAGTGGCTTGGCGGTGAAGATGGCGTCGGGGCGAAACGGAGAAGAGAGATCAGTGTCGGGAGGACCGGAAGAGGGCATCCGATGAGGCAAGCCTGGGGATGTCTTCTTTGATGGAGGAACAGTGGCTTCGTGGTACAGGGGAACTGGGAGGCTGGGCAGAGGCTTCACGGGCGATGAGCTAGAGAAGGTGGCATCGGACGATCCTGGAGGGAAGCAAGGGTTTCGTTCTCCAAGGAGGGGAAGTTGGCCTTCGGTGGTAGGATGGCAAAAGGCGTTGGAAGTGGAGCCGAATGCACGGGACGTCCGAAAGTGAGGAACGGGAAGATGAGCCAGGTCGGAAGGACCGGAGGTGGGTGGTCAGTGATGGAAGACCGGAAGGAGGGTCTGGCGATGGAGGACCGATGCAGGGCTGTTTAGTGATGGATGGGCCGGAGGAGGGTAGTCCGGTGACGAGGATGTCTAAGGAGTAGGGAGGTAAGCTGGCCATGGGTCAAGCTTCAAGGGATGGAGATCTGGAGCTAAGGATGGCATCGCGGGCTAAAGGAGGGGGATCCGGCGACATAGACCAGAGAAGGGAGGTCGGAAGGAGGAGTGGAAGGAGGGAGGTTGCTTCCCTGAATGGCAGGTGACCGGGTTGGGAGGTTTGGGCGGCTCTTGGTGGAGTGGTGGCTCAGAGAAGACGACGACGACGGGGAGGTCAAGCTCCGATGGAGATCGGTCAGGCGGACGTCCGGCACGGTCACTAAGACCCGAGGAGAAAGGGGGAGGGAAGATGCTCCTGGTTCGGGCAAGCACTCCGTGGAGGGAAGCAGGGGCTGTTGACAGCGTCGCGGCGGACCAGAGGAGGGATGCCTGGCATCGGGAAGGCCGGAAGGGAAGCTTTGGCGTCTCAGGCGATGGTGCAGCAGTTTCTTCTCGGTGGTGGGGTAGCAGTGGGCTTGGGAAGATGATGGATCTTTTGGGGAAGGACGGTGGAGCTTTGGAGCAGGGGAGTTTTGGAGCATATGGAGGCGGTCGTGGAAGGGAGCAGCAGTTGATGGAGTGAGGTGGAAGGGAGGGCAGTGGGACAATGACGATAGGTGAGGCCTCGCACCTCTCGATGTCGCAGTCGTGATGAAGGCTCAGATCGGGCCTCGCACCCATCAACATTACCTCGGCAACGAAGGCAATTGAAGAAGAAGAAGGAGAATAGTAATTTTCATTGTAATTTATCATTCATCATGCTTTGTACAAAGATCGAGCCCTCATTTATAGGCATCGAATGGATTTCTAGAACCTCCTAAAACTAGCTTAAGTGTTAACTAATCTAAGGATTAGTTACAAGATCCTAACTAAACAAGAATGTGGCTGCAAAATTGGTTGTGGCCACGACTTCCAAATATTCCAAATAGGATTTTTTCTTTTCATATATATTTTTTTTAATTACAAAAATGAAGCAAAAGAAATTTGGAAATTTCCTGACACCTGGGATTCAGTTTGACTGTCTTGAGTTGGCTCGGCGGTCTCGAGTCGGCTCGATAGTGCAGATCCTATCTCCTTGTTCTATGATCCATATGGGTTCTTGAGGCTTGGTCTTGGTCTTGGTGTCCCCACCACTTGGGCTTTCCATAACTGGTTAAAGCCAATTGGCGGAAAGAGAAAAATTGCTAGAAACCAAATAGATAAAGACTTGTCACTTTGTGCATGAAAGGTCTTATCCAGGTATGTTTTCTGTTCTTAAAAGACTCCTTCTATTTGAAGGGTCTTATCAAATAGTAGGTGGATAGACATATCAAGCACCCCATCCCACTCTATATAATAGCATTGGTAATCTGATTCCAAAGCAGATGAGACTCCCATCAGAATACTAATACTATTTTCTCTCCCTCTCTCTTAAGACAAGTTTGTCTCATTAAGACATAACTTGTTCTTTCTAGACAAGGCTAGTCTAATTAAGACAAGATCCTAGGGAGAAAAATAGGAGTATTAAGGAACTAAGAGTGGAATCAGAGTGCTCTCTAAGAGCCCTACAGGAGGGTAGGGGATCCAGCAAAAGAGGAAAGTCTGAAAGGCTACCAAAAGAGTCCCAAGCAAATAAGCAACTTGCATAGGAGTGCTTCCTTGGTCCAATTCCTATGTGGTTCACCTCTGGAGGGCAGCACTTGTGTGCCTAGTAGAAATAAAGGAATATAGCATTCCAGTTATTCATCTATTATCCTAAAGATTAGATTTATTAATTATTATGCTCAAGTGGTCCTAGGGTTTAGGGTTTCGGTCGATCAGGGTTTCGAATATGAAAATTTTGAAACCTAGTCTTCCACTATGCCTGGCCCTTGCTAACCCAACAACTTTTAGATAAATTCCTAGAAATATGTTCAGCTGTCAAGATCCAAAATTTCTCCGATGATGCCCTTAGGCTTAAGTTGTTCCCTTTTTCCCTAAAAGATAAAGTCAAGTACTGGTTGGATTCTGTAGATACTGTAATAATTTCAACTTGGGATCAACTCCAGAGGAAATTTCTTAAGAAATACTTTCTAATAGGATAAATGAACTAAATTAGAAAAGCCATAACCAGTTTTTCTTAATTATATGGAGAAATGTTTCATGAGACATGGGAGAGATTGAAAGATTTGATTATAAATATCTGCATCATGCCATAACTAAATGGCAATTAGTCCAGTGTTTTAATGATGGTTTGTCAGAAAGGCACCGACAGATGGTGGATGCCTCACGTGGAGGAACATTCATGCTCAAAAATGAACATGAGGCTTGGCAGCTCTTTGAAACTCTTAATGAAAATTCCCTGCATCACATGTCTGCTGCCTGTAGAGATCCTCCCATAGGATCTAAGAGAGGTGGAATGCATGAAGCAGGTCATTCTATAGACATGTATAGCAAGGTAGATGATGTTTCCCTAAAGCTTGACCGAATCTTACAAAGTGGAAATATTTCCTCCTCACCTATTCAAAATCATGATGTTTGTATTATCTATTCAAGTCCTACCCATGCAATAGGTGATTGTCCAGCTACTTATCAATTCCATAAGCTCGTTCAGGAGCAAGTCCATCAAGCACAAATCCTAATGGCTCCTAGATCAAGAAATGATCCATTTTCAAACTTACAATCATAGCTAGTGAAATCACCCAAATCTCTTGGAAACCCCAACCTGTTATTAATCTAACATCAGTTAGGCCCAACTATTAGGAGACCAATTTTAGAAGCATGCCATATTCGCAATACCCTAGTGCCCCACAACCTCCACCGAATAATCATGATCCTACCTTCGAAGAGAAGATGCACTAAGTACTGAAAGGGCTAGAAATAAGTACCCAACTCTTTCACTCCCACACTTAGTCCATTGCCAAGCTAGAAACCTAGATAGGTTAGCTAGCTACAGCTCTTAATAGA
Source organism: Areca catechu (assembly GCA_021397845.1). Classification (NCBI taxonomy): domain Eukaryota; kingdom Viridiplantae; phylum Streptophyta; class Magnoliopsida; order Arecales; family Arecaceae; genus Areca; species Areca catechu. The sequence continues at coordinate 70,883,439 of CM038053.1, forward strand.
AGGGAGGAAGGTAAGTTACATAGCTAGCCCATTAGTAACCTGAAAGGATAATACATGGCTAAGAGCTCCATTGGTCCTGAAACTTTCTCAGAACATGCTAAATTAGTCATAACTTTAAGAAGTGGAAAAATATTAAACCAACCTGACTTGACCCTAAAGCAAGAATTGGCTAAGCTAGAGAAGAGGAATAGAAAAAAAGAAAAGGAATCCATTAGTCAGCCACCTACACTTAAGGCTCCATTCCCTAGTGCTTTGGAAACTCGTTTATCTTTGGATAAGAAGATTTTAAAAATGAATGAGATGCTTGAGCTATTCAAGCAATTCTAGATAAACCTACCTCTTCTTGATGCAATTAAACAAGTTGGCTTATGCCAAATTTCTTAAGGATCTATGCACACAGAAAAGAAAATCTAAGGCACACATACTAAAAAAGATCCAGTTGACTAAGCAAGCTAGCTCAGTTTTTTAGCTGATAGCCCCATCCAAATTCAAAGATCCTGATACCCCGATCATATCCTGTATCATAGGGGATCTCACAGTCAAGAAAGCCTTATTAGATTTGGGTGTAAGTGTAAACCTTCTTCCAAGCTCAATATAAGATCAATTCAGATTTGGAGAACTGAAACCCACGTCAGTAACCTTACAATTAGTAGATTGATTAGTTAAGGTACCTCATGGAATGTTAGAGGATGTGTTGGTGAAAGTGGATGAATTCTACTTTCCTGTTGATTTTCTTATTGGATATGGAATCTAGCAGTAATCCTAGCCAAATACCCATCATTCTTGGAAGACCTTTCCTAGCTACCGCTAATGCTTGTATAAATTGCAGAATGGGGGTTATGGATGTATCTTTTGGAAATAAGAAGATGAGGCTGAACATTTTTAATGCATGCCAAGGACCTTCCACGTATGATTTTAATGAGGTAAACATGGTAGAGGAAGTGTTAGAGGAACTTATAGAGGACGAAATTCCTAGTTTGCTCGACTCGAATCCTTTACAATGTTTAACACATTTCGAAGTGGATGAATTTGATGTTGATGGATATACTAAAGAAGTGAACATGTTATTGGAGCTACCTAATTTTTACACCACTCCTCCATGGGCCATGAAGTATGAGCATGTGGCACCTCCTTCTAATACACCTTCCTCATTAGAAACTATACAGCTGCTCCTCGTCATGTTAAAGGAAACATGATGTAACTTCTGATGGGGAAGCCCAACTTGTAGATTTACCAAGCGAACTCAAAGCTATTGAAGAGACAATCCCTAATATACCAAGACTGCCCGACCAAAATGTGATTGCAAGAATCAAGTAATGCATCTTTCAGCATGATAGTTTTGACAATTTGACTGAAGACTTGTTCTGAAATGCACTAGATTTGATGATGTGGAGGAGCTAAGTGATGTATTAGATCCACCGAGGATATCAAAGTATAAGCAATTTATAGTGTCCTCCAACCCTTACCTAGCCTCTACACTAGAACCAATATCTACCTTGCACACCAATTCATACCTTGCTACTAATCATATGGAAACATGTCTTAAATATATGCATAAAGAAAATATCATGTGGAACATTACTTATTGGACTTCATCCAATCATCCGCCATGGCCAAGTTCATCTAATAATTTAGTGGAGGTATCAATTGATATAATCCACTAAGTCTAGCTGAAGATGTTAAACTTAGCACTTCTGGGAGGCAACTTAGTTTATGCTTTTATTTTTAATTAGTTACTTTCTTTTTTTAGAATAACATAAAGTATGGGGAGTATGGCAACAAAGGAACATCCAGTTGAAGCACCCTTCCAGGTGGTATCTTTTCTTGTCATGTATCTTTAATATCTCCTTCCATTGAGCAATAGAAATTAAGTTGGGGGGATAATTAAATCCTCGAGTAAAATTTTAATCAGTCTTTGTGTACCAAACTTTGTCTTGATTTGAAAATAATCAAGCTTGCTAAATGATGAATGATTAATGGTTTAGACAATTTTAGTGATACCGAGGGATAAATTATCATAGAAACCCAATTAATGATAAAGTTTAGACCAAAATTTTTTAAGTAATTTCAGACACTTCTGCTTATTGATCTTAATAAAGACTCTACCTTATACTAGTATAGGTGGAAATATCTAAAAAGTTTTGTTTAAAGTGTAATAAGTATAAGGTTTTTAGCATCTCTCACTGAGTAACTTGGCCCCTTTGCTAAAGCAAGCATTGTTGTTCGTATCAAAAGGTGAGGATGTAAAAAGATCATTTATAGAGACAGTCTTAACAGTAGCCTTTTTGACTCGAGTCATTAAGCCTGAAGGGGGTTTTGCACCTAATTCCCTAAAGCCAACTAGTTTAGGAGTCATTGGCCTAAAGCTCACTACAAAGATCACCTAGAAAGCAAGATGTTAGGACATTGCACTGACTCTATAGTAGTTTAAAAAAAAGGACTAAATAAATATTACATCAAAACCAAAGTAAGTTAGAGCATTTAATAGAGTGAGTAGAAAGTTGGGAAAATAATTTGGAAAAAATAACTTAATGGGCTTCACTCAGCCACTAAATGGGTAGATTGGTAAGTCGATGAAGTACTTCTTCATGGTCTAACTGGATATCAACTGATTTTAGAATGAGTAAGATAATTTTCACTTCTAGGATAAGTTATTATCCATGACTAATTCATCTGCTTTACTCGAGGGAGCAAAGTTTAAGTTAGGGGATGTGATAGTTATTAAAAATGTTTTAATTAATCCAACCTTATGTAATTAAAATGATACTTTTATGTAGTGTTTTGCAGAAAATGATTCCATTAATGAGAAGAGCTTGATTTTAGTAGTCTAATGGCATAAACAACATTAAAATCAGACTTGAAACGAACTCAGAAATAAAATTTAAAAGAATGCATGAATTTTGGTACAGCTGGTCCACCATAGATCAGCCATTTGGTCTACAGTTTGCCCAGTGGTCCACAGGACACCATGACCATGGTCCACGAAATAGAGTCATGAACTGCAATGCCCATTTGAGCCAAAACTTGCCAAACTTGCTGCCCTGAGCTGCCCAAGCCTCCAGCACCTTCTTTGCTGGCTGGCAAAGCCTCCCATGGCCGAAAAAATGGCTAGAAAGGCCACTATTGTCCTTCTTCTTCTTTGCTACTTCCAAACAACCACCATGCATTGCTCAAGCACTGCACCAACTGTGCTACCACCATTCGCCTCGTCCTCCGTTCACTGCATTCCTTGATGTTTGTCTATCATCGCCTGCACTGGTCATCATGATGTGGGACAGAGGGATAGGATCGTTGGCGAGCCTAGAAGTCACCAAAATTAGGGTATCATATTTTTTTGGATTTTGTTTCTTCTAGGGATGGTGAAGGAACAATGGGGATGGAAGACTTAGGGTTTGAAACTTTGGGACTCACACTAACGAAAAAAACCTCTCACCTCTAGGGCATTTTATCCTCCTTGATACTTGGAAGCGTTAGGGTGAATCTCAAAAGTCATGAAGGGATAAAGAAAATGGAATGGGAAGGGAGATAACTAGGGCCTCACGCCCCTCGATGCCCAAAGATGAAGGCAAGAAAATCACTCTTCTAAAAACTCATAATTATTCTCTAAAACTATTTTTTACAAAGGACTGAGGGTGGTATTTATAGACCTGTCCAACCTTCATTTGAATTTGAATACAAGATAAAAGATAGGGATGATTCAAATTCAAATACAATATAAGATAAGCCTATCCATATCTCAATCATAACCAACCAAATCTTAATTCAAATTTCAAACAAAAGATAAATTCTAAATTTATTCTAGATATGCTCTGAGATTCATATAGCTCTAAGATTCGTGCTTACTCTAGGATCTATGCTGGTGACGTCCCCATCATTCTCCTAAGATGGGAAAAACTCGACTCCATCGAATCTGGATCAGCAGGGACTCTAGTTAACCACATCCAATCAAAAGAGACTCCGCTCTAAAAATGGTGCAACTTCAAGAGTAATGCAGCTATAAGAATCATATACTTTGAAATCCGTGTAGAGGGAGAAATCGACCAAAGTAAATAGGCATCTTGCTTTATGAAGTGTGCAGATGGAGTCTTGCTTTGAAATCTGTGTGCTTTCACGTTCGTGCGCATCTTCCTTGTCCACGGACCGATGATGCAGGGGAGGTCTTTCGAGGGCAGATCCAGAGGGTTTTCGCCGGAGGCGGTGATAGACTGAATGCGGCGGCATGGCATGTTGATTCCGGTAGACAACATGGGCAGCGATACGGCGCGTTGATTTTGGTAGACGGCACGGCGGTGACTGGTGACGGTGGAAGGGGGCTGTGTGGTAGATGGCATCTCAGGTGATTGGAGGGGGCTTCAAGGGAGGAGCTTCGGCTGCAGCGATGGTGGGGAAGACCGGCAAGGCAGGGCTTTGGAAACGGCGATGACATCGGGCTTCATGAGAGGCAGAGAGGAGAGGGGGGTTCGGCCTAGGAGATGCTGCAACTGGAGATGACTCCGGGTGGAAGGGAGGAGAGCAGTCGGTGATCATCTTGTCCATGCCCTTGAGGCCGAGACTGGTATGCACGGCGTCCGCCACCGCACAAGCGGTGATGATGTTGGCCAGCTGCACGTCATTGCGCCACTTGTTGTCGACATAGCTCTCTGTATTGGATGAGGAGGCAGGGGCCTGGGGGCGGCTGCGGTGATGGCGGCCACCATGGGAGCTTAGATAGGAGGAGAGAGGGATGGGCAAACCCTAGAAACAAACTTGTTATATAACCCTAATAACATTCGAGGGCAGAGGAGGAGCGGTTGGGTGGATTCTGGTGGAGAGGAGAGTGAGGGAGTGCCGGAGGAGCGAGCCAGCGAGGATGACGATGGTGGTGGTGCTGTCACCAGCGACGGCATCCTGGGAGCGGGAGAGGTCGACGAGGTTGGTTGGCGGTAGCAGGGTGTTGGTGGGATGAGGTTCTTGGTGTTGGCCTTGATGAAGCCGGCAATGACGATGAAAATGGCGTAGTCGGTCGAGGAGGGGTCTGGTGCTTGGGGACGGGGACATCGCGGAAGCGGGGGAGGGACTCGATTTACACCACCGCAACTGTGCCAGAGGAAGCCTGGGGGTGGGAGTTAGGTGCGGCGCTGGTGATGACGACCCAGGAGCCGTAGCGGGCACGGAGGTTCTTGGCGGCGCGGAGGAAGGAGATGTAGAGCTAGTAGAGGGCGATAAACGAGAGCTTGAGGGTAGAGAAGAGGGACTACTCCTCGTTCTGGTGCTGCCTGATGCGGAGATCCTCCTCGCGCTGGCGGGTGGCGGAGGCACGGCCGATGGCGACCTAGCCAAGGTGGCGGCTGGCAACGCAGATCTGGACCATCCAATCGGAGAACTCTTTGGTGATCTTGCACTCAGCGTGGGAGTAGACGGCAGGGATGAGATGGAGGAGCATGCGGCGGAGGGTGGGGTTGGGGCGGATCCAGAGAAGATGGGTGACCGGAGGAGTCCTTCGGTGAGGGAGCTGTCGGTGAGGCGAACCATGGTGTGGGCCGGCAAGGTCCAGACATCTGCGAGGTGTGATAGATGGAGACCGCGCGAGGAAGCCCAGGGCTTCAAGCCAGAATCTCGTGCTCATCCGCAGGATCGGAAGCACTCGCGGTCGAAGATGTACCACAAGCACGGGATCTGGGCGATCAAGGCCAAGCATTGTGGTGTCTTTCCTTGCCACGTGCCTAAGGAGGAGGAGGATCGTCGGCTGACTGATTTGGTTGCAGGTGGTGGAGACATCGGTCAGGCGACGCGAACAGTTTGCCGGAGAGGGGGGGACTGTGGTGTGGCGGCGGGGCAGTAGGGAGGCGACAGTTGCAATGGGTAGTGGATCACGGGGGAGGAGTCACTGGAAAGCACTGGTTGGGGATTTTTTTTTTGTTTTATCCGGAAAGAAGATAGGATAGAACAGATAGATCAATGTAAGGGCTAGTGAGAGGGGATCTGGAGTGATGTGATCAGCATCATGGTTAATTCGGGAGTCATGGTACTGGGTAGAAACGGGATTAGAGATGAGGGGATCAGCGACGGGGAAGTGGAGGGACTCACCGGACTGATGGAAAAGAAGGGAAATCTGGGTATCTTAATTTTCTGGACTCTAATACCAATTTGATGTAGGACAGAGGGATAGGATCATTGGCGAGCCTAGAAATCACCAAATTTAGGGTATTATATTTTTTTGGAATTTTTTTTTCTAGGGATAGTGAAGGAATAATGGAGATGGAAGACCTAGAGTTTGGAACTCATGTACTTTGGGACTCACACTAACGAAGAGACCTCTCACCTCTAGGACATTTCACCCTCCTCGATACTTGGAGGCGTTAGGATGAATCTCAAATGTCACGAGGGGATAAAGATTTTGGAATGGGAAGGGGATAACTAGGGCCTCACACCCCTCGATGCCCGAAGGCAAAGGCAAGAAGAATCACTCATCCAAAAACTCATAATTATTCTCTAAAACTATTTTTTACAAAGGATCGAGGGTGGTATTTATAGAGCTGTCCAACCCTCATTTGAATTTGATACATATAAAAAGATAGAGATGATTCAAATTCAAATACAAGATAGGATAGATAAGCCTATCCTATCTCAATCTAACTAACCAAATCCTAATTCAAATATCAAATAAAAGATAATCATAATTTATTCTTGATATGTTTCAAGATTCGTGCACTCAAGATTCGTGCTTGCACTGGATCTGTGCTGGTGATGTTTCCATCATGCACCATTCCTCACCATGGTCTCTTCCATGGGATTTGCGCTGCCTCAGTCATGCCACCTCATCTTCCCTGAATTCCTATTCCGAATACCAAGTTGCCAGCCAAATTCTATGGCTGCTGCAAATCATCATTTGAGATCCTTGGACATCATCACCATTCTCAACGATGATCGGTGAGTTTCAGATCAGGAATCTAGATCAAGTTGATCGGGACAATGCAGATCATTGGAACTCAATCGTGAAGTTTAGTTGGATATGTTGGAATGCAAGGATTCAAAATCGAAGATCAATAATCCTGATCAGGAGGAGTAGAGATCAGTCCAAGATATCCTGTTTCTTGAAACTCTGTTTTGCATCTGCACGCTCTCTATTTTCATGATATAACTCATTCATAGCCACCATGGTCAATCATTATGAGTAGCATGGACATGCACTCACCGAGCTCATACGTTAGATTGTCATGACTCATCTGCTATCTCTGTCCTTCTTAATCTATCATATCGTGAGAGTTGCCACCCAAATCTCTATGGTATGCATTGATCTATATCCATTGCAAGTTCCAGTCATCAACATTTGCGATACTAGGACTATTAAGTTGTTGAGTAGATATCGGAATGATTGTAGTGGAGTCATTTGTTGAGGATGTCTGATTGGAGATAGTCATGGTAGTTGACTTGAATCACTCAGGTAATGTTAAGTGAGTGGATCAGTGGGAGAGTTCTATGACATTCTCAGATGGATAAGTTCATCCTGGTGTTCATAGTTACTAATCTCTTACTAATGGCGTTCCTATTTCTAGTTAATCCAAAATTGATTCATCCTTTCTCAGAGATGACAGTTACTCAAGATCAGAGGTCCCATCTCTCTCTGCATAAATTCTAAATCACTCTCTCACATCTTGACACCATCATCTCTCAATTTACTACTCTTACTTCGTTATACTCATGTTCATCTTCATCATTTATTTCTCAACTATGCTAGATCCAAATTCTGTGTCCTATCCACTTTCTCACTTCATCCTCATATTTTCCTTTCATTCTCTCTTGTCCATCCTGATTGGTTCCACTCCCACTGCACTAGCCCAAGTTCCCCACTCTCCACTCTTCACCACATCTTCGAACTACTCCATCTTCTGGTTTCTTCGTATATGCTGCAGCTTCAGTTAGGAAGCCTATTTAGGAAAAGGGATTTATATTTTAGATATGTTCATTTGATGTACTCATCATTTTATGAAATGAAAAGAGCTTCCAATTAATTCATATTTTTGTCTATCTTGTTTGAAGCAGATTCATGAGTAGTGATAAGCTTTTGAGGTAAGTTTCTCTACGTGAATATAATTTTGACATATTATTTCTAAAGGATGGGCCGTGATTTACAGGTACGGGTCATACTCTTGTTAAAATAGATCATATCTGGGTTATTTTTACTATTATTTTGACTGATATATTCATAAATGGGACAGGCCATGATCTATGGGTACGGGCCATACTCTCGTTAGGATAGACCATATCTGGATTACTTACATTACTAATTTTTTATTAATTTTCTTTTTTATTGTGTATTTTATTTTTGAAATAACTCAAAGGTCAGCTATAGATTTGACCTTTACTCTCACTACTCTACATAAAAATAATGGAGTTAAGGTATTAAATTGGTGCATAGCGATGCACATCAAATTTTTGGCACCAATGCCAGGGACCTTTTGGCATTATTCTTTTAAAAAAAATCAAAAATAAGAATTAAAATAAAATTGGTCGTTAGTATTTCTTTATGTATGATTGAACATAATTAATTTTTTTATAAAAAACTAAAGTCCAAAATATAAAAATAATTTTTGTTGACATCCTCATAACTTGGTAGGAGATTAGAAACTTAACCATCAAACTACTAAAAAAAAAGTAATTAGTATAATTTTGTTTGTTTGATAACTTCAAGTTTGGACACCTTGCTTGCTGAATTCATCTTTTCATAACTGACTTAAGGGTATTTAACCTCATTAATCAGATAAGGTGGGGAGTTCATTACCCTTCTTAGCCCACAAATATTTTCCTGCATGTACATTAAACCAGACCTTAACTTTAAAATTAATTAGATGCTAGCCCTAGGAAATTCAAGCTTAATAGTACAAGAAAACCCAAGAGTTGGACTGGGTTCAATCAGTTAGTTGCTCGGTGTCTAAGGCAAGTGGTTCAGGGACAAGTGCCCAAAAGAAGGTAGTTCTTTAATTGGTTCTGTTTGCTTACCTGGCCAATTTTAATTGGTGCTAAGGCAAGCAACGGAGGGACCCCACCAACGTTACAGTTACCTGGCTGGGACAGTTGATTGATCTTTGGCTTGGAGCGTTCGAAGGTAACCTTGGAATAGTTAGGAGCTGTTAAGTTCCAGGTTAACCCTAAGATAGATTTGATTTTGTTTGTGTTAATGTTTGAAAAAAAATTAACATAACTCTTTTTTTGTCTAGCCTAGGATTTTCTTAGGAGTCTTTTCTATAGATCTACCTCAATCTTCCAATTTTCTAATTGAAAAAAAAAATTAAACTGTTGTTTGCTTTAGAGTATTACTGTAGGGTGTATGCTAGGTCATCGATATTTAGAATTTGAAATCATATCCCTAGATCCCGAAATAGATAGAACCTGTAGAGCAAACATATCACATACTATGGATCCCAATCAAGAAATTGATCCTCCATGATAATAAAAGGAGTACTTCACTTTTTCAAAGTATATCTATTCACCTTGTATCCAAATATGTCTAGTAGAGGCTGTCTAGTATGAAATTAAGTCCAGCATAATTCATATGTTACCATCTTTCTATGGACTTGCAAATGAAGACCCCGACAAACACTTAGATGAATTCTTAGAAATATGTTCAACTGTCAAGATCCAAAATTTCTCTGATGATGCCCTTAGGCTTAAGTTGTTCCCTTTTTCTCTAAAAGATAAAGCCAAGTACTGGTTGGATTCCCTAGATACTATAATAATTCCAACTTGGGATCAACTACAGAGAGAATTTCTTAAGAAATACTTTTCAATAGAAAAATGAACCAAATTAGAAAAGCCATACCCAGTTTTTTTCAATTAGACAAAGAAATGTTTCATGAGACATGGGAGAGATTGAAAGAATTGATTAAAAAATGTCTGCATAATGCCATACCTAAATGGCAATTAGTCCAGTATTTTTATGATGGTCTGTCAGAAAGGCACCAATAAATGGTAGATGCCTTATGTGGAGGAACATTCATGCTTAAAATGAACATGAGGCTTGGCAACTCTTTGAAAGTATTAATGAAAATTTTCTGCATCACATGTTTGCTGCCTATAGAGATCCTCCCCTCATAGGACTTAATAGAGGTAGAATGTAGAAGTAGGTCTCTGTAGACATCTATAGCAGGTAGATGAACTTTCCCAAAAGCTGACCGAATCTTACAAAGTGAAAATAGTCCTCCCATCACACTTGTCAAAAACATGATGTTTGTATTATCTGTTCAAGTCCTACCCATTTGATACATGATTGTCCAGCTACTTATCAATTTTCTAAGCTTGTTTAAGAGTAAGCCCATCAAGCACAAACCTAAATGGCTCCTAGATCAGGAAATGATCCATTATCAAACACTTACAATCCTAGCTGGTAAAATCATTCAAATTTCTCTTGGAAACCCCAACCTGTTATTAGTCCAACATCAGTTAAGCCCAACTATCAGGAGACCAATTTAAAAAGCATGCCATATTCACAATAACCGAGTGCCCTACAACCTCCACCAAATAATCATGATTCTACCTTCGAAGAGAAGATGCACCAAGTACTAAAAGGGATAGAAATAAGTACCCAACTCCTTCAATCCCACACTCAGTCCATTGCTAAGCTAGAAATCCAGATAGGTCAGCTAGCTACAGCTCTCATAGAAGGAAGGAAGGTAAGTTACCTAGCCAGCCCATTAGTAATCAAAAGGACAATTCATGGATGAGAGCTCCACTGGTCCTGAAACATTTAAGATGTGGAAAAAACATTAAACCAACCTGACCTAACCAAAAGCAAGAATTGGCTATGCTAGAGAAGAGGAATAGTAAAGAGGAAAAGGAATCCATTAGTCAGCCACCTACACTTAAGGCCCAATTCCCTAGTGCTTCGGAAACTCCTCTATCTTTGGATAAGAAGACTTTAAAAATGAAGGAGATGCTTGAGCTACTCAAGCAAGTCTAGATAAACCTGCCTTTTCTCGATGCCATTAAATAGTTCTAACTTATACAAAATTTCTTAAGGATCTGTGCACATAGAAAAAAAATCTGAGGTGCACATATCGAAAATGATCCAGTTGACTAAGCAAGTTAGCTCAGTATTTCAGTAGATAGTCCCACCCAAACTTAAAGATCCTGGTACCCTGATCATATCCTATATCATAGGGGATCTCACAATCAAGAAATCCTTATTAGATTTTGGTGCAAGTATAAACCTTCTTCCAAGCTCAATATATGATCTATTCAGATTTGGAGAATTGAAACCCATGCCAGTAACCTTATAATTAGCAGATCGATCAGTTAAGGTACATCATGGAATGTTAGAGGATGTGTCGGTGAATGTAGATGAATTCTACTTTCCTATTGATTTCTTGTGTTGGATATATAATCTAGCGATAATTCTAGCCAAATACCCATCATTCTTGGAAGACCTTTTCTAGCTACCGCTAATGCTTGTATAAATTATAGAGCAAGGGTTATGGATGTATATTTCAGAAACAAGAAGATGAGGCTGAACATTTTTAATGCATGCCAAGGACCTTCCACGTATGATTTTAATGAGGTAAACATGGTAGAGGAAGTGTTAGAAGAAGTTATAGAGAATGAAATTCCCAATTTGCTTGACTCTGATCCCTTACAATGTTTAACACATTTCGAAGTGGATGAATTTGATGTTGATGCAAATACTAAATAAGTGAACATGTTATTGGAGCTACCTAATTTTTGCACCAATCCTCCATGGGCCATGAAGTATAAGCATGTGGCACCTCCTTCTAATACACCTTCCAAATTAGAAACTTTACCTACAATGGAACATGCGCTGCTCCTTGTCATGTTAAAGGACTCATTTTTAGAACATGATGTAACTTCTGACCAGGAAGCCCAACCTGTAGATTTACCAAGCGAACTCAAAGATATTGAAGAGACAATCCCTGATCTACTAATAGACTGCCCAACCAAAATGTCATTGCAAGAATCAAGCAATGCAGTCTTTCAGCATGATAGTTTTGACAATTTACTAAAGAGTTGTTCACAAACATCTGAAATGCACTGGATTTGATGATGTGGAGGAGCTAAGAGTGATGTATCAAATCCACCATGGATATCAAAGTATAAGCAATTTGTAGCGTTCCCCAACCCTTACCTAGCTTCCGCACTAGAACCAATATCTACCCTACACACCCAACCATACCTTGCTACTAATCATCTGGAAGCATGTCTAAAGATATCCATAAAGAAAATATCATGTGGAACATTTCTGATTAGACTTCATCCATCATCCACCATGGCCAAGTATATCTAATTATTTAGTAGAGGTATCAACTGATATAATCCATTAAGTCCGGCTGAAGACGTTAAACTTAGCTCTTCTGGGAGGCAACCCGTTTATGCTTTTATTTTTAACTAGTTACTTTCCTTTTTTAGAAGAACAATAAAGTAAGGGAGTATGGCAACAAAGAACATCCAATTGAAGCATCCTTCCAGGTGGTATCTTTCCTTGTCATGTATCTTTAATATCTCCTTCCATTGGGGATAATAAAAATTAAGTTGGGGGGGATAATTAAATCCTCGAGTAAATTTTAATCAGTCTTTATGTACCAAACTTTATCTTGATTTGAAAACAATCAATCTTGCTAAATGATGAATGATTAACGCTTTAGATAATTTAGAGATACTGAGAGATAAATTATCAAGGAAATCCAATTAATGGTAAAGTTTATGATGCGAGATGAACCAAAGACTGATGCAAAATAGTAAACTAATTTTTTTATAATTTTTTTAGACATTAATTTAGTGGCTAAAGATTTGAAAATAAGTAAAGAATTAGCATGATGACTAGTAATACTAAAAACTATCATACCCACAGGAAGACATGTGCAGAATAATAAAGGTCAGGACCCGGAATTGAGAAACTCCCAGTTTAGGATATTATACCTATCATGAGATCAGAACTCAAAGGGGGAAGGCTTTTACCAGGCAGGGATTGTAGTTTCTTCGATGAAGAGATCTCTCAGCCTCAGGATGGCGCCTAGAAGAACAAGCCTTTAGTTCCCAAATCTGAAGGCGATCTGGACCCGGTCTGAGGCAAAGAAAGCCTCCTCTGGAGAGGGGAAACACCTCAGGGATCTGCATAATGTCAAGGTTAGGCACGGATTAGGTAATCAAAGAAATAAATAACAAGATGAAATAAGAAAGGAAAGGGATTAGGGCAAAGGGCTGGCGGTAAGGAAGCAGGAAGAGCTCTTGACTTGGGCATCTTCAAGTAGTCCGGTCAGCCTTGGAACTCAACAGATGTAGTTGGAGATCGATGAGTTCAATTGGAGATTGGGAACAGAGTTTGTTTGGAGATCGTTGGATGTAGTTGATCGAGAATATAATGCAGATGGGAGTGTTGGAACTTCGTTGGGATCGTTGAAGTTCAGTTGGATCGGTTGGAACGGTGGAATGGATTTTTGTTAAAGAAACCGAAGATGTTGGGTCACTGCTTATAAAATCCTGATCATGGGAGGAGTCTAGAGATCAGTCCAAGAATCCCATAGACCTTGTCTTCTCTCAATTCCTTCTCCACTCCACTCCAGTTCTCTCTTCTCCATTTTTTTTTATATGCTTCCACTCTTTCCATCTTTCTGACCCCCTCCATCCTGACTGGTTCCCGTTCCCACTACACTAGCCCTGTTCCCCACTTTCTGCTCTCCACTGTATCTCCAAACTGCTCCATCTTCTGATATGTTTGGATATGCTGCAGCTTCACTCTGGAATCCTGTTTGGGAAAAGGGATATATTTAGATATATTCATTTGATGTACTCATTTTATGAAATGAAAGAGCTTCCAATTAATTCATATTTTTCTCTATCTTGTTTGAAGCAGATTTATGACCAGTGATAAGCTTTTGATATAAGTTTCTTTACGTGAATATAATTTTGACTGATCTGTTCCTTAAAGGGATGGGCCATGATCTAGGGGTATGGCCATCCTCTCGTTAAGATAGATCATATCTAGATTATTTTCATTATTATTTTCATTGATCTATTCATAAAAGGGACGAGCTATGATCTATGGGTATGGGCCATACTCTCATTAGGATAGACCATATCTAGATTATTGTTACTGCTAATTTCCTGTTAATTCCCTTTTCTATTATGCATTTTACTTTTAAAATAGCTCAAAGGTCCCTATAGATTCGACCCTTACTCTCATTACTGTATATAATAAATAGTGGAATTAAGGTATTAAATTGGTGCATAGCAACGCACACACTTGGCATGGAGATGGCAGGGATGATGGGATGAGGATGCTAGTGATGGTGTCTTAAACTGATAAGAGGGGCAGCAGACAACATCTGATGGCTTGGAATGGAGGAAGAAAACTAGTGATGTAGTAGAGGTGGTGGATCTTGGCGGAGATTGGTCGGCATTGTCAAATTCTTGGACTAGCAACAGGGAAGAAGAACCAATGAAGGAGGCAACCGTCACTTGGAAATGGCTTGGAGAGCTTATTTGACCGGCAATAAGGGGCAGAACAGTGAATTAGTGAAGAGGAGAGATCATAATAGCTTGGTCAGCGATAGGGAGTTTCTTTGGCTACATCTTCGGTGGCGGTTGGTAGGGGGACAATGCCTCAGACTGGAGGGGACAGTAATCATGGGAGTTTTGAACTGATGAGGGGGTGGCAAACAGGATGGAGACTGGCTAGATTTGGGAGGAGATGGCTATGAAGGAGGTGTGCGGTGACTCGGATGGTGGTGAGAAGCTTTTTTTGGTGATAAATTGGTTGCAGCAATAGTTAGATTGGATCTGTTGAAGATGGCATGATGAGGGAGGAGATGGGTGACTTGGTGGGCTTAGTTTTGACTTTTCCGATCATGGAAAGCTTCTCGGCGGTGAGGGAAGGGCACCGATGACTTTTCTAGTGAAGAATCAGCTTGAGAAGGCCATTGGTCCATGGATCTATTCCATAAACTAGCAATAATGGCTGCTGTAGACTAGCCGGGCAACTCGTGAACCAAGTAGCCGGTCCATAGGAGACTAACACTTTAAAATCTATGCAATTCCTTCTTAAATCTTCAAAATGTGATTTCAAACTCATTTTAGGTTTGATTTGAGAGTCATTTGCATTGTTGGACTCCTAAAATTGAGCTCTTCACATTGGTAGGGTTCTTTCCTACAAAATACAACATAAACATATCATTTTATTTAAGTAATGTTGAATTAATTAATATATTTTAAATAACTATCAATAGACAGGCACCATGGGGTAATCTCATGGCCATTGTAGAATTCTTAGCCATTATTCATAAAAATCCCAGTCTTTATACTTTGTATTTACACATATATATTCCATTGGGGGCCAGTCCCCCATTGGTTCCTCGGCAACACCCCCTTTGAAGTATTGCTGTATCTAAATACAAAACTAACATAATTAAAAGGAAGAAAGGGTTACATCATTGATACTACTTCCATAGGTTTTTAGAGTTCCAATTACACTAAGTGATAGGTCCCAAGTCGAATGACTTCTTCTACCTTTTATGGCCCCCCAGTTTGCAGATAATTTTCATTGAGTGGTTGGCTAGGACACCTCAGCTCGATGGAGCATGAGATCTCTAACTTGGAAGAACTTACTTT
This sequence comes from Areca catechu, assembly GCA_021397845.1. Classification (NCBI taxonomy): domain Eukaryota; kingdom Viridiplantae; phylum Streptophyta; class Magnoliopsida; order Arecales; family Arecaceae; genus Areca; species Areca catechu. The sequence continues at coordinate 70,899,033 of CM038053.1, forward strand.
GGACCATGGGTCATGGTACTTGGTGACCTTCTCGCAATAGGTAGCCATCCTTACTTATGCTTGTACTCGGGCCTCTTCCAAGAGATCTAGGTTCATCCATAAGTGCTTTGACTTCTTGGATGGTTCAGGAAGTTCTAAAGAAGATTTTAATCAGCCATCCAGAGTCATTCATGAGATCTAATAATCTGAGGAGGTTGATCGTGTCAGAGCTTTGTATGGACAATCTATAGAGGCCAGACACCCTGTGTGGCTGGAAGCAATGTGAAGACCCTTTACCATGTGCTATCAGTAGTAGCAATCAATGACCCATGATCAGGTATGAGAATCAATCTTAGGTTTATTGTAGATTAGATCTATAGCATGCATTGATTAGATCGATGCTTTTTGATTTTGGTTTCTGCATTGCATATCCTGTCAAGATCCTGCATAAGGTTTTTAGAATTATTCTTATGCATGAATTTCTACTTCAAAAGGTTTTCAATTGGATTTGCTTTCACTAGATTTTTTTAAAAAAACATAAATACATGCATGAAACCATACTCTGATTTCCAACAAGAAAGACCTCTCCAAGTACTGCCATTTCCATCGAGAGTGCAGCATGACACTAAGGAGTTCCTCACTTTGAAGAAGGAGATTGAAGCCTTGGTTCACCATCAAAGGCACAGAAACTCCTAGCCATTGACCCAGCTCTCCATTAAGCCTTCTATCGACAATCATCCCACTAGCAGCCTGGTGAGCACCATTACCAGAGAATTTCCTAGAGGAGCATCCTTGTCAGTAGGAGGAGCCCATGCCCACATTGCTCCTGAGTTCTCCCAAGCTAAGAGGCAGAAGCAGGAGGATGTGATCATCTTCTTCAACTTTGATGTAGAAGGCATGTAGACCCCCCATGATGATACTGTTGTAGTTGCCCTTACTATTGATAACTATGATGTATATCATATCCTTATCATAATGAAAGCTCTATGGACATCTTGGTCTATGAAGAATTTACTAGGATGATTATTTCAAGGGACTGTTTATAGAGGACAAGTTCTTCCTTGATAGGGTTCTCAAGGGATGCTATCTTTGTAGAAGGCACAATCACCCTGCCAATGACCACAAGCCAAGCCTCGAGGTAGACTACTGTGATAATAAATTTTTGGTGGTGAATGTTTTCTCAGCATGCAATGTTATCTTTGGAAGATTAGGCCTAAATGCCCTTCATCCCATCATATGTACCTACCATCTATTGATAAATTTTCCAACCATCCAAGGAGTGGGTGAGGTACAAGGCGACCAACTTCTAGCCAGGCAATGCTATATGGCAACCCTAAGAGGCAAAAAGCACCATAAAACATTACCTATCGATAACCTTGATTTTAGAGATGAATAGGTTAAGCAGCGAGGTATCTTAGCGGAAGAGCCTCTCATTCCCTCTAGATGATCATGACCCAACCTAAAGTTCTAGATCGAGTCTCAATCAGAAGAAGCCTAGTGCGACTGACTCCTCACCTTCTTCAGAGCCAACATAGATGTCATCACAAGGACTTCTGCCAACATGATAGGCATAAACCCAAAAGTCATGGTGCATCGACTGCATATTAACCTTAGCATAGATTGATGAAGCAGAAGAAGTGATGTTTCATCCCAGAATGCTAGCAAGCCATCAAAGAAGAAGTTGACAAGCTACAAGCCATCAGGTTCATCAACGAGGTTGGCTACCCTGATTGGCTGGTGAATGTAGTGCTTGTCAAGAAGGCAAGTGGCAAGTGGTAGGTGTGTATAGATTTATTGATTTAAATAAAGCCTATCCAAAAGATAATTTCCCTCTACCTTGGATAGATTAGTTGATTGATTCTACATCGGGGTATAAGTTAGTTTTATGGATGCTTTCTACAAAGATAACCAAATTTAATTGGCCCTAGAGGATGAGGAAAAGACATTCTTCATCACAGACTAAGGGCTCTAATGGTATAAGGTGATTCCATTTGACCTGAAGAATGCAGGAGCCATGTAGCATTGTCTTGTTAATAAGGTCTTTAAAGACCAGATAGGCTACAATGTTGAGGTGTAAATCGATGACATGCTGGTAAAAAGCTGGCATGTGGAGCATCATGTCATAAACCTCGAGGAAACCTTCCAAACCTTAAGGAACCACTAGATGAGACTCAACCTAGTCAAATATGCCTTTAGTGTATCTTCCAAAATATTTTTGGGTTTCATGGACTCTCACCGTGGAATCAAAGCCAATCTAAAAAAGATATGGGAAATCCTAGAAATGTCTCCACCCATGACCTAGAAGGAAGTGCAATGCCTAGCGGGGTGGATAGCAGTATTGAGTAAGTTCATTGATATATCAGGTGACAAGTGTCTTTCCTTCTTCAAAGCCTTGAGACAGATTAAAAGCTTCCATTGGACAGAGATGTCTAGATTGCCTTTGAGGAGCTTTACACATACCTCATAGCCACTCCACTACAAATTAGATTGATGGAAGGAGAAATGCTATACCTATACCTAGTTATGTCCCTAGTTGTAGTAAGTTCTGTCCTTCTTTGGGAGGATGAAGGTGTGTAAATGCTAGTATACTACACCAACAGGTTGCTAAAGGATGTGAAGACTTGCTACCCAAGGATGGAGAGGGACCCAGTGCCTGTGACCCTACTTCCAAGCATACACCATCACTATTCTGACATACCAGCCCTGATGTCAGTCTTCCAAAAGCTAAACACCTATAGGGAGGATCACCAAGTGGCAAGTGGAGCTTTGGGAGATTGACATCCACTATTGCTCATGACCCTCCATTAAAGTGCAGGTATTGGCCAACTTCCTCGTGAAATTCACACTCCCTAAAGAGGTTGAAGTAGAGATAAAAGCAGAAGCAGTAGCCCTTGGTCCAGTGGGCAAGCTATGGACATTGCACATCGATGGGGTATCCAATGTAGTAGGTTCTAGAGCAGGGATGATCCTCGCTAGCCCAAATGGTGTCGTCGCTAAGCAAGTCCTTCACTTTTGCTTCAAGACTTTAAATAAGGAGGAAGAGTATGAAGCACTTCTAGGGTACAACACCTTAAAGTCCTTGGCAACTCCCAACTAGTCGTTGGCTAGGTTCATGGGGAGTATGAAGCCAAGGCTATCACCTTGGGGAAGTACTTAGAGAATGTAATGTTACTAACCCCTTACTTTCTCTACTTTCAGATCATGTAGATACTTAGGATAGAGAACTCTCAAGCATACCTCTTGTCAAGACTGGCAACTATAGAGTATTCGAAGATCCACCAAGGAGCCTATATGGAGAATCTGGAGAGGCCTAGCATTGAGGGTGAGCTAGCTCTTGTGATGCAAGTGGACCATGAGCAATGCCGGATGGATCCATTAATACAGTACCTGAGGGATGGATAGCTACCTAAGGATTAGGTCGAGGCCCGCTAAATCTAGAGTCGCTTAGTCTAGCACATGAGGGTTGAAGGAAAGCTATATAGAAGATCCTACTCAATGCTTCTCCTATGCTACCCCTGACTTGCAGAAGCTGATTATGCCTTGCCCAAGGTCCATGAAGACATTTACGGGAGTCACCTTGGAGTTCGGGCCTTGGCATACAAGATCCTTCGACAAGGATACTATTGGCCTAACATTCATGCAAATGCCATTGAGTTTGTAAGATGCTATGACCATTGCCAATGCCATGCTAGTATTCAGCACTAGCCATCGATGCCTCTCACACCGATCGGCTCACCCTGGCCCTTCACATAGTGGGGAATTGACATCTTGGGTGAATTCCTACCAGCCTCTAGGCAAAGAAAGTTTCGTATTATTGCTATCGACTAATTCACCAAATGGGTAGAGGTAGAATCTCTAGCCTGAATCACTAAGAAGGAAGCTAGTAGTTTTATCCAAAAGTCCATCATCTATCAGTTCAACCTACCTTGAATGATCATCACCGATAATTGCTGATAGTTCGATAATGCATCCTTCAACAAGTTCTGTGAGGACTTATAGACCGTCCATCAATAAACCTCCATCACACACCCACAAACAAATCAAGAAGAGGTCATCAACTATGCCATCTTGCATGACCTAAAGACTTGACTCAACAAGGCCAAGGGCTTTGGGTAGATGAACTACATAGTGTCCTTTGGGCTTATTAATAACATACTGACTTTTGAACTAGGGAGACTCCATTAAACCTCACCAATGGAACCAAAGTAGTCATTGCACTGGAGTTAGGCTTGCCCTCATATAAGGTCCAGGCCTACGATGAGTATCAAAATTTGGAAGACCTTAGAGCAACCCTCAACCTCCTTGAAAAAGCCTAAGAGAAGGCTCATATCAGAATGGCAACCCATTGATGATGAGCAGCTTGCTGCTTCAATGCTAGAGTCAAGAACAAGCAATTATACAAGGAGATTTACCCAAATGGGTACACCGATATGGTTAATGATAGTTTAACTATCAGGTGTATTATGTTGGCCTCTATGAGTAATGAATTGTATAGGCAATATAAAAAAATGAAACCTCAGTCCATACTGCTCAATCTTAAAGAGCTTTATAGTAAGCAAAGTAGGGTTGCCTGATATGAAATATCAAAGTAGTTATTCCAAGCATGTATGAGTAAGGGATCATCCGTTGAAGCTCATATACTTAAGATGATTGACTTAATAACTCGATTAGGTTAATTAGGATTTGTTATAGATAGAGAGCTTAATCAAGACTTGATCTTGCAATCACTCCCTAATTCATTCACTCAATTTTCATGAACTATCACATGAACAAACTGAACATTTCATTACAAGAGTTGCTTAATATGATTAAGATAGTTAAGAGCCATTTTAAGGGAGATAAGGCTTATCTTCTGCTATTTGATGGGAAGAAGAAAATAATAATGAAGAAGGGTTCAAAGAAAAAGTGAAATCCTAAGAAAAGCATCTAGAAGAGGAAGAAGCAAAGAAGCCCTCTGTTAATGGAACCTGTTTTCATTGTAGCATGTAGAGACACTAGAAGAAGAACTGCAAGTCATATCTTGCTAGTGTAATGCCTGATGCTAGTAGAGTATCAAAAGACTTGTACATTATACAAACTAACATGTCATCGAGTATTTCAGCTTCTGATTTATGGGTATTGGATACCGCATGTGGGTCTCATATATGCAAGTTTTTGTAGGGACTTCAAAGAATTAGGGCTTGAAGGATCATTTCAAGCTTTATGGTATCGGTGGTGAAGCTATTCAAGTAGAAGCTATAGGTACCTATCTATTATTATTGCCTTTGAGCAAAATTTTAGAATTGAAAGACTTCTATATTCCAAATATTATTAGAAATATTATTATTGTACCCTTGTTATTACAACAAGATTTTGAAATTAATATAAAGAGTAGTGGTTGCTCCATTTTTTATTCTAATAATTTTTTGAAAGTGGCTTGTTTATTAATGGTCTTTTAGTTCTTTCACTCAATGATAAATTTTACTTGTTAAAAACAAGAAAAGAAAGAGAAAGATGTTAATATCACTTTTCTTTTGCATTGCCGATTAGGTCATATTAGTGAGTCTAGGACAAACAAGTTATACAAAGATAAATTCTTTAATCCTTATGATTATCAATCATTAGAAACTTGTGAGTCTTGTCTCATGGATAAAATGACCAAGTCTGCATTCACCAGTCATGGAGATAGGGTAACTGAGTTATTAGGGCTAATACATATAGATATATGTAGACTAATATCAACTAATGTCTAAAGAGGATACTATTATTTCATCACCTTTATTGATGATTTATAAGTTTGGATATATATATATCTTATAAAACATAAATCCAAAGCCTTCGATAAATTTTAAAAGTGTCAAAGTATGGTTGAGAAACAAATTGGAAAAATATTAAAATCCTTCAATTAGATTGAAGATGAGAATATGTATCTAGTGAATTTCTTGATCATCTTAAGGACAAAGGCATTCTCTTAGAATGGGCACCTCAATATATAACACAATTAAATGGTATAGCAAAAAGGAGGAATCATACCTTGTTAGATATTGTAAGGCCATGATGAGCTTCACCGATCTTCCTGTATCCTTCTAGGGTTATGTCCTAGAGACTGCTGCCTATATACTAAATAGGGTACCATCAAATCAATAGCTAGGACTCTATATGAATTATGGAAAGGCAAAAGGCCAAGTCTTAAATATCTTAATAATTGGGGTAGCACTACTTATGTTAAAAATATTTTTGGACATAAGCTAAGTGCTAGGGCTGATAAATGTAGGTTCATAGGTTATCTCCGAGAGGGTATTGGATACCTCTTTTATCATCTTGCTAAACTAAGATTTTTGTTATTAGGCATGCCACATTCTTGGAAAAAGAAATTATCCAAGGAGGCAGTGGGAGGATACTTGAACTTAGTGAAGTTCAAGACCAATAGGCCTATTCCTGTAAACAATTAAACTCAAATTCCTCAACCATAAATACCTATTAATTAGGTACCATCATAACACACACCTCCTCTCCATAGGTTAGAGAGAGTGTGGGATGCACCTCTCAGATATGGCTTTGTTATTAAAAATAATAATGAAGCCAACATCATTCAGATGATGATCCTGTGCTTATATGGAAGCTATCAAGAGTAAAGACTCTGATAAATGGCTTGATTCCATGAAATCTTAAATGGACTCCATGGATTCCAACCATGTTTCGATCTTGGTTGATCCACTAGAGGGAGTAAACTTAATAGGGTGCAAATAGATCTTTAAAAAAAATATTGAGCAGATAGCCAAGTAGAAACCTACAAGATTAGGCTAGTAGCAAAAGGTTTCTAGAAAAGACATGGAATTGACTATGATGAAACATTTTTACCAGTAGCTATGCTCAAGTCCATTAGGATTTTGCTTGCTATAGATGCATACTACGATTATAAAATCTAGCAAATGGATATAAAGACTGTTGTTAACCCTGGAATGATTTTGATGATTATAAAATATTGGAGCATGCATTCGAGACTAATACTTTTCAAATGTTTAAGAAGTTTTTGTAAGATATTTTGAATGGACAATCATCAATCCTTTGTTTCTTAAGACCATTGGAATGTATCAATGTATTCAAGAAAATTTTATGTATTTGAAAGTCCTAAGTAAATTCAATTGTATATTCATGAAAAAGGGCCAAATTTATGTACTTTTAAGTATAAATACTTCAGAATAGGTTTAGAAGTAGTTTGGAAGATGTTTGGAAAAACTTTGAAGTTGTTTGGAAGTATTTGGAGAAGTCTCACTTAAGTTGACTCCAATATTAGAGTTGATACATTTCTTGGCATGGCACAGAACTTTTCTGATACAAAACATTTGAGTCGACTCAAGGAAGATCCGAGCGACTCTCACAGAGTGATAGAAAATTGGTTATGAGATTTCAGTAATCCGAGCCGACTCTAATTTGACAAGAGCCGACTCTCACAGACTGCAGAATTTCTTCACTAACAATCTAAGCCAACTCAAGCTCTAGGAGCTGACTCGAATCCCAGATTTTCAACAGTAATGGCTAGTTCCAGAATTCAAATTTTTTGAAGTTAAAGCCTCCCAACGGCTAGTTTTCAACTTCTAAGGAATTCTAATGGCTATATTCTCCTGGGAACATTTCAAGAAGCTATAATAAAGGATTTAAGGAAAGAGAAAAGAACTTTTATAGAACTTTAATGAGAGTTTTTTAATATTAAAGAGCTTTTAAGTAAAAGCTCAAGTTCTTCAACAACTTCTAACTATATTCTTGAGTTAATCTTTGAAGAGATAAGAGCGCTTTGAAGAGCATTGAAGAAGCATTCAAGGAGGCCTTATTATAAGCTTCAACTGCAACTATTCAACAACTTTAGATTTGTTTTAGTGTTGTTTCTTTTGTTAATTCTATTTTTGACTTGTTACAAGTACAGCAGGTGGCTGTAGCTTGTGAGTTGGTTTTGGATTATTGGTTAGCCTTGAAAACCAAGTTGGGTTATTAATGAGCCTAGGAAAACTAATTTGTATTGGGTTTTGGATTGTGAGCCCATAGAAAAATAATCCAACTGTATTCGAGATGAATATAGTGGAAATCCCAAGAGTACACCTTGGGTGGTGGATGTAGGAGCTTGGTTGCTCTGAACCACTCTAAATCTTGTGGTGTTTATATTTATTCTTTCTCTTACATTCTTATTACTTTCGCTTGCAATATCTATCAACTTCACTCACCACAAAAAGCTTTCAAAAGTCACATACTTGCAAACTTTTTTTTACAAACCCAATTCACCTCCACTCTTGGGTTGGCCAACTGGGCAACAATTGCCTTCCTCAATGGGTATCTTGAAGAAGATGTCTATATGTCACAGCCAAAAGGGTTTGTTTCAAGTGGGAGACTGAACCAAGTATGCAAGTTTAAGAAATTCATTTATGGATTAAAACAAGCATCGAAGAGGTGGAACATCCTCCTTGATGAAACAATCAAGGAATTTGATTTCATTAAAAATATGGATGAACCATGTGTGTATAAAAAGATAAGTGGAAGTGCCATTATCTCTTAATATTGTATGTTGATGACATACTTATCATTGGGAATGATATTCTAATGCTGCAATCAGTCAAAGCTTGGCTATCTAAAAGGTTTTCTATGAAGGATTTGGGAGAAGCATCCTATATACTAGGTATAAAAATCTGTAGAGATAGATCTAAGAGGATGCTTGGCTTATTCTTATCCAGGTACATTAACTTACTATTGAAAAGATTCAACATAGAAGAAAGTAAAAAAGGTTACTTTCTCATGAGTCAAAGCATACTTCTTTCTAAGAAGATGTCTTCTAAGACACTTGAAGAGAGATAAAGGATGAGTAAGATTCTTTATGCTTCAGTTGTAGGATCAATCCATGTTATGTACCATGCCTGATGTTACTCATGCCTTAGGCATAGAAAATAGATTCCAGGCTAATCCTGGGGAGGATCATCGAAAAGCTATGAAAAATATTTTTAAGTATCTTAAAAGGATTAAAGATATTTTTTTAATATATGGAGGATCCAATTTAAAACTAGAAGGCTATGTTGACTTTAGTTTTCAATCAGATTTAGATGATAGTAAATCTATATCAGGATATACTTTACTCTACATAGAGGTGCAGTGAGTTGAAAAAGTACCAAGCAACAAACTATAGCAAAGTCAATTACTAAGGTAGATATAGCTACTAATGAAGCCGCTAAGAAAGTTGTCTGGATGAAAAAGCTCATCTCAGAGTTAGATATACTTCCTGCGATACAACAACTAGTGCCACTTTATTAGATAACACTAGAGCTATTGCATAAGCTAAGGAATCGAGGTCTCATCAAAAGTCCAAGTACATCCTAAGTTATTTCCATCTTATTCATGAAATCATTGAAAGACAAGGCATTGTTATAGAATGAGTAGATACAAAGAACAACATAGCAGACCCATTCACCAAGGCCTTTCCTCAATAGTAGTTTGATCACCATTTTGATTATATATAAAATAAATACAAGGGCAATTGGCTTTAATGCAAGTGGGAGATTGAAAGAATAGTTTCCTGGAAGCCAACTATATTCTAATATAATACAAATATTTCTATAACATTCTTCTGACTCATGTAGGATATTATATTAATAAAAATATTTTGACTTGATCAATACTGTGCCTTATATCTTTTTATTTTTAGATTATAAGGAACTCCATAGATTAGGGCAATGGATATAGGATTATGATGAAGTTCATAACAGTGAGATCTAAGATCTTATAAATCCTAATCTAGAATATTCCTTGTCAAAGGATTATCGAATCGAGGATCGATGTGGTGGGGACACCAAGATCAGACACAGATCACTGGATCCTATATGGTTAGTCATGTGTCAAAGTTTTGAAAATTTTATAATCAATTGAGATTGAGTCCTGTAATAAGTTGAGGTTAGTTGATTTGTCTCAACCCTCAACCCTAGTCAGTATATCGAGTCCTATACTTCAGCTATGAGTTCAGTATGAGTTCAATTTTGTACAAGAGAAGATGATACCCTATTGTGGAGTTCCACCCAGCCTCATCCAGGAGCTAGAAGACCCCACTTCAGCCAATTGGACTTTGTATGCCAACCTAAGGTCCAAGATTCCTGCATGATGCCCAGAAGCCTTCCAGATATTTTCTGGATGCCCAGATTCTCTCTAGATGCCAGAGAATATTCCTAGAATAGGGCCTCACTTGATTCCAGAGATCCATCTATGTCCCAGCCTAAAGAAGATTCAAGGCTCAGGTCCATAAAAACAAGATGCCATTTTATTCCAGGAATATTCCATCCAAGGCACCCCAGATATCAAGAGGCCCAATCTCATGCGCCCAAGCCATTCAAGGCCGCCCAAGCCCATGAGGAGCTGGCCTCCTTGCTGCCCTTTGGAGCCCACATGCATTCGCATCCATGATGTTGACTTGGTTCAAGGGTTGGATGAAGACTAGGTCAAATCATGAAGGGAGAAGGAGAAGACTAGTCAAAGTTCCTAACATAGTTGGGATTTGTTTTCCTAATTGTTTTAAGACTTGTAATTCCAACCTAGCTATGAGATGGAGTCCAAGTGGAAGGAGGAAATTAGTTCTTATTCTATTCCACTTGTATATTTCTAGTTTTAGATTTATTTTGTAGTCTTTCTCCAACTTAAATTATGTAAACCTATTCTAACTAGGAGAAGACTTGTAATACCTTAAAGAGAAGTTATTCTTAACCTTAGTGTAACACTAGTTAGGAGAGGGCATGGGAGCTCTATAAAATATGCCACCCCTCTTCTTCTTGAAATAACTTTTATTCATGATATCAAAACCTGGTAAATTTTATTTGAGTTTGGTCTTGTGTTGGAATTGTGTTCTTGTGTTTTGTTGGTTACATTGTGTGCCCTAGCTGTCCTTGCTATCCTAGAATCCTTCCATGCCCAAGCTTGCTGCCATCAAAGCCGCCCAAAGGAAGAGTGCCCTAGGCTGCCTAAGTAAGGATCTTCAACAAGCTTCTAGCCGCCAGCCATTCAAACCCTGATTCGAATTTCCTTCAAACCCTAATTTTTTTTTATTTATTTTTATGTTTTGATTGACTTCTGATGCTTGCATGATCTCCAAGATATTTACCTCCCCAAAAGAGGTTCTCCTTGCCTCCAGGACTGTCCAAATTAGTCATCAAATTCAAGGGAACCGAGCTTCATCATCCAGGCTCCAATTTGAGTGCTGTGTGATCTCTTCATCGGAAGTTCTTCAAATCTCTGACTCATAACATCCTTCCCTTCTCTTGATATTTAATTTAATAAACATAGCTATCCTAAACTGGGAGTTTCTCGATTCCTAGGTCCTGATTCTCATTATCTTACATGAGTTATTTTGTGATCATGGTGATTCTTTGCATTGCTACTATTTCTGCTAGTTCTTACTTTATTTAAAAATTTAGCCTACAAATTAAAGTTATAAAAAAATTCTAAAAAAATAAGTTTACTATTTTTCCTATATTTTAGCAATCTTAGAGTCATCCTGCATCACTGGGTATCGAGCAGATTTAGGATAGCATTCATCTGCATTAGGATCACAAACCCTAATTTCTACTAAACTGCATTAGGTGTCTGTTTTTCATCTGATTTCAACCACCTAGGAATTTTATATTTTGTGAAAATTGTGTGAAGTATTCTCTATCATGTCATCTATTTTATAATAAATTTTAGTTAACTTTTTAAAACTCTAATTCACTAAAATTTGGCATATTAGAAATCATAACTAAAATCCTAAAATTTCTATATCAGTTCGAAAACCCTAGGATTTGAATCATCATCTGATTTTTTTTTGCATCAAATTTCATAGAGTTCATCACAACCATCCATCCTCTATCCTATAATTTTTTTGATTTTTTTCTACATCAGTAACTATGTCAAAACCTGCATCATCTGAAACCCTAATTTTCTGAATTCTGTTATTCTGCATTTTGACTCAACCAAACCTAATCAATTTCCACACATCCCAATCCCAAGCCCAATTTGTTTGCTAACCTAATCAACTAAAACCTAGCTTGCCACATCATAAAACACACATAAAATATTTTATTTTTCTGATTATTTTGTTTGCATCAGGACCATCGACTGCCATCATCTGTATTAAACTAATCTTAAGAAAACTTTCTCTATCTCGGATCAGGGCAGGAGTTCATAACATGTCCCGGGCCCAAAACAATCTCCTTGCATTCTCACCAAACCTAAATTTAAATTAATTAGAATTAATTTGCCCTAGAGGGCTAGGTGACACCAACATGTCAGGTCTGAATTGTGTGGGCCAACCAGTGCATTTAATCATGTAGCTATTACTGAAATTTGGTATCTAAGGCTGAGGGTCTAGAGTCAAATGACCTAAGTGGTGTTGTGGTTTTTAATTCGGCCTGCGAAAGCAAGGGGGGCCTCCCACACTTCCACCCTCTACCTGGCCAGAGGAAGGATTAGTTGCTGGGTTAAGTGTAAGTTGAGCTAACCCATTCAATTTTGGCACTAGGTCTAGGAAACCCTAGATTATATAAACCTTTTTCTTTTTGCATGCTTGGTTGCACCACCTCATTATGATTGTTTGATTTATTGTATGACCACTAGATTAGGAACCCAATATCAGAAGTCTAAACCCCATACTGTCTTAGCCATGGATTCCAATTTTGAGGCCATCATGAACCAATTTGCCTAACTAAACCAATCCAATACCCAATAAATACTAAGCTTGACCAAACCAATGACCAGATAACCTAATTGACCCAATCCTATAACCAAGCAACCAATAGGCTTGACCATGTAACCAATAGGTTTGACCAGGTTGGAAACCAATCAAGAAACCTAGAACAAAATCCTGAGACCCACCCTAGACCAAAACCTGAGTCCAATATTAGGCCAATTTCCTTAGCCAACTCACCCCTGTCATTCCAATCATTAGTCAACTTTTTCTTAGCCAACCCCCTCTTACCACCTCATTGGGTCATCAGAATGACATTGAAGAGGAGATATATGAGGTTGACCCAAGCTTAGTGGACGAGTATGAGGAAGAAGATGAAGAGTTCCCTATAACTGACTTAGAATTAGTTGACCAGGTAGATACCAAGTAGAAACCGACCCAGGATTAGTTGACCCAGACCATATCCAAGTAGGAGCTGACCTAGATTTTGCTAACCCTAGCCATACCCAAATAGTAGACAACATAAAATTAGCTGACCATGTAGTGGAAGAGCAGTTAGAGGAGACTTTAGAAGAGGAACCAATTGTAGAGTCTAGTCCTGAATTTTTTGAGCCCGAAGAATTTATTAAGAACTATTCTCTTTAAATCAGTACCCTCAAGATGAAGTCACCTCTTTGACTCCACTTGATCTCTTTCCTGAAATCAATGACCTTTCTTCCATTATGTAGACCCTTTAGACATACCATAAACCCATAAGGTAAACCTTATTAGTTTAGGACTAATCCTTACACCAATTTTTGCATCTTATTCTATCTAGCCAATCCTGAACCTTTTTCCTGCCAGACTAACCCTGAATTCACTTCTTACTTTATACCTTTTTCTAAAACTTTACATGCTTTTCTAACCCTTCGATTGCATTTTATAGGGGTAATTATATTGCATTCATTCATTGCACAGCTTAGATTTCCATCATATTTCTGGCATACCCTATGGAACCTAGTAGGAGTATATAGTAAATTCTCATGTGCATGCCATGCTAGGGTCAAAACTTAAGAGTCTATAGTGTGTTAGGTTAGACCGAAAGAGTCCAATAAATTTCTTTGATAGGTAAGTTTGGTCAAGTCTATTAGGTATTAGTCTTGAGTCCAATAAATCCACAACCTTGAATCACATGTCTGCACCTATACTTACCTCTGCACAGCATATGCATATGGAATTTAGTCAAGCACTAAACTTAAATAATGAACTAAATAACAACTTGGCTAATTCCTAAAAGAAAGATAAAGAATTATCTGCAGAGGATTTTATGATTGTAAAAGAATTTTTGCTCGCAAAGCTGGCCCATCCAAAATAATAAATAGTAGTGGACCCAATGCTTTTGTGTTTGAGATATCACATGATTTAGGAATTAGTTCTACCTTCATCATCTTAGATCTTATAGAGTCTAGGGAGCCAGTAGTGATACCTAGCAAGCCCCTTGAGCCACTCCCTTTCTTTGTGAGTGATCCTACCCTAGAGTGACCACATATAATTTGGCATTTTGGTGAGGAAAAGATTGAAAGAACTCTAGACGATCAAGCTACCAGTACCCAGAATAGAGACTGTCAGTGGTATTTGGTCCAGTGATAAGGTCGGCCAGAATTTGAGGATTTGTGGAATGCTGGTGCGAATCGCAGCACCTCAACCTAGACCCTCCTTAAGCCAAATTGACCCTTACTCGATGGGGTCGAGTTCCTCCCAACATAGGAGAATTAGTGGGGACACCAGGATTAGACACAGATCACTGGATCCTATATGGTTTACTTAGTCATGCATCAAAGTTTTGAAGATTTATAATCAATTTAGATTGAGTCCTGTAATAAGTTGAGGTTAGTTGATTTGTCTCAACCCTCAACCCTAGTCAGTATATCGAGTCCTGTACTTCAACTATGAGTCTAGTATGAGTTCAATTTTGTATAAGAGAAGAGGATACCCTACTGTGGAGTTCCACTCATCCTCATCTAGGAGCCAAAAGATCCCACTTCAGCAAATTGGACTTTGTATGCCAACCTAGGGTCTAAGATTCCTACATGATGCCCAGAAGCCCTCTAGATGTTTTCCAAATACCAGATTCCCTCTAGATGCCATAGAATATTCTTAGAATAGGGCCTCACTTGATTCTAGAGATCCATCTGCACCCTAGCCCAAAGAAGATTCAAGGTCCAGGTCCATAAGAACCAAGATGCCATTTTTTTCCATAAATATTCCATCCAGGGTGCCCCAAATATCAGGAGGCCCAAGCCCATGCACCCAAGCCATTCAAGGCCACCCAAGCCCATGAGGAGCTGGCCCCCTTGCTGCCCTTTGGAACCCACATGCCATTTAAAGCATAGGCATCCATGAGGTTCACTTCGTCCAAGGGTTGGATGAAGACTAGGTCAAATCATGAGGGAGAAGGAGAAGACTAGTCAAAGTTCCTAACCTAGTTGGGATTTGTTTTCCTAATTATTTTAAGACTTGTAATTCTAACCTAGCTAGGGGATGGAGTCTAAGTGGAAGGAGGAAATTATGTTCTTATTCTATTCCACTTGAATATTTCTTGTTTCAGGTTTATTTTGTAGTCTTTCTCCCACTTAAATTGTGTAAACCTATTCTAACTAGGAGAAGACTTGTAATACCTTAAGGAGAGGTTATTCTTAACCTAAGTGTAACCCTAGTTAGAAGAAGGCATGGGAGCTCTATAAACCCCACCCCTCTTTCTCTTGTAATAACTTTTATTCATGATATCAAAATCCTCATGAATTTTATTTGAGTTTGCTCTTGTATTGGAATTGTGTTCTTGTATTTTGTTGGTTACTTTGTGTGCCCTAGCCATCCTTGCTACCCTATCATCAAACCATGCCCAAGCTTGCTGCCATCCAAGCCTTCACATGCCCAAAGGAAGAGTTCCCTAGGCCACCCAAGCAAGGATCTTCATCAAGCTTCTAGCTGCCAGCTATTCAAATCCTGATTCGGATTTTCTTCAAACCCTAGTTTCCTTTACTTTTATTATTTGATATTTGATTGACCTCTAATGCTTGTAGAATCCCCGAGGTGTTTCACCTCCCCAAAGGAGGCTCTCCTTGCCTCCAAGACTGCCCAAATCAATCATAATATTCAAGGGAACCGAGCTTCATCATCCAGGCTCTAATCAAAGTGCTATGTGATCTCTTCATCAGAAGTTCTTCAATCTCTGACTGGTAATATCCTTCCTTCTCTTGATATCTGATTTGATAAAGATTAGCTATCCTAACCTGGGAGTTTCTCAATTCCCAGGTCCTGACTTTCATTATCTTGCATGAGTTATTTTGCGATCATGGTGATTCTTTACATAGTACTATTTCTGCTAGTTCTTACAAAATTCTGTGCCCTTTTGATTATTAGGGTTAAATCATACAAAATTTGAAGTTGCCAATTTTGTAGGACTCTTGAGGTTACCCATTTTGGTTGGACTCTACAAAATCTGAAGTTGCCCAATTTTGTAGGACTCTTGAGGTTGACCATTTTGATAGGACTCTACAAAATTTGAAGTTGTCCAATTTGTAGGACTCTTGAGGTTGCCCATTTTTGTAGGACTCTACAAAATTTGAAGTTGCCCAATTTTATAGGACTCTACAAAAGTTTAAAGTTACATATGATTGATATGTTTATGCATATATATATGTCACTGGTTAGGGTTTTCACTTAAACCTTAACCGATATAGAGATATGTTTAGCTTTCTAGTCATCATACTGAAATAAGGTTGCCCTGGCATAATGGTGGATACATTATGTGGTAGATGGTATCCTAGTATGATGACACACTTGGCACATTATAAATGATATATGATGCATGGTTGATGAATGGTAATATTAGAATGTGCTTCTATTTGAATTGCCCTCTATTAAAATTATATTATGTTGTAGTATCATATACCAAAAGCAAAATAATCAAGATGATTAGTTGATCATTCGGTGTCTAGGAAAAGTGGTTCATGATCGGTAAAGAGGACGTGGTTTTTAATTGGTTCCGTTGACTGACCTAGCCAATTTTTATTGGTGTATAGGAAAGCAACAGGGGGACTCCCACTACTCTCCCACTTACCTGGCCGATAAGATTAATTAAATCTTGATTGATATGCTTAGGTAATATTCACTACGTTAGGCTTCCTTCATGCTAGGTCATTATTATATTATGATCCGTTTTAGGTTTGTTGTGTACACACAAGGCCTATATGGTAACTACATAATTTTGGCCTGGTGCATTTGATGCTTATGGCATGATTTAATATAATACTTTATTGTGAACATACAAGGATATTATTATTACAATCATGACTATAAAGGAATGAAGGGTCTTACTTAACTAAAAATATTATAGTTTGTTGTGCACACATAAGGCTATTAATATTTAGAGGCCAGGTTTTGTTGAGAATTGTATGAGATACAATTGAAAAGAGTTTTCTACCTTTGAACTTATAAAAGATTTGTTGTGTACACACAAGGTCTTTTATAAGGAATTAGGATCTCAACCCACTAAGAAAATCAATTAGGGTTTCTCGATCATCATATTGAGGGTTATGATGCTTGATAAAATAGTGAGAGACATAATTAAGTTAAAGTCCTAATTTAATTATATTTTGTCAACATTGGTTGTTGCTTATGTTATGTTCTTTGTTAATGTAGATTAAATGGCCTCTTCACTCTCACTCCATAGTATACTTGATGCCAATAAATCGACTAGACCGAACTATGTTGAGTTGAGAAACCTAAAGATAGCACTCAGCCAGGAAAAACTTTCTTACATTCTTGATACCCCTACCTTGGAACCTTTAGGGGAAGATGCCTTGCAAGAGAAAAGACCACATACAAGATGTGGCAAAATGACTCACTCACTGTCAAATGTATCATGCTTGCCTCAATGACCAATGAGTTGCAGAGGCAACATGATAGCATGGACACTAACTCCATACTGCTCAATCTAAAAGAGCTATATGGAGAACATAGTCGAACTGCTAGATATGAGATATCTAAGCAGTTGTCCGTGCGAGAATGACAGAAGGTACATCCATACAAGATCACGTACTGATGGTTATTAACCTGATCACTCGATTAAGTCAATTGGGTTTTGTTCTGGATAGGGAGTTGAATCAGGATTTGATCCTACAGTCACTCCCGGAGTCATTTTCACAGTTTATTCATAATTATCATATGAACAACAAACTTAACACTTCCTTGCCAGAGCTGTTAAACATGTTAAAAACAGCAGAGAGCCATTTAAAGAAAATAAGGTTCCACTTCTTCTTGTGGATGGATCAACAAGAAGAAGTCAGGCAGAAAGGATTCCAAGAGAAGATTGAACCCAAAAAGGGGCATCAAGAGAAGAAAGGAAAGAAGGCCTGCGGATAGATGACCTGCTTTCACTGTGGCAAGCCGAGTCATTGAAGAGGAACTGCAAGGCTTACCTTGTAGGTGTGAAGCCTGGTGCATCGGATGCACCAAAAGGTATGAAAGAAGTTCATACTATTTTATCATTGGATTCTTCCATTTCAAATACTTGGGTATTGGATACTGCCTGTGGTCATAATATCTGCAAATCATTACAGGGGCTGCAAAGGCTTAGAGTATTGAAAGAAGGAGACTTCGAGCTCTACGGTACTGGAGGAGAGTCCATCCAAGCAAAGGCCGTAGGGACTTATATCTTGAAGTTACCTTTGGAAAATATTTTAGAGCTGAGAGATTGTTACTATATGCCTAAGGTCATTAGAAATATCATATATGTACCCTTGTTACTTAGACAAGGTTATACTATGAATGTGATGAGCAATGGTTGCTCAATCAGCTTTTCTAATGAAATTATATGTTGTGGCGTATTTTGCAATGGTCTTTTAACTCTATCCACTAATGACAATATACTTCATGTAAGTAATAAACGAAAGAGAGATGATGTAAACAATACTTTACTTTGACACTGTCGGCTTGGACATATTAGTGAGACTAGGATTAGCAAGTTATACTAGGAAAATTTCCTTAATCCTTATGATTATGAATTATTAGGAACTTGTGAATCATGTCTCATGGGTAAAATGGCCAAGACTCCATTTAGTGGACAGAGAAAGGACAACTGAGTTATTAGGGACTCATACATACAGATGTATGTGAGCCTATGACAACTCAGGCCAAGGGTGGATACTCTTATTTCATCATGTTTACTGATGATTTTCAAGGTACGGATTTGTGTATCTTATGAACATAAATCCGAAGCTTTTGATAAATTTTAGAGTATCAAAGTATGGTAGAGAAACAAATGGGGAAAAGTATAAAATCCTTCGATCAGATCGAGGAGGTGAATACTTATCCACCGAGTTTCTCGATCACTTAAAGAAAAGGGGATTATCTCTGAATGGACCCCTCCTTACACACCACAATTAAATGGTGTTGTTGAAAGGAGGAACCGTACCTTATTAGATATGGTATGGTCAATGATGTGCTCCACAGAGTTACCTGTTTCCTTCTGGGGATATGCCTTAGAAACCGCGGCTAATATCTTAAATAGAGTACCATCTAAATCTATCTCTAGCACTCCATATGAGATATGGAGGGGTAAGAAACCCAATCTTAGTATCTTAAGATATGGGGATGTCCAGCCTATGTCAAAAGAAATTTTGGATAAGCTGGATGCTAGACCAAATAGGTGTCTATTTAGGATATCCTAAAGATAGTATAGGATATCTGTTCTACCACCCTACTAAACAAAAAGTTTTTATCAGTAGGCATGCCACTTTTCTGGAGAAAGAGTTCATCCTACAAAAGGGTAGTAGGAGGAATATTGAACTTGAAGAAGTCCAACAAATAGATACATCTAACCAAATGATAACATAGTTAGTATAGAACCAGAACACACCACTCCTATTCGTAGGTCTGATAGGGTGCGTCATGCACCTGAGAGGTATGGATTCATTATTGAAAATAATGAAGCCCAGATCATTGAAAATGATGAGCCTCTAACCTTACGGATGCTGTCATGCGTAGGGACTCAGACAGATGGCTGGAAGCCATGAGATTCGAAATGGACTCCATGTATGTCAACCAAGTGTGGACTTTGGTTGATGCACCAGAGGGTGTTAACCTATTGGATGCAAATGGGTCTATAAGAAAAAGATTGGGATAGATAGCCAAGTCAAAACTTATAAAGCTAGATTAGTAGCTAAGGGGTTCAGACAAAAAGGGAAAGATTATGATGAAACATTTCTCCTGTTGCATGCTCAAATATTTGGATCATGCTTGTTATAGCAGCATTATCATGATTAGAAATGGGCAGATGTATGTGAAAATCCATGCTTAATGTTCCTTAAGGAAGAGGTATATATATCACAGCCAGAAGGGTTTTGTTGGCGACCTAAATCCTAATCAGGTATGTAGGCTGAAGAAATCCATTTATGGATTAAAGCAAGCGTCCAGGAGTTAGAACATCCGATTTGATAAGACAGTCAAAGAGTTTGACTTTATCAAAAATGAGGATGAACCTTGTGTGTACAAGAAGACTAGTAGGAGTACCATAGTTTTCTTGGTTCTATATGTGGATGACATATTCCTCATTGGGAATGATATCCCAATGTTACAATCAGTCAAGGTATGGTTATCTAAAAAATTTTTCATGAAAGACTTGGAAGAAGCATCCTATATACTGGGTATCAAGATCTATAGAGATAGATCTAGGAGGATGCTAGGCTTAACCCTGTCTAGGTACATTGACCAAGTGCTAAAGAGATTTAGCATGGAGGGAAGTAAAAGAGGTTACTTGCCCATTGGTCATGGCATACATCTTTCTAAGAAGATGTCTCCTAAGACACCTGAAGAAAGAAATAGAATGTGTTCTATACTTTATGCTTCAGCTATAGGATCTATAATGTATGCTATGTTATGTACTAGGCCTGATGTGGCATATGCCTTAGATATAGCCAACAGATTTCAGGCTGATCCAGGAGAGGATCACTGGAAGGCTGTGAAAATATTCTTAAGTACTTGAGAAGGACTAAGGATATTTTTCTGATATACGGAGGATCTGATCTTAAACTGGAAGCTTATTCAGATTCTAGTTTTCAATCGGATCCAGATGATAGCAAATCTATTTCAGGATATGTTTTTACCCTAAATGGAGGAGTTGTAAGCTGGAAGAGTTCTAAACAGTAGACTGTAGCTGACTTAACAATTGAGGCAGAATACATTGCTGTTAGTGAAGTTGCCAAGGAAGCTGTCTGGATGAAGAAGTTCATCTCAGAGTTGAGTATTGTTCTGGAGATTGAAGGTCCAATACCAGTTTATTGTGATAATACTGGAGCCGTCGCTCAAGCTAAGGAACCTAGAGCTCATCACAAATCAAAGCACATTCTAAGACGCTTCCATCTCGTTCGAGAGATTGTTGAAAGACAAGAAGTCTGCATTAAAAGAGTAGAAACGAAGAACAACATAGCAGACCCGTTCACTAAGGCTCTACCACAGCGAGAGTTTGATCGCCACCTCGATTGTATGGGATTAAAATTTAAAGGTGATTGGCTTTAGTGCAAGTGGGAGATTGAAAGGATTATGCCCTAAAGGCTAATCGAAATGTTGTATTTCGATGGGATTTTCTTTTGTATCCCAAACCAGTGTATTGACATTATCAATTAATAAAGGCATTTTATTTTCATCAAATGCTGTGTCTTATTAATTTTATTAAGATATGATGAACCCCATAGATTAGGGCTATGGTTCTAGGATTATGATGAGATCATACCAGTGAGACCTAAAGTCTTAAAACCCTAATCTAGAATATTCCTGGTCGATGGGTTATTGAATAGGGGATCAATATTTCCGGTAAGACCAGCACATCCTATGTATGCTTGGTGAAGAGGGTGACTGATCTCACAGGCACTTGTGTTTGACACTAATACTAGGATGTGGGTGCTCATTAGAGAATGAGTTCACTGAATGGATCTAGCTTGAGAACATCTAATGGAACCTTATCTGTTTGTCAATAGATAGTTCTCATAGTGGGAGTAGTGCATGTGGTCCTTTGACCTGAGACTGCCATGGTACCTTGTATGCTTGAATCCATACTTTGGTTCACAATCAATCATGACACTGAGTCATGCATGGGGTGATACTGGGTATGCTGGATTGCATATGGAGGTTGTGAGTAGGTAAAAAAGGAATGATCAATCAAATGAAGATTCGGGAAATCTTTGATCAAAGTATGAACATTAGAAATAGTTTCTAATGGTTCATTAATGAATCATTATTATCAGATTGAGCAAGGAATGAATATGAAATTGGATTTGACAAGTATCCATATCCATAGTCATATTCAAGGTGCAAGTAGATTGAAGGACTGAGTTGCCCAGTAACTCACCACTGAAGGGTATTTTGGTAAATCCACTAAAATTTCTCAAATTCTGGGTAGGCATGACATGTTACGGTAGTGGTTTCATAATTCCTAGTAAGGAGGTCTTGGGTTAAGGGTTTGGTAGTGGTTTCATAATAAATTTTTGAAATCCACGCTTCCGCCCTGGTCACCAAAACCCTTACACAACTAAACCAATCCAATATCCAAATTAATTCTAAGCTTGACCAAACCAATGACCAGATAATCCAATTGACCCAATCCTATAACCAAGTAACAAATAGGCTTGACCACGTAACCAATAGGTTGACCAGGTAGGAAACCAATTAAAAAACCTAGAACAAAATCCTGAGACCCACCCCAGACCTAAACCTGAGTCCAGTATTAGGCCGGTTTCCCTTAGCCAACCCACCCCTGTCATCCCAGTCATTAGTCAACATTTCCTTAGCCAACCCATTCTTACCACCTCATTGGGTCACCAGAATGACATTGAAGAGGAGATATATGAGGCTGACCCAAGCTTAGTAGACAAGTATGAGGAAGAAGAAGAAGAGTTCCTTATAACTGACATAGAATTAGTTAACCAGGTAGATACCCAGGTAGAAACTGACCCAGGATTAGTTAACCCAGACCATACCCAAGTAGAAGCCGACCTAGATTTAGCTAACCCTAGCCATACCCAGATAGTAGCCAACATAAAATTAGCTGACCATGTAGTGGAAGAGTAGTTAGAGGAGACTTTAGAAGAGATACCAATTGTAGAGTCTAGTCCTGAATTTTGTGAGCCAAAAGAATTTATTAAGGACTTGATCTTTTTAAATCAGTACCCTCAAGATGAAGTCACCTCTTTGACTCCACTTGATCTCTTTCCTAAAATCAATGACCCTTTCCTCCATTATCCAGACCCTTTAGACACACCTCAAACCCATAAGGTAAACCTTATTAGTCTAGGACTAATCCCTTACACCCTTTCTTTGATCTTATTCTATCCATCCAATCCCGAACCTTTTTCCTGCCAGACTAACCCTGAATTCACTTCTTACTTTCTACCCTTTTCTGAAACTTTACATGACTTTCAAACCCTTAGATTGCATCTTATAGGGGTTATCATATTGCATTCATTCATTGCACATGTTAGATTTGCATCATATTTTTGGCATACCCTATGGAACATTGTAGGAGTACATAGTAAATTCTCATGTGCATGCCATGCTGTGGTCAAACCTAAAGAGTGTATAGTGTGTTAGGTTAGACCCAAAGAGTCCAATAAATTTTCTTTGATAGGGAAGTCTAGTCGAGTCTATTAGGTGTTATTCTTTAGTCCAATAAATCCACAACCTTGAATCACATGTCTGCACCTACACTTACCTTTGCACAACATATGCATATATAATTTAGTCAAATACTGAACAAAAATGATGAACTAAATAATAACTCAGCTAATTCTCAAAAGAAAGATAAAGAATTTTCTGGAGAGGATTTTGTGATTGTAAAAGAATTTTCTGCTCGCAAAGATGGCCCATCCAAAATAATGAATAGTAGTGGACCGAATGCCTATATGCCTGAGATATTACATGATTTAGGTATTAGCTCCACCTTCATCATCTCAAATCTTATAGAGTCTAGGAAGCCAGCAGTGATACCCAATGAGCCCCTTAAGCCACTCCCTTTCTTTGTAAGTGAACCCACCCCAGAGCGACCTCATACAATTTGGCCTTTTAGTAAGAAAAAGATAGAGAGAACTCTGGAGGATCAAGCTACCAGTACCCAAAATAGAGATTGTCAGTGGTATTTGATCCGGTGGCAAGGTCAACCAAAATCAGAGAATTTATGGAATGCTGGTGCAGATCTGCAATGCCTCAACCCAGACCCTCCTTGAGCCAAATTGACCCTTATTTGACTGGGATGAGTTACTCCTAACCCAGGAGAATTGGTGGGGACACCAGGATCAGACATAAATCACTGGATCCCATATGGTTTACTTAGTCATGTGTCAAAGTTTTGAAAATTTTGTAATCAATTAAGATTGAGTCTTGTAATAAGCTGAGGTTTGTTGATTTGTCTCAACCCTCAACCCTAGTCAGTATATCAAGTCCTGTACTTCAGCTATGAGTCCAGTATGAGTTCAATTTTGTATTAGAAAATAGGATACCCTACTATGAAGTTCCACCCGGCGTCATCCAGGAACCAGAAGACCCCACTTCAGCCAATTGGACTTTGTATGCCAACTTAGGGTCCAAGATTCCTGCATGATGCCCAGAAGCCCTCTAGATATTTTTTGGATGCCCAAATTGCCTCCAGATGCTAGAGAATAATCCCAGAATTGGGCCTCACTTTGTTCTAAGGATCTATCTATGCCCCAGCCCAAAGAAGATTCAAGGCCCAAGTCCATAAGAACCAAGATACCATTTTATTCCAAGAATATTCCATCCAGGGTGCCCCAGATATCAGGAGGCCCAAGCCAATGCACCCAAGCCCATGAGGAGCCTGCCCCCTTGCTGCCCTTTAGAGCCCACATGCCATTCAAAGCATAGGCATCCATGAGGTTCACTTGGTCCAAGGGTTGGATGAAGACTAGGTCAAATCATGAAGGAAGAAGAAGACTAGTCAAAGTTTCTAACCTAGTTGGGATTTGTTTTCCTAATTGTTTTAAGACTTGTAATTCTAACCTAGCTAGGAGATGGAGTCCAAGTGGAAGGAGGAAATTAAGTTCTTATTCTATTCTACTTGTATATTCTTAATTCTAGGTTTATTTTGTAGTCTTTCTTCCACTTAAATTGTGTAAACCTATTCTAACTAGGAGAAAACTTGTAATACCTCAAGGAGAGGTTATTCTTAACCTAAGTGTAACCCTAGTTAGGAGAGGGCATGAGAGATCTATAAATACCCCACCCCTCTTTCTATTGTAATAACTTTTATTCATGATATCAAAATCCTGATGAATTTTATTTGAGTTTGCTCTTGTGTTAGAATTGTGTTGTTGTATTTTGTTGGTTACTTTGTGTGCCCTAGCCATCCTTACTATCCTATCATCCTTCCACACCCAAGCTTGCTGCCATCCAAGCCTTCACATGCCCAAAGGAAGAGTGCCCTAGGCCGCCCAAGCAAGGATCTTCATCAAGCTTCTAGCCGCCAGCCATTTAAACCCTGATTCGAATTTCCTTCAAATCCTAGTTTCCTTTACTTTTATTATTTACTTATTTGATTGACCTCTGATGCTTGCAGGATTCCCAAGGTGTTTTACCTCCCCAGAGGAGGCTCTTCTTGCCTCCAGGACCACCCAAATCAGTCATCAAATTCAAGGGAACCGAGCTTCATCATCCAGGCTCTAGTCAGAGTGCTGTGTGATCTCTTCATCGAAAGTTCTTCAAATCTTTGACTGGTAACATCTTTCCCTTCTCTTGATATCCGATTTGATAAAGATTAGCTATCCTAAACTAGGAGTTTCTCAATTCCCATGTCCCGACTTTTATTATCTTGCATGAGTTATTTTACGATCATGGTGATTCTTTGCATTGCTACTCTTTCTGCTAGTTCTTACTTTATTTTAGAAATTTATCATACAAATTAAAGTTATAAAAAATTTTAAAAAAAAACTAGTTTACTATTTTTCTTGTATGTTAGCAATCTTAGAGTCATCTTGCATCATGATGTTTCCACAATGACTGACACATTCTATATATGCTCGATGGACAGAGTGGTTGGTCTCATGACCACTTATATAGGAGCACTAATACAAGGATGTAGGTGCTTATTAGGATATGAGCTCAATGAATTGATCCATCATGAGAATATTTTATGAAAGTCCTACTTGTCAAAAGATGATTCTCTTAGTAGGAGTTGTGCAAGTGATCCTTAGACTGAGATCATCATGGAATCTTGTATATATGAATCAATATTTCAGTTCATACTCATTCATGACTTAGTCATATATAGGATGTTCATGGATGTGGTGAATTATGTATGAAGGTTATAGGTAAGTCAACAAGGAATCGGTCATTCCTAGTAAGAGTATTTATCCTATGTAATCTCATAAAATGATGACTCAAGAAGTCTTTGATCAAAGCAGGATAAAATTAGAAAAAGATTTTTAATCTTTCATCAATCGAGTCCTCATTAATAACTCAAGATTTGAATAAATAAAGTGTTAGAATTTGATAATTTTCTATATCCTTCGCTTGTTCGGAATAAAGGAAGATCGAAGGATTGAACTACACGGTAACTTGCTACTAAAAGATTTTTGATAATTTCTACTAAATTCCTCATCTTTTAGATAGGCATGATACATTTCTAGATATCAATCATGTATTGTAGATTTTTATAAATTAAATTGATTGAATTCATGAGTCAATTTGAAAGATGGTTCAAAATTGGCAACTAGGGTTAGCTCGATTTGACCTAATTTAACTAGTTGATTTCTAATCGAACTAAATCAACATGAACCTAGACCTACTTCTAGCTTGATGTGGAGCCCAAA
Source organism: Areca catechu (assembly GCA_021397845.1). Classification (NCBI taxonomy): domain Eukaryota; kingdom Viridiplantae; phylum Streptophyta; class Magnoliopsida; order Arecales; family Arecaceae; genus Areca; species Areca catechu. The sequence continues at coordinate 70,925,532 of CM038053.1, forward strand.
GGATCATACATACTAAAAAATTGATCAAATAAATCAATTATATATATATATATATATATTTTAGGATGATAGGATCCTAATTGGCTAGCTAATTAACATACTAGAATATGTTAGCTAGCCTAACTCCTAATCTAATTAGATTGGGTTTAAATACTTACTATTTGGGCTAATTAATTTGAGTAAAACTTTAAATTGGGTTAAGCCTTAAGTGGGGCAGTCAAATTGAGTTTTATCTTGATTTTATAGCCTCTTGAACCAAGCATCCCAAGGGCTTGGGACTCTTGGCATCAATATTGGCATGCATATAATATAAGGGGGCACAGAAGGACCAAGAGTCATGCAGTTAAATCATCTTTTTGCTAATAAAGCCTAGCCACTATCCTCTCTTATCCATATCCATTTGGACTAGATTTGACTAGTCAAGTGAATAAATTTTGGGCATGAATTTATGTGGGCACATGAAAGGTTGCAAAGCTTGGAATATATGGTGCATGGAATGGACAAGAGTCCTTCTAATTATTAATCAACTTTTGCAAATAAGTCTCTCTTGATTATATGCCAATTGGATGCTTTGACCAGGTCCTAAGCTAAGTGGAAGGATTGAAAAAATGTTGGGTTTTCAAACAATTGCGATAAGCAACTCTTGGTGCAAATATATTGTAAAATGCTGTATATTTATAGTTTCACATAGCAACTTTCTTCCTAGAGACTCCTTCTACTTGAGGAGTCTTATCTGGTATATTAAATATTAGATTAAGGGTTAAGAAAAGGATGCTTTTTGCACCTCCTCTCTAACTATTTAAAGGCTTTGGTGATTAATGCTAATACATCAAAATTTATGCCGACAACTCTCTTCCTTCCTTTGTTAGGACAAGTCTATTATTTTAAGACAAGTCTACCATTTTAAGACAAGGGCTTCGAAAGAGAATTAGAAAGTTTTGAAAAAATCTTGAAATACTCTTTAGGAGTAACAGAACTAGCAAGAAAGAAAGGCTGTTGAAGAAAAAAAGGCTACCGAGAGAAGTTTTTAATCAAATAAGCAAGAAATAGGATTGCTTTCTTGATCCAATTCTTGGGTGGATCAGCTTTGGTGGGCTTACACTTGTGTTCTTAGTGGAATAAATGATATTTGCAATACAGATATTCTTCTATATCCTAACATATTGCCTTGTTAGTTGATCTAATCAAGGGATCCTGGGTCTAGGGTTTTAGTTGACTAGGGTTTTAAGGTTTAAAAATATTTGAAATCTAGTCTTTCGCTACGCAACTATAACACTTCAAGACCTTATTCTGTCACTGAGTCTATTCTCTTTAGCATCTATTATCTGAAACATTTGGATGGGACTCCCATCCCATGCACTTGGAACATTGACAATCTCAGTTCTTACTATCAATAAAGTTATTCTTAAATCCATGGGCTGTTGACAATTATGATGAAGTCTCTTTCTCTTATGCGAAGTAGCCAACCAAACTTGGCTTGCATGAATGGAGGTATACTTGAAACCCTAGGTGACGTATGTGGCCCAAGTGGGGGTTTCCATACCCTTATCAAAGCCCAGGATGAGCTCAACACCTAAGTAAGGGCTCAATAGTTCCCATGCCCTAGTTGAGCAATCAAACACCTAGGCTAGGTTCCAACATCCATAACTCCAAGCTAAGCATTAGTCTCCTACACATCAAGCCTTGGATGATCTCAACATCCCAAGTGGGGGCTTAATAGTCAGTAAGCCCTAGTCAAGCAATCAGACACCTAAGCTAGGTTTCAACACCTGTAACTCCTGGCCAAGCAGTTAGTCTCTTAGGTGCCAAGACCTAGGTGAGTTCATCACCCAAAGCAAGGACTCAATAGCCTCTAAATCTTGGTTGAGCAATTAGACACCTAGGATGGGTTCTGACACCAGTACCTCTTGTCTAAGCAATTAGTTTTCCAGGTACCAAGTCCTGGGTGAGCTCAGCACCCCAGGCAAAGTCTCAACAAGCTTTAAAGCCTTGGAAAGTGGTGCGGGCACCAGACTCAGAAGAAGACTTCAGAGCTCCATCTGGATCTCTGATTAACCTTGCCCGAAGAATTAGGGTTTTTGGTTTGTAATAAGAGTTGACTAGATCAACTCAATTTAGCTTGAGTCTACATTACCTGCATTTTATTTTGTTGAGTCATGTTGACTCAGTAGTGGACTAGGGCTTCAACCTGGGGTGTTACTGGTGCGGACACCAAAGGCACCAGAATAAGGCAGAGGCTTCTCAACCCTCTGTAATTGATCAATAATTTATGAGTCCATCTGTAATAAGGGCTTAGCTCATCTGAGTCCATTTTAGTTGTTATTTGAGTATTTTTAGTTGTTATTTCACTTCTGTACTAGTCAGCTCATGTTGAGCTAGTTCAGTCCAATGCTAGTTAGCTCATGTTGAGCTAATTTTATTTTTTTGAGTCCTGTCCAAGCATACTGAAGACTCAAGACTATATTATACAAGTGAAGACCAAGTCCAGCCAGATTGAAGACATGGAAGTTTAGCCCAAGTCCAACCCAGCTTGAAGATTTGAAGACCCCAGGAGAAAAATCAGAAACCCTGATTCCTTGCAGATGCCCTCCAGATGCCCAGATTCCCTTCCAGATGCCAAAGTATATTCATAAATAAGGGCATCCATGATTCCAGAGGTCCATCTGCATCCTAGCCCAATGAAATCAAGCTCAGGTGCCAAGCCCAAGCCCCTAAGAAGCAAGATACCAGGGAATATTCCTGCTACCTGGCTACCAGGCCACCCCAGCTTCCAGAGGCCCAAACCCATGCACCCGGGCCCCTTTGGGCCGGCCTTTTGCTGCTCCTAGAAGCCCAACACGCCCCCCTAGGCGTCCTTGGAGTCTTGACCAAGTCAAGAAAAATTTTAGGGATTTTTCTACCTAATATTTCCTTATTTTCTAGCTAGGGTTTGAGAGGGAAAAGGATTCTTATGTAAAGACTTATGTACCCTTACTTGGAGCCCAAGGTTAAGGGTCTATTTAAGGGACCCTAGCCTCTTGTATGAGGGGAATTTTTGATGAATGAAAACCTTGAGTTCTTCTATTGAGTTGTGTGATACCCTGCTGTGTGCATAAAGGGGTTTGCGAGAGTTCTTCTTCCCAGTGCTGCAATCATCTTCCTGCTACCAACAAGCATCTCAGATCCCTGGATGCCCACTCCAAAAGAAGCCTTCCCTTACTGTTTTTCCTTTATTTTCTTGTTCCTTTGTGAGTTTTCTAACCCCTGACAGGTCGTTTGCAGGTCCCCGAGTTCCTACGAATCCAACGACTCCAGCCAAGCCTCAATCGGATCACCGAGCAGAAAGCCGGGTATCCGCGGGTCTTTGGCTCGATTTTCTAGGCCGCATCCGTCGAGGAATGAGAGACCCTTTTGCTGCGATCTTCACAGACGTTGTCAGGTACACCCCTCTACCTCCAGTAGTTTTATTGTAGGAGAACTTGCCCTAACCGAGGCTTCTCAGCCCCGGCGATCCTTCTTTTCTACTTTTCTAGGTCCTAATCTGCATGCTGATCTTCTAAAATTCATATAAAATTCCCTATAACTTATTTTAATCTGAAATTCGGGAATTAATCACCCAACCCCACATATAAAACATATAAAAAAAATTGCATGCATATTAGTTCCCCATCAGTTACATTTTCTCCCAAGGCCTAGCAAGTGGGCGCCACACTCCCAGCCATACGCCTGAGTCCAGGGGGCGCCATATCTACATCCAGCAGCCTTTGGTCCCCACACCATAGATAGCAGCTTCCTTCTCTCATGCGCCAGTTGAGGAGAAATCCACCAGGAGTCCACAAATCAAGGGGGCGGCCCAAGTCTTTCCCAAAAGAACCAAACTATGAAAGGGAAGAAATTCTCTTGGAGAGAACTTCAAGGAGGCGCCCACTACCTGCCAAAAATATCCAAAACAAAGATGGGAAGGGCCTTGACTTAGGGAGGAAGAAAAGGAGGAGTCCTAAAGAGTTGATCCATGGAAGGAAAGAAATCCTCTCTTGAAAACCTAAGCAAGGAGGCGCCATCTACCTGCCTTTTATAACCCAAATCAAATTTTTTTGGTACCTTGGCCGACCATATGTGTATGGATTATCCTGATTTGTAGATCCCCTCCTTTAGTCCCACATGGGAAGATGTAAAACCCTACTCCCTTGTAAAGCCCTATAAATTAAACCCCTCTTGTAAGTTTAAAAAAATCAGATGAATGAAACCAAATTTTTTTGTGAGCAAACTTTGTGTTTTCTCTCTTCCGCACTTGCATCCAGGTGTTGAGCTCCGTGAGGGAGTAAATCCGGGTTCCCCAGGAACCTTGAGGAGGTGTGAGATCTCCAAAACCCAAACCCTAGGTTAGCCACTCCACTCCCAAACCCTAGCCGCCATCACCCTTCTCTTTCCACCAAACCCTAGCATATTCCAACTCCCACGTCCCCTCTCTCCAAGTCCAGGCCGATCACCAGCATCCAGCTACAGTTCGGGTACTTCAGATCCAAAGCTCTTTCCAGTGGGAGTTGAATCAGCCTTCAAGAGAATCCGGATCTCAGCGACATCAACCTTCAAGTTCTTCGAACTGGTAAATCCTTCCTCGAGTCTCTGAATCCCTCACTTGTTTTTCTTCTTCCCAGATCTTGAGTCCAGGAGAAGCCGACCAAACCACAAGACCAGTATTGGAGGATCCATTGCGAAGATAGTCGAATTCGAGGATCCAACAATCTGCTCGAGAGAGTTCTTCCACCCAGATTCTGAGAAGATCACTATCTGGTTGGTAAACCATCTCTCCTTTCTATTTCTGTTCTGTTGAAAGTTCAGAGCGAAACCCTAGGTTTGGGAGTTTCTCAACCCCCAACGATCCGTTACTTCTGAACTACTCTGATAATTTAGTTTCTTCTAAATTGTGCTTTCAATCCTTACCTAGTTTCCTTCAACTTAGTTTAGCTTTACTTTGAGTCAAAGCCAATTTCTGAAATATATATAAAAAAAATTAATCCTAAATTTACTTCCGCATACACGTCTTTATTCTTTGTTCTGCATCATTTTTGGTATCAGAGCCCTGTCTAGTGTTTCTATTTTGATTGCTTGTTTGAGTCTCTCTCTTTTTACTTTGTCTGCTCGAAGTAGACTCCCCAGGACATCCGGTCCTTGGAACGAAGCGAGGTGCAAACCTCCTCTTCCCATTCCATGGGGTGTTCCTAGGGTGTGTAGGGGATCCGTTGGGTTATAACTTCGTAGCAGGAATTGTAAACAGGGAAGTGCTCTGTTTTCAGCCCGTAATTGCCCTGTTACAGGAATTATTTCTCACTGCAGGTAACTCCAAATTCGGTGATTTTTGTTTTGCTGAAACCATATAATTGAAACTATTTTGCATAATTTTCCTGTGATTTATTAGTTTCTGTGGGATTTCTGAGAATTAAATTACTGCAACTCTATTTTTGTGTTCTGCAATCCAATTATTTTTGAGTGTTCATCTCTTAATTCATCTTAAGGGCATTTGATCATCTAAGATAAGTGGAGGAGTTGATAACCTCTCCTTAGCCCAAAACCACCACCCACTAATTCGAACCTAAGCCTTTAATCTAAAAATTGATTAGACCTAATTTGCCCTAGTGGGCTAGGGACATCCACAAGTCGGGTCAAGGCTAGTGTTGAGTCAGTTTGTCTGGTTACTCTGTGTGTGCTTTGTACTCAGTGTCTAGAACGGTGGTTCAGGGATTCCATCCCGAAGGGCTTGTGTGCTGGTCCGCCTACCTGGCCAATCTCTGATTGGTGTCTAGGATTGGCATTCAGGGACCTAACACTCCCCTTACACCTACCTGGCTGAGTCCTGAGTTACTACAGGTTAGCTTGCCACTCTGATTGGACATCTAGTTTGGGCTTTAGGTCTAGTTAACCCGTAGTCGTTCAGTTGAGTCTCATTTTGTGTGCTTGATTGCATCATGTCTACCCGGAATGGAGTACCCTACCAACCTGGTCAAACCTAACCTGATTTAGAGGCCATGGTTAGAGCTCTTACTGAGAGTATGAACAAATTAAGTCAGGATATGAATGAGAATTTTGCCCAGCTTAGGGATCGAGTCCAAGTACTTGAGGAACCTAGGCATCAGAATTGGACTCCTAACCTAGATTATAATGTGCCTCAACCTCACCCACACCAAGAGCCTAGAAGACCTTTATACCGAGATCCTGAACCTAATCATAGGAGGCCTGACCTAGAACCTGAGGATAGAGATGATAGGTTCATTCAGAACATCAAGTTAGATGCACCCACTTTTGATGGTAGTTTAAATCCTAAGGTGTATTCTGATTGGGAGGGTGAGATGGACCAGTACTTTGAGTGGTATGCCATGTCTGAGGAAAGGAAATTCAAGTTTGCCAAGATGAAATTAATACGTCAAGCTAGGTTATACTGGGGGAACATTGAGCTGACCACTAGAAGACGAAATGTAGAGCTCATAACCACTTGGCAGGGTATGAAAGAGAAGCTTAGAGACAAGTACCTACCCATTTCATACCAGCAAAATCTGTTAGACCAATGGCAGACTTTGAAACAAGGAAACCGATCTGTTTCAGACTACATAACCACCTTTGATGAATACCTAATGAGATGTGATGTGAGTGAAGCCCATGAGGTCACTTTGTCTTGATTTAGGGCTGGACTTAGGGAAGATATTAAGAGAGAGTTATTTCTGAGAGAGGTTACTGACCTAGACCAAGCCTATCAGATTGCACTGAACACTGAGAAGTTTCAGAGAGGACCCATGCCATCTAGGATTAGTGCCCCAATCCCAAGAAATGGACCTAGCCAGGTTACCCCTAGCAAGCCTAATCAGGGTATCCCCACCCCTAGGCCCATGGACAAAGGTAAGGCACCTGACACCCAGAGAACCCCTAGTATCGTCTGTTTTAAGTGCCAGAAGCCCGATCATATCTCCAATCAGTGCACAGCCATAGCTTGTTTTAAGTGTCATAAGGTAGGTCATGTTTCTAGCCAGTGCCCTCATAGATCCCTATATATAGAAGAGGGAGGAGAAGAGAATTCCGAGCCTAATGAGGAGTTTGAAGAAAAAGTTTATGAGGTCGGAATGAATTTGGTTGATGAGTATGAAGGAGAGGAAGAATCCACTGAGTCTGACCACTTAGGGGTTGTGAGATGCATCCTGTCCCAGACTAAAGTTCAGGAAGACTGGCATAGGACTAACATCCTACAAACTTTCCTTAAACTAGGGGATAAGGTTTGTAAAATCATCATAGATAGTGGGAGCTGTGTAAATGCCATTTCTACTAGCACTGTCAAAATGTTAGGCTTAACCCCAGTCCCCCACCCCAACCCCTATAAGGTTTCTTGGGTAGACTCTACCTCTATACCCATCCAGTCTAGATGTCAGGTCCAAATCCAAATGCAATCCTATCAAGAGAAGATTTGGTGTGATGTCTTGCCCATGGGGGTGAGCTGTATAATTCTTGGAAGACCTTGGTTGTATGATCATGATGCCACCCTCTTAGGAAAATCCAACACCTGTGTCTTTAGTTTTAATGGGAAGAAAATCACAATCCATTCAGTCCCTCCTAAGGACAAGGTAGCTAAAAGAACTAGTAAGGTCAAAGAAATGAAGACTGGAGTGAACCTAATTAGTGCCAAGGATCTAGAACAAGAAATTCATAGTGGTTCACCCATTTGGATGTTGACTGCTAAGGAACTTAGGACTCCTACACCCTCAGAGCCTCCTCAGGAAGTTAAGCCTTTATTAGAAGAATTTGAGGATGTTTTTCCCGAGGATCTACCAGACCACTTTCCACCTCTTAGGGATATTCAGCATTCCATAGATTTAGTCCCAGGAGCTACTTTACCCAACTTGCCCCATTATAGGATGAATCCATCGGAGCATAAAGAACTGCAAAAGCAGGTTGGCGAATTGTTGAGGAAGGGGTTCATTAGAGAGAGTCTTAGCCCTTGTGCAGTCCCTGCACTTCTAACCCCGAAGAAGGATGGCATGTGGAGGATGTGTGTTGACAGTCGTGCCATCAATAAAATCACAATCAAGTATAGATCCCCCATCCCTAGACTAGATGACATGCTTGATATGATGGCCAGTGCCATGGTTTTTTCTAAAATTGATCTTCAGAGCGGCTATCATCAGGTTAGGATTAGACCAGGGGATGAGTGGAAAACAGCCTTCAAGACTAAGGATGGTCTCTTCGAATGGGTTGTTATGCCTTTTGGGTTGTCCAATGCCCCTAGTACTTTCATGAGGATTATGACCCAGGTACTTAGAGCTTTCATAGGAAAGTTTGTAGTGTTCTATTTTGATGACATCCTGATCTATAGTAAGACCCCTGCAGATCACCTAGGCCACCTTAGACAAGTCTGTCAAGTTTTGAGGAATGATAGTCTCTACGATAATCTCAAAAAGTGTGAATTTATGACCAGTAGGATTATCTTCCTTGGATTTGTTGTAACCCCTAACGGCGTGGCTGCCGATCCTGAAAAGATTAGATCCATAGTAGAATGGCCAGAGCCGACCAGTGTGCATGAAGTCAGAAGTTTCCATGGCTTGGCTACCTTCTATAGGCGATTCATCAAGGGGTTTAGTACCGTAGTTGCTCCTATCACAGACTGCATTAGGAAGGGAGAATTTCAGTGGACCAAAGCAGCCCATAAAGCCTTCCTAGATCTTAAGGATAGGATGACCCAAGCACCCATTTTGAGACTACCGGACTTTTCAAAGGTATTTGAGGTTGCCTGTGATGCTTCAGGAGTAGGTATAGGTGGAGTCCTAAGCCAAGAGAACCATCCTGTAGCATTCTTTAGTAAAAAACTTAATGATGCTAAGCTTAGGTATTCTATCTATGATAAGGAGTTTTACGCGGTAGTGCAAGCTTTGCATTACTGGAGACATTATTTGCTATCGCAAGAATTTGTGCTGTTTTCGGACCATGAGGCTCTTAGATTCTTGAATTCTCAGAAGAAGCTTAACCCTAGGCATGCTAAGTGGGTAGAGTATATCCAGTCCTATACTTTTGTTTTGAAGCATAAGGCTGGGTCTGAAAAAAAGGTAGCTGATGCCCTTAGTCGTCGATCTTTATTGTTGAATTCTGTTAGGGTTGAAGTCATAGGGTTTGAGCAAATCAAAGAAGAATATGAGTCATGTCCAGATTTTAAGGCTGTGTACCAGGATCTAACTTAAGGACCATCTAGTGAACATAAGGATTATTCCCTTTTAGATGGCTTTCTATTCTTTAAGAATAGGCTTTGCATCCCTAGAACCTCTCTTAGGGAATTTTTGATTTGGGAAACTCATGCTGGAGGTTTAGCTGGCCATTTCGGAAAAGATAAGACCACCCTGGCTATTGAAGACCATTTTTTCTGGCCTAGCTTAAAAAGAGATGTAGCACACATTGTGGCTAGGTGTCGGACCTGCGCTGTTGCCAAACAGTGAAAACAGAACACCGGCCTTTATACCCCACTCCCTGTCCCAGATCGTCCTTGGCAAGATCTGAGCATGGACTTTGTGTTAGGTTAAGACCCAGAGGAGGCATGACTCTATCTGTGTTGTAGTAGACCGATTTTCCAAGATGGCCCATTTCTTGCATTGTTCCCAAACATTTGATGCGTCTAAGGTAGCCACCCTGTTCTTTAATGAGATAGTTCGACTCCATGGCCTACCCAAGATCATTGTGTCAGATAGGGATGTTCGGTTCAACAGCTATTTCTGGAAAACCCTTTGGCATAAGTTAGGGACGAAACTTAAGTTTTCAACTGCCTATCATCCCCAGACTGACGGCCAAATCGAAGTAGTGAACCGTAGTTTAGGCAATCTGCTAAGGTGTCTTGTTGGTGAAAATATTAGGAACTGGGATTTGTACTTACCTAGAGCTGAATTTGCATATAATGACTCGGTCAATAGGTCTACGGGTAAGAGTCCATTTGAAATTGTGCATGGTTACAAACCCCACACACCTCTTGACCTAGCTCCTTTACCAGTCCACACACTAGTCTCCGAGTCTACCAAAGTTTTTGCACAGCATATGAAAGACTTGCATAAAGAAATTCAAGCCAAAATAAATTTAAGTAATGAAACTTATAAGAAATTGGCTGATTCTCAAAGGCGAGTCAAAACTTTTGACGAAGGAGACTATGTAATGATTAGGTTAAGGCCTGAACGGTTTCCTCCTGGAACCGTTAGAAAGTTACATGCTAGGGGAGCTGGACCATTTAGAGTGGTAAAAAGAGTAGGATCCAATGCCTATGTGCTCGAGTTACCTCTAGAACTAGGCATTAGCTCCACTTTCAACATTACAGACCTAGTAGAGTATAGGGAGCCAGCTGTGATTCCCAGTGAGGCTTTTGAACCTAATCCTGCTCTTAAGAGTGAACCTGACCCTGTGTGTCCACCAACAAATTGGCCTGTGAGGAAAGAGCAGATTGAAAAGATCCTGGATGATTAGGTTATCTCTACTCGTAATCGAGGATACCAAAGATACCTGGTTTGCTGGCTAGGAAGGCCAGATTCTGATGACTCTTGGATCTCCCGAGAAGAATTACAAGAGCTGGACCCAGACCTCTTGGAGAGATACCAGAGCCAACTTGATCCATACTCGACAGGGTTGAGTTCCTCCCACCCTGGGAGAATTGGTGCGGGCACTAGACTCAGAAGAAGACTTCAGAGCTCCATCTGGATCTCTGATTAACCTTGCCCGAAGAATTAGGGTTTTTGGTTTGTAATAAGAGTTGACTAGATCAACTCAATTTAGCTTGAGTCTACATTACCTGCATTTTATTTTGTTGAGTCATGTTGACTCAGTAGTGGACTAGGGCTTCAACCTGGGGTGTTACATTTTCTCCCAAGGCCTAGCAAGTGGGCGCCACACTCCCAGCCACACTCCCAGCCATACGCCTGAGTCCAGGGGGTGCCATACCTACATCCAGCAGCCTTTGGTCCCCACACCACAGATAGCAGCTTCCTTCTCTCATGCGCCAGTTGAGGAGAAATCCACCAGGAGTCCACAAATCAAGGGGGCGGCCCAAGTCTTTCCCAAAAGAACCAAACTATGAAAGGGAAGAAATTCTCTTGGAGAGAACTTCAAGGAGGCGCCCACTACCTGCCAAAAATATCCAAAACAAAGATGGGAAGGGCCTTGACTTAGGGAGGAAGAAAAGGAGGAGTCCAAAAGAGTTGATCCATGGAAGAAAGAAATCCTCTCTTGAAGACCCAAGCAAGGAGGCGCCATCTACCTGCCTTTTATAACCCAAATCAAATTTTTTTGGTACCTTGGCCGACCATATGTGTATGGATTATCCTGATTTGTAGATCCCCTCCTTTAGTCCCACATGGGAAGATGTAAAACCCTACTCCCTTGTAAAGCCCTATAAATTAAACCCCTCTTGTAAGTTTTAAAAAATCAGATGAATGAAACCAAATTTTTTTGTGAGCAAACTTTATGTTTTCTCTCTTCCGCACTTGCATCCAGGTGTTGAGCTCCGTGAGGGAGTAAATCCGGGTTCCCCAGGAACCTTGAGGAGGTGTGAGATCTCCAAAACCCAAACCCTAGGTTAGCCACTCCACTCCCAAACCCTAGCCGCCATCACCCTTCTCTTTCCACCAAACCCTAGCATATTCCACCTCCCACGGCCCCTCTCTCCAAGTCCAGGCCGATCACCAGCATCCTGCTACAGTCCAGGTACTTCAGATCCAAAGCTCTTTCCAGTGGGAGTTGAATCAGCCTTCAAGAGAATCCGGATCTCAGCGACATCAACCTTCAAGTTCTTCGAACTGGTAAATCCTTCCCTGAGTCTCTGAATCCCTCACTTGTTTTTCTTCTTCCCAGATCTTGAGTCTAGGAGAAGCCGACCAAACCACAAGACCAGTATTGGAGGATCCATTGCGAAGATAGTCGAATCCGAGGATCCAACAATCTGCTCGAGAGAGGTCTTCCACCCAAATTCTGAGAAGATCACTATCTGGTTGGTAAACCATCTCTCCTTTCTATTTCTGTTCTGTTGAAAGTTCAGAGCGAAACCCTAGGTCTGGGAGTTTCTCAACCCCCAGCGATCCGTTACTTTTGAACTACTCTGATAATTTAGTTTCTTCTAAATTATGCTTTCAATCCTTACCTAGTTTCCTTCAACTTAGTTTAGCTTTACTTTGAGTCAAAGCCAATTTCTGAAATATATAAAAAAAAAAAAAAAATTAATCCTAAATTTACTTCCGCATACGCTTCTTTATTCTTTGTTCTGCATCAGAAAGCTATCAAACTCTTAAATCGAGCCTCCATACTAATGGTCCCCTAGATGAATGGTTAGACTCCCAAGCACGACTTAATAGCCCTAAAGCCTTGGCAAACGATCAGACTTTCGGGTCATGCTTCTATGCTCTTAATTCCTAATTAAGTGATTAAACTCTTAGGCATAGCAATCTATCCCCTGGAAAAGCAATCTCCAAGAAGGCGACCACATCTACACCCCTAGTAAAGCAACCTCCAAGCAGGCTACAACGTCCATGACTCCTAGTGAAGAAACCTCCAAGTGGGCCACCATAACCATGACCCCTTGCAAAGCAACCTCCAGGTGGGCCACCATAACCATGACCCCTGTCGAAGCAACCTCCAAAAGGCTACCTTGCCTATGACCTCTAGTGAAGCAATAATATATTCAGGTGGGCTATCATGCCCATAATCCTTGGATGATCAAGTAGTTTAACAAGCATGTCAACCTACCACTTTCCAGTCCAAAAGGAGCTTAGTGCCCTAGGCAAAGGCTCAATTACATTCAAAGCCCTGGTTAAGCAATTAGACTCCCGGATCAGGCTTTCATGTGCATAACCTCTGGTTAAGCAATTAGACTTTTAGGCAAAAATCGGGTGAGCTTTATGCCCTCGGGTGAGGCAATCTAAACATTATGGCATGCCACTAGATGCAGGTCAAGGAAAAGTCCTTGCTCGAATTAGGGAACCCTCCTTCCCCATGCAAGGTATACTCTAGGGTGATACACAAAAGCCAAAGCATTTTGTTTGGTCCACTTCCAAAGCCTTGCATGCATGTGGTAAGGGGGAATGAACCTCACTTGACCATCGGTTATCCTCGACCCTTGCTATTTTAGAGTTCTGAATGAGCCTCGCATGGTATTGATGAATCTCTTATTCTAAAGTCTTGGATGAGCCTCGCACCCTAGGCGAGGTTGACAATCCCCTTATTCTAAAGTCTTAGATAAGCCTTGCACCCCAGGCAGGGTTAGTGAATCCTCTTCTCTAAAGTCTTGGGCAAGCTTTGTATTCCAGGTAGGGTCAGCTAATCCTCTATTCTAAAGTCCTAGACGAGCTTCATACCTTAGGTAGGGTTGGCAAACCCTTCATTTTAAAGTCCTAGATGAGCTTGGTACCCTAGGCAAGGTCAACAAACCCTCTATTATAATGTCTTGGACTAGCCTTATACCCCAAGTAAGGTTGGCAAACCCCATATTCTAAAAGATGAATCTCTTTTCCTATGCAGGGCAGTTGCACCTTCTATTCTAAGCTATACAAAAACAAAATGTCACCCTCAAAAGCGAGATTAACATCCTCCAAAGCTTCATTAGGCAGAAAACCCCTTAGTTGGCAAGTTGGAACCTAGCTTAAAGACACAAAGAAGCATTCAAGATATGCACACAAAGATATTAAAAAATCTCATTTCATCAAAATAGGGTTACACATGTTCATGGATCTATAGAGATTACATTGCTTCGAAGATGTTGGGAACAAATTACAATGGTCCAAAAGGGACAGGACACAACTCCTTAGAGCTCCAAAGTTCCTTCGATGCTTTGTGCCACCAAGAAAGGGATTAGCACCAAGTCAAAGCTCCTCAAAGCACCTAAGTTCTTGTGAGGCACTTCTTCCATGCCCTTGAAGTAGATAAGGACCCTGCAATGCATGGAGATGCAACAAGGAAAAGATAGAAGGTCATTGTGAAGGCAAAGCTAGCTAGAATGAGTTGGCTTTTGCATCCTGCTCTTACATGGGATTAATACAATGAACTATGCTACTACCAATCAGGAGATGAGGATGAAGATCCAAGATGGTGCCTAGCAATTATTGCACATGCACCCTAAGAGAGATGTTGATGGTCCCCATGTGAAGTGAGGTCCTTAGTGCCATGTCTGATGCCAGCCGGATTGCCTAGCATTATGTCTAATGCTAGCCCAATCACTATTGAATGCAAGGATGGGTCATGGTGGAGGTGGAAGAGGAAGATGAGGCACATGATCATCATCCCTCCTCCAACTCCACCCTCAGACTGGTAGCAATCACAATCTGATAGCTGCAACATCAGGCATCCTCCAATAGCTGCAACATCAGGCATCCTCCGATAGCTGCAACATCAACCATTCCAAATACCTCCCATGCCAAGGGGAGCATCTATTAGCACACCTTCGATGCAGAAGCACCTACCCTGGAGAGAACCCTTTCATCGAGAAAAGAAAAATAGCAACAACGGTAGTAGAGAATCTCGACCAAGGTTTCAGCATCCTTCTGATCTCTGGTGCCTTGGAAGAACTTGACAAAGACCAAATTCCTTGGCCCTCTATTTATAAAGGGGCTAAGGGAAAGGCCACTATGCCAGTAGCTAACTTAAGCTTGATAGGTGTCTGTGCCACATTAGCCAAATGCCTGGTCTCCCCATAACTAGAAGACGAAGCACTAGGCACTCCATCTAGGATTAATGTCCCAATAAGTGGCAGCTCATTTATGATCCCTACACCTTAACTGAAGCGATTCCATAAATGAACCACAAAGAGTCATGCCTAGTTAGTCTCTCCTAAGAATTAGTTCCATGTTAGATGGCATGCTAGGCCATGTTGTGCCCTATGATTGGGAGGAAAGTCAAATCACCTTGCCCCCTTTGAAAGGTGATCAAACTAGAGGAGCCAAGAGGCATCTCGAGATTCATGTAGAAGTATTCTCTCGCCGACAACATAGAAAGTGCATACAGAGTTTTGTAGGAAGGCAAACAGAGTGCTAAGAGAGAGTAGAATTCCAGATGGAGCAAAATGAACTTTTTATTGAAATGAAGAACTCACATTACAAGAATTAAGCTATTTTAAGATCGCCTCTCTCCTAGCCCTTATGGTTTCTATCCTCTTTTCTACTAAGGCATTTACAAGAGCAAGGGCCCCATTCCAAAAGAATGGCAGTCTAAAAAAAATCCATCTCTAGAAGCAGGTCCATGTAGTCCTGGCTAGACCATTGAGTCCTTCATAAACTTTCTTCAACACTAATTGCCTTGCCTGCTATAGGGCAAACCACCTCATCTTCTTCTATGATAGCATCATCAACAATGACAGGCTTGAACAGTCTTCTCGATGTAGCTCTTAGGCAATCAACCTCTTGTAGCCACTCAAAAAGCTTTGCCCATGCTCTAGCCTAATGCTATGCAACTCCACATCTCTCCAAGAGAATGATACTAGGGAGAAAATCAGTGACATCTCAATGGGAACTATCTCCTGCAGTAGCTCCATGTGATCTTGGTCAGACCATCGAGTCCTCCATAGGCCCTCTCCACTCCTGGTTGCCTCACCTATAAGAGGGTGAACTACCTCACCCTCTTCCACACTAGCTTCACTGGCAACACCGAGCAACGTGCCCTGCTTATGAGGAGCTCCTTCTTCGCTAGCCACACCAACAGTGTCGGATAGCATGCCTAGCCCACGAGGGTCTTGCCCACCACCTTCATTGTCACCATTGACCAGCATGGGGTAAGGGTGGGAACATGAGATGATAGCATCATCATTAGTAACCACCGAGGTCCCCACTTGGGTCCCCAAATTAATAGAGCTCCACATCTCAATAGCTTCCATCGATCTTCCATGGCCAATAATGACCCTCGAAGGCACTCCAAGCACATGAGAGTCAACTCCTTTCAATATCACCATCTTCTGCTAAGTAACATTAGTTCACCTTACAATTCCTCATTTTTTGAAGATAAGTTGTTGAGCTCTATCACGAGAACTTGGCAAGCCTCCTTGGCTACACTTCGCTCCAATTCTACCAATGCTTGACCTTCTTTGGCAATGGTCTACACTTCCTCCATGTGAGCAACCTCCCTTGTAGGCATCGCCTCATGATCAGTGATGGAACACTTCGGTGCTTGAGCACGGAGCCTACCTATAGCACCTAGAATGTCAGTGCCCATCAATTGCGGTGACCACAGCCATCTAGCGACATGCTGCATACCTCAATGATACAATATGCAGGAATGCTAGTGCCTCCACCAATGTGTGTCATGGAGTCATGATATCGATATGAGAAGCAGCAACCCATGCGAGCTTGCCAACCTCCATAGCATCCAAGCCACCCTCCTTGGTTGACCATTGCGGGGTAGGTATCTTTACAAGGGACATCGCATGGTAGAAGCATGGTCGGTGGACTCAACTACAACCAGTAATTCTTCTTCAATCATCGAATCCCTAGATAAAGTCAATGATGTCTCCATCACTGGTTGTGGCTCTATATCTTCCATCATCATCGTTGGAGAAATAGCCATAGTTGCACCCATCTCCCAGTGCTAATTTGTAGCTTCAATGAAAATATTGTCATTGCCTTACTATATCTCCTCTGATCCAAGAGTTAGCTCCACCTCCTAAGAGAGTCCTATCGAACCCTATATAGGAAAAGACTCCTCCTCCATAGGACCAGACTCACCCTCCTCAATAGGCCGGCTTCCAAATCCTGCCTCTAGCAATGCATCCACCCCATCTCAATGGGTCGGTCACTCACCTCTACCTCAGCCTCAAGTTTGGTTTTGATGAACCTGAAGAGAGATTCTAGCATCGAAGCGATGAGAGTAGAGCTCATAGGGGGAGTAGCCTTGGACTACTCTTTCGCTACCTCTGCTACAGCCTTCTCAATAGACATTTCATCACCGCTATCATCTCTTTTTCTTTTCTTTGATTATCAGACCTTCAGACCTACATGCAATTCCTTCTTTAAGAACTTCATCTCCTACATAGACAGCAAGCAAGATGTGAAGCTTCATGTCAGGGTGTTCTAAGGAAGAAAGTGCATGAAGGAAGATGAAAGGCAAAGGTCACTTTATTTCATTTCAAATAAGTTCTCAATATAGACATCTCAATAGTTTATTTATAAAAGAAGAAGGATCAAAGATGGAATAAAAATTAAATGCTATGAGGCAGGTGACGTTGCTTCACCACCCTCATCCATGTCAAAGCCACTGGACTCACTTTCAAAAGATGACTCCCTTAAAGATAATACACTAAGGCGATGCCCTGGTAGATCTTCACCACCTTCTTCCCATGTCTTTGTACACCTTTGGCATAAGCATCATGGTAGGATTCTAGAAGCTTCTTGCAGAAGACCTCTCCCTATTGATAGGCCTCGATGACCTTGATAGCCATCTCAAAAACATGACACTTAGTCATAGATGCCTTTCCCTCAGCCTCAATGAGCAGTCCCAATAGCCTGGTCACCTCCACCCTTAGCTTGCTTGCCTCTCTTTCCGCATCGGCAAGAAACCCTCGTAGTTTGGTGACATTCTCTCTCTACTTGGCTGCCTCAACCTTAGCCTTAGTGAGCAACCCCTATATTCTAGCATCGTCCTCCTTTAGCCTGGCACCTTGCCTTTTATAGTAGCAAGTGACCCTTGTAGCTTGGAGAACTCTTCCTTCAGCTTTCTCACCTCACCCCCCATATCAATAAGCAAACCCTTAGCCTGGTCACCTCTGTCAACGATAAACTCAAATAATAGAGATGTTTTGTAAACCTGGTCAAAGTCTTCCAGTTGTTCGTATTAGGACTCTAGTTATTTGAGTATGTAAAATTTAGGACTCTAGTGTTTCATTTTGGTTTGAATACAGGGTTAAAGGGCTATATAAGTTCCGGTATACCGTGAAAAAAGTAGAGCAGCAGTTCCTTCTCAATAAAACTATTTTTTCTTTCACATGATATTTGTTCTGGTTCTTCTTCTTTTTCCATCCAGAATTTTATTTCCGGCTCTAACATCTTGGTATTAGAGCTTGTGGGGTTTTCTTTTGGTCTTCACAGTTTTTGTTTGGTTGCTGAATGCAAGAGACAGAAAGAGAAACAGGTTGCAATGAGGGAAAAGGAAGAAAACGCGGCTTGCTACAAGTGAAGGGTCGTGAGAAGAGAGCAACAGCCCATGTGGTGAGTGAGAAAAGAAGAATAAAGCTTTTGTAATAGGGCGTGCGAGAGTTTGATCTGTGTCGTGCGGTTTGTTTTTGAGGAAAAGAAAAGAAGGCCGTGCGGTTTGTTTCAGAGAAAAAGAAAAGAAGACCATGGCTTGCGATTTTGGAAGAAAACTATGTCATGCGATAAACAAAGAGAAAAAAATAGAGCGTGCAATTTTTTTATCTTCACGGGTTTTGATACCATTTCATGAGCAATGCTGAAGTTCGGGAGTACATTGCTGGGGCAGATGTCGCTGCCATGACTCACGAAGTCGAACTACAATAATTGGAGTATTGAGATGCGTGTGTTACTTGGTGTATAAGATGCGTGGGATGTAGTCGAGAACGGCTACATAGAGCCGGAAGATAATGATAGTATGATGGTAACTCAATTAAAGGTGTTGAAAGAAATGCGTATGAAAGACAAGACCGCTCTTTTTTTTTTGTTCCAAGCGGTGGATGAGTCAGGTTTCGAGAAGATTATCAGAGCAACAACTTCAAAGGAGGCATGAGAGATTCTGCAAAAGGTCTTCAAAGGCACCGACTAAGTTAAACAAGTGCGGCTTCAAACTTTGCGAGGCGAGTTGGAGGCCATGAAGATGAAGGAGTTAGAAGGAGTGTCTGACTATATCACGCGTGTACAGATAGTGGTAAATCAACTCAAACACAATAGAGAAATCCTAACCGATGCAAGGATTTTTGAAAAAATTCTCCGATCATTGACTGAGAATTTTAAGAACATTATATGTGCTATTGAGGAATCAAGAAATTTGGAAGAGATGACCATCGATAATCTTGCCGGTTCACTTGAAGTGCATGAACAACAGAAGAAGAAAATGAAACAAGAGCTGCTCGAGGAGGCCTTACAAACTAAGACAACTATCAAAGAGGACAAGGTGATGTACGCACACCAAAATCAAGGAAGGGGTCACGGCCGTGGTGGCCACGGTGGTCGTGGTGTTGATCACAGTAGAGGTCATGGACGTGGAGACAACTTCGAAGAAAAGGGCCAGCCAAGCCAACAGAATTGGCATGGCCGAGGATGCGGTCATGGGAGAGGCGGCCGGTCATATCATCAAAATGTCGAATGCTATAACTGTGGCAAGTATGGACACTATGCAAAAGAATGCTATTCCAAAAAAAAAGTAGAAGAAAACAAGAATCTAGTCATGGAAGAGGAGACACGAGATGAAGGTGTTCTCATGATGACCTATAAAGACACTGCTCCTGACAGCGATACGGTATGGTATCTCGATACTGGCACTAGTAATCACATGAGCGGGCACAAACACCTCTTTATGGAGATACAAGAAGTAGAAGATGGGATGTATCATTCAGCGACGCATCGAAGGTTCAAGTCAAGGGCCGAGGTAAAATTTGTTTTTCTGAAAAAAATGGTAAAGAAGGGTCTATTGAAGATTTTTATTATGTGCCCAATATGAAAAGTAATATCCTTAGCATGGGGCAACTGTTAGAGAAGGGATATTCGGTTTTCATGAAAGATCGGATGTTGGACTTGAAGGACAAAATAGGCCTGTTGCTTGCACATGTGAAGATGACCGAGAATCGGATGTTCAAACTCAACCTGAGGAACATCTTAGAAAATTATTTGCAAGTCAACATAGAAGATAAAGCTTTATTGTGGCACTTACGACTTGGACACTTACATTACGATGGCCTAAGAAAGTTAGCAAAGAACAATATTATCCATGGGCTACCAGACATAGACTACACTAGAAAATTTTGTGAGGGATGTGTATTTGGCAAGCATGCAAGGAGCATTTTTTCTAAAGGTGCGCAATATCATGCAAGGTGTCCTCTCGAGTTAGTACACACTGACATATGTGGCCCGATCACACCAAAGTCATTCAATGAGAAGAGATACTTTCTCACGTTCATTGATGATTTTACAAGAAAAACATGGGTTTATTTTCTGAAAGAGAAGTCTGAGGCACTTGAGGTATTTAAGAAATTCAAGGTGTTAGTAGAGAAGATGATGGGTTTTTATATCAAGGCTCTACGGTTAGATAGAGGAAGAGAGTATACGTCAACTTTCTTCATAAGCTATTGTGAGGAACATGGGATCAAGAGATTCTTAACTGCACCTTACTCACCTCAGCAAAATGGTGTGGCCAAGAGAAAAAATTGGACTATTCTTGACATGGTTCGATCAATGTTGAAGACCAAAGACATGCCAAAAGATTTTTGGACAGAAGCCGTGAAGTGTGCTGTGTATGTGCAAAATCGATGCCCATATGCAAAATTGGTGGATCAAACACCACAGGAAGTCTAGAGTGGACTGAAACCTACTGTATCATACTTTAAATTATTTGGTAGTATGGCCTACACACATGTACCGGATCAAAGAAGAACCAAGCTGGATGATAAGCAAGAAGTACGTGTTCATTGGGTATGACGAGAAGACAAAAGCTTTCAAGTTATTTGACCCAATTGAAAAGGTGGTGATAAGTCGAGATGTACAAGTAAATGAAGAAGATGCATGGGATTGGAACAACCAAAAGGAGATAGCGCAAGAGGAAGAAAAAGGAGAATCCTCAACTACTGCACCAATAATCATTCCATCAAGCCCACCAACATCTGATGATGATGGAGAACCAAGACAATCAAGGATGCGAAGCCTGCAAGATTTATACAAATCAACAAGCGAAGTTCACTTGGTATGTCTTCTAGCAGATATCAAGGATTTTTGTTTTGAAGAAGCAGTAAGAGATAAGAAATGGCAATATGCAATGGATGAAGAGATAAAGGCAATTGAAAGAAATGAAACTTGGGAGCTGGTGGAGTTGCCGAAAGGATATCAGCCTACAGGAATGAAATGGGTATATAAAAAAAAGATGAATCTCCAAGGCGAGATAGAAAGATATAAGGCCCGGCTAGTTGCAAAGGGCTATAGGCAAAAGGTAGGAATTGACTATGATGAAGTCTTTGCTCCAGTTGTAAGAATGGAAACAATCCGGCTTCTTATTTTCCAAGCAGCCCAATTCAGGTGGCCAATCTATCAAATGGATGTAAAATCAGCATTTTTAAATGGTATACTTGAAGAGGAAGTATATGTGGAGCAACCACCCGGATACATGAAAGCCAGGAAAGAACAAAAGGTGTTGAAATTAAGGAAGGCACTATACGGGCCGAAGCAAGCACCTCGAGCATGGAACACCCGTATCGACACCTACTTCAAGAAGAACGGGTTTATCCAGTGTCCATATGAGCATGCATTGTATGTAAAGAAAGAAAAAGGTAACTTGTTGTTTGTTGCTCTTTACATTGATGATCTTGTATTCATGGAAAATGATGAGAAGATAATAAAAGATTTTAAAAAGGCTATGACTCGGGAGTTCGAGATGACAGATATGGGGTTGATGAAATACTTTCTTGGTCTTGAAATTAGACAAGGAAAATCGGGAATATTTGTATCATAAGAGGCGTATGCAAAAAATATTTTGAAGAAAAACAAGATGGAAGAAGGCAATCCTGTAGCAACATCGATGGAACTTGGTTTAAAACTCTCTGAGTTTAAGGGAGGAGATCGAGTAGATGCAAGCAAATATCGAAGTTTAATTGGGAGCCTACGATATCTTACATGCACAAGGCTGGATATTGCATATAGTGTCAGCATAGCAAGTTGATTCATGGAGGAACTAAAATATTCGCATTTGAAGGCTGTCAAGAGAATTCTTCGGTATGTCAAAGGAACAGAGTCACTCGGATTATTCTATTCGAAGACAAATGATTACAAACTGGTGGGTTACTCTGATAGTGATTGGTACAGAGATGTAAATGAATGGAAAAGCACCTCTGGATATGTGTTCTATATAAGAGATACGGCTTTCACTTGGCTCTCAAAGAAGCAGCCAATAGTCACATTATCAATATGCGAGGCAGAGTATGTAGCAGCATCTTGGTGTGTATGCCATGCAATATGGCTAAGAAATCTTCTTTATGAGCTAAAACTTTAGCAACATGAGGCAACCGAAATCAGAGTAGATAATAAAGGCAATTGAGTTGGCAAAGAATCCAGTGCACCATGAGAGAAGCAAATACATAGATGTTCGTTTTCATTTCATACGGGAACATGTGAATGAAGGAAATGTGCGAATGAGTCATGTTGCGAGTCATGACCAAGTGGCGGATATCTTTACAAAGCCGTTATCAAAAGAGTTATTCAAAAAGTGCAAAATAATGATTGGAATAAAGGACGGAAGACATTTGAGTTTAAGGGAGGAATTTGTTAACGATAAACTCAAATAACAGAACGGTTTTGTAAACCTGGTCAAAGTCTTCCAGTTGTTCGTATTAGGACTCTAGTTATTTGAGTATGTAAAAATTAGGACTCTAGTGTTTCATTTTAGTTTGAATACAGGGTTAAAGGGCTATATAAGTTTTGGTATACCATGAAAAAAATAGAGCAGCGGTTCCTTAATAAAAAATAGTTTTCTTCCGTGTGATACATCTTCCGGTGCTAACAACCTCACCCTCAGCTTGGGTGAGTGATCTCTTCAATGTCACTACCACATTGTTAGTCCTAGCCAACTCCTTGCCAAGCCAGCCAGGACATGTCTTTCCTCAGCCTGGAGGTCTCTAACTTGAATTTGCTCCACCAACAAATCACCCACAATCTGCTCACTTTGATTTTGTTTGGTGGTTAGCTATCAAGAGGTGATACTCAGTTGCTTCATAGCATTATCCCACTCAGTCTCCAATACTAAGATGCACTAGGAAACCTACTCCTAATCATTCCCTAGTCTCATCAAATACTAGAGTTGTCACCATAGTACAAAGTTGGTCTATGAAAGAAGCTAGCAGTTACATTGCCAGAAAAGTTCATCAAAGATAGGAAGCCCAAGGTCAATGATCTTACTCCCATTAAGATGTGGATGACCCACTCAATGCTCTCCAAAACATGTTCCCAAAGAAGTTCTTCCCTAAACTCAAAAGGCATGAACTTCTCCAATAGCAAGAAATAGGTTTTCCCATTTGGGGCCTTGAAATCGAATGCAGCTTACCACCTCTCTTTTCTTATCTTCAGGTGGTGCCCCTTGAAGACTTGCCCCTTATTGTAGGAAATGTGGCAATCCTCTCGCATGACTATTATGGCCATCACTATCCTCACTCGGGGCCCCATGGACTTTGTTCGTAGCCTGGTCCACAACCATGATGGTCCACAGTCCACCAATAGCATCTCGTCTACCATGCCGGCAGCCTCCAAAGCTTCATAAGAAACCTCTAGACCCTCCTTTGATGCCCTCATAGCAATATTAGCCATGGTGACAGTCTATGTGGCCACCTCCATAGCCTTGCCAACTAGGGTGCCAACAGCCATGGAGGAGGCCTTACCTGCCTTAGGAGCAGAGGTCTCCTCCTAGCACCACTATTGTTTCTTAGCCTTCAGCACCTCTTCTGACCCATCCAAGACCCACTTCCCCTTTTTGTCCCCCATGGTGGAAGCAGGCCTTTAGACCTCCACCTCCACCCTTTAAAGAGGCAAGTCTACCAGTAAGCAAACTGCCACGCTTTTATTCTCAAAAAGGCAAGACAACTCAAGGAGATTTGGAAAAACATTCACCGGTGGTAGGTGGATTTCTATGGCATAGTGCTGCTAGAAGCTCCCCTCATAAGAGATCCTTAAGGGGAGGGACAATGGTTGCCATCAGCCTATGGACTATCACCTTCTTTGGGAGTTACAGTTTTGGGTAGTCTTGTGTCCTTGCTCTATCTAATGAACCCCAGGTAATTGGAAATGGTCACGCCACCATAGACATGATGAAGGAAAATTGTTCCTTCTAATGGTACACCTTGGGCAGGCCCTTCAAAAATTGGAATCCCTTCTGTAGTGAAGCATATCACCATCATTGTAAACTATACTTTAGTTAAAAGAAGGCTCTAAAGACCGATGTGTGAGGCATCTCTTGATAATCCACCATGTGTTAGAAGAACCCTATGATCATCCAACAGGGATTAGGGACTAGCTGCATAAGAGCCACCTAATATGACCTAAGCAGTTTGGCAATGATGGCGAGAATCAGAAATCTTAGTCTAGCCTTAAGCTCATCCTTATATGGTGGCAAACCTATCATTAACCCCATGGTCATCCTCTTAGAAGGTCCTGGCACCTAGAGACTAATCGACACTAGGATATCAAACTCCTAAATCTTTGCTAGCTATCCTCACCTAGCATGGACTTGATCCCTTCAGGAGTATCTTTGATAACCATCAATTTTGATGTAGAACTCTAAAGACACATTGGAGAAACAAGATAGAAGGGCAAAGGAAGTAGAAGAGGGAAGAAGAGAACCCACCACTTTTGTTGTAGTGCCTCCTGCAACAGTAGCAAGTGAAAGAAAAGTGCCCTAAGAGCCAATCATTATGAGAGCCTTTTTGTAAACTTCCAGCTCATGTATGACATACTTTCATATTAATAAAGGCATCTGATTCATCATATACTGCTGTGTCATGTTTTTATTAATTATGATGAATCCCATAGAGTAGGGTAATGGAATTAGGATTATGATGGAGTTCATAACAGTGAGACCTAATTTCTTATAAACCATAATCTAGAATGTTCCTAGTCACTGGACCATCGATTCAGGGATCAATGAATCTGGTAAGACTAGCTTATCCTATGTATGCTCAGTTGATAAGGGTGGTTGGTCTCTCAGCCACTTGTGTAGAGACACTAATACAAGGATAAGGGTGCTCATTAGGTTATGAGTACACTGAACTAATCCACACCGGGACTATCTTATGGAAGTCTTACTCCTTGTCAAAAGATAGGTCCTAGAGTAGAAGTTATGCATGTGATCTTCAGACCTAAGGTCACCATGGTTCCTTGTGCACACTAAGCCATACTTTGGTTCATACTCATTCATGGCATTACAACATGTACGGGGTGTTCTGGGTATAGTGGAAGGTGTACGAACGAAGTGAGTGGACCAACAAGGAATTGATCAATCCTGGTAAGAGGATATGTTATCACATGTAATCTCTTCGATGAGTGACTCAAGGAATCTTTGCAAAGTGGGATGAGATTAGAAGTGGCTTCTAATCAGTCATCAGCTGAGTCCTCATGATTGAGCTGAGATTCGATATGATTAGGTGTCAGGGTTTGACATTTATCCATACCCATCACTTAATCGGGATAATGAGAGATTGAAAGATTGAATTGCACAGTAACTTACTACTGAAGGGTATTTTGATAATTTTTATCAAATTCCTCATCTTTCGAGAAGGAATGATACATTTCTAGATGTCAATCTTGTCTTGTATATTTTCATGAACCAATTGGATTGGTTTCATGAATCAATTTGATGTGTGATTCGAATTGGACAATTAGGTGAGCCGATTTGAACTAATTAGGTCAATCAGGTTCGATCCAATCGAACAAACTCATACCTAAACCTACTGCTAGCTAGATATGGAATCTAATGAGTCACACACAATAGAAAGTTGGCCAAGAAAGTCACTCATGGTTTAATTAGGGTCATGGGATTCTAATTGGTTAGCCAGATTGCATCCTAGCATATGTAGGCTAACCCAATTCCTAACCTAATTGGATTGGGTCCGGTTACTTGCTAATTGGGCTAACCTAATTAAGGGAAACCTAAATTAGGTTGGGTCCTAAGTGGGGAAAGCCAAATCAGAGCTTGATCTGATTTTATTTTGGTATTTTGCACGTCTTATTGAAGAGTCCATCTGAGTTGGGACTCTAGATGCCAAAATGATACATTGGCATTCAAAAAGGCCTAGGAGAGTCTATAGTCTTCTGATATGAAAAATATTTACATGGATAGAAAGAGGACTTAATGCTCTTTCTTTTGAACCCTATATTACATATTCTTTGACTAGTCAAAGGTTGTATGGGGTGTAGATAAAGTTGACCACAAAAGGACTCTTGGCACCTCTTGGCATGCTAGAGATGAAGCCACGCGCAGAAGGACAAGAGTCCTTCTGCAGATAAAACACTCTAGTGTTTCATCAAGGGGCACCTTTTCATCGTATCCCCATGCCCTTTAGATTTAAATGACTGGTCAAAGGGAATAAGAGGGCGGCATGAAATGCAAAAAAAAAGAGTAGCGCACGCAGATGAAGAGTCGCGTCTCTTCATCTGCACATGGTTCTGATGTAGAGTCCTTCTGCTCTCTGGACTATGCTCTTCCCATGGTTTTTAAATCTGAAATCATGCCTCCTTCCATTCTTCTTAACTGGTAAATGCCACATGGCACATGGGGATTTAATCTGGAAAGGGAAAGAACACAGATAAGACTATTCAATCTTGAAGAGTCGTATTAGATATGAAATAACATATCTGATAAGAGATGTCGGGATGGTTTTCATGCCACTTGAAATATTATTTAAAGGGGGTATGGTGAAATGAGAGAAAGTTTTTCGATCATCAGAAAATAGGATTCCCATTTTCTCAAGAGTCTGTCAGCCTGAGTGTTCTTCTACTCCCTCCTTACTTTAGGACAAGACTTGTCTTGTTAAGACAAGGTCTTTTCTACTCGGACAAGGCTTAGTTTTAGGCCATAAGCCTAAGGGGTCCTAGAGGAGGGTTGTCCTAAAACCAAAAGTGGTTTAGGATTGTATCTAGAGAGCCCTACAGTAGGACAGGGTGTCCTACAGTGGTCAAAGGTCAAAAGGCTGACAAAAGAGTCCTGTTAAAGCAAGCAACCATGGTAGGGATTCTTCCTTGGTACCATTCTCGTGTGGATCATCGTTGGAGGGCTTGCACTTATGAGCCTTGTGGAAAGGATTGGATTTTAGCAATCCAGGTATGTTTTCCGACTTCATTTATGTTTTGTTGATTGGTATTGCATGAGGTGTTCCTGGTAATTAGGGTTTTCTTGCCAATTAGAATTGCTTAGAATTTTCGTTTTGAAATTCACTTCCACATGCTGCATGATTCTCGGCACTCTGGGAGAATTCCCATCAGTGGTATCAGAGCCATCCTTGTGGCGTACCAGTTATGAACCATTTTTGGAGTTTTATGAAATTCCACTATCGAGTCGACCCGAACCCTATCGAGTCGACCCGGACTCTGTCGAGCTGACCTGAACCCTGTTGAGTCAACCTGACTAAACTCATATGTATGATTTATGGTTTCTTTATGAAATGACATGATAATGCAATTGTATGAAATTTTGCATATTAGGGTAATATGTTTAATTTCAAGTTGTTATGAAATGCATGATATTATGTCAAGTATGAAATTATGCATGTTGATTGTACCTAGTAACTTCTTTGGATTGGGTTAGTCACCATGGCCGTCCGGTCATAGGAGCCAAGTAGAGTTTAAAGGCCCTCTCATCCCATTCAATAGGTCTCCTATGGCA
This sequence comes from Areca catechu, assembly GCA_021397845.1. Lineage (NCBI taxonomy): Eukaryota > Viridiplantae > Streptophyta > Magnoliopsida > Arecales > Arecaceae > Areca > Areca catechu. Next base: position 70,953,066 of record CM038053.1, read on the forward strand.
TGTAGGGGTGCTACTGTTGCCATATCCTATGAAAAAGTGAGGTGAAAGGTATTTTTATGAATCTATCATGCCTTGATTTGCATATTAGTTATAATATGCTTGTTTAACATAACATGTTATGTTATGATGTTATGTTATGATGATATGTTACATGTTTATATATGTTATAAGCATAGTAATCATGATAATTTAGAATGTATTTTTGAGACCATCAAAGCCCTTATAAAAATCATATTTAGTCATAGTAAAAAACTTATTCGTGATGCAAAATCAATTAGGGTTTGATCAGCTAATTGGTGTCTAGGCAAGTGGTTCTGGGAAGGTAAAGGGAATGAGATTTTTAATTGGTTCCATTGACTGACCTGGCCAATCTAATTGGTGTCTAAGGAAAGCAACAGGGAGACCCCCTCACCCCTTCCACTCACCTGGCCAATTTGGTCATAGCTAAATCTTAATTTGGCAATGCTAATTGGTTAAGTGTACTATATTTTGCCTTCCTTCATGCTAAGCCAAATTTATGTCAAGACTATAGTAGGTTTGTTATGCATACACAAGGCCTACTCTAGGGTTTGATATAAGATTTGTCTTGGTGTACTTAGTGCTTTATGTCATGGTTGGAAATGTTGCTTTATTATGCATACACAAGGGTAACATTATTCAATCATGGCTATATAAAATGAAGGGTCCGACTAAACTAAGACATTATGGTTTGTTGTGCATACACAAGGCCATAAGTGTCTTAAAGGCAAAGATAATTATTCAGAATTGCACGGGTTGCAATTGAAAAGGTTGTCCTACCTTTGAACTCATGTGTGTTTGTTGTGCATACACAAGACACTCATGAGGAATAAGGGTCTCAACCCCACTAAGAAAACCAGGAAAGGTTTCTCGCTTACCATAGTTGAGGATTATGGTATTTGAAGAAAATAGTGGGAGATATAATTAGATAGAAAGTCTTTATCTAGTTATGGATATCATCTTGAGTGGTCTACTGATATTGTTCTTAGGACATTTATTTTTTATGGCTTCAAATTTATCATTGCATGGCATCTTGGATGCCAACAAGTTAACCAGTTCAAACTATATGGACTGGTTGAGGTAGAAGGCTGATAGAGCCTGTTTCCATTACAACATTTTTGGGCATTGGAAGAAGGATTGCAAGAGTTGTCTTGCAAATGTGAAGCTAGATGCAAGTGGTGCATCTAGGGGTTTGTACATGATACAAACCAATTTATCATTGAGTGAATCTATTTCTAATTCATGGGTATTGGATACCGCATGTGGGTCACATATTTGTAAATCTTTACAAGGACTCCACAGAATTAGAAATTTGAAGAAAGGTGACTTCAAATTATATGGGGCAAGTGGAGAACCCATATATGCTAAAGCTATGGGCACCTATCTTCTATTATTACCTTCGAGTAATATCATAAGGTTGGAAGAATGCTACTATGTGCCAAATATTGTAGGAAATATTATTTCTATACCCTTGTTGTTACAACAAGGATATGAAATAGTATAAAGAGAAGTGGCTGCTCTATTCTTCATAATAATACAATATTTGGGCATGGTTGCTTTGTGAATGGTCTTCTAACTTCAGTACTCAATGATGAAATACTTTTTGTAGATGACAAGAAGAGAAAAAGAGATGATGTCAATGTCACATATCTTTGGTATTGCCGGCTAGGTCATATCAGTGAGTCAAGGATAAACAAGTTAGTCAAAGAGGATTACTTTGACCATAATGATTTTCAATCATTAGGAACTTGTGAGTCTTGCCTCAAAGGAAAAATGACCAAGTCTCCATTCAATGGATATGGAGAAAGGGCAACTGAATTGTTAGGTCTTGTACATACTAATGTGTGTGGACCTATGTCAACTCAGGCCAGAGGAGGATATTTTTATTTCATCACTTTTATTGATGATTTATTAAGGTTCGGTTATGTGTATCTTATGAAGCACAAGTTCGAAGCCTTTGATAAGTTTAAAGAATATTAGAATATGGTTGAATGACAAACTGGACTTAGTATTAAAGCTTTTCAGTTTGATCGAGGAGGAGAATACTTATCTAGTGAGTTCCTAAACCATCTAAAAGACAAAGGCATTATTTCTGAATGGACCCCTCCTTATACATCCCAGTTAAATGGAGTGGCAGAAAGGAGAAATCATACCTTGTTGGACATGGTGAGGTCCATGATGAGCTTTACAGATCTTCCCATTTCCTTCTGGGGATATGCCTTGGAGACTGCTACATATATATTAAACAAGGTTCCATCTAGGTCAGTAAGTAGCACTCCATTTGAGTTATGGAATGGTAAAAGACCAAGTCTTAAGTACTTAAAGATTTGGGGTTGCCATGCTTATGTCAAGAATAACTTTGGATATAAGTTAAGTGCTAGGGATAACAAGTGTAGGTTTGTTGGTTATCCAAAAGAAGGTAAGGGATACCTCTTTCATAATGCTACTGAGCAAAAGATAATTGTCAGTAGGCATGCTACATTCTTGGAACAAGAGTTTATCCAAGAAGGATGTAGTGATTCTTCACTTGAGTTGTGTGAAGAATAAAACCAACAAACTGATGAGCCTTCAAGTGAAGTTCCTCAACCAGAGGTTTTTGTGGATCAAGAATAGCCACAATACACACCTCCTCTCCGAAGGTCAAAGAGGGTGCAGGGAGCACCTCTCAGATATGGCTTTGTCATCGGGGATGACAATGAAGCCAGTATCATACAGGATGATGATCCTATAACCTATTCGAAAGCTGTCAAGAGTAAAGACTCAAACAAATGGCTTGGTGCCATGAAATCTGAAATGGACTCCATGTATTCTAATCAGGTTTGGACTCTAGTAGATCCACCTGAAAGAATTAACCCAATTGGATGTAAATGGGTCTTCAAGAAGAAGATTGGAGCAGATGGTCAAGTTGAGACCTACAAGGCTAGACTGGTAGTAAAAGGTTTCAGACAAAAACATGGTATAGACTATGATGAAACTTTTTCTCCAGTAGCCATGCTCAAGTACATTCGAATATTGCTTGCAATAGCAGCATACCATGACTATGAGATCTGGCAAATGGATGAAAAGATTGCTTTCCTCAATGGAAACCTTGAGGAAGAAGTCTACATGTCACAGCTAGAAGGTTTTGTCTCAAGTGGGAGACCAAACCAGATATGCAAATTAAAGAAGTCCATTTGTGGACTTAAGCAAGCATTGAGGAGTTTGGACATCCATTTTGATGAGATAATCAAAGGATTTGGTTTTATCAAAAATATAGATGAACCATGTGTGTACAAGAAGATAAGTGGGAGTGCACTTGTTTTCTTGGTTTTAATGTGGATGACATACTGATCATTAGGAATGATATCCCAATGTTACAGTCGGTTAAAACATGGCTATCATCAAAATCTTTCATGAAGGACTTGGGAGAAGCATCCTATATACTGGGTATAAGGACCTATAAAGATAAATCCAAAAGGATGCTAGGCTTATCCCAATCTAGGTACATTGACTTAGTGTTGAAGAGATTCAACATGGATGGAAGTAAGAAAGGTTACTTACCTATAAGTCAAGGCATACATCTCTCTAAGAAAATGTCTCCTAAGACATCAGAAGAAAGAGAGAGGATGGCTATGATTCTTTATGCTTTGGCTGTAGGATCGATAATGTATGCAATGTTATGTATCAGACCTGATGTTGCATATGCCTTGGACATAATGAGTAGGTTTTAGGTAGATCCAGGAGAGGATGGTGCGGGCACCAGACTCAGAAGAAGACTTCAGGGCTCCATCTGGATCTCTGATTGACCTTGCCCGAAGAATTAGGGTTTTCTGGTTTTATAATAAGGGTTGACTTGGTCAACTCAATTTTAGTCTTGAGTCTGTATTTCACTGCAATTTAAATTTTGTTGAGTCATGTTGACTCAGTACAAGTCCTAGTAGTGGTCTAGGTCTTCTCCAGGTTGGTGCCACTTTTTTTTCAATCAAGTCAAGGTCCAGGGTGCCACATTTTTTCTCCGAGGCCCAAGCAAGTGGGCGCCATACTCCCAGCCACACGCCAGAGTCTAGGAGGTGCCACATCTCCATCCAGTGTCTTTAGTCCCTACACCACAAGAAATAAACCCAAGCCAGGATGGCAAGAATTTTTCTTGAAGAGAGGATCAAGGAGGTGCCCCATAATGTTCCATAAAAATCCAAGTTATAAAAGGGAAGAGAGCATGTCTTGGGGTGGAATTCAAGGAGGTTCCCAAAAGTTTTCAAAAGTGCCAAAGCCATGAAAGGAAGAAGCCTAAACTTGTGGAGCAAGACTAGGAGGTGTCCAAATGAGCCAAACCATGAAGGGAAAATCCTTGATTCATGGAGAGATACTAGGAGACACCCCCATAACCTGCCATTTGGAGCTGATTTTCAAGTTTTCTTGGAGTTTTTGGGCTGCCCACTCATGGAAGGAGTCTTGGGAAGAGAATTTGATACCTAAAGTATGGGTTAGTCCTATTAGTCCAACATGGAAAATGTACAAAATTTTATTTCTTTGTTATGTCTATATATTCAACTCTGTGTAACTCTTGAATTTAATGATGAATGAAATCAATTTCTTTGTGAGCAACTTCGTGTTTCTCTCTTCCGCACTTGTGTTCAGGTGTTGAGCTCTGTGAGGGAGTAAATCCGGGTTCCCTAGGAACCTTGAGGAGGTGTGAGATCTCCAACCCCAAAACCCTACCAAAACCCTAGGTTAGCCACTTCAATTCCAAACCCTAGCCACCCATCATCTTCTTCATTCCACCAATCATCCAAACCCTAATCTACCTCATCATCTCACGGCCCCTCTCTTCCAAGTAGAGGCCGACCACCAGCATCCAGGTCCAGATCGGCTACTTCGAATACAGAGCAAATCCCAGAGGAAGTCAGATCAACATCCAGGAGAATAAGGATTTCAGCAACATCAATTTTTCAAGTTCTTCTTATCTGGTAAATCTTTCTTTGAGTATCTGGTTCCTTAACTTGTTCTTCTTCTTTCCCAGATCCTGAGTTCAGGAGAAGCCAACTCTGCCAAAGGACCCGTATTGGAGGATCCATTGCGATGATATCCGAATCCGAGGATCCAACAATCTGCTCGAGAGAGTCCTTCCACCAAACTCTGTGAAGATCACTGCCTGGTATATAACCCTTCCCTTCTCTTTATTTCTGTCATGTTGAAAGTTCAGAGCGAAACCCTAGGTCTGGGAGTTTCTTAACCCCCAGCGATCCTTTACTTCTGAACTACACTGATAATCTAGTTTCTTTGAATTGTGCTTTCAATTATTATATAGTTTCTTTCAATTTAGTTTAACTTTCCTTTGAGTCTAAGCCGACTTCTGAAAAAATATATATAAAAAAAAAGAATTAGTCTTAATTTTACTTCTGCATCACATCATCTCTTTTGTTTTGCATCAATTTTGGTATCAGAGCCCTGTCTAGGGTTTCTGACTTGCTTGCATGTTTTGAGTGTCTCTCTTTTTTACTTTGTCTGCTCGAAGTAGACTCCCCAGGACGTCCGGTCCTAGGAATGAAGTGAGGTGCAAGCCTCCTCTTCCCATTCCATGGGGTGTTCCTAGGGCGTGTAGGGGATCCGCTGGGTTACAACTTCGTAGCAGGAATTATAAATGAGGGAAGCATTCTATTTTCAGTCTGTAACTATCCTGTTGCAGGAATTGTTTCTCATTACAGATAACTCCAAATTGCATGATTTTTACTTTGCTGGAACCAGTATAATTGAATCTATTTTATAAAATTTTATTTTAATTTATTGGTTTCTGTGAAATTTCTGAGAGTTAAATTACAGCAATTCTGTTTCTGTGTTTCTGCAATTCAATTTTTTTTTTTGAGTGATCATCTCCTAATTCATCTTAAGGGAAATTGAGCATCTAAGATAAGGGGAGGAGTTGATAACCTCTCCTTAGCCCAAAACCACCACCCTTTCATTCGATCCTAAGCCTAATTTTAAAATTTATTAGACTTAATTTGCCCTAGTGGGCTAGGGACACCAACAAGTCGGGTCTAGGCTAATGTTTGGTCAGTTTGTCTGGTTACTCTGTGTGTGTTTTGTACTCAGTGTCTAGAACGGTGATTCAGGAACTACGTCCTGAAGGGCTTGTGTGCTGGTCCGCCTACCTGGCCAATCACTGATTGGTGTCTAGGATTGGCAATTAGGGACCTAACACTCCCCTTACACCTGCCTGGCTGAGTCCCGAGTTACTACAGGCTAGCTTGCCACTCTGATTGGGCATCTAGTTTGGGCTCTAAGTCTAGTTAGCCCGTAGTCATTTCAATCGAGTCTCATTTGGTGTGCTTGCTTGCATCATCATGTCCACCCAGAACGGAGTACCCTACCAACCTGGTCAAACCCAACCTGATTTAGAGGCCATGATTAGAACTCTTACCGAAAGTATGACCAAATTGAGTCAGGATATGAATGAGGGTTTTGCCCAGTTTAGAGACCGAGCCCAAGGACTTGAGAAACGTAGACATCAAAATTGGACCCCTGATCCAAAATTTAATAGGCCCCAACCTCACCCATGCTAGGAGCCTCGGAGGACCATATACCATGATCCCGAGCATAACCCTAGGAGCCTATACCCATACTTGGTTTACTCAGAGAAGGGATCCATTAGGAACACCGAACCTTATGCACCCACTTTTGATGGAAGACAAGAGACATATATTAAGTGGGAAGAACAAATGAATCGGTATTTTGAGTATACTAACATATCAGAATTAGGACAAGTTAGGTTGGCCAAAACCAAGTTCACCAAACATGCTAGGTCGCATTGGTATGCTATTGAGCATGAGTGTTATCAAAGAAAAGAGAAAATATATACTTGGAGAGATATGAGAAGTAAGTTGAGAGATAGGTACCTAGGTAGATCCTATGAGAAAAGACTTTTAGACCAATGGTACCAATTGCGACAAGGTAATAGGCCTTTGTCTAAATATATCGAGGACTTCCAGTGGTTTGACATGAAATGCAATACCATTGAGACCGAAGCTCAGATCACATCGAGGTTTAGGGTTGGGTTACACCCAGACATTTATAGGAAGCTATGCCTTGAAAAGACCAATAAGTTAGACCGAGCCTACCAAGAAGCCCAAGACAATGAGTGGTCTTTAAGATATAACCAATCAAGTACTTTGGACTTAAAGCCAACCTCTACCAACTTGAGTCAAGTTCCGATTGATCCGACACCCGTAGTGAACCAGACTTTTGTTTGCCAATTCCCACTTGTGTCACCTCTTGACCAGAAGGATAACACTGAGAAGGAGTTAGGCATGGCCATCCCAAAATTAGTTGACCTGACCAGAGCCGTACTTAAAGAGGAATCAAAGGAGAATAGATTAGAACCTTTCAGTGAGATTGAGGAAGAAATATATGAGCCTGACATAAGTTTGATAGATGAATATGAAGAAGAAGAATTTGAGGATATCCCTCCCGAAAATTCAATTAACCAACTCCTACCTTGGGGTTATTGAGGGGACCCCTGCCACTCAAGGAATTCAGGAGCTAACCCTAAGAGAAGACCCTTTTGAGGAAGTTCAGGAAGAGGAAATTGCACCCAATGAGAGTTTAAGTGAGAATACCCCTGAACTCATTGAGGAATCCAAAGAAGACACCCCTGAGTCAAATCTGGTAGAGAAGTGTGAAGAAGGAAGGGGTTCACAAGAATTGCCCATTGAGAAGGTCCAAGAACAAGAAAAAGACAGTAGCTTAGAAGACTTTCTAGATAAACATTCCAAAGACCTTCCTGATAACCTTCCACCTTCTAGGAGCACCCAGCCTATCCTAGAACTTGCACTTGCAGACCCTCCTAGAGCAAATCATGAGATTTGGATGAGTGCACCTATAGAACAATGTCCTCATTTTAAGGTCATCCTGAATAACCAAGGTTTGTTTCTTGTTTCCGATAAGCCACATCAAAACTCTGATTCTTATTTCCTACCCTTTCCTGAATCTTCTCATGTTTCTAAAGCTATGGGATTACACTTTACTGAGATTTCTAGGTTGCAAGACTCCTTAGAACCTATTAGGTTTGCCACCTACTTCTGGAAGACCTTATGGCACCTACTAGGCATCCATAATAAGTTTTCATGCTCTACATGCCCTCCTCTGACCTAAGGTCAAACCTAGAGAGCCTTAGTTTGTTAGGTTTAGACCTAGGGTTCCTTTGGAATAAAGTCCATTCTTTAGGAATGCGTCGTCAGTCTAGTTTAGTTTTTCTTGACCCTTTACTAGGCTTTGGCTCAGATTTTGGTTTGATTGAGAGCACCAAGAATTGGGATTTGTATTTTGTCCATGGCTGAAATTGCATTCAATGTTTCGATCAATAGGTCTATAGGCTAGAGTCCCTTTGAAATTGTTCATGGATACAAGCCTCACACACCACTTGATCTGATTTCACTATTAGCCCACACACACAACTCTCTTGATGTACTTGCATAGCATGTAAAGGACTTGCATAAAGAAATTCATGCCAAAATAACTTTAAGTAATGAAACTTATAAGAAGTTGGCTGATTCTCAAAGACGAGTCAAAACTTTTATTTAGAGAAACTATGTAATGATTAGGTTAAGGCCTGAGCGATTTTTTCCTGGAACCGTTAGAAAGTTACAACTAAAGGAGCTGGAACATTTAGAGTAGTGAAGAGAGTAGGATCCAATGCCTATGTGCTCGAGTTGCCTCCAGAACTAGGCAATAGCTCTACTTTCAACATTACAGACTTAGTAGAGTATAGGGAGCCAGCTGTGATTCCTAGTAAGCCTTTGAAACCTAATCCTGTTATTGAGAGTGATCCCGACCCTGTGTGTCCACCAACAAACTGGCCTGTGAAGAAAGAGCAGATTGAAAAGATCTTGGATGATCAGGTTATCTCTACTCGTAATTGAGGATACCAAAGATACCTGGTCCACTGGCAAGGAAGGCCAGATTCTGATGACTCTTGGATCTCCCAAGAAGAATTACAAGAATTGGACCCAAACCTCTTGGAGAGATACCAGAGCCAGCTTGATCCATACTCGACAGGGTCGAGTTCCTCCCATCCCGGGAGAATTGGTGCGGGCAGGCACAAGACTCAGAAGAAGACTTCAGGGCTCCATCTGGATCTCTGATTGACCTTGCCCGAAGAATTAGAGTTTTTTGGTTTTGTAATAAGGGTTGACTTGGTCAACTCAATTTTAGTCTTGAGTCTGTATTTCCCTGTAATTTAAATTTTGTTGAGTCATGTTGACTCAATACAAGTCCTAGTAGTGGTCTAGGTCTTCTCCAGGTTGGTGCCACTTTTTTTTCAGTCAAGTCAAGGTCCAGGGTGCCACATTTTTTCTCCCAGGCCCAAGCAAGTGGGCGCCACACTCCCAGCCACACGCCAAAGTCCAGGAGGCGCCACATCTCCATCCAGTGTCATTGGTCCCTACACCACAAGAAATAAACCCAAGCCAGGATGGCAAGAATTTTTCTTGAAGAGAGGATCAAGGAGGTGCCCCATAATGTTCCATAAAATCCAAGTTATAAAAGGAAAGAGAGCATGTCTTGGGGAGGAATTCAAGGAGGTTCCCAAAAGTTTCCAAAAGTGCCAAAGCCATGAAAGGAAGAAGCCTAAACTTATGGAGCAAGACTAGGAGGTGTCCAAATGAGCCAAACCATGAAGGGAAAATCCTTGATTCATGGAGAGATACTAGGAGACACCCCCATAACCTGCCATTTGGAGCTGATTTTCAAGTTTTCTTGGAGTTTTTGGGCTGCCCACTCATGGAAGGAGTCTTGGGAAGAGAATTTGATGCCTAAAGTGTGGGTTAGTCCTATTAGTCCCACATGAAAAATTTATAAAATTTTATTTCTTTGTTATATCTATATATTCAACTCTGTGTAACTCTTGAATTTAATGATGAATGAAATCAATTTCTTTGTGAGCAACTTTGTGTTTCTCTCTTCCGCACTTGTGTTCAGGTGTTGAGCTCCGTGAGGGAGTAAATCCGGGTTCCCTAGAAACCTTGAGGAGGTGTGAGATCTCCAACCCCAAAACCCTACCAAAACCCTAGGTTATCCACTTCAATTCCAAACCCTAGCCGCACATCATCTTCTTCATTCCACCAATCATCCAAACCCTAATCTACCTCATCATCTCATGGCCCCTCTCTTCCAAGTAGAGGCCGACCACCAGCATCCAGGTCCAGATCGGCTACTTCGAATACAGAGCAAATCCCAGAGGAAGTCAGATCAACATCCAGGAGAATCAGGATTTCAGCAACATCAATTTTTCAAGTTCTTCTTATCTGGTAAATCTTTCTTTGAGTATCTGGTTCCTTAACTTGTTCTTCTTCTTTCCCAGATCCTGAGTTCAGGAGAAGCCAACTCTGCCAAAGGACCTGTATTGGAGGATCCATTGCGAAGATATCCGAATCTGAGGATCCAACAATCTGCTCGAGAGAGTCCTTCCACCAAACTCTGTGAAGATCACTGCCTGGTATATAACCCTTCCCTTCTCTTTATTTTTGTCCTGTTGAAAGTTCAGAGCGAAATCCTAGGTCTGGGAGTTTCTCAACCCCCAGCGATCCTTTACTTCTGAACTACTCTGATAATCTAGTTTCTTTGAATTATGATTTCAATTATTATATAATTTCTGTCAATTTAGTTTAACTTTCCTTTGAGTCTAAGCCGACTTCTGAAAATATATATATAAAAAAAAAAGAATTAGTCTTAATTTTACTTCCGCATCGCATCATCTCTTTTGTTCTGCATCAATTTTTGGTATCAGAGCTTCCATTCTGCATCAGAGGATCATTGGAGAGCTGTGAAAAATATTCTTAAGTACCTGAGAAGGACTAAAGATATTTTTCTAGTATATGGAGGCTTTGAGTTGAAACTTAAAGGATACATAAATTCTAGTTTTCAATCAGATCTAGATGATAGCAAATCCATATCGGGGTATGTCTTCACCCTGAATGGTGGTGTAGTGAGTTGGAAAAGTACAAAGCAGCCAATAGTAGCTAACTCAGTCACTGAGGCAGAGTACATAGCTGCTAGCGAAGCCACAAAGGAAGCTATCTGGATGAAGAAATTCATCATGAAATTGGGCATGGTTCCTAATGTACAATAGTCAGTGCCATTATATTGTGATAACACTAGGGTTATTGCACAAGCTAAGGAACCAAGGTCTTATCACAAGTCCAAGAACATTCTAAGATGGTTTCACCTCGTTCAAGAGATTATAGAAAGACAAGATGTCGTCGAACGAGTTGACACAAAGAACAATATAATAGACCCATTCACTAAAGCTTTAGCCAAGCAGTAGTTAGATCGTCACTTAGATTGTATGGGCATAAAATACAAGGACGATTAGCTTTAGTGCAAGTGGGAGTTTGATAGAAAAGTGCCCTAAGAGCCAATCATTATGAGGGTCTGTTTATAAATTTCCAGCTCATGTATGACATACTTTCATATTAATAAAGGTATCTGATTCATCATATACCACTGTGTCATGTTTTTATTGATTATGATGAACCCCATAGAGTAAGGCAATAAAATTAGGGTTATGATGGAGTTCATAACAATGAGACCTAATTTCTTATAAACCCTAATCTAGAATGTTTCTAGTCAGTAGACTATCGATTCGTGGATCGATGAATCCGGTAAGACTAGCTTATCCTACGTATGCTCAATTGATGAGGGTGGTTGGTCTCACGACCTCTTGTGTAGAGATACTAATACAAGAATAAGGATGCTCATTAGGTTATGAGTACACTGAACTAATCCGTACCGGGACTATCTTATGGAAGTCTTACTCCTTGTCAAAAGATAGGTCCCAGAATAGAAGTTGTGCATGTGATCTTCAGACCTGAGGTCACCATGATTCCTTGTGCACCTAAGCCATACTTTGGTTCATACTCATTCATGGCATTACAACATATACGGTGTGTTCTGGGTATGGTGGAAGGTGTACCAAGGATGTAAGTGGACCAACAAGGAATTGATCAATCCTGGTAAGAGGATATGTTTTCCCATGTAATCTCTTCGATGAGTGACTCAAGGAATCTTTGCAAAGTGGGATGAGATTAGAAGTGGCTTCTAATCAGTCATCAGCTGAGTCCTCATGATCGAGCTGAGATTCAATATGATTAAGTGCTAGGGTTTGACATTTATCCATACCCATCACTTAATCGGGATAATGGGAGATCGAAAGATTGAATTGCATAGTAACTTACTACTGAAGGGTATTTTGATAATTTCTAACAAATTCTTCATCTTCCGGGTAGGCATGACACGTTGCTAGATGTCAATCTTGTCTTGTGGGTTTTCATGAACCAATTGAATTGGTTTCATGAGTCAATTTGATGTGTGATTCGAATTGGACAATTAGGTGAGCCGATTTGACCTAATTAGGTCAATCAGGTTCGATTGGATCAAATCAGCTCAATCCTAAACCTACTGCTAGCTAGATGTTGAACCCAATGGCTCACACACAATAATGAGTTGGCCAAGGAAGTCACTTATGGTTTGGATCCTAATTGGTTAGCCAGATTGCATAATAGCATATGTAGGCTAACCCAATTCCTAACCCAATTGGATTGGGTCCGGTTGCTTGCTAATTGGGCTAACCTAATTGAGGGAAATTAGGTTGGGTCCTAAGTGGAAATAGCCAAATCAGAGCTTGATCTGATTTTATTTTGGTATTTTGGACATCTTATTGAAGAGTCCATTTGAGTTGGGACTCTAGATGCCAAAATGATACCTTGGCATTCAAAAAGGCCTAGGAGAGTCTATAGTCTTCTGATATGAAAAATATTTATATGGATGGAAAGAGGACTTAATGCTCTCTCTTTTGACACCCATATTGCATATGCTTTTACTAGTCAAAGGTTTCATGGGGTGTTGATAAAGTTGACTACAAAAAGACTCTTGGTGCCTCTTGGCGCGCGGGAGATGAAGGTGCGCGCAGTCCTTCTACAGATGAAACACTCCAGTGTTTCATCAAGGGGCGCCTTCTCATCATATCCCCATGCCCTTTGGATTTAAATGACCAGTCAAAGGGAATAAGAGGGCGGCATGAAATGGGAAAAAAAAGAGTAGTGCGCATAGATGAAGAGTTGCATCTCTTCATCTATGCACGGTTCTAAGGCAAAGTCCTTCTGCTCTCAGGACCTTGCTCTTCCCATGGTTTTTAAATCTGAAATCATACCTCCTTCCATTCTTCTTAACCGGTAAATGCCACATGACACATGGGAATTTAATCTGGAAAGGGAAAGAACACAAATAAGACTATTCAATCCTGAAGAGTCTTATCAGATATGAAATAACATATTTGATAAGAGATGTCGGGATGGTTTTCATGCCCCTTGAAAAATTATTTAAAGGGGGTATGGTGAAATGAGAGAAAAAGTTTTTCGATCATCAGAAAACAAGAATTCCATTTTCCCGATAGTCTGTTAGTCTGAGTGTTCTTCTACTCCCTCCTTACTTTAGGATAAGACTTGTCTTGTTAAGACAAGGTTTTTTCTACTAGGACAAGGCTTAGTTTTAAGACATAAGCCTAAGGGGTCCTAGAAGAGTGTTATCCTAAAACCAAGACTGGTTTAGGACTATGCCCAAAGAGCCCTACAGTAGGACAAGGTGTCCTACAGTGGTCAAAGGTCAAAAGGTTGACAAAAGAGTCGTGTTGAAGCAAGCAACCATGGTAGGGATTCTTCCTTGGTACCATTCTCATGTGGATCACCATTGGAGGGCTTGCACTTATGAGCCTTGTGGAAAGGATTAGATTTCAGCGATCCAGGTATGTATTCCAATTTCATTTATGTTTCGTTGATTGGTATTGCATGAGGAATTCCTGGGAATTAGGGTTTTCTTGCTAATTAGGGTTTCATGCTTAGAATTTCAGTTTTGAAATTCACTTCTGCATGCTGCATGATTCTCGGCACCCTGGGAGAATTTCCATCAGCAAGGTTTTGAGGTAGCAAAGGCTCTGGGCTCTCCCTCTCTCTCTTGATAGATTGGTAGAAATTGATAGCAAGAATGGAAGGATGCTACCCCTCTTCTTCCCTATTTAAAGTCTCCAACCTATAGCAGCAGCTCAAGCACCTTTGCAACTAATGATGGTTCACTGGGGGGACATTCATCCACACCCTAGTGGGCATGCCATTTTTCTCGAATCATCATTGCTTCGAGCCATGAACTGCCTATCATCACTCTGAGTTGTCACACACACTATATTAAATGTAGCAAATATGCACGATTTGATTGGATGAGATGCCTCAAACCTCCTTTGAGTCATGTGCCTCCCATGCCATTAGCACATATCACCTCACCTGACCCAAAGCAAAGCAACTCCTTATGCCTTACTAGCCAAGACTGAGGTGAGCCATCTAGGTAGCTATCTCCTGCAACGATTTGGTGTCGAGCCCCACGACCTACAGCTTCTACTTCCAACACCTGAGGCAAAGGAGATGCCTCATCCTAGAAAGTGGGGCACATCTAATGCATCTAGAAATAGTCACTCCTATGTGTATGCCACAGGGCTCACCACTTTATTTACCAACTCAGCTCTAGGCCATGTCATTTGCCATCTCAAGCCATTTCACCTACTGGCCTAGCATAGCAAGCATGCTCCTTAGGGCCTGACACACTGTCCCCACTACTATGTAAGCAAGCCTAGCATGCCCTCATCTTACAAGTGGTCCTTTGACATTGGCTACCACTCATTAATGTGCGCAGCATGCTCAGCATGTAAAGGAGCTCCATGTCAACCCCAACCACTCCAGAAGTGTGCTTGCCATGTAGATGAGCTATGTACCATCTTTGCCTACTCCGCTAGGAGCATGTGCTTCGTAGTGACATACCAAATACCTCTCCCTACATTGCATATCCCAAAGGTCTAGGTACTCCATATACCTCACCTATAAATTTATTCCCCAGACCCTCCAAGTAAGTTCTTTTAGGAAGAGGCAAATTCTTTTGGAGGGTAGGCTCTCCAAGAGGCAACTCAAGGCAAGTCTAGCTCTAAAGGTTCGCCCAGGAAGCTCCTTCACTATAGGGGCTTTTCCTAAGTGTCCCTAAGCATCCTAAGCCCTTTTTGCGACTTCATAGTCCTTTTAGAGTTACCTAAGAGTTATTGATCTTTGTTTGGGTGAAGGCTAGGACCACCTTCACTAGCCCAAGCTTTGCCTAGCCTCGTCGAGCCTCCCCTTGCCTCAGCTAAGTCTTTCTCACCCTCCTAAGACTAGCTAGCAGCCATCTCCACTAGCTCGCCTATGTATCGCCACACCATTTGCCATGTCCATTGCCTCACACCCATCTCCACTGCTCTGCACTCTTCTATCCTATCTCACCAACACTCCACTACTACATCATTTATACAGGAGCTACAATTCTCTCTCCTTTTCTATTTGCTTCCATTAGAGACTGACTTAGGCATCGAAGGGTCTATCATGGAGAACCACTCCATTGTATCCTATAGTCAGACATTCATATCTTCTTCATTTTATAGATTCTAAAGTGTCTATACCAAATAGCGTAAAACCTAAAGTCATCCAAGTTAGCAGCCACATCCAACCATGTCACCAAGTCTTGAATGGAGCCATAACAATTGGTTTCAAATGTTTGCTAATATCTAAAGGAAGCCATCTATGCCAATCACTCAAATCCTATCCCTATGGTCATTCGATATATGAAGAATTGACATTCTTGAATCTTTTCCAATGGCAACCAGGCAAAGGAAGTTCTTATTAGTGATGATGGACTACTTTTATGAAATGGATCAAAGATGAACACTTGGTCCATATAATTGAGAAGAAAGTTCAAGACTTCATTTAGGAGTCCATCATCTATCAATTTAGATAATAAAAGATTTCAAAAATTATGGTTGAACTTGCATATTGAGCAAAGATTTACATCAATAGGATACCCATAATCCAACAAGGAAGCAAAACTAACTAATTAGACCATTCCTCAAGGCTTGAAGTCTAGACTTGATCGATAAAAGACCTTTAGGTTGATGAGTTGTGTTGGTGCATGTGTGGAGCTCCCAAGCCTTGGAAGGCCAAGAGAGGAGTTATGGTAATGGCTGTAGGATTCTAGGATTGATTTGGATCCTAGGGCTAGGACTGGGTTGGTCCTAGGATGGAGGTTCAGCCCTCCACAGGCTCGAGATCTAGGATTTTGGATATTTAGGGGACTGATCCATGTTGGATTGGATTTAGATCCAAGTATGAGAGTGGGTTAACTCATGGGTGTATATGGGTTTGGATAAATGCTCTCCTAATTGGATTAGCCTTGGAAGAATTAGAATTATATTTAGGATTATATTTTTAATCCTATTTGGATTAGAAGAACCCTTTGATCTATAAAAGGATACCATATATAAACTTAACTTGAAAGGAATAATAAAATTGTACCATATGTAAACCTAACTTGAAAGCAATAATATAATCATCTTCTCCCTATCTCTTTGGTGTTGCATACCACCCAAGGAATAATAGCAAGGCAATAGAAGGAGGCTTCACACGTACCCCCTCTTTCAAAAAGTGGGTGCATGGCATGAAAACTAGTACCTAAGGAGATCTTGATGCCATCCATTCTTCATACTATTCCCAGTCGACCTATGGTGTTCCAGGTAGATTTTTCACTAATTCAAGATTCTAATAGGAGGTGGATTAGGTATGGTTCATATCCTAAAGGTTTGGAAGGTATTGGAGAAGAGGAAAGGGCTAGATTTAGGATTCTTAGTCAATTCGAATCCCTAGCACCCAAGAATTTGGAGCTACCCTTTGTCTCACCTATTTGGAGTTCAACTAGGAGACTTGGAGGGTTTATTCCATTCTAGTTTAAGATCTCAAACAAGGTTTTTAAGATTTGAAAGTGATTTGAAAGGTTTATGGGATGTTGGACAAATTTGAAGGCTCCTAGGCATCAAGACTATTGCAAGGAGATGTCGCTAAGGAGTCCTATCGCACAAGGACTCTTCTCTATCCATGATTTTTGATCTAGATCCTCAATGCCTAAGGTACCATTCCCCTAGCCATAGTTCTTAGGGTGTTTGGGGTGGAGTTTGAGATCTAGAAGCACATATGAGGTTTGATGAATCATGAAGACATGAACTAGATTGTTGCATCAAGGTTCTTGATGCATAATGACTTTGGACTTGGTGTTTGCCTACCCAAACAACATTAGATTATCATGAAACATGGTAGAGAGCTTTCTTACTGATGTGCTCAGGTCTATGCATGAGCATGGTAGTCACAACAATTGGAATTTGAGCCAGGTGATCATGGAAGAGAGGAATAGGGTGTTGTAGAAATTCTATTCTGAACAGAATTTGAGTGTAGGCCATTTTTGGGTCTCTTTGCTGGTTTGAGGTTTCTAGAACCTAGTGAGAACCCCAGCCCAGGTAGAAGGAAAGGAGAGAAGCCCCTGGAGGTTATGTTTTGAGGATGGAAAGTATGGAGAGGCATCCAAGAAGGGAGGAAGAAGGCTATTGCGATTCCATTCAAGTTTACTAAAATGTATACCTATTCCATGGTATGCTTCAAATCTACTATTTTTTGTTATGGTTTGGCCAACTAGGAGCACCAAGTTGATGAAAGAAGATTCTTAGGGTAGAAGGTTTCGGTGGCTAACTTTTAGATCCAACTTCGATTAGATCTGGTCCTGGAGGAAAAGTTTGAGTGTATGATGGATTCACACTAGAGTTCTCTAGTGAAGATGGGCGGCAATGGGCACTTTGATGGATGAGGAGTGTTTGGCATGCTAGAAGAGAGGTCATCCAAGGGATCATGGTCGAGGTGGAGTTGAAGAAGCAATTATACGACCATCAAATTTAAGGTGGGGAGTAGTTTGGGTACCTTTAGTGGTTCGACTGAAACAAGATTTGCAAAGCCTTGGGGTGATGGAGATGGCTGATTCTTGGAGTGTCACTATTGGTTCAGAGGAGAAGGTCCTCTTAGGAGTTTTGAAGAGGTCCATAGAATGTAGAGAGTCTGAAACAAGAGCAGCAACGGTGGAGGTGTAGCAGGAGGCCTACTAGGATAGCTTAGGGTAGCTTACCTCGATTTTATTTTTTTCTTCTATAGGAGCACCAGAAGGAGCCATCATTTGGGTGGAGCACTAGCCAGAGGTATCTCAATTGGTGAGAGAGGTTTGGCACATATTCAAAGTAGACGGATGCAGGGGAAGGTGCTGATTCCAGCAATAGAAGTAGTGATGCACTACATGGGTTGATGTGGGATGTGCGGACATTGAAGAGGAGTGGCTCTGGGAAGATCATGTCAGATAGTTTGGTTGAAGTGAGAGAAAGCTTTGATTCCTATGAGGAGCTTGAGGTGAGCCCTAAGATAGATAGCTGGGTCTGAGCTAAGACAAGGGAATTGCAATCCTAGGAGAAGCTAAAGCGATGGCTGGTGCAGTGTAGAAGAGGAAGATACCAATATGATATAGGAGGGTGCCCATATACAAGCAAAGAGATTTAACTCAGGTTGAGGTAGTCATATTAGAGGCCTCCAAGGTTGAAGGGATATGCATTAGCAATAGAGTTTGCACAGGGATTTGTCAGGGTGCAAAGCCGCAACGTGGTGGCCGTAGGATTATGTAGATGGATCGCACAGAGCATGTCAAGGCTTGTGGGCACCAAGACAAAGAAGATGACTACTAAGGAGCTAGCACTCCAATAGCATTGCTGAATCAATCAAGAATGAGCCCTATACAGATACCAGCAAAAGCTGTGCATGTGCATGGCTCTAATAAGAACCCTAACAATCTGCTGGATCTGATGCAATTGAAGTTGAAGATCAAGAATATTTATAGGTAAGTGTTCTTTCCTTCTTCTTGATTGTATGTTGACTCTAGATCTGATTAAATATTATTAAATCTGATTAGTATGTTAAAAATATCCTACTTTAGGTTCTTTTAGTTTATTAAGCATGCTTTTTTTGAATAAACTTTTCATAACTATAATTTTCACTGCTTTATGGTTTTTGAAATCCTAGATATAAGCTTGCTAGCACCTTGTTTCCTTTACCAAGTATGTCAAGGTAAAGAAGTTTGTATCTATATTTGGAAAAAGTTCCTTTGTCTTTCGAATGTATCTATTGAAACCTAATTCAAAAGCAAAAAATAAGGCACCCGTATTCTTGGTGATTGGTTTTTATCTTATTGCACCAGCACTGGTTATCATTGGAGCCACCTTTATCACATTAGAAGTAGTCACCTTCTTCCCAATCTGTGACTCGATTGGACCCTCTATCATATTCACTATTCTTGAAGGGCCCTTGATCTCTTTTCTTAAGTGCTCAGGCAAAACTTTGACCACTCTATCCATGACAATAGCCATCGTATTGCTGAAGGCTATGCAAGTGATCTCATATGACTACATACATTCAAAATATTAGATGAACAAAAAATACTAATTAAAAAATAAAATTTCATTACTTTGAATATTTTTATAATATTTCTCAAACTCTAAGTGAGAGAGATAGGAATTGAATAGGATGAAAAATAAAAACAAAATACAAAAAGTCCTTCATAGTTTTGCTGCTTGGCCAGTTTGAGCTCTGGTTTGGTGTTTGCTGGTGCTTTTGGTGCCTTGGTAGCGGTTGCAGCTTTGGAAGTGTTCGAAGGAGGACCATCAGTGCTACCCACTAAGGTAGCCCAAGAGAGGGGGTGAATTGGGTATTTTAAAAAATTTAAACAGTTATGTGTTAAATTATGAGGGTTAGTGTGTCAAAGTGATTGTGTTAAATGAGATATGCAGCAGAAGTAGTAAATTAAATGCCAAGTAATAAAGAGCAAATGAAGAAAGAAGCAAACAATCACAAATACACAAATGTATAGTGGTTCGGTACACTTCAAGTACCTACATCCACTCTCCAATCTTTTCCTTGGAAATTTTCACTATAATCTATCCAAGATTACAACCGACTTGTTTTCCAAGGCTCAAAAGTCAAAACCTATGTTGGTTTTATCACCTAGGCTCACCAACAACCTTTACAACTTATTTTAATCCAGGCTCACAAGTCAAATCCAAGTTGGTTTTGTCTCTTAGGCTCACCAACAACCTTAACATTAGTTTCAATATCTTTGAAACTAGGAATAATAAATGAAAGCAAGTTTACAAGAAGTAAGCATAAAAAATAACTCCTATAATGAGCGAAAATAAATGTCAATGTAGCTCTTCTTGAATACTTGAGTTGTCTCCTCCTTGGAATCTTAGAATGCATACTTATGGCCAAATACTTGAAAGCTCAACAACTTAAAAATGGAAGTCTTTTTAAGGTGAAATCTCTTTAAAGCTCACTCTTGTCTTTTCAAATGATTGAAATTTGTCTCTACTTGATTCTCTTCTTTCTTGTTAACTTTAAGAAGTTTGGTAAGTGTTAAATAGCTCAAAAACACTAAAAAAGCTGTTGAAGACCGTTAGAGTGAAGAAAGTAGCCATTTGGAGCCGTTTGGAAACAAATATGAAATTCTAAAATACTAGCCGTTGCACCAAGTGTCAGCACTTGAGTTCTTCATGAGTCGACACTTGGATCAGCTCAAGATAAAAATTTGAATTTCCAGTGCTCTGCTCTACTTCTGGTCTCAGGCTATGAGTCAACACCTTGAGTCGACACTTGACTATGAGTCGACACCTTGAGTCGATGATGCAGAACGAATGCTTTGATACCAAAATGATGCAGAACAAAAGAGATGATGCGATGCGGAAGTAAATTAGGACTAATTTTTTTTTTTATTTTATATTTTCAGAAGTCAGCTTAGACTCAAAGGAAAGTTAAACTAAATTGAAAGAAACTATGTAATAATTGAAAGCACAACTTAAAGAAACTAGGTTATCAGTGTAGTTCAGAAGTAAAGGATCGCTGGGGGTTGAGAAACTCCCAGACCTAGGGTTTCGCTCTGAACTTTCAACAGGACAGAAGTAAAGAGAAGAGAAGGGTTACAGACTAGGCAGTGATCTTCACAGAGTTTAGTGGAAGGACTCTCTTGAGCAGATTGTTGGATCCCCGGATATCTTTGCAATGGATCCTCCAATACTGGCCCTTTGGCAGAGTTGGCTTCTTCTGAACTCAAGATCTGGGAAAGAAGAAGAACAAGTTATGGAACTAGATACTCAAGGAAGGATTTACCAGATAGTAGAACTTGAAAGCTGATGTTGCTGAAATCCTGATTCTCCTGGAATGTTGATCTGACTTCCTCTGGGATTTGCTCTGTCTCCGAAGTAGCCGAACTGGACCTGGAGATGGGGTAGGCTAGTGTTTGGTGGAATGAAGAGGATGATGGGCGGCTAGGGTTTGGAAGTGAAGTGGCTAACCTAGGGTTTTGGGGTTGGAGATCTCACACCTCCTCAAGGTTCCTGGGGAACCCGGATTTACTCCCTCACGGAGCTCAACACCTGGATACAAGTGCGGAAGAGAGAAACATAAAGTTTGCTCACACATAAATTGGATTCATTCATCAGATATTTTTAAAACTTACAAGAGGGGTTTAATTTATAGGACTTTACAAGAGAGCAGGGTTTTACATCTTCCCATGTGGGACTAATAGGATGGATCTTCAAATTAGGTTGTAGAATCAATTCCCACACATATGGCCGGCGAAGATGTTCCTAAAGTGTTGATTGGTGGTTCCAAAAGGTAAGTAGGTGACGCCTCCTAGCCTTGCTCTTCAAGAGAAAATTTCTTTCCTTCCATGGCTCAACTCTTTTGGACACCTCCTTTTCTTTCTCCCTAAGTCATGGTTCTTCCAATCTTTGCTTTGGGCTTTTTAGGCATGGATTGGGCGCCCCCTTGAAGTGCTCCCCAAGAAGTGCTCCTTTCTTTACATAGCTTGGCTCCTATGGAAATGTTTTGGCCGCCCCCTTGAATTGTGGATCCCAGATTATTTTCTCCTTAAGTGGTGCATGAGAGAAGGGACCTGCTATCTTATGGTGTGGGGACCAAAGCATACTGGATGAAGATGTGGCGCCCCCTGGACTCAGGCGTGTGGCTGGGAGTGTGGCTGGGAGTGTGGCGCCCACTTGCTTGGTCTTGGAAGAAAATGTGACACCCTGGAGAAGACCTAGACCGCTACTAGGACTTGAACTGAGTCAACATGACTCAACAAATTTAAATTGCAGGGAAATACAAACTCAACTAAAATTGAGTTGACATGTTAACCCTTATTACAAAACCAGAAAATTCTAATTCTTCGGGCAAGGTCAATCAGAGATCCAGATGGAGCCCTGAAGTCTTCTTCTGAGTCTGGTGCCCGCACCAATTCTCCCGGGATGGGAGGAACTTGACCCTGTCGAGTATGGATCAAGTTGGCTCTGGTATCTCTCCAAGAGGTCTGGGTCCAATTCTTGTAATTCTTCTCGGGAGATCCAAGAGTCATTAGAATCTGGCCTTCCTTGCCAGCGGACCAGGTATCTTTGGTATCCTCGATTACGAGTAGAGATAACCTGATCTTCCAGGATCTTTTCAATATGCTCTTTCCTCACAGGCCAGTTTGTTGGTGGACACACAGGGTTGGGTTCACTCTCAAGAGCAGGATTAGGCTCAAAAGGCTCACTAGGAATTACAGCTGGCTCCCTATACTCTACTAAGTCTATAATGTTGAAAGTAGAGCTACTGCCTATTTCTGGAGGCAACTCGAGCACATAGGCATTGGATCCTACTCTCTTCACTACTCTAAATGGTCCAGCTCCTTTAGCATGTAACTTCCTAACGGTTCCAGGTAAAAAATTGCTCAGGCCTTAACCTAATCATTACATAGTCTCCCTCAACAAAAGTTTTGACTCGCTTTTGAGAATCAGCCAACTTCTTATAAGTTTCATTACTTAAATTTACTTTGGCATGAATTTCTTTATGCAAGTTCTTTACATGCTATGCAAGTGCATCAAGAGACTTCTGTGTGTGGGCTAATAGTGAAATCAGATCAAGTGGTGTGTGAGGCTTGTATCCAGGAACAATTTCAAAGGGACTCTAGCTATAGACCTATTGATCGAAATATTGAATGCAATTTCTGCCCTGGACAAAATACAAATCCCAATTCCTGGTGCTCTCAATCAAACTAAAATCTGAGCCAAAGCCTAGTAAAGGGTCAAGAAAAACTAAACAAGATTGACGACGCATTCCTAAAGAATGGACTTTATTCTAAAGGAACACTATGTCTAAACCTAACAAACTAAGGCTCTCTAGGTTTGACCTTGGGTTGGAGGATGGCATGCAGAGCATGAAAACTTATCATGGGTGCCTAGTAGGTGCCATAAGGTCTTCCAGAAGCAGGTGGCAAACCTAATAGGTTCTAAGGAGTCATGCAACCTAGAAATCTCAGTAAAGTATAATCCCATAGCTCTAGAAACATGAGAAGATTCAGGGAAGGGTAGGAAATAAGAATCAGAGTTTTGAGGTGGCTTATAGGAAACAAGAAACATACCTTGGTTGTTCAGGATGACCTTAAAATGAGGACATTGTTCTATAGGTGCACTCATCCAAACCTCATGATTTGCTCTAGGAGGGTTTACAAGTGCAAGTTATAGGGTAGGCTGGGTGCTCCTAGAAGGTGGAAGGTTATCAGAAAGGTCTTTGGAATGTTTATCTAGAAAGTCTTCTAAGCTACTGTCTTTTCTTGTTCTTGGACTTCTCAATGGGCAATTCTTGTGAACCCCTTCCTTCTTCACACTTCTCTACTAGATTTGACTCAGGGTGTCTTCTTTGGATTCCTCAATGAGTTCAGGGGTATTCTCACTTAAACTCTCATTGGGTGCAATTTCCTCTTCGTGAACTTCCTCAAAAGGGTCTTCTCTTAGGGTTAGCTCCTGAATTCCTTGAGTGGCAGGGGTCCCCTCAATAATCCCATCAGGTAGGAGTTGGTTAATTGAATTATCGGGAGAGATATCCTCAAATTCTTCTTCTTCATATTCATCTATCAAACTTATGTCAGGCTCATATATTTCTTCCTCAATCTCACTACAAGGTTCTAATCTATTCTCCTTTGATTCCTCTTTAAGTATGGCTCTGGTCGGGTCAACTAATTTTGGGATGGCCATGCCTAACTCCTTCTCAGTGTTATCCTTCTGGTCAAGAGGTGACACAAGTGGGAATTAACAAACAAAAGTCTGGTTCACTACGGATGTCGGATCAATCGGAACTTGACTCAAGTTGGTAGAGGTTGGCTTTGAGTCCAAAGTACTTGATTGGTTATATCTTAAAGACCACTCATAGTCTTAGGCTTCTTGGTAGGCTCGGTCTAACTTATTGGTCTTTTCAAGGCATAGCTTCGTATAAATGTCTGGGTGTAACCCAACCCTAAACCTCGATGTGATCTGAGCTTCGGTCTCAATGGTATTGCATTTCATGTCATACCACTGGAAGTCCTCGATATATTTAGGCACAGGCCTATTACCTTGTTGCAATTGGTACCATTGGTCTAAAAGTCTTTTCTCATAGGATCTACCTAGGTACCTATCTCTCAACTTACTTCTCATATCTCTCCAAGTATATATTTCATCTTTTCTTTGATAACACTCACGCTCAATAGCATACCAATGCGACCTAGCATGTTTGGTGAACTTGGTTTTGGCCAACCTAACTTGTCCTAATTCCGATATGTTAGTGCACTCAAAATACCGATCCATTTGTTCTTCCCACTTAATATATGTCTCTTGTCTTCCATCAAAAGTGGGTGTATAAGGTTCGATGTTCCTAACTGGTCCCTTCTCTGAGTCAACCAAGTATGGGTATAGGCTCCTAGGGTTATGCTCGGGATCACGGTATAAGGTCCTTTGAGGCTCCTGGCATGGGTGAGGTTGGGGCCTATTAAATTTTGGATCAGGTGTCCAATTTTGATGTCTACGTTTTTCAAGTCCCTGGGCTCGGTCTCTAAACTGGGCAAAACCCTCATTCATATTCTGACTCAATTTGGTCATACTTTCGGTAAGAGTTCTAATCATAGCCTCTAAATCAGGTTGGGTTTGACCAGGTTGGTAGGGTACTCCGTTCTGGGTGGACATGATGATGCAAGCAAGCACACCAAATGAGACTCGACTGAAATGACTACAGGCTAACTAGACCTAGAGCCCAAACTAGATGCCCAATCAGAGTGGCAAGCTAGCCTATAGTAACTCGGGACTCAGCCATGCAGGTGTAAGGGGAGTGTTAGGTCCCTAATTGCCAATCCTAGACACCAATCAGTGATTGGCTAGGTAGGCAGACCAGCACACAAGCCCTTCGGGATAGAATCCCTGAACCACAGTTCTAGACACTGAGTACAAAGCACACACAGAATAACTAGACAAACAGACTCAACACTAGACTAGACCCGACTTGTTGGTGTCCCTAGCCCACTAGGGCAAATTAAGTCTAATAAAATTTAAAATTAGGCTTAGGATCGAATGAATGGGTGGTGGTTTTGGGCTAAGGAGAGGTTATCAACTCCTCCCCTTATCTTAGATGCTCAATTGCCCTTAAGATGAGTTAGGAGATGATCACTCAAAAAAATTGAATTGCAGAAACACAGAAACAGAGTTGCTGTAATTTAACTCTCAGGAATTCCACAGAAACCAGTAAATTACAGTAAAATTATATAAAATATTTTCAATTATACTGGTTCCAACAAAATAAAAATCATATAATTTAGAGTTATTTATAATGAGAAACAATTCCTGCAACAGGAAAGTTATAGACTGAAATCAGAATGCTTCCCCCGTTTACAATTCCTGCTACGAAGTTGTAACCCAGCGGATCCCCTACACGCCCTAGGAACACCCCGTGGAATGGGAAGAGGAGGCTTGCACCTTGCTTCGTTCCTAGGACCGGACATCCTGGGGAGTCTACTAGCAGACAAAGTAAAAAAGAGAGACACTCAAAACATGCAAGCAAGTCAGAAACCCTAGACAGGGCTCTGATACCAAAATTGATGCAGAACGAATGCTTTGATACCAAAATGATGCTGAACAAAAGAGATGATGCGATGCGGAAGTAAATTAGGACTAAAATTTTTTTTTTTTATTTTATATTTTCAGAAGTCAGCTTAGACTCAAAGGAAAGTTAAACTAAATTGAAAGAAACTATGTAATAATTGAAAGCACAACTTAAAGAAACTAGGTTATCAGAGTAGTTCAAAAGTAAAGGATCGCTGGGTGTTGAGAAACTCCCAAACTTAGGGTTTCGCTCTGAACTTTCAACAGGATAGAAGTAAAGAGAAGAGAAGGGTTACAGACCAGGCAGTGATCTTCACAGAGTTTAGTGGAAGGACTCTCTTGAGCAGATTGTTGGATCCCCGGATTCAGATATCTTCACAATGGATCCTCCAATACTGTCCCTTTGGCAGAGTTGGCTTCTTCTGAACTCAAGATCTGGGAAAGAAGATGAACAAGTTATGGAACCAGATACTCAAGGAAGGATTTACCAGATAGTAGAACTTGAAAGCTGATGTTGCTGAAATCCTGATTCTCTTGGAATGTTGATCTGACTTCCTCTGGGATTTGCTCTGTCTCCGAAGTAGCCGAACTAGACCTAGATGCTGGTGGTCAGCCTCTATTTGGAGAGAGGGGCCGTGAGAGATGGGGTAGGCTAGGGTTTGGTGGAATGAAGAGGATGATGGGCGGCTAGGGTTTGGAAGTGAAGTGGCTAACCTAGGGTTTTGGGGTTGGAGATCTCATACCTCCTCAAGGTTCCTAGGGAACCCGGATTTACTCCCTCACGGAGCTCAACACCTGGATGCAAGTACGAAAGAGAGAAACACAAAGTTTGCTCACACATAAATTGGATTCATTCATCAGATATTTTTAAAACTTACAAGAGGGGTTTAATTTATAGGACTTTACAAGAGAGCAGGGTTTTACATCTTTCCATGTGGGACTAATAGGATGGATCTTCAAATTAGGTTTGTAGAATCAATTCCCACACATATGGCCGGCCAAGAGGTTCCTAAAGTGTTGATTGGTGGTTCCAAAAGGTAAGTAGGTGGCACCTTCTAGCCTTGCTCTTCAAGAGAAAATTTCTTTCCTTCCATGGCTCAACTCTTTTGGACACCTCCTTTTCTTTCTCCTTATGTCATGGTTCTTCCCATCTTTGCTTTGGGCTTTTTAGGCATGGATTGGGCGCCCCCTTGAAGTGCTCCCCAAGAAGTGCTTCTTTCTTTACATAGCTTGGCTCTTATGGAAATGTTTTGGCCGCCCCCTTGAATTGTGGATCCCAGATTATTTTCTCCTTAAGTGGCACATGAGAGAAGGGACCTGCTATCTTGTGGTGTGGGGACCAAAGCATACTGGATGAAGATGTGGCGCCCCCTGGACTCAGGCGTGTGGCTGGGAGTGTGGCTGGGAGTGTGGCGCCCACTTGCTTGGTCTTGGGAGAAAATGTGACACCCTGGAGAAGACCTAGACCGCTACTAGGACTTGAACTGAGTCAACATGACTCAATAAAATTTAAATTACAGGGAAATACAGACTCAACTAAAATTGAGTTGACCATGTCAACTCTTATTACAAATCCAGAAAATCCTAATTCTTCGGGCAAGGTCAATCAGAGATCCAGATGGAGCCCTGAAGTCTTCTTCTAAGTCTGGTGCCCGCACCCGTCGACACTTAAGAAACTTCTAGAAAATACATAGTTCTATTCATTTTTGTCTCAGGTGATGAGTCGATCTTGAAGTGTTGACACTTGATCCATGAGTTGACACCTTGAGTCGACACTTGCCAAGCTAGCAAAAAGTTCTACGTTCCAGTCTTCTAAAATATCGATACTTGCTCCATGAGTCGACACTTGCTCCATTAGTTGACACTTGCTTTGTGCCAAATAAAAAATGCATGCCAAACACTGAAATTTTCAAGGTTTTGCCCAAAATCCCTTTAGATACTTCTTCATAAATGCCAAAAAGACTATTTTGCGAATGTTCCAAGGTTAGCGGATCACTCAAATAATGAGAAATATCTTGCTATAAAATAAGTAAACTTGATACTCTTGGATTGGAAATTTTATGTACCTATGACCTGAAATTCATACTCCAATTGAAATATTAGTCCAAACACATACTATTATTCATCAAAATCAAGGAGCCAAAGCCAACAATCTCTCCCTTTTTGATGATAATAAAACTTTGAGTATAAAAGCAATTAAGTTCAAAAATTGACTAGCATAGAATCAAAAGTTCTAAAATTGAATGACTTTATCAAAACATCTTCACATTTGTTAATGTTTCAAGAGTTTCAAAGGTAAAAGTTTTCAAATTCTCCCCCTATTTTAAGTAACTTGTGAACTCTTATTGCTTTTTACCTTTTATACCCTTTCTATTTTACTCCCCCTTTTTGTCATCATTAAACATTGAAGGAAATTTCTCCCCCTAAATTAGTGCTTTCAGCAAAATAAAGCATTCATTTTGACAGAAGGAAGAGTGATCATAGAAATAATTGAACTGAACTTTTCATATATTAAAGGTTTCACTACAACAACATAGGATAAGCATATATAATTTGAAACATAAGATGAAACATGAGCATAATCTGAAACTACAAACATAATAATGAAAGACACATGCATAACAAGTGTCTGTAAGGCTACTCATTAGAAGGAAGCTCAAAGAAAATAGTGGCTGAGGATCTAGGTGTCTTGTAGGTTAGGCTTCTAGTCCTAAATGAAGGACTGGAGTGAGGTATAACCCTAGAAGTCCTAGTGGTATGGGAAAAAGTCTTTGCTGGGGTCGCAAAAGCTGTAGCAAAATCAGGCTGAACATCAGTAGGAGCAATTGTAGACTGAGCATGAATATCTAGGGTCTGACCCTCCCTACCAACGATCTCAAAGTCTCCTGCCCATCATCACCATCATCATCTGTATCACTGACAACATCAGTATTACCACCATCATCACCAGTAGCACCATCACCAGCAGCATGGTCATCATTGTGATCATCATCTGTTGGCAGAGGAGGTGGAGGAGCTGAAGGTCCTGCTGAAGGCATTAAGGATCTCAGCAAGTCTCAAATCTTAGAGAAACCAGTCTCCATCATCTATCGTATACTAGTGAGCTACTCCTTAGTATAAGTCCTCAATCCATGTAGCTCTAACTACAGTCTGGTGGTTCTGACAGACACTTCTAGAACCTCCTCTCAAACACCAGTAATTTATGAAATGATCGCCTCTCTGAATGTGGAATCTAAAACTATAGAATCACGAGGAGCTATAGCTAGAGTACGAGTAGGTACTAGTGTGGATGGCTCTAACTCAAAAGCAGTAGCTAGAGCAGGTCTTGGAGAACTAATCTGCTCTGAGGGTCTAGATGGTCCTGCTTCAGCTACTTTGAGCTCATCCTCCTCATTTGGCTCCTGTCAGACTCTCTCCTGACCAACCTACCAGCAATGCGCTTGTATCCTATCCGATAAAGAGACTTATCCTAATAAGTATCTATGTGGAGAATCTCTTTGGAGGGCTCCCCCTCCAATGGAATACCAAACTCGCTAAAAATCTTGGTGAGTCCTATGCCATATGGTTGACAAAGTCTGTGCTGAGTGGCGGCCTCACCCATCTGGTGTCCATGATCATCGACAGGTTGACAACCATCTGCTATCTCAATGCCACCATCAGAACAAGCTCACGCTCGATAATGAAGCCGAATCTCCCGGTCTTCGAAATCAAAATCCAAGCGATGATGTGGTGGAGAACTCTCATCTCCATAAACAGCTGGTTTGCCGACACCACTGAGACTCATTTGACATCCTCTCTCTCCAGAATACAATGAAAGGCAGCAGCTTTGTCACCTACACAATTCGCAGCCCTGCCACAAAGGGAAATCTCCCATACCCTGTTGATAACCTTAGGGGTCACTAGAATCTGAATACCCCTAACCATTGTAATCCACCAGAGTCCATCAGTGGCTAAAGTTCCATAGAACTCCCTGATCAGCTGGGGGTAATACCTCTCACTTAGGTACAAAATGGGATAAGTCCAGCTTCTCTCAACAAATCTCCAATGACAAAGCTCTTAAAATCCCAGAACTATAGATCCACTCTCCTGCCAGAAGCTATAGCCTTCCCTGCTACCCTCGCTGCTCCAGGGGAAACCATTGCAAGCTGATCCTGGGGCTCCTGCTCATGCTATCTAGCGAGGTCCTGACAGATCTTAGTTCTTCTCTCTCTGCTAGACTCACCCTGCTCATGCACAGACCTCCTCTTGTGAACTGCCAACTGCTTCTTAGGTGCCATACTAGAGTAGAGAAGCTAGGGAAGCAAAAAGAGTGAACCGGGAAAAGGAAAGAAACTAAGAGGAAGATGGACTAGACCAACAAGGAAGAACAGGCCAAAGAGAAAAACCATGGGAATGAGGGAGAAGCCGGGAAAGGAAATAGAAGAAATAGATGAAAATAGTCCAAAAAAAGGGAAGATTGGCTTGGAAGAAGGAGAAACTCGAGAGAAACATGAAGAATTGAACCGAAACACAATAAAACAGAGGGAACTCGGACCTATTGGAAGCAAAATAAGAGGAAAAAGAAGATATTTATCCCAAAATGGAAGGATAGGGTCAGGATTCCACTGTTTGCGAAGGTTTGGAGGGTTTTTGGGACCACACGTGGCATAGGAGGGAGAAAAGAACGGGAGAAAATGCTTTTCGGGAAGCCCTAAAAAATACTATCCTAATGGTCATGAGTCGACACTTCAAAATGCTGTGTCGACACTTCAAGTGAGTCGACACTTGGACAATTTGTAAGTGTTGACTCTTGACCATAGAAAAATTAGAATAAATTTATATAAATTTCCAGAAAACCCAAGAAGAGTCTAGGGGTCATTCTAAGTGATATTTGAAAGAATTTAAGTCAATTTAAAGGATTTCAATAAGAATTTGAAGGCATTAGACAAAGGGATCAATGATACCTAGTTCTCTTCAATCATGCAAAATCTAGCTTCACTAAGGGATTTTATGAAAATATCAGCAAGTTTTCTATTAGTACATACAAAATCAAGTATCATATCATTATTTTGCATATGATCTCTTATGAAATGATGTTTTATTCCAATATGTTTGCTTCTTGAATGTTGGACAGAATTTTTAGTTAGATTTATTGCACTTGTATTATCCATCTTATAAGAGTTTTACATAATTTTATGCCAAAGTCTTCGAGTTATTGTTTGATCCATAGAATTTGAGCACAACAACTTCCAGCTGCTATATATTCGGCTTCCATCGTAGATAGAGCAATTAAATTTTGTTTCTTGCTAAACCATGAAATCAAATTCACTCCAAGAAATTAACAAGTTCCACTTGTACTTTTCTTATCTAGTTTACATCCAACAAAGTCAGCATCAGAACATGCAATCAATTCAATAAATGAATCTCTAGAGTACCAAAGTCTAATATCAATAGTGCCAGACAAGTATCTAAGTATGCATTTAATAGCCAATAAATGAGACTCTTTTGGAGCAGACTGATATCTAGCACACATACATACACTAAACATTATATCTGGCCTACTTGTAGTTAAATATAGCAATGAACCAATGATACCTCTATATAACTTTTGATCTACATTTTTACCTGATTTATCTTTATCTAATTTACAAGAAGGGCTTATAGGAGTACCTAATGTCTTGGTGCTCTCTATCCCAAACTTCTTTAAAATCTTTTTTGTATACTTAGCTTATTGATGAAGATCCCTTCTTTTGTTTGTTTGATTTGGAGTCTGAGAAAGAAATTCATTTCTCCCATCATGCTCATCTTGAACTCTCCCTGCATAAGCTTGGCAAACTCTTGGCAAAGAACTTCATTAGTAGCACCAAAAATAATATCATCAACATAAATCCATACTACTAATAAATCATCATTTTTATTTTTTAAAAATAATGTAGTGTCTGCATACCTCTAGAAAATTCATTTTTAAGAAGAAATTTACTTAATCATCATACCAAGCTCTTGGAGCTTGTTTTAAATCATATAAAGCTTTTTGGAGTTTAAAAACATGATTATGGCTTTCATGATTTTCAAAACTAGGGGGTTGTTCAACATATACTTATTCTTCAATAAAACTATTCAAAAAGGTATTTTTGACATCCATTTGAAATAACTTAAAATCCATAAAATAAGTAAAAGCAAGTAACAATTTAATTGCTTCTAATAAAGTAACAGGTGCAAATATTTTATCGAAATCAATACATTTTTTATTATAACCTTTTGCAACTAATCTAGCTTTATTTCGTTTTACAATTCATTTTCATCAAGTTTATTTTGAAAATCCATTTTGTTCCTATTATTGAAACATTAGAAGGTCTTTCAACTAAAGTCCAAACTTTATTTCTTTTGAATTGATTTAACTCATCTTGCATAGCATTTATCCAATTAGAATCTTTTTCAGCTTCATCAATTGATTTAGGTTCAATTTATGATACAAAAGCTAAGTAATCACATACATTTCCTAGAGAGAATGAGTACTTATCCCTTTTGATGGTTCACCAATAATAAGCTCTTTAGGTGTCCATGGGCATACCTCCATTCTTTAGTTAATTGTTGCCTAGGTGACTATCCCAAGAGGGGGGTGAATTGGAAAATTAAAAAATTTGAACAGACATGTGCTCTTTTAAATCTTCTTTAGTATGGAGGTGCTGTGTTTCAAAAAATTAAGAGCAAAAGCAAACACAAATAGAAAAAGCATAATGCAAACAGTAAATTTATAGTGGTTCGGAGCACCCTCACTCATACGTCTACTATCCAAGATAACACTTGGGATTTTCATTATATTTATCATCGGAATACAGTTGGATTATTTTACCAGGCTCATAATTCAAAACCCAATACTTGGTTTTCAACAGGATCACCAAGAACCCAACTTGGTTTTGAACAGGATCACCAAGAACCGAACCTTGGTTTTGATTGGGCTCACCAAAAACCCTTACAACATTAGTTTTAAAATGGGATCATTAACAACCCACACTTGATTTTTAAACCGGGCTCACTAATAACCCACAAACACCCAAAAGAGTTAAAAGAAAGTAAGCAACTAATGACAAACCCAAGTTGCCTGATGGTTGCAGTTGCGGCTCAAGAGAAGCCTTCTTAAATGGGCTTTAATGCACTTCAATGGCCTCATCTTCTTCCTCAACATGTGCTTCAAGCTTCTGATTGGAGTTGGTGAAGACATGAAGGCAGACTTGAATGTTCTTATTTATGCTCTCTTGCTCACAAGCTTATTTAATGTTCAATTATGCATTAGCTTCTTCAAAGGTTGTCCAAATCTTTCATTTATTGTCTTGTACTCTTCTAGGATGGATATAGTCATTGTAGACTATTAGGACTTGATATTTGACCATTGGAGAACTTTTTAAATTCAAAAATGAAGTTCTGGAATTAGCCGTTACTTGCCTGGAATCGACGTTTGAGTTGGCTCGGATGCTCCAAGTTCGCTTGGATCCTTAGTGTCGATGATTCCTTACTCTGGTTGAGTCAACTCGCCTCAATCGAGTCAGCTCAGATCCTCAAGTCTTCAAATTTGTACTCTAGAGGAGTAGGCTCTTCTATGTAGAGTTGGCTCGCCTGGCTATTTTCTCAGAACTATTTTTTCTTGGACTCTAAAAGAGTCGGCTCGGATTACTGAAGCATTGACTCGGATGCTTGATTAAATAGTTGAGTTAGCTCGGATTTCCTTCAGGTTGGCTCGCCTTTCTGATTCAAGAAATAATGCTCTGGACGAGTCAGCTCGGGTTCCTTCGAGTCGGCTCGGATCTCTATGTGCCAAAATCCTTCAACCGTGGCCATGGATTAGAGTCGGCTCTCTTTACATGAGTCGGCTCGAGGAATTTTCAATAAAAACTTTAACACTTCTCTAGAATTCATCCAGTAACTCTTCAACACTTAAGACTCTTTCCAACTCAACTAATAACAAATTCTAAAAAAATTAAGCTTGAAAAACACATAGAAATAACCCTTTTTCATAAATATTACATCAATCTTTCTTTGTATTATTCTTTACATGAAACATTTACAACATTACACAAGACATATAACAAGGTTGTAGGAATTGCAATTGGGCATTAAGATCATCCTACAAAAATTTGTAATGCACTTGAAGAGTTTTTAGTAAGACAAATACATGCTCCAATATTTTGTTATCATCAAAATCACTCAAGGGGTCAACAATCTTTCCCTTTTTGATGATGACAAATACTGGGCATTGTAAAACTTTACAATTACATGTATAAGTATACTTGAAAGTAAATAATAACATGTATGAGCTGTATACCAAGAATGTATTTGAAAGAATTAAAGCATATTGACAATGTATATAGGTTTTGAAATAAGTCCAATATGTATCATAATAAACACTTATCAAAAGCTATTTTTGCCTGAAATGTATCAGAGTTTTAGGTTGGCAAAAGATATTAAGTCTTGAGATATCAACAAATGCTTATAGCAAGTTCTAATCAGAGCAAATTTGCACATATTTGAGAGCATATGTAAATGAATTCAAGCCATTCAACAAATTTTTCTTCCTCTTGTTGTAAGTTCTTAAAATTTTGAAACAACATGAGGTTTCATTAAAAAACATCCTTTTTCATTCTTTCTTTTGCCATTTTTCCATGCAATCATTATCAATACCATTCTCCCCCTTTTTGTCAATATTCAAAAAGGGTATTCAATTAAAATTAATCTCCCCCTTTGTTAAATATACTAATCTTGATTTTGAGATAGAAAGAGAAGATTATCAAGATTGTTTGAGATAATTTGACTTTCTCAAAAAAAAAAAATTAATAATTGATATAAAATTACCTTGAATTGTATACCCAAATAACATCATTGCACAAGTCACAATGCATACACAATAAGCAAGAAAGGAAATGCTTTCATTTCTATCAAAAGTTTAGTACAACTTATATAAACACAAGAAAAAGTACAAAAGATTGGTCTATTCATTATCACTAGTTCTTCCTTAATGGGTTCAGATCTACCTTGCCAGATTTAGGTTTACTAGAAGGTCTTCTAGTGCTAGTGGATGTTTTAGGTGGTGGTCTGGAAGAGATAGGCTCTAGGTCAAATAAACCAGGAGGTACAAAAGGTGGTGGCTATAAAGAATGCGGTGCAGGCTGTCTAGGATGAGGTGCAGGCTGACTAGGTGTAGGTCTAGCTACTCCAAGAGTCTCAATGACTGAAGATAACCTCGCTAGAAAAACCCATATAGTGCTCAGCTCTGTCTGAATCCCCTGATTCATTTCACATGCCATCAAGTGAGAAAGGTAGGTCGAGTGGATAAGCATGAATCCCTGATTCATGCCAAGCAGCTAAGGAAAAATGTGGTCCCTCCAAGCCCAAAAGAGTAGTGTTTTTGGCGCCCCACATGGTCCCCCCTTGGTCCCCCTCTTCTTTCCTTATTTTTTTTGAGTTTTTTTGGAAATTGTATAAAACCTTCCATGTTGTCATTCAGTAAATCAGGAATGATTGTGGTGCATATATTTTCTTTACTTGCTTTCTAAGTAATTGGTCCCTATATAAAGACCCCTCTCTTGTATTGAAAGTAATGAAGAATATGATTTTTTGAAAGAAAAGTATTCTTGGTTCTACCTCCATTAGGAGTGGGAGTGAGGCCCTAGTTATCCCCCTTTCCATTTCATTTTCTTTGTCCCCTCATGACCTTTGAGATTCACCCTAACGCCTCCAAGTATCGAGGAGGGTGAAATGCCCTATAGGTGAAAGTTCTCTTCGTTAGTGTGAGTCTCAAAGTCCATGAGTTCCAAACCCTAAGGCTTCCATCTCCATTGTTCCTTTACCATCCCTAAAAAAAAAATATCCAAAAAATATGATACCATAATCTAGGTGACTTCTAGGCTCACCAACGATCCTCCCCCCCCCACCTGTCCCCTATTAGTTT
This sequence comes from Areca catechu, assembly GCA_021397845.1. Classification (NCBI taxonomy): domain Eukaryota; kingdom Viridiplantae; phylum Streptophyta; class Magnoliopsida; order Arecales; family Arecaceae; genus Areca; species Areca catechu. Next base: position 70,988,891 of record CM038053.1, read on the forward strand.
CCTACTTGGAGAGCAATGAGCTTACTAGCCTAAGCTTTTGTAAAAGCCTCTGCTAAGCCTCTCATTCTTCCAAACACTGCTATAAGATTTCCACTCCTTTTGTATAATCATCTTCCATCTTCCTGCTTTGCTCAATATATCCCATCCTATAGATCATCTCTCACAGCTCAGATCTGAATTCTTCAATGCTATAAGCTAAAGTCTGTCCGATGTCATCAGATGCTATCCTAAAGGAGTCTGATAGTGCCTATATATCAATCTATGGCTATGGTCTAGCAGTCTCAACACTGTCTACTCTGGAGTGTAGCTATCTAATCTCACCACAGATCTCCTCAAGTTTGGCATCGACTGTTTGACAAAGCTCGCCAAACATCGAACCAATAGAGCTGGTCAGGGTCTGAGATAGCTGTCTCATTTGCTGGGCAAAGAATGCATGAGACACAGAAGGTCCTGGAGTATTAGTAGGTGGTCCCAGAGTATCAGTAGATGGACCTGGAGTGGGTGTAGCAATCATTCCAGGTGCTGGTGCTGGAGGTACTGGTACTGAAGCAAGTGGAGATACTGGTGCTGGTGGAGATGCTGGTGATGGTGGAGATGCTGGTGATGGTGGAGATGCTGGTGCTGGTGGAGATGCTGGAGAAGTCCTAGGACTCCTCTCTTTAGACTCTAACTCCTTAGCATCAATAATAGTAAGCTTAGCAATAGTAGTAGTAGTAGTCTCCTTAAGTATAGAAGGCTTAGTAGCAGTCCCAATCTCCTCAGGTAGCTGCTCTTCATGCTCCTCATCATCATCTGATGATGCTCTAGCTCTCTAATCTGATCCCTTCTTCAACCAAGCCCCTTCAACCTAATGGTAACCCATACATTGAAGTGATTTAGCAGAATAGGTATCAGTATGATGTAATAACCTGTTATCCTCACGATCTAGCTCAACACCAAAATGTCTGAAAATGAGTATGAAGGCCATACCATAGGGTAACATGCCTTGGCCTTCCTAGCTACATCTCTCATCCGAGTCAGCATAAAGTATGGAAGATTGAGGGCCACCCCCTCAATCATATATTTCATGAAGACCAAATCTTTCTTGCTGACCCAATCAAATCTACTGGTGCGAGGCAAAAAGATTCTGCTAATAATGTTATGAAGTAGTCTCATCTTTAGGGAAAGGACATTAGATTTTACATTAGAAATTTCATCCACACTGATGGTTTCTAAAATTAGCCTCAAGGTACTTTGTCATTCTCTTATAACTAGATGGCGGCTTCCACTACTTGGCATATGGAGAACTTGGCTCATACATTCTTCATTCATAGACAATCTAACCCCTTTAACAATTGAAGTAACATCATTTTCCTCTAGAGTTAGGTTTTCAAAGAAAGTTCTGACTAGGCTAGGGTATGTAGGTAAATCCAAAGTGCAGAAAATACCCAGCCATGAGATTCTATCCAATCACCAATCCAGAAATCCTGGTTTTCTAAAATGTAAAGTTAATTTTCCTACCAGTAGTCACGGGTCGGTTCCCCATCAAGATAATCGGTCGTGGCTGCATGGGTGATGGGTTTCGATCTTCCTCATTGTCTTCCTGTTCTTCCACTTCATCTGTCCGAGTCGGCTCTTCTTGTCATCTCTTTTCCATCTCTCTTTCAATAGTAGGCTTAGCTCGTCAAGATCTCTTGCCGACAGCCTTCTTCAGAGCCATTAGGACCAATTAGGTTCAGATTGAATGGATTTTGGGAGAATATATGATAGGAATTTGTGATTCTAGGCTTGGAAAGAGTAAACAAAGCTCTGCTAGGGTTTAAATGAACTTAAGGCTCTAAGAAGGGTTCTATGAATTTTATATAAAAACACTTAACCCAAAATTTGAGTCGGCTTGACTTGACCACTGTAGCTCAAGTCGGCTCGAACCAAAACTCCATAAAGTTTCCAAAAAGTTCAAAAATGGTCTTAATTGAAAGGTATACACTAAGAGAAATGGTCATTTTCTTTAATTTGATGTAGGAGGCTTTCTAGATAATATTTCCTTGGTTTTGAAGAATTTAGGTCAAGTTTTCTAAAATGGATCACATAGACCTAATTTACCTCTAATCAATTGAAATCCATCTATGTTAAGAGGTTTAGTGAAAATATTAGCAAGTTGATTTTTAGTAGGAATAAATTCAAGCATAATATCACCATTTAAAACATGATTCCTAATAAAATGATGTCTAATCACTATGTGCTTTGTTCTAGAATATTGAATTGGATTTTTTGATAAATTAATAGCACTTGTGTTTTCATATTTGATAGGAATTTTGGATTGTGTAACATCAAAGACTTCTAGTTGTTGTTTAATCCAAAGCACTTATGCACAACAACTCCCTACAGCTACGTACTCTGCCTTAGCAGTAGATAGTGCTACTAAGTTTTGTTTCTTACATGCCATGAGATTAAATTCAATCTTAGAAATTGGCATGTACCACTAGTGCTCTTTCTATCAATTTTGCATCCACCATAATCAGCATCTGAAAACTAATAAATTCAATGAATGCTTTGAATACCATAGACCTAAATTTCTTATTCCTCTTAAATATTTTATGATTATTTTTACTGCAAGCATATGTGATTCTTTAGGATTATATTAAAATCTAGCACAACACATATGTTAAACAAGATATCATGTCTACTAGCAGTTAAGTATAATAGTGATCCGATCATACCTCGATAGAGTTTTTGATCAATGTTGTTGCCATCTTCATCTTTATCTAATATGCAAATAGGACTCATGGGTGTGCTTGCTTCTTTACTTGTCTCCATATGAAACTTCTTGATGATTTTTTTGATGTATTTGGCTTGGTTTATGAAGATCCCTTCATTTGTTTGTTTCACTTGAAGTCCAAGGAAGTAATTTAGTTCATCCATTAGACTCATTTCAAATTCACCCTGCATCAACTTAGTAAGTTCTCTATGGAGTGTTTTATTAGTTGACTAAATATAATGTCATCAACATAAATTTGTACAACTAACATATCATATTTTTCTTTTTGATAAAAAATTTTATCAACATTTCCTCTTACAAAATCATTTTCAAGTAAAAATTTGCTCAATCTATCATACCAGGCTCTAGGTGCTTGTTTAAGTTCATACAATGCTTTATTGAGTTTAAAAACAAGATTTCAAAAAGCATGACTTTTAAAACCTGATGGCTGTTCTACAAAAACTTATTCTGATATAAAACTATTTAAAAATTTATTTTTTATATCTATTTGAAAAAGTTTGAAATTCATGTAGCATGCAAATAAAAGTAGTAATTTTATGGCTTCTAGTCTTACTACGGTGCACATGTTTTATCAAAGTCTATTCCTTCCTCTTGGTTGTAACCTTTAGCTACCAACCTTGCTTTGTTTCTAACTACATTACCTTGTTCATTTAGTTTATTTCTATAGACCTATTTGGTTCCTATAATGGGATGGTCTGATGGTCTATCAACTAAAGTCCACATATTATTTCTTTCAAACTGATTTAGTTCTTCATGCATGGCCATCATCTAGTTTAGATCATTTTCAGCCTCTTCTAAACTATGTAGCTCTATTTGTGAAACAAATGCTAGGTAATCATGTGCATCTCTATGTAATGACCTAGTCCTAACACTTTGAGAGGGATCACCAATAATTAAATCTCTTGGATGAGAAGTTATGTACCTCTATTCTCTTGGTAGATCAGCATGATCTTCACTTACCATCGCTTCTTCCTCTTGAGTTGGTCTCTCTTGAATGCTCATTTTTCATTTTCTTTTCAAGTGTACCTGCATCATTATCTATGCACTCTTCTTTCTTTGAAGGTGAGGGGTTAGTTTAATCAAATATAACATGTACTGATTTTTCCACAGTCAATGTTCTTTTATTAAATACTCTATATACTTTGCTATGTATTGAATAATCAAGAAAATTGATTCATCAGATTTAACATCAATTTTTCTAGATTATCTTTTTCATTATTCAGCATAAAGCATTTACAACCAAAAATATGAAAATAATTAATATTTGATTTCTTTTCATTCAAAGCTTATAAGGGGTTTTCTTTAAAATTGTCGAATCGAAACATGGTTTAAAATATAACAAGCAGTATTCACCGCTTCTGCCCAAAAGTATCTTGGAAAATTGCCTTCACATAATATCGTTCAGGCCATCTCTTTCAAAGTCCTATTTTTTCTCTCTATAATACCATTTTGTTGTGGTGTTCTAAGAGCAGAGAAGTTATGATCAATACCAATTTCTATGCAATAATCATCAGAAAATTGATTTTCAAATTTCATGCCATGATCACTTCTAATAGAAATAATTGAAAGATTTTTCTGGTTTGAAACTTTCTTGTGAATTTTCAAAAAACTTTGAAAGTTTCATCTTTATGTGCAATAAACAAGACCCATGTAAATCTTGAAAATCATCTACTATCTCAAGAGTATATTTCATACCGCCTAGGCTTGTGATCCTAGTTGGTCCAAATAAGTCCATGTGAAGTAGCTCAAGGGGTCTAGAAGTTGAAATCATATTTTTAGATTTAAAACTTCCTTTAGGTTATTTACCCATTTTGCAAGTATTGCAAACATGTTCAAAATCTATTTTAAATTTAGGTAAACCTCTAACAAAATTCTTGGAAATCAATTTGGCAATAGTATGCATGCTAGCATGACCTAATCATCTATGCCAAAGTAAACAAGACTCCTTGATCTTAGCATTCATTGCTACTAGACTGGAACTACTAGACATGGCTAGATTATTCAATTTATCACAAATATTTCAAAGTCTATGTCCAATGAATTTGTTGCTAGAATCAATGAGTTTGTTACTATACACATAGATAATTTAAAGACAACCTTAAAGCCTTTATCACATAATTGACTTATACTTAACAAGTTATGCTTCAATTTGTCTACTAGTAATACATTTTCAATAAAAATAGAGGGGGTTATTTTGATCTCACCAATTCTAATTATTTTTTCCTTGCCATTGTCTCCAAAAGTTACCATACCTCCTTCTTTCATCTCTATAATGATGAATTGATCGTTGTCACTCTCATATGTCTTGAATAGCACTATCCAGATACTATCTTTTCTTCATTTGTTGGGCTACAAGACATTCTACAAAACAATCAAGCAGTTCTTTTAGGTACCCAAGCTACCTTGGATCCTTGCAGGTTAGTAGAGGTGGTTCCTTTGAAAATCCAAATCTTTCTAATTCTATTCTTTGCATTTTTATTTTCTTTAACAATTGCATTGGAAAATTTGTGTCCAACCCCATGACATGCATAACAAACAATTCTAGTATTTTGAAAAGATGTAGATTTTGAAGTTCAAGATGTAGAAGCATGTGATGTAGATGTAGAACCATGTGATACAAAAGCATTTTGAGAAATAGATTTTGGTACAAATGCTTTTGAAGATACAAATCTAGTAGCTAAAATTTTATTTGAATTCGAAGAATTATAACCGATTCCAGCCTTATACTTGGAATTCTTTTTCTTTCAAAATTAACTCAAGCTTTTTTGAACTTAAGTGAGTTTTTCAACCAAAGTCTTGAGTTTTTCATCTTCTTTTTCAAATCAAAATTTTCAACAATCAAAGCTTTTTTTTCTCAAGATATAGATTTTTCTCATTTCCAAAGCTTTGTTATTTTAGAAAAGATAGTTAATTCTTTTTGCAATAACTTGTTCTTTTCTGAAATCTCTTCCTTCTCTTTTAACAAAGGATTATTATTGTTCTTTAAAGCTTTATTTTTATTCCAGCCTTTTTAAATTCTGAAAGCAACCATGGAATGCAGAAGTTAGTTCATCAAAAGTAATTTAGCTTGAGGTTTAGGGGACATTACCTCATCTTCGAGACCCATATTGCATAGATAGTAGTTTTTGTGGTCTCTTCCTTTTTTGTTGAAATTGACTCTCTCTTGTCACTTCTAGTTGCAACCATCGCTTTCTTTTTCTTCTTTCTTCATCAATGTTTTCTTTAGCAAAGGAACAATCGGGATGGATATGCCCTAGTTTCTTACACTCATACATGAGGGCTTTATCCTTTTCTTTTTCTCTTTCTTTGTCCTATTATGTTCGCCTCTCTTATGAAACTTTCTAAAGTATCTCCTTTCTTCTTTTTCAAAAACCTTCTAAATCTTCTCACGACCATAGCCATATCTTCATCCTCTAAGTCATCTTCAAAGGAGGAGCAATCATCTTCTGATTCCTCATCTTGTTTCTTTGATTCCGATGCAACTTTGAAGGTAATAGTTTTCTTCTTATTCTGATCATCTTCATTCCTATGCTACATGGCCAATTCATGTGTGATGAGAGAACCCAGCAGTTCATCTAGATAGTGTGTTTAGATCTTTACTTCCTAGATGGCTGTTACTTTGGGGTCCTATTTGTCCGAAAGTGATCTTAGAATCTTCTGTACTAAGTCTGCATTAGAATAAACCCTGCCAAGACTTTTCAAACCATAATAATATATGTAAACCATGAAAACATGGTAGAGATAGTTTTATTTTGCTCTATTTTAAATAATTCATAGCTATGTACTAGAAGATTAATTTTTGAGATCTTCACTTGAGAAGTTCTTTCATGGGTCACTTCAAGTTTATCCTAAGTTTCTTTTACAAACGAGCAAATAGAAATTCGATTAAACTCTTTTACGTCCAAAGCACAATATAGTAAGTTCATGGCTTTGGCATTCAGTTCACCCATTTTCGTGTCATGATCATCCCAATCCTCTTCAGGTTTTGGGACATCCATGCCATCAACTTTAATCATGGATATTTGTGGACCGTTAAGAATGACCTTCTATAATTGAAAATCAATAGCTTGATGTATATCTTCATTCTAGCTTTCCAGTAAGAATAATCATACCAGTGAATAGTGAAGTCTATTAGTGGATTGGCCTTCAGCTAAGGAAGTACTCATGGGATGAGCTATAAATCTTTACTCTGAATAAGTTCAGAGACTTTACTCTGATACCAGTTGTTACCCAGATGGCTATCCCAAGGGGGGTGAATTGGAAAATTAAAAAAAAATAGATATGTGCTCTTTTAAATCTTCTTTAGTGTGGAGGTGCTGTGTTTCAAATAATTAAGAGTGAAGAAAGCATAAACAAAAAAGTACAATGTAAACACAACAAATTTATAGTGGTTCGGAGCATCCTCGCTCCTACGTCCACTACACAAGATACCACTTGGGATTTTCACTATATTCACCACCAGAATATAGTCGGATTGTTTTACCAGGCTCACATTTCAAAACCCAATACTTGGTTTTCAACAAGATCACCAAGAACCCAACTTGGTTTTGAACAGGATCACCCGAGAACCTAACCTTGGTTTTGACCAGGTTCAACAAAAATCCTTACAATGTTAGTTTTAAAATGGGATCACTAACAACCCACACTTGGTTTTTAAATCGGGCTCACCAATAACCCACAAACTCATAAAAGAGTTAAAAGAAAGTAAGCAACTAATGACAAATCCAAGTTGTTCGATGGTTGCAGTTGCGCTCAAGAGAAGCCTTCTTAAATGGGCTTTAATGCACTTCAATGGCTTCCTCTTCTTCCTCAATAAGTGCTTCAAGCTTTTGATTGGAGTTGGTGAAGACTTGAAGGCAAACTTGAATGTTATTATTTGTGCTCTCTTGCTCACAAGCTCATTTAATGTTTAATTATGCATTAGCTTCTTTAAAGGTGTCCACATCCCTCATTTATAGAGTCTTGTACTTTCTTGGATGGATATAGTCATTGTAGACCATTGAGACTTGATATTTGATCGTTGGAGCACTTTCTAAATTCAAAAAGAAGTTCTGGAACTAGTTGTTACTTGCTTGGAATTACTGTTCGAGTTGGCTCATATGCTTCGAGTTGGCTCAGATCCTTAGAGAGTTGATTCTTCACTCTGGTCAAGTCAGCTCGCCATAATCAAGTCGGCTCGGATCCTCAGTTTCGATGATTCCTTACTCTAGTAGAGTTGGCTCATCTCAGTCGAGTTGGCTCAGATTCTCAAGTCTTTAAAGTTGTACTCTGGAGGAGTCGGTTCTTTTTAGTAGAGTCAACTCACCTGGCTGTTCTCTCAGAACTAAATTTTCTTGGACTCTGGAAGAGTCGGCTCGGATTACTGAAGGGTCAACTCGGATGCCTGACTGAATGGTTGAGTCAGCTCAGATTGTCTTCGGGTTGGCTCGCCTTTCTGATTCAAGAAATGATTCTCTAGACGAGTCATCTCGGGTTCCTTTGAGTCGGATCGGATCTCTACATGCCAGAATCCTTCAACCGTGCCATGGATTAGAGTCGGCTCTCTTTACACGAGTCGACTCAAGTGAATTTCCAATAAAAACTTTAACTCTTCTCCAGAATTCATCCAGCAACTCTTCAACACTTAAGACTCTTCCCAACCCAACTAATAACATTCTAAAGAAATTTAAGCTTGAAAAATACATAGAAGTAACCCTTTTCATGAATATTACATCAATCTTTTTTGGGTTCTTCTTTACATGAAACATTTACAACATTACACAAGACATATAACAAGGTTGTAGGAGTTGCAATTGGGCATTAAAATCATCCTACAAGAACTTGTAATGTACTTGAAGAGTTGTTAGTAAGACAAATACATGCTCCAATGTTTTGTTATCATCAAAATCACTCAAGGGGTCAACCGTAATGCATTAGGTGCAGATGAATCTCCTATTTCTTGTATTTGTTCCCTTCATTGTCTTGATCACCTCCTTGTCCTTTGAGGGCTTCTTCATTGATTAACATCCTTCCAAGCTTTTGAACACCTATTTTATCATCAAGAGTATCTTCTTTTCTAGAAGGTTTTTCATTAGATTCATCAAAAAGACTACATGGATGGATTCTTCAACTAGAAGTGTTTTTCTATTGAAGATCCTGTATGCCTTGCTAGAAGTAGAGTATCCTAAGATGATACCCTCATCTGACTTGGCATCAAATTTACTGAGATTATCCTTACCATTGTTTAGAATGGAACAACGTTATCCAAAAACACAAAAATATTTTATAGTAGGTTTTCTATTTTTTCAAAGTTCATATGGTTTTTCTTCAAAATATTTAGATTAAACATGATTTAAAATATAACATACAGTATTTATGGATTTCATCCAAAATATCTAGGTAAATCATTTTCACAAAGCATTATACGTGCCATTTCTTTAAGAGTCATATTCTTTCTTTCTACCATCCCATTTTGTTGAGGTATCCTAGGTACAGAAAAATTATGATTAATACCATTTTCATTGCACAATATTTCAAAATCATGATTTTCAAACTCGGTTCCATGATCACTATATAAAGAATAATTAAAACTCCTTTTTCATTTGAAACCTTTTTATGAAACTTGATGAATGAAGAAAAAGTTTCATCCTTGTGTACCAAAAATATTACCCATGTAAAATATGAATAGTCATCTACAATTACTAGACTATACGTCTTACCTCCCAAACTAGTTATTCTAGTTAGTCCAAAAAGGTCCATGTGAAGCAATTCTAAGGCCTAGTTGTAGACACTACTCCTTTTGGTTTGAAAGAAGATTTTGTTTATTTTCCAAGTTGACATGCACTACAAATCTTATCTTTTTCAAAAGTGAGTTTTGAAAAATCCTTTATAAGATTCTTTTTGTTTAATTTCGAAAGCAATTGCATACATGCATGCCCTAGTCTATGATGCCAAAGCCAACTAGTTTTATTTATCTTGGCTTCCTTAGCCACTAGGCATTGACCATTTTCCATAGGTAGATCATCAAGATCAACCATGTAAATATTCACATACCTATGACCAATGAACTTGATTCCATTGTCATTTAGACTGGATACCATGCACAAGGAAGATTCAAAAACTACTTTAAATCCTTTGTCACAAAATTGGCTTATACTAAACAATTATATTTTAAATCATCAACAAACAAAACATTATCAACATAAGTAGAAGGGATGATATAAACTTTACTGATATCGACAATTTTTCCCTTTCCATTATTAGCGAAAGTCACATTTCCACCATTTAAAGCCTCTAGAGATAAGAATTGTCTTACATCCCCAATCATGTGTCTTGAGCAACCACTATCAAGATGCCATATTCTTCTTTTATCCTTGGTTGCAAGACACACTTACAAAATAAGTCAAGTAGAAACTTTAAGTATCCAAGTCATCTTGGATCCTTTTGGATTAGTTATAGTGGTTCCTTTTGGAACCCAAGCTTTTCTTACAGCATTTATCTTTCTTTTGTTACACATATAGGATTTATGTCCAAAATTATAGCAAGCATAAATAGAAATACTAGAGAAAGCAAGTACCAAGAAATTTTTAAAATACTTTTATTGCTTTTGTGGTTTAAAACCTAACCCAGCTTCGTTAAAAATAGCTCTTTGATTATTCAAAATATATTTAGTTTTTCAAAACTATAGGTAAACTTTTCAACAAAAAGCTTTACTTTTTCAGGTTCTTCTTTGAATTTCTTATTTTCTAGCAAAAACTTCTTATTTTATTTTGTAAGATTTTCATTTGTTGCAAAAATTTTATCCTTTTTCAAAGAGTTTTTTTCTTTCAAAAGATCTTCTTTCTCATTTTTCAAGACAATGATTGGTTCATTCAAGTTTTTATTTTCTTGAATCAAACTTTCATTTTCTATTAAAAACTCATTGGTTGATTTTGAAAGATCTAAGTTTTTCTTTTTCAAATCTTTGTTTTTCAATTTAAGTTTTTGATATTCTATAACTAATTCATCAAAAACATCTTGTAATTCATCAAAAGTAAATTCATTTTCAGGTTCAAGGCTTACCTCTTCTTCATTGACCATCAAGCAAAGGTTGGCCACTTCTTGCTGTTCTTTATTGAAACTTGAGTCTTCGCTCTCGCTCCATGTTGCCATCATGGCCCTTTTTCTGAATTTTTTATTACTCTCTTGAATAAGGGGCAATCCATTTTGTAGTGTCCAGGTTTCTTACATTCGAAACATATCGGTTGCTCCCTTTCCTTTCTTTTTCTTCTCCTTACTATGAACTCCTTTTTTAGGCTTTTTCTTGTAATTGAACCTCTTTCTTCTCATGACTTTCTTGAATTTTCTTGAAATGAGAGTAGTCTCATCATCTTCATCCTCTTCTTCAGAATCATCACTTGAGCCCTCCTTATTTGTGGACTTAAATGCATAGCCTTCTTCTTCTTTTCATTGTCCATAGTTTTCTGCTTCAAGGACAGCTCATATGTCATCAATGAGCCCAAGAGCTGCTCAAGTGGAAGAGTGTTTACATCTTTGGCTTCTTCTATGACGGTGACTTTAGGATCCCAAGAAGCCAGAAGAGACCTGAGGATTTTATTGACAAATTCAGTATTAGAAATTACTTTTCCCAAACTCCTCATATCATTAACAATATTAGTGAGTCTAGTATATATTTTACTAATAGTTTCAGTTGGTTCCATCCTAAACATCTCATAGGTATGAATGAGCATGTTAACCTTAGTGGTATTCACTTGATGTGTACCCTCATGGGTAACTTCAAGTGTATCCCAAATTTCTTTAGCAGATGTATAGTTAGATATTCTATTGAAGGTCATGTGCAAAACAATAAATTCATGGCCTTAGCATTTAGCTCAGCTTGCTCAATGTCATTCTCATCCCAATCTTCTTCTAGCTTGAGAGTAGGAATGCCATTAATCAAGAGAGTGGGTTGATGAGGGCCTTTAACTATAGTTCTCCACATATTATAATCTAGCTTGAATCTAAATACATATGCATGTCTTCTAATATGTGTAGTTTGTGTATTAAACAGTGAGGGACGTTTGAGGCTTGACCTTCTACAATACCTATATCAATTTGGGTTGCCATGATCTTTGACTCAAGATTGTTGGACCTATAAGCAGAGTATCGTGCTCTGATACCACTTGTTGCCCAGTAAGGTAGCCCAAGAGGGGGTGTGAATTGGGTGTTTTTAAAAATTTAAATACTTTTGTTCTAAACTATGAGGGTTAGTGTGTCAAAGTGATTGTGCTATATAAGATATGCAGTAGAAGTAGTAAATTAAGTGCCAAGTAATAAAGAGCAAATGAAGAAAGAAGCAATAATCACAAACACATAGATGTATAATGGTTCGGTGCACTCCAAGCACCTACATCCACTCTCTAAGCTTTTTCTTGAAAATTTTTACTAAAATCTATTCAAGATTACAGCCAACTTATTTTCCAAGGCTCAAAAGTAAAACCTATATTGGTTTTATCACCTAGGCTCATCAACAACCTTTACAACTTGTTTTAATTTGGGTTCACAAGTCAAATCCAAGTTTGTTTTATCTGTTAGGCTAACCAACAATCTTTAACACTAGTTTCAATACCTTTGAAACTAGCAACAATAAATGAAAGCAAGTTTACAAGAAGTAAGAATAAAAATATAATGAGTGAAAATAAATGTTGATGTAGCTCTTCTTGAATGCTTGAGTTGTCTCTTCCTCGGAATCTTAGAATGCACACTTATGGCCAAACACTTGAAAGCTTAACAACTCAAAAATGGAAGTCTTTTTCTGGTGGAATCTCTTTAAAGCTCACTTTTATCTTTTCAAATGATTGGAATTTGTCTCTACTTGATTCTCTTCATTCTTGTTGACTCTAAGAAGTTTGGTGAGTGTTAAATAGCTCAAAACTATTGAAAAAGCTGTTGAAGACTATTAGAGTGATGAAAATAGCTGTTTGGAGCTATTTGGAATAAATCTAAAATTCTGAAAAACTAGCGGTTGCACCAAGTATCGACACTTGAGTTCTTCATGAATCGATACTTTGAGTTGACACTTGGATCAGCTTAAGGTAAAAATTTGAATTTCTAGTGCTTTGCTCCACTTCTAGTCTCAGGCTATGAGTCAACACCTTGAGTCGACACTTGGACTGTAAGTCGATACCTTGAGTCGATACTTGAGAAACTTCCAGAAAATATATAGTTTTGTTCATTTTTGTCTCAAAGAATCAGTCGATCTTGAAGTGTCGATATTTGATCTGTGAGTCGACACTTGAGTCGACACTTGTCATGCCAGCTAAAAGTTCTATGTGCCAGTCTTCTAAAGTGTTGACACTTGCTCCATGAGTCGACACTGCTTGCTTTGTGCCAAATCAAAATGCATGCCAAACACTAAAACTTTCAAGTTTTGTCCAAAATCCCTTTAAATACTTCTTTATAAAGGCCAAAAAAAATTTTTGCGAATGTTTCAAGGTTAGGGGATTAATCAAACAATGAGAAATATCTTGCTTTGAAATAAGTAAACTTGATACTCTTGGATGGGAAATTTTATGTACCTATGATCTGAAATTCATACTCCAATTAAAACATTAGTCCAAACACATACTCAAAGTTTTGTTATTCGTCAAAATCAAGGAGCCAAAGCCAACAATCAATAAGTTTACCAGGACTTGCGCCCCCATTGCTTCCTCCACAGTTGGGTCAAGGATGCTCAGGATAAGGAGAGCAATATTAATGGTCAGGAAAAGTTCCCTCACCTTGCTCTAGCATTCCCTAAATCCCTTATGGAAAATGCTAGTTGACTCTTTTGTGATGTCATCCAAAAAGTTCTTAGATGACTTGTATTCCTCTATGACCTTTTTCTTAGCCTCTTCAAGCTCCTTCTCCAATCTCTTCTCTTCTTCTTCCCGGAGCTTTTAGATGGGAGCTCTAGTTATTTCAACCTCTTTGTTGGAATCAAAGAGGTCGATCTTTAGACAATTTATTTTGTTGGAGGTGGCAACCTCCAATTCAACCTTATGCACCTCAACAATGCTTTTCTAGGCCTCTACAACATCTTTCAAGGCCTCTATAGCATCTCTTGGGCTTCTGTGGTGCTTGCCCAAGCATTAGCTGCTTCATCCTTGTCGGTTGCCTTCTTTGTAACTTCACGATTGCTAACAACTTTTTATTTAAGTTCATTTTAACCTCATCAATGTGATGAGGAAGTGCTTGAGATGACTGACATTAGCAAAATGTTGAAAAGAAGAAACATGAGGATTAATTGAAATGAAGACAAGAGAAGTAAAAGAAAGAAAAATAAGGTGAAAGAAAAATTACCTAAAAAATCCCAAGATTGCTATTGCTAAGAACTTGGGAAAGAGGATGAGATTCTTGCTCTACTCTATCAATAGGAAGCAAAATCATCTCAAGAAGCTCCTGAGCAAGCTTCGCATCCCCACAACCAGAATTAATTGCTCTCAGCTTCTTTTGTAAATAAAGTGCTCTCCTTAAAAACTAGAAGATTGACTATCATCGATCGATTATGGTGATTAGATAGTCCCTGATGACACTATGAAACTAGTTAGTAGAAGTGGTCAGATGGCCTCTGAAGACCTTGTAAGACTAATTGTCGGAGGTGGCTGGGTCATTTCTGATGACCTAGTCGGGTTGGCCATCGAAGGAGTGGGCACTGGTGCCTCCACTAGCATAGGAGACTAACTGCTACCTAATGTCGCAGTACTCACAGAAGATATTTACAAAGATGACTCCCTTAGCTTCTTCCTTTTGGTCTCTAGAATAATACCCACCTCTTTCCTTTTAGCTGCCTTTTGAAGTCTCTTTATATCGATTTTCTTCATCTTTGTAAATATAATAACCCAAACAATGGTTAGGAGATTGGCGACGAAATTCGTTGATTATATACTACAAAACAGAAAAGAGAAAAAGAAAGTCCAAAGTGATAAGAACATACTTTAGGGACAAACTAGGCTAAATGCTTGCATCGTACAAGGCAAGTCGGTCAAGTAAAAATTTGAACTCTGGACCTGATGACCCAAGCAAGCTTATTGTAATGGTAAGTCTTTACTCAATGGAGTTTTATTAAAATTGGGTTCAATATAGGCTTTGCCCAAGAAGATCTAATATTTAAAGTTAGTCTGAAGAAATGTAAAAGAATATATTCTTCCATCCATGGATGGAAGAAGGAATACCTTCTATAAGTTTGCAAGTCTATCTATGGGAAAATAAACCATTGGCTATCATATGGTGAAATTTCAATATAAAAATGGTCTAAAAAAAGAGCATCTTGGTTCTAGTTTACATAAATCACATATGAGAATAAAGCTTATAATGATCCTAAAATCATTCGAAGAAAATTGTTGTGGGTCACCTCATTGAAATCTAAAACATTTGTGATAAAAAGATTGAAGAGGGAATCATACACTGATGTCGAATGTATTTTCATAAAAGGTGACACACTCAATGGTGGAGACAGAACCCTATCATCAGGACTTGGGACGGTCATCCTAATGCTATGGGATGGAATACTTATCCCTAATCTTTCAAGATCTACTTTTCGGATCTTAGACCTCTCTTACTTAGGGCCTAGGAACCCTCCTATGTTGCTTAATAGGAACCTCAAAAGGAGTGGGTGTCCTTCCTTAATTGGGGCCAGCACCACCATAGTCCTAGTAGGGTCTATCCTATGTCTTCACCTTCCTAACAATCTTTTTCTTTCTAAGGGCCATGGCTGCAAAGCAAAATACTATGGAAAAGGAAGGACCTAAGGCCTCTTATCGAAAGAAGTAGGATCCCAGGCCTCCTAGAGCAAATAAGCCAAACTTTGAAGAATGGTCGCCTAATAGATCTCTTGGAGATGATGGCAAAGGAACAAGAAGACAAAGAATCCATATTGGAAGACAAAACTATATTTATAATGGCACTCAACGATTCAAATTAAATCATCTCACTGTTGGTTGATAGCCATGTTGCACAATCCCCAGCTCAAGGTATGGTTCACTCTCTTCTTGACACGTGGTCTATCCTTTTTGGTTGGGATCAAGCCTTGTGGATCGAGGGATCATTATCATTTCGAGAAGTGCTTGCTACCAGCCTAATGATGTTTTTAATAAAAGTGCATGTAAAATTTAATACCGTACAGTCAAATGGTGATGCAAAAAGTATTAATTATCTTTTTTTCTATTAGAAGGCCTATGGAATCTTTTTGTTGTACTTCCAAGTTGAATTAAGTAATTCAATTTGAACATGAAAGTAGGAGGCAACTCTTGCATGATAGATGGCCCATTATAAATAACACTTGTATATAGAAAAGTATTTGGTCAGGAGCTGATCATTTATTCAAGGTATAGGGCGCTAGATGGTTAAAAGTCGATCATTTATTCAAGGCACAAGGTGCTAGATAGTCATGAGTCAATCACTTATTCAAGGCACAAGATGCTAGATGGCTAAGATACGATCACTTATTCATGACTCAGAATGCTAGATGGCTAAGAGCCGCTCACTTATTTAAGGCACACGATACCAGAGAGCTAGGAACTAATAACTTATTTAAGGCATAGGATGTCCAACGGCCAGGTGCCAATCACTTATTTGAGATACAAGATACTCAACTACTCATCAAACAGGTACTGACTACTTACCTAAACCCGATATAAGTTTCATAACTTCATTTAACATGAAATATATATCTTAAAATCATTAGAGCCATTGCGATAAGATTGATAAAGTAGTTATCAAGAAGTATAATATCAATTAATAAACTACTTCACAAATTGATCTCTTAATGACCTAACTAACTTAATAACTTTCTTAATAATATAAATACCTCACAAATGGTTATAACTGTCTAACCAACTTGGCCCTAAACTTCTTATAAATAGGAGGTCGAGGAAAATTCCAGGGGATTTCTCACACATACTCATATTAGCTTTCCATTTTTTTCTTACTATTCTTCTTTTTTAATCTGACTTAAGCATCGGAGAGTCTTCCGTTAGAGAAATTTCACTAATTTATTCAATGTTGAAAACTTTTTTTGCAAGTCAAGGAGTTAATCAAGTCTACTTCTAAAGTCATCAACCAATTTCTGGAAATTTTTTAAGAGTCCGAAAGCCATTCCAACATAACCAGCTTATCAAGTTTGGAGAGGTGCAGCAATACTAAACCTTTTGTTTTGGGTTTTTCTGCTTTTTCTTTAGAAAGGGAAAAAAAAAGGAGGGAGAAGCTAACAGTAATTCTTATGATAATGAAAAGAAATACAAAATACAGGAGAAGTGTAAGAAAAAAAAACCTTAGTCTATATGGAATGTAATTAATGTTAATGAAGTAAACATTGATCTTTCTATATATTTTAGTTAACTTTACCTTGTTATTCTCTTGCCTTCCAACCTAAAGAAATGTCACTTAATGTTTTATTTGAATAAATTGTATAACCAGAAGAAAATTTGATGAGTGTGGATGATAAGACTACATTAGAACAGTACTCTGCAGCAAGACTTGTCTTATTAGCATCCTCCCTTGGTCCTTTGCAGGCTTAATTTTACAAGGGAAGACGAGAATTTCATAAGAATAGAAAATTGTTGAGTTTTACAGCAGCAGTATCTGATGCATTACAAGAGCATTGTTCTCATTGTACAGTCGTTATCCTCATGATGGAATTTTTTTTTTTTTTTTGAGTTAAATGATGGCTGTCATTTCAAACATGTACAGTTTACTCAGTTGTAATTCTTTAAGGTGACAGGTTTATTTCATTGAAAAATTTCTCCCTGACACTAAATCCAGGCTGCTAGTTCTTTATACCGACTACGCTGACATACTGGCGAAAAATCGGTAACAAGATTAATAACCACTGTTTAACGTTACAGATGTAGACTTGTCAAGGCCATGGTTCAGTTTTATCCCATCCCATTTTTGTGGAAGCAATCACTCTTAGTCCACACGCTCGCCACGATTCTGGACAAATGACTGGAGAGGGCCCTGCTTTTGTGTCCCATTACAGGCCTCACATTACTTGATGGGCAGGACAATCCATCTCAACAGCAGTCTCAAGTTACTGCTATTTGATCAATGTCCCAAGCCAATCTTGTCTTCTATTGTGTGGCTACAATTCCTTCTGAAACCAAGAACTCCTGTTTTACTGACCATTCTAGACGAACATCTTCATGGTCTCTGAAATATATTAGCCAGACCCCCCCACTCCACTGTTCCAGTTCTGCATGCAGCCTGCGTAACTTGTAGTCTCAATTAGGACATTCATAGACATAGTATTAGAGGGAAGAGATCATGGAGATCTTATCTATGCCAACTGCTCGGTTGCCTATTGGAGGTGGCATGTCAGCCATCGCACTTGTTCGCTTATTTGTGCAGGGATAGCAGAAAAATCAGGTGTTCCAGCGCCAATGGGACAAAAGACAGAATACAGGGATGGACTTTTTGAGAAGGCCTTCATGTCATTGTTTGCTCGTAAGATGGAGAAGTTTGCAGAGGGTGCCAGCGAGGGGAAGAGCAAGAGGAGCATGTGGGGGTGGGACTATGAGAGCTTTGTGGATGTTCTAAGAGGGTGATGATAGGGAGGTCAAGAAAGCAGCAGCAGGAGGTGGTTAGGGAGGTGCTCCTCTCCATGCTGCCCCCTGGTGCTCCAGCTCAGGTCTGAACTCCATGATATATACATTGCGGAACAAAGTTAAATTCTTGGAGCGAGTGAAAATTGGTTGAAGTTGTTTTCCTTCATGCATGGATAAGTAATAGAAAAGAAGAAAAAATAGATGTTCCTATTAAATCTGCAATCCTTATTTGCTCTTTTGTTTGTGTTGATGCAGTTTCGGAAGTTGTTTCCACCAACCAAATGGGCAGCTGAGTTTAATGCTGCGTTAACGGTTCCTTTCTTCCACTGGTTAGTTGGACCATCTGAGGTACTTACCGATTTACTTGTCTTATTTTTCCTAAGCAATTATAGATTTGTTTCTTAAGAGATTTAACTTCATTATTTCATTAGAGGCTGTGGCACCCTCATATGAAATAAGCTTGCAGTTAAATCTTGTTTCAGAACTATACCATCTCCAGGTTTGAAATATTAGTTCTGAATTATGTATACTTAATTTGGTCTAATAAATGCTTAATGCATTAGCCAATACAAGCTCTGTAACAACAATTAGTATTGCCAGCCTAACCAGTGAATGCTGCTACTAGGAATTTATGCTTTACTCTTTGGAGATGGTACTGATATTAGGAAATTTATGCTCAATTCTTTGGGATTTTGGCTGCTTGAGATTCCTTAAGATATTCTCCTTTTCATAAAACTAACATTTTCTTATATTATGCATAAATTTGGTGGAAATTTAAAAAGACTTACGTAAATTGACTTCTAGTTCATGATATGTAAATTGACTTCTAGTTCATTGACTCTTTTTCTGAAAAGGTTTGTGGATGTCTCATATTATAATTTCCATTTTCTTTTTAAGAAAATTCATCTTAAATAACAATGATTAATTACAAGCATGGTAGTGATCTGATCCTTGCTAAATTCTTAAAAGAAAATTAATTGACTGTTAACAAACTATTATTATTTTATTGAGTCAATTTTACTTGATATATAACTTATTAATTATATGTTGTTTCTTTGTGCAGCTCCTCTGATCATAATTACTTGCTGATTGCATACTTCCATGCTTGTTAATATTCTGTCAAATTATCTAATTTTTCTAAGAATAGTGGTATCACCGAGAAAATGGAGAACAACAGAATACAAAAGCACATTATTTCCAGATCTACAAATTATGTGCATTAGGCAATTTTTGTGATGCCATTAGAACCTGTGCCCTGTAACTTAGATGTGTATATGCCATATCATGGTCTGGATGCCACCGAATTCCTAATCACATATTCTTAACAAACATTTAGGATGCCCATAACATTTTTTCTGTTGTACCATCTGCTTTTGTGATGCAACTAAAGATATAAAATATGGCTCATGTGGATGAACAAGAAAACTTCTTGTTACACTGATATAGACATGTTCGATATGTTTTACTGAGGTTTGAGCATTTATTAGGTTGTAGAAGTGGAAGTTAATGGGGTGAACAGAGAAGTGGTGTGCATATAAAAAAATGCAGGTGTGTGTCCGTCCCCTTCAGTTATGTCAAAGATTATTTATGAAAGAATTAGCCTACATGAGAATTGTTCTTTTTACAAGGCATATCAGTTAAGTTGAAGAAATATTTGATGTTCAGATATATTTATCTAATTAAATTTGTTAAGAGTCAAGCAGATATTCTGATTTTCCATTTATTGCATCTATATAGGTACTTGGAGAACAGTGGATGCGTTGGAATGTGTGTGAATATGTGCAAGATTCCAACCCAAGATTTCTTTACCAATGAATTTGGACTTCCCTAACCATGAATCCAAGTATGCAAGCCATCTCCTTGACTTTTTCTATTTACATGAAATACAAGTTGTTCTTCCGCAAAAATATATTATTAGGGAGAATTTGGATAATCGGTTTCTCAGTGAAGTGAAATCTATGCTGATGGAAAAGATTTCTCTCGTGTTTTAAATTCAATTCTTGTCAACAAATAACCTGACATATTTGAATGGAACGACATGCTTGTGTTACAACAATTTTAATCAAATTTTGTCCTGTAGGAAGCCATCAAAGGAGATAAGGGTTGGCAGTATCCTCATTATCCTATATTTGAGGCAATCCTCTGCAACAATATCATTTGTCCAATTAACTAACTGGAGAGAGAGAGAGAAAGAGAGGATTATGATAGCAATCAGTTATGTGGTTATGAGTAATTTGTGGTAGTGAGTAATTCGTGGTCGTGAGTAATTTTTTGCCTATTTGTTAGGCAGTTATTCCTTTTGTATATTCCCCTATTTGTTAGGCAGTTATTCCTTTTGTATATTCCCTAATTAGATTGGTCCTAGATTATATATATAATAGGAGTTAAATGTTGATATATACAAAAAGGACAGAGTTCTTTCTTCTACATGGTATCAGAGCCATAGGGTTTGATTCCTGGGGTACTGTGCGGCTTTACCTTCCCTCGGCCATAGTCCTTACCTCCGATCCCCGGTGACGGCTCATCCAGAAATCGGGTGGAGCCGAGGTCCTCGTTGGCTCGTTGGCCTCCTCGTCGTCACTGCCGCTGATAAAAATCACGGCCATCGCCGCCGCCTCGCCATCGTCCTCCACCGACTCGGCTGTTCGCCGAACGACGACGGATAGAGAGAGGAGACGGGCAGTCTTCTCTCGTACTGCACCCCTCGGTCCTGCTCTCCTCGTTCTCAGATTCCACGGCCTCACCACCGCAGACGAAGACGGCTTCGTCTCCGCTTAGGGTTCCAGATCCGGTTCTGGCACCGGCTCCGGTTTCTCCAGCGATCTGCCCATAGGAAGCGGGACCGCAGCTTCATCTGGTCCGCCGGCCTCACGGAGGTGGACGAGGAGCTTCTTCCAGCCTCTGTCAGCACTCTGTCCCAGCCCCTTCTGGTCCAGCCACGCGTCGCCCATCCGATCTCTCTCGTCGCCTCTCTTTGCCCTCCCGTGCTACCCCTGGGCCGCGACCTAATCCTGTTGCGATCTTTCACCTCGTCGAATCCATCGTCCGCTGCAGCACTCGCCGCCCTCGCCGGCACTCTGTCCCAACCCCGCGTCGTAACGGCGCCGACTCGTCCCTGCCGCCAGCTGTCGAGGAGTTTTGAATCGTGCGACACCCTCGGTCGCGTGCGCTTGGAGCCATCTCCAGCTGCCGAAGGGTGCATGTGGTTCGGTGTGTGGAGGACCAGGGCTAGCAGCACCCGGTTCGGTGTCCTGTGAAGGACCAAGGCTAGCAGCGCCCCTTCCACGCAACTCTGATTCCTCCAAAAATAGCCGATCAATACAAGCTGCGCTCATGCCGATAAACAGCCGATCATTGCAACTGACCAAGTAGATTCTAGTGCCTCTGCTACTGCCATTCTGGCAGACCTGACTGCTGCGATGAAGCAGCTCTTGACCCAGCAGACCGCGCCCCCGCACGTTGAACCTCCAGTTGTGATGTAGAACGGAAGCTCTGATACCAAAAATGATGCAGAACAAATAAAGGAATGCGATGCGGAAGTAAATTAAGATTAACTAATTTTTTTGTTGTTTTTATGTTTTGTGGAAGTTGGCTTCAAATCAAAGAAAAGTTAACCTAACATTGAAAGATACTAATATGATAATTGAAAGCACAATTTTAAGGAAACTAAATTATCAGAGTAGTTCAGAAGCAACGGATCGCTGGGGTTTGAGAAACTCCCAGACCTAGGGTTTCGCTTCGAACTTTCAGCAGAACAGAAATAAGAGAAGAGATGGTTTACCTACCAGACAATGATCTTCACAGATTTTGGTGGAAGAACTCTCCCGAGCAGATTGTTGGATCCTCGGATTCAGATTTCTTCGCAATGGATCCTCCAGTACTGGTCCTTTGGCGGTTGGCTTCTCCTGAACTCAAGATCTGGAAGAGAAGAAAAACAATTGATGGATTCAGAGAGTCAAGGGAAATTTACCAGGTTGATGAACTTGAAGATTGAAATTGCTGAAACTGGATTCTTATGGAAGCTGATGTGATTTTCCTTGGAACTTGCTCTGGATCTGAAGTAGCCGGACTGGATCTGGATGAAGGTGGACGGCCTGGACTTGTAGAGAGAGAGGCCGTGGGAGATGGATGGAGCTAGGGTTTGATGGATTGAAAATAATGAAGGGTGGCTAGGGTTTTGGAATTTCAAGTGGCTAACCTAGGGTTTTGGATAAAGATGGAGATCTCTCACCTCCTCAGGCTCCAATGGAACCCGGATTACCCCCTCACGGAGCTCAACACTTAGAATAGTGCGGAAGAAGAGAAACCTAGGTCACTCAACACAAGATAATAGCAAAAATAATTTTTCTTCATTGATTTTCAAAGTTACAAGAGAGGTCTATTATATAGACCTAAAATTTTCTCCTAGCTTGTACAAATTCCCATGTGGGACTAAACTCTTCCAACCTCTAGATTAGGTAGAAACCCCCTCTCTTGGTCGACCAAGACTTCAAAAAATTGGGACGGCCATAAAGGAATTTTTTTTTTGGAATTTTTATGGCGCCTCCTTTGGAGTTGGATTTGGATTTGGAGTCCTCCTCTTCTTATGGCATTTCTTCTTTTCTTCCACTCAAAGTTAAGCTCTTTGATTTTGATTTGAACTTCAATTGGATGTCCTTCTTTGATTTCTTCTCCAAGAAAGTTTTCTTCCTTCTTGCTTAGGTAAAATAGGCAGGTATGGGCGCCTCCTTTAAATTAGCTTCCAATTTGATTTTTTCTTCTTTGGGTGTGGGGACCATGACACTGGGATGCCTCTGTGGCGCCTCCTGGACTCTGGCGTGTGCTCGAGTGTGGCTGGGCATGTGGCTTGGAGTGTGGCCTCCACTTGCTTGAACCTTGATTTGATTGGAAGACAAATGTGGCACCATTTTGGACCAAATTGAAACCACATCGGGACTTGCACCGAGTCAACATGACTCAACAAAATTTAAATGGTGACTCAAGAAATAAATAAAAATAAATAAACTGGTTGACCAGGTCAACCTTTATTACAAACCCTAATTTCTCGGCAATGTCAATCAGAGATCCAGATGGAGCTCTGAAGTCTTCTTCTGAGTCTGGTGCCCGCACCAAGTTGTACCAATTTCTATTAAACTTGATGAAAAAAATTATGGCGTTTGGTCCCAGGTTGTTGAGATGTATGTTTCAGGTAAGGACAAACTGGGCTATTTGAATGGTAATTCTCCTGAACCCCCTCCTACTGATCCATTGTTTAGACAATGAAAGATTGATGATTCTACGGTGAAAGGTTGGCTCGTTAATTCTATAGGCCCAGCCTTGATACCGAACTTTATTCGATTTTCTACTACCAAAGCTGTATGGGATGCTGTGGTAACTACCTTTTTTGATGGATCTGACACCTCTCAAATCTATGATGTTAAAAGGCAGGTTTCTCGATTGAAGCAAGGGTGGGACCTATCGAGAAATATTACAATGATCTTCAAGGGCTCTGGCGTGAGATTGACTTCCGCCGTCCTAATCCTATGCAATGTCCGGCTGATATTTTGAAGTACAATGCCAATATCAATGAAGATCGGGTTTATACCTTTTTAGATGGTCTCGACGATCGCCTGGATAATGTTCGTGCTGATATTATAAAGATGGATCCATTTCCAACTATTGAGCAAGCTTATGCCCGAGTCAGGCGAGAAGATATGCACCAATCTGTCATGCTCTCCACTCCTGTCGAGGTTACCTCTGGTTCCGCCATGGTGTCCCAGCGGGGCAAGGGTAATCAGTTAGTGCTTTCTGCCCGGGGACCTCGGCCAAAACCTGATATGCCAATTCAATCTGAGGGATGCTCTTACTGTGGAAATCCTAAACATACAACAGCATCTTGTTTTAAACTGCACAGTTATCCGGACTGGTGGGATGATTTTCAGAACAAGAAGAAGAAACCAGGCTCCCAAAAGGGGCAGAATGGAGGGCAAGCACTAGTGGCTTATCATTAATTCCTATGGAGCCTGAATCTGCTAATGCCAAGTCTCTTGAAGGTAATTTGGGTTTGTCTTTGCTAATCGACATAGTGATCATGGGTGGATAATTGATTCTGGCGCTACAGATCATATGACTCCGAAATCTGGTGACCTTCTTACATCCACTACACCACGTCGAGATCATATATACAATGCTAATGGACATGACTTTCCTGTGATGGCTGCTGGGCGTGTGTCTGTCATGTCTTCCCTCTCTCTATCTCATACCTTGCTTGTTCCTTCATTATCTAATCGTCTATATTATCAGTTGGATAGCTTACTAGTGAGCTGAACTGTGTTGTACTTATGTACCCTGACTTTTGCCTGTTTCAGGACATTCTCACGAAGGAGATTATTGGGCGTGGTACTAAGAGGGAGGGGCTGTATTTTGTGATGAAATAACTTCTGGACGGACCTATCACTCTCGTGGACAGTTAACTCAAGAGAAGGAACTTTGGTTATGGCATTGTCGGTTAGGTCACCCATCCTTTGGATATTTGCGGCACTTGTTTTCTAAGGTATTTCATGGTCTATCGAACTCTAGTTTTCAGTGTGATACATGTATTTTGGCAAAGAGCCATCGCACTTGTTTTCCTCCTAGTTTGAATAAAAGTTCTACTCCTTTTTCCTTAATTCACTCCGATGTATGGGGTGCTTCTCCTATTACTACTATATCTGGGATTTGATGGTTTATCATCTTTGTCGATGATTGCACACATATGACTTGGCTATATTTGATAAAACATAAAAATGAGGCTGAAGCTATCTTCCGGACTTTCCACCGTATGATTCAGACTCAGTTTGGGGCCAAACTTTAGGTCTCAGATCTGATAATGGTGGAGAATACTTAAGTAAATCTTTTGCAGCTTATTTTCAAGAACATGGTTTTATTCATGAAACCTCTTGCCCATAGACTCCTCAGCAAAATGGTATTGCTGAGCGCAAGAATCGTCATCTTCTTGAAACCACTCGGGCGCTTTTGGAAGGTAGCCATGTTCCCCATCGTTCTGGGATTATGCCGTACTCACAGCTACTTATTTGTTGAATCGCATGCCTTCCCGCATTCTGAAATATCGCACGCCAATGCAAGCACTTGCTGCCCATGTGTCTCTTCCTTCGGTTCTCACCTTGCCTCCTAAAGTATTTGGATGTGTCGCTTATGTCCATCTTCACAAAAATCAGCGAACCAAACTTGACCCATGTGCTGTTAAATGTATTTTTCTTGGTTATGGCCCTTCTCAGAAAGGGTACCGGTGTTATGATCTTATCGAAAAGTGCACGTATGTCACCATGGATGTAACCTTTATCGAGATAGAGTCTTATTTTCCTCCCCCCCCAATGTCCGGTTCAGGGGAGACTAGTTGCAGAACCAGACAGTGGTGGGAGGTAGGAATTGCAAGAGCGACAGATGGGTACGCTCGGCCACATGATTCTAAGGCTGCACAATCAGACAACACTAAATTATTGTATGAATCCGAACAAGAACAACAGCAACATCCCTCCTTATCTCCGCCCTCTTCGCCCTTTTCAGTACCACTCCAAATTCCTGAGAATGTACCTGAGGTAAGTTCTTCTACTGTACTTGATCCTTTTGAAGATACTGATATGCTTACTGGTTATAAGCTACCCGATAGGCATAATAGGGGCAAACCACCAAATCGGTATTCCCCAGATGTAGAGGACCGCCGATCTCGATATCCTATTGCAGACTATGTATCTTCCAAAAGGCTGTCCACCCCACTACAAGACTTCGTCATTACAATTTCCTCAGTTCAAGTTCCAAACAGAGTTGAAGAAGCCATGAAGGATCCGAAATGGCTTCAAGCAATGAAGGTAGAGATGGAGGCTTTGGAGAAAAATCAAACTTGGAAACTTGTAGAACTACCAAAGGATAAAAAGCCAGTTGGATGTAGGTGGGTGTTCACCATCAAACATAAGGCAGATGGCACTATTGAGAGGTACAAGGCATGACTGGTAGCTAAAGGGTATACAGACTTATGGGATGGATTATCAGGAAACATTCTCTCCAGTTGCAAAGTTAGATACTATAAGAGTGTTGTTATCTCTGGCTGCAAACTTGGACTGGCCTTTGCATCAATTTGATGTAAAGAATGCTTTTCTTCATGAGGATTTAGAGGAGGAAATCTATATGGAGCTTCCACCTGGATACAGATGCGCAGATAAATCGAACATGGTGTGTAAGCTGAAAAGATCTTTGTATGGGTTGAAGCAGTCCCCTCGTGCATGGTTTGGTCGCTTTAGCTCAGCTATGAAAGGGTATGGATACTCCCAAAGTAACTCAGATCATACTTTGTTCTTAAAATGTACTCAAGGAAAAAGGACTGCTCTTATCATATATGTTGGCGACATGATTATTACAGGCAATGATAATGCAGAGATTATGAGACTACAGGAATTATTATCTAGGGAGTTTGAGATGAAGAATTTGGGAGGTCTGAAATATTTCCTGGAAATCGAAGTTGCTAGGTCAAAGGAGGGAATTTATTTGTCTCAACGAAAGTATGTTCTTGATCTTTTGACCAAAGTTGGCATGCTAGATTGCAAGCCTGCCGACACTCCTATGGGACAAAACTGGAAGCTTGGAGAGTATCCTGATCAGACTCCTACTAATAAAGAGAAATACCAAAGGTTAGTAGGTCGTTTGATTTATTTATCACATACACGTCCTGATATTGCTCATGCAACAAGTGTGGTGAGTCAGTTCATGCATGCACCAAGTGAAGATCATATGAATGCTATGTGGCGTATCATTCGATATTTGAAGTCGGCTCCAGGAAAGGGGTTGCTATTTGCAAAAAATGGCCACCTTGAAATAGAAGGTTACACAGATGCAGATTGGGCTGGAAGTGTGACAGACAGGAGGTCTACTTCAGGGTATCTTACATTTGTGGGAGGCAATCTTGTCACATGGAGAAGTAAGAAACAAAAGGTTGTAGCTCGTCTAGTACAGAAGCTGAATTCAAGGTATAGCAAAGGGGTTATGTGAACTTCTATGGCTTCGGAAGCTACTCACTGAGCTCGGTATCCACCAGGTTTGGAAATTAAATTATTTTGTGATAAAAAAGCAGCTATAAACATTGCTCATAATCCAGTTCAACATGATAGAACCAAACATGTGGAGATTGACAGACATTTCATCAAAGAGAATGTGGAGGCAAAATTGATCAAGTTAGCTTTCGTCAAATCTGAAGACCAGTTAGCTGATATATTGACAAAGGCTCAGTCTAGCAGAAAATTTCATCGCTCACTTATCAAGTTAGGTATCAAAGACATCTTTGCACCCACTTGAGGGGGAGTGTGGTCGTGAGTAATTTGTGGTCGTGAGTAATTTATGGTCATGAGTAATTTTTTGCCTATTTGTTAGGCAATTATTCCTTTTGTATATTCCCCTATTTGTTAGGCAGTTATTCCTTTTGTATATTCCCTAATTAGATTGGTCCTAAATATATATATGTAATAGGGGTTAAATGTTGATATATACAAAAAGGAGAGAGTTCTTTCTTCTACAAGTTATTCCAAATTTTATTCTTTGGACCCATCTGCCTTGATATCATCAGCTATAGTAAAAAGTATTTTTATGTGATAGGTTGACAGACTGAGTAATCCACAAGTGAAGTCAAGCACCTGAAATCAGTTATAGGAAAAAAGACACAGATCATGTTTGTCAGTGGCATATAATTGTCCTAATTCACCTCCCCTGGAGCGGCCCTTCCGAAACAGCATTCTTGCAACTTTGTTTCACCGGATTCGCTTTTGTAGTCTCTTCCAGCAGCTCGGAGCTGCGGCGAACTGCGAAGGCATGCTTAAAATTACAACTTGCAAGAAGGAGCCACGGTTCAAGGAAATTACAATAAATGGAGTGTATGCGGTTAATCCAATTCACTCACCTTCATACTTTCATCTACAATATGCATTTTAAACGACTCCAATGAAAATTTAGTTTGAGGAAAACCTTAACATCATTGTTGGTCCTTGAATTACTTGCCAGACCTCATCATATTAATAGTATAAGAACTTCAAGAAAAAAGAATTTATAGTCGACATTATTTCACAAGTACTTTGATCCTGGATCTCATCATGGGTTTATGTGGGCTTTGTCATCTTTTATTAACTTTTATTTCTACAATGATTCATGAGTTTGATGTCTTATGCAGTCATATCCTGTAAATTCAAAATTCTGCATCATGACTTTGGTGATCTTTACTTAATAAATATTTGATTCTTTATGCAGATTTTGAGGATTTTAGCTGTGACATGGTGTATGGTCAAGTACCTCCTCCTTTTAACGAGGATCCTGTTTCAACGCAGCCTTGCAATGCTGACATGTGTATGTTGAAGATATTGTGACCGATAAGTTGAACAATTAATATATTCCTTCTGCACTTTCCAATCTTGAGATTTTCAACAGGTTCTATGGCCAATCCCAGCTCCAAAGTTTGTCCGGAACTTCAAAATTGAAAGACATCAGGTACGTACTCAAACTGCTGAGGCAACTGAAAGCATCACACCATGATTTGTTTTTCGGGGTTGTTGACAGTGGCTGTTGTTTTCTGTCATAGCCGGTAATTGGTCCTGCATCATTCAGTTGCTCAGAAAAGCTCATATATGGTGGGAATTGTTAGCGCCTGAGTATATTGCAGCATAAAGTATAGATGTCGATGGTATACCTTATTCAAAAGCTTAGGATTACTCATTGCTAATCTGTTGAAGCTTCTAATTATGATGTGCAGTTAGTACTGAAGTTTTGGGAGATGAACAGTATCAATGGAACACAGGATATATAAATGATACTAATATCAAGTCTAGGAACAAGTTATTCTCAAACTGAGAGGTTGTCGTAAAGGGAATTTTATGGAGATAGCCTGCTAAATAAGTATTGTTACTGTATACTTCTTTACGCTGGTAGTATAAATGCTTGACTTTACCATCAGGAGATCCAGTCTTAAGAACAAAATATATTGGTTTGTGATTTTAATTGTAAGTTCTATTATGCAAATAAAACTTGAGTGTTATGATAAACCAGTCTAGAAAGTTAATTACTGGTCCAAAGATTCAATTAATCCATCCGAACCAGTCGACTAGACAGATCGGCACAACGGTTCTTCCGGAGCCCTATGTGAGAATGGATCGACACCGCACTTCAGCTAGCTACGGCACATGACTTGAGGTTGGCCTTCGGCCTACTCCAAAGCAAATGGCCGAACTACAATCGACATGCTCCGAAGCCACTGGCTGACCTACAGTCGGTCTACTCCGAAGCGAATGACCGATCTACAATCAGCATACTTCGAAGCAACTGGTTGACCTACAGTCGGCCTACTTCGAAATTAATGAATGATCTACAATCAGTATACTCCGAAGCAATTAGCCAACCTACAATTAGCCGATCTACTCCAGGCCCATCAAGAACGAACTTGGTTGTTATAACCAACCAATCATACTGATCATCATGGCATCAGTAAAGACCAAGGTAACTAACCACCAACAGTAACCACAATTAGCTGAAGAGGAGTTATATCAACTAACTTTCCTAATAGAAATCATAAAGTCTTAACTATTTTATGATCAGGGATTTGTTTTGCAAGAACCTAAGAAGGTGAACCGATGACCCAGACACTCTGTCTGGTCCGTGGGGATCAGCATCAATAGATTGGCATGCCTGTTAGGGGTGTTGTGTGAAAATTATCTCTCTCTTGGAAAGGAGAGCCCTCAAGAAAATACAAAATGGTGAAAGGGAAAGCTCAAAATATTTCAACGAGTAGGGGATGCCCTACTTCCCAGAGGAATGACCCCTAGTAGAGAATGATGTGGCACCTCCCGCATTAATTGTGAGACAACAATAGTTAGAAGCCCACATGAATTGAGTGGATGTGCTAGAAGCCATTGTGTAGAATTTTTAAGAAACTGCCCTTCATGGACAACATCCATTGTGACCTCAAGATACAGCCATCGATCTTTGAGGAGAGAAAATCAACAGCAAGAATTCCATTGACAATCCTCTCAGGATCAGTGATCTCCTGAGCCCCAAGGTTCTCGATACCACAGGCATGCAAAAAGCTGTCTCGATAGGAAGAGAGCTAAAAGGTCTTTCTCAGTATCCTCTGGAGACTCCACCCCAGGAATAACCCGACGAACAGGAATCCATGATGACTTTGAGGAAAAATTCAAGATGCTGGAAATGCAAATTGTAATACTCGATGACCAATGAAGAAATGATGAAATCATGGCATATGACACATGGCCTCTTTTCTTTCGAAAAATAATGGAGGAAGTAATTCCCCACCATTTCAATATCCCTTAGTTGGAGCCATACGATGGTACCACTAATCCTTTTGACCACCCAGGAAGCTTTAAGGCACACATGATGATACAGAATGCTTCTGACACCTTACACTACCTTACCTTCCCTGCCACCCTGAAAAAAGTAGCTTGAATGTGGTATTCGAGCATTTGTCCAAGTACCATTCATTCTTTTAACGAGTTAGAGAAATTGTTTATGTCACATTTCAGGACATGCCAAAGGATGCCCCGTAATTTGGACAGCCTCTTCCTTCTGTAATAGAATGAAGGAGAAAGCCTCAAGGACTATATGGCTAGATTTAACTCCACCACTCTCGAGATACTTGATCTCAATAAATATGTGGCTATGTCTGCCATGAAGAAGAATCTCTGATCGTCCATATTTACTTTTTCTCTGGACAAGAAGTTTCTTACGTGCTACGCCAAATTATTAGCAAGGGCCCAAAAATATGCAATAGGAAAAAAGTAAGTGGCCAATTGATGCCAAGCCGAAGGGAGGCCAGCTCTCAAGAAAAAGAGCAGAAAAATACTGGCATCCGAACCTCCTGGCAATAATGACTCGCTGACTTAATGACATAGCCCCAAAGCCAAGCAACTTGTTGGCAAGTTTGACTCATATACTCCTCTCTCCCTTCCAAGAGAGAAGATCCTGATAAAGATAGAGAAGGAGAGTTACCTGTAAAGGTCTCGTCCCATGAAGGCACCTCCTGCATCAAGGAACAAAAACAAGTTCTATCAATTCTACTGGGACCATGGCCATAACACTGAAGAATACATCCAGCTTAAAGATGTAATAGAAGATTTGATCAAATGGGGACATATAGGGAAGTATGTCAATAACCAAAAACCCCGAACTGAAGGTACTGCCCCCAAGAGAGTTGTCGAAGAAGCATAATTACCTAACCAAAGGTCGACTGATGGAAGGGTAGGCATGCTATATCGTCGGGCTGATTGGAGAAGTGAAGATGAAGAAAGTGCTCCCGAAAGATTTAGAAGCAAGAATACCATATGTTTTTTGGATGAAGACTTGCAAGGAATCCAAACTCCTCATGATAATCCTGTTGTAGTTTCGGCTATTATAGCTAATTATAATATAAGAAGGATTCTGGTAGATAATGGAAGTTCCATAGAGGTCTTGCTCTGTGATGCTTTCCTCAGAATGAATTTATCTAAAAATAAGTTGCAAAGATCTCCCATACCTCTAACTAGTTTCAGAGGTAACTAGGTCAAGTGGAAGGAAAAATATGATGGGACATACCAGGGATGATATGGGATGAACATGCTACTGAAAAATCAGATTAAAGAAAATAGTAAATTTCAGATTTTATTGGTCTTGTTCTCGAAAAGAGGTAAAAAAGATTAGAGTTAGCATGCTAGATCTAAGTTCTACCCACATAGCAAAAATCTAACAAAATAATGAAGGAAGAAGGATCCTAGGGCTAAGTAACCCTATTAGGGACATGTTCTATCTCAAAAACTCAGACAAAGAGAAAAGGGGATTGGGTTTCACATACCAGATAATGATTTCTTGTTGATGTAGAAGAGATCACTCCACTCAGATCGGCACCTGGATGATCAGGTCTCTTTCCTATGGATCCATCGACTTTTTATCCACTAGTCTTGAGGGCAAGGAGAACATCTTTCTTGGATGGTTTCACTAGAGGGATCTTACAAAAGTCAAGGGTTAGATTCATAGATGATGAGAAAAATATAAAATTGGAAGGAGGAGTGGAGGAGTTGATGGAGTATTGGGGATAGTTGGCAACTAGATGGGGAGGGAGGATGCCTGGCTTAGAGGGGCCTGGGTGTTGATGAAGATGCCTGGAGGATTGCTACCGGTTGCTTGGAAGAGAGAGATTAGCTGGCGGCCAAGGACTTGGAAGGGTTGGTGGCCTAGGTTGATGGGATAGAGGTGGCGGCCAAGGGGAAGAAGGAAGAGAGGAGGGGGCATATTTGGGCTTGAAAGATGAGAGGGCATCCTAGGGCTTAGATGGAATGGTGGTCGGCTAGGGTTTTGTTGGAGGGAGAGATGCTGGGTGGCTAGGGCTTGCATACAAGAAAAGAACACAATGGGCCTCACACTCACTCCTTACGGAGGCAACAATAGATTAAAAAAACTCAAGTTTATTTCATCGAAAGTTAGTGAATACAAGAGGAGGAGAGGGTGGGTATTTATAGATTCATGTTGGTCCCTGGACTCCCTGTCAAAGTTGGATTACATAACTTGAGGGCCAAGAAAACAAAACTTGAGAGCCAAGAAAACTCTCTTTGGCTTTGGGAACTAGACTCCTCTTGGGCTTGGGCAGCAAATCCACATTGGACTGGGAGGGGCTCCCTCCTTGTTGGGCTGGGAGGGGGCACCAACCATGAATGTTCCTGGTAGTAGTGGGCCCAATCTTGTGGGCTTAGCTGGGTGCCACTTCTCTTGGCCCGGGGCTTGGAACTGGCGCCAATAACAGGTTGGGCTTGAGAGGGCACCACTTCTTCTTGGCCTAGGATTGCCAACTCAATGGCTTGGCCTGATTCAAGTGGCTTGGGCACCTGACTAGGGACCAGGTGTATGAAGTCCATCTCGAGTTGGTGCCTGGTGAATCTCCTGTTTGGTGACTCTC
Organism: Areca catechu; assembly: GCA_021397845.1. NCBI lineage: Eukaryota > Viridiplantae > Streptophyta > Magnoliopsida > Arecales > Arecaceae > Areca > Areca catechu. Next base: position 71,022,135 of record CM038053.1, read on the forward strand.
CTCTTGACTTTATTTTGATGAAAATACAAACTCAAAGGTCGATTAACAAGCTCAAAATAGGCCGAATAATAAGGACTCAACCGAACCTAACTAAATAGGACTTAATAGATTTAGTGAATCCAATTGACTCACTTCTTATTACAGGACTCAATGTGCCTCATTAAAATTTGAGCAACACTGTCCAACACATGCCTTAGAGATCTTCATGAACCTTGAATTTTGTCTGCTCTTGATATCACCATCAATTCTCCCAGTATGGGAGGAACTCGACCTTGTCGAGTAAAAGGTCTATCCAGCTCTGGTGGGTCTAGGTTGAGACATTGTGGACCTCTCGAGTGATCCATGAATTCTCAGATCTCGATCAACCTTACCAACTACCAAGTGACGTGGAAGCCTTTAATCCGGGTACTAATGGCTTCGTCACCCAGGATTGCTCCTTATTTTCCTCTCACACAATCTAATTTGATTGTGGACCTCAGGGATGGGCTCTCTCACAAGAAAAGGATCAGGTCCAAAGGGCTCACTGGGTATCGGGCTGGCTCCCTATACTCAACTAAGTCTGAGAGATTGAAGGTTGAGCTTAATGCCTAATTCGGGTAGTAACTTAGGCACTAGATCCAGCTTTCTTTATCACTTTGATGGATCCAGCTCTACAGGCATGTAACTTCTCAAGACTAAGCCTAATCATTATATAATCTCAATAGTGAACTTTTAACTCCTTTTAAGAATTAACCATATATTTTTTTATAGGTGTCATTGCTCATGTTAATCTTATGGTAAATTCCTTATGCAAATCTCTAACATGTAGTGCAAAATGACTTAGACCAACACCTAATGACATGCAGGCAAATGACTCATGCAAATACTTTTGATATGTAGGCAAATGACTAACCCTTTAACTACAACTGTGCATGTGACTATCGGTTGGTAGGTGACATGTAGATGAAAACTTGGCATGAAACTCTTAAGAGGTGCCATAGGGTCTTGCAGAAGTAAGATGCAAACCTAACATGCTCATGAATGTATGAACATGCTAACCTCTACAAAATGTAACCTAATGATCTTGAAACAAGGGAAGCTTCAGGAAAGGATAGGAAGTAAGAGTTGATTCGGGGTTAGACTGGAAATAAGAGGTTTCAGAGAATAGTCTTAGGCTAATGGGGTCTACCTTAAGTTTGGACACTGAGTTATATCTAGGGCACTAAAAGGTCCAAGGGATGGAAGGATGGGTCATCAATTTTTAAGGAAAAGGTTCTTAACTGGGATTGGGGAAGGGGACTCTTCCTGAGGGTACTGAATTGAAAGACTATGTCCTCACTAGTTTTTCTCGCTCTTGAATTTCAGGACTAGGCTATATAACTTGACTCTTTTCTAGGGTCTCCTCAGGTAAAGCCACTGTCATATCAGTGTCATGGCTCTCTTCCTCTAACTGCTCTTCATATTCATCCACTAAATCCATTCCAGCTCATACACTTCTTCTCATACTCATTAGTGGATTCAGGAACTTTCTCTAGTTGTCCTTCCAATACAGTTTCAGTCTGGGTGTGGTCAAGGTCAACTAACTCTAGGTTTGGCTTCAGTCTGGGTATGGTCAGGGTCAACTAACTTTAGATCTATCACATGTACCTTCTCTTTAATGTTATCCTGGTGAACCAATGGGGTACTAGGGGTGGTTGGCTATGGGGAACCTGAATAGTACCTGGTTTTGACTATGGGCACTAATCCTAGTAGGTTCAGGTTGACTAAGGGAAGTGGACTAATACTAGGCTCATATCTAGGGGTACTAATCCTATGGAATTTGGGTCAACTAAAGAGAACTTGATTAGTACTTGCTGATAGCTAGGGGTACTAATTCTTGTGTTCGGGTCGACTAAGGAAAACTTGACTAGTACCTAGCTGGTAGCTAGGGGTATTAATCCTATTAGGCTCAGGTTGATGGGCTAGGGATTCCTTGGGCTCACAGGACATGGGTTCATATAGATGGTTTATGGGTCTTTGGGGCTCATAGGACATGGGCTCAGATATATGGGTTATGGGTCTCTTGGGCTCATAGGACATGGGCTTAGATCTATAGGTTGAGTCTCTTGGGCTCATAGGACATGGGCTCAGATCTATGGGTTATAGGTCTCTTGGGCTCATAGGAAATAGATTCATAGGATTTGGGTCATAGGATCTGGGTTGGTATCTTTCTCTAAGCTTGCTCTTCATGGCTCTCCAGGTGGCTATAGGTATGTCACCTCTTTGTCTAGTCTTTCTTTCAACATCCCCCCAGTATAGTCTAGCCTGGTGAACTAACTTGAGTTTGGCAAACTTGTATTTTCTTTCCTCCCTCATCTCATCATATTCAAAGTACTGGTCCATACTCTTTTCCAATCAATGTAACCCTTATAATCAAGATCGCCACTAAAGGTGGGTGCTTCTAACCAGATGTTCCTAATGATTCTCTCATCTTGGTCCATGAAATCATAATTGGGTCTCCTATGGTACATTCCCAAGTTGGATCATGGTGTGGGGGTCTCCTAGGATTGGGTTCCCAGGTTGGGTCAGGGTGTGGGGGTCTCCTAGGATTGGGTTCCTAGATTGAGTCATTGTGTGGGGGTCTCCTAGGGTTGGCTCCAAGAATGGGTCAGGGTGTTGGGCTCTCTTATGGTTGGGCTTCAAGAATAGGTCAGGGTGTTGGGCTCTCCTATGGTCGGGCTCCAAGAATAGGTCAGGTGTTTTGGCTCTCCTAGGGTTGGGCTCCAAGAATGGTCAGGGTGTTGGGCTCTCCTTTGGTTAGGCTCCAAGAATGGGTCAAGATGTTGGACACTCCTAGGGTTGGGAGGTGAGGAAAGAGGTGACTCTAGTTTAGGTTCAGGATAGGTCTTACAGGTTCTCTCTAGGTGTCCTAATCGATCTCTACTTGATCACACCTATGGTTCATTTGGTCATACTTATGGTTCATTTGGTCATACTTATGTTCATTTGGGCTAGTTGCTTAGTAATGGCCCTCAGTTGGGTGCTCAGATCGGGGTCCATGGTTGAGTTGGGTTGGGGTTGAGACTGATGGTATTGGGCTCCTAATCTAGGGGTCATGCAACAAGCATACAAGAGTTATGCATTCTAGGTTTGCTAGACCTAGAGCTCGAGTAGAGTGAGTCAACTCAACTTACACCCAACTCAACAATTAATCCTTCCACTAGCCAAGTAAGAGGTAGCGTGGTGAGAGGCTCCCCTTGCTTGTCGCAGGGTCCTAATTAAAGAACCACCAGTCCGCTTAGGGTATTTGCCTCTGGATCTCTAGCCATAGACACCAGCTTCCAGTAATAATTGGAGGATTGAGTGCACAAGTTTTCTCAGAAGACTCGAACCCGACCTGTTGGTATCCCTAAATCAATTAGGTTTCTACTTGATTTTAGTTAGGCTTGGTTTGAATGCAGGATGGTTGTTTTGGGCTAGGAAAAGGCGATTAAATCCTTCCCTCATCTGACATAGCAAAATTGCCCTTAAGGTGATTTAGGTATGATGCAAGCACACATAAACCCTAAAGCAATATGAGACTAAAAATCAAAAAAATTAGAGAAAATATTTTTTTTGTGTGATATGCAGATGGCAGATTTATTTTCAGTTGATTAATGAAAATCAAGTAAGAGAGGCTTGGTTTTGGGGGGTTTGATGGTTGATTAAGTTTAAACCTAAACTAAGCATGCAGAAAATTCAGCAATAAGTTTTTTTTTGGTTTTGTTTTTACAGATTTTTCATTCTGTTTTCAGAGAGCAGAAAAATTATCAAAAAATGCAGAAATAAAAGACTAATTGTGTTCCTAATTACTATTAAATTTGATGCAAAACAGAAAAGGTTTGATGAATGAAATCCCTAGGGTTCTAACTAGTTTGCAGATTTTTCAGGATAGCAGAAATTCTGGTTAGGTTTTTTGGTGATACAGATTTTTTAATTTTTATGATCTGTAAAATTAAATAGAATTTCAGAAAAATAGAGGACTCAACAGAGATCAAGTGATGTAAATCTCAGAGAAAAACTGTAAAAATTAATGGGAAAACAGACCTATGTTTAGACTATATTAAGCAAATCTCTGCATGCAGAAATTCTGTTTTTGGTGTTTTGTTTCTTTATGATGCATGAACATGCCATAATCCTGAGCTCTGATACCAAAAATGATGAGGGACATACCAGGGATGATACAGGATAATATGCTATAGAAAAACCAGATTAAAGAATGCAGTAAATTCAGATTTTATTGCTCTTGTTCCGAAAAGAGGTAAAAGATGTTAGGGTTATCATGCTAGATCTAAGTTCTACCAGCATAGCAATAATCTAACAAAATAATGAAGGAAAAGGATCCTAGGACTAAGAACTCTATTAGGAACATGTTCTATCTCAAAAACTCAGACAAAGAGACAAGGAGATTGGGTTTCACATACCAGGTAATGATTTCTTGTTGATGTAGAAAAGGTTGCTCTGCTCATATCGGTGCCTGGATGATCAGGTCTCTTTTCCCATAGATCCACCAGCTTTTTATCCACTGGTCTCGAGGGCAAAAGAACCTCTTTCTTGGATGGTTTCACTAGGGGGATCCTACAAATGTCAGGGGTTAGATTCATAGATGATGAGAAAAATATGAAATTGGAAGGATGAGTGGAGGAGTTGATGGAGTATTGGGGATGGCTGGCGGCCAGATGGAGAGGGAGGACTCCTAGCTTGGAGTGGGCCTAGGTGCTGATGAAGATGCCTAGAGGATTGCTGTTGGTGGCCTAGAAGAGGGAGATTAGCTGGTAGCCAAGGACTTGGAAGTGTTGGTTGCCTAGGTTGATGGGAGGAGTTGGCGCCAAGGGGAAGAAGGAAGAGAGGAGGGGCTGGCTTTGGGGCTTGGAAGATGAGAGTGCATCCTAGGGTTTAGATGGGTTGGAGGTCGGCTAGGGTTTGGTTGGCGGGAGAGATGCTAGGCGGTTAGGGCTTGCAAACAAGAAAAGAACACAACGGGCCTCACACCCAGTCCTTATAGAGGCAACAATAGAATAAAGAAAACTCAAGTTTATTTCATCAAAAGTTAATGAATACAAGAGGGGGAGGGGGTGGGTATTTATAGACTCCCTGTCAAAGTTGGATTACATAACTTGAGGCCAAGAAAACAAAACTTAAGGGCCAAGAAAACTCTTTTGGGCTTTGGGAACTGGACTCCTCTTGGGCTTGGGCAGCAAATCCACATTGGACTGGGAGGGGCCCTCTTTGTTGGGCTAGGAGGGGTGCCAACCATGAATGGGCCTGGGAGTGGGCACCAATTTGTGGGCTTGAGCTAGGTGCCACTTCTTCTTGGCCTAGGGCTTGGACTAGGCACCAATATAGGTGGGCTTGAAAGAGCGCCACTTTTTCTTGGCCTGGGATACCGACTCCATGGGCTAGGGTGCTGATTTCTAGTGGGCTTGGGCTAATGATTGGGAACTAGGTGTATGAAGTCCAGCTTGGGTTGGGGCCTTGTGAATCTCTTGGTCTGGTGACTCTCCTCATGACTTAATTTGAATGAAAATACAGGACTAAAGGGCCTAATTGACAAAGCTCAAAATAGACTGAATAAAATAAATGGAATCAACTGAACTGATTAAACAGGACTCAATGGACATAGTGAATCCAATTAACTCACTTTATTATAGGACTCAATGTCTACAAGACTCAATGTGCTCATTAAAATTTGAGCAACTTCCCAACACATGCCTTAGAGATCTACATGGAACCTTGAATTTTGTCTGCTTTTGATGTCCCCATCAAATAGTATTACCAGTAACCCTGGTATAGAGCCATTTCAAAAAATACTCCCCATCAACTTCATGTCATACAAATGCTATCGACATACAATGCTATCTTAGGGTGATCAACTTTGAATTAATTTCATGCCATAGTATCAACCTACTACCTCCTAGTATGATTTCCACTAGAAATGAAATCGGAGAAATGAGAGATCAAGAGTCACCCGACAGTATTTAATGATACAAGATAGATAGTCAGTTGACCACATGACTGATGGGGGACGGGATAGGGGCAGGATCAATGGCGAGCTGAGAAGTCTCCGAAGATTAGGATATCCTATTTTTTTAATTTTTAATTTTGATTTTTCTATGGTGGTGGTGAATGAAAAATAAGGATTGTGGGTAGGAAAATGGACACTCTAGAACTTAGAAGTTACATTCACGAAGAGACATCTCATCTCTAGGGCATCTCACCCATCCCACTACATGTAGCCTAGGGCATCCCACCCATCTCACTACATAAGGAGCCTAGGGCATCCCACCCAAATTGCTAACTGGGATCGTGAATGAAAATCCCTAAGACCTAAAGTGGACTCGATGAGAAAGGGGATAACTAGGGTCTCTCACCCCTCGATGCTCGAAAGCGAAGGACTATGGTCTCTCACCCCTCGATGCCCGAAGGCGAAGGATTAGGGTCTCTCACCCTCCCCATACGGGGTAAACGAAAAGAAAAAACACTTTTCAAAAAACTCTTTATTGACCAAACTATTTTTTTACAAAGGACTAAGGGTGGTATTTATAGACCTGTCCAACCTCGTTTGAATTTGAATACAGATAAAAAGATATAAATAATTCAAATTCAAATACAAGATAGGATAAGATAAGCCCATCCATATCTCAATTCTAACCAACCAAATCCTAATTCAAAAATCAAACAAAAGATAAAGATAAATCTCAAACAAATTTATTCTGGATATCCTCCGAGATTCATGCAGCTCCAGGACTCATGCTTGCTCCGGGATCCATGCTGGTGATGTCCCCATCATTCCCCTGAGGTGGGGAGAACTCGACTCCGTCGAGTTAGGTCAGACTCCAACTGAAGCTTGATTTCAAGCTCCCGGGACTCCAACTTGACTTGTTGATAGCTATGGATTTTTTTTTGTTTTTTGGCTCTTTTTCTTTTTTTTTTTCTTTTTTTTCACCTTTTTTTTATTTCCCTCATGCTCTTGAAGTCGGCAAACGGGTGGGCATCTTGCTTTAAGAAGCATGTAGAGGGAGTCTTGCTTTGAAATTCATGCGCTTTCATGTTCGTGCAGCTTGTTCGTCCCGTTCTCCATGACAGAAACCAAGGACAGACTTTATCGACGATTTTGACATACGATGGTCTTCACCGGTAGGCTATCTGGCAAAGGTGCTGGGCGGAGACCGCGGATGGATGGAATGATGGCCGGCACGAAGATCGTCACAGCCGTGGGGGAATCGGTGGCCGACGGGAGCCGGAAGGAAATGGAATTGGTGGCATGGAGGGGAAGGTGGCCGGCACGGTGCTTTCCACAGGCGGAAGAGGCGGTGGCCGGCACGGTGCTTTTCACAGGTGGAAGAGGTGGTGGCCAGCTTGCTTCGGGAAATGACCGATGGAGCCTCGGTTAGTGATCGGAGGTGGATGGATGATCTGCTGCACAGGGGGCTCCGACGGTGTTGGGTGTCGATTTGCAGCGAATGGCTTCGATGGGTGGGCGGAATGGTGGTTCTGTGGTGCAAGCAGAGGATTGAGGGATAAGATGTCAGACGTGTCGGAGGAAATGGGCGGATCTGGAGGAGATCCGGACAGGAGGACGTGGGAGCTTCTTCTTCCTCGGCTGGTGACTGGGATGGGGATGGAGGTCGGTGACTGAGCAGACTTCACGGGCGGCAGCGAACAAAAGAGGAGGTCAGATTCGAGCAGAGGGAGTCGAGAAAAGGAGGCATCACCGAATACCGGGTAGCAGGCGAAGAAATGATTCATAGCCGGGGTCTGGGAGGAACGCGATCCAGATGACGCCGGAGAAATTCTCATACTCGAAAAGGGAGCGGAATGCCAGAACAAGCTTTGAACGACAGAAACCCAGGTAAGTGTAAGGTTAGTAAGGTTCCTTTTTGCTTGCCTTAGACACCAATTTGAAATTGGCCAAGTAAGCGAACCAACCCACTTTCCTTCGGGCTCTTGTCCCTGAACCACTTGCCTAGACACCAGATACAAGCACACACAAACAGGGTGTCAAAGTTGGCTTGACACTTGACTCGACTCGACCTTGTGGGTGTCCCTAGCTCACTAGAGCAATTAGATGTCTAATCCATTTTAATTAGGGATGGGCTCATTATGCAAGTTGTGATTTTTGGGCTAGGGACAGGTGATGAATCCTGACCCTATGTCAATTTGATGCCCTTAACTTTTTTTATCATGAAATGAATGCAACAAGCATATGGATCCAAATTTCAGGTGCAGAAATCAGTGTGTTGCAGTTCTGATGTGGGGCAGAAAAGTGACGTGTATCAATCTCATAAAAATTTGAAAAAATCATAAAACACTCCTAACTTGCAGGGGTTATACTATATGAAAGGAAATTTAAAGAACCGGCATTAATTCCTAGTGAGCCTTTTTGACTTTCCCCTGCCTTTGAGAGCGAAACCCTACCTGAGTGTCCACCAGCAATTCCACCACCAGACCGGAGAGACAAGATTGAACGTATCTTGGATGACCAAGTAATTACTACCAGAAATAAGGGCTATCAATGTTATCTGGTTCGATGGCGAGGAAGACCCGAATCCGAGGATTCTTGGATCACCCAAGAAGATCTGCAACAAATTGACCCAGATATGATAGAAAGGTACCAAAGTCATATCAGTCCTTACTCGACAGGATTGAGTTCCTCCTACTCCGGGAGAACTGGTGTGGCACCAATGTTCGAAAAGAGGCTTCAGTCTAATTAGTATGGCTTTAATTCTTTCATGTCTTGTAAATAGAGTTAGTTTACTTCTTTAATTGAATTTGAATCATGTAATTAGAGTGGGTTTATTTCAATTGAGTTTTTTTGAGTCCAATTAGGATCAAATTAGTCTTGTATTTAGTTATTTAGTAGTTGGGTCCAAGAGAGAGTTGGAATTGGTTAAATATAAGCAAGCTCATTTGAAGATGGAATGCACTCAACCATTTCAACAAGTTAATCCAACGAGGGCGCCACTTCACAAGCCATGTGGGATGCCATGTCAACATCCTAACCATATGAAGTACACCTCAGCAAGCCACCTCATCAAATGCCACATCACCAAGAGAGATTCAAATTCAAAGTGGGCAAGAAGTTTTTTCTTCCATCATTTTAGCTAGCTATTCCCATAAAATCTCCATGTAATTTGAATTCCACCCTTATAGCTAGGAACCTCCCATGAAAAGCTCCTTGTAATTCAAAATTTCAAAATCCTTGGAGGCTTATAAAACCTACTCCAAGCTTTCTTGTACATGATGATGAATGAAATGAAATTTTTTTTTCTAAGAAAGCTTTCTTCCTTTGCTAGCCAAAGACCCTTGAGAGAAGGTAGGTGTGAGACCTAGGATACTTTACCAAACAAGCTGCCAATCCCTCTTCCAATCCCATTCGGCCACCCTTGAAGAACCCTCTTCAAGCCTCTCCAATTTCGACCTTCCCATCTTCCAAAGAGATCATCTACAATGGAGTTCTCCACCCAACAATGAAGATGATTCAAGCAAAGGATGCCAAAGAGAGATTACTTCAATCAAAGCCTAAGCCAACACTTCCATTTTTAACTTTCCTCTTCCTTTCTTCCAATCTTCCATCTAAACCTTTAACCTTTCTATCTACCAGTGCAGGATCCCTGGTTCTCATGGTTTCCAAGATGAACATCTACTATGCCAAAGAATCAGATGCAGGATGCTTTAAAACCTAGAGTAATTCCTTGGCCATTTAAATACTTCATCTTGAGTGTTCCTTACTTCATTTCAGAATATTAATGGCTATAACCAATCTTTATAAATCTCTTTCAGATCTAAAATAGGAAATTAAGCTAGCCCTAACCTGTGTGTTTTTTAACCACGAAGGTCTGTTTTCTTAATTGCTTTGAAAGGTTGTCTTCCTAGTCATGTTTCCTTATGTCCTTTTCATGAAATTTCCTTCTTTACATAAAATAGCTGCATGCATATCAGCCTCATCATCATTTAATATCTTTAATTCATAGAAATGCATCATTCCACATCTGTACCCCATCAATGACACTGGAGCATTGGATCCAAGAGATCGGATGGAGGATTGTGGAGAGCCTATTGAGAAAACTATTTCCTTACCATTAACAGAAGACGACCCAACGAAAGTCATACAGATTGGAAGTTTACTTAACGAAGAGATGAAGACAGGCTGACTAACTTCCTATGAAGTAATATTGATGTCTTCACCTGGTCGGCTTCTAACATGCCAGAAAATTTTGGCCGAAGTCATCACCCATTGATTGGAAGTCGCTCTGATCATAGGCCCATCTGGTAGAAGAAAAGCAGCTTTGCTCCAGAGAGACAGAAGGTGATTGATGAAGAGGTGAACAAGCTTTGCAATGTTGAATTCATAAAAGAAGTCCATTATCCTAACTGGCTAGCCAATGTGTGATGGTGAAGAAAGCTAATAGCAAGTGGAGGATCTGCATCGAATATACTGATCTCAATAAGGCTTTCCTAAAAGATGCTTCCCTCTATTGAAAATAGACCAGCTAGTCAATGCTACTACTGGACACCAGATATTGAGTTTCATGGATGCCTTCTCTAGGTATAATCAGGTACAGATGTACCCTGACGATGAAGAGAAAATGTCAATCATGATAGAGAAAGGACTCTATTGTTATAAGGTGATGCCATTCGGTCTTAAAAACACTGAGGCTACCTTCCAAAGGTTGATCAACAAGGTGCTTGAAAAGTAAATTGGGAGAAATATGGAGGTGTATGTCAATAACATGATCGTAAGAGTCTCTAAAAGGCTGATCACATCAAGATCTAGAAAAATCCTTTGATACCCTGCATCATCATTGGATGAAAATAAACCCAACAAGTGCACCTTTGGGGTGACATTAGGAAAATTCTAGGATTCCTCATCACCAAACGAGGAATAGAGGCCAATCCAGAAAAAATCCAAGCTATCTGAAGTATGGGACATCCTTCTAGCAAGAAAAAAGTATAATAACTGACTGGAAAACTTGCTTCTCTAAGCTGATTCATTTCTCGGTCGACCAAAAGATGTCTCCCATTTTTCAAAGCTCTCCGCCAAACAAGAGGCTTCGAGTGGTCAAAAGACTGCCGACTTGACATTGAAGAACTGAAGAAGTATTTAGGAAATCCCCCTTTGCTCTCAAGAAGGTGAGACTCTCTATTTGGGAAAACCTCAAGAAGGTGAGACACTCTACTTGTATCTATCCACTTTGGATTAAGCGATCAGCTCAATACTTGTCAGAAAAGGAGTAGGCAACCAACAGAAGCTGATCTACTATACTAGCAAAGTGTTGCACAAAGCTGAAGTGAGGTATCCAAGAGCACATAAGCTTATATATTCGTTGGTGATTGCGGCAAAATGCTTATGACTCTATTTCCAATCCCATGACATTATGGTCCTGACAAACCAACCTTTGAAAGCCATCCTCCGATGTTCTGACACTTCAGGAAGGATAGCCAAATGGGCTATCAAGTTAGGCAAATTTGACATCACATTCCAACCCAGATCAGCGATGAAGGCACAAGTACTAGCCGATTTCCTTTCTACATGTACATGGAGCCAGGAACACAGTCAACAGGGGATCGATGATAGAGAAACAACCAAAGAGAATTCATAGTCCACATGGATCTCCATGTGGACGAAGCATCTAACTCTACCAGTTGTGGAGCCAAACTCATCTTAGCTAATCTCGATGGGTAGACCATGAAATATGCCCTTCACTTCTCCTTTCAAGCTTCGAATAATCAAGCAAAATATAGCCCTCTTGGCAAGGCATAAAATCACCAAAGAACTAGGGATTTAGAAGATCAAAGTCTTCTCGGATTCTCAACTAGTGGTAAATCTGGTAAAAGGCGAGTTCGAAGCTCGAGACCCTGCCATGATCAAGTACTTGGAAAGGTACAAGTTCTATTGTCCCAACTGGAATTCTTGAAATAGCCCATGTGTTGCGGACTGAATATTCTCGAGTCGATGCCCTTTCTCAACTAGCGACCACTACATCGGACTCCCTTGGGCGGACCTACATAGAGTACCTAGAAGATCCCAGTATATCAGAGAAGACTTTGGAAGTGTGCCAAATCGAGCACGAGCCTTGTTGGATGGATCCTATTTTCAAGTTCTTGAATGATAGTATACTACCCGAAGATAAAGCCGATGCCAAACAAGTTTGATGGATGGCCTCTTAGTATGTTATCCTAGATGGAGCATTATACAAAAGGTGTTTCACACAACCTCTACTAAAATGCTTAGGGCCATCGGACGCCGACTGTGCCTTACGAGAAATACACAAGGGTATATGTGGAGACCATCTAGGGGCAGATCTCTAGCCTATAAAATAATCCACCAGGCTATTACTGGCCGACCATCCAGAAAGATGTTGCCGACTACGTCCGAAGATGTGACTAGTGTAAGAGACTCCAACATCAAAGATGTCTTGTAAGTCAACTAACTTAGTTAATGGCTCTATGGCCCTTTGCTCAGTGGGGAATGAATATTCTCGGCCCATTCCCTCTAGCCTCTGGTTAGCAAAATTGGTGTGGGCACCAGGATCCGACAGAGACTCCTTAACCCTCTGTGGATCTCATATTAGGGTTCTACTTCTTTGTATCTTGTAATAAGGCTTCAAGCCTCAAATTGTAATTATCTTTTGCTTTGAATTGAGTCTGTACCTTGACCAATTAGGTCAAATTGAGTCCTGTACTAAGTCAAGTCACAAATCGAGTCCAGTCTGAGTCTCTTAGAAGTATGGGTCCATTGCAAGAGTGGGTCTTAAATTTAGTCTCCTTGGAAGCAAGTAAGGAAAGAAGCCAAGTCAACTTAGGGCCCACTTATGCATCCTACATGGTGCCAAAACATCTCGCCATGTGAGTAGCACACTTGGCATGGAAGACAACCCAATGGGGAGGACCACTTCACTTGGTTCAAGCCTTTGTCTCTCCCCCCATAAAGCTCAATTCCATATAAGGGTGGTCGGCCAAGGAAGAATTCAATGGAAGATAATGGAGGGAGTTCAAATCCATTACTTCAAGCTCTCCAATCAAGCCATCTTCCCAATTTGCTTCAACCTCTTTGGAAGGGAAAGACAAGAGCCTTGGATGCCTCCACCTAACACTCCCCTTGTCAAGTCTTGTACCAAGAAAAGAACACCAACAAAGGAAGGAGGAAGAACACAAGCCTTGCTCCAAGCCCCACTTCATGCCTTCTTCCAAAACCAAGAAGATTCTTACCAAGTTCAAGGTGCCAAGAACCTCACTCCAAGCCATGCATCATGCCACGCCCAATCCAAGCTACCTTGGTCGGCTAAAGAGAGGAGAAGGTCAATGCTTTTGGCACCCACCCAGAAAAATTTGTAATTTTGTTTCATTTGAAATTCGATGGGCCTTGGGTGCCTATTTAAAGGACCCAATACCTCCATTGTAAGGGTATTGAATGATTAAATGAAAAGAGAGTTTGAGTTTTATTTATCCTCCAACCATTATCTCCAAGACTAGGTTTGAGTGAAGTTTTCTTCGTCCCCAAGGACGTCGAGTGGCGTGAGGCCACCTTGCTATCGCCCCAGGGTGTCACAAGTCCTTCGTCCTCCTAGATGTCGAGTGGTGTGAGGCCACAATCCTTCATCCTCTGAGACATCGCGGGGTGCAAGGCCCCAAGTTATCTCCTTCTTCGACTTCGGAATCCTGCCAGACACCGGGCTCGAATTCCTTGCTCAACCCTATCCTAGTTCTATTTCAATACGTCTCTCCACTTCGCTAATCCCTACTTTGCTTGCCTACAGGTCCTCCTTGGTATCTCGGGCACCAGAGACAGTCTGCATTGCCATCGTGACCACCCGACTGAAAGCCGGCGCATCCGCGGGTTCGATGCTAGGGCATCCATGCCGCATCCACCGAGTTGAGCGATCTTTGCATCGGGCGCTTCAGACGTGTGAGGTTTGCCCCTATCTCCTAAGTAGATATTGTGTATCGAGCTTAGTCCTACCGGGGTTTCTTAATCCCGGAATCCTGTTCTCGTTTTCACTATTTAGGGACTTGATTGCTAGTCTAGGCTTCTATTATTTAGCTTCTCTTATTTCTAGTCTTTGTTTGTGAACTGGAATCAAAAAAAAAAACCTAAGAAAAATATCTAAAACTCATCAACTATAAAAACTCCTTTGCATCATAGGCATCCATACTAGCATCTCTAGCCCTACTCTCCTCCTACATCATTAATGGTATCGGAGCTTTATTCCACATCAGAAAGTTTCTCATCGTGGCCATTAACTATTTCAATACGTGGGTCAAAGTCGAACCCTTAGCTCACATAACTGAAGGAAAGGTGGAGATCTTCATTAGGAATTCCATCATTTTTTTATTTGGAATCCCTCATTCCATCATCATCATAATACGAGGCAATTTGATAATGCCACGTTCAAAGACTTCTGTGCCCAATATCATATTCTCTATAAGTTAACCTCCATCGGCCATCCTTAGTCTAATGTAGAAGCCAAAGTGACCAACAGGATGATCCTCCATGGTCTAAAGACCCAGCTGAATGATGCAAAGGGCTCTGGGCTAAGGAACTGAACTCAATCCTTTGGGCATACCAGATGACCCGAAGGATGGCCACGGGAGAATCCCCATTCAACTTGGCCTATGACACTGAAGTAGTCCTTCCAGTGGAGGTCACATTACAATCCTTGAGGATCGATTATTTCACAGAGCCTGAAAATTTAGAACGCCGTATAACAGACCTAGATCTACTCTAGGGCACCAAAATCTAGGCTCAAATGAAGATGGCTATGTACTTGTAGAAAGTTGCCAAATGTTATAACTTCAGGGTGAAGACACGAACCTTCCGACCCAAAGATTTAGTATTGTAAAGGTCCAAAATATTCAGGCCAATAGAACAAGGAAAACTCTCTTTCAATTGGAAAGGACCCTATCAAGTCATTGAAATTGTATGTCGCGGGATATATTGACTTGAAGCTTTAGATGGCTCCCACCTATCTCGGCCATGGAATGTAGAAAATCTTCACAAATACTATCAATAAAGATTTTTTTCTGATGACTTCATTAAAAAACCCCAATAAAGATGGGCCTAATCAGCCAATTTTATTTGATGAAATCTATAAAAGCACAAATGTGGGCCTAATCAGCCTACCTTATTGATATGTCCGATGAGTTCAAAGGTGGACCAAGTCAGCCTACCTTATCAATACAATTAACAAGCACAAAGGTGGGCCTGATCAGCCTACCTTATCGATATGCCTGATAAGTGCAATGGCAGGTCTGAACAGCCTACCTTATCTACATATAGCTGACAAGCATGAGAGAGGGCCTAACTAGCCTACTCTATTGGTATATCCAACAAATGTGCATGTGGGCCTAACCCGCCTACTATATCAGCAAAGCTAGACTTTTCGATCCATAACATTGATGAGATTAATCAAATCGGTAAGGAACCCAAAACTATTATATGGGAATGCTTGAAGCCATTCATTTATCATGCCAATATCCATATTCTTAAAGAGATTAAAAAGGTTCGATGACTCCATACTTAAAAAAATTTCTTTCCAAAATAGGAGTTGAAGGATAGCTGACTACTTTATACTTAGGAAAATTTTTGAGAAAGTTACAAAATGATACAAGTTGGAGAAGAAAGATATTTTTTCATTCATTTCCAAAGGATCCATTACATTTACATCTTAATCGTACTACGAAAAGAAGAAGGAAAAGTATAGAATCAGTCCTTAGACATCGAAGCAATGTTCGGGTCAGCCATGGAAGGAACCTCTTCCGACTATCTTGAAGCTTCTAGACCAGCTACAGAAGGAGCCTTTTTTGATTGTCTTGGAACTTCTTCGGCCTTGGCTCGTGGTGCGGGTTCTTCTTTGATCTCAAACAACTGAATGCTCGAGATGTCTAAACCCAAATGAAGCCCAAGAACCTCCTTGATGCCATCATTAAAGCCCACCTGGTAGTTGACTATCCTGGACTCGGTCAGTTCATCTTTGAAGTTTGAAGACTTCTTGTAGTCTTCAATATCTTGGGTAGCTTGCTCCTTCACAAACTTTGCTTCCTTGGTAGCCTTTTTGCCTTCCTCTGACTTTCCTTAGCCAAATGTACCAAGAAATGGATCTTCCTCTTTCTCTTCCTAACCTTCTCTTCTTGTTTGGGTATTTTTATTTTTTTTTGGGCCTTCTTCAGCTCGACCTTCAAAGCCTGAACATCGGTGATGCTTTTATTTAATTTCTCCTCCATGGTCGATCTTAACTCTTTGGCCACCTCCTTTTTGGCTTTTGCCATTTGTAGTTCTTCATGAAGGCCTTTGCTGAGACTAGTGAACCCTGATATGCCTTCCTCTATCAGGGTCACTTCGTGAATCAGCTGCACCAAATAACGAAAGGGAAAGTTAGTTATATTAATCACAATCTCAAAGAAATTAACAAAAAAGTGTTACTTACTCTTAGAATATTTGGATAAATTGAATCGACAACCTATTCCAGCCATTGATTCTTTGTCACCTCTCAGTTTGTTGGGAGGAGCATGGGCTTTAGTAATTTTTTGGCTAGTTTGGGGTTCTCTAAACCCCTCCCATCAAAGAAGACCACGAAATCTACTTCGTAGTTCCTCTCGAAGGGAATATCTCTCTCCAACCCCTCTTCAGTCTAAGGAGCCTTACCTTTGTCTTGGGAGAAAGGTGGGATTGATGGTGTATCAGCAATAGGAGCTAAAGTCAGCCATTCCAAAGTTTGAGCTGAAGTAGTACCCTTGGAGTGAAGCTCTGTCAAAGGAACATCGTCATTGTCCGATGTCACCCTTAGTGGTGTGGAAGCACTTCTCGTGGCCTCTTCATCCCGAGCTTTCTTTCGGCCCTCTGATTCTATCAAAGGGACTGGTTTCATCTACCTATAAACAAAGAAACAGTGGTGGTCAGTAATCAAGAAAGTGACAACATAACAGGAATCATATATTACGAAGTATACCTAACGATGTAGATGAACTGATCTAGAGAGATGTAAATTATGCTCGCTCAGTAACTCTTTTGCTAGGTGAATGCCAAATCCCGAAAGCCTATCGAAGTCTGCTTGGTTGGCCTTCAGAACATTCTTGCCGGCATTAGCATCCAGCAGGGTTCTCTCCATTTCATATTGAAACCCCAAGGATAAGAAGAAAACAAGAAAAAGAAACAAGACTTCCATAAGTGGATAGCGGATGGCAGCCCTGTGACCGACTTCTGACCAGGGAAATGCCGATGACCCACCACCCTTGACCATGAAAGTCTGATGCGGACAGGTGGGGCTAGGAAGGATCGAACGG
Source organism: Areca catechu (assembly GCA_021397845.1). Classification (NCBI taxonomy): domain Eukaryota; kingdom Viridiplantae; phylum Streptophyta; class Magnoliopsida; order Arecales; family Arecaceae; genus Areca; species Areca catechu. Next base: position 71,039,415 of record CM038053.1, read on the forward strand.
TGAGCCTAGAAGTCACCTAGATTAAGGTATCCTAATTTTCTTTTGATTTTCTAATTTGATGGTGAAGGAATAATGAGATGGAAGATAGGGATCTGGATCTCATGGACTTCGGGACTCACCCTAACGAAGAGACCTCTCACCTCTAAGGCATTACACCCTCCTCGATACTTGAGGTGCTAGGATGGATCTCAAAGGTCACGAGGGGATAAAAAAAATGAAATGGGAAGGGGATAACTGGGCATGACCTCACATCATGTCCTGGGGTTGGGCCTCACACCCTCTCCTCTCGGAGCGAAAGAAGAATCACTCTTCTCTAAAACAAAAATTTCATTCATCAATTTAAATTTTTGCAAGAATGATTGGAGCCTATTTTATAGACACCAAGCCATTTTGAAAATTGAAATTCAAAAAAATAATAAATAAGAAAGAAGAGGGGCAGCATTTATGAAGGAAATTGTGGACCCATTCAAATTTGAATTCAAATTCGAATTCAAAAAATGAGATCTGCACAGGCATGATGACCTTGCATGAAAAAACTCCTACTCTAAATGGCATTCTACCCGAGATCCATGCAAAGTGTTTTGCCTGAGATCCATGCAAACTCCTTCTATGACCATGGAAAAGAGCATCGCCTATGATGGTGCTCACGAACGAGGCAGATGGGGTGGAGAATGTTGGCCAGTAGATTTAGGGAAGACCAGTGGATTTGGAGGAGATGGTACTCGCGGGCGAGATGGGGGGCGGATGGGTCGGCGGATCCCGGGGAATGGCCAATGGGCGTGGCTGTGGAAACGTGGATCGCAGGGGCGCGGCTCGCTCATGCTGGGTGCATTGTGCATTGGTGGATCCGATCTCGGGTGGTTGCCGGAGGCACGGGACACTCGCCGGAGGATAGGGCTGGTGGCCGGAGGCGACGACAGTGGACAAGGAAGGCTATGGTCCATGGTTCTCTACCGTAGACCAACAATAATGGCAGCAGGGTAGTGGGATGGTGGCTTGCGATGGCAGCGGGAGATGGGGCGGCTCGGTCGATAGCTGGGCTGAAGATCTTCTCGGATAGCGACGGTGGAGCAGGGCGACGGTCGATGGTTCGGCGGAGAGAAGAGTGGCATGGGCAGAGCAGCAGGGGGCAAACGGCCAAGGGAGGAGCCACATGGTGCATGGCCGAGGGCGGTTCCGTGGATTCGTCGGCGTTCCCACAAGGAGATCGATGCCCGGGGAGGTGGACTGCTATCGGGGCGCCGGTGGTTGGGCGCGGTAGATCAGAGGACAGATGGGAAGAAATTGAAGGTTCTGGGAGATTCTAGGAGGAAGAAGATGACAGGGATAAACATGGAATATGTCAGGAATAAATATGGAATAAACTGGAATAACAGAATAGGTGGGATAAAGATTTAAACTATAAAAAAAAAAATCTGAAAAAAGAAAAGGAAACCTGGATGGTTTTGATGTCCCCATCAAATTCATTCTTTAGCATGAAGAAGGAAGTGAACAGGGAGGTCCTCAGCTCTACATTTACTCTATGACAGAAGACTAAGAAGGCATAGATGACTCGAATGCTATTCGGAGTCAGCTATGCTAGAACTACATGGTATAAATTAAATTTTTACAAAGAAGGGATGCAAAGAAAATCAAAGACTAGCCTTCAGGTGGTCTTCGCACATTGAGATGGTGCTAAGAGAAGTACGATTTCCATTCATTGGGCTAAGGAAGCACTAACAAAAAAATTTTTGGATGTGGTAATGATCCTACAAGGAAGCTAATCTAGAAAAGACAGGGAACAAGCAATAGACTCTGGTTTTGACTCGTCACCACCTCTCCTAGAAGAACTTATGGGGCCAGAGGGGTTGCCTTCTCCCCTATCAGCTGAAGGCCACCAGTGGTAGGAACCCTTGAGGACCTAACAATATTGGAAGAAAGGAAGAGACTCTAACATGTGAAAGTGGGAAGAGAACCTGAAAAAAATAGAAGCTTGAAGCCAGATACAGAAGAAGAAGATTTTGGTGGTAGGAGATGAAGAGCAGGAAAGGAGATGAAGAGCAAGAAAGTTTGTTCTCCGAGGCAAGCACCCTTTATATAGACGACAATAATGGTTCAAATGTCTCCCTCGGAAGGTATGAAGCATCTCTGATCGTGCCACGTATGAATGCCGCCGATAGTGGGTACGAACTACTAAGAGATGCTAGCCAACTCGATGGGAGAAAAACCAGCCTGTCAGTCTTGATCTGTGAGAATGCGGTTAATGACCAGGATAAAGTTCCTGCACGATATTGGATGGACGTGATGATGCCACGTCCCATGATTTGGGTCGAAGATGGGAATCAACTGAAACACCATAATGGAAAGAGACTCTTAAACTTATGCCAAATCTCTAGGATCTAATGAAAGTTTGATACATGTCCAGAGCATGATGCTCGAAACAGAAGGCAGTTATTATAGCCAACCAGATTTAAGATTTGCCATCATTAGTAATCTTCTCTTTTACCTAAAAAATAATCAATAAACAAATAAACATGTATATACATATATATATATATAATACTCCCATCTTTTAGAGTAATAAATTATCTTGAAATTGGGAGTAGGGAGCAACTATTATGATAAACTAGTCTGGAAAGTTATTACCGGTCCGAAGATTCAATTAATCCATCCGGACTAGTTGACTACATAGATTGCCACAATGATACTTCCGGAGCCCTATATGAGAATGGATCGACATAGCACTTTAGCCAGCTATGACACATGACTTGACGTCGGCCTTGGCCTACTCCAAAGTAATAGCTGATCTACAATCGACATGCTCTGAAGCCACTGGCCGACCTATAGTCGGCCTACTCCAAAATGAATGATCGATCTATAATCAGCATACTTCGAAGCAACTGGCCAACCTACAGTTAGCCGATCTTGTCTAGGCCTATCAAAAATGAACCTAGTTGTTATAACTGACCAATCATATAACTAATAGCCATAACATCAGTAAAGACCAGGTAAGTAACCACCAATAGTAACCACAATTAGCTGAAGGGGAGTTATATTAACTAACTTTTCTAATAGAAACTAGAAAGTCTTAACTACTTTCAGTTAGGACAACGCATATAAAAAGAGGTAAGAGGGGACCTCCAAGGTAAACATCCTAAGCAAGTTTAAGACAAGCCTATACTATGCCAATTTGATTCCTTCCATTTTTCTATATTCTTTTTTTTGAGCTCTCTATTCTATTGCCTGAACTCTACTGACTTAAGAATCAGAGTATCCCTTACTAGAAAAATTTTGGTCAAGAGTTTGTTTTGCAAGAACCCGAGAAGGTGAACCGGTGACCCAGACACTCCATTCGGTCTATGGGGATCAGCGTCAATAATGAGTAACTTAGAAATGATTGAAAGAAAAGCAGAGTGGCTTTCATTTGTTTTTTTTTTTTCCTTTCTGCCTTTGGTGTAATAGACCTAAGGGACAATCCCATTAACCACTAGCCTTTATTGAGCTATAAGGTAAAGTATACAAGATATAAATAGAGATATTTACAAGGAATACTTTATAAAGTGGATTTTGAGAAGGCCTTTGACACCATTGATCAAGCTTTTTTATGGCAACTTGTAGAAGCCAAGAGGAATTGGAAGTTGTTGGTGCACTTGGGTAGCCGGCATTCTCGACACCTCTAAATCGTCCATCCTCATCAATGGCACTCCAAGTAGATATTTCCCACATAATAGAGGTCTCCACCAAGGAGATTGTCAAGCCATGGATCGAAGATCACAAGCCAGAGATCATGGTGGCAACCACCACATATTCATGGAAAACTCTTTCTACGAGTATACAAGATATCTCTTCATGATATTACATAGCAAAAATGGAATTAATTAGTCAATAATTTTAGTTCAAAACTTACTAACTAAAATCAACTTTAATCTCTCACAAAATTTGACAGTATTTAAAGATCTTACATCAAACTTTAATAAAATTATGATCTAAAATAAGACATCAAAATTCTACTTCTAATCACTCTCTTGAATCATATCCATGTTATATTAATTTTCAAGATCGATAAAAATAGTAAAATATGGGATAATGAGCTAGACAGCCTAATAAGTAATGAGACTTCAACTAGACAATTTATTTGATAATATATCATGCGATAATCAAAATTCATTTATCATTAATCAATGTATAATATAATGAAATTTATTTTTAAAACATGAATTTAGCAATCCTAATATCTTTCAAATCATATACATAATCAAAAATTTGATTCAAACCAATCATATTCAATAATCTAATTCAAAATAAATTCCATTCAATTCATCAGCCTTTAACCATAACCACACTTATACATATGATAGGGCGAGAATACCACATTATATCCTATGGCCTAGCCAGAATACCACACTTATATCTCATAATAAGATCAGAATACAAAACTTAAACCTGTGGCAAGGTTGGAATACCACACTTATGTATTCTGGCGGAGCCAAAATCAAAATCATGAGCTCAAAGTGCCATTGTAGAACTTTCAATTGGCAGGATTCAAACATAATCGGGCTAAGAGTCCACATTTGATTTGTATCAAAATTCTTTTCATGAAATAAATATATTCCATAATCAAATCAAATACATATATACAATATTAGATCAATAAATATAATAATAGTCTAAGAATATTACTTTGAAATTCCATATCAATTTTCATTCAGACATAATTTTATAGAATCATAAATCACATATAAATGATTAAAAATTTATTCAATATTCAAATAATGTTAAATAAATAAAAAGTCTAAAGAAGGTGAATCATAACTTACCTTAGATGGTTCCAATCAATCTAAATAATTCTAGAAATTTCTTTTCAAATCTTCAATTAATCATATCTTGGTATCCCATTGCTAGACATCTTCTTGCCAAGACAACTATATCTCTGACTTTCTCGATGATGATTGAGCCCTGATATTGGTGAACTCAATGAGGACTTTCCAAGAGAAGAAAGAGATAACAAAAGGTTTTTCTTTCGATTTGAGCTTGAAATTTAATTGGGAGAGGAGGGAACCCTCTGTCTTTTAAATAAAGTTAGAGGTAAGGAGTTTTAGTCCTTCCTTGTTTTGTTTTTAAACTTCAATTAGGAGTCAATAAAAAAAGAAGATTTTTAACAGGAGAAGACTCCTTTCTAAAATCATTCATCAACTTCAGTCGGGAATCTAATGGAAATGAAGACTCCTAATGGGAATTTGCTTCTAGCCTTTTTTATGCTTTAAAAATTTGTGTAGAACCTTCTTTGGGATCAATTCTGGTGGCTGGACTAATTAACAGGCTGGGATCTCATAGAAACCCTCTTTCTCCCCTCCTCTTCCTCCTAGTTGTAGACACCCTTGACCACATACTGCACCACCCTGTAGCATCAAACAACTTGATCTCTAGCATTGGTCCCTTGGACATTATTGGCCAATTCTGATGCTTGCAATTTGCAGACAAATGCTGATCTTTTGCAAAGCATTGAGCAAATGCTTAGCAAACCTTAAATTCATCCGGTATTCCTACGAGTTGCTATATGGTCTTAAAGTCAACTTTAAGAAATCATAAGTCATTGGCCTAGGGCAATAAAGTTCAAATAGAAGCATCAGTAGTGAGGTTGGGAAGCCAAACAACAAAATTTCCAATCATTTATTAGGTATGCCTCTACACTACTTGCCAATAAAAAGTCTCAATTGGAACTTCATCATTGAAAAAGTTGAAGGAAGCTACCTCGATGGAAGGGTAATTTTCTAATAATGGTAGGATGACCGATGCTTCACTACAAGAACTAAGGTTATTAGTGATGGCTAATTACCATTGCTAATAGCTAATTACCATTGCTAATAGCTAATTAGCCATAGCTAATACTATTAGTAATAGTACACCATCGCTAATAGGCTCTCAAAACTATCCTTATTACTAATAGGCATTATTAGCAATAGTAATGACACTATCGCTAAAATATTGATTAGCGATAGTATCAGCAATTATAGAGCTATTGTTAATTTTTTTTAAATTTGTTTATTAAAATTAAAAAATATAAAAATATTAGTGACTAAAATTGCCATCATTAATTATGGTACTATTGCTAATAATTATTATCGATGGCAGCTAGCCATCACTAGTACATCGATAATAATTTTTTAAAAAAATATTTTTTTAAATCTATTAATTATAGTAACATGTAATAAATTTCCTAGAACCTATTATAAGTAAATTAAAATCAAGTACCATGATTACAAATAAAGACTAATTATATTATATTAAAAATATAAATTTTATAATTTTATAAATTAATATTTCTTTACAAGTATCAAAATTAAATATATAATATTAAAATAAAAAAAATTATGTATGATCCTCTTCATTGTCATCCTTTGACTCATACTTCTATATTCCTCTCGCAACTAGTGGATGAGATCGGATATCCTAGTATCCTATAACACAGAAAATAGAACATTATTAATAAATTTCAACAGTTAGCATATATATCGATACAGAGGCATATATTTAGATATACTCCTTTTATCCTTGAATAGATTGTTCCTATACATGTCATTTAATGATACAGAGCTACAACACTCTTGGTCCATTAATTGGATGGTTAAATTAAATTGTATTCCATAGGTCTCCTTTTTTGACTCAAGTTCAAATACGTAAAGCTTTTAAGTATAAAAATTTAAAACAAGTAAATGAATTTATTAAGACTTACCTATTATGATCACTATGACAATAAAGCCAGATGATCACATAGATATAGGTCCCAAAGAATCTCGATGAATGTATCGTGGATGGCATCCCGGAAGCTCGAGGATATTGATAAAAGTGTGTCATGATGTCCTTGATGTGAGCATCACCCCACATATGGGTTGTCAATGTCTAAGATAAGGATGCCAAAGACTAACTGAAGGGTCAAAGCCATACTCGAATCCTATGACCTCACTCCTACTCACCCGTACGGTGACCTAAGCCTCCCTCGATTAAGGAGGGGCTGAGAGGATGGGTTCTCACCATATCGTGATATGACATACTTCATGTGATCAGCCTATATAGTTTACAAATCATTAGTCTAGTTGTACATATTAGTATATATAAAATCTAGTATTTAATGTTTTAAGTTGTTACCATAATACGTCAATGTTAGATGGAAGTATGATTGATTCAGGGACACGAGGCACAAGTTGGCAAATATGGCTCAACGACCTAGTAGCACAGTTGCAGATCGGAGGAGTAAATTCCAAAAGATTGGTGGAACTAGATAGCTTAATGGCCCATATCATCTAACCATGCATCGGATTGGTGAAGGTAGTGCTGGTTAAGCCTACTATATGCCTACCAATCTTCATCAGATTAGGCCCCCATGAAGAAGGTAAGGCCTCAACATTAATGGGCGATTCTAATGTTGATGTGCCAACCATTCATTCGATGGGATCCTCGATTGCTGAAAGCCCAACTTTGAACCATTCATTCGATGGGATCACCGATTACTGAAAGTCCAACTTTGACATTATTAGGCAAGACAACACCATTGGCATATAGTCAGTCTCACCATTCAGCCACCCTTCAAGAGAGAGAAAATGCCCGCCTAGCTAGACCGACAAAGCATCAAGCCTCCAACAACCCAGTATGAGCAAGGCTCAGTTATATGCCCTTGTGCCCTTAGCCACTTCATTCGCTTACTTGCTAGGAAGCTAGGCACCCACCTCACTTAGATAGGCCCAACTAAGCACTGCACATCCGACATCTACATCTGAGTAGGCCTCGACAGGTATGCACTCGGACCAAGCCACATGCTCGACATGTAGTAGCCTTTCCACCAATTCATGAGAAATGCCCTGATCAACCGAACCACATCAGATGCCACCTATCACCTCTATCCAAGAAGGCCTTGATGGTGGTCATTGGATGTGATCGAAGACCCTGCAAATGCTCATCATCGCTTATTGGAAATCATCATGTGCTGGTGCACGGTAATCTCAATGCACCTGCCTAGGAAAGATCTTCCAGCCAATCAAACTATGCAAGATGCCATCTCTTCATCTAACCTAGCCTAACATTGACCAACCCCTATGGCCTAGCGATCTCAAGCTCATCATACATGCCCCTGCCTCAGTTGGAACTGAAGGAAAAAATGAAGCAAAGGAAAGCAGGCATGCAAGGGAAAAATGTGGTATTTTAAAATTATTTTAATATGCAGCAAAAGGTTCGGTAGATAGATAAAAATGATCTACCGATCTGCCTAAACCAGGACCTAGTATAACATATAGCATGCTATAAAACATCAACGCAAGAAAAGTGTCAATAGGCATAAGGTACCTTACCACTATACCTTAAAGATGGAGGTAGTGAAAAGCTCTCAAGCCATGCACGCGTCTGGCCTCTATGAGTAGTTCACACCGGGGCTTGACTTTGATCAACTCCCTCAGAGTGCTAGCTCCTTGGAATCCTTCGGACCAATCTTCTTCTTCTTGGAAGACAAGGAGGAGAGGTGGAACCCTTCCTAACTAGCTCTCTTCCTAAGATCTAGCTGAGTGCTAGGTATTCTCACACCCAATCCTAAATCCTCACAAACCGCTTTTCTTTCTAGTTCTTCAACCATCCAGTAACCCCTAAAACAACCTTTATTTATAGAGGTAGCCATGAGAGGGAGAAAGAGGAAGGAGGAGTGATTGGGGGAGAATGTCAAGGGTTATACCAAATGGGTCTAAGCTAAAAAGGCAAGTATGACCATCATACCATGAAAGCTTGGAGCCAAAATGCCCAGAATTTGAAATTTGAATTCAAAATTCGAAGTCAAAACCTTTCCAAAAAGCTTTCCAGAATTTTTGCTCGTCAGTCAAGTATCGACACTTCCATTTTACCAAGTGTCGATACTTCAGACATGGTCAATCACATTGACCTCCAGTGATGGTAAACGATTTTTAATCATCGATCAGCCTTTAAATCAAATAGAAATCCCTATGGTGTGTGACCCCACAGGTTCGAACACTAAGCCGATAGTACTGGCATACTTCCAGTACCAGTCAAAGTCTTTATCTAGCAATGATACCCGACGTCCGGATAGGTCGAAGATTGCAGAGCAACATACAAGAACCTCTGGCATATGGTTACCGCATAATTCATCCCTTTGACCTCATAATGCTCAAGATGACCTAGGATTTAACTGCCAACCCAAATTTGGTTTATCCAGATTGTGTCTCAACTTTACAAGTTCTATGACTCTTCACATGAACTATCCAGGCCAATGTTTTGCTAAATTAAGACACACGAGTCATTCACTCCAAACTAATTGGAGGGGTCAATTCTATCTTGATCCACCATCGCTTTACAAGTACTTGACTATGCCTAGAAACCTTTTATCATTGGATTAGAAATCCAGGTAGTCCGGCACCAAAGTACAGTGAGTTGCTTGCAAGCTATCATGGTAACCTCAGGTCTTAGGAACACATATACCCATATAAAGGTGAAGTGCATCTACGAAGCATACCAATATGCAAACAAGCATTCATGAAAGAAGGAAGAAAATATGCATTTTAAAATAATTTTAAAACATGCACAACAAAAAGCTCGGTAGATAAATCTAAATATCTTCCGATCTACCCACAACAGGATCTAGCATAATGTAATAGCGTGCATCATAACATCAAAGAAAGACAGAAATACAAATATAAAAGTACCATACCTTTATACTGGAGAAAAGTTATAGAAGGAGGAGGGTGCTTGAGCCACACACGTGTCTGGCCTTTACAGGTAATCCACACCTGGGCTTGACTCTGATCAACTCCCTCGGAGTGCTAGCTCTTCGGGATCCTTGGGCCGATCTTCTTCTTCCGGGAAGACTAGGAGGAGAGCTGGAACCCTTTCCCAAGAGAACTCTCTTCCCAAGACCTAGCTAGAATGCTAGGATTCTCACACCCAATCCCTAGATCTCTCACAACCCTTCTCTATCTTCTATCTTTTCTCTTGTTGTGTCTCTCTAGTTGTGTTGTTGTTGTAACCTATGTAACCTATAGCATGACCTTCATTTATAGGTGCAGCCATGAGAGGGAGAAAGAGGAAGGAGGAGATATGAGGGGGAGAATGGGGGAGAGGATCAAGGCCATACCAAATGGGTGCAACCCAAGAAGGTAAGTATGACTATCATACCAAATAACCTTGCAGCCAAAACTGATTTGAATTCGAAATTCAAATCAGGTCAAAACTTATCCAAAATCCTTCCAAAATTTCTTCCTAGAAATCTACTCATCACAAGAAGTGTTGACTCACGAAAATTGCCAAGTGTTGACACTTCATCAAGTGTCGACACCTGCAAAATTCTAAGTGTCACACTTGGAACAAAGTCAATCATATTGACCTCCAATAATGGCAAATGATTCTCAATCGTTTATTAGCCTTAAGATCAGATAGAAATCCTCTATGGTGTGTGACCCCATAGGTTCGAACACTAAGCCGGTAGCACTGGAACATTTTTAGTACCAGTCAAAGTTCTCATATAGCAATGATACCCGATATCCGGATAGGTTGAAGATGCAGAGCACCTCACAAGAACCTCTGGCATATGGTTATTGCATAATTCATCCCTTTGACCTCATAATACTCAGGATGACCTAGGGTTTGACTGCCAACCCTAATTTGGTTTATCTAAATCATGTCTCAACCTCACAAGTTCTGTGACTCCTCACAAGAACTATCCTGGTCAAGGTTTTGCTAAATTGAGATATAGTGAGTCATTCACTCCAAACTATTTGGAGAGGTCAATTCCATCTTGATCCACCACTGCTCCCACAAGTATTGACTGCACCCAGAAACCTTCCATCACTAGATTAGAAATCCAGATAGTTCGGCACCAAAGTACAGTGAGTTGCTTGCAAGCTACCATGGTGACGTCAGGTATGAGGGACACATATACCCATATCCCTTCATGAGCAACCCTTTGGCAGAAGGGAGCTCCGTAGATGGTCACATTCAGTAAATGTCATACATTTCACTTGCATGTTACACCAATATCTCCACACTCCTTGGTTAAAAGGACAACCAACAAATATGACATACAACAACCTACACTTGATACATCATCATCCTATATGCATCATTTGGTTGTGAAATAGTTTAAGAACTACTTGATATATCCTCTCTATATCAAACAATGTAGTTCTAAGGACTCCATCATACAAGAGTTCATTTCTGAAAAATGTAAATATGATGAACAGCCAATAAGAAGAGAATAACTTTTATTCATTCAAAAATCATATACAGTTACAAGATAGCATAACCATCTATAGCTTAGATAATTGGCTTTGGGACATAATTCCCAACAAATCCCTTTACGAGCAATCCTTTGGCAGAAGGGAGCTTCGTAGATGGTCACGTTCAGTGAGATGTCACACATTTCACTTGTATGTCACTTCAGTGTCACCATACTCCTTGATCAAGAGGATAACTAATCAATATGAGATACAACAACCTATACTTGATACATCACCATCTTATAACAATGTATCCTTTAGTTGTGAACTAGTTTAAGAACTACTTAATATATCTTCTCTATATCAAATATAATGTGATGCAGAACGAAAGCTCTGATACTAAAATAATGCATAACGAAAGCTCTGATACCATAAAATGATGCAGAACGAATATGTGGAATGCGGAAGCAAATTAAAATTAATGTAATTTTTTTTATATATATTTTCAGAACTTGGCTTTGACTCAAAGGAAAGATAAACTAATGTTGAAAGAAACTAAGAAATGACAGAAAGCACAATTAAAAGGAGTGGACTATCAGAGTAACTCAGAAGTAGGATCGCTGGGGATTGAGAACCCCCAGTTCTAGGGTTTGCTCTGTGTTTCAACGAAACAGACAAAGTGAGAAGGAAGTTCTTGTTACCTACCTAGCAGTGATATCTCTCCATTTGGTAGAAAAAGACTCACTCGAGCAGATTATTGGATCCCGGGAGTCAAGGTATCTTCGCAATGGATCCTCCGATAATGGTCCTTGGCAAAGTTGGTCTTTTCTTGAACCCTGGATCCTGGAGAGAAGAAGAACAAGGTTAGGAACAAGAGACTTAGGGAAGAGAGTTACCAGAGTAGAAGAAAGGATGGGATATGAAGGTCTTTATCTGATCTGGAACTCCTAGGCTGCGGATTTGGGACTTCTTCTCCTGGATCTGCTGGATGGACTCTGAAGCAGTGGTAGCTGACTTGAAGATGGCTGGACTGGGGTCCTGGCGGTCGGCCACCCTTTGGAAGAAGAACCTTGGAGATGGTGTGGTGTGGGAACCAGAATCAGGAAAAGACTCCAACCTATTCAATTCAAGTATGAGTCCTTATGGTTGGATTAGTCCTGTAATTAGTCCTGTAATTTCTCTTTCAACTTTGAGTCCAAATAATCTTGTAATTAATTTCGAGTCTATATGGGGTCTGGTCCAGTTGAAGTCAAAGTCTTAGTCCAATTAATTTCGAGTCCATGCTGGGTCGGGTCCAATTTGAAGCCTTAGTCCAGTTGAAAGTCAGATTTTGAAGCATCAAGACAATTCCAAAGCCAAGTGGTGCCACATGCCACTTGCCACCTTAGCGCCACATCAGTTACCACTTGCCACCTCAGTGCCATCTCAGCTAGAAGCCACCTCATCAAGTGGTCCCCACTTTGGTGCCACTTGTCATGGTTTGAAGGAGCTCCAAGAGGGCACCCAAGAAGAAAGTTTGAATTCAAAATGATGGTTGGCCACCCTCTTCTACAAAATCAAGCATCAAGGCCTACAAATCCTCTAACTCTCCTTGTAATCCTCCACATTTTAGGGATTTTCAAATTTTAAAGATTTACCCTCTTCCACAAATCAAGCATCAAGGCCTACAAATCCTCTAACTCTCCTTGTAATCCTCCATATTTTAGGGATTTTCAAATTTTAAAGATTTGTAAGGCTCTTATTAAAGACTTTGGGATGCCCCATTGTAAGGGTAATGGATGAATAAAATTTTTGGCTTGGATTATTCTTTCTATGTGATTGTCTTTGTTTCTATGTGTTTAGTCTTTCTCCTCTTCCACGCCCACTCTAGTTCCTCCCTTCTTCCATCTCCAATACCCAAGGACTCCTTTCTTCCTCTCCAATCTCAAGTGAGCCTTCAACATGCAATGGTGAATCAAGAGGATCAACACAAGGAGACCAACCTGTTCCATCTCAAGCACTCCACCATGGCGCCAAGAAGGATCCCCATCAATGCTTCATCCACCACTCTTCCCTTTCTCCATTTCATGTTTTTTTAAGTTCTTTCATCTTAGGGATTTCTTTGTTGCAGGGTTCTCTGGAATTCCGACTTCAAGAGGAAGGATCTCTTGCCACCAATCCAAAACAAGAAGAGTCTCCAACCTAGCATGGCCTGGTCATCTGGAAGATCCCCTCAAGAGTGATCTTATTCTTATTGAAAAACCAATGCCAGGTAAGTCAGTATCAATTAGGTCTGAGACATTAATCTGACTAGCATGACTGGTGGTTTTAATTCTGTCCTATTTCTTTATTATTTCGAAGTCTCGGTAATTAGGGTTATGCATGATCATTCAAGTTTGCTTCATTAACTTATCTTTGATAAATTATGCTGAACTCTTCATATGTCGATAGAACTTCCAATTAATCTTCGCTAATCTCCTTTAGAGTTGCATAGTTTCATCTTCACTTTGCATCCCCTACCATTCTTGGTATCAGAGCATGGTTGCATTAGGGTAGAATAGTTTTCTCTTAAATCCAAACTAGATCAAAAACTCACGCCTCCTGAGCTGGTGTACTCTAGTACACTGTCACGACCCATGGGAGTAATGAGCCTCCGGGCCGACGTGAAGTTCTAGATTAGAGTTTGGTAAAGCATCGTAATTCCTTTAATTTCTTTTTTTCTGTGAATCTGAATCTGCTGGCTGTGATGAAAAAAAAATTCAAAAAAGAAAAAAATAGTACATTTTGCATTGAAATAATTTTTTTTTGATTCCGTATAAGGTTAGTTATAATCACACAAAGTTTTAGCATCAGAAGAAATTCACGGAAATACTAAAATTCCTACTTCAATCTTCTGTCCTGCTGAAATAGTCTGCAGTACATGGTCTGTTGTTTTTATTGTTTCTCTATATAGATAGATCAAAATTTTATGATTTTTATTTTTCTGGGATCCTCATAATTCATATTATTTCTCAAAAATATTTCAGATTTTATTTCAATTTTTAGAATTTCTATCATTCGAAATACTCTCTGAGATTCAATCTGAACTGAAATTCCAGTAAGAACCAATCTCAGAAAATTTTGAATTTGAAGTTCAAATTTTAATTTTAAATTTTAAAATCTGACATTATAGAATCTGAAACTTGGAGTTTGAAATTTAAAATTTAAAATTTAGTTTGAATTTGAAATTGTTTGAAACTAATCAAGTCAATTAATTAAGTCAGCTCATAAAACACAAAAAAAAAAAAAATTTGCATTCATTTGAAAACATCTTAAGGGCATCAATATGACATGGGGGAAAGATTCATCACTTGTCCTTAGCCCAAAACCACAACCCATCATCTCGATCCCAATTCTTAATTAAAACCAATTAGACTTAATCACCCTAGTGGTTAGGGACACCAACGAGTCGGGTTCGGATTAGGGTCAAGTTGATTGTGTCCACTAATTGGTGTGTGCTTATGAGCTTGGTATCTAGGATTGGTGTATTAGGGCTTGTGGGTTGGTCTGCCTACCTGGCCAATCACAGATTGGTGTCTAAGGTTGGCAGAACAGGGACCTCCACTCCCTTCCCACCTACCTGGCTAAGTCACGTAAGTTACTACTAGCTAGTTGGTCCTTTTAATTAGATCTCTAATTCGTACTCTAGGTCTAGAAATCCTTAGCCCGAGCTTGAGTCAAATTGTTTGCATGACAACTAGATCAGGAACTCCTTACCACCCTTCACAAGACCAACCAAGTTCATCCATGGACACTAGTATGGAAACCCTTATGAGATCTATGATTGAGCGACTTGAACATTTGGATTCTAGGTTTGATCAATTCGAGGAAAGGATAGGAAACCTAGAGGAATCTAGGTTGACCCCAACTGAACCACCTTCACCCAGATTACCTTCAGTTCTCCCTAGAGCCCAACGACAGGAACATACACCTGATCCAATTCATAGAAGGCCACATCAGGATTATGCTGAACACACTCCAGAGCCATATCCTAGAAGACCTTGCCATGATACTTTTGATCAGGATGATTGGGCCTTAAGGAATATCCGTCTAGATGCACCAACCTTTGAGGGAAGCCAAGATCCTAAGGTGTACATAGACTGGGAGGCTGACATGGAATAATATTTTGACTGGTATGATATGTCTGAAGAGAGAAGATTCAAGTTTGCCAAAATCAGACTAGTCCGTCAGGCTAGGTTGTATTGGGGAAATGTCGAACGCATAGCTAGGCAGAGGGGGGACTTACCTATAGCGACCTGGAAAGACATGAAGAGAAAGCTTAGAGAGAAATATTTGCCTATGTCTTATCAGAAGGTTGTTAGATCAGTGGCAGCGATTGACACAAGGAAATAAGACCATTTTTGAATACGTTGCTAAATTTGATAAGTCTGTAATGCGATGCAACATAGTTGAGTCTGAGTCAGCCATATTGTCGAGGTTTAGATCAGGATTGAATGAAATATAAAAGGGGAACTATTTTGAGAGAAGTCCATGATTTAGATCAGGCATACAAAGTTGCCATGGACTATGAGAGGTTTCAAAGGAGAGCTACATTTAGGTGACCTGAGCCCATTAGGTTTAATCCTCCTGTTAGTCGACTAGTTCAGTCCCTGTACAACCAATAAACCAAGATCCAGCTCGAATCCAACCCCTAGGCCCAACCTTGCCATTCCCCAATTCCTAGAGAAGATAAGGAAAGAGCCCTGAAGTTCGAGGTGAGAGGGAGCGAGTCTGCTATAAGTGTTGTAAACCAGGTCATTTCATGAGCCAATGTCCCTCTAGAGCTTTACATATAGGGGAGGCAGAAGAAGGTGAATCAGAACCCTTGGAGAATGATGAAGAGGAGGTTTATGAAGCAGGGGATTGCTTGGCTGATGAGTATGAAGGAGATGAAGAAAATGTAGATTCATCAATGTGTTAGGAGTTATGAGATGTATCATGACACAGACCAAGGAGCAGGAAGACTGGCGTAGGACTAGCATCCTACACACATTTGTCAAAATAGGAGAAAAGGTCTGTAAGATCGTGATCGATAGTGGAAGCTGTGTCAATGCCATTTCCACTAGTGCAGCCAAGAGTCTAGGATTACCCACTGACCCATCCCAATCCATATAAGGTATCCTGGATCGATTCCACTTCTATCCCAATCAAGCAGAGATGTCAGTCCGAATCCAACTTCAGTCCTATCATGAACGAATCTGGTGTGATGTGCTCCCTATGGGAGTAAGTAGCATCATCATAGGTAGGCCATGGCTGTTTGACCATGATGTGACAATTTTTGTTCGATCAAATTCCTGTGCTTTCAATTTCAATGGCAAGAAAATTGTCATTCATCCAACCCAACCTAAGGACAACACCAAAAAGGAGCTAGCAGCCTGAAAGAAAAAAGATTGATTAAATTTGATAGGTGCAAGAGAATTAGAAAAAGACATTAATGAGGGAGCACCTATTTGGATAGTAGCTGCTAAGGAAACTAAGGACCACACCCGTGTAGAACACCCTCAAGAGGTGGTCCAATTATTGAAAGAATTTGAAGACGTGTTTCCCGAGGACCTACCTGATAGTCTTCCACCTTTAAGGGACATACAGCATGCCATAGATTTAGTCCCTGGCGCGACTTTACCTTACTTGCCTCATTATAGGATGAATCCAACTGAACATCAGGAGTTACAAAGGCAAGTTAGTGAACTTCTTAGAAAGGGATTTGTTAGAGAAAGTTTAAGCCCATGTGCAGTCCCTGCCTTGTTAACCCCTAAGAAGGATGGCACCTGGAGGATGTGTTTACAGCTGTGCCATCAACAAGATTACTGTTAAATATAGGTTTCCAATTCCAAGACTGGACGATATGTTAGACATGATAGCCGAATCAACGATTTTCTCCAAGATAGACTTAAAGAGTGGCTATCACCAGGTTAGGGTTAGGCCTGGAGATGAATGGAAGACCGCTTTTAAGACTAAAGATGGATTATATGAGTGGTTAGTCATGCCGTTCGGTCTGTCCAATGCACCCAGCACCTTATGAGAATTATGAATCAGGTGTTGAAAACCTTCATCGAGAAATTTGTGGTGGTCTACTTTGATGACATTCTTATCTATAGCAAGACTAAGGCAGACCATTTAACCCACCTAAGGCAAGTTTGCCAAGTCCTTAGAAAGGATAGCCTCTATGCCAATATCAAGAAGTATGATTTCTTAACACATAGAGTTATCTTTCTAGGATTCATAGTCACATCTGAAGGAGTGTCCGCTGACCCTGTGAAAATTAAGTCCATAGTAGAGTGGCCTGTACCCAAAAGCATCCATGATATCCATAGTTTCCACGATTTAGCCACCTTCTATAGGAGATTCATTAGAGGGTTCAGTACGATAGTGGCTCCAATCACTGATTGTATTAGGAAGGGAACTTTTGAGTGGACTAAAGCAGCAGACAAAACCTTCCTAACAATTAAGGAAAAAATGACACACGCACCCGTCTTGAGGTTACCTGATTTTACCAAAGTGTTTGAGGTTGCTTGTGATGCTTCTGATGTAGGAATTGGAGGTGTCTTGAGTCAAGAGAATCACCCAGTAGCATATTTCAGTGAAAAGTTAAATGAAGCGAGACTAAGGTATTCCACCTATGATAGGGAGTTGTATGCGGTAGTTCAGGCATTACGTTATTGGAGGCATTATCTTCTACCGCAAGAGTTTGTCCTATTTTCTGACCACGAAGCTCTTAGGTCCTTAGTTCTCAGAAGAAATTGAACCCTAGGCACGGGAATGGGTAGAGTTCATACAAGCTTATACGTTCATACTGAACATCGTGCCGGTACTGAAAATAGGGTAGCCGATGCGTTGGTCATCGTTCCATGTTGTTGACTTCTGTGAGCACTAAGGTAGTAGGGTTTTATAGATTGAAAGAGGAGTATCCTACATGCCTTGATTTTGGTAACATCTATCGATCCCTTCAACAAGGACCATCTAGTAAGCATAGTGATTATACCCTTTTAGATGGATACCTTTTCAAAGGAAATCAGTTGTGTATTCCCAAGACCTCTGTTAGGGAATTTCTGATCTGGGAAGTTCATGCTGGAGGCTTGTCAGGACATTTTGGTAGAATAAAACCATCTTAGCAATAGAAGACCAATTCTTTTGGCCTGGTCTCAAAAGAAATGTGGCCCAGATTGTAGCTCAGTGCCGTACCTGTGCTGTTGCAAAACAGCAAAGACAGAACACCGGTCTATACACACCCTTACCTGTCCCTGATTGTCCATGGCAGGATATCAGCATGGATTTTGTAGTAGGCCTCCCTAAGACGTCTAGGAAGCATGATTCTGTCTTTGTGGTTGTCGATCGTTTCTCCAAGATGGCTTACTTCATTCCTTGTTCTCAAACTTTAGATGCTTCGAAGGTGGCCAAGCTTTTTCTCGATCAGGTCGTTAGGCTTCATGGTTTACCCAAAACCATTGTGTCCGATAGAGATGTCAAATTTTAGCTATTTCTGGAAAACCCTCTGGCACATGTTAGGTACCAAGCTGAAATTCTCTACTGCCTATCATCCTCAAACCAATGGCCAGACAGAGGTAGTAAACCGAAGCTTAGGAAATCTGTTGAGATGTTTGGTTGGTGACAACCTGGGAAACTGGGACCTATTACTTCCTCGTGCTGAATTTGCTTACAACAGCTCAGTTAATAGGTCTATTGGGAAAAGTCCGTTCGAAGTGGTCATGGATACAAACCTAGGAAACCTTTAGACCTAGCCCCATTACCCACACATGCATGAGTGTCTGAGTCTGCTGAGTCATATGCACAGCATATTAGGGAATTGCATAAGGAGATTAGCCAAAAGATCCAATCGAGCAATGAACTCTATCAGCATATGACTAATTCACATAAATGGTTAAAAGAATTTAATGAAGGGGACTCTGTTATGATCAAATTTAAACCTGAAAGGTTTCCGCCGGAACTATGAAGAAACTCCATGCCCGGGGAGCCGGACCTTCAAAATAATAAAGAAAATTGGACCCAATGCTTATGTATTGGAATTACCACCAGGTTATGGCATTAGTTCAACCTTTAATGTTTCAGACTTAAAAGAATACAAAGAACCTGCATTGATACCTAGTGAGTTTTTTGGTCCTAATGTTTCTTTTGAGAGTGAAACACCAAATGAGTGTCCACCACCAAGTGTTCCTGAGAGAAAGGAGAGAATTGAAAGGATCTTGGATGACCAGATCATTACTACTAGAAATAAAGGCTACCAACGTTATCTGGTTAGATGGCAAGGATGTCCTGAATCTGAAGATTCCTGGATTTCCGAGAAGACCTACAACAAATCGACCCGGATGCATTAGAAGCTTATCAAGCAAACCCTCACCCGATAGGGTCGAGTTCCTCCCACCCCGGAGAATTGGTGTGGGAACCAGAATCAGGAAAAGACTCCAACTTATTCAATTCAAGTCAGAGTCCTTATGGTTGGATTAGTCCTGTAATTAGTCATGTAATTTTTCTTTCAATTTTGAGTCCAAATAATCTTGTAATTAATTTCGAGTCCATATGGGGTCTGGTCCAGTTGAAGTCAAAGTCTTAGTCCAATTAAGTTAGAGTCCATGCTGGGTCGGGTCCAATTTGAAGCCTTAGTCCAGTTGAAAGTCAGATTTTGAAGCATCAAGACAAGTCCAAAGCCAAGTGGTGCCACATGCCACTTGCCACCTCAACGCCACATCAGTTACCACTTGCCACCTCAGCGCCATCTCAACTAGAAGCCACCTCATCAAGTGGTCCCCACTTTGGTGCCACTTGTCATGGGTTGAAGGAACTCCAAAGGGCGCCCAAGAAGAAAGTTTGAATTCAAAATGATGGTTGGCCACCCTCTTCCACAAATCAAGCATCAAGGCCTACAAATCCTCTAACTCTCCTTGTAATCCTCCACATTTTAGGGATTTTCAAATTTAAAGATTTCCCTCTTCCACAAATCAGCATCAAGGCCTACAAATCCTCTAACTCTCCTTGTAATCCTCCACATTTTAGGGATTTTCAAATTTTAAAGATTTGTAAGGCTCCTATTAAAGACTTTGGGATGCCCCATTGTAAGGGTAATGGATGAATAAAATTTTGGCTTGGATTATTCTTTCTATGTGATTGTCTTTGTGTCTATGTGGTTTAGTCTTTCTCCTCTTCCATGCCCACTCTAGTTCCTCCCTTCTTCCATCTCCAAACCCAAGGACTCCTTTCTTCCTCTCCAATCTCAAGTGAGCCTTCAACATGCAATGGGAATCAAGAGGATCAACACAAGGAGATCAACCTGTTCCATCTCAAGCACTCCACCATGGCGCCAAGAAGGATCCCCATCAATGCTTCATCCACCTCTCTTTCCTTTCTCCATTTCATGTTTTGTTAAGTTCTTTCATCTTAGGGATTTCTTTGTTGCAGGGTTCTCTGGAATTCCGACTTCAAGAGGAAGGATCTCTTGCCACCAATTCAGAAAACAAGAAGAGTCTCCAACCTGTAGCATGGCCTGGTCATCTGGAAGATCCCCTCAAGAGTGATCTTATTCTTATTGGAAAATCAATGCCAGGTAGGTCAGTATCAATTAGGTCTGAGACATTAATCTGACTAGCATGACTGGTGGTTTTAATTCTATCCTATTTCTTTATTATTTCGAAGTCTCGGTAATTAGATTATGCATGATCATTCAAGTTTGCTTCATTAACTTATCTTTGATAAATTATGCTGAACTCTTCATATGTCGATAGAACTTTTCATTAATCTTCGCTAATCTCCTTTAGAGTTGCATAGTTTCATCTTCACTTTGCATCCCCTACCATGGTGTAGAGCTAGGGTTTGGTGTGGGGGTTAGAGATGGGTGGACTAAGCTATGGTTTTAGGGTTGAGATCTCACACCTCCTCAAGGTTCCTAGGAACCGATTTACTCCCTCACGGAGCTCAAACTTAGAATAAGTGCAGAAGAACGACTTTGCTCAAAAAACACGGGATTTCATTATAAGTTTCATAAAAGTTCAAGTTACAAAAGGGGTCTAATATTAGACCTATAAGAAAATCAAAACCATCAGTTCCCATGTGGACTAATAGGACTAATCTATACTTTAGGCATCAATTCTCTTTCTTGGCCAACCAAGACTCCTTCCATGAGTAGCGGCCCAAAAACTCTAAGAAACTTAAAATCAGCTCCAAATGGTAGGTTATGGGGGTGTCTCCTAGTATCTCTCCATGAATCAAGGATTTTTCCTTCATGGTTTGGCTCTTTTGGACACCTCCTAGTCTTGCTCCACAAGTTTGGCTTCTTCTTTTCATGGCTTTGGCACTTTAGGAACTTTGGGTGCCTCCTTGATTTTCTCCCCAAGACATGCTCTCTTTCTTCCTTTAGCTTGGCCTTTAAGGTATATATGGGGTGCCTCCTTGATTTTGGCTTCAAGAAAAATTCTTGCTCCCTTGGGTGTGGGGACCAGACACTGGGATGCATTGTGGTGCCTCCTGGACTCTGGCGTGTGGCTGGGAGAGTGGCGCCCACTTGCTTGGGCCTTGACTTGATTGGAAAAAAATGGCACCAACCTGGAGAAGACCTAGACCACTACTAGGTCTTGGACTGAGTCAACATGACTCAACAAAAATTGAAATGATAAATTACAGACTTAAAATTGGGTTGATCAGGTCAATCCTTATTACAAACCCTAATATTCTCGGGCAAGGTCAATCAGAGATCCAGATGGAACCCTGAAGACTTCTTCTGATTATGGTGCCCATACCATAATGTAGTTCTAAGGACTTCATCACACAAGAGTTTTTTTCAAAAAACTCACATGTGATGAAAGGCAAAAGAATAACTTTAATTCATTAAGAAATTCATATACAATTACAAATATCACAACCATCTACAACCTAGACGATTGGCTTTGGGGCATAATTTTCAATAGCTCCCACTTGGACTAAAGCCATCGATACATAATCTTATTCCCATTTTCATTTACAACTATCAAACTCTTGAATTCTGATGGCTTTAGTGAAGGGGTCAGCCAGGTTCTTCTTTACATCGATCTTTTGAAGGTCAATGTCACCTCGTTCCATGATCTCTCAATCAGGTGATAGCACCGCAGAATGTGCTTTGTGCGGTGATGAGACTTTAGCTCTTTGGCTTGAACAATGGCTCCAATGCTATCATAATACACCGAAACGGACCCATATAAGAAGTGCCACTCCCAGTCACTCAAGAAACTTCTACACCATGCAGCTTCCTTCGTTGCATCCAATGTTGCAATGTATTCTGCTTCGCATACTGAGTCCACCACAGTAGGTTGCTTGGAACTTTTCCCAGTAGATTGTTCCTCCATTCAGGTAAAGATAAATCATGACACACTCTTGCAATCAGCCTTATCTGACTAGAAAATGGAGTCAGTATTCCCACAATTTCAAGTCAGTTCTCCATAAAGTAGTTATTGGTCCTTAGTATTTTGCAAATACTTTAAGGATGGTCTTATAACCACTTTCTATGAGGCTTCACCTGGGTCAGACTAGTATCGGCTCACCTGCTTAGTGAGTATGTATGCCACGTCTAGTCTAGTACACATCATGGCATACATGATAGAACCCACTGTCGAAGCATACGAGAGCTACTCATACGCTCTCTCTCCTTAGGATTTATCGCATAATCCTTTGGAGAGAGCAATTTGATGGGGGACTAATATGGCATGCCATTTTTTTTTGCATGTTTTACAAGTTGAGTTAGGTGATTAATTCCAAATTTCAGATCAAATTATTTGTATGGAATTTTGTATGAATTTTTGAAGATCAGCATGCAGATTAGAACCTAGAAAAGTAGCAAAGAAGGACCCCGCCGGGGCTGAGAAGCCTCGGTTAGGGCAAGTTCTCCTACAATAAAACTACTGGAGGTAGAGGGGTGTACCTGACAACATCTATGAAGATCGCAGAGGGGTCTCTCGTTCCTCGACGGATGCGGCCTGGAAAACCGAGCCAAAGACCCGCGGATACCCGGCTTTCTGCTCGTTGATCCGATTGAGGCCTGGCTGGAGTCGTTGGATTCGTAGGAACTCAGGGACCTGCAAATGACCTGTCAGGGGTTAGAAAACTCATAAAGGAACAAGAAAACAAAGGAAAAATAGCAAGGGAAGGCTTCTTTTGGAGTGGGCGTCCAGGGATCTGAGATGCTTGTTGGTAGCAGGAAGATGATTGCAGCACTAGGAAGAAGAACTCTCGCAAACCCCTTTATGCACACAGCAGGGTATCACACAACTCAATAGAAGAACTCAAGGTTTTCATTCATCAAAAAATTCTCTCATACAAGAGGCTAGGGTCCCTTAAATAGACCCTTAACCTTGGGCTCCAAGTAAGGGTACATAAGTCTTTACATAAGAATCCTTTTCCCTCTCAAACCCTAGCTAGAAAATAAGGAAATATTAGGTAGAAAAATCCCTAAAATTTTTCTTGACTTGGTCAAGACTCCAAGGATGCCTAGGGGGGCGTGTTGGGCTTCTAGGAGCAGCAAAAGGCCGGCCCAAAGGGGCCCGGGTGCATGGGTTTGGGCCTCTGGAAGCTGGGGTGGCCTGGTAGCCAGGTGGCAGGAATATTCCCTGGTATCTTGCTTCTTAGGGGCTTGGGCTTGGCACCTGGGCTTGATTTCATTGGGCTAGGATGCAGATGGACCTCTGGAATCATGGATGCCCTTATTTATGAATATACTTTGGCATCTGGAAGGGAATCTGGGCATCTGGAGGGCATCTGCAAGGAATCAGGGTTTCTGATTTTTCTCCTGGGGTCTTCAAATCTTCAAGATGGGTTGGACTTGGGCTAAACTTCCATGTCTTCAATCTGGCTGGACTTGGTCTTCACTTGTATAATATAGTCTTGAGTCTTCAGTATGCTTGGACAGGACTCAAAAAAATAAAATTAGCTCAACATGAGCTAACTAGCATTGGACTGAACTAGCTCAACATGAGCTGACTAGTACAGAAGTGAAATAACAACTAAAAATACTCAAATAACAACTAAAATGGACTCAGATGAGCTAAGCCCTTATTACAGATGGACTCATAAATTATTGATCAATTACAGAGGGTTGAGAAGCCTCTGCCTTATTCTGGTGCCTTTGGTGTCCGCACCAATTCTCCCGGGATGGGAGGAACTCGATCCTGTCGAGTGAAGATCAGACTGGCTCACATATCTCTCGAGAAGGTCTGGGTTGAGGCATTGCAAGTCCTCTCGAGAAATCTACGAATCGTCCGACTCTGGCTGGCCTTGCCATCGGATCAGGAAGCATTGATAGTCACGGCCCGGGTCGTGATGGCTTGATCGTCCAGGATACGCTCGATCCGTTCTCCTCTCTCAGGCCAATTTGTTAGTGGACACTCTGGCTTAGGGTCACTCACAATGAAAAGGAATAGGTCCAAAGGCCTTACTAGGTATCGCTGCCGGTTCCCTATACTCAACCAGGTCTGTAATATTGAAGGTAGAACTAATGCCCAAATCCGAAGGCAAGTCTAACACCTAGGCATTTGATCCAATCCTTCTCTATCACTTTAAAAGGTCCGGCTCTGCGAGCATGAAGCTTCTTTTAGGCCTAAGCCTAACCAAGATAGAATCCACTACATCATATTCTTTGACCCTTCTTCGGGAATTAGCTAGTTGTTTTAAGATTAGTGCGGGTGGTGAACATGCTAGGCACATGCAGACAAATGATGCAAAGGACTCATACTGACACCTAACAGACTCGACTATGCATTCCTATCGAAGGAAATTTTATTGAACTCTTTGGATCTAAACCTAATAGATTATAGGTTCTCTAGGTTTGATCCTAGCTTGACATGCACATGAAAATTTACAGTGAACTCCTAGCAAATTCCAAAGAGTATGCCAGAAGTAAGATGCAAACCTAACATGCGTGATGAATGCATGCAGTATGCTAATCTCAGCTAAATGCAATCTAATGATCCTAGAAATGCTGGAGGTGTCAGGAAAGGGCAGAAAATAGGAAGTGGGTTCAGAATTAGTTTGGTAAGGTAGAGAAAAAGGTTCATGGTTAGTTGGATAAAATAGGATAAAAGACGGGGTGTCAGGAACTAATCCTATACTAATGAGGTTAACCTTATGAGGTTGAGCTATATCTACAGGATTTGCATAATGGAAGGATGGGTCACTAATTTCGGGGAAGAGGTCCTTAATGGGAACTATAGGAGGGGACTCATCTTGAAGGTATTGATTCAAAGAGATCATGTCCTTAATAAATTCTTCTGGTTCTTGTATTTTTGGACTAGACTCTATAATTTGGCTCTCCTTTATGGTTTCCTCAAGTAAGGCTCTAGCAGCAGTACCTAGGTTCTCTTCCTCTATTTGTTCTTCCATTATAGCTTTAGGTTGGATGTGGTCAAGGTCAACTAGCTCTGGGTTGGAATCTACCCGGGTATCTACTGGGTCAGCTAATTCTAGGTCTACTAAAGGTGTCTCCTCTTCTCCCTCATACTCATCCACTAGGCTCACATCAGCTTCATACACTTCCACGTTAATGTAAGCCTTGCGAATCTCAGGAATGGTTGGAGAAGGTCGGCTAGCAGGAAATTGGTTAGGTTCTGGTCTCTGATTATGGGTACCACTCCTAGTAGGTTCAGGTTGTATAAGAGGTAGTGGCTCACTATTGAGTTCATATTTAGGGATACTCATCCTATAGGGTTCAAGTTGACTAGGGGAAGCATGACTAGTACTAGGCTGATACTTAGGGGTTATGGGTTCTCTAAGCTCATAGGACAAGGGTGCAGATCTATGGGTCATGGGATTATAGGATCTGGGGTCATAGGATTTTGGGTCAGCTCTATGATCAGGTTCTAAGGTTGGATCAAGGTATGGGGTCCTCCTAAGGTTGGGCTCTCTATATGGGTCAGGATATTGGGTCCTCCTAGGATTGGACTCCCTATATGGGTCAGAATACTGGGTTCTCCTAGGGTTGGACTCCCTATATGGGTCAGAATATTGGGTTCTCCTAGGGTTTGACTCCCTATATGGGTCAGAATATTGGGTGTTGGGTCTACTAGGCTCATAGGGTATGGGTGTATAGGATCTATGATCATGGGATCTAGAGTCATAGGATCTAGGTTCATAGGTTATGGATTCATAAGTTCTAGGTTCATAGGATTTAGAGTCATAAGATCTATAGGTTGTGGGTATACTAGGCTTATAGGGAGAGGGTAAATAGGATCTATCTTCTTGGTCTATAAAATCCTGATTGGGTCTTCTAGGACTAACCTTAGGGATTGGGTCAGGATGATGGGCTCTCCTAGGTTCAGCCTCAAGGTATGGATCAGGGTTTGGGGTCCTCCTAGGTTGAGGATTGTAGTACGGGTCAGGATAAGGGGCTCTCCTAGGTTCGACCTCATGGTATAGATCAGGGTTTGGGGTCCTCCTAGGTTGAGGGGAGTCAGGATCTGGCTCAGACTTTGACCCATGGGTTTTTCTTGGGGTCCCTACCCGGACTTTTAACTGATCAAACCTATTGGCACGATAGTCAATTCTATCATTGGTTTGAATACGAGACTGAGTTAACTGGGTCATCTGGATAGTTATCTGGGCAATTTGATCAGCTAGGGCTTTTATTTGGGCTTGTAAATTTTCCATGGGTTCAGACATTTATGAAGGAGGTGGGTGATATGAAACTCCTGATCTAGTGCTCATGCAAGACTCGATCAGACCGACTATAGCTGACTAAACCTAAAGTCCAAACTAGATGCTCAATCAGGGTGGCAAACTAGCCTATAGTAACCCTGTACTCAGCCAGGCAGGTGTAAGGGGAGTGTTAGGTCCCTGATTGCCAATCCTAGACACCAATCAGAGATTGGCCAGGTAGGCGGACCAGCACACAAGCCCTTCGGGATTGAATCCCTAAACCACCGTTCTAGACACTAAGCACAAGGCACACACAGGTTAACTTGACACAGTGATCTAACACTAGCCCGGACCCGACCAGTTGGTGTCCCTAGCCCACTAGGGCAAATTAAGTCTAATTAATTTTAGGTTAAGGCTTGGGACTGAATGCAAGGGATGTGGTTTTGGGCTAAGGAGAGGTGATCAAATCCTCCCCCCATCTGATATAGCAAGAGTGCCCTTAAAAGTAAATTATGCAATGATGGCAGGCAGATGAGGATGCAAATTAAGGTTTAGATATTTTTTTTGGTATTTTTGGAAAATATGTATATTTTTTTTTGGTATTTTTTTATAAATAGAAGAAAACTTGCAAATCATGGCCTAATATACTGGAAATATACTAAAATTAAGAAATATGCAAAAACTCCTAAACAAAACCCTAAAACTTCCAAACTTGTCTTGCTAAAAAAAATAGAGCCGAAAATTTGCAGGCCCTATTTCGGCTTGCAGAAAATTCACAGGCCATAATAAATCTGGAAAATTTTTAAAATTACTGTGAATTATGATAAATCCAGAAAAATAAATTTCAGGATTTTTTGGAGTTTTTAACAGGGAAAATAATTAAAATAACAGAGTATATACGGACTGGAAAATTACAGAAAATAAGCCCTAATCTAAGCTCTGATACCAAATGATGGGGGACTAATATGCATGCCATTTTTTTTTGCATGTTTTACAAGTTGAGTTAGGTGATTAATTCCCAAATTTCAGATCAAAATTATTTGTAGGGAATTTTGTATGAATTTTTGAAGATCAGCATGCAGATTAGAACCTAGAAAAGTAGCAAAGAAGGACCGCCGGGGCTGAGAAGCCTCGGTTAGGGCAAGTTCTCCTACAATAAAACTACTGGAGGTAGAGGGGTGTACCTGACAACATCTATGAAGATCGCAGAGGGGTCTCTCGTTCCTCGACGGATGCGGCCTGGAAAACCGAGCCAAAGACCCGCGGATACCCGGCTTTCTGCTCGTTGATCCGATTGAGGCCTGGCTGGAGTCGTTGGATTCGTAGGAACTCAGGGACCTGCAAACGACCTGTCAGGGGTTAGAAAACTCACAAAGGAACAAGAAAACAAAGGAAAAATAGCAAGGGAAGGCTTCTTTTGGAGTGGGCGTCCAGGGATCTGAGATGCTTGTTGGTAGCAGGAAGATGATTGCAGCACTGGGAAGAAGAACTCTCGCAAACCCCTTTATGCACACAGCAGGGTATCACACAACTCAATAGAAGAACTCAAGGTTTCATTCATCAAAAATTCCCTCATACAAGAGGCTAGGGTCCCTTAAATAGACCCTTAACCTTGGGCTCCAAGTAAGGGTACATAAGTCTTTACATAAGAATCCTTTTCCCTCTCAAACCCTAGCTAGAAAATAAGGAAATATTAGGTAGAAAAATCCCTAAAATTTTTCTTGACTTGGTCAAGACTCCAAGGATGCCTAGGGGGGCGTGTTGGGCTTCTAGGAGCAGCAAAAGGCCGGCCCAAAGGGGCCCGGGTGCATGGGTTTGGGCCTCTGGAAGCTGGGGTGGCCTGGTAGCCAGGTAGCAGGAATATTCCCTGGTATCTTGCTTCTTAGGGGCTTGGGCTTGGCACCTGGGCTTGATTTCATTGGGCTAGGATGCAGATGGACCTCTGGAATCATGGATGCCCTTATTTATGAATATACTTTGGCATCTGGAAGGGAATCTGGGCATCTGGAGGGCATCTGCAAGGAATCAGGGTTTCTGATTTTTCTCCTGGGGTCTTCAAATCTTCAAGCTGGGTTGGACTTGGGCTAAACTTCCATGTCTTCAATCTGGCTGGACTTGGTCTTCACTTGTATAATATAGTCTTGAGTCTTCAATATGCTTGGACAGGACTCAAAAAAAATAAAATTAGCTCAACATGAGCTAACTAGCATTGGACTGAACTAGCTCAACATGAGCTGACTAGTACAGAAGTGAAATAATAACTAAAAATACTCAAATAACAACTAAAATGGACTCAGATGAGCTAAGCCCTTATTACAGATGGACTCATAAATTATTGATCAATTACAGAGGGTTGAGAAGCCTCTGCCTTATTCTGGTGCCTTTGGTGTCCGCACCACAATTCCAGTGTCTATCATGAGATAGCCTTTCTTGGAATTTTTCATGATGAACCACTTCAGCACAGTGTCGATGTACGTAGACTGAGACAGTCCCAGAAGCCTCTTAGATCTATTTCTATAGATCTTCATACCCAGTATGTAAGAGGCTTCATCCAAGTCCTTCATACAGAACTGAGATGATAACTAGACTTTTATTTTTTGCAGTGCTGGAATGTCATTCCCGATTAAAACAATGTCATCCACATACAATATAAGGAGTATAATTATAGAACCATTAGACCATTTGTAAATGCAAGGCTCTTCTTCATTCCTAACAAAGCCATATGATTTAATACACTTATCAAATCGCATGTTCCAACTTTGTGATACTTGCTTCAGTCCATAGATGGACTTCTAAAGCTTGCACATCTTTAACTCGTCTATGGATGTGAACCATTCAGGTTGTATCATATACACCTCCTCTTCTAGCTCATCATTCAGAAAAGTTGTTCGGACATTTATTTGCCAGATTTCATAGTCAAAGTATGCTGCTAAAGCAAGCATGATCTAAATGGATTTTAGCATTGCCACAGGAGAGAATGTCTCGTCATAGTCA
This sequence comes from Areca catechu, assembly GCA_021397845.1. NCBI lineage: Eukaryota > Viridiplantae > Streptophyta > Magnoliopsida > Arecales > Arecaceae > Areca > Areca catechu. The sequence goes on from CM038053.1 coordinate 71,069,216, forward strand.
ACACCATAATATTGACGATATCCTTTGACAACCAGACGGGCTTTATAGGTCTCTACCTGCCCGTTTGAGCCCTTTTTTCTTTTGAAAATTCATTTGCACCCAATGGATTTTATACCTTAAGGTGGATTAACCAATGTCCATACATTATTGATTTCCATGGACTCCATTTTGGATTTCATGGCTCCCAGCCATTTCTCAGAGTTGGCCTCTGCATTGCATCCATATAGGTGATCAGATCCTCATTGTTCTCATCGAGTTCAGTAGGATCACCGTCCCAGACCAAGAAACTATAATATCTATTCAGTTGACTCGGTACCCTACCGAATCTCCTTAATGGTTCCTGTGTGGGCTCAGGGTGTGATCTAATCACAGTCAGTTCTATGTTATTCCTTAAGTGTGTCGGTTCTTCTACTTGTTGAACTTCACTAAGTTCGATCTTAGCAGCCACAATTCCTTCACCAAGGAACTCCTTTTCCAAAAAGATAGCCTTAAGATTGATGAACAACTTTTGTTCCTTAGCCAAGTAGAAATGATACCCCTTAGACTCTTTAGATACCCAACAAATAGGCACCAGTCAGACCTAGGTCCAAGTTTGTCCGTTTTTGAATGTTTTACATAAGCCGGGCAACCCCAGACTCGAAGGTGTGAGACTGTCGACTTACGTCCAGTCCATTTCTCATATGGGATTTTGCAAACATACTTACTCTAAGCCCTAATTAAAAGGTAATAGGCTGATTCCAGAGCATATCCACAAAAGAATAGTTGTAGGAAGCAAAGCCCATCATGGACCGAACCATGTCTAATAGGATTTGATTCCTCCTTCCAGACACTCCATTTAACTGTGGTGTCCCTTGAGGTGTCCACTGAGAGAGAATTCCATTCTCCTCGAGATATGTCAAAAACTCTCCAAAAAGGTATTCACCATCTCGATCTGATCGAAGGATTTTGATACACCTTTCAGTTTGTTTTTCTACTTCACTACGATATCGTTTGAACATTTCAAACGATTCAGATTTATGTCTCATCAAGAAGACAACCACACCTCGGAAGGTCATCTGTAAAGTTAATGAAATAACTGTACCCACCTTTGGCACAAATATTCATGGGTCCATATACATCAATATGTACCAGACTTAGAATCTCTTTGGCTCGTTTACCTTTTCCAGTAAAAGGTGACTTTGTCATTTTTCCAAGAAGACAGGACTCACAGGTTGGTAGTGAACCATTTTCACTAAAATCGAGGAGACCCTTGCTTTTCAATCTATTTATCCTATTCTTGTTAATATGACCTAGCCTATAATGCCACAGGTATGTATCGCTGACATTATCTATCCTAGGGCATTTGCTAGATATGTACATTATACTAATAGGTCATGATAGTACATAAATTTCATTGTTCATATGTCCAATCATTACTATAGAACCATTCCAAATGATTTTGCAAATATCATTTTTTATTGATAGTTCATAACCATTCATGGCCAATTGGCCTGCAGAAATGACATTTAAGATAAAAGACGAGCAATAATGACACTCATTCAAAATGATTATATAGGACTCGAAAACTAGTTTGAGGGCTCCTAATGCCAGGACTGGAACTTGGCTTCCATTTTCTACGTTCAAGAATCTCTCTCCATCCTCGAATCTTTTACTAACTTGAAATCCTTGCAAAGAATTATAAATGTGAATTGGACTTCTTATATCCAATACCCAGTTAGTAGTATCGCAGATAGAGAAACTACAAGGTGTTATCATATAAATATCTTGTCCAGCACCGTCCTGCTGCTTTCTCTTCTTGGACCTGTTCAGGTCAAGGGATGCAATGTAAAGAGGACAATTCCTCTTCTAATGACCCTATTTCTTGCAAAAGAAGCACTCTGCATGGCTCTTATCAGCATTCACCCTTTTGGCCTGACTAGGCCCAGAAGCATTCTGCACATTTTTTCCTTTATTTTTCTTTTTCCCTTTCTTAAAGGGACGATGCCCTATCGAAGATCCTTCCACTAGATTTACCACCCTTTTGTTCAGTTGGTAGTCTTTCTCATAAGTTTGCAATAACCCCAATAAACCATGGTAGTTAACTGTAGGCTTATTCATTCTATAATGATTGAGAAAATCTAGATAGGAAGAGGGCAGGGATTTCAGAATTGCATCCTTCCCAAGCTATTCATGCAAGGGACATCCGAGCTTGCCCAGGAGCTTAATCATCTTGATCATATACAGTACATGATTAGTGACTGAGGCCCCATCATGCATCTGCGCGTTATAGATAGCACAGGAGACCTTGTACCTCTCAACGTCATCTGGTGTGCCAAAGGACTCCTTCAACTTTTAAAGGATTTCCTTTGGCTGGGCTTCCTCGAACTTGCAACTGAACTCATCGTTCATTGTTGCCAACATTATGCATCGGACAGTGGTCCTATCAGAAAGCCACTTCTGATAAGTGTTTCTAATTGAACACCAAGCATTGGGAGTAGGAATTTCAGGTGCTGGATCCGATATCACATACAGGATCCATTCATGCTCTATGACAATCCTGAGCCTTCGATACCAGCTATCGATGTTGGGTCCATGGAGCTTCTTGTTGTCGAGAAGAGATTGGACTGACAGGTTGGAAGACATATAAAAGAAAAACCAAAACTTTATTAGTGTATATAAATTATTAACCTAAAAACATGGATTTTAGTCTAAAGCCCCTCCCATTATCTTGTTCAGACTGGTAGCCTCTACCTCTAATCTGAGGAATTACTTTAATCCCTTAGTGGGTACTAGAGTCTATTAGACAACACATGAGCCCGACTTTGGCCGGTCCACCCATGCATGTCTAAAGGTGGTTCTTCAACTGATTACTTCTCTAAGTAATCTCTAGTATTTAGGTTTTGCCCCAAGGTGCACTTCAATCGGCCTTTGAGCCTCCTATTGAAGGTCCCGGTTAGGTCCAACCATTAACATGACAAAATTCAATGCTTCTAACTAATGAATAGTCAATCTCAACTTTGGCCGGCCCATTTGACCATCGTTAAGAGAGTCATACTAAGCCATCATATTAGGAACAATAATTTCAATAGCCTGATGAACACCCGATCTTTGGATCTGTAGATGAACACCCAACTATTGGACCCATTACCATCCTACTTAATGGAAGGCTAGGACTTGGTTATCCCTATAACTTCATCCTTTTATGGATCTAAAAATTTAGAGGGTTTAACTTTTATGTGATAGAAGAAGAGATGAGAAGACATGGATCAACCTACCACTGACCACATCAGCAATCAAAGAGGATTACACATAACTAATGATCTATGGGCACCTAAAATCAGTCAAGATTGATTAACCTTGGGTGACATGGGTTAACACGAGTCAATAAGCTATCCAATCAATTCTGATCGACCACATTGGCCAGGTAAGTGAGATCATGGGTTGGGTTGCGCCATTAACTATCTTGCCTTTGACACCAACCGAGTTGGCCAAGTAAGAGGTAGCCCCAAAGAACCAAGATCAAAATGCCAAACTTATCTTGGACACCAATTGGTTCATCAAACTCGATTAGACTAGCCTCAAGACTCGGGCTGACTACTGAGCCACTAATTAGGTTCATTTAGATTTATGGACTAGTCAATCTAACTATTAAAGTGATCTATACAGAAGAAATCCTAACTCAAAAATAGATTAGTTCTCTATTTAGTCCAATGTATCTAAACTTAGGTCTAACCCAATTAAGGACCTAAAAGAAGCTAATCCATGACCCTAAAGCTTATTGAAATGACTTAAAATCTTTGAATTATATTCCTAGAGTTCTTTGTCATTCAAGATAACTTAATTATCAATTAAGTTTAATAGCCTTCATAAATTAAAATAATTTTAATTTATCATGTAAAACAATTTTACAACGAAACAAAAATTTGAATTCACTATTTTCCTGCATTTTGATGTCAAGTGTTGACTCACCAGGGGCAAGTGTCGACTCATGACCTGAGACTGGAAGAAAATAGAATGCCATGTTTTCTGGTACGTGCTCATGATTCGACACCTTCAAGACAAAGTGTCAACTCATGAGCCCAAGTATCGACTCTTCCTGGTCAAGTGTCTACACTTCAGCCATCATGAGTCGACTCAAAGGTCGATTCAAGGCATGTCACAGGGCAAAAATATTGATATCAAATCTAAAGTTTCTCAAAACTTATAATTAAAGTCGATCAAAATAAAACTCTTAGATCTCATCTAAATTTATTTCATGATCAAAACATTAGATTAAAATATTTTTAATTTCTATTTTCTCTAATTTTCTTTTTCATGAGTCAATCAAAAGTGGCACCCCTACACATCATAGGAGATCCCATTAAATGGAAAGAGACGGTCTTGCAGCCCTACTTCTCTCCTATGATTGGACAGCCATGGTGAAGCACTCAATCCAAGTACTTAATGGAAAACATTGATGTTAAAGCATGCTAGCATTATTGTTCTATGAAGAACCTGGTGCTTTGATACCATTGAAGGAGAAAATGAAGCAAAGGAAAGCAAGCATGCAAGGCAGAAACATGGCATTTTAAAACTATTTTAAAATATGCAATGGAAGGCTCAGTAGATAGATCAAAACGATCTACCGATATGCCTGTAACAGGACCTAGTATAATAATATAGCATGCTATAAAACATCAATAGCAAGAAAAGAGTCAATTGGCAAAAAGGTACCTTACCGTTATACCTTAAAGATGGAGGTAGTGAAAAGCTCTCAAGCCACACACGCGTCTGGCCTCTATGAGTACTTCACACTGGGGCTCGACTATGATCAACTCCCTTAGAGTGCTAGCTCCTTGGGATCCTTCGGGCCGATCTTCTTCTTCTCGAAAGATAAGGAGGAGAGGTGGAACCCTTCCTAACTAGCTCTTTTCCCAAGACCTAGCTTGAGTACTAGGTATTCTTACACCCAATCCCAAATCCTCACAAATCCCTTTTCCTTGTAGTTCTTTAACCATCCAGCAGCCCCTAATACATCCTTTATTTATAGAGGTAGCCATGAGAAGGAGAAAGAAGAAGGAGGAGTGATTGGGGGAGAAGGTCAAGGGCCATACTAAATGGGTCCAATCTAAAAAGGCAAGTATGACCATCATACCCTGAAAGCTTGGAGCCAAAAATGCCCAGAATTCAAAATTCGAAGTCAAAACCTTCCCAAAAACTTTTCAGAATTTTTGCTCATCAGTCAAGTGTCGACACTTCCATTTTACCAAGTGTCGACACTTCGAACATGGTCAATCACATTGACCTGTAGTGATGGCAAATGATTCTTAATCGTCGATCAGCCTTTAGATCAGATAGAAATCCCTATGGTGTGTGACTCCATAGGTTCGAACAATAAGTTGGTAGCACTAGAACACTTCCAGTACCAATCAAAGTCATCATCTAGCAATGATACCCGATGTCCAGATATGTCGAAGATTACAGAGCAACTTACAAGAACCTCTGGCATATGGTTACCGCATAATTCATCCCTTTGACCTTATAATGCTCAGGATGACCTAGGATTTGACTACCAAATCTAATTTGGTTCATCCAGATTATGTCTTAACTTTACAAGTTCTATGACTCTTCACAAGGACTACCCTGACCAAGGTTTTTCTAAATTGAGACACAATGAGTCATTCACTCCAAACTATTTGGAGGGTTCAATTCCATCTTGATCCACCACCGCTCTACAATTACTTAACTACACCCAGAAACCTTTTATCACTAGATTAGAAATCCAAGTAGTCTAGTACCAAAGTATAGTGAGTTGCTTGCAAGCTACTATGGTGACCTCAGGTCTTAGGGACACAAATACCCATATCCCTTTGCGAGCAACCCTTTGGTAGAAGGGAGCTCTGCAGATGGTCATATTCAGTGAGATGTCACACATTTTATTTGTATGTCACATCAGTGTCACCACACTCCTTGGTTAAGAGGACAACTAACTAATATGAGATACAACAACCTATACTTAATACATCGTCATCCTATAATAATGTATCCTTTGGTTATGAACCAGTTTAAGAACTACTTGATATATCCTCTTTATATCAAATATAATGTAGTTCTAAGGACTCCATCATATAAGAGTTCATTTTAGAAAAATGCACATGTGATGAAAGGCCAAAAGAATAACTTTTATTCATTAAGAAATTCATATACAATTACAAAATTAGCACAACCATCTACAGCCTAGACGATTGGCTTTGGGACATAATTTCCAACAAGAACTTCTCAATCAAGTCTCCCCAGCCAGTTAGAACTTGGACACCATGAGAATAGTAAGGCTGGTAGACTCTTAGGTAGTGCATCCACTCAAAACCTCTAAGACAATACACCAGCACACATTACCATAGCCTCTACCACATGGTAAAACTTTCCATCACAGCTTAAAGATCCCTAATCATTGTCATATCTAAGCAATTAAGAGAGACTTTCTTTGAAGGAAAATGTGGTTGGTTTCATGCATGCATTTCAAAACTTTTTCTAAATATAACATTGTAGAAGATTAAAGATTAATCTAATTAACCTTTCATCCATTTGATCTAATCAAATAAACTACCTAAAGTTGGATCATAACATGATATATAGCACATAAATGAACTAAAATAAGTAAATAGCTAGCAGCATAGATTATATCTATGCTACAAAACTGACACTATAGATCACATCTATGATGTCAATGAGTTTAGAATTCATTACCTTTATGTGGGTCGATGATCACCACTGTTGAATATCTTAGTATCAAGGTTCTTCCTTTGCCACATAGATATATGGTCTCTATGGGTGATCCACATGGAGCCCTATTCTAACTAATCTCATGGGGACATCAGATCGGACATAGACTTCAAGCTTCAATTCATTTTCTAAGTCCTGTATTGGTCAATTTTTGTTAAGTCCTATAATCAAGAGAGCCAGTTGGGTTCACTAAGTCAGTTGAAGTTCCTTGTTTAGTACATTGAGCCTTGTTACTTGTGTCCATTTGTAAGTTATGTTAGTACAGTCAAGAAGTCCCCCTAGTTTCAATTTAGTCATATGAGTCCTGTAACTTTCATGCTCAAAAGGAGGATTGTTGGACCTGCACTCAAGTGATCAGCCTAGCATCTGGACTACTTTCATGCCACCCAAGCCCATGGCGCCCCCCACATTTGAAGATACCTGGCACCCTAAGGAAATATTCTTTCTTCCAGGCACCCCAGTCCAGAAGCCCAAGAGGAGCTGGCACCCCTCAGGCCCATTCTTGTAGTTGGTGCCCATCCCAGTCTAGGTCCACCAAGGTTGGCACCCAAGACTAAGTCCAAGCCCAGCAGGGAGTGAAAAAGTCAAAGCAGTCCAAAAGGATTTTATCCCAGCCCAAGCCCATGGAAAAAAGTCAAAGCTTCCAAGTTCTACAAGGAGTGCAATATCCAAGTCCTACAAGAATTTAGGCCTCCTAATTTCAATCAAACTTTGTACTCCTAATTCTAGTTAAACCTTGTACTCCTTGTCCCATACAAACTTGTAATCCAATTTTGATAGAAAAAGGGCCCTGGGTGAATCTATAAATACCCTACCCCTCCCCCTCTTTTAAAATAATCTCTTATTCATGAAATAAACTCTGGTGAATTTTTCTTGTGACAATTTGTGTTCTTTGGAAGTGTGTGTGAGACTTGTTCTTTTTTCTTCTTACTAAACCCTAGCCATTATCCAACCAAGCAAGAGCCCTAAGATGCCCACCATCAGCCCTCTTTAAGATCCATATGCCCAAAAGCTTCCTCCAAGGCCGCCAATCCCCTGCAACTCCATCATCCAATCATCCTTCAACCCGATCTCCATTTTCTTAATTTTTCCTTCTTGTTCGCCTCTAACCTTTGATGTTTGCAAGATCTCTCCAGTGCCACACCCCTTGGATGACATTTTCCTTACCTCTGAACGAAGCTGATAAAAAGCTAGCTGATTCACAGGAATGTGATCAGATCATCTAGGCACCGATCTGAGCAGAGCGATCTCTTCCACAGCAACTAGAAATCATTGCCTGGTATGTTAAACCTAATTCCCTTCTCTCTTTTTCTGATTTCATGAAGTTGAACATGCTCCTAATAGGCCTTCTTAGACCTAGGATCCTGGTTTTCTTTTTCTTTTTGATTGATCTAGCATGTGGGTCAGATGCTAATTGATACAGGATAACCCTAACCTAATCTAGGCTAGTTTCGGGAATCAAAACCATAAAAAACCAAGAAGTATTTGCTTGCTTTAATTTGATTTCCTTCATCTTCATCCCTTGCATATAATCCTGCATCATATTAGAATCCCATCCCTCATCAAATTTTCTATCAGAGCATAGTTTAGGGCATGTTCTTGCATCTTAGTTTAGATTTCTGCATCCTGAATTCTGCATAACCCCTCAAAACATAGGACTATTTTTCCCATCAAAATTTTTTATTTTTTTCTGATTTTCATAGTGAATGTCATCTATCTTGTCCTCTATTTTATTGTTAATTCTTTAGAATTTTTTAGATCCAAAAATAAAAAAAAGAGCAAAAATAAAACCCTAATAAAAATCTGCATCCTATCATCTGCATAGGAGTCCAAACATAGGTCTAGTTCCCCATTAAATTTATACTTCTTTTTTTTTTATTTTCACTTCATTTGATCTCTGTTTTGTTCTATGTTTTTCTGTGATTTTTTGGGATATTTTTCTGATATGAAAAATAGGGAAAATCTGCATCCTAGAAACCCTAACCATAATTCTATGTTTCTTGCACCTAGTTAGAAATTCTAGGTTTTGCATCATCATACCATTTCTGTTTTGCATAAAATTTGGTAGGAAGCATCCTCACACGTCATTCTCTTTTTTGTAATTTTTTTTGAATTTTTATACATTGAAATCCACCCTTTGGTAGAAGGGAGCTCTGCAGATGGTCACATTCAGTGAGATGTCACACATTTTATTTGTATGTCACATCAGTGTCACCACACTCCTTGGTTAAGAGGACAACTAACTAATATGAGATACAACAACCTATACTTAATACATCGTCATCCTATAATAATGTATCCTTTGGTTATGAACCAGTTTAAGAACTACTTGATATATCCTCTCTATATCAAATATAATGTAGTTCTAAGGACTCCATCATATAAGAGTTCATTTTAGAAAAATGCACATGTGATGAAAGGCCAAAAGAATAACTTTTATTCATTAAGAAATTCATATACAATTACAAAATTAGCACAACCATCTACAGCCTAGACGATTGGCTTTGGGACATAATTTCCAACAAGAACTTCTCAATCAAGTCTCCCCAGCCAGTTAGAACTTGGACACCATGAGAATAGTAAGGCTGGTAGACTCTTAGGTAGTGCATCCACTCAAAACCTCTAAGACAATACACCAGCACACATTACCATAGCCTCTACCACATGGTAAAACTTTCCATCGCAGCTTAAAGATCCCTAATCATTGTCATATCTAAGCAATTAAGAGAGACTTTCTTTGAAGGAAAATGTGGTTGGTTTCATGCATGCATTTCAAAACTTTTTCTAAATATAACATTGTAGAAGATTAAAGATTAATCTAATTAACCTTTCATCCATTTGATCTAATCAAATAAACTACCTAAAGTTGGATCATAACATGATATATAGCACATAAATGAACTAAAATAAGTAAATAGCTAGCAGCATAGATTATATCTATGCTACAAAACTGACACTATAGATCACATCTATGATGTCAATGAGTTTAGAATTCATTACCTTTATGTGGGTCGATGATCACCACTGTTGAATATCTTAGTATCAAGGTTCTTCCTTTGCCACATAGATATATGGTCTCTATGGGTGATCCACATGGAGCCCTATTCTAACTAATCTCATGGGGACATCAGATCGGACATAGACTTCAAGCTTCAATTCATTTTCTAAGTCCTGTATTGGTCAATTTTTGTTAAGTCCTATAATCAAGAGAGCCAGTTGGGTTCACTAAGTCAGTTGAAGTTCCTTGTTTAGTACATTGAGCCTTGTTACTTGTGTCCATTTGTAAGTTATGTTAGTACAGTCAAGAAGTCCCCCTAGTTTCAATTTAGTCATATGAGTCCTGTAACTTTCATGCTCAAAAGGAGGATTGTTGGACCTGCACTCAAGTGATCAGCCTAGCATCTGGACTACTTTCATGCCACCCAAGCCCATGGCACCCCCCACATTTGAAGATACCTGGCACCCTAAGGAAATATTCTTTCTTCCAGGCACCCCAGTCCAGAAGCCCAAGAGGAGCTGGCACCCCTCAGGCCCATTCTTGTAGTTGGTGCCCATCCCAGTCTAGGTCCACCAAGGTTGGCACCCAAGACTAAGTCCAAGCCCAGCAGGGAGTGAAAAAGTCAAAGCAGTCCAAAAGGATTTTATCCCAGCCCAAGCCCATGGAAAAAAGTCAAAGCTTCCAAGTTCTACAAGGAGTGCAATATCCAAGTCCTACAAGAATTTAGGCCTCCTAATTTCAATCAAACTTTGTACTCCTAATTCTAGTTAAACCTTGTACTCCTTGTCCCATACAAACTTGTAATCCAATTTTGATAGAAAAAGGGCCCTGGGTGAATCTATAAATACCCTACCTCTCCCCCTCTTTTAAAATAATCTCTTATTCATGAAATAAACTCTGGTGAATTTTTCTTGTGACAATTTGTGTTCTTTGGAAGTGTGTGTGAGACTTGTTCTTTTTTCTTCTTACTAAACCCTAGCCATTATCCAACCAAGCAAGAGCCCTAAGATGCCCACCATCAGCCCTCTTTAAGATCCATATGCCCAAAAGCTTCCTCCAAGGCCGCCAATCCCCTGCAACTCCATCATCCAATCATCCTTCAACCCGATCTCCATTTTCTTAATTTTTCCTTCTTGTTCGCCTCTAACCTTTGATGTTTGCAAGATCTCTCCAGTGCCACACCCCTTGGATGACATTTTCCTTACCTCTGAACGAAGCTGATAAAAAGCTGGCTGATTCACAGGAATGTGATCAGATCATCTAGGCACCGATCTGAGCAGAGCGATCTCTTCCACAGTAACTAGAAATCATTGCCTGGTATGTTAAACCTAATTCCCTTCTCTCTTTTTCTGATTTCATGAAGTTGAACATGCTCCTAATAGGCCTTCTTAGACCTAGGATCCTGGTTTTCTTTTTTTTTTTGATTGATCTAGCATGTGGGTCAGATGCTAATTGATACAGGATAACCCTAACCTAATCTAGGCTAGTTTCGGGAATCAAAACCATAAAAAACCAAGAAGTATTTGCTTGCTTTAATTTGATTTCCTTCATCTTCATCCCTTGCATATAATCCTGCATCATATTAGAATCCCATCCCTCATCAAATTTTCTATCAGAGCATAGTTTAGGGCATGTTCTTGCATCTTAGTTTAGATTTCTGCATCCTGAATTCTGCATAACCCCTCAAAACATAGGACTATTTTTCCCATCAAAAATTTTTATTTTTTTCTGATTTTCATAGTGAATGTCATCTATCTTGTCCTCTATTTTATTGTTAATTCTTTAGAATTTTTTAGATCCAAAAATAAAAAAAAGAGCAAAAATAAAACCCTAATAAAAATCTGCATCCTATCATCTGCATAGGAGTCCAAACATAGGTCTAGTTCCCCATTAAATTTATACTTCTTTTTTTTTTATTTTCACTTCATTTGATCTCTGTTTTGTTCTATGTTTTTCTGTGATTTTTTGGGATATTTTTCTGATATGAAAAATAGGAAAAATCTGCATCCTAGAAACCCTAACCATAATTCTATGTTTCTTGCACCTAGTTAGAAATTCTAGGTTTTGCATCATCATACCATTTCTGTTTTGCATAAAATTTGGTAGGAAGCATCCTCACACGTCATTCTCTTTTTTGTAATTTTTTTTGAATTTTTATACATTGAAATCCATGCTAACTTCTGCATCAAAAAAAATCCTAATTTATGTTTCTGTGATTTTTGCATACTTGACTTAATCAAACCTAATCAACTACCAAACTCCTCCCAGCCCAAGCCAAATTTTGTTTGATAACTTAACCAACTTAAATTTTATTTGCCACCTCATAAAAAGACAAAAAAATTATTTTTTATTTTGCTTTTAGGCTGCATTAGGATCATCGATTGTGCATCGTATCATTAAACTAATCTAAAGGGCACTCTCACTATCTCAGATCAGGACAGGATTTCATCACCTATCCTGGGTCCAAAACAACCACCCAGCATCAAAACCCAAACCTAATTAAAATTAATCAGACCTAATTTGCTCTAGTGAGCTAGGGACACCAACAGGTCGGGTCCGAGTTGTGTGGGTAAACTAGTGCATTCAATTCTCCAACTATTATTGAAAACTGGTGTCTAAGGCTAGTGGTCCAGAGACAAACGCCCTAAGTGGACTAGCAATTTTTAATTAGGACCCTATCATTGGTAGGGGGAGCCTCCCACCACCCCACCTCTTACTTGGCCAACGAAAGGATTAGTTATTGAGTTGGGTGTAAGTTGAGTCGATCCATTCAACTTTGGCTCTAGGTCTAGCAAACCCTAGTACGTGTTAACCATTGTATGCTTGACTGCATCATAACCCTTGTATGCTTGATTGCATAACCTCTAGATTAGGAGTCTAACCCCACCAGTAGTCTAAACCCCAACCCAGTTCAACTATGGAGCCCAATCTTGAAACTCTCATGAAGACCATGAGTGACCGGGTGATTGCTCAATTGACCACCCAGATGAACCAGATGAATGCCCAATTGACCACCCAGATGAACCAATGGACTACTCAAATGAATTATGGATTTGACCAATTGACCCAATCCTATACCAAAACCCATGAAAGGCTTAACCCCTTAACCAATAGTTTTGACTAGGTTGGGAACCAACTAGGAGATCTAGGGAAAACCCCTAAGCCCCATACCAGACCTAAACCTGAGCCTGACCTTAGGACCGTGCTGAGCCCAACCCTAGGAGAACCTCATACCATGACCCATACTTGGAGCCCAAACCTAGGAGAGCCCCACACCCTAAACCAATCTAGGATTGTAGTGCAAGGAAACCCAATTATGACTCCATAGACCCCGATGAGAGAGCCACTATGTACATTAGGCGGAAGCACCTACATTTAGTGGTGATCTTGATTTTGATGATTATCTTGATTGGGAAGGAGGTGTAGCTCTGTATTTTAAGAGAGTGACTAGACAAAAAGGGTCGGTCCTCGTAGCCACATAGACGGCTGTGATAAACAAACTTAAAGAGAAGTACCCTTCACTACCCTTGCATCAATTCTGCATGAACCCAGAACCTATGAACCCAGATCCTATGAACCCAGATCCTATGCACCCACATCCTATAAGCCTAGCTGAACCCTTATGGTAGGGACACCAGAGGCACTAGAATAAGATAGAGACTTCTCAACCCTCTATGGATTACTTATCATATTTGAGTCCATTTGTAATAAAGGCTTAGTCCATCTAAGTTATTTTTTTACTACTTGAGTCCTATACTAGTCAGCTCCAATTGAGCTAGTCATTTTTCGGAGTTCAGTACCTATCAAGTAATAACTCATACAAGTGAAGACCAAGCCAGCCCAAGTGAAGACCAACCCAACTAAAGCTATGAGGATCCTGGAAAGCCTAAGAGGAGAAATCACAAGCCTAGGAGAAGAAATCAAAAGCACGGGAGACAAGCCCGAAGCCCTGAACTGCAGCTTGAAGCAAACTGGGCCAGCCCAAGCCCAGGAGAAGAGTTAAGTGGCGCCAAGGCCTGATGCTCACCAACCTTGGTCCGCCACTAGGGTCACCTCCCTTGGCCGACCAAGGCAAGAGGAGAGGAGAGAGTTTTTAGGGATTTTTTCTACCTAGCTTTCCTTGTTTCTTGGCTAGAGTTGGATGGGGATTAAAACTCCTATGTAATGTCTCTTTTAACCTTACTTGGGGGCCAAGTCTTAGAGTCTATTTAAAGGGCTCTAGTCTCTTGTATCAAGATAATTTTTTATGAAATAATACTGAAATTCTCCAATTGCTCTGTGCTTGAAGAGATTCTATGTGAGCCCTTCCTCTTCCCTGTGTCCTGCAACTGCTTCCAACCTCCACCTGCATCTCCAAGCCCTAGCCGCCCACCTCAAATCCCATCTTCCCTTCACTGGTTTTTCAATTTACTTTCCACCTATGCTTTGTTTCCTAACCCTAGAATGGCTGTTTGTAGGTCCCTCGACTCCAACAAATCCAACGACTCCAGCCGGGCCGCAGTCGGACCACCGAGCAGAAAGTCGAGAATCCACGGGTCTCTGGCTTGGTTTTCCACGCTGCATCTGGAGTGAGAGTGATCTCTTCATGTATGATCTGCACCAAGCACTTCAGCCATTGTCAGGTACACCTTCTCTACCACCAGTAGCTCTATTGTAGGTGAACTAGCCCAATCGAGGCTTCTCAGCTTCGGTGGTCCTTCTTTTCTATTACTTTTAGATCCTGTTATGCATGCTTTAGTTTCTTATTTTCATATAGAACTCTTTATATTGATACATGGTCTAATATTTGGGATTAAGACTTATAACTTAATATTAAAGACACAAAAAAATAATTGCATGTATATATAGTTTCGCATCATTTGGTATCAGAGCCTGTTTGGGCTCAGTTCTCTTTGGATATTCGGATCGGGTCCTTCACCATGGCTATCTGGTCATAGGAGATTAGTAGGGCTTCAAAACCCTCTTTCCCAATCAACAGGATCTTCGATGGTAGTAGGGGCGCCACTGTGAATTGACCCCTGAAGAAGAACACAAAGAGTTCCATTACATTTTTTTTCATTTTCGGCCTTTTCAATATATATCCTGTTTTATTAATTGTTTCTACCTACATAGAACTTAGAAAATTCTAAAATTTATTTTCCTAGATTTCACATAATTCAAATTAATTTCTTGAATTTTTTCAAGAATTATTTCAATCTATGGACTTTTTCCCAGCCAAAAGAGTGCCTGAGAATAGTTCTGCTCTATTTTAGTAGCAAAGCGATTTCAAAAAGTTCAGGGTTTTTTTTAGTATAATCTTTGCATATTTTTAATTTTAGCATATTTCCTGCATATTAGATCATAATCTACAATTATCTTTCTATTTAAGAAAAATCCCAAAAAAAAACACATTTATTCAAAAACTCCAAAAATACTAAACCCTAATTTGCATTTTCATCTGCCTGCCATCATTGCATAAATTACTTTAAAGGTACTTTCTATATGTCAGATAAGGGGAGGAATTGATAACCTCTCCTTAGTCCAAAACCACACCCCTTGCATTCGATCCCAAGCCTAATCTAAAATTAACTAGACTTAATTTGCCCTAGTGGGCTAGGGACACCCATCGGTCGGGTTCAGTCTTTGAGGGATAACTAGTGCACCCAATTCATTTCTTATTACTGGATACTAGTATCTAGGCAAGGGGTACAGTGTCAAACGACCTAAGCGAATTGGTGGTTCTTTAATTGGGTCCCTGAGAGAGCAGGGGGCCTCCCACCATCCCACCTCTTACCTGGCCAGATCGAAGGATTAGGATTTGAGTTGTGTGTAAATTGAGTCAACCCATTCTGATTGGGCTCTAGGTCTAGGCATCTATAGTTGAGTCAGTATTGAGTCCTGCATGTGCACTAGATTAGGAGCCCCATATCATCCACCATCTTTACCTTTGGCTGAATCCTTGGATAATCTTAAAGCCTAGAAGCCCGTATGGCTTATACTAAATGTAGATCATCTAGGCCCAACTCCCTTGATCCAAGAGCCTATTATCATGATCTTGCCCCTGAGTCTAATCCTATATGTCCATACCCATATTTTGTTGATTCAGAGGAAAGACTAATTAGGAACACCCAACCTTATGCACCCACTTTTGATGGAAGACAAGAGTTGTGTATTGATTGGGAGGAAAGAATGGATCAGTATTTTGAGTACACTAGGATGTCGGAGTTGAAAAAATTTAGATTGGCCCTACATAGTTTAACCCGATATGCTAAGGTACATTGGACAGTTTTTGAGGATGAATGTTATCAAGGAGGAGATGAAATACATACCTGGAAAGCCATGAGAAGTAAGTTAAGAGAGAAGTACCTAGGTGAATTTTATGAATACAAACTTTTACACCAATGGTATGAATTGAGGCAGGGTAATAAGACTGTGTTTGAGTACATTGACCAATTTAACGAGTTTAGTAGGAAATGTAACATAATTGAACCTGAGTCTAAGATCATGGCTAGATTTCAAGATGGCCTGTGTAGGGATATCAGGTGAGAGCTGTTTCATTGACAAATTTAGGACCTAGAGGAAGCCTATCACCTAGCTAGGGAATTCGAGTTATATCAAAGCGAACTCATGATCAGTCAATCTAAGTCCAACAAGGTTAGTTCCCTTAAACCTAAGTCCAAACCTAGCCGACTTCCTTTAGACTAGCCTACTACTCCCATCCAATTAGTTTGCAAGGCAAAGACCCCAGAACCCATTAATGAGCCTGAGGTAGAAGTGTATGAGGCTGATCCTAGTTTGGTAGATGAATACGAAGGAGAGGACTTTGAAGAGGATGAACCCCTTGAAAATTTAGAGAAAGAAACTCCTAAGCCGACTAAGACATCTAAAGAGGCCACCTATGAGTTTAGTATAGTAGAGGAACCTGTAGTGGAAGAACAATTAAAGGAGGAGAACTTAGATACTGCTGCTAGAACCTTATCCAAGGAAACCATGGAGGAGAGCCAAATTATAGAGTCTAGTCCTAAAATACAAGAACTAGAAGAATTTATTAAGGACCTGATCTCTTTGAATCAGTACCCCTAGGATGAGCCCCCTCCCATAGTTCCTATTGAGGACCTCTTCCAAGAAATTGTTGACCCATCCTTCCATAGCATGGACCTTTTCTTGCCTAAAGACATAACCCAATGCTCATACATTAAGGTCTGTCTCTTTAGTCCAGAACCAGTTCCTGAATTCCATTCATATTTCCTACCCTTCCCTGAGCGTCTCATGTATCTAGAACCATTAGGTTCCATTTTATTGGGGTTACTGAGTTACATGAATCCTTAGAGCCCATCCCATTTGCCACCTACTTTTGGAAGACCCTCTGGCATCTATTAGGAGTTACTAGCAAATTTTCTTCTGCATGTCATCCATCAACCATAACTTATGCCCCATGCCCAGTTGTATTTTAGACCTAATAAAATTTCCTTTGATAGGAATGCATAGTCGAGTCTGTAAGGTGTTAGTTTGAGTCCTTTGCATCACCTGTTAGAAGTCTACATGTGCCCAGCATGTTCAACACCTGCACTAATTTTGAAAGAAACTGGCTAATTCCCGATGAAGTGCCAAGGAATTTGATGTAGTGGATTCTATCTTGGTTAGGCTTAGGCCTAAAAGAAGCTTCATGCTCGTGGAGCCAGACCTTTTAAAGTGATAGAAAAGGTTGGACCAAATGTCTATGTATTAGATTTGCCTCCGGATTTGGGCATCAGTTCTACCTTCAATAGCACAGACCTGGTTGAGTATAGGGAACTGACAGTGATACCCAATAAGGCCTTCGGACCTACTCCTTCTATTGTGAGTGACCCTAACCCAGAGTGTCCACCAATTATTTGGCCTGAGAAATGAAAATGGATTGAGCATATCCTGGACGATCAAGCCATAACGACCCGGGGTCGTGGCTATCAATGCTACCTGTCCAATGGCAAGGCCGACCAGAGTCGGACGATTCATGGATTTCTTGAGAGGACTTGCAGCACCTCGACCAAGACCTTCTCGAGAGATATGTGAGCTAGTGTGATCCTTACTCGATAGGGTCGAGTTCCTCCCACCCCGGGAGAATTGGTGGGGATACTAGAGGCACTAGAATAAGATAGAGGCTTCTCAACCCTCTGTAGATTACTTAGTCACATTTGAGTCCATTTGTAAAAAAGGCTTAGTCCATCTAAGTTATTTTTTATTACTAGAGTCCTCTACTAGTTAGCTCCTATTGAGCTAGTCATTTTTCGGAGTTCAGTACATGTCCAATAATGACTCATACAAGTGAAGACCAAGACAGCCCAAGTGAAGACCGACCCAATTAAAGCTATGAGGATCATGAAAAGTCTAAGAGGAGAAATCACAAGCCTAGGAGAAGAAATTAGAAGCCCGGGAGACAAGCCCGAAGCCTTGAAGCCCTGAACTGCAGCCTGAAGCAAACTGGGCCAGCCCAGGCCCAGGAGAGGAGTTAAGTGGTGCCATGGCCTTATGCTCACCACCCTTGGTTGGCCAATAGAGTCACCTCCCTTGGCCAACCAAGGCAAGAAAAGAAGAGAGAGTTTTTAGGGATTTTTTCTACCTAGCTTTCCTTGTTTTCTAGCTAGAGTTGGATGGGGATTAAAACTCCTGTGTAATGTCTCTTTTAACCTTAATTGGGGGCCAAGTCTTAGAGTCTATTTATAAGGCTCTAGTCTCTTGTATCAAGATAATTTTTTATGAAATAATACTGAAATTCTCCAGTTGCTGTGTGCTACCTGCTATGTGCTTAAAGAAATTCCATATGAGCCCTTTTTCTTCCCGGTGTCCTGCGATTACTTCCAAACTCCACCTGCATCTCCAAGCCCTAGCCACCCACCTCAAACCCCATCTTCCCTTCACTGGTTTTTCAATTTACTTTCCACCTGTGCTTTGTTTTCTAACCCTAGAATGGCTGTTTGTAGGTCCCTCAACTCCGACGAATCCAACGACTCCAGCTAGGCCGCAATCGAACCACCGAGCAGAAAATCGGGAATCTGCGGGTCTCTGGCTTGGTTTTCTTGGCCGCATCCTGAGTGAGAGCAATCTCTTCACATACGATCTACACCAGGCACTTCAACCATTGCCAGGTACACCCCCTCTGCCGCCAGTAGCTCTATTGTAGGTGAACTAGCCTAATCGAGGCTTCTTAGCCTCGGCAGTCCTTCTTTTCTATTACTTTTAGGTCCTATTATGCTTGCTTTAGTTTCTTATTTTCATATAGAACTCTTTACATCGATCCTTGGTCTGATCTTCGGGATTAAAACTTATAACTTAATATTAAAAACATAAAAAAATAATTGCATGCATATATAGTTTCGCATCACCTTGTCCTATGAGCATAAACTTTTAGAACAATGGTACAAATTGCGATAGGGTAATAAAACTGTGTCTGAATACATTGACCAATTTAATGAGTTTATTAGGAGATGTAACACAGTGAACCTGAGTCTAAAATCATATCGATGTTTCGAGCTGGCCTATGTAGGGACATCTAGTGGGAACTGTTTCAATGGCAAATTCATGACCTAGAGGAAGCCTATCACATAGCTATGGAATTCCAGTCAAACTAGAGGGAACTCATGATCAGTCAATTTAAGTCCAACAAGAGTAACCCTCCTGAACCCAAGCCCAGATCTAGCCGACTTCCTGTTGACCAGCCTAGTCCCATTACCCCTAGCCAGACCCAAGCACCTAGTCAAGTAAGTCTGAGTCAATCCAGCCCGTGCCAAGTCAACCCTAGTCAACCTGAACCCCATAGAATTAGTATCCTTAGATATGAGCCCAGTATTAGTCCACTTCCTCTATGTCAACCCATCCCTACCCCAGCCACTAGTTAATTTTTTCTCAGCCAACCCCCTCCTACCACCCCATTGGTTCACCAAAATGACCTTGAAGAGGAGATATATGAAGCTGATGTGAGCTTGGTGGATGAGTATAAGGAAGAAGAAGAAGAGATACCTATAGATGACCTAGATTTAGTTAACCCTAACCAGATCCAAGTGGAAACCAAACTAGAATTAGTTGACCCTAACCATACCTAGATAGAAGCAAACCCAACATTAGCTGGCCCTAAACCACACCAAAATTGAACCTGTAGTAGAAGACCAATTAAAGGAAGAAACCCATAATCCTGCAACTGCAACTCTACCTGAGGAGGCACTAGAAGAGAGCCTAATTATAGAGTTTAGTCCTAAGATTCAAGAACCCAAGGAATTTATTAAGGATATGATCTCTTTAAACCAGTACCCTCAGGATGAAGTCACTCCTTTGACTCCGATTAACCTCTTCGTCAAGATTAGTGACCTATTATTCCATAATGCAGACCTTGTAGGTATACTTCAGCCCCATAAGGTCATCCTTATTAGTCTAGGACTAATCCCTGACACCTCTTCATGTATCCTATTCTATCCAATCAACCCCGAATCCCCTTCTTACTTTCTACCCTACTAGACAACTCTGAACCCACCTCTTTTTTTACCCTTTCCAAGAACTTCCAGCATTTCTAGGACCATTATATTGCATTTTCTTGAGATTAGCATGTTTCATTCATTCATTAAGCATGTCATGTTTACATTTTACTTTTGGAGGACCCTATGGCATCTATTAGGAGTGCATGCCAAGTTCTCATCTGCATGTCACCCACTTGACCAAGGGACAAACCCATAGTTATAGCTTAGGGTTTTGTCAAGTCTACATATCAATAAGTGTTGTCATGAGTCATTTGCTCGCATTAGGTGTTTTGTCTACATGTCAATAAGAGTTGTTGTATGTCATTTGCACTGCATGATTAGAGATTTGCATGAAGAATTAATCATAAGATTAATGTAAGCAATATTTTTATAAAAATATGGTTAATTCCCAAAAAGAGTCTAAGAGTTCACTAGGAAAATCTTGTAACAATTAGGCTACATACCTATGAGCTAAATCCATCAAAGTGATAAAGAAAGTTGGACATAGTGCATGAGTTACCTAATTAGGCATCAAGCTCAACCTTCAATATCTCAGACTTAGTTGAGTATAGGGAGCCAATAATGATACCCAATGAGCCTATTAAGCTTGACCCTTTCTTTGAGAGCGAACCCAACCCTGAGTGTCCACAACAATTTAGCATGTGAGAAGAAAGATTGAGCGTATCCTGGATGACCAAGCCATTAGTACCCGGATCAAAGGCTTCCATATCACTTGGTTTGTTAGCAAGGTCAACTGAGATCTGAGGATTCGTGGATCACTCGAGAGGATCCACAACGCCTCAACCCAGACCCGCAAGAGTAGTACCTGAGCTAAATCGACCTTCTTACTCGACAGGGTCGAGTTCCTCCCACTCCGGGAGAATTGATGGGGACATCAGATCAGACATAGACTTCAAGCTTCAATTTGTTCTCTAAGTCATGTGTTGGTCAATTTTTGTTAAGTCCTGTAATCAAGTGAGCCATTCGGGTTCACTAAGTCAGTTGAAGTTCCTTGTTTAGTATATTGAGTCTTGTTACTTGAGTCCATTTATAAGTTATGTTAGTACAGTCAAGAAGTCTCCCCTAGTTTCAATTCAGTCATATGAGTCCTGTAACTTTCATGCTCAAGAGGAGGATTATTGGACCTGCACTCAAGTCACCACCCTAGCATCTGGACTACTTTCATGCCACCCAAGCCCATGGCGCCCCCCATATTTGAAGATACCTAGCGCCCTAAGAAAATATTCTTTCTTCCAGGCACCCCAATCCAGAAGCCCATCAGGAGCTGGCACCCCTCAAGCCCATTCTTGTAGTTGGTGCCCATCCCAGTCTAGGTCCACCAAGGTTGGTGCCCAAGACTAATTCCAAGCCTAGCAGGGAGTGAAAAAGTCAAAGCAGTCCAAAAGGATTTCATCCTAGCCCAAGCCCATGGAGAAAAGTCAAAGCTTCCAAGTTCTACAAGGAGTCCAATGTCCAAGTCCTACTAGAATTTAGGCCTCTTAATTTCAATCAAACTTTGTACTCCTAATTCTAGTTAAACCTTGTACTCCTTGTCCCATACAAACTCGTAATCCAATTTTGATAGGAAAAGGGCCCTGGGTGAATCTATATACACCGCACCCCTCACCCTTTTGTAAAATAATCTATTATTCATGAAATAAACTTTGGTGAATTCTTCTTGTGACAATTTGTGTTTTTTGGAAGTGTGTGTCAGACTTGTTCTTTTTTCTTCTTACTAAACCCTAGCCATTATCCATCCAAGCAAGAGCCCTAAGATGCCCACCATCAGCCCTCTCCAAGATCTAGATGCCCAAAAGCTTCCTCCAAGGCCACCAACCCCCTGCAACTCCATCTTCCAATCATCCTTCAACCCGATCTCCAGATTCTTATTTTTTTCTTCTTGTTCACCTCTAACCTTTGACGTTTGCAGGATCTCTCCAGTGCTACACCCCTTGGATGATGATATGGGATGACTATAAGATTGTAGGAAAATAGTAAACTAACTTTTTATATTTTATTAGAATTTAATTCATAGGCTATATTCTCAGAATTAAGTAAAGACTAGCAAGAAAACTAGCAATACAAAGAATCATCATGCAAGTGTACTCATGCAAAATAATAAAAGTGACAAGATCCGAGAATTGAGAAATTCCTTGCTTAGGATAGTTTTCTTCAATCAAAACAAATATCAAGGGAAGGGAAGGTTTCTTACCGGTCAGAGATTGAAAACTATGTAGTAGAAAGGATCACTCACACTCTGATTGGAGCCTGGGTGAAGAAGCCTTGGTTCCCTCGAATTTGATGACTGATCTAGGTGGTCCTGGAGGCAAAGAAAGCCTCCTCTAGGGAGGTGAAGCACTTCGGGGATCCTACAAGCATCAGGGTCAATCAAATAGCAAATAAAAAAAAAGAAAGGGAACTAGGGTTTTGAAGGAATCAGGATTAGGGTTAGAAGTTGGCGGCTGGGGAAGAAGGAGCTCTTTGTCTTGGACCGTAGCTAGGGCTTCACTTCCTTGGGTGTGGCTGATCTCCTGGAATGTAGATGGAAGCTAGGGAAGTAGGGGTTCAGCCAAGGTACACAAGGAAAGCACTCAAAACTAAGATCCAACACAAGAACAAAACAATGACTCAAAATTTCAGCAAATTGTATTCATAAGAGAAAAGTGAGTACAAGAGGGGGAGGGGTGGGTTATTGATAGAGTTCCCATGCCCTCTCTAACTAGGGTTACACTTAGGTTAATAAGCCTTTTCCTAGTTAGATTATAAGTCCTTCTCCTAGCTAGGTTAGAATTACAAATTTTAAAATAACTAGGAACATAAATCCTACTATTCTTCTCCTTCTCACTTAAGGACACCTCCCTTTGAGCTTGGACTTGGTCAAACTCCATAAATTCAGTTTTGGACCTTGGGGCAACATCAAAGATGCCTCTTTAATGGGCTTGGATGAAATTTTGAGGGGCCTAGGTGGGCTTCCAGGGGCTGGGTGCATGGGCTGGCATATTCCAGGGAATATGGCTGGAATCTTGCTTCTTAAGGGCTTGGGCTTGGGCCTGGGCTTGATTTTTCCTTGGTTGGGCACAGATGGACCTTTAAAATCATGGATGTCCTTGTTTGGGAATATGCTCTAGAATCTGGACTGGAAACTGGGCATCTTAAAAATATCTGGAAGGAATCAAGGTTTCTAGAAGTGTTTTGGATCCTGGGGTGTCACACAAAATCCAACAAGCTGATGTAGTGGCTTTTGACTCTTGGATGTGGCCTGGTGGAACTCCAAAATAGGGTAACCTCTTCTCTTGTACAAAATTTGATTCTTACTGGACTCATGGTTGAAGTACAGGACTTAGAACTGGACTACGATTGAGGGTTGAGGCAAATCAACTAACCTCATCTTATTACAGGACTCAATCTTAATTGATTACAAAGTTTTTAAAACTTTGACACATGACTAAATAAACCAAATAGGGCCCAATAATCTATGTCTGATCCTGGTGCCCCCACCAATTCTCCCGGGGTGGGAGGAACTCGACCCCGTTGAGTATGGATCAACCTGGCTCTCATAGTGCTCGAGTCGGTCTGGGTTAAGGCACTGTAGATCCTCATGGGTGAACCATGTGAGTCCTCAGATTCTGGCCAACCTTGCCACCGGACCAAATACCTTTGATAGCCTCTATTCCAAGTACATATGGTTTGATCATTTAGGATTCTCTCAATCTTTTCCTCACTATTTGGCTAATTGGTTGGTGGACACTCTGGGGCAGGCTCACTCTCAATAGAAGGGATAGGTCCAAAAGGCTCGCTGGGAATCACTGCTGGTTTCCTATACTCTATAAGATATGAGATGTTGAAGGTGGAACTAATACCTAAGTCGGATGGTAACTCAAGCATATAGACATTGGGTCCAACTCTATTTATTATCTTGAATATGCTAGCTCCACGAGCATGAAGTTTCTTTACGGTCCTTAGAGGGAACCGTTCAGGCCTAAGCCAAATCATCACAAAATCCCATGCAGAAAATTCTTTAGCTCTTTTCTGAGAATTAGAGAAGTTCTTATATAGTTCATTACTTAGGTTTATCTTTTGGCTAATTACTTTATGCAAATCCCTAGCATACTATGCAAATGACTCGGCTGACTCAGAAACTCGTGCATGCAAGGCTAAAGGGATCAAATCAAGAGGTTTATTAGGTTTGTATCCATGCACAACCTCAAAAGGACTCTTCCCTATAGACCTATTAATAGAACTATTGTAAGCAAATTTAGCTCGGGTTAATAATAGGTCCCAATTTCCCGTGTGTTCACCTACGAGGCATCTAAGAAGGTTTCCTAGACTTCTGTTCACTACCTCAGTTTGACCATCAGTTTATGGGTGGTAGGCTGTAGAAAATTTTAACTTGGTCCCTAATAAGTGCCAAAGGGTTTTCCAAAAGTAACTAGTAAAATGAACATCCCTATCTGACACTATTGTCTTAGGCAATCCATGTAACCTAACCACATGGTCAAGGAAAAGACGGGCTACTCTAGATGCATCAAAAGTTTGAGAGCAGGGTATAAAATGGGCCATTTTAGAAAACCTATCGACCACTACGAATATGTAATCATATTTTCTAAGGGTCTTAGGTAGGCCTAAAACAAAGTCCATGCTTAAATCCTGCCATGGACGGTCTGTATAGGTAGAGGGGTATAAAATCCAGTATTTTGTTTCTGCTATTTGGCAACAGCACAGGTGCTACATTTAGACACTATATTGGCAATGTCCCTCTTTAAACTAGGCCAAAAGAACTGGTCCTCTACAGCTAAGATAGTCTTATTTCTTCCAAAGTGACCAGCAAGGCCTCTAGCATGGGTTTCCCAGACTAAGAATTCTCTAAGTGATGTTCTGGGAATACACAGTCTATTATTTTTAAACAAATAACCATCTTGTAGGGTGTATTCGCTAAGGTACTAGATGGTCCCTCGGAAAGGGTTTGGAAAATCTCACTAAAGTCTAGACATGCTTCATATTCTTCTTTCAACCTATCAAATCCAATGACTTCAGTGCTAACAGTATTCAGAAGTAAGGCTCATTTGCTAAGGGCATCAATTACCTTGTTTTCAGTTCCAACTTGGTGTTTCAGTACAAAGGTATAGGCTTGTATAAATTCTACCCACTTGCATTTCTTGGATTTAGTTTCTTCTGGGAGTTCAGAAATTGAAGTGCTTCATGATTAGAATATAAATCAAACTCTTAGGGTAGTAAATAATGTCTCCAATATCAAAGAGCTTGTACTACCGCATAAAACTCTTTGTCATAGGTTGAGTACTTCAATTTAGCCTCATTAAGTTTCTCGCTGAAAAAGGCTACTGGGTGATTCTCTTGGCTCAGAACTCCTCCTATGCCTACTCCCGAAGCATCACAAGCTACCTTAAAGACCTTGGTAAAATTGGGTAACCTCAAAATAGGTACTTGTGTCATCTTATTTTTAATCTCTAGGAAAGCTTTATCTGTAGCTTTGGTCCATTCAAAACTACCCTTCCTAATACAATAAGTAATTAGTGCTACTATGGTGCTAAATCCCCTAATAAACCATCTATAAAAAGTGGCTAGACCATGGAAACTTCTAACTTCATGGACACTAGTGGGTACTTGCTACTCTACTATGGATCTGACCTTTTCAGGGTCAGCTACTACTCCTTCAGGGGTCATCACAAAACCAAAGAAGATAACTCTATGGGTCATGAAATCACACTTCTTTAGGTTAGCATAGAAGTTCTCTTTCCTAAGGGTCAAGCAAACTTGTTTCAAATGTTCTATATGATCTTCCTTAGTTTTGCTATAAATCAAGATGTCATCAAAATATACTACCACAAATTTATCTATGAACATCTAAAGGACTTGGGTCATAATTCTCATGAAAGTGCTAGGGGCATTGGATAATCCAAAAGGCATTACAGCCCACTCTTATAGACCATCTTTGGTTTTAAAAGCTATTTTCCACTCATCCCCGGTTCTAATTCAAACTTGATGGTAGCCACTCTTAAGGTCAATCTTGGAAAAGATTGTGGCTCTCGCCATCATATCCAACATATCATCCAAGCAGGGGATGGAAAAATTTTACTTCATAGTTATCTTATTTATGGCATGGCTATCAACACACATCCTCCACGTGCCATCTTTCTTAGGGGTTAATAGGGCTGGTACAACATAAGGACTTAGGCTCTCCTTAATAAACCCTTTTTTAAGATGCTCACCTACCTATCTTTGAAGCTTTAAGTGTTCAGCTGGGTTCATCCTATAATGAGGTAGGTTAGGCAGGGTAGCTCTTGGGACTAAATCAATTGCATGTTGGACATCCGTAAGAGGTGGTAAGTGGTCAGGTAAATCTTCAAAAAATATGTCACTAAATTCATTCAAGATTCCCTTAACCTCCTGAGGGTACTCTCTATCAATAGGATCAGATACTTCCTTCACAGCTAACATCCAAATAGTAGTGCCTTCAGATATCTCTTTCTCTAGCTCTTTTGCTGTGATTAGGCTAATTCTAGACTTTTTCTCCTTAAGTGAGCTAGATCCTCTCTTTATTGATTCCTGAGGTGGGGTGGGGTTTATGGTGATCTTCTTCCCATGAAAAGTGAACATACATGCATTAGACCAGCCATAAAGGGTGGCATCATGATCAAAGAGCCATGGCCGTCCTAAGATTATACTACTCACCCCCATGGGCACAACATCACACCATACTTTATCCTGATATGATTGAAGCTAGATCTGTGATGTGGGACTAACTAGATGCGAAGATGAAGAATGATGCAAGTGATTATTCTTTGGTGATTTTTAGGGTTTTAATGACTTTCTTGAGGATTCCTAAAAAACAAGACAAAAGCAGATCTAGGGATTCAATAAAGATAAGACTACAAGCATGTAGATTAGACCCTAAACAAGGATAAAAAGAGGACCTCGGGATTGAAAAACCTGGTAGGACTTAGCTCTTAGAACAATATCGACTTAGGAGTTTAGGGAGGCAAACCTCAAAGATCTGAAGTGCCCGATGCCGAGATACTCACTCTGGAAGATGCGGCCTGGATGATCGAGCCTTCGACCCTACGGATGCACTGACTTGCTGTCCGAAGGTCTCGATGGCAAGGGCAACCGACTCCATGCTTGTGTCACTTGGAGAACTTGCGAGAATTCAAGGAGAGTTAAGATTTGATCAAAGAGAAAGCAAATAGAAGAAGGGGTGAAAGTTGAAGTGGTGATGGTGGAGTTCTTCTTGCTAGGTGCCCGGTTGGTTGATCCCAATGGACCCTGACTCGAAGTTGGAGGATGGAGTTGAAGAAGAGATGGTAACTTGAGGCCTCACACCTCTTGATGCCCGAAGGCGAAGGCGTTCCCTCACGGAGATCGACGTTACTAGTGAACGAAGACAATTAAAAAGAAAATTGGATCTCAAGAAACTTGTGGTTTTTCATTTAACAGCAATTTTCCATACAAAGGAGGGATAAGGTCCTTTTTATACGCACCTTAGGACCCCATTTGAAATTCAAATGAAAACTACAAGTCCTCATTGGAGAGGCGCCAAAAAATTTCAAAAAAAATCAGATTTCTCTCCTTTGGCCGACCTTCACTTGGATTTGATTGTGCATGGCTTGATAATGGGCTTGGAAGAAGGAATTTGTCTCCCTTGGACTTTGAAAGTTGACCTTCAATTTTGGGAAGAAGGCATGATGCAAGGCTTGTGTCTCTCTCTTTTCTTGGTTGCTCACCCTTCTTTGGAGAGAAGCTTGAAATGAGGCTTGGATCAAGGCCTTTGTCTTCAACCTTTCCTTGGTTGCCCAAGACTCCTTTAGTAAGTGGCTTGATGGAGGGAGGGAAAGGAGGAAAGAATATTTGATTTGTCTCCATTTGGCAAGATGAGGTGGCACCACATGGGATGGTGAAGTGGCGCCACATGGGATGGTGAAGTGGTGCCCTAGGGTTGAAATGTTGACCTTCAAGGCTTGGCCCAATAGTAGTTGAGCTGAACTCAAAGACCACTCCGGCTCGGACCCAAACTTGTACTGGACTTAATACAGGATATAACTTGACCAAATTGGTCAATGTACAGGACTAAACAAAAATAATTGAAACTAAATTCATGACTAAAAAATATAATTTTTAGGCTTGAAGCCTTATTATAGGACCTGAAAAATTGAAACCCTAATTGGACATCCATAGAGGGTTGAGGAGCCTCTGTCAGATTCTGGTACCCACACCAGTTCTCCCGGGGTGGGAGGAACTTGACCCTGTCGAGTAAAAGTTGAGATGGCTTAGGTATTCTTCAAGAAGGTCAGGATCGAGGCGCTACAAGTCCTCCCGGGTAATCCACGAGTCATCAGACTCAGGTCAGCCTTGCCATCAGACTAAGAAACATTGATAACCTTTGCCCCGGGTAGTGATAGCTTGGTTATCCAGGACACGCTCGATTTGCTCTTCTCTCTTAGATAAAATTGGAGGTGGACACTCAGGTTCGGGTTCACTCTCAAAAGAAAGGTAGGTCAGGCCCAAATGGCTCACTAGGTATGTTTGCCGGTTCCCTATACTCGACTAAGTCTGAGATATTGAAAGTTGAGCTAATGCCATAGTCTGGGGGTAGCTCAAGAACATAGGCATTAGGGCCAACTCTCTTCATCATTTTAAAGGGACCGGCTCCATGAACGTGAAGTTTCTTAATGGTCCCAAGTGAAAACCGTTCAGGCCTAAGCCTAACCATTATAAAATCCCTAATTTCAAACTCTTTGGCTCGTTTCTGGGAATCAGCCAAATTATTTTAAAATTTATATTTAATGCAGAATTCTATCATGATGCAAAATGCAGACTTAACTATGCATTCCTATTGAGAGGAATTTTACTGGACTCTCTAGGGCCTAAACCTAACAATCACTGACTCTCTAGGTTTGACCCTGGTCTTGTATGTACAGGAAAAATTATCAAGATCCCTAGCAAATGCCATAAGGTATACCAGAAGTAGGTAGCAAATGGGATGGGCTCTAGGGATTTATGTAAACTAGAAATCTCAGCAAATGTAACCCCATGGCTCTAGAAACTTGAGAAGGCTCAAGGAAGGGTAGGAAATAAGAATCAGAGTCTTGGGGCAATCTATAGGAAGCATAAGACAGACCTTGGTTAGTAAGGATGATTTTAAGATTTGGACATTGTTCTATAGGTGCAAGTTCCAAGGCTAGATGGGTGTTCCTAGATGGTGGAAGGTCATTAGGAAAGTCTTTGGGAATGTTATCTTGAAAGTCCTCAAAACTAATGTCTACCTCCTGGGGTGGTTCCGTAGGGACTTATTCCTGGACCTCCTCTAATGGAAATACTTGTGAACCTTCACCTTCTTCTACAATATTCGATCTTGACTTGGTCAGTTCTTCTTCAAGTTCTGTAGTGGGTTCAGGATCATTATCCTTAGATTCCTCTGATACCTCCATCTTGGGCCCATCTTTATCACACTTCACCACTAAGCTTGATTCATGGATATCTTCTTGGGATTCCTTAATAGGCTCAGTGGTTTCTTCACTTACACTCTTAATGGGCTTAGACTTATCCTCTTCCTTTCCTAGCTCTTCAATCTGGGGATACCCTAAGTCTTGAATATCAGTGCACTCAATTTGTACTTCAGGGTTCTTGTTCCTATCATTCATATGAACTAATGGGATAGTAGAAGTTGGTTGGTCTAAGGGAAGTTGACTAGGGTTGGGTTTGGGTCCAAAGGTACTAACCCTGCTGGGCTTAACTTGGTAGTTCATGAATTTTCTTTGATATGACTCAAATTCCCTAGTAGTGTCATAGGCTTCTTCCAGGCTATAAATCTTTCAATGGAGAAGTTCCTGCTGGATATCCCTATGTAGACCATGTCAAAACCTAGCTATGGTCTCAGACTTAGATTCAGTGGTGTTACATCTCTTGACAAACTTCTGAAAGTTCTTGATATACTCAGACACTGGCCTATCATCCTGTCTCAGTCGGTACCATCGATCTAAAAGTCTTTTCTCAAAGGATCTACCTAGGTACTTACCTCTCAACTTACTTCTCATGTCTCTTCAAGTACGTATTTCCTCTTCTTTGTGATAACATTCACGCTCAACAACATACCAATGCGATCTAGCATGTTGGGTGAACTTGGTTTTGGCCAACCAAACCTGTCCTAATTTCGATATATTAGTGTGCTCAAAATACTGATCCATTTGTTCTTCCCAATCAATATATGCCTCTTGTCTTCAATCAAAGGTGGGTGCATAAGGTTCGGTGCTCCTAATGGATCCCTCCTCAGAGTCAACCAAGTATGGGTATGGGCTCTTAGGGCTAGACTCAGGGGCATGATCATGATCATAGGCTCTTGGATCAAGGGAATTGGGCCTAAAGGAGTTGAATTTAGCATGGGCCTTGCGGGCTTCAAACCTATCTTCAAACTTATCAAGCTTATTGTTCATCCTAGCTATCTATTCAAGGATGAGCTTTAATTGATCTTCTCATTCATTCTCCACGGGTTCACTTGATTGGAAAAGATGGGGATGATAAGGGACTCCTGATCTAGTTGATATGAGTCAAGCATGCAAAATCGTCTATGATCTACTAGACCTAGAATCTCAACCAGTTGCCTAAGTCAGGGTGGCAAACCAGTCTGTAGTAACTCTGTGCTTAGCTAGGTAGGTGTAGGAGAGTGGAGATCCCTGAACGCCAACCTTAGACACCAATCTGGGATTGGCCAGGTAGGCGGACCAAACTCACAAGCCTTGAATCACCAAGCCAAGACACCAAGAGCAGCAGCACACATAGAATGGGCTGATGCCAAGAATAGACACTTAGTCTTGACTCGACCAGTTGGTGTCCCTAAGCTCTCTAGAGCAAAATTAGTGTCTACTCGATTTTAATTAGAGCTTGGGTTCATGATGCAGGATAGTGATTTTTGGGCTAGGGACAGGTAATGAAATCCTGACCCTATGTCAAATTGCCGCCCTTAAAGTGATTTATGCTAATGATGGAAAACAAATGCTCTAATAAGATGGGTCTAAATTATATTTTTGGATTTTGATGTTTGATAACAGAATTAAGATGATGGAAATGAAAAAATATGACCCTAAATGCAAAATTAAACTATATGAAAAGATTGAAGATGAGATGAGATGTGCTTGCTGAATTTTAGAGCAGAATTTGCTCTCAGTTAGTATTCCAGCTTGTAGAAATTTTACAAGCTGTAATAATATCTGAGAAAATTCTAGAAAATACTTCTAATTATAAAAAGTCTAGAAAAATAAAAATCATAAAAATCTGACATTCTTATAGGCAGAAATAATCAAAATAGAACACTATATTTGGACAGGAAAAAATGCAGAACTTGAAAGACAAAGAGATCTAATGATGCAATATTTTTTTGTTTTTTTGTTTTTCTTTTTTCTTTTAATCTATTCTTCTTGGGTTCCCTTTCAGAGGTCAATCATAATGGCACCACTACATGCATTAGGAGATCCCCGTGGAATGGAAGGAGAGGGTCTTGAAACCCTACTTTTCTCCTAAGACCGGACAGCCTGGTGAAGCACCTAATCCAGGTACTTAAGAAGAGCTAAAGTCCTAACCTGGCTCTGATACCAGAAATGATGTGGGACTAACTAGATGCGAAGATGAAGAATGATGCAAGTGATTTTTCTTTGATGATTTTTAGGGTTTTAATTACTTTCTTGAGGATTCCCGAAAAACAAGACAAAAGCAGATCTAGGGATTCAATAAAGATAAGACTACAAGCACGTAGACTAGCCCCTAAACAAGGATAAAAAGAGGACCCCGGATTGAGAAACCCCGTAGTACTTAGCTCTCAGAACAATATCGACTTAGAAGTTTAGGGAGGCAAACCTTAAAGATCTGAAGCGCTTGATGCCGAGATCACTCACTCTGGCGGATGTGGCCTGGATGATCGAGCCTTCCACCCCGTGAATGTGTCGGCTTGCTGTCCAAAGGTCTCGATGGCAAGGGAAACCGATTCCGTGCTCGTGTCACCTAGAGGACCTGCGAGAATTCAAGGAGAGTTAAGATTTGATCAAAGAGAAAGCAAATAGAAGAAGGGGTGAAAGTTGAAGTGGTGATGGTGGAGTTCTTCTTGCTAGGCGCCCGGTTGGTTGATCCCAATGGACCCTGACTCGAAGTCAGAGGATGGAGTTGCAGAAGAGACGGTAACTTGAGGCCTCACACCTCTCGACACCCGAAGGCAAAGGCACTCCCTCACGGAGATCGACGTTCCTAGTGAACAAAGGCAACTAAAGAGAAAACTAGATCTCAAGAAACTTGTGGTTTTTTATTCAATAGCAATTTCCCATGCAAAGGAGGGGTAAGGTCCTTTTCATAGGCACTTTAGGACCCTATTTGAAATTCAAATGAAAACTACAAGTCCTCTTTGGAGAGGCACCAAAAAATTTCAAAAAAATTAGATTTCTCTCCTTTGGCAGACCATCACTTGGATTTGATTGTGCATGGCTTGATAATGGGCTTGGATGAAGGAATTTGTCTCCCTTGGACTAGGAAAGTTGACCTTCAATTTTGGTAAGAAGGCATGATGCAAGGCTTGTGTCTTCCTCTTTCCTTGGTTGCTCACCCTTCATTGGAGAGAAGCTTGAAATAAGGCTTGGATCAAGGCCTTTGTCTTCAACCTTTCCTTGGTTGCCCAAGACTCCTTTAGTACGTGGCTTGATGGAGGGAGGGAAAGGAGGAAAGAATATTTGATGTGTCTCCATTTGGAAAGATGAGGTGGTACCACATGGGATGATGAAGCGGTGGGATGATGAAGCGGTGCCACATGGGATGGTGAAGTGGCGCCCTAGGGTTGAAATGTTGACCTTCAAGGCTTGGTCCAATAGTAGTTGAGCTGAACTCAAAGACCACTCCAGCTTGGACCCTGACTCGGACTGGACTCAATACAGGACTGGACTCAATATAGGACACAACTTGACCAAATTGGTCAATGTACAGGACTAAACAAAAATAATTGAAACTAAATTCATGACTAAAAAATACAATGCTTAGGCTTGAAGCCTTATTACAGGACCTGAAAAATTGGAACCCTAATTGGACATCCACAGAGGGTTGAGGAGCCTCTGTCGGATTCTAGTGCCCACACCAATCTGGACTTGGCATCTGAACTTAATGGGTATAGAGGTGGAATCTATCCAGGATACCTTATAGGGGTTTGGTTGAGGAACTGGGTGTAAGCCTAGGGTTTTGACAGTGTTATGGGATATGAAATTCAGACAACTCCCACTATCTATAATTATTTTGCACACCTTGTCCCCAAGCTTCACAAAAGGTCTGTAGGATGTTGGTCCTATGCCAATCTTCCTGGGTTTTACTTTGGGACAGGATGCATCTAACTACCCCTACGAGGTCTGATTGATCAAAATCCTCCTCACCAACTTCATATTCCTCAACTAAGTCTGGTTCAGCTTCATAGACCTCTTCCTCTTCATTCTCTTTGGGTTCAGGCTCATCTTCCTAAAGCTCTCTTATGTGCAAAGACCTGGTGGGACATTGGCTAGCAAAATGACCTACCTTGTTGCACCAAAAATAGGCATTGGGGCTGGGGCTTGGGTTCTTATGAAAAGATGGTGCTTTACCCTTATCATTCCAAAAAGATGCTGAGTTACTTGAACTAGCCTGACTCAGACATGGGTTAGGGTTGGGACGGGTTGGGTTGGGGTTGGGTCGACTTAGGTTTGGGTTTGGCCGACCTGGGTTGGGGTTGGGGCAGTTTTGGTTAAAGCTAGGCCGGTTTGGGTAAGCCTGGTTTGGGTTGGGCCTAAAGCTAGGAGTATTGGATTTAAAGGATTCATGTCTCCTAACTACTAGTACTCTCTGGAACCTCTCACAGTTTTCAGCTACATGATAGGCATGTTCCATGTGTTCAACTCCCCTAATGTACAGCTCCCTTTGGATATCCTCTCTAAGGCCATGTCTAAACCTAGAGAGGGTACTGACTCAAGTTCATTTATGCCACATTGTAGGGTGCACTCATCAAACTAGGCTATGTATTCCTGTACAGTTTTGGTCCCTTGTTTTTAACTCTGCCATTGATCTAAGAGACATTGGTTATAGTATGGGGGAACATATTTAGCCCTAAGCTTTAACTTCATGGCTTCCCAGCTGATAATTGGTGGGCGGCCTAGTTGATTATCGTGTAACTCTACTTGCTCCCAATACAATCTAGCTTGATCAGTTAGCCTAAGCTAGACAACTTGACACTTTTTCTCTTCACTTAAGGAAAAAAATTTAAAGTAGCTCTCCATGCCTTCCTCCCAATCAATATAGACCTTTGGATCTAGGTTACCATCAAAGGTGGGTGGATCTATCCTGATGCTCCTAAGAATCTTATCATCATGGTCTTGGTCCTCCTGATTGGGTCTCTTAAGGTTAGGGCCCTGACATTGATCCCGGTGTTGGTTTCCCCTATGGTTAGGTTCCCTAAATTGATCCTGATTTTGGGGTCTCCTAGGGTTATGTTCTACAAATGGTTCATGGGTTTGGACTCTCCTAGGGTTTTGAGGGGTAGAAGGGGTGGAGTCAAGAACAGGTTCAGTGTTAGACTCTTAGGTTCTCTCTATAGTCCCTAGTCAGTTCTCTACTTGTTCCAACCTATTGGTTATATCGTTATTGGTTTGGTTTATGTGATTAATCTGAGTGGTTAATTGAGCAAACTGGTTATGAGTTTGGAGGTTCATCTGCTCAACCTGGTTTTGGGTTTGGGTGTGTACCTGGTCAAATTGGTCTCGGGTTTCAGTGTTCATTTGGGCAAACTGGTCAGTCATGGCTTTCAGAAGAGCCTCAAACTTGGAATCCATGGCTCAATTGATTTGGGGTGTGGACTTCTGGTATTGGGTTCCTAATCTAGTGGTCATATAATCAAATAGTCAGTCAGAATGAGATGGTGCAACCAAGCATGCAAAGTAGGTTAGCTTAATCTATGGTTTCCTAGACCTAGGGCCAAAATTGGGTGGCTGAGCTCAACTTACACTTAACCCAGCAACTAATCCTTTCTCTGGCTAGGTAGAGGGTGGGAGTGTGGGAGGCCCCCCTTTCTTTCTCAAGGACCCAATTATAAACCACAACACCACTTAGGTCATTTAACTCTGGACCCTCAACCTTAGATACCAGATTTCAATAATAGCCACAAGATTAAATGCAGTAGTTGGCCCACATAGCTCAGACCCAACCTGTGGGTGTCACCTAGCCCTCTAGAGAAAATTAGGTCTAATTGATTTTAATTAGGCTTGGGTTAGTATGCTGATGGTTGTTTTGGGCCCAGGACAGGTGATGAAATCCCGCCTGATCTTAGATAGTGATTGTCCTTAAGATTAGGTTAATCAAATGATAGCACAAAATGACCCTGATGCAATCTAAAACACTCAAAAAAATAAATTATTTTATGTATATTTTATGAAATAGCAAATTAGGTTCAGGTTGATTAGGTTAGCAATCAAATTGGGCTTGGGATTGGGGTGTGCGGAAGTTGGTTAGGTTTGGTTGAGTTAAGTGTGCAGGATTAGCAGAATTCTGAAAATTAGGATTTTAGAGGATGCAGATTTTGACACAGATTCTGATGCAAAAAAAAAACAAATTCTAGGATAGAGGATGGACGATGATGATGCACTCTACCAAATTTTATGTAAAGAAAAAATCAAATGATGATGCAAATCCTAGGATTTTTAGACTGCTGCAGAAATCTCAGGATTTTTGTTAGGATTTCTAATATGCTAATATTTTGGGACCTAGGATTTTTTTAAATATAATTAAAAATTATGATAAAATATAGAACAAGACAAAGAACAATCCATGCAAATTCCATAGAGAAATAAAATTGCTAGATGGCCAAAATCAGATGAGGAACAGACACCTAATGTGATGGACAGGATGCAGAAAATTCAAAAATTAAGGTTTTGTGAATCTAATGCAAATAAAAACTATCCTAAACCTGCTCTAATACCAAACTAATGCGGGATGACTCTAAGATTCTAAGAAAATAGTAAACTAACTTTTTTGTATTTTTTTAGAATTTAATTCATAGGCTATATTCTCATAATTAAGTAAAGACTAGCAAGGAAACTAGCAATGCAAAGAATAATCATGCAAGTGTACTCATGCAAAATAATAAAAGTGACAGGATCCTAGAATTGAGAAATTTTTGGCTTAGGATAGTTATCTTCAATCAAAATAGATTTCAAGAGAAGGGAATGTTTCTTACCAGTTAGAGATTGAAAACTATGCAGTAGAAAGGATCACTCACACGCTGATTGGAGCCTGGGTGAAGAAGCCTTGGTTCCCTCAAATCTGATGACTGATCTGAGTGGTCCTGAGGCAAAGAAGGCCTCCTCCAGGGGATCCTGCAAGCATCAGAGTCAATCAAAACAACAAATAAAAAAAAGAAAGGGAACTAGGGTTTTAAAGGAATTGCGATTAGGGTTAGAAGATGACGGCCGAGAAAGAAGGAGTTCTTAGTCTTGGACGGCAGCTAGGGCTTCACTTCCTTGGCCATTGTTGATCTCCTGGGATGCAGATGGAAGCTAGGGCAGCAAGGGTTCGGCCAGGGCACACAAGGAAAGCACTCAAAACTAAGATCCAACACAAGAACAAAACAATGACTCAAAATTTCAGCAAATTGTATTCATAAGAGAAAAGTGAGTACAAGAGGGGGAGGGATGGGGTATTTATAGAGTTCCCATGCCCTCTCTAACTATGGTTACACTTAGGTTAACAAGCCTTTTTCTAGTTAGATTACAAGTCCTTCTCCTAGCTAGGTTAGAATTACAATTTTTAAAATAACTAGGAACATAAATCCTAACTAGGTTAGACTAGTCTTCTCCTTCTCACATAAGGACACCTCCTTTTGAGCTTGGACTTGGTCAAACTCCATAAATTCGGTTTTGGACCTTGGGATAGCAGCAAGGATGCATCCTTCATGGGCTTGGATGAAATTTTGAGGGGCCCAGGTTGGCTTCCAGGGGCTGGGCGCATGGGCTGGCATATTCCAAGGAATCTGGCTGGAATCTTGCTTCTTAAGGGTTTGGACTTGGTGCCTGGGCTTGATTTCTTCTTGGTTGGGCACAGATGGACCTCTAAAATCATGGATATTCTTAGTTTGAGAATATGCTTTGGTATATGGACTAAAATATGGGCATTTGGAAAACATCTGGAAGGAATCAAGGTTTTTACAAGTGTTTTGGATCCTGGGGTGTCACACAAAATCCAACAAGCTAATGTAGTGGCTTCTGACTCTTGGATGTGGCCTTGTGGAACTCCAAAATAGGGTAACCTTCTCTCTTGTACAAAATTTGATTTTTACTAGACTCATGGCTGAACTCAGAACTGGACTAAAGTTGAGGGTTGAGACAAATCAACTAACCTTAACTTATTACAGGACTCATTCTTAATAGATTACAAAGTTTTCAAAACTTTGACACATGACTAAGTAAACCAAATAGGGCCCAGTAATCTGTGTCTGATCCTTGTGCTCCCACCAGATGAAATTTCCCTTGCCTCCGAATGAAGCTGATAAAAAGCTGGTGGATTCACGGGAAGTGACCGGATCATCCAGGCACCAATCTGAGTAGAGTGATCTCTTCCACAGCAACTAGAAATCATTGCCTGGTATGTTAAACCTAATTCCCTTATCTTTTTTTCTGATTTCTTGAAGTTGAACATGCTCCAAATAGGCCTCTTAGACCTAGGATCCTGATTTTCTTTTCTTTTTGATTAATCTAGCATGTGGGTAGGATGCTAATTGATATAGGATAATCCTAACCTAATCTAAGCTAGTTTCGGGAATCAAAACTATAAAAAATTTCAAAAATATTTGCTTGCTTTAATCTGATTTCCTGTATCTTCATCCATTGCATATCATCCTACATCATATTAGAATCTCATCCCTCATAATCTCATTGAAGTGCTAATTCCTCAGTAATACCTTGATAATTGATTGAACCTTATTCTTCAAACATTAGGATGCTCTAGGAGATGAAGAAGAATACCTCGGAGGAGATGATGAGGTGGAGGAAATGAAAGATAAGGCATGAAACTTTTTCTTTTACTCTTTTCCCAAACCTTAGTAGAAGAACTAGGGAGCTCACACCCAAGACCCTTCCTCTCAAGCCCCACACCCCTTTTTACCTTATCTAGAAAATAATTTTCAGCATTCATCTACCTCCCCATGGCAACAAGCAATCCTTTTAAAAAGAGGTGCCTATAGTGGTTAGGAGAGGTTAGGGAGTTAGGATATTGTTTGGATGAGATTGGATAGTTTTTATTCAAAATCAAAACCACCTCATTTGAATTCTAAACTGAATTCAAATACAAATTCCCATTTGAATTTAGAATTCAAATTTAAATCCAAATTTAAAACTTGAAATCAAAATTTAAATTTTGAATTCATAAGAAATAATGAGCGCATGGGTGTGGTCCAATCTAATTGGAATCAACTCGAGTTCAAACCAAATCTCATTTGATTTGATCCAAAGAGATGAGTGAACCTAATCAAATTAGGAACCTAATCTCCTTAGCTAAATTCTAATCCAATTAGAAATTAATTGAGCTCAAATTCTGATCAAGTCAGGAATCAAACTTCTTTAATAATTAGGCTATCTCATAACTTAATTGGGTCAATCTAATTGAATCTAATTCAATTAGACTTGATCCAAACCTCATTGCTCAATCAAATAAGATAATTAGTAATCTAATTTCTAATTAATCCTTCCAGAATTGACCAACTTTTAGTAGACAATTGATGAATTGACTTATAGATAATATTGATGAGTTGACTCATAGATAGTTAACTCATAAATGAGTCAAATTGAGGTTAATTATCAATCATATTGATAATTAAATCTCAAAATGATTCATAAGCATTGATTAGCCAATATATCAGGCATGAACTCTTATTATGTATGACCCCATAGGTTCAAACACTATGCCAGTAGCACAAAAACAATTTCTATACCAATCAAAGTAACCATCTAGCAATGATACCCGACCTCCAGATAGGTTGAATTGTTGCAAAGCAACATTCAAGAACCTTTGGCATATGGTTACCATATAATTTTTCATTTTGACCCTTAATGCTTAGGATGACTTCAGGGTCAAATTGGCAACTCGTAATTAGTTCATCTATATAGTTGTCTCAACCTTATAAATTCTGTGACTCCTCACAAGGATTATCTTGGCCAAGATTTTGCTAAATTGAAATACAACACGACATTTTCTCCAAATCCTTTAGAGTGGTCAATCCCATCTTGACTCACACATCAACTTCACAAGTAGTTGACTGCACCCAGAAACCCTCCATCACTTGATTAGAAATCTGGGTAGTCTAGCACCAAAGTATAATGAATTGCTTGCAAGTCACCATGGTGATCTCAGGTCTAAGGGATACCTATATCCATATTCTTCACGAGCAACCCTTGATAGCAGAGTACTCTATAGGTAGGTCACATTCAGTGAAATGTACCCCTACATTGCATCTATATGCCATATCATTGTCTCTATAGTCCTTGGTTAAAAGATAGCCAACCCATATGGCACACAATGTCTTGTACTTGATAAATGTTGTTGTCCTATAACAATATATCATTTGGTCATAAATAATTTTAAAAACCATGCAATAAATCCTTCTTTATTGAATAGAAGTAGTTTTAAGGGCTCCATCATAGAAGAGTTCATTATAGGAAGATGCAATGTGATGAACTACTAAATAACTTTTATTAATTAATTATTTATATATAATTATAAATAGCATAACCATCTACAAGTTAGATGATTGGTTTTAGGATATAATTCTCAATAACTCCTACTTAGACTAAAGCCAATCAAAATAATATATAATACCCATCTTCCTTTAATGATCATCGAACTCTTTGATTTTGAGGGTTTTAGTAAATGGATTAGCCAAGTTCT
This sequence comes from Areca catechu, assembly GCA_021397845.1. Lineage (NCBI taxonomy): Eukaryota > Viridiplantae > Streptophyta > Magnoliopsida > Arecales > Arecaceae > Areca > Areca catechu. The sequence goes on from CM038053.1 coordinate 71,109,356, forward strand.
CTTTTTTATTTATCTTTTGAAGCTTGATGTCATCTTTTTCTACGATCTCTTGCACAAGGTGAAAGTGATGCAAAATATGCTTGGTTCAATGATGGGACTTCGGTTTTTCTACCTAAGCTATGGCTCTCGTGCTATCACCATACAGGAGAACTGGACCATCAATGGAGGGTGTCGCTCTAATCTTGTTGATGAACTTTCATAGCTACATAGCTTCCTTTGCAACATCGGATGCCATAATATACTCCACCTTGCAAACTGAATCAATCATAGTATGCTGCTTGAAACTTTTCCAGCAGATCGCTCTACTATTTATGTTAAATACAAATCCTGATATACTCTTATTATCATCATTTTTTGACTAAAAACTAGAATCAGTATATTCCATAAGTTTTAAGTTAGGTTCTTAATAAATAACCAGTGGTCTTTAGTATTTCTTAAATACTTAAGGATTATCTCTACAAATTTCTAGCAGGCCTCATCCATATCAAATTGGTATCTACTCACTATCCCTAGTGAATAGTCCACATCCGTTCTTGTACATGTCATGGTACACATGATAAATCCCACTACCGAGGTATATAGGATTCTACTCATATGCTCTCTTCAAGACTTGTCAGACAATCCTTCTTAGAGAGAGAATTTTCATAGCTTATTGGAAGATAGTCTTTCTTAGAATCTCCATACCAAACCACTTTAACACAGTATCAATGTATGTAGATTGGGACAATCAAAGCAACCTCTTAGATCTATCTCTATATATCTTCATCGCAAGGATGTAAAATGCTTCTCCCGAAACCTTCATGGAGAATTGAGATGATTACCAAATTTTTATTCCTTATAATGCAGAGATATCATTTTCAATTAAGAGAATATCATCCATATACAAAATAGAAATACAATTTCCAAACCATTTGCCTACTTACAGATATAGGGTTTTTTTCTATTCTTAACGAAGCCATATGTTCTGATCATCTTATCAAAATGCATGTTTTAACTCCAAGATGCCTGCTTAAATCCATAAATGGTCTTTGAAGCTTGTACACCTTTGATTCATCTATAGAAGTGAATCCTTTAGGTTGCATCATATACACCTCTTCATCTAGCTCTCCAAGTTATCTTGACATCCATTTGCTAGATTTCAAAACAAAGAATATAGTTATTGTAAGCATAATATGAATAGAGTTGAACATTGCTACAAGAGAAAATATCTCATCATAGTCAATACCATAATGTTGACAATATCCCTTGGTAATCACATGGGCTTTATGGATATCTACCTTCTAGTATGCATCCCTTTTCTTTTTGAAAATCTATTTGCACCAATTGAATTTTACCCCTTCAGGCAGATCAACTAGTATCCATACACTATTGATCTCTATGGACTCCATTTCATATTTGATGGCTTCTAGCTACTTATCAGAGTCAAATCTCTGAATGGCATCCATATAAAAAATTGGATCATTGTTGTTCTCATCGAGTTCAATAGAATCATCATCTTGAAATAAGAAACTGTAGATCTGTCTAGCTAATATGGTACTCTATCGGATCTCCTCATTGGTGCCTCTACAATGGGCTTTGGATTTGATCTAATCAAAGCTAGCTCTATAATTTCATTTGTTTGTGATAATTCGTTGCCCTACTGAACTTCATCAAGTTCAACCTTAGCAACTTTAGTTACTTTAATAAGAAATATTATTTTCAAAAAGGTAGCCTTAAGACTGATGAACGACTTTTGTTCTTCAAAAAGGTAAAAGTAATACCCCAAAATTTTTTTTGAATACCTAATAAAGAGACATTTATCAAACTTAGGTCCAAGCTTATCTATTTTCAAATGTTTGACACAAGCCGGGTAGCCCTAGACCTTAAGGTGTGAGAGTATTGACTTATGCCCTATCCATATCTCATATGGTATTTTATCAATATACTTTCTCATAACTTTATTAAGTAATAAGTCAACTCAAGAACATATCTTTAAAAGGAGATCAACAAACTTACAAAGCCCATCATGGACTGAACTATGTTAAATAGTATTCGCTTCCTCCTTTCAGACAATCCATTAAGTTGAGGTATCTAAGGAGGTGTCTATTATGAGACAATCTCATTCTCTTGTAGATAAATCAAAGGCTCACTAGTAGGTATCCTTCTTCTTAATCTGATCAAAGAATTTAATATACTTTTCAGTTTATTTTTCTATCTCATTATAGTATCATTTGAACATTTCAAATGATTCAGACTTATACCACATTAGATAGACATAACTAAACATGGATAGGTCATCTATAAATATAATGAAATAGTAATTCTAACCTTTGGCACAAGTGTTCATTGGTATATGTCAGTATGTATTAGACTTAGAACCTCATTGGCTCATTCACCTTTTCTGGTAAAAGGTGACTTAGTCATTTTTCCAATAAGGCAAGAATCATTGGTTAAGAATCATTGAAAGCAAGATAGCCTTTCTTGAATTCTCCATGCTGAAAAACTTCAACACAGTACGAATGTACGTAGATTGGGACAATCCAAGCATTCTCTTAGATATATCTTTATAGATCTTTATCATAAGGATGTAGGATGCTTCTCCCAAAGCCTTCATGAAGAACAAAGATGACATCTAAAATTTTATTTCTTGTAATGTAGGAATGTCATTTCTAATTAAAAGAATGTCATCCACATACAAAATAAGAAATATATTACTGAACTATTAGCCCACCTATAGATATAAGGTGATGGGGACATCAGGTCAACCCTAGTTTACTATGGGTCCCTAAGTTTTGAGTCCCTAGCCATGATACAAATTTTGTCTTTGACTCCAATAATTTGCCTATGTTAGCCATTTGAGTTTTGTATTTGGGCCTTGAGTTTGTTTTTCAAGCCTTATTACACTTGAGTCTGTATTTTGGCCCCTGAATCCTATTTAGGGCTTTTCTACAGTTGAGTCCTGTAATTAGAGTATTGAGTCAAGTTTTGGATGCTTAGTGAGTCTTATGAGTCCTGTATGTTTGGAGTTTTATGCATTCAGTCCAATTTTGTAAGTCTTATATTGAGTCTAGTCCAATTTTGTAGGAAGACTCAAGTCACTTATGAAGCCAGTCAGCATAATACTACACCCACTGCATGGAATCCAGTCATCCACATAATTGTGCCACTTGGAAAGCATAGAAGGATTCTTGGAGCTATCATTGAAGACCTAGATGACAAGTACATCAGCCCACCATGAGGAGATGGACAATCAAAAGAAATCCTAAAAGACCCAGCCCAGCATTGAAGTGGGCCGCCCAAAGCCCAAAAGCCCAAAGTTCTTCATATGACGCCCCACCTTATGGTCACCCTTCATATGGCGCCCCCTTATGATTACCCCCCTTGGACCAAGTCAAAGAGAAGGAGAAGACCAAGTCAAAGAGGAGGAGACGAGTAATCCTAGTTGGAAGAAGAAATTTGAACCTATTTGGGAGAGGACTTGTGGAAGAGTTTGTAAAGGAAAAGGAAGACCATGTAAAATCTCTTGTATACCCTAACTTGTATGCCTATATAAAGGCCCCTTCCCCCCCTATGTATTATTGCTGATTATTGATGAATGAACTATTCTTGAGTTCCTCAAAATTGTGTGTGAAGTTTTCTATGTGATTTAGGGTATCTAGGTGATCCCTTAGTGTATCTGTGTGATCCTTGTGCCCTGCCTCCAAGCCGACAGCCTCTTCATCTTCTTAGCCACCCCTCTTCCTTCCCTTCCTTCCCTTCTGTTGCCTAGGTGGCTACCCAAGAGAGGGGTGAATTGAAAATTTAAAATCTTAAGGCAAGATTATATGCAATTAAAAATCCTTTGCAAGTGGTAGGTGCTGTGACAAGATAATAAATTGTAGAAGCTAAGTAAGAGCAAGGAAGCACAACATAAACACACAAAATTTATAGTGGTTCAGAGAAACCCAGCTCCTACGTCCACTACCCAAGATACCACTTAAGATTTTCACTATATTCATACCCGAATACAGTAGGATTGTTTTGCAGGATTACAATCTAAAACCTCTACAGTATGGTTTTAATGGGATCACCAAAGAAAACTAAACTCTCTTTGTTTTTAAACAGGCTCACCAAAGAAACCTAACTTGGTTTTACAAGGATCACCAAGAACCCAACTCCCTTTGGTTTTAAACAGGCTCACCAAAGAAACCTATTTTGTTTTTCAATCGAGCTCACCAATAACCCAACAATTCAAAATTTGAATTGAAATAAATGCAACAAAAATGATAAACTCAATTTGTCAGATATTTGCCGGTGCAGCTTGATGGAAGTCCACTTGAATGCACTTGAATAAGATTTAATTACTTCAGTGGCTTCTTCAAAAGTTGCTTCAAGCTTCATATCAAAGTTGGTGAAGTCTTGAAGGCTGACTTGAATGCTCTTGTGCTCTTTTGCTGTTGGTAGTTATGATATTCAATGAAGCTCTCTAAACTTTGAAGAACATTCAAAAACTCTTACTTTTAGGATGTTCAAATCTTTCAAATATAAGTTCTTCTATCACTCCAAGGCAGTTCTAGCCATTGTAGACCATTGGGGAATGATTTGTGATCGTTGGAGCACTTTTTGGCATTCAAAAACAAATTCTGGAACTAGCCGTTGGATACCTGAAAATGATGTTTGAGTCGGCTCGGATTCCTTCGAGTCGGCTCAGATCCTTTGAGTCAATAGGTCAAGTCACCAAATATTCAGTGCAGTCGGCTCTTTGTCTTAGGGTGCAAAACATCACTTGGGATGAGTCGACTCTGGATAGCTCGGGTCGGCTCGAACTTCTTTCTTTGAAAAACTTGAACTCGAGGAGTCGGCTCTTTTTAGCTTGGGTTGGCTCTTCTTCATAGATTCTGAAATGAACACTCTGGAAGAGTCGGCTCGATGCAGTTCAGGTCGGCTTGCTTTCTTAGGTCTTCAAAATTAGGTCTGGCAGAGTCGACTTTTTCTGGTTCGGGTCGACTCGCTTGGCTGTTCTCAGAAAACTTCAGAAACTGGACTCTGGAGGAGTCAGCTCAGACATAATCCAGTCGACTCGGATTCACTAGAGTTGGCTCAATTGCCTTCGAGTCGGCTTGGATTGCTGCATTCCTGAATCCTTGCTGCATGCCAGTAAGTGGAGTCGGCTCTTCAACATGCTAGGTCGGCTCGAGTATCTTCTTCAAGATTTTTATACATGAACTCAAATAAAAACTCTCACAAACTTTTTACATTTTCAAGCATACCAACTCAAAATAGTTTTATGGCACACACACATAGAAGTAACCCTTTTTAACATGATTTTTTCTTAGCTTTTTCATTGGGTTCTTCTTTACAAAAATAAATTACAACACAACTCAAACAAGAAACAATAGTGCAGGAGTTGAAGTTTGAACAAATTAAACCATCCTACAAAAACTTGTAAAACACTTGAAGAGTTGTTAAAAAGAAATATACATGCTCTAATATTTTGTTATCATCAAAATCACTTATGGGGTCAACAATCTTTCCCTTTTTGATGATGATAGAGCACTGGGCATGAAAAATTCTTTGCACTTTACATGTATAAAAGTATTTGAAAATTAAATTTTCACATGTATCAGAGCTAATTAGATTTGTAAAAATGTATCAAAGCTCAAGAGATGATATTAATGTATATCATCAAAGTATTGAACTTTTCATGCTTCATAATATTATAATTAGCACAAAACATGGAGTATCAGAGTTTGAAAACTATTGACAGAATTAAGATCAATTTGTATAGTAATAGCAATCAGAGCATTAAGATTAATTATCAATCAAAGCAAAATCATTCAAGAGAATCTCTCCCTTTCTCTAGGTTTTAAAGTAATTTAAGCATTAAGTCTTTTTGAATACTATCATTTTTGTGCTCCCCCTTTTTCATTCTTTTTATGCACTTTAAGAACAATTGGTAGGAAGCTCATCATATATACTGATTTCCCATTTCTCACATTTTCGATATTTCTCCCATTTTTCATTTCTCATATTTTTCATATTTCTCCCCCTTTTTGTCAATCAATCAAAAAGGTGGTTTCTAATAAAGCTCAGATTTTGAAATAGATTAAGAAAGTCTTTAAGATTTATTTAAGATAATTTCACTTTCTCAAATTTGAAATTCTAATTAAAAATTCATCACATATGTATCAAATCATGACAATAAATGAAAATGCTAAAAGATCTTTCATTTCATTGATTAATTTAACATACAAAGCATGAAAGAAAAGTACATTCATATTTGTAAAATATAACAAGTAGAACAAAGTCAGAAGTATAACCAAAATACTAACCAACTAAACTATTCTTCATCTTCTTCTACACTAGAAGAGGAAGAGCCTAGCTCTATAACCTTGTCAGAGGTCTTGGTTTTCAGCAGTTTGAACCTTAAATCCCTAAATCTAGTTCTAACAGGGGCTTTAAGAATCTTAGTCTTCTTGGTTTTGGGTTTCTTCTTGGTCTTAACAAGTTTGGGTGTATCAGATGAAGGAATAGGAGCAGGAGTATCAAGTGACTCCTTGAAGATCTATTCAGGAGCATCTTTAGCAATGACTGTTTCCTTCTGGGATTGCAGCAGGATGCTTCTGATCTCTTCCTTAAAATCCTCTATTTCCTTTTCAATTTTATGCTGGTGGTGCTTTTTTTCATATCTCAATTCCTGCAAACTTGCATTAACTGTACTTTTCATTTCATCAATTGCAGAATTCATGTGATCTGTCAATGAACTTGAAATTGCTTCCATCTTCTGAAATATTAGCTTTTTGAGGTCAGATTGAGTAATCATTGTACCTTCAGTCCTTTCTTCAACAGCAGCAGCTTCATTATCTTTTGAAGAAGTAACAGCAGCCTGACTTTTAGTGAATTGAAGGAGTAAATGTCAAAGTGATGTAGTGGCTTGCCTATCTCATATGCTAAGTCAACGCTAGCTTCTTCAAATAGTAAAGTAAAATCCAAACCGTAGGGTAGGCAGGCTTTGACTTTTCTAGCTACTTCAGTCATCTAGATCATCATTATGTAGGGAAGGTTGAGAGGCTTTTCTTCTATCAAATATCCCATAAAGGTCATATCTTTCTCACTGACCCAATCAAAGTGACCAGTTCTGGGAAGAAATATCCTGCTGATCATATTATGAAGAAGCCTCATTTCTTTTGATAGTAGGTTGGCCTTAACATGCTGAACGTAGCTCATGTCTTCTTTCTCCAAGATGAGTTTTAATATGTTCTTTGTCAAGTAAAATGAGCTCAGTGGTGCCATCCATTGGAATTTAAAGTAAAGGGTAGGTTAAGATGTCCAGAGAACAGAACTGCTTCCAACCCTGGCATTCTATCCATCTTCCAATTTTCATTTGCATTTCTTCTAGAAATGTGAAATCGATTTTCCTTCCACAAGTTATAGGCCGATTGGCCATTGATACAATCTATCCGGGAGGAGAAGGAATCTCTTCTTCCTGTTGCTTGGTAGTTGATGTTTTCCTCTTTTCTCCTTTTTCTCTTGCATCTTCACTGTGTGCACCTGATTCACCAACTTGAAGAACCTTCCTTGTAGATATTCGAAAAGCCATTATAGTGGGATTCAAGAAATCAAGGTTTTAGATAATGATTTTTGGGAGTTTGGTAAAGTTTCCGAGAGGCTAGAGTGAGTTTGATGTAAAAGTGAGAAGAGTGAAGTACATAAAAAGATAGTTCAGAACTACCTAAATAGCGATTTCCCGACTTTCGAGTCAGCTCGGCCAACCCTAGAAACATCCGAATCGGCTCAACCAGAGCGAACTCAGAACAATCAGACACCAAGTCAACTAGGCAAAGACCTAGTATGCTCAACCAGAGTGATAGGTAGAGAACATAGACATTCGAGCCAGCTCGACCAGAGCAAAATTGCTCGAGTCGACTCGAACAGAAACTTTCCACAACAAGTAAGATGATTTAGAAATTGAATTTAATCCAATGAAATTTCAAGGAAAGTTGTTCAAAAATCATGGATAAATGTAGGAGGTTTTTTAGATAATCTTTCCTTAATTCTTGAAGGAAATTAGGTTGTCTAAATTTAGGAAGGATCACAAAGCCCTAATTCTCCTCTAAGCAATTCAAATCTATCCTGATTTAGTGGCTTAGTGAAAATATCAGCTAATTATTTTTCTGTTAGGATAAATTCTAGTTCAATGTCATCATTCAAAACATGGTCTCTAATAAAATAGTGTCTAATCTCTATGTGCTTAGTCCTAGAATGCTGAATAGGATTTTTGGTTAAATTTATAGCACTTGTGTTATCACACTTAATAGGAATTTTGTATTATGTAACACCAAAATCTTCTAGTTGTTGTTTAATCTATAACACTTGTGCATAACAACTCCCTGCAGCAACATACTCTGCCTTAGTAGTAGAAAGTGCTACTGAGTTTTGTTTCTTGTAGTGCCATGAGATTAAATTAAACCCTAGAAATTGACATGTGTCGCTAGAGCTTTTTCTATCAACTTTACAACCAGCATAATTAGCATTAGAAAATCTGATTAAATTTAAAGATGATTCTTTCGAAAACCAAAGACCTATATTACTTGTACCTTTCAAATATCTTAATATTCTTTTAATAGCAAGCATATGTGTTTCTTTAGGATTACATTAAAATCTAGCACATCGCATATACTATACAAGATATCTAGTCTACTTGCAGTTAAATATAATAAAGATCCGATCATACCTCTATATAGCTTTTGGTCAATATTAGATCTATTTTCATCTTTGTCCAATTTACAGGATGGGCTCATGGTTGTGCTCATTTGTTTGCTCGTCTCCATACCAAACTTTTTGATTATTTCCTTGGTATATTCGGCTTGGTTGATGAAGATCCCTTCCTTTGATTGCTTTACATGAAGTCCAAGGAAGTAATTAAGTTCACCTATTAGGCTCATTTCAAATTCTCCCTGCATTAGCTTAGCAAATTCTTCACAAAAACATTCATTAGTTGCACCAAATATAATATCGTCAACATAAATTTGTACAACTAATATATCATTATCTTTTTTTTAATGAAAAGGATTTTATCAACATTTCCTCTTGAAAAATTATTTTCAATCAAGAAAGTCCTAAGTCTATTATACTAGGCTCTAGGGGCTTGTTTTAAACCATATAAAGCTTTATTAAGTTTAAACACATGGTTTGGAAAAGCATGATTTTCAAAACCTGATGGTTGTTCTACAAAAACTTGTTAGACGATAAAACCATTTAAAAATGCACTTTTCATATCCATTTGAAAAAGTTTGAAATTCATGTAGCAGGCAAATGCAAGAAGTAATCTAATGGCTTCTAATCTTGCTACAGGTGCATAGGTTTTATCAAAATCAATACATTCTTCTTGACTATATTCCTTAGCCACTAATCTAGCTTTGTTTCTAATTACATTTCCTTGTTCATCTAGTTTATGCCGATAGACCCATTTGGTTCCTATAATTGGGTGGTCTTTAGGTCTATCAACTAGTGTCAAAACCTTATTTCTTTCAAACTGGTTTAATTCTTCATGCATGGCTAACATCCAGTTTGGGTCACTTTCAGCTTCTTCTATAGTTTTATTTATCATACAAAGGCTAGGTAGTCATGTGCAGCCCTATATGCAGACCTAGTCCTAATGCCTTGAGAAGGATCACCAATAATTAATTAATTAGGATGGGAAGTAGCGTACCTCCATTCAGTTGGTAAATATGCATGATCCTTACTTACCGTTTCTTCTCCTTCTTTAATTGATTTTTCTTGAATGCTCATGTCTTCAATCTCTTTTTGAATTGTACCTGCATCATTGTCAATACACTCATATTTTCCTTGATGGTGAAGGGTTAGTTTCATCAAAGATATATGCATTGACTCTTCAATAGTAAGAGTCTTTTTCTTAAATACCCTATATGCTTTGCTATGTAGTGAATAACCAAGAAAAATTGCTTCATCATATTTAGTATCAAATTTTCCTAGATTATCTTTACCATTATTAAGCACAAAGCATTTGCATCCAAACACATGAAAATAATTTATATTGGGTTTTTTTTCATTCCAAAGCTCATAGGGGGTTTTCTTCAAAATAGGGCGGATCAAAATATGGTTTAAAATATAACAATCAGTGTTCACTGCTTCTGCCCAAAAGTATCTTGGAAGATTACCTTCACATAACATCGTTCGGGCCATTTCTTCCAAAGTCTTATTTTTTCTCTCTACAACACCATTTTGTTGTGGTATTCTATTAGCGGAGAAGTTATGACCAATGCTATTTTTAGTACAATAATCATCAAAAAATTGATTTTCAAATTCGATGCCATGATCACTTCTAATTGAAATTATTGAGAGATATTTCTGATTGGAAACCTTTTTATGAAATTTTCTAAATATTTTGAAAGTTTCATCTTTGTGTACAATAAATAACACCCATGTAAATCTAGAAAAATCATCTATAATCACAAGGACATATTTCATACCTCCTGGGCTTGTAGTCCTAGTTGATCTAAATAAGTCCATGTAAAGTAGCTTAAGAGGTTTAGTAGTTGAAATCATATTTTTGGATTTAAATCTCCCCCTAGTTTGTTTACCCATTTGGCATGCATCACAAATATGATCAAAATCAACTTTAAACTTAGGCATGCCTCTAACAAGATTTTTGGAAATTAACTTGGCAATAGTATGCATGCTAGCATGACCAAATAGTCTATGCCATAATAAACAAGACTCCTTGGTCTTAGTATTCATTGCAACTAAACTAGAATTACTTGACATGGCAAGATCATTCAGATCTACCACATAAATATTTTCAAGTCTATGTCCAATGAATTTACTACTAGAGTCAAGAGAGTTTGTTGCTATACACATAGATGATTCAAAGATAACTTTGAATCCTTTATCACATAATTGACTAATACTCAATAAATTATGCTTCAACTTATTTACTAGCAGTACATTTTCAATAAAAGTATAGAGGCTTATTTTGATCTTACCAATTCCGATTATTTTTTCCTTGCCATTGTCTCCAAAAATAACTATACCTCATTCTTTCATTTCCATGGTGATGATCTGATCTTTGTCACCCATCATATGTCTTGAATAGTCACTATCAAGATACCTTCTTCTCTTCATTTTCTACGTTGCAAGACATTCCTGTAAGAAAATCAAGGAGTTCCTTTAGATACCCAAGCTAACTTGGGTCATTGCAGGTTAGCTGAGGTGGTTCCTTTGAGAACCCAAATCTTTCTTGATGTATTATAGACATTTCTAATAATATTGCAATTGAAAGCTTTATGTCCTAATTCTTTGCAAGCAAATATCTGATTCTAGAATTTTGAAATGATCTATACTTTGAAATTCTAGATGCATGAAGTGCAGAAATAGTAGGTTTTGTATTTAAATTTTTTGGAACATATAAAGCAGGTTTTGAAATAGAAGTAGAACCTTTTGTCACAAAAGTTTTATGAGAAGTAAACTTGGGAACAAAATCTTTTTGTTTCATAAATGTAGTGGTTGAAATGTAATTTGAATTAGAAGCATTAAAACCTATTCTAGCTTTATTACTAGAAATTCTTTGATCTTTAAGAATTAACTCAAGCTTGTTAGAAGATAAAGTTAATTTTTCAACAACCGGCTTGAGTTTTTCAACCTTCTTTTTTAGCTCATTTTTTTCTTTCAACAAACCATTATTTTTGTCATGAAATTCGTTATTCTCAGTTTTCAAAACATTACATTTTTCAGAAAGGATATGAAGTTCTTTTTGCAATAAAGAATTCTTTTCTAAAATTTTCTCTTTTTCTTTGAGTAAAGAATCATTGATATGCTTTAATGATCTTATCTTTACTCCTACCTTTTTAAATTCAGATAATAAAACATGGAATGCAGAATTTAATTCTTCAAATGTAAATTTAATTTGAGTATCGGGGCAAGTTACCTCATCCTCGAGACCCATTAAACATATATTAGCTATTTTCGTGGTCTCTTCTTCTTCAGTTGAAGTGGAGTCTTCACTATCGCTCTACGTGAAAACCATCGCTTTCTTTTTCTTCTTTTTGAAAAATTTCTTTAGAAGTGGATAGTCCGGACGAATATGCCCCAATTTCTTATATTCATAGCAGGTGGGGACTTGTTCCTTATCTTTGTCTTTGTCCTTGTCCTTTTCTTTTGAGTGTTCTCCATGTTTATGGAATTTTCTATTATATCTTCTTTTCTTCTTTCCCATAAACTTTCTGAATCTTCTCACGACCATTGCAATGTCTTCATCTTCAAGATTGTCTTCGGAGGAGGTAGAGTCATCTTCCATCTCTTCATCATCCTTTGATTCTAATGTAGCCTTGAATGCAATTATTTTATTCTTTTTATGATCATCATCCATTCTATGCTGCATGGTCAATTCATGTGTGATGAGAGATCCCATTAATTCATCCATTGATAAAATGTTCAGGTCTTTGGCTTCCTGGATGGCAGTGACTTTAGGATCCCATTTATCAGGAAGTGATCTCAAAATCTTCTGTACTAAATCAGCATTTGAGTATACCCTGCCAAGACTTTTCAAACCATTAATAATATCTGTAAATCTAGTGTACATGGCAGAAATACTTTCATTAGGCTCCATTTTAAACAATTCATAATTATGCACTAAAAGATTTATCTTTGAAGTTTTCACTTATGAAGTTCCTTCATGGGTCACCTCAAGTTTATCCCAAATTTTTTTTGCAGAAGAGCAAGTAAAAATTCGATTAAACTCACTTGAATCAAAAGCACAGTAAAGCAAGTTCATTGCTTTGGCATTCAATTCCCCTAATTTCATGTCGTGTTCGTCCCAATCCTCTTCAGGCTTAGGGACATCCACGCCATCAATTTTAATCAAGGGAACTTGTGGCCCTTTAAGAATGATCTTCCATAATTGAAAATCAATAGCTTGAATATAGATTTTCATTCATGCTTTCCAATAAGAATAATTTGTGCTTGTGAAGAGTGGAGGTCTATTAGTTGACTGGCCTTCCGCCAGGGATGTACTAATGGGATGAGCCAACAATCTTTACTCTAGTATAATCAGATACACTGCTCTGATACCAATTATGGCCTAGGTGGCTACCCAAGAGGGGGTGAATTAGGAATATAAAAACTTAAGGCAAGATTATGTGCAATTAAAAATCCCTTACAAGTGGTAGGTGCTATGACAAGATAATAAATTGCAGAAACTAAATAAGAGCAAGGAAGCACAACACAAACATACAAAATTTATAGTGGTTTGGAGCTACCCAGCTCTTACGTCCACTACCAAAGATACCACTTGAAATTTTCACTATATTCATTCCCGAATATAGTAGGATTATTTTGCAGGATCACAATCCAAAAACTCTACACTTTGGTTTTAATTGGATCACCAAAGAAAACCCAACTCCCTCTGGTTTTAAACAGGCTCACCAAAGAAACCTAACTTGGTTTTACCAGGATCACCAAGAACCCAACTCCCTTTGGTTTTAAACAAGCTCACCAAAGAAACCTATTTGGTTTTTCAACCGGGCTCACCAATAACCCAACAATTCAAAAATTAAATTGAAATAAATGCAACAAAAATGACAAACTCAATTTATCAAATAGTTGCCAATGTAGCTTGATGGAAGTCCACTTGAATGCACTTGAATAAGCTTTAATTACTTCAGTTGCTTCTTCAAAAGTTGCTTCAAGCTTTAGATCAGAGTTGGTGAAGTCTTGAAGGCTGACTTGAATGCTCTTGTGCTCTTTTGCTATTGGTAGTTAGGATATTCAATGAAGCTCTCTAAAGTTTGAAGAACTTTCAAAAACTCTTACTTTTCAGATGTTTAAATCCTTCAAATATAAGGTCTTCTATCACTCCAAGGCAGTTCTAACCGTTATAGATCGTTGGGGAATGATTTGTGACCGTTGGAGTACTTTTTGGCATTCAAAAACAAATTCTGGAACTAGCCATTGGATACCTAAAAATGATGTTCGAGTCGGCTTCAATTCCTTTGAGTTAGCTCGGATCCTTCGAGTCGATAGGTCGAGTCACCAAATCTTCAGTGCAGTCAGTTCTTTGTCTCAGGGCACAAAACTTCACTCTGGACGAGTTGACTCTTGATAGCTTGGGTCGGCTCAAACTTCTTTCTTTGAAAAACTTGAACTCGAGGAGTCGGCTCTTTTCAGCTTGGGTCGGCTCTTCTTCATAGATTCTAAAATGAACACTCTGGAAGAGTTGGCTCGATGCAGTTCGGGTCGGCTCGCTTTTTCAGGTCTTTAAAATTAGGTCTGGTAGAGTCAGCTCTTTTTGGTTTGACTCGGCTCGCTTGGCTATTCTTGAAAAACTTCAAAAATTGGACTCTGGAGGAGTCGGCTCGGACATAATCCAGTCAACTCAGATTCACAAGAGTCGGCTCGGTTGCCTTCGAGTTGGCTCGGATTGCTGCGTTCCAAAATCCTTGCTGCGTGCCAGTAAGTGAAGTCGGCTCTTCAACATGCTGGGTCGGCTCGAGTATCTTCTTCAGGATTTTTACACATTAACTCAAAGAGAAACTCTCACCAACTTTTTACATTTTCAAGCATACCAACTCAAAATAGTTTTATGGCACACACATATAGAAGTAACCCTTTTTAACATGATTTTTTCTTATTTTTTTCATTGGGTTCTTCTTTACAAAAATAAATTACAACACAACTCAAACAAGAAACAATAGTGTAGGAGTTGAAGTTTGAACAAATTAAACCATCTTAAAAAAACTTGTAAAACACTTGAAGTGTTGTTAGAAATAAATTGACATGCTCCAATATTTAGTTATCATCAAAATCACTTATAGGGTCAACACCTTCTTCTTTCAGTGATTTAACCTTTTTTCTTCTTTATTTTCTAATCCTTGAATGGTGATTTATAGGTCCCTCAGAGTTCACGAATCCAGGATTCCAATTGACAAGCTTTTGGGTCACTGGATTGAAAGCCACGAATCCGCAAGGTCGATAGCTTTGTTTTCTAGGCCGCATCTGTTGAGCATAGAGCGAACTCTTCATGGACCAAACTTCAAATCTCTACCAGGTACACCCCCTAAACTCATTAGGTAGTGGTATTGCAGAAGAGCTAGTCCTAACCAGGGCTTCTTAGCCTTGGCAGTCCTGTTTCTTCACTTGTAGGATCTATTTCTGCATGCATCTGCTTCTAGAATTTCTATAGAATTCCCTACTTCGAATCTTAGCTTGAAATCTGGGATATAAACTCCTAATTTAATGCATGAAAAAATATTGTCATGCATGAATAGTTCCACATCAGTTTGGTATCAGAGCATGTTTAGGGCTAGTTTCTGCATCCTGTCATTCCCATACATGGTATGTTGTTTTTCATGTTTCTACATGTAGGTAGATCAAAAAATTATGATTTTTCTTTTGTTAGATCCCTCATAATTTTTAGTATTTTTATAATTTTTTTCATAATTTATTTATATCAGTAAAAGTTTTTTCATGACTATTTTCTTTTGCCCTAGAAAATCTCTGCATCCTATTCTGCATTAGGAGTCAAAGTTTAGGCTGAGTTTCCCATCTTAGAGTTATTGTTTTTATCTGTTTTTTGGACTGAGTATCCCTTGAGTCATTCTCTATTTTACTGATATTTTTCTTGATTTTTATTAATCTAAAAATAGTAAAGAAACTTGCTTCCTAGAAACCCTAACCAGAATTCTGTTCTTTCCTACACCCAGTTAGAAACCTTAGGTTTTGCATCATCATAGCATTTTTGTTTTACATGAAATTTGGTCTGAATCATAATCACACATCATTCTATGTTCAAGTTTTTTTAGAATTTTTCTGTATTGAAATCCATGCTAACTTCTGCATCAAACCAAACCCTAATTCATATCTCACTAAACTAAACCTAATCAATACCAAACCCCTCCCAACCCATGCCAATTTTGTTTGATAACCTAACCAACTTAAATTTGAGCTACAACATCATAAAAGAGACAAAAAAAACATTATTTTCTATAGTGTTTTAGATTGCATCAGGTTTTATAGTATGTTCATCATCTTATTAAATCAATCTTAAGGGCAATTTTATTTTCTTAGATCAGGGTAGGAGGTCATTACCTGTCATGGGCCCAAAACAACCCCCTTGCATTCTAACCCAAACCTATCTAAAATTAATTAGACTTAATTTGCCCTAGTGTGCTAGGTGACACCAACAAGTCATATCCGAGCCGTGTGGGCCAACTAGTGCATCTAACCCTTTAGCTATTACCGAAAGCTGGTGTCTAAGGCTGGGGGTCCAGAGTCAAATGACCTAAGTGGTGTTGTGGTTTTTAATTGGGTCCCTGCGAAAGCACGGGGGCCTCCCACACTCCCATCCCCTACCTGGCTAGTGGAAGGATTTGCTATTGAGTTAGGTATAAGTTGAGCTGACCCACCCAGTTTCTGGCTCTAGGTCTAGGAAACCCTAGATTACACTAGCTTTTTTCTTCTCTTTTGCATGCTTGGTTGCATTATTTCATTTTGATTGTTTGATTTGTTGTGACAACTAGATTAGGAACCCAATATCAAAAGTCCAAACCACAGCCCAATTCAACCATGGAGTCCAGTCTTGAAGCACTGATAAGAACCATGAATGAACAATTGAACCATAAACTTGACCAAACCAATACCCAGATGACCAAATTAACCCAATCCAAAAACCAATTGACCCAATCCCAAAACCAAATGAACCATATATTTGACCAAATAGACCAAAGATTTGATCAAATAACCCAAACCAATAACTAGGAACCCATAGTCCCTAGATATGAACCCAATAGTAACCCACTATCCATTAGTCGACTTGAACCGCATAGGATTAGTACCCCTAGATATGAGCCTGGTGTTAGTCCACTTCCCTTTTATCAACCTAAACCCTTTAGGACCAGTGCCCCTAGCCCAGGATCAGATCCTAACCAACCCAGTACTACTATGGCCCGTAGAGGGGATAGAGGCAAGTCTATAGAGGTTCAGAAGAGTTCCAATCCCTCGAGAGTGTGTTTTAGATATCGCAAACCAGGTCATTTTGTTAGCCAGTGTCCAGTCAGCACCCTACACCTAGATGAGTTAGATAAAGATGAGTCTGAACCTATTGTTGAGCCTAGTATTAGTCAGGAACCCCTTAGTCAACCCACCCCCACCCTAGTTATTGGTAAATATTTCTTTAGCCAACCCCCTTCTACTACCCCATTGGTTCACAAAGTTGACATTGAAGAAGAAGTATATGAAGCTAATATGAGCTTAGTGGAACAGTATGAGGAAGAAGAAGAGGAGTTACCTATAGAAGACCTAGAATTAGTGACCAGGTATATACCCAGGTAGAAGCCAACCTAGAATTTGTTAACCCAATAGATACACAAGTAAAAGCCAATCCAAAGTTAGTCGACCATGACCCCACCCAAACTGAACCTATAATAGAAGACAAATTAGAGGAAGAGAACCCAGATATTACTATTAGGATCTTACCTGAGGAGCCACTAGAAGAAAGCCCAATTGTAGAGTCTAGTCCTTTGATTCAAGAACTAGAAGAATTCATTAAAGACCTGATCTCTTTAAATCTACACCCTCAGGATGAAGTCACTCCATTAACCCCAATTAAAGATCTCTTTCCTAAAATTAGTGACCCATCCTTCCATTATACTATCCAGTAGATGTACATCAACCCCATAAGGTCAACCTTATTAGTCTAGGACTAATCTCTGACATCCCTTCTTACATCCTATTCTATCCAATCAACCCTGAACCCTTTTCTTACTTTCTACCCTACCAGACTAACCCTGAACCCACTTCTTATTTTTTAACTTTTTCTGAAACTTTAATTTTTTTAATTATTAGATTGCATTTTATAGAAGTTTGCATGTTGCATACATTCATTATACATGTTAGGTTTGCATCTTACTTCTTGCATACCCCCTGGCATTTACTAGAAGTTCATTGTAAGTTTTCATATGCATGTTAAACTAGGGTCTAACCTAGAGAACCTATAGTCTATTAGGTTTAGGCCCAGAAGAGTCCAATAAAGTCCCTCTCAATAGGAATGCATAGTTGAGTCTGCATTTTGTTAGGTATCAATAAAAGTCAGGTGCATCATTCGCATTAAGCATTAATTTTGAATCAACTGGCTAATTCTCGAAAAGAGAGCCAAGAGATTTAATGTAGGAGATTCTGTTATGGTTAAGAAGATTCATGCTCAAAGAGCTAGACCTTTTCGAGTGATATAGAAGGTAGGATCCAATGCTTATATGCTACATCAGCCCTTGGATTTTGACATTAGCTCTACCTTCAATATTGCTAACTTGGTTGAGTATAGGGAACCGGTAGTGATTTCTAGTGAGGTTTTGAACCTACTCCATCCTTTGAGAGGGAACCTAACCCAGAGCGTCCACTTATAAATTGGCCTGAGAGAGGTAAATGGATCGAACATATCCTAGACAATCAAGCTGTCACGACCCGGGACAGCCGTTATCAATGCTACCTGGTCTTTTGGCATGGTCTACCAGAATCCGACAATTCATGGATTACTTGAGAGGACTTGCAACACCTCAACCCAGACCTCCTTGAGCAATACCAGAGCCAGAGCAACCCTTACTCAACGCAGTCGAGTTCCTCCCACCCCGGGAGAATTGATAGGGACATCAGGTCAACCCTAGTTTACTATGGGTCCCTAAGTTTTGAGTCCCTAGCCATGATGCAAATTTTGTCTTTGAGTCCAGTAATTTACCTATGTTAGCCATTTGAGTTTTGTATTTGGGCCTTGAGTTTGTTTTTCAGATCTTGTTATACTTGAGTCTGTATTTTGGCCCCTAAGTTCTATTTAGGGCCTTTCTACATTTGAGTCCTGTAATTAGAGTATTGAGTCAAGTTTTGGATGCTTAGTGAGTCTTATGAATCCTGTAAGTTTTGAGTTTTATGCATTCAGTCCAATTTTGTAAGTCTTATATTGAGTCTAGTCCAATTTTATAAGAAGACTCAAGTCACTTATGAAACCAGTCAGCATAATACTACAACCACTGCATGGAATCCAGTCATCCACATAATTGTGCCACTTGGGAAGTATAGAAGGATTCTTGGAGCTATCATTGAATACGTGGATGACAAGTACATCAGCCCACCATGAGGAGATGGACAATCAGAAGAAACCCTAAAAGACCCAGGCCAGCATTGAAGTGGGCCGCCCAAAGCCTAAAAGCCCAAAGCCCAAAAGCCCAAAGTTCTTCATATGGCGCCCCACCTTATGGTCACCCTCTATATGGCGCCCCCTTATGATTACCCCCTTTGGACCAAGTCAAAGAGAAGGAGAAGACCAAGTCAAAGAGGAGGAGAGGAGTAATCCTAGTTGGGAGAAGAAATTTGAACCTATTTGGGAGAGGACTTGTGGAAGAGTTTGTAAAGGAAAAGAAAGACCATGTAAAATCTCTTGTATACCCTAACTTGTATGCCTATATAAAGTTCCCTTCCCCCCCCTCATGTATTATTGCTGATTATTGATGAATGAATTATTCTTGAGTTCTTCAAAATTGTGTGTGATGTTTTCTTTGTGATTTAGGATATTTGTGTGATCCCTGCACCCTACCTCCAAGCCGATAGCCTTTTCATCTTCTTAGCCGCCCCTCTTCCTTCCCTTCCTTCGCTTCTTCTTTCAGTGATTTAACATTTTTTCTTCTTTATGTTCTAACCCTTGAATGGTGATTTACAGGTCCCTCAGAGTTCACAAATCTAGGATTCCAATCGACAAGCTTTTGGGTCACTGGATTGAAAGCCGCAAATCTGTAAGGTCGATAGCTTTGTTTTCTAGGCCGCATCCATCGAGTGTAGAGCGAAGTCTTCATGGATTAATCTTCAAATCTCTATCAGGTATACCCCCTCGACTCATAGGTAGTGGTATTACAAAAGATCTAGTCCTAACCAAGGCTTCTTAGCCTTGGCGATCATGTTTCTTTAATTATAGGATCTATTTCTGCATGCATCTGCTTCTAGAATTTTTATAGAATTCCCTACTTCGAATCTTGGCTTGAAATTCGGGATATAAACTCCTAATTTAATGCTTAATAGATTAAAATAATTGGCATGTATGAATAGTCCTGCATCTTAAGGTTCTTCATTTTTAATGAAGCCATACATTTTGATCACCTTATGAAAATATATATTCCAACTTTGAGATGCTTGCTTCAATCTATAAATGTATCTCTAAAGCTTGCACACCTTTAATTAATTTGTAGATGTAAATGCTTCAGGTTGTATCATATATATCTCTTCTTCTAACTCTTCATTTAGGAAAGCAATTTTGACATCTATTTGCTAGATCTCAAAATGAAGATATGCTGCTATTACAAGCATAATTTGAATAGACTTGAGATTTACCATGAGAGAAAATATCTCATCATAATCAATACTATAATGCTAATGATATCTCTTAGTAACCAAATGAGCTTTATAGGTCTCCACTATCCCATTGTGCCTCTTTTCTTTTGAAAATCCACTTACACCCAATGGATTTTATCCTTCCAGGTGGATCAACTAGTGTCTATACACTATTGATCTCCATGGACTCCATTTTGGATTTTATGGCTTTAAGCCATTTCTCATAGTTAGAACTCTGCATTGCATCCATGTAGGTGATTGGATTCTCTTTATTTTCATCATGTTTTATAGGATCACCATCTTGGACCAAGAAACCATAGTATTTGTCTAGTTGGCATGGTGCTCTACTGGATCTCCTTAATGTTGCCTCTATAACAAGCTTCAGATTTGATGTAATCAAATCTGTTTAAATTAGTTCAATTAATTATGTTGGTTCTTCTATCTATCAAACTTCTTCAAGTTCAATTTTAGAGGTATTAGTTCCTTCTTCGAAGAATTCTTTTTCCAAAAAGACTGCCTCATTACTATCAAACACTTTGTGTTCATCAATATGATAGAAGAAATAACCCTTAGTTTCCTTCAGGTATCTTATAAATGTATACCTATCAGATCTAGGTCCAAGCTTGTCTATTTTTAATCATTTGATATAAGCTAGATATCTCCAGATCTGGTGCGGGCACCAGACTCAGAAGAAGACTTCAGGACTCCATCTGGATCTCTGATTGACCTTGCCCGAAGAATTAGGGTTTTCTGGTTTTGTAATTAGGGTTGACTTGGTCAACTCAATTTTAGTCTTGAGTCTGTATTTCCCTACAATTTAAATTTTGTTGAGTCATGTTGACTCAGTACAAGTCCTAGTAGTGGTCTAGGTCTTCTCCAGGTTGGTGCCATTTTTTTTTAATCAAGTCAAGGTCCAAGGTGCCCAATTTTTTCTCCTAGGCCCAAGCATGTGGGCGCCACACTCCCAGCCACACGCCAGAGTCCAGGAGGCACCACATCTCCATCCAGTGTGCCTTGGTCCCCACACCACAAGAAAGCAGGTCCCTTCTTTCATGCGCCACTTGGAGGAAAAATCCATCAAGATATCTCAATCCAAGGAGGAGCCAACTTCTTTCCAGATAAATCCAAGCCAGGATGGCAAGAATTTTTCTTGAAGAGAGGATCAAGGAGGTGCCCCACAATGTTCCATAAAAATCCAAGTTATAAAAGGGAAGAGAGCATGTCTTGGAGAGAAAATCAAGGAGGCACCCAAAAGTTTCCTAAAGTGCCAAAGCCATGAAAGGAAGAAGCCTAAACTTGTGGAGCAAGACTAGGAGGTGTCCAAAAGAGCCAAACCATGAAGGGAAAATCCTTGATTCATGGAGAGATACTAGGAGACACCCCCATAACTTGCCATTTGGAGCTGATTTTCAAGTTTTCTTGGAGTTTTTGGGCTGCCCACTCATGGAAGGAGTCTTGGGAAGAGAATTTGATGCCTAAAGTGTGGGTTAGTCCTATTAGTCCCACATGGGAAGTGTATGAAATTTTATTTCTTTGTTATGTCTATATATTCAACTCTATGTAACTCTTGAAAAATGATGATGAATGAAATCAATTTCTGTGTGAGCAACTTTGTGTTTCTCTCTTCCGCACTTGTATTCAGGTGTTGAGCTCCGTGAGGGAGTAAATCCGGGTTCCCTAGGAACCTTGAGGAGGTGTGAGATCTCCAACCGCAAAACCCTAGCTTAGTCCACCCATCTCTACTCCACCACCAAACCCTAATTTTCCATCTTCATCCCATGGCCCCTCTCTTCCATATCGAAGCCGGTCACCAGCATCCAGGTTCAGATCAACTGTTTCAACTACAGAGCCAGTTCAAAGGAGAGTCAGATCAGTATCAAGATCTCTGGAACTTCTACATCCAACAATCTTCATTAAGTACTCAGGTCAGTGTCTTTCTTTGAGTTTCTGGTTCTTTTTTTTGTTGTTCTTCTTCTTCCAGATCCTGAGTTCGAGAAGAAGGCCAACCTTGCCATAGGACTACAATCTGAGGATCCATTGTGAAGATACCCCGTCTCCAAGGATCTTACAATCTGCTTGAGAGTGTCCTTCAATTGAAGCAACGAGAGATATCACAGTCAGGTATAAAACCTTCTCTTCTCTCTTCGTCTGTTTCTTGAAAGAGGAGTAAACCCTAGGTCTGGGGTTTCTCAATCCCCAGCGATCCTACTTCTGAGTTACTCTGATAATCCACTCCTTTTAATTGTGCTTTCTGTCATTTCTTAGTTTCTTTCAACATTAGTTTATCTTTCCTTTGAGTCAAAGCCGACTTCTGAAAATAAATAAATAAAAAAAATACATTAATTTTAATTTACTTCCGCATCGCATCATCTCTTTTGTTCCGCATCATTTTTGGTATCAGAGCTTCCGTTCTGCATCATTCTTGGTATCAGAGTTTTTTGTTCTGCATCAAGATCCTAAGGTATGAGGGTACAAGCTTATATCCTATCCATATTTCATATAGCATTTTGTCTACAGACTTGCAAGAACTCTATTACCTCTAAGAAGGTAGGCAGACTTGCATATCCTATCATGGATCAAACCATATCTAACAAGGTTCGATTCCTCCTTTCAGACACTTCATTTTGTTGAGGTATCCCTAGAGGAGTCAATTATGAGCGAATCCTATTCTCTTCCAAATATATCATGAACTCACTAGTAAAGTATTCACCTCCTCGATCAGACTAAAGGATTTGAACATACTTGCCAGTTTGTTTCGCTACTTCATTACAAAATTATTTGAGTATTTCAAATAACTCAGACTTATGTCTCATTAAGTACCCATACCTCCATAGGTCATCAATAAATATAAGGACATAGTGACGTCCACCTATGGCTGAAGTGTTCATGGATCCATATATATCAGTGTGTATTAGACTCAGAACTGCATTAGCTCTTTCATCCTTTCCAGTAAAAGGTGACTTAGTCATCTTTCCAAGAAGATAGAATTCATAGGTCGGCAATGATTCAAAATCATTGACTTGAGGATTCCCTCTTTAGATAACCTATTCATCCTATTCTTATTGATATGACCTAGCCTACAAGGCTAAAGATAGACATCAGATACATTTTCTATCCTTGGATGTTTATTGGATGTGTACATCACATTCATAAGCAGTGATAAAATATAAAGTCATTTTTCAATTGTCCGTGCATTATAGTAACACCATTCAAAATGATATCACAATAACTATCTTTTATTGATAAATGATTACAATTTTTAGCTAAAAGGCCTATAAAGATCATATTTATCAAAAAGCTAAAACAATAGTGATAATCATCTAAAATAATGATACTAGTATCAAAAATAAGCTTAAATATTCCTAAAGCTAGAACTGGAATAGATCTTCCATCTCCAACATTCAGGAATTTCTTCCCATCTTTGAATCTTCTACTGACCTGAAGTCCCCACAATGAATTGCAAATATTAATAGGGCTTTCGATGTCTAATACCCAAGTAATAGTATCATAAATAGAAAAATTATAAGGTGTTATCATATAAGTACCTTGTCTAGCAATACCTTGCTGGTTCTTCTTCTTCCTTGATCTGTTTCGGTCCAACAAGGCAATGTGAAGAGGATAATTCCTCTTCCAATATCTTTTCTTCTTATAGTAGAAGCATTAAACTTAAGTTTTGTAGGCTTTCATCTTCTTGGTTCGACCTAGTTTAGTCACTAGAGCACTTTGCATATTTTTCTTATTTTTCTTCTTTCCTTTCTTAAAGGGATGATGTCTAGTCAAACCTCCCACTACATTTACCAATCCCTTATAGAGCTGATTATCTTTCTCACAGATTTGTAGTAACCCTAATAGATAATGGGAGTTTATTGCAGGTCTAGTCATTCTGTAATGATCAAGGAAGTCAATATAGGACTTTGATAAAAAATTTTAGATTGCATCCTTCCCCAGCTATTCATGTAAAAAAAAAGTAAGTTTGCTTAGGTTCTTAATCAATTCGGTCATGTACAATACATGATCAGTGACCGATGCCGCTTCTTTCATCCTCATGTTGAAAATAGTACAAGATAATTTATACCTTTCAATATCATCAGGAGTGCCGAAGGATTCTTTTAATACTTGAAGTAGGTCCTCCAGCTAAGCATCCTCAAATTTATTATTCAATTCATCATTCATGGATACTTGCATAATGCAATGGACCATGATTTTGTCATTGAGCTACTTTTGGTAAGTGTCTCAAACTGCACCATGAGCATTCTGCGTAGGCTTAGGTGCTGGATCTATTAGCTTGTACAGGATCCATTCATGCTCTAGAACTATTTTTAACTTTCAATACCAACTATCAAAATTGGATCCTGATAAGTTTTCATTATCTAGCAATGAATGAAGTGACAAAATGGTGGCCATACTAATCTAAAGGGAGAACAAAACCTAATTTATATATGAATCATTTAATCCTAAAGACATGGACTTTGGTTTAAAGGTTCTTCCATTATTTTTGATCAAATTGGTAGCCACTACCTCTAGTTTAAGGAATTTCATCAATTCTTTATTGGATACCAGAATCCAATAGACTGCACATAAGCCCGACTTTGGTCAGCTCACCTATGTGAATCTAAAGGATGGTTCTTAACTAATTATTTTTCTTAAAATCTTTTGGTAATAATTTTGCCCCAGGAACTAATCAACAAGCCTTTGGGCTACCACTAGAAGTAGTGGTTAGGTCCAACCATTAACATGATAAGATTAAGTGCTTCTAGCTAACAATGGCTAAGCCCAACTTTGGCTGACCCACTTGACCATCATTTAGAAAGAAGTACTAAGTCAGCATAATATGAATAATAATTTCAATAGTTAGATGAGCACTAGGTCTTTGGACCTCCAATGATCATCTTAACTATTGGACTTATTATCACTGTTTTAATGGGAGGCCATGACTCAATTATTTTCATAATTTTATCATTTAAGAAATCTAATAATTTTAGAGAATTTAATTAAAGAAAAGAAAAGAAGACAAGGACTAATCAACAATCCTCCTACTAACTTCATCAAGTGACAAGGATCTAATCACATGTGTCCAAGGGCACCTAGATTAGTTAAACTGATCTTCCTTACTGGCATGGATTTACTTGAATTGATGAGCAATCTAATCAAAATCTAATTGACCAAATTAGTTAGGTAAGTGAAATTGATGGGATGGTTCTGCCATTAACATCTTTTCTTAGATTCAAAAAGAGTTGGCCAGGTAAGAGGTAGTCCTAATTTATAATCATGATCAAATACCAAACTTTACCTTAGGTAATAATTGGTTTATCGACTTTAATTAGACTAACCTAGGGATTCAGGTCTAACCATTGATTCATAATCATGTCTATTTGATAATATAGACTTGATCAACCTATCACTATAGAATTGATCTAGAGACCTTTTCATCTAATCTTAATCAATTTTTGGTTAGTTTAAATCAATTTTTCTAAGGTCCATATTAATCAAATTCTAATCTTAGATCTAATTCGATAATTTAACCAAATTCGAGCTAACCTAAAACCCAAGTTTTATGAATTGATTTTTGATCTTAAATTCATAATTCTAGGTCCAATCAACTCTTATTTCTAGAAATTAATCATGATTTATTTTGCTAAAATTAGATCTAAATATTTTTTTTATTTATCATATACTGATAAAATAATTTTAGTTCTAGACTATATGGTTTAGTGCAATTGCTAAAATTATATTTATAATTTATGTTCTAAACATAAAACCTGATATAAATAACTTAATCTTAGATTAATAATAGTAAATTAATCAAGATTGAACTACTAAAAATTATATCTAAATTATCAAAATAATTTCAATAAAAAATATCATTTCACCTCACTTGTTCATGAGATTAACCACAAACGACACCCCTACATGCCATAAGAGATCCCATTGAATGGGAAGAGATGACTTTTAAACCATACTTTCTCCTATGACCAGATGGCCATGGTGATCAACCCAATCCAAAGTAGCTACTTGGATTAAGATTCAGATCTATATATAATCAAATTATGTCAAGGACCTGGGGCTTTGATACCGCATCAGAAAACTAGGGTAGAATTTCATGCATTGATTTTTTTTAAACCAGTGAAAGAAAAATAGATTAATAATAATTTTAGTCACTAAATCATGTATTAGAACAATTCTAAAAACCTACCATATAGGATCATAATAGATATGAATAGAGTATAGATACTGAAATTAAAATTAGCATGGATCGATCTAGTCGATACATATTATAAATCTAATCTACAAACATAAATAGGATCGGATCTCATACCTTGTCACCGGACGATGAACACCACTATTCATGGAGCATGGTAAAAGGTCAGGATGTCTTCTCATAGTTTCATAAGATGTCCAGCCTTTACAAAAAGTCTACACGAAGCCCCAAGAAATCACATTCCCTAGAGTACTAGCTCCATGTGAAGACTATAGATGGCTAATCTAAAATCCTTCCTTTGAATTTCTTCAAGTCCTTCAAGAAGATGAGAAGATGGAGGATGAGGAGGATCAGGTCATAGAAGAAATGGTAAAATCAAATTTCTCTTATTTTCCTTTTCTTCCTTTCTTTCTCTCTTTTCTTTTCTCCTTAGCGCCAAGAAGAAGTCCCCACACCAGTTTATTTTTTGTGCCCACTCCTTATTTTCCATGTTTTTTTCTTGGTTTCTTACAGTAAAAGCCTCTCTAAATGTCACATAATCCTTAGGATAAGACTAAGGAATAGAGTTTTTCTTGGATTAATAGTTTAATTATTTCAAATTTAAATTCAAATCAATTCAAATAAATTTTAAAATTTATCTAAACCTATCCTAACATGAAAGGAAATGAGTGAAGGCTTCAAAACCTATTTTTCATGGAGAAAACTTTATGCAAAGAATCAGAATCTTATAGAGAAAGCTAGGGGCACAAGAATCAGTTTTGACTCGATCAAACTAGATACAAAACTATATTAAAACTCTATTTAATTTTTTTCTTGGCTTAATCCCAACCAGAATAGATAATAGAGAGAGTGATAATCATGTTTTATGATAAATCATATATTTATACATTTATTTTAAGTAATTGTAGGTGCTAACATCTTCTAAAAATTCTAATTTCATAATTAAACTGGACTTTCATGCAAAATTAATTATTTTTAAAATACATTTGAAAAAGATAAAATTAGAGTATAATTATGAAAATTAGATGTCGAGTCAAAGAACCACACATCTATTAAAATATTTAATAATTTTTTTTTCATATTTCTTCCTCTTTGGCAGGTTGATGGAAAATTTTGAAACTCCAAAATCTAAGAAAATTGGTTGGATTATTGATTAAAAAGCTTGCCAACATGAAGAGCTTGATTTATAGAATCTAATGAATTAAACGACATAAGAATTAGAGTTCAAATGATCCCCAAATAAAGGAAGGAGCCTGGGAGTCCCAAGTGCGATCCATGGCCACTAACGCCAACAATTCTTAGCCATCCAAAGTAGCCAATCGGACAGTTGAAGAAGACTCCAACCTATTGTGGCCAGCTAAAATAGATCCATCATGATTTCAAACCATCTGATGGTCATTAGTGTAGGAGTCTATCTAATTTTCACTATTTAAAGGATCCCGGGCTATAGAAGAAATCATCTTGAAGAAAGAGTATGGTATAGAATAGAAGGCTTAGCTTTGGATTACGGGTAGACATCTAAAAATGAGATTTCTTAGAGGAGAAGCTTTATCTCCTATGCCATTCATTCACCTACACCAATCTTTAGATCAAGATCCAAAGAGGAAGAAGAAGAGGAAGCTCAATTCGCTCTATGGAGTACGATGGAAGAAGGCGACATGACATAAACCAACTTCCCAACAAGACTATGCCAATCAACTTCAAATGCTTTGCTACTACTTTCTTAGACTATTTAATTCTTATTTTTAATACTTTGTAATTAGATTCTTATTTCAGTTTACGTAAAGTTTATTTTCATGTAATTTAAATTTATGTCATTTACTTTTCTCGTAAGTAGATGCTAAGATCAGATTAGCAGATTGAATGTACTTGAGTTTTAATTTTCTTTTGCACTTGTAACTTTTGTTTACCTGACTTCAAATTATTTTTCTTTTTCTTTTAAAATCAAAGATTTCAGATTATTATAAGCACTGCTTACTCTATGGATTCAACCTAACTCACTATGTTGTATGCAATTTTAATTAATTAGAAATTAGATAATTAAACTGATAATTACGGTGTTCTAATGACAATATCGTGATCTTATCAAGTTTTTGGTACCATTTCTAGGGAAGGTACGAATGCTAACATTTTTTATCTCTTTGATTTCTTATAAATTTAGATTACTAATTTTTCTTTTTTTTTGTAGAAAAAAACCAAAAAAAAGAAAAAAAAGTGGAGAAGGAATGTTTTAAAATTTTGGTAAGATCAACCCTAATCCCATATTTATTTCTTTTTTTATTTACTTTCTTTTAATTAGTTTCCTCTTCAAATTAACATAAAAGGAAAAAGTATATTTTTAGTTACTTTTAATTAGTTTTTTCTTTTCAAACTATATTAAAAAGAATTTTTGTTTTAGTTTCTTCCTTTTTAAATTAACCTAAAAAGAAAAAAATTATTTAACTTTTTAATTAAATACCTTAAATACTAATATGTTTCTTACCTTAATTATAAGATCTATAGTTTCTTTATATGCTTAACGTATTTTAGTCTTTTTTTCTCACATCTAATTAACCAAGATTAAAACCTACCTTTGATTTCTCTTGCTTGAATTAACATAATATAAAAAGAAAAAAATATTTTTAGTTACTTTCAATTAGTTTTTTTCCTTTCAAACTAACTTTAATTTTTTTTTAATTTGTTTCTTGTCAAATTAACCTTAAAAAAAATATTTTTGTTTACTTTTAGCTAGTTTCTTCCTTTTCAAACTAACCTAAAAAGAAAAAAAATTCCTTTTAAGTTCGTTCCTTTTCAAATGAACCTAAAAAAAGAAAAATTCATTTAACCTTTCAAATAATTACCTTGAATACTAGATTGGATTTTCTGTTTTAATTTAGGATATTTACCTACTTTATTTGCTTAACCTAATTTTAGTCTTTTTTCTATCACATCTAATTAACCAAGATTAAAATCTACCTTTTATTTCTCTTGCTTAAATTAACATAACATAAAAAGAATACAAAAATACCGTATAACACTTAACTAAAATAGAGTAACTAATTAAAACATAAAAAAATTTTACTTGTTCAGGACATCTTTCTATTTTACATTGTATATTTTCACAAGACATCTTAAAGGCAATAATCCATAAACAATATAAGGTGGGGATTTGATCACTCTTCCTTGGCCCACAAACCACCACCCTGCATCTTGCATTGATCTAAGCCTACTAATTAAAATCAACTAGACGTCAACCCCTAAGGACTTTGAGCTTAATAGGACAAGATACTCGGAAGAGTTAGACTGGGTCAGGATTGGTTGATTGACCGATGTATAGGAAAGGAGTTCAAGGATGATGTATCCCTAAAGAAAGGTAGTTTTTAATTGATTTCATTGACTGACCTGGCCAATCTAATTGGTATCTAGGGAAAGCAATGGGGGAACCCCACCGATCTTACCTTTACCTGGCTAGTTGATTAGTTAGTTTCTGACTTAGAGGGCTCCAAGGTTGGTTGGGACACCATGATCAGACACAGATCACTGGATCCCATATGGTTTATTGATTAGGATTTTAATTTTAGAACCTTAGTCATGTGTCACAATTTTATAATAAATTAAGATTGAGTCCTGTAATAAGTTGAGGTTAGTTGATTTGTCTCAACCCTCAACCCTAGTTAGAATATTGAGTCCTGAACTTCAGTTATGAGTCCAGTCTGAGTTCAATTTTGTACAAGAGAAGAGGATACCATATTATGGAGTTCCACCAGGCCTCATCTAGGAGCCAGAAGACCCTACTACAGCCAATTAGACTTTGTATGCCATCTCAAGGTCCAAGATTCCTGCATGATACCCAGAAGCCCTCTAGATGTTCTCCAGATATCTAGATTTCCCTCTAGATGCCAGAGTATATTCCCAGACCAGTCACATCATAAATCCAGAGGTCCAACTGTGCCCCAGCCCAAGAGAAATCAGCCCAGGTTCCAAGTCCAAGTCCTTAAGAAGCAAGATTCCAAGGAATATTCTTAATACCACGCTACCAGGCCACCCCAGCTTCCAGGAGGCCCAAGCCCATGCGCCCTTTACCTCTTGGCCGGCCCTTGCTACTCCCATGAAGCCCAACATGCCTAAGAGAGGCGTCCTCACTTGGTTGACCAAGTCTAAGGGTTGATAGAAGACTAGGTCAAAGCATGAAGGGAGAAGGAGAAGACTAGTCAAAGTTCCTAACCTAGTTGGGATTTATTTTCCAAAGTGTTTTAAGATTTGTTATTCTAACCTAGCTAGGAGAAGGACTTGTAATCTAACTAGGAGAAGACTTGTTAACCTAAGTATTACCCTAGTTAGGAGAGGGCATGGGAGCTCTATAAATACCCCACCCCTCTTCCTCTTGTAATAACTTTTATTCATGATATCAAAACCCTGGTGAATTTTATTTGAGTTAGCTCTAGTGTTGAATTGTGTTCTTGTGTTTTGCTGGTTATTTTGTGTGCCCTAGCCATCCTTGTTGCCCTAGCAAATACTTTGTGTGCACTAGCCATCCTTGCTGCCCTAGCATCCTTCAACGCCCAAGCTTGCTACCATCCAAGCCTTCACATGCCCAAAGAAAAGGAACCCTAGGCTGCCCAAGCAAGGATCTTCATCAAGCTTCTAGCCGCCAGCCATTCAAACCCTGATTCGAATTTCCTTCAACCCTAGTTTCTTTTACTTTATTTACTTGCTGTTTTGATTGACCCTGATGCTTGCAGGATCCTCGAGGTGTCTCACCTCCCTAGGGGAGGCCTTCTTTGCCTCCAGGACTGTCCCAAATCAGCCATCTAATCAAGGGAACCAAGCATCATCATCCAAGCTCCAATCAGAGTGCCGTGTGACCTCTTCATCGGAAGTTCTTCAATTCACTGGTTGGTAACATCCTTCCTTCTCTTAATCATTGATTTGATGAAGAATAGCTATCCTAAATTGGAAGTTTCTCAACTCTCGTGTCCTGGCTATTTATTATTCTACATGAGTTTTTGCGGGTACGTTAGTTCCTTGCATTACTAGTCTTTATATTGATTCTTTACTTAATTTTGGGTATGTAGCCATTGAATTAAAAATATTAAAAATCACAAAAAAATTATTTTTCTATTTTGCATTGGTATTAGGTTTGTCCCACATCAGTTTGGTTTAAAAGCAGGTTTAGGATAGCATATATCTGCATTAGGATCACAAACCCTAATTTTCTGCATCGTGTCCACTACATTAGGTGTCTATTTTTCATCTGATTTCAACCACCTAGGAATTTTATTTTTTTGTAAAATTTGCATGAATTGGTATCTGTCTAGTGCTCTTTTTTATCATAAATTTTAATTAATTTTATAGAAAATGAAAGGTCCTAAAATTTGGCATATTAGAAATCCTAACTAAAATCTTAATAATTCTATATCAGTCTGAAAACCCTAGGATTTCATCATATGATTTTAGTTTTGCATCAAATTTTGTAGAGTTCATCAACACTGTCCATCCTCTGTCATAGAATTTTTATGATTTTTTTTACATCGAAATCCATGCCAAATCCTGTAGTATTCTGAACCATAAATCTTAGAATTCTTTGAACTCTACACACTTGACTCAACCAAACCTAACCAACTTCCACACACCCCAATCCCAAGCCCAATTTGATTGCTAGCCTAATCAACCTAAACCTAATTTGCCACCTCATAAAACACACATAACATATTTTATTTTTCTAATTATTTTAGATTGCATTAGGACCATCGATTACCATCATCTCTTTAACCAATCTTAAGGGCAATTTCTATCTCAGATCAAGGCAAGAGGTCATAACCTTTCCTGGGCCCAAAACAATCTCCTTGCATTCTCACCCAAGCCTAATTAAAATTAATTAGACCTAATTTGCCCTAGAGGGCTAGGTGACACCTAACAGGTCGGGTCCGAATTGTGTGGGCCAACTAGTGCATTTAATCATGTGGCTATTATTAAAATTTGGTATCTAAGGCTGAAGGTCCAGAGTCAGATGACCTAAGTGGTGTTGTGGTTTTTAATTTGGTCCCTGTGAAAGCAGGGGAGGCCTCCCACACTCCCACCCTCTACCTAGCTAGATGAAAGATTATCTACTTGGTTAAGTGTAAGTTGAGCTGACCCATTCAGTTTTGGCTCTAGGTTTAGGAAATCCTAGAATTACTGATCCTTTGCATGCTTGGCTGCACCATCTCATTCTGACTGATTGTTTGATTATATGACCACTAGATTAGGAACCCAATACCAATAGCCTCAACCCAACGCAACTAGTGTGACCAAGGAGTCTAACCCTAGGAGAACCCAATACTATGACCCATACTTAGAGCTTAACCCTAGGAGAACCTCATACCATGACCCATACCAGGAACCTAAACCCTACAACTCTAGCCCCTATGCACCCAGATGCAATAACCCCAGATTCTATTGGAATAAACTTTTAGAACAATGGTAGGATTTGAGATAGGGTAACAAAACAGTATCTGAATACATTGACCAATTTGATGAATTTTATGGGGCATATTACACAGTTGAACATGAGTCTCAGATCATATTGAGTTTCGAGCTAGCCCACATAGAGATATCCAAGGTGAATTATTTTGATGGCAACTTCGAGACCTAAATGATGCCTATGACATAGCCTTGGAATTCGAGTCAAAACAGAGGGAACTCATGTTTAGTCAACCTAAGTCCAAAGAACCCATATTCAATAGGTCTAAACCCGTATCCTATGAGTCCTAGGAATCCAAAGTCTCTAGGTATCAGCTTAGTGCTAGTCAAGTTTCCATTAGTCTACCTGAACCCAATAGGATTAGTACCTCTAGATATAAACCCAGTGTTAGTCCACTTTTTCTTAGTCAACCTAAACCCACTAAGATTAGTACCTATAGTCAGGAACCCCTTAGTCAACCCATCCCTGTTACCCCAGTTAACAGCCAATTTTTCTTTAGCCAAACCCCTCTTACTACCCCATTGGTTCACCAAGATGACTAGGAAGAAGAGGTATATGAGGCTGATCCAAGTTTGGTGGAAGAGTATGAAGATGATGAGTCTATTGAAGATCTAGAGGAAGAAACACCTATAGAAGACCCAGAAGTCATTGACTATAACCAAACCCCAATAGAAACTAACCTAGAATTAGTTGAGTTTGAAGTCCAGTGTAACCAACCCAGTTCAACCATGGAGTCCAATCTAAAAACCCTCCTTAAGGCCCTAATTGAACAATGGACCTAGAAAAATATCCAATTCCAAACCCAGTTTACCCAATCAACCACCCAAACCAACCGATTGACCCAAACCAACAACCAAGTAACCAATAGGTTGGACCAGGTAGAAGAACACCCAATATTAGTTGACCCAAACCATACCCAAGTAGGAGCCGACCTAGATTTAGCTAACCCTAGCCATACCCAGACAGTAACCAACATAGAGTTCGCTGACCATGTAGTGGAAGAATCCTTAAAAGAAGAAGACCATGAGGAACCCAATCCTACTATTAGAGTTTTACTTGAGGAGACACTAAAAGAAAGTCCAACTATAGAGATTAGTCCTTTGATTCAAGTGCCAGAAGACTTTATTAAGGACTTGATCTATTTGAACCAGTACTCTCAAGATGAAATCATTTCATTGATTCCCATCGATCTCTTTCCTGAAATCAATGACCCTTTCTTCCATTATGCAGACCCTTTAGATAAGCATCAATCCCATAAAGTCAACCTCATTAGTATAGGCCTCATCCCTGAAATCCCTTCTTATCTCTTATTCTACCCGATCAACCCAGAACCTTCTTCTTACTTTTTACCCTATCAGACTAACCCCAAATCCACCTCATATTTTTTGCCTTTTTTTGAGTTTTCTTATATTTATTTAACCATTCACCTGCATCATGTAGAGGTTTGCATGTTGCATTCATTTATCGCACACGTTACGTTTGCATATTACTTTTGGTATACTTTGTGGCATTTGCTAGGAGTACATAGTAAATTCTCATGTGCATGCCATGCTAGGGTCAAACCTAAAGAGTCTATAGTGTGTTAGGCTAGATCCAAAGAGTCCAATAAATTTTCTTTGATAGGAAGTCTAGTCGAGTCTATTATGTGTTAGTCTTGAGTCAAATAAATCCATAGCCCAGAATCATCTGTCCGTACCTACACTAGCCTTTACACAGCATTTGCATCTGGAAATTAGTCAAAAGTTGAACATAGATCATGAACTAAATAACAACTTAGCTAATTTCCAAAGGAAAGATAAAGAATTTTATGCAGAGGAATATGTGATGATAAAGGAATTTTTTGCTTGCGAAGCTGGCCCATCCAAAATAATGAAGGGTAATGGACCCAATGCCTATGTGCCGAGATATTACCTGATTTAGGTATTAGCTACAGCTTCATCATCTCAGATTTTATAGAGTCTAGGAAACCAGCAGTGATACCCAGCGAGCCCCTTGAGCCACTCCCTTTCTTTGTGAGTGAACCCATCCTAGAGCAACCACATATAATTTGACATTTTGGTGAGGAAGAGATTGAGAGAACCCTGGATGATCAAGCTACCAGTACCCAGAATATAGACTGTCAGCAGTATTTGGTCCAATGGCAAGGTCAGCCAGAATCTGAGGACTTATGGAATGCTGGTGCAGATCTACAATGCCTCAACCCAGACCCTCCTTGAGCCATATTGACCCTTACTCGATGGAATCGAGTTCCTCCCACCACGGGAGAATTGGTGGGGACACCAGAATCAGACACAGATCACTGGATCCCATATGATTTATTGATTAGGGTTTTAATTTTAGAATCTTAGTCATGTGTCATAATTTTGTAATCAATTAAGATTGAGTCCTATAATAAGTTGAGGTTAGTTGATTTGTCTCAACCCTCAACCCTAGTCAGAATAGTGTGTCCTGTACTTTAGTTAAGAGTCCAGTCTGAGTTCAATTTTGTACAAGAGAAAAGGATACCCTACTATGAAGTTCCACCAGGTCTCATAATGAAAACATTGGAAAGTGGAAGAAACTACAAACTAAAAATCTTTGGTTGTAGTCCAATATTTCCTTTTTTTCAGGTTTTCACAAATGTATGAAGCACCTCCTGAAGACTTCTAATTCCATGAAGCAAGATTGAATTGTTTAAAGCTAAAATCAGGTGAAGATTCCTTTTCCATGCCCATGGGCCAGCCAAGCTATGAAGAAATCTTCTATCTTGAAGCCTAATGAAAGACCAAACCTTAAAGAACATGTGGAAGGATTAGATAAAGACAAGTGTTGCAAGGAGATGGCACCACATGGAGCTTCTAGGACTTTCTCTTCTTAGGATTAGTTAAACTAGGAACTAATCATGTAATTAATAACCAACTAAATTTAAATTAGTTGGCTCCTTAACCCACCCATTATGGTTACCCTTGGCCTATAAATAGGTCCAAGGCCTCCTCTTGTAAAACAATGAATGATTTGAGTTGAATGAAAGTTTTCTTGTTTGTGTTCTCTTCCATCTTGCCAAGTTCTTTAGTTCTTCTTAAAATTTTAAGTGTTTTTCTTTAAGTTTGAGTTGGAGTGTTGAGTTTGATCTTGAGTTTGAGTGAGTGCCTTGAGTTTGAAGGACCATAGTTCTATTTTCAAGCTTTTCTACCTAAGATCCAAGTAGTCCAAGAAGAAGAGGAAGTGCAGTCCAAAATTTTCAGCAACTCTCTTCACCTCTCTTGTTGATTCCTTCTTTTTTTTCCCTTAATTTCTTTGAATTTTGACTTACCTTGACTCTTTGTAGGTTTTTCTTGGTGATTTGAAGATGAAGATGAAGGCTCCATGCCAAGGATCAAATCTCCAATGATGAATCCAAGAAGAGAGTGTAGATCTTGTCTCTAGCCTTTAATTTTTGAGTAGTGTGTGCTTCCCTTCCATTTGAGCTTTGATTTCTCTTTATTGTTGGGAAAAGACCCTCTTGATCCTTAGATCTGAGGTTTTTAAAGGTAGCTTAGCCTAGTTTGAGGGTTTCTATGCCCTTAGATCCTCTCTTTTATTTTTTTGAAAGGAAGCTTGCACAAGGGTGTCAGAATTTCTACTCACCTAGTTCGTAGCTCAAAATTCTTCATCCCTTCTACCCATGAATCCGGCCATATCTAAAGCTCTAATACTGATTTGTTGTTGCTAGGTAAGTAGATCACATCTCCACACACCTATTTCATCAAATTTGTCCCCCATCAATTTTTTGGTATCAGAGCTTTGGTTCTAGGTTAAGCTTTACAGGCTGCTAGAATTCTATCTCACTGTCTTTTGTGGTTCAATGATTTTTCATATTTTTTTAAATTGATCGAAAAAATCCAAAAAATATACTTTCCTAGTACCTTTGTCTCTAGAATTTTAAATAAAAACTCAAAAAAAATATTTCTCTTTATTTTTGGATTTAAAAATATAAGTTCTTAGGTCATTTCTGTGGTTCTGTCTAGAATTCTATTTCTGCCTTCCATTTCCTTTAATTTTTAAAAAAATACAAAAATATATATTTTTTAATTTTTTAATTTTAGATCTGAGATCCAAACCTCTAGTTTTGTTATTTTCCACCATAATTATAAATTTTAGAGAGGTTTATAGCTTAAAATTTGAAATTTGAATTCAGGTTGTTAAGAGTTAGATGAACTGCTGGAATCTTCTAGCAACTATTTTCAAACTACCTTCTCAACCAAAATTTGAATTAATTTGAAGTCAAAATTTAAAATCCGAGATTATATATCTGAGAGATAACCAAGTCAATTTTATTTTGAATTTTTTTGATTTTTAAAATTTAAAATTTTGAATTTTCAATTCAGGTTAGCAAGAGGTCAGTTGGATGCTGAAATTTATATTTTAACCACTTTGCTTCCAAGGACGAATTTTCTAATCAAATTTTGAAATTTAAAATTTTAAATTTGGTTACTGTGATTTAGACTTCAAGATTTGAATTACGTAATTTAAATTTTCATTTGTTGAAATTTTTAAATTGGGTTAAAAAATTCATGCATTTGTGCTAGGTATAGTTGAGTGTGCTCTTTGTTTTGCTGAAATTGTTTGCATCCATTTTATAAAATATCCTAAGGGCATTCAATATTACATAAGGGAAGAAAGTCATTACCTTTCCTTAGCCCAAAACAATCACCTACATTTGCATTGACCTAAACCCTAAAGTAAAATCAGGTAGGAACCTAAATTATGGACACCCACAAGTCGGGTTCAAGTACAAGGTAAGACAAAGTATTATTTGAGCTTGTACTTATTCCTTGAAATTGGTGTCTAAGGCAAGAGGTCAAATGGAAAATGCCTTAAGCGGACTTGCGATTTTTAATTAGGATCTCGCGAAGGCAAGGGGTGCCTCCCGCAATCCCAACTCTTACCTAGCCAGTGGACAGGGTAATTACATACTTAAGTAGTACCTAGTTAAGTCTTGTATTTTAAACTTTTAGGTCTTGGAACCCTAAAATTAGGTCTTGTTTGCTTGTCCATTGTATTGCTTACCCTTGTACTGTGTCCTATATCAAAGTTTCACCCTCAGTCTGGTTATTACCCATGGATCCCAATCTTGAATTCTTTATGAGGACTATGACTGAAAAATTTGATACCCTAACTAAACAATTAGGATCAATGAACAAAGAGTTAGGGCAAATAGATAATCAAATCAGGAGCCATACTAAGCCCAAATAACCTAGTCCACCTCCCCTTGGTCCAAGAGCCCCATGTCATGATCTCACCCTTGAGTATAATCCTAGATACCCCTGCCAAGACTTTGTAGATAAGGAGGAGAATGTCTTTAGGACCAATCGACCCTATGCACCCACTTTTGATGGAAACCATGAGGTGTATGTCGATTGGGAGAAGAAAATGGATCAATATTTTGAGTTTGATGAAATGTCAAAAGTAAGGAAGTGTCAATTTGCCAAATTAAAATTAATCCGACATGCTAAAACATATTGGGGAGAAGTTGAGCATAAGAGTTATTATAGTGGGGATAAAATAATTACTTGAAGAGATATGAAGAGTAAACTGAGAGAAAAGTACCTAGGCAGATATTATGAGCAAAGATGTTTAGACCAATGGTACAGATTGAGACAAGATGATGCAACTGTATCTGAGTATATTGCTAAATTCAATGAGTTTATCGAGAGATGTAGCACAGCTGAATCAGAGGCAATGATCATATCTAGATTTCGAGCTGGTCTACGTAAGGACATCAAGTGGGAATTGTTTCAATGGGAAATTCACTACCTAGAAGAAGCTTATCAAATTGCTAGGGAATTTGATACATATCAAAAGGAACTCTTGATCAGTAGACCTATGTCCAACATGAATAATTCATCGAATAATTCATCTGGACATAGACCTAGTTCTAGTCAGATTCCTTCAAGCAAGCCAACTCCTATTATCCCAGTAATTTGTAAGGAAGAAGTTTTTAAACCCATTAAAGAGCTAAAAGATGAAATATTTGAAGCCGAGCCAAGTTTAATTGATGAATATTAAGAAGATAAAGAAGAGGCTAAATCCACTAAAAAGCTAGAGAAAAAATCTCCTGAACCTATTGAAGAATTTAAAGATGAAATAGAATCAAAGTCTTGTCCAAATGAAGGGCTAGAAGAGAAGATCCTGAACTCGTTGAAGAACTTAAGAAAGAAATTTATGAAGCTGGGTCTAACCTTATGGATGAATTTGAATAAGAACAATTGCTTGAGGATAAAATAATTACCCAGCCTAAAGAAATCAACAATAGAAATAATCAACTTGAAGAAAATGAAGTCCAGGGATAAAGCCGTGAAGAACAATTTGAGAAGATAATAGAGGACCTGGAATTAATCAATGTTGAGGATTTAAATCTAGAGATTAATGA
Source organism: Areca catechu (assembly GCA_021397845.1). Taxonomy (NCBI): domain Eukaryota; kingdom Viridiplantae; phylum Streptophyta; class Magnoliopsida; order Arecales; family Arecaceae; genus Areca; species Areca catechu. The sequence continues at coordinate 71,148,731 of CM038053.1, forward strand.
AGGATCACCTAATGAGGTATTGACCATCAGAGAAAATCTAGAACCAATTCCAAAGGAACAACCCCAAGAAATTGTAGAACCTGCAAAAGAATTTAACATGAGGATTGGAAGTGAAGAGATGGTAGGAATTGAAAGATGAAAATGGAAGAGAGGGAAGATGGAAATTGTAATTCCTGATAATTGCCCTGAGCCTGATTCACCACTACGTTACATGCACTCTCCTATTCCACCAAGCTGGGATGTCCACCATACTATTGATCTAGTCCCAGTAATATTCAATAGTTACTTTTTTAAGACTTTATGGAATTTGTTAGGAATTCACTACCACTTAGTTGAAGTTGTGTGCCAGAGTCTTCAAAGTCATTTAGGAAAATATTGGAAATTAGGAACCTTGTTTTCTAGCCCAACAATAAAGTTTAGTCCATAGATAATAAAGTCCATTTGAGCTTGTATTATTTTTATTTGTCTTTTACCATTTAGTATCATTTATGTTTGTCTCTTGTCATTTGGTGTCCCATGCATGAGTATCCATGATTACAAGAGTCATATGTATAGCATGATTACCAAAACAAATTTTGAGCAATGAGAGCTACAAGCATATGGCTGATTCTCATAGAAGGGCCAAAGAATTTCAAGTAGGGGACTTTATGATGATCAGGCTAAAACCTGAATAGTTTCCACCGGGAACTATGAAGAAACTCCATGCCCGTGGTGCAGGTCCTTTCAAAATAATAAAAAGAATATGATCTAATGCTTATGTGCTGGACTTACCTTCTGACGTTGGCATTAGCTCTACTTTTAATATCTCAGATCTGGTAGGATACAAGAAGCCCACAATGATTTTCAGTGAGTTCCTAGAACCTGATCCATCCCTTGAGAGTGAACCAACCCCAGAGTGCCCAGCAGCCACACTACCAAAGCGAGGAGAAAGAATTGAAAGGGTCATAGATGACAAGATTGTCACTACCTGGAATAAAGATTACCAACGATACTTGGTCCATTGGCAAGGCTGACCTGATTCTGAAGATTCATGGATCACTCAAGAAGAACTACAAAGGATCAATCCAAATTTACTTGAATACTATCAAAGCCAAAATGATCCATACTCGTCAGGGCCGAGTTCTTTTCACCTGGAGAGAATTAATAAGGACATTGGCTAGAGGAAGAAATTACAAACTAATAATCTTTGGTTGTAGTCCAATTTTTTATTTTTTCCAGGTTCCCACAAATATATGAAGCACCTCTTGAAGACTCCTAATTCCATGAAGCAAGATTGAATTGTTTAAAGCCAAAATCAAGTAAAGATTCCTTTTCCAAGCCCATGGGCCGGCCAAGCTATGAAGAAACCTTCTACTTTGAAGCCTAATGAAAGACCAAACCTTAAAGAACATGTGGAAGGATTAGATGAAGACAAGTGTTGCAAGGAGATGGCATTACATGGAGCTTCTAGGACTTTCTCTTGTTAGGATTAGTTAGACTAGGAACTAATCATGTAATTAATTACCAACTAAATTTGAATTAGTTGGCTCCTTAGCCATCCATTATGGTTGCCCTTGGCCTATAAATAGGACCAAGGCCTCCTCTTGTAAAACAATGAATGATTTGAGTTGAATGAAAGTTTTCTTATTTGAGTTCTCTTCCATCTTGCCAAGTTCTTTAGTTCTTCTTAGTATTTTGAGTGTTTTCCTTTAAGTTTGAGTTGGAGTGTTGAGTTTGATCTTGAGTTTGAGTGAATGCCTTGAGTTTGAAGGACCATAATTTTATTTCCAATCTTTTTTACCTATGATCCAAGTAGTCCAAGAAGAAGAGAAAGTGCTGCCCAAAATTTCCAGCAACTCTCTTCACTTCTCTTGTTGATTCCTTCTTTTTTTCCCTTAATTTCTTTAAATTTTGACTTACCTTGACTCTTTGCAGGTTTTTCTTGGTGATTTGAAGATGAAGATGAAGGCTCTATGCCAAGGATCAAAGCTCCAATGGTGAATCCAAGAAGGGAGTGTAGATCTTGTCTCTAGCCTTCAATTTTTGAGTAGTGAGTGCTTCCCTTCCATTTGAGCTTTGATTTCTCTTCATTGTTGGGAAAAGACCCTCTTGATCCTTAGATCTGAGGTTCTTAAAGGTAGCTTAGCCTAGTTTGAGTGTTTCTATGCCCTTAGATCCTCTCTTTTATTTTTTTGAAAGGAAGCTTGCACATAGGTGTCAGATTTTCTGCTCTCCTAGTTCCTAGCTCGAAATTCTTCATCCCTTCTACCCACCCATGAATCTGACCATATCTGGATCTCTAATGCTGATATGTTGTTGCTAGGTAAGTATATCACATCTCCACACACCCATTTCATCAAATTCGTCCCCCATCACCTCATCTAGGAAAAGGAAGACCCAACTTCAGCCAATTGGACTTTGTATGCCATCCCAGGGTCCAAGATTCCTACATGATGCCTATAAGCCCTCCAAATGTTCTCTAGATGTCCAGATTCCCCTCCAGATGGCAGAGTATATTCCCAGACCAGTCACATCATATATCCAGAGGTCCAACTACATCCTAGCCCAAGAGAAATCAACCCAGGAGCCAAGCCCAAGCCCTTAAGAAGCATGATTCCAAGGAATATTCTTGCTATCAGGCTACCAGGCCACCCCAGCTTCCAGGAGGTCCAAGCCCATGCGCCCTTCACCTTCTGGCTGGCCCTACTGCTCCCATGAAGCCCAACATGCCTAAGAGAGGCATCCTCACTTGGTTGACCAAGTCCAATGGTTGGTAGAAAACTAGGTCAAAGCATGAAGGGAGAAGGAGAAGACTAGACAAAGTCCCTAACCTAGTTAGGATTTATTTTCCTAAGTGTTTTAAGACTTGTAATTCTAACCTAGCTAGGAAAAGGACTTGTAATCTAACTAGGAGAAGATTTGTTAACCTAAGTGTAACCCTAGTTAGGAGAGGGCATGGGAGCTCTATAAATACCCACCCCTCTTTCTCTTGTAAAAACTTTTTTTCATGATATCAAAACCTTGGTGAATTTTATTTGAGTTTGCTCTCATGTTGAAATTGTGTTCTTGTGTTTTGCTGGTTACTTTGTGTGCCCTAGCCATCCTTGCTGTCCTAGCATCCTTCCATGCCCAAGATTGCTGCCATCCAAGCCTTCACATGCCTAAAGGAAAGGAACCCTAGGCTGTCCAAGCAAGGATCCTCATCAAGCTTCTAGCCACCAGCCATTCAAATCCTGATTTGAATTTCCTTCAACCCTAGTTTTCTTTACTTTATTTACTTGCTATTTTGATTGACCCTGATGCTTGTAGGATCCTCGAGGTGTCTTACCTCCCTAGGGGAGGCCTTCTTTTCCTACAAGACCACCTCAAATAATCCAACTAATCAAGGGAACCAAGCTTCATCATCCAGGCTCTAATCAGAGTGCCATGTGACCTCTTCATCGGAAGTTCCTCAATTCACTGATTGGTAACATCCTTCCCTTCTCTTAATCTCTGATTTGAGGAAGAATAGCTATCTTAAACTGAGATTTTCTTAACTCTCAGGTCCTGGCTATTTATTATTCTACTTGAATTTTTATGGGTACGTTAGTTTCTTGCATTACTAGTCTTTATATTGATTTTTTACTTAATTGTTGATATTTAGCCACTGAATTTAAAATCTTAAAAATTACAAAAAAATTAGTTTTCTATTTTGCATCGGTCTTAGGTTCGTCTCGTATCAAAGATTGCCATGGCAGTTAGGAGCTATCTAGATTTAGGATAACCCCAGGATAGGGAGTCCATGTTATGCTAACTTGTTTACAAATAATTTCAAATCCTAACTAATTCTTTTCTCTCTCTTAGCTCTAGGACTCCTTAGGCCCTCATCATTAGAACACTTTTCTATATTTTTTTCTTCTTCATCTTACCGCTCCTCTTAAAAAAAATATAAATAAATAAATAAATATATAAATAAATAAGGATTGCTTTGATCTAAAACCTGGATTAAATATCCAAATAATTAATGTAATCCAATAAACTAAATCAGTACCAAGAGAATGAATCCTTATAGTAAAGAACCTTTTCTTCTAGCACACCAAGTTTCTTCGAGCCCCACTCACTTTGAGAGTAAATGCCCAATCATGTATGAACCTCTTGAGTTTATGTATGACCAACTTTATCAAGATCAAATCCAAATGGCATATAGCTTTGGAAATAACCCATAATTTAATGCCTATAATTTAGATTAGGGGGATCAACTGGATATTTCATGGCAACCATACCTAGTGGTTACCCTGGCAACCCAAGGATCCATGTTCATAGATATGCCCTATTATAATCAGCCCTATCCATATTATAGACCTTCTTTAACAAATTATAGCCCACTATTTAAAGAAAAGGTTCAGCAAGCATCATACCCACCTTCCCTGCAGATCAACCTAGATGTCGATAGGTTTGCTTAATTTTAATAAATGATTATAGCCTAATAGTAACCTAAAGATAAGCTAATGGATCAAACTAACTAATGATTAATTAAACTTAATAGAGATGAGAGAGGTGAGTTGCCTAGTTAACCTGAGAGTAACCTAAAAGGACCATACCTAGCTTAAAACTTTAATGACCCTCTATCTTTTTCTAAATAATCAACTCTAACTCCCGAGAATGAACTGGTCTTAGAATAACTTTGTACAACTATAAAGATTAATATAGATAATTTGGCTAAGGTAAAAAAATATATGGAGAAATTAAACTTGTGGGACGAACTAATTCTATCATTTCCTCACTCACCTATGACCCCATTTTCTGGTGCCCTAGAATCATCCATACCTTTTGATGGGATGGGAGAATAAATAGATGCAATGATGAAATTAGTAAAGACTTCCCAAGAGTCACAAATGCATAACTTAAAAGAAGAAGCTACCCCTAAGGTTCTCTCCAAGGATTTAGTAGATCCCTATTTGGCTTAGTTCGAGATTGACAATTCTAATGCATTTTATACCATGAAAATTCATAACTTAACACAAGCACCCTACTTTTAAACTACATTACTGTGGATTGACGAATAACAAGAGCCATCACCTAGCCCACCAATAGCTCCTTTATTAGAATTACTACATAATTTAGAACTAAAATCACTTCTTGATGCACCAATTGAAACTTTCTCAACGAATCTTACCCATGAAGCCTAACTTAATGGTATTCTAAAAGCACATAAAGAAAAGGTAGCGTGAAAGTAATAGAGTTAGAAAGTATTTGCTAATAACTGTAGCAAGTTAAGGAGTAGACTAGTTGGTCAGACTTTTAGAGACCTACTTAGATCACTTAAAGGCTATTAGTACTTTTGATTGCACATGCACACTGACAAGGCAAAGTAGGTATTAGTTGTAAGGCTAATTGAAGACTCAATTATCACTAAAAATTAGTAATTGATATACATTCCAATTAAAAAAACTTGAATTTAAGAAAAAAGCTACCTACTTAAAAAAAATAGATAGTGTGAAAGTGACCTTTAATTTAAGGAAAGAGCTACTTGTTTGAAATAAAAGTGCAAAATATAGAGTATATATAATTGCCCTTAGCTTAGTAGTCGAGTTTTCACACCTAAGTCAAGTGTGGAGGTTCGCGTCAAATGGTGAAGGGAAAGCCATGATGCTTAGCACTAAAAAAAAGTGGTGGGGACACGAGAGCCAGAAAGAAGCAATTTGAGTCTGTTTGAATTTCAATTTGAAGTCTATGGAGTCCAATAAAATTGTATTTGGGATTATGAGGAAGTTATAATTGGTCCAATTGGATCTCAATTGGGTCTAAATTGTTGTTTGGGTCTAATAATTGTTTTTGGGTCCATTTTAGGTTTAAATGAGACCTGAGTTATTTTGTAAGGAGTTGACCAAGTCTACATCACATGAAGGAAGCAAAGAGGGGACCACATCTACATTTATTTGGTTGGAAGCTCCACAAAAATAACCTTTCACGTATTCTCTCACCAAACAAAGAGTTTAAAATTGGTGGAAGGAGCTTTGAAGGTAGCAATTAAGGAGCTTTAAAAGGTGGAGGGAGTTTCTTGAAGTAAGCTTCTTGAAGGCATTTAAGAGAATTAAATGGCACAAGTTTTGAAGGTATTTAAGAGAATTAAATGGCATAAATTTTGAAGGTATTTAAGAGAATTAAATGGCACAAGCTTTGAAGGTATTTAAGAGAGTTGATTAAAGCTTTTCTACCTTTCAAAAATTCTCTTCTCTTTCCCATGAATTCTCTCTCTTAAAGGTGTTTTAGGTGGGCTCCACTCCCATTTAAATGCAGCAATTTAACTTCAATCAGCCAAGGAAAGAAAAGGGAGAAGATTAAATTGAAGGGTGGAAGATCAAGTCAAGATAACCATCTTTATGAAGCATTGGCACCCATTCAAAAACCTCAAAAATTATAATTCCCTCTTCTTTTATTTTGAATTTGAATTTCAACCCATCTTTCTACTTGTAATGAGGCTATAAATAGAGCCCAAAACCCTTCTTTGTAAGCATGATATTTTGAGTAATGAAAAAATAAAGTGCTGTTGCATTTTTTCCAATTCCTCCATAGCTAGTTTGCTTGAAGGTGCTAGGTGAGATGCCTAGAATAACTTGGGTGCGACGTCCAAGTTTCATAGGGTGTGATGCTCTACTTATCGGTTTCGTTCTTTTTACAAATTTGCCATTTGAAGACTCTTTAAGGTCTACATCCAATCCTTTGAAGAGAATCCTGAAGCAAGTCGAAGAAGAAGACTCCGGGAGCAAAATAAACCTTGATGCCAACCTTCTTCCCCCTTTAACTCTATTCTTCTGAGTTCTTGGCATTCTTAGCACTTTTTTAGTAATTAAATCTAATATTTTTTTGTAGATCCTTTCGAGATCCAACTATGAAGATCAGAGTCCTTGCTTTGGAACTAGTGTGATTGTAGTCGAGACACCGGATCGATCAGTTTTGGAGTCGGGTTCGTCAACTCTAGAGTGTTGCGATCTAGATCTTTAACTGAGGGAATTTCAAAACATATTGGTAAATCTAAACCCCTTCCCTTCCTCTAGATCTAAAACTCGAAAGTAGGTAACCTAATCTAGGGTGGTTTCAAAATCACTGCGATCCTCCCTTACAGTTATTTGACAAGATCTGCATGCGGGTAGGTAATTTCGATAACTAGTTATCACTTTATTTTCTTTAGGTCTTCCTGTTTGTTTTTGCTATTAGTATATCAGTTATTGCTATCAAAATATAATATATATATATAAATCAAGATAAGCATGGCACATCACTCATCACCATCCCGTCTCGCATCAAAAAGGTAGTGTGAAAGCTATCTTATATTCATGAGCTTGATGTGGGGTTATATAAGCAATTAACCAAAATAAGTAATAAGCAAAGAAACATGTATCCTTTACAAGCTGGCACCAAAATGCTAAGTAAGCTATCATAAACACAAGTACGGTAGATCTTTGGATGAATTCTATGGAAGCTCCTAATTATGCTGACTATGAAATTTGCTTTGGAAACTGAATACATAGTGATACTTGCTAGATCTTTTTACTTTCAATTCTAGATCTATTTTTGTAAAGAAATCTCTTAATGACACATGGTTATAATTTAATATCTATTACATTACTAAGGAATAGCAATGAGTAAGTTGGGAGGTGTAATAAATCATGAATTTATACATTTATTTTAAGTATTTTAAGTAATTATAGGTGCTAACATCTTCTAAAAATTTTAATTTCATAATTAAATTGGATCTTCTTGCAAAATTATCTATTTTTAAAATACCTTTAAAAAAGATGAAATTAGAGTATAATTATGAAAAGTAGATGTCAAGCTAAAGCATCACACACCCATTAAAATATGTAACAAAAAATTTTATTCATGTTTCCTTTTTGGTGTGTTGATGGAAATTTTTGAAACTCCAAAACCAAAGAAAATTGGTTGGATTATTAATTTTAAAAGTTTGCCAAAATGAAGAACTTGATTTGTAGAATCCAATGGATCAAACAGTATATGAATCGAAGTTCAAATGAGTCCCGAATGGAGGAAGGAGCTCGGGAGTCCCAAGTGCGATCCATGGCCACTAACATCAACAATTCCTAAGCATCGAAAGTAGCCAATTAGATGGTTGAAAAAGACCCCAACCTATTATGACCTGCTAAAGCATGATCTACTATGATTTCAAACCATCCGACAGTCATGAGTGCAGGGGTCTATTTAATTCTTTCTGTTTAAAGGATCCCGGGCTATAAAAGAAATTATCTTGGAGAGAGGGTACGGTATAGGATAGAAGGCTTAGCTTTGGGTTGCGACTTAGCTTCTAAGAGTGAGGTTTCTTAGAGGAGAATTTTTGTCTCCTTTCCACTTTTCACCTACACCAATCTTTAGATCAAGATCCAAAGAGGAAGAAGAAGAGGAAGCCTAATTCGCTCCATGGAGTATGATGAAAGAAGGCAACATGACATCAACCAACTTTCTGATGAGACCACACCAATCAACTTCAGATGCTTTGTTACAACTTTCTTATATTACTTAATTATTATTTTTAATACTTTGTAATTAAATTCTTATTTCAATTTACGCAAAGTTTATTTTTATACAATTTAAATTTATGTTCTTTACTTTTCTCGTAAGTAGATGCTAAGATCTGATTAGCAGATCGAATATACCCAAGTATTAATTTTTTTTATACTTGTAATTTCTGTTTTCTTGACTTCAAACTATTTTTTCTTTTCTTTTTAAAATTAAAGATTTCAGATTATCATAAGCACTGCCTTCTCCATGGATTTGACCTGACTGACTATGTTCTACATAATTTTAATTAATTAAAAGTTGAATAATTAAATTAATAATCATGATGTCCTAATGACAACATCATGCTCATATCATTTTGGCATAGGGATTCTTCACACAAAAATTATTTTGTGTGGAGAACAAAGTGGTGCAAGGGAAAAGCTAGGTTCTTAGGTTTGACTAGGTCATACTATTTTTAATCACAATTTAATTTGATTCGACCAATTCAAATAGCTTAAACCTAATCTAATTATGCTCCAATTTAAACTTAATTAATCAAAAAATTAATCAAGTCCAATTTTAAATTAAATTAAGATTAATTTTTTTTAATAATTAGGTCATCGACTAACCTAATCGAGTGAACTTCAATTGAACTAAATACAAATAGATCTGACCAAATCTTTTTGCTCAATAAATTGACCTAATTTACAATCTAATTACTAATTAATCCTCCTAATATTAATTAATATTTATTTGTTTATAACTTTTGTATTGGATAAATTCTTAATCATCTTTATAATTTTGCCACTAGATGATTTTCAAATATCGATCAGCCATCATGATCAATAAGAAACTTCTATTGTGTATAACCTCATAGGTTTGAATCAAAGCTAGTAACTCAGGAATGATTTCTTAAACTAATCAATACAATAATCTAGCAATGATACCTGACATCCAGATAGGTTGAATGATGGTAAAGCAGTATTCAAAAACCCAAGCTATGGTTATCATATAATTTATTCTTTTAACCCAATGCTCAAGATGAATTTAGAGTATACTACCAACTTCGAATAAGTGATCCAAATATGTCTCAACCTACTAAATCCCGTAACTCATCATTAGGATTACCCAGGCCTAGGTTATGCTAAATTGACATACTATCGAGTATTTATTCCAGCAACTTGGAGTGGTTAATCCTTTCTTGACTCAACATTGACATAACAAGTGCTTGTCTGTACTAAAAAATCTTCGATCATTGGATTATAAATATAGATAGTCCGGCATAAAAGTATAGTAAATTTCTTGCTAAGTCATCATGATAGTCTCAGGTTGGAGGGACATTTATATCCATACCCTTTCTATGAGATACTCTTAATAGCAAAGTACTTCACTGAGTTGATCACTATTCAATAAGATCTACTCCTACACTCATCTATATGTCATACTAGTATCTCTACACTCCTTGGTTAAGAGGACAACCAACCTATATGGCACACAATGACCTATTCTTGATAAATATTATCATCCTAGATAACAACATATCATTTGATCATTAACTATTTAGGAACTACTAGATAAATCCTCCTTTATCAAATTAATGTAGTTCTAAAGATTTTAACACTTTAGAGTTCACAAGAAGATGATAACTAGTATTGAGCTACCAAAAATTATTTATTTTATTAATAATTCATATATATTTACAAGATAAGTCAAACATCTACAACCTAGATATTAGCTTTAGTATACTTTTTTCAACAACTCCTACTTGGACTAGAGCCAATCAGAACAATATCGTATACACATCTTCCACTTGCGATTGTCAAACTCTTTGATTTTGAGGGCTTTAGTAAATGGGTTGGCTAGGTGCTCTTTTCCATCGATCTTCTACAAGTCGATTTCACCTAGTTTTTCAATCTCTTGGATAAGGTGGTAATGATGCAAAATGTGCTTACTTCACTGATTTGCCTTTAGTTCCTTCGCTTGAGCCATAACTCCAGTGCTATCACAATGTAAAACAATTAGATCATAAATGGAGGGTGCTACTCCAAGCTCAATGATGAACTTCCATAACCATATAGCTTCTTTTACAGCATCAGATGCACTAATGTACTCCACCTCATAACAAAATCAACCATAATATGTTGTTTGGAACTTTTCTAGCAAACAACTCCTTTGTTAAGGGTAAAGATAAAACTTGACACACTTTTCTTATCATCCTAATCAGACTAAAAATTTAAGTCAGTATAACTGACTAGTTTCAAGTCAGAATCTTCAAAAACCAATCATTAGTCCTTAGTATTTCCTAAATACTTAAAGATAGTTTTTATAACCTTCCAGTAATTCTCACCTAGAATTGATTGGTATCTACTCACACTCCCAGTGAGTATGCCATATCTGGTCACGTGCATATCATGACGTATATAATGGATTCCACTATTGAGGTATATGGAATCCTACTTATACTCTCTCTCTTAAGAAGTTATCAGACAATCCTTTTTAAAGAGAGTAATTCCATGGCCTATTAGAAAGCCTTTTTTGAAATTTACCATGCTGAACTACTTCTACACAGTATCAATGTACGCCGACTAAGATTACCCTAGCAACCTTTTAGATCTATCCCTATAGATCTTCATTTCAAGGATGTAGATTGCTTCTTCCAAATCCTTCATGGAGTATTGAGATGATAACTAAACCTTTATTCCCTACATTACACGAATATTATCCCAATTAAGGGAATGACATTCATATACAAATCAAGAAATATAATTACTAAACCATTAGCCCATTTGTATATGCAGGGCTCTTCTTCAATTTTAATGAAGCCATATGTTTTGATCACCTTATCAAAGTTCATATTCCAACTTTGAGATGCCTGCTTCAATCTATAAATGGATCTTTAAAGCATGCACACCTTTGACTCATCAATGGATGTGAACCCTTCAGGTTGTATCATATATAACTCTTCCTCCAACTCTTCATTTTGGAAAGTGGTTTTGACATCCATTTGCCAAATCTTAAAATCAAGATGTGCCACTAGTGCAAGCATAATCTGAATAGACTTGAGCATTATCATAAGAAAAATATCTCATCATAGTCAATACTATAATACTGATGATATCTCTTGTCAACTAGATGGGCTTTATAGATCTCCACCATCCCGTCTATGCTCTTTTCTTTTTGAAACATTTAATTACACCCAATGGATTTTACCTTTTCAGGTGGATCAACTAGTGTCGACACACTTTTGATCTCCATGGACTCTATTTTGGATTTTATGGCTTCAAGTCTCTTCTTAGAGTTAGAACTCTGCATCGCATCCATGTAGGTGATCGGATCCTTACTATTTTCATCAAGTTCAACAAGATCACTATCCTAGACCAAGAAACCATAGTATCTATCCTATTGATGCAATGCTCTACTAGATCTACTTAAGGTTGCCTCTATAATAGGCTCAGGACTTGATCTAATCAAATTTAATCAAATTGGTTTAATTAATTATGTCAATTCTTTTACCTATCAAACTTCTTCAAGTTCAACTTTAGAGGCATTAGTTTCTTCTCCATAGAACTCCTTTTTCAAAAAGATTGCCTTATTACTAATGAGTACTTTGTGTTCATCACTATGGTAGAAGAAATAATCCTTAATTACCTTCAGGTACCCTATAAATGTGTACTTATTAGATCTAGGCCCAAGCTTGTCTATTTTCAATCATTTGACATAAGCTAGACACCCCCAAACCTTAAGGTATGAGAGTACCAGCTTATGCCCTATCCATATTTTTTATGAAATTTTATCTAAAGACATGCTAGGAACTCTATTTAGAATGTAACAAGCTGACTCTAATGCATATCCCCATAAGGAGATAGATAGACTCACAAACTCCATTATAGATCAAAGCATATCCAATAGGGTTAGATTCCTTCTTTCAGACACTCCATTATGTTGAGGTATCTCGGGAGGTGTCCATTATGAGAGAAGTCTATTATCTTCCAAATATGTCATAAACTCACTAGTAAGATATTCACCTCCTTGATCAGATCAAAGGGTTTTAATATACTTGCCAGTTTATTTCTATACTTCATTATGAAATCATTTGGACATCTCAAACAACTAAGACTTATGTCTCGTTAAGTATATATACCTATACCTTGATAGGTTGTCAATAAACATGAAGTAGTGATACCCACCTATAGCTAAAGTGTTCATGGGTCCATATACATCAGTATGTATTAGACTCAGAACCTTAGTGGCTCTTTTACCCTTTCCAATAAAATGTGACTTAATCATCTTTCTAAGAAGATAGGATTCACAGGTCGGTATTGATTCAAAATCATTAACCTCAAGAATTTTCACTTTATATAACCTATTCATCCTATTGATATGACCTAGTCTACAATTCTAAAGGTAGATAATAGAGATATTTTCTATCCCAGGGCATTTGTTGGATGTGTACATTACATTCACATGCTGCGATAAAATATAAATATCATTCTTCAGTTGTTCATGCATTATAGTAATGCCATTCAAAATGATATCATAATAGCTATCTTTTATTGATAAATGGTAATTATTTTTGGTCAAAAGGCCTACAAAGATCACATTCATCAATAAGGTAAGATAATAATGATAATCACTCAAAACAATGACACTAGTGTCAAAAATAAGCTGAACTATTCGTAAAGCTAGAACTGGAATAGATCTTCTATCTCCAACATTCAAGAATTTTTTACCATCTTCAAATCTTCTACTAACCTGAAGTCCTTGCAACAAATTACAAATATTAATAAGGCTTCCAATATCTAATACCCAAGTAGTAGTATCACAAATAAAAAAATTATAAGGTGTTATCACATAAGTACGTTACCCAGCAATGCCTTGCTAGTTCTTCTTCTTCTTAGGCTTGCGCAGGTCTAGTAAGGCAATGTAAAGAAGACAATTCCTCTTTCAGTGTCATGGCTTCTTATAGTAAAAGCATTCAACTTGAGTCTAGTCGGCTTTCAACTTCTTAGTCTAACCTGGCTTAGTCATCGAAGTACTTTGCACCTTTTTCTATTTTTCTTCTTCCCTTTCTTAAAGGGACGACGTCCTATCAAACCTCCCACTACATTCACCAATCCCTTATAGAGCTGATGATCCTTCTCATAGGTTTGTTGTAACCTCAATAAATCATGATAGTTACTGTAGGCCTAGTTATTCTGCAATGATCAAGAAAGTCAATATAGGACTTTGATAAAGAATTGAGGATTGCATCCTTTTTTAGTTGTTCATGCAGGAGAAAACCAAGTTTACTCAGGCACTTAATCAATCAATCATGTATAATACATGATCAATGATCGATGCCCCTTCCCCTATTCTAGCATTGAAAATGGCACAAGACATTTGTACCTTTCAACATTATCGGGAGTGCTGAAGGATTCCTTTAACACTTGAAATATGTTCTTTGACTGAGCATCCTCATATTTATGATTCAATTCACTATTCATGGATGCTTGCATAATGCAACATACCATGGTTCGATCACTAAGCCATTTCTGGTAAGTGTCTTGGACCACACCATGAGCATTCTGAGCAAGGCTCCTCAAGTATCAGATTTGTTAGCACGTATAGGATCTGCTTGTGCTCCAGGACTATTTTCAGCTATCGATAGCACCTATTGAAATTAGGTCCTGATAATTTTTTATTATCTAGTAATGAACAGGGTGACAAAATGGTGGCCATATTAATCTAAAAGTAGAACAAGAGCTAATTATTGTATGAATCATTTAATCCTAAAGATTTGGACTTTGGTTTAAAGGTTCTCTCACTATTTTTAATCAAATTGGTAGCCTCTACCTCCACTTTGAAATTTTTTTCTTAATGGGTACTAGAATCCAATAGACTACAAATAAGCCCAATTTTGGCCAGCTCACCCTTGTGCATCTAAAGGTAGGTTCTTAACTAATTATTTCTCTAAAAAATTTTTAGTAATAATTTTATCCCAAGAACTAATCAGTAAGCCTTTGGCCTATCACTGGAAGTCCTTGTCAGGTCCAACTATAAACATGATAGGACTGAGTGCTTCTAGCCAATGATGGCCAGGCCTGACTTTGGCTGGTACACTGACCATCATTTAGAAAGAAGTGACTAAGTCATATAATATGAATAATAATTCCAATAACAAGGTGAGCACCAGTTATTTGGACCTTCAATGATCATCCTAGCTATTGGACTCATTATCCTCTCTTAAAGAGGGACCATGACTTAATTATCTCCATAATTTTTTCACTTAAGGGATCTAGTAATTTTAGAGAATTTATTTAGAGAAAAGAGAAGAAGATATGGACTAATCAACAATCCTCCCACTAACTTCATCAAGTGACAAGGGTTAAATCACATTAGTCCAAGGGCTCCTGGATCAGTTAAACTGATCTTCCTTATTAGCTAGGTTTGCTCAAATCGATGAGCTGTATAATCAAAATCCAATTAACTAGATTAGCCAAGTAAGTTAGATCGATGGGAGAGTTTCACTATTAACCTCTTTCCTTAGACACCAACAATGTTGGCCAGGTAAGAGGTCGTCCCAATTAATAACTATGATCAAATATCAAACTTACCTTGGCACCAATTGGTTTATCAACTTGATTATACTAGCTTAGGAACTTGAGTCTAACCACTGATCTAGAATCAGGTATATTTGATAATATAAGCTTGGTCAACCTATCTTGTGAAATTGATCTAGAGACTTTTTGAGCTAATCCTAAACAACTTTTGATTAGTTTTAATCAATTTCTCTAAGGTCCATATTAATCAAATTCTAACCCAAGGTCTATCCCAGCATTTTAACCTAATTCAAGCTAACCCAAAATCCAAGTTTTATTAATTGACTTTTGATCTTTAATTCACATTTCTAGATATAATCAACTATTATTTTAGAAATTAATCATAATTTATTTTGCTAAAATCAGTTCTAAATATTATATATGCATCATATATCAATAAAATAATTTTAAATCTAGACTACATGATTTTTTGCATTTATTGAAATTAAGTTTATAATTTATATTCTAAACATAAAACCTGATAAAAATAACTTGATTTCAAATTAATAGTAGCAAAATAATAAAGATTAAATAATTGAAAATTAGACAAAATTATTAAAATAATTTCAATAAAAAAAAATTTGTTTACCTCAATTGTTCATGGGATATAATCATAAGTAGCAACCTTACACATAATAAGAGACCCTATTGAATGGAAAAGAGAGCCTTTAAATCCTAATTATCTCCTATGACCGGATGGCTATGGTGATCAACCTAATTCAAAGTAGATACTCAGATTAAGATTCAAATCTATATCTAATCAAATCATGTCGAGAACCTAGGACTATGATACCATTATTGAAAAACTAGGTCCGGGTTTCATGCATGATTTTTTAGACTAGCTGAAGCAAAATAGATTAAAAATAATTTTAATCACTAAATCATGTATTAGAATAATTCTAAAAATCTATCCTATAGGTTCATGAAAGGATATGAATGGAGTATAGATGCTAAAATTAAAATTAGCATGCATCAATCTAACCAATGCATGCTATAGATCTAATCTACAAACATAAATAAGATTGGATCCCATACCTATCATGGGTCGATGAGCACCATTATCGATGTAACATAGTAGAAGGTTGGATATTATATCATAGCCACATATGATGTCCGACCTCGACGAAAAGTCTACACGAAGCTCTAAGAAATTACCTTCCCTAGAGTGCTAGCTTTCTATGAAGGCTATGGATGGCTGATCTAAAAACCTTCCTTGAATTTCTTCAAGTCCTACAAGAAGACGAGAAGATGGAGGATGAGGAGGATCAATTCATGGAAGAAACAAAATTGTAAAACCAATTTTCCATTATTTTCTTTTCCTCCTTTCTTTCTCTTTTCTTTTCTCCCTAGTGCCAAGAAGTCCCCATGCCAATATTTTCACACCACTCCCTTCTTATTTTCCATGTTTTTTTTGTTTCTCATTGTAAAAGCCTCCTTAAATGTCACACAATCCTAGCAAAATGCCCCTCAAATAGGCATGGAGACAAAGATAGGATAGGACTACGGAATAGATCTTTTCTAGGACTAGTAGTTTGACTCAATCAAATTTAAATTCAAATCCAAATAGCTTGAAGCTAATCTAATTAGGCTACAATTTAAACTTATTTAATTAAAAAATTAATCAATTCCAAATTTAAATTAAATCAAGATTAAATTTTTCAATAATTAGGTCATCAGATAACCTAATTATTGAAATCTAATTGAACCAAATTAAAATACATTTGACCAAATCATTTTACTTAACAAATTGATCCAATTAACAATCTAACTTCTAATAATTCTTTTATTATTAATATATATATATATTTATAACTTTTATATAGGGTATATTATTAATCATATTTATAATTTTGCTATTGGATAATTTTCAATCGTTGATTAGCCATCATGATCAATCAAAAACTTTATTATATATGACGTCGTAAGTTCAAATCCTAAGTAGTAATGTTGGTTTCTCCCAGGGATAGGAAATTGCAATTAAACAGGCATCACCAGCCTATCACAGCGGAAGCAGATATAAAAATAATTTATATCTAATCATGTAATTCATAAATAAAACTAATTTATTTATCATAAATTTCTAACATGCTACATTACATGAGAAAAAATTAGATCTGAAATAAAAATTATTTTAAATATAAAATACTTACCTGGATCGCTATTTGGGACTGCTCTGAAAAGCATACAGATCCGCTACTAAAATGCCAAGATTCGTTGGAGCGTGCAACGCCCGGCCTCTGCTAGTATCCACACGAAGCTCTCATAACTGAGATATAGAGGGCACCGAATTGCTAGATCCTTGCAGCCCTCTCCTCTTTCAGCAAATCGCTTGCTTTAAGACTTGTGCTGATCTGAATCTGGACTGGCTTTTGACTTCTATCTTGTAAAATCGGACTATGCAAGATCTTGGACCTATTACTATCTTCATCCTCTTGTGAAGAAGACCCTCTCAACACTCTTGAAGATCACAAGGAAGAAATATTCTAGAAGGGAGGAAAAAGATGGCGCTAGGAGAGAGACTCTCGGGTATTAGCTCCAAGAGAAGAAAGATGCCTAAAACTAATTCACAGTAAAAAGTAGAAGCTTTTCATGCCAAATTTATTTCTTAGTCGGCCACCTTTCTTCCTATTTAAATTTAAGTTCTACCATCCCATCAAAATAAAACACCAGTTTTTATTTTATTTGGCTAGGATTTAAGATGAGTGGAAGAGGACTCTTCCCTCTCTTAATTAATTCATGCCAAGTCCATTTTAGCACACTCCTTTTGTCGTACAAATATTTTCCATGCCAAAATAAGGATAAGCCTCTTAGTTCTGTCTTACAAAAATTCTCCACTCCAAAATAAAAGGAGTGAACTTATCTAGTTTAGGTTTTATGAGGAGTAGAAGAGGACTCTTCCTCCTCTCTTATTCTCTCATGCCTAAACACTATTACCGCCCACCTAATTCACGCCCCATCATGTTTTATCACACAAAAATATGGGCCCACTAGGTTGGCATGTGGAGGGAGGGGGAGACATAGAGAGAGAGTCCCAATCTATCTGGACTCTAGGTCTTGGTCCAAATGCAATGATTTTACAGTCAAACTGAAGCTAATTTTAAATCCGATCAAACCATTTCGAAGCGGACATTGACCCGACTCAATTAAATTAAATCTAATTTAATTTAATTAAAATTTAATATATAATTAATTAATTGTAACATTTATAATTAGGTCAAATATTAATTGTAACACTTATAATTAGGTAAAATTGATTTGCTGATTGGTTATATGAGCTCCTTATATGTGTGACCCCTCAAGTCCTATCCTGTCTAGTAATGAGACATGTTATAATCTCCATTATACATCTTTGGAAACTCTTTTCGATGGACTGAAATAATTTTAGCTCAACCCTAATTAGGATCATCGATCCAAAAATGATCCTAACGGGCTCTCATAATCCATTAGTGACACGTAGCAGTATGTAGTGGCAACCCTGCAGAATAAGATTAGAAACCCTAGGTGTAGTTACCATGTGATTCGGTTCCTCTATCAAAATCCTGACATGATGTTGGTTACGGATACTCGTCAAACCTATCAGTTATATGCTTAACTTAATTGACTCAACTCCAATCGTGATACTAATGAAAACACCTTTTCATTATCACCCTACTATGGCCATAGATTTCTAGACTTAGTCTCATTATGCTTGCATAGGATCATTCCTTACTACTAAGGTTGATGATCCCTACAAGTGAACACCCTACTCCTACAATAAACTTACTGTAGCCAACAAACACCGCAAGGTCCTATATGGATAGGAACCATGTGATTGTGCTGTCAAACTACTGCAACCTTATTGTGAGTAGCTGAGACACTCTAGGTCAAGAAACTATTCACACGACTATAGCATCAAGAAGTTATTGACCAGTGAGTAGTCATCCATATAACTTCCTGTACATGGTTATGCTCAGTACCGTTGATCTCTATCAACTACCTACACTCTCACCCCAGTGTCACCATATTGTAGGTCAAAGACTCATCTACCCAAAAAGAGAAGTGAAATGTGCACCGATTTTAATGGATCAATCACCATCCTCATGATATTCCAACAATCGGGAGCCTTTAGGAGTTAATCTATAAAGACACATGCCTCAGATTCTCAACTTTTGAGAATATGTGTCATTGTCCATTAACTTCATGGACGATTCATAGACAACAATATGAATGAAACTAATGCCCTTTATTAATTAAGAAGAATTAAGTACAAAGTTAATGCCCTAAAAATTACAATGTGCCAAGCCAAAATGGCTTTCAGGACATACATCTAACAATCTCCTACTTACACTAAAGCCAATCGGCTACATATCTAAGTCCCATTTTTTCAAAGTGGACTTCAGCCTTTTGATGGCTCAAAGTCTTAGTCAGTGGGTCTGCCACGTTGCCCGTGGAGTCTATTCTTCGCACCTCAACATATTTCTTCTCGAGATAGTCGCGTATAATATGAAACCGCCGCTCAATATGCTTAGACTTCTGGCGAGACCTGGACTCCTTAGCAAGAGCTATTGCACCATTATTGTCACAATATATGGGGATGGCATCAGATGGCATCACTCCAAGCTCTACAACGAACCTTTTATACCAGAAAGCTTCTTTTGTGGCTTCAGAGGTAGCAATGTACTCTACTTCCATTATTGAATCTGCTATGATTGACTGCTTAAAACTTTTCCAACTAGTTGCCCCATCATTCACAAAAACACAGACCCTGATGTAGACCTTCTATCATCAGGATCAGATATAAAGTCTGAGTCTGTATATCCCTTTATCCCTAATTCTGAACTCCCTCCAAAGACTAAGAACAAATCTTTAGTCCTTCTCAAGTACTTAAGAATGTTCTTCACAGCTATCCAATGTTCTTCACCTGGATTCGACTGATATCTTCTTATGACACTCATAGCAAGAGCTATATCAGGTCGAGTACACAACATGACATACATAAGGCTTCCAATTACCGAAGCATATGGAATCTGTCTCATGCGTTGAATCTCTTCAGGTATGTTAGGACACATTTTCTTGGAGAGATTAATGCTATGCTGAAGAGGTAACAATCCTCTTTTAGAGTTCTCCATGCTGAACCTTTTCAGCACTTCCTCTATGTACAATTTTTATAAAAGGCCAAGCATCTGATTAGATCTATCTCTATAGACCTTAATTCCTAAAATATAAGATAATTTACCTAAGTCATTCATAGAGAATTCCTTAGATAACCAACTTTTGATTGAAGTCAACATGGGAATATCATTCCCTATAAGGAGGATATCATCCACGTACAATACAAGGAATGTCACTGCCCTCCCACTAGCATTCCTATAAACACATGGCTCTTCCTCATTTTTGATAAAATCAAATGATTTGCATGCTTCATCAAAATAAGTATTCCAACTCCGAGAAGCTTGGTTCAATCCGTAGATTGATCTATGCAATTTGCAGACCTTATGATCTTCATCATTGGAAGTGAAATCCAAAGGCTGCTCCATATAGATATCTTCTTCAAGATATCCATTCAGGAATGCAGTTTTCACATCCATCTACCATATCTCATAATCATGATATGCTGTAATTGCAAGCAATGTATGGATGGAATTCAGCATAGCTACTGGTGAAAAGGTATCATGATAGTCAATGCCTTCACGTTGACTATACCCTTTCACCACCAACCTTGCTTTAAAGGTCTCTACCTTACCATCTGCACCTATTTTTTTTTGTAGATCTATATACAACCAATAGGTACAATACCCTCTGGTGGATCAACTAAGGACCAAACTTGGTTATAATGTATTGAATCAATTTCTGACTTCATAGCATTCAACCATTTCTCAGAGTCGATGTCTGACATCGCCTCATCATAAGTCTTAGGATCAATCAATTGATCCTTGTCCCCAATAAGAAACATTTTCTTTATATCCTCTGTAAGCATAGCCAAGTATCTTTCAGGAGGTATGGAGACTCTAATAGACCTACGAGGTGGAAGAGCATTTATGTGTATTGGTTGATTAGGTTCGATCTGATTTCTAGCTGGCTGCTCTTTAGAGACATTCTCATCAAGCTTAATTAACCTCCCACTGTCACCTTCCTGAATTAACTATTTTTAAGAAATGTGGTATGTCTACTCACAATCACATTATGATCTTCTGGAAGGTAAAAATAATATCCTATAAACCGAGCATTCACAGATCTAGATTCCAACCTATCCGTCATTAGTCTTTTGACATAGGCAGGACATCCCCAAATTTTGAAATGGGCAAGACTTGTTTCCTACCATGCCAAATCTCATATGGTATGGTAGGAACATATTTAGATGGGACCCTATTTAGACTATAAATTGAAGTTTATAGGGCATCTCCCCAAAAAAATAAAGGCAAGTCAGTGAAGCTCATCATGGATCGGACCATATCTAATAATGTCCTGTTTCTCCTTTCAGACACCCCATTAAGCTAAGGCATACCTGGTGGATAACCTAAAAATTTCCTACTAAGGTATTCTCCACCTCGATCTGATCGAAGAACCTTAAGGGTTTTACCTGTTTGTTTTTCTATCTCATGTCTGAATTTCTTGAACTTTTCAAAAGCTTCAGATTTGGATCTCATAAGAAACACATAACCATACCATAAACAATCATCAGTAAACGTTATGAAGTAGTAAAAAGCACCCGTGGACTGTATATCAAATGGACCACACACATCAGTGTGTACCAGGGCAAGTAATTCTATGGCCCTCTTCCCATGTCCTATAAAGGGTAACTTGGTCATTTTGCCTTGAAGACATGACTCACAAGGTGGGTATGATTCAGAATTAACTGAATTTAGGATCCCATCCCTTTCCAGTTTATTAATTCTGTCCTCACCTATATGACTGAGCTTTAGATGCCACCTAAATTTATCATTTAGGTGATCTCTAGGATATTTATGTCCTATGGAATTCACTTTAACTTTTTTGTTAATGTTCAAAGATGCATCGGCATGCAAATGATAGAGACTGTCAATTAAAATAGCTTTTGCAACTAATTTATTTCTCAAATAAATACTACAAAAGTCTTTATTGAATATAAATTCAAATCCTTCCTATGCTAGCACAGAGACAAAAATCAAATTTCTACTAGCTCTAGGCATAAAATAATAGTCACTAAGAACTAATTTAAACCCAAAAGGTAACACTAGAGAATATGATCCAATGGCTTGAGTAGCAACTTTTGCTCCATTTTCGACACATAGGACCATCTCACCTTCTCTCAGCATTTTACTTCTTTCCAGACCTTTCATTGAAATGCATATATGATCACTAGTGCTAGAGTCTAAAATCTAGATGGAAGTAGATGAAACCGTTAGGTTAGATTCAATAACGAGTATAGGCTTACCTTTAGAAGGTGCAACCTCCTTCTGTTTCTTTAGGCTTTTCAAGTAGAGAGGACAATTCCTTTTCCAGTGGCCATCTGTATTGTAGTGGAAACACTTTCCTTTGCTAACCTTGGCTTTCTTGGGAGTGTCCTTCTTCTTCTGTTTGCTTTCCTTCTTCTGCTTCTTTGCAGGTTTCTTCTTCTTCCAAGTAGACTTTCTTTTGGAGGAAGACTGCTCCACAGAGTAAACAGAGCCCCTTGAACTCTTCAGGGTCACCTCATTGCTTACCAGCATGTTCAACAATTCAGGCAAAGTGTAGTTCAACTTGTTCATATTATAATTCATAACAAATTGAGCATATGAACTAGTTAAGGACTAGAGGAACAAATCCACCTAAAGCTCCTTGTGAATAGGAATGCCTAGCTTATCAAGCTATTTGATGTCCTTGATCATTGTCAAACAATGATCGTGCATTGACTGCCCTTCACGCATCTTGTTGTTGAAAAGCCTTTTTGACACTTCGAAGCGTGCAATCTGATTTTGTTCACCATTTAACTCTTGTAGGTGAATCAGAATCGATTTAGCAGTTGGCATATCCTCATGTTGGCTCTGCAATTCATTTGACATTAAGACCAACATATAACACTAACCTTATTATCATCTTCCATCCATTTCTCATGTGCAGTCATCTGACGGGCACTTGGATGGTCAGGTAAGACAGGGGATTCCTAGTCAAGCACATAGCCCAACTTCTCAGAACTCAAAACAATTTTGAAGTTTCTCAACCAATCTTTAAAATTGAGAACAACTAGTTGGTTTGTCTCTAGAATACGGACTAAGGGATTTGAAGCAGACATGGTTAACTGCAAGAGTAGAAGATTAAAATTAGATGCTTTATACTTAATTATAAAAATTATTCTAGGTCTTTAAGAAATAATTTTAGAACTCTCACTATTTTCTCGGATCTCTCACACTCCCCATGGAGATGCGAAAATCTGTGACTCTAGATTTCTAGTGGGTGCAACGGTCCCATTGATGTGCAGCACCTCACCATATCCGGTTATTGGTAACATGCTATACCAATAAGTGGCCAACTCTTGTCCAATGTATCTAATACAAGTTGTAGCTCTTGGTCTCTAAGTCATGGAACCTCAACGTGCCCGTTTATTGGTCCAATCATTAGTTAAGTCAGACCCACCATTCCTACTAGACAAAGCCATCATTGAGTCCCTCAACGTGCCTATTTATTAGGCCCAACCCTATCAATGGCTAGCAACATCTCATGCCTAATAGGGTGGTTGTGTGTTCCCGATGCAACTAGACTACTGTAACCAGCTAAGAATAATCAACACCAGTAGGACACCCGCACAGCTACAATGGTGGAAGACCTATGACTTAATATTTATTGGGAGCTTAGGTTCAGGTCTCTTCTAAATTGATCAACCAAATCATGACTAACTAATTACATTCAATCAGCACAATCTCATGTCTGACTAAAATTACATTAGGTTAGCACAATCTCATGTTTGACTTAATATAATCAGCATGGATGAACTCAAATCAAAAGTGACCCTTTTGAAAACTTAATCAACCAAATTGGCCAGGTCAGTTTGATCCATGGGAGGGTTCTGCCAATATACCCTCTTTCTACCAAACTAGTTGGTTAAGAAAGAGTTAGCCCCAATTTGCAAACTATGATCGAAACCTTCCTTAGACACCAATTGACTGACAAGATTCAATTAGGTCATCAATGATCTAGGCTCATCACTGAGCCAAATTAGGTCTTAACTTATCGATTCACTATCAAATGAATTGATTTGACAAGACTACATTTAAAACCAATTTTGAGCACACTTGACCTAACCCTAATCATCATGCAATTAGGTTAAGTCACTTGCTCAAATCATATTAGGGTTACTTGTTGATCTAATCAAGCCCTAATTCTCGCAGCCCAATCTCTAGACCAAATTTGTTCAACACAAACCCACATGCACCTAATTTGATTTTCTTGATCAAATAAATTTTAAAATTATGTTTAAGTGCATGACATTAATGGCTTATGATCATGAATCACATTTAATATCTAAATCCTAATTTTAAGCATCTCATACAACAACATACAGATCAAAACCTTTTGAAAACTCTTTTTCAAAACCAGGTATACATCAAAGTAGGACAACCTTTGCACTATAGGGGGTAAACCCTATAGCAGGACAACCTTATGTCACTTTGTGCAACCCTTGATCAATTTAATTTCAAATCTGAAAATTATGGTTTAAGTTTGAAAACCATTTTTTAAAACAAAAATTCTATGCTAGAACAATCTCATGTTCAACATAGATCTAATACAATCATAATTATCTATATGATCTGAATATTTTTTAGATCTGATTCTCATGCATGCATGTTAAAGAGAGAACCATGGCTCTGATACCACTGTTGGTTTTCACCCAGGAACAAGAAATTGCAATTAAACAGGCAACAGCAGCCTGTTACAGAAGAAGCAAATATAAAAACAATTTATATCCAATCATGCAATTCATAAATAAATCTAATTTATTTATCATAAATTCCTAACATGCTGCATAACATTTGAAAAATTTTAGATCTAAAATAAAAATTATTTTAAGCATAAAATACTTACTTGGATTGCTATCCGGGATTGCTTTAAAAAGCATGCCGATCTGCTATTGAAAAGCGAGGAT
The DNA here is from genome assembly GCA_021397845.1 of Areca catechu. NCBI lineage: Eukaryota > Viridiplantae > Streptophyta > Magnoliopsida > Arecales > Arecaceae > Areca > Areca catechu. Next base: position 71,173,862 of record CM038053.1, read on the forward strand.
TCTGTCGGAGCCATGCAATCACTCGGCCTCTGCTAGTATCCACACGAAGCTCTCGCAACTATGTCATAGAGGGCACTAGACTACTAGATCCTTGCAGCCCTCTTCTCTTTCAGCAAATCGCTTGCTTTAAGAACTATGCCGATCTGAATCCGGATCGGCTTTTGGCTTCTATCTTGCAAATCGGACTATGCAAGATATTTGACCTCTTACTACCTTCTTCCTCTTGTGAAGAAGACCTCTCAACGCTCTTGAAGATCACAAGAAAGAAATATTCTAGAAGGGAGGAAAAAGATGGCGCTAGGAGAGATACTCTTAGGTATTAGCTCCCAAGAAAAGAAAGACGCCCAAAACTAATTAATGGTGAAAAGGATAAGCTTTTCATGCCAAATTAAATTCTCTCTTTGTCGGCCACCTTTCTTCATATTTAAATTTAAGTTCTCCCATCCCATCAAAACAAAACACCAGTGTTTTATTTTATCTGGCTAGGATTTAAGATGAGTGGAAGAGGACTCTTCCCTCTCTTAATTAATTCACGCCAACTCCATTTTAGCGCCCACTTTTTGTCGTACAAATATTCTCCATGCCAAAATAAGGATAAGCCTCTTAGTTTTTGTTTTACAACAATCCTCCACTCCAAAATAAAAGGAGTTTGAACTTATCTAGTTTAGTTTTTAAGAGGAGTAGAAGAGAAGGACTCTTCCACCTCTCTTATTCTCTCAAACCTAAACACTATTACCGCCCACCTAATTCACGCCCCATCATGTTTTATCGCACAAAAACATGGGCCCACTAGGTTGGTGTATGGAGGGAGGGGGAGATATGGAGAGAGAGTCCCAGTCTAACTGGACTCTAGGTCTTGGTCCAAATGTAATGATTTTACAATCAAACTGAAGCTGATTTTTAATCCGATCGAACCATTTCGAAGCGGACATTGACCCGACTAAATTAAATTAAATCTAATTTAATTTAATTAATTCTTAATCCATAATTAATTAATTGTAACATTTATAATTAGGTCAAATATTAATTATAACACTTACAATTAGGTCAAATTGATTTGCTGATTGGTTACTTGAGCTCCTAATGTATGTTACTCCTCAGGTCCTATCCTGTATGGTAATGAGACATGCTATAATCTCCATTATACATCATCAAAACTCCTTTCAATGGACTGAAATAATTTCAGGCCAACCCTAATTAGGATCATTGATCCGAAAATGATCCTAACGGGCTCCATAATCCATTAGTGACACCAAGAAGTATGTAGTGGCAACCCAGTAGAATAAGATTGGAATTCCTAGGTGTAGTTACCATGTGATTCGGTTTCTCTATCAAAATCCTGACATGATATTGGTTATGGATACTCGTCAAACCTATCAGTCATATGCTTAAATTAATTGACTCAAGTCCAATCGTGATACTAATGAAAATACCTTTTCATTATCACCCTACTATGGCCATAGATTTCTGGACTTAGTCTCATTAAGCTTACATAGGATTATTCCTTACTACTAAGGCTGATAGATCCCTACAAGTGAACACCCTACTCCTACAATAAACTTACTGTAGCCAATGAACACCACAACGTCCCATATGGATAGGAACCATGTGATTGTGCTGTCAAACTATAGCAACCTTATTGTGAGTAGCTGAGACACTCTAGGTCAAGGAACTATTCACACAACTACAGCATCAAGAAGTAATCGACGAGTGAGAAGTGATCTATATAACTTCTTGTACATGGTCATGCTCAGTACTGTTGATCTCTATCAACTACTTGCACTCTCACTCCAATGTCACCACATTGTGGGTCAGAGACTCATATACCCAAAAAGGGAAGTGATCTATGCACCGATTTTAACGGATCAATCACCATCCTCGTGATATTCCAACAATTAGGAGCCTTTAGGAGTTTATTTATAAAGACACATGTCTTAGATTCTCAACTCTTAAGAATATGTGTCATTGTCCGTTAACTCCATGGATGATTCAAAGACACAATAATATGAATAAAACTAATGCCCTTTATTAATTAAGAGGAATTAAGTACAAAGTTAATTCCCTAAAAATTACAATGTGTCAAGCCAACATGGCTTTTAGGGCATACATCTAATAGGTAGCTCAAGAATAATTTTCTAAATTAATCGATGTGACCATCTAGCAATTGTGCCCAATATCTAGATTGGTGAAATGATTGCAACGCAACATTCAAGAATCCAGGCTATGGTTACCATATAATTTATCCTTTTGACCTAATACTCGAGATGAATTTAGAGTCTATTTCCAACATTGAATAAGTGCATCCAAATGTGTCTCAACTTGCTAAATCCTATGACTCCTTATCAGGATCACCCAGGCCTAGGTTTTACTAAATTGAAACACTATCGAGTATTTACTCTAACAACTTAGAGTGGTCAATCTCTTCTTGACTCAACACTGACTTAATAAATACTTGACTTTACCTAAAAACCTTCTATCACTGGATTAGAAATCGAGGTAGTCCAGCACCAAAATATAGTGAGTTGCTTTCCAAGTCACTGTGATAGTCTCAAGTTGGATGGATATTTATAGCCATACCCTTTCTATAAGATACTCTTGATACTAAAGTACTCCATAGAGTTGGTCACTATTTAGTGACATGTACTCCTACACTCACTTGCATGCCATACTAATATCTCCATACTCCTTGGTTAAGAGGACAACTAACTTATATGGCACACAATGGCCTATTCTCGATAAACATTATCATTCTAAGTAATATATCATTTGGTCATGAACTAATTTAAGATCTACTTGATAAATCTTCCTTTATCAAATCAATATATTTCTAAGGATTTCAACACATTAAAGTTCACAAGAAGATGACAAATATTATTGAGCTACCAAAAATAATATTTATTTTATTAATAATTTATATACATTTTAAGATAAGTCAACCATCTACAACTTAGATTATTAGCTTTAGGACACTTTTCCCAACATGCACTACGAGCATTAGGAGTGGGCCCCTCAGTGCTAGATCAATTATCACATATAAGATCCGTTCATTCTTTATGACTATCTTGAGTTTTTGATACCAGTTATCAAAATTGGATTTTATTAACCTGTCATTATCCAACAATGACCAGAGCAACAAGGTGGTAGCCATTAACTAAAAAGAAAACATAAGGCCAATAGGTATATGAATTATTAAGTCCTAAAGACTTGGACTTTAGTCTAAAAGTCCTACCTCTATTTTGTACAAATTAGTAGCCTCTACCTCCAATCCAAGAAATTATATTAATTTCTTAGCTGGTACTAGAATCCTATAGATTGCACATGAGTTCGAGTATGGCTTTGCCCACCCATTCACATCAAAATAAAGGTTCTTAATTAATTATTTTTCCAAATAACTTTTAGTAAGAGTTTTACACTAGGCACCACTTCAGTAGCCATATGGCACCTCCCTTAAAAGTCTTAGTTAGGTCCAACCATTAACATGATAAGACTCAGTGCTTCTAACCCATGAGTGGTCAAACTTGAGAGTGGCTCGGCCCACCTAACCATTGTTAAGAAAGTCACAACTGAATCATCATAATATAAATGATAATTTCAATAGCCAGATAAACACCAGGCCTTTGGGCCTCCAATAATTATCTAAACTATTGAACCTATTACCATTCTCTTAATGGGAGGCTATGACTTAGTTATTCTCATAACTTCATCATTTTAAGGACCTAATAATTTAGAAGATTTAGACATTTATGACAGAAAAGAGAAAACATGAACCAATAATCAAGAATCCTCCCACTAACTTCACAAGTCTTAGAAGAGGGTTCAAGATAGCTAGTTCAAGGGAACCTAAATCAGTCATACTAATTCACCTTAATGGCATGTGTCAACTTGCATCAATATGTGACCTAATCAAAAGCTAATTAACCACTTTGGCTAGGAAAGTAAAGATTGATAGGAGGGTCCTCATTTCTTTCCTTAGACGCCAACTTAATTAGCCAGGAAAGAGAGTAGTCTCAATTAAAAACCCTTTAACTACTTGCCTTAGAGATTAACTAGTTCATTAGTTATGATTTGGTAGTCTAATAACATGGGTTAAACACTTAGCCACAAGTAGGTCCATTTAGAAATCAAGAGTGATGTGGTACATCCACTGACATGGAGCCTTACTGGTGGCCGCACTAGCAAAAGCCCCAGCCCCACCCGAGCATTGCGGCCCAGTAAGGGGCTAAGGTGAGCCCTCCTATCGAGGTCAGCTCCTAGCCAGGGTCGAGCTCATAGGATAAGCCCTCCTTCAGAGGCCAGCTCCTGGTTGGGGTCGTGTTCATGCTGCAAGGCAAGCCCTCCTGCTAAGGTCAGCTCCTAACCGAAGTCGAGCTCGTAGGACGAGCCCTTCATCTAAGGCAACTCCTGATCGGGGTTGTGCTCATGCTACTAAGACAAGCCCTCCTGTCAAGGTCAGCTCCCAGCCAGGGTCTAGCTCATAGGGTGAGCCCTCTATTTGAGGCCAACTCCCAGTCGGGGTCATGCTCAAACTACTAAGGCAAGCCCTCCTATCAAGGTCAGCTCTCAACCAAGGTTGAGCTCATAGGGCGAGCCCTCTATTCGAGGCCAGCTCCTAGCTAGGGTCATGCTCATGCTGCTAAGGTGAGCCCTCCTATCGAGGTCAGCTCCTAGCCATGGTCATGCTCATAGGGCGAGCCCTCCGTCTGAGGCTAGCTCCCGGCCAGGGTCATGCTCATGTTGCCAAGATAGGGGTCATGCTCATCCCGTGAAGGCCATAGTTCCCACCAACGACGTGAGGGGGAGGATGATCAACGGAGATTCAAATCATGACAAAAGAGGACCTGGCCACCCACTACCTTCGAGAGCTGGCACACATCCTGCCATAATACAGGCTCGACAATGCACAACCTGCACGACCTGCAACCCCCCACGACACCAGATTCTGAGCCTTTCCAAGAAGAGTATTCCACTAAGGCCCTAGACCCTGCAACACTCCAATAGTTCCCCCGAAAATGGGAAAGTGCCACCATGGCTTGGGGCTCAGCACCCCTTCCATGGGAAGTTACACCATCAGAAGGATAAGACTGGCCAAATAGAAGGGCAATAGCGTGTAACCGAAAACCCTTCCAGAAAAGGCACATGAAGATGGACACCTAGAAGAGGCTCCAAACCAAGTCTGGGCCACCCCATGCATATAAAGTTAGAAGGGGAGGTAAGTAAGGAGGTAAGTAAGCTAACAGAGAGAGAAAAGGGGTAAGGAACCACTCGAGGGAACCTCCCAAGCTCTCTCTCACTTTCTCTCAACTCATTTCCATTCTAGTTTTCACCCTCTACATAGAGAGTCCCCAAAGCTCTCAGCCACGGAGGTTCTGTTCCCCTCAATCATCCCATTGACTTGATCGTTGGTGTGTCCTCACCGAAAACCTTGGCCTGAGTCTCCCCTATTTTGCAAGTCAGCTAGCCATGGAGGCAACCGAAAGAGAGGAGCAAGCACCTCACGAAAACCCGACATGTCAGAGTTACAGGCCACGATGATCTTGGCGGTAACAGATTGGTTCACATAGTAGGGGGTGTAGAAGGATAGATTGGTTTGATATTAGGTCCCCCACCACTAGAAAGGCATATGTGGAAACCCACGCTCTGATGGTAACCATGCGACCATGCGAGATCTCCAATCATTTTATCGAAGAACCCTCTTATCATGGTGACTAGTGCCCAGATAGGGAGCTTCCCGCTCCACCACCAACTCCTCCAGTGGACTCCCAAATCACCATACTGGCCCAGCAGGTTCATGCCCTAGCTGCGGCAATGCATCAGCTTCATCAGAGGCACCGGTCCCTGGAGACCCAGTAGTAACTAGGGACCCCCATGGCTCGAGCCGTTGATCCCTGCACCAGCCTACGATGCTTCGAAGAGATGCTCCTCGATCTCGGAACACGACGTGCCCTCGCACCAGCAACACCAGCATGACTGGGAGCTTGGGTGAGAGTTCCTCCACTCTAACCCTTCCTCACCCCTGACATTCTCTATCGAGGGGTCCACTGGCTAGGCCATCCACTGTAGAGCAGAGAAGCACCTCGAGGATCTTGAATGCAAGCTGGCAAACCTAGCCCGCTGGTTTGCAGAAGCTCAAGGTTCCCCTAGCAAGCCCGCAGGTTATGACACCCATCCTCTTTTCTCCTGAAGACTCCAAGAGGATCCGATCCCTAGCCGATTCCGTATGCTATAGGTCGATCCTTACGATAGGATGACTGATCCCCTGGACCACTTGGAAAGCTACAAGGCCCTTATGAGGGTCCAGGGGGCTACAGATGCTCTCCTTTGCATCACCATCCTAGCTACCCTTTGGAAGGCTGCCCGAGTCTGGTTCTTCAGACTCAAGATCAAAAGTATCGATTGCTTCACCGAATTGGAGAAGAAGTTCATAGCATACTTCGATGCATGCCGAAAGGTACCATGTGACACCGACAACCGCTTCACGATCTGATAGCAGGATCAAGAGTCCCTCTAGGACTATGTGTCCCAGCCCAAAGTCATCACCCTAAAGATCCACAACCTCGATGAACCAGTTGAGATGATGGCCTTAAAGAGAGGATTGCAGACCTCCTGCTTCACCTACTCCCTAGACAAGAAGCCTTCAAAGACTTATTCGGAGCTCCTCCTCTGGGTGCACAAGTACATCCATGTCGTGAGGCTAACCACACTAGGAGGGAGCTAGATAGGAGGCCCCTAAAGAGGCAAGCCATCGAGAAAGTGATCAGGGCTGAGACCCAAAATCGACCTCACCAAAGAAGAGAAGTTCACTCCTCTCCTTGCCCCTAGAGCGAAGATCTTGATGGAGATCGAGGGCGAGTACTTCTTGCACCGCCCTCCTCCCTTGAGGTCATCTATTGGGCATGATAGGTCTCGTTACTACCATTTTCATTGAGACCATGGTCACGACACCAAGGAATGCCGCTATCTAAAAAGGGAGATAGAAGAGTTGATCAAGCATGGCTACCTCAACAAGTATGTAGAGGGAGGGGCACCCCCAATGGATCAGAGTGAGGAGTCCCGACCTCTCATCATCGATAATCACCACACTAAGAAGCCAGTGGGGATGATATCCTGGGGGCCAGGAAAAACCTCGAAGAGGGCTAGGGCAAGATAGGAGAGTGACCATGTACTCCCCTGCATGGAAGAGGGGTCGGCTGGGGAGGATATCTAAATATTGATGCTATCATCGTTGAAATGATGATAGCAAAGCATCTTGTAAAAAGAATCATGGTTGATAGTGGAAGCTCAATGGATATCCATTTTTATGATGTTTTCTCATGGATAAACCTATCTACTGACCAAATAAAGTCAGTATTCACACCCTAGAGGGCTTTAACAAGGATTCAGTTAGGGTGAAAGGAGAAACTACACTCCTAAGGATTGTCGAAACCCAGCCTCGGTAGAGTATGGTGTTGATAACATTTACCATTATGAGGCTCCCCTCACCTTACAATGCTATCATAGGACATCCCAGACTTAATCAATTTGATGCTACCATCGCCACAAGGTTGCTCCTCATCCAGTTCTAGACTCCATGGAAGATCGAGGAGATGAGAGGATCATGCCAGCCAGTTCTGTACTACCTGCAGACCCTCCCAAGACCTCGATAGGTCTGTCCGAACCCCTTAATTGATCAACCAAATTCAATGGAGCCAAAGACAAAGGGCTGAATAGTTGAGCCCTTGTTATCTTTCACTCTAGAGAGGATCCATTGAGGACTGTGCAGGTTGGGGCCCTGCTGCCTGAAGGAGAGAGATCCCTTCTGCTTGGCTTCTTGTGGGCCAATGCAGATGTCTTCGCCTTGACTACCGTTGACATGCCTGGTATCCCTCCAGAAGTAATCACATATAGGCTAAATATCGTCTCGACCATCGCTCGATCCGATAGAAGAAAAGGAGCTTCATCCCGGAGTGATAGAAGGTGATTGATGAGGAGGTTGTGAAACTCCTTACAATGGGCTTCATCTGAGAGGTATGGTACCCGAATAGGCTCGCCAACATGGTGATGGTCAAGAAAGCCTTTAGGAAGTGGAGAATCTATGTAGACTAGACTGACCTCAATCAACAATGTCCGAAGGATAGCTTCCCACTCCCTAAGATAGACCAGCTGGTGGATGCGACTTCGGGTCACAGGTTTCTCAGCTTCATAGATGCATTCTCTGGGTATAACCAAATTCGTATGCATCCAAAAAATGAAGAGCACATAGCCTTTATGACCGACAAAGGTACGTACTATTACAAGATGCTACCATTTGGTCTCAAGAATGTGGGAGCCACATACCAGCAACTGGTTAGCAAAATCTTCAAAGACCAGATTGGTCACAACATGCAAGTTTACATGGACGATATGCTTGTCATGAGCGACCCGGAGTTGGATCACATTACCGACCTAGCAGAGGCTTTTGGAAACCCATACCTCTACCTGATGAAGCAAAAACCTACCAAGTGCGCATTTGGCAAGGTGACGAGAAGGTTCCTGGGATTTATGGTCACCTAGAGGGGAATAGAGGCCAACCCAGAGAAGATCTAGGTGATTGCCGACATGAGACACCCTGTCTCCATGTAGGATGTTCAGCACCTAACGGCATGCAGTGTGGCATTAAGCCACTACATCTCGCACTCTGCCTAGTGTTGTCAGCCATTCTTCAAAGTGTTGTGAAAGATGAATGACTTTGCTTGGACTGAGGAGTGTCGGAAGGCATTCAAAGGGCTCAAGAAGCTCCTTGCCTCCCCTCCACTACTATCCATACCTGAACCTAGGGAAGAACTCCTTCTATACATGGCCATTTCACTCAAAGCGATCATTTTAGTCCCGGTCTGCACTAATAAGGATGGCTCCCAGTGGGCAGTCTACTACTCTAGTAAGTTACTCCACGATGTGAAAATTAGGTACACCCAATCTAAAAAGATTATTTTTGTACTAATAATGTCTGCGCAGCACCTTTGGCCATACTTCCGAGTGCACCCCATCACTATCCTTACTGATCTACCCATGAGGGCCTTTCTAAGTCACCCTAATACTTTTGGGTGCCTGTCCAAGTGGATGGTGAAACTCAATGAGTTTGACATCACTTATTGCCCGTGACCGGTGTAGAAGGCCTAGGTCCTTGCAAATTTCCTAGTGGAATGAGCCTGGGTAGATGAAGATTGATGCGGGACAACTCTAAGACTGATGCAAACTATTTTTTTAATAATTTTTTTAGATATTAATGCAGTGTCTAAAGACTCGAAAATAAGAAAGAATCAACAAAAGGACTAGTAATGCTAGAAACTAACATACCCGCAAGATAACACATGTAGAATAATCAATTCCAGGACCCGAGAATTGAGAAACTCCTAGCTTAGGATAGTGTACCTGTCATCAGATCAAAACAAAGAAGGGTGAAGGCTTTTACCAGGCAGCGATTGTAGTTTCTTCTATGAAGAGATCTCTCAGCCTCTGAATGGCACCTGGAAGAACAAGCATTTGGTTCCCGAATCTGAAGGCGATCTGGATCTGGTCTGAAGGCAACGAAAGCCTCCTCTGGGGAGGAGAAACACCTCGAGGATCTTCAAATTGTCAAGGTTAGGCATGAATCAGGTAAGCAATAAAAGAAACAAAATATGGAAGAAAGAAAAATAAAAGAAAGGGAATTAGGGCTAGTAGGGTTAGCTGTCTAGAGAAGGGAGACTTCGGCTTTCAAGGCTCCTTCTTAAAGGCATGGCTGATGTCAAGATGATTGATTTGTTGCTTGGACATGGAGAATAGTAAGGGTAGTGATCGGCCAACACAAGAACAAAGAACCAAAAATAAAACTAAAAACCAAAGAACACAAGACACTTGTCTCAAAATAATTTAGCAGAGTTTTAATTCATAAGATTGATTACAAGAAGAAGAGGGGTGGGGTATTTATAGAGCTCCATGCCCTCTCGTAAAGGGATTACAACTCTTCTCCTTGATAGAAGAGGTTTGCATAATTTAAGTAGGAGAAAGACTACAAAATAAATCGAGAACTAGGAGTGTACTAGTTAAATAGAATAAGAACTAGGTTTTCTTCTTCCATATGAATTCCTCCTTCTTAGCTTGGACCAAGTCAACACTTTGGACATGTTGGGCTTCATGGGGGGTAGCAAGGGGTGGCCAAGGATGGGTGCATGGCCTTTGGGTCCTGGAGGCCTGGGATGCCTGAGCAGGAATATTCCAGGAATCTTGGTTATGGGATAGAATATACTTGGAACTTGGTTCTTCATGGACCTGGGCCTTGCATTCACTTGGGCTGGGGTGTAGGTAAGTCTTTGGGATCATGTTATGACCTGGTCTAAGAATATACTATAGCATCTGTAGGGAATCTGGGCATCCAAAAAATATTTGGAAGGAATCAGGGTATCTAGAAAGGCATCTCGGATCCTAGGGTGTCTCGCAAAATCCAATAAGCTGATGTAGTGGCCTCTGACTCCTGGATGAGGCCTGATGGAACTCCAAAATAGGGTAATCTCTTCTCTTGTATAAAAATTATACTCATACTAGACTGGGATTGAGACAAATCAATTACCCTCAACTTATTATAGGACTCAATCTTAATTGATTACAAAATTATGACACATGACTATAACCCTAATCAGTAAACCTTATGGGATCTAGGGATCTGTGTTTTATCCTAGTATCCCCACCAATTCTCCCGGGGTGGGAGGAACTCGACCCCATCGAGTAAGGGTCAATTTGGCTCTCAAGGAGGGTCTGGGTTGAGGTGCGGCAGATCCTCACTAGTGCTCCACAAATCCTCAGATTCTGGCTAACCTTACCATCTGACCAAATACCTTTGATAACCTTCATCTCGGGTATTGATGGCTTGATCATCCAGGATTTGCTCACTCCTTTCCTCAGTTATTGGCTAAATTATATGTGGACACTCTAGGGTGGGTTCACTTATAAAGGAAGGAATTGGCTCAATGATGCGGGATGACTTTAAGACTGCTAAACATGCATTAAAAAATAGTAAAATAATATTTTTTATGATTTTTATAATTTTATTTACATGTTAGATTCCCAAAATAAAGTAAAAACTAGCAGAAAGACTAGGAGTGCAAAGAATCATCGGGTCACAGGCATACTCATGCAAACCAATGAATATCTAAGACCCGAGAGTTGAGAAACTCCCGATTTAGGATAGTTTGTCTTCATCAAATCAGATAAATAAAGAAGGAAAGGTTTCTTACCAGTTAGAGATTGAAATTCAGAAGCAGAAGGGATCACTCACAACTCAGATTGGAGCCTGGATGAAGAAGCCTCGTTTTCCTTGAATCTGAGGGTGATCTGGGTGGTCCGATGATGCGGGACTAATATGCATGCAAATATTTTTATATATTTTATATGTGGGGTTAGGTGATTATTTCTCAAATTTCAGATCAAAATTAGTTGTAGGGAATTTTGTATGAATTTTTGAAGCCAAGCATGCAGATTGGAACCTAGAAAAGTACTAAAGAAGGATCGCCGGGGCTGAGAAGCCTCAGTTAGGGCAAGTTCTCCTACAATATAATTTCTGGAGGTAGAGGGGGTGTACCTGACAACGTCTGAAGCACTCGATGAAGATCACAGCGAAGGGATCTCTTGTTCCTTGACAGATAAGGCCTGGAAAACCGAGCCAAAGACCCATGGATACCCGGCTTTCTGCTTGGTAGTCCGATTGAGGCTTGGCTGGAGTCGTTGGATTCGTATGAACTCGGGGACCTGCAAACGACCTGTCAGGGGTTAGAAAACTCAGAAGAAATCAAGAAAACAAAGGAAAATAGCAAAGAAAAAAAAGTTTTGGAGGGGGCTGGAAGGATTGTTGGCGGCAAGAAGATGGTAGCAAACATCGGGAAGAAGAACTCTCAAACCCCTTTATGCATAGAGCAAGGTAATCACACAAAGCAATATAAGAACTCAAGGTTTATTTCATATCAAAATCAATCCTCATACAAGAGACTAGGGTCCTTTAAATAGACCCTTAGTCTTAGGCTCCAAGTAAGGACACATTAGTCTTTACATAAGAATCTTACTCCTACTCAAACCGTAGCTAGAAAATAAAAAAATATTAGGTAGAAAAAATCCTTAAAAATTCTCTTGACTTGGTCAACACTCCAAGGATGCCTAGGGGAGCATGTTGGGCTTCTAAGAGCAGCAAGAGGCTAGCCCAAAGGGGCTTGGGCGCATGGGCTTGGGCCTTTGGAAGCTGGGGTGGCCTAGTAGCCAGGTAGCAAGAATATTCCTTGGTATCTTGCTTCTTAGGGGCTTGGGCTTGGTGCCTGGGCTTGATTTCTTTGGGATAGGATGCAGGTGGACCTCTGGAATTATGGATGCCCAGGTCTATGAATATATTCTGGCATCTGGAAGGGAATCTGGGCATCTGGAGGGCATCTGCAAGGAATCAGGGTTTTTTGAATTTTCCTCCTGGGATCTTCAAATCTTCAAGCTAGGTTGGACTTGGGCTCAACTTCCATGTATTCAATCAGGTTGGACTTGGTCTTCACTTGTATAATGTGGTCTTGAGTCTTCAATATGCTTGGACAGGACTCAAAAAAATAAAATTAGCTCGACATGAGCTGACTAACACTTGACTGAACTAGCTCAACATGAGCTGACTAATACATGACTCACATAAAATAACTGAGATGGACTAAGCTTTATTACAGTGGACTCGAATGTCTTTTAAGTGATCCATAGAGGGTTGAGAAACCTCTGCCTTATTCTGGTGCCTTTGGTATCCGTACCAATTTTCCCGGGGTGGGAGGAACTCGACCCTGTCGAGTGAAGATCAGACTGGCTCACATATCTCTCGAGAAGGTCTAGGTTGAGGCATTGGAAGTCCTCTCAAGAAATCCATGAATTGTCCGACTCTGGCTGGCCTTGCCATCGGACCAGGAAGCGTTGATAATCGCGGCCCCAGGTCGTAATGGCTTGATCATCCAGGATATGCTCGATCCGTTCTCCTCTCTCAGGCCAATTAATTGGTGGACACTCTGGGTAAGGATCACTTTTAACAGAAGGGATAGGTCCAAAAGCCTCACTTGGTATCATTGCTAGTTACGTGTACTCAACCAGGTCTATAATATTGAAGGTAGAACTAATGTCCATATCCGAAGGCAAGTCTAACATATAGGCATTTGATCCAACCTTCTTTAACACTTTAAAAGGTCCGGCTCCACGAGCATGAAGCATCTTAACGGTCCTAGGTGGGAACTGCTCAGGCCTAAGCCTAATCATGACAGAATCCCCTGCATCAAATTCCTTGATCCTTCTTCGAGAATTAACCAATTTTATAAAAGTTTCATTGCTTATGTTTATCTTTTGGCTAATATCCTTGTGCAAGTCTCTAATATGCTGTGCAAATGACTCTGCAGACTCTGAGACTCGTGCATGAATAGGTCAAGGAATTAGATCAATGGGGCGATTAGGCTGGTACCCATGGACTATCTCAAAAGGTCTCTTATCCATTGTCCTATTTACTGAACTGTCGTAGGCAAACTCTGCTCTAGAGAATAATAGATCCCAAGTTCCAACATGTTCACCTACCAGGCATCTAAGGAGGTTTCCTAAACTATGGTTCACCACTTCAGTTTGGCCATCTGTTTGAGGGTGGTAGGCTATAGAAAACTTGAGCTTGGTCCCTAACAGGTGCCATAAGGTCTTCCAGAAATAACTGGTGAACCTAACATCCCTATCAGATATGATGGTCTTGGGTAGGCCATGGAGTTTAACCACCTGATCTAAGAAAAGCTTGGCTACTCTAAACGCATCAAAGATCTGGGAACAGGGGATGAAGTGAGCCATCTTAGAGAACCTATCGACCACTATAAAGATAGAATCATGTCTCTTCTGGGTCTTAGGTAATCCTAACATGAAGTCCATACTTAGGTCCTGCCAAGGGCGATCTGGCACTGGTAAAGGTGTGTAAAGACCAATGTTCTACTTCTGCTATTTTGCAATAGCACAAGTTCTAAACCTGGCTACAATCTGTGCTATGTGCCTTTTCAATCCTGGCCAAAAGAACTGGTCCTCTATTGCTAAGATCGTCTTATTTCTACCAAAGTGACCAGCTAAACCTCCAGCATGGGTCTCCTAAATTAGGAATTATCTAAGGAAAGTTTTGGGTATACAGAGTCGATTGTTCTGGAAAAGGTAGCCATCCTAAAGGGTATACTCACTATGGGTACTGGATGGTCCTAGCCTAAGGGTCTGATAAATGTCTCCAAAGTCTGGGCAGGTTTCATATTCATCCTTTAACCTATCAAACCCTATGACTTGGGTGCTAACTGATCCTAACAGTAGAGACCTATGGCTCAGGGCATCTGCTACCTTATTTTCAGTGCCGGCATGGTGCTTCAGGACAAAAGTATAAGCCTGAATGTACTCAATCCATTTACCGTGCCGTGGGTTTAGTTTCTTTTGGGAGTTCAGGAATCGCAATGCCTCATGGTCAGAAAATAAGACAAACTCCTACGGTAGTAAGTAATTTCTCCAATATCTAAGGGCCTGGACTACCGCATAAAATTCCTTATCATAGGTAGAGTATATAAGTTTAGCCTCATTCAGTTTCTCACTGAAGAAGGCTACAGGGTGATTCTCTTGACTTAGTACCCCACCTATTCCTACTCCTGAGGTGTTGCAAGCGACCTCAAACACCTTAGTAAAATTAGGTAATCTAATTAGCTTGAATTCCTGAATGACCATTCTAGACACCAAGCATAAGGCACACATAAGTTAGCTTGACACATTGATCTGACAGTTAGCCCAGACCCGACCAGTTGGTGTCCCTAGCCCACTAGGGCAAATTAAGTCTAATCGATTTTAAGTTAGGCTTGGGATTGAATGCAGGGGATGTGGTTTTGGGCTAAGGAGAGGTGATCAAATCCTCCCCCCATCTAACATAGCAAAAGTGCCCTTAAAGGTCGATTATACAATGATGGCAGGCAGATGATGCAAATTAGGGTTAGAAGTTTTAGTAGCTTTATATATGTAATTTTTTTTTTTGTATTTTCTTAAATAGAAGAAAACTTATGAGTTATGGCCTAATATGCATAAAATATACTAAAATTAAAAGATATGCAAAAGGAATACTAAACAAAACCCTAAACCTTTCAAAATTGTCTTGCTGAAAAATAGAGCCGAAAATTTATAGGCAGTATTTCGACATGAAAAAAATTCATAGACCGAAATAAAATATATAAAAATTATGGAAAATACATTGAATTATGTTGAATTCAGAAAAACATATTTCAGGATTTTTGGAGTTCAATACAGGGAGAAATAACTAAATTAACAGAGTTTATACAGAATGAAAAATTACAAAAATAAGCCCTAATCTAAGCTCTGATACCAAATGATGTGGGACTAATATGCATGCAATTCTTTTTGTATATTTTATATGTGGGGTTAGGTGATTAATTCCCAAATTTCATATCAAAATTAGTTGTAGAGAATTTTATATGAAATTTGGAAGCCAAGCATGCATATTAGAACCTAGAAAAGTACTAAAGAAGGATCGCTGGGGCTATGAAGCCTCGGTTAGGGCAAGTTCTCCTACAATATAATTACTGGAGGTAGAGGGGGTGTACCTGACAATGTCTGAAGTGCCCGGTGAAGATCGCAGTGAAGGAATCTCTCATTCCTCGATGGATGCGGCCTGGAAAATCGAGCAAAAGACCCATGGATACCTGGTTTTCTGCTCGATGGTCCGATTAAGGCTTGGCTGGAGTCGTTGGATTCGTAGGAAATCAGGGACCTACAAACGACCTGTCAAGGGTTAGAAAACTCAGAGAAAATCAAGAAAACAAAGAAAAATAGCAAAGGGAAGAATATTTTGGAGGGGGCTGGAAGGATGGTTGGCAGCAAGAAGATGGTAGCAAACACCGGGAAGAAGAACTCTCAAACCCCTTTATGCACACAGCAGGGTAATCACACAAAGCAATATAAGAACTCAAGGTTTATTTCATATCAAAATCAATCCTCATACAAGAGACTAGGGTCCTTTAAATAGATCTTTAGTCTTGGGCTCCAAGTAAGGACACATTAGTCTTTACATAGGAATCCTACTCCTACTCAAATCCTAGTTAGAAAATAAGGAAACATTAGGTAGATAAAATCCCTAAAAATTTTCTTGACTTGGTCAACACTCCAAGGACACCTAGGGGGGCGTGTTGGGCTTCTAAGAGCAGTAAGAGACTGGCCCAAAGGGGCTTGGGTGCATGGGCTTGGGCCTCTGAAAGCTGGGATGGCATGGTAGCCAGGTAGCAGGAATATTCCTTGGTATCTTGCTTCTTAGGGGCTTGGGCTTGGTGCCTAGGCTTGATTTCTTTGGGATAAGATGCAGGTGGACCTCTGGAATCATGGATGCCCTAGTCTATAAATATATTCTGGCATCTGAAAGGGAATCTAGGCATCTGCAAGGAATCAAGGTTTTCTGAATTTTTCTCCTGGGGTCTTCAAATCTTCAAGCTGGGTTGGACTTTGGCTCAACTTCCATGTCTTCAATCAGGTTGGACTTGGTCTTCACTTGTATGATGTGGTCTTGAGTCTTCAATATGCTTGGACAAGACTCAAAAAAATAAAATTAGCTCAACATGAGCTGACTAACACTTGACTGAACTAGCTCAACATGAGCTGACTAATATAGGACTCACATAAAACAACTCAGCTGGACTAAGCTTTATTACAGTGGACTCGAATGTCATTTAAGTGATCCATAGAGGGTTGAAAAGGCTCTCCCTTATTCTGGTGCCTCTGGTGTCCGCACCATCCGAGCAACAAAGATGACATCCTCAGGGGAGGAGAAGCATCTCTGAGATCCTACAAGCATCAAAGGTTAATCAAAGCAGCAAATAAAAATTAGAAAAGCAACTAGGGTTTGAAGGAAATCAAGGTTAGGGCTAAAAGCTAGGTGCCGGGGAAGGAGAAGCTCTTGGACTTGGATGGCAGCAAGGGCTTCAATTCCTTGGGCATGGCTGATCTCCAGGGATGCCAAGGGATGCTAGGGCAGCAGGGTTTCAATCCAGGAACACAAGGATAGCACTCAAAGAGAGAACCAAAATTCAAACTCATGACAATTTAATCAAATTTCAGCAAAGGTTTATTCATAAGAAAAAATGCTTACAAGAGGGGGAGGGGTGGGGTATTTATAGAGTTCCCATGCCCTCACTAACCATGGTTACACTTGGGTTACAAGTCTTCTTCCCAATTGGAATACAAGTCTATTCCTAGCTAGGTTAGAATTACAAAGTTTTAAAAGGAGTAGAAATCCCAACTAGGTTAGAATTTTGACCTAGTCTTCTCTTCTTTCCTCTCCCCACTTGGCTTGGACTTGGTCAAACTCCTCAAATTCATTTTTGGACCTTGGGGCAGTAGCAAGGACACCTCCTTCATGGGCTTGGATGAAAATTTGAGGGGTCCAAGTGGGCTTCCAGGGGTTGGTCGCATAGGCTGGCATATTCCAGGGAATCTGGCTGGAATCTTGTTTCTTAAGGGCTTGGGCTTGGCACCTGGGCTTGATTTTAAGTCCTGGAGTGCTGGAATAACCTACGAAACATGGGCTCCATACATATTGAATATTTTGGAAGCATCTAGAGGGAATCTAGCATTTGAAATGGCACCCAAAGAAAGTTAGGGCACAATCAGGGCACCTGGGTGTCAATTGAGCTCCCCTAAGCTGATGTAACTGCTTTTGGCTTCAAAATGAGGTCTGGTAAAACTCCAAAATAGAATAGCCTTCTCTCTTATACAAGAAGTGAACTCACACTAGACTCATACTGGTATATAAGAATCAATGTACTGGACTAGGTTGAGGGTTGAGACAAATCAACTAACCTCAACTTATTATAGGACTCAATTCTAGTTGATTACAAAAGTTTGACACATGGCCAAGTAAACCAAATAGGACATAGTCATCTGTGTCTGATCTTGGTGCCCCCACCAATTCTCCCAGGGTGGGAGGAACTCGACCCCGTCGAGTATGGGATAACTTGGCTCTCATAGTGCTCGAGTAGGTTTGGGTTGAGATGCTGCAGATCCTCACAGGTGATCCACGAGTCCTCATATTATGGCCGACCTTGCCATTGGACCAAGTACCTCTGATAGCCTCTATCTTGGATACCGATAGCTTGATCATCCAGGATTCTCTCAATCTTTTTCTCACTAAAAGGCCAAATTGTATGTGGACACTCTGGGGTGGGTTCACTCATAAAGAAAGAGAGTGGCTCAAAGGGCTCGCTGGGTATCTCTGCTGGGTCCCTATACTCTCCAAGATCTGAGATGTTGAAGGTGGAACTAATGCCTAAGTCGGGTGATAACTCAAGCACATAGGCATTGGGTCCACCGATATTTATTATCTTGGATGGGCCAACTTCTTGAGCATAAAATTCTTTACAACTACAAAATCCCCTGCAAAATTCTTTATCTCTCTTTTGGGAATTAGCCAAGTTGTTATTTAATTCATTAGTTATGTTCAACTTTTGACTAATTTCCATATGCATATGCTGTGCAGAGGGTAGTGCAGGTGCAGACATGTAATTCAGGTTATGCATTTGTTGGACTCAACTAATACCTAATAGACTCGACTAGACATCCCCATCAAAAGATGTTTTATTGGACTCTAAGGGACAAAACCTAACAGATTATAGACTCTTTAGGTTTGACCCTAGCATGGCATGCACATGAGAACTTACTATGTACTCCTACTAGGTTCCATAGGGTTCTCCTAAAGTAATATGCAAACATGGCATTAATAATGAATGAATGCAACATGCAAACTCCTATAAAATGCAACCTAATAGTAAAGAAAATAGAAGAAGTTTTCAAAAATGGTAGAAAATAAGAGGTGGGTTCAGGGTTAGTCTGATTGGGTAGATGGTAAGAAGAAGGTTCTGGGTTGATCGTGTAGAATAGGAGATAAGAAGGGATTTCAGGGATGAGGCGTATACTAATGAGATTGACCTATGGATTGCTTGGTTATTTGTTTGGTTCATTTGTTTGACCTGGGTGATTAATTGGGCACAGGATTGGTTGAACTCATGCTTCATCTAGGCGAACTGAACAGCCATGTCTTTCATAAAAGCCTCAAAATTGAAGTCCATGGTTGAATTGGGTTGGTTGTCCTGGACTCCCGACTCAACTAACTCCGGGTTAATTTTTACTTGGGTTTCTATAGGGTCAACTAATTCTGGATCAGTTTCTAACTCAAGGTCACCTATAGGTATGGACTCATCATCTTCATACTCCTTAACCAGACTTGGGTCAACCTTATATATCTCTTCTTCTAGGTCATCCTGGTGAACTAATGGAATGGTAAGAGGGGGTTGACAAAGAAAATATGGACCCATACAAGGCTCACAGCTAGGGGTACTAATCCTATAGGGTTCAGGTCGATTAAGAGAAATTGGACTGACACTAGGCTAATACCTAGGGACTATGGGTTCCTGGGGCTCATAAAGAAGGGTTCAGCTCTATGGGTCTTGTCTATGGTTCCTGACGGATCTCCTACTTGGTCTAACCTAGTGGTTAACTGGTTAAATCATTGGTCTATTTGGTTGAATCTATGGTTCATTTGGTTTTGGGATTGGGTCAATTAGGTTATATGGTCTTTCGTTTGGTCAAGCTTAGTATTAATTTGGGTATTGGATTGGTTTAGTTGGGTAAACTGGTTTTAGGTTTGGGTGTTATTTGATTTATTTGGGTGGTCAATTGGGCAACCATCTGATCGTTCATGGCTTTTATGAGAGCCTCAAGATTAGACTCCATGGATGAATTAGGGTGAGGTTTAGACTGCTTGTAGTGGACTCTTGACCTAGTGGTCATGCAATCAATCAATCATCTAAGGTGGAATGAATGCAGCCAAGCATGCAAGGTTAATACAAGCTAGGGTTTCCTAGACCTAGAGTCAAAACTGAATGGATCTACTCAACTTACACTTAACCCAGCAGCTAATGCTTCCTCTGGCCAGGTAGAGGGTGGGAGTGTGGGAGGCCCCCCCTGCTTTTGCAGGGACCTAATTAAAAACCATAATACCACTTAGGTCATTTGACTTTGGACCCTCAGCTTTAGACACCAGATTTCGGTAATAGCCACAAGATTAAATGCACTAGTTGGCCCACACTATACGGACTCGACTTGTTGGGTATCACCTAGCCCTCTAGGGTAAATTAGGTCTAATTAATTTTAATTAGGCTTGGGTGAGAATGCAAGGAGATTGTTTTGGGCCCAGGATAGGTTATGACCTACTGCCCTGATCTAAGATAGAGAAAGTGCCCTTAAGATTAGGTTAATCAAATGATGCACATCAATGAATCCTAATGCAAACTAAAACAATCATAAAGATAAAATATTTTTGTGTATTTTATGATGTGGCAAGTTAGGTTTGAGTTGATTAGGTTAGCAATCAAATTAGGCTTGGGATTCGGGGTGTGTGGAAGTTGTTTAGGTTTGTCAAGTAAGTACAGAAATTCAAGAAATTAGGGTTTCGTAAGATGCAAAATTTGACACAGTTATCGATGTAAAGAAAATTCAAAAAAATTCTAGAACAGAGGATGGATGGTGTTTATAAACTCTACTAAATATGATGCAAAACAAAAATCATATGTTGATGAAAATCATAGGGTCTTCGGACTGATGAAGAAATCTCGGGGTTTTAGTTAGGGTTTCTAATATACCAAATTTTAGTAAATTAGGTTTCCTATAAAATTAATTGAAAATTATTATAAAATATAGGACAAGACAGAAAATAATTCATGCAAATTTCATAGAAAAATAAAATCCCTAGATGGTCTAAATGAAATGAAAAATAGACACTTAATGCAGCTAGCAAGATGCAGAAATTAGGGTTTATGAATCTAATGCAGATGAATGCTATCCTAAACCTGCTCTGATACCAAACTGATGTTGGACAACTCTAAGACTGATACAGTAAACTAATTTTTTTATAAATTTTTTAGACATTAATTCATTATCTAAAGATCCAAAAATAAGAAAGAATCAGCAGAAAGACTAGTAATGCTAGAAACTAACATACCCATAAGATAACTCATGCAGAATAATCAATTCCAGGACCCGAGAATTAAGAAACTTTTGGCTTTGGATAGCATACCTATCATTAAATCAGAACAAAGGAGGGTGAAGGCTTATACCAGGCAGCGATTGTAGTTTCTTCGATGAAGAGATCTCTCAGCATCTGGATGGCGCCTTGAAGAACAAGCCTTTGGTTCCCGAATCTGAAGGCGAACTGGATCCGGTCTGAAGGAAAAGAAAGCCTCCTCAGTGGAGGGGAAGCACCTCGAGGATATGCAAAATGTCAAGGTTAGGAATGAATCAGGTGAGCAATAAAAGAAACAAAATATGGAAGAAAGAAAAATAAAAGAATGTGAATTAAGGCTAGTAGGGCTGGCGGTCTGGAGAAGGGAGACTCATTCTTTTAGGGATAGCTTCAGGGCTCCTTCTCAAAGGTGTGGCTGATGTCAAGATGACTGATTTGCTGCTTGGACATGGAGAACAGCAAGGGTAGTGGTCGGCCAACACAAGAACAAAGAACCAAAACCAAAGAACACAAGACACCTGTCTCAAAATAATTCAGCAGAGTTTTAATTCATAAGAGTTGATTGATTACAAGAGGAGGGTTTGGGTATTTATAGAGCTCCATGCCCTCTTCTAAAGGAATTACAAGTCTTCCCCTTGTTAGAAGAGGTTTGCATAATTTAAGTGGGAGAAAGACTACAAAATAAAACTAGAACTAGGAGTATACTAGTTGAATAGAATAAGAACTAGGTTTCCTTCCATTTGAATTCCTCCTTCTTAGCTTGGACCAAGTCAACACTTTGGATGTGTTGGGATTCATGGGGGGCAGCTAGGGGTGGCCAAGGATGGGTTGGATGCATGGGCTTTGGGCCCTGGAGGCCTGGGACACTTGGAGCAGGAATATTCTAGGTATCTTGGTTTTGGGCAAGAATATACCTGGAGTATTGGTTCTTAATGGACCAGGGCCTTGCATTCACTTAGGCTGGGGTGCAGGTAAGTCATTGGGAACATGTTATGACCTGGTCTGGGAATATACTTTGGCATCTGGAGAGAATCTAGGCATCTAGAAAATATCTGGAAGGAATCAGGGTATCTGGAAAGGCATCTTGGATCCTAGGATTTCTCGTAAAATCCAATAAGCTGATGTAGTAGCTTTTGACTCCTAGATGAGGTCTGTTAGAACTCTAAAATAGGGTAACCTCCTCTCTTGTACAAAAATTAGACTCATATTAGACTTATACTGAAATACAGGACTCGATACTGGACTGAGGTTGAGACAAATCAATTAGCCTCAACTTATTACAGGACTCGATCTTAATTGATTACAAAATTGTGACACATGACTAAAACCCTAATCAGTAAACCTTATGGGATCCAGGGATCTGTGTTTGATCTTGGTGTCCCTATAAAAGATCCGTAAAAGGACCAATAGGCTAAATCTAGGCCAGACCTGGCTTTGCAGGAGATGACGTGGGTACTCCACATCGATGGCACGTCCAACACTAGAGGGAGTGGAGTTGGCCTCATTCATGCTAGCTCTAACGAGGTCATCGTGGAGTATGCATTATGGTTCTTCTTGAAGGTGACCAATAACCAAGCATAATACGAGGCGCTCCTCACGAGGTTAAAAATATCCTATGAATTGGGCATCAAGAGGCTACAAGTCTTCACTAATTCCCAGCCTGTAGTGGGCCAAGTCTCTGGCAAGTATGAAGTAAGGGATCCCATGATGGTAAATTATCTGGATAAGGTATGTTGGCATAGAATCCCTTTTCCGACCAAGCGAAGCTACTGGATCACAAGTTCACTCCCTAGTTTACCTACAAAACAAATCCCTGGCCGGATGTTGTTTGGTGAGGGACACTCCGATGCCTAAGTCAGAGGTGGGCTCCAGCAACAGAATGGGGAAGATTCTGAGAAGGGAGGATGGTGAGAAAAAGAACTCTGGATTTTTAGTGTTTCGTTGTGCCTTACCTGGAGTGTCCCATCTTACTAGTATTTATATTAGCTGGTCCGGCCTATGGCTCCATCTTCTTTCCTATGGTTATAATGGGGAGAGTTAATGATTCCCCTCTGTCCGTAACTATGGGTGGTTATTGAAACGGTTCCGGCCAGAGCAGAGGTGTTACCGTTGGAGTAAATGGTCACATGGCTACTTCGACGTGGTTGTGCTTTGGAGATAGTTAGGCAGTCGATTGTAACTATTATCCTCCATGTTCATGGGGGTTCAAGGTAGGTTAGAGATCTACTTTTGGACTTCCTCTTCAAGAGTGTCTATTATTGGATTGGTAGAGTGCTTTCATCTGAGATGTCTTCGTCTTGAGATGTCTTTTTAAATGCACCTATGGTTGAAGTTGAAGATCGCGTCTTTAGCGGAGGCCGAAGACCATGTCTTTGGCTAGGGGCAAAGGTCGTGTCTTCGATTAAGGCCAAGGGCCATGTCTTTGGCTGAGGTCGAAGAATAACTCTTCGATTGAGACCGAGAGTTCTGTCTTCATCTTGCCTATTAATTATTTGGCTTCTTCCGGGTGCTTTGGTTCAACATGCCTGGTTCGGGAGGGAGTGTATGAGCGGTCGAACCGATGGTAGAACTATGCCTGAACCGGTATATCCCAACAGTTGCCCCCCACTCTTAGTTTTCAAAGCAGCGGTCTGTCTCGAAGTGTGAGAGTATCAATAGATTGTTGTTTTCCTCTTGCGAGAGGTGTGGCTGATGATTATGAAATCTCTGATTTGATCGTTAGACATAATTGCTGGTTGATTTGAGGATCAGGTAGTGGATAGCTGTCATCCCCTGATTGGAGTGTAAAAGAGGAATAGGCGGACCAGGGGGTCGCTTATCCTTTTTCTATTTCACTCCGGTTCAACCAATCTTTTCATTTGGATTTGGGTGGAGGTCGTGGCCACCTCCTATCCCTTGGAAAAGATGTGAGCTCCATCTTCGCCGTTGATTGGCATTGCACAGATCATGACCTTCGGTCCTTTCCATATCAAATCAGCTTAGGGTTGTTTGGGGCTTGGCATTCATCTCTAGCATCCATGGCGGACTTAGAGAGATGGTCCCTTCTATCGAGGTGGCATCCTGGAGTCTTTCTATCCCTTTATGAGGGGAAAGGGAGGACTGGCTGAGGAAGCTTCTCCATCTTTGTTCACTTCCGCCTTTGGCCCAGCTTTTCCTGCCTTTGCTATCAGTCTCTTCTACAGGTAGGACCTCTCTCCCACTTCCTTGTTTCTTTTCCCTATCATGGCTGAGACCATGGGAACTCGAGGGGGGGAGGTTGGGCCTTCTGGGATTGATGATATGGTGAGTCCAGAGCTAGTCCCTAGCTCCGTTTCACTGGGGAAGATGGCCTACCTTCGATAGCATTACCATGTTCCCAAAGGATTTCCTTTAATACTTTCCATGCCTGAAGAGTGGGTGCATAAACCTCCCGTCGGGTGTCTTGCTATGTACGAAGATCATCTAAAGGCTGGTCTTCGATTTTCGCTGCACCCTTTCTTCGTTAAAGTCTTCCACATGTATCAGGTTATGCCCGCGCAGTTGACTCCGAATAGTTTTTGGAATATTTGCGGTTTCTTGGTCTGGTGCCACATAGCCAATGTGAGGCCTGGGACCAATTTATTCACTTCCCTATTTGTTTTCAAGAGGGATTTCCATGGTCATGGATGGTGGGTTATCGACCCTCGACCTGGCCACAAAATCATGAAGGACATGCCCAGCACTATCCATGGGTGGAAGCCCAACTTTGTTTATGTTTCTTCTACTGAACCATGGGGTTTCAGTTGTGAGTGGAGGGAGCCACACCTAGATGCCAACATTAGGAAAAAGGTTCTGGCGGCCGATCAATCTGATTACTCCTTGCTGTCTAGTTCAGAGTTGTTTCCATCCATGAACTATTGGAGGAGAGGAATCTCCATCTTTCAAGGATCAACAGGTCCTCGGTGTTAGGTATAAGTGGTAGAGGTTTTCGGATTTCCTCTTTTAGTTTCTCCATGATCTAGTTGATTCTGAAAGGCATTTTTGTTTGCAAGTAGTGAGATGAGGCCTGACTTCAGCTGGCTTCGTCAATCTTCTAAGAGAAAAGCATCCCAGGCTCCATCTTCGAGATCAGAAGTCTGGAAGAAGGTCCGGAGGGATGACCCTGGCAGGAGCATAAATGCTTCATCCTCCAGAGGAACGTCTGGAGGGGACGTGGTACTGACGATGGAGGTTTTGGGAGGACCTCCGCCGGATGAGTTTTTGCTAGTACTTGACTCTCCAATTCAGATTAGGGAGAGCCCGTCTCCGATGGCCGATGCCCCATCGCCTTGCCCCTTTGTGATGGATAGGGGCAATATGCCATTACTCGAGGAGGAGTCTTTCTGGGAGGCTCCTCCAAGCAGAAGTCGCCCTGCGAACCCTTCAAAGCTTTCCACCACAGGGGGACTTTCGGTCCTTGTCGTAGCTAGGCAGGAATTTGTTGCCCAGGTGGCTACCCAAGAGGGGGGTGAATTGGGTCTTTTAAAAAAATAAAACAAGTAATGTGCTATTTCAAAATCCTTTGCAAGTGGTAGGTGCTGTGATAAGGTTATAGAATGCAGAAGCTAAACAAAGTAGAGAAAGCACAACACAAACACACCAATTTATAGTGGTTCGGAGCAATCCAGCTCCTACATCCTCTACCCAAGATACAACTTGGGATTTCTACTATATTCACACCCAAATATAGTAGGATTGTTTTAGAGGATCACAATCCAAAACCTCTACATTTTGGTTTTACAGGATCACCAAAGAAAACCCAACACCCTTTGATTTTAACAGGCTCACCAAAGAAACCTAAACTTGGTTTTCACATGATCACCAAGAACCTAAACCTTGGTTTTGATAAGCCTCACCAAAAACCTATTTGTTATTTCAACCAGGCTCACCAATAACCCAACAATTCAAAGATTGAATTGAAAATAAATGTAACAATAAATGACAAACTCAAGTTATCGGATAGTTGCCGGTGTAGCTCATTGGAAGTCCACTTGAATGCTCTTGAATGAGCTTTAATGACTTCAGTGGCTTCTTCCAAAGTTGATTCAAGCTTTTTGATCAGAGTTGTTGAGGGCTTGAATGCAGACTTGAATGCACTTGTGCTCTATCTCTTGTGGTTGGTTGGATATTCAATGTAGCTCTCTCTTTTTCCTTTTTGAACTCTCTTCTTTTTCAATTATACTTTTGGTAGTTCAAATCCTTCATATTTAAAGTCTTCCATCATCCCAAGGCAGTTCTAGCCATTGTAGACTGTTGGGGAATGATTTGTGACCATTGGAGCACTTTTTGGCATTCAAAAATAAATTCTGGAACTAGCCGTTAGATACTTGGAAGTGTCATTCGAGTCAGCTCAGATTCCTTCGAGTCGGCTCGGATCCGTCGAGTCGATAGGTCGAGTCGCCATTTCATCAATGTAGTCAGCACTTTGTCTTAAGGTGCAGAATGTCACTCTAGATGAGTCGGCTCTTTACAGCTTGGGTTTTCTTGAACTTGAATCTTGAAATTCTGGAACTCGAGGAGTCGGATCTTTTTAGTTTGGGTCGGCTCTTCTTCTCAGGTTTAGAAAACCTTACTCTGGAAGGGTCGGCTCGATGTAGTTCAGGTTGGCTCGCTTTCTCAGGCTTTTGAAATTAGGTCTGGCAGAGTCGGCTCTTTCTAGGTCGGGTCGACTCGCCTGGCTGTTCTCAGAAAACTTTTAGAAAATGGACTCTAAAGGAGTCGGCTCAGACTGATTCCGGTCGACTCAGATTCATTAAAGTCAGCTAGCTTTCCATTAAGTCAGCTTGGATTGCTGCGTTCCAGAATCCTTATTGTGTGCCAATAATCAGTGTTTGCTCTTCTTGTCTTGGGGTCGGCTTGAGTGTCTTCTTCAGGAATCAACTTAAAGAAAACTCTCACCAACTCTTTTACAATTTCACACAAACCAACTCAAGGAAAAATCTAAGGCACACACTCTTATAGAAGTAACCCTTTTACTTGATTTTTCTTAGCATTTTCACTGGGTTCTTCTTTACAAAAACACTTACAACACAACTCAAGCAAGAAAATAGAAATGTAGGAGTTGAAGTTTGAACATGTTATACATTCTACAAAAACTTGTCAAACACTTGAAGAGTTGTCAGTAATAAATGTACATGCTCCAATGTTTGGTTATTATCAAAATCACTTATATGGTCAACAATCTCCCCCTTTTTGATGATGACAAAACACTGGGCATAAAAAATCAGTATAAAATTTTATAATTACTTGTATAATAGCATTTGCAAAAGTATGTGAACAAGTAGAGCAAGTTTACCTCTATTAGTGCCAAACAATGAGAGGACAATTAGGGCATAGAGAGATAATCTCCCCTTTAATAAAATACTCCATGTTTTGGCAAACTTTTCATTCCTTTTTATATTTCAAAGCTCTCAGGCTTAAATTAACAGAGCTGACAAAGGTTGAAGTGTGAGACATTATGTGTTAGAGTCATTATGTATTAGAGTTTGTAAAAAAAATTATCATTCAAAGCTTTAAACATTATCAGTGAGAACTTAAAGCATCAAAGCTTGACACATTAAACATTGTAAGTCAGAATTTAAAGCATCAAAGCTTGAAGTACATGTTCTTTTCATGTACCAGAGCAAACATAACATGTATCAGAGCAAACATATAGCACATGTGTACCAAAGCTATGAAGTATCAATGTTTTATCTTTTTCATGCAATACTTTCTCCCCCTTTTTGTCAACAAATCGAAAACTCGGGGACCTGCAAACGACCTATCAGGGGTTAGAAAACTCAGAAGAAATCAAGAAAATAAAGGAAAATAGCAAATGGAAGAAAGTTTTGGAGGGGGCTAGAAGGATGGTTGGCGGCAGGAAAATGGTTGCAAACATCGGGAAGAAGAACTCTCAAACCCCTTTATGCACACAGCAGGGTAATCACTCAAAGCAATAGAAGAACTCAAGGTTTATTTCATATATCAAAATCTCCCTTCATATAAGAGGCTAGGGTCCTTTAAATAGACCCTTAACCTTGGGCTCCAAGTAAGGGCACATAAGTCTTTACATAAGAATCATTTTCCCTCTCAAACCCTAGCTAGAAAATAAGGAAACATTAGGTAGAAAAAATCCCTAAAAATTCTCTTGACTTTGCCAACACTCCAAGGATGCCTAGGGGGGTATGTTTGGCTTCTAGGAGAAGCAAGAAGCCAGCCTAAAGGGGCTCGGGTGCATGGGTTTGGTCCTTTGGAAGCTGGGGTGGCCTGGTAGCCATGTAGTAGGAATATTCCTTGGTATCTTGCTTCATTAGGGCTTGGGCTTGGCACCTGGGCTTGATTTCTTCAGGCTAGGATGCATATGGACCTCTAGAATCATGGATTCCCTGGTCTATGAATATACTTTGGCATCTGGAAGGGAATCTGGGTATTTGGAGGGCATTTGCAAGGAATCAGGGTTTTCTGAAATTTTCCTCCTGGGGTCTTCAAATCTTCAAGTTGGGTTGGACTTGGGCTATACTTCCATGTCTTCAATCTGGTTGGACTTGGTCTTCACTTGTATGATGTGGTCTTGAATCTTCAATATGGTTGAATAGGACTCAAAAAAGATAAAATTAGCTCGACATGAGCTGACTAACACTGGACTGAACTAGCTCAACATGAGCTAACTAGTACAGAACTGAAACTCAAAAGACTCAAATAACAACTAAAATGGACTCAGATGGGCTAAGCCCTTATTAAAGATTGACTCATAAATTATTGATCAATTCATAGAGGGTTGAAAAGCCTCTGTCTTATTCTGGTGCTTCGGGTGTCCCCACCAATTCTCCTGGGGTGGGAGGAACTCGACCCTGTCGAGTGAAGATCAGACTGGCTCACATATCTCTTGAGAAGGTCTATGTTGAGGCGTTGCAAGTCCTCTTGAGAAATCTACGAATCGTTCGACTCTGGCTGGCCTTGCCATCGGACCAAGAAGCATTGATAGTCACGGCCCCGGGTCGTGATGGCTTGATCGTCCAGGATACGCTCGATCCATTCTCCTCTCTCAGGCCAATTTGTTAGTGGACACTCTGGGTTAGGGTCACTCACAATGAAAAGGAATAGATTCAAAGGCCTCACTAGGTATCGCTGTCGGTTCCCTGTACTCAACCAGGTCTATAATATTGAAGGTAGAACAAATGCCCAAATCCGAAGGCATGTCTAACACCTAGGAATTTGATCCAATCTTCTCTATCACTTTAAAAGGTCCGGCTCTGTGAGCATGAAGCTTCTTTTAGGCCTAAGCCTAACCAAGATAGAATCCACTACATCAAAAATTAGTGTAGGTGGTGAACATGCTGGGCACATGCAGACTCCTAACAAATGATTCAAAGGACTCAAACCTACACCTAACAGACTCGACTAAAGAGATTTATTAGGTCTTAACTACCACTTGGGCATGGGGGCATGAGTCGTGATTGATGGGTGACATGCAAAAGAAAATTTGCTAGTAACTCCTAATAGGTGCCAGAGGGTCTGCCAAAAGTAGGTAGCAAATAGGATGGGCTGTATGGATCCTTGCAACCTAGTAACCTCAACAAAATGTAACCTAATAGTTCTAGACACATGAGAAGACTCAGGAAAGGGTAGGAAATAGGAAGTGGGTTCATAATTAGTTTGGTAGGGTGGAGAAAAAGGTTTAGTTGGATTAAGTAGGATAAAAGATGGGGTGTCGGGAACTAATCCCATACTAATGAGGTTAACCTTATGAGGTTGAGCTATATCTACAGGGTTTACATAATTGAAGGATGGGTTACTAATCTCAAGGAAAAGGTCCTTAATAGGAACTATAGGAGGAGGCTCATCCTGAGGGTACTTATTCAAAGAGATCAGGTCCTTAATAAATTCTTCAGGTTCTTGTATTTTAGGACTAGACTCTATAATTTAGCTCTCCTCTATGGTTTCCTCAGGTAAGGTTCTAGCAGGAGTACCTAGGTTCTCTTCCTCTAATTGTTCTTCTACTATAGCTTTAGGTTGGATGTGGTCAAGGTCAACTAGCTCTGGGTTGGTTTCTACCTGGGTATCTACTGGGTCAGCTAATTCTAGGTCTACTAAAGATGTCTCCTCTTCTCCTTCATACTCATCCACTAGGCTCGCATCAGCTTCATACACTTCCGCGTTAATGTAAGCCTTGTCAATTTTAGGAATGGTTGGAGAAGGTCGGCTAGGGGAAAATTGGCTAGGTCCTAGTTTCTGATTATGGACACTAGTCCTAGTAGGTTCAGGTTGCCTAAGGGGTAGTGGCTCACTACTGGGCTCATATTTAGGGGTGCTAATCCTATGGGGTTCAAGTTGACTAATGAAAAACTGACTAGTACTAGATTGATACTTAGGGGTTATGGGTTCTCTAGGATCATAGGACAAGGGTGCAGATCTATAGGTCATGGGATTATAGGATCTGGGGTCATAGGATTTTGGGTTAGCTCTATGGTCAGGTTCTAAGGATGGATCATGGTATGGGGTCCTTCTAAGGTTGGGCTCCCTATATGGGTCAGGATATTGGGTCCTCCTAGGTTTGGACTCCCTATATGGGTCAGAATATTGGGTTCTCCTAGGGTTGGACTCCCTATATGGATCAGAATATTGGGTGTTGGGTCTACTAGGCTTATAGGGTGTGGGTGCATAGGATCTATGATCATGGGATCTAGAGTCATAGGATCTAGGTTCATAGGTTCTGGATTCATAGGTTCTAGGTTTATAGGATTTGGAGTCATAAGATCTATAGGTTGTGGGTATACTAGGCTTAGAGGATGTGGGTAAATAGGATCTATCTTCCTGGTCTACAAAATCCTGATTGGGTCTTCTAGGACTAATCGATGGTTCAGCCTCAAGGTATGGATTAGGGTTTGGGGTCCTCCTAGGTTGAGGATTGTAGTATGGATCAGGATGAGGGGCTCTCCTAGGTTCGACCTCATGGTATAGATCAGGGTTTGGGGTTCTCCTAGGTTGAGGGGACTCAGGATCTAGCTCAGACTGTGACCCATGTGTTCTTTGTATGGTCCCAACACGGCCTTCTAACTGGTCAAACCTATTGGCAAGATGGTCAATTCTATTATTGGTTTGGGTACTAGACTGAGTTAACTAGGCCATGGATTGGGTTAGTTGCTCAGTGAGTGCTTTTATTTATGCTTGCAAATTTTCCATGGGTTCAGACATTTATGAAAGAGGTGGGTGATATGAAACCCCTGATCTAGTGCTTATGCAAGACTCGATCAGACCGACTACAGCTGACTAGACCTATAGTCCAAACTAGATGCTCAATCAGGGTGGCAAACTAGCCTATAGTAATCCTGTACTCAGCCAGGCAGGTGTAAGGGGAGTGTTAGGTCCCTGATTGAAAATCCTAGACACCAATCAGAGATTGGCCAGGTAGGCGGACCAGCTCACAAGCCCTTCAGGATTGAATCCCTAAACCACCATTCTAGACACTGAGCACAAGGCACACACAGGTTATCTTGACATAATGATCTGACACGCAGCCTAGACCCGACCAGTTGGTGTCCCTAGCCCACTAGGGCAAATTAAGTCTAGTTAATTTTAGGTTAAGGCTTGGGACCGAATGCAAGGGATGTGGTTTTGGGCTTAGGAGAGGTGATCAAATCCTCCCCCCATCTGATATAGCAAGAGTGCCCTTAAAAGTAAATTTTGCAATGATGGCAGGCAGATGAGGATGCAAATTTGGGTTTAGATGTTTTTGGTATTTTTGGAGAATATGTAATTTTTTTTTGGTATTTTTTTAAATAGAAGAAAACTTTCAAATCATGGCCTAATATGCTGGAAATATACTAAAATTAAAAGATATGCAAAAGATGCTAAACAAAACCCTAAAACTTCCAAACTTGTCTTGCTGAAAAAACAGAGCCAAAAATTTGCAGGCTGTATTTCGGCTTGCAGAAAATTCAAAGGCCATAATAAAATCTGAAAAAATTCTTAAAATTACTGTGAATTATGTTGAATCCATAAAAATAGATTTCCGAATTTTTGAAGTTTTTGTCATGGAGAAATGATTAAAATAACAGAGTATATACGCACTAAAAAATTGCAGAAAATAAGCCCTAATCTAAGCTCTGATACCAAATGATGCGGGACTAATATGCATGCAATTCTTTTTGTATATTTTATATGTGGGGTTAGGTGATTAATTCCCTAATTTCAAATCAAAATTTGTTGTAGGGAATTTTGTATAAATTTTTGAAGCCAAGCATGCAGATTAGAACCAGAAAAGTACTAAAGAAGGATCGCTAGGGCTGAGAAGCCTCGGTTAGGGCAAGTTCTCCTACAATAATAAGACTGGAGGTAGAGGGGGTGTACCTGACAATGTTTGAAGTACCCGATGAAGATCGCAGTGAAGGGATCTCTCGTTCGTCGACGGATGCGGCCTGGAAAACTGAGCCAAAGACCCGCGGATACCCGGCTTTCTGCTCGGTGGTCCGATTGAGGCTTGGCTGGAGTCGTTGGATTCGTAGGAACTCGGGGACCTGCAAACGACCTATCAGGGGTTAGAAAACTCTGAAGAAATCAAGAAAATAAAGGAAAATAGCAAATGGAAGAAAGTTTTGGAGGGGGCTAGAAGGATGGTTGGTGGCAGGAAAATGGTTGCAAACACCGGGAAGAAGAACTCTCAAACCCCTTTATGTACACAGCAGGGTAATCACGCAAAGCAATAGAAGAACTCAAGGTTTATTTCATATATCAAAATCTCCCTTCATACAAGAGGCTAGGGTCCTTTAAATAGACCCTTAACCTTGGGCTCCAAGTAAGGGCACATAAGTCTTTACATAAGAATCCTTTTCCCTCTCAAACCCTAGCTAGAAAATAAGGAAACATTAGGTAGAAAAAATCCCTAAAAATTCTCTTGACTTGGCCAACACTCCAAGGATGCCTAGGGGGGCGTGTTGGGCTTCTAGGAGCAGCAAGAGGCTGGCCCAAAGGGACTCAGGTGCATGGGTTTAGGCCTCTGGAAGCTGCGGTGGCGTGGTAACCATGTAGCAGGAATATTCCCTGGTATCTTGCTTCTTTAGGGCTTGGGCTTGGCACCTGGGCTTGATTTCTTTGGTCTAGGATGCAGATGGACCTCTAGAGTCATGGATGCCCTGGTCTATGAATATACTTTGGCATCTGGAAGGGAATTTAGGCATCTGGAGGGCATTTGCAAGGAATCAGGGTTTTCTGAATTTTTCCTCCTGGGGTCTTCAAATCTTCAAGCTGGGTTGGACTTGGGCTATACTTCCATGTCTTCAATCTGGTTGGACTTGGTCTTCACTTGTATGATGTGGTCTTGAGTCTTCAATATGGTTGAATAGGACTCAAAAAAGATAAAATTAGCTCAACATGAGCTGACTAACACTGGACTGAACTAGCTCAACATGAGCTAACTAGTATAGAATTGAAACTCAAAAGACTCAAATAACAACTAAAATGGACTCAGATGGGCTAAGCCCTTATTACAGATGGACTCATAAATTATTGATTAATTCATAGAGTGTTGAAAAGCCTCTGTCTTATTCTAGTGCTTTGGGTGTCCCCACCATTTAGTCACTGTCTACATCTATGCTAGGTTTTGAAGAAGTTTGGCTAGGGATTTGAATTCCAGGAGGTAAAGAAGCTATAGATAAATGAATTATGGAATATTATGAGATCCAGGTGTCCTAATGTGTGGGGCAGGTTGTCTTGGATGGCTTGAGTGACTAGGAAATATAGAAGGAGCTTTGAGAGCAGCTAAAATATCTTCAATTTTGCCCATCGTCTTCCACAGAAAGCTCTTCATTGACTTCAATTCAGTTTCAACTTTTTTCACACTTCTGGAAGCTACCAAGTCTTCTATTCCTTCTTTGATTACTGCCACTTCCTTTTGTAGAGTAAGCATTTCCGAAGCCTGGACATTAGCAAAAGCCTTTGTAGATCCTCTTAGCCTTCCAAATTCACTTCTGATTATACCTATGCCCTTGGTATGATCTTCTTCCATTTTCTTTCCTGCCTCAAGAGATCCTATTCTGACTCTTAAGTTATTCATTTATGTTCTGTATGCTTCTAGGACTTGAGTAACTGAATTTTTGGTTGAATCAGAACTGGATGCAATTAATTGGAGTATTGGTTGGATATCACTTTCATTTATAACAGATGCAGTTTTGGAGTTCTCAAGAATATCAATTCTTTCTTTCAAATTATCTAATTGTTCTCCAAATTGGTTTAGCTTATTATCAACAGATCTTTGAAATACTTCAAACATTTCACTCATTGAAGACTTGATGGACTCAGTCATATTGTTCATTTGTTGTGCCAAAAAGTCTTGTATCCTCGAAGTATCCAAAGTAGGAGCAATAGCAGCTTGACTTTGACTCGGAATGTCAGTAGCCTGATTAAATGTGGGTGTGCTGTAGGGTATATCAGGCAAGCCAAAAATATCTAGGAAGGAAATATCAAACTCCATCTGAACTGGAGAGTCATGCTGTGGCTGAGGCTCAGGGATGTGTGAAGTAGTACCTTCACCGGCCTCTTCTTCTCTCTGTTCCTGGACTTCTTCAGTTCCTTCAATTGTAGAAGGGTTAGACTTTTTCTTCCAGGTACCATCGATCAGTAAGTACCCCATTCTCTAAAAAGTATTCGCTGTATGGGTGTTAGTGTGAAGTAATACCCTGTTATCTTCTCCTGTCAAGTCAACATTAGCTCTTTGAAAAAGGATTATGAGGACCATTCCATATGGCAGGTAGGCTTTGACTTTCCTAACTGCCTCTTTCATCTGGCTAATCATGATTGCTGGTAAATTAATTTTCTCACCAATGATTAGGAGTTCCATGAAGCACAAGTCCCTTTCACTCACCCAGTCAAATCGACTTATTCTGGGTAGGAAAATATAACTAATGAAGTTATGAAGGACCCTCATTTCAATTGATAGCATATTTGCTTTAAGAATCCCTATCTCATCAATTTCAGTCCTTTCCAAAATAGTTTGCAAAGCCTTGGATCTATCCTTTAGTACAAGATACTCAATTCCTTCAAATGGCATCTCCAAGATACTTCCTAGGATCTCAGTAGTAATGATTATTCTTTTTTCTTTGACTGTAGACTCAATAAAGTTTTCCCCATATCTCAGATTCTCGTAGAACATTCTAACTAAATTAGGATATGTCTTAACATACAATGAACATAAATTTCTCCAGCCCTGGTCCTCAATTAAATCCCCAATCACAAAACCGATTTCTTTAAGATATTCAAAAAAATGCATCGGCCAAAGGTGACTGGTCTCGTACCTAGGGATCTTTGCTGGCTAAAAGAAACTGGGCTACCTTCTTCTTCTGACTGAGGTTCATTTTGAGGGGCAATATCTTCACGAAATTTGCTTCTCCTTTCCTATGGAGCTACAACAACACTTTTGCTAGATTTCTTCCCAACCGATCTTTTTGGCACCATTCCAAGGAAATTGGGTTTAAAGTAGCTTTGGGGAAGTTTATAGAAATTTAGAAAGTTCTTAGGAGGGAGCTGACGAGGGTTTGGAAGTAAAAATGTCACATACAAACCCCTACGGCTCGAGTTAAAAGAGATGACTCGACATTCGAGTCGGCTCGATCAACAGATCATCTGCTCGAGTCAGCTCAAGCAATGCGAGCACAAAGATATATTTTTGTATTAATCAAATCCACAAGAGATTTAGGATTTGAATTAGAAGGTTGTCTAGATGCATTGTCCTTAGAGTTTTTGAGAAATCTTTTAGATGGGATCATATAATCCTAATTTAAAAATTTAATCAATCCCAACTTGTCTAAATCTAATGGTTTTATACAAATATTCGCAAGTAAATTTTCCATAGGTATATTTTCAAGAATAATGATATTGTTCAAAACATGTTTTCTTATTGAATGGTGCCTAAATTTTGATGTGTTTAGTTTGAGAGAAATTCAGTGCAAACACATACACAGTACAAGATGTAAGGCCTCCTTGCTATCAAATATAAAACAGGATCCGATCATACCTCTATATAGTGTTTGATCAATGTTGGATCCATTTTTATCTTTGTCTAACTTGCAGATAGATCTTATTGGTGTGCTAGCCTCTTTGCTTGTTTCCATGTTGAATTTTTTGATGATTTCCTTGATGTACTTGGTTTGACTTATAAAGATACCTTCCTTCAGTTGATTGACTTGTAAGCCAAGGAAGTGGTTGAGTTCATCCAAACCTGTACTAACTCAGTAAATCCATTTACGAAAAAACTCCATTAGTTGTACCAAAGATATTATCATCAATGAATTATTTGTACAATCATCAGATTATTTTCTTCAAAACATTTTCAAGTAATAACATGCCTATGCCAAGTTCTAGATGCTTGTTTCAAATCATGTGAAGTTTTGTTCAATTTAAACACATGATTTGGAAAAGCAAGATTTTCAAAATCTGGTGACTAATTTACAAAAACTTTGTTCAGGACTAGAAGAACTTTTAAGATTTGTTTGAAATAGTTTAAAGTTAATGTAGTAGGCAAATACAAGGAGTAATCTAATAGTCTCAGGTCTTGCTACCAAAGCATAGGTTTCATCAAAATCGATGTCCTCTTCTGGATTTAATTCATTTATTACCAAACATTTTCATTTGATGGGTTCATATTGACCCATCTGGTTTAGTTCATCATGCATGGCCAATATCTAGTTATGATCATTTTCACCTTAGTCTAAACTTTGTAGTACAATATGAGATATGAAGGCTAGGTAATCATGTCCAGTTCTATGTGATGACCTAATCCTTATACCTTGAGAAGGATCACCAATAATTAATTCTTTAGGATGTGAAGTTACATACCTCCATTCTCTTGGTAGATCAGTATGATCCTTACACACCATTTCACTTCCATCTAGCATTGGTTTGTCTTGGATGTTTAGATATTCTATTTATTTTTGTAGAGTACCGGCATTATTATCTATGTACTCATCTTTTCTAAACGGTGAAGGATTAGCTTCATCAAAAATAACATGAATTGACTCTTCTATAGTGAGAGACCTCTTGTTAAACACTTTGTATGCTTTGCTATGTGATGAATAACCAAGGAATATAGATTCATCAGATTTTGCATCAAACTTTTCTAGGTTATCTTTGCCATTATTTAATACAAAGCATTTACACCTAAAAATATGAAAATAATTAATATTTGGTTTTCTTCCTTTCCAGAGCTCATAGTGAGTTTTCTTTGAAATTGGTCGTATCAAAACTCGGTTTAATATATAACAGGCAGTGTTCAAGGCTTCTGTCCAAAAGTACCTTGGAAGATTACCTTCACATAACATTGTTCTAGCCATTTCTTCCAATGTCCTATATTTTCTCTCTACAACATTTTGTTGTGGTGTTCTAGGAGTGGAGAAATTATAATCAATGTCGTGTTCAGTCCAATATTCATCAAATAATTGATTTTGAAATTCAGTTCCATAATCACTTCTTATATAAACAATAGAAAGATTTTTCTCATTTGAAACTTTCTTATGAAATTTTTGAAATACACCAAAAGTTTCATCTTTATGTGCAATGAATAATACCCATGTGAACCTAGAAAAGTCATCTACAATCACAAGTCCATATTTCATACCTCCTAGGCTTGTGGTCCTAGTTGGTCCAAATAAGTCCATGTGAAGTAGCTCAAGGTGTCTAGTTGTTGAAATAACATTTTTCGATTTAAAACTCTCCCTAGTTTGTTTGCCTAATTAACAAGCATCACAAACATAGTTAAGATCAACTTTGAAATGTGGCAAGCCTCTAACTAGGTTCTTTGAGATTAATTTGGCAATAGTATGCATGCTAGCATGACCTAATCGTTTATGCCATAATAGACATGACTCCTTGGTCTTAGCATTCATGGCTACTAGGCTGGAACTACTTATCATGGCTAGATTATTTAGATCTACCACAGATATTTTTGAGTCTATGGCCAATGAATTTGTTGCTAGAGTCAAGAGAGTTAGTTATTATAGACATAAATGATTCAAAGATAACTTTGAAGCCTTTATCACATAATTGACTAATACTCAATAGATTGTGCTTCAACTTATCTACTAGTAATACATCTTCAATAAAAGTACAAGGGGTTAACTTGATCTTACTGATTCCAATTATTTTCCCTTTGCTATTATCCCCAAAGGTAACCAATCCTCCTTCTTTCATTTGTAAGGTGATAAACTGATCATTGTCACCCGTCATATGCCTTGAACAGTCACTATCAAGATACCATCTTTTCTTTAATTTTTGGGCTGCAAGACAATCCTGCAAAATAGTCAAGGAGTGATTTTAGGTACCCAAGCTAACTTGGATCCTTTCAGGTTAGCAACATTGGTTCCTTTTGGAACCCAAATGGTTCTACACTTTAATGCATTGTTTCTGGGACTTTTCAAAGATTTGCATTGGAAAGATTTATGCCCAAATCTATGACATGCATAACAGATAATTTTATCTTTTTTGAATGATACATGCTTTGAAGCTATAGTGGATGTAGAAACATAAATACTTGAATTGAAGGATTGTTGCATAGTATTCTTAGGAACATATTTCAAGCCATTTGTAATTGATTTTGATAAAAAAGCTTTTTCAAGTTTAGATTTTGAAGCTGAAGCTTTTAAGGATACAAACTTTGTTGCTAAAATCCCTTTAGCTCTTAAAGCATTAAATCCAATTCCAACATTACTTTTAGAGTCTTTTTGTTCTTTCAAAATTAGCTCAAGCTTATTTGAACTCAAGGTCAATTTTCTACTAAAGGCTTAAGCTTTTCAACCTCCTTTTTTAAATCAATATTTTCGACAACTAAAACAATGTTTGTCTCATATAAAACACTTTTTTCATTGTTCAAGACTATAACACTTTCAGAAAGGCTATCCAATTTTCTTTGCAAAATATTATTCTTTCTAAAAATTTCATCCTTATCTTTTAATAAAACATTGTTTTGTTTCTTTAAGGACTTGATTTTAATTCCAGCTTTCTTGAATTCGATAAGCAAATCATGAAATGCTGAACTCAGTTCATCATAAGTAATCTCAGTTTGAAGCTCAGGGGATGATACCTCATTCTCGAGACCCATTAAACAAAGATTTGCAGATTTCGGAGCCTCTTCGTCTTCAATGGATGAGGATGCTTTACTGTCACTCCACGTCGCTACCATTGCTTTCTTTTGCTTTTTCTTAAGTCCCTTTTTCAATAAAGGACAGTCTGGTATGATGTGCCTTGTCTTTTTACACTCATAACATATGGGCACTTCTCTTTCTTTCTCCTTTTCCTTGTCCTTCTCCTTACTGAACTTTTTGTTCTTGTGGAATTTTTTAAAATATCTTCCTTTTCTTCTTCCCAAGAATTTTCTGAATTTTTTTACGACCATGGCAACATCTTCATCTTCAATGTCTGGTGCGGGCACCAGACACAGAAGAAGACTTCAGAGCTCCATCTGGATCTCTGATTAACCTTGTCCGAAGAATTAGGGTTTTTTTGGCTTGTAATAAGGGTTGACTGGATCAACTCAACTTTAGCTTGAGTCTATATTACCTGCATTTTATTTTATTGAGTCATGTTGACTCATTAGTGGACTAGGGTTTCAACCTAGGGTATTATATTTTCTCCCAAGGCCAAGCAAGTGGGCGCCACACTCCCAGCCACACTGCCAGCCATACGCCTGAGTCCAGGGGGTGCCACATCTCCATCCAGCAGGCTTTGGTCCCTATACCACAGATAGCAGCTCCCCTCTTTCATGCGCCAATTGAGGAGAAATCCACCAGGGGTCCACAAATCAAGGGGGCAGCCCAAGACTTCCCAAAAGAACCAAACTATAAAAGGGAAGAAATTCTCTTGGAATTCAAGGAGGTGCCCATTACCTGCCAGAAATACTCCAAACAAAGTTAGAAGGAGCCATAACTTGGGGAGAAAGAAAAGGAGGTATCCAAAAAGGGTTGAGCCATGGAAGGAAGGAGATTTCTCTTGAAAAGCAAGGTTAGGAGGCGCCCTAATCATTCCAACTAAAGCCAGATATAAAAGGCAACAAATTTTCTCTTGGAGGGCAAGGTTAAGAGGCACCCAAACACTTCCCGATAAGGCCAAGCGTAGAAGGAAAAAAATATATTCTTTATAGGTCAAGACAAGGAGGCGCCACCCACTTTCCTTTTTGAAGCTTCAATCAACTTTGGAATTAATTGGCCGGCCATATGAGTAGGGATTGATATCCTAATTTGAAGATCCCCTCCTTTAGTCCCACATGGAAAGATGTAAAACCCTACTCTCTTGTAATGGCCTATAAATTAAACCCCCATGTAAGTTTGAAAAGGATCAGATGAATGAAACCAAATTTTCTTGTGAGCAAACTTTGTGTTTTCTCTCTTCCGCACTTGCATCCAAGTGTTGAGCTCCGTAAGGGAGTAAATCTGGGTTACCCAGGAATCTTGAGGAGGTGTGAGATCTCCAAAACCCAAACCCTAGGTTAGCCACTTCTACTCCAAAACCCTAGCCGCCCACCATCCACTTCAATCCACCAAACCCTAGCCTATTCCACCTCTCACGGCCTCTCTCTCCAAGTCCAGGCCGACCACCAGCATCCAGCTCCAGTCCGGATACTTCAGATCCAAAGCTCTTTCCAGAGGGAATCGAATCAGCCTTCAAGAGAATCCAGATCTCAGCGACATCAGCCTTCAAGTTCTTCGACCTGGTAAATCCTTCCCTGAGTCTCTGAATCCATCACTTATTTTTCTTCTTCCCAGATCTTGAGTTTTGGAGAAGCCAACCCAGCCACGAGGCCAGTATTGGAGGATCCATTATGAAGATAACCGAATCCGAAGATCCAACAATCTGCTCGAGAGAGTTCTTCCATCCAAATTTTGTGAAGATCACTATCTGGTTGGTAAACCATCTCTCTTCTTTATTTCTGTCCTGTTGACAGTTCAGAGCGAAACCCTAGGTCTGGGAGTTTCTCAACCCCCAGCGATCCGTTACTTCTGAACTACTCTGATAACTTAGCTTCTTCTAAATTGTGCTTTCAATCCTTACCTAGTTTCCTTCAACTTAGTTTAACTTTACTTTGAGTCAAAGCCAATTTCTAAAATATAAAAAAAAAAAAAAAAAAGAATTAATCTTAATTTTACTTCCGCATACGCTTCTTTGTTCTTTGTTCTGCATCATTTTTGGTATCAGAGCTTTCTGTCCTGCATCAATTCTGGTATCAGAGCCCTGTCTAGGGTTTCTGTATCGATTGCTTGCTTGAGTCTCTCTCTTTTTACTTTGTCTGCTCGAAGTAGACTCCCTAGGACATCCGGTCCTAGGAATGAAGCGAGGTGCAAACCTCCTCTTCCTATTCCACGGGGTGTTCCTAGGGCGTGTAGGGGATCCGTTGGGTTATAACTTCGTAGCTGGAATTGTAAATGGAGAAGTGCTCTGTTTTCAGCCTGTAATTGCCCTGTTGCAGGAATTATTTCTCATTGCAGGTAACTCTAAATTTAGTAATTTTTATTTTTCTGAAACCAGTATAATTTAAACTATTTTGAATAATTTTCCTGTGATTTATTGGTTTCCGTGAGATTTCTGAGAATTAAATTACTGCAACTCTATTTTTATGTTCTGCAATCCAATTATTTTTTAGCGTTCATCTCTTAATTCATCTTAAGGGCATTTGAGCATCTAAGATAAGGGGAGGAGTTGATAACCTCTCCTTAGCCCAAAACCACCACCCACTCATTCGAACCTAAGCCTTTAATCTAAAAATTGATTAGACCTAATTTGCCCTAGTGGGCTAGGGACATCAACAAGTTGGGTCAAGGCTAGTGTTGAGTCAGTTTGTCTGGTTACTCTGTGTGTGCTTTGTACTCAGTGTCTAGAACGGTGGTTCAGGGATTCCATCCCGAAGGGCTTGTGTGCTGGTCCGCCTACCTGGTCAATCTCTGATTGGTGTCTAGGATTAGCATTCAGGGACCTAACACTCCCCTTACACCTACCTGGCTGAGTCCTGAGTTACTACAGGCTAGCTTGCCACTCTGATTGGACATCTAGTTTTGGCTCTAGGTCTAGTTAGCCCGTAGTCGTTCAGTTGAGTCTCATTTTTTGTGTTTGCTTGCATCATGTCTACCCGGAATGGAGTGCCCTACCAACCTGGTCAAACCCAACCTGATTTAGAGGCCATGGTTAGAGCTCTTACTGAGAGTATGAACAAACTGAGTCAGGATGTGACTACCACTGTTGCCCAGTTTAAAGAACAAGTCCATGAGGATTTTGCCCAGCTTAGGGATCGAGTCCAAGTGCTAGAGGAACCTAGGCATCGGAACTGGACTCCTGACCCAGATTTTAATGTGCCTCAACCTCACCCACACCAAGAGCCTAGAAGACCTTTATACCGAGATCCTGAACCTAATCATAGGAGGCCTGACCCAGAACCTGAGGATAGAGATGATAGGTTCATTCGGAACATCAAGTTAGATGTACCCACTTTTGATGGTAGCTTAAATCCAAAGGTGTATTCTGATTGGGAGGGTGAGATGGACCAGTACTTTGAGTGGTATGCCATGTCTGAGGAGAGGAAATTCAAGTTTTCCAAGATGAAATTAATACGTCAAGCTAGGTTATACTGGGGGAACATTGAGCTGACCACTAGAAGACGAAATGTAGAGCCCAAAACCACTTGGCAGGGTATGAAAGAGAAGCTTAGAGATAAATATCTACCCATTTCATACCAGCAAAATCTGTTAGACCAATGGCAGACTTTGAAACAAGGGAACCGATCTGTTTCAGACTACATAACCACCTTTGATGAATACCTGATGAGATGTGATGTGAGTGAAGCCCATGAGGTCACTTTGTCTAGATTTAGGGCTGGACTTAGGGAAGACATTTAGAGAGAGTTATTTCTGAGAGAGGTTACTGACCTAGACCAAGCCTATCAGATTGCACTGAACACTGAGAAGTTTCAGAGAGGACCCATGCCTTCTAGGATTAGTGCCCCAATCCCAAGAAATGGACCTAGCCAGGCTACCCCTAGCAAGCCTAATCAGGGTATTCCCACCCCTAGGCCCATGGACAAAGGTAAGGCACCTGACACCCAGAGAACCCCTAGTATCATCTGTTTTAAGTGCCAGAAGCTCGGTCATATCTCCAACCAGTGCACAGCCATAGCTTGTTTTAAGTGCCATAAGGTAGGTCATGTTTCTAGCCAGTGCCCTCGTAGATCCCTGTATATAGAAGAGGGAGGAGAAGAGAATTTCGAGTCCAATGAGGAGTTTGAAGAAGAAGTTTATGAGGCCGGAATGAATTTGGTCGATGAGTATGAAGGAGAGGAAGAAACCACAGAGTCTGACCAATTAGGGGTTGTAAGATGCATCCTGTCCCAGACTAAAGTTCAGGAAGATTGGCGTAGGACTAACATCCTGCAGACTTTCCTTAAACTAGGGGATAAGGTATGTGAAATCATCATAGATAGTGGGAGCTGTGTGAATGCCATTTCTACTAGCACTGTCAAAATGTTAGGCTTAACCCCAGTTCCCCACCCTAACCCCTATAAGGTTTCTTGGGTAGACTCTACCTCTATACC
Source organism: Areca catechu (assembly GCA_021397845.1). Taxonomy (NCBI): domain Eukaryota; kingdom Viridiplantae; phylum Streptophyta; class Magnoliopsida; order Arecales; family Arecaceae; genus Areca; species Areca catechu. The sequence continues at coordinate 71,217,463 of CM038053.1, forward strand.
CATCCAGTCTAGATGTCAGGTCCAAATCCAAATGCAATCCTATCAAGAGAAGATTTGGTGTGATGTCTTGCCCATGGGGGTGAGCAGTATAATTCTTGGAAGACCTTGGTTGTATGATCATGATGCCACCCTCTTAGGAAAATCCAACACCTGTGTCTTTAGTTTCAATGGGAAGAAAATCACAATCCATTCAGTCCCTCCTAAGGACAAGATAGCTAAAGGAACCAGTAAGGTCAAAGAAATGAAGACTGGAGTGAACCTAATTAGTGCCAAGGATCTAGAACAAGAAATTCATAGTGGTTCACCTATTTGGATGTTGACTGCTAAGGAACTTAGGACTCCTACACCCTCAGAGCCTCCTTAGGAGGTTAAGCCTTTATTAGAAGAATTTGAGGATGTTTTTCCCGAGGATCTGCCAGACCACCTTCCACCTCTTAGGGATATTCAGCATTCCATAGATTTAGTCCCAGGAGCTACTTTACCCAACTTGCCCCATTGTAGGATGAATCCATCTGAGCATAAAGAACTGCAAAAGCAGGTTGGAGAATTGTTTAGGAAGGGGTTCATTAGAGAGAGTCTTAGCCCTTGTGCAGTCCCTGCACTTCTGACCCCGAAGAAGGATGGCACGTGGAGGATGTGTGTTGATAGTCGTGCCATCAACAAAATCACAATCAAGTATAGGTTCTCCATCCCTAGACTAGATGATATGCTAGATATGATGGCCGGTGCCATGATTTTTTCTAAAATTGATCTCAAGAGCGGCTATCATCAGGTTAGGATTAGACCAGGGGATGAGTGGAAAACAGCTTTCAAAACTAAGGATGGTCTCTATGAATGGGTTGTTATTCCTTTTGGGTTGTCCAATGCCCCTAGTACTTTCATGAGGATTATGACCCAGGTACTTAGAGTTTTCATAGGGAAGTTTGTAGTGGTCTATTTTGATGACATCCTGATCTATAGTAAGACCCCTGCAGACCACCTAGGCCACCTTAGACAAGTCTGTCAAGTTTTGAGGAATGATAGTCTCTATGGTAATCTCAAAAAGTGTGAATTTATGACCAGTAGAATTATCTTCCTTGGTTTTGTTGTAACCCCTGACGGCATGGCTGCCGATCCAGAAAAGATTAGGTCCATAGTCGAATGGCCAGAGCCGACCAGTGTGCATGAAGTCAGAAGTTTCCATGGCTTGGCTACCTTCTATAGGCGATTCATCAAGGGGTTTAGTACTGTAGTTGCTCCTATCACAGACTGTATTAGGAAGGGAGAATTTCAGTGGACCAAAGCAGCCCATAAAGCCTTCCTAGATCTTAAGGATAGGATGACCCAGGCACCCATTTTGAGGTTACCGAAATTTTCAAAGGTATTTGAGGTTGCCTGTGATGCTTCAGGAGTAGGTATAGGTGGAGTCCTAAGCCAAGAGAACCATCCCGTAGCATTCTTTAGTGAAAAACTTAATGATGCTAAGCTTAGGTATTCTACCTATGATAAGGAATTTTATACGGTAGTGCAAGCTTTGCGTTACTGGAGACATTATTTGCTACCGCAAGAATTTGTGCTATTTTCAGACCATGAGGCTCTTAGATTCTTGAATTCTCAGAAGAAGCTCAACCCTAGGCATGCTAAGTGGGTAGAGTATATCCAGTCCTATACTTTTGTTTTGAAGCATAAGGCTGGGTCTGAAAATAAGGTAGCTGATGCCCTTAGTCGTCAATCTTAATTATTGAATTCTGTTAGGGCTGAAGTCATAGGGTTTGAGCAAATCAAAGAGGAATATGAGTCGTGTCCGGATTTTAAGACTGTGAACCAGGATCTAACTCAAGGACCATCTAGTGAACATAAGGATTATTCCCTTTTAGATGGTTTTCTGTTCTTTAAGAATAGGCTTTGCATCCCTAGAACCTCTCTTAGGGAATTTTTGATTTGGGAAACTCATGCTGGAGGTTTAGCTGGCCATTTCGGAAAAGATAAGACCACCCTGGCTATTGAAGACCATTTTTTCTGGCCTAGCTTAAAAAGAGATGTAGTACACATTGTGGCTAGGTGTCGAACCTGCGCTGTTGCCAAACAGCGAAAACAGAACACCGGCCTTTATACCCCACTCCCTGTCCCAGATCGTCCTTGGCAAGATGTGAGCATGGACTTTGTGTTAGGTTTGCCTAAGACCCAGAGGAGGCATGACTCCATCTGCGTTGTAGTAGACCAATTTTCCAAGATGGCCCATTTCTTGCCTTGTTCCCAAACATTTGATGCGTCTAAGGTAGCCACCCTGTTCTTTAATGAGATAGTTCGACTCCATGGCCTACCCAAGACCATTGTTTCAGATAGGGATGTTCGGTTCACCAGCTATTTCTGGAAAACCCTTTGGCATAAGTTAGGGACAAAACTTAAGTTTTCAACTGCCTATCATCCCCAGACTGACGGCCAAACCGAAGTAGTGAACTGTAGTTTAGGCAATCTGTTAAGGTGTCTTGTTGGTGAAAACATTAGGAACTGGGATTTGTACTTACCTAGAGCTGAATTTGCATATAATGACTCGGTCAATAGGTCTACGGGTAAGAGTCCATTTGAAATTGTGCATGGTTACAAACCTCACACACCTCTTGACCTAGCTCCTTTACCAGTCCACACACGGGTCTCCGAGTCTGCTGAAGTTTTTGCACAGCATATAAAAGACTTGCATAAAGAAATTCAAGCCAAAATTAATTTAAGTAATGAAACTTATAAGAAGTTGGCTGATTCTCAAAGGTGAGTCAAAACTTTTGACGAAGGAGACTATGTAATGATTAGGTTAAGGCTTGAACGGTTTCCTCCTGGAACCATTAGAAAGTTACATGCTAGGGGAGCTGGACCATTTAGTGTGGTGAAGAGAGTAGGATCCAATGCCTATGTGCTCGAGTTACCTCCAGAACTAGGCATTAGCTCCACTTTCAACATTACAGACCTAGTAGAGTATAAAGAGCCAGTTGTGATTCCCAGTGAGGCTTTTGAACCTAATCCTGCTCTAGAGAGTGAACCTGACCCTGTGTGTCCACCAACAAACTGGCCAGTAAGGAAAGAGCAGTTTGAAAAGATCCTGGATGATCAGGTTATCTCTACTCGTAATCGAGGATACCAAAGATACCTGGTCCGCTGGCTAGGAAGGTCAGATTCTGATGACTCTTGGATCTCTCGAGAAGAATTACAAGAGTTGGACCAGAAATCTTGGAGAGATACCAGAGCCAACTTGATCCATACTCGACAGGGTCGAGTTCCTCCCATCCTGGGAGAATTGGTGCGGGCACCAGACTCAGAAGAAGACTTCAGAGCTCCATCTGGATCTCTGATTAACCTTGCCCGAAGAATTAGAGTTTTTTTGGCTTGTAATAAGGGTTGACTGGATCAACTCAACTTTAGCTTGAGTCTATATTACCTGCATTTTATTTTATTGAGTCATGTTGACTCAGTAGTGGACTAGGGTTTCAACCTGGGGTATTACATTTTCTCCCAAGGCCAAGCAAGTGGGCACCACACTCCCAGCCACACTCCCAGCCATACGCCTGAGTCCAGGGGGTGCCATATCTCCATCCAGCAGGCTTTGGTTCCCACACCACAGATAGCAGCTCCCCTCTTTCATGCGCCAATTGAGGAGAAATCCACCAGGGGTCCACAAATCAAGGGGGCGGCCCAAGACTTCCCAAAAGAACCAAACTATAAAAGGGAAGAAATTCTCTTGGAGAGGAATTCAAGGAGGCGCCCATTACCTGCCAGAAATACTCCAAACAAAGTTAGAAGGAGCCATAACTTGGGGAGAAAGAAAAAGAGGTATCCAAAAAGGGTTGAGCCATGGAAGGAAGGAGATTTCTCTTGAAAAGCAAGGTTAGGAGGCACCCTAATCATTCCAACTAAAGCCAGATATAAAAGGCAACAAATTTTCTCTTGGAGGGCAAGGTTAAGAGGCACCCAAACACTTCCAGATAAGGCCAAGCATAGAAGGAAAAAATATATTCTTTCTAGGTCAAGACAAGGAGGCGCCACCCACTTTCCTTTTTGAAGCTTCAATCAACTTTGGAATTAATTGGTCAGCCATATGAGTAGGGATTGATATCCTAATTTGAAGATCCCCTCCTTTAGTCCCACATGGGAAGATGTAAAACCCTACTCTCTTGTAATGGCCTATAAATTAAACCCCTATGTAAGTTTGAAAAGGATCAGATGAGTGAAACCAAATTTTCTTGTGAGCAAACTTTGTGTTTTCTCTCTTCCGCACTTGCATCCAGGTGTTGAGCTCCGTGAGGGAGTAAATCTGGGTTCCCGAGGAAACTTGAGGAGGTGTGAGATCTCCAAAACCCAAACCCTAGGTTAGCCACTTCTACTCCAAAACCCTAGCCGCCCACCATCCACTTCAATCCACCAAACCCTAGCCTATTCCACCTCTCACGGCCTCTCTCTCCAAGTCCAGGCCGACCACCAGCATCCAACTCCAGTCCGGATACTTCAGATCCAAAGCTCTTTCCAGAGGGAGTCGAATCAGCCTTCAAGAGAATCCGGATCTCAGCGACATCAGCCTTCAAGTTCTTCAACCTGGTAAATCCTTCCCTGAGTCTCTGAATCCATCACTTATTTTTCTTCTTCCCAGATCTTGAGTTCAGGAGAAGCCGACCCAGCCACGAGGCTAGTATTGGAGGATCCATTGCGAAGATAACCGAATCCGAAGATCCAACAATCTGCTCGAGAGAGTTCTTCCACCCAAATTTTGTGAAGATCACTATCTGGTTGGTAAACCATCTCTCCTCTTTATTTCTGTCCTGTTGAAAGTTCAGAGCGAAACCCTAGGTCTGGGAGTTTCTCAACCCCCAGCGATCCGTTACTTCTGAACTACTCTGATAACTTAGCTTCTTCTAAATTGTGCTTTCAATCCATACCTAGTTTCCTTCAACTTAGTTTAACTTTACTTTGAGTCAAAGCCAATTTCTGAAATATAAAAAAAATAATAATAAAAAAAGAATTAATCTTAATTTTACTTCCGCTTACGCTTCTTTGTTCTTTGTTCTGCATCAATGTCGCTTTCAATAGAGGAGCTTTCTTCTTTCGATTCTTCATCATTTTTGGAATCCATAGCAGCTTTAAAGGTGATCGATCTATTTTTCTTTTGATCTTTTCAGTTCGATGCTGCATGGTCAGTTCATGTGTGATGAGAGATCCTAGCAATTCATCCAGCAATAAGGTGTTCAAATCTTTTGCTTCCAGGATGGCAGTCACTTTCGGATCCCACTTATCTGGAAGAGATTTTAGAATTTTTTTCACTAAATCTACATTAGTATATACCCTGCCAAGACTTTTTAGGCCATTAATAATATCAGTGAATCATGAAAACATGACAGATATTATTTCATTTGGTTCCATCTTAAATAATTCGTAACTATGTACAAGAAGATTAATTTTAGAAGATTTTACTTGAGAGGTTCCTTCATGGGTCACTTCGAGTTTAACCCAAATTTCTTTTGCTGAGGAGCAAATAGAGATTCGATTAAACTCATTACTATCCAAAGCACAATATAAGAGATTCATGGCTTTGGCATTTAACTCTCCCATCTTCATGTCATATTCGTCCCAATCCTCTTCAAGTTTAGGAACGCCCACTCCCTCAATTTTAATCATGGGAATGCAAGGACCCTTTAGAATGACCTTCCACAATTGAAAATCAATAGCTTGAATATAAATCTTCATTCTAGCTTTCCAATATGCATAATTTATGCCAGTGAAGAGTGGAAGTCTGTTTGTTGATTGGCCTTCGGCCAAAGACATACTCATGGGATGAGCCATCAATCATTACTCTAGTGTATTCAGAGACTCTACTCTAATACCAGTTGTTACCCAGGTGGCTACCCAAGAGAGGGGTGAATTGGGTCTTTTAAAAAAAATAAAACAAGTAATGTGCTATTTCAAAATCCTTTGCAAGTGGTAGGTGTTGTGATAAGGTTATAGAATGCAGAAGCTAAACAAAGTAGAGAAAGTACAATACAAACACACCAAATTTATAGTGGTTCAGAGCAACCCAGCTCCTATGTCTATTACCCAAGATATCACTTGGGATTTCTACTATTGTCACACCCGAATACAGTAGGATTGTTTTACAGGATCATAATCCAAAACCTCTACACTTTGGTTTTATGAGATCACCAAAGAAACCTAAACTTGGTTTTCACGGGATTACCAGGAACCTAAATCTTGGTTTTGATAAGGCTCACCAAAAATCTATTTGGTTTTTCAACCAGGCTCACCAATAACCCAATAATTTAAAGATTGAATTGAAAATAAATGCAACAATAAATGACAAACTCAAGTTGTCGGATAGTTGCTGGTGCAGCACATTGGAATTCCACTTGAATGCACTTGAATGAGCTTTAATGACTTCAGTGGCTTCTTCCAAAGTTGGTTCAAGCTTTTTGATCAAAATTGTTAAGGGCTTGAATGCAAACTTGAATGCACTTGTGCTCTATCTCTTGTGGTTGGTTGGATATTCAATGAAGCTCTCTCTTTTGCCTTTTTGAACTCTCTTCCTTTTCAATTATACTTTTGGTAGTTCAAATCCTTCAAATTTAAAGTCTTCCATCATCCCAAGGCAGTTCTAGCCATTATAGACTGTTGGGGAATGATTTGTGACCGTTGGAGCACTTTTTGGCATTCAAAAATAAATTCTGGAACTAGTCGTTAGATACCTGGAAGTGTCATTCGAGTCGGCTCGGATTCCTTCGAGTTGGCTTGGATCCATCGAGTCGATAGGTCGAGTAGACATTTCTTTAATGCAGTCGGCTCTTTGTCTCAGGATGTAGAATATCACTCTAGATGAGTTAGCTCCTTACAGCTCGGGTTGGCTCGAACTTGAATCTTGAAATTCTTGAATTCGAGGAGTCGACTCTTTTTAGCTTGGGTTAGCTCTTCTTCTCAGGTTCAGAAAACCTTACTCTGGAAAAGTCAGCTCGATGCAGTTCGGGTCAGCTCGCTTTCTCAGGCTTTCGAAATTAGGTCTAGTAGAGTCGACTATTTCTAGGTCGGGTCGGCTCACTTGGCTGTTCTCAGAAAACTTTTAGGAAATGGACTCTGGAGGAGTCGACTCGGATTCATTAGAGTCGGCTCACTTTCCGTTGGGTCGGCTCGGATTACTGTGTTCCAGAATCCTTGCTGCATGCCAGTAATCAGAGTTGGCTCTTCTTGTCTTCGGATCGGCTCGAGCATCTTCTTCAGGATTTTTACAATTTCAACTTAAAGAAAACTCTCACCAACTCTTTTACAATTTCACACAAACCAACTCAAGGCAAAATCTAAGGCACACACACTTATAGAAGTAAACCTTTTACTTGATTTTTCTTAGCATTTTCACTGGGTTCTTCTTTACAAAAATACTTACAACACAACTCAAGCAAGAAAATAGAAATATAGGAGTTGAAGTTTGAACATGTTATATATCCTACAAAACTTGTCAAACACTTGAAGAGTTTTCAGTAATAAATGTACATGCTCCAATGTTTGGTTATCATCAAAATCACTTATGGGGTCAACAGCATTGAAAGACATTTTGCTACCCCATGACTTGGTAGTTATCTTGGGTTGAAGCCTCGCTAAGGTGTCCGATTCCGCTTTTTCCTACCTGCTGTAGGTTAGATTTTTGTCATCCCTCCCATGTCTAGTGGGTCATTTTGTTTGTGACTGATTTCATGCCTTGTTTTGCTAGTGCAGCTGCTCTACAACATCACCTTTCTAGAAGAGGGTTTGGAGAGCGTTGATAGCCTTATTCATGGCTTGAAGGAAGAGCTCCAAGTGGCCAGAGCCGAGAAGGAGGTGGCCGAGGAGATGAAGATGTCCAAAGAAAATCAGCTCACTCATGTGGACGCCGAGGTTCAGGGCCTGAAGGGTGAACTGAAGAATGCTTACCTGAAGATCTCGGAGCAGGAGGCAAAGCTAAGGAGGAATAAGAAGTAGATTAACTCCTTGGAGTATTCTTCTAAGAAGAGCTAGGAGAGGGCTGAAGGTCTAGCTAGGATGGCTAAGGAGGCAACCAAGAGGGCCGAAGAGGCATCTTCGAGGGCCGAGGAGGCAGTTTAGAAGGTCGAAGCAGGCATAAGGGAGTTCAAAGCCATGAGAGAGTAGGCTGCTAAAGCTGTTAAAGACTTTAGAAAGTCTACGCAGTTCAAGATGGAAGTAAATGAAGCAAGCCTATTCAGTTATCAATTTGGCTTCAATGATGGACTTGCCAAGGTCAGCGAGGTCTTCCCCGATCTCGATCTTTCCAATGTCCCTGCGTATGATATTGAGGAGGAAAGAGAGGAAGAGATTGAGGCCCCCAATGAGGTTGAGGAGATGCCAAGCCAAAGTGAAGAAATCCCGGTCGTAGCTGAGGAATTGGTCATGGCCAATATAGCAGTTCTGGTCCAGGCCGAAGGATCTTCGATTTTCCCCAGGTTAAGGAAATCCTCTCTGCCCAGATTGATGAGATACTCCATTCTGCCAACGCTTGGTCTCTCTTGGCTGATCTGCAGGGACTTGTCAGGCTTCGAGCTTTGTACTTCTTCTTTTTCTTCCTTTGGCATGTAATCAATGAACTCTCCTGAATTAATGAACTTTTCTCTTTATTTCTTTTTGTGGATTTTATGGGACCCCCTAAGTGTGAAATTTATGAACTTGGCTTTGGTAGGGCCATCATTTTTAGCGACAGACTGATTCATGCAGCCCTTCATTGAGTCGATCTTTTCTAAACATGGGCTCCTCCCTTGGACCTTAAAACATATAGGGAAATCCATATATGAGGGGAACTTCTGGTTCACCGAGAGTTTGGCAACCATTATGCTATCACCTGGAGAGATGATGGCGGTCAGAGTCATAATGACTGTGCTTGGAAAAAGAGATCATCATGGCCGCAGCCTTTTAGTGGTCCCTCCAACACACAATAGTTCTTCCCAATGGTTCCCTCCATTGCGCAAGTTAGGGCCCTGGTTCATTAGGGTAGGCACGTGTGGCATGCCCAGGGGTTTGTTGTAAATGAGGGCATTTGGCCTGAACTCCGCCAGACTCGATATAAAGAAGAGGGTATTCTTGGATCGACCATCATTCGCTCCTGGCAAAGCCACTCCCAACACCATTCCCGTCTCCTCATCCCCGCGTGGCTCGAAGGACCTTTTGCGGTATGAGGCTGGACCTAGCACAGCTCAGGCAGGCAGCATGGGGGAGGCTAATGAGAGGCTTCCAAGCAAGGAGATCGGATCAGAGGTGAAGGTGTGTGTTGGCATTGCCGTGCACCCAGGTTGGGAGTAGTGTCCTGATCGAGATAGGTTCTTCCTCAGGGGAGGAACCGGCTTCTCCTAGGAGGGTTGTGCTGGCTGGACCATCTAAGAGGTCAAACCCGCAAGATGTCAGCGGGGTTCACTCGCACGTCGAAGATGCCAAGCCTATGGCTCTGACTATGGGAGAAAGGAGTCCCATGGGGTGTGATGCACCTGCCATTAGAACCGGGAGGTAGGAGTCAGGGAATCCTTTTTCTACCATCCTTGGCATACAATAGGTAGACTCCGGCATGCATGTTACCTATCCATATTTATCGGTTAGATTGACATTGCATGCGCTCCCTGTTCCACAGGTTTCTCACGACCTTTCTTTGCTGGAGGAAGGCGCTCACGAATCCATCATCCTCGATGAAGACCTTCGAAGTCAGGTGACCTCGGCTGTAGTTGAGAAAGATGTTGCTGAAAGGCTTCGGACTACCGCAGAATAGGAGCTGGGTAAGGCTGTCACCTCCAATGACGTCTTGAGAAGACAACTAGGAACTCTTCAAGCGCAGGCAGCTCATATGGCAATCATTTTGTAGAAGAAGAAAAGGAAAGTGATATCTCTCGAACTGTTGCTGAGGAAGACCCTTTGGGAAGTTGAGGGACTGAAATCTCATCAGGCCGAATTGGAGAGGAGGATCGAGGAAATGAAGACAAGCCTTTCAATGGCTAACCAAAGGGCTACGCAAGCCGAGGAGAGGTCTTCCATGGCCGTCAAGGCTTACAAAAGTTCTCAGGCCTTCAAAGATGAAGCGTGCGAAGCCGCATTGAAGAGTTACCTTTCAGGTTACACCGATTGGTTGGGCAAAGTTAAGAAACTTTACCCCAGCCTAGACTTGTCCTTGGTCGCCATTCCGAGGGACGGAGCCGAAGACTCCAAGGTTCAGTTCGATGCGGCATCGATGCATTCTAGTGAAGGTAGTGGGATGGTCACCGATGAAGCTTCGACCCTTACTCATACTTTGGCTTCTGAAAGTGATGAGAGGGAATAAAGTTGTTGTATTTTCCCTTTCGTCAGCCAATTATAATGTCTTCATTCTGAATGAGGGTTTTTCCTCCTTGAAATAAATGACTAATTTTCTTTAAACTAGCCTTTTTTGAGTTGATTCCTTCCTAGTGGGTAAGTCGAAGACTATCCAGTTCGAGGTCAATATTCTTGGCTTGGTTGAAGACGAACTCTGAAATGGGATCGTAATGTCGTTGTTGATTTCTGGTTCCTTCGATCATGATTAATCTCAGTTGAGCTGATATCGATTATCTACCATAATTATCCCTTCTACCTTGGAGATGACATGGCAAACAGCTATCTCCTCACCATTGGCAACTGGTGTGGGGACATTAAGCATATTTTTTGCTATCCATGTTGAGCGTGTTGTTATTCGAACGGTCGCACCTTCACGCATCCTGGGTGCTGCCAGGCTTTCCTTTCTCGAAAATTAGTCATTAATGTTGTAACCGCCCGAGGGGGATTGCCCTGGGTTCAAAGCACCATCGGCCTCTATCCTTCAGAGTAGTTACTGGCGACTGTACCATTCCCAGAGTGACCATCTAGGTTTTGAGGCATCATTTCGATGCGTGACACCTTCTGGCAAGCATGGGGAAAAGTGTGAGGCATGTTTTTCTGTGGCCATCCATGGGCGCAAGATCCTGTTAAATAGGACTTAGCTTTTTTCTTTCAGAGGACATCAAAATATCAAACTTCTATTTCAAAAGTCTTTGGGAAGCTTATCTTGAAGGTCATCTAAAATAATGTCTACTTCTTAGGGTTGTTCCTTAGGGACTTATTCCTGGACCTCCTTTATGGACAACTATTGTGAACCCTCACTTTTAACTACTATATTTGATCTTGGCTCAGTCACTCCTTCAAATTCTATAGTGGATTCAGGATCTTTTTCTATTAGTTCCTCAGTGATTTTAACCTTGGGTCCATCTTCATCATACTCTTCTACTAGACTTGGATAAGCCTCATACACCTCTTCTTTAGGCTCGGTAATGGGTTCAGACTTGTCCTCTTCTAGCTCTCCTATATGTAAGGCTTTGGCTGGACATTGGCTAGCATAGTGTCCTGGTTTATGGCATTTAAAGCACGTGGTGTTGTGACTTCTCTGAACCTTTAGTGACTTGCTCTTATCCTTCCCTAGCTCCTCAACCTGGGAATACCCTACGTCTTGAATAACAGTGCAATCAATTTGAGCTTCGGGGTCCTCACTCCTATCATTCATATGAACTAATGGGATAGTAGGAGTTGGTTGGTCTAAAGAAAGTCGACTAGGATTGGGTTTGGGTTCAAAGGTACTAATCCTGCTAGGCTCAACACAATAGTTCATGGGTTCCCTCTAAAATGACTCGAATTCCCTAGCAAGTTGATAGGCATCATCCAGGTCATAAATTCTCCAATGGAATAGTTCTCACTAGATGTCCCTACGTAGGCAATCTCGAAATCTAGCTATGATCTTAGAATCAAGTTCAACTGTGTTGCATTTCCTAATAAACTCATTAAATTGGTCAATATATTCGGACACAATTTTATTAGCCTGTCTTAATTTGTACCATTGGTCTAAAAGTTTGTACTCATAAAATCTACCTAGGTACTTTTCTCTCAATCTACTTCTCATGGATCTCCAAGTAAGTATTTCATCTCTTCTTTGATAACATTCATCCTCAAAACTTCCCAGTATCACCTGGCATGTTGGATTAGCCTAAGTGTAGCAAAGTTAACCTTTCCTAACTCTGACATTTCATTCCACTTAAAATATCGATTCATGATTTCCTCCCAATCAACATACACCTCAGGATCTAGGCTTCCATCGAAAGTGGGTGCATAAGGTTGGGTGTGTATAAAGGATCTTTCCTCTAGGTCCACCAAGTATGGGTATGGCCTTCTAGGGTTAGACTCAGCGGCAAGATCATGATGATAAGCTCGTGGATCAAAGGTACTGGGCCTAGGGGATTTGAATTTAGCATGGGTCCTATGGGCTTCTTTTGTTGGGATTTGTGTGGTGCTCCCAAGCTTTGGAGAAACTTGGAGACCATGGCAGGGATGCTGGAGGTGATCCCTGGGTACTTGGAGGTGTGCCAAGCATTTCTTGGAGGTGTTCCAGGGGACACGAGATCTGGGTTTGGAGATCTTGAGGTTGGAGTTGGCTTGGGCTATGAGGGAGTCGACTCCTATAGGTCGATAGTAGGATTGAGTTATGGTCGAGTCGACTTGATGTCTGTTCAAGATGACTCTTCTGATGGGTTTAGATCTAATGTGTTGGCCTGAGGGGAGAGAGAGAGTTTTGTTGGGCTGAGTCATGTTGACTCAGGGCTATATATATATCTTGTATGAGTGTAGCCATATTAGGACGAGAGGTCCAAGAGAGGAATACAAGTGCTTTTTCTCCCCAGTCTTGATTTCTCCTCTCTCCCTCTCTCTGGTTCTCACTATCGTTTGCAGCCCCATGGGGGCACACCTATGCAATGGGAGTGGATGGTGTGCCCCAATCCTTCCATGGTGATGGTTCCTTTCATGGCCATGGCAGCATCAAGTTGATCCCGGGAGTTCCGCGGAGTTGAGCGAGGTGTCTCGTTCCTTGACATTTGATATCAAAGCTTCTTGATGCGGTGGCATGAAGGAAGAAGGGAAGAAGACGCATATCTATGGTTGTGAGATCTGGAGGAGGCTGCATGTGTATAGATTGAAAGCATGATGGATCTTCCAGAGATCTCATCGGGGGATGAGATCAGAGGTGAGGGCCTGTTGCCCTTCCTGAGAGAGAATTATGGATCATGCCAGAGATGGAGATCTGGCAGATGGCCCCATGGCGATGGACGTGATCCAGATAATGAAGGCATGGCTGGAGTTCAGATTGATGGATCTGAAAGTCATGGAGGATCATCTGCCTGAGGGGTTATGGAGTCTGGATCTATGAATCTTCGATGGAGATGGAGATGATTTCAACAGATCTGATGGCTCGGCGATGATGGATGAAAATCCAGATTGCATTGGCATGGATCGGAGGGGGAGCAGTCTTCCCTTGTACCAGAACGCGATGACCATGGTGGTGGAGAGAATGCCCGATCTGTGGCATGGCTACCAGGGAGAAGAAGCTGTGCTTCAGTTGCAGCAGAGTCGACTTTGGCATAGAAAAGTCGGCTCGGTTGTCTCAGAGTTGGCTTGGGCATCATAGAGCCAGCTCAAGAAAAGAATGTAGGGGCGATGCAGGTTACAGAGTCGGCTCGATCATCGTAGAGTCAGCTCGGGCGAGGAGACGTCATTGGCACGGGTGCGGTGCAGGCCTCTGGCACGGTGATGTCGTGCGGGCTCTCTTGTCACAGTGTTCGACGGAGAGTGCAAGGCATCGTAGGGTTCATCGGCGGTAGCGTGGAGCAGTGGTGAGGTGTGCAGGATCGACCGTCGTTGGTGTTGGACGTAGCGGAATTCAAGATTCGATCAGCTAGATCTCATGCGGATGGTGCATGAGCGGTTGCCAGAGGTGCAGCACGATCGCGGGTGGTCGCCAGAGTTGAGGTACAGCGGCTGGTGATCGACGGCAGCGATTGGAAGGAGCTGCGGTCCATGGTTTCTAACGTGGGCTGATAGCCATGGCTGCTGTGGACTGCTTTGGCATGCATGAACCATTGGGACGCTTCATGGTGGATTGGCACATTAAGCATCTTATGTCACTATGCTCTGAAATTTATGCTGATGGATTTTCGGTGATTTTGGGCTCAATAGAACTCCAATTTGAGCCCCATCTATGCTTTTGCACTCCATGTTTCAAGCTCTTCAAGTTGAGTTAGGTTGAATCCGATGATGGTGTCAGGTCACAGGTTATGTGCAGTGGCCATGTGTGCGGGCAGCATGAGCAGGTTAGTTTCGTCTTCGGCTCTCCCAGGCAGACAGAGGTTTGTGGTGTTGGGAGCAGTATGGAAGTCTGCTGGTTGTGTGGATATCACTGAGGATGATGGATCCTGTGGTGCAGGAGCTCGTGATGGTGGTGCATAGCTGTCGGTCCTGTGCTATGGAGTGATGGCAGGTCGGGTGATCGATGGTTTAGCACAGGTGGAGCGATACATACCAGAGATTTTTCGGAGCATGAGTGGTAGCTCCATCGGTAGTGGACCAGGCTCTTAGTCATTATGGAGGAGAGTGATCGGTTGGTCTCCAGCTACCTTGATCATGATGGAGCTGTACGTGGGTGTGGTATCCCATATTATTGGATGCTAGTAGCTCAAGAAGCACTAAGGAGATACATCAGTAGTGGTTGATGAAGGCTGGTAGCTCAGGGAGCACCAGGGAGGTACGTCAGCAGAGGTTGATGGAGGCTGGTAGCTCAGGGAGCACCAGGGAGGTATATCAGCAAAGGTTGATGGAGGCTGGTAGCTCAGGGAGCACCAAGAAGGTCTCAAGAGACCCGGGTACTTCAGTAAAGGCGATGCCAGGTACAGCATTTGGAGCTGATGGAGGCCGCCAGCTCAGGGAGACCATGATGCGGAATGATATGATACAGTGTAAGATGATCTAATTTTAGTCTAAGATGTTTTAAAAAGAAATGATCATAGTAGTAAAGCAACTAAACATAATAGACTAAAGATATTAAAGAAAGTAACTAACTACTTACCCACAATCTGATCCGCAAGCTATAAAGAATAAGGACCCGATGGCTAGGAAACCATCTAAGATTAGTCTATTCCATGCTTCAACTATCAAATCTAATGAGAAAGGATTGGTTGCTTATCCCAATGGAGATTCTCTTTGACTTGGGATAGATCGGCTGCTTGGTCGCTCAGATGTCGTAGCAGGATGAAGATCAGGACTCCAGATTTCATATCTACCATCAGATCTCGGTTCGAAAGCAAAAGATCCATCCTCTAAAGTACTTGAATACCTGGGATCTGCAGAGAAGGTAGCAAACAAGACTTTAAGAATGAAGTAAACCAAATTCAAAATGAAAAATAGGAAGGGTTGGATGCGTAGAGCTTGAAGAAGATCGGTAGCAACTTGTCGAATCTGGCATAACCTCTACTCAAGGACCTCACTACCTTGAGCTCTCAATGACCTCCCCATCTTGATCTCTTAAGGACCTCCCCGCCCTTAAAGAAAAATATTGAAGCCTAACCCAGCTTTATGGAAGAAAGAATGCATCTTTATTTCATGAATGAATAATAATTACAAGGGGGGTAGGGGGTCCTATTTATAGGGTTCTTCATACCTGAATATATCATAGGACTCCTTTGAATTCAAATTATATTTAAATTTAAATTCTTATTCAAACACTCCTTGGCTTCTTGGCTTCCCCTTAAAATTTTGAATTTTGAATAGGCCTTTCATGGCTTGGGTGACAACATGAAATATTTTGGCTTCATGAAAAAAATGTGTGACAAATTTAAGATTGAGATGGCGCGCTAATCCATCTCTTGGAGCTAATCCTTCTTCTTATTTGGTGCTAATCTCTCTTTCTTAATCTCAACTGGCATCACATCTGAGTTTTTTGAACTCCTTGATTGGCAACATGGGATAAGAAGCAGCTTCAAAGGTTTAAGTTTAAATTTGAACCCTTCATTTGAATTTGAAAGAGGGTTGGATGAGGGGACTTCAATTTAAACTTCAAAACTTTATCTTCATCTTAAGACAACTTTCAAACTTTAATTTTGAACTCTTTCTTAGCCTTGGAACTATTATTTGAATTTGAATTTGGATGAAGATATCTCCTCCTTTGAATTTGAAAGTAGATAGAAGATAACTCCTCCTTTGAATTTTGGATGAACCTCCACTTGTCTTGGACTCTTCCTCCCATTTAAACTTTGAATGAACCATGGGCGGGCATCATCTGGAGTGGGTGACAAGAGAGAATAAGGGGGGCACTAGATGAGAAGCAGAGTCCTGCTTTACTCCTCTCAATTGGTGCCTCCTTGGAATCTCAAATGGGCGGTGAAAGGGAATTGGATGGGGTGCCTTTCTTGGATAATGATGAAATTTAAATTGTCTTGATGTCCAAATGTTCGGATGTCCAAATGTACAGATGTCCGGATGTCTGGATGTCCGGATGTCTGGTGAAAAATTGGACAACCCTTTTTTGACCTAGAATTGATCTACCAAGGTGATAATGACTTGGGTCTTGGGTACTTATGACATATCTTGACTTACTCAAGCACTAATTGATGGGGACATCGCTAGCACGAATCCTGGAGCAAGCATGAATCCTGAAGCTGCACGAATCTCGGAGCATATCCAGAATAAAGTAGTTTGGAATTTTATCTTTTGTTTGAAATTTAAACAAGGATTTGGTTGGTTAGGATTTAGATATGGATAGGCTTGTCTTATCCTATCTTGTGTTTGAATTTGAATCATCTCTATCTTTTTATCCTGTATTCAAATTCAAATGAGGGTTGGACAAGTCTATAAATACCACCCTCAGTCCTTTGTAAAAAAATAGTTTTTAGAGTTTAGTCAAGTAAGAAAAAGAGTTTAGTCAAGTTTTGGAAATGAAAATGAGTTTTAGAAAAGAGTGGTTTTCTTATTTCATTCCGTGAGGAGAGGGTGTGAGGCCCAACCCAGGATATGATGTGAGGTCATGCCCAGTTATCCCCTTCCCATTCCATCTTCTCTATCCCCTCGTGGCCTTTGAGATCCATCCTAGCACCTCCAAGTATCGAGGAGGGTGTAATGCCCAAGAGGTGAGAGGTCTCTTCATTAGGGTGAGTCCCAAAGTCCATGAGATTCAGATCCCTATCATACATCCCCACTATTCCTTCGCCATCCCTAGAAAAAAATAAATTACCAAAAAAAAATAGTACCCTAATCTAGGTGACTTCTAGGCTCACCAACGATCCTACCTCATCTGTCCCCCATCACTAATTATAGGACTCAAATTGGATAATTCACCAAACAAAGCAAATTAATGCTATTTACAAGACTCTTAAACCAAATGATGGGCTCAATGGACTCAATTGATAACTCAACAATCCAAATAGACCAAATTACACTCAATTTGATCAAATTACAACTCAATTTGATCAAATTACAACTCAATTTGACTTAATTACAAACTTAAAACAACTGGGACTCGAGTTTTCTTTGTGAAGAACACATGGACTTACTCATTGATGATCCAAATTGAATTGGAAAAGGTTTGCTTCCTCTTCCTGGCTTTTGTATCCTCACCAATTCTCCTGGGGTGGGAGGAACTCGACCCCATCGAGTATGGGTCAATTCAGCTTTGGTAATGTTCTAGCAAGTCAGGGTTCAACTTTTGAAGATCCTCTCTAGTGATCTACGAATCCTTAGACTCAGGTCTCCCTTGCCAACAAACTAGATATCTTTGGTAGTTCTGATTTCTAGTAGTTATGATCTTATCATCCATGATCTACTCAATCTTTTCTCTCCCCTTTGGTAATTTGGCTGGTGGACATTCTGGGATAGGGTCACTCTCAAAGGTGGGATCAGGCTCAAATGGCTCATTAGGTATCACCATTGGTTCCTTAAACTCGATTAGATCAGATATATTGAAGGTTGGACTAATACCTAACACAGATGATAATTCTAGCATATAAGCATTAGGTCTAATCTTTTTTATAATCCAATACGGTCCAGGACTACAGGCATGTAGTTTTTTCATGGTTCTGATTGGAAACCGTTCAGGTCGTAACCTGATAATGATGAAGTCTCCTTCGTTAAACTCTTTAAATCTCTTATGTAAGTTAGCCTCGTGCTCATATGATTCATTGCTCTTATTAATTTTGTTACTAATTTCTTTATGCACTACTTTGACATGTTGTGCAAATGACTCGGCTATTCATAAATGCAGTCATGCATGGGTTATAGAATCAATTCTAAAGGCTTTTGTGGCTTGCACCCATGTACAATCTCAAAAGGACTCTTTCCAGTAGACCTATTGACTGAACAGTTATAAGCAAACTCAGCTCTAGACAGTAATAGGTCCCAATTGCCGGTATTCTCTCCTACTCGACATCTTAACAAGTTTCCTAGACTTCTGTTCACTACCTCGATCCGGCCATAGTTTGAGGGTGATAAGTAATAGAAAACTTTAGCTTTGTCCCTAACATATGCCAGAGCATTTTCTAGAAATAACTTGTAAACCGTACATCCCTGTTAGACACAATTGTCTTGGGTCAACCATGTAATCTGTCCACCTCATCTAAGAAAAGTTTGGCGACTCTAGAGGCATTGAATGTTTGTGAACAAGGAATGAAATGTGCCATTTTGGAAAATCTGTCAACCACGACAAAGATGGAATCGTGTCACCTCATGGTTTTGGGGAAACCTAGAACAAAGTCCATACTTAGATCTTGCCAAGGGTAGTTGGGGGGGTATAGAAGCCAGTGTTCTACTTTTACTGCTTTGCAATAGCACAAGTTCTACACCTAGCCACTATTTGAGCTACATTTCTCTTAAGACTTGGCCAGAAGAATTGGTACTCCATTGCCAGAATAGTCTTATTTCTTCCAAAATGTCCGACTAAGCCTCCTGCATGGATCTCCGAAATCAGAAATTCCCTAAGGGATGTTCTAGGTATGCAGATCTTATTTTCCTTAAAAAGATAACCATCTCGCAAAGTATAATAACTATCCAAACTAGATGGTCCTTACTTGATTTTCTCATAGATTTTCCCAAAATCTGGATAAGACTCATACTGCTCCTTGAGCTTGTCAAATCCAACAACCTCAGTATTGACACAATTCAACGACATTGATTGGCAACTAAGGGCATCTGCAACCTTATTCTCTAAACCAGCTCGATGCTTCAATACGAAAGTATAAGACTGGAGATACTCTATCCACTTAGCATGTCTTGGATTTAATTTCTTCTAAGAGTTTAGAAACCTAAGTGCCTCATGGTTAGAGTACAAAACAAATTCCTGTGGTAGTAAATAATGTCTCCAATATTTCAATGCTTGTACTACCGCATAAAACTCTTTATCGTAGATTGAGTACTTAGACTTAGCCTCATTTAATTTTTCACTAAAAAAGGCTACAGGATAACTCTCTTGACTATGTACTCCTCCTATGCCAACACCCGAAGCATCACAAACAACTTCAAATACTATTGAAAAATCAGGAAGTCTCAATATCAGGGCTTGTGTCATCTTCTCTTTTATCTCTAGGAAGGCTCTATCAGCATTCTTGGTCTACTTAAAGGCTCCCTTCCTAATGCAATATGTAATCGGTGCTACAATGATGCTAAATCCTTTGATAAATCTTTTATAGAAGGTGGCTAATCCATGAAAACTACGGATATCGTGGATATTCCTAGGTATAGGCCACTCAACTATTGATTTGATCTTCTCAAGATCAGCTGACACTCCATATGGGATCACTACAAAACCTAAAAAGACTATCCTAGTGGTCATGAAGCTATACTTCTTAAGATTGGCATACAGGTTCTCTTTCCTAAGTGTCTGACACACTAGATAAAGATGGTCCAAGTGATCCTTTTTTATCTTACTATATATGAGGATATCATCAACGTATACAATCACAAATTTTCCTATAAATACTCTTAATACTTGGGTCATTATCCTCATAAAAGTGCTAGGAGCATTGGACAAGCCAAAAGGTATTACCAACTATTAGTACAAACCATCCTTAGTCTTAAAAGCTGTTTTCCATTCTTCCCCAATTTTGATCCTAACTTGATGATAGCCACTTTTAAGGTCAATCTTCGAGAAAATGATTGATCCGGCCATCATATCTAGCATATCATTCAAACGGGGAATTGGAAACCTATATTTAACAGTAATTTTGTTGATGGCTCTACTGTCGACACACATCCTCCAAGTGCCATCTTTCTTGGGGGTTAACAAGGTTGGAACTACACAAGGACTAAGACTCTCCCTAATGAATCCTTTCTAAAAAAGCTCCCCTACTTGTCTTTGCATCTCTAAGTGTTCTGTAGGGTTCATCCGATAATGTAGGAGGTTTGGTAATGTAGCTCCTTGTACTAGGTCTATGGCATGTTCGATGTCCCTTAATGGTGGCTGTTCATTTGGCAAGCCTTCAGGAAACACATCTTGAAAGTCTTTCAAAAACTTTACAACTTGCTTAGGGTGTTTAGGTTTAGGTTGTTCATGAGTCTCTTTAACCACTAAAACTCTAATGGGTGCACCTCCAATGATTTCTCTTTCTATTTTCTTAGTAGTAATTATGTTCAATCCTGGCTTCTCTTCTTTCAAATTACTGGAACCCCTCTTAATGTTATCCGTGGGTGGGGTTGAATTTATGACTATCCTCTTATCCTGATAATTAAAAGAATAAGAATTTGATCTTCCAAATAGGGTAACATCATGGTAATATAACCAGGATCTTTTCAAAATTATGCTACTGACTCCCATTGGTAACACATCACACCAGACCTTCTCTTGGTATGACTGGAAATGTATTGGGACCTGACAAATCGACTTAATGGGAATTGAGGTTGCATCAATCCATGAAACCGTATAGGAGTTGGGATGGGGTGCTGTAAGTAAACCTAGACTTTTGACTGCATTGGTAGAAATGGCATTGATATGGCTCCCACTGTCTATAATGATCTTACACACTTTGTCCCCAAATTTGATGAAGGTTTGCAGGATGTTGGTCCTATGCTAGTCCTCATTCTTCCTGATCTAAGCTAGAATACACCAAACAACTCCTATAAGGTTAGGTGTGGTGGGAGCACCAGGATCAGACACAGATTACTGGGCCTTATTTGGTTTACCTAGCCATGTGTTAAATTTTGTAATCAATTAAGATTGAGTATTGTAAGAAGTTGAGGTTAGTTGATTTGTCTCAACCCTCAACCTAGTTTGTATTTTGAGTCCTGTACATCAGTTAGTAGTCCTGTATAAGCCTAAATTTTATACAAGAGAGGAGGTTATCCTATTTTGGAGTTCCACCAGGCCACATCCAAGAGTCAGAGGCCACTACATCAGCCCATTGGATTTTGTGTGACAACATAGGATCCAAGATGCTTCCAGAAACCCTGATTCCTTCTAGATGCCCTCCAAATGCCCATATTCTCTTCCAGATGCCAGAGCATAATCTCAGAACAGGACACCCATGATTCTAGAGGTCCACCTGCATCCAAGCCCAAAGAAATCAAGCCCAGGTGCCAAGCCCAAGTCCTTAAGAAGCAAGATTCCAGGGAATATTCCTGCTACCAGGCTAACAGGCCACCCCAGCTTCCAAAGGCCCAAACCCATGCACCCAAGCCCCTTTGGGCCAGCCTCTTGCTGCTCCTAGAGGCCCAACATGCCCCCCTATGCATCCTTGAAGTGTTGACCAAGTCCAAGAGGTGTCCTTGAGTGGAATAGTCAAAGCATGAAGGAAAAAGGAGAAGACTAGGTCAATTCCTAACCTAATGGGGATTTATTTTTCTAATCTAGCTAGGAAAGGACTTGTATTCCAATTGGGAAGAGGACATGTAACCCAAGTGTAACCATGGTTAGTGATGCAGAACAAAAGAGATGATGCGATGCGGAAGTAAATTAAGACTAATTCTTTTTTTTTATATATATATATTTTCAGAAGTCGGCTTTGACTCAAATGAAAGCTAAACTAAATTGAAAGAAACTATATAATAATTGAAAGCACAATTCAAAGAAACTAGATTATCAGAGTAGTTCAGAAGTAAAGGATCGCTGGGGTTGAGAAACTCCCAGACCTAGGGTTTCGCTCTGAACTTTCAACATGACAGAAATAAAGAGAAGGGAAGGGTTATAAACCAGGCAGTGATCTTCACAGAGTTTGGTGGAAGGACTCTCTCGAGCAGATTATTGGATCCTCGGATTCGGATATCTTCACAATGGATCCTCCAATACTGGTCCTTTGGCAAAGTTAGCTTCTCCTGAACTCAGGATCTGGGAAAGAAGAAGAACAAGTTAAGGAACCAGATACTCAAAGAAAGGATTTACCAGATAAGAAGAACTTGAAAAATTGATGTTGCTGAAATCCTGATTCTCCTGGATGCTGATCTGACTTCCTTTGGGATTTGCTCTGTATTCGAAGTAGCCGATCTGGACCTGGATGCTGGTGGTCAGCCTCTACTTGGAAGAGAGGGGCCGTGAGATGATGAGGTAGATTAGGGTTTGGATGATTGGTGGAATGAAGAAGATGATGGGCGGCTAAGGTTTGGAATTGAAGTGGCTAACCTAGGGTTTTGGTAGGGTTTGGAGATCTCACACCTCCTCAAGGTTCCTGTGGAACCCGGAATCACTCCCTCATGGAGCTCAACACTTGAATACAAGTGTGGAAGAGAGAAACACAAAGTTGCTCACAAAGAAATTGTTTTCATTCATCATTGTTTTCAAAACTTACAAGAGGGGTCTATTTTATAAGCTTTTACAAGAAATCAGGTTTTTACATCTTCCCATGTGGGACTAATAGGATGGATCCTCAAATTAGGCGTGTAGAATCAAATCCTCCTCATAATGGCCGGCCAAAAGCTTCCTTAAATGTTGATTGGTGGCTCCAAAGGGCAAGAAGATGGCACCTCCTAGCCTTGCTCTTCAAGACAAGTATTTTTCTTTCCATGCTTGGTTTTATTTGGAAGTATTTGGGTGCCTCCTAGTCTTGCTCCCCAAGTCTTGCTCCTTTCTTTTCATAGCTTGGCTCTAATGGAATTGTTTTGGGCACCTCCTTGGATTGAGGATCCTAGATTGATCTCTCCTTAAGTGGCGCATGAAAGAAGGGACCAGCTTTCTTGTGGTGTGGGGACCAAGGCACACTGGATGGAGATGTGGCGCCACCTGGACTCTGGCGTGTAGCTGGGAGTATGGCGCCCACTTGCTTGGGCCTGGAAGAAAAAATGTGGCACCCTGGACCTTGACTTGACTGAAAAAAAATTGGCACCAACCTGGAGAAGACCTAGACCACTACTAAGACTTGTACTGAGTCAACATGACTCAACAAAATTTAAATTATAGGAAAATACAGACTCAAGACTAAAATTGAGTTGACCAAGTGAACCCTTATTATAAAACCAGAAAACCCTAATTTTTTGGGCAAGGTCAATCAGAGATCCAGATGGAGCCCTGAAGTCTTCTTCTGAGTCTGGTGCCCGTACCAGTTAGTGAGGGCATGGGAACTCTATAAATACCCCACCCCTCCCCCTCTTGTAAGCATCTCTTTCTTATGAATACAACTTGCTGAAATTTTGAGTTATTACCTTGTGTTGGTGTTTTGTTTCGATCCTTTAGTGATGCGAGACTAATATGCATGCAATTCTTTTTGTATATTTTATATATGGGGATAGGTGATTAATTCCCGAGTTTCAGATCAAAATTAGTTGTAGAAAATTTTGTACAAATTTTTGAAGCCAAGCATGTAGATTAGAACCTAGAAAAGTACTAAAGAAGGATCGCCGGGACTGAGAAGCCTCAGTTAGGACAAGTTCTCCTACAATATAAAGACTGGAGGTAGAGAGGGTATACCTGACAATGTTTGAAGTACCTGGTAAAGATCACAGTGAAGGGATCTCTCATTCCTCGATGGATGCGGCCTGGAAAACCAAGCCAAAGACCTGCAGATACCCAGCTTTCAGCTCGGTGGTCCGTTTGAGACTTGGATCCGCAGGTCTTTGGCTCAGTTTTCCAAGCTGCATCCATCGAGGAATGAGACATCCCTTCGCTGTGATCTTCACCAGGTACTTCAGACATTGTCAGGTACACCCCCTCTACCTCCAGTCTATATATTGTAGGAGAACTTGCCCTAACCGAGGCTTCTCAGTCCTGGCGATCCTTTTTTAGTACTTTTCTAGGTTCTAATCTACATACTTGGCTTCAAAAATTTATACAAAATTTTTTACAACTAATTTGGATCTAAAATTCGGGAATTAATCACCTATCCCCATATATAAAACATACAAAAAGAATTGCATGCATATTAGTTCTGCATCACTAAAGGATCGAAACAAAACACCAACACAAGGTAATAACTCAAAATTTCAGCAAGTTGTATTCATAAGAAAGAGATGCTTACAAGAGGGGGAGGGGTGGGGTATTTATAGAGTTCCCATGCCCTCACTAACTGGTGCGGGCACCAAACTTAGAAGAAGACTTCAGGGCTCCATCTGGATCTCTGATTGACCTTGCCCGAAGAATTAGGATTTTCTAGTTTTGTAATAAGGGTTCACTTGGTCAACTCAATTTTAGTCTTGAGTCTGTATTTTCCTGTAATTTAAATTTTGTTGAGTCATGTTGACTCAGTACAAGTCCTAGTAGTGGTCTAGGTCTTCTCCAGGTTGGCGCCAATTTTTTTTCAGTCAGTCAAGGTCCAGGGTGCCACATTTTTTCTTCCAGGCCCAAGCAAGTGGGCGCCATACTCCCAGCCACGCGCCAGAGTCCAGGTGGTGCCACATCTCCATCCAGTGTGCCTTGGTCCCCACACCACAAGAAAGTAGGTCCCTTCTTTCATGCGCCACTTAAGGAGAGATCAATCTAGGATCCTCAATCCAAGGAGGTGCCCAAAACAAGTGGGCCCAAGCAAGTGGGCCCAAGCAAGTGGGCGCCATACTCCCAGCCACACGCCAGAGTCCAGGTGGTGCCACACGCCAGAGTCCAGGTGGTGCCACATCTCCATCCAGTGTGCCTTGGTCCCCACACCACAAGAAAGCAGGTCCCTTCTTTCATGCGCCACTTAAGGAGAGATCAATCTAGGATCCTCAATCCAAGGAGGTGCCCAAGTCATGTTGACTCAGTACAAGTCCTAGTAGTGGTCTCGGTCTTCTCCAGGTTTGTGCCACTTTTTTTTCAGTCAAGTCAAGGTCCAGGGTGCCACATTTTTTCTTCCAGGACCAAGCAAGTGGGTGCCACACTCCCAGCCACATGCCAGAGTCCAGGAGGCGCCACATCTCCATCTAGTGTCTTTGGTCCCTACACCACAAGAAGTAAGTTCATTTTTTTTCTTGCACCACTTGGGAGAGAAATCCATCAAGATACCTCAATCCAAGGAGGAGCCAATTTCTTTCCAGATAAACCCAAGCCAGGATGGCAAGAATTTTTCTTGAAGAGAGGATCAAGGAGGTGCCCCACAATGTTCCATAAAAATCCAAGTTATAAAAGGGAAGAGAGCATGTCTTGGGGAGGAATTCAAGGAGGTTCCCAAAAGTTTCCAAAAGTGCCAAAGCCATGAAAGGAAGAAGCCTAAATTTGTGGAGAAAGACTAGGAGGTGTCCAAATGAGCCAAACCATGAAGGGAAAATCCTTGATTCATGGAGAGATACTAGGAGACACCCCCATAACCTGCCCTTTGGAGCTGATTTTCAAGTTTTCTTAGAGTTTTTGGGCTGCCCACTCATGGAAGGAGTCTTTGGAAGAGAATTTGATGCCTAAAGTGTGGGTTAGTCCTATTAGTCCCACATGGGAAATGTATAAAATTTTATTTCTTTGTTATGTCTATATATTCAACTCTATGTAACTCTTGAATTTAATGATGAATGAAATCAATTTCTGTGTGAGCAACTTTGTGTTTCTCTCTTCCGTACTTGTATTCAGGTGTTAAGCTCCGTGATGGAGTCAATTCGGGTTCCCTAGGAACCTTGAGGAGGTGTGAGATCTCCATCCCCAAAACCGTACCAAAACCCTAGGTTAGCCACTTCAATTCCAAACCCTAGCCGCCATCATCTTCTTCATTCCACCAATCATCCAAACCCTAATCTACCTCATCATCTCCGGCCCCTCTCTTCCAAGTAGAGGCCGACCACCAGCATCCAGGTCCAGATCGGCTACTTCGAATACAGAGCAAATCCCAGAGAAAGTCAGATCAGCATCCAGGAGAATCAGGATTTCAGCAACATCAATTTTTCAAGTTATTCTTATCTGGTAAATCCTTTCTTTGAGTATTTGGTTCCATAACTTGTTCTTCTTCTTTTCCATATCCTGAGTTCAGGAGAAGCCAACTCTTCCAAAGGACTAGTATTGGAGGATCCATTACGAAGATATCCGAATCCGAGGATTCAACAATCTGCTCGAGAGAGTCCTTCCACCAAACTCTGTGAAGATCACTGTCTGATACATAACCCTTCTCTTCTCTTTATTTCTGTCCTGTTGAAAGTTCAAAGCGAAACCCTAGGTCTGGAAGTTTCTCAACCCCCAGCGATCCTTTACTCTTGAACTACTCTGATAATCTAGTTTCTTTGAAATGTGCTTTTAATTATTATATAGTTTCTTTCAACATTAGTTTATCTTTCCTTTGAGTCAAAGCCGACTTCTGAAAATATATAAAAAAAAAAAAAATTAGACTTAATTTACTTCCGCATCGCATCATCTCTTCTTTCATTCTGCATCATTTTTGGTATCAGAGCACTCGTTCTGCATCAATTTTGGTATCAGAGTCCTGTCTAGGGTTTCTGACTTGCTTGCATATTTTGAGTGTCTCTCTTTTTTACTTTGTCTGCTCGAAGTAGATTCCCCAGGACGTCCTATCCTAGGAACGAAGCAAGGTGCAAACCTCCTCTTCCCATTCCACGGGGTGTTCCTAGGGCGTGTAGGGGTGCCGCTGGGTTATAACTTCTAGGCAGGGATTGTAAACGGGACACAAGTTCTATTTTCTTCCTGTAACTATCCTGTTATCCAAATTGTTTCTCTCTGCAAAAATTCTAAATTAGGTAATTCTAATTTTTGCTAGAACCAATATATTTGAAAGTAATTTACATAAACTTTTTATGATTTATTAATTTCTGTAGAGTTTCTGAGATCAATTTTACTGCTGTTCTGCTTTTTATTTTCTGCAAGCTGTGTTTTATTTGAGTGTGCATAAATTGAATCTATCTTAAGGGCACCGAAGTTGCAACATAAGGGAAGGATTGAGACCCTCTCCTTAGCCCAAAACCACCTCCCGTGCATTCGAATCTAAGCCTTTAATCATAAAATTAATTAGTCCTAATTTGCCCTAGTGGGCTAGGGACACCAACTGGTCGGGTCTAGGCTAATATTGAGTCAGTTTGTCTAGTTACTCTGTGTGTGCTTTGTACTCAGTGTCTAGAATGGTGGTTCAGGGATTCTATCCCGAAGGGCTTGTGTGCTAGTCCGCCTACCTGGCCAATCACTGATTGGTGTCTAGGATTGGCAATTAGGGACCTAACACTCCCCTTACACCTGCCTGGCTGAGTCTCGAGTTACTACAGGCTAGCTTGCCACTCTGATTGGGCATCTAGTTTGGGCTCTAGGTCTAGTTAGCCCGTAGTCATTTCAGTCGTGTGTCATTTGGTGTGCTTGCTTGCATCATCATGTCCACCCGGAATAGAGTACCCTACCAATCTGGTCAAACCCAACCTGATTTAGAGGCCATGATTAGAACTCTTACCAAAAGTATGACCAAATTGAGTCAGGATATGACTGATACTGTTGCCCAGTTTAGAGACCGAGTTCAGGTACTTGAGGAGCCTAGGCACCGAAATTGGACCCCTGACTCAGAATTTGGTAGACCCCAACCTCACCCACACCCAGAGCCTAGGAGACCTTTATACAGGGATCTTGAACCTAATCATTGGAGGTTTGATCTAAGAGCCTATGACCATGATCTTGCCCCTGAGTCTAGCCCTAGGAGCCTATACCCATACTTGGTTGACTCAGAGAAGGGACCCGTTAGGAACACCGAACCTTATGCACCCACTTTTGATGGAAGACAAGAGACATATATTAAGTGGGAAGAACAAATGGATCGATATTTTGAGTGCACTAACATATCAGAATTAGGACAAGTTAGGTTGGCCAAAACCAAGTTCACCAAACATGCTAGGTCGCATTGGTATGCTATTGAGCGTGAGTATTATCAAAGAAAAGAGGAAATATATACTTGGAGAGATATGAGAAGTAAGTTAGAAATAGGTACCTAGGTAGATCCTATGAGAAAAGACTTTTAGACCAATGGTACCAATTGCGACAAGGTAATAGGCCTATGTCTATATATATTGAGGACTTCCAGTGGTATGACATGAAATGCAATACCATTGAGACCGAAGCTCAGATCACATCGAGGTTAAGGGTTGGGTTACACCCAGACATTTATAGGAAGCTATGCCTTGAAAAGACCAATAAGTTAAACCGAGCCTGCCAAGAAGCCCAAGACTATGAGTGGTCTTTAAGATATAACCAATCAAGTACTTTGGACTTAAAGCCAACCTCTACCAACTTGAGTCAAGTTCCAATTGATCCAACACCCGTAATGAACCAGACTTTTGTTTGTCAATTCCCACTTGTGTCACCTTTTGACCAGAAGGATAACACTGAGAAAGAGTTAGGCATGGCCATCCCAAAATTAGTTGACCTGACCAGAGCCGTACTTAAAGAGGAATCAAAGGAGAATAGATTAGAACCTTTCAGTGAGATTGAGGAAGAAATATATGAGCCTGACATAAGTTTGATAGATGAAGATGAAGAAGAAGAATTTGAGGATATCTCTCCCGATAATTCAATTAACCAACTCCTACCTAATGGGGTTATTGAGGGGACCCCTGCCACTCAAGGAATTTAGGAGCTAACCCTAAGAGAAGACCCTTTTGAGGAAGTTCAGGAAGAGGAAATTACACTAAATGAAAGTTTAAGTGAGAATACCCCTGAACTCATTGAGGAATCCAAAGAAGACACCCCTGAGTTAAATCTGGTAGAGAAGTGTGAAGAAGGAAGGGGTTCACAAGAATTGCCCATTGAGAAGGTCCAAGAACAAGAAAAAGACAGTAGCTTCTTAGAGGACTTTCTAGATAAACATTCCAAAGACCTTCCTGATAACCTTCCACCTTCTAGGAGCACCCAGCCTATCCTAGAACTTGCACTTGTAGACCCTCCTAGAGAAAATCATGAGGTTTGGATGAGTGTACCTATAGAACAATGTCCTCATTTTAAGGTCGTCCTGACTAACCAAGGTTTGTTTCTTGTTTCCGATAAGCCACCTCAAAACTCTGATTCTTATTTCCTACCCTTCCCTGAATCTTTTCATGTTTCTAGAGCTATGGGATTACACTTTACTGAGATCTCTAGGTTGCAAGACTCCTTAGAACCTATTAGGTTTGCCACCTACTTCTGGAAGACCTTATGGCACCTACTAGGCATCCATAATAAGTTTTCATGCTCTGCATGCCCTCCTCCGACCCAAGGTCAAACCTAGAGAGCCTTAGTTTGTTAAGTTTAGACCTAGGGTTCCTTTGGAATAAAGTCCATTCCTTAGGAATGCGTCGTCAGTCTAGTTTAGTTTTTTTTGATCCTTTACTAGGCTTTGGCTCAGATTTTGGTTTGATTGAGAGCACCAGGAATTGGGATTTGCATTTTGTCCAGGGCTGAAATTGCATTCAATGTTTCGATCAATAGGTCTATAGGCTAGAGTCCCTTTGAAATTGTTCATGGATACAAGCCTCACACACCACTTGATCTGATTTCACTATTAGCCCACACAAACAAGTCTCTTGATGCACTTGCATAGCATGTAAAGGACTTGCATAAAGAAATTCATGCCAAAATAACTTTAAATAATGAAACTTATAAGAAGTTGGCTGATTCTCAAAGACGAGTCAAAACTTTTGTTGAGAGAGACTATGTAATGATTAGGTTAAGGCCTGAGCGGTTTTTTCCTGGAACCGTTAGAAAGTTATATGCTAAAGGAGCTGGACCATTTAGAGTAGTGAAGAGAGTAGGATCCAATGCCTATGTGCTCGAGTTATCTCCAGAACTAGGCAATAGCTCTACTTTCAGCATTACAGACTTAGTAGAGTATAGGGAGCCAGCTGTGATTCCTAGTAAGCCTTTGACACATAATCCTGTTATTGAGAGTGATCCCAACCCTGTGTGTCCACCAACAAACTGGCCTGTGAGGAAAGAGCAGATTGAAAAGATCCTAGATGATCAGGTTATCTCTACTCGTAATCGAGGATACCAAAGATACCTGGTCCGCTGGCAAGGAAGGCCAGATTCTGATGACTCTTGGATCTCCCAAGAAGAATTACAAGAATTGGACCCAGACCTCTTGGAGAGATACCAGAGCCAGCTTGATCCATACTCGACAGGGTCGAGTTCCTCCCACCCCGGGAGAATTGGTACAGGCACCAGACTCAGAAGAAGACTTCAGGGCTCCATCTGGATCTCTGATTGACCTTGCCCAAAGAATTAGGATTTTCTGGTTTTGTAATAAGGGTTGACTTGGTCAACTCAATTTTAGTCTTGAGTCTGTATTTCCCTGCAATTTAAATTTTGTTGAGTCATGTTGACTCAGTACAAGTCCTAGTAGTGGTCTAGGTCTTCTCCAGGTTGGTGCCACTTTTTTTTCAATCAAGTCAAGGTCCAGGATGCCACATTTTTCTCCCAGGCCCAAGCAAGTGGGTGCCACACTCCCAACCACACGCCAGAGTCAAGGAGGCGCCACATCTCAATCCAGTGTCTTTGGTCCCTACACCACAAGAAGTAAGTTCCTTTTTTTTCTTGCACCACTTGGGAGAGAAATCCATCAAGATACCTCAATCTAAGGAGGAGCCAATTTCTTTCCAGATAAAACCAAGCCAGGATGGCAAGAATTTTTCTTGAAGAGAGGATCAAGGAGGTGCCCCACAACGTTCCATAAAAATCCAAGTTATAAAAGGGAAGAGAGCATGTCTTGGGGAGGAATTCAAGGAGGTTCCCAAAAGTTTCCAAAAGTGCCAAAGCCATGAAAGGAAGAAGCCTAAACTTGTGGAGCAAGACTAGGAGGTGTCCAAATGAGCCAAACCATGAAGGAAAATCCTTGATTCATGGAGAGATACTAGGAGACACCCCCATAACCTGCCATTTGGAGCTGATTTTCAAGTTTTCTTGGAGTTTTTGGGCTGCCCACTCATGGAAGGTGTCTTGGGAAGAGAATTTGATGCATAAAGTATGGGTTAGTCCTATTAGTCCCACATGGAAAATGTATAAAATCTTATTTCTTTGTTATGTCTATATATTCAACTTTATGTAACTCTTGAATTTAATGATGAATGAAATCAATTTCTGTGTGAGCAACTTTGAGTTTCTCTCTTCCGCACTTGTATTCAGGTGTTGAGCTCTGTGAGGGAGTAAATCCGGGTTCCCTAGGAACCTTGAGGAGGTGTGAGATCTCCAACCCCAAAACCCTACCAAAATCCTAGGTTAGCCACTTCAATTCCAAACCCTAGCCGCCATCATCTTCTTCATTCCACCAATCATCCAAACCCTAATCTACCTCATCATCTCCGGCCCCTCTCTTCCAAGTAAAGGCCGACCACCAGCATCCAGGTCCAGATCGGCTACTTCGAATACAGAGCAAATCCCAAAGGAAGTCAGATCAGCATCCAGGAGAATCAGGATTTCAGCAACATCAATTTTTCAAGTTCTTCTTATCTGGTAAATCCTTTCTTTGAGTATTTGGTTCCATAACTTGTTCTTCTTCTTTCTCAGATCCTGAGTTCAAGAGAAGCCAACTCTGCCAAAGGACTAGTATTGGAGGATCCATTGCGAAGATATCCGAATTCGAGGATTCAACAATCTGCTCAAGAGAGTCCTTCCACCAAACTCTGTGAAGATCACTGTCTGATACATAACCCTTCTCTTCTCTTTATTTCTGTCATGTTGAAAGTTCAGAGCGAAACCCTAGGTCTGGGAGTTTCTCAACCCCCAGCGATCCTTTACTCCTGAACTACTATGATAATCTAGTTTCTTTGAATTGTGCTTTCAATTATTATATAGTTTCTTTCAACATTAGTTTATCTTTCCTTTGAGTCAAAGCCGACTTCTGAAAATATATATAAAAAAAAAATTAGTCTTAATTTACTTCCGCATCGCATCATCTCTTCTTTCGTCCTGCATCATTTTTGGTATCAGAGCACTCGTTCTGCATCATGGTGAACAAGCTGGGCACATGCAGACTCCTAACAAGATGAAGCAAAGGACTCAAACCTACACCTAACAGACTCGACTCTGCATTCCTATGGAAGGAAATTTTATTGAACTCTTTAGACCTAAACCTAAGAGATTATAGGTTTTCTAGGTTTGATCCTAGCTTGACATGCACATGAAAATTTACAGTAAACTCCTAGCAAATTCTAAAGAGTATGCCAGAAGTAAGATGCAAACCTAACATGCGTTATGAATGCATGCAGTATGCTAATCTCAGCTAAATGCAATCTAATGATCATAGAAATGCTAGAGGTATCTGGAAAGGGCAGAAAATAGGAAGTGGATTCAAAATTAGTCTGGTAGGGTAGGGAAAAAGGCTCAAGGTTAGTTGGATAAAGTAGGATAAAAGAAGGGCGTCAGGGACTAATCCTAGACTAATGAGGCTAACCTTAGGGGGTTACGGTATATCTATGGGGTCTACATAATGGAAGGATGGGTTATTAATCTCAGGGAAGAGGTCCTTAATGGGAACTATAGGAGGAGGCTCATCATGAGGATACTGATTCAAAGAGATCAGGTCCTTAATAAATTCTTCAGGTTCTTGTATTTTAGGACTAGACTATATAATTTGGCTCTCCTCTATGGTTTCCTCAGGTTGGGCTCTAGCAACAGTACCTAGGTTCTCTTCCTCTATTTGTTCTTCCACTATAGCTTTAGGTTGGATGTGCTCAAGGCCAACTAGCTCTGGCTTGGTTTCTACCTGGGTATCTACTGGGTCAGCTAATTCAGAACCTACTAAAGGTGTCTCCTCTTCTCTCTCATACTCATCCACTAAGCTCGTATCAGCTTCATACACTTCTGCATTAATGTAAACCTTGAGAATCTCAGGGATGGTTGGAGAAGGTCGGCTAGTGGGAAATTGGTTAGGTTCTGGTCTCTGATTATGGGTACTACTCCTAGTAGGTTCAGGTTGTATAAGGGGTAGTGACTCACTACTGGGTTCATATTTAGGGATACTATTCCTATGGGGTTCAAGTTGACTAGGGGAAGCATGACTAGTACTATTTTGATACATAGGGGTTATGAGCTCCCTAGGCTCATAGGACAAGGGTGCAGATCTATAGGTCACGGGATTATATGATCTGGGGTCATAGGATTTGGGTTCAGCTCTATGGATCTTGGGTCTACTGGACTCATGGGATATGGGTTCGTAGATTCTATAGTCAGAGGATATGGAGTCATAAGATCTATAGGTTGTGGGTATACGAGGCTTATAGGGAGAGGGTAAATAGGATCTATCTTCCCGGTCTACAAAATCCTGATTGGATCTTCTAGGACTAACCTTAGGGATTGGGTCATGACGATGGGCTCTCCTAGGTTCAGCCTCAAGGTATGGATCAGGGTTTGGGGTCCTCCTTGGTTCAGTATCATTATATGGGTCATGATGATGGGCTCTCTTAGGTTCAACCTCTTGGTAGGGATCAGGGTTTGGGGTCCTCCTAGGTTCAGTATCATAGTATGGGTCATGATGATGGGCTCTCCTAGGTTCAACCTCACGGTAGGGATCAGGGTTTGGGGTCCTCCTAGGTTCAGTATAATAATAAGGGTCATGGCGATGGTCTCTCCTAGGTTCAACCTCACGGTAGGGATCATGGTAAGGGGTCCTCCTAGGCTGAGGGGACTCAGGATCAGGCTTAGACTGGGTCCTACGTATCTCCTCTAGGATTCCTAGTCGGGCATCTATTTGTTCAAGCTTCTGGGTCAATTGGGCATTTGATTGCTCAAACCTAAGATTGATGGTTTGGACTAACCTTTCTCCAAGGGCATCAAATTTGGCATCAAAATGGTCCATGGATTCAGGGAGATGGTGAATGAGATGGGACACCTGATCTAATGCTCATGCATGACTCGATCAAATCGACTACAGCTGACTAGACCTTGAATCCAAACTAGATGCTCAATCAAGGTGGCAAACTAGCCTATAGTAACCCTGTACTCAGCCAGGCTGGTGTAAGGGGAGTGTTAGGTCCCTGGTTGCCAAGCATAGACACAAATCAAAGATTGGCCAAGTAGGCGGACCAGCACACAAGCCCTTCAAAATTGAATCCCTAAACCACCGTTCTAGACACTGAGCACAAGGCACACACAGGTTAACTTGACACGATGATCTAACACTAGCCTGGACCCGACCAGTTGGTGTCCCAAGCCCATTAGGGCAAATTAAGTCTAGTTAATTTTAGGTCAAGGCTTGGGACCGAATGCAAGGGATGTGGTTTTGGGCTAAGGAGAGGTGATCAAATCCTCCCCCCATCTGATATAGCAAGAGTGCCCTTAAAAGTAAATTATGCAATGATGGCAGGCAGATAAGGATACAAATTAGGGTTTAGATTTTTTTTTTGGTATTTTTGGAAAATATGTAATTTTTTTTTATTTTGGTATTTTTTTAAATAGAAGAAAACTTGCAAATTATGGCCTAATATGTAGGAAATATACTAAAATTAAAAAATATGCAAAAGATGCTAAACAAAACCCTAAAACTTCCAAACTTGTCTTGCTGAAAAAAACAGAGCCAAAAATTTGTAGGCTGTATTTCGGCTTGCAGAAAATTCACAGGCTGAAATAAAATCTACAAAAACTTTGAAAATTATTATGAAATATTTTGAATCCAGCAAAATAAATTTCATAATTTTTGAAGTTTTTGTCAGGGAGAAATAATTTAAATAACAAAGTATATACGGACTGAAAAATTATAAAAAATAAGCCCTAATCTGAGCTCTGATACCAAATGATGCGGGACTAATATGCATGCAATTCTTTTTGTATATTTTATATGTAGGGTTAGGTGATTAATTCTCGAGTTTTAGATCAAAAGTATTTGTAGAAAATTTTGTATGAATTTTTGAAGCCAAGCATGCATATTAGAACCTAGAAAAGTACTAAAGAAGGATCGCCTGGGCTGAGAAGCCTCGGTTAGGGCAAGTTCTCCTACAATAAAAAGACTGGAGGTAGAGGGGGTGTACCTGACAATGTCTGAAGCACCTATTGAAGATCGTAGTGAAGGGATCTCTCGTTTCTCGATGGATGCGGCCTGGAAAACCGAGCCAAAGACCCGCGGATACCCGGCTTTCTGCTCGGTGGTCCGATTGAGACTTGGCTGGAATCGTTGGATTCGTAGGAACACGGGGACTTGCAAACAACCTGTCAGGGTTAGAAAACTCAGAGAAGATCAGAAAATAAAGAAAAATAGTAAAGGGGAAAGGAGTTTTGGAGTGGGCGGCCAATGCTCTGGAGGATTGGCTGGCGGTAAGATGATGGTTGCAGCATCGGGAAGAAGAACTCTCAAACCCCTTTATGCACACAGCAGGGTAATCACTCAAAGCAATAGAAGAACTCAAGGTTTATTTTATATATCAAAATCTAGCTTCATACAAGAGGCTAGGGTCCTTTAAATAGACCCTTAACCTTGGGCTCCAAGTAAGGGCACATTAGTCTTTACATAAGAATCCTTTTCCCTCTCAAACCCTAGCTAGAAAATAAGGAAACATTAGGTTGAAAAATCTATAAAAATTCTCTTGACTTGGCCAACACTCCAAGGATGCCTACGGGGACGTGTTGGGCTTCTAAGAGCAGCAAGAGGCCGGCCCAAAGGGGCTCGGGTGCATGGATTTGGGCCTATGAAAGCTGGGGTGGCCTGGTAGCCATGTAGCAGGAATATTCCTTGGTATCTTGCTCTTAGAGGCATGGGCTTGGTGCCTGGGCTTGATTTCTTTGGGCTAGAATGCAGATGGACCTCTAAAATCATGGATTCCTTGGTCTATGAATATTCTTTGGCATCTGGATGGAAATCTGGGCATTTGGAGCGCATCTGCAAGGAATCAGGGTTTCTAATTTTCCTCCTGGAATCTTCAAATCTTTAAGCTGGGTTGGACTTGGGCTAAACATTCATGTCTTCGATCTGGTTGGAATTGGTCTTCACTTGTATGATATGGTCTTGAGTCTTCAGTATGCTTGGATAGGACTAAAAAAAATAAAATTAGCTCAACATGAGCTGACTAGCATTGGACTGAACTAGCTCAACATGAGCTGACTAGTACAGAACTGAAATAACAACTCAAAAGACTAAAATAACAACTAAAATAGACTCAGATGGGCTAAGTCCTAATTACAGATGGACTCATAAATTATTGATCAATTCATAGAGGGTTGAAAAGCCTCTGTCTTATTCTGGTGCCTCCGGTGTCCCCCCCATTTAGGTTGTGTTTTTGTGTTTGGACGAATTCCTTGCTGCCCTGGCATCCTTCCATACTCTAAATCACTGCCATCCAAACCTTCACACGTCCAAGAAGGAGTGCCCTAGGTAGCCAAGCAAGGAGATCTTCTACAATCTTCAAGCAGCCATCTTCTAACCCTAATCCTGATTCCTTTCAACCATAGTTCTTTTTCTTATTTTTAATTGCTGTTTTGATTAACCCTGATGCTTGTACGATCCCCGAGGCGATTCCCCTCCCTTGAAGAGACCTTCTTTTCTGCCTGGACTACCAAGCTTAGCCATCAGATTCGAGGGAAACAAGGCTTCTTCTTCCAGGCTCCGATCAGAGTTGTGAGTGATCTCTTCTACAATTTAATTTCAATCTTTGACTGGTAAGAAACCTTCCCAACTCTTATTTTCTAATTTAATGAAGATAAGCTATCCTAAACCAAGAGTTTCTCAACTCTCGGGTCCTGGATATTTCATTGGTTTGCATGAGTATACCTGTGACCCGATGATTCTTTGCATTGCTAGTCCTTCTGCTAGTTTTTACTTTATTTTGGGAATCTATCTTGCAATTAAAATTATAAAAATCATAAAAAAATTATTTTACTATTTTCCATGCATGTTTAATAGGCTTAGAGTCATCCTACATCAAGTTGACTCTATTTCCTCCTCATTACCTTCATACTCCTCTGCTAAATCAAGCTCAGCTTCAAATACTTCCTCTCCACACTCTTTAGCTGCTTCAGGTTCCGCTTCTTCTCCCATCTCAGCTATGTGTAGGTTCTATACAAGGTATTTGTTAGCAAAATGGCCAACCTGATAACACCTATAACACGCTACATTCTGACTTCCTTCTTCATGTACTATAGGTGCTCTTCCTCTGTCATTCATACGACCTATTGGTGCCTTTCCTCGATCATCTACTCGACCAATTGGTGCCTTTCCTCAATCATCCATTCAACCTACTAGTGTGGGTTGACTAGGCCGACTAACAGGAATTTGGCTTGACCTATTTCTAGGGTTACTAAACCTATTTAGTTCAGGGCGATAGGTTGTCTTCGTTGAAATCGTTCACAGTCTCTAGCAACCTGGTAAGCATGTTCCAAATCATGTACTTTCCTTAGAAATAGTTCCCTTCTAATATCCTCATTCAAGCCTTTTCTAAACCTAGATAGTGTCACAGATTCTGACTCGACTACAGCACATCGCATAACAAACTCATCGAACTTGGCAATGTACTCGATCACGGTCTTATTACCTTGGGTCAAGTCCTGCCATTGATCCAATAGCCTTTGCTGATATATTAATGGCACATACTTCTCTCTCAACTTGTCTTTCATATCCCTCCATGTTACTATGGGCATGTGTCCTCTCTGAATGATCAATCTCTCAATATTATCCCAATACAATCATGCTTGTCGGACTAACTTGAACTTTGCAAATTTCACCTTTCGCTCCTCTGACATTTCTTACCATTCAAAATATTGATCCATGTCGCTCTTCCAATCCACATAGACCTTAAGATCTAAGTTCCCATCGAACGTGGGTGCATCAAATTTGACACTCCTAAAGGCTCTATCTTCTTCAGTTTCATCATGAGTTAGGCATCTAAGATTTGGATCATGAATAGGATCATGATGTTGGGCTCTAGGAATATGAACTAGAGTAGGTCTAGGAGGTGTAATGTCTTGTTGGGACACATGAGATTCCTCAAGGGTTCCCATTCTATGCTCAATTTGGTCTAGCCTACCACTCAACTGCCTAAACTGTTCAGTCAAAGTATGCCTAAACTGTTCAGTCAAAGTACGCATCAGGCTTTCTAGATTAAAATCCATAGATGCAAATGTACTGGCTTAAGTCTGTTGATCTTGGTATGTGGTACCTGCCCTAGTAGTCATGTTGTGCAAACAATACAAATCAACCTAAGTCTAGGGTTCCTAGAACTAAGGACCAATATAGTGCTTTGTCAAGGTAATAATCAAGACTGTAGTAACTCCTCGACTGGCCAGGTAAGAGGTGAGGTGGTGGGAGGCTCCCCTCACTTTCATGAGGTCCTAATTAAAGAACTACCAGTCCGTTTAGGGCATTTGCCTCTGGACCTCTAGCCTTAGACACCAATTTTCAGAAGCATACACAGAAGTAACTACTACAATGGGTTAACACATATATAAAACCCAACATGTTGCTGTCCCTAGCTTTAAGTACTACTCGATTTTAATTAAGGCTTAGGACTATGCAAATGGGGTTAGTTGTTTTGGGCTAAGGAAAGGGTCTCAATCCTTCCCTTATGTTATATTGCTTGCCCTTAAGTGTTTTCAAGTAAAATGAATGCACAATCAAGATAAGATAAGATAAAACTAGCAATTCAAAGTTTAAACTTTAGATATCAAATTTTAAGTTTAGATTTTAGATTTGGGTTTTAAATTTTAAAATTTAAATTACAGAAATTAAACTTTTATGAAATTTCAACTATATGCTGAAATCCTGAAATAGAAATATTCTCAGGCAATAATTAGGTTTGAAGAAATTCTACAAATTGAATTAAATCCTAACAAAATATCAAAAAATAAAGCCAAATGTAATGAATCCAACAAAATAAAAATCCAAATTTTCTAATCTTCCTACATATAGAAATAATTAAAATAATAGACCATGTACTAAAATGGATGGGATGTAGAAAATTAACCCTAAAGATGCATTTCTCTCGTTTTCTTCTTCAGGGGTCAATTCACAGTGGCACCCCTACATGCCATAGGAAATTTTCTTTGAATGGGATGTGAGGATTTTGCAGCCCTACTTTTTTCTATGACTGGACGGCCATGGTGAACCACCCGATTCGAGTACTTAAAGAGAATTTAACAAGCATGAAACCCTAATATAACCTAATGCTCTGATACCAATAAGATGATGTGGAATGATGCGATATGGTATAAGATGATCTAATTTTAGTCTAAGATATTTTAAAGAGAAATGATCATAGCAATAAAGTAACTAAACATAATAGATTAAAGAGATTAAAAAAAGTAACTAACTACTTACCCACAATCTGATTTGCAAGCTATAAAGAATAAGGACCCGACGGCTAGAAAACCATCTAAGATTAGGATATTCCATGCTTCAACTACTAAATCTAATGAGAAAGGATTGGTTTCTTACCCCAATGGAGATTCTTATTGACTCGGGATAGATCGGCTACTTGGTCGCTCAGATCTTGCAGCAAGATGAAGATCGGGACTCCAAATTTCAGATCTACCGTCAGATCTCGGTTCGGAAGCAAAGGATCCATCCTCTAAAGTCCTTGAACACCTTGGATCTGAAGAGAAGATAGAAAACAAGACTTTAACAATGAAGTAAACCAGATTTAAAATGGAAAAAAGGAAGGGTTTGGATGCATAGAGCTTGAAGAAGATCGATAGCAACTTGTCGAATTCGGCATAACCTCCACTCAAGGACATCACTACCTTGAGCTCTCAAGGTCTTCCCTGCCTTGAGCTCTTAAAGACCTCCCTGCCCTTAGAGAAAAACACTAAAGCCTAACCCAGCTTTGTGGAAGAAAGAATGCATCTTTATTTCATGAATGAATAATAATTACAAGGGGGTATGGGGTCCTATTTATAGGGTTTTTCATACATGAAGATATCATAGGACTCTTTTGAATTCAAATTACATTTAAATTTAAATTCTAATTCAAACACTCCATGGCTTCTTGGCTTTCCCTTGAAATTTTGAATTTTGAATAAACCTTTCATGGCTTGGGTGATAACATGAAATATTCTGGCTTCATGAAAAAAATGTGTGACAAATTTAAGATTGAGATGGCATGCTAATCCTTCTTCTTATTTGGTGCTAATCTCTCTTTCTTAAACTTAATTGGCATCACATCTGAATATTTTGAACTCCTTGATCGGCAACATGGGATAAGAAGCAGCTTCAAAGGTTTAAGTTCGAATTTGAACCCTTCATTTGAATTTGAAAGAGGTTTGGATGAGGGGGCTTCCATTTAAACTTCAAAACTTTATCTTCATCTTAAGACAACTTTCAAACTTGAATTTTGAACTCTTCCTTAGCCTTGGAACTCTTCTTTGAATTTGAATTTGGATGAAGATATCTTCTCCTTTGAAATTGAAAGTAGATAAAAGATAACTCCTCCTTTGAATTTTGGATGAACCTCCACTTATCTTGGACTCTTCCTCCCATTTAAACTTTGAATGAACCATAGGTGGGCATCATCTGGAGTGGGCAACAAGAGAGAATGAGAGGGGGTGCCGGATGAAAAGAAGAGTCCTTCTACTTTACTCCTCTCAATTGGTGCCTCCTTGGAATCTCAAATGGGCAATGAAAGGGAATTGGATGGGGTGCCTTTCTTGGATAATGATGAAATTTAAATTATCTTGATCCCCAAATGTTCAGGCGTCTAAATGTCTAGATGTCCGGATATCTTAATGTCTGGATGTCCAGATGTCTGGATGTCTAGATGTCCGGATGTCTGGTGAAAAATTTGGACAACCCTTTTTTGACCTAGAATTGATCCACCAAGGTGATGTTGACTTAGGTCTTGGGTACTTATGACACCCCTTGACTTATTCAAGCACTAATTATAGGACTCAAATTGGATAATTCACCAAACAAAGCAAATTAATGCTATTTATAAGACTCTTAAACCAATTAATGGACTCAATTGGTAACTCAACAACCCTAATTGAAAAAATTAAACTCAATTTGATCAAATTATAACTCAATTTGACTTAATTACAAACTCAAGATAACTGGGAATCAAGTGTTCTTTGTGAAGAACACATGGACTTACTCATTGGTGATCCAAATTGAATTGGAAAAGGTTTGATTCCTCTTCCTAGCTCTTGTGTCCTCACCAGACTAGGGACAGGTCTCAGGGAGTGCTAGGGATGTCATGTAACCTAGAGACAGGCTAGGACATGAGAACATCATGCAGCCTATGGATAGCCAGGGATGTGATGGAGCAGCCACTGTCGATGGTTGCTATGTTCAGTTGCTGTATTTGAGGAGTTGGGATGAGCTCATGAGTTTTGGAGGTTCCTATGCGGTTGTAGAGTATCCGAGATGGTCTCAGAGAGGTCTGCTATGATGTAGAGGGTCTGAGGAGACAGGATTGGATACGAGGTTTAGGTCATGTCAATAGGGTAGCATTGAGAGGCTAGCCTTGAGAGTTTCTTTCTGTGGCATTAGGGGGACTTCAATCTTAGGTAGAGCACTGGTGACTAGTGGCTTCACGGGTGGAGCAGGTTTTGACACATGTTCAGAATGGGAGGTGCATGGAGGACCATATCCTTGCACGGATGCCAGGGGTGCACTTAGCAAGGTGGAGCGAAGGGTGTAGAGTATGGCATGACTCTGTGAAGATTGTGTCAAGTAGAGCTCCAGTTACAGCGAGTGTGGGTTCAGGTTCGCTGGGTTCTCTCTATGGAAGTCCAAGAAAAGACTGATGCAGCTGCCAGACAGAAGGAAAGCAATAATCTATGGTGCCAGGATACGAGCTAGGGTCTTCAGCTATGGAGGTGGTCATCCCAGAGGTCTTCAGGTGATATTAGCAACTGGAGGATATTGGCAGAGGCATGGATATCCACACAGTGCTGTCAGGATACGCAGTTACAATAGGGTATGCGTTGAGGACATTACCAAGTTTGCCAAAGCTTGGGGGCACCAAGGTGAAGATTATTGGGATTTGCATGGTGCTCCCAAGCTTTGGAGAGACTTGGGAGACCATAGCGAGGATGATGGAGGCGATCCTTGGGTGCTTGGAGGCATGCCAAGCATTTCCTGGAGGTGTTCCAGGGGGCTTAAGATCTAGGTTTGGAGATCTTGAGGTTGGAGTCAGCTTGGGCTATGGAGGAGTCAACTCCTGCAGGTCGACAGCAGGATTGAGTTCTGGTCGAGTCAGCTCGAGGTCTGTTCGAGTCAACTCTTCTAATGGGTTTAGATCTCATGTGTTGGCTTGAGGGAAGAGAGAGAGTTTTGTTGGGCTGAGTCATGTTGACTCAAGGCTATATATATATCTTGTATGAGTGTAGCCATAGTCGGATGAGAGGTCCAAGAGAGGAATACAAGTGCTCTTTCTCCCTAGTCTTGATTTCTCCTCTCTCCCTCTCTCTGATTCTCTCTATCATTTGCAACCACATGGGGGCACACCTCCGTGACAAGAGTGGATGGTGTGCCCCAATCATTCCCTCATGATGGTTCCTTTCATGGCCATGGCAGCATCAAGTTGATCCCGGGCATTCCACGGAGTTTAGTGAGGTATCTCATTCCTCGACACATTCTTATGTCAAAGGATGTTCACCTATTCGATCAGGCCTATGGGGTTCAAGAGAGTCAGGTCTAATATGGGCCTTAGGGGGTCTAACTTTGGTGCTGGCCCTACAGGCCTCCGCTTGGGTAAACGATTGGCCCATTAGGGTAATTTGTTCATATAGGGCCCTTAATTAGGCTTGAACCCCGGACTCCCTGACTAGACTGGGCTTGATGTGGACTGATGGACTAACAGACATAGGTTGATGGGCTATT
Organism: Areca catechu; assembly: GCA_021397845.1. Lineage (NCBI taxonomy): Eukaryota > Viridiplantae > Streptophyta > Magnoliopsida > Arecales > Arecaceae > Areca > Areca catechu. The sequence goes on from CM038053.1 coordinate 71,260,353, forward strand.
GGGCTCCTAATCTAGTGGACATGCAACGCACATAAGACAAACTGACTGAGGCTGCCAAGACCTTGAGCCCAAACAGAATGGGTCGACTCAACTTACACACAACACAACACCTAATCCCTCCACTAGCCAGGTAAGAGGTGGGGTGGTGGGAGGCCCCCCCTACTTTTGCAGGGACCTGATTAAGTAACCACCAATTCGCTTAGGGTGTTTGCTTCTGAACCTCTAGTCTTAGACACCAGCTTCTAATAATAGGTGAGTATTGGGTACACTAGTCTTCCCACAAGGTTCGACCCGACCTGTTGGTGTCCCTAGAATCACTTTAGGTTTCTAGTTGATTTTAATTAGGTTAGGTTTGAAAGCAAGGTAGTTGTTGTGGGCTAAGGAGAGATGATCAACTCCTCCCCCCATCTGACATATTCAAATTGCCCTTAATATCGCTTATGCAATGATGGCACACATATGAAAACTCAATTAGGGTTTCTAATTGTTTTGTATTTTTACTGTATTTTGTTTTGGAAGAAATATAGTATGCAAGAAATTACCTAATATGTAGGAAATATGCAGAAAATAAAATTATGCCAAAATTATGCAAAAAGAACCCTAAACATGCTGAATTTCTATCAAGCTGAAATTAGGTGCAGAAATTTCATAGGGAAGAGAACAGGCATGCAGAAAATCTATAACCTGAAATAAATCATGAGAAATTACAGATAAATAGAAATCAAATATGATGGATTCAAAAAAACAAGAATCATATTTTTATCAGATCCTTATGTGCAGAAACAATTATGGGAAGAAACTATATGCAGGATGTTCTACTATTAAGAAATTTAACCTAGGTGCAGATTTTAATATGCAGAAATTAAAATAAATGCAAAAAAATGTAAAACCTTGCTCTAAGGAGATCACATTCTGCCTAGGCTCATTACTCCCATGGGCAGATAGTATAATCGCATATACCCTTATCAGGAGGCGTGATTTCTTCTAAGGAAGGACTTAAAAGAGGAAAAAAACTAGGTCCTAAGCATGCTCTGATATCAAATGATGCGGGTCTAATTAGCATGCAAGGGAATTTTCATAGATTCAACATTAAGTTAAGATTCTAATTCCCAATTTTCAAGTCAAAAGGATGTAATGGTGATCCTATAGAAGTTCTAGAGCATAAGCATGCAAAAAAGACCCTCAAAAGAGATAAAAAAGTAGGACTCAAAATAAATAAAAATCCATAATAACTCTAGTCAGATAACCACAAAGGATTGAGAAGTCTTTGCCTGATCCTGGTGCCCGCACCACCGTCTACTCCTCCAGCTGAGCCTGGAGGGCTAGTGCAGCAGTGCTCTACCCTTCAAGCGGTCCACCTCCATCGCAGAGGCGGTCGCCTCTCTGACTCGACGGGAGCTGACCCCCCTCTCCTCAATCAGGGTAGCCTCGAGCTCGGCCGCCTTCTTCTCTAGCTTAGCTACCATGGTCAGGGCACTGGTTAGTTGAGCCTCCATCCTTTGGTTCTGGCCGGACAGGCCTCGGACCTCATTCCTCTCCCGACGGAGGTGGGTCATGTACTTTTCCAATGCTCGGCAGGCATCTCGCAGGAGCTACATAACACTGCCACCTACACCAAGGACGATGATTGACACCCCTTGTAAAAAGAATGGAAAAAAAATATAGATCTGGAGATGGCTTACCGACATCAGCCAAGTGAAGGCCTCCATGGCAAGCCCCACCATCGACCTCCTTACCCGGTTCTGGCGATTTGATGATTGGATTATAGAGGTAAGGATGTCTTTCGCCAGCTTCCCATCCTGGGATATCATTGAGCCCACGGGGAGGATGATGATGAACCTCTTGCCTTCTTGGCTCAGTGCCTTAGGTGGTTCGGTAAGGTCGGGCACACCCTCAAGTGATGGCACCGCATCTATGGGACCGTCGCTGGCGGCTCTACCCCAAGCGATGAAAGCAACATCTTGGTAGTAGTAGATCCTGCCACCCTCATCGCTTTCGGCTATGGTGGACCATCGATGCATGGAGGGACCACTAGAGATGGAGGTCCAGCCCCCTCTACGGTCCTAGTTTTGCCCCTAGGCTACCTGGCAGGAGCTTGGACCCTCAGTCTGGATGGCACGCATGGGGTGGCTGGTCCCGTCACGTCAGGCCCATCGCTGGGCCCTAGCTCGGCTCTTCCTGAGCCCTCTTCTAGGGCACTCCTTCAGGCCCTTCAGAAGCGGCCCTCTTCTGGGACATCCCCAGGAGGTCATCGAAACTGAACCTCATCCCTGCAAAATGGAACAAATCTGTTAGTCTCATCTCAAGGCCGAACTCATTGCTGAGTAGAGACAAAGCCCGGCATCAAGCCTTACCCTGGGGCTGGGCTTGGCTGATCCCAACATCGACGAGATTTTCCTCACACAATAAGTCTCGAAGGGCTGGAACTTGGGAGGAAAATAGCTGGTCAAATACTTCCTTATCGACTGGCTAGGCCACTTACTGTCGGTTGAGGGAGCAGTCTGGGTCACTCCAAACCCAGTCCACCCTCTCAACCGAGGCAAAGAAGAACCTGCACTTCCATCCCTTGATGGAAGTGGGCAGGTCAAACTTGAGGGCTCCCTTGCAGGGGCACATGAACCACCATCCAATATCGAAGGGGTGATGCTTCAGGGTAAACAAGGCCTTGAAAAGGGAAAAATGGGCGATGATCCCCTGATGGTGGTAGAGAACAATAAAATTGAAGATGGTCCGGATGGAATTGGGAGCGACTTGTGCCAGAACCAAATGATAGTAGTTGAGAAAAGAAAAGAAGAAGCTTGGAAGGAAAATTGAAGACCCTCGAAAAAGAAGTCTTCATACAGGGCTATCTGGCTCGACCCACTAGAAGTGACTCGATCCCCCAGCCCAGGAACAGAGAGTCGAATGGAATGAGAAATCCCAAATAACCTCCAAATGCAAAGAAGATCCCCATCGGCCATCATTAAAGCAATGCTGATGGGGTCGTTGGCCTCCCTGGCAGAGGAGGCAGGTGGAGGAGGGGTCGCAGGGGGTCCAGTGATAATCCCCATCGGGCGGGGATACCTGCGAAGCATGATCGGGACTTCCTCCTCCTAGCTATCGAAGGAGGGAGGCCTCGGCTAAGAAGGTCCCACACCATCAAAAAAACCCTGGTGACAGTGCCCCCTACCGGAGGGATTCATTAGAGATGGCAAAGTGGAAAACCAGAAGACCTAACAAGAATACTTCTCAGGCATAGGCCGAAGGAAGAGAGCAAATGAGAGGAAGGGGGAGAAGAAGGAAGCCTAACCTGCTAGAACTTCGCAACCTAGCCCAAGAAGGTGGAGGAAGATTGCTCTGTGAGAGAAACTTTATCTTTTGCCTCTTGAGAAACCCTCATGAAACAAAAGGGCAAGTCCCTTTCAAGCAACCCAAAGCCCTGTCGCCCTGTACTGACTGAAGGCGTGCACCATATCTTGCCCTGAGCCAGCTGGGGTGTGCCACATGTTGATATCCACTAGAAGCGATGCCCTGAATCGGAGGGGACCCCTTCGGTTCCGACATGGCAATTATGGCCACCCTTAATGAGGGGTGACATGGCATCACCCTGTCAGCTCCCAGCTAGGGTCAAGCTCATAGGGCAAGCCCTCCATATGAGGCCAGCTCCCGTTATTGGGGTCGTGCTCATGCTAATAAGCCAAGCTCTCTTGCCAAGGTTAGCTCCTGGCCAAGACCGTGCTCATACAACTAAGGCGAGCCATCCTACCTAGGTTAGCTCCCAGCTGGGATCGAGCTCATGGGGCGAGCACTCCATCTGAGGCCAGCTCCCAACCAGGGTCGTGCTCATGTTGCTAAGGCCAGCCTCATGCCAAGGTCAACTCCCAGCCAGGGTTATGCTCATAGGGCGAGCCCTCCATCTAAGGCTAGCTCCCGGTCGGGGTCATGCTCATGTTGCCAAGATAGGGGTCGTACTCATCCTGTGAAGGCCATAGTTCTCGCCAATGGCATGAGGGGGAGGAGGATCAATAGATATTTAAATCATGATAAAGGGGAACCTAGCCACCCACTACCTTTGGGAGGTGGCACACGTCCTGCCACAAATACAGGCTTTGTAGTGCACCACCTGCACGACCTGCAACATCCCATGACACCAGAACCCGAGCCTTTCCAAGAAGAGTATTCCATTAAGGGCGCAGACCTTGTGAAACTCTGACAGTTCCCCCCAAAATGGGAACATGCCACCATGGCTCAAGGCTCAGCACCCCTCCCACAGGATGTTGTTGACCCCATAAGTGATTTTGATGATAACTAAACATTGGAGTATGTACATTTATTTCTAACAATACTTCAAGTGGTTTACAAGTTTTTGTAGGATGATTTATTTGTTCAAACTTCAACTCCTATATCTTTACTTCTTATTTTGAGTTGTGTTGTAATCTGATTTTGTAAAGAAGAACCCAATAAAAAAGTTAAGAAAATTTTGTAAAAAGGGTTATTTCTATATGTGTGTGCGCCTTAAATTTATTTTGAGTTGGTATGCATGAAATGTGTAAGAGTGTTGGCAAGAGTATTCTTAAAGTTTAATTGTAAAAATTCTAAAGAAGTCACTCGAGCCGACCTAGTATAGTGAAAAGCCGATTCTATCTCATGGCACACAACAAGGATTCTGGTACGTAGCAATCCAAGCTGACTCGAAGCAATTCGAGCAAACTCTAGTAAATCAGAGTCGATTGGAATAAGTTTGAGCTGACTCTTCCAGAGTCCAGTTTTAAAGTTTTCTGAGAACAAGCCAGGCGAGCCGACCCAAACTAGAAAGAGCCAACTCTGCCAGACCTAATTTTGAAGAACTAAAAAAGAGAGCCGACCTAAACTGCAATGAGCCGACTCTGCTACAGTTAAGATTTCAGAACCTGAGAGGAAGAGCTGACCAAAGTTCAAGAGAGCCGACTCCTCGAGTTCAAGATTTTCAAAGATGAAAGTTCAAGCCGACTCGAACTATAAAGAGCCGACTCGTCCAGAGTGAAGTCTTGCACCCTGAGACAAAGAGCCGACTGCAATGAAGAACTGGCAACTCGACCTATCGACCTGAAGGATCCAAACTGACTCGAAGGAATCTGAGCTGACTCGAATATCATCTTCAAGTACATAATAGCTAGTTCCAAAATTTTTTTTGAATGCCATAAAGTGCTCCAACAGTCATATGTCACATCCCAATGGTCTACAACATCTCAAACTATCTTGGAGTGATGGAAGACCATATATTCGAGGGTTTTGAACTTCCTTGAAGATATAATTAGAGAGTTCTTCAAAGTTTTAATGGCTTTATTGAATATCCTACCCACCAACAAGGAAAAGAGCACAAGAGCATTCAAGTCAGTCTACAAGTCTTCACCAACTCTGATATAAAGCTTGAAGCAATTTGGAAAGAAGCCACTGAAGCAATTAAAGCGCCTTGAAGCACATTCAAGTGGACTTCTCTTAAGCTGCACCGGAAACTATCTGACAACTAGAGTTAATCATTATTGTTGCATTTATTTCAATTCATTTTTGAATTGTTTGGATTATTGGTGAGCCCGTTTGAAAAATCAAATAGGTTCTTGGTAAGCCTTTGATAAAAACCAAGTGTTGGGTTCTTGGTGATCCTGGTAAAACCAAGTTAGGTTCTTGGTGATCTTGTGAAAACCAAGTTCAGTTTCTTTGGTAATCCTGTTTAAAACCAAAGGGTGTTGGATTTTCTTTGGTGATCCCGTTAAAATCAAAGTGTAGAGGTTTTGAATTATGATCATGTAAAAAAATCCTACTATATTCGGGTGTGAATATAGTGGAAATCCTAAGTGGTATATTGGATAATGGACGTAGGAGCTGGGTTGCTCCGAACCACTATAAATCTTGTGTGTTTGTGCTGTGCTTCTTCATTCTCATTTAGCTTCTGTAAATCATTAATCTGCCACAGCACCTAACACTTTAAAAGGTATTTTTAATTGCATATTATTTGTTTAAAATTTTTAAATTCCCAATTCACCCCCCCTCTTGGGTAGCCACCTGGGCAACAATTGGTATCAGAGCACTGTCTTTGAATACATAAGAGTAAAGATTGATGGCTCATCCAATGAGTATGTCCTTGGCGGAAGGCCAATCGATCAATTGACCTCCACTATTCACTGGCATAAATTATGCATACTGGAAAGCTAGAATGAAAATTTATGTTCAAGCAGTTAATTTTCAGTTGTGGAAGGTCATATTAAAGGGTCCTTATATCTCCATGATTAAAATTGATGGAGTGGACATTCCAAAACCTGAAGAGGATTGGGATGAACATGACATGAAAATGGATGAGTTAAATGCCAAAGCAATGAATTTGCTATATTGTGCTTTGGATAGTAATGAGTTTAATCGAATTCCCATTTTCTCCTCTACAAAGAAAATTTGGGATAAACTTGAGGTGACCCATGAAAGAACTTCTCAAGTGAAGTCTTCAAAAATTATTCTTCTTGTGCATAGTTACAAATTATTCAAAATGGAACCTAATAAAATAATCTATGCTATGTTTTCACGTTTCACTGATATTATTAATGGCTTAAAAAGTCTTGGCAGAATATATTCTAATGTTGATCTTGTACAAAAGATTCTAAGATCTCTTTCGGACAAATGGGATCCAAAAGTGACCGCCATCTAGGAAGCAAAAGATTTGAATACCTTACTGCTGGATGAATTGCTAGGATCTCTCATCACACCTGAACTAACCATGCAGCACAGAACTGAAGATGATCAAAAGAAGAAGAAATCTATTGCCTTCAAAGCTGCTATAGATTCAAGAAAGGATGATGAATCAGATGAAGAATTCTCCTCTACTGAAAGCGACATGGAAGATGAAGATGTTTCCATGGTCGTTAAGAGATTTAAGAAGTTCTTGGGAAGATGAAAAGGAAGAAACTATAGAAAATTCCACAAGAACAAAGAATTCAGTAAAGAAAGGGACAAGGAAAAAGAAAAAAAAAAGAAATGCCTGTTTGATACGAATGCAAAAAACCAGGGCACATACGACCAGATTGTCCTTTATTGAAAAAGGGAATCAAGAAAAAGAAAAAGAGGGCAATGGTAAAGATGTGGAGTGACAGCAAAGCATCCACATCAACTGAAGAAGAAGAGACCACAAACATAGTGAATTTATGTCTAATGGGTCTTGAGAATAAGGTATTTTCCCTTGAGCTTCAAACTGAATTTACATATGCTGAATTGAATTCTACATTCCATGATTTGGTTTTTAAATTCAAGAAAGCTAGAGTTAAAATCAAATCCTTGAAGAAACAAAATGATTTTTTACTAAAAGATAAGGATGGAATTTCTGAAAAGAATAACATTTTGGAAAAGGAACTGAATATCTTTTCTGATAATGTTATTGCTTTGAAAAAAGAGAAAAATGCTTTAAATGAGACAAATAAAGTTTTAGTTGCCGAAAATGATGATTTAAAAAAGGAGGTAGAAAAGCTTAATCCTTTAGTAGTAAAACTTACTTTGAGTTCTAATAAGCTTATGCTAATTCTAAAAGAACAAAGAGATTCAAAAAGCAAAGCTGGAATTAAATTTAATGCCTTAAATATTAAATAAATTTCAGTAACAAAATTTATATCTTCAAAAGCTTTAGCTTCAAATATAAAATTTCAAAGAGCTTTTCCATCAAATTCTAGTTTAAGTGGCTTAAAGTACGTTCCTAAGAATTATGTTCAAAAATCTTTTAGATCAAACATATCCATTACTGCATCTTTTAAATCTTCAAAGCATGCATCGTTCAAAAATGATAAAATTGTTTGCTATGCATGTCATAGATTTGGGCATAAGTCTTATTAATAGAATTCATTGAAAAGTTCTAAAATTGATACATTAAAATATAGAACTATTTGGGTTCCAAAAGAAACCAATTTTGCTAACCCGAAAGGATCTAAGTTAGCTTGGATACCTCAAATCACTCCTTGATTATTTTGCAGGACTGTCTTGCAGCCCATAAATTGAAAAAAAGATGGTATCTCGATAGTGGCTATTCAAGGCATATGACGGGTGACAAAGATCAGTTCATCATCCTACAAATGAAAGAAGGAGGATTGGTTACTTTCGGTGATAATGGTAAGGGAAGAATAATCGAAATCGGTAAGATCAAAAAAATCCCCTATACTTATATTGAAGATGTGCTGCTGTACATAAACTGAAGCATAATTAATTAAGTATTGGTCAACATTGTGATAAAGGCTTCAAGGTTATCTTTGAATCATCTATGTGTATAGTAACTAACTCTCTTGACTCTAGCAACAAATTTATTGGTCATAGACTTGAAAAAATCTATGTGATAGATCTAAATGATCTAACCATGACTAGTAGTTCCAGCCTAGTAGCAATGAATGCTAAGATCAAGGAGTCATGTTTACTTTAGCATAGATGATTAGGTCATGCTAGCATGCATATAATTGCCAAATTAATCTCTAAGAATCTAGTTAAAGGTTTGCCACATTTTAAAGTTGATCTTGATTATGTATGTGATGCTTGTCAATTAGGCAAACAAACTTGGGGGAGTTTTAAATCAAAAAATGTTATTTCAACTACTAGACCCCTTGAGCTACTTCACATGGACTTATTTGGACCAACTAGGACCACAAGCCTAGGAGGTATGAAATATGGTCTTGTGATTGTAGATGACTTTTCTAGATTCACATGGATATTATTTATTGCACATAAAGATGAAACTTTTGATGTATTTCAAAAATTTTATAAGAAAGTTTCAAATGAGAAAAATCTTTTTGTTATTTCTATAAGAAGTGATCACAAAACTGAATTTCAAAATCAATATTTTGATGAATATTGTATTGAGCACGGTATTGATCACAACTTCTCCGCTCCTAAAATACCACAACAAAATGGTGTTGTAGAGAGGAAGAATAGGACTTTGGAAGAAATGGCCCGAACCATGTTGTGTGAAGGTAATCTTCCAAGGTACTTTTGGATAGAAGTAGTGAACACTACCTGTTACATATTAAATCAAGTTTTAATACGACCAATTTCAAAGAAAACCCCCTATGAGCTTTGGAATGGAAGAAAACTGAATATTAATTATTTTCATGTATTTGGGTGTAAATGCTTTGTGTTGAATAATGGTAAAGATAACCTAGGAAACTTTAATGCAAAATATGATGAATCTATATTCCTTGGTTATTCACTGCACAACAAAGTATATTGAGTATTTAATAAGAGGACTCTTACTGTAGAATAGTCAATTCATGTTGTTTTTGATGAAGCTAACCCCTCACCATCTAGAAAAGATGAGTGTATAGACAACGATGTAGGTACACTATAAAAGGAAATAGAAGATCTAAGCATACAAGATGAGCCAACACAAGATAGAAATAAAGTGGTAAGTAAGGATCATACTGATTTACCAAAGGAATGGAGGTACGTAACTTCACATCCTAAAGATCCAGTTATTGGTGATCCTTCTCATGGTGTTAGGACTAGGGCTACACATAGAGATGCATATTACTACCTAGCCTTTGTCTCACAAATTGAACCACATAGTATAGAAGAAGCTGAAACTGATCCAAGTTGGATGATGGCCATGCATGATAAATTAAACCAGTTTGAAAGAAATAAAGTTTGGACACTAGTTGATAGACCTACAGACCAACCCATCATAGGAACCAAATGGATCTATAAGAATAAACTATATGAGAATGGTAAGGTTATGAGAAATAAAGCAAGGTCGGTAGCAAAAAGGGTACAATCAAGAGGAGGGCATTGATTTTGATGAAACATATGCTCCGATAGCAAGATTAGAAGCCATTAGACTACTTCTTGTATTTGCTTGCTACATAAACTTTAAACTTTTTCAAATGGATGTCAAAAGTGCTTTTCTAAATGGATTTGTTTCTGAACAAATTTTTGTAGAACAACCACCAGGTTTTAAAAATCATGCCTTTTCAAATCATGTGTTTGAATTAAATAAGGTTATATAGGGTTTGATACAAGCACCTAGGGCCTGGTATGATAGACTAAGCAAATTTTTACTTGAAAATAATTTCAAAAGAAGAAATGTTGACAAAACACTTTTCATTAAAAACAAAGAGAATGACATGTTAGTCATACAAATTTACGTTGATGATATTATATTTGGTGCAACTAATAAAAATCTTTGTGGAGAATTTGCTGAGTGATGCAGGGTGAGTTTGAAATGAGCCTTATGGGTGAACTCAACTACTTCCTTGGATTGCAAGTTAAACAAATGAAGGAAGGTATCTTTATAAGCCAAGCTAAGTATATCAAAGAAATAATCCAGAAATTTAGCATGGAAACAAGCAAAGAGGCTAGCACACCCATGAGTCCTGGCTGCAGACTAGACAAAGATGAAAATTTATCCAATGTTGACCAAAAGCTATATAGAGATATGATCAGATCACTATTGTATCTTACTGCCAGTAGACTGGATATCTTGTATAGTGTATGTGTAGGTGCTAGATTTCAATGTAATCCCAAAGAAACACATATGCTTGCTATTAAAAGAATTATCAAGTATTTAAAAGGTACAAGTAATTTAGGTCTTTGGGATTCTAAAAAATCATCTTTGTATTTAATTGGTTTTTCTGATGCTGACTATGCTGGTTGCAAAATTGATAGAGAGAGCAGTAGTGGTACATGTCAATTTCTAGGGTTGAATTTAATTTCATGGCACTGTAAGAATCAAAACTCCATAGCATTGTCCACTGCTAAGGTAGAGTACATTGCTGTTGGTAGTTGTTGTGTTCAAGTATTATAGATTAAACAATAGCTAGAAGACTTTGGTGTTACATAATCTAAAATTTCAATCAAATATGATAATACAAGTGATATAAATTTGACTAAAAATCATGTTCAGTATTTAAGAACTAAGGACATTGAAGTTAGGCACCATTTTATACGAGATCATGTATTGAATAGTGATATTATACTTGAATTCATTCCTATTGAAAACTAACTTGCTGATATTTTTACTAAACCGTTAAATTTTGATAGATTTACAATGATTAGATATGAATTAGGATTGTGTGACCCATACTAGAAACATCTCCACAAACTTAAGGAAAAATTATCTAGGTGACCTTTTTACTTATTTTTTTTTTTGTAAAATGACTTTGAGTAAAGCCTAAAAATCACTTTTGTGCTCCCTCTGCTCGAACCGACTTGAGCAGATGTCTTTTCGGTCGAGCTGACTCGGATGACGAGTTGTCTTTTTTTAGTTCGAGCCATAGGGTTTTTCATTTACCTTTTTATCTTTGGCTCTACACTCTTCCCCTCTAAGGAACCCTTTTCCAAAAACTCCATCCTTCCAAAACTCCTTCGAATCTTAGTGTGCTCATGGGATAGCTCCAAAAATGGTAGTGGGAAAGAAATCTTGACGGGAAACTGAGGAATCTCCAAAGGAAAGAAGGACAAAATTCCATGAAGACAGCTCTTCTCAAGTTCCTCCTCAACCGCTGAAGAACCCAGCCCCGTTTCTCCAAGTCAACAAATTTCCTTAGGTATGAGGCCTATAACAATAGGTAGAAGAATTTTATTTGAATACCTTAAAGAAATAGGTTTTATAGTTGGGGATTTAATCAAAAATCAGGGCTGGTGGAATATGTATTCTTTGGACATTAAAACTTATTCAAATCTGGTCAGAACATTTTATTGAGATTTGGAGAGAACCACATTGAGTCTCTGGTTAAAGGGAAAAGGATTATTATTTCAGAAGAACTACTTGGGAAATACCCTAGAAATGCCATTTAAAGGTACAGAATATTTAGTCCTAAAAGATAGGACAAGGGCTTTACAGACTGTACTAGAGCAGACTAATGTTGATGAGGTTGGAATCCTTAAAGCTAGATCATTATCCATTGAAATGAGATTACTTCACATCTTCATTAGTCGGATTTTCCTACCCAGGATAGGTCGATTTGATTTGGTAAGTGAGCGCGACCTATGCTTTATGAAACTATTGATAATTGGAGATAAAATCAATCTTCCTGCTATAATGGTAAGTCAGATGAAAAAGGCAATAAGAAAGGTGAAGGCATGTTTGCCTTATGGGATAATTCTTACTCTTTTCTTCCAGGCTGCGAATATTGATCTATCAGGAGAAGATAGTAAATCCCTCCTACACACTGACACTTATATAGCTAAAACCTTATAGAGGATGGGTTACTTGCTATCTGAGGGGACTTGGAAGAAGAAATCTGAAGCACTAGTCACTAAAGAACCAGAAGAAGAACAAGAACAATCTGAGATGGAAACTGGTGAAGGCACCTTAATTCCCATTCCTGAGCCACAACCACTGCAAGGTTCACTAGTTCAGACAGCTTTTGTTGCTCATTTTCCTGATATTTCAGTGCTTGACATGCCTCCTGATACACCTATTTATACTCAGACTACTACTGACATTCTTGCCCCTAGTTCTGTTGCTACTGCACCTCTTGTGGATACTTCAACATTGCAAGATTTTATTGCACAACAGATGGGTAATTTGATTGACTCTATCAATTCTACAATGGCTATAATGTTTGGCAAATTTTGCCAATCTGTTAATGTGAAACTTGATCAATTTGGAAGTCAGATTGATAATCTGTGCAGCAGAATTGATACTCTTGAAGCCTCCAAGAATACAGCATGTGCAATAGAGATAAACCTGTAACCTGTTCTTCAATTGATTTCATCAAGTTTTGAAACAATTAAGAACTCGGTTAGTCAAATACTTAAGGCATATAGAGTTGAAATGAATAATTTAAGAATCAGAATGGGCTCAATCGAAGAAGGCAGGAGGATGGAAGAAGACTACACAAGAGGAATTAGAGTTATAAGAGTTGAATTTGGAAGGCTAAGAAGATCAGCCAAAGCATTTGCAAATGTACAAGCCTCGAAAGTTCTGTCAATGCAGAAAGAAGTTGTAGAAATAAAAGTCTCCATGGAAAAACTGAGTGCTTCCAAGAATTTAAAGAAAATTGAAGCTGAATTGAAGACTATCAACAGTTTTTTTGTGGAAGCTGATGACTAAAGTTGAAGACCTTCAAGCTGCTTAGAGCATACCTCCCTCAGCAATACTTGATCCTACACCTACTTCCTCTAGATCTAGGGCTCAACCATCATCTTTTGCTGGTCAGTCTATTCATCCCAGACAACCAGCTCCTCATTTTAGGCCACAGGGATTCTATACTACTCCATCATCTGATGTGTTAGATCCTGACCCTGTTGTATCTATGCCTCCAGGCATCCAAATTCCGGGTCAACCTCCAAACCCTAAAGTAGATATAGAGAGTGACTTGATGAATTTTGTACTTTCTTTCATTTTGTTCGTCGTATTGAACATCTTAAAATGAAAAGAAATTTCACATTTTGTCTCTTGAATTATTCTATCTCTTTATACAATGAAAGTTCACATTTTGCTCATCCAATGACTAATTTTTTAATTTGAATATCAAGATGAATATGAGAAAGTTAAATTATCTCAAACAAATTTTAAATACTTTCTCATTCTATCTGAGCTTCATTCCAACTTCACCTTTTTGACTGATTGACAAAAAGGGGGAGAAATTTGTGAAGATATTGCATGAAAAGGATAAAATGTTCTTAATTTTAAGCTCTGATATATAAAGCTTGAAAAGGATAAAATCTATTTGCTTATGCTCTGATACATGAAACACAATATGCTTTAATCCTTTTAAGCTCTGACATACAATATTTAAGCTCTGATCCATAATTTTTTAAGCTCTGATATACATTGTTTTAAATATTTTAAGCTCTGATATTTGAAGTTCTCATAGAAACTTTTGAGCCATGAACTTGCATGGAAAATATGTTAAAACATGGAGTATCTTATTGAGGGAGAGATTACCTCTCATTGCCCTGATTCTCCTTCCATAGTTTGACACTATTTAAAGTCAATTCTTTTTACTTGTTCATACACTCTTGCAAATATAAGAATACAAGTAAATCTATAAATGTAAAGTTTTATCTTACTTTTTCATGCCCAGTGTTTTGTCATCATCAAAAAGGGGGAGATTGTTGACCCCATAAGTGATTTTGATGATAACCAAACATTGGAGCATGCACATTTATTTTTAACAACTCTTCAAGTGGTTTACAAGTTTTTGTAGGATGATTTATTTGTTCAAACTTCAACTCCTACATCTTTACTTTTTGTTTTGAGTTGTGTTGTAATCTAATTTTGTAAAGAAGAACACAATGAAAAGGTTAAGAAAATTTTATAAAAAGGGTTACTTCTATGTGTGTGTGCCTTAAATTTATTTTGAGTTGATATGTATGAAAAGTGTAAGATTGTTGGTAAGAGTTTTCTTGAAGTTTAATTGTAAAAATCCTGAAGAAGTCACTCGAGCCAACCCAATACAATGAAGAGCCGACTCTACCTCATGGCACGTGACAAGGATTCTGGTACGCAGCAATCCAAGCTGACTCGAAGCAATCCGAGCCGACTTTAGTAAATTCGAGTCGACTGGAATAAATTCGAGCTGACTCTTCCAAAGTCCAGTTTTGATGTTTTCTAAGAACAAGCTAGGCGAGCTGACCCAAACTAGAAAGAGCTGACTTTGCCAGACCTAATTTTGAAGACCTGAAAAAGTGAGCCGACCCGAACTGCAACAAGCTGACTCTTCCAGAGTAAAGATTTAAGAACCTGAGAGGAAGAGCCAACCAAAGTTCAAGAGAGCCGACTCCTCGAGTTCAAGATTTTCAAAGATAAAAGCTCGAGCCGACCCGAGCTATAAAGAGCCGACTCGTCCAAAGTGAAGTCTTGCACCCTGAGACAAAGAGCTGACTGCACTGAAGAACTGGCCACTTGACCTATCGACTTGAAGGATCCAAGCCGACTCGAATATCATTTTCAGGTATATAACGACTAGTTCCAGAATTTCTTTTGAATGCCAAAAAATGCTCCAATGGTTATATGTCACATCCCAATGGTCTACAACATCTCAAACTATCTTGGAGTGATGGAAGACCATATATTTGAGGGTTTTGAACTTCCTTGAAGATATAATTAGAGAGTTCCTCAATGTTTTAAAGGCTTTATTGAATATCCTACCCACCAACAAGGAAAATAGCACAAAATCATTCAAGTCAGTCTTCAAGTCTTCACCAACTCTAATATGAAGCTTGAAGCAATTTGGAAAGAAGCCACTGAAGTAATTAAAGCACCTTGAAGCACATTCAAGTGGACTTCTCTCAAGCTACACCAGCAACTATCTAACAACTAGAGTTTGTCATTATTATTGCATTTATTTCAATTCATTTCTGAATTGTTTTGGTTATTGGTGAGCCCATTTGAAAAACCAAATAGGTTCTTGGTGAGCCTTTAATAAAAACCAAGTGCTGGGTTCTTAGTGATCCTAGTAAAACCATGTTAGGTTCTTGGTGATCCTGTGAAAACTAAGTTGGGTTTCTTTGGTGATCCTGTTTAAAACCAAAGGGTGTTGGGTTTTCTTTAGTTATCCATTAAAATGAAAGTGTAGAGGTTTTGGATTGTGATCCTGTAAAATAATCCTATTGTATTTGGGTGTGAATATAGTGAAAATCCCAAGTGGTATCTTGGGTAATGGACGTAGGAGTTGGGTTGCTCCGAACCACTATAAATCTTGTGTGTTTGTGTTGTGCTTCTTCATTCTCATTTAGCTCCTGCAAATCATTAATCTGCTACAACACCTAACACTTTAAAAGGGATTTTTAATTGCACATTATCTGTTTAAAATTTTCAAATTTTCAACTCACCCCCCTCTTCGGTAGCCACCTGGGCAACAGATGTTACACTATCAGAAGGATAAGACTGGCCCGATAGAATGGCCATGTGAGTAACCGAAAACCCTTCCAGAAAAGGCACTTGAAGTCGCACACCTGGAAGAGGCTCCAGACCTGGTATGGGCCACCCTATGCATATAAAATCAGAAAGGGGAGGTAAGTAAGAAGGTAAGTAAGCAAATAGAGGGAGAAAAGGGGTAAGGAACCACTCGAGGGAATCTCCCAAGCTCTCTCTCACTTTCTCTCAACTCATTTCCATTGCATTTTTCATCCTCTATGTGGAGAGTCCCCCAAGATCTTCACCACAAAGGTTCTGTTCTCCTCGATTATCCCACTAACTCGATCATCGAAGTGTCCCCATTGGAATCCCCGACCTGGGTCTTCCTTGTTTTGTAGGTCAGCCAGCAAAGGAGGTGACCGGAAGAGAGGACCAAGCATCTGGTGGGAACTCGACGTGTCAAAGCTACAGGCCATGATGATCTTGGCGGCAACAAAGATTATGGACTTGATTAAGCTACAACTATTGAGATTGATCTATAGAAAAGAAAATCTAATTCAACTATTGGTTTGATTTTAAATTCTTTATTTAGTCTATTTTATTCTAATCCTAGTTCAAGCCCAGTTAAAAGGCCTGACTCAAGCTAATCCATAACCATAAGGCTTATGAAATGGCTTAAGATCATTCATTCTTACAATTAGATCTTGTAGGCTCAGGTAGGCAACCCAAAAGGGGGGGTGAATTGGGTTTTATAAAACTTTTGTACTATTTCAAATATGAACTAAAGCAAGTATGTGCTAATACAATTCAAGTGCTTATGTATTTCAAATAAATGCATCAGAAATAAAGAAATAAAAGCACAAAAAGAACAATCATACAAACACAAAGGTTTATAGTGGTTCGGTGCCAACCAAGTACCTACATCCACTTTTCAAGAACCCCTTGAGAATTCCACTAAGTTTGGTTTTATAACTTAGGCTCACCAACAACCTTTACAACTTGTTTTGTCTTCGGGCTCACAAGTCAAACCCTAGTTGGTTTCAAGGCTCACCAACAACCATCATTGATTTTACGGGATAACCAAAAACCTAAACAACTTGATTTGGCTTCGGGCTCACAAGTAAAACCCTAGTTGGTTTCAAGGCTCACCAATAGCCACTTTGGTTTTCAAGGCTTACCAAAAACCTCTTTGGTTTTCCAAGGCTCACCAAAAATCTTAAGTAAAACAATGTAAGGGCAAGTATAAATGAATACAATAAAAGCTTTCTAAAATAAAGCAAATATCTCTTTGAAGCCCTTGAATGTTGATGAAGATCTTGTCTTCAAGTTGATGAAGCCTTTGATTGATGCTTGTAGATGTAGACTTTGAATACTCTCTTTGAAACTTGGAAGCTTGAAGGCTTTGAATCACTTAACTCTTGAATCCTTTAAGAATATTCAAGAAACTCATCAAAGGATTACTTCCCCATTTGATTCTTGATGTTTATATAGCCTCCCAACACTTAAATAACTGTTTATAGCCGTTAGGAAGGAAAATATGGCCGTTGGAGCCTAGTTGGAGAAGTTCTGCAGCCCAAAAAACTAGCTGTTACTGTTCAAGTGTCGATACTTCACCTCCAGGTGTCGACACTTCAGTTTCAAGTGTCGACACTTCATTTCCAGGTGTTGACACTTCACTTCCAAGTGTCGACACTTCAGCTCTAGGTGTCGACACTTGACTGAAAGTGCTTTCTAAAATTTTCTGTTTGTCTCAGGCCTTGAGTCGACACTTCACTCTTCAATTGTCGACACTTGATCCTTAGGTATGATACTTCATTTCTAAGTGTCCACACTTGCCTGTGCCATTGCTGAAACATTTTCAAATTGAAACTTTAACCTCTTCAAGTTCTTCCATATTAATTCCAAAGTCCATATACTTAATTTTTCATTAATTTAAGAACTTTTTCAACTGAAATACAAGCATTTCTTCATCCAACATGGTTGAGTACTAAGATCTGAAAAATATACTTAAAAAATAATTAGTACTCATATGTACTTAAACATTTTGTCAATTATCAAAATCAAGACAGAGTTAACAATCTCTCCCTTTTTGATGATGACAAAACCTTTAAGTATATGAAAAGGGTAAGCTTAAAAAAATTAACAATAAGATAAACATATAAGCTCAAAATCAATAAGCACCATGCTCCCCCTCAATATATGATCCACAAAATTTTCAAAAAATATTTGTCAAAATATGCAAAATTTTTAAGACAATCTCCCCTTACTAATTCTTTCCTTAAGATTAAAAATTTGCTTTCTTCTCCTCCTTTTGCACTTTCTTTCATTTCTAAAAAGATATTTCATGTTTATCCTATCTTCCCCTTTTCATACTTAACATTTTTCTCCCCCTTTTTGACATCATGAAAAAGGGTGAAAGGCAATATAAAGTGGAAATGAAGTCGGAAAGAATAGCAAGAAGGTCATCAAAATCAATGCATGAAATCAAATAATTATGATATAAATTAAACATCATACAATTTGAATGTAACTCCCCTCAAAAAATTAGATTTGAAAACAAGGAGGAGTATAAGAGCAATATAAGTACAGCATGATATTAAGGAAGATATTCAAAGCATCAAATATGATAACAAATCTTTGGATACTCCCCCTGAATGTTATTCCCCCTTAAAAATATGCATTCATTTGAGAATAAGAACATGAAAGCACATGCAATATAATTTCAAACAATTTAAAGATATGAACATAAATTCTAAGTCTGAAATCAAGGATTTGAAATTTTCAAGATATTCATGATTTTCAAAATACAATGCATTTATATCACTTAAAAACTTTCAGTATGATTTCAAATTCATTTAAAATGATTTGATATCCATATAAATGCTAGAAGTAATATGATATCAAGTCTAGCTACTAGAGCAAGGGTTTATCAATATGCATACCTTCTTCTTAAAAGTAACCCTTAACTACTAGTTCTATACTTAATCCAAATCATTTCTTGATTATGCATAGATGCCAAAAATAAAAACATATAAATCATAGCATTTGACTTGAAATAATTTAGAAACTATATTAATCAAAATCAAGTGAAGATCTAATAATCACAAGTTTAATCATGATAGCATGAAATTCATCAACATCAAGAAGTCCATAATCATAACCAATGATTATAAGTCTAAACTTGATTCTAATTAATAATTTAAAATAATTTTTAAAGTAATTGATGCAATAATTATAACAAAAAATTTAACTACATCTTCAATTATGGAAGGAGATGTTTAGAATTTACCAATGTACATAATCTTCCTTATATCATTTAGTCCAAAATGTAGCTTGTCCATATCTTCAAATTGTATTGTACAGCCATTTATCAAAAACTTTCTTTCTTCAAGTTAGGCTGCAAGACATTCCTGCAAAATAAACTAAGTGGACATTCTTGATACCCAAACTTTCTTGGATCCTTTATGATTAGTAATTATGGTTCCTTTTGGAACCCAAACTTTTATTAATCTAGAAGGATAAGCATTAAAATCATATTTATAAGATAAATTGAAAGAAGCAGGAATAGAGAAATTCTTCAAAAGTTTTTGCTTCTTTTCCTCAACCAAAATATTTTTCTTATTCAAAACTTTATCACATAAATCTTCCAAACAATATTTTCTTTTTCCAAAAATTCTTTTTTTTAGAAAAATTATTCTTTTCATTTTTAAAAATATCAATCTTGGCATTTAAATCATCATTTTTATTGGCAAGATTAGTATTCTCAAGAGAAAAGGAATTTACATGCCTTTTTAATTTCTTGTGCTCAATTTTTAGCAATTTATATTCATGCACAAGATCATTAGATGCATCATGTAATTCATCTAAGGTAAAATTATAATCATTTTCATCAGATATCTTTTTCTCATTTTTTATGAAGCAAAGATGGGCAACTTCATCATTCATACTTGAATCTTCGCTATCGCTCCAAGTTGCCATCATTGCCTTGAATTTATTTTTGGCCTTGAGAGCTATTATCTTCTTATTTAATCAGCTTCCACTATCCTTTGGCATAAGTTCAACTCATAGGTCATGAGTGAACCGATAAGCTCCTCCAAAGGTAAGGTTTCTACATCTTTAGCTTCTTGGATTGCCGTCACCTTTGGATCCCATAATTTTGGCAAGGATCTAAGAATTTTGTTTATCAAATCAGCATTAGTATAGATTTTTCCAAGATTTTTCAATTCATTAATAATAGTCATAAATCTAATATACATATCAGAAATAGATTCATAATGCATCATTTCAAAAATTTTAAAAGAATGTACAAGCAAATTAATTTTAGTATTCTTCACTTGAAGAGTACCCTCATGAGCAACTTCAAGTGTGTCCCATATTTCCTTCACCGATGTGCATGTAGAAATTATATTAAATTCATTTAAATCCAATGCACAATAAAGCAAGTTCATTGCTTTAGCATTGATTTCAGTTTTTTTAATGTCCTATTCATTCCAATCCTCTTCGAGCTTTGGAATGGAAATGTCTTTAACAAAATGGAAGGAATGTGAGGACCACTAACAATGATTTTCAAAGATGATAACTAATAGATTGAATATGGATGCGCATGCGAGTTTTTCAAAATGTGTAATTTGTGCCATTGAAAAATGGTGGTCTAACACTAATACTTACAAGGGTTGCCATGAACTTTAGCTCAAAATAGATAGATTTTCAAATAGAGCACCCGCTTTGATACCAATTGTAGGCTCAGGTAGGCAACGCAAAAGGAGAGGTGAATTGAATTTTATAAAACTTTTGTACTATTTAAAATGTGAACTAAAGCAAGTATGTGCTAATGCAATTCAAGTGCTTGTATATTTCAAATAAATGCAGCAAAAAAAAGAAATAAAAGAACAAGAAGAACAATCACACAAACTAAAGGTTTATAGTGGTTCGGTGCCAACCAAGCACCTACATCCACTCCCCAAGAACCTCTTAGAAATTTCACTAAGTTTGGTTTTATAACTTTGGCTCACCAACAACCTTTACAACTTGTTTTGTCTTCGGGCTCACAAGTCAAATCCTAGTTGGTTTCAAGGCTCACCAACAACCACCCTTGGTTTTACGGGATAACCAAGAACCTAAACAACTTTTTTTGGCTTCGAGCTCACAAGTAAAACCCTAGTTGGTTTCTAGGCTCACCAACAACCACTTTGGTTTTCTAGGCTTACCAAAAATCTCTTTGGTTTTCCAAGGCTCACCAAAAACCTTAAGTAAAATAATGTAAGAGCAAGTATTAATGAATAATAAAAGCTTTCTAAAATAAAGCAAATATCTCTTTGAAGCCCTTGAATGTTGATGAAGATCTTGTCTTCAAGTTGATGAAGCCTTTGATTGATGCTTGTAGATGTAGACTTTGAATGCTCTCTTTGAAACTTGGAAGCTTGAAGGATTTGAATCACTTAACTCTTGAATCCTTTAAGAATATTCAAGAAACTCACCAAAGGATTACTTTTCATTTGATTCTTGATGTTTATATAGCCTCCCAATACTTAAATGACCATTTATAGCCATTAGGGAGGAAAATATGGCCATTGGAGCCAAGTTGGAGAAGTTCTGCAGCCCAGAAAACTAGCCGTTACTGTTCAAGTGTCGACACTTCACCTCCAAGTGTTGATACTTCAGTTTCAAGTGTGACACTTCATTTTCTAGGTGTCGACACTTCACTTCCAAGTATCGACACTTCAGCTCCAGGTGTCGACACTTGACTAAAAGTGCTTTCTAAATTTTCTATTTGTCTCAGGCCTTGAGTCGACACTTCACTCTTCAAGTGTTGACACTTGATCCTCAGGTGTCGACACTTCATTTCCAGGTGTCGACACTTGCTTGTGCCATTGCTGAAACATCTTCAAATTAAAACTTTAACCTCTTCAAGTTCTTCCATATTAATTTCAAAGTCCATATACTTGATTTTCCATTAATTTAAGGACTTTTTCAACTGAAATACAAGCATTTCTTCATTCAACATAGTTGGGTACTAAGATCTGAAAAATATACTTAAAATATAATTAGTACTAATATATACTTAAACATTTTATCAATCATCAAAATCAAAACAGAGTCAATAGATCTTTTAGCCATCAAAATTTAATTCTTAATTAAGTTTAAGAACATGTCTATATTGAAAAATTTTCAATTTCCAATGTAAAACCCCTTTTACAAAATTTCATAAAATAATTTTTATAAAATTTAATGCAAACAATTTGCAGTTCACAGTCATGAGTTGACTCATGCTGAAATTTAAGCAAACTCACCTATGAGTTGACTCATCAATGAGTTGAGTCATCATAGGGAAACAAAGCTCTGAATTCTTATCTATAGCCATGAGTCAACTCATCAGGGCCATGAGTCGACTCAACAATCTTAAACAAACAAAAATAGTTTTTAGATCTAAATTTTATGCCAATTTTATTGCATTAAAAATTATAAATCTAACCAATAACTATTATAAACTCATTTATGATTTTAGATCTAAATTACTAAGATTAAAATAATTTTAATCTAATTCTTTTTGTGCTCTTTCTTTATGAGTCATATCATAAGTTGAACCCCTACATGTCATAGGAGACTCCATCGAATCGAAAGAGAGTGCTTTTAAACCCTACTATTCTCATTTGATCGGATAGGCTGGTGATTCCGCCAATTGAAGTACTAAGCAAAAAGACAAAACAAATTTATTTTTAGATTTATATATAATTATATCATGCCAAATGAACCTAAGCTTTGATACCATTCGAAGGAAAAAGTGGGTGGTTTCATGCTTGCATTTGGAAGCTTTTTCAAAATATAACATAGCAAAAAACTAAAGATTAATCTAATTAAGCTTTCATATATTTGATTTAATCAAATAAACCACCTAAAGCAAGATCACGACATGATATATAGCATATAAATAAACTGAAACAAAAAAATAGCCAATAACATAGATCACATCTATGCTGCAAAACTGACACCATAAATCACATCTACAATGTCAATGAGTTAAAAACTTATTACCTTTGCACATGTTAATGATTGCCATTATGAATCCCATGGTATCAAGATTTTTCCTTAGCCACATAAATGTATGGCCTCTATGGGTGATTCACATGGAGACCTATTTTGACCAGTCTCCTCGAAGTGCTAGTTCCTCACTAAGATCCTAATAGTTGATCGATCCTTCTTCTTCAAACCATCAGGACACTCTAGGAGTTAAAGAAGAATACCTGGGAGGAGATCGTGAGATGGAGGAAATGGAAGATAAGGTAGGAAACTCTTTTCCTTACTCTCTTCCCAAACCCTGGTAGGAGAACAAGGGAGCTCACACCCAAGACCCTTTCTCTCAAGCCCTACACTCCTTTATTCCTTAGCTAGAAAACTATTTTTAGCATTCACATACCTCCCCATGCCCACTAGTAATCCTTTTAAAAAGAGGTGCTTATAGTGGTTAGGAAAGATTAGTGAGTTAGGTTTTGGTTATGATGAGATTGGGTAGTTTTAATTCAAAATCAAAACCATCTCATTTGAATTCAAATTTAAATCCCTATTTGAATTCAAAATTCAAATTTAAATCCAAATTTAAAACTTAAATTTAGAATTCATATTTTGTATTTGCAAAGAACAATGGGCGCATGGGTGTGGTCCAATCTAATTAGATTAACTTAAGCTCAAACCAAATCTTATGTAGTTTAACACAAAGAGATGAGTGAACCAAATCAAATTAGAAACCCAGTCCACCTAACTAAATCCTTATCTAATTAGGAATTAATTGAGTGCAAATCCTGATTAAATCAGGAATCAAACCTCTTTAATAATTAGGTTATCTCACAACTTGAGTGGGTCAACTCAATTGAATCCAATTCAATCAAACTTGATCAAAACTGCATTGCTCAATCATATTAAGCAAATCAGCAATCCAATTACCAATTAATTCTCATAGAATTTACTAACTTTTAATAAACAATTGATGAGTCAACTCATAGATGAGTCAACTCACAAATGAGTCGACTCAAGGTTAATTATTAATCATATTTAATTAAACCCTGAAATTACTCATAGTTAATGATCAGTCGACATATCAAGTAAGAACTCCTATTATGTGTAACTCCATAGGTCTGAGCACTAATCTAGTAGCATAGGAACAATTTCTATATCAATCAAAGTGACCATCTAG
The DNA here is from genome assembly GCA_021397845.1 of Areca catechu. Taxonomy (NCBI): domain Eukaryota; kingdom Viridiplantae; phylum Streptophyta; class Magnoliopsida; order Arecales; family Arecaceae; genus Areca; species Areca catechu. The sequence continues at coordinate 71,284,319 of CM038053.1, forward strand.
CAATGATACCTGATGTCCGAATAGGTCGAATCATTGCAAAGCAATATTCAGGAACCTTTGGCATATGGTTACCATATAATTCATCCCTTTGACCCTTAATACATAGAATGACTTTAGGATTAAACTACCAACTTGTAATTAGTTCATCCATATAATGTTTCTATTGGATTCTCAATTTAGATGATAAGCATATTATTCAAGGTTCGAAAATCCTAGATACTGAAGCAAAATATATGTAAAACTATTTTCATCTAAGCATGATGATTCCAATAAATCATATTAACATCTAAATCATTTTTGTAATATATAGCAATAATTAGTTATAATTAAATTTGAAAACTTAAAAAATATAAGAAGAAGAAATCAACTTATTTGTATCGCTAAATTTTTCTTCTTATACTGGAACTATCAGACAAATCATATTTGAAGGGATTCATCGGAGCCATGCACGTGCCTGGCCTCTACTAGTATTGACATGGAGCCTTCCTGACCAAATCAACAAGACCCCCAGACTACTAGATCCTGCAGGTCTTTCTTCTTCCATAGATATGGACCCCTTCTTCTAGGCAAAAACCAAAACTTAGCAGCTTACTTTCATATTCTCTTAAGGAATTAAATACTAGAAAAATAATAGAATATTTTTGTTGATATTTTTTGTAAATCCATGGGCTCTCATCTTTCTATAGAGGTATAGAACTCAATTTTTCATAAGGATAAAAATATGGATGAAAATTAGAAAGGATATATGTCAATCAAAATTCTACATAGTCTCTCTTATTCCCTTCTTAATCCATGCCAAAAACCCCTCCATTGCCACCTCTAAAAATCTAAATAAATATGGATTTTTATCTAATTTGGTCAATATTGAAATCTGATAAGATTCCTTGTTTATTTAATAGGAGACAGAGACCTACATGAGAAAGAGGGGCACCAACTTTGTACCTTCCTCTTCTCATCACATGTGCCAAGAGGAGGCATGCATTTTTATGCAACTATCTTGATTTTTGCATAAGAGAGAGACTCAGTTAACTGGTTTTCTAGTTGCTGGCTCAATTTGATTAAATTTTGATTGATTTTTGAAACTATTTCATGCATGAATTGAACCAAATTCAAAAAGGCTACTGATCCAATTAAATTAGGTATAGAATTCAAGTCCAATTTGAATTATGAGTCCAATTAACTTTAAATAAAGTTAATAATTGTTAAATATAATTTAATTAAGTCAAATAATGAAGTCAAGAATTATCATAATATTTGTAAATATGTCCAATATGTTAAATTTGGCATGTATTGAAATTAGCAGGTGCTAGTTTTAACAAGTGCAAAAATTAGAAAGTATTAAATATACAACTCTTACATAGATGCATAGTTTGGTTAGCTCAACTCTTTATGTGCCTAATCCCTTAGGTTCTATTCCATCTAGTAGAAAGATATACTATGATCTTTATCATAATATCATCGAAACTCTTGCAATGGACTGAAATAATTTTTCTAGGTTAACCTTAACTTGGTTCGTTGATCCAAAAACAATCCTAGTGAACTCTCATAATCCATAAGTGACACCTAGTAATTTGTAGTGGCAATCCAGTAGAATAAAAATGAATCCCTATGTGTAGTTACTATCTAATCAAATTTCCCTATCAAAATCCTGACAGGATGCAGGTCATGGAAACTTGTCAAACCCTAAGAACCCATCATATGTCAAACTTAATTAGCTCGAGTCTAATTGTGATTTCTATAAAAATTCTATTTTAATATCACACTACTGTAGCCACAGATTCAATGACTTATCCAACTAGGTTATATAAGATTATAGCTTAACTACTAAGGTTGATAGATTCCATATAAATATACTCTCTACTCTTATAGTGAAGCTGTTGTAATTAACGAACACCTCAAGATTTCGAATGGCTAGGGACTATGTTCATGTGTTGTCAAACCATAGTAATCTCACCATGACTATTCAACATAGTACAAGTTAAGGAATTACTCATACAACTATAGCATTTGTGAAGTTACTGATGAGTAAGAAGATATCTATGTGACTTCTTATTCTTTAGTCATGCTGAGTACCATTGATCTCTATTAACCACTTATACTCTCATTCTAGTATCCCCACACTATAGACTTGAGACAAGTCTACCTAAAAAAAATGATCTACACACCAATCTTAATGGATCAATCACGTCCTCATGATGATCCAATGATTGGGAGCATTTAGGAGTTAACCTATAATGACATATCTCAAAATTTTCATCTCTTGAGAATGTGTCATTATCCATTAATGCCATAGACGGTTCATAGATACACAAAAATATAAATTAAAAAATACCTAATTTTATTATAAAAATTTGATAAAGTATAATATGATGTTCCATAAATTATAATGTATCAACCAACTTACATATAGGGCTTGCACATCTAATAGTCTCCTACTTGCACTAAAGCCAATTGGCCATATACGTAAGTCTCATCTTCTCATGGTGGGCTTCAATCTTCTATTGGCTTAACAACTTCATCTGTGGGTCTGCCATATTATCTACAGAGTTAACTCTCTTCATCTCGTCATATTTCTTCTTGAGATAGTCGCGTATAATAGAAACCACCACTTGACATGCTTTGACTTATGGTGTGACCTGGGCTCCTAGCATGAGCTATGGTGCCATTGTTATGAGGTACAAGGGGATGGCATCTGATGGCATCACTCCAAGCCCATAACAAACTTCTTGTACTAAAATGCTTTCTTCATAACTTTTGAGATAGTGATATACTTAGCTTCCATTATTAAATTTACGATGATGAGCTGCTTGGAATTCTTCCAGTTAGTTAAACAACCATTTTAAAGAAATACATAACATGATGTAGACTTTATATAATCAAGATTAGATATAAAGTCTGAATTGGTGTAACCCTTAACTTATAACTTTGAGTTTTTTCTAATGACCAAGAATAAATCCTTAGTCCTTCTCAAGTACTTAAGGATGTTCTTCATAACTATCCAGTGCTCTTTGCTTGGATTCACTTAACTCTTGCTCATAACACTTCTAGCAAGGGCTATATCAGGTCATTACACAACATGGCTTACATGAGGCTCCAAATTATTGAACCACATGGGATTTTGCTCATTATTCTAATCTTCTCAGGTGTCCTGGGACACATCTTCTTAGAGAGACTAATGCCATGCCTAAGAGATGGAAGTCCTCTCTTAGAGTTCTTCATGATGATCTTTTCAATACTTTCTCTATGTACATTTTCTATGATAGGCCAAGTATCGACCTTAATTCCTAGAATATATGATACTTTGCCTAGGTCTTTCGTAGAAAACATTTTGTATAACCAACTCTTAACCAAATTCAGCATGGAAATTTCATTCCTAATTCAGAGGATATCATCCATGTACAATATGAGGAATGTCATCGCCCTCCCATTCACCTTTTTTACATGCAAGGCTCTTCTTTATTCTTGATAAAATTAAATGATTTGATCACATCGTTGAAACAAATATTCCAACTTTGAGAAGCTTTCTTTAGCCTATAAATGGATCTATGCAGCTTATAGACTTTGTGGTCTTCATCACTGAAAGAAAAATCTAATGGCTGCTCTATATAGATATCTTCCTCAAATATCTATTAAGGAATACCATTTTCACATCCATCTACTGAATTTCATAATTATGAAATGCTATAATGGCAAGCAATATATGGATGGATTTTAACAAGGCTACTAGCAAGAAGGTATCAAGATAGTCAATGCCTTCATGCAAACTATATCGCTAAACCACCAGCCTAAATTTATAGGTCTCTACCTTACCATCTGTATCTATTTTCCTTTTATAGATCTATTACACCCAATGGATACAATACCATCAAGTTGATCCACTAAGGTCCAGACTTGGTTCGAGTGCATCGAGTCAATTTCTAACTTCATAACACTCAACCATTTCTCAAAGCCAATGTTTGACATTACCTCATCATAGGTCTTCAGATCAACTATTTGATCCCTATCTTCCATGAGGAACATTTTTTTACATCTTCTATAAGCATACCTAACTACCTTTCAGGAGGATGGGAAACCCTGCTAGGCCTACGAGGTGGAGGAGGTGGAGCTACAATAACTAGTTCAACTAGAATAGGTTTACTAGGTTTCATAGCCCGCTACTCGATAGAGACCTTCTCTTTGAGCTCAATTTGTCTTGCATTGCCACCATCTTGGATAAACTATTTTTTAAAAAAATATGGTATTTAGCTCGCAATTACATTTTGATTCTCTAGAAAATAAAATAGTGTCTTAGTGATTCTTTAGGATACCTTATAAAATGGGCTCTCATAGACCTAGCCTCTAACTTATCTAGCTATTACATTTTAACATAAGCTGACATTCCCAAATCCTGATGTGACTAAGACTAGATTTCTTACGATGCCATATCTCATATAGTATGGTAGGAATAGATGTTAGAAAAAACTTGGATTTCATGCATGGATTTTTTTAATAATTCATAGCAAAAGTACATAAATTCTAAATCTATTTTAAATAAAAAACATGCTTTTAAAATAATTTTAATAAATCCTATATAAGATCATAATATGATATATAGTAGAAAATAAAATCAGCATAAAAACAAAATCTACATGCATCAATCTACCTGATGCATGTAGTTGATCTAATCTACAAATAATATGAAATCAAATTTCATACCTTATCATTGGTTGATGATCACCGCTTTTGATGGAATGTGGTAATGGCTCTCTGCATTACTTCACAGCTACACAAGATGTCTGGCCTCTATGAATTATCCACATGAAGCTCCGATGTGATCAATCTCCTAGACTGCTAGATCCATGAGAAGGGCACTAGATGGCTAAAAATAAATTATTTCTTGGACTTTATTGAGCCCCCCAAGAAATCTAAGAAGAGGATGATGAGGTCTAGATCTAAGAGGAAGAAAGCCAAAAATTCAAAATCCCTTTCTGTTTTTTTCCTTCTTTTTCTTCTTCCTTCAACCCTAGCACCCAAGAAGGTCTCTCACGCCCATCCAGAATTCACGCCCCCTTTTCCTATTATTTTCATGATAATTTCACTTCAAATTGTTCATGGTAATTGCTCTCTTATGATGTATATATGCAAAAAATTTGAAGTAAAATTTTATTGATTAGAGGAGAGATTAGATTATGATAAATTGATATTATTTGAATAGGACTGGGTGTTCTATTCCCAATAGAACTCCTCTAATTAATTGAAATAAATCCAAATTTAATTTAAAACAATCCTAATCTAAGTGAAAATGAGGGAGGACAAAAGAAACTAATATTTTTCATGGAGAATTCTCAAAAAAATTGGCAACAAAAATAGATAAGATTTTGAAAGCTTAAGTCTAAGTAGAGTTAGGATAAGGTAAAGAGTTTGATTCCCAGTCAAACTCCTTCCATTTAAACTTAAAACTCATCCTAAATTAATCCAAATTAGATAAATGAGAGAGTGCATGAAAATGTATTTTCCATGTATTTTCCATAAATTTATTCAAATAATTGGCATGGAGAAGTTCAATAGGAAACCTAGTTGGGCTAGATAAGGGTTTGACAAGGCTTTGACCAAAATTAGTTATGAATCAAAACTAATTTGGTTATAACTAATTTAATCAACTTAGACTCAATCCAATTAGGCTTAATTAAATTCTAATTAAATATGAAACAACTGGTTCCAAGCTCGAATCCAACTATAATTGAAACCCTTAGCGATTAGGTCATCCAATAATCTAATTGGATAAATTCTAATTGAACCAAAATCAATTAGACTTGACATAAACCTCTTCACTCAATCAAATTAAGTCAATTAACAATCCAATTATTAATTAACTTACCTATTATTAATTAAAAATTAATTAATTATTAATTTACAATATTTGTACATGATTAATTGTTCATCATATTTATAATTTTGTCACCAAACAATTCTTAATCATTAGTCAGCCATCATGATTGGTTAGAAACTTCTATTGTGTATGATCCCATAGGTTTGAATACTAAGCTAGTAGACCAAGAAATAATTCTATATTAATCAATGCAACCATCTAGCAATGGTGCCCAACATACAGATATGTCGAATGTTCATGAAGCAACATTCAAGAACCCAGGCATATCATTTTCATATAATTCATCCCTTTGATCCTAATACTTAGAATAATTTTAGAGTCAACTACAAACTTTGAATAATGCATTCAAATATGTCTCAACCTACTAAATCCTGTGACTCTTCACAAGGATAGCCCTGGCCGATATCTTGCTAAATTAAAACATAGTAGAACATTGTCTCCAACATCTTGGAATGGTCAATTCTATCTTAACTCATTACTAACTTAGCAAGTACTTGACTGCACCTAGTAACATTCTATTATAGGATTAGAAATTTAGGTAGTCCAGCATCTAAAAATAATGAGTTGCTTGCAAATCTGATGCGGGACTAAAGATGCATGAAAAGTATTTTTGTATTTTTTAAGTACTGACTTAAATGATTAAATCCCAAAAATAAAGCCAAGATCTAAAGCAAGAAATTCTATGTAAAAATTAGAAGAAACAGCATGCAAAAAGATCCTTAAACTGATAGAAAAGAAGGACCGCCAAGGCTAAGAAGTCCGGTTGGGCTAGTTCTCCTTCAATATTGCTACTGGCAAGTCTAGGGGGTGTACCTGACAGAAATTTGATGATGAATCCTTGAAGAGTTCTTTTGACACTCCTGGATGCGACCAAGAAGATCAAGCTAAAGACCTCGCGGATCCGTGGCTTTTAACCCGATGACCCAAAAGCTATCCTGCTAGAATCATTGGATTCGTAGACTCTGAGGAACCTGCAAATCACCGATCAGGGGTTAGAAAATGATATAGGGATGATGTAAAAAATTGAAAATAGGAAGGGAAGAGAGTGATTTGTGTTGGGTTGCCAAGGTTGAAGAAAGTTGCTTCTAGGGTTTTGATGGAGGTTTGGAGGCAGGGCGCAGGAGGCTTGGAAGAGGAAGGGGTTCACACAAATTTCCCTTAGCACACAGCAAGCACGCAGCAATGGATTGAAAAATCAATATATTTCATGAAAAAGATGTGAATACATGAGAGGGGGGAGGCCTCTTAAATAGGCTCACAAACTTGTCTCCCAAGTAAGGGTATACAAGATAATTCATAGGAATTTGAATCCCACCCAAACCCTAGCTAGAATACATGGTATCCCACTCTTCTTCTTTCCCTCGAACTCTCCCTCTCTCACTTGCCTTGGTCAGCCAAGAAAGGTGACCTTAAGTGGCTAACCAAGTGGAGGTGATCATAAGGTACCGTGGCACCATATGATGCTCCTTTTGGGCCTTAGGCAACCTAGTATGCTCCAAGCTATGGTCCAGGGTTCCAGGCTGCGTTCCATGGTTCTATGGCCTTCAACTTTTCTTGTTGGGTCTTCCATGATCTTCAAGTATGGTTCCATGACTTCAAGCAAGCTGGGTCTTAACTTGTATTGAGTGTTTTACTTATGAAAGGTGGACTAGACTCACTACAGGACTCAGAATATGACTAGCTCAACATGAGCTGACTAGACTGACCAATCCCAAACTGATATAGGACTCGAATAATAAAGGGCCCAAAAAGAACAGGACTAAGGGGCCAAAGTGTGGACTCAAATAAGCCAAGCCCTTATTACAAACTGGATTTAACTAATATATACATAGAGGGTTGAGAAGCATTTGTCTTATTTGGTGCCTTTAGAGTCCGCACCAATTCTCCTAGGATAGGAGGAACTCGACCCTGTCGAGTAAGCTCACTCTAGCTCAGGTATCTCTCGAGATGGTCAGGGTCAAGGTGCAGTAAGTCCTCTCAAGTAATCCATGAATCGTCGGATTCTAGCCGACCTTGCCATCGGACCATATAGCGTTGATAGTTGCGGCCTCAGGTCATGATGTCTTGATCGTCTAGAATGCGCTCGATCCATTCTCCTCCTCAGGCCAATTTATAGATGGACATCTGGATCAGGTTCACTCTCAAAGGATGGAGTTGGTCTAAAGGCCTCACTAGGAATCACTACTGATTCCCTATACTCAACCAGGTCTGCAATATTGAAGGTAGAATAAATGCCAAAATCCATGGGCAAATCTTGCACATAGGCATTGGGTCTGACCTTCTCTATCACTCTAAAGGGTCCAGCTCTACAAGCATGAAGCTTCTTAATGGTCCTGGGTGGGAACTGCTCAGGTCTAAGCCTAATCATAACAGAGTCTCCTACATTAAATTCTTTGGCTCTTTAGGGAATTAGCCAATTTGTTTCAAAATTAGTAATTAATGTAGACGCACCTACAACTCTTACTAATACCTAACAAAATGCAGACTCAACAATGCATTCCTATTGAAAGAAAATTTATTGGACTCTTTGGGCCAAAACCTAATAGATTATAGGCTCTCTAGGTTTGATTCTAGTTTAGCATGCACATGAAAATTTACAATGGACTCCAAGCAAATGCCAGAGAGTATGCCAGAAGTAAGATGCAAACCTAACATGCATAATGAAAGTATGCAGTATGCTAATCTCAACAAAATGCAATCTAATGATCCTAGAAAGGTTGGAGGATTTTGGAAAGGGAAAAAAATAAGAGATGGGTTCAGGATTAGTCTGGTAGGATAGGAAAAAAGATTCAGGGTTAGTTGGATAAAGTAGGATATAGGAATGGGTGTCAGGGACTAATCTAGACTAATGAGGCTAACCTTACGAGGTTAAGATATATCTACAAGGTTTGCATAATGGAAGAATGGGTCACTAATCTCAGGAAAGAGATTTTAATGGAATTTATAGGAGAGGGATCATCCTTAGGGTACTGATTCAAAGAGATCAGGTCCTTAATAAATTCTTCTGGTTCTTGTATTTTAGGACTAGATTCTATAATTTGGCTATCCTCTATGGTTTCCTCAAGCAAGGTTCTAGAAGCATTATCTAGGTTCACTTCCTCTAATTGTTCTCCCACTACAGCTTTAGACTGGATGTGGTCAGGGTCAACTAACTCTGGGTTGGCTTCTACCTGGGTATCTACTAGGTCAACTAATTCTAGGTCTTCTATAGGGAACTCCTCTTGTCCCACATACTCGTCCACTAAGCTCTCATCAGCTTCATACACTTCCACTTTACTGTCATTCTTGTGAACCAGTGGGGTGGAGGGGGAGAGTCGACTAAGGAAAAATTGGCTAGGTCCTATTTTATGATTATGGACACTACTCCTAGTGGGTTCAAGTTGACTAATGGGTAGTGGATTACTATTGGGTTCATATCTATGGATATTAACCTTATGGGGTTCAGGTCGACGGCCTATGGGTTCATTCTGCTCATAGGTCATTGGTTTAGATCTATAGGTCATGGGTCTATTGGGCTTATAGGGTGTGGGTTCATAGTATCTGAAGTCATGGGATCTAGAGTCATAGGATCTAGAGTCATAGGATCTAGGTTCATAGGTTCTGGGTACACAGGTTCTAGGTTCATAGGATTTGGGTACATATCTGTAGGTTGTGGATCTCTTGGACTCAGAGGACTTGGGTAGGTACTTTGTCCTTAGTTCAAGGTTCATGTCGCTCAAAGTAGTTATGGGTTCACAGCCTTCTTGCCTAAGTACTCTCTCAAACTTACCCCAGTCTACCTTAGCCTGGAGAACTAACTTACATTTAGCATATTCGAACTAACGTCTCCATACATTTGCTCCTGCTCAAAATACCGATCCATATCGCCTTCCCAGGCAAGATAATCGTCAAGATCCAGATCACCACAAAAGCTAGGTGTATATATCCCAATGTACCTAGTGGCTCTCCTAGGGTTGGGCTCCAAGAATGGGTCATGATATGGGGTTCTCCTAGGGTTGGACTCCATGACTAAACTGGCCTAGAAATGGGCTGATGGACTAACATGCTCCTAATCTAGATCGGACATGAGCTGATAGGCTAATGGGTTCTTAATATAGTGCATATGCAAGACTCAAAGGATGAATCGACTATGGCTTCCAAGACCTAGAGTCAAATAGAATGGGTTGACTCAACTTACACACAACACAACCCCTAATCCTTCCACTAGCCAGGTAAGAGGTGGGATGTTGGGAGGCCACCCTGCTTTACAGGGATCCAATTAAGGAACCACAGATCCGCTTAGGTCATTTGACACTGTACCTCTAGCCTTAGGCACTAGCTACTAGTAATAAGAGAAGTATTGGGTGCACTAGTCTTCCCACAAAGGTTGAACTCGACCTGTTGATGTCTTGAGCTCACTAGAGCAAATTAGGTCTACTCAATTTTAATTAAGGCTGGGTTCAGATGCAAGGACTGTGGTTTTGGGCTAAGGAGAGGTGATCAAATCCTCCCCCCATCTGACATAGTAGAGTTGTCCTTAATGTATTTTATGCACATGATGGCAAACATATGAAAATGCAAATTAGGATTTCTAAGTTTTTTCTCTTTTTTTATATTTTCTGATTTTATATATTTTTTTGGTTTATATTTGACAAATATATAATATGCAAAAAATTACCTAATATGTAGGAAATATGTAGAAAAATTAAGATATACAAAAATTATGCCAAAAAAACCCTAAACTTGCTGAAATTAGCCTTGCTGCAAAATCAGGGCAGAACTATTCTAAGGTAGTATTTCGGTGTGCAAACATCCACAGATAGAAATAATTTATGAGAAAACTTTAAAAAATAGTTTCAATTATAGAAATCCATCAAAATAAAAATCAAAATTTTTGTAGTTACGTACATGCAGAAACAATAAAAATAATAGACTATGTACTATGATGGCCGAGATGCAAAAATTAACTAAGGATGCTCTTTGTTTTTTTCTTTAGGGGTCAATCACAGCGACACCCCTACACATTATAGAAGATCCCTTTAATTGAAAAGAGAGGGTCTTTCAGCCCTACTTCTCTCCTATGACCAGACAGCCATGGTGAAGCACCCGATCCGAATATTCAAAGAGAAACTGAGCCCAAACAAGCTATGATACCAAATGATGTGGGACTAAAGATGCATGCAAAATATTTTTGTATTTTTTAAGTACCGAGATAGGTGATTAAATCTCAAAAACAAAGCCAAGATTTGAAGCAAGAAATTCTTTGTAAAAATTAGAAGTAACAGCATGCAAAAAGACCCTTAAACTGATAGAGAAGGATCGCCGAGGCTGAGTAGCCCCAGTTAGGCTAGTTCTCCTTCAATATTGCTTTGGCAAGTCAAGGGGGTGTACCTGACAGGAATTTGATGATGAATCCTCGAAGAGTTCTCTCGATGCTCCTGGATGTGGCTGTAAGATCAAGCTGAAGACCCCACAGATCCGCGGCTTTCAACCTGATGACTTGAAAGCTGTCCGGCTAGAATCGTTGGATTCAAGACTCCGAGGGACATGCAAATCACCAATCAGGGGTTAAAAAATGATGTAGGGATGATGTAAAAAATTAAAAATAGGAAGGGAAGAGAGTGATTTGTGTTGGACAGCCAAGGTTGAAGAAAGCTGCTTATAGGGTTTTGATGGAGGCTTGGAGGTAGGGCGCAGGAGGCTTGGAAGAGGATGGGGTTCATACAGATTCCCCTTAGCATACAGCAAGCACATAGCAATGGATTGAAAACTCAATATATTTTATGAAAAAGATGTGAATACATGAGAGGGGGGGCCTCTTAAATAGTCTCACAAACTTGTCCCCCAAGTAAGGGTATATAAGACAATTCATAAGAATTTGAATTCCACCCAAACCCTAGCCAGAATACATGGTATCCCACTCTCCCTCTTTCCTCAAGCTCTCCCTCTCTCACTTGCCCTGGTTGGCCAAGGGAGGTGACCCTAAGTGGCCGACCAAGAGGAGGTGGTCATAAAAAAGTGTGGTGCCATATGATGCTCCTCTTGGGCCTTGGGCAGCCTAGTATGCTCCAAGCTATAGTCTAAGGTTCCAAGATGTGTTACCAGGTTCCAAGGCCTTCAACTTTTCTTGTTGGATCTTCCATGATCTTCAAGTGTGGTTCCATGACTTCAAGTAGGCTGGGTCTTCACTTGCATTGAGTATTCTACTTACAAAAAGTGGACTGGACTCACTACAGGTCTCGGAATATGACTAGCTCAACATGAGCTGACTAGGCTGACCATATCCCAAAATGATACAGGACTCGAATAATAAAGGGCCCAAAAAGAACAGGACTCAAGGGCCAAAGTGTGGACTCAAATAGGCTAAGCCCTTATTACAAACTAGACTTAACTAATGGTGGGACACCAGGATTAGACATAGATCCCTGGATCCCATATGGTTTCTTTAGTCACGTGTCAAAGTTTTGTATTCAATTAAGATTGAGTCCTGTAACAAGTTGAGGTTAGTTGATTTGTCTCAACCCTCAACACTAGTCAATACATTAAGTCTTGTACTTCATTCATGAGTGCAGTATGAGTTCAAATTTTGTACAAGAGAAAGGGTTACCAATTTTGGAGTTCCACCAGGCCATATCTAGGAGTCAGAGGCCACTACATCAGCTTGTTGGATTTTGTGTGACACCCCAGGATCTAAAATGCTTTCCAGAAAGCTTAATTCCTTCCAGATGCCCACTAGATGCCCAAATCCCTCTCCAGATACCAGAGCATATTCACAAACTAGGACATCCATGATTCCAGAGGTCTACCTATGTCCCAACCCAAAGAAATCAAGTCCAGGAGCCACGCCCAAGCCCACCAGAACCAAGATCTTTTTATTCCAAAGAATATTCCATCCAGGGCACCCTAGATATCAGAGGCCTAAGCCCATGCACCCCAAGCCCCTTTAGCCGACCCATTGCTGCTCCTAGAAGCACAACATGCCACCCTAGCCATCCTTGGAGTTGATCAGGTCAAAGCATGAAGAGAGAAGGAGAAGACTAGTCAAAGTTCTAAACGTAGTTGGATTTTATTTTCCAAAGTTTTATAAGACTTGTAATTCTAACATAGCTAGGAGTAGGACTTGTAATCTAACTAGGAAAAGACTTGTAATACTTTAAGGAAAGGTTATTCTTAACCTATGTGTAACCCTAGTTAGGAGAGGGCATGGAAACTCTATAAATACCCCAACCCTGCCCCTCTTGTACTAACTTTTTCTTATAAATACAATTTGCTGAAATTTTGAATCATTGCCTTGTTCTTATGTTGGTTCTTATTTTTAAGTGCTCTCCTTGGGTACCTTGGACGAATCCCTACTGCCCTAGCTTCTATCTGCATCTCAGGAGATCACCCATGCCCAGTTGAAACAGCCCCAGGCATCCAAGAGGAAGAAGCCTTCTTCTACTTCTAGCCTCTAGCCTTTGGATCCTTGATTCCCTCTCTTCATTGCATCAAATTCCTTTCTATTGTTTTGTTGTTTATTGCCTAGCCTCTGATGCTTGCAGGATCCCTGACGTGTTTCACCTCCCAGAGGTTGCTTTCCTCACCTCCAGGACCACCCAGATCAGCCATCAGATTCAAGGAACCAAACTTCATCATCCAGACTCCAATCAGAGTGTTGTGTGATCTTTTCATCAGAAGTTCTTCAATTCAATGATTGGTAACATCCTTCCCTTCTCTTAATCTCTGATTTGATGAAGAATATCTATCCTAAACTTAGAGTTTCTCAACTCTCAGGTCCTGGCTTTTTATTATTCTGCGTGAGTTTTTGCAGGTACGTTAGTTTCTTGCATTACTAACCTTTATGCTAATTCTTTACTTAATTTTGTGTATTTAGCCACTGAATTAATGTCTAAAAAATACAAAAAAAATAGATTTACTATTTTTTATTAGTCCTAGGTTCGTCCTGCATCAGTTTGGTATTAGAGTGAGTTTATGATAGTTTTCATCTATATTAGATTCATAAAACCCTAATCTCTGAATTTTCTGCAAACGTCCACTACATTAGTTGTCTATTCTTCATCTAATTTCGACCACCTAGGAAATTTAGTTTTTTATAAGATTTGCATGAGTTCTTCTCTGTCTTGTCCTCCATTTTATCATAATTTTTAATTAATTTTATAGAAAATCTAATTCACTAAAATTTGACATATTAAAAGCCCTAACAAAAATTCTAAGATTTCTGTAGCAGTTTGAAAACTCTAAGATTTGCATCATCATTTGATTTTTTTTTTGTATTAGATTCGGTAAAGTTCATCATCACCGTCCATCCTCTATCTTAGAGATTTTTTGAATTTATATGCATCAAAAACTATGTCAAATCCTACATCTTTTGAAACCTTAACTTTTTGAATTTCTGTTCTTACTTGACCAAACCTAACTAACTTCCACACACCCCAATCCCAAGCCCAATTTGATTGCTAACCGAATCAACTTAAACCTAACTTGCCACATCATAAAATATAAAAAAAATATTTTATTTTTTTGATTATTTTAGATTGCATCAGGACCATCGATTGCCATCATCTTTTAACCTAATCTTAAGGGCAATTCTCTATCTCAGATCAGGGCAAGATTTCATCACTTGTCCTGGGCCCAAAACAACCATCATCATACTAATCCAAGCCTAAATTAAAATTAATTAGACTTAATTTGCCCTAGTGGGCTTGGTGACTCCCAACAGGTGGGTCCAAATTGTGTGGGCCAACTTGTGCATTTAATCCTGTGGCTATTATTGAAATATGATGTCTAAGGCTGAGAGTTCAGAGTCAAACAACCTAAGTGGTGTTGTGGTTTTTAATTAGATCCCTACGAAAGCAGGGGGGCCTCCTACACTCCCACCCTTTACCTGGCCAGAGGAAGGATTAGCTGCTAGGTTAAGTGTAAGTTGAGCTGATCCATTCAGTTTTGGCTCTAGGTCTATGAAACCCTAGAATTACAGATCCTTTGCATGCTTGGCATCACCATCTCATTCTGATTGATTGTTTGATTATATGACTACTAGATTAGGAACCTAATACCAATAGCCTCAACCCAACCCAACTAGTGTGACCATGGAGTCCAACCTTTAAGCTATCATAAGGGCCATGAATGAACAGATGGTTGCCCAATTAACCACCCAGATGAACCTCAAACATGACCAAATCCAAAATCAGTTAGTCTAAATGAACCAAGCCAATACCCAAGCCCAAACTCAGCATACCCAAATTAATAAAAGGCTTGACCAAATGATCCAATCCAGTAATTCCCAGGAATCCATAGTCCTTAGATATGAACCCAGTAGTAACCCACTATCCCTCAGTCAACCTGAACCCTATAGGATCAATACCCCTAGATTTGAGCCAAATATTAGCCAGGTTTCCATTAGCCTACCTGAACCCAATAAAATTAGTATCTCTAGATATGAACCCAATGTTAGTTTACTTTCCCTTAGTCAACCTAAACCCACTAAGATTAGTGCCCATAGTTAGGAACCCCTTAGTCAACCCATCCCTGTTACCCCAGTTAATAGACAGTTTTCCTTTAGCCAAACCCCTCCTACTACCCTGCTGGTTCACCAAGATGACTTGGAAGAAGAGATATATGAGGCTGATCCAAGTCTGGTAGAGGGGTATGAAGATGATGAGTCTATTGAAGATCTAGAGGAAGAAACACCTATAGAAGAGCCAAAAGTAGTTGACTATAACCAAACCCCAATAGAAACCAACCAAAATTAGTTGAGTATGAAGTCCAGTGTAACCAACCCAGTTCAACCATGGAGTCCAATCTAGAAACCCTCCTTAAGGCCCTAATTGAACAATGGACCTAGAAAAATACCCAATTCCAAACCCAGTTTACCCAATCCACCACCCAAACCAACCAATTGACCAAAACCAACAACCATGTAACCAATAGGTTGGACCAGGTAGAAGACCACCCAACATTAGTTGACCCTGACCATACCCAAGTAAGAGCCGACCTAGATTTAGCTAACCCTAGCCATACCCAGACAATAACCAACATAGAGTTAGCTGACCTTGTAGTGGAAGAACCCTTAAAGGAAGATGACCATGAGGAACCCAATCCTACTATTAGAGTTTTACCTGAGGAGACACTAAAAGAAAGCTAACTATAGAGCCCAGTCCTTTGATTCAAGAGCCAGAAGAATTTATTAAGGACTTGATCTATTTGAATCAATAACCTTAGGATGAAATCATTCCATTGACTTCCACTGATCTCTTTGCCGAAATCAATGACCCTTTCTTCCATTATGCAAACCCTTTAGATAGGCATCAATCCCATAAGGTCAACCTCATTAGTATAGGCCTCATCCCTAAAATCCCTTCTTATCTCCTATTCTACCCGATTAACCCAGAACATTCTTCTTACTTTTTACCCTATCAGACTAACCTGAATCCACCTCGTATTTTTTGCCTTTTCTTGAGTTTTCTTATATTTCTTTAACCATTCACTTGCATCATGTAGAGGTTTGCATGTTGCATTCATTTATTGCACATGTTAGGTTTGTATATTACTTTTGGCATACTTTGTGGCATTTGCTAGGAGTACATAGCAAATTTTCATGTGCATGCCATGATAGGATCAAACCTAGAGAGTCTATAGTCTCTTAGGTTTTAGACCCGAAGAGTCCAATAAGTTTCATTCGATAAGGAAGCCTAGTCGAGTCTATTAGGTGTTAGTTTTGAGTCCAATAAAATTTACAGTCCTAACCTATTTGTCTACACCTACACTAGCCTCTGAACAGTATTTGCATTTAGAAATTAGTCAAAAGCTAAACATAAGTAATAAATTAAATAACAACTTGGCTAATTCCCAAAGAAAAGATAAAAAATTTTATGCAGAGGATTATGTGATGATAAAGGATTTTCTACTCATGAAGCTGGCCCATCCAAAATAATGAAGAGTAATGGACCCATGCCTATGTGCCTGAGATATCACCTGATTTAGGTATTAGCTCCACCTTCATCATCTCAGATCTTATAAAGTCTAGGGAGCCAATAGTGATACCATTCAAGCCCCTAGAGCCACTCCCTTTCTTTATGAGTGAACCCACCCCAGAGTGACCACATACAATTTGGTCTTCTGGTGAGAAAAAGATTGAGAGCGCTCTGGACGATCAAGCTATTAGTACCTCGGGTAGAGACTATCATCGATACTTGGTCCGGTGGCATGGTCAGCCAGAATCTGAGGACTTGTGGAATGCTTGTGCGGATCTACAACCCATACCCTTATTGAGCCAAATTGACCCTCACTCGACGGGATCGAGTTCCTCCTGCCCCGAGAGAATTGGTGGGGACACCAGGATCAGGCACAGATCCCTGGATCCTATATGGTTACTTAATCATTTGTCAAAGTTTTGAAAGTTTTGTAATCAATTAAGATTGAGTCCTATAATAAGTTGAGGTTAGATGATTTGTCTCAACCCTCAACCCTAGTTAGTATATTGAGTCCTATACTTCAGCAATGAGTCCAATATGAGTTCAAATTTTGTACAAGGGAAGAGGTTACCCAATTTTGGTGTTCTACTAGGCCACATCCAGGAGTCAGAGGCCACTACATCAGCTTGTTGGATTTTATGTGACACCCCGGGATCCAAAATGCTTTTAAGAAAACTTGATTCCTTCCAGATGCCCTCCAGATGCCCAGATTTCTCTCTAGATACCAGAGCATATTCCCAAACCAGGGCATCCATTATTCCAGAGGTCCACCTACATCCAAGTCCAAGGAAATCAAGTCCAGGCACCATGCCCAAGCCCACCAGAACCAAGATGCTTTTTTATTCCAAATAATATTCCATCCAGGGTGCCCTAGATATCAGAGGACCAAGCCCATGCACCCCAAGCCCCTTTGGCCAAGCCATTGTTGCTTCTAGAAGCCCAACACACCACCCTAGGCATCCTTGGAGTTGACCAGGTCAAAGCATGAAGAGAGAAGGAGAAGACTAGTCAAAGTTCTAAACCTAGTTGTGTTTTATTTTTCGACTTGTAATTCTAACCTAGCTAGGAGAAGGACTTGTAATCTAACTAGAAGATGACTTGTAATACTTTAAGGAAAGGTTATTCTTAACCTACGTGTAACCCTAATTAGGAGAGGGCATGGGAACTCTATAAATACCCACCCCGTGCCCCTCTTGTACTAACTTTTTCTTATAAATACAATTTACTGAAATTATGACTCATTACCTTGTTCTTGTGTTGGTTCTTATTTTTTGAGTGCTCTCCTTGTGTACCTTGGTCGAATCCCTGCTGCCCTAGCTTCCATCTGCATCCCAAGAGATTAGCCATGTGCCAGTTGAAAGAGCCCCAGGCATCCAAGGGAAGAAGCCTTCTTCTACTTCTAGCCGCCAGCCTTTGGAACCTTGATTCCCTCTCTTCTTTCCATCCAAATTCCTTTGTATTGTTTTGTTGTTTATTGCCTAACTTATGATGCTTGCAGGATCCCTGAGATATTTACCTCCCCAGAGGAGGATTTCCACACATCCAGGACCACCTAGATCAGCCATTAGATTCAAGGAACCAAGCTTCATCATCTAGACTCCAATCAGAGTGCTGTGTGATCTCTTCATCGGAAGTTCTTCAATTCACAGATTGGTAACATCCTTCCCTTCTCTTAATCTTTGATTTGATGAAGAATAGCTATCCTAAACCGGAAGTTTCTCAACTCTCGGGTCCTGGCTATTTATTATTTTGCATGAGATTTTGCGGGTACGTCAATTTCTTGCATTACTAGCCTTTATGCTTATTCTTTACTTAATTTTAGGATTTAGCCACTGAATTAATGTCTAAAAAATATAAAAAAAATTAGATTTACTATTTTTCATCAGTCCTAGATTCGTCCCGCATCAACTAAGATATCCATAGAGGGCTGAGAAGCCTCTATCTTATTCTGGTGCCTCTGGTGTCCGAACCAAAGTTATCGGGGTGATCTCAGGTTGGAAGGATACTTATACCCATATGCTTCTATAAGATACTCTTAGTAGCAGAGTATTTAACAAAGCTGGTCGTGTGCAATGTAATGTACACCTACGCTCATTTTCATGCTATACCAATGTCTCCGCACTCCTTGGTTATGAGGACAACCAACCCATATGGCATACAATGACCTATGCTTGATAAATATTATCATCCTAGGTAACAACGTATCATTTGGTTATGAACATGTTTAAGAACTACTTGATAAATCCTCTTTTATTGAATTAAAGTAGTTCTAAGGACTTCATCTTAAAAGAGTTTAAAGAAAGATGCAAAATAAGATGAACTGCTGAAAATAACTTTTATTTCTATAATAATTTATGCATAAATTATAAGAGAGCTTAACCATCTACAATCCAGATGATTGGCTATAGGATACATTTTCTAATAACTCTCACTTGTACTAGAGCTAATCAAAATAGTATTGAATACCCATTTTTCACTTATGGTCATCAAACTCTTTGATTCTAAGGGCTTTAGTAAATGGGTCAACCAAGTTCTCCTTTCCATAGATCTTTTGAAGGTCATTGTCATCTTGATCCACCATCTCCTGCACAAGGTAAAAATGATGCAGAATGTGCTTAGTATGCTAATGAGTCTTTGGTTCTTTTGCCTGAGTTATGGCCTCAATGCTATCACAATATAAGGGAACTGGGCCATCTATGGAGGGTGCCACTCCAAGCTCCGTGATGAACTTTGTAGCCAAAAAGCTTTCTTTGCAATATCAAATGGCACAATATACTCTACCTTGCAAAAAGAATTGGTCATAGTATGCTTCTTAGAACTTTTCCAGCATATAGCTCCTCCATTCAGGGTAAATACATAACTTAACATACTCTTGTTATCATCCCTATCTAACTGAAATCTTGAATTAGTATAACCAACTAGTTTTAGTCAAAATCTTTATAAATGAGTCACTGGTCCTTAGTATTTCTCAAATACTTAAGGATAGCTTTTATGACCTTCTAATGGTTCTCACCTAAATCAAGTTTGTATCTACTCACTACTCCTGGTAAGTATGCCATTATTAAGGTATATGGAATCCTACTCATACACTCCATTTGGTAGACTTATCGGATAATCCTTCCTTGAGAGATTAATTCCATGGCCTATCAAAAAGATAGCCTTTCTTGGAATTCACCATGCTAAATTGCTTAAACACGGTCTCAATATATGTGGATTGGGTCAATCCTAGAATCCTTTCAAATTTAAATTATAGATGTTCATCCCAAGAATGTAGGTTGCTTCTCCCAAAGCCATGGAGAATTGGAAAGATAGTCATACTTTTATTCCTTGCAATGCAAAAATATCATTCCTAATTAAGAAAATGTCATCCATATACAAAAGAAGAAATACTACAACTGAACCATTAGCTTATTTGTATAACAGGGCTCTTCCCATTCCTAATGAAGACATACATTCTGATTACTTTATCAAAATGTATATTCCAACTCTGAGATGCTTGCTTCAATCCATTAATGGATCTCTAAAGCTTGCACACCTTTATTTCATCTATGGATGTGAACCCTTCAGGTTGTATCATATCCACCTCTTCTTTTAGTTCTTTATTTCGAAAAGCTATTTTCACAACCATTTGCTAGATTTCATAATCAAGATGTGCCACTATTGTAGCATGATCCGAATGGATTTAAGCATTGTCACAGGCAAAAATGTCTCATCATAGTTAATACCATAATGCTAACAATATCCCTTGGTAACCAGACAAGTTTTATAGTCTCCACCTTCCCGTCTGCACCCATTTTCTTTTTGAAAATCCACTTACACTCTATAGGTTTTACCATTTTAGGTGGATGAACACTTATCCATACATAGTTGATTTTTATGGATTTCATTTTAGAATTCATGGCTTTTAGCAATTTATTAGAGTCGGCACTCTACATCGCATCCATATAGGTGGTTGGATCCTCATTATTTTCATCAAGTTCAACAGGATCACTCTCAGACCAAGAAACCATAGTAACTATCTAGATGATGCAGTACCCTACCGGATTTCTTCAATAGTGCTTCTATAATGGGCTCTGAGTTTGATTCAATCAAATATGGTTCTTTGGATTTAGTCGATAGTGTCAATTTTTTTACATATAGAACCTCTTCAAGTTTAACCTTAAAGGTATTAGCTCATTCTCTAAGGAACTCCTTTTCTAAAAAGACTGCCTTATTACTAAGAAACACTTTGTGCTCATCGGTATGGTAGAAGAAATAATCCTTAGTTTCCTTTGGGTATCTTATAAATGTAGACCTATCAGACCTTGATCCAATCATGTCCATCTTTAAATATTTGACATAAGCTAGACATCCCCAGACCCTGAGGTGTGAGAGTACCACTTACGCCCTATCCATATTTCATATGGAGTTTTGTCTACAGACTTGCTATGAACTCTATTTAGAATATAATAAGCCAAATGTAAAGCATATCCGCAGAAGATGATAGGCAAACTTGCAAATCCCATCATGAACAAACCATGTCTAATAAGGTTCAATTCCTTCTTTCAGACACTCCATTATACTGGGGTATCGTAGGAGCAATCCATTATAAGAGAATCCCATTCTTTTCCAAATATGTCATAAATTCACTGATAAGATATTCACCTTTCGATCGATTGAAGGATTTTAATATATTTTCTTGTTTGCTTCTCTACTTCATTACAAAATCATTTGAACAACTCAAACAACTCTGACTTTTGTCTCATTAAGAAGATGTACCCATACCTAGAAAGGTCATCAGTAAATGTGAAGTAGTGGTATCCACTTATGGCTAAAGTGTTCATGGGTCCACATATATTAGTATGTAATAAAAATCAAAACCTTAGTGGCTCTTTTATCCTTTATAGTAAAAGGTGACTTAGTAATCTTTCCAAGAAGACAGGATTTGCAGGTTAGCAATGATTCAAAATCATTGACCTCGAGGATTCCCTCTTTAGATAATTTGTTCATCCTATTCTTGTTAATAAGACCTAATCTACGATGCCAAAGGTAGACATCAGACATATTTTTAATCCTACGATCTTTATTGAACATGTACATTACATTCACAAGCTATGATAAAACATAAATGTTATTCTTCAGTTATCCATACATTATAGTAATTCCATTCAAAATGATATCACAATAACTATCTTTAATTGATAAATGATAACCATTTTTAGTCAAAAGGCCTATAGAGATCATATTCATCAAAAAACTAGGACAATAGTGATAATCACCTAAAATAATGATACTATATCAAAAACAAGCTTGAGTTTTTCTAAAGCTAGAACTATAACAAATCTTCCATCTCTAACGTTCAAGAATTTCTTTCCATTTTCAAATTTTCTACTAACCTGAAGTCCCTACATCGATTTGCAAATATTAATAAGGCTTTCGATATCTAATACCCAAGTAGTAGTACCATAAATAGAAAAATTACAAGGTGTTATCATATAATTACTTTGTTTAGCAATTCTTTGCTCGTTCTTTTTTTTCTTGGCCTGTTCAGATCTATCAAGGCAATGTAAAAAGGATAATTCATCTTCTAGTACCCTTGCTTCTTATAGTAGAAGCATTCAGCTTGAGATTGGTTATTTTTCAACTTCTTGGTCTGACCCGACTTAGTCGCTGGTATGCTTTGCACCTTTTTCTTATTCTTCTTCTTCCTTTCTTAAAGGGATGATGCTTTATTGATCCTCCTAATACATTCACCAATCCCTTATACAGCTGATGATCCTTCTCATAGGTCTACAGTAATCCTAATAGACCATGGTAGTTTACTACAAGACTTGTCATTCTATAATAATCATGGAAGTCAATGTAGGATTTTGATAACGAATTAAGGATTGCATCTTTCCCTAACTATTCATGCATAGGGAATCCAAGTTCACTCACATGCTCAATCATTTCAATCATGTGCAACACATGATCTATGATCAAGGCCCCTTCCCTTATCCTTGTGTTAAAAATGGTATAAGACAATTTATACCTTTCAACATCATCAAGAGTATTGAAGGATTCTTTCAACACTTGAATTATGTCCTTTAGTTGAGCATCCTCAAACTTGTAATTCAATTTGTCATTCATGGATGCCCGCATAATATAATAGACCATGATTTGATCACTGAGCCACTTCTGATAAGTATCTTGAATTGCATCACGAGCATTCTAAGAAAGCTCATTAGGTCCTAGATCTATCAACATGTACAAAATCTATTCGTGCTCCATGACTATTTTTACCTTTTGATACCAGCATCAAAATTAGGTCCTATTAATTTTTTATTGTCTAGTAATGAATGGAGCAACAAAGTAGCAGCCATATTAATTTGAAAGAAAAACAAGACCTAATTAATACATGAATCATTTAATCCTAAAGACTTAGACTTTAGTCGAAAGGTTCTCCCACTATTTTTGATCAAATTGATAGCCTCTACCTCCAATTCGAGGAATTGCACCAATTTCTTAACAGGTACTATAATCCAATAGACTACGCACAAGCCTAACTTTGGTCAATTGGGTTTCGAATAGGCATAGAAAAAGTCTGGGTTTCAAAATTTTTGTTATTCAAACCTTGACCGGCTAGAACCCTAAACCCTAGGACCACTTGACCATGACAACTAATAAATCAAAATATTAGGATTATAGAAGAATACCTGGAGTGGTATACTCTTTAATTTCTATAAGGCACACAAGTATATGCCCTCCAGAGGTGATCCACATAGGAACCAGACCAAGGACGCACTCCTACCAAGCTTGCTTATTTAACTAGGACTCTTCTAGTTGCCTTTTGGACTTTCTCCCTTTACTGGAACCCCTACCCTTCTTTAAGGCACTTAGATTCCTCTCTGAACCCTCTCTCAGAATTTGATTATCCCTCCTAAATCTCTTTCTAGGCTCTAGTCTTAAAATGACAAGTCTTGTTTTAAAAGGATAAGCCTTGTCTTAAAGGGACAAGCCTTGTCTTAAAAGGACAAGGAAGAGAAAATAGAAAGGGACTTCTTTTAGATCAGAATGGAATGCCGGGCATCAAATTATCGATGCCTATTTATAGAGAGGGATGAGCACCTAATAATTCTTTTTCTTAGCCCTTCGATAAGACCCTTGAAGAAGAAGGAGTCTTTTGGGTGAAGAGACTTATCATGAAAAGTAAATTTATGCACCAAGAGACATATAGATGTCTCTTCATAATTCTAGCAAATTCTCCACATGCAATGTGGCGTGTTACCAGCCAGATAATGGCTAAAGGGTGTGGGCTCCCAAAGGACATATCAAGGAAACTAGAAGTCTTCAAATAGAAGGACTCTTGATTTCAAAATTTGTGCCAAAATGAAGAGATGCGACCCTTCATCATGTGCGCTACATTTCTCATGCCATTTTGCCATCTTTTGACTAGTTAAAGCCCATCCAAGTGGGCATGGAGATAAGGGAGAAGAGCTTAGAGTTTATTTAGAATTTGTGATTGACTGGCTAAAGGACTCTTGGTTCTTTTGTCCCCCTTAATTTGGTGTATGCCAATCATGGCACCAAGAGTCCTCTTCCATAATTCCAAGATAAATCCCAAATAATTCTAGATAAAATTAGATAGTTGCTACCCCAAATAGGACTCAACCAAATCTAAGATCCACTTAAATTGGTTAGTCCAAATAGCAAGCTAATTAACCCAATCCAATTGGGTAAGGAGTTAGGGTAGCCAATATATGCTAGTATGTTAATTAGCTAGCCAATCAGGATCCTATGACCCTAAATAAAATAAAATTGACTTCCTTGGCTAATTCTTTAATGTGTGTAACCTTTTGGATTCCACATCTAGCCAGTAATAGATCTAGGTCCAAGCCATTTTTATCCAATTGAAACCAATTGACCTAATTAGGTCAAATCAAGATGACCTAGGTTGCCAATTCGAATCAGCTTCCGAATTGACTCATGAATCCAATTAATTTGATTCATGAACTACTATAAGACATGACTGACATCTAGCAATATATAATACATATATAGAATATGAGAAATTTGATAAAAATTATCAAAATACTCTTCAGTGAAAAGTTACCATGCAATTCAATCCTTCGATCTCCCTTTATCTCGAATAAGTGATGGATAAGGAGAATTGTCAAATCCTAGCACTTAATCCTTTTGAATCTCAATTTGATAATGAAGACTTGATTGATAAAAAATTAGAAATCCTCTTTAATCTCATCCTGCTTTGATCAAAGACTTTCTGAGTAAACAATTGAAGAGATTACATGGGATAAGTCCTTCTCTAACTAGGAGAGATCGATTCCTTATTGATTTACTCACATCCTTCATACACAATTCACCATATCTGAGAACACCCGATACATGACTCTTTATCATGAATGTGAATGAACTAAAACATGGCTTTACATGCATAAAGAATCATGGTGATCTCAGGTCTATGAATCACTTGCATAACTCCCACTATAAGACCATCTTTTGACAAGTAGCAAGACCTCCATAAGATATTCTCAAGGTGGATCAGTTTAGTGAACTCATACCCTAATGAGCACCTACATCCTTATATTAGTGTCCTTACACAAGTGGCTGTGAGACCAACCACCCTCTCTATCAAGCATACATAGGATGTGCTAGTCTTTCTAGAAACATCAATCCCTGACTTGATAATCCAACGACTAGGAATATTTTAGATTAGGATTTATAGAAACTTAGGTCTCACCATTATGTACTTCATCATAATTCTAATTTCATTGCCCTAACCTATAGGGTTCATCATAATCTTAATAAGATGTAGCAGTATGATGAATCAAATACTTTTATTAATTAATAATATCATACATTAGATTGAAGATTATAAAAATACATGCATAAAGATTGGCTTTTATGGTACAATTCTTTCAATCTCCTACTTTCACTAAAGCCAATCGTCCTTGTATTTTATACCCATACAATCTATGTGGTGATCAAACTACTGCTATGGTAGTCGTTTAGTGAATGGGTATGCTTTGTCATTCTTTGTGTCTACTTGTTCGATAAAAACATCTTGTCTTTCTATGATCTCTCAAACTAGTTGGAAGCATCTTTGGATATGCTTGGATTTATGATGAGACCTTGGTTCCTAGCTTGTGCAACAGTACTAATGTAATCAAAATAAAGTGGCACTGGTTGTTGCATAGTATGAACCATGCCTAATTCCATGATGAATTTCTTAATCCACACGGCTTCCTTTGTGGCTTCACTTGTATCTATGTACTCTACCTCAGTGACTGAGTCAGCTAAAGTTTATTGCTTTGTACTCTTCCACTCACTGCACCATAATCTAGGATGAAGACATACCCTGATATGGATTTGCTATTTTTTTGATTTGACTAAAAACTAGAATCTGTATACCCTTCTAATATCAACTCTAATCCAGTATATATTAGAAAAACATCTTTAGTCCTTCTCAGGTACTTAAGAATGTTTTTCACAGCTTTTAAATGATCCTTCCCTGAATCAATCTGAAACTTGCTTACTATGTCCATGGCATAAGCAACATCAGGCCTGATACATAACATGACATATATAATTGACCCTACAGCCGAAGCATACGGAATCAAACTCATTCTCTCTCTCTTCTGATGTCTTAGGAGACATCTTCTTGGAGAGATATATGCCTTGACTCAAGGGCAATAACCTCTTTTACTTCCCTCCATGTTGAATCTCTTCAATAGTACATCAATGTACCTGTATTAGGATAAGCCAAGCATCCCCTTAGATGTATCTCTGTAGATTTTTATACCCAGTATATAGGATGCCTCTCCTAAGTCCTTCATAGAAAACTACTTTGATACCATGACTTGATCGATTGAAACATTGGTATATCATTCCTAATGATGAGTATCTCCCACTTGTCTTCTTATACACATATAGTTCATCCACATTCTTGATGAAACCAAACTTTTTGATTATTTCATCAAAATGGATATTCCAACTCCTCGATGCTTGCTTCAATCTATAAATAGATTTCTCAAGCCTGCATACTTGGTTTGGTCTCTCACTTGAGAGAAACCCCTCTAGCTGTGACATATAGACTTCTTCCTCAAGATATCCATTAAGAAAAGCAGTCTTTACATCCATTTGCTAGATTTCACAATTATAGTATGCAGCTATGGCAAGCAATATCTAAATGGACTTGAGCATGGCTATTGGTAAAAATGTTTCATCATAGTCAATACCATGTCTTTGTCTAAAATGTTTCGCCACCGGCAGAGCCTCGTAGGTCTCTATTTGACCATTCACTCCAATCTTTTTCTTGAAAATCCATTTACACCCAATTGGATTTACTCCATTAGGTAGATCTACTAATGTCCAAACCTAATTAGAGTACATGGAGTCCATCTCAGATTTCATTGCTTCCAGCCATCTGTCAGAGTCTCCACTCATGACAACTTCCATATAGGTTACAAGATCATCATCCTATATGATACTGGCTTCATTGACATTTCCAATGACAAAGCCATATCTGAGAGGTGCAATTCGCACTCTCTCTGACCTGTAGAGAGGAGCTGTGTATTGTGGTTATTCCTGAACCTTAGGAACATCTAGTTGAGGAATTACTTCAGGTGTAGGTTGAACTTCTTCAAGTTTAAATATCCTCCCGCTACGCCCTTCTTAGATAAACTCTTTTTCTAAGAATGTGGTATGCCTACTCACAAAGACCTTTTGCTCAGTAGGGTGGTAGAAAAGTTAACCCATGCCTTCTTTAGGATATCCTACAAACCTGCCTTGTCAGCCCTAGCACTTAGCTTATGTCCAAAATCATTATTGACATAAGCAAGGCAACCCCAAATCTTAAAATACTTAAGACTTGACCTTTTCCTTTTCCATAATTGATATGGAGTGGTTTTAACTACCTTTGATGGCACCCTATTTAGTATGATGATAGCAGTTTCTAGGGCATAACTCCAGAAGGATACTGGAAGATCTATGAAGCACATCATGGACTGTACTATATCCTACAAGGTACATTTTCTCCTTTCTGCTACACAATTTAATTATGGTGTGTATGGAGGAGTCCATTCAGAGAGAATGCCTTTATTTTTAAGATGATCAAGAAATTCACTAGATAATTATTCTCCTCTATCTAGAACAAAGGATTTTAATACTATGCCCAGTTTGTTTCTCAACATTACTTTGATACGCTTTGAATTTATCAAATGCCTCGGACTTGTGTCTCATAAGATACACATATCCAAAACATGATAAATTATCAATAAAATTGATGAAATAAGAGTATCCGCCTCTGGCCTGGGTTGTCATTATTGAGATTCCTAGGCACTAATACCACTTATTGAGAATCTGGATCAGTGCCTTTGCAGCAGAAAGAGCAGGGGAAAGATGAAGAACCAACCTTCTTGATCAAGAACTAGCAACAACTTCTTTTTGGATTTAATACAATACAACAAAGGAGATATAGAGAAGAGATGTAGGAAAAAAATAGAGATTGTATTTCTTTGGAGAAGAACTTTATTACAAAACAAGAACCGGGACACTGGCGCCCCCTTTCACAACTGAGAAGACCCACATGAAAACCCTCATGCACAGGATGCCATCCTTCTCCAAACCTGAAGATATCTCTCACCAAGCCCTAACGGTCGAAGAACTAAGATGCTTCATGCATGAAGTCCCCATGTGCTCCATTTTCTTTTCTATTGAACTGACACTACCTCCTAAATCTAGAATGATGCAGGACAAAAGGGAGGGGCTAGCTAGGAGGATCGTTGGAGAGCGGAGAAGTCTCCTATAATTTTAAAGGGAAACCAGTGCAGGGACGCCTATCCTAGGCATGCTACACTAGGGAGTAGTTATTACATAATTAAAAAAATTTAAGCATGCATACGGAAAAACCTACTCATGCATAAGATCTAACATAAACATGATTTATGTAACTAAAACATAGGCATGTACAGGCAATTGCAATAATCATAAATAATATGATAAAATCTAGATCTAAAGATGCATGATAACAAAAATAAATAATATACCATATAGAGCTTCATTTAATAGCAAATCAAGGTAGCCGGTTGAACTTCTTGAACAGCAAATCAGATATGCAACTGTAAGAAAAAGAGATGATCGATCCAATCTTTCGAGGTGTCCAAATGTCCACCCTCTAGAGTATCCACGCGCGGGCTCCCGCTCTTCCAACTTGCAAAATGATGCTAGCCCTCCAGGAATAAAACAATAGGTCACAGCAACGTGGAGCAGGGAAAACCAACTTGCAAAATGATGCTAGCCCTCTAGGAATAAAACAATAGGTCACAGCAATGTGGAGCAGGAAAAACCAAACAGAATCCTCACGTACGGTCGTCTCTAAGACTGCCCAAACTCCACCAAGAGCATAAAGTAAAAACTCAAAAACCAGGGAAGGAAAAAACATGGGATGTACCATGAATATCTGCCCTCAGATATTCGTCCAAAGTCCCACAAACAGATCGCTCTCCACTCTCTGTTTCTCTCTTATACGAGAACTATTTTCCCCTCTTATTTTCCTTCTACCCATCTCATGGCCTGCAACCGAGAGATCTCAATGCCGCTTAGAAAATCCATGAAGGCCAAAAGAAAACACTGTGAGCTTTGTTCTTCTCCTCTCTAATCGCACAGTCCCTGTTCCGAGTCTCCACCGCCCAGCTCCTCGTCCTAGCCGCTGTTGGAGATGTCGCCTGCAGCAATCCAAAGGGCTGCCTTTCAAAGTCTCTCACGGTCTTCAACCAAGAATTAGAGACGGACAAAACACATAAAGGCTTGGAAGACACGGGAAAGGAAAACCGGATAAAATCAAACTCCACGGATAGTCTTTTGATCGGTAAAAATGCAGGGAACTCGCTGGAATGAAGTGAACCAATTCACCATGTAAGCTACGACCGAGAGAGAGACGCACGGGAGAAAAACCACCATGAGATCCTATCCAGATCATGGTGCAAAGGATGAAAACCGGAAATCCCAAGCTGCAATCGATCAAGATGCAGCCCTTATCCATTCACACGGCAAAAATAATGAGCAACCGAGCAAGGGAAGAAATCAAAACATCAAACCGGTAATTTTAATTTCTTTGAGATGCTAGGAGAAAAATGGTGTAAATAAACCATGTAATAAAATCGGTTCACC
Source organism: Areca catechu (assembly GCA_021397845.1). NCBI lineage: Eukaryota > Viridiplantae > Streptophyta > Magnoliopsida > Arecales > Arecaceae > Areca > Areca catechu. Next base: position 71,314,286 of record CM038053.1, read on the forward strand.
AACCCCGGTCCAACCAAAAACCTGATCAGTAAGTAAAAGTGGGTCCAGTCCTGGTCTACTAGGACCAGCTCCTGGTTGACCCAAATCAATTCCGATCGATCCAAATTATATAAGGTAGACCAGAAAAATTTACTATGTGCTCAATCATATCGTTTGACCTTAATACTGAAATGATTTCCAATCGTTGATCGGTTCTCGGATCAAAAAGAAATCCTCTATGGCGTGTGACCTCATAGGTTCGAACCTAAATGGTAGCACTGGAACACATCTAGTAACCAGCACAAGATATCTCTAGCAATGGGTCCCGGCATCCAGATAGGTCAAAGAAGCGAGAGCAGTCTATCGAACCTCTGGCATATGGTTACCGTATAATTCATCCCTTTGACCTCCAATACTCAAGATGACCTAGGGTTAGACTGTCAACCCTAATTGAGTCAATCCACAACATGTCTCAACCTCATAAGTCCAGTGACTCCTCACTAGGACTACCTCGATCGAGGATTTGTTAAATTGAGATACTACGAGACATTCAATCCAAACAATTTGGACAAGTCAATTCCTTCTTGGCCCACCACTGCTCTACAAGTAATTGCCTATACCCAGAAACCTTCCGTCACCAGATTAGAAATCTGGGTAGCCCGGCACCAAGGCATAGGGAGTTGCTTGCAAGCTACCATGGTGACCTCAGGTCAGAGGAACACATATACACATATTCAATTGTGAGCAATCCTTTAGCAGAATAGAGCTCCACGGAGTTATGTCCACAACAACCTACGCTTGATACATCGCCGTCCTGTACAATGTATTCTTTGGTTGTGAACCTTTTAAAAGACCACTTGATATATCCTCTCTATATCAAATTCAATGTGGTCCTAAGTACTTCATTACATAAATAGAGTTCATTACAGGAAAATTAATAAAGTGATGAGCTGCCAAAATAAAATTTTATTAATTTATATACAAATTATAATACTGAGCACAACCGCCTACAACCTAGGTGATTGACTTTGGGATACAATTTCCAACAACTCTCACTTGTACTAAAGCCAATCAGAACAGTATCTAATACCCATTTCCTTTTATAATAGTCGAAATCTTTGATTCCGAGGGCTTTAGTGAAGGGGTCGGCCAGATTCTCCTTTCTATCAATCTTCATAATATTGATGTCACCTTATTCCACGATCTCTTGCACGAGGTGATAGCATCGCAGAATGTATTTGGTGCGGTGATCAGACTATGGCTCCTTAGCTTGAGCAATGGCTCTTGTGCTGTCACAATACATGAGAACATGACCATCTAAGGAAGGTGCCACCCCCAGCTCTCTAAGGAACTTCCGTAACCACATGGCTTCCTTTGCTGCATCTAATGTTGCAAAGTACTCTACTTTGCATACCGAGTCTGCAACTGTTGCCTGCTTGGAACTCTTCCAGTAGATCGCTCCTCCATTCAGGATAAACACAAACCCTGACACACTCTTATTATCAACTCTATCTGACTGGAAACTAGAATCAGTATACCCCACAAGTTTCAAGTCAGGTTCTCCATAAATCAGCCATTGGTCCTTAGTATTTCTCAAATATTTCAGGATGGTCTTAACCACCTTCCAATGCACCTCACCTGGGTCAGACTGGTATCTGCTCACTACTCCTAGTGAATATGCCACATATGGTCTAGTACATGTCATAGCATACATGATAGAGCCACTGTAGAAGCATAAGGTACTCTACTCATGTGCTCCCTTTCCTTAGGAGTTGTCACACAATCCTTCTTGGAAAGAGTAATTCCAGAACCTATCAGGAGATAGCATTTCTTGGAATTTTCTATGCTGAACAATTTCAGCACAGTATCAATATACGTAAACTAGGACAAACCTAGAAGCCTTTTAGATCTATCTCTATAGATCTTCATACCCAGTATGTAAGAAGCTTCACCCTGGAGAACCGAGATGATAACCAGACCTTTATTTCTTGCAATGCTGTGGTGTCATTCTTGATTAAGAGAATATCATCAACATATAGTACCAGGAATACAATCATAGAATCATTAACACACTTATAGATGCAGGGTTCCTCTCTATTCCTAATGAAGCCATAGGATTTGATACACCTATCAAATCACATGTTTAACTTTGAGATGCTTGCTCGAGTCCATAAATGGACCTTTGTAATTTACACACTTTTGACTCGTCTATGGATGTGAACCATTCAGGCTGTATCAATATACCTCCTAATCCAACCCCCCATTGAGGAAAGCGGTTCGGACATCCATCTGCTAGATCTCATAGTCAAAATGTGCTGCCAAAGCAAGCATGATCTGAATGGACTTGAGCAATGCCACATGAGAGAACGTCTCATCATAATCGATACCATATTGTTGACGATATCCCATGACAACCAGATGGGCTTATAGGTCTCCACCTTTTCATCTGTGCCCTTTTTCTCTTGAAAATCCACTTGCACCCGATGGATTTATCCCTTCAGGTGGATCAAACAATGTCCATACATTGTTGATCTCCATGGACTCCATTTCGGATCGCATGTCTCCAAGCCACGCCTCAGAGTCAGATCTCTGAAGTGCATCCATATAGGTGATCCAATAACAGCTGGTTCAATGATGTCCTTAGAGTGAGCAGGTTCTTCCATTGGTTGAACTTCACCAAGTTTAATCTTAGAAGCTATAGTTCCTTCTCCAAGGAACTCCTTTTCAAAAGATAGCCCTAAGAGCAACGAACACTTTCTGTTCATCCTCCAAGTAGAAGAAATACCCTTTAGTTTCCTTAGGGTACCCAATAAAAAGACACCGATAAGACCTATGACCAACTTTATCTGAGTCTAAACACTTTACAAAAGCCAGACAACCCCAGACCCGAAGGTGTGAAATTGAAGGCTTACGTCCAGTCTATAACTTATATGGAGTGGAGACAACAAACTTACTCGGAACATCATTCAACAAGTAACAAGTTATATCAAGTGCATATCCCCAGAAGGACAACAATAGAGTTTCAAAGCCCATCATGGATCGAACCATGTCCAATAGCATTCGATTCCTCCTTTCAGACACACCATTCAACTAAGGTGTTCCTAGAGGAGTCCACTGAGAGAATCCCATTCTCCTCAAGATATGTCATGAACTCACAAGATAGGTATTCACCGCCTCGATCAAATCGAAGGGTTTTAATACTCTTTCTAGTTGTTTCTCCACTTCATTATGATATTTGAACATTTCAAACGACTCAGATTTATGTCTATCAAGAAGACATAACCATACCTGGAAAGGTCATCTGTAAATGTAATAAAATATCTATATCCATCTATAGCACTAACTATCATGGGTCCTCATAGATCAGTATGTATGAGACTCAGAAGTTCTATAGCTCGTTCACCTTTCCAGTAAAAGGTGACGTGGTCATTTTACCAAGCAAACAGGATTCACAAGTAGGTAGTGAGTCAGAATCATTGACCTTGAGGAGGCTTCTCCTCGCAACTTGTTTATCATATTCTAGTTAACATGACCTAGCCTATAGTGCCATAGATACAAGTCACTGACATTTTCCATCCTTGGGCTGTTCGGGTCTAAGGATGCCTGATAAAGAAGATGGTTCCTCTTTCAGTGTCCCTGCTTCTTACAATAGAAGCACTCTACATTAGCTTGATCAGCTTTTACTTGCTTGGTCTGACTAGGGCTAGGAGCACTCTGCACCTTCATTCCCTTACCTTTCTTCTTCCCTTTCTTAAAGGGACGACAACCTCTAAAACCTCCCACTAGATTCACCACCCTTTATTCAGTTGGTAGTCCTTCTCGTAAGTCTGCGGCAATCCCATCAAACCATGGTAATTGACTGCAGGCTTATTCATTTTATAATGATCGAGAAAGTCAAGATAGGAGGATGGTAGAGAATTCAGGATCGCATCCTTGCCGAGTTGCTCATGCAAGGGACATCCGAACTTGCCCAATCGTTCGATCATCTCGATCATGTACAATACATGATCAGTGACTAAACTGCCATTCCATATTTGGCATTATAGATGGTACAAGACACTTTGTACTGCTCCACATCGTTTGGCATGCCAAAAGATTCTTTCAACTTTTAAGGAATCTCTTCGGGCTGGGCCTCCTCGAATTTGCATCTGAACTCGTCATTCATTGCTGCCAACATTATGCATCGGACAGTAGTCCGATCAAAAATCCACTTCAAAAAATGACCTTGACCGAACTCGAGCATTAGCAGGAGAGATTTCGGGTGCTGGATCCATTATCACGTAAAGGATCTGCTCTTGCTCCAGGACTATCCTTAATTTTTGATACCAGCTATCGAAATTGGGACACTTTAACTTCTCGCTATCAAGAAGTGACTAGAGCGAAAGGTTTGAAGACATCTGAAGGAAAATTAAGACCAAATAAGTATATGAATTAATCAATTAAACCAAAAGACTTGGACTTTAGTCTAAAGGTCCCTCCCACTAATTTTTCAGATTGGGAGCCTCTAACTCCAATCCGTGAAATAATCATTTCATTGTGGGTACTGAAATCCAATAGACCACGTATGAGCCCGACTATGGCTGGCTCACCCATACGTGCTTAAAGGTAGGTTCTCTAACCAATTGCTTCCCTAAGAAACTTCCAGTAATAAATTTTGCCCCACAGAACTCCCAATCGGCCTAAGGCCCTCCTATTGCAGGTCTCTGGTTAGGTCCGACCATTAATATGACAAATTCGATGCTTCTAGCTAATGAATGACCAAGCCCGATTATGGCCGACCCACCTGATCACCTTTAAGAAGGTTGTACTTAACCATCATCTATGGGAGAGTAATCCGAGTAACTGGATGCACACTCGTTCTATGAAATTACCGATGTACACCAAGCTAAATGACTCATTACTAACCCACTTAATGGGAGGCTAAGACACCATCAACTCATTGACTTAGTCTTTTTTAGGACCTAATAATTTTAGAGGATTTTAATTAAATTGTGACAGAAGAATAGAGAGAAGAACATGGACAACCTCCCACTGATCAAAACATTTCTCAGGAGGGTTGAATTAAATTCAACAAATTGGTCCATGGGCACCTAAAGATCAGACAAGCTGGTCAACTTGGGTGATATCGGTAACTATAATCATAAGCTCTTCTAATCAGTTCTGGTTGATCGGATTGGCCAAGTAGGTGAGATCATGGGTGAGTATCCGCCATTAACTATCTTTCCTAAACACCAACCAAGTTGGCCAGGAAAGAGGTAGCCTCATGCATCCATGATCAAAACTGCCAAACCTGCCTAGATACTAATCGGTTTACCAAACTTGATTAGACTAGTTTAAGAACTCGGGCTTACCACAAAGCCACTAATTAGATCCATTTTAGAAGAATGGACTAATCCATCTAACTATTAGATAGATACTAAAGAGGAGGTCCTTAATCAACATTTGATTAGTTCTCTTAAGTCCAATTCAACTAACCTTAGGTCTAACCCAATAAATGGAGCCAATCAGATAGCTAAACCAATTAACCTAAATGGCTTATTCAAATGACATTAGGTTTCATAAACCCTAATTTGACTTGTCATTTAATTAATATTTTAATTCATAATTGTTAGATTATAAGCCAACATTTAATCAAAACATTTTAATTAAATTCATGTAAAACCTTTTACATCTTTCATGCATCATATCTAGTCTTATCATATCAATTTATAATATTGCAAGCCTTTAGACATGCCAATGTATAATCTTGTATCAGGATCTAAACATTTTTAATTCCGTAGGTTTCCTATAAGGATCCTTCTGAAAATGCCAACACAGATGAACCGCCTCATGCCATAGATAATTAAATGTTTTAAACCCTGATTAATCTCTACGGACACATGGCCATGGTGAAGGTCTCAACTAGGTTCCTAAAAGTAATCCCTGATCCAGATACAGATCCAATACATGCAATCATGATATGCTACATAGGAACCTATGGCTCTGATACCACTGATGAAAAACTAGTGCAGGGATGCTTATCCTAGGTATGCTACACTAGGGAGTAGGTATTACATAATTAAAAAAATTTAAGCATGCATACGAAAAAACCTACTCATTTACAGGATCTAACATAAACATGATGCATGTAACTAAAACATAGGCATGTATAGGCAATTGTAATAATCATAAACAATATGATAAAATCTAGATCTAAACATGCATGATAACAAAAATAAATAATATACCTTATAGAGCTTCCTTTAACAGCAAATCAAGGTAGCCGGTTGAACTCCTTCAACAGCAAATCAAGTCTGCAACTGCAAGAAGAAGAGATATCGATCCAATCTCTCGAGATGTCCAAATGTCCACCCTCTAGAGTATCCACACGGGGCTCTCACTGATCCAACTCTTGGAAGGATGTTAGTCCTCCAGGAAAAAAAACAAGTCATGACAATATAGAGAAGGAAAAACCAAACAGAATCCTCACGGACAGTCTTCTCCATGACTGCCCAAACTCCACCAAGAGCACATAGTAAAAACTCAAAAACCAGGAAAGGAAAAAATACGGGATGTACCATGAATATTTGCCCTCACATATTCATCCAAAGTCCCTCAAACAGATCGCTCTCCACTCTCTGCTCCTCTCTTATGCGAGAACTGTTCTTCCCCTCTTATTTTCCTTCTCCCCATCTCACGGCCTACAACCGAGAGTTCTCAATGCCGCTTAGAAAATTCGTGAGGCCAAAAGAAAACACCGTGAGCTCTGTTCTTCTCCTCTCTAATCGCGCAATCCCTATTCCAAGTCTCCACCGCCCAGCTCCTCGTCCCAGCCACTGTTGGAGATGTCACCTGCAGCAATCCAGAGGGCTGCCTCTCAAAGTCTCTCACGGTCTTCAACCAGGAATTAGAGATGGACAAAACATGTAAATGCTTGGAAGATGCGTGAAAGGAAAGCCGGATAAAATCAAACTCCACGGATAGGCTTTTGATCAATAAAAATGCAGGGAACTCGCTAGAATGTATTGAACCAACTCACCGTGTAAGCTACGACCGAGAGAGAGACGCGCGGGAGAAAACCACCGTGAGATCCTATCCAGATCATGGTGCAAAGGATGAAAACCGGAAATCCCAAGCTACAATCGATCAAGATGCAGCCCTTATCCATCCATTCACACAGCAAAACAATAAGCAACCGAGAAGGGGAAGAAATCAAAACATCAAACCAGTATTTTTAATTTCTTTGAGACGCTGGGAGAAAATGGTGTAAATAAACCATGTAATAAAACCGGTTCATCAAACCCCGACCCAACCAAATACCTGATCAGTAAGAAAAACGGGTCCAGTCCAAGTTTACTAGGAATAGTTCCTCGTTACCTCAACCAATACTGGTCGTTCCAAATCAGACCAGGTAGACCAGAAAAATCTACTGTGTGCTCAATCATATCGTTGACCTTAATACCGAAATGATTTCCAATCGTTGATGGTTCCCGGATTATGAAGAAATCCTCTATGGCATGTGACCTCATAGGTTCGAACCTAAACGATAGCACTGGAACACTTCCAGTACCAGCATAAGATACCATCTAGTAATGGTTTCCGGCATCCAAATAGGTCGAAGATGCGAGAGCAATCAATCGAACCTCTGGTATATGGTTACCGAATAATTCATCACTTTAACCTCCAATGCTCAAGATGACATAGGATTAGACTGCCAATCCTAACTGAGTCAATCCACAACATGTCTCAACCTCGTAAGTCCAGTGACTCCTCACTAGGACTACCCCGATCGAGGATTTGCTAAATTGAGACACTGCGAGACATTCAATTTAAATAATTTGGACAGGTCAATTCCATCTTGGTCCACCACTGCTCCACAAATACTTGTCTGTTCCCAGAAACCTTCCATCACCGGATTAGAAATCCAGGTAGTCCAGCACCAAAGCATAGGGAGTTGCTTGCAAGCTACCATGATGACCTCAGGTTGGAGGGACACATATACCCATATCCAATCACGAGCAATCCTTTGGCAGAAAGGAGCTCCACGAAGTCATGTTTATTGAGATGTCACACATCCCACTTGCAGATCACATCAGCATCACCAACTCCTTTGGTTAAGAAGACAACCAAATGATATGAACCACAAAACCTACACTTGATACATCGCCATCCTATACAATGTATCATTTGGTTGTGAACCTTTTAAAGGACTACTCGATATATCCTCTCTATATCGAAGTCAGTGCAGTCCTAAGGACTTCATCACGTAAATATATTTCATTATAAGAAAATTAATAATGTGATGAGCTACCAAAATAAAGTTTTATTAATTCATATATAAATTACAATACTGAGCACAACCGCCTACAACCTAGGCGATTGGCTTTGAGACATAATTCCCAACATGATAAGGGTCAAAAGATGAAAAAAAAATATGGGGACAGGAAGGATGGATACTCTATGGACTTGGGACTTACCTTCACAGAGAGACGTCGCACCTCTAGGGCATCTCACCCACCCACCACTACATATAGTCTAGGGCGTCTCACCCATCTCACCACATGCGGAGACTAGGGCGTCCCACCCAATCGCTACCTGGGGCCGTGAAGGAGAAGCTCCAAGATTATAGAGGGGACTCAATGAGGGGAAAAATAACTGGGATCTCACACCCCTCGATACCCGCAGGTGAAGGAAAGATGGGCCTCATGCCCACTCCTAACGGAGGAAGAACCAAGAACACTCTTTTCAAAAATTCATAATTCTTCATATATTATTCAAAAGAAGAGGTGCCTTTATATAGGCTTACAAAATTTGGGGTTAAAGTAAAGAATACAAGGCATACAGCTCATAAAAGGTGACATCCCAAACCTGCTTTGTTTGTAGCCCGAAAACATGGTAGAAAACTAAACACAATCCTACCCATATGGTGGAAAGTCAAATCCTAATCTAAAACTAATTTAAATAACTTCCTAACTAGTCCATACATCCAAATTTAAAATAAATAAATTAGGCAATTCACCAAGATCGGTGCCTGCTCTGAAATCTGTGTAGAAGGATTGAGACCGCTTTGAAATCCATATAAATTTTGTTTTTCTTTGAGATCTATGCAAACTCTTTGGCTTTGAGAGCCGTGCACAAACTTCTCATTCCCGTGGCCATGGAACAGAGGGAGGCGTTCGTGGTCTTGGTCGGGCAGCGAGGCTGATGTTGATGATGACGGTGACGGGGGATGCCCTCTCCGATGAAGGCGAAGCCATCGAGGAGGTTGTGGGGGTGGAGAACATGTGAATGGAGCCCCCTGGCCCTGGCAGCACTCGGTGGCCCTGCAGAAGAGCTCGGCCATGATGGCACGGGCAGGGACGCCCTTGCTGAGGGCATGGATGTGGTCGTGGTAGGTGCTGACGTTGGAGTTGCCAGGCTGGAGGAGGTGGATGAAGCCAGTGGAGATGGCCTCCTGGCCATTGTAGATGTGGATGAAGCCGAACATTTTCCCCAGTTCTATATCTAGGCGTACATATCCTCGAAGGACCGCCCCAGAACCATGTCCTCGTACAGATCCAGCAGCTCCTCATGGGTCACTACGGCCTCATCCTAGTAAGGAGCGGAGGCGACACACTGCTTGTTGCTGAAGACTTGGGAGCAGACGTCGTGGAGGAGATAGGGGGCGAGGAGAGTAGGGCGGTGGCCGAGCGGTGGAGGCAATGGCGGTGGAGGCCGCTGGCGGTGGAGGAGTGACATGGCACGGGTGGAGCAGCAGGGGCAGATGGCCTTGTGGGGGAGAGGGGCGCGTGGGAGGAGCAGCAGGGGCAGACGGCTATGGGTAGTTCCATGGGATTCGCTAGTGTTCCCATGAGAAGTTCATCACCAGGGGAAGATGGACGGCCATCGGGGGTCACCGGTGGTGGGCGTGGTGGATCCGGGACTGGTGGGAAAAAAAAATGGAAGTTCTCGGCGATGAATGGAAGAAGACATCAAGGATAAATGAGGGATAAGTCTGGAATAAAATGTGAGTAGAGGGGATAGTGGAATAGTTGGAATAAGAAAAATATATAAAAAAAAATAAAATTTGGGATACAAGAAAAACCTGTATGGGTTTTGATGTCCCCATCATTCCCCTGGGATTGGAAAAACTCGACTCCGTCGAGTGAGGCTCGCTGCAATTTTTTTTTTCTCTTTTTTTCTTCTTTTATTTTTTTTCACTCTTTTTTTAAAATTTTTTTCAACCTTAATCTCTCCTGCTCTGATACCAAAATTGTTCGGGACAGGTGGAGGGGAGCTAGGAGGATCGTTGGAGAGCTGAGAAGTCTCCTGTGATTTGGGTCAAAAAGGCAGAAAAAAATATGGGGGCAAGAAGGATGGATATTTCATGGACTTGGGACTAATCTTTATGGAGAGACGTCACATATCTAGGGCATCTCACCCACCCACTACATGTAGTCTAGAGCATCCCAACCATCTCATTATATGCGGAGCCTAGGGCGTCCCACCCAAATTGCTACCTAGGGCCTTTAAGGAGAAGCTCCAAGATCATAGAAGGGACTCAGCGAGGGAAATTATAACTGGGGTCTCACACCCCTCAACACCCGCAGCTGAAGGAAAGACGGGCCTCATGCCCACTCTGATGTAGAATGGGGGGGCTAGGGATGCTAGAATGGATGCTTATGATGAAAGGAGTTTTTTTTTTTTTTTTTTATAGTTGAAGAGTTTTATATGTTTTTTTTCAGGGTTCCGATTCCTGATCACAAGCAAAGGCAAGAAAAAAGAATGATGAGTAACGGAAGCTTACACTAGCAGTTCAAAGCCCTAAACAGTGAGAACAAGAACAGGACCCAGGGATTAAGAAATCCCGGTAGGACTAGCTCGAGATACAATACCTACTTAGGAGATAGAGAGAGCAAACCTCACACGTCTGAAGTGCCTGATGCAGAGATAGCTCAACTCGGCGGATGCGGCCTGGATGCCCGAGCTGTCGAACCCGTGGAAGCACTGGCTTTCGGTCCGAAGGTCGCGATGGCAAAGCCGACTGTCTGGAGCCCGAGATGCCAGGGAGGACCTGTAGGCAAACAAGATAAGGATCAGCGAAATGGGAAGATGCACAGAAAGGAAATGAGATGGGGTTGAGAAGGGGCTTCGAGCTCGGTGTCCGACTGGATTCCAAAGTTGAAGGTGGAGATAACTTGGGGCCTCGCACCCAGCGACGTCCCGGAGGACGAAGGATTGTGGCCTCAAACTAGGCAACGTCCAGGAGGACGAAGGATTCGCGATGCCCTGAGGCGACGAACAGGTGGCCTCACACCACTCGACATCCTTGGGGACGAAGGCAACTCACTCAACCTAGTCTAAGAGACAAGGGTTGGAAGATAGAAGACTCAAACTCTTTTTCATTAACTATTCAATTCTCCTCTACAATGGAGGGGTTGGGTCCTTTAAATAGGCACCCAAGGCCCATTTTGAAATTCAAATGTAAGAATACAAAATTTCTTCTTCTTTTTCTTGAATGGGCATGGCATGAAGCAAGGCTAGGAGGAGGGATCATGATGACTTGAAGTTAGAAAGAATCTTCATTGTTTGGAAAAAGACATGAAGAGGGGCTTGTAGCATGGCTTATGTTCTTCTTCCTTCCTTTGTTGCACACCCTTTCTTTGGTATAAGGCTTGACATGGGGAGTGTTAGGTGGAGGCGCCCAAGGATCTTGTCTCTCCCTTCCAAAGAGGTTGAAGCAATTTGGGAAGAAGACTTGATTGGAGGGCTTGAAGCAAGGGATTTGAATTCCCCACTTCAACTCCCATTGACTTCCACCTTGGCCGACCACCCATGCATGGCAATGAGCTTGATAGGGGGAGGGGTTAAAGGCTAGAGCCAAGTGAAGTGGTCCTCCCCATTGGGCATCCTTGCATGCCAAATGTGCTGCCCACATGGCAAGATGTCATGGCGCCATGTAGGATGCACAGGTGGGCCCTGAGCTAACTTGGCTTCTTTCCTTACTTGCTTCCACGGAGACTAAATTTTATGACCCACTATTACAATTGACCCATACTTCTAAGAGACTCAGACTGGACTCAATTTATGACTCGACTTAGTACAGGACTCAATTTGACCTAATTGGTCAAGGTACAGACTCAATTCAAAGCAAAAGATAATTACAAATTTGAGGCTTGAAGCCTTATTACAAGACACAAAGAAGTGGAACCCTAATCTGAGATCCACAAAGGGTTGAAGAGCCTCTGTCGGATCTTGGTGCCCACACCAATTCTCCTGGGGTCAGAGGAACTCGACCCTGTCAAGTAAGGGTTAGTCTGGCTTTGGTACCTCTCCAGGATGTCGGGTCGATGTGCTTCAACTCCTCCTAGGTGATGCACGAGTCATCGGATTCGGGTCGGCCTTGCCATCAGACCAAGTAATGTTGATAGCCGTTGCCCCGGGTAGTGATAGCTTGGTCATCCAGGACACGCTTGATCCGCTCTCCTCGCTCAAGTATATTTGGAGGTGGACACTCAGGTTCAGGTTCACTCTCAAAAGAAAGGTTAGGCCCAAATGGCTTGCTAGGTATGTTTGCGGGTTCCCTATACTCGACTAAGTTAGAGATATTGAATGTCGAGCTAATTCCATAATCCGGAGGTAATTCTATCACATAGGCATTAGGGCCCATTCTCCTAATCACTTTAAAGGGAACCACCCCATGAGCATGAAGCTTCCTAATGGTTCCTGGTGGAAACCATTCAGGCCTGAGCCTAATCATTACAAAATCCCTTATTTTAAACTCTTTGGCTCTCTTTCGGAAATCAGCCAAATTATTTTAAAAATTGTATTTAGTGCATAATCCTAACATGATGTGAAATGCAGACTCAATTATGCAATCTTATTGAGAAAAAAATTTATTGGACTCCTAGGGTCTAAACCTAACAGACTTTTGACTCTCTAGGTTTGACCCTAGTCTGGTATGCATAAGAAAAATTATTAAGGATCCCTAGCAAATGCCATAAAGTATACCAGAAGTAGAGGGCAAAATGGATGGGCTTTAAGGAGTCACGCATTCTGGTAATCTCAATAAAAAGTAATCCCATGGCTCTAGAAATGTGATAGGGTTCAGGGAAGGGTAGGAAATAGGAATCGGAGTCTTGGGGTGGCTTATGGAAAACATAAAATAAACCTTGGTTATTCAGGATGACCTTAAAATTTGGGCATCGTTCTATAGGTGTCATATGGTCCACTTGTTCCGGTAGATCTTGGGGCTCGCTAAGGTCAATCCCACAGTGAGGAAGGTCTGTAAAGAGGATCCTAGGACCAAGTCTATAGTATGATGGATGTCTCTCAGGGGTGGAAGTTGATCAGGTAACTCATCTAGAACTTCATCCTCAATTTCTTTCCGATCTTCAACCATCTCTTGAGGATGTTCTCTTTGGATCGGTTCATTAAGGGTGGTTCCTGAACTCCTGTGGAAAAGACTGGTGAATCCTCATGTTCATTACTAGATGTGATCCTGGCTCGGTCATTTCCTCTTCAAATTTGTAGTGGGTTCAGGATCACTTTCCTTGGATTCCTCAATGATTTCACCCTCGGGCCCATCTCTACTAAACTTGACTCATAGATGCTTTCTTTAAATTCTTTAATGGCTCAGGAGTTTCTTTCCCTAGATTTTCAATGGGTTCAACTTCAAGTCTTCCTCAGGTTCAACAATGGGTTCGGGTTCAGTTTTAGTCGGTTCATCCATAAGTAGGGCAGGGCGGTGCACTTACTAGCAAACTGCCCAGGTTATGACTCCTATAGCTGTTACCTTGGGGATTGGGTCTCCTCTATGTTGGATTGTGTTCCAAAGCCAATTACCTAGGTTGTAGGCGGTTGAGCTCAGTATTGTACTCTTTCTTTGAATTAATAAAATATATTTTTTGGCAGCTCATCACATTTTATATTTCCCTGAAATGAACTCTTTCCATGTGATGAAGTCCTTAGGACTACACTGACTTCGATACGGAGAGGATGTATTGAGTGGTCCTTAAACCCTGTTCACAACCAAAGGATATATTATACTGGACGACAATATATCAAGTATAGATTATTGTAGTTCACATCGTTTGGTTGTCCTCTTGACCAAATGAGTGTGGTGACACTGATGTGATCTGCAAGTGGGATATGAGATATCTTATTGAACATGACTCCGTGCAGCCCCTTTCTGCCAAAGGGATACTCATGATTGGATATGGGTATATGTGTCCCTCTGACCTGAGGTCATCACGGTAGCTTGCAAGCAACTCCCTGTGCTTTGGTGTCGGACTACCCGGATTTTTAATCCGATGATGGAAGGTTTCTGGGTACACGCAAGTACTTGTGGAGCAATGATGGACCAAGATGGAATTGACCTGTCCAAACAGTTTGGATTGAATGTCTCGCAGTATCTCAATTTAGCAAATCCTCGACCGAGGTAGTCCTAGTAAAGAGTCACTGGGCTTGCGAGGTTGAGACACGAAGTGGACTAACTCTGTCTGGGTTGGCAGCCCAATCTCAGTCATCCTGAGCATTAGAGGTCAAAGGGATGAATTATACGGTAACCATATGCCAGAGGTTCGATAGTTTGCTCCCGCATCTTCGACCTATCCGGACGCCAGGACCCATTGCTAGATGGTTTCCTGTGCTGGTACTAGAATTGTTCTAGTGCTACCGTTTAGGTTCGAACCTATGAGATCACTCGCCATAGAGGATTACTCTATGATCTGGATACCAATTACGATTAGGAATCGTCTTGTTTTATGGTCACGGTATTTATTTTTGAGCACTCTTTTCCCCTTCTTGCCTTTGTTTGTGTCAACAGGAAATTATTCCGGGCTGACTAGGACTGTGCCAGGATTTTTCTGAATCAGTTTTGAACTGATTCAGAGTTCGTTTCGGCCTCCAATTGGTTGTGAACCAATTGAACCAATTTTTTGGTCTCGGACCGGTTCAATTGGATTGAACTACCGTTGGTTTTTAATGGGATTGAATCTTTTTTGCTTGAACCAGTTTTGAACCGACGTTTTATTTCACCGTGTAAATGGTTTTGTTTACACGTTGCTTGAATAAACGAAGAGACTGATTGAAGACCAAGCATCCCACCGGTTGAAGGCCAATGGGCGCCTTTTCTCCTCCCTCCACCCGTCATCTTTACTCTCATTTTACTGCCTGATTTAATGGGTGTAATGCAGCCAAGACCTCTTCATTTCCCAGCCTATTCCTCTTTCTCATTGTTGCCTTATTTAAACCCAGCAAGTGCCCTGTTTTCATAATGGCTGTTTTCGGGTTCTTTCACCGTGAGAAGAGAAAGAACACCCCAAGTGTTCTTCCGTTTGAGAGGCTTTGAGGCTTGATCCATTCTCCCATTTAGAGTGCACTTGAAGCTGGGTTTTGGGGTGTGTGAGAGAAAGGAACAAGGGCTAATTCCTTCTTCTATATTGTGCTCAAACCAGCACTGCAGTAAAGGAGTATTGCTGCAGTTCACTATGACCATGTATCATCTTCCAGCGGCTAGCATCGCATGTGGAGAGGGATCGGAGAGCCCCCGGCGAGTCTCCCCTCTAGAGGGAGTATACTTCTACTCCTGGGAGCAAACCACGCGAGCCGGGATCGCTTTAGTTGCTCCAAAACAAAGGCCAAGCCTGCTCCCCAGTTCTGCTGCAGAAAATATGGCAGCAGACTTTGGTAGATTTTATAATTTTTGGCTAACATTTTTTTGCAGCTTTCGATTGGAGATCGAAGACCTCTTGTCCAAGTTGGCGCTGCTAAAATTTGGGAGCAAACGGGGATCCGGAAGGTGGTGTTCCGACACCATTTTTCAAGCCAAAAACAGAGTTTGTTTTCAGCCCAAGGAAGAAGAAGGCTGGAATAGTTTTATTCCAGCTATTCCAGCCTATTCCAGCTTTATCCCAGAGTTATTCCAGCCAGAATAAGGTATGAAAAATTATTTTTTTTAATCATGCATGAATAGAATTTTTAATTCAAATATTTTGCAAAAATTTTATATCATCATACATGCCTATTTGCAACTAGAATTAGATTAGTTCTAAGCAAAGCAGATTTTCGTTGCGCGGATTTTTTAAAATGTTTTAAAATCCATTCTGCTCCCGCAGTTGTTTGCATGCCTAGTGTAGGATCATGTCAAACCACCTGCATCATTTTCTTTCACTCTGGACTTCAATAGTCTTACCCTTGTCCTCTCTATTGTATTGGTGTCGAGTCAGACTGGGACTACTAGGACTGGGTCGGGCTAGGCTTGGTCGACTGGGGTCAGATTGGTTCAGGCTTGGTCGACTTGGGTAAGCCTGGCTATAACCTTGGGCGGATTCGGGGATACGGCTCTGGTTCCCAAAGGGCTCTTGTCTTCTGTAGGCAGGAGCTCTCTGGAAATGCTCACGGAGCCTAGCAGCTTTCTCTATGGGCCCTAGTCTGGCCTCTATTTGATCATATCTCTTAATCAACTGGTAGCCTCGTTGAGTCATGGATTGAGTTAGGGCTCCAATGTCAGCTCGAAGTTGGTCCATGGCTTTGGTAGGGGGTGGAGAAGGTGGGTGAAAAGAGGTTCCTGATCTAGTGCACATGTAACACACACACAGAACGGTGCTACGGTTTGCTAGACTTAGGAGATCTCACCAAATGTGAGGTCAAGAAGATGAACCTGGAAGTAGTAACTTGGCACCTGGCCAGGTAAGTGTAAGGTTAGTTGAGGTTCCTCTTTGCTTACCTAGACACCAATTAGAAATTGGCCTGGTAAGCGAACCAACCCACTTCCCTTCGGGCTCTAGTCTCTGAACCACTTGCCTAGACACCAGCTACTCAAGCACACACCAATAAGCAATCTAGCTTGGCTCGTCACTTGGGTCGACCCGACTCATGGGTGTCCCTAGCTCACTAGAGCATATTAAACATCTAATCGATTTTAGTTAATGGCTAGGGTTCGATATGTCGGGTGGTGGTTTTTGTGCTAGGGACAGGTAATGAAATCCTGACCCTATGTTAATTTGATGCCCTTAAGATAAGTTATGTAAAATGAAGCACAATAATGACTAATGAAATGACTTAAATTTTTTTCTTATTTTTTTTGTGTCTTTAAGATGGGTGAATGCTAAACAAAATGCAGGAATTAAAACATGCAAGAAACAAGCTAGATGGATGAATGAATCAAAAGATGAGAGGCTTACTGAAATTTTAGACCTGAGATTTTCTTAGGTAGTATTTTGGCTTGTATAAATTCTACAAACTGAAATAAAATATGAGAAAATAAAAAAAAATACTTTGAAATTACTGCGATCTAACAAAATAAAAATTATGAAATTTGGATGTCTCTGCAGAGAGAAACAATCCAACTATCAGACCATATACGGACTGACCATAATGCAGAAAACAAAATTCACTAGTCCTAGCCTGGCTCTAATACCAAATTGATTTGGAGTTAGGGCGGGCTAGGGATGCTGGGATGGATGCTAGCATGGATGCAAGGAATCTTTTTTTTTTTTTATAGTTGAAGTTTTTATGTTTTTTTTTTAGGGTTCCAATTCCCGATCACAAGCAAAGGCAAGAAATAAGAAAGATGAGTAACAGAAGCTTACACTAGCAGTTCAAAGTCCTAAATAGTGAGAACAAGAACAGGACCCCGGGATTAAGAAATCCCAGTAGGACTAGCTCGAGATACAATACCTACTTAGGAGGTAGAGAGAGCAAACCTCACACGTCTGAAGTGCTCAATGCAGAGATCGCTCAACTCAACGGATGCGGCCTGGATGCCCGAGTAGTCAAACCCGTGGAAGCACTGGCTTTCGGTCGGAAGGTCGCGATGGCAAAGCCGACTGTCTCCAGAGCCCGAGATGCCAGGGAGGACCTGTAGGCAAACAAGATAAGGATCAGCGAAATGGAGAGATGCACTGAAAGGAACTGAGATGGGGTTGAGAAGTGGCTTCGAGCCCGTTGTCCGGCTAGATTCCAAAGTTGAAGGTGGAGATACTTGGGGCCTCGCACCGCGCGACATCCCGGAGGACGAAGGATTGTGGCCTCACACCACACGACGTCCAGGAGGACGAAGGATTCGCGATGCCCTAGGGCGATGGAAGGTGGCCTCACACCACTCGACGTCCCCGGGGACGAAGGCAACTTCACTCAACCTAGTCTAAGAGACAAGGGTTGGAAGATAGAAGACTCAAACTCTTTTTTCATTAACCATTCAATTCTCCTCTACAATGGAGGGGGTTGGGTCCTTTAAATAGGCACCCAAGGCCCATTTTGAAATTCAAATGTAAGAATACAAAATTTCTTCTTCTTTTTCTTGAATGGGCATGGCATGAAGCAAGGCTAGGAGGAGGGATCATGGCGCCTTGAAGTTGGAAAGAATCTTCATTGTTTTGGAAAAAGACATGAAGAGGGGCTTATAGCATGGCTTATGTTCTTCTTCCTTCCTTTGTTGCACACCCTTTCTTTGGTATAAGGCTTGACATGGGGAGTGTTAGGTGGAGGCGCCATGGATCTTGTCTCTCCCTTCCAAAGAGGTTGAAGTAATTTGGGAAGAAGGCTTGATTGGAGGCTTTGAAGTAGGGATTTGAATTCCCCACTTCAACTCCCATTGACTTCCACCTTGGCCGACCACCCATGCATGGCAATGAGCTTGATAGGGGGAGGGGAAAAAGGCTAGAGCCAAGTGAAGTGGTCCTCCCCATTGGGCATCCTTGCATGCCAAGTGTGCTGCCCACATGGCAAGATGTCATGGCGCCACGTAGGATGCACAGGTGGGCCCTGAGCTAACTTGGCTTCTTTACTTACTTGCTTCCAAGGAGACTAAATTTTAAGACCCACTCTTGCAATTGACCCATACTTCTAAGAGACTCAGACTGGACTCAATTTACGACTCGACTTAGTACAGGACTCAATTTGACCTAATTGGTCAAGGTACATACTCAATTCAAAGCAAAATACAATTACAAATTTGAGGCTTG
Source organism: Areca catechu (assembly GCA_021397845.1). NCBI lineage: Eukaryota > Viridiplantae > Streptophyta > Magnoliopsida > Arecales > Arecaceae > Areca > Areca catechu. The sequence continues at coordinate 71,333,191 of CM038053.1, forward strand.
AAGCCTTATTACAAGACACAAAGAAGTGGAACCCTAATCTGAGATCCACAGAGGGTTGAGGAGCCTCTATCGGATCCTGGTGCCCACACCACACTCCTAACGGAGGGAGAAACAAGAACACTCTTTTCAAAAATTCATAATTCTTCATATATTATTCAAGAGAGGAGGTGTCTTTATATAGGCTTAAAACTTGGGGTCCAAGTAAAGAATACAAGGCATGCAGCTCATAAAAGGTGACATCCCAAACCTGCTTTGTTTGTAGCTCAAAAACATGGTAGAAAACTAAATACAATCCTCCCCATATGGTGGAAAGTCAAACTAATCCTAATCTAAAACTAATTTAAATGACTTCCTAACTGGTCCAAATATCTAGATTTAAAATAAATAAATTAGGTAATTCACCAAGATCGGGCCTACTCTGAAATCTATGTAGAAGGATTAAGACCGCTTTGAAATCAATATAAAAATTATTTTTTTTCTTTGAGATATGTGCAAACTCTCTAGCTTTGAGATCCATGCACAAACTTCTCCTTCCCATGGTTATGGAATAGAGGGAGGCATTCGTGGTCCTGGCCAGGTGGCGAGGTTGATGTTGATGGTGACGATGATGGGGATGCCCTCTCGATGAAGGCGAAGCCGCCGAGGTGGTTGTGGGGGTGGAGAACATGTGCATGGAGCCCCCTGGCCCGGGCAGCAGTCAGTGTCCTTGTCGAAGAGCTCAGCCATGATGGCACAGGCGGGGATGCCATTGTTGAGGGCATGGACGTGATCACGGTAGGTGCTGATGACGGAGTCACCAGGCTGGAGGAGGTGGATGAAGCCAGTGGAGACCGTGTCCTTGCCATTGTAGAGGTGGACAAAGCCAAACATGTTCTCCCTGTAGTAAATCTAGGTGCATATATCCTCGAAGGACCGCCCCAGAACCATGTCCTCGTATAGATCTAGCACCTCCTCATGGGTCACTACGGCCTCATCCTAGTGGGGAGCGGAGGTGACATGCTGCTCGTTGCTGAAGACATGGGAGGAGATGGTGCGGAGGGGATTGGGGGGTAAGGAGAGCGAGGTAGTGGCCGAGCGGTGGAGGCTGTTGGTGGTGGAGGAGGGGCACGGCACGGGTGGAGCAGCAGGGGCAAACGGCCATGCAGGGGAGAAGGGTCATGGGCAGAGCAGCTGGGTTGGATGGCCATGGGCGGTTCGTCAGATTCGCCGCATTCCTATGAGAATTCGTCACTGGGGGAGGGGGACGGCCATCGGTGGTTGCTGGTTATCGGGTGTGGCGGATTTGGGACCGATGGGAAAAAAAATGGAAGTTCTGGGTGATGAATGGAGGAAGAAGATGATAGGAATACAACGGGGATAAATTAAAGATAAGTCTAGAATAAAATGGGAATAGAGGGGATAGGTGGAATAGCTAGAATAAGAAAAATATAAACATAAAAAAATAAAATCTGGAATAAAAAAAAAACTCGGATGGGTTTTGATGTCCCCATCATAGAAGATGCTACCCAGGACAGGACCGTGAGCCAAGCCTCACAGTCCTTCCTGAAACCGTGGATGCCCCAAATAGGGGGCATTCCCCCCATGGCCTCCCTCTAATGCAAAACTTGTAGAACCTCTCAAAACTAAAGACCACACTTCCATGCACGCCCCTTCTCTTAAATTAGATGGGGTGATGGTTAGCGATCTTAATCTTGGTCTTCTTATTGGGCTAAGACATCTTGGTTGTTTGGCTTCAACTTCTTGGACCCAAATTGGTTAGAACTCCTTAGGTAGTTAGGCTTCCAAGTGGTTCAACCAACCAACTAGCTAACCTACTAACCTCCTAGACCCAACCTCATAACCCAATAGGGTTATGTTACAATCTCTCAAAACTCGCCCCCAATAAGCCAATTGAAAAAGCCCTTAAACTTGAGCCCATGTACACCCATGTCTCACATGCTCTCTCAACCCTGGATCAAACCCCCTAACCTAACATGACTCTAGGCCCTCGAGAGCTTATAAACCTAAGCCTTCCAAACCTTGTTGTGATGCGGGACGGGAAAGCGGGGATCGCTGATGAGCTAGAAGTCACCAGGGGATTAGGGCTTGCTTGGAAGAAGAAAGAAGAGGGAGCAGGGTGACTAGGGCTTGCACTCAAGAACAAGGAACACGGTCATAACACCCACTCTAATATGGAGGAAAAACTTAGACAAAATAACTTTCAATTTGAATTCATGAAAAAAAAGTGTTTTTATACAAGAGGGGAGGGGTGGGTATTTATAGATTCATCCTAGTGTACATGACTTGAGGGCTAAGAAACCTTGACTTATGGACCAAAAAACCCTGGTAGGCCTGGTCAATAGTTGGCCTTTGTCTTGGACTGGAGCTCTCTCTTATGGGCTTGGTGGCATGAAAGGGCCCAGGTGCATGAAGTCAGCTCTGGGTGGGGGGCCTGGTGAAAATCCTGGCTACAAACTCTCATCTTGTATAAAACTAGACTAACTCAAACATATACGACTCAACTGGACTCATGAGGTTGAGATAGCTCAACTTATTATAGAACTCAAATTTGAAACAAAAGACTCAAAGGACTAAAGGGACACTAATAGACTCTTGGGTCTCCATCATTTTTTGGGGTAGGGAGAACTCGACTCCATCAGTCAGGCTTTATAGGGGTTTAATGGAACCAAAACTAATTAAATCAAAGCAAAAGAGGCTAGGTTCAATTTTTTTTTTCACCTTTTTTTTTTAATCATCTTTGCTTTAAAAGCCATGCAACTTTGGAATTCTCACTGCTGCAGGAGCATGCAGCTCTAGAAATCATGCAACTTCATAAATCGTGCAATGCTGAAGTTGGTAATAGGGAGGGGAATATGCATTCACGTTCGTGTTGGCCTTGGTGCCTTCATGTTCATGCCATGCCAAAACAGGGGTCTTCATGGGGAATCCGGCGAGGCTTCGTCGACGATCCTGAAGGAGCCGGTGCCTGGGGTTGAAGATAGCTGCCGGTGATGTCATTGGAGAGGAAGATGGTGGCACGATCGAGAGCTAAGCACAGTTCCATTTCGATGTCTGGCAATGGTGATCTCCTCAACCGATCATGGACCGCTCTGATCAGGGAAGGCAGCGAACGATGAGGCTCGGCCTGGGCATGCATCCGGAGGTGTTCGGTGTCGTCGATGACTGTAGGAGTAGGGAGGATCCAGTAGGAGGAGCAGATGTAGGGCTCCGGTCAGGATGGCGCAGGGACGGTCGGAGGTCTAGTGAGAGGTGGCATCGCTGAGTCTTCCTGGGTGTCCGATCAGCAGGGAAGGGCAATTCATGGAGGCACCGATCGGGTCTGGGCTTGATTGGAGATGGAGACCGGTAATAGTGAATCGCTGATGATTGGGCGGTCCTTGTCCTAGCAGAAGAGAGACGGTAGCGGAAGATGTGATCTCAGGTGCTCCATTGAGATCAGCAACCGACGGGGAGGAGGGGGTTCAGGCAGGAGCGTCAGCTATGGTCGGTGGCTTTGGAGGTGCCGATTGGAAGAGTGGAGGGCGGCGATTGTTTCGGTCGGGATGATCATGCATTCGCAGTGGCAGGGGGACTGGTGGAGCTCTGAACTCGGTGGAGGTGCTGTGCGATGGTGGTGGAATGGCGGTGATCGTGCAACGGGGATGGTGGTGTTTGAAACAAGGGACAGAGAAAATGGTGGGTTTGGCAAGGGGTGATCTGGACGAGAGGAAGAGATGGAGCCGAGGAGGAAGAAGAAAAACCTAACGTTTGGCTCTGCTACTAAGTTGATGCGGGACGGGAAAGCGAGGATCACTGGCGAGCATAAAAGTCACCAGGTGTTGATCCCTAAAGTGATTTTGATGATAACAAAATATTGGAGCATGCATTTGGTTATCTAACAACTCTTCAAATGGTTGACAAATTTTATAGGACAACTACATTGACATACTTTTAAACCTACAATCTTTATTGTTTTGTGTGTTTGTAAGTGATTAGAATATTGTAAAGAAGAACCCAAAAAAAAAACTTCCTACTTGAATCAAAGATAAGAGTACTTCTAATGGTTTTCAAGCTTCAATTTTCTTATTTCATTGTAAGAAGACCTTGAAGAAGTCTTCAAAGCTTAGCACAAGATTCTGGAAAATTGAATTTGATCTGGCTGAAGAACCAATCTCGAGCTGACTGGATGGAGGAACTAGCCGACTCTAGCACTGGTACAAGAAGTTCTCTGGCACACAGATCTAGCCGACTGGCACCAAGGCCTAGCCGACTCATCCAGAACAGGTTGAATGTTATGAGAATCTCAGGTATCCGAGCCGACTGGATTTCAGCCTAGTTGACTCGTCCAGAGTGAACCATTTTCTCAATTGTTGAACCTAGCTGACTGGTGTTCAGCCCAGCCGACTCGAACTTGATCAAAGCCGACTCGAAGAATGTCCGAGCTGACAGGAATGACGGGGCCACCTCCAACGCTAGTTCCAGTTTTCTGTTTTTGAATTCAAAAGTGCTCCAACGGTAACCTGTCACTTCCAACGGTCTACAATGTTCAAAATCAAGGGAAGGTAGTTGAAGTCTCTATAAATGAGGTATGAGAACATCTTTGGAGAGACTAATGAGTTAATGAACAGTTATTGAATATTTATTGAAGTAAGAGAAGAGAGTACTTGAGCTTTGAAGTCAGTCTTCAAGCCTTCACCAACTCTTATCAGAAGCTTGAAGCATCTTTGAGGAAAGCAAGGAAGTCATTAGAGTGCATTGAAGAGCATTCAATTGAGCTTCACTCAAGCTATATCGGCAACCACCGACAACTGAGTTTGTCAATTATCGTTGCTTTTATTCTACTCTTAGAATATTTGGGTTGTTGGTGAGCCCGGTTGTAAAAACCAATGGGTTTCTAGTCTAGTTGCAATGAATGCTAAGACCAAAGAGTCGGTTTACTATGGCATAGATGATTAGGTCATGCTAGCATGCATACCATTGCCAAATGATTTAAAGATCTTGTTAGAGGCAGCCTAAGTTTAAAGTTGATTTAAATCTGTTGTGATGCATGCCAAATGGGTAAATAAACTAGGAAGAGTTTAAAAATCAAAGAATATAGTTTCTACAAACAAGACCACTTGAACTATTTCACATAGAGCTTTTCGGACCTAATGGGGGACCAAAACCTATCCGGGTTTCACCTTTTATTTTTAGAAATTTTAGAATTTTTTGTATTTTAGTTATTCCTGCTATTCCACCTATTCCCATTATTCCCGTGTTATCCCGATGTTATTCCAAATTTATTCCAGGCTATTCCTATCTCCTTCAACCACCAGAAAAAATCACATAGGCCTTTTTTTTGATTTTTGCCCCACCGGTCCGCGATCGGCCGTGCCCGACCCCCGCCACTGCCGCCCGCCGCCGGCGCTCCGCCAATCCACCGCCCTGCCGGCATCCCTGGGGGCCTCACGCCCGTGGGAAGACCAGCGGTCCGTGGAAGACCAACGTCGCCCACGGCCGCCGCCGCCGTTTCGCCGCCGCCGTCGTGCCGCCCCGCCGTCGCCGTCCGCCCGCCGGCGCGCCACCATGCCCCCGCCGCCGCCCGCTAGGCCGGGTGCCGAAGATCCAGGTGCCCCTGTTGCTCGGCCGTGAAGGAGCTTCTGCACGTTTTTCAGAGCAACCAAATGAAGCTTCTACACGCTTCTCAAAGCAGTGGAAGAAGGGTTGTTTTGCACGATTTTTGGAGTAGCACGAGTTTCAGAGCGGAGGGGATTTCAAAATTCAAATAAACGAGATTTATTTGGTAATTTTTTTTAATGAATGTAATTTGGGAAATTGGGGATTTTGATTTGAATTTGATTTCAAAATCAAGGGAGGATTTCGGGGATTTTATTTTGAATTTCAAAAGGGATATGGGCATCCATAAATACCCATACTTTTCTTGTAATAAAATAGTTGAATGAAATTTTTGAGTTTTTCTTCCGGTGTGTGGTTCTGGGCTGAGGCCCTTTTTCCTTCGTCCTTCGGGACGTCGAGGGGTGTGAGGCCCCAGGTATCTCCTTTCTCCCTCCCACCTTCGTGTCTTCCCCTCGTGGCCTTGAGAACCATCCTAGCGCCTCTAAGTACTTAGGAGGGCGTAATGCTTAGAGGTGGACGGTCTCTTCATTAGGGTGAGTCCCAAGATCCATGAGTTCTCTCCCACCCCCCCCCCCCGTCCTTCGTGACCTTGAGATCCATCCTAGTGCCTCTAAGTATTGAGGAGGGAGTAATGCCTTAGAGGCGGACGGTCTCTTCGTTAGGATGAGTCCCAAGGTCTAGAGTTCCCGTCCCATCCTCCCTTCCCCATCGTTCCTTCGCCATCTCCGCCAAGAAAATTTAAAAACCAAAAGAGCCCAGTCGTTTTAGGATTTTCAGGGGTCGTTCTATCTTAGTCGCGAAGGCTTCTTAGCCCTCCCATGATCCTTGGTTTGCTTTAGGTTGTTTTTCCTTTTCAAAATAACAATGGGTTTCTTCGTGTCCTTCGTTCTACATCAATTTGGTATCAGAGCTAGCAGCGGGCTAGGATTTGCTTAGTCCTCGAACTCGACGGAGTCGAGTTCTTCGTGCTGTAGGAGAGATGATGGGGGACCCGAAACCTATCCGGGTTTCACCTTTTATTTTTAGAAATTTTAGAATTTTTTTGTATTTTAGTTATTCCTGCTATTCCACCTATTCCCTTTATTCCCGTGTTATCCCGATGTTATTCCAAATTATTCCAGGCTATTCCTATCTCCTTCAACCTCCAGAAAAAAATCACAGAGGCTTTTTTTTTCGATTTTGCCCCACCGGTCCGCGATCGACCGTGCCCGACCCCCGCCACTGCCGCCCGCCCGCGGCGCTCCGCCGACTCCGCCCGCCCTGCCACCCCGCCGGCATCCCTGGGACCTCATGCCGTGGGAAGACCAGCGATCCGTGGAAGACCAACGGTCGCCCACGGCCGCCGCCGCCGTTTCGCCGCCACCATCGTGCCACCCCGCCACCGCTCCGTCCGCCGGCGTGCCACGATGCCGCCCCGCCGCCGGCATCCCTGGGCCTCATGCCCGTGGGAAGACCAGCGGTCCGTGGAAGACCAACGTCGCCCACGGCTGCCACCGCCGTTTCGCCGCCGCCATCGTGATGCCCTGCCGCCACCGTCCGCCGCCGGCGCGCCACCATGCCGCCCCGCCGCCGGCATCCCTGGGCCTCATGCCCGTGGGAAGACTAGCGGTCCGTGGAGACCAACGGTCGCCCATGGCCGCCGTCGCGTTTCGCCGCCGCCGTCGTGTCGCCTCGTCGCCGCCGTCCGCCCGCCGGTGCGCCACCATGCCGCCCCGCCGCCGCCGGTTGGGCCGGGTGCCGAAGATCCAGGTGCCCCTGTTACTCGACCGTGAAGAGCTTCGCACGTTTTTCAGAGCTGCCAAATGAAGCTTCTGCACGCTTCTCGAAGCTGTGGAAGAAGGGTTGTTTTGCATTATTTTTTGAGTAGTACGAGTTTCAGAGCGGAGGGGATTTCAAAATTCAAATAAACGGGATTTATTTGGTAATTTTTTTTAATGAATGTAATTTGGAAAATTTGGGATTTTGATTTTGAATTTAATTTCAAAATCAAGGGAGGATTTCAGGGGAATTTTATTTTGAATTTCAAAAGGGATATGGGCATCCATAAATACCCATACTCCTCTTGTTATAATAGTTGAATGAAATTTTTGAGTGTTTCTTCCGATGTGTGGTTCTGCGCTGAGGCCCTTTTTCCTTCGTCCTTCGGGACTCAGGGATGTGAGGCCCCAGGTATCTCCTTTCTCCATCCCACCTTCGTGTCTTCCCTCGTGGCCTTGAGAACCATCCTAGCGCCTCTAAGTACTGAGGAGGGCGTAATGCCTTAGAGGTGGACGGTCTCTTCATTAGGGTGAGTCCCAAGATCCATGAGTTCTCTCCCACACCCACCCCCCAGTCCTTCGTGACCTTGAGATCCATCCTAGCGCCTCTAAGTATTGAGGAGGGCGTAATGCCTTAGAGGTGGACGGTCTCTTCGTTAGGATGAGTCCCAAGGTCTAGGAGTTCCCTCCTAGCCTCCCTTCCCCATCGTTCCTTCGCCATCTCCGCCAAGAAAATTTAAAAACCAAAAGAGCCCAGTTGTTTTCGGATTTTTAGGGGTCGTTCTATCCTAGTCTCGGAGCTTCTTAGCCTCCATGATCCTTGGTTGCTTTAGGTTTTTTCCTCTTTTCAAAATAATAAGGGTTTTCTTCGTATCCTTCGTTCTACATCAGGACCTACTAGGACCACAAGCCTAGGAGGTATGAAATATGCTCTTGTGATAGTAGATGATTTTTTGAGATTTACTTAGGTTTTGTTTATTGCTTCGAAAGATAAAACTTTTCATGTTTTCAGAAAATTCCATAAAAGGTTTCAAATCAAAAGAACTTATCTTTGATTTCAATTAGAAGTGATCATGGAACTGAATTTGAAAATCAATTTTTTGAAGATTATTGTACTAAGTTTGGCATTGATCACAACTTCTCCGCTCCTAGAACACCTCAACAAATGGTGTTGTAGAGAGAAGAAAATCGGACATTGGAAGAAATGGCTCGCACAATGTTATGTGAAGGCAATCTTCTAAGTACTTTTAGGCAAAAGCGGTGAACACTGCATGCTATATTCTAAACCGTGTTTTGATCCATCCTATTTTAAAGAAAACCCCTATGAGCTTTGGAATGATAGAAAAACCATATTAGTTATTTCATGTGTTTGGATGCAAATGCTTTGTGCATAATAAGGAAAAGATAATTTAGGAAAATTTGATTCTAAAGCTGATGATGCAATTTTCTCTAGGTTATTCATTACATAGCAAAGCATATCGGGTTTTTAATAAAAGGACTCTTACTGTTGAAGAGTCAATACATGTTGTTTTATTGAAACTAACCCTATACCTTCTAGGACAAGAAGAGTGCATAGATAATGATGACTGTACATTGCATAAAGGAATGGATGACTTGAGCATTCAAGATAAAGACACTCAAGCTGAGAAGAAACGGTAAGTAAGGATCACACCGATCTACTAAGGGACTGGAGGTATGTTACAATCTCATCCTAAAGAATTAATCATAGGAGATCCTTCATATGGTGTTAGGACTAGGTCGGCACATAAGGATGCACATGATTACCTAGCCTTTGTATCACAATAGAACCCCATAGCCTAGAATAAGCTGAGACTGACCCAAACTAGATGATGGCAATGCATGAAGAATTAAACCAGTTTGAAAGGAATAAGGTATGGACACTTGTAGATAGACCTACTAACCATCTAATAATAGGAACCAAATGGGTCTATAGAAATAAATTAGAGAACAAGGAAACATAATAAGGAACAAAGCTAGATTAGTGGCTAAGGGATATAACCAAGAAGAAGGTATTGATTTTGATGAAACTTATGCACCCGTAGCAAGACTAGAAGCCATTAGATTACTACTTGCATTTGCTTGCTACATGAATTTCAAACTTTTTAAAATGGATGTAAAACGTGCATTTCTTAATGGTTTTATTTCTGACAAGTTTTTGTGGGAACACCACCAGGTTTTGAAAATCACATTTTTCCAACCATGTATTAAATTAAATATAGCATTCTATGGTTTGAAACAAGCACCTAGAGCCTGGTATGATAGACTTAGCACTTTTTCAATTGAAAATGATTTTTCAAGAGGAAATGTGGACAAAACCTTGTTTACAAAAGGAAGAATAATGACATCTTAGTTATACAAATATATGTTGATATTCATTTTTGGGTGCAACTAACGAATCTCTATATAAAGAATTTGCTAAGCTTATGCAGGAAGAATTTGAAATGAGCTTAATGGGCGAACTGAACTACTTCCTTGGACTTCAAGTAAAATAAATAAAGGAAGTCATCTTCATCAACCAAGCCAAATACATCAAGGAAATCATCAAAAAGTTTAGTATGGAGAGTAGCAAATCAATGAGCACACCCATGAGCCCAGCTTGCAGATTGGACAAAGATGAAAATGGATCTAATGTTGACTAAAAGCTATATAGAGGTATGATCGGATCCTTATTGTATTTGACTGCAAGTAGACCTGACATTTTATATAGTATATGTGTATGTGCTAGATTTCAGACATCACCAAAAGAAACACATATACTTGCGGTTAAAAGAATAATTAAATACTTGAAAGGAACAAGTAATTTAGGAATTTGGTATTCTAAACATTCTACCCTGAATTTGATTGGATTCTCTGATGCTGACTATGCTGGTTGTAAAATAGATAAAAAAAATACTAGCGGTACATGCCAATTTCTAGGGTTAAATTTAATTTCATGGCACTATAACAAGCAAAACTCCGTAGCCTTGTCCATAACCGATACTGAGTATGTGGCTACTGGTAGTTGTTGTGCTCAAGTGTTATGGATTAAACAATAACTAGAAGACTTTGGTGTATCACAATCTAAAATTCTAATTAAATGTGATAACACAAGTGCTATAAATTTGACAAAGAATCCAATTCAACACTCTAGAACTAAGCACATTGAAATTAGACATCATTTTATTAGAGATCATGTTTCAAATGGTAATATAGTGCTTGATTTTGTTCCTACTGAAGATCAATTAGCTGACATATTTACTAAGCCACTTAATCAAGATAGGTTTGAACTAATTAGGAGTGAATTAGGACTTTGTAATCCTTTCTAAATTCTCTAATCTAATTCCTTCAAATTTAAGGAAACATTATCTAGAGAACCTCCTGATTTCATTCTATCTTATAGAGCCTTAATTTCCTTTGAAATTCTCTTCAAAATTTCTCTGATTTATGATCGAAATTTCCAAAACTCTAACTTCTCTGTTCGAGTCGACTGGTTCTTAAATCGAGTCGACTAGATTTTATGAGAGTTTTGAGCGAGTTCTGGCCTAGCCGGCTCGAGCTTTTTCGAGTCGACTTAATTCTCTGAGTGTTTTGGGAGAGTTCTGGCTGAGTCGACTCGAGCCTTTCTAGGGCCATTGGAATCGACTGGAATTTCGTGCCTAAGTGTTTTACTTTGGATTATAAACCCTTCTCCGAGCTATTTAAACATAATTTTGTCTTCTCTAATGGTTCGTTCCTCTCCTAATCTTACTCCAAAGACTTCTATCTCCCTTCTATGGTCTCCAATCTCTTAGTTTTTCATCTTTTCTAGCAATGGCTCCAAAGCGTGCTACCGGGAAATTCTCCATTAGGGCTGCTCCGTCTGTTGAAAGGGAAAGAAGGACTAAAAGGCATCAAGAAGAGCCAACTGCCACCATTCATAGTGAGGAACTTGTGGAAGAAGTTGCAAGGGATGTTCCAACTGTTCCAAGCCAAATCCCCTCAATGTCCACATGATCGGTAACCTCTGGACGTCGCATTAACTTTGAATTTATCAAGGAGATTGGGTTAAAAATTGGTGATTTGATTGAAGATCAAGGATGGAGAAAGTTTTGCTCCTTAAATGAAAAGACTTACCCCTCTCTTGTTAGAAGTTTTTATGAAAATTCGAGATTAGGAACAAATCATGTTGAGTGTACTGTTAAAGGAAAAAGAATTATTGTCAATGAAGTGTTTCTACATGGTCTACTAGACTTACCTTCAGATGGAGTCAAATTCCTAGTGATTGATAATAGAGAAAAGGCTTTAAGAACAATCTTAAACAAAGAAGATGTTAGTGCAATTGGGATAGTTTTTGCTAATACCCTGTCTCTTGAAATGAGGTTGTTACATAATTTTATTTGCAGATTCTTGCGAAGAACAGGAAGATTTGATTGGGTGAGTGAAAAAGACTTATGCCTTATGGAACACATATTAGAGAAGACTCCTATAAATCTATCCTACATTATAATCATGCAAATGAAGGAGACAGTTAGAAAGGCCAAGTCATGCTTACCCTATGGAATGATGCTAACCCTACTGTTTAAGTCTCAAAGAGTGAGTTTGGAGGGTGAAGATGTAGTTGAACTGCACCATACAGATGTCTACACCTCCAAATCACTGGAGAGAATGGGTTACTTCCAAGTTGAAGGAGTTTGGAGGAAGAAAGGGACAAATGTTAGGGCAATAGGCAGCTTTAGCAGTGAAGAAGAAGAAGAAGAGAATGTAGAAATAGCTGGAACTTCTTCTGCAGCTGATATTCCTCTACCAGACTTCCCTCCTACAGCATCACATCCTCCAATCATCCAAAATCAGATTGAAGAACAGATGAAAAGTTTGATTGATACACTGACAGGAACAATTACTTCTCTTTTTGGTGATCTGAAAAAGTCAGTGGACAGCAGACTAGATAGGCTAGAAGAGCATGTTTCAAATCTGCAAGGAAAGGTTGAAGCAATAAAAGCTTCAAGATCTGCTCCACAAGTAGAACTTCAACCAATCCTAGACTGTATCTCTTCTAGTTTTAAAACTATTTTGAAATCTGTGGATGTAACTTTGAATGAATACAGAACTGAATTGAATGAAACCAAATGCACATTGGGAACAATTGCAAAAACTAGACAGATGGCAGATGACTATACTAGAGGCATTGGGATCATCAGGTTAGAGCTTGGAAGACTTAGAAGATCTGCTGAAGCCTTTGCCAATATCCAAGCTTCTGAACTTATATCAATGCAAAAGGAAATCGGTGAGATGAAAGAGGTAGTGAAAGAGGTACCTACAAGCCTCAAGGATATGGAACAATAGCTTGGTGCAATCTGGATGGAGATGGTTTCTATTTATGGCACTGTTAGATCCTTGGAGGTCACTGCTAGGACCAGACCCTTGTATGATCCTCCTCCTATTTCCACTAGGGCTCCTACTACTTCTCACCATCCTAGAGCACCTCCACCTCATGCATTGTCTAGTAGACCACCTAGACCTGCTTCTTGGTATGGTGCTAGTACACCTATCAATGTACCAAAGGAAGAATCTGAAAGTGAATAGGTCTTTAGTATGGTCTTTAGTATTTTCTATACTTTTTGGAAGCTTTTGAAGCTTATGTAATGCTTGATGTACTGAATTTTTTGATAAAAATGCAATGAATATCCTTTTTGGACACTATTATGTATTTGTTTTATCCTGTTAACACTATCTATTTTTTATTAAAATTCTCTCTCTAAATTGAGAAAGTGAAATTATCTCAAACAAATCTTGACACATTCTCAACCTATTTAAAATCTGAGCTTAACTGTTTAATCTTTTTGATTTGATAACAAAAAGGGGGATAACTATTACACAATATAGTGCATGAAAGAAGAAACTTAATGAATTGGAATAGATCTGATAAATTTAATTAGACAGGGTGAGCTTAATGATTTTTGAATGAGTTTTGCTTACCTTTTTTTGATGAAATGTTCAAATGAATAATAAATGGGGAAAAATTTAGAGAAATTTCATATAGTTTAGATATTTTATAAAAAGGGGGAGATATACATATTTAATTTACATGTTCAATTTGCTTTAATGATTACTATGATGCTCTCTAATTACATCAAACTTACACTTACAAAATTGGCTTTGTGTATAATTGTATAGCATATATTGATACACATTTGAGAATACAGTTAATATTACGATATATCAAACAAATGTAAATGCTTACTATGATATACATCTACTTGTGAATAGAATAGATTCTTTTCATGCCTAGTATTTTATCATCATCAAGAAAGGGGGAGATTGTTGACCCCTAAAGTGATTTTGATGATAACAAAATATTGGAGCATACATTTGGTTATCTAACAACTCTTCAAATGGTTGACAAGTTTTTGTAGGATAACTACATTGACATACTTTCTAAACCCTACAATCTTTATTATTTTGTGTTAAGTTGTAAGTGATTAGAATCTTGTAAAGAAGAACCCAACAAAAAACTTCCTACTTGAATCAAAGATAAAGGGTTACTTCTAATAGTTTTCAAGCTTCAATTTTTCTTAATTTCATTGTAAGAAGACCTTGAGAAAGTGTTCAAAGATTGGCACAAGAGTTCTGGAAAATTGCATTTGATCTGGCTGAAGAACCAATCTCGAGCTGACTGGATGGAGGAACCAGCCGACTCTGGCACTGGAACAAGAAAGAAGTTTTCTGGCACATAGATCCAGCCGACTGGCACCAAGGCCCAGCCAACTTGTCCAGAACATGGTTGAGAACGTTCTGAGAATCTCAGGGATCCGAGCCAACTGGATTTCAGCCTAGCCGACTCGTCCAGAGTGAACTATTTTCTCAACTGTGGAACCTAGCCGACAGGTGTTCAGCCCAGCCGACCCGAACCTGATCTGAGCCGACTCGAAGAATGTCCGAGCCGATTGGAATGACGGGGTCACCTCCAATGTCTAGTTCAAATTTTTTGTTTTTGAATTCTAAAAGTGCTCCAACGGTAACCTGTCACTTTCCAACGGTCTACAATGTTCAAAATCAAGGGAAGGCAGTTGAAGTCTCTATAAATGAGGTATGAGAACATCTTTGGAGAGACTAATGGGTTAATGAACAGTTATTGAATATTTATTGATGTAAGAGAAGAGAGCACTTGAGCTTTGAAGTCAGTCTTCAAGCCTTCACCAACTCTTACAGAAGCTTGAAACATCTTTTGAGGAAAGCAAGGAAGCCATTGAAGTGCATTGAAGAGCTTTCAATTGAGCTTCACTCGAGCTGCATCGGCAACCACCCGACAACTGAGTTTGTCAATTATTGTTGCTTTTTATTCTACTCTTAGAATATTTGGATTGTAGGTGAGCCCGGTTGTAAAAACCAAATAGGTTTCTTTGGTGAGCCTTTTAATAACCAAAGTGTAGAGGTTCTAGGTGAGCCTGTGAAAACTTAGTGTGGGTTTCTTTGGTGAGCCTGGTTTGAAAACCAAAGTGTAGAGGTTGGGATTGTGAGCTTGTAAAACAATCCGACTGTATTCAGGTTTGGGGGATATAGTGGAAATCCCGAGTGGTGAACTTGGGTAGTGGATGTAGGAGCTGGCTTGCTCTGAACCACTATAAATTTGTCTTGTTTATGTTGTGCTTGATTTACTTTTCAGCTTCCGTACTTATTTCTGATTAACACAGCACTCAACCACTAAAAAGAATTACTTGTGCACATTATTGCAAGAAATTTTATAATTTCCAATTCACCCCTCTCTTGGAAAAAGCCACCTGGGCAACACCAGGGGATTAGGGCTTGCTTGGAGGAAGAGAAAAGAGGGAGCTGAGTGGCTAGGGCTTGTGCTCAAGAACAGGGAACACGGGCCTCACACCCACTCCAATTTGGAGAAAAAACTTAGACAAAATAACTTTCAATTTGTATTCGTGAAAAAAAAATGTTTCATACAAGAGGAGAGGGGTTGGTATTTATAGATTCACCCCAGGGTACATAACTTGAGAGCTAAGAAACCCTATCTTGTGGGCCAAGAAACCCTGGTTGACTTGGTCAACAGTTAGCCTTTGTCTTGGACTGGAGCTCTCTCATGAGGGCCTGGCGGTATGAAAGGGCACAAGTGCATGAAGGCCAGTTCTGGTTTGGGGGGCCTGGTGAATCTCCTAGCTGCGAACTCTCCTCTTGTATAAAACTAGACTAACTCAAACTTACAAGGCTCAACTGGACTCATGAGGTTAAGATAGCTCAACTTATTACAGGACTCAAAACTTGAAACAAAAGACTCACAGGACTAAAGGGACACTAATAAACTCTTGGGTGCCCATCATGTTGCCATCCCTAGATGGTGGGGGCACCAGAATCAGATACAGATTACTGGACCCTATTTGGTTTACTTAATCATGTGTCAAAGTTTTGAAAATTTTGTAATCAATTAAGATTGAGTCATGTAATAAGTTGAGGTTAGTTGATTTGTCTCAACCCTCAACCTAGTTAGTATTTTGAATCCTGTACATTAATTATGAGTCCAGTATGAGCCCAATTTTTGTACAAGAGAGGAGGTTACGCTATTTTGGAGTTCTACTAGGCCACATCCAGGAGTCAGAGGCTACTACATCAGCCCATTGGATTTCGTGTGACAACCAAGGATCCAAGATGCTTCTAGAAACCTTGATTCCTTCCATATGCCCTCGAGATGGCTAGATTTCCTCCAGATGCTTCTGGAATATTCCATATGCCAGGAGCCCATGTTTCTCATGTTATCCTAGCACTCCAGGCCTTCAAATTCAAGTCCAAGCACCAAGCCCAGGTCCATTAAGAAGCAAGATTCCAAGAATATTGCCCTATCTGGCCATCCAAGCTTCTAGGGCCAAAAGCCCAAGCACCCAAGCCCCACTTGGTCAGCCCACTTGCTGCCCATGAAACCCAACATGCCATTCCAAGAGGGCTTAGGTGTCCTCACATGTTGACTTGGTCCAAAGCCATGTGGGGAGAGGAAAGAAGAGAAGACTAGGTCAAATTCTAACCTAGTTGGGATTCCTAATCCTTTTAAACCTTGCAATTCTAACCTAGCTAGGAAAGTACTTGTAGTCTAACCAGGAAGAGAACTTGTAACCTAAGTGTAACAATGGTTAGAGAGGGCATGTGAACTCTATAAATACCCCACCCCTCCCCTTCTTATAATCATCTCTTTCTTATGAATACAACTTGCTGAAATTTTGTGTTATTACCTTGTGATTGATGTCTTTGTTTTGGTTCTTTACTTTGAGTGCTCTCCTTGTGTACCCCGGCAGAATCCTTGCTGCCCTAGCATCCTTTTGCATCCTTGGAGATCAGCCATGCCCAAGCAAAGGAAGCCCTAGCTGTGGTGTTGGGTTCGGGAACCAGTACGGAAGCGTGGATTTCAAAATTTTATGAAATCAGGTCCGAACCCTAATCCCAAAATCTCCTTATAAGCAATTAAAACTTATGACTACATGCATGTCCAAATTTAAACATAGTTTAGATACTAACCTCAGATCGCTATATCCAGTCTGATGTAGAAATAAACTCCAAATTGAGTAACCTTTTGAACACACCAGGCGTCCACTTGTCCGCCCTCCGATGGTGATCCACACGGGCAGATGATCAAGACAGTGACTCCTTAATTGGGTTCCTTCCAATCAAGTTCTACCCCAAGAACTTGATATATGGGCTATTGGCTAGGACTCCTCTAGCCAAACTGGGACTAAACCTTCTCTCTTACCCTTCTCCTAGTTTTTAGCAACTTTGGCCCCTTAAGACACTCTTGTCTTTAGAATAAGCCCTTGTCCTAAAATGAGACAAGGCTTGTCTTGGAGGGAGAAGAAAATTAAGACAAAATTGTCTTAATGTAAGAAAGAAAGAAAAGAGGCGCCTTCTTCCTTTACCGTCGGAGAGTTTCTCTCTCTGACTCTCCTTCTATTCTGAGATTCGACAGAGCCTAGGCTCTGTAAAGGAATCAAAGAGGAAAGAGGAGGGGGAAACAATCTTCTGGAGAGGGAGAGGGAAAGATAAGCAAGGCTTCGCCGTAGAAAATCTGGAATTTTTTCACGGTGAAGTCTTCTCCTTAAATAGGCGACAGAGAGGCACCTTCTTCCTTTTAATCATCCTCTCACATCCCTCTCTCCCTTCTCACGTCTTCTCTCTTTATCTCATGGCCCTTGGGATTAATCTCACGACCTTTGGGATGGGAAGACGCGAAGAAGGATCGTGAAAAACACAGAAGGGCGCGCGCAGAAAGAAGAGTCGCGCCCCTTCGGTGTTTTTCCTTTTCTTTTCACGGTATTTTCCCCCTTTTTGGAGAGTCCACGCCTAGGTGGACTCTCTTCCACGCCTCTTCAAAAAACCGGCCCTTTTTTCTTTCTTTTCACGCAAAGACGCGACTTGGAAAGAGTCCACGCGCGCGTGGACTCTTCTCCTTGCGCGCGCGCGTGGGAAAAAAAAAAAGGGAGGGACTTAGGCGATGTGGGAAAGGGGTTTAGCCTCTTAGGTTAGCCCAATTGCTAGCCTATTATTAGCCCAATGTGTTGAATCTTCAATTAGATTCAAACCGGAATGAATTTGGATATAAAAAAGACCAAATCGGAACCCTAACTCGAATCCGATTCAAGTAGAAGCCATGGTTTGCAACACATGCTAGTGTGTTCATCTGCAAACGAGATTTAATTCCAAATTAAAACCTTGATTATCTGTCCTAAGTGTGTGACCCATTGGGTTCCATACTTAGCTAGCAGTGGGTCCGAGTGCAAGTTGACCTAATCTGATCAGAACTCATTCTAATCGATTTAGGTCAAATCGAGCTAACTCGAGTCAGTCAATTAGTACTCCTCCTAATTAGTGATCCAATTAAACCATTTAATTTGATCAACCCACAAGACAAGATTGACGTCTAGCAACGTGTCATGTCTACCCGGAAGATATGGAAATTCTGGTGTAATTCCAAAACTACCCTTCAGTGGAAAGTTCCCGTACAATTCGATCCTTCAATCATCTTGCATCCCGAATATAATTATGGATATGGAATCATGTCAAATCCAGTTTATACTCATTCCCAGCTCAGTCATACACTAATGATTCAATTAATTCGATATTAGAAATCATTTCTAATATCTGTACTTTAATCAAAGATTTCCTGAATCATCATCTGACCTAATTTGGCTGGATGCAATCTCCTCCTACTAGGAGTGATCAATTCCTTGTTGACCTACTCATTTCCTTCATATACAATTCACCACACCCAGCATCAACCTTGTGCATGACCCAGTGTCATGAATGAGATTGAACCAAAGCATGGGTTCATGTACATAAGGTATTATGGCAGTCTCAGGTCATAGGACTACTTGTACAACTCCCACTATGAGAAATATCTATTGACAAGTAGCTAAGGCTCCATTAGATGTTCTCAAACTGGATCTATTCAGTGAACTCATTCGCTAATGAGCACCCACATCCTTGTATTAGTGTCCTACACAAGTGACTGTGAGAGCAGTCACCCTTTTCAGCATACATAGGATGTGCCAGTCTTACCGGAAACCCTGATCCCCAACTCAGGGTTCCTATGACTAGGAATATTCTAGATTAGGGTTTTAAGACCTTTAGATCTCACTGGTATGATCTCATCATAGCCCTACAACCATAGCCCTAATCTATGGGGTTCATCATATAATGACACAGCGAATGATGAAAAAGTATTGCCTTTATTAATTTGTCAATTTACAATGGTCTGGGAGATACAGATATTGGCTTATAGGGCATAATCCTTTCAATCTCCCACTTGCACTAAAGCTAATCGCTCTTATTCTTTAACCCCATACAATCGAGGTGGCGATCAAAATCCTGCTGTGGTAGAGCCTTAGTGAACGGGTCTGCTATGTTGTTCTTTGTATCCACTCTATTGATGCAGACTTCTTGTCTTTCGATTATCTCTCGGACAAGATGGAAGCGTCTCAGAATGTGCTTGGACTTGTGATGGGCTCTCGGTTCCTTAGCTTGAGCAACTGCTCCAGTGTTATCATAATAGAGTGGCACCGGGTTCTCAATCTCAGGAACTACTCCCAACTCTGTGATGAATTTCTTCATCCAGACAGCTTCCTTGGCGGCTTCACTGACAGCTATGTACTCTGCCTCGGTAGTTGAGTCAGCTACAGTCTGCTGTTTAGTGCTCTTCCAACTTACTGCTCCACCATTCAAGGTAAAGACATACCCTGAAATGGATTTACTATCATCTGGGTCTGATTGAAAACTAGAGTCTGAATAGGCTTCTAGTTTAAGATCAGATCCTCCGTATATAAGAAAAATATCCTTAGTCCTTCTCAGGTACTTAAGAATATTTTTCACAGCCTTCCAGTGATCCTCTCCTGGATCAGCCTGAAATCTACTGGTTACACCCAAGGCATATGCCACATCAGGCCTGGTACATAACATAGCATACATAATCGACCCTATAGCCGAAGCATAAGGTATAGAATTCATTCTATTTCTTTCTTCAGGTGTCTTAGGAGACATCCTCTTAGAAAGACGTATGCCATGACCAATAGGTAAGTAACCTCTTTTACTTTCCTCCATGCTAAATCTCTTTAGCACCTGGTCAATGTACCTAGACTGGGACAAGCCTAGCATCCTTCTTGATCTTTCTCTATAGATCTTTATACCCAGTATATAGGATGCTTCTCCCAAGTCTTTCATGGAAAACTGTTTCGATAACCACACTTTGACTGATTGTAGCATTGGGATATCATTCCCAATAAGAAGTATATCATCAACATATAGAACTAAGAAAACTATGGCACTCCCACTAGTTTTCTTGTACACACAAGGTTCATCCTCATTTTTGAAAAAATCAAATTCTTTGACTGTTTTATCAAATCGGATGTTCCAACTCCTGGATGCTTGCTTTAATCCATAAATGGATTTCTTTAGCCTACATACCTGATTAGGTTTAGTCTCCAAGACAAAACCTTCTGGCTGTGACATATAAACCTCTTCCTCAAGGAAACCATTGAGGAATGCAGTTTTTACATCCATTTGCCAGATCTCATAATCATGATATGCTGCTATAGCAAGCATAATCCGAATAGATTTGAGCATGGCAACAGGGGAAAATGTTTCATCATAATCTATTCCCTGCTTTTGTCTGAAACCCTTAGCCACCAATCTGGCTTTATAAGTTTCAACTTGGCCATCTGCCCCAATCTTCCTTTTATAGACCCATTTACACCCAATAGGGTTAATACCCTCTGGTGCATCAACCAAAGACCATACTTGGTTGACATACATGGAGTCCATCTCGGATCTCATGGCTTCAAGCCATCTGTCTGAGTCTCTACTCATGACTGCTTCCGTATAGGTTAGAGGCTCATCATTTTGAATGATTTGGGCTTCATTATTTTCAATTATGAACCCATACCTCTCAGGTGCCTGTCGCACCCTATCAGACCTACGGATAGGAGTGTGTTCAGGTTCTATATTAACTATGTTGTTACTTGACTGAGAAGTGTCTATTTGTTGAATCTCATTAAGTTCGATATTTCTACCAGTGCCCTTTTGTAGGATGAATTCCTTTTCCATAAAAGTGGCATGCCTACTGACCAAAACCTTTTGTTCAGTAGGGTGGTAGAACAGATATCCTATACTATCTCTAGGATATCCCATAAATAGACATTTGTCTGCTCTAGCATCTAGTTTATGTCCAAAATTTCTTTTTACATAGGCTGGACATCCCCATATCTTAATATACTTAAGATTGGGCTTCTTACCTCTCCATAATTCATATGGAGTGCTAGAGACAATTTTAGATGGTACTCTATTCAAGATATAAGTTGCTGTTTCCAAAGCATATCCCTAGAAAGAAAAAGGTAACTCCGTGAAGCACATCATGGACCGTACCATATCCAATAAAGTACGATTCCTCCTTTCAGCAACACCATTTAATTGTGGTGTGTAAGGAGGAGTCCATTCAGAGATGATCCCCTTATCTTTAAGGTGATCAAGAAACTCAGTGGATAAGTACTCACCTCCTCTATCTGATCGGAGGATCTTTATACTTTTTCCTGTCTGTTTCTCTACCATACTTTGATACTCTAAAAATTTTTCAAAAGCATCGGACTTATGTTTCATTAGATACACAAATCCATACCTTGAAAAATCATCAGTAAATGTGATGAAGTATGAGTATCCGCCATAGGCTTGAGTTGTCATAGGCCCACATACATCTGTGTGTATGAGTCCTAATAACTCTTTTGTCCTTTCTCCATGTCCACTAAATGGAGTCTTGGTCATCTTACCCATGAGACATGATTCACAAGTTCCTAATGACTCATAGTCATAAGGATCAAAGAAATTTTCTTTGTATAACTTGTTAATCCTAGTCTCACTAATATGTCCAAGTCGACAATGCCAAAGTAAGGTATTGTTAACATCATCTCTTTTCCGTTTGTTAGAAACATGAAAAATATTGTCATTAGTGGAAAGAGTTAATAGACCATTGCAGAATATGCCATAACATATAATTTCATTAGATAAAGAAATTGAGCAGCCACTGCTCATTACATTCATAGTATATCCTTGTTTAAGTAACAAGGGTACAGATATGATATTTCTAATGATTTTTGGCATATAGTAACAATTCCTTAGCTCCAAGATCTTCCCTGAAGGTAACTTCAAAACATAAGTCCCTACAGCTTCTGCTTGGATGGGGTCCCCTCCAGCACCGTAGAGCTCAAAGTTACCTTCCTTCAATACTTTAAGCCCCTGAAGTCCCTGCAATGATTTGCAGATGTTATGACCACAGGCGGTATCCAACACCCAAGTATTTGAAATGGAAGAATCCAATGACAAAATAGTATGAACTTCTTTCATACCTTTTGGTGCCTCTGATGCACCAGGCTTCACACTTGCAAGGTAAACCTTGCAGTTCCTTTTCCAATGACCCGGCTT
Organism: Areca catechu; assembly: GCA_021397845.1. NCBI lineage: Eukaryota > Viridiplantae > Streptophyta > Magnoliopsida > Arecales > Arecaceae > Areca > Areca catechu. The sequence goes on from CM038053.1 coordinate 71,355,474, forward strand.
GCCACAATGAAAGCAGGTCATCTGTCCGGAGGCCTTCTTTCCTTTCTTCTTCTTAATGCCCCCTTTGGGATTCATCCTCTTACTGGAACCCTTTTGCCTGTCTTCTTCTTATCCACAAGAAGAACTGGAGCCTTATTTTTCTTTACATGGCTCTCTGCTGTCTTCAACATATTCAACAGCTCAGGCAAGGAAGAATTAAGTTTGTTCATATGGTAATTAAGAACAAACTGTGAAAATGACTCTGGGAGTGATTGCAAGATCAAGTCTTGATTCAACTCCCCATCCATTACAAAACCCAATTGACCTAATCGAGTGATTAGATCAATTATCTTTAATACATGGTCTTGTACTGATGTACCTTCTGTCATCCTTGCACGGAACAACTGCTTAGATATTTCATATCTAGCAGTTCTACTGTGTTCTCCATAAAGTTCTTTTAAATTTAGCAGTATGGAGTTAGTATCCATGCTATCATGCTGCCTCTGCAACTCATTGGTCATAGAGGCAAGCATAACGCACTTGACACTAAGTGAGTCATTTTGCCACATATTATATGTGGTCTTCTCCTCTTGCGAGGCATCTTCCCTTGGTGGTTCCAAAATTGGGGTATCAAGAATATAGGAAATTCTTTCTTGACTGAGTACTATTTTTAAATTTCTCAGCCAATCAACATAATTAGGCCCAGTCAATTTGTTGGCATCTAAAATACTACGGAGTGAGAGTGAAGAGGCCATTTATCTACATTTAAACAAAGAACAATACATAAGCAAACAACCATGAAATGACAACACATAATTAAATTAGGACTTTAATTTAATTATGTCTCCCACTATTTTATCGAGCATCATAACCCTCTATACGATGATCGAGAAAACCTTAATTGGTCTTTCTTAGTGGGGTTGAGATCCCAATCCCTTATAAAAGACCTTGTGTGTACACAACAAATCTTATATAAGTACATAGGTAGGAAAACTCTTTCCAATTGTAACCCGTACAATTCTCAACTTATCTCGGCCTCTAAAATATTAATAGCCTTGTGTATACACAACAAACTATAATATTTTAGTTAAGTATGACCCTTCATAGCCATATAGTCATGACTTTAATAGTAATACCCTTGTGTATACACAACAAAATATTACTTTAAATCATGCCATAAACAAATAATTTTATTAGGCCAAAAATTATGTTAGTCACCATATTAGGTCTTGTGTGTACACAACAAACCTAGTATAGATCGTAACACAATAATGACCTATCATGAAGGAAGGCCAATAATAGTATTTTAACACCAAGCATGTTAGTCAAGAATTAAATCAATCAGATCGGCTAGGCTAGTGGAAGAGATGTGGGGGTCCCCCCGTTGCTTTCCTAGACACCAATTTAAAATTGGCCAGGTCAGTCAACGGAACCAATTAAAAACCACGATCCCCTTTACCTTCCCAGAACCACCTTTCTAGACATCGAAATGACTAATTATCCATCATGACTAATAATGCTTATCGGTTAACTATACTACCACTTAATATAATTTTTAAGAGGGTTTCATGCAATGCCAGCACATTCAATTAAAAGCTATCACATATATTATACATGCTTTAAACTAAGAAAATATGTGAAATGTGTGCCATCATACTAGGACAACCATTTACCACATAATGGATACACCATTATGCCAGGGCAACCTTATTTCAGTATGATGGCTCCAGGGCTAATCATATCTCTAAGACAATTAGGGTTTCAGTGGAAAACCCTAACTGGTGGCAATCATCAAACTCATGTTCAATCAAAGACATGCATTGTGCATCAATATAATAACTTTAACATGATACTACATCATGAATTGAACTGCATAAGTTTTAATCCTAATAAGGATGCTCTGATACCACTGTTGGGTTCGGGAACCAGTACGGAAGCGTGGATTTCAAAATTTTATGAAATCAGGTCCGAACCCTAATCCCAAAATCTCCTTATAGCAATTAAAACTTATGACTACATGCATGTCCAAATTTAAACATAGTTTAGATACTAACCTCAGATCGCTATATCCAGTCTGATGTAGAAATAAACTCCAAATTGAGTAACCTTTTGAACACACCAGGCGTCCACTTGTCCGCCCTCCGATGGTGATCCACACGGGCAGATGATCAAGATAGTGACTCCTTAATTGGGTTCCTTCCAATCAAGTTCTACCCCAAGAACTTGATATATGGGCTATTGGCTAGGACTCCTCTAGCCAAACTGGGACTAAACCTTCTCTCTTACCCTTCTCCTAGTTTTTAGCAACTTTGGCCCCTTAAGACACTCTTGTCTTAAGAATAAGCCCTTGTCCTAAAATGAGACAAGGCTTGTCTTGGAGGGAGAAGAAAATTAAGACAAAATTGTCTTAATGTAAGAAAGAAAGAAAAGAGGCACCTTCTTCCTTTACCGTCGGAGAGTTTCTCTCTCTGACTCTCCTTCTATTCTGAGATTCGACAGAGCCTAGGCTCTGTAAAGGAATCAAAGAGGAAAGAGAGGAGGGGGAAACAATCTTCTGGAGAGGGAGAGGGAAAGAGAAGCAAGGCTTCGCCGTAGAAAATATGGAATTTTTTCACGGTGAAGTCTTCTCCTTAAATAGGCGATAGAGAGGCGCCTTCTTCCTTTTAATCATCCTCTCACGTCCCTCTCTCCCTTCTCACGTCTTCTCTCTTTATCTCATGGCCCTTGGGATTAATCTCACGGCCTTTGGGATGGGAAGACGCGAAGAAGGATCGTGAAAAACACAGAAGGGCACGCGCAGAAAGAAGAGTCGCGCCCCTTCGGTGTTTTTCCTTTTCTTTTCACGGTATTTTCCCCCTTTTTGGAGAGTCCACGCCTAGGTGGACTCTCTTCCACGCCTCTTCAAAAACACCGGCCCTTTTTTCTTTCTTTTCACGCAAAGACGCGACTTGGAAAGAGTCCACGCACGCGTGGACTCTTCTCCTTGCGCGCGCGCGTGGGAAAAAAAAAAAGGGAGGGACTTAGGCGATGTGGGAAAGGGGTTTAGCCTCTTAGGTTAGCCCAATTGCTAGCCTATTATTAGCCCAATGTGTTGAATCTTCAATTAGATTCAAACCGGAATGAATTTGGATCTAAAAAAGACCAAATCGGAACCCTAACTCGAATCCGATTCAAGTAGAAGCCATGGTTTGCAACACATGCTAGTGTGTTCATCTGCAAACGAGATTTAATTCTAAATTAAAACCTTGATTATCTGTCCTAAGTGTGTGACCCATTGGGTTCCATACTTAGCCAGCAGTGGGTCCGAGTGCAAGTTGACATAATCTGATCAGAACTCATTCTAATCGATTTAGGTCAAATCAAGCTAACTCGAGTCAGTCAATTAGGACTCCTCCTAATTAGTGATCCAATTAAACCATTTAATTTGATCAACCCACAAGACAAGATTGACGTCTAGCAATGTGTCATGTCTACCCGGAAGATATGGAAATTCTGGTGTAATTCCAAAACTACCCTTCAGTGGAAAGTTCCCGTACAATTCGATCCTTCAATCATCTTGCATCCCGAATATAATTATGGATATGGAATCATGTCAAATCCAGTTTATACTCATTCCCAGCTCAGTCATACACTAATGATTCAATTAATTCGATATTAGAAATCATTTCTAATATCTGTACTTTGATCAAAGATTTCCTGAATCATCATCTGACCTAATTTGGCTGGATGCAATCTCCTCCTACTAGGAGTGATCAATTCCTTGTTGACCTACTCATTTCCTTCATATACAATTCACCACACCCAGCGTCAACCTTGTGCATGACCCAGTGTCATGAATGAGATTGAACCAAAGCATGGGTTCATGTACATAAGGTATTATGGCAGTCTCAGGTCATAGGACTACTTGTACAACTCCCACTATGAGAAATATCTATTGACAAGTAGCTAAGGCTCCATTAGATGTTCTCAAACTGGATCTATTCAGTGAACTCATTCGCTAATGAGCACCCACATCCTTGTATTAGTGTCCTACACAAGTGACTGTGAGAGCAGTCACCCTTTTCAGCATACATAGGATGTGCCAGTCTTACCGGAAACCCTGATCCCCAACTCAGGGTTCCTATGACTAGGAATATTCTAGATTAGGGTTTTAAGGCCTTTAGATCTCACTGGTATGATCTCATCATAGCCCTACAACCATAGACCTAATCTATGGGGTTCATCATATAATGACACAGCGAATGATGAAAAATTATTGCCTTTATTAATTTGTCAATTTACAATGGTCTGGGAGATACAGATATTGGCTTATAGGGCATAATCCTTTCATGTGGTCCAAGACAAGGAGCTTCTTCCTCCCTGGCTGCCATCTCCTAACCCTAATCCCGATTCCTTCAAAACCCTAGCTCCTTTTCTCTTTTTTATTTGTTGTTTTGATTGACCCTGACGCTTGCAAGATCCTCGAGGTGCTTCACCTCCCCTGAGTAGGCCTTCTTCGCTTCTAGGACCGCCCAGATCAGCCATCTGATTCAAGGGAACCGAGGCTTCTTCATCCAGGATCCAATCAAAGTGTGAGTGATCCCTTCTACTGCAAATTTTCAATCTCTGACTGGTAAGATCACTTCCCTTCTCTTGATATATGTTTTGATGAAGATAAGCTATCCTAAACTAGAAGTTTCTCAACTCTCGGATCCTGGCTACTTATTATCTTGCATGAGTTCTTTGCAGTCATGATGATTCTTTGCATTGCTATTCCTTATGCTAGTTCATACTTTTATTTAGGAAATTAGCCTACCAACCTAAATTATAAAAATTATAAAAAAAATAGTTTACTATTTTTCTTGCATATTTAGCATTCTTAGAGTCATCCCGCATCGGTTTGGTATCAGACCATAATCAGACACAGATTACTAGTCCCTATTTAGTTTACTTAGTCATATATCAAAGTTTTGAAAATTTTGTAATCAATTAAGATTGAGTCCTGTAATAAATTGAGGTTAGTTGACTTGTCTCATCCCTCAACCTAGTCAATATTTTGAGTCATGTACATCAGTTATGAATCCAGTATGAACCTAATTTTTGTACAAGAGAAGAGGTTACCCTATTTTGGAGTTCCACTAGGCCACATCTAGGAGTCAGAGTGGTGTGGGGAAGGGCCGGGCTAGGGATGATAGAATGGATGCTAGTATGGGTGCTTATGATGCAAAGGAGTTTTCTTTTTTTTTTTTTTTATAGTTGAAGAGTTTTATATGTTTTCTTAGGGTTTTGATTCCCGATTACAAGCAAAAAACTAGAAATAAGAGAAATGAGTACGGAAGCTTACACTAGCAGTTCAGATCCCTAAGCAGTGAAAATGAGAACAGGATCTCGGGATTAAGAAACCCTGGTAGGACTAGCTCGGAACACAATACCTACTTAGGAGATAGAGAGAGCAAACCTCACACGTCTGAAGCACCCAATGTAAAGGTCGCTCAACTTGGTAGATGCGGCCTGGATGCCCGAGCAATCGAACCCATGGTAGCACTGGCTTTCGATCGGAAGGTCACGATGGCAAAGCCGACTGTTTCCAGTACCCAAGATGCCAGGGAGGACCTGTAGACACACAAAATAAGTATTAGCGAACTGGAGAGATGCACGGAAAGTGACTGAGATGGGGTTGAGAAGGGGCTTCGAGTCCGGTGTCCGGCTGGATTTCGAAGTCGAAGATGGAGATAACTTAGGGCCTCGCACCCCACGATGTCCTGGAAGACGAAGGATTGTGGCCTCAAACCACTCGATGTCCAGGAGGATGAAGGACTCATGATGCCCTGGGGCAACAGACAGGTGGCCTCACACCACTCGACATCCCTAGGGACGAAGGCAACTTCACTCAAACCTAGTCTAGGAGACAATGGTTGGAGGATAGAAAACTTAAACTCTTTTTCATTAATCATTCAATAGCCTTACAAGGGAGGGATTGGGTCCTTTAAATAGGCACCCAAGGCCCATTTGAATTTCAAATGAAAACAAATTACAAACTCTCTTGGGTGGTGCCAAAAACATTTGAACTTCTCTACTCTTTGGCCGACCAAAGGTGATTTGAATTGGGCGTGGCATGTGGGAGGGCTTGGAGAGGGGGATTGGCCTCTTGACTTCCTTCATTTGCATGCTCATTTTGAGAAGAAAACGGGGAACAAGGCTTGCTTGAAGGGATGTGCTTCCTTGGATCCTTCAATGCCCACTTTGGAGTGATTCTTGGTCGACCAAATGGAGGGAGCTTTGGGCATTGCAAGGTTGAAGGCTTGGAAAGGGGAGTGTGTCCCTTGACCTTCCATTCTTGCATGAACACTTTGGGAAGAAGGCTTGGAAGAGAGCTTGCTTTGTGGCTTGGTCTCTTCAAGGATCTTCAACGCCCCACATTTGATGGATCATGGTGTGATGTGGGAAAGGGAAGAGGGGGATGATGTCTCCTCCTTCCAAGGTCACCCAAGAGAAAAAGGCAAGGGGAAGGCATGTGGAAAGCATGAGGGCACCAACATTGGTGTGGACACCGACAATGGTCTTCACTCACTATGGATCGACTCCTGATGCAGCACATCCAACCCCGACTTGCAGAACAATTTTATCTTGTTAGAATAATACAAGCAAGACAACTACCAGGACAACTACCTGTCAACTACTAGAGCAACTAACAATCAACTACCATCAAAAGACTACCAAGCAACTACCTCTCAACTTCTCTTGGGATTACTACAACATCATGCCACTTCACCAAGCTTAGAGGGTGCCACATCATCATCCACATCATCAAGCAACACCACCTAATGGGATTGCCACCACATGTGCCACCTCATCCATTGAAGTGGGTGAACAAGGAGTCAAATTCAAATTTGGGTGGCCAAACTAAACCTCCACCTCATGTGGTGCGGGCACCAGACTCAGAAGAAGACTTCAGAGATCCATCTGGATCTCTGATTAATCTTGCCTGAAGAATTAGATTTTTTTGACTTGTAACAAGGGTTGACTTGATCAACTCAATTTTAGCTTGAGTCTGTATTACCTGCATTTTTATTTTGTTGAGTCATGTTGACTCAGTAGTGGTCTAGGGCTTCAACCTGGGGTGTTACATTTTCTCCCAAGGCCAAGCAAGTGGGCGCCACACTCCCAGCCACACTCCCAGCCATACGCCCGAGTCCAGGGGGCGCCACTTATCCATCCAGTATACTCTGGTCCCCACACCACAGATAGCAGCTCCCTTCTCTCATGCGCCAATTAAGGAGAAATCAACCAGGGGTCCACAAATCAAGGGGATGGCCCAAGACATTCCCAAAAGAACCAAACTATGAAAGGGAAGAAATTTTCTTGGAGAGAACTTCAAGGAGGCGCCTATTCCCTGCCAAAAATACTCAAAACACAGATGGGAAGGACCTTGACTTAGGGAGAAAGAAAAGGAGGAGTCCAAAAGAGTTGATCCATGGAAGGAAAGAAATTCTCTCTTGAAGAACCAAGCATGAAGGCGCCATCTACCTTCCTTTTAAAACCCAAATCAATTTTTTTTGGAACCTTGGCCGGCCATATGTGTATGGATTATCCTGATTTGTAGATCCCCTCCTTTAGTCCTACATGGGAAGATGTAAAACCCTACTCTCTTGTAAAGTCCTATAAATTAAACCCCTATTGTAAGTTTTAATCAATCTGATGAATGAAACCAATTTTTTTTGTGAGCAAACTCTGTGTTTTCTCTTCCGCACTTGCATCCAGGTGTTGAGCTCCGTGAGGGAGTAAATCCGGGTTCCCCAGGAACCTTGAGGAGGTGTGAGATCTCCAAACCCTAAACCCTAGGTTAGCCACTTCTACTCCAAAACCCTAGCCGCCCATCATCCACTTCAATCCACCAAACCCTAGCCTATCCCATCTCCCACGGCCTCTCTCTCCAAGTCCAGGCCGACCACCAGCATCAAGCTCCAGTCCGGATACTTCAGATCCATAGCTCTTTCCAGAGGGAGTCGAATCAGCCCTCAAGAGAATCCGGATCTCAGCGACATCAGCCTTCAAGTTCTTCGAATTGGTAAAATCCTTCCCTGAGTATCTGAATCCATCACTCATTTTTCTTCTTCCCAGATCTTGAGTTCAGGAGAAGCCAACCCAGTCACGAGACCAGTATTGGAGGATCCATTGCGAAGATAGCCGAATCCGAGGATCCAACAATCTGCTCGAGAGAGTTCTTCCACTCAAATTCTGTGAAGATCACTGCCTAGTTAGTAAACCATCTCTTCTCTTTATTTCTGTCCTGTTGAAAGTTCAGAGCGAAACCCTAGGTCTTGGAGTTTCTCAACCCCCAGCGATCCGTTACTTCTGAACTACTCTGATAACTTAGCTTCTTCTAAATTGTGCTTTCAATCCTTACCTAGTTTCCATCAACTTAGTTTAACTTTACTTTGAGTCAAAGCCAATTTCTGAAATATATAAAAAAAAAAAGAATTAATCTTAATTTTACTTCCGCATACGCTTCTTTGTTCTTTGTTCTGCATCATTTTTTGTATCAGAGCCCTGTCTAGGGTTTCTATTTTGATTGCTTGTTTGAGTCTCTCTCTTTTTACTTTGGCTGCTCGAAGTAGACTCCCTAGGACGTCTGGTCCTAGGAACGAAGCGAGGTGCAAACCTCCTCTTCCCATTCCACGGGGTGTTCCTAGGGCGTGTAGGGGATCCGTTGGGTTACAACTTCGTAGCAGGAATTGTAAACGGGGAAGTACTCTATTTTCAGTCTGTAACTACCCTGTTACAGGAATTGTTTCTTACTGCAAGTAACTCCGAATTGCATGATTTTTATTTTGCTGGAACCAGTATAATTGACGCTATGTTACATAATTTTCCTATGATTTATTGGTTTCCGTGAGATTTCTGAGAGTTAAATTACTTCAACTCTATTTTTGTGTTTCTGCAATTCAATTAATTTTGAGTGATCATCTCTTAATTCATCTTAAGGGCATTTGAGCATCTAAGATAAGGGGAGGAGTTGATAACCTCTCCTTAGCCCAAAACCACCACCCACTCATTCGAACCTAAGCCTTTAATCTTAAAATTAATTAGACCTAATTTGCCCTAGTGGGCTAGGGACATCAACAAGTCGGGTCAAGGCTAGTGTTGAGTCAGTTTGTCTAGTTACTCTGTGTGTGCTTTGTACTCAGTGTCTAGAACGATGGTTCAGGGATTCTATCCCGAAGGGTTTGTGTGCTGGTCCGCCTACCTGGCCAATCACTAATTGGTGTCTAGGATTGGCATCTAGGGACCTAACACTCCCCTTACACCTGCCTAGCTGAGTCCCGAGTTACTACAGGCTAGCTTGCCACTCTGATTGGGAATCTAGTTTGGGCTCTAGGTCTAGTTAGCCTGTAGTCGTTCAGTTGAGTCTCATTTTGTGTGTTTGCTTGCATCATGTCTACCCGGAATGGAGTGCCCTACCAACCTGGTCAAACCCAACCTGATTTAGAGGCCATGGTTAGAGCTCTTACTGAGAGTATGAACAAACTGAGTCAGGATGTGACTACCACTGTTGCCCAGTTTAAAGAACAAGTCCATGAGGATTTTGCCCAGCTTAGGGATCGAGTCCAAGTGCTAGAGGAACCTAGGCATCGGAATTGGACTCCTGACCCAGATTTTAATGTGCCTCAACCTCACCCACACCAAGAGCCTAGAAGACCTTTATACAGAGATCCTGAACCTAATCATAGGAGGCCTGACCCAGAACCTGAAGATAGAGATGATAGGTTCATTCGGAACATCAAGTTAGATGCACCCACTTTTGATGGTAGCTTAAACCCTAAGGTGTATTCTGATTGGGAGGGTGAGATGGACCAGTACTTTGAGTGGTATGCCATGTCTGAGGAGAGGAAATTCAAGTTTGCCAAGATGAAGTTAGTACGTCAAGCTAGGTTATACTGGGGGAACATTGAGCTGACCACTAGAAGACGAAATGTAGAGCCCATAACCACTTGGTAGGGTATGAAAGAGAAGCTTAGAGATAAATATCTACGCATTTCATATCAGCAAAATCTGTTGGACCAATGGCAGACTTTGAAACAAGGGAACTGATCTGTCTCAGACTACATAACCACCTTTGATGAATACCTAATGAGATGTGATGTGAGTGAAGCCCATGAGGTCACTTTGTCTAGGTTTAGTGCTGGACTTAGGAAAGACATTAAGAGAGAGTTATTTCTAAGAGAGGTTACTGACCTAGACCAAGCCTATCAGATTGCACTGAACACTGAGAAGTTTCAGAGAGGACCCATGCCTTCTAGGGTTAGTGCCCCAATCCCAAGAAATGGACCTAGCCAGGTTACCCTTAGCAAGCCTAATCAGGGTATTCCCACCCCTAGGCCCATGGACAAAGGTAAGGCACCTGACACCCAGAGAACCCCTAGTATCATCTGTTTTAAGTGCCAGAAGCCCGGTCATATCTCCACCCAGTGCATAGCCATAGCTTGTTTTAAGTGCCATAAGGTAGGTCATGTTTCTAGCCAGTGCCCTCGTAGATCCCTTTATATAGAAGAGGGAGGAGAAGAAATTTCGAGCCCAATGAGGAGTTTGAAGAAGAAGTTTATAAGGCTAGAATGAATTTGGTCGATGAGTATGAAGGAGAGGAAGAATCCACAGAGTCTGACCAATTAGGGGTTGTGAGATGCATCCTGTCCCAGACTAAAGTTCAGGAAGATTGGTGTAGGACTAACATCCTACAGACTTTCCTTAAATTAGGGGATAAGGTATGTAAAATCATCATAGATAGTGGGAGCTGTGTGAATGCCATTTCTACTAGCACTGTCAAAATGTTAGGCTTAACCCCAGTCCCCCACCCCAAACCCTATAAGGTTTCTTGGGTAGACTCTACCTCTATACCCATCCAGTCTAGATGTCAGGTCCAAATCCAAATGCAATCCTATCAAGAGAAGATTTGGTGTGATGTCTTGCCCATGGGGGTGAGCAGTATAATTCTTGGAAGACCTTGGTTGTATGATCATGATGCCACCCTCTTAGGAAAATCCAACACCTGTGTCTTTAGTTTCAATGGGAAGAAAATCACAATCCATTCAGTCCCTCCTAAGGACAAGGTAGCTAAAGGAACCAATAAGGTCAGAGAAATGAAGACTAGAGTGAACCTAATTAGTGCCAAAGATCTAGAACAAGAAATTCATAGTGGTTCACCCATTTGGATGTTGACTGCTAAGGAACTTAGGACTCCTACACCCTCAGAGCCTCCTCAGGAAGTTAAGCCTTTATTAGAAGAATTTGAGGATGTTTTTCCCGAGGATCTGCCAGACCACCTTCCACCTCTTAGGGATATTCAGCATTCCATAGATTTAGTCCCAGGAGCTACTTTACCCAACTTTCCCCATTATAGGATGAATCCATCTGAGCATAAAGAACTGCAAAAACAGGTTGGCGAATTGTTGAGGAAGGGGTTCATTAGAGAGAGTCTTAGCCCTTGTGCAGTCCCTGCATTTCTAACCCCGAAGAAGGATGGCACGTGGAGGATGTGTGTTGATAGTCGTGCCATCAATAAAATCATAATCAAGTATAGGTTCCCCATCCCTAGACTAGATGATATGCTAGATATGATGGCCGGTGCCATGGTTTTTTCTAAAATTGATCTCAAGAGCGGCTATCATCAGGTTAGGATTAGACCAGGGGATGAGTGGAAAAATGCCTTCAAAGCTAAGGATGGTCTCTATGAATGGGTTGTTAAGCCTTTTGGGTTATCCAATGCCCCTAGTACTTTCATGAGGATTATGACCCAAGTACTTAGAGCTTTCATAGGAAAGTTTGTAGTGGTCTATTTTGATGACATCCTGATCTATAGTAAGACCCCTGCAGATTACCTAGGCCACCTTAGACAAGTCTGCCAAGTTTTGAGGAATGATAGTCTCTATGGTAATCTCAAAAAGTGTGAATTTATGACCAGTAGAATTATCTTCCTTGGTTTTGTTGTAACCCCTGACGGCGTGGCTACCGATCCTGAAAAGATTAGGTCCATAGTAGAATGGCCAGAGCCGACCAGTGTGCATGAAGTCAGAAGTTTCCATGGCTTGGCTACCTTCTATAGGCGATTCATCAAGGGGTTTAGTACTGTAGTTGCTCCTATCACAGACTGTATTAGGAAGGGAGAATTTCAGTGGACCAAAGCAGCCCATAAAGCCTTCCTAGACCTTAAGGATAGGATGACCCAGGCACCCATTTTGAGGTTACCGGACTTTTCAAAGGTATTTGAGGTTGCGTGTGATGCTTCAGGAGTAGGTATAGGTGGAGTCCTAAGCCAAGAGAACCATCCCGTAGCATTCTTTAGTGAGAAACTTAATGATGCTAAGCTTAGGTATTCTACCTATGATAAGGAATTTTATGCGGTAGTACAAGCTTTGCATTACTAGAGACATTATTTACTACCGCAAGAATTTGTGCTGTTTTCAGACCATGAGGTTCTTAGATTCTTGAGTTCCTAGAAAAAGCTTAACCCTAGGCATGCTTTGTGGGTAGAGTATATCCAGTCCTATACTTTTGTTTTGAAGCATAAGGCTGGGTCTGAAAATAAGGTAGCTGATGCCCTTAGTCGTCGATCTTTGTTGTTGAATTCTGTTAGGGCTGAAGTCATAGGGTTTGAGCAAATCAAAGAAGAATATGAGTCATGTCCGGATTTTAAGATTGTGTACCAGGATCTAACTCAAGGACCATCTAGTGAACATAAGGATTATTCCCTTTTAGATGGCTTTCTATTCTTTAAGAATAGGCTTTGTATCCCTATAACCTCTCTTAGGGAATTTTTGATTTGGGAAACTCATGCTGGAGGTTTAGCTGGCCATTTCGGGAAAGATAAGACCACCCTGGCTATTGAAGACCATTTTTTCTGGCCTAGCTTAAAAAGAGATGTAGCACACATTGTGGCTAGGTGTCGAACCTGCGCTGTTGCCAAACAGCGAAAACAGAACACCGGCCTTTATACCCCACTCCCTGTCCCAGATCATCCTTGGCAAGATGTGAGAATGGACTTTGTGTTAGGTTTGCCTAAGACCCAGAGGAGGCATGACTCCATCTATGTTGTAGTAGACTGATTTTCCAAGATGGCCCATTTCTTGCCTTGTTCCCAAACATTTGATGCGTCTAAGGTAGCCACCCTGTTCTTTAATGAGATAGTTCGACTCCATGGCCTACCCAAGACCATTGTTTCAGATAGGGATGTCCGGTTCACCAGCTATTTTTGAAAAACCCTTTGGCATAAGTTAGGGACAAAACTTAAGATTTCAACTGCCTATCATCCCCAGACTGATGGCCAAACCGAAGTAGTGAACTGTAGTTTAGGCAATCTATTAAGGTGTCTTGTTGGTGAAAACATTAGGAACTGGGATTTGTACTTACCTAGAGCTGAATTTGCATACAATGACTCAGTCAATAGGTCTACAGGTAAGAGTCCATTTGAAATTGTGCATGGTTACAAACCTCACACACCTCTTGACCTAGCTCATTTACCAGTCCACACACGAGTCTCCGAGTCTGCCGAAGTTTTTGCACAGCATATAAAAGACTTGCATAAAGAAATTCATGCCAAAATAAATTTAAGTAATGAAACTTATAAGAAGTTGGCTGATTCTCAAATGCGAGTCAAAACTTTTAATGAGGGAGACTATGTAATGATTAGGTTAAGGCCTGAACGGTTTCCCCCTGGAACCGTTAGAAAGTTACATGCTAGAGGAGCTGGACCATTTAGAGTAGTGAAGAGAGTAGGATCCAATGCCTATGTGCTCGAGTTGCCTCCAGAACTAGGCATTAGCTCCACTTTCAACATTACAGACTTAGTAGAGTATAGAGAGCCAGCTGTGATTCCCAGTGAGGCTTTTGAACCTAATCCTGCTCTTGAGAGTGAACCCAACCCTGTATGTCCACCAACAAACTGGCCTGTGAGGAAAGAGCAGATTGAAAAGATCCTGGACGATCAGGTTATCTCTACTCGTAATCGAGGATACCAAAGATACCTGGTCCACTCACAAGGAAGGCCAGATTCTGATGACTCTTGGATCTCCCGAGAAGAATTACAAGAATTGGACCCAGACCTCTTGGAGAGATACCAGAGCCAACTTGATCCATACTCGACAGGATCGAGTTCCTCCCACCCTGGGAGAATTGGTGCGGGCACCTAACTCAGAAGAAGACTTCAGAGCTCCATCTGGATCTCTGATTAACCTTGCCCGAAGAATTAGGTTTTTTGACTTGTAATAAGGGTTGACTTGATCAACTCAATTTTAGCTAGAGTCTGTATTACCTGTATTTTTATTTTGTTGAGTCATGTTGACTCAGTAGTGGTCTAGGGCTTCAACCTGGGGTGTTACATTTTCTCCCAAGGCCAAGCAAGTGGGCGCCACACTCCCAGCCACACTCCCAGCCATACGCTTGAGTCCAGGGGGCGCCACTTATCCATCCAGTATACTCTAGTCCCCACACCATAGATAGCAGCTCCCTTCTCTCATGCGCCAATTGAGGAGAAATCAACCAGGGGTCCACAAATCAAGGGGGCGGCCCAAGACATTCCCAAAAGAACCAAACTATGAAAGGGAAGAAATTTTCTTGGAGAGAACATCAAGGAGGCGCCTATTCCCTGTCAAAAATACTCAAAACAAAGATGGGAAGGACCTTGACTTAGGGAGAAAGAAAAGGAGGAGTCCAAAAGAGTTGAGCCATGAAAGGAAAGAAATCCTCTCTTGAAGAACCAAGCATGAAGGCGCCATCTACCTTCCTTTTAAAACCCAAATCAATTTTTTTTGGAACCTTGGCCGGCCATATGTGTATGGATTATCCTGATTTGTAGATCCCCTCCTTTAGTCCCACATGGGAAGATGTAAAACCCTACTCTCTTGTAATGTCCTATAAATTAAACCCCTCTTGTAAGTTTTAATCAATCTGATGAATGAAACCAATTTTCTTTGTGAGCAAACTCTGTGTTTTCTCTCTTCCGCACTTGCATCCAGGTGTTGAGCTCTGTGAGGGAGCAAATCCGGGTTCCCCAGGAACCTTGAGGAGGTGTGAGATCTCCAAACCCTAAACCCTAGGATAGCCACTTCTACTCCAAAACCCTAGCCGCCCATCATCCACTTCAATCCACCAAACCCTAGCCTATCCCACCTCCCACGACCTCTCACTCCAAGTCCAGGCCGACTACCAGCATCAAGCTCCAGTCCGAATACTTCAGATCCATAGCTCTTTCCAGAGGGAGTCGAATCAGCCTTCAAGAGAATCCGGATCTCAACGACATCAGCCTTCAAGTTCTTCGAATTGGTAAAATCCTTCCCTGAGTATCTGAATCCATCACTTGTTTTTCTTCTTCCCAGATCTTGAGTTCAGGAGAAGCCAACCTAGTCACGAGACCAGTATTGGAGGATCCATTGCGAAGATAGCCGAATCCGAGGATCCAACAATCTGCTCGAGAGAGTTCTTCCACTCAAATTCTGTGAAGATCACTGTCTGGTAGGTAAACCATCTATTCTATTTATTTCTGTCCTGTTGAAAGTTCAGAGTGAAACTCTAGGTCTGGGAGTTTCTCAACCCCCAGCGATCCGTTACTTCTGAACTACTTTGATAACTTAGCTTCTTCTAAATTGTGCTTTCAATCCCTACCTAGTTTCCATCAACTTAGTTTAACTTTACTTTGAGTCAAAGTCAATTTCTGAAATATATATAAAAAAAAAAAGAATTAATCTTAATTTTACTTCCGCATACACTTCTTTGTTCTTTGTTCTGCATCATCATGTAACCACTTCCCCCCATATCTCTCCAACCAACCCATGTATCTCTCAACCATCCCATGTATCTCTCAACTATCCCATGTATCTCTCAACCATCCCATATATCTCTCCTCTCTTTTAAATTTTAAACAAAGGGCTTGGTAGCTTATAAAAGGAGATCCAACGCCCCATTGTAAGTAGTTGATTTTTTTGGGGATAAAATGAAATGAAGAAGAAGGTCTTTGTCTTGCCATTATTTGAGTGTTTGTGATGTTCTCTTATAGCTTTTAGATAAAGTTCTAGTTTGAAGTTTGAGAAGCATTTCTTCTTTGGGCGTACAACTTCCATCTAGTTTCAAGGGTCAATTTCATTTCCAAGAAGAAGACATCAAGGAGACATCCTTCCATGGATCCCATCTTCCCCAATAAGAGTTTCTCGAGCCTCTATAAGAAGAACAATTCTTATGATCTCCTCTTTTCCTTTGTGTTTTGATCTTTTCAAATATTCCATTTCTAATCTTTTCCTTGCAGGGTTCTCTTTAATCTGGAGTTCAAGAGCTCGTCGTCTTGCCAAAGGAGCACGAATGGATGGGGCGTAATTCCTTGAAACGATCATCTTCTCATCCAGGATTGGTTTATTCGAATGTTACTACGGGTCTATCACTTCAAAAAGAGAGCTCATCATTGGTAACAAATCTTCCTCATCTCTTCATTTCTGATCTATTGAAGGTTAACCTCTAGGTTCTTAATCCTTTAGCTTTAGATTTAATCTTCTTTTAGGATAATCTGGTTATTATTGTGGCATATGTTTAAGAATTACCAAATCTTTCTCTAGGTCTTGCTTGAGTCTCTTAGATTGAAAGCTAGTTCATGTGTTTAGGTTTTCATTGCTCAACTTTTAACTCATCCTCAACAGAAAGCATTTTCATGCCACATCATTTTGGTATCAGAGCATGGTTGGATTAGGGTAGGATTTGCATAGATGCTGAAATTCATTGTTTGCTGGAATTCTGCACATAGAGTTTTAATATCTTGCATAGCCTGTTAAGTGTTTGCATAATTGCATGTTAAATACCAAGGTGAAATCAGGTTGTCCTACTATAAGGGGGAATCCTTATAGTGTAAGGTTGTCCTATCTTGGTCATTACCATTGTTAGCATAGATTAATTTCTCAATTGTCTTACTTGCTGGAATTTTCTGAATCTGTGCATATATAGTCTGATAAAAGAATTGTTTTTCTTAGCATAGAACTCAGAATTTAGTTATTCTTATTTTGTTAGATCCAATATAATTGACAGAAGTTTACATAATGTTTCTAGAATTTTTAGTTAACTATAGAATTTTGAGCTATGATTTAGTACTGTTCTATCTAAAATTCCAATAGAGTTAATTTTCAGCATGGTTGTGTGCATTCATCTTAACTCAATTAAAGGCACCAATATGACATGGGGGCAGGATTGATCACCTGTCCTTAGCCCAAGAACTACAACCCTCATTGTGCATCGAACCCAATCCCCTAATTAAAATTGAGTAGAACCTTATTTGCCCTAGTGGGTTAGGGACATCAATTGGTCGAGTCCTGGTTAGTGTCAAGTCATTGTGTCAACTAGTCTTGTGTGTGCCCTATTACTTGGTGACTAGGATTGGAACTAAGGGCTTGGGTGCTGATCCATCTACCGGGCCAATTCCACCGGGCCTAGGTAGGCCAAAGAAGGGATCTCACACTCCCCTTATTCTGACACCATGCCAAGTATAGAGTTACTACAATCTTGTTTGCCACCTTGATTAGGCGACTAGTTTGGGACTCTAGGTCTAGTTCAAGTCAATTGGGACAAGCTTGTGCAACCTATTCTTCACCTATTATTTGAAGCTGGTGTCAAGGATCGAGGTTAAGTGGTTAAGCCTAAGGGGTTCTTGTGGTTTTTAATTAGGTCCCAGCGAGAGCTGGGGAAACCTCCCACAGACCCACCTCCTGACTGGCCAGTGGAAAAGAGTAGTTGTTGGTTTGATTGTACCTAGCCAACTCAGTTTATTTGAGCTAACAGGTCTAGAAAATCTTAGCCCGAGTTTGAGTCCACTTGCATACATGACAACTAGAGCAGGGACATCATATTCACCAGCCCAAGCCCAATCAAGTGTAGCCATGGACCAAAATCTTGGAAATCTGATTAAAGCCTTGAATGATCAAGTGGCCCAACTAAATAAAAATTTAACTGAGCAATTAGCCCAAACCAACCAGAACGTGGCCCAGGCCAACCAGAGCATGAATGATCAGTTAGCCCACATCATGACTAGGTTGGATCAATTAGAATGTAGAACTCTTGGAGGAAACCATGAAGTCCAGAATGAACCCGAACCTGATCTTAAACCTGAGTTTGAAACATGAGTCAACCCTAGAAGGGTCCCACGCCAAAACCATTTCCATGAGCCCAACCCTAGGAGACCTCAGCAAGACCATTTCTGTGAACCAAATCCTAGGAGGCCCAATCATGAGCAAGCCCATGAACCTAATCCAAGGAGACTCTATCTTGAGCCCACTTTTTTACCAAATGTCAGGAGACCCACTCCAATTCAGTTTGACCAAGATGATCGAGCCATAAAAAATGTTAGGTTGGAATCACCCACATTTGATGGAATCTTAGATCCCAAAATTTACATCAATTGGGAAGGAGAGATGGACCAGTACATTGACTGGTATGACATGACTGAGGAAAGAAAATGTAAGTTTGCAAAACTAAAGTTGGTAAGACAAGCTAGGCTCTATTGGGGAAATGTTGAGCGATTAGCTAGGCAAAGAGGTGATGTGCCTATAGTAACCTGGAGAGCAATGAAACTTAGGCTTAGAGAAAAATACCTTCCTATGTCCTACCACCAAAGACTCCTAGATCAATGGCAAAGACTTACTCAAGGAGATAGGAGTGTCGCAGAATACATTGCCAAATTTGATGAGTTTGTAATGAGGTGCAATGTTGATGAATCTGAGTCAGTAACCCTATCTAGATTTAGAGCCGGACTGAGGGAAGAAATCCAGAAGGAATTATTCATGAGGGAAGTCCATGATCTAGAATTGGCCTATCAGATAGCTAGAGATGCTGAGAGATTTCACAGGAGTCCAGTTTATCGTAGACCCGATGCCCCTAGGATTAGTGTACCTAATCAGCATATAGGACCCAGTCAGTCTAGATTCAACCGACCCAATCCTAATGCACCTATGACCCGAAGAGATGATAAAGGGAAATCACCTGAAGTCCAAAGAAATCCAAATGCATGTTTCAAATGTCAGAAGGTAGGTCACTATGCTAGCAACTGTCCAAATCGATCCTTACACATAGGGAAAGTAGAAGAGGAAGCCATAGAACCCCAAGATGAGTGTGAAGAGGAAATATACCAAGCAGATGAGAATTTGGCTGAAGAATATGAAGGTGATGAAGCCCTAGTTGATCATGATCTTTTAGGAGTGGTTAGGTGTATCCTCACCCAAATCAAAGACCAAGAAGACTGGCGTAGGACTAGTATCCTACAGACTTTCATCAAGATAGGCGAAAAAGTGTGCAAGGTCATCTTAGATAGTGGTAGCTGTGTCAATGCCATATCCACCAATACAGTCAAAAACCTAGGATTGTCCACTGTACCCCATCCTAATCCATATAAGGTATCCTAGATAGACTCAACCTCTATTCCCATCAAGTCTTGGTGCATAGTTACCATCCAGTTCCAGTCTTACCAAGAGAAAGTTTGGTGCGATGTTCTTCCAATGGGAGTTAGCAGTATCATTTTAGGACGACAATGGTTATATGATCATGACGTTATACTCTATGGTCGCTCTAATTCATGCTCGTTTACTCATAATGGAAAGAAGATTGTAATCCATTCTTCTCCACCTAAGGACCCAATTAAAAGAGGATCTAGCCAATTGAGAAATAAGACACAAGGGATAAACGTGATCACTGCTAAAGAATTGGAGCAAGAGATTAGCAATGGTTCACCTGTTTGGGTTTTGAAAACTAAGGAACATCAAGAGCCCTCCCCAAAAGAACAACCTCAAGAAGTCGTTGAAGTGCTAGATGAGTATAAGGATGTTTTCCCCGATGAGTTACCCGACCAACTCCCATCCCTTAGGGACATCCAACATGCAATAGACTTAGTCCCTGGAGCAACCTTACCGAACCTTCCCCATTATAGAATGAACCCTACCGAACATCAAGAATTGCAACGACAAGTAGGAGAACTTCTTAGGAAAGAATTCATTAAGGAGATTTTAAGCCCATGCATAGTCCCAGCCTTACTCACCCCTAAGAAAGATGGCACGTGGAGGATATGTATCGATAGTCGTTCCATAAATAAGATCATAGTGAAATATAGGTTTCCCATCCCCAGATTGGATGACATGCTAGATATGATGGACGGTGCGATGATATTTTCTAAGATTGACCTGAAGAGCAGCTAACACCATGTTTGGATCAGACCAGGGGATGAATGGAAGACTGCCTTTAAGACTAAGGATGGGTTATTTGAATGGGTAGTCATGCCATTTGGACTATCAAACTCCTCTAGCACCTTTATGAGAATCATGAACCAAGTCCTACGATCCTTTATCGGAAAGTTTGTCATTGTGTATTTTGACGACATCCTTATCTATAGTAGGACTAGAGATGATCATTTGAACCATCTGAAGCAAGTATGTTTGGCACTTAGGAAGGATAATCTCTATGCCAATTTGAAGAAATGTGATTTTGTGACTACTAGAGTTATCTTTCTAGGATTTGTCGTAACCCCTGAAGGAGTATTTGCTGACCCTGAGATGATTAGAGCAATTGTAGACTGGCCAACACCCAATAATATTCATGAAGTAAGAAGTTTTCATGGCCTCACTACATTTTACAGAAGATTCATTAGAGGGTTTAGCACCATAGTTGCTCCTACGGATTGCATTAGGAAAGGCAATTTTGAATGGATAAAAGCTGCTGATAAGGCCTTCCTAAACATTAAGGACAGGATGACACAAGCATCGATCTTAAGATTACCCGATTTTTCTAAGATTTTTGAGGTAGCTTGTGATGCCTCTGGAGTAGGAATTGGAGGAGTCTTAAGTCAAGAAAGTCATCCAGTGGCATTTTTTAGTGAAAAGCTGAATGAGGCTAGGATGAAATACTCAACCTATGACAAGGAGTTATATGCGGTAGTTCAGGCTTTGAGGTACTGGAGACACTATCTGCTACTGCAAGAGTTTGTCTTATTCTCGGATCATGAAGCCCTTAGGTTTCTTAGCTCCCAGAAAAAGTTGAACCCTAGGCATGCCAAGTGGGTAGAGTTCATCCAAGCCTATATCTTCGTCCTAAAGCACCGTGCGGGAACTGAGAATAGGGTTGCTGATTCCTTAAGTCGTAGAGCGTTGCTCTTAAATTCAGTCAGCACCGAAGTCATAGGTTTTGAGAGACTTAAGGAGGAATACGAAACCTGTCCGAATTTTGGAGAGATCTATCAGGCTTTACATCTAGGACCATCTAGCAATCATAGTGACTATACCCTTCAAGATGGTTATCTTTTTAGAGAAAACAGGCTCTGTGTTCCAAGAACCTCCTTAAGGGATTTTCTAGTTTGGGAGACACATGCTGGAGGTTTGGCTGGCCATTTTGGGTGAAACAAGACTATCTTAGTTGTTGAGGAACAATTCTACTGGCCAGGCCTTAAGAGACAGGTAGCAAACCTTGTTGCCCGATGTAGGACATGTGCTGTTGCAAAACAGCAGAAACAGAATACCAGGTTATACACTCCTTTACCTGTTCCTGAGTGTCCATGGCAGGATCTTAGCATGGACTTTATTCTAGGGTTACCCAAGACCATTAGAAAACATGATTCAATCTTTGTAGTGGTCGACCGATTTTCGAAGATGGCCCATTTCCTACCCTGCTCCTAAACTTCTGATGCCTCTAGGGTAGCCAAGCTCTTTCTTGATCAAGTAGTCAAGCTACACGGGCTACCAAAAACCATTGTTTCTGATAGGGATGTCCGTTTTACAAGTTACTTCTGGAAAACCCTTTGGCACCTATTAGGAACCAGACTGAAATTTTCAACTGCCTACTACCCCCAGATTGATGGACAGACTGAAGTTGTGAATAGAAGTCTAGGGAATTTGTTGAGATGTCTAGTGGGAGATAGTCTAGGAAACTAGGATTTGTTATTGCCTCGTGCTGAGTTCACTTATAACAGTTCGGTCAGTCGATCTATGGGCAAAAGTCCATTTGAAATAGTCCTTGGTTACAAACCTAGGAAGTCTTTAGATCTGATCCTACTACCCACAAATGCACAAGTTTCTGAGTCTGCTGAATCCTATGCACAGCATATTAAGGATTTACATCATGAAATAAACAAGAAAATTCACTTGAGCAATGAATCCTATAAACATAAGGCTAATTCATGAAAGAGAGTCAAGGAATTCTATGAGGGGGATCATGTAATGATTAAACTCAAACCTGAAAGATTCCCATCAAGGACTTTTAAGAAATTACATGCCCGTGGTGCAGGTCCATTCAAGGTCATAAAGAAGATTAGCTCTAATGCTTATGTACTGGATTTACCTTCTGACCTAGGTATCAGTCCAACCTTCAATGTTTCAGACTTAATAGAGTATAAGGAACTAATGATGATACCTAGTGAGCCTTTTGGGCCTGACCCTATTTTTGAGAGCGAACTTGTCCCAGAGTGTCCACAAACCACCTTTCCAAAGAAACGAGAGACAATTGAACAGATTCTGGATGATAAGATTGTCACCACCAGGAACAAGGACTACTGTCGTTATTTGGTCCGTTGGCAAGGGCGACCTGAATCTGACAACTCTTGGATCACTGGAGAGGACCTGCAACAAATGGACCCGGATTTATTTGAACAATATCAAAGCCAGATTGGACCATATTTGATAGGGTCGAATTCTCGTCACCCCGGGAGATTTGGTGTGGACACCGACAACGGTCTTCACTCACTATGGATCGACTCCTGATGCAGCACATCCAACCCTGACTTGCAGAACAATTTTATCTTGTTAGAATAATACAAGCAAGACAACTACCAGGACAACTACCAGTCAACTACCAGAGCAACTAACAATCAACTACCATCAAAAGACTACCAAGCAACTACCTCTCAACTTCTCTTGGGATTACTACATCATCATGCCACTTCACCAAGCTTAGAGGGTGCCACATCATCATCCACATCATCAAGCAACACCACCTAATGGGATTGCCACCACATGTGCCACCTCACCCATTGAAGTGGGCAAATAAGGAGTCAAATTCAAATTTGGGTGGCCAAACTAAACCTCCACCTCATGTAACCACTTCCCCCATGTATCTCTCAACCATCCCATGTATCTCTCAACCATCCCATGTATCTCTCCTCTCTTTTAAATTTTAAACAAAGGGCTTGGTAGCTTATAAAAGGAGATCCAACGCCCCATTGTAAGTAGTTGATTTTTTTGGGGATAAAATGAAATGAAGAAGAAGGTCTTTGTTTTGCCATTATTTGAGTGTTTGTGATGTTTTCTTATAGCTTTTAGATAAAGTTCTAGTTTGAAGTTTGAGAAGCATTTCTTCTTTGGGCGTACAACTTCCATCTAGTTTCAAGGGTCAATTCCATTTCCAAGAAGAAGAAATCAAGGAGACATCCTTCCATGGATCCCATCTTCCCCGACAAGAGTTTCTCGAGCCTCCATAAGAAGAACAATTCTTATGATCTCCTCTTTTCCTTTGGGTTTTGATCTTTTCAAATATTCCATTTCTAATCCTTTTCCTTGCAGGGTTCTCTTTAATCTGGAGTTAAAGAGCTCGTCGTCTTGCCAAAGGAGCACAAATGGATGGGGCATAATTCATCAGAACGATCTTCTTCTCATCCAAGATTGGTTTATTCGAATGTTACTACGGGTCTATCACTTCAAAAAGAGAGCTCATCATTGGTAACAAATCTTCCTCATCTCTTCATTTCTGATCTATTGAAGGTTAACCTCTAGGTTCTTAATCCTTTAGCCTTAGATTTAATCTTCTTTTAGGACAATCTGGTTATTATTATGGCATATGTTTAAGAATTACCAAATCTTTCTCTAGGTCTTGCTTGAGTCTCTTAGATTGAAAGGTTAACCTCTAGGTTCTTAATCCTTTAGTCTTAGATTTAATCTTCTTTTAGGACAATCTGGTTATTATTGTGGCATATGTTTAAGAATTACCAAATCTTTCTCTAGGTCATGCTTGAGTCTCTTAGATTGAAAGCTAGTTCATGTGTTTAGGTTTTCATTGCTCAACTTTTAACTCATCCTCAACAGAAAGCATTTTCATGCCGCATCAACCTTGTTTCCCTCCTTGGATGCCCAAGTGGCAACGGATGTGGCGCCACATAGGTGGCTGAGGTGGCACCTGAGTTGGCATCTTTCCAAGTGAAAGAGGTGGGTTGGCCCACAAGGACATGACTTGATCTTGAAAGCCAGGTTGACTTCAATTGGGCTTGGGCCCAGTCCAAACTCAGACTCGAACCAAAAACAAATACAGGACTCATGACCTAACTCGACCCAAATTGGTCAAGGTACAAGACTAAACGAACTTAAACTAGTTACATGACTAGAAATTATGAAATTGCTTTGGCTCGTAGCCTTATTACAAGACTCATAGAAGTGGAACCCTAATCTGAGATCTACAGAGGGTTGAGGAGCCTCTATCAGATCTTGGTGCCCACACAAGTTTTCCCAGGGTGGGAGGAACTCGACCCTGTCGAGTAAGGGTTAGTTTGGCATTGGTACCTCTCCAGGATGTCGGGGTCGATGAGTTGCAAGTCTTCCCGTGTGATCCACGAGTCATCGGATTCGGGTCGGCCTTGCCATCGGACCAAGTAACGTTGATAGCCCTTGCCCCGGGTAGTGATGGCTTGGTCATCCAGGACATGCTCGATCCGCTCTCCTCGTTCAGGTATATTTGGAGGTGGACACTCAGGTTCTGGTTCACTCTCAAAAGAGAGGTCAGGCCCAAATGGCTCACTGGGTATGTTTGCGGGTTCTCTATACTCGACTAAGTCAGAGATATTGAATGTCGAGCTAATTCCATAATCCGGAGGTAATTCTAGCACATAGGCATTTGGGCTCATTCTCCTAATCACTTTAAAGGGACCCGCCCCACGAGCATGAAGCTTCTTAATGATTCCCGATGGAAACCGTTCAGGTCGGAGCCTAATCATTACAAAATCCCCTATTTCAAACTCTTTTGCTCGCTTTCGGGAATCAGCCAGCCTTTTATATGTGTTATTACTTATATTAATTTTCTGGCTAATCTCTTTATGCATGTCCCTAATATGCTGTGCAAGTGAATCAGCTGACTCAGAGACACGTGCATGAATGGGTAGGGGAATCAGGTCAAGAGGTCGGTTGGCTTGTATCCACAGACAACTTCAAAAGGACTCTTCCTGGTGGTCCTATTCATAGAGATGTTGTAGGCGAACTCGGCTCGAGATAAAAGAAGATCCCAATTTCTCATTTGTTCACCTATCAAGCATCCAAGAAGGTTTCCTAGGCTGCGGTTGACCACCTCAGTTTGTCCATCGGTTTGCGGGTGGTAGGCAGTGGAGAATTGGAGCTGGTGCCTAGGAGGTGCCAAAGGGTTTTCCAGAAATAGCTAGTGAAGCGGACATCTCTATCAGACACTATAGTCTTGGGTAGGCCAAGTAACTTAACCACATGTTCCAGAAAAAGCTTGGCAACCATGGAAGCCTCTAGGGTCTGGGAGCAGGGTATAAAATGAGCTATTTTGGAGAACCTATCCACTACTACAAAGACAGAATCGTGCTTCCTAGCGGTCTTGGGTAATCCTACCACAAAATCCATGCTGAGGTCTTGCCAAGGGTGGCTAGGTATGGGCAAGGGTGTGTACAGGCCAGTATTCTGTTTCTGCTGCTTGGCCACAGCACAGGTTCGGCACCAAGAGACAATATTGGCGACATCTTTCTTAAGGCTAGGCCAAAAGAACTGGTCTTCAATAGCTAAAGTGGTCTTCTCCCTACCAAAGTGACTAGCTAGGCCTCCCGCATGGGTTTCCCACACTAAAAAATCTCAGAGTGAAGTCTTGGGGATGCACAACTTATTACCCTTGAAAAGATAACCATCCTGTAAGGTATAGTCACTATGGGCACTAAATGGTTCTTGAAGCTTAGACTGGAAGATCTCATTGAAGTCAGGACAAGATTCATATTGCTCCTTAAGTCGGTCAAATCCTAGAACCTCAGTCCTAACTGTGTTTAACAAAAGGGCACGATGACTAAGGGCATCAGCTACCTTATTCTCAGTACCAGCATGATGTTTAAGCACAAAGGTATAGACTTGGATATACTCGACCCACTTAGCATGCCTATGGTTCAATCTCTTCTGGGAGTTCAGGTATCGAAGGGCTTCATGGTCTGAAAAGAGGACAAACTCATGGGGTAACAGGTAGTGCCTCCAGTACCAAGGGCTTGGACGACTGCATAAAACTCTTTATCGTAAGTCGAGTACTTAATTTTGGCTTCGTTAAGTTTTTCGCTAAAGAAGACCATAGGGTGATTTTCCTGACTAAGTACTCCACCAATCCCAACTCCCGAAGCATCACATGCAACCTCGAAAATCTTAGAAAAATCTGGCAATCTTAGGACAGGTGCTTGTACCATTCTATCCTTAATTTCAAGGAAGGCTTTGTCTGCAGCTTTAGTCCATTGAAAACCTCCCTTCCTGATGTAGTTAGTTATAGGTGCTACAATTGAACTAAATCCCCTAATGAATCGTCTATAAAATGTGACTAGGCCATGGAAACTGCGTACGTCATGGATGCTAGCAAGGACAGGCCACTCAACTATAGCTCTAACCTTTTCATGGTCGGCTGAAACTCCTTTAGGGGTAACTACAAAGCCTAAGAAGATAACCCTAGTTGCCATAAATTCACACTTCTTAGGGTTGGCGTAAAGGCTATTCTCCCTAAGGGTTTGGCAGACTAACCTTAAGTGGTGAAGATGGTCCTCTTTGGTCTTGCTATAGATCAAGATGTCATCAAAATATACTACAAGGAATTTTCCAGTGAACTCGTGCAAGACTTGGGTCATGACTCTCATAAAGGTATTGGGCGCATTAGACAACCCAAAAGGCATCACTACCCACTCGAATAGACCATCCTTAGTCTTAAATGCCTGTTGGAAATTGTGTCCCAAAGCCAATCGCCTGGGTTGTAGGCAGTTGTGGTTAGTATTGTATTCTTTTTATGAATTAATAAAATTTGGCATCTCATCACATATTATTTCCCTGAAATGAACTCTTTCCATGTGATGAAGTCCTTAGGACTACACTGACTTCGATACAGAGAGGATGTATCGAGTGGTCCTTAAACCAGGTTCACAACCAAAGGATACATTGTACTGGATGGCAATATATCAAGTATAGGTTGTTGTAGTTCACATCATTTGGTTGTCCTCTTGATCAAATGAGTGTGGTGACACTGATGTGATCTGCAAGTGGGATTATGATATCTCATTGAACGTGACTCCGTGCAGCCCCTTTCTACCAAAGGGATACTCATGATAGGATATGGGTATATGTGTCCCTCTGACCTGAGGTCATCATGGTAGCTTGCAAGCAACTCCCTGTGCTTTGGTGTCGGACTACCTGGATTTTTAATCTGGTGACGGAAGGTTTCTGGGTACAGGCAAGTACTTATGGAGCAGTGATGGACCAAGATAGAATTGACTTGTCCAAATAGTTTGGATTGAATGTCTCGCAGTATCTCATTTAGCAAATCCTCGGCCGAGGTAGCCTTAGTGAAGAGTCACTGGGCTTGCGAGGTTGAGACACGTAGTGGATTGACTCTGTCTGGGTTGGCAGCCCAATCTCAGTCGTCCTGAGCATTAGAGGTCAAAGGGATGAATTATACGGTAACCATATGCCAGAGGTTCAATTGCTCCCGCATCTATGACCTATCCGGATGCCGGGACCCATTGCTAGATTGTATCTTGTGCTGGTACTGGAATTGTTCCAGTGCTACCGCCTAGGTTCGAACCTATGAGGTCACGCCATAGAGGATAACTCCTTGATCCAGTTACCAGTATTTGATTAGGAATCTTATCGGTGATTGTTTGATTGAGCACATTGGACTACCCTTGGGTTTGGGTCATTCAGAGTTTGTCCCGGTTTATCAGGATTTTTTTCTGGTTAACCAGGACTTGACCTAACCTTCTGATAATTAGATTTTGATCAAATTACTTGGTTGAACCCATTTCACACCTTTTGGGATTTTTTTAAAAACCCTTTGACCCGGTTTAAATTGTTTTAAACCATTTTTTTAATCCCTTCCAACCGATCTTTATTGAATGGCCGAACAGAGCTTTAGGCGTCTCTTCTCCTTCTTCCGTTCTCCACGAATTCAACTGGATTGAATTCGTTAAATGCCATGATCCAAGCGTTCTGCCATTCCCCTCTCCCTCCCATCCTCTTAGCTCCCCATTCCACCGGTTGTTTACCTTGATCGCCACTCATAAAACCTGTTGCCTGCTGCTGAATTTTGAGGGGCGCTGTTTTGAGGCAGAAAACTGAGAGCAAAAAGGCTGTGAGAAAGAATGCATGTTCATCTTTTCCCCCCACCTGAGAGATCCTTTTATCCATTGTCTGTTCTTTGGCCTCACTCTTGTTGAGTGTTTGAAAGAGAAACCATCAACCACAAGCCTCTGTTCTTTGTGCTCAATAGGAAGAAGAAAGCTCTACTTCTTCCCACCGTCCAAGGATTTTCTGGCGACTAGCATCGCCTGAAAATTGGATCAGAGGAGCCCAGCACGTGTCTCCCCTCTAGAGGGTGCTCCTAAGTGCATCTGAGAGCCGTAACGATCTCATTTGCTGCTATTCTTGGTTTTTATTTTAAGTTGCAGGTTTGATGAAATTGTAGTACAAAGAGCACCCAACCGTGGATGGTTTGATCCCAATTCTTTCTCCTTACAAGGAAGAACGTATTCCCTTGCTGTTGTACCAGCAGAAGAGACCAAGGGACTGCCATTTGCTTTGGATAGTTGCTGTTGAAAAAAAAAAAAAAAAAAAAAACAGAGCTTCAACCTGCTGGAGCTTGAAGACTATGGGAATAAAGTTATTTCGCTATCTTAGCAATACCAGGTCTATTCTAGACTTATTCTAGGCGGGAATAAGGTATTGTTTTTATTTTTATAATTCATGCATA
The DNA here is from genome assembly GCA_021397845.1 of Areca catechu. Taxonomy (NCBI): domain Eukaryota; kingdom Viridiplantae; phylum Streptophyta; class Magnoliopsida; order Arecales; family Arecaceae; genus Areca; species Areca catechu. The sequence continues at coordinate 71,384,406 of CM038053.1, forward strand.
TGTAGATCTGGATTTGTAAAATATTTTATAAATATTCCATATCAATTATATGACGTGTTTTTATCTGTACATGCTTCCGGATCGTGTTAGATCCTGTACGGAGCAGGTTTTTCTGCTTTTATTTTAAAATTATTTTAAAATACTTACTTGCTCCCTGCTCTTGCTTGCTTAGTGTAGGCATCTGCAAAGCCCCTTTTTCACTTTCAGTGGTATCAGAGCCAGGTTACAGTAGTAACATTATCCTGATGCATGTATTAGATTAAAATAGTTTAATCTATTTTTTTATTATGATAGTACTTTTAGGAACCTAGTTGAGACCTTCACCATGACCGTGTGTCTTTGACACGATGCGGATCGTCTGTGTTGGCCTCTTCAGAAGGATCCTTTAAGGAAATCTTCGAATTAAAAATTATTTTAGTTCAGATACTGTTGTGACATGTCTGTTGATTATTGGGCTATGAAATGTTTATAAAATATATATCTAGATATGATGCATGAATTGTTATGTAAAAAAAAAAATGTTTTACATTGACACTTAATTAAAAATGTTTTGATTTTTTGTATGGCTTATTAAAATAAAATTATTAGGTTTATGAAATCTAATTTGACATGAATAAGCCATTTTGGGTTAATTGGGTTAGTTATCTAATTGGGTCCTTAACTGGGTTAGACCTAGGTTTAGTTGAACCGGATAAAAAAAGATTAATCAAAAGTTGATTAAGGTCCTTCTTTAGAACTATCTAATAGTTAGATTAGTTGATCCGTTCATCTAAAATGGATCCAATTAGTGGCTCAGTGGACGCCCGAGTCTTTAGGCTAGTCTGATCGAGTCTGGTAAACCGACTGGTGTCGAGGTAGGTTTGGCATTGTGATCATGGTTGCATGAGGCTACCTCTTTCCTGGCCAACTTGGTTGGTGTCTAGGAAAGATGGTTAATGGCGGTTACTCACCCATGATCTCACCTACCTGGCTAGTCGTGTCAACCAGAACTGATTGGAAAAGCTAATTAACTCGTGTTAACCTATGTCACCCAGGTTGATCAGTCTAACTGATTTTTAGGTGCCCATGGATCAATTGTTGAATTAATTCAACTCTCCTGGAAACTGATTCGTTCAGTAGGAGAATGATCCATGTTTCCTGTCTCTTTCTTCTGTCACAAACTAAAAATTCTCTAAAATTATTAGGTCCTTAAAAAGACTAAGTCAAGGTGTTGACAGTGTCTTAGCCTCCCATTAAGTCAGTTAGAATTGTGTCCACTAGCTTGGTGTGCATCGGCAGTTCCAAAGAACGGGTGTACATCCGGTGACTAGAATTTCTATCTGATCGATGATGGTTCAGTGCAACCTCTTTAACAGGACCAGGTGTGCCGGCCAAAGTCGGGCTTGGTCTTTAGTTAGCTAGAAGCATTGAATTTGTCATTTTAATGGTTGGACCTAACCAGAGACCCGCAATAGGAGACCCCAAGGCCGATTGAGGTGTTCTCTGGGGCAAAAAGAAATACTGAAAATTGTTTAGGGAAGCAATTGGTTTACGAACCTACCTTTAGGCTCGTATGGGTGAGCCGGCCAAAGTCGGGCTCATGCGAGGCCTATTGGATTTTAGTACCCACTTGAAAAAGTGTTTTCACGGATTGGAGTTAGAGGCTACAAATCTAAAAAATTAGTGTATGAATTAATACTTTAACTTCTTTTGGTTAAAATATTAATTCATACACTAATTTGGTCTTATTTTCTTTTCAGATGTCTTCCAATTTATTGCTCCGGTCACTTCTCGATAATAAGAAGTTAAAGGGTCACAATTTTGATAGTTGGTATCGAAGGTTGAGAATCGTTCTGGAGCATGAATGGATCCTTTATGTGATAACGGATCCAGCACCTGAAATCCCTCCCACAAATGCATGGAGTGCGATCAGAGACGCTTATCTGAAGTGGGTCTCTGATCGGACTACTGCCCGTTGCATTATGTTAGCGATGATGAACGACGAGTTCAGTCGCAAATTCGAGGAGGCCCAACCTAATGAAATCCTTCAAAAGTTGAAGGAATCCTTTGGCACCCCGGATGATGTAGAACGGTACAAAGTGTCTTGTGCCATATACAACTCCAAGATGCCGAATGGTGGTTCAGTCACTGATCATGTATTGTATATGATCGAGCTGATTGAAAAGCTTGGCAAACTCGGATGCCCCTTGCACGAGCAGCTCGGCAAGGATGCGATCCTGAATTCTCTTCCCTCCTCCTATCTTGATTTTCTCGATCATTATAGAATGAACAAGCCTGCAGTCAACTACCATGGTCTTTTGGGGTTGCTGCAGACTTTCGAGAAAGACCACCAACTAAATAAGGGGGTGGTGAATTTAGTGGGAGGAAGTAGAGGTCGTTGTCCCTTTAAGAAAGGGAAGAAGAAAACAAATAAAAAGGGAAAGAAGGTGCAGAATGCTCCTGGCCCTAGTCAGACCAGGAAGTATAAGGCTGATCAATCTTTTGCAGAATGCTTCTACTGCAAGAAGAAGGGACACTGAAAGAGGAACTGTCCTCTTTATATTGCATCCCTTGATCCAAACAGGCCGAGGAAGCAGAAGTCTGCTGAACAAGGTATTTATATGATAAAACATTGTAATTACTCTATTGTTGATACTACTAACTGGGTATTGGATACTGGTAGTCCAATTCATGTTTGTAATTCATTACAGGGACTTCAAGTTAGCAGAAGATTTGAAGATGGAGAACAGTTTCTGAGCGTCAGGAATGGAAGTCGTGTTCCAGTACTGGCGGTCGGAGTCCTGCGTCTTGTCTTTGAGTCTTGTATTGTCGAACTAGTCGACTGTCACTATTGTCCTAGTTTCATTATGAGCATAATCTCTGTAGGCCTTTTGGCCAATTATGATTTTGAACTATCAATAAAGGGAGATTTTTGCAATGTTATTTTGAATAACTCTGTGATAATGAAAGCTAGATTAAATAATGGCATATATGTACTATCAGGGCCTGTTAGTGTAATGTACACTTCTAGCAAACGCCCAAGGTTAGATAATGTCAACGATTTATATCTTTGGCACTGTAGGCTAGGTCATATTAACCAAAATAGGATAAACAAGATGCGAGGAGATGGACTCCTCGAGGTTAGTGATTCTGATTCACTGGCCACTTGTGAATCCTGTTTAGTTGGTAAAATGACCAAGTCACCTTTTACTGAAAATGGTGAACGAGCTACAGAACTTCTAAGTCTAATACATACTGATGTATGTGGACCAATGACAGTTAGTGCCAAAGGAGGATACAAATATTTCATTACTTTTACAGACGACTTTTCAAGGTTCAATTATGTCTTTTTATTGAGACATAAGTCTGAGTCGTTTGAAATGTTCAAACGATACCGTAATGAAGTAGAAAAGCAAACTGGAAAAAGTATTAAAACCCTTCGATCTGATCGAGGTGGTGAATACTTATCTGGTGAATTTTTGACATATCTTGAGGAGAATGGAATTCTCTCTCAGTAGACTCCTCCAGGAACACCACAGTTGAATGGTGTGTCCGAAAGGAGGAATCGAACCTTGTTGGACATGGTTCGATCCATGATGGGTTTTGCAACTTTGTCGCTATCCTTTTGGGAATATGCGCTTCAGACAGCCTGTTACTTATTAAATGATGTTCCAAGTAAGTCTGTTGTCTCTACTCCGTATGAGATGTGGACTGGATGTAAACCCTCAATCTCACACCTTCGGGTCTGGGGTTGTCCGGCTTACATAAAGCGTTTAGACTCAGACAAACTTGGTCCTAGGTTTGATCGGTATTTATTCATTGGTTATCCTAAGGAAACCAAAGGGTATTTCTTTTACTTGGAGAATGAACAAAAGGTGTTCGTTGCTCTTAGAGCTATCTTTTTGGGAAAGGAGTTCCTTGGAGAAGGAACTATAGCTTCTAAGATTGAACTTGATGAAGTTCAGCCAATAGAAAAACCTGCACACTCTAAGGACATCGTAGAACCGGCTGTGATTGAATCACACCCAGAACCCATTAGGAGATCCAGTAGAATACCGCGTCAGCCGGACAGATACTACGGTTTCTTAGTCCGGGACGGTGATCCCATTGAGCTCGACGAGAACAACGAGGATCCGATCACATATATGGATGCACTTCAGAGATCTGACTCTGAGGCATGGCTTGGAGCCATGCAATTCGAAATGGAGTCCATGGAAATCAACAATGTTTGGACATTGGTTGATCTGCCTGAAGGAAAAAAACCCATCGGGTGTAAATGGATCTTCAAGAGAAAAAGGGGCGCGATGGGAAGGTAGAGACCTATAAAGCCCGTCTGGTTGCCAAGGGGTATCGTCAGCGATATGGTATCGATTATGACGATACTTTCTCCCCTGTGGCAATGCTTAAGTCCATTCGGATCATGCTTGCTTTGGCAGCATTTTTTGATTACGAAATCTGGAAAATGGATGTCCGAACTGCTTTCCTAAATAGGGAACTAGAAGAGGAGGTGTATATGATACAGCCTGAAGGGTTCACATCCATAGATGAATCAAAAGTATGCAAGTTGCAGAGGTCCATTTATGGACTCAAGCAAGCATCTCGAAGTTGGAATTTATGGTTTGATAGATGTATCAAATCGTATGGCTTCGTTAGGAACGGAGAAGAACCCTGCATCTATAAGTGGGTTAATGGTTCTGTGTTTGTATTCCTAGTACTGTATGTTGACGACATTCTCCTAATCGGGAATGACGTTGTAGCATTACAAGGAATAAAAGTCTGGTTGTCATCTCAGTTCTCCATGAAGGACTTGGGTGAAGCTTCTTATATACTAGGTATGAAGATCTATAGAGATAGATCTAAGAAGCTTTTGGGACTGTCCCTGTCTAAGTACATTGACACTGTGCTAAAATGGTTCAGCATGGAAAATTCCAAGAAAGGCTATTTTCTGATAGGTTCTGGAATTATTCTTTCCAAGAAAGATTGTGCGACAACTCCTGAGGAAAGAGAGCGCATGAGTAGAGTACCTTATGCTTCTGCAATAGGCTCTATCATGTATGCAATGACATGTACTAGACCTGACATGGCATACTCACTAGGAGTAGTGAGCAGATACCAGTCTGACCTAGGTGAGGCGCATTGGAAGGTGGTTAAGTCCATCCTTAAGTATTTAAGAAATACTAAAGATCAATGGCTAATTTATGGAGAAACTGACTTGAAACTTGTGGGGTACTCTGACTCCAGTTTCTAGTTGGATAGAGATGATAGCAAGAGTGTGTCAGGGTTTGTATTTACCCTGAATGGATGAGCGATCTGGTAGAAAAGTTCCAAGCAGGCAACTGTTGCAGACTCGATATGCGAAGCAGAATATATTGCAGCATCAGATGCAGTAAAGGAAGCTGTATGGTTGCGGAAGTTCCTTGGAGAGCTAGGGTTGGCACCTTCCTTAGATGGTCCTGTTCCGGTGTACTATGACAGCACTGGAGCCATTGCTCAAGCTAAGGAGCCTAAAGCTCATCACCGCACCAAGCACATTTTGCGGCGCTACAACCTCGTACGAGAGATCATGGAACGAGGCGACATCAATCTTCTAAAGATCGATGGAAAAGAAAATCTGGCCGACCCCTTCACTAAAGCCCTCGGAATAAAAGAGTTTGACTATTATAAATGGGAAATGGCTATTAGATACTCTTCTGATTGGCTTTAGTACAAGTGGGAGTTGTTGGGAATTGTGTCCCAAAGCCAATCGCCTGGGTTATAGGCGGTTGTGCTCGGTATTGTATTCTTTTTATGAATTAATAAAATTTGGCATCTCATCACATATTATTTCCCTGAAATGAACTCTTTCCATGTGATGAAGTCCTTAGGACTACACTGACTTCGATACAGAGAGGATGTATCGAGTGATCCTTAAACCAGGTTCACAACCAAAGGATACATTATACTGGACGGCAATATATCAAGTATAGGTTGTTGTAGTTCACATGGTTTGGTTATCCTCTTGACCAAATGAGTGTGGTGACACTGATGTGATCTGCAAGTGGGATATGTGATATCTCATTGAACGTGACTCCGTGCAGCCCCTTTCTGCCAAAGGGATACTCACGATAGGATATGGGTATATGTGCCCCTCTGACCTGAGGTCATCACGGTAGCTTGCAAGCAACTCCCTGTGCTTTGGTGCCAGACTACCCGGATTTTTAATCCGGTGATGGAAGGATTTTGGGTATAGGCAAGTACTTGTGGAGCAGTGATGGACCAAGATAGAATTGACCTGTCCAAACATTTTGGATTGAATGTCTCGCAGTATCTCAATTTATCAAATCCTCGACCGGGGTAGCCCTAGTGAAGAGTCACTGGGCTTGCGAGGTTGAGACACGTAGTGGACTGACTCTGTCTAGGTTGGCAGCCCAATCTCAGTCATCCTGAGTATTAGAGGTCAAAGGGATGAATTATACGGTAACCATATGCCAGAGGTTCGATTGCTCTCACATCTTTGACCTATCCGGATGTCGGGACCCATTGCTAGATGGTATCTTGTGCTGGTACTGGAATTGTTCCAGTGCTACCGCCTAGGTTCGAACCTATGAGGTCACGTGCCATAGAGGATAACTCCATGATCCAGTTTCCGGTATTTGATTAGGAATCTTATCGGTGATGGTTTGATTGAGCACATTGGACTGCCCTCAGGTTTGGGTCATTCAGAGTTTGTCCCGGTTTATCAGGAATTTTTTCTGGTTAACCAGGACTTGACCTAACCTTCTGATAATTAGATTTTTGATCTAATTACATGGTTGAACCCATTTCACACCTTTTAGGATTTTTTTTAAAAACCCTTTGACCTGGTTTAAATTGTTTTAAACCATTTTTTTAACCCCTTCCAACCGGTCTTTATTGAATGGCCGAACAGAGCTTTGGGCGTCTCTTCTCCTTCTTTCGTTCTCCACGAATTCAACTGGATTGAATTCGTTAAATGCCATGATCCAAGCGTTCTGCCTTTCCCCTCTCCCTCCCATCCTCTTAGCTCCCCATTCCACTGGTTGTTTACCTTGATCGCCACTCATAAAACCTGCTGCCTGCTGCTGAATTTTGAGGGGCGCTGTTTTGAGGCAGAAAACTGAGAGCAAAAAGGCCATGAGAAAGAATGCTTGTTCATCCTTTCCACCTGCCTGAGAGATCCTTTTATCCATTGTCTGTTCTTTGGCCTTACTCTTGTTGAGTGTTTGAAAGAGAAACCATCAACCACAAGCCTCTGTTCTTTGTGCTTAATAGGAAGAAGAAAGCTATGCTTCTTCCCACCGTCCAAGGATTTTTCGATGACTAGCATCGCCTGAAAATTGGATTAGAGGAGCCCGGCGTGTGTCTCCCCTCTAGAGGGTGCTCCTAAGTGCATCTGAGAGCCGGAACGATCTCATTTGCTGCTGTTCTTGGTATTTATTTTAAGTTGCAGGTTTGCTGAAATTGCAGTACAAAGAGCACCCAACCGTGGAAGGTTTGATCCCAATTCTTTCTCCTTACAAGGAAGAACGTATTCCCCTTCTATTATACCGGCAGAAGAGACCAAGGGACTGCCATTTGCTTTGGATAGTTGCTGTTGAAAAAAAAAAAAAATAGAGCTTCAACCTACTGGAGCTTGAAGACTACGGGAATATAGTTATTCCGCTATCCTAGCAATACCAGGTCTATTCCAGACTTATTCTAGGCAGGAATAAGGTATTATTTTTAATTTTATAATTCATGCATATGTAGATCTGGATTTGTAAAATATTTTATAAATATTCCATATCCATTATATGACGTGTTTTTATCTGTACATGCTTCCGGATCGTGTTAGATCCTATGCGGAGCAGGTTTTTCTGCTTTTATTTTAAAATTATTTTAAAATACTTAGCTACTCCCTGCTCTTGCATGCTTAGTGTAGGCATTTGCAAAAGCCCCTTTTTCACTTTCAATGCCGTCTTCCATTCATCCCCCGGTCGAATTCTAATCTAGTGGTAACCACTCTTGAGGTCTATCTTGGAAAAGATTGTGGCACCGGCCATCATATCAAGCATATCATCCAGGCGGGGAATAGGAAACCTATATTTGATTGTAATTTTGTTGATAGCCCTGCTATCAACACACATTCTCCAGGTCCCATCATTCTTAGGGGTAAGTAGGGCAGGGACAGCACAGGGACTTAAACTCTCCCTAAGAAAACCCTTCCTAAGCAGCTCTCCCACTTGTTTCTAAAGTTCCTGATGTTCAGTGGGGTTCATCCTATAGGGGGGGAGGTTGGGCAAAGTGGATCCTGGGACCAAATCTATAGCATGCTGGATGTCCCTAAGGGGTGGCAGTTGATCAGGTAATTCTTCCAGGAAAACATCCTCAAATTCTTTGAGTCTTTACTACCTCTTGGGGGTGTTCTACATTGATTGGTTCGTGACTCTCCTTGGTGGCTAGAATCCAAACAGGGGCTCCCTCTAAAATCACTTTCTCTAGCTCCTTAGGTGTAATCAGGTTGACTTCTACTTTTTTCTCCTTAAGGCTACTAGATCCTTTCTTGACGGGGTCCTTAGGTTGGATTGGGTTGATTGTGATCTTTTTCCCCTAGTGGAAAAAGACACAGGTATTGGATCGACCATAAAGAGTGGCATCATGGTCGAAAAGCCAGGGTTATCCTAGAATGATACTACCCACACCCATGGATAAGACGTCATACCAAATCGATTATTCATAGGAACTCATTTTTATCTTGATTTGGCACCTAGATTTTACTGGGATTGATGTTGAATCTATCCAGGAGACTTTGTAAGGGTTGGGGTGGGGAACTGTGGCTAGTCCTAAGGATTTGATAGTGCTTAAGGAAAGGGCATTAACACAGCTTCCACTATCAATGATGACCTTACATACCTTATCTCCAAGCTTGATCAGGGTCTATAGGATGTTGGTCCTACACCAGTCTTCCTGTACTATGTTTTGGGCTAGGATGCATCGGACTACTCCTACAAGGTCTTCAGATTCATACACTTCTTCCTCTCCCTCATACTCTTCCAACAACTGATTTTCGGGATCATAGACGTCCTCCTCAGGTTCAACGATTGGTTCGGGTTCAGTCTCAGTTGGTTCATCTATGAGTAGGGCAGGGGCGGTGCACTGACTAGCAAAATATCCAAGTTTATGACACCTAAAGCATTTACCTTGGGGATCTGGTCTTCTCTAGACTTTAATAGCCTTACCCTTTTCCTCTTTACTGCATTGGGGTCGGTTCAGGCTGGGACGACTAGGACTGGGTCGGGCTAGGTTTGGTCGACTTGGATCAGTTCGGTTTGGGTTTGGTCGATTTGGGTAAGCATGGCTGTAACTTTGGGGGGATCCAGGGTCGTCTCTGGTTCCTAAAGTGCTCAGGTCTTCTGTAAGTGGGAGCTCTCTAGAAATGCTCACAGAGCCTAGCAACTTGGTAAGCTTCTTCCAAGGTTCTGATTGCTCTAAAGTATAGCTCTCCTTGAATGTCTGGGTGCAGGCCAGCCCTAAACCTAGACAGGGTTACCTCAGGTGATTCTACAACCTTACATCGCATAACACATTCATCAAACTTGGCGATGTAATTGGCCACGCTCTTACTCCCTTGACTTAAGGTTTGCCATTGGTCCAACAGTTTCTGGGTGTAGGATGCAGGTAAGTATTTCTTCTAAGCTTATCTCTCATTTCCCACCAAGCGGTTATGGGTAATTGACCTTTCTGCTCTATGTAATTTTCAACACTGTTCCAGAACAACCTAGCTTGGTGAACGAACGTAAGCTTGGCATACTTAAACTTAGTTCTTTCTGACATAGAGTACCAGTCAAAATACTGCTCCATAGCAGACTTCCAATCTTCATACACCCTGGGATCTAAACTACCATCGAAAGTGGGTGCCTCAAGCTTGATGCTCCTAAGGGCCCTTTCTTCACAGTCCTCCAGATTGGGTCTCCTAGGATGGGTATCAACAAAGGGGTCAGGGTCTCTCCCAAAGTCATCTTCAAAGTAAGGGTCTTGTGGCAGGTTTCTCCTGGGATGAGGGGACTCGGGACTGGTTTCAGGTCGGGGCCTAGCAGCTTCCTCTAGGGGTCTCAGTCTGGCCTCTATTTAATCCAGTCTATTGTTCAACTGGTTGCCTAACTGGGTCATGGATTGAGTCATGGATTGAGTTAGGGCTCCAATGTCAGCTCATAGTTGGTCCATGGTTTCTGTAGAGGGTGGAGAAGGTGGGTGAAAAGAGGTTCCTGATCTAGTGCACATGTAACAAAACGATGCTATGGTTTGCTAGACCTAGGAGATCTCTCCAAATGTAAAGTCAAGAAGATGAACCTGGAAGTAGTAACTTGGCACCTGGCCAGGTAAGTGTAAGGTTAGTGGAGTTCCTCTTTGCTTGCCTAGACACCAATTAGAAATTTGCCAGGTAAGTGAACCAACCCACTTCCCTTCGGGCTCTAGTCCCTGAACCACTTGCCTAGACACAAGCTACTCAAGCACACACCAACAAGCAATCTAGCTTGGCTCGGCACTTGGGTCGACCAGACTTCGTCGGTGTCCCTAGCTTACTAGAGCAGATTAAACATCTAATCAATTTTAGTTAATGGCTAGGGTTCGATATGTCGGGTGGTGGTTTTTGTGCTAGGGACAGGTAATGAAATCCTGACCCTATGTTAATTTGACGCCCTTAAATAAGTTTTGGAGAATGATGCTCAAAATGACTAATGAAATGGCTTAAATTATTTTTTTTGTGTCTTTCAGATGTGTGAATGTTAAACAAAATTCAGGAATTAAAATTTGCCCCTAAGTGCAAGAAATAAACTAGATGGATGATTGAAGCAAGAAATGAGATGCTTGCTGAAATTTAAGACCTGAGATTTTCTCAGGTAGTATTTCGGCTTGTAGAAATTCTACAAACTGAAATAAAATCTAAGAAAATAAAAAAAAATACTTTGAATTCAATGTGATCTAACAAAATAGAAATCATAATATTAAGAGGTCTCTACAGAGAGAAACAATCCAATGATCAGACCATATACGAGCTGACCAGAATGCAGAAAATGAATGAAAACAAAATGCACTAGTCCTAGCCTTGCTCTGATACCAAAAATGGTGTGGAGGAATGGCCAGGCTAGGGATGATAGAATGGATGCTAGTATGGGTGATTATGATGCAAAGGAGTTTTCTTTTTTTTTTTTTTATAGTTGAAGAGTTTTATACGTTTTCTTAGGGTTTTGATTCCAGATTACAAGCAAAAAACTAGAAATAAGAGAAATAAGTATGGAAGCTTACACTAGCAGTTCAGATCCCTAAGCAGTGAAAATGAGAACAGGATCCTGGGATTAAGAAACCTTGGTAGGACTAGCTCGAAACACAATACCTACTTAAGAGATAGAGAGAGCAAACCTCATATGTCTGAAGCACCCGATGCAGAGGTTGCTCAACTTGGCGGATGCGGCTTGGATGCCCGAGCAATCGAACCCATGGTAGCACTAGCTTTCGGTCAGAAGGTCACGATGGCAAGGCCGACTGTCTCCGATACCCGAGATGCCAGGGAGGACCTACAGACACAAAATAAGGATTAGCGAACTGGAGAGATGCACGGAAAGGGACTGAGATGGGGTTGAGAAGGGGCTTTGAGCCCGGTGTCCGGCTAGATTCCGAAGTCGAAGACAGAGATAACTTTTGGCCTCACACCCCGCGACATCACGGAGGATGAAGGATTGTGGCCTCACACCACTCGACGTCCAGGAGGACGAAGGACTCACGACGCCCTGGGTTGACGGACAGGTGGCCTCACACCACTCGATGTCCCTGGGGACGAAGGAAACTTCACTCAAACCTAGCCTCTTGGGTGGCGCCAAAAACATTTGAACTTCTCTTACAAACTCTCTTGGGTGGCACCAAAAACATTTGAACTTCGCTACACTTTGGCCGACCAAAGGTGATTTGAATTGGGCATGGCATGTGGGAGGGCTTGGAGAGTGGGATTGGCCTCTTGACTTCCTTCATTTGCATGCTCATTTTGAGAAGAAAATGGGGAACAAGGCTTGCTTGAAGGGATGTGCTTCCTTGGATCCTTCAACGCCCACTTTGGAGTGATTCTTGACTGACCAAATGGAGGGAGCTTTGGGCGTTGCAAGGTTGAAGGCTTGGAGAGGGGAGTGTGTCCCTTGACCTTCCATTCTTGCATGAACACTTTGGGAAGAAGGCTTGGAAGAGGGCTTGCTTTGTGGCTTGGTCTCTTCAAGGATCTTCAACGCCCCACATTTGATGGATCATGGCATGATGTGGGGGAGGAAAGAGGGGGATGATGTCTCCTCGTTCCAGGGTTGCCCAAGAGAAAAAGGCAAGGGGAGGGCATGTGGAAAGCATGAGGGCGCCACCTTGTTTCCCTCCTTGGATGCCCAAGTGGCAACTGATGTGGCGCTACATAAGTGGCTGAGGTGGCACCTGAGTTGGCATCTTTCCAAGTGAAAGAGGTGGGCTGGCCCACAAGGACTTGACTTGGTCTTGAAAGCCAGGATGACTTCAATTGGGCTTGGGCCCAGTCCAATCTCAGATTCGAACCAAAAATAAATACAGGACTCATGACCTAACTTGACCCAAATTGGTCAAGGTACAAGACAAACGAACTTAAACTAGTTACATGACTAGAAATTATGAAATTGCTTTGGCTCATAGCCTTATTACAAGACTCAGAGAAGTGGAACCCTAATCTGAGATCCACAGAGGGTTGAGGAGCCTCTGTCAGATCCTGGTGCCCACACCATAGAGGCCACTACAACAGCCCATTGGATTTTGTGTGACAATCCAAGATCCAAGATGCTTCCAGAAACCCTGATTCCTTCTAGATGCCCTCCAAATGGCCAAATTCCCTCCAGATGCTTCCGGAATATTCCATATGCCAGGAGCTCATGTTTTCCAGGTTATCCCAGCACTCCAAGCCTTCAAATTCAGGTCCAAGCACCAAGCCCAGGTCCATTAATAAGCAAGATCCCAAGAATTTTCCCCTATCAGGCTATCCCAGCTTCCTGAGCCTAAAGCCCAAGCGCCCAAGCCCCACTTGGCCAGCCCACTTGCTGCCATGAAGCCCAACATGCCATTCCAAGAGGGCTTAGATGTCCTCACATGTTGACTTGGTCCAAAGCCAAGTGGGGAGAGGAAAGAACAGAACACTAGGTCAAATTCTAACCTAGTTGGGATTCCTAATCCTTTTAAACCTTGTAATTCAAACCTAGCTAGGAAAGGACTTGTAGTCTAACTATGAAGAGGACTTGTAACCTAAGTTTAACCATAGTTAGAGAAGGCATGTGAACTCTATAAATACCCCACCCCTCCCCCTCTTGTAATCATCTCTTTCTTATGAATACAACTTGCTTAAATTTTGTGTTATTACCTTGTGATTGGTGTCTTTATTTTGGTTATTTACTTTGAGTGCTCTCCTTGTGTACCCTAGCCAATTCCTTGCTGCCCTAGCATCCTTTTGCATCCTTGGAGATCAGCCATGCCCAAGCAAAGGAAGCCAGAGCTACCATCCAAGACAAGGAGCTTCTTCCTCCTTGGCTACCATCTCCTAACCCTAATCCCAATTCCTTCAAAACCCTAGTTCCTTTTCTCATTTTTATTTGCTATTTTGATTGATCCTGATGCTTGCAGGATCCCTAAGGTGCTTCACCTCCCTTGAGGAGGCCTTCTTTGCTTCTAGGACTACCTAGATCAGCCATCAGATTCAAGGGAACCGAAGCTTCTTCATCCAGGCTCCAATCAGAGTGTGAGTGATCCCTTCTACTGCAAAGTTTCAATCTCTAACTGGTTAGAACCCTTCCCTTCTCTTGATATCTATTTTGATGAAGATAAGCTATCCTAAACCGGGAGTTTCTCAACTCTTGGGTCCTTGCTATTTTTATCTTGCATGAGTTCTTTGCGATCATGATGATTCTTTGCATTGCTATTCAGTATGCTAGTTCATACTTTTATTTGAGAAATTAGCCTACCAACCTAAATTATAAAAATCATAAAAAAATTAGTTTACTATTTTTCTTTCATATTTAACATTCTTAGAGTCATCCTGCATCAGTTTGGTATCAGAGCAGGTTTAGGATAGTTTTCATCTGCATTAGATTCACAAAACCCTAATTCCTAAATTTTTTTACATCTTGTCCACTACATAAGGTGTCTATTTTGCATCTGATTTAGACCATCTAAGAATTTTTTTTTTTTTGAAATTTGCATGAATTGTTATATTTTGTGTTCTCTATTTTATCAAAATTTTTAATTAATTTTATAGAAAACCTAGGTCATTAAAACATGGCATATTAAAAACCCTAATAGAATCCTAAAAATTTATGTAGCAGTCCAAAAACCCTAGGATTTGCATCCCCATTTTATTTTTTTCTACATGAAATTTGGTAGGTATCATTAGCACCATCTAATTTCTATTCTAATTTTTTTTTGAATTTTTTCTATATCAGTAACTATGTCCAATTCTGCATCATCTGAAACCTTAATTCTCTGATTTTTGCTGATTTTGAGCTTGGCTAACTCAAACCTAATCAACTTCCAAACCCCACCAACCCCAAGCCAAACTTTGTTTGGTAACCCCAGTTAGCTTAAACTCAATTTGTCACAGCATAAAATAATTAATAAAATATTTTATTTTTTGATTGCTTAGATTGCATCAGGACCATTGAGTGCCATCATCTTATTAACCTAATCTTAAGGGCAATCAATATAACATCGGGGCAGGAGGTCATTACCTGTATTGGGCCCAAAACAACCACCCAGCATTTCCACCCAAGCCTTAATTAAAATTAATTAGATTTAATTTTTTCTAGTGGGCTAGGTGACACCCAACAGGTCGGGTCTGAACCATGTGGGCCAACTAATGCATTTAATTTTTTAGCTACTGCTGAAAGCTGGTGTCTAAGGCTGGGAGTCCAGAATCAAACGACCTAATTGGTGTTATGGTTTTTAATTGGATCCCTGTGAAAGCAGGGAGGGCCTCCCACACTCCCACCCCCTACCTAGCCAGTGGAAGGATTAGCTACTGGGTTAGGTGTAAGTTGAGCTGACCCACCATATTTTGGCTCTAGGTCTAGGAAACCCTGATTGTACTAGCCTATTTCTTATTGCATGCTTGGCTGCGCCATTCCATTCTGATTGCTTGTTTGACTATATGACCACTAGATTAGGAACCCAATATCATAGTCCAAACCCTAAATTGACTCAGCCATGGATTCCAATTTTAAGGCCATCATGAACTAGCTTGCCCAATTAACTACCCAAATGAATCAAGCCAATACCCAAACCCAAGCCCAGCTTGCCCAAAAGAACCATAGGTTTGACCAAAGGAATAAAATATTTGACCAACTGATCCAATCAAATAACCAAATGACCCATAGGATTGATCCATTAGATGACCAAATAGGAACCCTAGACAAAGCCCATAGAGCTACACCCTCACCCTATAATCCCTAGGAACCCATAGTCCCTAGATATGAACCCAGCAGTAATCCACTATCCCTCAGTCAACCTGAACCCTATAAGATTGATACCCCTAGATTTGAACCCATAACCTTTAAAACCATAACCTATGAACCCATAACCCTTAGTTTACTCCCACCTATTACCCCGGACTTTAGTCAAATTTTCATTAGCCAAACCCCTCTTACCACCCCATTGGTTCACCAGCATGACTTAGAAGAAGACATATATGCGGCTGACCAAAGTCTGGTAGAAGAGTATGAAGATAATGAGTCTATTGAAGATCTAGAAGAGTACCCTACAGAAGACCCAAGATTAGTTGATTATGACCAAACCCAGATAGAAACCAACCCAGAATTAGTTGAAACAGAAGTCCAGTGTAACCAACCCAGTTCAACCATGGAATCCAATTTAGGAACCTTCCTTAAGGCCATGAGTGAACAATTGACCCAAATGAACCTCAAGCTTGACCAATCCATTACCTAAAACCAAGCCCAGTTTGACCAGATGATCACCTAATCCCAAAGTCAGTTTACCCAATCAACCACCCAAAGTAACCAAATGACCCAAACCAACAACCAAGCAACCAATAGGCTTGGCCAATTAACCAATAGGTTGGACCAGGTAGAAGCCAATCCAGTTTTAGTTGATCCAATAGAAACCCAGGTAAAAGCCACCCTAGAGTTAGCTGACTTTAACCACATCCAACCTGTAGTGGAAGAACCCTTAAAGGAAGAAGACCATGAAAAATCTAATCCCACTATTAGAGTTTTACCTGAGGAGCCACTAGAAGAAAGGCTAATTAGCGAGCCCAGTCCTTTGATTTATGAAACTAGAAGAGTTTATTAAGGACTTAATCTCTTTAGATCAATGCCCTTAAGATGAAGTCACCTATTTGACTACACTTGATCTCATTCCTGAAATCAATGACCCTTTCTTCCATTATGTAGACCCTTTAGATAGACATCAAACCCATAAGGTAAACCTCATTAGTCTAGAATTAATTCCTGACACCCCTTCTTACAATTTAGTCTATCCAATTAGCCTCGAACCCTTTTCTTACTTTCCACCCAATGGGACTAATCTTGAATCCACCTCATATTTTTTGCCTTTTCTTGAATTTTCTTATGTTTCTTTGACCATTAATTTGTATGTTATAGGGGTAATCATACCGCATTCATTCATTGCACAGGTTAGATTTACATCATATTTTGGGCATACCCTGTGGCACCTAGTAGGCGTAGGCATACATAGTAAGTTCTCATGTGCATGCCATGCTAGGATCAAATGTAGAAAGTTTATAGTCTGTTAGGTTTTGTCTCGTAGAGTTCAATAAAATTTTCTTTGATAGGAAGGTCTGGTCGAGTCTTTTAGGTATTAGTTTTGAGTCCAATAAATTCACAACCTTGAATCATCTACACCTGCACTTACCTCTGCATAGCATATGCATATAAAAATTAGTCAAAAGCTAAATCTATGTAATGTACTAAAAAACAACTTGGCTAATTCTCAAAAGAAATATAAAAAATTTTATGCAGAGGAATATATGATGATAAAGAAATTTCATGCTCGTGAAGCAGGCCCATCCAGATAATGAAGAGTAATAGACCCAATGCCTATGTGCCTGAGATATCACCTGATTTAGGTATTAGTTCCACCTTCATCATCTCAGATCTTATAGAGTCCAGGGAGCCAGCAACGATACCTAGTGAGCCCCTTGAGCCACTCCCATTTTTTGAGAGAGAACCCATCCCAGAGTGACCACATATAATTTGGCCAAAGAGTGAAGAAAAGATTGTGAGAACTCTAAAAGATCAAGAATCGGCACTTGGAATAGAGATTGTCAGTGATATTTGGTCCGGTGGCAAGGTCGACCAGAATCTGAGGACTCTGGATCACCCGTGTGGATCTACAGTGCCTCAACCCAGACCTACCCAAGCACTATGAGAGCCAAATTGACCCTTACTCGATGGGGTCGAGTTCCTCTCATCCCAGGAGAATTGGTGGGGGCACCAGTATCAGACACAGATTACTGGGCTCTATTTGGTTTACTTAGTCATGTGTCAAAGTTTTGAAAATTTTGTAATCAAATAAGATTGAGTCTTGTAAAAAGTTGAGGTTAGTTGATTTGTCTCAACCCTCAACCTAGTCAGTATTTTGAGTCCTGTACATCAGTTAGGAGTCCAGTATGAGCCCAATTTTTGTACAAGAGATAAGGTTACCCTATTTTGGAGTTCCACTAGGTCACATGCATGAGTCAGAGGCCATTACATCAGCCCATTGAAGTTTGTGTGGCAACCTAGGATCCAAGATGCTTCCAGAAACCCTAATTCCTTCCAGATGCCCTTCAGATAGCCAGATTCCCTCTAGATGCTTCCAAAATATTCTATATGCCAGGCACCCATGTTTACCAGGTTATCCCAGCACTCCAAGCCTTCAAATTCATGTTTGAACACCAAGCCTAGGTCCATTAAGAAGCAAGATTCAAAGAATATTCCCCTATCCGGCCATCCTAGCTTCCAGGGCCCAAAGGCCAAGCACCTAAGCCACCCTTTAGTGAGGACATAAGAGCCAGGAAGAGGAAGCAAACCTTTTCCAATTCAATTTGGATCACCAATGAGTAAGTCCATGTGTTCTTCACAAAGAACACTCGAGTTCCAGTTATTTTGAGTCTGTAATTAGGTCAAATTGAGTTGTAATTTGATCAAATTGAGTGTAATTTTGTCAATTAGGGTTGTTGAGTTACCAATTGAGTCCATTGAGTCCATTAATTGGTTTAAGAGTCTTGTAAATAGCATTAATTTGCTTTGTTTGGTGAATTATCCAATTTGAGTCCTGTAATTAGTGCTTGAATAAGTCAAGGTGTGTCATAAGTACCTAAGACTAAAGTCATCATTACCTTGGTGGATCAATTCTAGGTCAAAAAAGGGTTGTCCAAATTTTTTACCAGAGATCCAGATATCAGACAACCAGACATCCGGACATCCAGACATCCGGACATCTAGACATTCGGACATCCAGACATTGGGACAACATTTAAAATCCAAGTTTATCCAAGGGAGGTGCCATCCAAACTCTCTTCTCATAGCCCATTTGAAATTCAAATGGAGTTTTCATCGCCCATTTTAAATCCCATGAAGACGCCAATTTGGAGAAGTAAAGTAGAAGGATTCTCCTCCCATTTCATGCCATTTCTCTTGAATTGTCACCTTCTCCACAATGGTAGGGCAACTCAAATTTGAATTCAAATTTAAAGGGAAGTTCATCCAAGATGATTTCAAATTCAAAAGAAGTTTCATCCAAAAATCAAAGAGTTCTCCCTTATCAAGTTATATCCCTTCGTCTATATTTCAAATGAAGTCCAAGATAAGTGGAGTTATCTTCTATCTACATCTAAATTTCAAAGAAGTCCAAGTTACATGGAGTCTCATCCAAGTATCATGATTAAAGGGAGGATTAAGTAAACTTCTTTCAAATTCAAAGAATCAATATGAAGTCTACTCATGCCATAGTGGGATTCACGCCAAGAAGGGAGAAGAAAAAAATTGCCCAATCTTAATTGAGTGTCACCACTTTTTAATAGGAGTAAAAGAGAAGGACTTCTCCTCTCTCTTATTCTTTTGTTGCCCAACTAAGATAAAAGCCACTCAAGTTGTCACCCAAGCCATGAAGAGCCAATTTAAATTTCAAATTTAAGGAAGATGCCAAGAAGCCAAGGAGTGTTTGAATTAGAATTTAAATTTAAATATAATTTGAATTCAAAGGAGTCCTATGATATCTTCATGTGTGAAGAACCCTATAAATAGGACCCCATACCCCCCTTGTAATTATTATTCATTCATGAAATAAAGATACATTCTTTCTTCCACAAAGCTGGGTTAGGCTTTAATGTTTTTCTCTAAGGGCGGGGAGCTCCTTAAGAGCTCAAGGTGGGGAGGTCCTTGAGAGCTCAAGGCAGTGAGGTCCTTGAGTCGAGGTTCTGCTGGATTTGACAAGCTGCTATCGATCTTCTTCAAGCTTTACGTATCCAACCCTTCCTTTTTCCATTTAGAATATAATTTACTTCATTCTTAAAGTCTTGTTTGCTACCTTCTCTGTAGATTTCAGGTGTTTAAGGACTTTAGAGGATGGATCCTTTGCTTTCAAATCGAGATCTAACGGTAGATCAGAAATCTAGAGTCCCGATCTTCATCCTGCTAGGAGATCAGAGTGACCAAGCGACCGATCTATCCTGAGTCAAAGAGAATCTCTATTGAGGTATGTAACCAATCCTTTCTCATTATATTTGGTAGTTGAAGCATGGAATAGCCTAATCTTAGATAGTTTCCTAGCCGTCGGGTCCTTATTCTTTATAGCTTGCGGATCAGATTGCGGGTAAGTAGTTAGTTACTTTCTTTAATCTCTTTAGTCTGTTATGTTAAGTTGCTTTACTGCTATGATCATTACTCTTTAAAACATTTTAGACTAAAATTAAATCATCTTACACCGTATTGCATCATTCTGCATCATTTTATTGGGATCAGAGCTATGTGCCCCATCATATTAGTATCAGAGTATTAGGTTAGATTAGGGTTTTGTGCTTGTTGAATTCTCTTTAAGTACTCGCATCGAGTGCTTCACCATGGCCGTCCGGTCATAGAAAAAAGTAGGGCTGCAAAACCCTCACATCCCATTCAAAGGAGACTTTCTATGGTGTGTAGGGGTGCCTCTTTGAATTGACCCCTGAAAAGAAAATGAAGAGAAATGCATCTTTAGGGTTAATTTTCTGCATCCCGTCCATTCCAATATATGGTCTGTGATGCGGCAAGCATATGATTAATGTTTTGAATATGGTATGCTTTCTATTGAGGATGAGTTAAAAGTTGAGCAATGAAACCTAATTACACTAGGATTGTACTCATCATAATAAGTCTTAAGGATTATAAGAAATGGGATTTTTACTTGATTAGACACAATCCTAAACTAAGAAGGAAGAAGATCTAGACAATAGGGGCTAATGATTGTGGCCTTACCTTGATGAGCTTTCCAACCTTCTTTTGATTCATACCTTGAAGCTACCAATGCTTAGAACTGAAAAACCTGGATAACAGAGATCAGAACCCTGGACTTAGGGCTTTAGCTTGTTGGTTCTTTGTCAAGGTGAACCCGGTTCACAACTCAAAGACTTCGAAGGACCCTGCAATGAAGATCAAAGTTAAGGAAGAAGGATAAGAACATATAGAAGGGATGGGAGAATTTATGAACTAAGAACAGAAATTTAAGAAGATCTAGTTGACTCCAATGCCTTCACGTGAGCTTGGAAGATGCTTTGCTAGGGGGAAAAGAATGGCTTTGGTGTGGAGGAAGAGGATGGGAAACTTTCACATAAGGAAAAAAAAAACACAAGACAACTTCTACTTCCAAAATTCAACTTCAATTTTCATTCATTCCCAAAATCATTCCCCTTTACAATGGGCATCCAAGGCCTTTAATAGCCTCACAAAGCTAGCTTTTGAAATTTAAAAACTCCCCAAATTGAGGAGGATTACAAGGGGGGGTTGGAGGATTTGGTGGAGAGTTTTGAGGGAAGGGGGGGGGGGTTGGAGGATTTGGTGGAGGACTTGGAGGGGTGTGGCCAACCTTCTTGAATTTGAATCTTCCTTGTTGGCGCCAAAGAGTGATGAGGTGGCTAGTGAGGTGGCGCCTGATGATGAGATGGTCTTGTACTTGGATAAGGAATGAATGTGGCACCAAGTGGTCCTAGTTGATGGTCCTTTTCTCTTGCTTGGTTGATGTGTCTTCTCTTCTTCATGTGGTCAAATTCTGGGGTCCAGAATTTGAGTCTTGTTGCTGGCTTTCATTGCTTTAAGACTTGATTAACTGAAATAGACTTAACTCAACTTAATTGACTTGACTGACCTAAACTTTAAAACTTGAAACGGACTTACAGGAAATGATTTTTTTTTTTTAAAGTAATTATAGGACTCAATAAACACTCTTGATTAATTACAGGACTCTTGAAAAGGAAATGGCTCTTGAAAATAAAATACTTACAGGACTCTTGAAAAGGAAATGGCTCTTGAAAATAAAACATTTTTGAACTAAAGAATACAAGGTAACCTAATTATCTTCGATCCAAATTGGGATAAGGCTAACCTTGTTGGGATGAAGTTTCTTTTGGTTTCTGGTGTCCACACCAATTCTCCTGGGGTGGGCAGAACTCGACCCAGTCGAGTATGGTTCAGTTTTGCCCTGGTAATGCATGAACAAGTCTGGGTTAAGTCTTTGCAGGTCCTCTCGAGTAATCCAAGAGTTGTCAGACTCAGGTCGACCCTGCCTTTGAACTAGGTATCTCTGATACTCCTTATTCCTGGTTGTAATGGTCTTGTCATCCAGGATTCTCTCAATCCTCTCTCTCCGCTCAGGTAGGGTTGGTGGTGGACACTCGAAAATATGTTCACTCTAAATGAAAGTTTCTGGCCCAAAAGGCTCACTAGGTATTAGTACTGGTTCTTTGTATTCTATTAGGTCTGAAACATTAAAGGTTGTACTGATACCCATATCAGGTGGAAGTTCCAAAACATATGCATTAGGCCCTATTTTCTTTAAGATCTTGAAAGGTCCCGCTCCGCGGGCATGCAGCTTCTTTATGATTCCAGAGGAGAACCGTTCAGGGTTGAGCCTAATCATCGCATAATCCCCTCACAGAATTCTTTAGCCCTCTTATGTGAGTCAGCTAAGTGTTTATAAGTTTCATTGCTCAAGTTGATCTTATTACTAATTTCTTTATGCAGATTTGTGACATGCTGTGCAAAAGACTCAGCAGACTCAGAAACTTACACAAGCACTTACGAAATGCAGATTGAACTAAGCATCCTTATTGAGAGGAATTTTTTTGGACTCTCTAGGGCCAAAACCTAACAGATTAATGACTCTCTAGGTTTGACCCTGGTCTGGCATGCACATAAGAATTTACCATGGGTTCCTAGCAAATGCCATAAGGTTTTCCAAAAGTAGGTAGCAAAAGGAATAGGCCTTAAAAGCTCATGCATCCTAGTAATCTCATCAAAATGAAACTTAATGGCTCTAAAATTATGATAGGAATCCGAGACTTGGAGTAATTTAGGAGAATCTTGAAACAGACCTTGGTTACTCATGATGACCTTAAGATTAGGATTTTGATCTACAGGCGGGATGCTTCTAGGTAGTTGAAGGTCATCAGGAAAGTCTTCTAAATAATGATTGGGTTCTTCTCAGGTACCTGAAGGAGTTCTTGTGTCGAAGCTAAAGTATTGGGTTCTTCCTGAGGGCATTGTCTTACGGGAACCAAGTCCTCACAAAATTTTGGTTGTTCTGATGTTTCAGGACTAGGCTCAATAATCTTTTCTTTACCAAAGGTTTCCTCAGGTAAGGTACTAAAGTTGTTCTCTTCACAGTCTTCCCCTTCATATTCATCTATTAAACTTATGTTAGTCTCATACACATATTTACTAGGTTCAGACTTGCCTTCTTCCTTCCCTAGCCCTTCAGTTTGAGGATACCCTAAGTCTTGGGTGTTAATGAACTCAACTTGTACTTCAGGGTTCTTACTCCTATCATTCATATGAGCTAATGGGATAGTAGGAGTTGGTTGGTCTAAGGGAAATTGTTTAGCCAGAATTTGGTTCAATTGGGCCATTAGATCATTTAGGCCTTTCAGCATGGTTTCAAGATTTGGATCCATGGCTACACTGGACTGGGTCTGGACTGGTGAATATGAGGCCCTTGATATAGTTTTCATGCATGCAAGTAGACTCAAGCTCGAGCTAAGGTTTCCTAGACCTAGAGCACAAATTAGAGGTCTAATTAAGTGAACAAACTAGCTAGTAGTACTTATGGGACTTAGCCAGGTAGGTGGAGGGGAGTGAAGGTCCCTGATTGCCAAACCTTAGACACCAATCTGAGATTGGCCAGGTAGGCAGACCAAATCACAAGCCCTAATGCACCAATCCTAGACACCAAGCCAGTAAGCACACACCAATTAGCAGACACAGTTAACTTGACCCTAACCTGAACCCAACTTGTTGGTGTCCCTAACCCATAAGGGCAATTAACGTTCTACTCAATTTTAATTAATGGGCTGGGATCGATATGCTGGGTGGTTATTTTTGGGCTAGGGATAGGTGATGAAACCCTGACCCTATGTCAAATTGATGCCCTTAATTTGATTTCTCATGAGATGAATGAAATGCAAAGGTGCTGCAGAAGTGTGTTGCAGTTTGAAAGTGGTGTAGAAAACATGATGAAAAAAATGTCCAAAAATTTAAAAATTTCATAGAGGATTCCTGACTTATATGTTTCAATGCATATTAAAGGAATTTTAAAACTAAAATCTGTACTACTCTAAGCAGATCCTACAAATGAAGATAAATAAAATGGACAGAACAGAACCCTAATGACAGTGTCAAACTGCAGAAATTTTCAATTTTTTTATAATTTTTTTCTGATGATGAAATTTAATATGGTAATAATTGACTTAAAATGGAACAATAAAAAAAATATTTCAGCAAAAAGTTAGCGACTTGCCTTTGGAGCTGCAGACGGATTACAGTAAATAGATGCAAATTTTCAGAAAACAGAACCTAATCAAACAAGTGCAATGGCTTACCCAAACTTCAATCTAAAAAAAATTCACGTCTGGCCAGGGGCTCATTATTCCCATTGGTCATGACAGTGTACTGGAGTATATCCACTCAGGAGGTGTGAATTTTAGATCTTGCTTGGATTTAAAGAGAACTATTCTACCCTAATGCAACCATGCTCTGATACCAATTTGATGCGGCAAGCATATGATTAATGTTTTGAATATGGTATGCTTTCTATTGAGGATGAGTTAAAAGTTGAGTAATGAAACCTAATTATACTAGCATTGTACTCATCATAATAAGACTTAAGGATTATAAGAAATGGAATTTTTACTTGATTAGACACAATCCTAAACTAAGAAGGAAGAAGATCTAGACAATAGGGGCTAATGATTGTGGCCTTACCTTGATGAGCTTTCCAACCTTCTTTTGATTCATACCTTGAAACTACCAATGCTCAGAACTGAAGAACCTGGATAACAGAGATCAGAACCCTGGACTTGGGGCTTCAGCTTGTTGGTTCTTTGTCAAGGTGAACCCGGTTCACAACTCAAAGACTTCGAAGGACCCTGCAATGAAGATCAAAGTTAAGGAAGAAGGATAAGAACATATAGAAGGGATGGGAGAATTTATGAACTAAGAACAAAAATTTGAGAAGATCTGGCTGACTCCAATGCCTTCACGTGAGCTTAGAAGATGCTTTGCTAGGGGGAAAAGAATGGCTTTGGCATGGAGGAAGAGGATGGGAAACTTTCACATAAGGAAAAAAAAAACACAAGATAACTTCTACTTCCAAAATTCAACTTCAATTTTCATTCATTCCCAAAATCAATCCCTTTACAATGGGCATCCAAGGCCTTTAATAGCCTCACAAAGCTAGCTTTTGAAATTTAAAAACTCCCCAAATTGAGGAGGATTACAAGGGGGGGTGGAGGATTTGGTGGAGAGTTTGGAGGGATGGGGGGGGTTGGACGATTTGGTGGAGGACTTGGAGGGGTGTGGCCAACCTCCTTGAATTTGAATCTTCCTTGTTGGCACCAAAGAGTGATGAGGTGGCTAGTGAGGTGGCGCCTGATGATGAGATGGTCTTCTACTTGGATAAGGAATGATATGTGGCGCCAAGTGGTCCTAGTTGATGGTCCTTTTCTCTTGCTTGGTTGATGTGTCTTCTCTTCTTCATGTGGTCAAATTCTGGGGTCCAGAATTTGAGTCTTGTTGCTGGCTTACATTGCTTTAAGACTTGATTAACTGAAACAGACTTAACTCAACTGAACTGACTTGACTGACCTAAACTTTAAAACTTGAAACGGACTTACAGGAAATGAATTTTTTTTTTTTTTTAAAAGTAATTACAGGATTCAATAAACACTCTTGATTAATTACAGGACTCTTAAAAAGGAAATGGCTCTTGAAAATAAAACATTTACAGGAATCTTGAAAAAAAATGGCTCTTGAAAATAAAACATTTTTGAACTAAAGAATACAAGGTAACCTAATTATCTTCGATACAAATTAGAATAAGGCTAACCTGTTGGAGTGAAGTTTCTTTCGGTTTCTGGTGTCCACACCAGTTTGGTATTTTAATTGTTTCTGTATGTAAGAAGATAAAAAATTCTGATTTTTATTTCATTGGATTCGGTACATTTGTTTTATTTTCTCGTATTTTCTTAGAATTTAATTCAATCTATAAGATGTAAGCCTGATTACTGCCTGAGAACATTTCTATTTTAGAATTTCAGCATATAGTTTAAATTCCATAAAAGTTTAATTTCTATAATTTAAAATTTAAAATTTAAAATTTAAAATCCAAATCTGAAATCTAAACTTAAAATTTGAAATTTAAAGTTTAAATTTTGAATTGCTAGTGTTATCTAATATTATCTTGATTGTGCATTCATTTTACTTGAAAACACTTAAGGGCAAGCAATATAACATAAGGAAAGGATTGAGACCCTTTCCTTAGCCCAAAACAACCAACCCTATTTGCATAGTCCTAAGCCTTAATTAAAATCGAGTAGCACTTAAAGCTAGGGACAGCAACAGGTCGGGCTTTATATAACGTGTTAACCCATTGTAGTAGTCACTTCTGTGTGTGCTTCTGAGAATTGGTGTCTAAGGCTAGAGGTCCGAAGACAATGCTGTAAGCAGACTAGTGGTTCTTTAATTAGGACCTCACAAAAGTGAAGGGAGCCTCCCACCACCCCACCTCTTACCTGGCCAATCGAGGAGTTGCTACATTCTTGGTTATTACCTTGACTAAGCACTATATTGCCCCTTAGGTCTAGGAACCTTAGACATGGTTGATTTGTAATGTTTGCATTGCATGACCACTAAAGTAGGCCAAACCCAACCCAGTCCGATCATTGAGTCCACTATAGAAATTTTATAGAGGACCTTTAATGAACAATGTGCCATGATGGATAATAGGTGTGACCGACTAGATAAGCGACTCGACAACCTAGAAAGAACCCGTAGGGCCCGGACTAACCCTGGTTCACCTAAACCGACTTTCCCTAGACCCAAAATTAATTGGCCAGAACCTATTTGGATTAGTGCCCCTTATCAAAAATCAGGATCTAGTCTAGTCCACTCGAGTTGACCCATTCTACAACAGAATCAACCCAATTTTCATCAGAGCTGACTAAACCCTATTTCGAGCTGATCCACTCCTGTGACCTTGTTTGTTCCTAAGAATGACCCTGAAGAAAAAATATCTATTGCAGACTCAAAGTTAATTGATCAGAAGGTTACTCAAGCTGAAACCTTAGTGGAAATATAAGAAGCTAGAGAAAACCTGATAGATGAATACAAAGGAGAAAACTTCGAGGAGGATAACTCTAGTACCTTACTTGAGGAAATCCTTGAAAAAAAAAAGATTGTTGAGCCTAGTCCTGAAACATCAGAACAACAGGAAATTAGTGAGGACTTGGTTCCCGTAACTCAATGCCCTTAGAAAGAACCCAATCCTTTAGCCTCGACACAAGACCTCCTTCAAGTCCCTGAGGAACAACCCCAGGAGGTCGACATTATTTTAGAAGATTTTCAAGATGAACTTCCTAAAGACCTTCCAGATGAACTGGTGTGGGCACCAGACTCAGAAAAGGACTTCAGGGTTCCATCTGGATCTCTGATTGACCTTGCCCAAAAAAATTAGGGTTTGTAATAGGGATTGACCTAATCAACACAATTTTGAGTCTGTAATTTTGTCATTTCAATTTTTGTTGAGTCATGTTGACTCAGTCCAAGTCCAGGTCTAGGTTGGCGCCATTCCCTTTGCCATAGGGTGCCACATTTTTTCTTCCATGGTCTAGCTACAAGTGGGTGCCACACTCCCTACCACATCTCCATCCAGTGTCTTTGGTCCCCACACCATAAGAAGTAAGTTTCCCTTTTTCTTGCACCACTTGGGGGAGAAATCTATCAAGATACCTCAATCCAAGGAGGAGCCAACTTCTTTCCAGATAAACCCAAGCCAGGATGGCAAGAATTTTTCTTGAAGGGAGGATCAAGGAGGTGCCCCACAATGTTCCATAAAAATCCAAGTTATAAAAGGGAAGAGAGCATGTCTTGGGGAGAAAATCAAGGAGGCACCCAAAAGATTCCTAAAGTGCCAAAGCCATGAAAAGAAGAAGCCTAAACTTGTGGAGCAAGACTAGGAGGTGTCCAAAAGAGCCAAACCAAGAAGGGAAAATCCTTGATTCATGGAGAGATACTAGGAGACACCCCCATAACCTGCCATTTGGAGCTGATTTTCAAGTTATCTTGGAGTTTTTGGGCCACTCACTCATGGAAGGAGTCTTGGTTGGCCAAGGGAAGAGAATTTGATGCCTAAAGTGTAGATTAGTCCTATTAGTCCCACATGGAAACTTGTATGGTTTTGATTTTTCTTATAGGTCTATATATTAGACCCCTTTTGTAACTTGAACTTATCTTATGAAATCTTATGAACGAAATCCCTTGTTTTTGAGTAAAGTCTTGTTCTTCTGCACTTATTCTGAGTGTTGAGCTCTGTGAGGGAGTAAATTCGGGTTCCCTAGGAACTTTGAGGAGGTGTGAGTTCTCCAACCCCAAAACCCTAGCTTAGTCCACCCATCTCTACTCCACCACCACCAAACTCTAGCCTCTACACCATCTCCAAGGTTCTTCTTCCAAAGGGTGGCCGACCACCAGGACCCCAGTCCAGCCATCTTCAAGTCAACTACCACTACTTCAGAGTCCATTCAGCAGATCCATGAGAAGAAGTCCCAAATCCGTAGCCTAGGAGTTCCAGATCAGCTGAAGACCTTCAGATCCCATCCTTTCTTCTACTCTGGTAACTCTCTTCCCTGAGTCTCTTGTTCCTAACCTTGTTCTTCTTCTCTCCAGGATCCAGGGTTCAAGAAGAGGCCAACTTTACCATGGACCATTATCGGAGGATCCATTGCGAAGATACCTTGACTCCTGGGATCCAATAATCTGCTCGAGAGAGTCTTTTTCCACCAAATGGAGAGATATCACTGCTAGGTAACAAGAACTTTCTCTTCTCACTTTGTCTGTTTCGTTGAAACTTAGAGCAAACCCTAGATCTGGGGGTTTCTCAATCCCCAGCGATCTTACTTCTGAGTTACTCTGATAATCCACTCCTTTTAATTGTGCTTTCTGTCATTCTTAGTTTCTTTCAATATTAGTTTATCTTTGCTTTGAGTCAAAGCCGACTTCTGAAAATATATTAAAAAATAAAAATAAAAAATACATTAATTTTAATTTGCTTCCGCATTCCACATATTCGTTCTGCATCATTTTGGTATCAGAGTTTTCGTTCTGCATCATTTTTGGTATCAGAGCTTTCGTTTTGCATCATTCTTGGTATCAGAGCCCTGTCTAGGGTTCTTGCTTGTTTGATTATTTTTTTCGTCCTATTTTCTTTTGCTGCCTGGAGTAGACTCCCATGGCCGTCCAGTCCTAGGAACAAGCGAGATGCAAGCCTCCTCCTCCCATTCCATGGGGGTTCCAAGGGCATGTAGGGTTGCCGCTGGGTTATAACTTCTAGGCAGGGATTGTAAACGGGACACACGTTCTATTTTCTGCCAATAACTACCCTGTTATTCGAATTGTTTCTCCCTTCAAAAAATTCCAAATTAAGTAATTCTTGTTTTGATGGAACCAGTATAATTGATAGTAATTTACATAAAATCTTCATGATTTATTAATTTCTATACATTTTCTGAGATCAATTTTACAGCTATTCTGCTTTTTATTTTCTGCAAGCTATTTTTTTATTTGAGTGTGCATAAATTGAATCTATCTTAAGGGCACCAAAGTTGCAACATAAGGGGAGGATTGAGACCCTCTCCTTAGCCCAAAATCACCTCCCGTGTATTCGAACCTAAGCCTTTAATCTTAAAATTAGTTAGACCTAATTTGCCCTAGTGGGCTAGGGACACCAACTGGTCGGGTCTAGGCTAGTGTTGAGTCAGTTTGTCTAGTTACTCTATGTGTGCTTTGTACTCAGTGCCTAGAATGGTGGTTCAGGGATTCTACCCTGAAGGGCTTGAGTGCTGGTCCGCCTACCTGGCCAATCACTGATTGGTGTCTATGATTGGCAATTAGGGACCTAACACTCCCCTTACACCTGCCTGGCTGAGTCCCGAGTTACTACAGGCTAGCTTGCCACTCTGATTGGGCATCTAGTTTGGGCTCTAGGTCTAGTTAGCCCGTAGTCATTTCAGTCGAGTCTCATTTGGTGTGCTTGCTTGCATCATCATGTCCACCCGGAATGGAGTACCCTACCAACCTGGTCAAACCCAACCTGATTTAGAGGCCATGATTAGAACTCTTACCGAAAGTATGACCAAATTGAGTCAGGATATGAATGAGGGTTTGCCCAGTTTAGAGACAGAGCCCAGGGACTTGAGAAACGTAGACATCAAAATTGGACCCCTGATCCAAAATTTAATAGGCCCCAACCTCACCCATGCCAGGAGCCTAGGAGGACCTTATACCGTGATCCCGAGCATAACCCTCGGAGCCTATATCCATACTTGGTTGACTCAGAGAAGGGACCCGTTA
Source organism: Areca catechu (assembly GCA_021397845.1). Classification (NCBI taxonomy): domain Eukaryota; kingdom Viridiplantae; phylum Streptophyta; class Magnoliopsida; order Arecales; family Arecaceae; genus Areca; species Areca catechu. The sequence goes on from CM038053.1 coordinate 71,414,513, forward strand.
GGAACACCGAACCTTATGCACCCACTTTTGATGGAAGACAAGAGACATATATTAAGTGGGAAGAACAAATGGATCGGTATTTTGAGTGCACTAACATATCAGAATTAAGACAAGTTAGGTTGGCCAAAACCAAGTTCACCAAACATGCTAGGTCGCATTGGTTTGCTATTGAGCGTGAGTGTTATCAAAGAAAAGAGGAAATATATACTTGGAGAGATATGAGAAGTAAGTTGAGAGATAGGTACCTAGGTAGATCCTATGAGAAAAGACTTTTAGACCAATGGTACCAATTGTGACAAGGTAATAGGCCTGTGTCTAAATATATCGAGGACTTCCAGTGGTATGACATGAAATGCAATACCATTGAGACCGAAGCTTAGATCACATCGAGGTTTAGGGTTGGGTTACACTCAGACATTTATAGGAAGCTATACCTTGAAAAGACCAATAAGTTAGACCGAGCCTACCAAGAAGCCCAAGACTATGAGTGGTCTTTAAGATATAACCAATCAAGTACTTTGGACTTAAAGCCAACCTCTACCAACTTGAGTCAAGTTCCGATTGATCCGACACCCGTAGTGAACCAGACTTTTGTTTGTCAATTCCCACTTATGTCACCTCTTGACTAGAAGGATAACACTGAGAAGGAGTTAGGCATGGCCATCCCAAAATTAGTTGACCTGACCAGAGCCGTACTTAAAGATGAATCAAAGGAGAATAGATTAGAACCTTTCAGTGAGATTGAGGAAGAAATATATGAGCCTGACATAAGTTTGATAGATGAATATGAAGAAGAAGAATTTGAGGATATCTCTCCTGATAATTCAATTAACCAACTCCTACCTGATGGGGTTATTGAGGGGACCCCTGCCACTCAAGGAATTCAGGAGCTAACCCTAAGAGAAGACCCTTTTGAGGAAGTTCAGGAAGAGGAAATTGCACCCAATGAGAGTTTAAGTGAGAATACCCCTGAACTCATTGAGGAATCCAAAGAAGACACCCCTGAGTCAAATCTGGTAGAGAAGTGTGAAGAAGGAAGGGTTCACAAGAATTGCCCATTGAGAAGGTCCAAGAACAAGAAAAAAGATAGTAGCTTAGAAGACTTTCTAGATAAACATTCCAAAGACCTTCCTAATAACCTTCCACCTTCTAGGAGCACCCAGCCTACCCTAGAACTTGCACTTGTAGACCCTCCTAGAGCAAATCATGATGTTTGGATGAGTGCACCTATAGAACAATGTCCTCATTTTAAGGTCATCCTGAATAACCAAGTTATGTTTCTTGTTTCCTATAAGCCACCTCAAAACTCTGATTCTTTTTTCCTACGCTTCCCTGAATCTTCTCATGTTTCTAGAGCTATGGGATTACACTTTACTGAGATTTCTAGGTGCAAGACTCCTTAGAACCTATTAGGTTTGCCACCTACTTCTGGAAGACCTTATGGCACCTACTAGGCACCCATGATATTCTCATGCTCTGCAGCCATCCTCCGACCCAAGGTCAAACCTAGAGAGCCTTAGTTTTTTTAGGTTTAGACCTAGGGTTCCTTTAGATAAAGTCCATTCTTTTGGATGCGTCGTCAGTCGAGTTTAGGACATTGACTCAGATTTTGGTTGATGAGAATACTAGGAATTGGGATTTGTATTTATCCAGGCTGAATTTGCATATAATGACTCGGTCAATAGGTCTAAGGTAAAAGCCCTTTTAAGATTGTTCATGGGTACAAGCCTTACACACCACTTGACCTAGTTCCTTTGCCAGTCCACACACGAGTCTCCGAGTCTGCTGAAGACTTTGTACAGCATGTAAAGAACTTGCATAAAGAATTCATGCCAAAATAACTTTAAGTAATGAAACTTATAAGAAGTTGGCTGATTCTCAAAGGCGAGTCAAAACTTTTGTTGAGGAGACTATGTCTTGATTAGGTTAAGGCATGAGCGGTTTCCTCCTGGAACCATTAGAAAGCTACATGCTAGAGGAGCTAGACCATTATAGTGATGAAGAGAGTGGGACCCAATGCCTATGTGCTTGAGTTGCCTCCAGAGCTAGGCATTAGCTCCACTTTCAACATTACAGACCTAGTAGAGTACAGGGAGCTAGCTGGATTCCCAGTGAGCCTTTTGAACCTAATCCTGTTATTGAGAGTAATCCCGACCCTGTGTGTCCCACCAACAAACTGGCCTATGAGGAAAGAGCAGATTGAAAAGATCCTGGATGATCAGGTTATCTCTACTCATAATCAAGGATACCAAAGATACCTGGTCCGCTGCAAGGAAGGCCAGATTTCTGATGACTCTTGGATCTTCCGAGAAGAATTACAAGAATTTGACTCAGACCTCTTGGAGAGATACCAGAGCCAGCTTGATCCATACTCGACAGGTTCGAGTTCCTCCACCTTGGGAGAATTGGTGCGGGCACCAGACTCAGAAAAAGACTTCAGGGTTCCATCTGGATCTCTGATTGACCTTGCCCGAGAAATTAGGGTTTGTATAGGGATTGACCTGATCAACCCATTTTGAGTCTATAAATTTGTCATTTCAATTTTGTTGAGTCATGTTGACTCAGTCCAAGTCCAGGTCTAGGTTGGTGCCATTTCCTTTGCCATAGGGTGCCATATTTTTTTTTCCATGGTCTAGCTACAAGTGGGTGCCACACTCCCTGCCACATCTCCATCTATGTCTTTGGTCCCCACACCATAAGAAGTAAGTTCCCCTTTTTCTTGCACCACTTGGGGAAAATCCATCAAGATACCTCAATCCAGGAGGAGCCAACTTCTTTCCAGATAAACCCAAGCCAGGATGGGAAGAATTTTTCTTGAAGGGAGGATCAAGGAGGTGCCCCATAATGTTCCATAAAAATCCAGGTTATAAAAGGGAGAGAGCATGTCTCTTGGGGAGAAATCAAGGAGGCACCCAAAAGTTTCCTAAAGTGCCAAAGCCATGAAAAGAAGAAGCCTAACTTATGGAGCAAGACTAGGAGGTGTCAAAAGAGCCAAACCATGAAGGGAAAATCCTTGATTCATGGAGAGATACTAGGAGACACCCCCATAACTTGCCATTTGGAGCTAATTTTCAAGTTTTCTTGGAGTTTTTGGGCTGCTCACTCATGGAAGGAGTCTTAGTTGGCCAAGGAAGAGAATTTGATGCCTAAAGTGTAGATTAGTCCTATTAGTCCCACATGGGAACTTGTATGGTTTTGATTTTTCTTATAGGTCTATATATTAGACCCCTTTTATAACTTGAACTTATCTTATGAAATCTTATGAATGAAATCCCTTATTTTGAGGAAAGTCTTGTTCTTCCGCACTTATTTTGACTGTTGAGCTCCGTGAGGGAGTAAATCCGGGTTCCCTAGGAACCTTGAGGAGGTGTGAGATCTCCAACCCTAAAACCCTTGCTTAGTCCACCCATCTCTACTCCACCACCACCAAACCCTACCCTCTACACACACATCTCCAAGGTTCTTCTTCCAAAGGTGGCCGACCACTAGGACCCCAGTCCAGCCATCTTCAAGTCAGCTACCACTGCTCTAAGTCCATCTAGCAGATCCAGGAAAGAAGTCCCAAATCCGTAGCCTAGGAGTTCCAGATCAGCTGAAGACCTTCAGATCCCATCCTTTCTTCTACTCTGGTAACTCTCTTCTCTGAGTCTCTTGTTCCTTACCTTGTTCTTCTTCTCTCCAGGATCCAGGGTTCAAGAAGAGGCCAACTTTGCCATGGACCATTATTAGAGGATCCAATGTGAAGATACGTTGACTCCCGGATCCAATAATCTGCTCGGGAGAGTCTTTTTCCATTAAATGAGAGATATCACTGCTAGGTAAAAAAACCTTCCCTTCTCACTTTGTTTGTTTCATTGAAACTTAGAGCAAACCCTAGATCTGGGATTTCTAAATCCCCAGTGATCCTACTTCTGAGTTACTCTGATAATCCACTCCTTTTAATTGTGCTTTCTGTCATTTCTTAGTTTCTTTCAACATTAGTTTATCTTTCCTTTGAGTCAAAGCCAACTTCTGAAAATATATATAAAAAAAAAATACATTAATTTTAATTTGCTTCCGCATTCCACATATTCATTCTGCATCATTTTTGGTATCAGAGTTTTCGTTCTGCATCATTTTTGGTAAAGAGCTTTCATTCTGCATCATGACCTTCCGCCACCTAGAAGCATCCTGCCTGCCATAGATCTTACACCAATAGATCAATATTCAAATCTTAAGGTCATCCTGAGTAACCAAGGTCTGTTTCAGGCTTCCCCTAAGATACCCCAAGACTCTGATTCCTATTTCCTACCCTTCCCTTATCATTCTTCTAGAGCCATTAGGTTTCAGTTTGAAGAGATTACCAGTTGCATTAGCCTTAGAGCCCATCCCTTTTGCTACCTACTTTTGGAAGACCTTATGGAATTTGATAGGGATCCACGGTAACTTTTCATGTGCTACCAGACCAGGGTCAAACTTAGAGAATCTATTGTCTATTAGGTTTAGACCCTTAGAGTCCAAAAATTTCTCTCAATAGGATTTTATAGTTGAGTCAATTTTTTGTCAAGTGTCAGTCTGAGTCCCAGAGTCCACAGAGTCATTTGCACAGCATGTCAAAGCATTGCATAAAGAAATAAGTAACAAAATTAAAAAGAGCAATGAATTATATGAGCATGAGGCTAACTTGCATAACATATTTAAAGAGTTTAACAAAGGGGACTTCATCATGATCACATTACAACTTGAATGGTTTCCAATCGAAACCATGAAAAAACTACATGCCTGTAGTGCAGGATTATAAAGAAGATTTGACCTAATGTTTATATGCTAGAATTACCATCTGAGTTAGGTATTAGTCTGACCTTCAATATATCTGATCTAGTCGAGTTAAGGAACCCATGGTGATACCTAGTGAGCTATTTGAGCTTGATTCCACCTTTGAGAGTGATCCTATCCGAGAATGTCACCAGCCAAATTACCAGAGATGAGAGAAAAGATTGAGCAGATCATGGATGATAAGATCATAACTACTAGAATAAGAACTAACAAGGATATCTGGTTCGCTGGCAAGGGAGACCTGAGTTTGAGGATTCTTGGATCACCAGAGAGGATCATCAAAGTTGAACCCTGACTTGCTAGACACTTACCAGAACCGATTGACCCATACTCGACGGGGTTGAGTTCCTCCCATCCCGGAGAAATGGTGAGGACACAAGAGCCAGGAAGAGGACCAAACATTTCCAATTCAATTTAGATCACCAATGAGTAAGTCCATGTGTTCTTCACAAGAACACTCGACCCCAATTGTTTTGAGTTTGTAATTAGGTCAATTGAGTTGTAATTTGATCAATTGAGTGTAATTTGGTTAATTAGAGTTGTTGAGTTACGAATTGAGTTCGTTGAGTCCATCAATTGATTTAAGAGTCTTGTAAATAGCATTAATTTGCTTTGTTTAGTGAATTGTCCAATTTGTGTCCTATAATTAGTGCTTGAATAAGTCAATGGGTGTCATAAGTACCTAAGACCCAAGTCATCATTACCTTAGTTGATCAATTCTAGGTCAAAAAAGGGTTGTCTAAATTTTTCATCAGACATTCGGACATCCAGACATCCAGACATCTGGACATCCAGATATCCAAACATCCGAACATCCAGACGTCCGGACATCCGGACATCCAGACATCCAGTCATCCAAACATTGGGACAATATTAAAATCCAAGTTTATCCAAGGGAGATGCCATCCAAACTCTCTTCTCATAGCCCATTGAAACTCAATGGAGTTTTCATCGCCCATTTTAAATCCCATGAAGATGCCAATTAGGAGAAGTAAAGCAGAAGGATTCTTCTCCCATTTCATGCCATTTCTCTTGAATTGTCGCCTTCTCCACAATGGTCGGCCAACTCAAATTTGAATTCAAATTTAAAGGAAAGTTCATCCAGAAGATTTCAAATTCAAAAGGAGTTTCATCCAAAATCAAAGAGTTCTCCCTTGTAAAGTTATATCCCTTCATCTATATTTTAAATGGAGTCCAAGATAAGTGGAGTTATCTTCTATCTACATCTAAATTTCAAAGGAGTTCAAGTTCCATGAAGTCTCATCCAAGTATCAAGCTTAAAAGGAGGATTAAGTAACTTCTTTCAAATTCAAAGAATCAATATGAAGTCTACTCATGCCAAAGTGGGATTCATGCCAAGAAGGGAAGAAAAAAATCGTCCCATCTCAATTGAGTGTCGCCACTTTTTATATGGGAGTAAGAGAGAAGGACTTCTCCTCTCTCCCATTCTTTTGTCACCCAACTCAGATAAAAGCCACTCAAGTTGTCGCCACTCAAGTTGTCGCCCAAGCCATGAAGAGCCAATTAAATTTCAAATTCAAGGAAGATGCCAAGAAGTCAAGGTGTGTTTGAATTAGAATTAAATTTAAATATAATTTGAATTCAAAGGAGTCCTATGATATCTTCTTATGTGAGGAACCCTATAAATAGGACCCCATACCTCCCCTTGAAATTGTTATTCATTCATGAAAAAAATGCATTCTTTCTTTCACAAAGCTGGGTTAGGCTTTAGTGTTTTTCTCTAAGGGCGGGGAGGTCTTAAAGAGCTTAAGGCGGGAGATCCTTGAGAGCTCAAGGCGGTGAGGTCCTTGAGTAGAGGTTCTGCCAAATTTGACAAGCTGCTATCGATCTTTTTCAAGCTCTATGCATCCAACCCTTCCTTTTTTCATTTTGAATCTGATTTACTTTATTCTTAAAGTCTTGTTTGCTGCCTTCTCTGCAGATTTCAGTATTTAAGGACTTTAGAGGATGGATCCTTTGCTTTCGAACCGAGATCTAATGGTAGATCTGAAATCTGGAGACCCGATCTTCAACCTGCTGCGAGATCTGAGCGATCAAGCAGCCATCTATCCCGAGTCAAAGAGAATCTCCATTGGGGCAAGTAACCAATCCTTTCTCATTAGATTTGGTAGTTGAAGCATAGAATAGCCTAATCTTAGATGTTTCCTTGACGTCGGGTCCTTATTCTTTATAGCTTGCGAATCAGATTGTGGGTAAGTAGTTGATAGGGATCCAGGGCAGGTCTTGATATTTTGACATTTTTTTCTTATTTTTCTCACTTTTTTTATTTTTCCTATTCCTGAGATTCTACCTATTCCCACTATTCCATCATTATCCCGATCTTATTCTCGATTTATTCCTACACTATTCTATCTTCTCCCATGAGTTTTAAAAACATCTTCCAAACCTTAGCCTCTGTCCCTTCGGCTCCAGATCTGGCCCCCGACCCCCGCAGCCCTTGTCGGATCACAGTCGATGCTCGCCAGCCCTCGCCCTCGCCGGAGAAGCTGCCACTGCCGCCCACGCCCGTGGAAGATGAACGGACGTGGGAGGCGTCCGTCTACCCACCTATGGGCATTCTGCCCTGTGCCACCACCGGCCTATTGCCCGCCGCCGTTCTTGCCGCCCGCAGTCCCCCGCCCGACCGCCGGTGGGGTCCACCGCCACCCACGCCCATGGGAAGATGAACGGACTAGGTGGCGTTCCTCCGCCCTGTCCGTCCGTGTGATGCCGCTGCTTGACACCGCCGCCCCCTACCCCGCCGTCCCGCCACCCCACCCGTCCCGCGGAGGCCTCGCCAGCGCCCAGGAGTTCCGACGCCATGGAAGGCCAAACTGCATGTACAGGCATGCCGTGCCCTCCTGTGCCGCCTCGCATGCAGCCCTCCACCAGCCACTGTGCCGCTCGCCGTCCGCCTGCCCCGTCCGCCATCCGCCGTCCGCTTCCCGGCCGTCCGCTGGTGCCCCGCCATAGATGGTTCCCTCCCTATCCACGACCATGAGATGAGTTTGCACAGATTTCAAAGCAATCCAACTTTTAGAGAAGCACGCCTTCTGGAGCAGATCATCAAGCCACATGCTTCTTAGAGAAGATAGCACCATATTGATGCAGCACAAGTTTTTGATGTAATTTATTTTTCTTTTTTGGGTTTCTTGTAGGCTATGTAAACTGAGGTTTTTGGTTTTTTCTATATAAAGGGGGCCCCTCCCCCCTGCATCAGAAGTTGAATGAATTTTTGGTTTAGCCACTGTTCTTGTTTTGGGCTGAGGCCCATTTTTCCTTCACCTGCGGGTGTCGGGGGTGTGGAACCCTCTTCCTTCGCTTCGCATGCGAGCGCGAGGGTACGAGGCCCTAGTTATCCCCCTTTCCATCAAGTCCCCCTCTAGGTCTTAGGGATTTTCTTTACGGCTCCAGGTATCGATTTGGGTGGGATGCCCTAGGCTCCGCGTGTAGTTAGATGGGTGGGGTCGTCCTAGACTACATGTAGTGGGTGGGTGAGATGCCCTAGAGGTGCACGTCTCTTCGTGAAGGTGAGTCCCTGGTCCTAGAGTGTCCATGTTTCCTATCCTCCATCCCATGTTCGTCTACCCAGAAAATTGAAAACCAAAAGAGTTCGGCTATTTTGGGTTTTTATCAGTTCGCCCTAGTCCCGGGAGGCTTCTTAGCCCTCCTACGGTCCTAGTTTTTAGGTTTTTCCTGCCTCCCAATAAATCAGGTTATGTCTCACCGTCCCGCATCAGTAGTTATTGTCTTTCTTTAATCTCTTTAGTCTGGTTATGTTTAGTTATTTTACTGGGATGATCATTACTCTTTAAAACATTTTAGAATAAAATTTAATCATCTTACCCATATCGCATCATTCCGTATCATCTTATTGGTATCGAGCTAGTGCCCAGTCACCCTTGCCCAGCCCACATGCTGCCCATGAAGCCAACATGCCATTCAAGAGGGCTTAGGTGTCCCACATGTTGACTTGGTCGAAGCAAAGTGGGGAGTGGATAGAAGAGGAGATTAGGTCAAATTCTAACCTAATTGGGATTCCTAATCCTTTAAACCTTGTAATTCTAACCTAGTTAGGAAAGGACTTGTAGTCTGACTAGGAAGATGACTTGTAACCTAAGTGTAACCTTGGTTAGAGATGGCATGGGAACTCTATAAATACCCCACCCCTCCCCCTCTTGCAATCTCTCTTTCTTATGAATGCAACTTGCTGAATTTTGTGTTATTGCCGTATGATTGGTGTCTTTGTTTTGGTTCTTTTCTTTGAGTACTCTTCTTGGTACCTGGCCGAATCCCTACTGCCTTAGCATCCTTTTGCATCCTTGGAGATCAGCCATAGCTAGCAAAGGAAGCCCTAGTTGCCGTCCAAGACAAGGAGCTTCTTCCTGCCTGGCTGCCATCTCCAAACCATAATCCTGATTCCTTCAAAATCCTAGTTCATTTTCTCTTTTATATTTGCTATTTTGATTGACCCTGATGCTTGCAGGATCCCCGAGGTGCTTCTTCTCCTCTGAGGAGGCCTTCTTTGCTTCCAGGACCGCCCAGATCACCATTAGATTCAAGGAAATCGAGGCTTCTTTATCCAGGCTCCAATCAGAGTGTGAGTGATCCTTCTACTGCAAAGTTTACTCTCTGACTGGTAAGAACCCTCCCTTCTCTTGATATCCATTTTGATGACGATAAGCTATCCCAACCGAGAGTTTCTCAACTCTCGGGTCCTGGGTACTTTTATCTTGCATGAGTTCTTTGTGATCACGATGATTCTTTGCTTGATACCTTAAGCTAGTTCATACATTTATTGGGAAATTAGCCTATAAACCTAAATTATTAAAATCATAAAAAATTAGTTTACTACTTTTCCTACATATTTAGCATTCTAGAGTCATTCCACATCGTTGGAACACCTCTAAGACCTCTAGAACACCACTAGAAATTGCTTGGCCATGCCTCCAAGCACCTGGGGATTGCCTCCAGCATCCCTGCCATTGCCTCCCAAGTCTCTCCAAAGCTTGGGTGCACCATACAAAATACTACAATCTCTACCTTGGTACCTCCAAGCTTTGGTAACCTGGTAATGTCCTCCTGCACAACCCCGTTATAAACTGCATATCCTGACGCTGCTTATGGAGATCTCCTTGCCTCTACCAACACACTTCACTGTTGCACACCCTTGGAGGCCTCGGGGATGACCGCCTCCTCAGCTAAATATCCTTACTTGTACCTAGCACCACGATTGTAGCCTTCTGCCTGGCAACTGCATCAGTCTTTTCCTTAGACTTCCTTAGAGAGACAACATCAATCTTGAGCCAGCACTCACTGTAATTGAGCACTACCTAACACCATCTCCTCAGAGACATGCCAATTGATGCACACTCTACTCCACCTTGCTAAGTGCACCCCTAGCACCCATGCTAGGATTTGACCAGTATGCCTGCACCTCCCACTCTGAACATGTGTCAAATCTTGCTTCACTCATGAAGCCACCTCTTCTTGGTGCTCCACTTAAACTGAAGTCTCCCTGATGCCAAAAAAAAATCCCAAGGCTAGCCACTCAACGCTGCCTTGTGGTGTAATGTAAAATGAAACTATGCAACCCTAATGGATATTAGCAAATGATTAACCAAGCAATTCCCTATTTGCATATAAACAACTCAACATAAACTATCAAAGAGATCTAGTGAAGAAGCTCGAAGGATCTAACATAAACCTAGTGATCGAGACTCTCAGAATAAGAAAGGAATAGGACCAGAAGAGAACCACGCAAGCCAAGCTAGGTCCAATTTAACATTGCAGACTTAATCAACATTAGACATACCTGACATTAGCCCTTCAATTAGAATATATTCACTCTTGAAGAGGTCTCCGGATGACATGAACATAATACCACTGAAGGCCCTCTTGTTTTCTGGATCTATGGCAAGTAAACTTCCTCTTGAAGCCGGAATCCCGGAGAACCTTGCAACAAAGAAACCCTAAGATGAGTGACTTAACAAGCAATCAACTAGAGAAAAGAAAGAATGGTGGAAGAGGCATTGAAGGAGATCCATCTTGGTGTCATGGTGGAATGCTTGAAGTGAGTAGGTTGGTCGCCTTGTGATGATCTTCTTGATTCACCCTTGAATGCTGGAGCTAGTTTGAAGTTATGAAAGAAGAGGAAGTCTTTGGCGTTGGGAATGGAAGAAGGAAAGATTAGGGTTGGCGTGGAGGAAGAGAAAGCTTAGCTACCACATAGACACATAGAAAAAAACACATAGAAGAAAAAATACCAACTTCATTCATTAACCCCTTTTCAAGGGGCATCCCATAGCTTAAATAGAAGACTTACAACATTTTTAAAATTTGAAAACCTATAGGATTAGGAGGATTACAAGGAGGGGTTGGAGGATATGGTGGCATTTGTTGCTTGAAATTGGGGGGTTGGAGGATATGGTGGCATTTGTTGCTTGAAATGTGGGGAGTTGGAGGATATGGTGGCATTGTTGCTTGAAACTCCTTCAAAGCTTGACATGTGGTGCAAGGTGGGGACCACTTGATTAGGTGGCGGTGTCCTTTGGAGCTCTTGACATGTGGCATAAAGTGGGGACCACTTGTTGAGGTGGCGACATCCATTGGAGCTTTTGACATGAGCACAAGTGGGGGTCACTTGATGAGGTGGCTTCTTCTTGTCTTGATGCTTCATGGACTCATGGATTGGGCTTGATTTAACTTGACCCAATTCTTAATTGCAGGGTAAACTAAGATATTAAACCAGACCCAACATGGACTCGAAATTAACTACAAGATTATTTGGACTCAAAAAAAAAAAAAAAAAATACAGGACTTCTCTTTTGCTACTCCAACCACAAGGACTCGAACTTGACCTGAATTGGTTGGAGTCTTTTCCTAATTCTAGTGCCCACATCAATTCTCCTGGGTGGGAGGAACTCGACCCTGTGGGGGTGGGAGGAACTCGACCCTGTGGAGTAAGGATAGCCTGATAAGCTTCTAATGCATCTGGATCGATTTGTTATAGGTCCTCTCGGGTGATCCAGGAGTCTTCAGAATCAGGACATCCTTGCCGTCTAACCAGATAACGTTGGTAGCCCTTATTTCTAGTGGTAATGATCTGGTCATCCAGATCCTTTCAATTTTCTCCCTTCGCTCAGGAACACTCGGTGGTGGGCATTCTTTTGGGGATTCACTCTCAAAAGAAGTATTAGGACAAAAAAGCTCACCAGGTATCAATGCAGGTTCTTTATATTCTTTTAAGTCTGAAATGTTAAATGTTGAACTAATGCCATAACTTGGTGGTAATTCTAATACATAAGCATTAGGTCTAATTTTCTTTATTATTTTGAAAGGTTCGGCTCCCCGGGCATGGAGTTTCTTCATAGTTCCCGGCAGAAACCTTTCAGGTTTAAATTTGATCATAACGGAGTCCCCTTCATTAAATTCTTTTAACCGTTTATGTGAATTAGTTATATGCTTATAGAGTTCATTGCTCGATTGCATCTTTTGGCTAATCTCCTTATGCAATTCCCTAATATGCTGTGCATATGACTTAGCAGACTCAGATACTCATACATGTGTGGGTAATGGAGCTAGGTCTAAAGGTTTCCTAGGTCTGTATCCATGGACCACTTCGAACGGACTTTTCCCAATAGACCTATTAACTGAGCTGTTGTAGGCAAATTCAGCACGAGGGAGTAATAGGTCCCAGTTTCCCATGTTGTCACCAACTAAACATCTCAACAGATTTTCTAAGCTTCGGTTACTACCTCTGTCTGGCCATTGGTTTGAGGATGATAGGTAGTAGAGAATTTCAGCTTGGTACCGAAATGTGCCAGAGGGTTTTCCAGAAATAGCTAGTAAATTTGACATCTCTATTGGACACAATGGTTTTGGGTAAACCATGAAGCCTAACGACCTGATCGAGAAAAAGCTTGGCCACCTTCGAAGCATCTAAAGTTTAAGAACAAGGAATGAAGTGAGCCATCTTGGAGAAATGATCGACAACCACAAAGACAGAATCATGCTTCCTAGACGTCTTAGGGAGGCCTACTACAAAATCCATGCTGATATCCTGCCATGGACAATCAGGGACAGGTGATGCGGGACTAATATGCAAGCAATTCTTTTTGTATGTTTTATAAGTGGGGTTAGGTGATTAATTCCCGAATTTTAGATCAAAATTAGTTGTAGGGAATTTTGTATGAATTTTTGAATCAAAGCATGCAGATTAGAACCTATAAAAGTACTAAAGAAGGATCGCTGGGGCTGAGAAGCCTCGGTTAGGGCAAGTTCTCCTACAATAATAAGACTGGAGGTAGAGGGGTGTACCTGACAATGTCTGAAGTGCCCGGTGAAGATCGCAGAGAATGGATCTCTCATTCCTCGATGGATGCGGCCTGGAAAACCGAGCAAAGACCCGTGGATACCCGGCTTTCTGCTCGGTGGTCCGATTGAGGCTTGGCTGGAGTCGTTGGATTCGTAGGAACTTGGGGACCTTCAAACGACCTATCAGGGTTAGAAAACTCAAAGAAAATCAAGAAAACAAAGGAAAATAGCAAAGGGAAGAAAGTTTTGGAGGGGCTGGAAGGATGGATGGCGGCAGGAAGATGGTTGCAAACAACGGGAAGAAGAACTCTCAAACCCCTTTATGCACACAGCAGGGTAATCACACAAAGCAATAGAAGAACTCAAGGTTTATTTCATATATCAAAATCTCCCTTCATACAAGAGGCTAGGTTCTCTTAAATAGACCCTTAACCTTGGGCTCCAAGTAAGGGTACAATTGACATTACATAACAATCCTTTTCCCTCTCAAACCCTAGCTAAAAAATAAGGAAACATTAGGTAGAAAAAATCCATAAAAATTCTCTTGACTTGGTCAACACTCTAAGGATGCCTAGGGGGGCGTGTTGGGCTTCTAAGAGCAGCAAGAGGCCGGTCCAAAGGGGCTCGGGCGCATGGGTTTGTGCCTCTGGAAGTTGGGATGGCCTGGTTGCCAGGTAGTAGGAATATTCCCTGGTATCTTGCTTCTTAGGGGCTTGGGCTTGGCGCCTGGGCTTGATTTCTTTGGGCTAGGATGCAGATGGACCTCTAAAATCATGGATGCCTTGGTATATAATATATTTTGGCATCTGGAAGGAAATCTGGGCATCTGGAGGGCATCTGCAAGGAATCAGAGTTTTCTGAATTTTCCTCCTGGGGTCTTAAAATCTTCAAGCTGGGTTGGACTTAGGCTATACTTCAATGTCTTCAATCTAGTTGGACTTGGTCTTCACTTGTATGATGTGGTCTTGAATCTTCAATATGGTTGAATAGGACTCAAAAAAATAAAATTATCTCGACATGAGCTGACTAACACTGGACTGAACTAGCTCAACACGAGCTGACTAGTACAGAATTGAAGACTCATTACAGATGGACTCATAAATATTGATCAATTCATAGAGGGTTGAAAAGCCTCTATCTTATTCTGGTGCCTCCGGTGTCCACACCAATTCTTCCATGGTGGGAGGAACTCGACCCTATCGATTGAAGATCAGACTGGCTCACATATCTCTCGAGGAGGTCTAGGTTGAGGTGCTGCAAGTCCTCTCTAGAAATCCACGAATCGTCCGACTCTGGCCGGCCTTGCCATCAGACCAGGAAACATTGATAACCGCGGCCCGGGTCATAATGGTTTGATCATCCAAGATAAGCTTGATCCATTCTCCTCTCTCAGGCCAATTTGTTAGTGGACACTCTGGGTTAGGATCACTCACAATGAAAAGGAACAGGTCCAAAGGCCTCACTAGGTATCGCTGTCGGTTCCCTATAATCAACGAGGTCTATAATATTGAAGGTAGAACTAATGCCCAAATCTGAAGGCAAGTCTAAAACATAGGCATTTGATCCAACCTTCTCTATCACTTTAAAAGGACTGGCTCTACGAGCATGAAGCTTCTTTTAGGCCTAAGCCTAACCAAGATAGAATCCACTACATCAAATTCTTTGATCCATCTTCGGGAATTAGCCAGTTTGTTTAAAATTAGTGTAGGTGGTGAACATGCTGGGCATATGCAAACTCCTAACAAATGATTCAAAGGACTCATACTAACACCTAACAGACTTGACTATGCATTCCTATCGAAGGAAATTTATTGAACTCTTTGGATCTAAACCTAATAGATTATAGGTTCCCTAGGTTTGATCCTAGCTTGACATGCACATGAAAATTTATAGTGAACTCCTAGAAAATTCCAAAGAGTGTGCCAAAAGTAAGATGCAAACCTCACATGCGTGATGAATGCATGCAGTATGCTAATCTCAGTTAAATGCAATCTAATAATCCTAGAAATGCTGGAGGTGTCAGGAAAGGGCAGAAAATAGGAAGTGGGTTCAGAATTAGTTTGGTAGGGTAGGGAAAAAGTTTTAAGGTTAGTTGGATAAAGTTCGATATAAGAAGGTATGTCAGGGACTAATCCTAGACTAATGAGGCTAACCTTACGAGGTTGCGGTATATATATTTGGTTTGCATAATGGAAGGATGGGTTACTAATCTCAGGGAAGAGGACCTTAATGGGAACTATAGGAGGAGGCTCATTCTGAGGGTACTGATTCAAAGAGATCAGGTCCTTAATAAATTCTTCAGGTTCTTATATTTTAGGACTAGACTCTAAAATTTGGCTCTCCTCTATGGTTTCCTCAGGTAAGGCTCTTACAGCAGTATCTAAGTTCTCCTCCTCTATTTGTTCTTCAATTATAGCTTTTGGTTGGATATGGTCAAGGTCAACTAGCTCTGGGTTGGTTTCTACCTGAGTATCTACTGGGTCAGCTAATTCTAGGTCTACTAAAGGTGTCTCCTCTTCTCCTTCATACTCATCCACTAGGCTCGCATCAGCTTCATACACTTCCGCGTTAATGTAAGCCTTGTCAATCTCAGGAATGGTTAGAGAAGGTCGGCTAGGGAAAAATTGGCTAGGTCCTGGTTTTTGATTATGGACACTAATCCTAGTAGGTTCAGGTTGCCTAAGGGGTAGTGGCTCACTACTGGGCTCATATTTAGGGATACTAATCATATGGGTTCAAGTTGACTAAGGGAAACCTGACTAGTACTAGATTGATACCTAGGGGTTCTGGGCTCCCTAGGCACATAGGACAAGGGTGCAGATCTATGGGTCACGGGATTATAAGATCTGGGGTCATAGGATTTGGGTTCAACTCTATGGGTCTTGGGTCAACTGGACTCATGGGATATGGGTTCATAGATTCTAGAGTCAGAGGATTTGGAGTCATAAGATCTATAGGTTATGGGTATACTAGGCTTATAGGGAGAGGGTAAATAGGATCTATCATCCTGGTCTACAAAATCCTGATTGGGTCTTCTAGGACTAACCTTAGGGATTGGGTCAGGTCGATGGACTCTCCTAGGTTCAGCCTCAAGGTATGGATCAGGGTTTGGGGTCCTCCTAGGCTCAGGATTATAGTATGGGTTAGGATGAGGGGCTCTCCTAGGTTCAGTATCATAATAAGGGTCATAGTAAGGGGTTCTTCTAGGTTCAGTATCATAATAAGGGTCATGGAAAGGGGTTCTTCTAGGTTCAGTATCATGGAATGGATCAAGGTTTGGGGTCCTCCTAGGTTGAGGGGACTCAGGATCTGGCTCAGACTGTGACCCATGGGTTCTTTCTATGGTCCCTACATGGCCTTCTAACTGGTCAAACCTATTGGCAAGATGGTCAATTCTATTGTTGGTTTGGGTACTAGACTGAGTTAACTGGGCCATGGATTGGGTTAGTTGCTCAGTGAGTGCTTTTATTTGGGCTTGCATATTTTTCATGGGTTCAAACATTTGTGAAGGAGGTGGATGATATGAAACCCCTGATCTAGTGCTCATGCAAGACTCGATCAGACCCGACTACAGCTGACTAGACCTAGAGTCCAAACTTGATGCTCAATCAGGGTGGCAAACTAGCCTATAGTAACCCTGTACTCAGCCAGGCAGGTGTAAGGGGAGTGTTAGGTTCCTGATTGCCAATCCTAAACACCAATTAGAGACTGGCCAGGTAGGCGGACCAGCACACAAGCCCTTCGGGATTGAATCCCTAAACTACCATTCTAGACACTGAGTACAAGGCACACATAGGTTAACTTGACATAGTGATCTAATACTAGCCCGGACCCGACCAATTGGTGTCCCTAGCCCACTAGGGCAAATTAAGTCTAGTTAATTTTAGGTTAAGGCTTGGGACCAAATGTAAGGGATGTGGTTTTAGGCTAAGGAAAGGTTATCAACTCCTCCCCTTATCTGATATAGCAAGAGTGCCCTTAAAAGTAAATTATGTAATGATGGCAGGCAGATGAGGATGCAAATTAGGGTTTAGATGTTTTTGGTATTTTTGGAGAATATGTAATTTTTTTTTGGTATTTTCTTAAATAAAAAAACTTGCAAATTATGGCCTAATATGCAGGAAATATACGAAAATTAAAAGATATGCAAAAATGCTAAACAAAACCCTAAAACTTCCAAACTTCTCTTGCTGAAAAAATAGAGCCAAAATTTGTAGGCTGTATTTTGGCTTGCAGAAACTTCACAGGCCATAATAAAATCTAAAAAAATTCTTAAAATTACTGTGAATTATGATGAATCTAGAAAAACAAATTTAAGAATTTTTGGAGTTTTTATCAGGGAGAAATAATTAAAATAATAGAGCATATATAGACTAAAAATTACAAAAACAAGCCCTAATCTAAGCTCTGATACCAAATGATGCGGGACTAATATGCATGCAATTCTTTTTATATGTTTTATATGTAGGGTTAGGTGATTAATTCCTAAATTTTAGATCAAAATTAGTTGTAGAGAATCTTGTATGAATTTTTGAATCCAAGCATGCAGATTAGAACCTAGAAAAGTACTAAAGAAGGATCGCCGAGGCTGAGAAGCCTCAGTTATGGCAAGTTCTCCTACAATAATAAGACTGGAGGTAGAGGGGGTGTACCTGACAATATCTGAAGTTCCCGGTGAAGATCACAGAGAATGGATCTCTCATTCCTCGATGGATGCGGCCTGGAAAATCGAGCCAAAGACCCGCGGATACCCGGCTTTCTGCTCGGTGGTCCGATTGAGGCTTGGCTGGAGTCGTTGGATTCGTAGGAACTTGGGGACCTGCAAATGACCTGTCAGGGGTTAGAAAACTCAAAGAAAATCAAGAAAACAAAGGAAAATATCAAAGGGAAGAAAGTTTTGGTTGGGGTTGGAAGGATGGTTGGCGGCAGGAAGATTGTTGCAAACACCGGAAGAAGAACTCTCAAACCCCTTTATGCACACAGCAGGATAATCACACAAAGCAATAGAAGAACTCAAGGTTTATTTCATATATCAAAATCTCCCTTCATACAATAGGCTAGGGTCTCTTGAATAGACCCTTAACCTTGGGCTCCAAGTAAGGGTACAATTGACATTACATAAGAATCCTTTTCCCTCTCAAACCCTAGCTAGAATATAAGGAAACATTAGGTAGAAAAAATCCATAAAAATTCTCTTGACTTGGTCAACACTCCAAGGATGCCTAGGGGGGCGTGTTGGTCTTCTAAGAGCAGCAAGAGGCCGGCCCAAAGGGGCTCGGGCGCATGGGTTTCGATCTCTGGAAGTTGGGATGGCCTGGTTGCCAGTTAGTAGAAATATTCCCTGGTATCTTGCTTCTTAGGGGCTTGGGCTTGGCACCTGGGCTTGATTTCTTTGGGCTAGGATGCAGATGGACCTCTAAAATCATGGATGCCTTGGTATATGAATATATTTTGGCATCTGGAAGGGAATCTGGGCATCTGGAGGGCATCTGCACGGAATTAGAGTTTTCTGAATTTTCCTCCTGGGGTCTTCAAATCTTCAAGCTGGGTTGGACTTGGGCTATACTTCCATGTCTTCAATCTGGTTGGACTTGGTCTTCACTTGTATGATGTGGTCTTGAGTCTTCAATATGGTTGAATAGGACTCAAAAAATAAAATTAGCTCGACATAAGCTGACTAACACTGGTCTGAACTAGCTCAACACGAGCTGACTAGTATAGAATTGAAACTCAAAAGACTCAAATAACAACTAAAATGGAATCAAATGTGCTAAGCCTTTATTACAGATGGACTCATAAATTATTGATCAATTCATAGAGGGTTGAAAAGCCTCTATCTTATTCTGGTGCCTCCGGTGTCCCCACCAACAGGTAAGGGTGTGTACAGACCGGTGTTCTATCTTTGCTGTTTTTCAACAACACAGGTACGGCACTGAGCTATAATCTGGGCCACATTTATTTTGAGACCAGGCCAAAAGAATTGCTCTTCTATTGCTAAGATGGTCTTATTCCTACCAAAATGTCCTGACAATCCTCTAGCATGAACTTCCCAGATCAGAAATTCCCTAACAGAGGTCTTGGGAATACATAACTGATTTCCTTTGAAAAGGTATCCATCTAAAAGGGTATAATCACTATGCTTACTAGATGGTCCTTGTTGAAGGGATCGATAGATGTTACCAAAATCAGAGCATGTAGGATACTCCTCTTTCAATCTATCAAACCCTACTACCTCAGTGCTTACAGAAGTCAACAACATGGAACAACGACTCAACACATCGGCAACCCTATTTTCAGTACAGGCACGATGTTTCAGTATGAACGTATAAGCTTGTATGAACTCTACCCATTTCCCGTGCCTAGGGTTCAATTTCTTCTGAGAACTAAGGAACCTAAGAGCTTCGTGGTCAGAAAGTAGGACAAACTCTTGTGGTAGAAGATAATGCCTTCAATAACGTAATGCCTGAACTACCGCATACAGCTCCCTATCATAGGTGGAATACCTTAGACTTACTTTATTGAACTTTTCACTGAAAAATGCTACTGAGTGATTCTCTTGACTCAAGACACCACCAGTTCCTACCCCATAAGCATTACAAGCAACCTCGAACACTTTGGTAAAAATCGGGTAACCTTAAGACGGGTGCGTGTGTCATTTTTTCCTTAATTTTTAGGAAGGCTTTGTCTGCTGCTTTAGTCCACTCAAAAGTTCCCTTCCTAATACAATCAGTGATTGGAGCCACCATCGTACTGAACCCTCTAATGAATCTTCTATAGAAGGTGGCTAAACCGTGGAAACTACGGATATCATGGATGCTTTTGGATACAGGCCACTCTACTATGGACTTAATTTTCGCAGGGTCAGCGGACACTCCTTCAGATGTGACTATGAATCCTAGAAAGATAACTCTATGTGTTAAGAAATCACACTTCTTGATATTGGCATAGAGGCTATCCTTTCTAAGGACTTGGCAAACTTGCCTTAGGTGGGTTAAATGGTCTGCCTTAGTCTTGCTATAGATAAGAATGTCATCAAAGTAGACCACCACAAATTTCCCGATGAAAGTTGTCAACACCTGATTTATAATTCTCATAAAGGTGCTGGGTGCATTGGACAGACTGAACGGCATGACTAACCACTCATATAATTCATCTTTAGTCTTAAAAGCGGTCTTCCATTCATCTCCAGGCCTAACCCTAACCTGGTGATAGTCACTCTTTAAGTCTATCTTGGAGAAAATCGTTGATCCGGCTATCATGTCTAACATATCGTCCAGTCTTGGGATTGGAAACCTATATTTGACAGTAATCTTGTTGATGGCACGGCTGTCTACACACATCCTCCAAGTGCCATCCTTCTTAGGGGTTAGCAAGGCAGGGACTGCACATGGGCTTAAACTTTCTCTAACAAACCCCTTTCTAAGAAGTTCACTAACTTGCCTTTGTAACTCCTGATGTTCAGTTGGATTCATCCTATAATGAGGCAAATTAGGTAAAGTCACGCCAGGGACAAAATCTATGGCATGCTGTATGTCCCTTAAAGGTGGAAGACTATCGGGTAGGTCCTCGGGAAACACTTCTTCAAATTCTTTCAATAATTGGACCACCTCTTGCGGGTATTTTACAGGGGTGTGGTCCTTAGTTTCCTTAGCATCTACCATCCAAATAGGTGCTCCCTCATTAATGTCTTTTTCTAATTCTCTTGCACCTATCAAATTTAATCTAGTCCTTTTTTCTTTCAGGCTGCTAGCTCCTCTTTTGGTGTTGTCCTTTGGCTGGGTTGGATGAATGACAATTTTCTTGCCATTGAAATTGAAAGCACAGGAATTTGATCGACCAAAAATTGTCACATCATGGTCAAACAGCCATGGCCTACCTAGGATGATGCTACTTACTGCCATACGGAGCACATCACACCAAATTCGTTCCTGATAGGACTAAAGTTGGATTCGGACCTGACATCTCTGCTTGATTGGGATAGAAGTGGAATTGATCCAGGATACCTTATATGGATTGGGATGTGGTTCAGTGGATAATCCTAGACTCTTGGCTGCGCTAGTGGAAATGGCGTTGACACAGCTTCCACTATCGATCACGATCTTACAGACATTTTCTCCTATTTTGACAAATGTATGTAGGATGCTAGTCCTACGCTAGTATTCCTGCTCTTTAGTCTGTGTCATGATACATCTCACAACTCCTAACACATCTGATGAGTCTACATTTTCTTCATGTCCTTCATACTCCTCAGCTAAGCAATCCCCTGCTTCATAAACCTCCTCTTCATTATTCTCCAGGGGTTCTGATTCTTCTTCTTCTTCTACCTCCCCTATATGTAAAGCTCTAGAGGGACATTGGCTCAGGAAATGACCGGGTTTATGACACTTATAGCAGACTTTCTCCCTCTCACCTCGAACTTCAGGGCTCTTTCCTTTGTCTTCTCTAGGAATTGGAGGAATGGAAGGGTTGGGTCTAGGGGTTGGATTCGAGCTGGGTCTTGGTCTATTTGCTGTATTAGGGACTGAACTAGGTCGACTAACAGGAGGATTAAACCTTGTGGGCTCTGGTCGCCTAAATGAAGCTCTCCTCTGAAACCTCTCATAGTCCATGGCAACTTGGTATGCCTATTCTAAATCATGGACTTCTCTCAAAAATAATTCCCCTTTTATATCTTCATTCAATCCTGATCTAAACCTCGATAAAGTGGCTGTCTCAGACTCGACTACGTTGCATCGCATTACAAACTCATCAAATTTAGCAACGTATTTAGAAATGGTCTTATTTCCTTGTGTCAATCGCTGCCACTGATCTAACAACCTTTGCTGATAAGAAATAGGCAAATATTTCTCTCTAAGCTTCCTCTTCATGTCTCTCCAGGTCGCTATAGGTAAGCCTCCCCTCTGCCTAGCTATGTGTTCGACATTTTTCCAATACAACCTAGCCTGATGGACTAGTCTGATTTTGGCAAACTTGAATCTTCTCTCTTCAGACATATCATACCAGTCAAAATATTAGTCCATGTCAGCCTCCCAGTCTATATACACCTTAGGATCTAGGCTTCCCTCAAAGGTTGGTGCATCTAGACAGAATTCCTTAAGGCCTGATCATCCTGATCAAAAGTATCATGGCGAGGTCTTCTAGGATATGGCTCTGGAGTGTGATCAGCATAATCCTGATGTGGCCTTCTATGAATTGGATCAGGTATATGTTCCTATCGTTGGGCTCTAGGGTGAACTGAAGGTAATCTGGGTGAAGGTGGTTCAGTTAGGGTCAACCTAGATTCCTCTAGGGTTCCTATCCTTTCCTCGAACTGATCAAACCTAGCATCCAAACGTTCTAGTCGCTCAATCATAGATCTCATAAGGGTTTCCATACTAGTGTCCATGGATGAACTTGGTTGGTCTTGTGATGGGTGGTAAGGAGTTCCTGATCTAGTTGTCATACAAACAATTAGACTCAAATTTGGGCTAAGGATTTCTAGACCTAGAGTACGAATTAGAGATCTAATTAAAGGACCAACTAGCTAGTAGTAACTTACGAGACTTGGCCAGGTAGGTGGGAAGGGGAGTGGAGGTCCCTGTTCTGCAAACCTTAGACACCAATCTATGATTGGCTAGGTAGGCGGACCAACCCACAAGCCCTAATACACCAATCCTAGACACCAAGCCCGTAAGCACATACCAATTAGTAGACACAATTAACATGACCCTAATCCGAACCCGACTCGTTGGTATCCCTAACCCACTAGGGTGATTAGGTCTAATTGGTTTTAATTAAGGATTGGGATCGAGATGATGGGTTATGATTTTTGGGCTAAGGACAAGTGATGAATTCTTGCCCCCATGTCATATTGATGCCCTTAAGATGTTTTCAAATGAATGCAAAAATATTTTTTTTGTTTTATGAGCTGACTTAATTATTTGACTTGATTAGTTTTCAAAGAATTTCAAATTCAAACTTTAATTTTAAAATTTAAATTTCAAACTTCAAGTTTCAGATTCTAGAATGTTAGAATTCAAAATTTTAAAATTTGAAATTTGAACTTCAAATTCAAAAATTTTCTGAGATTGGTTCTTGCTGGAATTTCAGTTCAGACTGAATCTCAGAGAGTATTTCGAATGCTAGAAATTCTAAAATTCAAATAAAATCTGAAGAATTGTTGAAAAATAATATGAATTATGAGGATCCCAGCAAAATAAAAATCAGAAAATTTAGATCTTTATATAAAGAGAAACAATAAAAAAACAGACCATGTACTGTAGACTATTTTGGTAGGATAGAAGATTGAAGTAGGAATTTTCGTCTTTTTTGTATTTTATTTCTGATGATAAAATTTAATATGGGGATAACTGACTTCAAAAGGAACAAGAAAAAAAATATTTCAATAAGAAATTAGTGACTTTCCTTTGGAGCTGCAGATGGATTACAGTAAGTAGATGCAAATTTTCAGTAAACAAAACCTAATCAAACAAGTGCATTGGCTTACCCAAACTTCAATCTAAAAATTCACGTCCGGCAAGGGGCTCATTATTTCCATGGGTCGTGACAGTGTACTAGAGTACACCCGCTCAGGAGGCATGAATTTTAGATCTTGCTTGGATTTAAAAAAAAAAAAACTAGATAACAAGTATGCATGCAACATATCTAAATGCAGGAAATTATCCGACCATGCTCTGATACCAAGAATGGTGTAGAATGTAAAATGAAACTATGCAACCCTAATGGAGATAAGCAAATGATTAACCAAGCAATTCTCTATTTGCATATAAACAACTCCACATAAACTATCAAAGAGATCTAGTGAAGAAGCTCGAAGGATCTAACATAAACCTAGTGATCGAGACTCTCAGAATAAGAAAGGAAAGGACCAGAAGAGAACCACGCAAGCCAAGCTAGGTCTAATTTAACATTGCAGACTTAATCAACATTAGACATACCTGACATTGGTCCTTCAATTAGAATATATTCACTCTTGAAGAGGTCTCCCGGATGACATGAACATAATACCACTGAAGGCCCCTCTTGTTTTCTGGATCTATGGCAAGTAAACCTTCCTCTTGAAGCCGGAATCCCGGAGAACCCTACAACAAAGAAACCCTAAGATGAGTGACTTAACAAGCAATCAACTAGAGAAAAGAAAGAAGGGTGGAAGAGGCATTGAAGGAGATCCATCTTGGCGTCATGGTGGAATGCTTGAAGTGGAGTAGGTTGGTCGCCTTGTGATGATCTTCTTGATTCACCCTTGAACGCTGGAGCTAGTTTGAAGTTATGAAAGAAGAGGAAGTCTTTGGCATTGGGAATGGAAGAAGGAAAGATTAAGGTTGGCATGGAGGAAGAGAAAGGCTAAGCTACCACATAGACACATAGGAAAAAAAACATATAGAAGAAAAAATACCAACTTCATTCATTAACCCCTTTTCAATGGGGCATCCCATAGCTTAAATAGAAGACTTACAACATTTTTAAAATTTGAAAACCCATAGGATTAGGAGGATTACAAGGGGGGGTTGGAGGATATGGTGGCATTTGTTGCTTGAAATGTAGGGGGTTGGAGGATATGGTGGCATTTGTTGCTTGAAATGTGGGGAGTTGGAGGATATGGTGGCATTTGTTGCTTGAAACTCCTTCAAAGCTTGACATGTGGTGCAAGGTGGGGACCACTTGATGAGGTGGCGGTGTCCTTTGGAGCTCTTGACATGTGGCATAAAGTGGGGACCACTTGTTGAGGTGGCGACATCCATTGGAGCATTTGACATGTGGTGCAAGGTGGGGGTCACTTGATGAGGTGGCTTCTTCTTGTCTTGATGCTTCATGGACTCATGGATTGGGCTTGATTTAACTGGACCCAATTCTCAATTGCATGGTTAACTAAGATATTAAACTAGACCCAACATGGACTCGAAATTAACTACAAGAATATTTGGACTCAAAAAAAAAAAAGAAAAATTACAGGACTTCTCTTTTGCTACTCCAACCACAAGGACTCGGACTTGACCTGAATTGGTTGGAGTCTTTTCCTGATTCTAGTGCCCACATCACCTTGCTGAGCTTGCACCTGAACCTCGTGCTTCCATCACTGCCTCCTCAGACCCTTCACAACCCACGAACCTCTTTGAGACTATTTCGGATACATTTCCTCCCCGCAGGCTCCTCCGAAATCGAGGAGCTCATCCCAAATCCTCTAACCTAGCCACTGAACATGGCAACCATCTCCAACAGCTATTGCATCATGTCCCAACCGTCCCTAGGCCAATCCCGCCATACCAGGACACTCCCGACTGCATGATGCCCCTGGCACTCCCTGAGACCTGTCCCCTATCTCTTTAAGCAGCCATCTCCAATAGCTCTAATCTCTGTCCCTAGGCCAATGCTACCATACCGGGACACTCTTGACTGCACGATACCCCCAGCACTCCCAAAGACTATCCCCTATCTCCTTGAGCTGTCGCTGGCACCACCTCTATTGATGTACTCTTGTCTCCTTGAGATATCCATTTTCTAAGACTCATCTCCAACCATGCAGGATACCATACCCACGTAAAGGTCCTTTATTATTCGTTGAATCCTCCTCTCCCATGCTCGAACCCCACTCAAATACCAATTATTACGATACCTAGGCACTGATACCACTTATCAAGAATCCGAATCAGCACCTACATAGCAGAAACAGCGAGGGAAAGATCAAGAACCAACCATCTTGATCAAGAACCAGTAACAACCTGTTCTTGGATTCAATATCATGCAACAAAGAAAATATAGAAAAGAGATGTAGGAGAAAAATAGAGATTGTGTTCCTTTGGAGAAGAATCTTGTTACAAAACAAGAATCGGGACACTAGTGCCCCCTCTCATAATTGAGAAGACCCACATGAAAACCCTCATGCACAAGATGCCATCCTTCTCCAAACCTGAAGCCATCTCTCACCAAGCCCCAATGGTCCAAGAATTGAGATGCTCCACGCATGAAGTCCCCATGCGCTCCCTTCTCTTTTCTTTTGAATTGTCACTGCCTCCCACATCCAGAAGATGCTACCTAGGACAAGACCGTGAACCAAGTCTCACGGTCATTCTTGAAACCATGGACACCCCAAAGGGGGGGTGTTCCCCCATGGCCTCAATCTCATACGAAACCTGGAGAGCCTCTCAAAATCGGTGACCACACTTCCATCGCACGCCCCTCCTCTTAAATAAGATGGGGCAGTGGTTAGGGATCTTGATCTTGGTCTTCTTGGTCTTCTTGTTGGGCTAAGACATCTTGGTTATTAGGCTTCAACATCTTCGACCCAAATTGGTTAGAACTCCCTAGGTAGCTAGGCTTGTAAGTGGTTACAACCAACAAACTAACCACCTAACCAACAAGCTAACCTACTAACCTCCTGGACCCAACCCCATAATCCAATAAGGTTATGTTACAATCTCTCAAAATCTCACCCCAATAAGCCAACAAAGAAAGCCATTAAACTCAAGCCCATGTACACCCATGTCTCACATGCTCTCTTAATCCTGGGTCAAACACCCTGACTCAACATGACTTTAGGGCCCTCTGGAGCTTATAAACCAAAGCCTCCCAATCCTTGTTGCCTTCCCTGGAATACCTCCAAGACCTCTAGAATACCTCTAAAATCTACTTAGCATGCCTCCAAGCACCCAGGGATCGCCTCTAGCATCCCTGCCATGGCCTCCCAAGTCTTTCCAAAGCTTGGGAGTACCATACAAAACCCTACAGTCATAGGACCACACACATCTATGTGTGCTAAACCTAACAACTCAGTTGCCCTATCTCCATGTCCAATGAATGGAGACTTGGTCATCTTATCCATGAGATAGGACTCATAAGTTCCTAATGATTAATGATCAAAAGGTTTAAATAAATTTTCTTTATAAAACTTGTTTATCCTAGTCTCACTGAAATGACCTAAACAACAATGCCAGAGATAAGTGACATTCACATCATCTCTCTTTCTTTTCTTGTTCTCAACAAGCATAACCTATAGATGCTCCACCAGCATCATGTTTCAGACTTGCAAGATAAAACTTGCAATTCTTCTTTCAGTGCCCTTATTTCCCACAGTGACAACAGGTCCCATAAACAGAGGGCTTCCTTGCCTTCTTTCTCTTATGGAAGCAACTGTTAGAGTTCCTTTTTCTCTTTGAACCCTTCCTCATTGCCTACTTCTTTCTTCCATCAACTAGAAGAAGCTGAGCCTTATCACCTTTAAAGAGGCTCTCTGCTATCTTGAGCATATTCAGCAGCTCAGGAAATGACATATTCAGTTTGTTCATGTAGTAATTCATAACAAACTGTGGAAGGAATCTAGGAGTGACTGCAGGATCAAGTTCTGATTAAGCTCTCCATCCATCACAAACCCTAGTTGACCTAATCTAGTGATCATGTCAATCATCTTGAGGACATGTTCCTGGATGAAAGAGCCCTCACTCATGAGTGCTCGCAACAACTGCTTCGATGTTTCATATCGAGCAGTCCAACTATGCTCTCCATAAAGCTATTTAAGATTGAGCAATATGGATCGAGATTCCATTTTCTCATGTTGATTCTATAACTCATTGCTTATAGAGACCAACATGATGTACTTAACAATCATGCTATAATTCTATCATATTTTATATGTGGCCCTTTCCTCAATAGCATCCTCTCCTACCGGATCTAGATCAGGAGAATCAAGGATATAGGCAAGCTTTTCCTAAGCTAATACAATTCTCAAATTTCTTAACCAATCCACATAATTTAGACAGGTAAACTTGTTCACATCCAAGATGCCTCGCAGTGAAAGAGTAGAAGCCATAATATAAAATCTACATTAAATAAAGAATAACTATAAGCATACCACTCATGATGATATTTACAATTAGATAAGGACTTTTGCTTCTAATTGTGTCTCTCACTATTTTCTTTCGAATACCATAACCATCAACTATGGTAAGTGAAAAACCCTGCCAGGGCTTTCTTAGCAGGGTTGAAATCCCAATTCCTCATGAATGCCTTGTGTTAATCACAACAAACACCCCAGAGTTCAAGGATAGGAAAATCCTTTCCAATTATAACCCATGCAACTCTCAACATATGATGCGGGATTATTAATGCATGTAAAGTATTTTTTCTTGATTAACTAAGGAGTTAGGGTTTTAGATCCCGAGTTTCATGCCAAAATTAAAATTAAAAACTTGTAAGGAATTTTTAGAAATCATGCATGCAAAAATAAACCCTAAAAGTTAGAGAAAACATGATCGCTAAGGTTTAAGAAAATCCTGGTAAGGCTGCTCTTCTGCAAGACCACTACTGGAAAGTCAAAGGGGTGTACCTAGCAATAATTGAAGCACATGATGAAGATCGTGCATGAAGAGATCACTCTTGCTTCCAGATGCAGCTTGGAAAAGCAAGCTTCTGACCCTACGAATTCACGACTTTTTGCTCGATGATCCGAAGGCTGATCAGAAGATATCCTAGGATTCACGGGAATTAAGGGACCTACAAATTATCATCTACGGGTTAGAAAATGGTGTAGGGATAAAGATATAAATCAAAAATAGCAAGGGAAAGAGTGTTTTGTGTTGGGTGGCCTAGGCTTGGAAGGAGGGTGGCTAGGGTTTTGATGTTGGGGATGGAGGTAGGGTGCAGGAACAAGGAAAAAATAATTTGCACATAGCTCGCACACAGCATGCACATAGCAAAGAGAGAAAACTCAGTTTAATTCATCAATTCATCTCTAATTACATGAGAAGTGGAGGCCTTTATATAGGCTTACAAACTTGGAGCTTAAGAAAGGGTATACAAAGGGGGTGACCCTAAGGGTTGCCGACCAAGTGGTGGTAACCCTAAGGGTTGCTACCTTCTTGGTTGCTCATGGGCCCTTGGAGGCCCACTTCAATGCTGGGCAGGTTTCAGGGCTTCTTCAACTGTTCTCCTCTCGGTGGGCTGGATCACATGTGGTGCAGATACCAAAGGCACCAGAATAAGGCAGAGGCTTCTCAACCCTCTATGAATTGATCAATAATTTATGAGTCCATCTGTAATAAGGTCTTAGCCCATCTAAGTCCATTTTTTAGTTGTTGTTTGAGTCTTTTGAGTTGTTATTTCAGTTCTGTACTAGTCAGCTTATGTTGAGCTAGTTCAGTTCAATGCTAGTCAGCTCATGTTGAGCTTATTTTTTTTTTTGAGTCCTGTCCAAGCATACTGAAGACTCAAGACTATATCATACAAGTGAAGACCTAGTCCAACTAGATTGAAGACATGGAAGTATAGCACAAGTCCAACCTAGCTTGAAGATTTGAAGACCCTAGGAGGAAAATTTAGAAAACCCTGATTTCTTGCAGATGCCCTCCAGATGCCCAGATTCCCTTCCAGATGCCAAAGTATATTCATAGATAAGGGCATCCATGATTCCAGAGGTCCATCTGCATCCTAGACCAAAGAAATGAAGCCCAGGTGCCAAGCCCAAGCCCCTAAGAAGCAAGATACCAGGGAATATTCCTGCTACCTGGCTACCAGGCCATCCCAGCTTCCAGAGGCCCAAACCCATGCACCCGAGCCCCTTTGGGCCAGCCTTTTGCTGCTCCTAGAAGCCCAACACGCCCCCTAGGCATCTTTGGAGTCTTGACCAAGTCAAGAAAATTTTTAGGGATTTTTCTACCTAATATTTTTTTATTTTCTAGCTAGGGTTTGAGAGGGAAAAGGATTCTTATGTAAAGACTTATGTACCCTTACTTGGAGCCCAAGGTTAAGGGTCTATTTAAGGGACCCTAGCCTCTTGTATGAAGGGGGAATTTTTGATGAATGAAAACCTTGAGTTCTTCTATTGAGTGGTGTGATACCCTGCTGTGTGCATAAAGGGGTTTGTGAGAGTTCTTCTTCCCAGTGTTTGCAATCATCTTCCTGCTGCCAACAAACCCTCCAGATCCCTGGATGCCCACTCCAAAAGAAGCCTTCCCTTGCTATTTTCCTTTGTTTTTTTGTTTCTTTGTGAATTTTCTAATCCCTGACAGGTCGTTTGCAGGTCCCTGAGTTCCTACGAATCCAACGACTCCAGCCAAGCCTCAATCGGATCACCGAGCAGAAAGCCAGGTATCCGCGGGTCTTTGGCTCGTTTTTCCAGGCCGCATCCGTCGAGGAACGAGAGACCCCTTCGCTGCGATCTTCACAGACATTGTCAGGTACACCCCTCTACCTCCAGTAGTTTTATTGTAGGAGAACTTGCCCTAACCGAGGCTTCTCAGCCCCGACGGTCCTTCTTTGCTACTTTTCTAGGTCCTAATCTGCATGCTGATCTTCAAAAATTAATACAAAATTTCTACAAATAATTTTGATCTGAAATTTTAGAATTAATCACCTAACTCAACATGTAAAACATACAAAAAAAATGGCATGCATATTAGTCCCCCATCATTTGGTATCAGAGCTTAGATTAGTGCTTATTTTTTATAATTTTTCAGTCCATATATACTCTGTTATTTTAATTATTTATCCCTGACAAAAACTCCAAAAATTCTTAATTATTTTTTTCTAGATTCAAAATAACTCACAGTTATTTTAAAAATTTTTGTAGATTTTATTATGGCCTGTGAATTTTCTTCAAGCCGAAATACATCCTGCAAATTTTTGGCTCTATTTTTTCAGCAAGACAAGTTTGGAAGTTTTATGTTTTTGTTTAGCAAGTTTTGCATATTTTTTAATTTTAGTATATTTCCAGCATATTAGGCTATGATTTGAAAGTTTTCTTCTATTTAAAAAATACCAAAAAAAAAATTACATATTCTCCAAAAATACCAAAAAAATATCTAAACCCTAATTTGCATCCTCATCTGCCTGCCATCATTGCATAATTTACTTTTAAGGGTACTCTTGCTATATCAGATGGGGGAGGATTTGATCACCTCTCCTTAGCCCAAAACCACATCCCTTGCATTCGGCCCCAAGCCTTAACCTAAAATTAATTAGACTTAATTTGCCCTAGTGGGCTAGGGACACCAACTGGTCGGGTCCGGGCTAGTGTTAGATCACTATGTCAAGTTAACCTGTGTGTGCCTTGTGCTCAGTGTCTAGAACGGTGGTTTAGGGATTCAATCCCGAAGGGCTTGTGTGCTGGTCCGCCTACCTAGCTAATCTCTGATTGGTGTCTAGGATTGGCAATCAGGGACCTAACACTCCCCTTACACCTGCCTGGCTGAGTATTGGGTTACTATAGGCTAGTTTGCCACCCTGATTGAGCATCTAGTTTGGACTCTAGGTCTAGTCAGCTATAGTCGGTCTGATCGAGTCTTGCATGAGCACTAGATCAGGAGTTTCATATCACCCACCTCTTTCACAAATGTCTGAACCCATGAAAAATCTACAAGCTCAAATAAAAGCCCTAGCTGATCAAATAGCCCAGATGGCTACCCAGATAACTACCCAGATGACCCAGTTAACTCAGTCTTGTATTCAAACTAATGATAGAATTGACTATCTTGCCAATAGGTTTGATCAGTTAAAAGTCCGGGTAGGGACCCCAGAAAAAAACCATGGGTCACAGTCTGAGCCAGATCCTAATTCCCCTCAACTTAGGAGGACCCCAAACCCTGATCCATACCTTGAGGCTGAACCTAGGGAGCCCATTGTCATGACCCAATCCCTAAGGTTAGTCCTAGAAGACCCAATCAGGATTTTATAGACCAGGAAGATAGATCCTATTTACCCTCTCCCTATAAGCCTAGTATACCCACAACCTATAGATCTTATGACTCCAAATCCTATGAACCTAGAACCTATGAATCCATAACCTATGAACCTAGATCCTATGACTCTAGATCCCATGATCATAGATCTTATACACCCACACCCTATGAGCCTAGTAGACCCAACACCCAATATTCTGACCCATATAGGGAGTCCAACCCTAGGAGAACCCAATATTCTGACCCATATAGGGAGTCCCACCCTAGGAGAACCCAGTATTCTGACCCATATAGGGAGTCCAATCCTAGGATGACCCAATATCCTAACCCATATAGAGAGCCCAACCTTAGGAGGACCCCATACCTTGATCCATCCTTAGAAACTGATCATAGAGCTGACCCAAAATCCTATGACCCCAGATCCTATAATCCCATGACCCATAGATCTGCACCCTTGTCCTATGAGCCTAGAGAACCCATAACCCTAAGTATCAGCCTAGTACTAGTCATGCTTCCCCTAGTCAACTTGAACCCCATAGGATTAGTATCCCTAAATATGAACCCAATAGTGAGCCACTACCTCTTATACAACCTGAACCTACTAGGAGTAGTACCCATAATCAGAGACCAGAACCTAACCAATTTCCTGCTACCCGACCTTCTCCAACCATTCCTGAGATTCGCAAGGCTTACATTAATGCGGAAGTGTATGAAGCTGATGTGAGCCTAGTGGATGAGTATGAGGGAGAAGAGGAGACACCTTTAGTAGACCTAGAATTAGCTGACCTAGTAGATAC
Organism: Areca catechu; assembly: GCA_021397845.1. Classification (NCBI taxonomy): domain Eukaryota; kingdom Viridiplantae; phylum Streptophyta; class Magnoliopsida; order Arecales; family Arecaceae; genus Areca; species Areca catechu. The sequence continues at coordinate 71,447,109 of CM038053.1, forward strand.
CCAGGTAGAAACCAACCCAGAGCTAGTTGACCTTGACCACATCCAACTTAAAGCTATAATGGAAGAACAAATAGAGGAAGAGAACCTAGGTACTGCTGCTAGAGCCTTACCTAAGGAAACCATAGAGGAGAGCCAAATTATAGAGTCTAGTCCAAAAATACAGGAACCAGAAGAATTTATTAAGGACTTGATCTCTTTGAATCAATACCTTCAAGATGAGTCCCCTCCTGTAGTTCCCATTAAGGACCTTTTCCCCGAAATTAGCGACCCATCCTTCCATTATGCAAACCCTGTAGATATAGCTCAACCTCATTAGTATAGGATTAGTTCCTGACACCCCGTCTTTTATCCTACTTTATCCAACTAACCATGAACCTTTTTCTCTACCTTACCAAACTAATTCTGAACCCACTTCCTATTTTCTGCCCTTTCTGACACCTCCAGCATTTCTAGGATCATTAGATTGCATTTAGCTGAGATTAGCATACTACATGCATTCATCACGCATGTTAGGTTTGCATCTTACTTCTGGCATACTCTTTGAAATTTGCTAGGAGTTCACTGTAAATTTTCATGTGCATGTCAAGCTAGGATCAAACTTAGAGAACCTATAATCTATTAGGTTTAGATCCAAAGAGTTCAATAAAATTTCCTTCGATAGGAATGCATAGTCGAGTCTGTTAGGTGTCAGTATGAGTCCTTTGCATCATTTGTTAGGAGTCTGCATGTGCCTAGCATGTTCACCACCCACACTAATCTTAAAACAACTGGCTAATTCCGAAGAAGGGTCAAAGAACTTGATGTAGTGATTCTATCTTGGTTAGGCTTAGGCCTAAAAGAAGCTTCATGCTCGCAGAGCCGGACCTTTTAAAGTGATAGAGAAGGATTGGATCAAATGCCTAGGTGTTAGACTTGCCTTCGGATTTGGGCATTAGTTCTACCTTCAATATTACAGACCTGGTTGAGTATAGGGAACCGGCAGCGATACCTAGTAAGGCCTTTGGAACTATTCCTTTTCATTGTGAGTGACCCTAACCCAGAGTGTCCACTAACAAATTGGCCTGAGAGAGGAGAACGGATCGAGCGTATCATGGATGACCAAGCCATCACGACCCGGGGCCGTGACTATCAATGCTTCCTAGTTCGATGGCAAGGCCAGCCAGAGTCACACGATTCATAGATTTCTCGAGAGGACTTGCAACGCCTCAACCCAGACCTTCTCGAGAGATATGTGAGCCAGTTTGATCTTCACTCGACAGGGTCGAGTTCCTCCCACCCCGGGAGAATTGGTGTGGACACCAAAGGCACCAGAATAAGGCAGAGGCTTCTCAACCCTCTGTGAATTGATCAATAATTTATGAGTCCATCTGTAATAAGGTCTTAGCCCATCTGAGTCTATTTTTTAGTTGTTGTTTGAGTCTTTTGAGTTGTTATTTCAGTTCTGTACTAGTCAGCTTATGTTGAGCTAGTTCAGTCCAATGCTAGTCAGCTCATGTTGAGCTTATTTTATTTTTTTGAGTCCTGTCCAAGCATACTGAAGACTCAAGACTATATCATACAAGTGAAGACCAAGTCCAACTAGATTGAAGACATGGAAGTATAGCACAAGTCCAACCCAGCTTGAAGATTTGAAGACCCCAGGAGGAAAATTCAGAAAACCCTGATTTCTTGCAGATGCCCTCCAGATGCCCAGATTCCCTTCCAGATGCCAAAGTATATTCATAGATAAGGGCATCCATGATTCCAGAGGTCCATCTGCATCCTAGCCCAAAGAAATCAAGCCCAGGTGCCAAGCCCAAGCCCCTAAGAAGCAAGATACCAGGGAATATTCCTGCTACCTGGCTACCAGGCCACCCCAGCTTCCAGAGGCCCAAACCCATGCACCCGAGCCCCTTTGGGCTGGCCTTTTACTACTCCTAGAAGCCCAACACGCCTCCCTAGGGTCCTTGGAGTCTTGACCAAGTTAAGAAAATTTTTAGGGATTTTTCTACCTAATATTTCCTTATTTTCTAGCTAGGGTTTGAGAGGGAAAAGGATTATTATGTAAAGACTTATGTACCCTTACTTGGAGCCCAAGGTTAAGGGTCTATTTAAGGGATCCTAGCCTCTTGTATGAAGGGGGAATTTTTGATGAATGAAAACCTTGAGTTCTTCTATTGAGTGGTGTGATACCCTGCTGTGTGCATAAAGGGGTTTGTGAGAGTTCTTCTTCCTGTGTTTGCAATCATCTTCCTGCTGCCAACAATCCCTCCAGATCCCTGGATGCCCACTCCAAAAGAAGCCTTCCCTTGTTTTTCCTTTGTTTTCTTGTTCCTTTGTGAATTTTCTAACCCCTGACAGGTCGTTTGCAGGTCCCTAAGTTCCTACGAATCCAACGACTCCAGCCAAGCCTCAATCGGATCACCGAGCAGAAAGCCGGGTATCCACGGGTCTTTGGCTCGGTTTTCCAGGCCGCATCTATCGAGGAACGAGAGACCCCTTCGCTGTGATCTTCACAGACATTGTCAGGTACACCCCTCTACCTCCAGTAGTTTTATTGTAGGAGAACTTGCCCAAACCGAGGCTTCTCAACCCCGGCGGTCCTTCTTTGCTACTTTTCTAGGTCCTAATCTGAATGCTGATCTTCAAAAATTCATACAAAATTCTCTACAAATAATTTTGACCTGATATTCGGGAATTAATCACCTAACTCAACATGTAAAACATACAAAAAAAATGGCATTCATATTAGTCCCCCATCAACATGTTCTCCAGGTCTCCCTTGATGGCTTCATGCTCCTAAATGGCTCAACTAGGTGGATGACTGGAGAGTTATATTGATAGGCTTCAAAATGATTTGAGTCTTCTTCTTTTTACAAGACTAGATTGGACTCAATAGGCTGGACTCACACTTACATAATTTAACTTCAAAATGTACATGACTCAAAACTTGACCAGACTTAACTGACTTGACATAACCCAAAAACTAATCTCAAATCCTAATAATATGGATCAAAATTCAAATACAGGACTCAAATGTTGAAAGGCCCAAAATATGACTCAAGGGCAATACAAAGACTTGTATGGACTAACCCACAAAACTCAAATGAACTCACTCAAATTAACTAAACCATAATTAAAAATTGGACTCAAATCCTAAACTCTAATTTGATAACCACAGAGGATTGAGATGCCTCTGCCAAAGTCTGGGACCTCTGATGTCCCCATCAATTCTCTCTGGATGGGAGGAACTCAACCTTATCGAGTAAGGGTCACACTGAATTTAGTGTCTTTCTGGAGGGTCTGAGTAGAGGTGCAACAAGTCCTCTTGAGTAACCCATGATGCATCGGATCTTGGTAGACCTTGCCAATGGACCAGGTGGCACTAAAAATCGCTATCCCTGGTCAAGGTAGCTCGATTGTCCAGGACATGCTCGATCCATTTTCCTTTCTCAAGCCAAAATATAGGTCGACACTTAGGGTCAGGCTCACTTTCAATGGATGGGGTAGGTTCAAAGGACTCTCTAAGAATCATTACCGATTTCCTAGACTCGACCAGGTCTATGGTATTGAAGGTAGAGATAAAGCCAAAATCCAAGGTCAACTCGTGCAAATGGTGTCCTCCCTTCTCTATCACTTCTAAGGATCCAGCTCTGCGAGCATGAAACTTATTTTAGGCCTAAGCCTAACCAAGATAGAATTCCCTACATTGAATCCATTGGCTCTTATTCAAGAATTAGCTAGTTTGTTAGATGTTTCATTACTTAAATAACTCTTATGGCTAATATCCTGATGCATATGCTGTGCGATGTTCAGTGCATGTGTGGACAGTTGAACTAGGTTTATGGACTCCTAATAGGTGACACAAAGGACTCAAACTAACACCTAATAGACTCGACTATGCATTCCTATCAAAAGAGGTTTATTAGGTCTTAACTACAACTTGGGCATGGGGCATGAGTCATGGATAGTGGGTGACATGTAGATGAAAATTTGCGAGGAACTCCTAATAGATGCTAGAGGGTCTTCCAATAGTATGTAGCAAATGAGATGGGCTCTAAGGATTCTTGCAACCTAATAATCTCAACAAAATATGACCTAATGTTTCTAGATACATGAGACGACTTAGGGAAGGGTAGGAAATAGGATGGGGATTATGGGACTGGTTCTGTACTAAAGAGACTGGCCTTAATGTATGAACAATGGGTTATGTCTCTAGGCAAGAAATGGTCCATGCTATGCAAGGATGGGTCAACAATTTTTGGGAAGAGGTCCTCGATGGGAACTATGGGAGGGGATTCATCTTAAGGGTACTAAATTAAAGAGATTATGTCCTCAATAAATTCCTTGGGCTCTTGAATTTTAGGACTGGGCTCTATAATTAGGCTTTCCTCTAGTGGCTCTTCAAGCATGATTCTAATAGTATGGTCAGGTTTCTCATGGTCCTTTTTCTCTAAGTGTTCTTCCAAGATGGTTTTAGTTTGGATGTGGTCAGGGTCAGCTACCTCTAGATTGGCTTCTACCTGGGTACCTACGAGGTCAACTAATTCAAGGTTTTCTAGAGATGTCACCTCTTCTTCTTTCTCATACTCATCCACTAAGCTCACATAGCTTCATACACTTCCACTTTAATGTCATTCTGGTGAACCAGTGGGGTGGTAGGAGGGGTTTTGGTAGGAGGGGTTTGGTTAAGGGAATAATGGCTAGTGATTAGGGTAGCTAGGGTGGGTCGACTAAGGGGTACCTAACCAGTATCTGGATTTTGACAATGGGCACCGATCCTAGTAGGTTCAAGTTGACTACGGGGAAGGGGACTAGTACTGGGCTCATATCTAGGGGTACTAATCCTATGGGATTCAGGTTGACGGCCTAAGGGTTCATTCTGTTCATAGGTCATGGGTTCAGATCCATAGGTCATGGGTCTACTGGGCTTATAGGGTATGGGTGCATAGGATTTGGATGCATAGGATCTATGGTCATAGGATCTGAAGTCATAGGATCTAGGTTCATAGGTTCTAGGTGAAGGTGAAAAGACAACAACATCATGTATACAATATGCAAAAGCAAGGCAGAAATAGATGCATTTTAAAATGATTTTAAAATATGCATAGCAGAAGGCTTGGTAGATCGATCTAAATGATCTACCAAGCTACTTCTCAGGGTTCCAGGCTTCATAGCTTCAAGTTGGGTTGGTCTTTTCTTGTACTGGCTGGGTCTTCACTTGTATGAGTCTTCACTGGACTTGGACTAGCATGTATTGGACTCAGAAAGAAGACTAGCTCAACATGAGCTGACTGGTACATGACTCAAATAATAAGAGAAAAATAACTCAAATAGGCTAAGCCCTTATTACAAATAGACTCAAATACTGCTAAGTAATCTATAGAGGGTTGAGAAGCCTCTGTCTTATTCTGATGCCTCTGATGTTCGCACCAACTGGTATGTGCTTACTATGCCTAGTGAGTATGCCATATCTGGTCTAATACATATCATAGCATACATGATAGAACCCACTGTCAAAGCATATGGGATTCTGCTTATATGCTCTCTCTCCTCAGGAGTTGTTGCACAATCCTCTTTGGAGAGACCAATTCCAGTGCCTATCAGGATATAGCCTTTCTTGGAATTTTTCATGCTGAACCATTTCAAAATAGTGTCGATGTAGGTAGATTAGGACAGTTCCAGAAGCCTCTTAGATCTATCTCTATAGATCTTCATACCTAGTATGTAAGAGGCTTTACCCAAGTCCTTCATAGAGAACTGAGATGACAACCAGACCTTTATTCCTTATAGTGCAGGATGTCATTTTCGATTAAGACAATGTCATCCACATACAACACAAGGAACAAGATCACAGAACCATTAGCTCACTTGTAAATTGTTGACCCCTGGAATGATTTTGATAATTACAAAATATTGGAGCATGTATGCTTTACTAATTCTTTCAATTACTCAAGAAGATTTGTAGGATAGTGTTTGTCTTTACATTAGTTGGTTTTCTATCTAGTTGAAAGGTATTCCAACATTGTATGAACTCTTGTATGCTTCAAGTTGTAACGCCCTAATCCTTCATGTATGTAATCTTGTAAAAAGGGCTCTAAAAATGTAAAAATGAGAGTAAGTAGGTTAGAATTTGTTTGGCAATCTCTTTGAAGCTTTTTGGAAGACTTGCTCTTGTTGGAATCTTGAATTGAAGAAGTTTGGAGAAGTCTAAATGCATATGAAAAATTTTTGTAAGAGCTCATGGATCAAGAGCCGACTCCTATTCTGGCACGGCATAAAAAATTTCAAAGTTTCAGAACCTCGAGCCGACTCAAGCCTTAAGAGCCGACTCGATGAAGAACTTATGTTTTTGGTGACTGAGACCTCAAGCCAATTCAAGCCCAGAAGAGCCAACTCGTCCAGAGCTTTTTTTGTTGGTGACCATGACTTCGAGGTGACTAAGCCTTAAAGAGCTGACTCATGCAGAATTTAATTTTTTATTGATTAAGAGTTCGAGCCGACTCAACCTAGAAGAGCTGACTCACATAGAACTTTTATTTAGATTGTCTAAGACTTTGAGCTGACTCATGGACCTCGAGTCGATTCGAGTGACGGGTCATTGCAGTCTAATGTCTAGTTGTAGAATCTCATTTTTGAATTCCAAAAACCCTTCAATGGCTCTATTTCGATTTCCTAAGCCTTACAATGGCTATTTTTTATTGAAGACTATTAAAAGAAGTATTTATGAAGGTTTAAATAATTTTTGAAAGATTATTCATTGATTATCCTTTGGAAGTTGAAGAGTTTTCAAGTCTTTCACCAACTCACTTCAAGAGCATTCAAGAAAGGATTCAAAGCTTCACCAACTGAACTTCATTCTTGAATCCATCTTTTTGAAGAACAAAAAAAGTAGCTTGAAGAGCATTAAAGAGCATTCAAAGCTAGACTTCAATTTGATCTTCATCAGCAACACTCAAGCAAGTTTGGTTTATTGTATAGTTGTTTTACACATTTAATATATCTTGTTTTCTCTCTAAGAACAGCAAGGGGTTGTGTCTTGAGAGTGTGTTAAAGGTTTTTAGGTGAGCCTTTTAAAGCCTAAGCTTGCATTCTTGGTGATCCTGGTATAAAACCAGGATTGGTTTTTGATGCGGCAAGCATATGATTAATGTTTAGATTATGGTTTGTAGAGCAATGAAACCTAATTACACTAGCATTGTACTCATCATAATTAGACTTAAGGATTACACGAAATAGAAATTTTACTTGATTAAACACAATCCTAAACTAAGAAGGAAGAAGATCTAGATAATAGGGGCTAATGATTATGGACATACCTTGATGAGCTTTACAACCTTCTTTTGATTCATACCTTGAAACTACCAACGCTCTTGACTGGAGGACTTGGATAACAAAGATCAGAACTCTAGACTTGGACTTCAGTCTGTCGGTTCATTATCACGGGGGAACCCGGTTCTCAACTTAAAGACTTCGAAGGACCCTATAATTGAAGATCAAAGGTTAAGGAAGAAAGAGACAAATGTAAAGAAAGGTTGGGAGGTTTTGTGAACAAAGAAGAAATTGCAGAAGATCTGGACGACTCCAATGCCTTCATCTTGTACTGGAATGGTGAGTTGCTTGGAGAAAAAAAATTGGCTTTGTCATGGAGGAAGAAACTTTCACACAAGAACACAAGACAATTTGCTTCAAAACTTCACTTGTATTTCATTCATTTCCAATCCCCTTTACAATAGGCGTCCAAGGTTTTTAATAGCCTCATAAAGCTAGCTTTTGAAATTTAAAAACTCCCCAAATTGAGGAGGATTACAAGGGGGGTTGGAGGATTTGATGGAGGGTTTGGAGGGATGTGGGGGGAGTTGGAGGATTTGGTGGAGGGCTTGGAGGGATGTGGTCGACCTCCTTGAATTTGAATCTCCCTTGTTGGCGCCCAAAGGGTGATGAAGTGGCTGGTGAGGTGGCACCTCTGGTTGATGACGTGGCATGGTTAGGTGGTCTTCTAATTTCAAGATGACATGTGGCGCCAAGTGGTCCTAGTTTATGGTCCTTTTCTCTTGCTTGGTGGTGTGTCTTCTCTTCTTCATAGGGTCAAAATCTGGGGTCCAGAATTTGAGTCTTGTTGCTGGCTTTCATGGCTTTAAGACTTGAATAAACTTAACTCAACTGAATTAGACTTAACTCAACTGAATTAAACTCAACTGAATTTAACTCAACTGACCTAGACTTTAAAACTTGAAATGGACTTACAGGAAATGAAGTTTTAAAAGTAATTACAGGACTCAATAAACACTCTTGATTTGAAACTCAAAATTAATTACAGGACTCTTAAAAAGGAAATGACTCCTGAAAAGGAAATAAAACATTTTTGATCTAAAGGATACAAGGTAACCTAATTATCTTCGATCCAAATTTGGATAAGGCTAACCTTGTTTGAGTGATGTTTCTTTCGGTTTCGGGTGTCCACACCAATTCTCCTGGGGTGGGCAGAACTCGACCCAGTCAAGTATGGTTAAGTTTTGCCCTGGTAATGCTCGAACAAGTCTGGGTTAAGTCTTTGCAGGTCCTCTCGAGTAATCCAAGAGTTGTCGGACTCAAGTCGACCTTGCCATTGAACCAGGTATCGCTGATAGTCCTTATTCCTGGTAGTAATGGTCTTATCATCCAGGATTCTCTCAATCCTCTCTCTCCGCTCAGGTAGGGTTGGTGGTGGACACTCGGAAATATGTTCACTCTCAATGAAAGTTTCTGGCCCAAAAGACTCACTAGGTATTAGTACTGGTTCTTTGTATTCTACTAGGTCTGAAACATTAAAGGTTGTACTGATACCCATATCAGGTGGAAGTTCCAAAACATATGCATTAGGCCTTATTTTCTTTAAGATCTTGAAAGGTCCCGCTCCACGGGCATGCATCTTCTTTATTGTTCTAGAGGGGAACCATTCAGGGTTGAGCCTAATCATCGCATAATCCCATTCACAGAATTCTTTAGCCCTCTTATGTGAGTCTGCTAAGTGTTTGTAAGTTTCATTGCTCAGGTTGATTTTATTACTGATTTCTTTATACAGATTTGTGACATGCTGTGCAAAAGACTCAGCAGACTCAGAGACTCGTGTGTGACTAGGTAGTGGGATTAGATCTAAAGGCTTCCTAGGCTTGTAACCATGGACTATCTCAAAGGAACTTTTGCCCGTAGATCTATTGACCGAACTGTTGTAAGCGAACTCAGCACGAGGCAATAACAAATCCTAATTCCCTAGACTTTCTCTCACTAGGCATCTCAGCAAGTTCCCTAGACTTCTATTTACAACCTCGATTTGTCCATCAGTCTGGGGATGGTAGGCTGTTGAGAATTTCAGTCTGGTTCCTAATAGGTGCCTAAGTGTTTTTCAGAAGTAACTTGTGAAGCGGACATCCCTATCAGAAACTATGATTTTTGGTAACCCGTGGAGTCTGACTACTTGACCAAGAAAAAGTTTGGCTATCCTACAGGCATCGGAAGTTTGGGAGCAATGTATGAAATGGGCCATTTTTGAAAACCGGTCGACCACCACAAAGATTGAATCATGTTTTTGAATGGTCTTGGGTAATCCTAGAATAAAGTCCATGCTTAGATCCTGCCATGGACACTCAGGTACAGGTAATGGAGTGTATAGCCCGGTATTCTTCTTTTGCTGCTTTGCAATAGTACATATCCTACATTGGGCTACAAGGTTTGCTACTTGTTTCTTAAGGCCTGGCCAGTAAAATTATTTCTCAACAGCCAAGATAGTCTTGTTTCGTCCGAAGTGGCTAGCTAAACCTCCCGCATGTATCTCCCAAACTAAAAAATCTCTTAAGGAGGTTCTTGGGATGCAAAGCCTATTCTCTCTAAAAAGATAACCATCTAGAAGGGTATAGTTACTATGATCACTAGATGGTCCTTGACGCAAAACCTGATAAATTTCACCAAAATCTGGACAGGTTTCGTACTGCTCCTTAAGTCTTTCAAAACCTATGACTTCAGTACTGACTGAAGATAAAAGTAACGTTCTACGACTTAGGGCATCAGCTACCTTATTGTCAGTTCTCGATTGATGTTTTAGGATAAAAGTATAGGATTGGATGTATTCTACCCATTTGGCATGCCTAGGGTTTAGTTTCTTTTGGGAACTCAAAAACCTAAGGGCTTCATGGTCTGAAAATAAAACAAATTCTTGCGGTAGGAGATAATGCCTCCAATACCTTAATGCTTGCATTACCGCATAAAGCTCCCAATCATATGTGGAGTATTTCTTCTTGGCTTCATTCAATTTCTCACTAAAGAATGCTACGGGATGGTTTTCTTGACTCAGAACTCCACCAATCCCTACTCCCGAAGCATCGCATGCTACTTCAAAGACCTTAGAAAAATCGGGTAGTCTTAAGACTGGTGCTTGGGTCATCTTATCGTTGATGTGAAGGAAGGCCTTATCAGCTGACTTCGTCCATTCAAAGTTGCCCTTCCTAATACAATCCATGATAGGAGCAACTATGGTGCTAAACCCTCTAATAAATCTTCGATAAAACGTAGCGAGGCCATGAAAACTTCTTACTTCATGAATATTATTTGGTGTTGGCCACTCTACAATTGCCTTAACCTTCTCAGGATCAGCGGATACTCCTTCAGGGGTCACAACAAATCCTAGAAAGATAATACTAGTAGTCATGAAATCACATTTCTTTAGGTTGGCATAGAGGTTATCTTTCCTAAGTGCTAAACAGACCTGCATCAGATGCTGTTGATGATCTTCTCTAGTCCTACTATAGATAAGTATGTTGTCAAAGTAAACGACAACAAATTTTCCAATAATGGCCCATAGGACTTGATTCATGATTCGCATAAAAGTGCTAGGGGCGTTTGATAACCCAAAAGGCATGACTACCCATTCAAATAACCCGTCCTTAGTTTTAAAGGCAGTCTTCCATTCATCCCCTGGTCTGATCCTAACTTGGTGATAGCCGCTCTTCAGGTCAATCTTAGAAAATATAGTTGCACCTGCCATCATATCTAACATATCATCCAAGCGAAAGATGGGAATCCTATACTTCACCGTGATTTTATTTATGGCACGACTATCAACACACATTCTCCATGTGCCATCTTTCTTAGGGTTAAGGTTGGGACTGCGCATGGACTCAAACTTTCCCTAATGAATCCTTTCTTTAGGAGTTCTCCTACTTGTCGTTGTAATTCTTAGTGCTCGGTAGAGTTCATTCTATAATGGAAAAGGTTCGGTAGGGTTGCTCCGGGGACTAAATCTATCGCATGTTGTATATCCCTAAGAGGTGGGAGTTGGTCGGGTAAGTCGTCGGGGAACACGTCTTTGAACTCCTCTAGCACTTCACTGACTTCTGGAGGTTGTTCTTTTGAAAGAGGTTCTTGATGATCCTTAATGGTCAAAATCCAAACAGGTGATCCATTGCTAATTTCTTGCTCCATTTCTTTAGCAGTGATCACGTTTATCCCTTTTTTCTTATCACTCAATTGTCTTGATCCTCTCTTAATGGGGTTCTTAGGTGGAGAAGAATGGATTACGATCTTCTTTCCATTATGAGTAAACGAGCATGAATTAGAACGATCATAGAGTGTTACATCAAGATCGTACAACCATGGTCGGCCTAGGATTATGCTACTTACTCCTATTGGAAGTACATCACACCATACTTTCTCTAGGTAAGATTGGAACTGAACGGTTACTAGGCACCTAGACTTAATGGAAATCATGGTTGAGTCTATCCAGGATACCTTATAAGGATTGGGATGGGGTACGGTGGGTAATCCTAGGGTTTTTACTGTGTTGGTAGATATGGCGTTGACACAGCTACCGCTATCTAAAATGACTTTGCATACTTTCTCACCTATCTTAATGAATGTCTGTAGTATGCTAATCCTACGCCAATCTTCTTGGGTTTTAGCCTGGGTGAGAATACACCTAACCACTCCTATCAGATCTTGATCTACCAGGACTTCCTCTTCCTCATACTCTTCAGCCAAGTTCTTATCTGCCTGGTATACTTCCTCCTCAAATTCACCTTGGGATTCTACGGCTTCCTCTTCTACTTCCCCTATGTGTAGGGCTCTATTAGGATAGCTGCTAGAATAGTGACCCACTTTGTTACACTTGAAACAGGCGTTTGGAGTTCTTTGGGTCTCAGGTGTTTTCCCCTTGTCATCTCTTCGGGTCACAGGCACATTGGGATTGGGTCGGTTGAATCTAGGCTGATTGGATCCTGACTGCTGGTAAGGTGTACTAGTCCTAGGGGCTTCGGGCCTACGATAGACTGGACCTCTATGGAATCTCTCAGCATCCCTAGCTATCTGATAGGCCAATTCTAGGTCATGTACCTCTCGCATGAACAATTCTCTTTGAATTTCTTCCCTCAGTCCGGCTCTAAATCTAGACAAGGTCACCGACTCAGATTCATCAACATTGCACCTCATAACGAATTCGTCAAACTTCGCTATGTACTCTGTGACACTCCTATTTCCTTGAGTAAGTCTTTGCAATTGATCTAGGAGTCTTTGGTGGTAGGACATAGGAAGGTATTTCTCCCTAAGCCTAAGTTTCATAGCTCGCCAGGTCACTATGGGCACATCACCTCTCTATCTAGTGAGTCTCTCAACGTTTCCCCAATATAACCTAGCTTGGCGCACAAGTTTAAGCTTTGCAAACTTACACTTGCGCTCTTCACTCATCTCAAACCAGTCAAAATACTGGTCCATCTCACCTTCCCAATCAATGTAGATCTTAGGATCTAAAATTCCATCAAAGATGGGAGCTTCCAGCCTAATGTTCTTCATGGTTCGGTCATCTTGATCAAAGTGAATTGGGATGGGTCTCCTGACATTGGGTTCATAGTTAGGCTCATGATGGAATCTCCGTGGGTTGGGATCGATGGTTTGATCAGGGTGGGGTCCTTAGGAATTGGATCATAAAACTAATCTTGGGGAGCTCTCCTAGGGTTTGTTTCGTAGAGGGGGTTTTAATATGGAATCCTTCTAGGGTTCAATGGGGTCTCGAGTTCAGGTGCAAGACTAGGCTCAGGCTCAGTCTGGGCTTCATGATTGCTTTCAGGGGTTCTAGCCTCTAACTGATCCAACCTAGTAGTGATGTGTGATAATTGCTCATTCATGTCTTGGTTGGTTTGTGCCACATTCTGATTTGTTTGGGCTAATTGCTCAGTTAAACTCTTAGTCAGTTGGGCCACTTGATCATTTAGGCTTTTAATCAAATTCCCTAAGTTTTGGTCCATGGCTACACTTGACTGGGCTTGGATTGGTGAATATGGTGTCCCTGCTCTAGTTGTCATGCATGCAAATGGACTCAAGTTCGAGCTAAGGTTTCCTAGACCTAGAGCACAAATTAAAAGTCTAATTAAGTGAACCAACTAGCTATTAGTACTTATGAGACTTAGCCAGGTAGGTGGAGGGAAGTGAAGGTCCCTGATTGCCAACCTTAGACACCAATCTGAGATTGGCCAGGTAGGCCGACCAAATCACAAGCCCTGATGCACCAATCCTAGACACCAAGCCAGTAAGCACACACCAATTAGCTGACACAGTTAACTTGACCCTAACCTGAACCCAACTTGTTGGTGTTCCTAACCTACTAGGGCAATTAACGTTCTACTCAATTTTAATTAATGGGCTGGGATCGATATGTTGGTTGATGATTTTTGGGCTAGGGACAGGTGATGAAACCCTGACCCTATGTCAAATTGATGCCCTTAATTTGATTTCTCATGAGATGAATGAAATGCAAAGGTGCTGCAGAAGTGTGTTGCAGTTTGAAAGTGGTGTGGAAAACGTGATGAAAAAAATGTCCAAAAATTCTGAAAAATTCATAGAGGATTTCTAACTTATATGTTTCAATGCAGATGAAAGGAATTTTAAAACTAAAACCTGTACTACTCTAAGCAGATCCTACAAATGAAGATAAATAAAAAGGATAGAACAGAACCCTAATGACAGTGTCGAACTGCAGAAATTTTTATTTTTTTATATTTTTTTTCTGATGATGAAATTTAATATGGTGATAACGGACTTAAAAAGGAATAAGAAAAAAATATTTCAACAAAAACTTAGCGACTTGCCTTTGGAGCTGCAGACGGATTACAGTAAATAGATCCAAATTTTCAGAAAAATAGAACCTATTCAAACAAGTGCAATGGCTTACCCAAACTTTAATCTAAAAAATTCATGTCCGGCCAGGGGCTCATTATTCCCATGGGTCATGACAGTGTACTAGAGTACACCCGCTTAGGAGGCATGAATTTTAGATCTTGCTTGGATTTAAAGAAAACTATTCTATCCTAATGCAACCATGCTCTGGTACCAATTTGATGCGGCAAGCATATGATTAATGTTTAGATTATGGTTTGTAGAGCAATGAAACCTTATTACACAAGCATTGTACTCATCATAATAAGACTTAAGGATTACATGAAATAGAACTTTTACATGATTAGACACAATCCTAAACTAAGAAGGAAGAGGATCTAGACAATAGGGGCTAATGATTATGGACTTACCTTGATGAGTTATCCAACCTTCTTTTGTTTCATACCTTGAAACTACCAACGCTCTGGACTGGAAAACTTGGATAATAAAGATCAGAACTCTGGACTTGGACTTCAGTCTGTCGGTTCATTATCAAGGGGGAACCCGGTTCTCAACTCAAAGACTTCGAAGGACCCTGCAATTGAAGATCAAAGGTTAAGGAAGAAAGAGACAAATGTAAAGAAAGGTTGGGAGGATTTGTGAACAAAGAAGAAATTGCAGAAGATCTGGACGACTCCAATGCCTTCATCTTGTACTGGAATGGTGAGTTGCTTGGAGAAAAAAAATTGGCTTTGGCGTGGAGGAAGAAACTTTCACACAAGAACACAAGACAATTTGCTTCAAAACTTCACTTGTATTTCATTCATTTCCAATCCCTTTTACAATAGGCGTCCAAGGCTTTTAATAGCCTCACAAAGCTAGCTTTTGAAATTTAGAAACTCCCCAAATTGATGAGGATTACAAGGGGGGTTGGAGGATTTGATGGAGGGTTTGGAGGGATGTGGGGGGAGTTGGAGGATTTGGTGAAGGGCTTGGAGGGATGTGGCCGACCTCCTTGAATTTGAATCTCTCTTGTTGGCGCCCAAAGGGTGATGAAGTGGCTGGTGAGGTGGCACCTCTGGCTGATGATGTGGCATGGTTAGGTGGTCTTCTAATTTCAAGATGACATGTGGCGCCAAGTGGTCCTAGTTGATGGTCCTTTTCTCTTGCTTGGTGGTGTGTCTTCTCTTCTTCATGGGGTCAAAATCTGGGGTCCAGAATTTGAGTATTGTTGCTAGCTTTTATGGCTTTAAGACTTGAATAAACTTAACTCAACTGAATTAGACTTAACTCAACTGAATTAAACTCAACTGACCTAGACTTTAAAACTTGAAATGGACTTACAGGAAATGAAATTTTAAAAGTAATTACAGGACTCAATAAACACTCTTGATTTGAAACTCAAAATTAATTACAGGACTCTTAAAAAAGAAATGACTCCTGAAAAGGAAATAAAACATTTTTGATCTAAAGGATACAAGGTAACCTAATTATCTTCGATCCAAATTGGGATAAGGCTAACCTTGTTGGAGTGAAGTTTCTTTTGATTTCTGGTGTCCACACCAGTTTTTCTTTGGTGAGCCCAATTCTAAAAATCAAAGGGATTTAGGTACTTGGTTAGCTTGTGTTAAAATCAAGTGAGGGTTTTCTTTGGTGATCTTGGTAAAACCAAAGTGTATAGGTTTGGATTGTGAGCCTGTTAAAACAATCCAACTATATTCCGATTGGGGATATAGTAGAAATCCCAAGTGCTCCTTGGGTAGTATACGTAGGAGTGGGTTGCTTCGAACCACTCTAAATTCCTTGTGTTTGTGATTGTGCTTGTTTAACTTCATTATATTTATTTACTTGCATCTACATTGCGTATATCACCATAATACTAAAAGGATTTTAAATTGCACATACTTGCTAAAGTTTTTATAATCCCAATTCACCTCCCTCTTGGGAAGCCAGTTGGGCAACATAAATGCAAGGTTCTTCTCTATTCCCAATAAAGCCATATGATCTGATACCCTTATCAAATTGCATGTTCCAACTCCTTGATGGATGCTTCAATCCATAGATGGACTTTTAAAGCCTGCACACCTTTTACTCATTTATGGATGTGAACCCTTTAGGTTGTATCATATACACCTCTTCTTTTAGCTCACCATTCAGGAAAGCTATTCGGACATCCATTTGCCAGATTCATAGTCAAAGTATGCTGCTAAAGCAAGCATGATCTGAATGGACTTGAGCATTTCCACAGGAGAGAATGTCTCATCATAGTGAATACCATAACGTTGACGATATCCTTTGGTAACTAAACGGGCTTTATAGGTCTCCACCTACCTGTCTGCACCCCTTTTCCTCTTGAAAACCCATTTACACCCAATGGATTTTTTCCCTTCAAGCGGATCAACCAATGTCCATACATTGTTGATTTCCATAGATTCCATTTCAGATTGCATTGCTCCTAGCCATTTCTCAGAGTCAGACCTCTGCATTGCATCCATATAGGTGATCAGATCCTCATTGTTCTCATTGAGTTCAATGGGATCACCATCCCGGACCAAGAAACCGTAATATCTGTCCGATCAACTCGATACCCTATCGGATCTCCTTAATGGTTCCTGTGTGGGCTCTGGGTGTGATATTATCACAACTAGTTTTATGTTGTCCCTTAAGTGTATTGGCTCTTCTACTTGTTGAACTTCACTAAGATCAATCTTAGTGGCTACAGTTCATTCACCAAGGAACTCCTTTTCTATAAAGATAGCCATAAGACTAATGAACAATTTTTGTTCCTCAGCCAAGTAGAAGTAATACCCCTTAGACTCATTTGGATACCCAACAAATAGGCACCGATCAGATCTAGGTCCAAGTTTGTCCATTTTTGAACATTTTACATAAGCAGGGCAACCCCAGACCCGAAGGTGTGAGAGTGTCGACTTACGTCCAGTCCATATCTCATATAGGATTTTATTAACGGATTTACTCAGAGCCCTATTCAAAAGGTAACGGACTGATTCTAGAGCATATCCTTAAAAGGACAGCAGTAGTAAAGCAAAGCCCATCATGGACCGAACTATGTCTAATAGGATTTGATTCTTCCTTTCAGACACTTCATTTAACTGTGGTGTCCCTGGAGGTGTCCATTGAGAGAGAATCAATCCCATTCTCCTCAAGACATGTCAGAAACTCACCAGAAAGGTATTCATTGCCTTGATCTGATAGAAGGGTTTTGATATACCTTCCAGTTTATTTTTCTACTTCATTATGATATCATTTGAACATTTTAAATGACTCAGATTTATGTCTCATCAAGAAGACATAACCATGCCTTGAAAGGTCGTCTGTAAATGTAATGAAATAACTGTACCCACCTCTGGCACTAACATTCATGGGTTCGCATACATCAGTATGTACCAGACTTAAAATTTCTTTGGCTCGTTCACCTTTTCTAGTAAATGGTGATTTTGTCATTTTTTGAAGAAGATAGGACTCGCAGGTTAGAAGTGAACCACTTTCACTAAAGTCGAGGAGACCCTTGGACATCAACCTGTTTATCCTGTTCTTATTTATATGACCTAGCCTATAATGCCATAGGTACGCAACACTGACATTATCTATCCTAGGGCATTTGCTAGACGTGTACACTACACTAACAGGTCATGATAGTACATAAATACCATTATTCATATATCCATTCATTATAATAGAACCATTCCAAATAATAATACAAATATCATTTTTTATTGATAGTTCATAACCATACTTGACCAATTGGCCTACAAAAATGACATTTTAAATAAAAGATGGACAATAATGACACTCATTCAAAATGATTATACAAGACTCGAAAACTAGTTTGAGGACTCTCAACGCCAGGACTAGAACTTGGCTTCCATTTTCCACGTTCAAGAATCTCTCGCCATCCTCGAATATTCTACTAACTTGAAGTCCCTGCAAAGAACTGTAAATATGAATTGGACTTCCGATATCCAATACCCAGTTAGTAGTATCGTAGATAAAGAAACTGCAAGGTATTATCATATAAATACATTATCAAGCACCTTCTAGCTGCTTCCCCTTCTTGGTCCTGTTCGGATCAAGGGACGTAATGTAAAGAAGACAGTTCCTCTTCCAATATCCCCGCTTCTTGTAGAAGAAGCACTCCGCTTGGCTCTTATCAGCCTTCTCCTTCTTGGCCTGACTGGGCCTAGAGAATTCCACACCTGTTTCTCTTTACCTTTCTTCTTCCCTTTCTTAAAGGGACGATGCCCTACCGAAGATCCTCCCACTAGATTTACCGCCCCTTTGTTCAATGGTGGTCTTTCTCATAAGTCTGCAACAACTCCAACAGACCATGGTAGTTAACTGTAGGCTTATTCATTCTATAATGATTAAGAAAATGTAGATAGGAAGAGGGCAAGGAATTCAAAATCACATCATTCCCAAGCTGTTCATGCAAGGGACATTCGAGCTTGCCAAGATATTCAATCATCTCGATCATGTACAATACATGATCAGTGACTAAGGCCCCATCATGCATCCATGCATTGTAGATAGCACAAGAGACCTTGTACCTCTCAACATCATCTGGTGTCCCAAAGGACTCCTTCAACCTTTGAAGTATTTTCTCTGGCTAGGCTTCCTCGAACTTGCAACTGAACTCGTCGTTCATCACTGCCAACATTATGCATCAGACAGTGGTCCTATCAGAGAGCCACTTCTGACATGTATCTCTGACTGAACCATGAGCATTAGGAGCAGGGGTTTCAGATGCCGGATCTGATATGACATACAATATCCATTCACACTCCAGGACATCATGATCCTTCGATACCAACTATTGAAGTTAGGACCCTTGAGCTTCTCATTATCGAGAAAAGATCGGAGTGACAGATTGGAAGACATTTGAAAGGAAAACCAAAGCTAATTAGTGTATATGAATTATTAACCTAAAGACATGGACTTTAGTCTAAAAGCCCTCCCATTAATTGTTCCAACTGATAGCCTCTACCTCCAATCCGAGGAATTACTTTAATTCCTTAGTGGGTAATAGAGTCCAATAGACAACACATGAGCCCGACTTTGGCTGGCCCACCCATGCATGTCTAAAGGTAGGTTCTTTAACTGATTAGTTCTCCAAGGAACCTCTAGTATTTAGGTTTTGCCCCAAGGTGCACTTCAATTAGCCTTTGGGCCTCCTATTGAAGGTCTCGGTTAGGTCCAACCATTAATATGACAAACTTTGATGCTTCTAACGAACGAATAGTCAAGCCCGACTTTGGCTGGCCCACTTGACCACCATTAAGAGAGTTACACTGAGCCATCATATTAGGAACAACAATTCTAATAGCTCGATAAACACCCGATCTTTGGATCTGCCGATGAACACCCAACTATTGGAATCATTACCATCCCACTTAATGAGAGGCTAGGACTTAGTTATCCATATAACTTCATCCTTTTATGAACCTAATAATTTAGAGAATTTAATCTTATTGTGATATAAGAATAGATGAGAAGACATGGATCAACCTCCCATTGACCATATCAGTAAATAAGGAGGGTTACTCATAACACATGATCCATGGGCACCTAAAATCAGTCAAGACTAATTAACCTTGGTTGACATGGGTTAACACAAGTCAGTGACCTATCTAATCAATTTTGATCGACAAGATTGGCTATGTAAGTGAGATCATGGGTTGGGTTCTGCCATTAACCATCTTGCCTTAGGCACCAACCAGGTTGGCCAGGTAAGAGGTAGCCCTAAAGAACCATGATCAAGATGCCAAACTTACCTAGACACCAATTAGTTCATCAAAATTGATTAGACTAACCTAAAGACTCAGGCTGACCACTGAGCCACAAATTAGGTCCATTTAGATCTATGGACTAATCAATCTAACTATTAGAGAGATCTATAGAAAAGAAATCCTAACTCAACATTTGTTTAGATTAGTTCTCTATTTAGTCCAATGCATCTAAACTTAGGTCTAATCCAATTAAGGACCCAAAAGAAGCTAACCCATGACCCTTAAGGCTTATTGAAATGACTTAAAATCTTTGAATCATATTCCTATAGTTCTTTGTCATTCTTAATTCTCAATTAAGTTCAATAGCCTTAATTAATCGAAATAATTTCAAGTATGTAAAACAATTTTACAAGCATATTTTGAATTCACTATTTTAGGGCATTCTGGTGTAGTTGACTCGTGTAAAATGCGAGTCGACTCATCCAGAACCAAAAATAGATAGATTCATCTATTAGCATAGATGAGTCGGCTCGAGCAGGGGTTGAGTCACCTCGTCCAGAACTAGAAACGAACAGATTGTTTTGCCTGCATAAACAAGTCAGCTCGAGCAGGGATCGAGTCGGCTCATCAACGGGGCCAAAAAATAGTGACTTCAAAATTCATGCAACTTATTTGAATAATTCAAATATAGAGATTAAACATGATCAAAACAAAACTCTGAGATCTAATCTAAAATTGTTTTATGATCACAACATTAGATTAAAATATTTTTAATCTACATTTTCTTTTATTTTTTCTTTTCATGAGTCAATCACAAGCGGCACCCCTACACGCCATAGGAGATCCCATTGAATGGGAAGAGAGGGTCTTGTAGCCCTACATATCTTCTATGACTGGACGACCATGGTGAAGCACTCAATCCAAGTACTTTAAAAGAAAAACATGATATTAAAAGCATGCTAGCATTATTATAACACGATGAACCATGCTATGATACCATTAAAGGTGAAAAGACACCAACACCATACATACAATATGCAAAAGCAAGGCAGAAACAGATGCATTTTAAAATGATTTTAAAATATGCACAGTGAAAGGCTTGGTAGATCGATCTAAATGATCTACCAATCTGCCCGCAATAGGATCTATTATTAAAAAATAGCATGCAATATAATTATCAAAATAAGAGAAGAGCAAGGATATAAAAGTACCTTACTGTTATATCTTTGATGGATGCAGTGGCCGTGCTCCAAGGATGATGCTCTTAAGCCACACATGTGTCTGGCCTCTACAGGTAATCCACAGCTGGGCTTGACTCTGATAAACTCCCTCGGAGTGCTAGCTCCATAGGATCCTTTGGGCTGATCTTCTTCTTCCTAGAAGACGAGGAGGAGAGGTGGAACCCTTCCTAACTAGCTCTCTTCCCAAGGCCTAGCTTGAGTACTAGGAGTCCTCTCAACCCTTTTCTTCTCTTTCAAAATCTCGGCAACAATGAGATTCAGAGACAAATAAATAAAAGCTTCTCTAACCCAGTAGTCCTAAAATAACACTTATTTATAGAGGCAGCCAAGAGAGGGAGAAAGAGAAAGGAGTGATTGGGGGAGAAGGTCAAGGAGCATACCATATTGACTCAAACCATATTAAGAAGAAATAATAATCATTCCATGAAAGTTTGGAGCCAAAATAGCTTGAATTCAAAATTTAAACCAAGTCAAAACCTTCCAAAAATGTTCCAGAAATGCCGTTCAGAGATTTCTAGTCGAGCATAGCTGAGTCAACTCAAGCAGATTTGAGTCATCTCATCCAGGACACAGAATAGTCAGACTGTTCATTCAAGTCGACTCGAGTAGGGGTCGAGTCGGCTTGACTAGAACACAGAATGAGTCAACTCAAGTAGGGGTCGAGTCGGCTCGTCCAGAAAACAGAATGAGTCGACTCAAGCAGGGATCGAGTCGGCTCATCCAGAAAAGTCTTCCAGAAATACTTTTTGTCAGAGCCAAGTGTTGACCCCTCAAGTATCGATACATGGTCAATCACATTGACCGTTAGTGACAACAAACGATTATCAATTGTTGATCAGCCTTAAGATCAAATAGAAACCTGTATGGTGTGTGATCCTAAAGGTTCGAACACTAAGCCGGTAGCACTGTAAAACATCCAGTACTAGTAAAATTCCTTATCTAGCATTGATACCCGATGTCTGGAGAGGTCGAAGATGCAGAGCACCTCTCTAGAACCTCTTGCATATGGTTACTTTATAATTCATCCCTTTGACCTCATAATGCTTAAGATAACCTAGGGTTCGACTGCCAACCCTAGTTTGGTTTATCCAGGTCGTGTCTCAACTTTACAAGTTCTGTGACTCCTCACAAGAACTACCCTAGCCAAGGATTTGCTAAATTGAGACACAATGTGCCATTCACTCCAAACTATTTAGAGGGGTTAATTCCATCTTGATCCACCATAGCTCCACAAGTACTTGTTTGTACCCAAAAACCTTCCATCATTGGATTAGAAATCTAGGTAGTCCGGTACTAAAGTATAGTGAGTAGCTTACAAGCTACCATGGTGATCTTAGGTCTGAGAGACATATATACCCATATCCCTTCGCGAGCAACCCTTCGATAGAAGGGAGCTCCGTAGATGGTCACGTTCAGTGAGATGTCACACATTTCACCTACATGTCACACCAGGATAACCAACAATTGTGATATACAATAACCTACACATGATACATTGTCATCCTATAATAATGTATTATTTGGTTGTGAACCAGTTTAAGAACTACTTGATATATCCCCTCTATATCAAACAATTTAGTTCTAAGGACTCCATCATACAAGACTTCATTTTAGAAAAATGCAAATATGATGAATAACCAAAAAGAATAACTTTTATTCATTAAAAATCATATATAGTTACAAGATAGCATGATGCGGCATATTTATGAAAAATATGGCATGAGTGAAGAAATCAACTAAGCTAACTAAACTCGGAAACATGTGGTCAGAATTCATTCATAGAGGAGTCATTTAAATGCATTGAAGAAGACTAAATTAGAAGGCCAAAATGCTTTGCAGTGCAAATCTAGATTAAGTTAAGAAAATAAGGACCTATGTAACTTGAGAAACCATCTAATTAGGACTTTACCCTATTCAAAATTTCAGACCTCAAGAGGTAAGGATAGGTTTTAGAGACCAATAATGAACTTTAAAGACCTTACACTAAACCTACTATAGGAACTCTCAAGACTAGCGATTGAAAGATCAAACCAAACCACCCATTGGAAGTAGAGGCTACTGCTGCTGAGTTGAAGGCAAGGAGGACTTCATCCTGGACTGGATACTCCTTAGGATCTTGCAAGAACACCCATTAGTGTTGTGGAGAAGATGGAAGATAGCAAAGACTAGAAATAATGGAAGGAAGGAAGTAAGGATTTGTTGAAGATCTAGGTGGAGTGTGGCCGGCTGCTCTTGAAGATGTGGGAGGCATCCATGGGAGAAGAACTTTTGCTGGAATTTGAGAACTAAAATACTTTGTTGAGCCTCTCACTCAATCCCTCACGAATGGCATTTGCAAACAAAAATGGGAGAAAGAAAATTCTGGATTTCATTCATTCAAAAGCATCCTTTTATGAAGAGATTAGGGGCCTATTTATAACTTTCTAAGTCCCATTTGAAATTCAAATTTTACATGAAAAGAGGGGGAAATGTAGTTACATATTTGAATTTCAAAATTCATGAAAAGGGGGTACCAAATCTAAAAATCTGCATGCATGGTGCTAAGAGTCTAAATATGAAAATCTTCATATATGGGTGCCAAGTATCCAAATATGAAAATCTGCATGCATGGATGCCAAGTGTCCAAATCTGAAAATCTTCATGTATGGGTGCCAAGTGTCCATTCTCGGATAAGGTGTTTGGTGAGGTGGCTTCAATCAAAGTTTCATTCCATCCAATGGCTCTTATTTCATACACCCTTAATTTGAAGATTTACTTGATGTAGCTTTGGTTCATCTCATGGTCCAATTATATGCTCTCTTGGTTGGACTTGACTCAAGCTCAAAAGAAAAATTATAACTCAATTTGGACTTGAGTACATTTGACTCTTACAACTTAATTGACCCAAGGCTTCAAGACCTAATACTTAGCAAGACTCAAACATAAAATTCATAATACAAGAATACTTAACTAGACTCAAGACTCAGACTAGGAACAAGTTAACAAGGTTAGAACTCAATTTGCAATCCATAAAGAATTGGTGTTGACTAGGTTTGACTAAAATCTTCTTTTAGCCTTGGTGCCCGCACCAATTCCCCCGAGGTGAAAAGAACTTGACTCTATCGAGTAGGGATCTATTTTACTTTGGTAGTACTCTAATAAGTCTGGGTTGATTCTTTGTAGATCCTCTCGAGTAATCCATGAGTCTTTGGACTCAGGTCGACCTTGCCAATGAACTAAATAGCATTGGTAACCTTTATTCCGAGTGGTGATGGCTTGGTTATCTAGAATATGCTCAATCTTATCTCGTCGTTCTGTTATAATTATTGGTGGACACTCAGGGATGGATTCACTCTCAATAATTGGCTTAGGCTCAAATTGCTCTCTAGGTATCATTATTGGCTCCTTATACTCTATTAGGTCTGAAACATTGAAAGTCGAGCTGATACCTAAAATAGATGGTAAGTCTAGCACATACGCATTAGATCCTATTTTCCTTATAACTTTAAACAAACCTGCACTGTAAGCATGCAATTTTTTTTTAAGGTTCCTGGTGGGAACCGTTTTGGTCTAAGCCTTATCATAACATAATCTCCTTCAGTGAATTCTTTGATTCTTCTACGTGAATTTGCCATATGCCTATAAGTTTCATTGCTTAATTGGGTCTTTTTGTTAATTTCTTTATGTATATCCCTAATATGCTGTGCATATGACTCAACTAATTCAGAAACTCATGCTTGTGTAGGTAAAGAGATAATATCTAAGGGCTTCCTAGGTTTGTAACCATGGACCACTTCAAATGGGCTCTTTCTAGTAGATCTATTGACTGAGCTGTTGTAAGCAAATTCAGCACGATGGAGTAAGAGA
The DNA here is from genome assembly GCA_021397845.1 of Areca catechu. Taxonomy (NCBI): domain Eukaryota; kingdom Viridiplantae; phylum Streptophyta; class Magnoliopsida; order Arecales; family Arecaceae; genus Areca; species Areca catechu. Next base: position 71,472,040 of record CM038053.1, read on the forward strand.
TCCCAATTTCATATACTATGACCAACTAGACATCTAAGCAGATTTTCTAGACTCTGATTGACTACTTTAGTTTGGCCATTAGTCTGAGGATGATAGATAGTGGAGAATTTCAGTTTGGTTCCTAGCATATGCCAAAGGGTCTTCCAAAAATAGCTAGTGAACCTAACATCTCTATCAAATACAATGGTTTTGGGTAAATCATGTAGTCTAACCACCTCGTCAAGAAAAAGTTTGGCCATTCTAGAAGCATCTAGGATTTGAGAAAATGGGATGAAGTGAGCCATCTTAGAAAATCGATTGACTATAACGAAGATGGAATCGTGTCTCCTAGAGGTCTTTGGGAGTCCTAGTACAAAGTCCATACTAAGATCCTACCATGGACAATCAGGGACTGGTAAGGGAGTGTACAGACCGGTGTTCTATCTTTGTTGTTTGGCAATAGCACATGTTCGACATTGGGCTACAACTTGGGCCACATTCCTTTTGAGGCGAGGCCAAAAGAATTCGTCTTCTACTGCTATGATGGTCTTGTTTCTTCCAAAATGACGTGCTAGGCCACCAGCATGAACTTTCCAGATCAAAAACTCTCTAATGGAAGTTTGGGGAACACATAATTGATTTCCTTTAAAATGGAATCCATCTAGGAGAGTATAGTCACTATGTACACTAGATGGTCCTTATTGGAGGGATTGATAGATTTCACAAAAGTCTAGACACTTAGGGTATTCCTTTTTCAGTCTATCAAACCCTACAACCTCGGTGCTAAGGTCAAAAATATGGATCGTCGGCTTAATGCATCTGCAACCTTATTTTCAGTACTAGCACAGTGCTTCAGAATAAATATGTAAGCCTGAATGAATTCTACCCATTTCCCATGCCTAGGGTTCAGTTTCTTTTGGGAATTAAGGAATTGTAAGGCTTCATGATCATAATAAAGAATAAATTCTTGCGGTAGTAAATAGTGTCTCCAATACCTCAAAGCCTGAACTACCGCATATAATTTCCTATCGTATGTCGAGTATCTCATCATTACTTCATTCAATTTCTCACTAAAGAATGCCACTAGATGACTCTCTTGACTCAAAACTCCTCCAATTCCTACTCCAGAGGCATCACAAGCAACCTCAAATACCTTTGAAAAATCGGGTAACCTCAAAATAGGTACTTGTGTCATTTTCTTCTTTATTTCTAGGAAGGCTCTATCAGCAGATTTTGTCCATTCGAAGGTTTCCTTCCTGATGCAGTCAGTAATGGGTGCTACTATTGTGCCGAATCTTCTAATGAATCTCCTATAGAATGTGGCTAAACTATAGAAACTACGGACATCATGGATGCTTTTGGGTACGGGCCACTCGACTATGGACTTAACCTTTTTAGGGTCGGCAAACACCCCTTCAATGGTGACAACAAATCCTAAAAAGATAACTCTATGGGTCATGAATTCACATTTCTTGAGGTTGGCAAAGAGACTATCTTGTCTAAGGGCTTGGCAAACCTGTTTCAGATGGCTCAAATGGTCTTCTTAGTTTTACTGTAGATGAGAATGTCATCAAAGTAGACCACTATGAACTTCCCAATGAATGTCCTTAAAACCTGGGTCATGATCCTCATGAAGGTACTAGGCGCATTGGACAGGTCGAAAGGCATCACTACCCACTCATACAAGCCATCTTTGGTTTTGAAGGCAGTTCTTCATTCATCCCCGGGCCTGATTCTTACTTGATGATAGCCACTCTTAAAATCAATTTTGGAGAAAATCTTTGCTCCAGCCATCATATCCAACATGTCGTCTAAAAGGGGAATAGGAAAACGGTACTTAATGGTGATTTTATTTATGGCCCTGCTATCTACACACATTCTCCATGTGCCATCTTTCTTAGGGGTCAGAAGGGCTGGTACTGCACATGGGCTTAGGCTCTCTCTAATAAATCCCTTTTGGAGAAGCTCTTCAACTTGACGTTGTAACTCAGAGTGTTCTGTAGGGTTCATTCTATAATGGGTGATGTTCGGTAATGTCGATCATGGGATCAAATCTATGTTATGTTGAATATCTCTCAAGGGTGAAAGGTGATTAGGAAGGTCTTCAGGAAAGATGTCTTGAAACTCCTATAAAAACCTTAACACTTCCTGGGGTTTTCCTTATGGGGTTGGTCCTGATTTTCCTTAGCTGCTAAAACCCAAATAGGTGAACCATTACGAAGCTCTTACTCCAATTCTTTAGCAGTGATCATGTTTATCCCCTATTTCTTATCCCTCAAGTGACTTGATCCTCTCTTAACTTAGTCCTTAGGTGGTGAGGAATTGATTACAATCTTCTTCTCATTATGAGTGAAAGAACATGAATTAGAATGACCATAGAGTATAGCATCTTGATCATACAACCATGGTCGGCCTAATATGATGCTACTAACTCCCATTAGAAGAACATCACACCAAACCTATTCTTGGTATGACTAGAACTGGATTGTGACTTGGCACCTAGACTTAATGGAAATTGAGGTTGAATCTATCCAGGATACCTTATATGGATTAGGATGTGGCACAGTGGGTAATCCTAGGTTCTTGACTGTATTGGTGGATATGGCATTGACGCAGCTACCACTATTTAGATGACCATGCACACCATCTCTCCTATCTTAATAAAGGTTTGTAGGATACTAGTTCTATGCCAATCTTCTTGCTCCTTGGTTTGGGTCAAGATACATCTTACAACTCCTAGGGTTTCTAATGAGTCTATGATCTCTTCGTCCCCTTCATACTCATCAGCTAAACTCACACCTGCCTCAAACACTTCTTCTTCCTCCTCACAGTTCTCTATGGGATCCGTAACCTCTTCTTCTACTTCCCCTATGTGCAATGCTCTAGTGGGACATTGGCTTGCATAGTGACCTATCTTGTGGCACCTAAAATAATGAACATTTCCTTCTCTTCGAACCTCAGGACTTTTTCCTTTATCTTCTCTTCGAACTAATAGAGTAGCAGGACCGGGTCTATTGGTTGGACATGGGTTTGAAATGGGTCTATTTCCAGGAGGATTAATCCTAGTGGGCTCAGGTCGGCGAAATAAAGGTCTCCTCTAGAATCTCTCACAGTCTCTAGCAACTTGGTAGGCTTGGTCTAAGTCATGAACTTCTCTCAAAAATAGTTCTCTCTAGATCTCCTCATGTAGTCCTACTCTAAACCTAGACAAGGTTGCTGCTTCAGACTCAACCACATTGCATCTCATCACGAACTCATCAAACTTGGCAACATATTCGGACACTATCTTATTTTCTTGAGTTAATCGTTGCCATTGATCTAAGAGTCTCTGTTCATAGGACATTGGTAAATACTTCTCCCTAAGTTTCACCTTCATAGCTCTCCAAGTGGCAATAGGTATGTCACCCCTCTGTCGACTCATGCGCTCAACATTACCCCAATATAATCTAGCCTAACGGACCAATCTAAGTTTGGCAAACTTAAATTTCCTCTCTTTCGACATTTCATACCAATCAAAATATTGGTCCATATCACCCTCCCAGTCTATATACACCTTAGGATCCAAGTTTTCATCAAAAGTGGGTGCATCTAGATGAATGTTTCTAAGGGCTCTCTCATCCTGGTCAACATAATCATGGTGAACTCTCCTTGGTTGTGGGTCAGGAGTATACTCTTGGTGTTGGACTCTAGGATGGACAGGTGGCAATCTGGGTGATTGTGGCTCAGTAGGGGCCAAACGGGCATCTTCAAGGGTTCCTATTCTCTCTTCCATTCGATCAAACCTAGTGTTCAATTGCTTTAACTGCTCAGTCATAGTTCTCATCAGGGTTTCTAGATTGGGGTCCATGGAAGAATGGGATGGTCAAGTGAATGCTGATAGAAAATTCCTGATCTAGTTGTCATGCACACACAGACTCAAACTCGGGCTAGGGGTTTGCTACACCTAGAGTCCAAACCAAATATTAGGTCAAGATGACAATCTTGGTTGTAGTAACTTGGTACATGGCCAAGTAAGTGTAAGGTTGGTGGAGGTCCCTCTTTACTTAGACACCAATTTGAAATTGGCCAGGTAAACAGACCAACCCAGCTTTCTTCGGTCTCTTGTCCCTGAACCACTTGCCTAGACACCAGATACACAAGCACACACAAACAAGTTGTACAAATTGGCTTGACACTTGGTTTGACCCGACCTTGTGGGTGTCCCTAACTCACTAGAGTAAATTAAGTGTCTACTCAGTTTTAATTAAGGGTTGGGTCCGATATGCAGGATGGTTATTTTGGGCTAAGGACAGGTGATGAAATCCTACCCCCATGTCATAATGATGCCCTTAAAATAATTTATCATGAGATGAATGCAAGCATGCATATGAACCCTAATTTCAGGTGCAAAAATTTAGTGTATTGTGGTTCTGAAGTGGAGCAGAGAAGTGCTATGAATTAATCTCAGAAAATTCTTAGAAAATCAAAAAACACTCCTAATTGTAGAGGATATACCAAATGAAAGGAAATAAAAAAATAAAATCAGTGCTTTGCTAGACAGTTCCTGGAACTCAGATAATGCTAAAAGGAACAAAACAAAACATACAGAAATTTTAGCAACAGAGATGAAGTGCAGGAATTTTAATTTTTTCTGTGATTTTTTTTCAAAGATAAAATTTTTAATGCTGATAGCTAACTTAATATGGATTATGAAAAAAATTACTTCAATGAAAAATTAACTACTTTTTTTTGAGTTTTATATGAATTAAAATCAGCATACTCAGAAATGCAGCAAGCAGAAAATAGAATGTCATACCCTAACCTACCATGCTCTGATACCAAATATGATGTGGCATATTTATGAAAAATATGGCATGAGTGAAGAAATCAACTAAGCTAATTAAACTCGAAAACATGTGGTCAGAATTCATTCATAGAGGAGTCATTTAAATGCATTGAAGAAGACTAAATTAGAAGGCCAAAATGCTTCGCAGTGCAAATATGGATTAAGTTAAGAAAATAAGGACCTACGTAACTAGAGAAACCATCTAATTAGGACTTTACCCTATTCAAAATTTCAGATCTCAAGAGGTGAGGATAGGTTTTAGAGACGAATAATGAACTTTAAAGATCCTACACTAAACCTACTACAGGAACTCTCAAGACTGGCGATTGAAAGATCAAACCAAACCACCCATTGGATGTAGAGGCTCCTGCTGCTGAGTTGAAGGCAAGGAGGACTTCATCCTAGACTGGATCCTCCTTAGGATCCTGCAAGAACACCCATTAGTATCGTGGAGAAGATGGAAGATGGCAAAGAATAGAAATAATGGAAGGAAGGAAGTAAGGATTTGTTGAAGATTTAGGTGGAGTGTGGCCTGCTGCTCTTGAAGATCTGGGAGGCATCCATGGGAGAAGAACTTTTGCTGGAATTTGAGAACTAAAACACTTTGTTGAGCCTCTCACTCAATCCCTCATGGATGGCATTTGCAAACACAAATGGGAGAAAATTCTAGATTTCATTCATTCAAAAGCATCCTTTTACAAAGAGATTAGGGACCTATTTATAACCTTCTAAGCCCCATTTGAAATTTAAATTTTACATGAAAAGAGGGAGAAATGTAGTTACATATTTGAATTTCAAAATTACTAAAAAGGGGGCACCAAATCTGAAAATCTGCATGCATGGATGCCTAGTGTCTAAATATGAAAATCTTCATATACGGGTGCCAAGTGTCCAAATATGAAAATCTGCATGCATGGGTGCCAAGTGTCCAAATCTGAAATTCATCATGTATGGGTGCCAAGTGTCCAAATCAGAAAATCTTTATGTATGGGTGCCAAGTGTCCATTCTCTTGGATAAGGTCTTTGTTGAGGTGGCTTCAATCAAAGTTTCATTCCATCTAATGGCTCTTATTTCATGCACCCTTGATTTGAAGATTTACTTGATATAGCTTTGGTTCATCCCAGGGTCCAATTATATGCTCCCTTGGTTGGACTTGACTTAAGCTCAAAAAAAAATTACAACTCAATTTGGACTTGAGTACATTTGACTCTTACAACTCAATTGACCCAAGGCTTCAAGACCTAATACTTAGTAAGACTCAAACATAAAATTCATGATATAAGAAGACTTAACTAGACTCAAGACTTGGACTAGGAACAAGTTAACAAGGATAGAACTCAATTTGCAATCCATAAAGAATTGGTGTTGACTAGGTTTGATTGAAGTATTCTTTTAACCTTGGTGCTCGCACCATAGCATAACCACCTATAGTTTAGACGATTTGCTTTGCGACACAATTCCCAACACTAGGTTTATAGGTTCTGGGTTCATAGGACTGGGTAGTGTGGGTATAGGACCTGGGTAGTGTGGGTAAGTGTATCTCAGGTCTAGGGTCCTACAGGTTTTCTCTAGGGTTCCTCATCGAACATCTACTTGGTCAATCTATGAGTAAATTGGGCATTCGATTGGATCATATGGTCATCCATTTGGTCTAATCGGGTGTTCAATCAGGCCATCTGGTCACTCAAGGTCTTTAGGATAGCATCAAGGTGGGATTCCATGGGTTCAGTCGGTTGTGGAGGTGGTGGATGATATGAAGCTCCTGATCTAGTGCACATGCAAGACTCAAACAAATAGACTATGGATACCTAGATCTAAAGCTCAAACAGAATGTGTCGACTCAACTTACACACAACACAACCCCTAATCCTTCCACTAACCAGGTAAGAGGTGGGATGGTGGGAGGCCCCCTGCTTAATGCAGGACCCAATTAAGGAACCGCCGATTTGCTTAGGTCGTTAGACATTGTACCTCTAGCCTTAGACACTAGGTTCCAGTAATAGGAGAAGTATTGGGTGCACTAGTCTTCCCATAAAGGCTGGACCTGACCGGTTGGTGTCCCTAGCCCTCTATAGCAAATTAGGTCTAATCAATTTTAGTTAGGGTTGGGTTCAAAAGCAAGGATTGCAAATTTAGGCTAAGGAGAGGTGATCAAATCCTCCCCCCATCTGACATAGTAAAAGAGCCATTAAGGTAAGTTTTGAAGATGATGGCACACATATGAAATGCAAATTAGGGTTTTGTAGTTTTGATATTTTTTGATTTTGAATATTTTTTTTTTTTATTTTTTGTCTTTATATTTGGTTGGAAATAAAATATGCATAAAAGTACCTAATATGTATGAAATATGTAGAAAAAATTAAAATATAGAAAGATTATGCAAGATGAACCCTAAACATACTAAAATTTGTCTTGTTGAAAAATAGAGCGAAGTTCTTCTTATGAAGTATTCCAGTGTGCAAAAAACACACAGATCGAATTAGATCATGAGAAAACTATGAAAAATATTTTCAATTATAAGGAATCTAGAAAAATAAAAAATTAGGAATTTTGGATTTTCCTAGATGCAGAAATCTTAAGAATTATAGACCATATACTGAGATGACATGATGCAGAAACTAGTCTTAAACTATGCTCTGATACCAAATGATGTGGGATTGCTAATGTATGAAATGTATTTTTTTGTGATTAACAAAGGAGTTAGGGTTTTAGATCCCAAATTTCAAGCCAAAATACAACATAAAGAATTCTAAGGAGTTTTTAGAAGTTATACATGTAGAAATAAACCCTAAAAGTTAGAGAAAACAGGATCGTCAAGGTTTAAGAAAACCCTAGTAAGGCTGCTCTTCTACAAGACCACTATTGGGGAGTCAAGGGGGTGTACCTGGTAATGGTTGAAGTGCCTGATGAAGATCATACATGAAGAGGTCAGTCTCGCTCCCGGATATGGCCTGGAAAAGCAAGCTTCTAATCCTGCAGATTTGCAGCTTTCTGCTCGATGATCCGAAGGCTGATCAGAAGGTATCCTCAGATTCAAGGGAACTGAGGGACCTATAAATCACCATCTATGGGTTAGAAAATGGTATAGGGATGAAGAAATAAATCAAAAATAGCAAGGGGATGAGTGTTTTGTGTTGGGCGGCCTAGTCTTGGAAGGAGGATAGCTAGGGTTTTGATGTTGGGGATGGAGGCAAGGCGCAAGAACAAGGAGAAAATAATTTGCACATAACATGCACATAGCATGCACAAAGCTCACATATAGCAAAGAAAGAAAACTCAATTTAATTCATCAATTCATCTCCAATTATAAGAGGAGGGGAGGCCTTTATATAGGCTTACAAACTTGGGGCTTAAGAAAGCGCATACAAGTAATCTCACAGTAAACCCTAACATATACAAACACTCCTTCAAGTTATCTCCACTTTTGACTGAGCCTCTCTCTCTCCCTCTCCTTCTCTTGGTCAGCCAAAGGGGGTGACCCTAAGGGTGGCCGACCAAGGGGTGGTAACCCTAAGGGTTGGTGCCTTCTTGGTTGCTCTTGGGCCATGGGAGGCCCACTTCAATGCTGGGCAGGATGATGCAGGACTAATATGCATGCAATTATTTTTGTATGTTTTATATATGAGTCTAGGTGATTAATTCCCAAACTTCAAACCAAAATTAGTTGTAGGGAATTATGTATGAAATTTTGAAGTCAAGCATGCAGATTATAACCTAGAAAAGTATTAAAGAAGGATTACTGGGGCTGAGAAGCCTCGGTTAGGGCAAGTTCTCCTACAATATAATTAATGGAGGTAGAGGGGGTGTACCTGACAATATATGAAGTACCCGGTGAAGATCGCAGTGAAGGGATCTCTCGTTCATCGATGGATGCGGCTTGAAAAATCGAGCCAATGACTCACAGATACCCAGCTTTTTGCTCGATGGTCAGATTGAGGCTTGGCTGGAGTCGTTGGATTCGTAGGAACTCGGGGACCTGCAAACGACCTGTCAGTGGTTAGAAAGCTCATAATGGAAAAAAAATATAAAGGAAAACAGCAAAGAAAAGGTGTCTTTTGAAGTGGGCGGCCAGGGTTCTGGAAGGTTGGCTGGCGGCAGGAAGATGGTTGCAGTAACGGGAAGAAGAAAACTCTCACATCCCTTTATGCACACAACAGGGTAACACTCAAAGCAATAGAAGAACTCAAGTTTTATTTCATATATGAAAATCAAGTTTCATACAAGAGACTAGGGTCCCTTAAATAGACCCTTAACCTTCGGCCCCAAGTAAGGGTACTTTAGACTTTACATAGGACTCCTTCTCCCTTTCAAACCCTAACTAGGAATATAAGGCAACATAGGTAGAAAATCCCACACAAAATGCTCTCCCTCTCCTTGTCTTGGTGGGCCAAGGGGATGACCATAAGTGGCCGACCAAGAGGAGGGTCACCATAAAAAATGGTGCCCTAATTCTTTCCTGGGCCTAGGTTGGCCCATTTTGCTTCTGGCTGGTCCAGTGCTTCAGGTTTGTACTTGTTTTCAATTTCTCCTCTTGGGACTTCAAGTCTTCAAGCTGGGTTGGGCTTGGACCCAACTTCCATGTCTTCAATCATGTTGGACTTGGTCTTCACTTGTATGATGTGGTCTTCAGTCTTCAATTTGCTTGGACAGGACTCAAAAAAATAAAATTAGCTCGACATGAGCTGACTAATACTGGACTGAACTAACTCAACATGAGCTGACTAATTACAGTACTCAAATAAAAACAACTCAGGTAGACTAAGCTTTATTACAGTGGACTCGAATGTCAATTAAGTGATCCACTAAGAGTTGAGAAGCCTCTGCCTTATTCTGGTGCCTCTGGTGTCCGCACCAATTCTCTCGAGATGGGAGGAACTCGACCCTGTCGAGTGAAGATCAGACTGGCTCACATATCTCTCAAGAAGGTCTGGGTTGAGACGTTGCAAGTCCTCTCAAGAAATCCATGAATCATCTGACTCTAGCCGGCCTTGCCATCGGACCAGGAAGCGTTGATAACCGAGGCCCCGGGTCGTAATGGCTTGATCGTCCAGGATACGCTCGATCCGTTCTCCTCTCTCAGGCCAATTAATTGGTGGACACTCTGGGTAAGGATCACTCTCAATAGGAGGGATAGGTCCAAAAGCCTCACTGGGTATCGTTGTCGGTTCCTTGTACTCAACCAGTTCTGTAATATTGAAGGTAGAACTAATGCCCATATCTGAAGGCAAGTCTAACACATAGGCAATTGATCCAACCTTCTTTCGTACTTTAAAAGGACCGGATCCATGAGCATGAATTTTCTTAACGGTCCCAGGTGGGAACCGCTCAGGCCTAAGCCTAATCATAACAGAATCCCCTACATCAAATTCCTTGATCCTTCTTCAGGAATTAACCAATTTTTTATAAGTTTCATTGCTTATGTTTATCTTATGGCTAATGTCCTTGTGCAAGTCTTTAATATGCTCTATAAATGACTCTGTAGACTCTGAGACTCGTGTGTGAATGGGTAAAGGAATTAAATCAATGGGGCAATTAGGCTTGTACCCATGGACTATCTCAAAAGGACTCTTACTCGTTGTCCTATTTACTGAACTGTTGTAGGCAAACTCTACTCTAGGCAATAATAGATCCCAAGTTCCAACATGTTCACCTACCAGGCATCTAAGGAGGTTTCCTAAACTACGGTTCACCACTTCAGTTTGGCCATCTGTTTGAGGGTGTTAGGCTATAGAAAACTTAAGCTTGGTCCCTAATAGGTGCCATATGGTCTTCCAGAAATAACTGGTGAACCTAACATCCCTATCAGATATGATGGTCTTGGGTAGGCCATGGAGTTTAACCACATGATCTAAGAAAAGCTTGGCTACTCTAGACGCATCAAAGGTCTGGGAATAGGGGATGAAGTGAGCCATCTTAGAGAACCTATCGACCACTACAAAGATATAATCAAGTCTCTTCTGGGTCTTAGGTAATCCTAACACGAAGTCCATACTTAGGTCCTACCAAGGGCGATCAGGCACTGGTAAAGGTGTGTAAAGACCAGTGTTCTGCTTCTGCTGTTTTGCAACAGCACAAGTTCTACATCTGGCTATAATTTGTGCAATGTGCCTTTTCAATCCTGGCCAAAAGAACTGGTCCTCTATTGCTAATATTGTCTTATTTCTATCAAAGTGACCAGCTAAACCTCCAGCATGGGTCTCCCAAATTAGGAATTTTCTAATGGAAGTTTTGGGTATACAGAGTCGATTGTTCTGAAAAAGGTAGCTATCCTAAAGGGTATACTCACTATGGGTACTGGATCGTCCTAGCCTGGGGGTCTGCTAAATGTCTCCAAGGTCTGGGCAGGTTTCATATTCATCCTTTAACCTATCAAACCCTATGACTTGGGTGCTAACTGATCATAACAGTAGAGATCTATGGCTCAGGGCATCTGCTACCTTATTTTCAGTGTCGGCATGATCGTTCAGGACAAAAGTGTAAGCCTGAATGTACTCAATCCATTTACCATGCCATGGGTTCAGTTTCTTTTGGGAGTTCAGGAACCGGATGCCTCATGGTCAGAAAATAAGACAAACTCCTGTGGTAGTAAGTAATGTCTCCAATATCTAAGGGCCTGGACTACCGCATAAAATTCCTTGTCATAGGTAGAGTACTTATGTTTAGCCTCATTCAGCTTTTTACTGAAGAAGGCTATAGGATGATTCTCTTGACTTAGTACCCCACCTATTCCTACTCCCGAGGCATCGCAAGCGACCTCAAACACCTTAGTGAAGTCAGGTAATCTAAGGATGGGTGCATGGGTCACCTTATCCTTATGCTCTAGGAAGGCCTTATCAGCTGCTTTGTTCCACTCAAATGTACCCTTCCTAATGCAATCAGTGATAGGTGCGATGACTGTACTAAAACATCTAATAAATCTTTTATAAAAGGTTTCTAGGCCATGGAAACTATGCACATCATGGACACTAGAGGGTGTAGGCCACTTAACAATTGTCCTAATCTTTTCAGGATCTGCAGAAACTCTCTCAAGGTTGACAACAAAACCTAGGAAGATAACCCTATGTGTCATGAAATCACACTTCTTAAAGTTGGCATAGAAGCTATTCTCCCTAAGGGTCTGGCATACTAGACTTAGATGACTAAGGTGGTCCTTCTTAGTCCTGCTATAAATCAGAATGTCATCAAAGTAGAACACAATAAATTTTTTGATAAATTCTTTCAGGACCTGGGTCATAATCCTCATAAAAGTACATGGTGCATTGGAAAGTCCGAAAGGCATTATAACCCACTCAAACAGGCCATCCTTAGTCTTGAAAGCAGTTTTTCATTCATCCCCAGGTCTAATCCTAACCTGATGATTGCTACTCTTAAGGTCTATCTTGGAGAAAACTCGAGCTCCTGCCATCATGTCTAACATATCATCCAATCGGGGGATGGGAAACCTATACTTCATAGTTATCTTGTTGATAGCTCTACTATCTACACACATCCTCCAAGTACCATCTTTCTTAGGGGTCAATAGAGCAGGGACTGCACATGGACTCAGGTCTCCCTAATGAAACCCTTCCTAAGCAATTCTCTCACTTGTTTTTGTAATTCTTGATGCTCACCGGGATTCAGTCTATAGTGAGGAAGGTTTGGTAAAGTGGCTCCTGGAACTAAGTCTATTGCATGCTGGATGTCTCTAAGGGGTGGTAGTTGATCAGGTAAATCCTTAGGGAAGACATCCTCAAATTCTTTCAGAGCTTCAACAATTTCTTTAGGGTGTTCCTTTTGGGTCGGCTCACCTATTTCCTTGGAGGTCAAGATCCAAATAGGGTTACCCTCAGCAATCTCCTTTTCTAACTCCCTAGCCTTAATCAGGTTAACTCCAGGTTTCTTGTGCTTAAGGCTACTAGAACCCCTCTTAACTGGGTCTCTAGGGGGAGCTGGATTGATAACAAACTTATTCCCATGGTAGTTAAAAGTACAAACATTGGTTCGACCATACAAGGTTGCATCATGATCAAAAAGCCAAGGTCGACCTAGAATGATACTACTCACTTCCATGGGGATAACATCACACCAAATCATTTCCTCATAGGTTTGCAATCTAATTAAGATTTGGCACCCAACTTGAATTTGGATGGAGGTGGAATCTACCCAAGAAACTTTGTACGGGCTAGGATGGGGAACTGTGATCAATCCTAAAGATTTAACTATCTTGGCAGAGATGGCATTGACACAACTCCCACTATCTACGATGATCTTAAGAACCTTACCCCTACCTTAACAAAAGTCCGTAGGATGCTAGTCCTATGCCAATCTTCCTTAACTGGGGTTGGGTTAAGATGCACCTAACCACTCCTAATTGGTTCTCAGACTCAGGTTCCTCCTCCTCACCTTCATACTCATCTATTAACTGATCATCAGCCTCGTAATTAATGCTGGCACCAGACTCAGAAGAAGACTTCAGGGCTCCATCTGGATCTCTGATTGACCTTGCCCGAAGAATTAGGGTTTTCTGGTTTGTAATAAGGGTTGACTTGATCAGCTCAATTTTAGCTTGAGTCTGTATGTCCCTGCAATTTAATTTTATTGAGTCATGTTGACTCAGTAGTGGTCTAGGACTTCTCCACGGTGTCACATTTTCTCCCAAGGCCAAGCAAGTGGGCGCCACACTCCCAGCCACACTCCCAGCAACACGCCTGAGTCCAGGGGGTGCCACATCTCCATCCAGTATGCTCTGGTCCCCACACCACAAGATAGCAGGTCCCTTCTCTCATGCGCCACTTAAGGAGAAGACAATCTGGGATCGATAATTCAAGGGGGCGGCCAAAGTGTTTCCATAAGAGCCAAGCTATGAACAGAAAGGAGCAAAGCTTGGGGAGGAAGACTAGGAGGTGCCTAAGTAATTCCAAATAAACCAGGTATGAAAGGAAGGAAATTTCTCTTGAAGAACAAGGTTAGGAGGTGTCCAAATACTTCCAAATAAGACCGAGCATGGAAGGAAAAATATTTTTTCTTGAAGAGCAAGGCTAGGAGGCGCCACCCACTTTCCTTTTGAAGCCACCAATCAACATTTTTGGAACCTTTTGGCCGGCCATATGTGTGGGAATTGATCCCACAAACCTAATTTGAAGATCCACCCTATTAGTCCCACATGGGAAGATGTAAAACCCTGCTCTCTTGTAAAGTCCTATAAATTAAACCCTTCTTGTAAATTTGAAAGTAATCTGATGAATGAATCCAATTTATGTGTGAGAAAACTTTGTGTTTCTCTCTTCCGTACTTGCTTCCAGGTGTTGAGCTCTGTGAGGGAGTAAATCCGGGTTCCCCAGGAACCTTGAGGAGTTGTGAGATCTCCAACCCCAAAATCCTAGGTTAGCCACTTCACTCCAAAACCCTAGCCGCCCATAATTCTCCTCAACCCACCAAACCCTAGCCTACCCCACCTCCCACGGCCACTCTCTCCAAGTAGAGGCTGACCACCAGCATCCAGGTCCAGTTCGGCCACTTCGAATACAGAGCAAACCCTAGAGGAAGTCAGATCAGCATCCAGGAGAATCAGGATTTTAGCAACATCAACTTTCAAGTTCTTCTATCTGGTAAATCCTTCCTTGAGTATCTAGTTCCATAACTTGTTCTTCTTCTTTCCCAGATCTTGAGTTCAGGAGAAGCCAACTCTGCCAACAGACCAGTATTGGAGGATCCATTGCGAAGATATCCGAATCTGGGGATCCAACAATTTGCTCAAGAGAGTCCTTCTACTAAATTCTGTGAAGATCACTTCCTGGTCTGTAACCCTTCTCTTCTCTTTACTTCTATCCTGTTGAAAGTTCAGAGCGAAGCCCTAGGTCTGGGAGTTTCTCAACCCCCAGCGATCCTTAACTTCTGAACTACTCTAATAACCTGGTTTCTTTAAATTGTGCTTTCAATTATTACATAGTTTCTTTCAATTTAGTTTAACTTTCCTTTGAGTCAAAGCCGACTTCTAAAAATTAAAAAAAAAAAGAAGAATTAGTCTTAATTTACTTCCGCATCGCATCATCTCTTCTTTCGTTCTGCATCATTTTGGTATCAGAGCCCTATCTAGGGTTTCTGTCTTGTTTGCTTGTTTGAGTGTCTCTCCTTTTTATTTTGTCTGCTCGAAGTAGACTCCCTAGGATGTCCGGTCCTAGGAACGAAGTGAGGTGCAAACCTCCTCTTCCCATCCGGTCCTAGGAACGAAGCGAGGTGCAAACCTCCTCTTCCCATTCCACGGGGTGTTCCTAGGGCATGTAGGGGATCCGCTGGGTTACAACTTCATAGCAGGAATTGTAAATGGGGGAAGCACTCTATTTTCAGTCTGTAACTATCTTGTTGAAAGAATTGTTTCTCATTGAAGGTAACTTCAAATTGCATGATTTTTATTTTTCTAGAACCAGTATAATTGAAGCTATTTTACATAATTTTCCTGTGATTTATTTGTTTCCGTGAAATTTCTGAGAGTTAAATTACTGCAACTCTATTTCTGTGTTTCTGCAATTCAATTTTTTGAGTGATCATCTCCTAATTCATCTTAAGGGCATTTGAGCATCTAAGATAAGGGGAGGAGTTGATAACCTCTCCTTAGCCCAAAACCACCACCCACTCATTCGATCCTAAGCCTAATTTTAAAATTTATTAGACTTAATTTGTCCTAGTGGGCTAGGGACATCAACAAGTCTGGTCAAGGCTAGTGTTGAGTCAGTTTGTCTAGTTACTCTGTGTGTGCTTTGTACTCAGTGTCTAGAACGGTGGTTCAGGGATTCTTTCCCGAAGGGCTTGTGTGCTGGTCTGCCTACCTGGCCAATCACTAATTGGTGTCTAGGATTGGCATTTAGGGACCTAACACTCCCCTTACACCTGCCTGGCTGAGTCTTGAGTTACTACAGGCTAGCTTGCCACTCTGATTGGGCATCTAGTTTGGACTCCAGGTCTAGTGAGCCAGTAGTCGCTTTAGTCTAATCACATTCTGTGTGCTTGCTTGCATCATCATGTCCACCTGGAACGGAGTACCCTCCCAACCTGGTCAAACACAACCTGATTTAGAGGCCATGATTAGAACTCTTACCAAAAGTATGAACAAATTGAGTCAGGATATGACTGATACTGTTGCCCAGTTTAGGGATTGAGTCCAAGTACTTGAGAAACGTAGACATCAAAATTGGACCCCTGATCCAAAATTTAATAGGCGCCAACCTCACCCATGCCAGGAGCCTAGGAGGACCTTATACCGTGATCCCGAGCATAACCTTAGTGATGGGGAACTAATATGCATGCCATTTTTTTTATATGTTTTATATGTGGGGTTGAGTGATTAATTCCCGAATTTCAGATCAAAATTATTTGTAGGGAATTTTGTATGAATTTTTGAAGATCAGCATGCAGATTAGGACCTAGAAAAGTAGCAAAGAAGGACCGCCGGGGCTGAGAAGCCTCGGTTAGGGCAAGTTCTCCTTCAATAAAACTACTGGAGGTAGAGGGGTGTACCTGACAACATCTATGAAGATCACAGCGAAGGGGTCTCTCGTTCCTCGACGGATGCGGCCTGAAAAATCGAGCCAAAGACCCGCGGATACCCGACTTTCAGCTCGGTGATCCGATTGAGGCTTGGCTAGAGTCGTTGGATTCGTAGGAACTCGGGGACCTGCAAATGACTTGTCAGGGGTTAGAAAACTCACAAAGGAACAAGAAAACAAAGGAAAAATAGTAAGGGAAGGCTTCTTTTGGAGTGGGCATCCAGGGATCTGAGATGCTTGTTGGCAGCAGGAAGATGATTGCAGCACTGGGAAGAAGAACTCTCGCAAACCCCTTTATGCATACAGCAGGGTATCACACAACTCAATAGAAGAACTCAAGGTTTTCATTCATCAAAATTCTCTCATACAAGAGGCTAGGGTCCCTAAAATAGACCCTTAACCTTGGGATCCAAGTAAGGGTACATAAGTCTTTACATAAGAATCCTTTTCCCTCTCAAACCCTAGCTAGAAAATAAGGAAATATTAGGTAGAGAAATCCCTAAAAATTTTCTTGACTTGGTCAAGGCTCCAAGGATGCCTAGGGGGGCGTGTTGGGCTTCTAGGAGCAGCAAAAGGCCATCCCAAAGGGGCTCGGGTGCATGGGTTTGGATCTCTGGAAGCTGGGGTGGCCTGGTAGCCAGGTAGCAGGAATATTCCCTGGTATCTTGCTTCTTAGGGGCTTGGGCTTGGCACCTGGGCTTGATTTCTTTGGGCTAGGATGCAGATGGACCTCTGGAATCATGGATGCCATTATCTATGAATATACTTTGGCATCTGGAAGGGAATCTGGGCATCTGGAGGGCATCTGCAAGAAACAGGGTTTTCTGAATTTTCCTCCTGGGGTCTTCAAATCTTCAAGCTGGGTTGGACTTGTGCTATACTTCCATGTCTTCAATCTAGTTGGACTTGGTCTTCACTTGTATGATATAGTCTTGAGTTTTCAGTATGCTTGGACAGGACTCAAAAAAATAAAATTAGCTCAACATGAGCTGACTAGCATTGGACTGAACTAGCTCAACATGAGCTGACTAGTACAGAACTGAAATAACAACTAAAAATACTCAAATAACAACTAAAATGGACTCAGATGAGCTAAGCCCTTATTACAGATGGACTCATAAATTATTGATCAATTTACAGAGGGTTGAAAAAGCCTCTGTCTTATTCTGGTGCCTCAGGTGTCCCCACCACTTAGGAAGCCTAACCATGATATCTATAGTGTGGATCGTGTCTATGAGAGGTCCTTACAATATTCTAGGCCAGTCACTCAACAACCCAAGTCTTCTAGATCAAACCATTTAGATCCACACCCATGCCCAAGTAAGGTCTCTACTAGCTTGAAACCCAGTGTGACACAGGTTCCTATATCGCAAGAATGTTTGTTTTGTGGAGAAAGAGGCAATAAATCTAGTCAGTGCCCATGCATAGGACTGGCTTGTGCACAGCTAAGTGGTAAAAATCCTAAGGATGACATTAATGAGGGAGAACCCAAGCCTACCAATGAGGAAGAATGGTTAGGTATGACAAGCCTAGAATTAGTTGACCCGATTATCACTGACCCGAAACCCATTGAAGATGGCATCGAGGAAGTATATGATGCTGGCTTGAGTCTAGTTGATGAATATGAGGGGGAAGAACTTGAAGAATGTGACATCGGTACTATTGGTTCCTTACCTGAGGAGACCTTGGAGAGCAACCAAGTGGTAGGACCTAGTTCAGAAATTCAAGAGATTTGTGAGAACCAGGTTCCTTTAGGCAAATACCCCCAGGAAGAACTCATAGTGTTAGCCTGAGCTATCAGTTCGTACCCTCTAATGACAGTCATTCCCCAAGTACCAATTGAAGATCTTTGCACTGAACTGTTTAAGTTTGCCCACCCTATGGTAGATCCTCTCCTTAGGATGACTAAATCAAGCCTCTTACAATTGGACCTTGTCCCATGCCCAGCCATTAAGGTCTCTCCTGTAATCTCAGTTGAACATCTTTGTCTTGAGCGGATTGATTCACCCAGTCCTATAGAAGTCCTCCTTATGGCCCCAGACCCCTTCCTTCTCATGACTGAGCTACCCTTCTATAGATTATACCTTTCCGCACCCATAGGTCAAATTTCAAGTCTTGAGGTCATCATCCATAGGCCCTTCCATGAATCATTCTCTAATCCAGTTCTTGAGGAAGTGGATCATTATTTGCTTAGAGAACAAACCTTAACTATTGCAATCACATGTCCTAGGCTACTTTCCGAACCATCTCTTGATCCATTCTTGGGAGTAGAAAACTTTTCCTTTCATAAGGATGACCAGTTGACACTCATAGATCACCATTCAAACCTTCAGGTCACCACCTTTAGTCAACAGGTAATTCGAGACTCCACCTCATATCTCCTCCCTTTCTCTAGGACTTCCAATGCTTCTTACACCATCCAAGTATACTTTGTCGAAGTCTTTAGAGTGAACCACGTGTCAGAACCTATTAGGTTTGCCACCTACTTCTGGAAGACCTTATGGCACCTACTAGGCATCCATGATAAGTTTTCATGTTCTGCATGCCATCCTCCGACCCAAGGTCAAACCTATAGAGCCGTAGTTTGTTAGGTTTAGACCTAGGGTTCCTTTGGAATAAAGTCCATTCTTTAGGAATGCGTCGTCAGTCTAGTTTAGTTTTTCTTGACCCTTTACTAGGCTTTAGCTCAGATTTTGGTTTGATTGAGAGCACCAGGAATTGGGATTTGTATTTTGTCCAGGGCTGAAATTGCATTCAATGTTTCGATCAATAGGTCTATAGGCTAGAGTCCCTTTGAAATTGTTCATGGATACAAGCCTCACACACCACTTGATCTGATTTCACTATTAGCCCACACACACAAGTCTCTTGATGCACTTGCACAGCATATAAAAGACTTGCATAAAGAAATTCATGCCAAAATAAATTTAAGTAATGAAACTGATAAGAAGTTGGCTGTTTCTCAAAGGCGAGTCAATACGTTTGTTGAGGGAGACTATGTAATGATTAGGTTAAGGCCTGAACGGTTTCCTCCTGGGACCATTAGAAAGTTACATGCTAGAGGAGCTGGACCATTTAGAGTGGTGAAGAGAGTAGGATCCAATGCCTATGTCCTCGAGTTGCCTTCAGAACTAGGCATTAGCTCCACTTTCAACATTACAGACCTAGTAGAGTATAGAGAGCCAGCTATGATTCCCAGTGAGCCTTTTGATCTTAATCCTGCTCTTGAGAGTGAACCCAACCCTGTGTGTCCACCAACAAACTGGCCTGTGAGGAAATAGCAGATTGAAAAGATCCTGGATGATCAGGTTATCTCTACTCGTAATCGAGGATATCGAAGATACCTGGTCCGCTGGCTAGGAAGGCCTGATTCTGATGACTCTTGGATCTCCCGAGAAGAATTACAAGAATTGGACCTAGACCTCTTGGAGAGATACCAGAGCCAGCTTGACCCATACTCGTCAGGGTCGAGTTCCTCCCACCCCGGGAGAATTGGTGCGGGCACTAGACCCAGAAGAAGACTTCAGGGCTCCATCTGGATCTCTGATTGACCTTGCCCGAAAAATTAGGGTTTTCTGGTTTGTAATAAGGGTTGACTTGATCAGCTCAATTTTAGCTTGAGTCTGTAGGTCCCAGCAATTTAATTTTGTTGAGTCATGTTGACTCAGTAGTGGTCTAGGACTTCTCCAGGGTGTCACATTTTCTCCCAAGCACAAGCAAGTGGGTGCCACACTCCAAGCCACACTCCCAGCCACATGCCTGAGTCCAGGGGGCGCCACATCTCCATCCAGTATGCTCTGGTCCCCACACCACAAGATAGCAGGTCCCTTCTCTCATGCGCCACTTGAGGAGAAGACAATCTGGGATCCACAATTCAAGGGGGCGGCCAAAGTGTTTCCATAAGAGCCAAGCTATGAAAAAAAAGGAGCAAAGCTTGGGGAGGAAGACTAGGAGGCGCCCAAGTAATTCCAAATAAAACCAGGTATGAAAAGAAGGAAATTTCTCTTGAAGAACAAGGTTAGGAGGCGCCTAAATACTTCCAAATAAGATCGAGCATGGAAGGAAAAATATTTTTTCTTGAAGAGCAAGGCTAGGAGGCGCCACCCACTTTCCTTTTGAAACCACTAATCAACATTTTTGGAACCTTTTGGCCGGCCATATGTGTGGGAATTGATCCCACAAACCTAATTTGAAGATCCACCCTATTAGTCCCACATGGGAAGATGTAAAACCCTGCTCTCTTGTAAAGTCCTATAAATTAAACCATTTTTATAAATTTGAAAGTAATCTAATGAATGAATCCAATTTATGTGTCAGCAAACTTTGTGTTTCTCTTTTCCGCACTTGCTTCCAGGTGTTGAGCTCTGTGAGGGAGTAAATCCGGGTTCCCCAGGAACCTTGAGGAGGTGTGAGATCTCCAACCCCAAAACCCTAGGTTAGCCACTTCACTCCAAAACCCTAGCCACCCATAATTCTCCTCAATCCACCAAACCCTAGCCTACCCCACCTCCCATGGCCACTCTCTCCAAGTAGAGGCCAACCACCAGCATCCAGGTCCAGTTCGGCCACTTCGAATATAGAGCAAACCCCAGAGGAAGTCAGATCAGCATCCAGGAGAATCAGGATTTCAGCAACATCAACTTTCAAGTTCTTCTATCTGGTAAATCCTTCCTTGAGTATCTAGTTCCATAACTTGTTCTTCTTCTTTCCCAGATCTTGAGTTCAGGAGAAGCAAACTCTGGCAATAGAACAGTATTGGAGGATCCATTGCGAAGATATCCGAATCCGGGGATCCAACAATCTGCTCAAGAGAGTCCTTCCACTAAACTCTGTGAAGATCACTGCCTGGTCTGTAACCCTTTTCTTCTCTTTACTTCTGTCCTGTTGAAAGTTCAGAGCGAAATCCTAGGTCTGGGAGTTTCTCAACCCCCAGCGATCCTTTACTTCTGAACTACTCTGATAACCTGGTTTCTTTAAATTGTGCTTTCAATTATTACATAGTTTCTTTTAATTTAGTTTAACTTTCCTTTGAATCAAAGCCGACTTCTAAAAATAATAAAAAAAAAAGAATTAGTTTTTATTTACTTCCACATTGCATCATCTCTTCTTTCGTTCTGCATCAGTAAACCTCTCCCTCAGGTTCAGCAACAGGTTCAGGCTCTTCTTCCACTAGCTCACCTAAGTGTAGGGCAGTTGGGCATTGGTGTATAAAGTGGCATGGTTTCTTGCATCTAAAACAGGTCTTCTGGGGAGGGTAACTCTTATTGACCTCTACAGATTTTCCTCGATCATCCTTACGGGTCAAAGGAGTACTAGGCTGGGGTTGACTCGGGCCTGGCTGACTAGGACTGGGTTGACTCGGGCTAGGTTTGCTAGGCATGGGTCGGCTCTGGTGGGGCTAGCTCACTCCTGGATACTGACTAGGGTATCTAGTGGGCTCAGGTCTATGGTAAGCGGGCCCTCTATGAAAACGCTCATGATCCCTAGCAATCTGGTAAGCATGGTCCAGTTCTCTACCCTCTCTTATATAGAGCTTTTTTTTAATGTCATCTCTCAGTCCAGCCCTAAACCTAGATAAGACAACATCCTCAGACTCCCTCAAATCACATCACATGGAATACTCATCAAATTTTATGATGTACTCATCTATACTCTTGTTACCCCGATTAAATCGTTGCCACTGATCTAGTAAATCACTACGATATGAAGATGAAACGTATCTTGTCCTAAGCTTACCCTTCATGGCCCACCAGGTGGTTATAGGATCACGCCCTCCTAGACTAAGGGTTCTCTCAACACTAGCCCAATGTAACCTGGCTTCCCGAACCAACTTAAGCTTAGCAAACCTAAACTTACGCTCCTCCGTCATATCATACCACTCAAAATATTGATCCATCTCTCTCTCCCAATCTATATAGACACAGGATCTAGACAACCATCAAAAGTTGGGGCATCAAGCTTGACATGTCTATAGGATCTGTCCTCCTGGTCTACAAAATCCTGATTGGGCCTTTTAGGATGAACCTCAGGGATTGGGTCAGGATGATGGTCTCTCCTAGGTTCAGCCTCAAGGTATGGATCAGGGTATGGGGTCCTTTTAGGCTCAGGATTATTGTATGGGTCAAGCTGAGGGGCTCTCCTAGGTTCAACCTCTCGATATGGATTAGGGTTTGGGGTCCTCCTAGGTCAAGGATTATAGTATGGGTCAGGATGAGGGGCTCTCCTAGGTTCAACCTCACGGTATGGTTCAGGGTTTGGGGTCCTTCTAGGTTCAGGATCATAATAAGGGTCATGGTGAGGGGTTCTCCTAGGCTGAGGGGACTCAGGATCAGTCTCAAACTAGGTCCTACGTGTCTCCTCTAGGGTTCCTAGTCAGGCATCTATTTGTTCAAGCTTCTGGGTCAATTGGGCATTTGCTTGCTCAAACCTAAGATTGAGGGTTTGCTCAAACCTAAGATTGAGGGTTTGCTCAAACCTAAGATTGAGGGTTTTGGCTAACCGTTCTCCAAGGGCATCAATTTTGGCATCAAAATGGTCCATGGATTCAGCCATTTATGAAGGATGTGGGTGATATGAAACCCCTGCTCTAGTGCTCAAGCAAAACTCGATCAGACTGACTACAGCTGACTAGACCTAGAGTCCAAACTAGATGCTTAATTAGGGTGGCAAACTAGCCTATAGTAACCCTGTACTCAGCCAGGTTGGTGTAAGGGGAGTGTTAGGTCCCTGATTGCCAAGCCTAGACACCAATCAGAGATTAGCTAGGTAGGCGGACCAACACACTAGCCCTTCAGGATTGAATCCCTGAACCACCATTCTAAACACTGAGCACAAGGCACACACAGGTTAACTTGACACAATGATCTAACACTAGCCCGGACCCAACCAGTTGGTGTCCCTAGCCCACTAGGGCAAATTAAGTCTTGTTAATTTTAGGTTAAGGCTTGGGACCGAATGCAAGGGATGTGGTTTTGGGCTAAGGAGAGGTTATGAACTCCTCCCTTTATCTGATATAGCAAGAGTGCCCTTAAAGGTAGATTATGCAATGATGGCAAACAGATGAGGATGCAAATTAGGGTTTAGATATTTTTTTTTTGGTATTTTTGGAGAATATATATTTTTTCTTTTATATTTTGGTATTTTCTTAAATAGAAGAAAACTTGAAAATTATGGCCTTATATGCAGGAAATATACTAAAATTGAAAGATATGCAAAAATACGTAACAAAACCCTAAAACATCCAAACTAGTCTTGCTGAAAAAAAAATAGTGCCAAAAATTTATAGGATGTATTTTGGCTTACAGAAACTTTACAGACCAAAATAAAATCTAAAAGAATTCTTAAAACTACCCTGAATTATGATCAATCCAAAAAATAAAATTTTAAAATTTTTTGAGTTCTGAGCAGGGAGAAATAATTAAAAAAATAGAGCATATATAGACTGAAAAATTGCAGAAAACAAGCCCTAATCTAAGCTCTGATACCAAATGATATGGGACTAATATGCATGCAATTATTTTTCTATGTAGGGTTAGGTAATTAATTCCCAGATTTCAGATCAAAATTAGTTGTAGGGAATTATTTATGAAATTTTGAAGTCAAGCATGCAGATTAGAACCTAGAAAAGTATTAAAGAAGGATCGCCGAGGCTAAGAAGCCTCTGTTAGGGCAAGTTCTGCTATAATATAATTACTGGAGGTAGAGGGGGTGTACCTGAGAATGTCTGAAGCTCCCAGTGAATATCGTAGTGAAGGGATCTCTCGTTTCTCGATGGATGCGGCCTGGAAAACCGAGCCAAAGACCCGTGGATACTTGGCTTTCTGCTCGGTGGTTAGATTAAGGCCTGGCTGGAGTTGTTGGATTCGTAGGAACTCGGGGACCTGCAAACGACCTGTCACGGGTTAGAAAACTCACTAGGGAACAAAGAAATAAATGAAAACAGCAAAGAAAAGGTGTTTTTTGAAGTGGGCGTCCAGGGTTCTGGAAGGTTGGCTGGCGGCAAGAAGATGGTTGCAGCACCGGGAAGTAGAAAACTCTCACACCCCTTTATGCACATAGCAGGGTAACACTCAAAGCAATAGAAGAACAAAAGGTTTATTTCATATATCAATTTCAAGTTTCATACAAGAGACTACGGTCCCTTAAATAGACCCTTAACATTGGGCCCCAAGTAAGGGTACTTTAGACTTTACATAGGACTCTTCCATTTCAAACCCTAACTAGGAATATAAGGAAACATAGGTAGAAAATCACACACAAATTGCTCTCCCTCTCCTTGTCTTGGTCGACCAAGGGGGTGACCATAAGTGGCCGACCAAGAGAAGGGTCACCATAAGAAATGGCACCCTAATTCCTTCCTGGGCCTAGTCTGGCCCAGTTTGCTTCTGGCTGGTCCAGGGCTTCAGGTTTGTTCTTGTTTTCATTTTCTCCTCTTGGGATATTCAAGTCTTCAAGCTGGGTTGGACTTGGGCCCAACTTCCATGTCTTCAACCAGGCTGGACTTGGTCTTCACTTGTATGATGTGGTCTTGAGTCTTCAATTTGCTTGGACAGGACTTAAAAAAATAAAATTAGCTCGACATGAGCTGACTAATACTAGACTGAACTAACTCAACATGAGCTGACTAATTACATGACTCCAATATAAATAACTCAACTGGACTAAGCTTTATTACAGTAGACTCGAATGTTAATTATGTGATCCACAGAGGGTTGAGAAGCCTCTGCCTTATTCTGGTGCCTCTGGTGTCCGCACCACAGGCTACATGGCTTCTTCAACTATTCTCCTCTCCAGCGGGCTGGATCACGTCCTCCAGGTCTCCCTTGATGGCTTCATGCTCCTAAATGACTCAACTAGATGGATGACTGGAGTGTTATGCTGATTGGCTTCAAAATGATTTGAGTCTTTTTCTTTTTACAGGACTAGTTTGGACTCAATTGACTGGGCTCACACTTACATAATTTAACTTCAAAATTTACATGACTCAAAACTTGACCTGACTTAAGTGACTTGACATAATCGAAAAACTGATCTTAAACCCTAATAGTATGGATCAAAACCCAAATACAGGACTCAAATATTGAAAGGCCCAAAATAGGACTTAGGGGCCATACAAAGACATATATGGACAAACCCACAAAACTCAAATGAACTTACTCAAATTAACTAAACCCTAATTACAAATTGGACTCAAATCCTAAACTCTAATTTAAAAACCACAGAGGATTGAGATTCCTCTGCCAAAGTCTGGGACTTCTGATGTCCCCATCAACATAACACCTACCTCTAAGATGCTTATAGCCTTATGTTAATCACAACAAACTATATTTTAGTTTAGTCATACCCTTTGATGCAGGACTACTTATGTATGCAAACTAATTTTCTGTGATTAAGTATTAAGTTAGGAGTTTATATCCCGAATTTAGAGCCAAGAAGTTAATCAAGGAATTCTACAGAAAATTAGAAGTAGAGGCATGTAGAAATAAGCCCTAAAGAGTAAAAAAGAAGGATCCCCAAGGTTGAGAAGCCCTCGTAAGGCTAGCTCTTCTACAATACCATAACTAATGAGTCAAGGGGATGTACCTTGCAGTGATTGGAAGATGAATCCATGAAGATGTCACTCACACTCCCAGATCCAGCTTGGAAAATCAAGCTGGAGAACCTGTGGATCTACAGCATTCAATCCAGTGACCCGAAAGCTTGCCGGATTGAATCCTGGATTCGTGGACTCTAAGGGACCTGCAAATCACCTAACAAGGGTTAGAAAACAATAGAAAAATAGAGTAGATGGCTTAATTAAGAAAGAGGAGATGGGGATTACTGAGGGTGGCCAAGAGGTAGGCATCCAGGGCTTGAGACAGGTGGCGGCTAGAGTTTGCATTGGAAGCTTGGAGATAGGGCACAGGGATCACGCAGATACCTTGAGGGATCACACAAATACCCTCGATCACACAAAAAATTACACAGTAATTGAGGAAGAACTCAAGAAATTTCATCCATTAATCATCGTAATACATGAGAGGTAGGCCCTTTATATAGACTTACAAAACTTGGGCCATAAGAAAGGGTATACAGGTAAACTCATAGGAATTCTAAACCCTCTCAAACCCTACCTAGAATACATGGAAACCCTCATATGAAAATAACTACACTCCTTCTCCTTCTCAAATGCTTTGGGCAGCCAAGAAGAGGTGACCATAAGGGGGCGACAACCAAGGGGTGACCATATGGTTAGGGGTGTCGAATTAGGGTTAGGTCTTCATGATTCTGGCTTATGGGTTTTCTTCAGTTGTCCTTCTTCTTGGTAAGTTGATGTTGTAAGCTGTTGTTGTTGTCATCATGGTCTTCCGTGGTGATGATCTCAAGGTCCTTCTCATGCAATCCAAGGTAGCATAATCAAGTATGACTGGGACTCCTTGTTATTGCCAAACTCTGGCTAGGGTCCATCAATGGCTTGAGTCTTCTTCTTGAGGAACTAGACTGGACTCAATATAAGACTTACAGGACTCAAATGATAAATGGCTCAACATGAGCTGACTTAACTCAAGACACAACTAAACTTGATTTGACTCAACTGACTGATCCAAAATCCTAATGGTATGGAACGAATTCTAAGTACAGGACTCAAACATAGAAAGGCCCAAAACAGGACTCAGGGGCCAAAAATTGACTAAGCCCTTATTACAAAATTGGACTCAAACACTCACTGGACTTAAATACTCACTGGACTCAAATACTGAAAACACTACTCAGATGACAATAGAGGGTTGAGAAGCCTCTGCCTTATTCTGGTTCCTCTGGTGTCCGCACCAATTCTCCTACGGGGGAAGGAACTTGACCCTGTTGAGTAAGGGTCACTCTAACTCTGGTATCTTTTAAGAAGGTCTGGATCGAGGCATTGCAAGTCCTCTCAAGTAATCCATGAATCATCGAATTCTGGTCAGCCATGCTATCGGACCAGGTAGCGTTGATAGTTGTGGCCCTGGGTCATGATAGCTTGATCATCCAGGATGCGCTTGATCCATTCTCCTCTCTCAGGCCAATTTATAATGGACACTCTGGATTAGGTTCACTCTCAAAGAATGGGGTAGGTCCAAAAGCCATACTAGGAATCGCTACCGGTTCCCTATACTCAACCAAGTCCGCGATGTTAAAGGTAAAGCTAATGCAAAAATCAGAGGGCAAATCTTGCACATAGGCATTGGGTCCTACCTTCTCTATCACTCTAAAGGATTGAGCATGATGCTTCTTAATGGTACCTAGAGGATGTGCGTAGATAGTAGAGCCATCAACAAGATTGCAGTGAAGTATAGGTTTACCATCCCCCGATTGGATGATATGCTAGATATGATGGCCGGTGCTATAATTGTCTCAAAGATCGATTTTAAGAG
This sequence comes from Areca catechu, assembly GCA_021397845.1. Taxonomy (NCBI): domain Eukaryota; kingdom Viridiplantae; phylum Streptophyta; class Magnoliopsida; order Arecales; family Arecaceae; genus Areca; species Areca catechu. The sequence goes on from CM038053.1 coordinate 71,499,757, forward strand.
TGGCTATCATCAGGTGAGGATTAGACCTGGGGATAAGTGGAAGACTATGTTCAAAACCAAGTATGGCCTGTTTGAGTGGGTTGTGATGCCTTTTGGACTATCAAATGCACCAAGTACATTTATAAGGATCATGACCCAAGTCCTAAAGGAATACACTGAAAAATTTGTTAAGGTCTATTTCAATGATATACTGATCTATAGCAGGACTAGAAAGAACCACCTTAGTCTTCTAAGGTTAGTATGCCAGACCCTTAAAGAGAATAGCCTCTATGCCAACCTCAAGAAGAGCGAGTTCATGACACATAGGGTTATCTTCCTAGATTTCGTTGTCACCCCGGACAGAGTTTCCACAGACCCTGAAAAGGTTAGGTCTATTATTAAGTGGCATGTACCCTCTAGTGTCCACAATGTTCATAGCTTCCGTGGCCTAGAAACCTTTTATAGGAGATTCATTAGGGGTTTTAGCACCATCGTCGCACCCATAACAGACTGCATTAGAAAGGGTACTTTTGAATGGACCAAGGCAGTTGATAAGGCCTTCCTAGAAATTAAGGATAAGATGACCCATGCACCTTCCTTAGATTACCAAACTTCTTGTAGGTGTTTGAGGTCGCGTATGATGCATTAAGAGTAGGAATAGGTAGGGTACTGAGTCAAGAAAGCCACCCAATAGCCTTCTTCAGTGAGAAGCTGAATGAGGCTAAACTTAAGTACTCTACCTATGACAAAGAATTCTGTATGGTAGTCCAGGCAATCATATATTGGAGACACTACTTACTGTCATAGGAGTTTGCCTTATATTCTGACCATAAGGCACTCCGGTTCCTAAACTCCTAAAAGAAGCCCAACCCTAGGCATGGTAAATGGGTCGAATAGATCCAGGCTTACACCTTTGTCCTAAAACACCATGCCAGGATAGAAAACAAGGTAGCAGATGCCCTTAACCATAGGTCTTTGCTCTTAAGCTCAGTCAACACCATAGTCATAGGGTTCGATAGACTAAAAGATAAGTATGAAACCTGCCCTAACTTTGGTGACATTTATCAGACCATTTGGCTTGGATCATCCAGTACCCATAGTGAGTATACCTTTCAGGATGGCTACCTGTTTAAGAATAATAGGCTCTGATACCAAATGATGCGGGACTACTTATGCATGCAAACTAATTTTTTGTGATTAATATTAAGTTAGGAGTTTATGTCCCAAATTTGGAGCCAAGAAGTTCATCAAGGAATTTGACAAAAATTAGAAGCAGAGGCATGCAAAAATAAACCCTAAAGAGTAAAAAAGAAGGATCGCCAAGGCTGAGAAGCCCTGGTAAGGCTAGCTCTTCTACAATACCATAACTGATGAGTAAAGGGGGTGTAACTGGTAGTGATTGGAAGATGAATCGATGAAGAGGTCACTTACGCTCCTGGATTCGGCCTGGAAAATCAAGCTGGAGATCCTGTGGATCTGCGACTTTTAATTCGGTGACCCGAAAGCTTGCCGATTGAATCCTAGGTTCATGGACTCTAAGGGACCTACAAGGCACCTAAAAAGTGTTAGAAAATAAGAGAAAAATAGAGTAGATGGCTGAAGGAGGAAAGAGGAGATGGGGATTACTAAGGATGTCCAAGAGGTGGGTGTCCAGGGATTGAGGTAGGTGGCGGCTAGAGTTTGCATTGGAAGCTTGGAGACAGGGTGCAGGGATCACATAGATACCTTGAGGGATCACACAGATACCCTTTATCATACAGAAAATCATATAATTATTGAGGAAGAACTCAAGAAATTTTATCCATTAATCATCACAGTACATGAGAGGTAAGCCCTTTATATAGTCTTACAAAACTTAGGCCATAAGAAAGGGTATACAAGTAAACTCATAAGAATTCTAAACCATCTCAAACCCTACCTAGAATACATAAAAACCCTCATATGAAAACAACTACACTTTCTCTCCTTCTGAAATGCTTTGGGCAGCCAAGAAGTGGTGACCATAAGTGGGCGCCAACCAAGGGGTGACCATAAGTTTGGGGGAGCCAAATTAGGGTTAGGACTTCATGCTTCCGGCTTTCGAGTTTTCTTTTGTTGTCCTTCTTCTTGGTAAGTTGATGTTCTAAGCTGATGTTGTTGTCATCCTGATCTTCCATGGTGATGATCTCAAGGTCCTTCTCATGCAATCCAAGGTGGCACAATCAAGTATGACTGAGACTCTTTGTAGTTGTCAAACGTTGTCTAGGGTCCATCAGTGGCTTTAGTCTTCTTGTTGATGAACTGGACTGGACTCAATATAAGACTTAAAGGACTCAAATGATAAATGGCTCAACATGAGCTGATTAACTCAAGACTCAACTGAACTTGATTTGTCTCAACTAACTGATCCAAAACCCTAATGGTATGGAATAAATTCTAAATATCGGACTTAAATGTTGAAAGGCCCAAAACAGGACTCAGGGGCCAAAAATGGACTAAGCCCTTTGGTGCGGGCACTAGGATTAGACATAGGCTCCTCAACCCTCTGTTGATCTCTAATTAGGGTTCTTAATGTTTTTTGGGTCCTGTAATAAGGCTTAAAGCCTGAGTAATTTTCTTTCGAGTCATGTAATTAGTATCTAGTTGGTTTCAATTTTGGTTTAGTCTTGTAATTTGTTAAAGTTAGGGTCAATTGGTCCTATATCTAGCCAAGTTGGTTCACAAGCTCAAGTTAATTTGAAGATAGGCTCAAGCTAGATTGAAGATGGGTCCACAAGTGGGAATCAAGTCAATCCCAATTGAAGATGAGTCAAGCCACCTCCCCATGCCAAGTTAGTAGTACCAACTCATGAGGAGTTCCACATCATCAGTGCCATATGGCATGGGGAGGCACCACTTCATGAAGCTCCATTGGGTGGCCAAGACAAGATGGAAAATTTCATATTCAAAAGCTATGTTGGATGCCCATTAACCTCCCCTTGATCCAAGCCAACAACATCCTCACCCCACTCCACAAATCAAGCCACATCTCCAAAGATCATGGTCGGCTAAGGTTTTATGGGAGGAATTCAAAATTCAAATGGGCGCCCCTTGATTCATGAAGACAACATCCTCTCTTCCCTCCCCGAATCAAGCCTTTCCACCAACATCATGCTCGGCCAAGCTACATGAAAGAGGATTTCAAATTTCAAGTGGATGCCCCTTGGAATGAGAGTCCAAATTCAAATTTAGGCACCCCCTTGATTCATCCTTAAATCATGTTTTGTTACTCTTTTCATTTGAATACAAATAGTGACTTGGAGCTTATAAAAAAAGCCCTATTTTTAATTTGGATGAATGAAAAAAAAAGAATCTAAAATTTTCTTCCTAGCACTTGTCTTGAGACTTGGAACTCTGTGAGAGAGTGTGCCTTCGTCCTTAGAGACATCGAGGGGTGAGAGTCCCTGGTTACCTTCTTCCTACACAAGCCACCAACCTTTCTTCCCAAGCTTGGACACCCCTTGGAAGATCGTTTTGGATTCCCAACAAGAAGAGCCTTCCTTGATCGCCACCTTCTCTTCACCCTCCCTTATTTCATTGCCTTCCCCTTCCTTCTTGCTATTTTCTAACTCATCTCTAGGTTGCTCGTTGGTCCTTCAGGTACCACAAACAAAAGAGTCAGCCTTCTTTGCCTTCAGGACCATTTGACAGAAAGCCGATGAATTTACAAGGTCGAGGGCTTGATCTTCCAGGCCACATCCGTAAGTGTGAGCAAACTCGGCATCGGGTGCTTCAGAGCTTTGATAGGTTTGCACTCCCTTGTCTCCAAAGTGGTGATTGGTTTAGAGCTAAGTCTTATCATGGTTTCTCAATCCCAGGGTCCTCTTTTATCACTGTTTAGGGGCTATATCTGCATGATAAGAGTCTCTTATCCTTATGCGAATCTCTAGATCCATTCTTAGCTTTGTGGTGGGGACACCAGAGGCACTAGAATAAGACAGAGGCTTTTTAACCCTCTGTGGATTGATCAATAATTTATGAATCCATCTGCAATTAAGGATTAGCCCATCCAAGTCCATTTTAGTTGTTATTTGAGTCATTTGAGTTGTTATTTCAGTTCTGTACTAGTCAGCTCATGTTGAGCTAGTTCAGTCCAATGCTAGTCAGCTCATGTTGAGCTAATTTTATTTTTTTGAGTCCTGTCCAAGCATATCGAAGACTCAAGACCACATCATATAATTGAAGGCCAAGTCCAACCAGAATGTAGACATGGATGTATAGCCTAAGTCCAACCCAGCTTGAAGATTTGAAGACCCCAGGAGGAAAATTCAAAAAACCCTGATTCCTTGTAGATGCCCTCCAGATGCCCAAATTCCCTTCTAGATGCCAAAGTATATTCATAGACTAGGGAATCCATGATTCCAGAGGTCCATCTACATCCTAGCCCAATGGAATCAAGCCCAGGTGCCAAGCCCAAGCCCCTAAGAAGCAAGATACGTGGGAATATTCTGGCTACCTTGCTACTAGGCCACCCCAGCTTCCAGAGGCCCAAGCCCATGCACCCAAGCCCCTTTGGGCTGGCCCCTTGCTGCTCATAGAAGCCCAACACGCCCCCTAGGCATCCTTGGAGTGTTGGCCAAGTCAAGAGAATTTTTAGGGATCTTTCTACCTAATGTTTCCTTATTTTCTAGCTAGGATTTGAGAGGGAAAATGATTCTTATGTAAAGACTAATGTGCCCTTACTTGGAGCCCAAGGTTAAGGGTCTATTTAAAGGACCCTAGCCTCTTGTGTGAAGCTTGATTTTTGATATGAAATAACCCTTGAGTTCTTATATTATTTTGTGTGATTACCTTGGTGTGTGCATAAAGGGGTTTGAGAGTTCTTCTTCCCGGTGTTTGCAACCATCATCCTGCTGCCAGCCAATCCTCCAGAGCCTTGGCCGCCCACTCCAAAATTCCTTTCTCCATTGCTATTTTCTTTTATTTTCTTGATCTCCTCTGAGTTTTCTAACCCCTGACAGGTCATTTATAGGTCCCCGAGTTCTTACAAATCCAACAACTCTAGCAAAGCCTCAATCGGACCACCGAGCAGAAGCCGGGTATCCGTGGGTCTTTGGCTCGGTTTTTCAGGCCGCATCCATCGAGGAAAGAGAGATCCCTTCACTGTGATCTTCATCGGGTACTTCAGACATTGTCTAGTACACCCCCTCTACCTCCAGTCTTTATATTGTAGGAGAACTTGCCCTAACCGAGGCTTCTCAGCCCAGGCGATCCTTCTTTAGTACTTTTCTAGGTTCTAATCTGCATGCTTGGCTTCAAAAATTCATAAAAAGTTTTCTACAACTAATTTTGATCTGAAATTTGGGAATTAATCACCTAACCCTACATATAAAACATACAAAAAGAATTACATGCATTATTAGTCCCGTATCATTTGGTATCAGAGCTTAGATTAGGGCTTATTTTCTGTAATTTTTCATACCGTATATACTATGTTATTTAAATTATTTCTCCCTAATGAAAACTCAAAAAATTCTAAAATTTGTTTTTCTAGATTCATCATAATTCACAGTAATTTTTAGAGTTTTTCAGATTTTATTTTGGCCTGTGAATTTTCTGCAAGCCGAAATACAGCCTGCAAATTTTTGGCTCTTTTTTTTTTTTCAGCAAGACAAGTTTGGAAGTTTTAGGGTTTTGTTTAGCATCTTTTGCATATCTTTTAATTTTAGTATATTTCCTGCATATTACGCCATAATTTTCAAGTTTTCTTCTATTTAAGAAAATACCAAAATAAAAAAAAATTACATATTCTCCAAAAATACCAAAAAAAAATATCTAAACACTAATTTGCATCCTCATCTGCCTGCCATCATTGCATAATTTACTTTTAACGGCACTCTTGCTATATCAGATGGGGGGAGGATTTGATCACCTCTCCTTAGCCCAAAACCACATCCCTTGCATTCGGTCCCAAGCCTTAACCTAAAATTAACTAGACTTAATTTGCCCTAGTGGGCTAGGGACACCAACTGGTCGGGTCTGGGCTAGTGTTAGATCACCGTGTCAAGTTAACCTGTATATGCCTTGTGCTCAGTGTCTAGAACGGTGGTTTAGGGATTCAACCCTGAAGGGCTTGTTTGCTGGTCCACCTACCTAGCCAATCTCTGATTGGTGTCTAGGCTTGGCAACCAGGGAGCTAACACTCCCCTTACACCTGCCTGGCTGAGTACAAGGTTACTATAGGCTAGTTTGCCACCCTGATTGAGCATCTAGCTTGGATTCTAGGTCTAGTCAGCTGTAGTCGGTTTGATCGAGTCATGCATGAGCATTAGATCAGGAGTCCCATCTCATTCACCATCTCCATGAATCCATGGATCATCTTGATGCCAAATTTGATGCCCTTGGAGAAAGGTTAGTCCAAACCCTCAATCTTAGGTTTGAGCAAGCAAATGCCCAATTGACCCAAAAGCTTGAACAAATAGATGCCCGACTAGGAACCCTAGAGGAGACGCGTAGGACCCAGTCTGAGCCTGATCCTGAGTCCCCTCAGCCTAGGAGGACCCCATACCCTGATCCCTACCATGAGGTTGAACCAAGGAGAGCCCATCATCATGACCCATACTATGATATTGAACCTAGGAGGACCCCAAACCCTGATCCCTACTGTGAGGTTGAACCTAGGAGAGCCCATCATCATGACCCATACTATGATACTAAACATAGGAGGACCCCAAACCCTGATTACTACCATGAGGTTGAACCTAGGAGAGCCCATTGTCATGACCCATACTATGATACTGAATCTAAGAGGACCCCAAACCTTGATCCCTACCATGAGGTTGAACCGAGGAGAGCCCATCGTCATGACCCATACTATGGTATTGAACCTAGGAGGACCCCAAACCCTAATCCATACCTTGAGGCTGAACCTATGAGAGCCCATCGTCATGACCCAATCCCTAAGGTTAGTCCTAGAAGACCCAATCAGAATTTTGTAGACCAGGAAGATAGATCCTATTTTCCCTCTCCCTATAAGCCTAGTATACCCACAACCTATAGATCTTATGACTCCAAATCCTCTGACTTTAGAATCTACGAACCCATATCCCATGAGTCCAGTAGACCCACGACCCATAGAGCTGAACCCAAATCCTATAATCCCGTGACCCATAGATCTGCACCCTTGTCCTATGAGCCTAGGGAGCCCATAACCCCTATGTATCAATCTAGTACTAGTCATGCTTCCCCTAGTCAACTTGAACCCCATAGGATTAGTATCCCTAAACATGAACCCAGTAGTGAGCCACTACCCCTTATACAACCTGAACCTACTAGTTGTAGTACCCATAATCAGAGACCAGAACCTAACTAATTTCCCGCTAGCCAACCTTCTCCAACCATTCCTGAGATTCACAAGGCTTACATTAATGCGGAAGTGTATGAAGCTGATGTGAGCCTAGTGGATGAGTATGAGAGAGAAGAGGAGACAACTTTAGTAGACCTCAAATTAGCTGACCTAGTAGATATCCAGGTAGAAACCAATCCAGAGCTAGTTGACCTTGACCACATCCAACCTAAAGTTATAGTGGAAGAACAAATAGAGGAAGAGAACCTAGGTACTGCTGCTAGAACCTTACCTGAGGAAACCATAGAGGAGAACCAAATTATAGACTCTAGTCCAAAAATACAAGAACCAGAAGAATTTATTAAGGACCTCATCTCTGTAAATCAATACCTTCAAGATGAGCCCCCTCCTATAGTTCCAATTAAGGACCTCTTCCCCGAAATTGGCGACCCATCCTTCCATTATGCAAACTCTGTAAATATAGCTCAACCTCATAAGGTTAACCTCATTTGTATAGGATTAGTTCATGACACCCTATTTTTTATCCTACTTTATCCAACTAACCCGGAACCTTTTTCTCCATCCTACTAGACTAATTCTGAACCAACTTCCTATTTCCTATCCTTTCCTGAGTCTTCTCATGTGTCTAGAACTATTAGGTTACATTTTGTTGAGGTTACTAGGTTGCAAGGATCCATAGAGCCCATCCCATTTGCTATCTACTTTTGGAAGACCCTCTGGCACCTATTAGGAGTTACTAGCAAATTTTCTTCTGCATGTCACCCAACAACCATGACTCATGCCACCTTGCCCAATTGGTAGTTAAGACCTAATAAACCTCTTTAGTCAAGTCTGTTAGGTATAGGTTTGAGTCCTTTGCATCATCTTGATAGGAGTCTGCATGTGCCTAGCATGTTCACCACCCGCACTAATCTTAAAATAACTGGCTAATTCCCAAGAAGGGTCAAAGAATTTGATGTAGTGGATTCTATCTTGGTTAGGCTTAGGCCTAAAAGAAGCTTCATGCTCGCAGAGCCTGACCTTTTAAAGTGATAGAGAAGGTTGGATCAAATGCCTAGTTGTTAGACTTGCCTTCGGATTTGGGCATTAGTTCTACCTTCAATATTACAGACCTGGTTAAGTACATGATGGGGCACGGGATAGGGATAGGATCGTCGGTGAGCTGAGAAGTCGCTGAAGATTAGGGTATCCTATTTTTTTTCTATTTTCTGATTTCTTTATGGTGGTGACGAAGGAAAAATAATAAGGATGGAGGATAACGAGGATGGACTACCACGAACCATGAAACCAACTCTCACAGAGAGACTTCACACCTCTAGGGCATTATACCTACCACCCACCTCACTACATGCAGTCTAGGGTATCTCACCTACCACCCATCTCACTACACGTGGAGTCCAGGGTATTTCACCTACCACCCAGGTCACTCCTGGAGCCATGAGGGGGATTTCAAAGAACGTGGAGGAAAACGAAGATGGGGGGATAACTAGGGCTGAAAGGATTATGCCCTATAAGCCAATATCTGTATCTCCCAGACCATTGTAAATTGACAAATTAATAAAGGCAATAATTTTTTCATCATTCGCTGTGTCATTATATGATGAACCCCATAGATTAGGGCTATGGTTGTAGGGCTATGATGAGATCATACCAGTGAGATCTAAGGCCTTAAAACCCTAATCTAGAATATTCCTAGTCATAGGAACCCTGAGTTGGGGATCAGGGTTTCCGGTAAGACTGGCACATCCTATGTATGCTGAAAAGGGTGACTGCTCTCACTGTCATTTGTGTAGGACACTAATACAAGGATGTGGGTGCTCATTAGTGAATGAGTTCACTGAATAGATCCAGTTTGAGAACATCTAATGGAGCCTTAGCTGCATGTCAATGGATGTTTCACATAGTGGGAGTTGTACAAGTAGTCCTATGACCTGAGACTGCCATAATACCTTATGTACATGAACCCATGCTTTGGTTCAATCTCAATCATGACACTGGGTCATGCACGAGGTTGATGCTGGGTATGGTGAATTGTATATGAAGGTATTGAGTAGGTCAACAAGGAATTGATCACTCCTAGTAGGAGGAGATTGCATCCAGCCAAATTAGGTCAGATGATGATTCAGAAAATCTTTGATCAAAGTACAGATATTAGAAATGATTTCTAATATCGAATTAATTGAATCATTAGTGTATGACTGAGCTGGGAATGAGTATAAACTGGATTTGACATGATTCCATATCCATAGTTATATTCGGGATGCAAGATGATTGAAGGATCGAATTGTACGGGAACTTTCCACTGAAGGGTAGTTTTGGAATTACACCAGAATTTCCATATCTTCCGGGTAGACATGACACGTTGCTAGACGTCAATCTTGTCTTGTGGGTTGATCAAATTAAATGGTTTAATTGGATCACTAATTAGGAGGAGTCCTAATTGACTGACTCGAGTTAGCTCGATTTGACCTAAATCGATTAGAATGAGTTCTGATCAGATTAGGTCAACTTGCACTCGGACCCACTGCTGGCTAAGTATGGAACCCAATGGGTCACACACTTAGGACAGATAATCAAGGATTTAATTTGGAATTAAATCTCGTTTGCAGATGAACACACTAGCATGTGTTGCAAACCATGACTTCCACTTGAATCGGATTCGAGTTAGGGTTCCGATTTGGTCTTTTTTAGATCCAAATTCATTCCGGTTTGAATCTAATTGAAGATTTAAAACGTTGGGCTAATAATAGGCTAGCAATTGGGCTAACCTAAGAGGCTAAACCCCTTTCCCACATCGCCTAAAACCCCTCCCCCTCTCTTCCCACGCGCGCGCGCAAGGAGAAGAGTCCACACGCGCGTGGACTCTTCCAAGACGCGTCTTTGCGTGAAAAGAAAGAATAAAACACCGGTGATTTTTTGAAGAGGCGTGGAAGAGAGTCCACCTAGGCGTGGACTCTCCAAAAAAAGAAAAATACCGTGGAAAAGAAGAGAAAAACACCGAAGGGGCGCGACTCTTCTTTCTGCGCGCGCCCTTCTGTGTTTTTCACGATCTTTCTTCGCGTCTTCCCATCTCAAAGGCCGTGAGATTAATCCCAAGGGCCGTGAGATTTAAGAAAGAAGACGTGAGAAGGGAGAGAGGGACGTGAGAGGATTTTTCTGAAGGAGAAGGCGCCTCTCTGTCGCCTATTTAAGAAGAAGGCTTCACCGTAAAAATTCATTCCAGATTTTCTACGGCGAAGCCTTGCTTCTCTTTCCTTCTCCCTCTCCAGAAGACTATTTCCCCCTCCTCTCTTTCTTCTTTGATTCCTTTACAGAGCCTAGGCTCTGTCGAATCTCAGAACAGAAGGAGAGTCAGAGAGAGAAACTCTCCGACGGTAAAGGAAGAAGGCGCCCCCTTTTTCCTTCTTTCTTACATTAAGACAACTTTGTCTTAATTTTCTTCTCCCTCCAAGACAAGCCTTGTCTCACTTTAGGACAAGGGATTATTCTTAAGACAAGAGTGTCTTAAGGGGCCAAAGTTGCCAAAAACTAGGAGAAGGGTAAGAGAGAAAGTTTTAGTCCCTGTTTGGCTAGAGGTGTCCTAGCCAATAGCCCATATATCAAGTTCTTGGGGTAGAACTTGATTGGAAGGAACCCTATTGAGGAGTCACTGTCTTGATCATCTGCCCGTGTGGATCACCATCGGAGGGCGGACAAGTGGACGCCTGGTGTGTTCAAAAGGTTACTCCATTTGGAGTTTATTTCTACATCAGATTGGATATAGCGATCTGAGGTTAGTATCTAAACTATGTTTAAATTTGGACATGCATGTAGTCATAAGTTTTAATTACTAATAAGGAGATTTTGGGATTAGGGTTCGGTCCTGATTTCATAAAGTTTTTGAAATCCACACTTCCGCACTGGTCACCGAACCTAACAGTGGTATCAGAGCCATCCTTATTAGGATTAAAACTTATGAAGTTCAATTCATGATGTAGTATCATGTTAAAGTTTTTATATTGATGCACAGTGCATGTCTTTGATTGAACATGAGTTTGATGATTGCCACCAGTTAGGGTTTTCCACTGAAACCCTAATTGTCTTAGAGATATGAGTAGCCCTGGAGCCATCATACTGAAATAAGGTTGCCCTGGCATAATGGTGTATCCATTATGTGGTAAATGGTTGTCCTAGTATGATGGCACACATTTCACATATTTGCTTAGTTTAAAGCATGTATTAATATATGTGATAGCTTTTAATTGAATGTGCTGGCATTGCATGAACCCCTCTTAAAATTATATTAAGTGGTAGTATAGTTAACCGATAAGCATTATTAGTCATGATGGATAATTAGTCATTTCGGTGTCTAGAAAGGTGGTTCTGGGAAGGTAAAGGGAATCGTGGTTTTTAATTGGTTCCGTTGACTGACCTGGCCAATTTTAAATTGGTGTCTAGGAAAGCAACGGGGGGACCCCCACATCTCTTCCACTAGCCTGGCCGATCTGATTGATTTAATTCTTGACTAACATGCTTGGTGTTAAAATACTATTATTGGCCTTCCTTCATGATAGGTCATCATTGTGTTATGATCTATACTAGGTTTGTTGTGTACACACAAGACCTAATATGGTGACTAACACAATTTTTGGCCTAATACATTATTTGTTTATGGCATGATTTAAAGTAATATTTTGTTGTGAACACACAAGGGTATTACTATTAAAGTCATGACTATATGGCTATGAAGGGTCTTACTTAACTAAAATATTATAGTTTGTTGTGTATACACAAGGCTATTAATATTTAGAGGCCGAGATAAGTTGAGAATTGTACAGGTTACAATTGGAAAGAGTTTTCCTACCTATGAACTTATATAAGATTTGTTGTGTACACACAAGGTCTTTTATGAGGGATTGGGATCTCAACCCCACTAAGAAAGATCAATTAAGGTTTTCTCGATCATCGTATGGAGGGTTATGATGCTCGATAAAATAGTGGGAGACATAATTAAATTAAAGTCCTAATTTAATTATGTGTTGTCATTTCATGGTTGTTTGCTTATGTTTTCGTTCTTTGTTTAAATGTAGATAAATGGCCTCTTCACTCTCACTCCGTAGTATTTTAGATGCCAACAAATTGACTGGGCCGAATTATGTTGATTGGCTGAGAAATTTGAAAATAGTACTCAGTCAAGAAAGAATTTCCTATATTCTTGATACCCCGATTTTGAACCACCAAGGGAAGATGCCTCGCAAGAGGAGAAGACCACATATAATATGTGGCAAAATGACTCACTTACTGTCAAATGTGTTATGCTTGCCTCTATGACTAACGAGTTACAGAGGCAGCATGATAGCATGGATACTAACTCCATACTGCTAAATTTAAAAGAGCTTTATGGAGAACACAGTAGAACTGCTAGATATGAAATATCTAAGCAGTTGTTCCGTGCAAGGATGACAGAAGGTACATCAGTACAAGACCATGTATTAAAGATAATTGATCTAATCACTCGATTAGGTCAATTAGGTTTTGTAATGGATGGGGAGTTGAATCAAGACTTGATCTTGCAATCACTCCCAGAGTCATTTTCACAGTTTGTTCTTAATTACCATATGAACAAACTTAATTCTTCCTTGCCTGAGCTGTTGAATATGTTGAAAACAGCAGAGAGCCATGTAAAGAAAAATAAGGCTCCAGTTCTTCTTGTGGATAAGAAGAAGACAGGCAAAAGGGGTTCCAATAAGAGGATGAATCCCAAAGGGGGCATTAAGAAGAAGAAAGGAAAGAAGGCCTCCGGACAGATGACCTGCTTTCATTGTGGCAAGCCGGGTCATTGGAAAAGAAACTGCAAGGTTTACCTTGCAAGTTTGAAGCCTGGTGCATCAGAGGCACCAAAAGGTATGAAAGAAGTTCATACTATTTTGTCATTGGATTCTTCCATTTCAAATACTTGGGTGTTGGATACCGCCTGTGGTCATAACATCTGCAAATCATTGCAGGGACTTCAGGGGCTTAAAGTATTGAAGGAAGGTAACTTTGAGCTCTACGGTGCTGGAGGGGACCCCATCCAAGCAGAAGCTGTAGGGACTTATGTTTTGAAGTTACCTTCAGGGAAGATCTTGGAGCTAAGGAATTGTTACTATATGCCAAAAATCATTAGAAATATCATATCTGTACCCTTGTTACTTAAACAAGGATATACTATGAATGTAATGAGCAGTGGCTGCTCAATTTCTTTATCTAATGAAATTATATGTTATGGCATATTCTGCAATGGTCTCTTAACTCTTTCCACTAATGACAATGTTTTTCATGTTTCTAACAAACGGAAAAGAGATGATGTTAACAATACCTTACTTTGGCATTGTCGACTTGGACATATTAGTGAGACTAGGATTAACAAGTTGTACAAAGAAAATTTCTTTGATCCTTATGACTATGAGTCATTAGGAACTTGTGAATCATGTCTCATGGGTAAGATGACCAAGACTCCATTTAGTGGACATGGAGAAAGGACAAAAGAGTTATTAGGACTCATACACACAGATGTATGTGGGCCTATGACAACTCAAGCCTATGGTGGATACTCATACTTCATCACATTTACTGATGATTTTTCAAGGTATGGATTTGTGTATCTAATGAAACATAAGTCCGATGCTTTTGAAAAATTCTTAGAGTATCAAAGTATGGTAGAGAAACAAACAGGAAAAAGTATAAAGATCCTCCGATCAGATAGAGGAGGTGAATACTTATCCACTGAGTTTCTTGATCACCTTAAAGATAAGGGGATCATCTCTGAATGGACTCCTCCTTACACACCACAATTAAATGGTGTTGCTGAAAGGAGGAATCGTACTTTATTGGATATGGTACGGTCCATGATGTGCTTCACGGAGTTACCTTTTTCTTTCTAGGGATATGCTTTGGAAACAGCAACTCATATCTTGAATAGAGTACCATCTAAAACTGTCTCTAGCACTCCATATGAATTATGGAGAAGTAAGAAACCCAATCTTAAGTATATTAAGATATGGGGATGTCCAGCCTATGTAAAAAGGAATTTTGGACATAAACTAGATGCTAGAGCAGACAAATGTCTATTTATCGGATATCCTAGAGATAGTATAGGATATGTGTTCTACCACCCTACTGAACAAAAGGTTTTGGTCAGTAGGCATGCCACTTTTATGGAAAAGGAATTTATCCTACAAAAGGGCACTGGTAGAAATATCGAACTTAATGAGATTCAACAAATAGACACTTCTCAGTCAAGTAACAACATAGTTAATATAGAACCTGAACACACTCCTATCCGTAGGTCTGATAGGGTGCGACAGGCACCTGAGAGGTATGGGTTCATAATTGAAAATAATGAAGCCCAAATCATTCAAAATGATGAGCCTCTAACCTATACGGAAGCAGTCATGAGTAGAGACTCAGACAAATGGCTGGAAGCCATGAGATCCGAGATGGACTCCATGTATGTCAACCAAGTATGGTCTTTGGTTGATGCACCAGAGGGTATTAACCCTATTGGGTGTAAATGGGTCTATAAAAGGAAGATTGGGGCAGATGGCCAAGTTGAAACTTATAAAGCCAGATTGGTGGCTAAGGGTTTCAGACAAAAACAGGGAATAGATTATGATGAAACATTTTCCCCTGTTGCCATGCTCAAATCCATTCGGATTATGCTTGCTATAGCAGCATATCATGATTATGAGATCTGGCAAATGGATGTAAAAACTGCATTCCTCAATGGTTTCCTTGAGGAAGAGGTTTATATGTCACAACCAGAAGGTTTTGTCTTGGAGACTAAACCTAATCAGGTATGTAGGCTAAAGAAATCCATTTATGGATTAAAGCAAGCATCCAGGAGTTGGAACATCCGATTTGATAAAACAGTCAAAGAATTTGATTTTTTCAAAAATGAGGATGAACCTTGTGTGTACAAGAAGACTAGTGGGAGTGCCATAGTTTTCTTAGTTCTATATGTTGATGATATACTTATTATTGGGAATGATATCCCAATGTTACAATCAGTCAAAGTGTGGTTATCGAAACAGTTTTCCATGAAAGACTTGGGAGAAGCATCCTATATACTGGGTATAAAAATCTATAGAGATAGATCAAGAAGGATGCTTGGCTTGTCCCAGTCTAGGTACATTGACCAGGTGCTAAAGAGATTTAGCATGGAGGAAAGTAAAAGAGGTTACTTACCTATTGGTCATGGCATACGTCTTTCTAAGAGGATGTCTCCTAAGACACCTGAAGAAAGAAATAGAATGAGTTCTATACCTTATGCTTCGGCTATAGGGTCGATTATGTATGCTATGTTATGTACTAGGCCTGATGTGGCATATGCCTTGGGTGTAGCCAGTAGATTTCAGGCTGATCCAGGAGAGGATCACTGGAAGGCTGTGAAAAATATTCTTAAGTACCTGAGAAGGACTAAGGATATTTTTCTTATATACGGAGGATCTGATCTTAAACTAGAAGCCTATTCAGACTCTAGTTTTCAATCAGACCCAGATGATAGTAAATCCATTTCAGGGTATGTCTTTACCTTGAATGGTGGAGCAGTAAGTTGGAAGAGCACTAAACAGCAGACTGTAGCTGACTCAACTACCGAGGCAGAGTACATAGCTGTCAGTGAAGCCGCCAAGGAAGCTGTCTGGATGAAGAAATTCATCACAGAGTTGGGAGTAGTTCCTGAGATTGAGAACCCGGTGCCACTCTATTGTGATAACACTGGAGCAGTTGCTCAAGCTAAGGAACCGAGAGCCCATCACAAGTCCAAGCACATTCTGAGACGCTTCCATCTTGTCCGAGAGATAATCGAAAGACAAGAAGTCTGCATCAATAGAGTAGATACAAAGAACAACATAGCAGACCCGTTCACTAAGGCTCTACCACAGCGGGAGTTTGATCGCCACCTCGATTGTATGGGGTTAAAGAATAAGAGCGATTGGCTTTAGTGCAAGTGGGAGATTGAAAGGATTATGCCCTATAAGCCAATATCTGTATCTCCCAGACCATTGTAAATTGACAAATTAATAAAGGCAATAATTTTTTCATCATTCGCTGTGTCATTATATGATGAACCCCATAGATTAGGGCTATGGTTGTAGGGCTATGATGAGATCATACCAGTGAGATCTAAGGCCTTAAAACCCTAATCTAGAATATTCCTAGTCATAGGAACCCTGAGTTGGGGATCAGGGTTTCCGGTAAGACTGGCACATCCTATGTATGCTGAAAAGGGTGACTGCTCTCACTGTCATTTGTGTAGGACACTAATACAAGGATGTGGGTGCTCATTAGTGAATGAGTTCACTGAATAGATCCAGTTTGAGAACATCTAATGGAGCCTTAGCTGCATGTCAATGGATGTTTCACATAGTGGGAGTTGTACAAGTAGTCCTATGACCTGAGACTGCCATAATACCTTATGTACATGAACCCATGCTTTGGTTCAATCTCAATCATGACACTGGGTCATGCACGAGGTTGATGCTGGGTATGGTGAATTGTATATGAAGGTATTGAGTAGGTCAACAAGGAATTGATCACTCCTAGTAGGAGGAGATTGCATCCAGCCAAATTAGGTCAGATGATGATTCAGAAAATCTTTGATCAAAGTACAGATATTAGAAATGATTTCTAATATCGAATTAATTGAATCATTAGTGTATGACTGAGCTGGGAATGAGTATAAACTGGATTTGACATGATTCCATATCCATAGTTATATTCGGGATGCAAGATGATTGAAGGATCGAATTGTACGGGAACTTTCCACTGAAGGGTAGTTTTGGAATTACACCAGAATTTCCATATCTTCCGGGTAGACATGACACGTTGCTAGACGTCAATCTTGTCTTGTGGGTTGATCAAATTAAATGGTTTAATTGGATCACTAATTAGGAGGAGTCCTAATTGACTGACTCGAGTTAGCTCGATTTGACCTAAATCGATTAGAATGAGTTCTGATCAGATTAGGTCAACTTGCACTCGGACCCACTGCTGGCTAAGTATGGAACCCAATGGGTCACACACTTAGGACAGATAATCAAGGATTTAATTTGGAATTAAATCTCGTTTGCAGATGAACACACTAGCATGTGTTGCAAACCATGACTTCCACTTGAATCGGATTCGAGTTAGGGTTCCGATTTGGTCTTTTTTAGATCCAAATTCATTCCGGTTTGAATCTAATTGAAGATTTAAAACGTTGGGCTAATAATAGGCTAGCAATTGGGCTAACCTAAGAGGCTAAACCCCTTTCCCACATCGCCTAAAACCCCTCCCCCTCTCTTCCCACGCGCGCGCGCAAGGAGAAGAGTCCACACGCGCGTGGACTCTTCCAAGACGCGTCTTTGCGTGAAAAGAAAGAATAAAACACCGGTGATTTTTGAAGAGGCGTGGAAGAGAGTCCACCTAGGCGTGGACTCTCCAAAAGAAAGAAAAATACCGTGGAAAAGAAGAGAAAAACACCGAAGGGGCGCGACTCTTCTTTCTGCGCGCGCCCTTCTGTGTTTTTCACGATCTTTCTTCGCGTCTTCCCATCTCAAAGGCCGTGAGATTAATCCCAAGGGCCGTGAGATTTAAGAAAGAAGACGTGAGAAGGGAGAGAGGGACGTGAGAGGATTTTTCTGAAGGAGAAGGCGCCTCTCTGTCGCCTATTTAAGAAGAAGGCTTCACCGTAAAAATTCATTCCAGATTTTCTACGGCGAAGCCTTGCTTCTCTTTCCTTCTCCCTCTCCAGAAGACTGTTTCCCCCTCCTCTCTTTCTTCTTTGATTCCTTTACAGAGCCTAGGCTCTGTCGAATCTCAGAACAGAAGGAGAGTCAGAGAGAGAAACTCTCCGACGGTAAAGGAAGAAGGCGCCCCCTTTTTCCTTCTTTCTTACATTAAGACAACTTTGTCTTAATTTTCTTCTCCCTCCAAGACAAGCCTTGTCTCACTTTAGGACAAGGGATTATTCTTAAGACAAGAGTGTCTTAAGGGGCCAAAGTTGCCAAAAAACTAGGAGAAGGGTAAGAGAGAAAGTTTTAGTCCCTGTTTGGCTAGAGGTGTCCTAGCCAATAGCCCATATATCAAGTTCTTGGGGTAGAACTTGATTGGAAGGAACCCTATTGAGGAGTCACTGTCTTGATCATCTGCCCGTGTGGATCACCATCGGAGGGCGGACAAGTGGACGCCTGGTGTGTTCAAAAGGTTACTCCATTTGGAGTTTATTTCTACATCAGATTGGATATAGCGATCTGAGGTTAGTATCTAAACTATGTTTAAATTTGGACATGCATGTAGTCATAAGTTTTAATTACTAATAAGGAGATTTTGGGATTAGGGTTCGGTCCTGATTTCATAAAGTTTTGAAATCCACACTTCCGCACTGGTCACCGAACCTAACAAGGGCATCACGCCCCTACGATGTCCCGAAGGACAAAGACAACATCAACACCCGCAGGTGAAGACATAATGGGCCATAGCCCTGAACAACAACTGCCAAACCAACTGACAAACCAAATCCCAACAACTACCACCCCTTAGGGACATCAGCATGCTATAGACTAGGTCCCAGGAGCCACTTTACCAAACGTTCCTCACTATAGGATGAACCCCACCGAACACCAAGAACTATAGAAACAAGTGGGAGAGTTGTTTAGGAAAGGTTTCCTTAGGGAGATCCTAAGTCCTTATGCAATCCCTGCACTACTAACTCCTAAGAAAGATGGAACCTGGAGAATATGTGTCAATAGCAGAGCCATCAACAAAATCATGGTGAAATATAGGTTTCCCATCCCATGTTTGGATGACATGCTTGACATGATGGCTGGTGCCACAATCTTTTCCAAGATAGCCTTAAGAGTGGCATCATCATATTAGGATTAGGCCCGGGGATGAGTGGAAGACCGCTTTCAAGACTAAGGATGGTCTATTCGAATGGGTAGTAATGCCTTTTGGGCTATCAAATGCACCTAGCACATTTATGAGGTTCGTGATCCAGGTCCTGAAAGAGTTCACTTCAAAATTTGTAGTGGTGTACTTCGATGACATTTTGGTATATAGTAGGACTAAGGAAAACCACCTTAACCACCTCAAGCTAGTCTATCAGACCCTTAGGAAGAATAGCCTTTATGCCAACCCCAAGAAGTGTGAGTTCAAGACACATAGGGTTATCTTCCTAAGCTTCGTAGTGACCCCCAAAGGAGTTTCAGTTGATCCTGCAAAGGTTAAATCTATAGCTGAATGGCCAGTCCCTACTAGTGTCCATGAGGTTCATAGTTTCCATGTATTAGCCATCTTCTATAGAAGATTTATTCAAGGATTGAGTTCCATCATGGCACCCATCACCGACTGTATTAGGAAGGGAAACTTTCAATGGACCAAAGCTGCCGATAAAGCCTTCATAGAGATTAAGGACAAAATGTTACAAGCACCTGTCCTAAGATTACCTGATTTTTCTAAAGTCTTTGAGGTTTCTTGTGATGCTTTGGCAGTGGCCATAGGAGGGGTACTTAGTCAAGAAAATCACCCTGTGGCCTTCTTTAGCGAGAAACTCAATGAGACCAAAATTAAGTACTCGACCTATGATAAGGAGTTTTATGCAGTCATACAAGCCCTTAAGTACTGGAGACATTACCTACTGCCCTAGGAATTTGTCCTTTTTTCTGACCATGAAGCACACCGGTTCCTGAACTCCCTAAAAAGATTAAATCCAAGGCATGCTAAGTCGATAGAGTTCATCCAAGCCTATACCTTTATGCTAAAATATTGTGCTGGTACTAAAAATAAGGTAGCAAATGCCCTTAGTTATCGTGCCCTGTTGTTGAATACTGTTAGAACTAAAGTTACAGGATTTGACCAATTAAAAGAGCAATATGAATCCTGTCCTGACATTGATGAAATCTTCCAGTCCATGAGACAAGAACCATCTAGTGCCCATGTGAGTACACCCTCCAAGATGGTTACCTTTTCAAAGAAAATAGGTTATGCATTCCCAGGACTTCACTTAGAGAATTCTTGATTTGGGAAACCCACGTAGGAGGTTTAGCTGGTCACTTTGGTAGGGAAAAGACCATTCTAACAGAAGAAGACCAGTTCTTTTGGCCAAGCCTAAAGAGGGGTGTTGCCCACATTATTTCCAGGTGTCGAATTTGTGCTGTCACCAAATAGCAAAAGTAATACACTGGTCGTACACCCCTCTGCCTGTACCTAGTCACCCTTGGCAGGATCTTAGCATAGACTTTATGGTAGGTTTACCTAAGACCTTGAGGAGACACGATTCAATTTGTGTAGTGGTTGATAGGTTCTCTAAAATGGCTCACTTCATACCCTGCTCTCAGACCTTAGATGCTTCCAAAGTGGCCAAACTATTTCTTGATCTTGTGGTTAGATTACATGGCCTTCCTAAAACCATAGTATCCGATAGGGATGTCCGTTTCACTAGTTATTTTTGGAACAACCTTAAGCACTTACTAGGAACCAAGCTCAAATTTTCCACCCCCTACCACCCATAGATCGATGGCCAAACTGAGATGGTCAACCATAGCCTAGGGAACCTACTAAGATGCATGGTAGGTGAGCATACTAGAAATTGGGACCTTCTCTTACCTCGAGCTAAATTTGTCTATAATAGCTTAGTGAATAGGACCACAAGCAAAAGTCCTTTTGAGGTTGTCAGTGGGTAGAAACCTAATCACCCTCTAGATCTGATTCCCCTACCCATCCATGCATAAGTCTCAGAGTCCGCAAAATCTTTTGCACAACATATTAGAGACATGCATAAGAAGATTAGCCAAAAAATTAATTTAAGTAATAAAACGTACAAGAAATTGGCTGATTCCCAAAAGCGAGCCAAAGAATTTGAAATAGGGGATTCTGTAATGTTAGGCTTAGGCCTGAATAGTTCCCCCCAGGAACTGTTAAGAAGCTACATGCTTGTGGAGCTGGCACCTTTAGAGTGATAAGGAAAGTTGGCCCTAATTCCTATGTGCTTGAGCTACCCCTGGATTATGGCATTAGCTCGACTTTCAAAATCTTAAACGTAGTCGAGTATAGGGAGCCGACAACAATACCCAGCGAGCCATTTGGGCCTAACCTATCCTTTGAGAGAGAACTCAACCCTTAGTGTCCACCTCCAATTTTACCTGAGAGAGGAGAATGGATCGACCGTGTCCTAGATGATCAAGCTATCACAACCCAGGGCAAAGGCTATCAACGTTACCTTGTCCGTTGGCAAGGTCAGCCAAAGTTTGATGATTCATGGATTACCCGAGAGGACTTGCAGTGTCTCGACCCCGATCTTCTTGAGAATTACTAGAGCTAAATCAACCCCTACTAGTCTGGGTCAAGTTCCTCCCACCCTAGGAGAATTGGTGTGGGCACCAGGATTAAACAGAGGCTCCTCAACCCTCTGTGAATCTCTAATTAGGGTTCTTAATCTTTTTTGGGTCATGTAATAAGGCTTAAAGCCTGAGTAATTTGCTTTTGAGTCATGTAATTAGTATCTAGTTGGTTTTAATTATAGTTTAGTCTTGTAGTTTGGCCAATTTGGTCAAGTTAGGGTCAATAGGTCCTGCGATTAGCCAAGTTGGTTCACAAGCTCAAGTCAAGTTGAAGATAGGCTCAAGCTAGTTTGAAGATAGGTCCACAATTGGGCAATCAAGTCAAGCCCAATTGAAGATGAGTCAAGCCACCTCTCCATGCTAAGTTAGGAGTACCAACTCATGAGGAATGCCACATCATCAATGCAATATGACATCGGGAGACGCCACTTCACCAAGCTCCATTAGGCGGCCAAGATAAGATGAAAAATTTCAAATTCATAAGCTATGTTGGATGCCCATTAACCTCCCCTTGATCCAAGCCAACAACATCCTCACCCCACTCCACAAATTAAGCCACATCTCCAAATATCATGGTTGGAAAAGGTTTCGTGAAGGAGGAATTCAAAATTTAAATGGGCGCCCCTTGATTCATGAAGACAACATCCTCTCTTCTCTCCCCAAATCAAGCCTTTCCACCAAGATCATGGTCAGCCAAGCTACATGAAAGGGGATTTCAAATTTCAAGTGGATGCCCCTTGGAATGAGAGTTCAAATTCAAATTTAGGTGCCCCGTTGATTCATCATCAAATCATGTTTTGTAACTCCTTTCATTTGAATTCAAATAGGGACTTGGAGCTTATAAAAAGGGCCCTAACCCTCTTGTAAATTTTTAATTTGGATGAATGAAAAATAAGGAATCTAAAATTTTCTTCCTAGCCCTTGTCTTGAGACTTCGAACTCTGTGAGAGAGTGCGCTTGTCCTTCGAGACATCGAGGGGTGAGAGGCCCTGGTTACCTTCTTCCTACGCAAGCCACAAACCTTTCTTCCCAAGCTTGGACGCCCCCTGGAAGATCCTCTTGGATGCCCAACAAGAAGAGCCTTCCTTTATCGCCACCTTTTCTTCACCCTTTCTTATTTCATTATATTCTCCTTCTTTCTTGCTATTTTCTAACTCGTCTCTATGTTGCTCGCAGGTCCTTCAGGTACCATAAACAAAAGAGTCAGCCTTCCTTGCCTTCAGGACCATCTGACATAATGCTGACGAATCCACATGGTCGAGGGCTTGATCTTCCAGGCCACATCGATGAGTGTGAGTGAACTCGGCATTGGGTGCTTAAGAGCTTTGAGAGGTTTGCACTCCCTAGTCTCCTAAGTAGGGTATTGATTTAGAGCAAAAGCATACCAGGGTTTCTCAATCCCGAGGTCCTTTCTTTATCACTATTTAGGGGCTATGTCTACATGCTAAGAGTCTCTTGCCCTTATGCGAATCTCTAGATCCATTCTTAGCTTGATTTTGTGAATCGATCAATCCATTAAAACATAAAACAACAAAAGAAAATCACTTGCATGCATCATAGGTCCTACATCATGTTTGGTATCAGAGCATGGTTAGGACGTAGTTTCTCTTTAAGTACTCAAATCAGGTGCTTGACCATGGCCATTCGGTCATAGAAAAAAATAGGGCTACAAGACCCTCACATCCCATTCAAAGAGAATTTTCTATAGCATGTAGGGGTGCCATTGTGATTGACCCTTGAAGAAGAAAACAAGGAGATAGGTATCTTAAGTCCTAAAGAAAATTTCTGTATAATTAAATTTTGCAACATTAGATTTCTGCATCATCATGTTAATTTCTACATTAATTAGATTTCTGCATTATTAGGTTATTTCATTCTCTTTAAATTTCAGCATATATTTTTTAGCTTCATTAGATTTCAGCATGCTCTCATTTTTGCATACTTAGGAGTTAACTACATGATTTCTGCATAGTTTAATTTCTGCACTTAGGTTCATCTCATTTATTTTTCAGCAGCTCATATTTTTTCTTATACACATCAAAACACAAAAAAAAACTTTAGTGCATTTCTTTAGGTTTCATTTGTGTGCCATCATATGCATAACTTACCTTAAAGGTGACAATATCATAAGAAAAGGGAAGGAGGTCATTACCTTTCCTTAGCTCGAAAACCACCATCTTTGCATTTTGAACCTAAGCCTAACTTAAAATCTATTAGCAACCTAATAGCTTAGGGACATCAATGAGTCAAGTTTAACCATTGTGGAAAATTAGTGCATGCAATCCTTCAATTAGCAATGGAAAGCTGGTGTCTAAGGCAAGTGGTCTAGCATCAAATGACCTAAGTAGTGTTGTGGTTCCTTAATTGGGCTCCTGTGAATAGCAAGGGGGCCTCCCACATTCCCACCTCTTACCTGGCCAATAAAAGGGCTAGTTGTTGTGCTGTGTATAATCTAAGTTAACCCATTCTATTTGAACTCATAGGTCTAGCAAAAATTATAGTACCTTTGTTTTTGTGTTGCATGTCAACTAGGTCAGGAGTCCAGTATCACCCACATCACTCTCAGTCAGGTGAACTCATGGATAACCTCAAAAATCAGATTAGATCCTCATTGAGCAGATTGTCCAGATGAACCAAAGATTTGATGGGTTTAAAACAAGGCTAGAAACATTGGAGAGGACTCGGGAGCCACACACTGAACCAGAATCTAAGTCACCTCCCCACCCTAGGAGATTCCCTCAACATGATCCCTCCTTAAAGGCTAAGCCTAGAAGAGTCCCACATCCTAACCTAGCCCAAGAGGTTCACCGTAAAAGACCCAATCAGGAGTGCATGGAATAGGAAGAGAAAGCCATCAAAAACATTAAGTTAGAGGCACCTACCTTTGATGGTAGTCTAGATCCTAAAGTTTACATAGATTGAGAGGACATGGAACAATACTTCGGGTGGTATATGATGTCGGAAGGGATGAAGTTCAGATATGCCAAGCTTCGATTGGTCCGTCAAGCTATGTTATATTGGAATAGTATTGAAAGGATGACCAGGCAAAGAGGAGAAGAACCCATTACAACCTGGGGGCCCAAAAAAAATTGGCTTAGAGAGAAATACCTCCCAATGTCTTTCCAATAGAAGTTATTAGATCAATGGCAAAATTTGAGGCAAGGAAACAAGAGCGTGGCTGAGTACATCACAAAGTTTGATGAGTATGTCATGCAATGTAATATCAACAAATCTAAATCTATGACCCTTTCTAGGTTTAGGGCTAGCCTACATGAGGATATCCAAAGGGAGCTTTGTTTTAGAGAAGTCTATGACCTAGAGCAGGCTTACCAAATTGCAAAGAATTTGAATGGTTTCAGAGGACACCCACCTATTGCAAACCTGAACCCTTTAAAAACCCTGGCCGAACCCCAGGATCTAGTCAAGCCTTCTCGAGTCGACCCAACCCGAGCTGACCCAGTCTGCTTCAATTCAACCCAAGTCAACCCAGTTTTAGCAGAAAGGACAAGGGTAAGTCAATGGAGGTCCAGAGAAGCTCCAACCCTCATAACACATGCTTTAGATGCCATAAACCTAGGCATTATGCTTGCCAATGCACATCCACAGCCCAACATATAGAAGAGCCAGCTGAAGAAGAGTAAGAACCAACTATTGAGCTGGAAGGAGAAGTTTATAAAGCCGAGGATCAATTGTTAGAAGTATATGAGGGAGAGGAAGAACTGCACGAGTTTGATGACATGTTAGGAGTAGTTAGGTGCATCATAACCCAGAACATAATGCAAGAAGATTGGCATAGGACTAACATCCTACAAACCTTCATCAAATTAGGGGATAAGGTGTGCATGATCATAATAGATAGTGAGAGCTGTGTCAATGCCATCTCATTGAGTACTGTCAAGTACCTAGGATTGGTCCCAGTTCCCCATCCCAACCCCTATAAGGTCTCATGGATAGATTCGACTTCCATATTGATGCGAGATGACTCTAAGAATGCTAAATATTCAAGAAAAAATAGTAAACTATTTTTTTTTTGTGATTTTTAGATTTTAGGTTTGTAGGTTAATTTTTCAAAGCAAAGTAAAAAACTAGCAGGTAATCAGCTTTTCTAAGAATCATCATGTTGCAGGCTAAATCATGCAACAGATGATAGGAGAAGGGAAGGTTTCTTTCCAATCAGAGATTAAAATTCAGCAACAGAAGTGATCACTCACACTCTGATCGGAGCTTGGAAGAAGAAGCTCGGTTCCCTTGAATCTGATGGCTGATCTGGGTGGTCCTAGCAGTAAAGAAGGCCTCCCCAGGGGAGGTGAACACCTCAGGGATCCTGCAAGGATTAGAGATCAATCAAAATAGCAAATAAAAAAAAAGGAACTAAGGTTTGGAAGGAATCGAGATTAGGGTTAGAAGATGGTAGCCCGGGGAGGAAGAAGCTCCTGGTCTTGGATGATAGCTAGGGCTTCTTTTCCTTCGGCATGGCTGACCTCCAGGGATGTAAAAGGCTACTAGGGCAGCAGGGTTTCAATCCAGGAACACAAAGAGAGCACTCAAAGTAAGAACCAAAACTCAAATCCAAGGTAATTGATCAAAATTTTAGAAATGTTTATTCATAAGAAAATGTTGATTACAAGAGTGGGAGGGGTGGGATATTTATAGAGTTTCCATGCCCTTATTAACCATGGTTACACTTGGGTTACATGTCCTCTTCCCAATTAGACTACAAGTCCTGTCCTAGCTAGGTTAGAATTACAAGGTTTAAAAGGATTAGGAATCCCAACTAGGTTAGAAAAGACTTGGTCTTCTTCCACTTCACTTCACCTTGGACTTGGTCAAACACCTTGGATGCCTACTTCTTTGGGCGTGTGGACTTTAGGGCAGCAAGGGGGAGGTTGGCCATGGGCTTGGAATACATGGGCTTGGGCCCCTTGAAAGCTAGGGCGCTTGGTTCCCTTGGCTGGCATATTCCTGGTATCAAAAGGGAATCTTGGTTCTTCATGCTTGGGCTTGCTTCCTGGGCTTGAATTTGGAGTCCTGGAGTGCTGAGATAGCCTGGTAAACACGGGCTCCTAGAATATAGAATATTCTAAAAGCATCTAGAGGGAATCTGGCATATGAAATGGTATCCGAAGGAAATCAGGGCACTTGGTTGTCAATTGAGCTCCCTTAAGCGATGTAACTGCTTCTGGCTTTAGAATGAGGTCTGGTGGAACTCCAAAATAGTGTAGCCTCCTCTCTTGTACAGGAAGTGAACTCATACTAGACTCATACTGGTGTACAAGACTCAATGTACTGGACTAGGTTCAGGGTTGAGACAAATCAACTAACCTCAACTTATTATAGGACTCAATCCTAGTTGATTACAAAACTTTGACACATGGCTAGATAAACCAAATAGGGCCCAGTAATCTGTGTCTGATCCTGGTGCCCCCACCAATTTTCCCAGGGTGGGAGGAACTCGACCCCGTCGAGTGTGGGATAACATGGCTCTCAGAGTGCTCGAGTTGGTCTGGGTTGAGGCGCTGTAGATCCTCACGGGTGATCCACGAGTCCTCAGATTCTAGCTGACATTGCCACTTGACCAAATACCTCTGATAGCCTCTATTCCGGGTACAAATGGCTTGATCATCTACGATTCTCTAAATCTTTTCCTTAATATTTGGCCAATTGGTTGGTGGACACTCAGGGACAAGCTCACTCTCAAGGGAAGGGATAGGTCCAAAAGGCTCTTTCAGAATCGCTGCTGGCTCCCTATACTGTACAAGATCTGAGATGTTGAAGGTGGAACTAATATCTAAGTCAGGTGGTAACTCAAGCACATAGGCATTGGGTCCAACTCTTTTTATGATCTTAAATGGGCCAGCTCCACGAGCATGAAGTTCCTTTATGGTCCCTGGAGGGAACCATTCAGGCCTAAGCCTGATCATCATAAAATTCCCTGTAGAAAATTCTTTAGCTCTCTTTCGAGAATTAGCCAAGTTCTTATATAATTCATTACTTAGGTTTATCTTTTGGCCAATTTCTTTATGCAAATCCCTATCATGCTATGCAAAAGACTCAGCTGACTCAGAGACTCGTGCATGTGAGGGCAAGGGGATCAAGTCAAGAGGTTTATTGGGTTTATATCCATGCACAACCTCTAAGGGACTCTTCCCATGGACTTAATAACAGAACTATTGTAAGCAAATTCAGCTTGGGTTAATAATAGGTCCAAATTTCTCGTGTGTTCACCTACGAGGCATCTAAGATGGTTTCCTAAGCTTCTATTCACTACCTTAGTCTAGCCATCAGTCTAAGGGTGGTAGGCTATAGAAAATTTTAACTTGGTTCCTAATAGGTGCCAAAGGGTCTTCCAAAAGTAACTAGTAAAGCAGACATCACTATCTAACACTATTGTTTTAGGCAATCCATGCAATCTAACCACCTGGTCAAGGAAAAGATGGGCTACTCTAGATGCATCAAAGGTTTGAGAGAAAGGTATAAATGGGCCATTTTAAAAAACTTATCGACCACTACAAATATCGAATCATGTTTCCTGAGGGTCTTAGGTAGGCCTAAAACAAAGTCCATGCTTAAGTCCTGCCATAGACGGTCTGGTATGGGTAGAGGGGTATATAATCTAGTATTTTATTTCTGCTATTTTGCAATATCGCAGGTTCTACATCTGGACACTATATTGGCAACGTCTCTCTTTAAACTAGGGCAAAAGAACTGGTCTTCTACAGATAAGATAGTCTTTGATGGGGAACTAATATGCATGCAATTTTTTTTGTATGTTTTACATGTTGAGTTAGGTGATTAATTACCAAATTTTAGATTAAAATTATTTATAGGGAATTTTTTATGAATTTTTGAAGATCAGCATGCAGATTAGGACCTAGAAAAGTAGCAAAGAAGGACCGCCGGGGCTGAGAAGCCTTGGTTAGGGCAAGTTCTCCTACAATAAAACTACTGGAGGTAGAGGGGTGTACCTGACAACATCTGTGAAGATCGCAGCGAAGGGGTCTCTCGTTCCTCGACGGATGCGGCCTGGAAAACCGAGCCAAAGACCCGCGGATACCCGGCTTTCTGCTCGGTGATCCGATTGAGGCTTGGCTGGAGTCGTTGGATTCGTAGGAACTCAGGGACCTGCAAACAACCTGTCAGGGGTTAGAAAGCTCACAAAGGAACAAGAAAACAAAGTAAAAACAGCAAGGGAAGGCTTCTTTTGGAGTGGGCATCCAGGGATCTGGAGGGTTTGTTGGCAGCAGGAAGATGATTGCAAACACCGGGAAGAAGAACTCTCATAAACCCCTTTATGCACACAGCAGGGTATCACACCACTCAATAGAAGAACTCAAGGTTTTCATTCATCAAAAAAAATTTCCTCATACAAGAGGCTAGGGTCCCTTAAATAGACCCTTAACCTTGGGCTCCAAGTAAGGGTACATAAGTCTTTACATAAGAATCCTTTTCCCTCTCAAACCCTAGCTAGAAAATAAGGAAATATTAGGTAGAAAAATCCCTAAAAATTCTCTTGACTTGGTCAACACTCCAAGGACACCTAGGGGGCGTGTTGGGCTTCTAGGAGCAGCAAGGGGCCGGCCCAAAGGGGCCCGGGTGCATGGGTTTGGGCCTCTGGAAGCTGGGGTGGCCTGGTAGCCAGGTAGCAGGAATATTCCCTGGTATCTTGCTTCTTAGGGGCTTGGGTTTGGCACCTGGGCTTGATTTCTTTGGGCTAGGATGTAGATGGACCTCTAAAATCATGGATGCCTTGGTATATGAATATATTTTGGCATCTGGAAGGGAATCTGGGCATCTGGAGGGCATCTGCAAGAAATCAGGGTTTTCTGAATTTTCCTCTTGGGGTCTTCAAATCTTCAAGCTGGGTTGGACTTGTGCTATACTTCCATGTCTTCAATCTAGTTGGACTTGGTCTTCACTTATATGATATAGTCTTGAGTCTTCAGTATGCTTGGATAGGACTCAAAAAAATAAAATTAGCTCAACATGAGCTGACAGCATTGGACTGAACTAGCTCAACATGAGCTAACTAGTACAGAACTGAAATAACAACTAAAAATACTCAAATAACAACTAAAATGGACTCAGATGAGCTAAGCCCTTATTACAGATGGACTCATAAATTATTGATCAATTTACAGAGGGTTGAAAAAGCCTCTATCTTATTCTGGTGCCTTAGATGCCCCCACCAATTCTCCCGGGGTGGGAGGAACTCGACCCTGTCGAGTGATGGTCAGACTGGCTCACATATCTCTCGAGAAGGTCTGGGTTGAGGCATTGCAAGTCCTCTCGAGAAATCCACAAATCGTCCGACTCTGGCCGGCCTTGCCATCAGACCAAGAAGCGTTGATAGTCATGGCCCTGGGTCGTGATGGCTTGATCGTCCAGGATACGCTCGATCCGTTCTCCTCTCTCAGGCCAAATTTGTTTGTGGACACTCTAGGTTAGGGTCACTCACAATGAAAAGGAATAGGTCCAAAGGCCTCACTAGGTAGTGCTGTCGGTTCCCTATACTCAACCAGGTCTGTAATATTGAAGGTAGAACTAATGCCCAAATCCGAAGGCAAGTCTAACACCTAGGCATTTGATCCAACCTTCTCTATCACTTTAAAAGGTCCGGCTCTGCGAGCATGAAGCTTCTTTTAGGCCTAAGCCTACCCAAGATAGAATCCACTACATCAAATTCTTTGATCCATCTTCGGGAATTAGCCAGTTTGTTTAACATTAGTGCGGGTGGTGAACATGTTAGGCACATGCAGACTCCTAACAAGGTGATGCAAAGGAGTCAAACTAACACCTAATATACTCGACTTTGCATTCCTATCGAAGGAAATTTATTAGACTTTTATGGGCCTAAACCTAAGAGACTATAGACTCTCTAGGTCTGACCCTAGTGTGGTGTGCACAAGAGTATTTACAATGGACTCCAAGCAAATGCCAAAGGGTATGCCAGAAGTATAATGCAAACCTAACATGCGTAATGAATGCATGTAGTATGCTAATCTCTGTTAAATGCAATCTAATAATCCTAGAAATGCTGGAGGTGTCAGGAAAGGGCAGAAAATAGGAAGTGGGTTCAGAATTAGTTTGGTAGGGTAGGAAAAAAGGTTCAAGGTTAGTTGGATAAAGTTCGATATAAGAAGGCATGTCAGGGACTAATCCTAGACTAATGAGGCTAACCTTACGAGGTTGCGGTATAACTATGGGGTTTGCATAAT
The DNA here is from genome assembly GCA_021397845.1 of Areca catechu. NCBI lineage: Eukaryota > Viridiplantae > Streptophyta > Magnoliopsida > Arecales > Arecaceae > Areca > Areca catechu. The sequence goes on from CM038053.1 coordinate 71,530,614, forward strand.
GGAATGATGGGTTACTAATCTCAGGGAAGAGGTCCCTAATGGGAACTATAGGAGGAGGCTCATCCTGAGGGTACTGATTCAAAGAGATCAGGTCCTTAATAAATTCTTCTAGTTCTTGTATTTTAGGACTAGACTCTATAATCTGGCTCTCCTCTTCGGTTTCCTTAGGTAAGGCTCTAGTAGCAGTACCTAGGTTCTCTTCCTCTATTTGTTCTTCCACTATAGCTTTAGGTTGGATGTGGTCAAGGTCAACTACCTCTAGGTTGGCTTCTACCTGGGTATCTATTAGGTCAGCTAATTTTAGGTCATCTAAAGGTGTCTCCTCTTCTCCTTCATACTCATCCACTAGGCTCGCATCAGCTTCACACACTTCCACGTTAATGTAAGCCTTGTCAATCTCAGGAATGGTTGGAGAAGGTCGGCTAGGGAAAAATTGGCTAGGTCCTGGTTTCTGATTATGGACACAAATCCTAGTAGGTTCAGGTTGTCTAAGGGGTAGTGGCTCACTACTGGGCTCATATTTAGGGGTGCTAATCCTATGGGGTTCAAGTTGACTATGGAAAACCTGACTAGTACTAGATTGATATCTAGGGATTATGGGCTCCCTAGACTCATAGGATAAGGGAGCAGATCTATGGGTCACGGGATCATAAGATCTGGGGTTATAGGATTTGGGTTCAGCTCTATGGGTCTTGGGTCTACTGGACTCATGGGATATGGGTTCGTAGATTTTAGAGTCAGAGGATTTGAAGTCATAAGATCTATAGGTTGTGGGTATACTAGGCTTATAGGATGTGGGTAAATCGGATCTAGAGTCATAGGATCTAGGTTCAGTATCATAGTATGGGTCAGGCTAAGTGGCTCTCCTAGGTTCAACCTCACGATATGGTTCAGGGTTTGGGGTCCTCCTAGGTTTAGGATTATAGTATGGGTCAGGCTGAGGGGCTCTCCTAGGTTCAACCTCTCGGTATGGATCAGGGTTTGGGGTCCTCCTAGGTTGAGGATTGTAGTACGGGTCAGGATAAGGGGCTCTCCTAGGTTCGACCTCATGGTATAGATCAGGGTTTGGGGTTCTCCTAGGTTGAGGGGACTCAGGATCTGGCTCAGATCGTGACCCATGGGTTCTTGCTATGGTCCCTAAACGGCCTCCTAACTTATCAAACCTATTGGCAAGATGGTCAATTCTATTGTTGGTTTGGGTAGCAGACTGAGTTAACTGGGTAGTCATATGGGCCATTTGATCAGCTAGGGCTTTTATTTGGGCTTGTAAATTTTCCATGGGTTCAGACATTTGTGAAGGAGGTGAGTGATATGAAACTCCTAATCTAGTTCTCATGCAAGACTCGATCAGACCGACTATAGCTGACTAGACCTAGAGTCCAAACTAGATGCTCAATCAGGGTGGCAAACTAGCCTATAGTAACCCTGTACTCAGCCAGGCAGGTGTAAGGGGAGTGTTAGGTCCCTGATTGCCAATCCTAGACACCAATCAGAGATTGGCCAGGTAGGCGGACCAGCACACAAGCCCTTCGGGATTGAATCCCTAAACCACCATTCTAGACACTGAGCACAAGGCACACACAGGTTAACTTGATATAGTGATCTAACACTAACCCGGACCCGACCAGTTGGTGTCCCTAGCCCACTAGGGCAAATTAAGTCTAGTTAATTTTAGGTTAAGGCTTGGGACCAAATGCAAGGAATGTGGTTTTGGGCTAAGGAGAGGTGATCAAATCCTCCCATCATTTGACATAGAAAGAGTGCCCTTAAAAGTAGATTATGCAATGATTGCAGGCAAATGATGCAAATTAGGGTTAGATGTTTTTTTGGTATTTTTTTTTGGAGAATATGTAATTTTATTTTATTATTTTTTTTTTTGGTATTTTCTTAAAATAGAAGAAAACTTGAAAATCATGGCCTAATATGCAAGAAATATACTAAAATTAAAAGATATGCAAAAGATGCTAAACAAAACCCTAAAACTTCCAAACTTGTCTTGCTGAAAAAAAACAGGGCCAAAAATTTGCATGCTGTATTTCGGCTTGCAGAAAATTCACATGCCATAATAAAATCTACGAAAATTCTTAAATTTACTGTGAATTACGTTGAGTCCAGAAAAATAAATTTCAGAATTTTTCGAGTTTATAGCAGAGAGAAATAATTAAAATAACAAAGTATATATGGACTGAAAAATTATAGAAAATAAGCCCTATTCTAAGCTCTGATACCAAATGATGGGGAACTAATATGCATGCAATTTTTTTTGTATGTTTTACATGTTGAGTTAGGTGATTAATTCCCAAATTTCAGATCAAAATTATTTGTAGGGAATTTTTTATGAATTTTTGAAGATCAACATGCAGATTAAGACCTAGAAAAGTAGCAAAGAAGGACCGCCGGGGCTGAGAAGCCTCGGTTAGGGCAAGTTCTCCTACAATAAAACTACTGGAGGTAGAGGGGTGTACCTGACAACATCTGTGAAGATCGCAGCGAAGGGGTCTCTCGTTCCTCGACGGATGCGGCCTGGAAAACCGAGCCAAAGACCCGCGGATACCCGGCTTTCTGCTCGGTGATCCGATTGAGGCTTGGCTGGAGTCGTTGGATTCGTAGGAACTCAGGGACCTGCAAACGACCTGTCAGGGGTTAGAAAGCTCACAAAGGAACAAGAAAACAAAGTAAAAATAGCAAGGGAAGGCTTCTTTTGGAGTGGGCGTCCAGGGATCTGGAGGGTTTGTTGGCAGCAGGAAGATGATTGCAAACACCGGGAAGAAGAACTCTCACAAACCCCTTTATGCACACAGCAGGGTATCACACCACTCAATAGAAGAACTCAAGGTTTTCATTCATCAAAAAAATTTCCTCATACAAGAGGCTAGGGTCCCTTAAATAGACCCTTAACCTTGGGCTCCAAGTAAGGGTACATAAGTCTTTACATAAGAATCCTTTTCCCTCTCAAACCCTAGCTAGAAAATAAGGAAATATTAGGTAGAAAAATCCCTAAAAATTCTCTTGACTTGGTCAACACTCCAAGGATGCCTAGGGGGGCATGTTGGGCTTCTAGGAGCAGCAAGGGGCCAGCCCAAAGGGGCTCGGGTGCATGGGTTTGGGCCTCTGGAAGCTGGGGTGGCCTGGTAGCCAGGTAGCAGGAATATTCCCTGGTATCTTGCTTCTTAGGGGCTTGGGCTTGGCACCTGGGCTTGATTTCTTTGGGCTAGGATGTAGATGGACCTCTAAAATCATGGATGCCTTGGTATATGAATATATTTTGGCATCTGGAAGGGAATCTGGGCATCTGGAGGGCATCTGCAAGAAATCAGGGTTTTCTGAATTTTTCTCATGGGGTCTTCAAATCTTCAAGCTGGGTTGGACTTGTGATATACTTCCATGTCTTCAATCTAGTTGGACTTGGTCTTCACTTGTATGATATAGTCTTGAGTCTTCAGTATGCTTGGATAGGACTCAAAAAAATAAAATTAGCTCAACATGAGCTGATTAGCATTGGACTGAACTAGCTCAACATGAGCTGACTAGTACAGAACTGAAATAACAACTAAAAATACTCAAATAACAACTAAAATGGACTCAGATGAGCTAAGCCCTTATTACAGATGGACTCATAAATTATTGATCAATTTACAGAGGGTTGAAAAAGCCTCTATCTTATTCTGGTGCCTTAGGTGTCCCCACCAGTCTTGTTTCTTCCGAAGTGACTAGCAAGGCCTCCAGCATGGGTTTCCCAAACTAAGAATTCTCTATGTGATATTCTGGGAATACAAAGTCTATTGTTCTTAAATAAATAAGCATCTTGAAGGGTGTATTCACTATGGGTACAATATGGTCCTTGGGCTAAGGATTGGACAACTTCACTAAAGTTTGGACAGGTTGTATATTCATCTTTTAACCTATCAAATCCAATGACTTTAGTACTAATGGTATTCAACAGTATGGCTTGTCTGCTAAGGGCATCTGCTACGTTGTTTTCAATTCCAGCTTGGTGTTTAAGTACAAAGGTATAGGCTTTTATAAATTCTATCCACTTAGCATGCCTAGGGTTTAATTTCTTCTAGGAGTTCAAAAATTGGAGTGCTTCATGATCAGAATATAAAACAAACTCCTGGAATAGTAAATAATGTCTCTAGTATCTAAGAGCTTGTACTATCGCATAAAACTCTTTGTTATAGGTTGAGTACTTAAATTTAGCCTTATTAAGTTTCTCACTAAAAAAGGCTACTGGGTGATTCTCTTGGATCAGAACTCCTCCTATGCCGACTCCCGAAGCATCACAAGCTATCCAAAAACTTTGGTGAAATCGAGTAACCTCAATATGGGTCCTTGAGTCATCTTAGATTTAATCTCTAGGAAGGCTCTATCTACAGCTTTGGTCCATTCAAAACTACCCTTCCTAATACAGTCAGTAATTGGTGCTACTATGGTGCTAAATCCCCTAATAAATCTTCTGTAGAAAGTGGCTAGACCATGGAAACTTCTAACTTCATGGACACTAGTGGGTATTGGCCATTCTATAATAGATCTGACCTTTTCAGGGTCAGCTGCTACACCTTCAAGGGTCACCACAAAGCCTAGGAAGATAACTCTATGGGTCATGAAATCACACTTCTTTAAATTTGTATAGAGGCTCTCTTTCCTAAGGGTTAAGCAAACTTGTTTCAGATGTTCTATATGATCTTCCTTGGTTTTACTATAAAACAAGATGTCATCAAAATACACTACCATAAATTTACCTATGAACATCCTAAGGACTTGGGTCATAATTCTCATGAATGTGCTAGGGACATTGGATAACCCAAAAGGCATTACGGACCACTCATATAGACCATATTTTGTTTAAAATACTATTTTCCATTCATCCCCAGGTCTAATTCGATCCTGATGGTAGACACTCTTAAGGTCTATCTTTGAAAATATTGTGGCTCCCGCCATCATATCCAACATATCATCCAAGCGAGGAGTGGGAAACCTATACTTCACAATTATTTTATTTATGGCATGGCTATTAACATGCATTCTCCATGTACCATCTTTCTTAAGGGTTAATAGGGCTGGTACAGCACAAGGACTTAGGCTCTCTCTAATAAATCCTTTTCTAAAAAGCTCACCTTCCTGTCTTCGAAGCTCTAAGTGTTCAGTCAGGTTCATCTTATAATGAGGTAGGTTGGGCAAGGTAGCTCCTGGGATTAAATCAAATGCATGTTGGACATCCCTAAGAGGTGGTAAGTGGTCAGGTAAATCTTCAGGAAATATGTCACTAAATTCATTCAAGACTCCCTTGACCTCTTGAGGGCACTCTTTATCAATGGAATCAGATACTTCCTTCACAGCTAACATCCAAACAGTAGTGCCCTCAGATATCCTCTTCTCTAGCTCTCTTGCAGTGATTAAGTTAATTCCAGACTTTTTCTTTTTAAGTGAGCTAGGTCCTTTCTTAATTAACTCTTGAGGTGGGGTGGGGTTTATGGTGATCTTCTTCCCATGGAAAGTAAACATGCAAGCATTAGTTTGGCCAAAAAGAGTGGCATCATGATCATAAAGCCATGGCCGTCCTAGGATGATACTACTTACCCCCAAGGGCACAACATCACACCACACTCTATTTTGATATGATTGAACCTGGAGTTGAACTTGGCATCTGGATTTAATGGGTATAGAGGTGGAATCTATCCATGATACCTTATAGAGGCTTGGGTGAGGAACTGGGTGTAAGCATAGGGTTTTGACAGCCTTATGGGATATGGCATTCACACAGCTCCCACTATCTATATTATTTTACACACATTGTCTCCAATTTTCACTAAAGACTATAAGATATTGGTCCTATGCCAATCTTCCTGGGTTTTACTCTGGGACAAGATGCATCTAACTACCCTTACGAGGTCTATTTGTTCAAAATCCTCCTCATCACCTTTGTATTCTTCAATTAAGTCTGGTTCAGCTTCGTAGACCTCTTGTTCTTATTCCTTATTGGGTTCAGGCTCATCTTCCACAAGTTCCCTTATGTGCAAAGACCTGGTGGGACACTGGCTAGCAAAGTGACGTACCTTATTGAACCTAAAACAAGCATTGGGATTGGGGCTTGGGTTCTTCTGTAAAAATAGTGCCTTACCCTTATCATTCCTCAAAGATGCTGAGTTACTTGAGCTAGCCTGACTCGGACTTGGGTTAGGACAAGGTGGATTAGGGTTGGAATGGTTGGATTGAGTTTGGGTCAACTTGGGTTTGGGTTTGGCCTATTTTGGTTAAAGTTAGGATGAGTTTGGTTGGAGCTGGGTCAGTTTGGGTAGAACTGGTTCTGGTTGGACCTAAAGCTAGGAGGGTTGGGCTTAAAGGATTCAAGTCTCCTAACTTCAAGAACTTTCTGGAACCTTTCAACATTTTTAGCTGCACGATAAGCATGGGCCATGCTATCAACATCCCTAAGGTACAGCTCCTTTTGGATATCCTCTCTAAGACCATTCCTAAACTTAGAGAGGGTAACTGACTCAGATTCATCTTTGCCGCATCTTAGGGCACACTCATCAAACTGGGCTATGTATTCACTCAATGTTTTGGTCCCTTGTTTTAATTTCAGCCATTGATCTAAGAGACATTGCTGATAGTATAGGGGAACATACTTAGCCCTAAGTTTTAATTTCATGGCTTCCCAGGTGGTAATGGATAGGTTGCCTATCTGATTATTGAGTCATTCTACTTGATCCCAATATAATCTAGCTTGATTAGTTAGCATGAGCTGGACAAATTGACACTTTTTCTAATCACTCAAGGCATAAAATTTGAAGTACCTATCCATACCTCCCTCACAATCTATATATAGACTTTTGGATCTAGGTTGCCATTGAAGGTTGGTGCATCTATCTTGATGCTCCTATGAAGCCTATCATCCTGATCTTGGTCCTCATGATTGGGTCTCTAATGGTTGGGGTCATGATATTGATCCTGGTGTTGGTTTCCCCAATGGTTAGGCTCCCTAAATTGATCATGGTTTTGGGGTCTCCTAGGATTATGTTTTATAAAGGGCTCGTGGGTTTGGACTCTTTTAGGGTTGTGAGGGGTAGAAAGGATGGAGTCCAGGTCTGGTTCAGTGTTAGACTCTTAGGTTTTCTCTACAGTCTCCAGTCGGTTCTCAACTTGGTTAAGCCTATTGGTTAATTGGTTGATAATAGTGGTTGCTTGATTAAATTGATGGTCCACTTGGTTGAATCTTTGATTCATTTGGTCAAGCTTATTATCAGATTGGTCAAACCTATGGTCTAATTGGGCAAGTTGGGCTTGGGTTGGGGTATTGGCTTAGTTAATTTGGGTAGGCTTGGCTAGGATGGCCTCCAAATTAGGATCTATGGTTGGGTTTGGTTGTCGTTTAGACTTTTGATATTGGGTTCCTAGCCTAGTGGTCATGCAACAAATCAAACAATCAAAATGAAATGATGCAACCAAGCATGCAAAATAGAGGTTAGTAAAAATCTAGGGTTTGCTAGACCTAGAGTCAAAACTGAATGGGTTAGCTCAACTTACACCTAACCCAGTAGCAAATCCTTCCACAGGCCAGGTAGGGGGTGGGATGATGCAGAACGGAAGCTCTGATACCAAAAATGATGCAGAACAAAGAACAAAGAAGTGTATGCGGAAGTAAATTTAAGATTAATTTTTTTTTTTTTTTAATTTCAGAAATTGGCCTCGACTCAAAGTAAAGTAAACTAAGTTGATGGAAACTAGGTAAGGATTGAAAGCACAATTTAGAAGAAGCTAAGTTATCAGAGTAGTTCAGAAGTAACGGATCGCTGGGGGTTGAGAAACTCCCAGACCTAGGATTTCGCTCTGAACTTTCAACAGGATAGAAATAAAGAGAAGAGATGGTTTACCAACCAGACAGTGATCTTCACAGAATTTGGGTGGAAGAACTCTCTCGAGCAGATTGTTGGATCCTCGGATTCAGCTATCTTCGCAATGGATCCTCCAATACTGGCCTCGTGGCTGAGTCGGCTTCTCCTGAACTCAAGATCTAGGAAGAAGAAAAACAAGTGATGGATTCAGAGACTCAGGGAAGGATTTACCAGGTCGAAGAACTTGAAGGCTGATGTCGCTGAGATCCAGATTCTCTTGAAGGCTGATTCGACTCCCTCTGGAAAGAGCTTTGGATCTGAAGTATCCGGACTGGAGCTGGATGCTGGTGGTTGGCCTGGACTTGGAGAGGATGGCCGTGAGAGGTGGGATATGCTAGGGCTTGGTGGAAAGAGAAGGGTGATGGGCGGCTAGGGTTTGGGAGTGAAGTGGCTAACCTAGGGTTTGGGGTTTTGGAGATCTCACACCTCCTCAAGGTTCCTGGGGAACCCGGATTTACTCCCTCACGGAGCTCAACACCTGGATGCAAGTGCGGAAGAGAGAAAACACAGAGTTTGCTCACAAAAAAAAGTTGGTTTCATTCATCTCATTTATTAGAACTTACAAAGGGGTTTTAATTTATAGGACATTACAAGAGAGTAGGGTTTTACATCTTCCCATGTGGGACTAAAGGATGGGATCTTCAAATTAGGATTGTAGGATCAATCCCTACTCATATGGCCGGCCAAATAATTCCAAAGATGATTGAGGCTTCAAAAAAGGAAAGTGGGTGGCGCCTCCTTGTCTTGACCTCCAAGAAAATATTTTTTTTCCTTCTATGCTTGGCCTTAACTGGAAGTGTTTGGGCGCCTCTTAACCTTGCCCTCCAAGAGAAAATTTGTTTCCTTTTATATCTGGCTTTAGTTGGAATGATTAGGGCGCCTCCTAACCTTGCTCTTCAAGAGAAATCTCCTTCCTTCCATGGCTCAACCCTTTTTGGATACCTCCTTTTCTTTCTCCCCAAGTTATGGCTCCTTCTAACTTTGTTTTGAATATTTCTGGCAGGTAATGGGCACCTCCTTGAAGTTCTCTCCAAGAGAATTTCTTCCCTTTAATAGTTTGGTTCTTTTGGGAATGTCTTGGGCCGCCCCCTTGATTTGTGGACCCCTGGTGGATTTCTCCTCAATTGGCGCATGAGAGAAGGGAGCTGCTATCTGTGGTGTGGGGACCAAAGCCTGCTGGATGTAGATGTGGCGCCCCCTGGACTCAGGCGTATGGCTGGGAGTGTGGCTGGGAGTGTGGCGCCCACTTGCTTGGCCTTGGGAGAAAATGTAACACCCCAGGTTGAAGCCCTAGTCCACTACTGAGTCAACATGACTCAACAAAATAAAAATGCAGGTAATATAGACTCAAGCTAAAATTGAGTTGATCAAGTCAACCCTTATTACAAGCCAAAAAAACCCTAATTCTTCGGGCAAGGTTAATCAGAGATCCAGATGGAGCTCTGAAGTCTTCTTCTGAGTCTGGTGCCCACACCAATTCTCCCAGGGTGGGAGGAACTCGACCCTATCGAGTATGGATCAAGTTGGCTCTGGTATCTCTCCAAGAGGTCTGGGTCCAACTCTTGTAATTCTTCTCGGGAGATCCAAGAGTCATCAGAATCTGACCTTCCTAGCCAGCAGACCAGGTATCTTTGGTATCCTCGATTACGAGTAGAGATAACCTGATCATCCAGGATCTTTTCAATCTGCTCTTTCCTCACAGGCCAGTTTGTTGGTGGACACACAGGGTCAGGTTCACTCTCAAGAGCAGGATTAGGTTCAAAAGCCTCACTAGGAATCACAGCTGGCTCTCTATACTCTACTAGGTCTGTAATGTTGAAAGTGGAGCTAATGCCTAGTTCTGGAGGTAACTCGAGCACATAGGCATTGGATCCTACTCTTTTCACCACTCTAAATGGTCCAGCTCCTCTAGCATGTAACTTTCTAACGGTTCTAGGAGGAAACCATTCAGGCCTTAACCTAATCATTACATAGTCTCTCTCAACAAAAGTTTTGACTCGTCTTTGAGAATCAGCCAACTTCTTATAAGTTTCATTACTTAAAGTTATTTTGGCAAGAATTTCTTTATGCAAGTCCTTTACATGCTATGCAAGTGCATCAAGAGACTTGTGTGTGTGGGCTAATAGTGAAATCAGATCAAGTGGTGTGTGAGGCTTGTATCCATGAACAATTTCAAAGGGACTCTAGCCTATAGACCTATTGATCGAAACATTGAATGCAATTTCAGCCCTGGACAAAAAAACAAATCCCAATTCCTGGTGCTCTCAATCAAACCAAAAATCTGAGTCAAAGCCTAGTAAAGTGTCAAGAAAAAAAACTAAACTAGACTGACGATGCATTCCTAAAGAATGGACTTTATTTCAAAGAAACCCTAGGTCTAAACCTAACAAACTATGGCTCTCTAGGTTTGACCTTGGGTCGGAGGATGGCATGCAGAGCATGAAAACTTATCATGGGTGCCTAGTAGGTGCCATAAGGTCTTCCAGAAGTAGGTGGCAAACCTAATAGGTTTTGACACATGGTTCACTCTAAAGACTTCGACAAAGTATACTTGGATGGTGTAAGAAGCATTAGAAGTCCTAGAGAAAGGGAGGAGATATGAGGTGGGGTCTCGAATTACCTGTTGACTAAAGGTGGTGACCTGAAGGTTTGAATGGTGATCTATGAGTGTCAACTGGCCATCCTTACGAAAGTAAAAATTTGCTACTCCCAGGAATGGATCAAGAGATGGTTCGGGAAGTAGCCTAGGACATGTGATTGCAATAGTTAAGGTTTGTTCTCTAAGCAAATAATGATCCACTTTCTCAAGAACTAGATTAGAGAATGATTCATGGAAGGGCCTATGGATGATGACCTCAAGACTTGAAATTTGACCTATGGGTGTGAAAAGGTATACTCTATAGAAGGGTAGGTCAGTCATGCAAAGGAAGGGGTCTAGGGCCATAAGGAGGTCTTCTACAGGACTGGGTGAATCAATCCACTCAAGACAAGGATGTTCAACTGAGATTACAGGAGAGACCTTAGTGGCTGGGCATGGGACAAGGTCCAATTGTAAGAGGCTTGATTCAGTCATCCTAAGGAGAGGATCTACTATAGGGTGGGCAAACTTAAACAGTTCAGTGCAAAGATCTTCAATTGGTACTTGGGGAATGACTGTCATTAAAGGGTACGAACTAATAGCTCGGGCTAACACTATGAGTTCTTCCTGGGGGTATTTGACTAAAGGAACCTGGTTCTCACAAATCTCTTGAATTTCTGAACTAGGTCCTACCAGTTGGTTGCTTTCCAAGGTCTCCTCAGGTAAGGAACCAATAGTATCGATGTCACATTCTTCAAGTTCTTCCCCCTCATATTCATCAACTAGACTCAAGCCAGCATCATATACTTCCTCGATGCCATCTTCAATGGGTTTCGGGTTAGTGGTAATCGGGTCAACTGATTCTAGGCTTGTCATACCTAACCGTTCTTCCTCATTGGTAGGCTTGGGTTCTCCCTCATTAATGTCATCCTTAGGATTCTTACCACTTACCTGTGCACAAGCCAGTCCTATGCATGGGCACTGACTAGATTTATGGCCTCTTTCTCCACAAAACAAACATTCTTGAGATATAGGAACCTGGGTCACACTGGGTTTCAAGCTAGTAGAGACCTTACTTGGGCATGGGTGTGGATCTAAATGGTTTGATCTAGAAGACTTGGGTTGTTGAGTGAATGGTCTAGAATATTGTAAGGACCTCTCATAGACACGATCCACACTATAGATATCATGGTTAGGCTTCCTAAGGTTATGCTCGGGATCACGGTATAAGGTCCTCCTAGGTTCCTGGCATGGGTGAGGTTGGGGCCTATTAAATTTTGGATCAGAGGTCCAATTTTGATGTCTACGTTTCTCAAGTACTTGGACTCGATCCCTAAACTGGGAAAAACCCTCATTCATGTCCTGACTCAATTTGGTCATACTTTCGGTAAGATTTCTAACCATGGCCTCTAAATCTAGTTGGGTTTGACTAGGTTGGTAGGGTACTCCATTCTGGGTAGACATGATGATGCAAGCAAGCACACAGAATGAGACTCAACTGAAATGACTACGGGCTAACTAGGCCTAGAGCCCAAACTAGATGCCCAATCAGAGTGGCAAGCTAGCCTGTAGTAACTCAGGACTCAGCCAGGCAGGTGTAAGGGGAGTGTTAGGTCCCTAGATGCCAATCCTAGACACCAATCAGAGATTGGCCAGGTAGGCGGACCAACACACAAGCCCTTCGGGATGGAATCCCTAAACCACCGTTCTAGACACTGAGTACAAAGCACACACAGAGTAACCAGACAAACTGACTCAACACTAGCCTTGACCCGACTTGTTGATGTCCCTAGCCCACTAGGGCAAATTAGGTCTAATTAATTTTAAGATTAAAGGCTTAGGTTCGAATGAGTGGGTGGTGGTTTTGGGCTAAGGAGAGGTTATCAACTCCTCCCCTTATCTTAGATGCTCAAATGCCCTTAAGATGAATTAAGAGATGATCACTCAAAAATAATTGAATTACAGAAACACAAAAATAGAGTTGCAGTAATTTAATCCTCAGAAATCCCACGGAAACCAATAAATCACAGGAAAATTATGCAAAATAGTTTCAATTATACTGGTTGCATCAAAATAAAAATCACCAAATTTGAAGTTACCTGCAGTGAGAAATAATTCCTGCAACAAGGTAATTACGGGCTGAAAATAGAGTACTTCCCCGTTTACAATTCCTACTACGAAGTTATAACCCAACGGATCCCCTACACGCCCTAGGAACACCCCGTGGAATGGGAAGAGGAGGTTTGCACCTCGCTTCGTTCCTAGAACTGGACGTCCTGGGGAGTCTACTTCGAGCAGACAAAGTAAAAAGAGAGAGACTCAAACAAGCAATCAAAACAGAAATCCTAGACAGGGCTCTGATACCAAAAATGATGCAGAACGAAAGCTCTGATACCAAAATTGATGCAGAACGGAAGCTCTGATACCAAAAATGATGCAGAACAAAGAACAAAGAAGTGTATGCGGAAGTAAATTTAAGATTAATTTTTTTTTTTTTTATTTCAGAAATTGGCCTCGACTCAAAGTAAAGTAAACTAAGTTGATGGAAACTAGGTAAGGATTGAAAGCACAATTTAGAAGAAGCTAAGTTATCAGAGTAGTTCAGATGTAACGGATCGCTGGGGGTTGAGAAACTCCCAGACCTAGGATTTCGCTCTGAACTTTCAACAGGACAGAAATAAAGAGAAGAGATGGTTTACCAACCAGACAGTGATCTTCACAGAATTTGGGTGGAAGAACTCTCTCGAGCAGATTGTTGGATCCTCGGATTCGGCTATCTTCGCAATGGATCCTCCAATACTAGTCTCGTGGCTGGGTCGGCTTCTCCTGAACTCAAGATCTGGGAAGAAGAAAAACAAGTGATGGATTCAGAGACTCAGGGAAGGATTTACCAGGTCGAAGAACTTGAAGGCTGATGTCGCTGAGATCCGGATTCTCTTGAAGGCTGATTCGACTCCCTCTGGAAAGAGCTTTGGATCTGAAGTATCCGGACTGGAGCTGGATGCTGGTGGTTGGCCTGGACTTGGAGAGGGTGGCCGTGAGAGGTGGGATATGCTAGGGCTTGGTGGAAAGAGAAGGGTGATGGGCGGCTAGGGTTTGGGAGTGAAGTGGCTAACCTAGGGTTTGGGGTTTTGGAGATCTCACACCTCCTCAAGGTTCCTGGGGAACCCGGATTTACTCCCTCATGGAGCTCAACACCTGGATGCAAGTGCGGAAGAGAGAAAACATAGAGTTTGCTCACAAAAAAAAGTTGGTTTCATTCATCTCATTTATTAGAACTTACAAAGGGGTTTTAATTTATAGGACATTACAAGAGAGTAGGGTTTTACATCTTCCCATGTAGGACTAAAGGAGGGGATCTTCAAATTAGGATTGTAGGATCAATCCCTACTCATATGGCCGGCCAAATAATTCCAAAGATGATTGAGGCTTCAAAAAAGGAAAGTGGGTGGCGCCTCCTTGTCTTGACCTCCAAGAAAATATTTTTTTTTCTTCTATGCTTGGCCTTAACTGGAAGTGTTTGGGCGCCTCTTAACCTTGCCCTCCAAGAGAAAATTTGTTTCCTTTTATATCTGGCTTTAGTTGGAATGATTAGGGCACCTCCTAACCTTGCTCTTCAAGAGAAATCTCCTTCCTTCCATGGCTCAACCCTTTTTGGATACCACCTTTTCTTTCTCCCCAAGTTATGGCTCCTTCTAACTTTGTTTTGAATATTTCTGGCAGGTAATGGGCACCTCCTTGAAGTTCTCTCCAAGAGAATTTCTTTCCTTTCATAGTTTGGTTCTTTTGGGAATGTCTTGGGCCGCCCCCTTGATTTGTGGACCCCTGGTGGATTTCTCCTCAGTTGGTGCATGAGAGAAGGGAGCTGCTATCTGTGGTGTGGGGACCAAAGCCTGCTGGATGGAGATGTGGCGCCCCCTGGACTCAGGCATATGGCTGGGAGTGTGGCGCCCACTTGCTTGGCATTGGGAGAAAATGTAACACCCCAGGTTGAAGCCCTAGTCCACTACTGAGTCAACATGACTCAACAAAATAAAAATGCAGGTAATATAGACTCAAGCTAAAATTGAGTTGATCAAGTCAATCCATATTACAAGCCAAAAAAAACCTTAATTCTTCGGGCAAGGTTAATCAGAGATCCAGATGGAGCTCTGAAGTCTTCTTCTGAGTCTGGTGCCCGCACCATGGGAGTGTGGGATGCCCCCCTGCTTTCGCAGGGACCTAATTAAAAACAACAACACCACTTAGGTCGTTTGACTCTGGACCCCAAGCCTTAGACACCAACATTCAGTAATAGCTAAAGGATTAAATGCACTAGTTGACCCACACAGCTCGGACCCAACCTGTTGGGTGTCACCTAGCTCACTAGGGCAAATTAGGTCTAATCAATTTTAATTAGGCTTAGGTCACTATAATGGTGGTTGTTTTGGGCCCAGGACAAGTGATGAAATCCTACCTTGATCTAAGATATAGTGTTGCCCTTAAGATTAGGTTAAAGATGATGGCAATCGATGATCCTGATGCACTCTAAAATAATCAAAAAAATAAATATTTTTTAAATTATTTTATGCTATGACAAATTGAAATCAAGTTAACTAGGGTTAACAAACATGGTTTGGCTTGGGATTGGGGGGTTTGGAAGTTGATCAGGTTAGGTTGAGTTAAGTGCAAAATCAATAGAAATCAGAGAATTAGGGATTCAGTTGATGAAGAATTTGACACAGATCTCGATGTATAAAAAAATCAAAAAAATTATGGAACAGACGATAAATGGTGGTGATGGTACCTTATAAATTTCATGCAAATGAAAAACCAAATGATGAATCAAATACTAGGGTTTTTTAACTACTATAAAAATTATCAAGATTCTATTAGGGTTTTTAATATGCTAAATTTTTATGATTTAGAGTTTCTGTAAAATTAATTAAAAATTTTGTTAAAATAGTGACACGACAGAGAACTATTCAAGAAAATTTCATAAAAAAATAAAATTTCTAGATGGTCAAAATCAGATGCAAAATAGGTACCTAATGCAGTGGACAGAATGCTGAAATTAGGGTTTGTGAATGCAATGCAAATAAAAACTATCCTAAACCCGCTCTGATACCAAACTGATGAGGGATGACTCTAAGAATGCTAAATATGCAGGAAAAAATAGTAAACTAATTTTTTTTTATAATTTTTAGATTTTAGGTTTGTAGGCTAATTTTTCAAAGCAAAGTAAAGAACTAGCAGGTAATCAGCTATTCTAAGAATCATCATATTGTAGGCTGAATCATGCAACATAAATAAAAGACAGGACCCAAAAATTGAGTAATTCCTAGCTTAGGATAGTTAACTTCAATCAAATCAGATGATAAGAGAATGGAAGGTTTGTTACTAGTCAGAGATTAAAATTCAGCAACAGAAGGGATCACTCACACTCTAATTGGAGCTTGGAAGAAGAAAACTCGATTTTCTTGATTCTGATGGCTGATCTGGGCAATCCTGGCAGAAAAGAAGGCCTCCTCAGAGGAGGTGACCTCAAGAATCTTGCAAGCATCAGAGGTCAATCAAAACTGCAAATAAAAAAAAAAGAAACTAAGGTTTGGAAGGAGTTGAGATTAGGGTTAGAAGATGGTAGCATGGGGAGGAAGAAGCTCCTGGTCTTTGATGGCAGCTAAGGCTTCTTTTCCTTGGGTGTGGCTGATCTCCAGGGATGCAAAAGGGTGCTAGGGCAGTAGGGTTTCAATCCAGGAACACAAGGAGTGCACTCAAAGTAAGAACTAAAACTCAAACACAAGGCAGTTGATCAAAATTTTAGCAAGGTTTATTCATAAGAAAAAGTTGATTACAAGAGGGGGAGGGGTGGGGTATTTATAAAGTTCCCATGCCCTCACTAACCATTGTTACACTTGGGTTACATGTCCTCTTCCCAATTGGACTACAAGTCCTTTCCTAGCTAGGTTAGAATTACAAGGTTTAAAAGGATTAGGAATCCCAACTAGGTTAGAAAAGACTTGGTCTTCTCCCACATCACTTCACCTTGGACTTGGTCAAATACCTTGGACACCTACTCCTTTGGGTGTGTGGACTTTAGGGCAGCAAGAGCGAGGTCGGCCATGGGCTTCGAATGCATGGGCTTGGGCCCCCTGGAAGCTGGGGTGCCTGGTTCCCTAGACTGGCATATTCCTGATTTCAAAAGGGAATCTTGGTTCTTCTTGATTGGGCTTGCTTCCTGGGCTAGAATTTGGAGGCCTAGAGTGCTGGGATAGCCTGGTAAATATGGGCTACTGGCATGTGAAATATTTTAGAAGCATCTGGAGGGAATCTGGCATTTGAAATGGCATCCTGAGAGAATCAGGGCACCTAGGTGTTGATTGAGCTCCCCTAAGCTGATGTAACTACTTTTGGCTTCAAAATGAGATATGGTGGGACTCCACAATAGTGTAGCTTCCTCTCTTGTACAAGAAGTGAACTCATACTAGACTCATACTGGTATACAGGACTCAATGAACTGGACTAGGTTGAGGGTTGAGACAAATCAACTAACCTTAACTTATTACAGGACTCAATCCTAATTGATTACAAAACTTTGACACATGGCTAGGTAAATCAAATAGGACCCAGTAATCTATGTCAAATCCTGGTACCCCCACCATATACCTATCAAGTCTAGGTGCCAAATATTGATCAAATTATAATTATATGAGGAGAAGATTTGGTGTGATGTCCTTTCCATGGGAGTCAGTAGCATTATCCTAAGTCGACCCTGGCTTTATGACCATGATTCAACCCTATTTGGTCGGACCAATACCTGTGCCTTTAGTCACCATGGGAAGAAATTTGTAGTCAGTCCAACTCCAACTAAGGACCAGGTTAAAAGAGGATCTAGTAGCCTAAAGGAAAAGAAGTCAGGAGTTAACCTGATCAAGGCCGAGTTAGAAAAGTATATTACTGAGGAAACACCTATTTGGATCTTGGCCACTGAAGAGATTCATGAGTTGACCTAAAGAGAACACCCTCAAGAAGTAGTTGAGGCTCTGAAAGAATTTGAGGATGTTTTCCCAATAAGTTACCTGATAAACTACCACTCCTTAAGGACATCAGCATGCTATAGACTTGGTCCTAGGAGCTACATTACCAAACCTTCCTCACTATAGGATGAACCCCATCGAACACTAAGTACTACAAAAACAAGTGGGAGAGTTGCTTAGGAAAGGTTTCCTTAAGAAGAGTTTAAGTCCTTAAGCAGTCCCTGCACTGCTAACCCCTAAGAAAAATTGAACCTGGAGAATGTGTGTCAATAGCAGAGCCATCAACAAAATAATGGTGAAATATAGGTTTCCCATCCCCTGTTTGGATGACATGCTTGACATGATGGCCGGTGCCACAATCTTTTCCAAGATAGCCTTAAGAGTGGCATCATCAGATTAGGATTAGGCCCAGGGAAGAGTGGAAGACCGCATTCAAGGCTAAAGATGGTCTATTCGAATGGGTAATAATGCCTTTTGGGCTATCAAATGCACCTAGCATATTTATGAGGTTCATGACCCAGGTCCTGAAAGAGTTCACTAGAAAATTTGTAGTGGTGTACTTCGATGACATTTTGGTATATAGCAGGACTAAGGAAGACCACCTTAACCACCTCAAGCTAGTCTATCAGACCCTTAGGATGAATAGCCTTTATGCCAACCCCAAGAAGTGTGAGTTCATGACACATGGGGTTATCTTCTTAAGCTTCATAGTCACCCCCGAAAGAGTTTTAGCTAATCCTCAAAAGGTTAAACCCATACCTGAGTGGCCAGTCCCTACTAGTGACCATGACATTCGTAGTTTCCATGGATTAGCCACCTTCTATAGAAGATTTATTCGGGGATTTAGTTCCATCATGGCAATCATCATCGACTGTATTAGGAAGGGAAACTTTCAATGGAACAAAGCTATCGATAAAGCCTTCCTACAGATTAAGGACAAAATACAAGCACCTGTCCTAAGATTGCCTGATTTTTTAAAGTCTTTGAGGTTGCTTGTGATGCTTCCGGAGTGGGCATTGGATGGGTACTTAGTTAAGAAAATCACCCTGTGGCCTTCTTTAGCGAGAAACTCAATGATGCCAAAATTAAGTACTCGACCTACGATAATGAGTTTTATGCAGTCGTACAAGCCCTTAGGTACTGGAGACATTACCTACTGTCCCAGGAATTTATCCTTTTTTCTGACCATGAAGCACTCCGATTCTGGAACTCCCAGTAAAGATTAAATTCAAGGCACACTAAGTTGGTAGAGTTCATCCAAGCCTATAAAATATTGTGCTGGTACTGAAAATAAGATAGCTGATGTCCTTAGCTGTCGTGCCCTATTATTGAATACTGTTAGAACTGAAGTTATAGGATTTGACCAATTGAAAGAGCAATATGAATCCTATCCTAACTTCGGTGAAATCTTCCAGTCCTTGAGACAAGAACCATCTAGTGCCCATAGTGAGTACACCCTCCAGGATGGTTACCTTTTCAAAGAAAATAGGTTGTGCATTCCTAGGACTTCACTTAGAGAATTCATAGTTTGGAAAACCCATGCAGGAGGTCTAGTTGATCACTTTGGTTGGAAAAGACCATTCTAGCAGTAGAAGACCAGTTATTTTGGCCAAGCCTAAAGAGGGATCTTGCCAATATTATTTCCAGGTGTCGAACTTGTGCTGTCACCAAACAACAGAAGCAAAACACTGGTCTGTACACCCCTTTGCCCATACCTAGTCACCCTTGGAAAGATCTTAGCATGGACTTTGTGGTAGGGTTATCTAAGACCTTGAGGAGACACGATTCAATTTGTGTAGTGGTTGATAGGTTCTCTAAAATTGCTCACTTCATACCCTGCTCTCAGACCTTAGATGTTTCCATAATGGCCAAACTATTCCTTGATCATGTGGTTAGGTTACATGTCCTTCCTAAAACTATAGTATCTGATAGGGATGTCCATTTCACTAGTTATTTTTGGAAGACCCTTTAGCACTTACTTGGAACCAAGCTCAAATTTTCCACCGACTACCACCTACAGATCGATGCCCAAACTGAGGTGGTGTTGCCCAGGTGGCTTCCCAAGAGGGGGGTGAATTGGGATTGAAAACTTTTTACAATTATGTGCACTTTTAAAATTCTTTTAGTGTTGTGGTGCAATAGAAAATGCGTAAGTAATAAAACAAACAAAGCACAATCACAAACACCAAGAAATAGAGTGGTTTGGAGCAACCGACTCCTACATCCACTATCCAAGCACCACTTTGGATTTCCACTATATCCCCCAAACCAGAATACAGTCAGATTATTTTACTAGGCTCACATTCCAAATATATACACTTTGGTTTTACCGGGATCATCAAAGAAGCCCTAACTCCCTTTGGTTTTAAACGGGATTACCAAAGAAAACCCAAACACTTGGTTTTAAACTGGGAAAACCAAGAACCCAACTTAGGTTTTACAAGGTTCACCTAAAAACCATCAATCCTCTCTTAAGACACAGCCCCTTGCTGTTCTTAGAGAGTAAACAAGGATTAATGAATGATAAAAATGCAACTACAACAAACAAAGTTTGTATAAGTGTTGCCGATGTAGATCAAGATGAAGTCAAGCCTTGAATGCTCTTTAATGCTCTTCAAGCTGGTTCTTCCCTTCTTTAATGAGTGGATTCAATGATGGAGTAGAGTTGGTAAAACTTTGAATCCAACTTGAATGCTCTTAGAGATAGGTAGTTGAGTGACTTGAAGGCTCTTTGATTCCTCAAGAAAATTCAACATAAAGCTCTAATAATTGTTTAATCCTTCAAGAATAATCCCCTTTATAGTTTTCCAAGAGATATGGCCATTGTAGGGCCTTGGGATTCGTGAAATGGCCGTTGGAGATGAAATGGAATTCAAATTTCAACTTCATCAACTAGCCGTTGGAGTGCAGAAAATGGCTCACCGAGTAGGCTTGAGTTCCAGGAGTCAGTCTCAGACAGTCCAAAATAATTTTTTGCGGTAGCTGGCTCTTCAGGCTAGTGTCGGCTCTTGCCTTCGGATACTTCAAAATCATGAATGCCTAGAGTCGGCTCTTAGAGGCAGAGTCGGCTTGGATTCTCAGAATTTCAAAATACCTAACTCTAGAAGAGTCGGCTCTTGTGGCAGGAGTCAGCTCGAGATCTCAGGCTTCAGAAAAATACATGCTTCCATGAGTTGGCTCTTAGGATGGGAGTCGCCTCTTAATATAGAAAAACTGAAACTTCCTGCATGTCGTACTGCCACAAGTCAGCTCTTAATCCAAGAGTCAGCTCTTTCAAATCTTCAAAAAATGCTTCAAGTTTCTCCAAAAAATTTTCAACATTGAATCAAAAAGAAGCTAATCTACATACCTTATAATTTTTATAATTTTTCAGCCCTTTTACAAGATTACAAGACTGATAAGTTTAGGGCTTTTACAAGTTCATGCTCATAAATCTTTATACATAATTGAATTACCTTCCAATCAGTTTGAAAACCATTTTATACTTAAGGTAACCAATTTCCTGCAAAACTTCTTAAATAATTGAAAAGAATTAGTATCGAATACATACTCCAATGTTTTGTGATCATCAAAATCATTCCAGGGGTCAACAAACTCCCCCTTTTTGATGATGACAAAACACTGGGCATGATTAAAAATTAAAGCACTTTACAGTTGTAGTATGTTCAAATTTGTGTGTGTTATCAATATAATGTTTCAAATGTATCATATGTATAAAACTGAACACTATAAAGTATCATATGTATCGATACATTGAATTTTCCATATCAAATGAATAATGTGTATCGAAACATGGTGTATTGACACAGAATGTTTCAAGAGTATCAATATGTATAGAAACTTATGAAACTTTGAAGTAAAGCTCCCCCTTACTATTTGTAATATCATTCATTCTAAATTTCATCAAAATTTCATGAATTATTCCAATTTTCATTTTAGCATTCATAGTTTCATAACAATTAACATCCATATATCATTTTCATATATGCAATCTTCAAAGTAACATAACCTTTTCAAATTTTCAATAAAATTTGTAAATTAACCATTCATTAAACATTCATATGAGAGAATAAAATTTTCATGCACCTTCCTTTTTGTCATCAACAAAAGGTATATGAGAGAATAATAGTTTAATGATAACAAGAATGGACATTAATTTATAAGATTAGTTCAATCATAATAAGAATGGACATGTATCATAAAAAGTGATTTGTATGTGTGAAGTAAGTCAGTACATAGCATATGTGATACTGTACAAATGTGCCAAAAACATGATAAAATAGTATCACACTAACCAAAATACAACAAGATAGAGTCCCAAAATATTAGAATAAAAAGCCTAAACATCAAAATGATGGGCTAGGATCATCACTATTAGGTTCTTCCTCATCAAAGGAGGAACCAACCTCTAGGATACCTGGACTAGGTTTGAACTTGGGGAACCTTGGGCGGAGATCCCTAATCCTAGTCATAGAAGGAGTAGAAGTCCTAGTCATTTTAGTTTTAGCTTTAACATTGGCTTTGGACTATGACAATATAACAATAGGTGTAGGTCTAGTAGAGGGTGGATCAAAAGATAGTGCAAGGTGCTGGTGGTCGAAAGTATCTTGGTAGTCAGAGTCTGTCCAACATCAGTAGATCCAGTAGCCTCTACACCAACTTCAGCCTCAACATCAGCAGAAGGTACATCAGTGGAATGAGTCGCTGGTGCTTGCTCTCCATCAGTGCCAGTGCCAGTGCCAGGTGCTGTGAAAGTCGAAGGTGCGTGCTGACCGGTAGTAGAAAGCTATCGCAGTATATCCATAACATCATGAAAACCCTGCTTCATCTCAAACTGAAGTGAACTAATCTTCTTGTCCGTGTCAGTCCTGAGACAAGAAATCTTCTCCAAGACTCTTTGAAGTCTGTCATCAGTATCATATCTAGCAGTAGTAGGAGTCCTGACTGGTGAGTGAGGTGTAGTAGGAGCTAGCTCGGATGGTCCAGCCTCATCAGTCTGTGCCTCAGTCTCCTCACCATGTCCCTGAGCAGCCTGTGCATCATCATCTGAATCCTCTGGATGAGCTACATGAACACCTGATGTCTTCCTGATCCAATTTCCATCAACTTTAATAAATCCCATTCTGGTTAGGGATTTCATAGTGTACCTGGCGGTGTGTAGCAACAAACGGCAGTCCTCTCCAGAAAGATCAACATGAGCATCCTGGAATAAAAATGTAAACACCATCCCGTAAAGCAAATAAGTTCATGCCCTACGTACTACCTCCCTCATCTGAGAAATCACAATAAATGGCAGGTTGAGGGGCTCCCCCTCAATTAGTCACCTCATAAACATAAGGTCTCTCTCGTTGACCTAGTCGAATCTCCCTGTCCGAGGCAAGAAAATCCTGCTAATGATATTGTGCAATAGCCTCATTTCCAATGAAAGCCGATTTGCACTCACATGTATAATGCCCATCACATTAGTCCTTTCCAATATCAGTCTGAGGGTCTTTTGTTTTTCTTTTATAACCAAATAACACTCTCCTTTCTTTGGTATATTCAGTAAACTTGAAAGCTTTGCTCATTTACCTCTATGTGCTTCCCTTTTATTGTTCCTTCCAAATGAAAAGCTCCTAATGACATGTTCTCAAAAATCTGACGAACTAGATTTGGATAAGTTGGAACATTCCACAAACAAAAGTCCTTCCAGCCTTGTTTTTCAAGCCAATCATCAATATGAAGTTGTTCTTTCTCCAGAAAGTTAAAATCTATACATCTACCCGAGGTTACCTATCGATTTCCCATAGGAATTACTTGCCGGGATGCTTAAAGCTCTTCTTCCTGCTCAATAGGTCACTCTTCTTCCGGAATTGCAGTGTCTAACCGCCTCTTGGTCCTCTGTTCTTCTGCCACACACCGAACTACCCTTCTTGCTTTCTTTGCCACAGCCTTGCGAGGTGCTATTGTGCTAGGATTGAAGGATTGAAGGGATTTGAGAGGGTTTTTGGAATGTTTCCTAGAGTGGAGTGAGGAGTCGGCTAGGAGAGAACGGTCAAAACCTAAAAATACAATGAATAGGAAACCTTGAAACCCTATTTAAAAAGCTTCGGCCAGACCTTCGAGTCGGCTCTCCGAGCACCTAAATAACTCGAGTCGGCTTGAGCGAAAATCCAATCTAAAGGTCAAAATAGGTCAAACTTTGTTTTTAAAGGTTTCTTGAACCTAAAATAGGTTGTCCTATGCTCTAAAAAAAAATTTAAAATTTCTAGATAATTTTTCCTTAATTTTCAAAAATTAGGTCAAATAGGTTTAAAATGGGTCACATAGCCCTAATTCTCCTCTAATTTTCTCAAATCTATCTAGACTTAATGGTTTAGTAAAAATGTCAAATAGTTGGTCTTCAGTAGGTACAAATTCAAGTTTCACAATAATGTTTAAAACATGATCATGAATAAAATGATGTCGAATTTCAATATGCTTATTTCGTGAGTGTTGAATTGGATTTTTAGTTAAATTAATAGCACTAGTATTGTCACATTTAATAGAAATTTTAGATTGGACAACACCATAATCTTCTAGTTTTTGCTTGATCCACAACACTTGAGTACAACAGCTCCCAGCAACTACATATTTTGTCTCAGTAGTAGATAGAGTTACAGAGTTCTGTTTGCAATAGTGCTAAGAAATCAAGTTAACACCTAGAAATTGACAGGTGCAACTTATGCTCTTTCTATCTATTTTACATCCTCCATAATCAGCATCAGAATAACTAAATAACTTCAATGATGTGTGCTTAAAATACTATAAGCCTAAATTACATGTACCTTTTAGATATTTAATAATTCTCTTAACAGCCATGATGTGTGATTCTTTATGATTAGATTGAAAACGTGCACACATACAAACACTAAATAGTATATCAGGTATACTAGCTGTCAAATAAAGTAATGAACCGATCATACCTCGATACAGCTTTTGATCAACATTTGTGCTATTTTCATCTTTATCTAGTCTACATGCAAGATTCATGGTTGTTCCACATATTTTGCTTGATTCCATGCCAAATTTCTTGATTATTTCTTTCATATACTTGGCCTGGTTGATCAGGATACCTTCTTTAGTTTGTTTGATTTGAAGTCCAAGAAAGTAACTCAGCTCACCCATCAACCTCATTTCGAATTCTCCCTGCATTAGCTTTACAAAATGTTGACACAAAGATTCATCAGTAGATCCAAAGATAATGTCATCAACATATATTTGAACAACTAAAATATCATTCTTCTTTCTTTGAATAAACAATGTGGTGTCAACACTATCTCTTACAAATTCATTTGCAATTAAAATTTATTTAGTCTCTCATACCAGGCTCTAGGTGCCTGTTTCAAATCATATAAAGCTTTATTCAGTTTGAAAACATGATTTGGAAAAATATGATCGATAAAACCAGGAGGTTGCTCAACAAAACTTCTTCAGATAAAAAATCGTTCAAAAAAGCACGCTTTACATCCATTTGAAATAACTTGAAATTCATAAAACATGCATAAGCTAGTAGCAATCTAATGGCTTCTAATCTAGCTATTGGTGCATAAGTTTCATCATAATCTATTCCTTCTTCTTGATTATATCCTTGTGCAATCAGTCTAGCCTTATTTCTAATTACATTTCCATCTTCATCTAGTTTATTTCTATAAACCCACTTATTTCCTATAACAGGATGATCATTGGGTCTTTCTACTAGGGTCCAAACATTATTTCTCCTAAATTGGTTTAATTTATCATGCATTGCTAAGATCCAATTAGGATAAATTTCGGCTTCTTCTATATTATGTGGTTATACATGTGAAACAAAAGCAATTAAATCATGTGCATCTCTATGTGCAGATCTAGTTTTAACACCTTGAGATGGGTCTCCTATAATTAATTCTTTAGGATGTGATTTTACATACCTCCATTCTTTAGGTATATCATCATGCTTTTTACTGTGATTTTACATACCTCCATTCTTTAGGTATATCATCATGCTTTTTACTCACCTCTTCTTCATGTGGTTCACTTGATTGTTTATCTTTAAGGGTCAAGTCTTTCTTTCCATGTTCTAAAGTACATGCATCATCATCAGCAAAATCTTCCTTTCTCGAAAATGTAATGTCAGATTCATTGAAAACAACATAAATAGATTCTTCAACAGTCAAAGTTCTTTTATTGAAAATTTGATAAGCTTTACTATTTAAAGAATATCCAAGAAAAATAACCTCATCGGGTTTTGCATCAAATTTACCAAGATTATCTTTTTCATTATTAAGAACAAAACATTTGCATCCGAAGACATGAAAATATTTAATATTTGGTTTTCAATTGTTCCAAAGCTCATAGGGGGTTTTTCTGATAATAGGTCTAATCAAAACTCTGTTTAAAATATAGCATGCGGTATTAACAACTTCTGCCAAAAAGTAT
This sequence comes from Areca catechu, assembly GCA_021397845.1. Taxonomy (NCBI): domain Eukaryota; kingdom Viridiplantae; phylum Streptophyta; class Magnoliopsida; order Arecales; family Arecaceae; genus Areca; species Areca catechu. The sequence continues at coordinate 71,556,539 of CM038053.1, forward strand.
TTTGGAAGATTTCCTTCACAAAGCATTGATCTAGACATCTCTTCCAAAGTACGATTCTTTCTTTCTACAACACCATTTTGCTGTGGTGTTCTAGGTGCAGAAAAGTTATGATCAATACCATGCTTTGTGAAAAAATGATCAAAATACTGATTTTCAAATTCGGTACCATGATCACTACGAATTGAAATGACAGAAAGATTTTTCAAATTTGTAATTCTTTTGTAAAACTTTTTGAATACATTAAAAATATCATCTTTATGTGCAACAAACAAAACCCATGTATATCTTGAAAAATCATCTACAATCATAAGTCCATATTTCATACCACCTAGGCTGGTAGTCCTAGTAGGTCTAAATAAGTCCATGTGAAGTAGCTCTAAGGGTCTAGTTGTAGAAATAATGTTTTTAGATTTAAAACTCTCCCTAACTTATTTTTCAAATCGACAAGCATCACAAGCAAAATCAAAATTAACTTTAAACTTCGTCAAACCTTTGACTAAATCTTTTGAAATAAGTTTAGCTATTGTGTCCATACTAGCATGACCAAGTCGCCTATGCCATAGTAAACTTGATTCCTTGCTCTTGTCATTCATTGCTACAAGACTTGTATTACTTGACATAGCTAGATCATTAAGATCTACCACATAAATGTTACCAGTCTATGTCCAATGAACTTAGTGCTAGTCAAGTGGATCAACTACTATACACATTGATGACTTGAAGAATACATTAAAACCAATGTCACATAGCTGACTAATAGTCAAAAGATTATGTATTAACTTTTCTACAAGTAACACATTTTCAATAAATATAGAAGGAGTAATTTTGATTTTACCAATACCGATTATCCTTCCTTTTCAATTATCACCAAATGTTACCATTCCACCATCCTTTTGTTCTAGAGTGAAAAATTGATCAGCATTACCAGTCATGTGTCTTGAATAGCTGCTATCCAAATACCGTCTTTTCTTTATACTTGTGGCTGCAAGACATCCCTGCAAAACAATCATTTAATAAATTTAGGTACCCAAGCTTTCTTGGGTCCTTGCAAGTTAGTGGAAATGGTTCCTTTTGGAATCCAAACCTTCTTAATTTTCTTTTTGTCATTATGTTTCAAATGACATTTAAAAGCTTTATGACCAATGTTATTACATGCATAGCATACAATCTTTGAATTTGAATAATAACCATGAGATGATGCAAATTTAGGTCTAACATGTTTTAAACTAATGAATTTAAGAGCATATGAGGCAGAAGTTGAAATTTGTTTGAAATAGAGCCTTTATAATGAATTCCAAATTTATTATTTGTTTCTTTTTTATCTTTTAAAATTAACTCAAGTTTGTTAGAACTTAGGGTTAATTTTTCAACTAACGGTGTCAATTTTTGAACTTCTTTCTTTAGGTCATCATTTTTATTTTTCAAATCCTTATTTTCTCAAAAAGCTCTTCTTTTTCAACTTGAACAATCTTAAGTCTTTCACAAACCAAATTTAATTCTCTTTGTAAGATTTTGTTTCTTTCAACAAATTCATTTTTATCTTTTTCAAATACATCACATTGATTTTTTAAATTTTTCATTTTTAAACAAGCTTTTTGTATTCTATCAATAGTTCACAAAAAGAATTATGCAATTCATCATAAGTGAATTCTAAATTAGGTTCAGAAGAATTTACCTCGTCCTCCAAACCCATAAGACAGATGTGTGAACTTTTGGTTGTCTCTTCATCCTCTCCAGTGGATGAGTTTCATTACTATCACTCCAAGCAGCTAGCATTGACTTCTTCTTTTTAGAGAATATCTTTTTCTTCCCTTCACGATAATCAGGATGGATGTGTCCAGGCTTCTTGCATCCGTAGCAGATAGGTACTTGATCTTTATCTTTATCTTTTTCTTTTTCTTTATCTCTTTCTTTTTCTTTTCCAAAATCACCTTTTCTATAATATTTTTTCCATCTGTTTGTTTTTCTTCTGCCCATAATCCTTTTAAATTTTTTCATGACTAGGGCAATTTCAACATTTCCAAGATCATCATCATCTGATGAATCAGATTCTTCATTCTTATCTTCCTCAGTAGCTTTAAATGCAATGGCCTTCTTTCTTTTTGTATCTTCCTCAGTCCTTTGTTGCAAAGCCAATTCATGTGTGATCAAAGATCCAAGCAGTTCATCCAAAGGCAGTGTATTTAGGTCCTTTGCTTCTTGAATTACTGTCACTTTGGCTTCTCACTTATTTGGCAAAGATCTTAAAACTTTTTGGATAAGATTAGCATTAGAATAAGTTCTATCCAGACTCTTGAGATCATTTATGATATCAGTAAAACGAGTATACATTGCAGATATAGTCTCACTAGGATCCATCTTAAATAGCTCATAATTATGCACAAGAAGATTAATTTTTGATGTTTTAACTTGAGAAGTGCCTTCGTGTGTGATTTCTAATTTGTCCCAAATTTCTTTAGCAGAATTGCATGTTGAAATTCTGTTGAACTCATTTGGATCCAAAGCACAACACAATAAATTCATTGCTTTGGCATTCAATTTAGCTAATTTCATATCATTCTCATCCCAATCCTTTTCTGGTTTAGGAACCTATACATCATTAACTTTAATTGTGGGTGTATGAGATCCTTTCATGATAATTTTTCATAAGTGAAAGTTTACGACTTGAATATATATCTTCATTCTTTCCTTCCAATAAGTGTAATTAATTTTGGTGAAATGTGCTGGTCTATTTATGGATTGACCTTCGACTAATGAAGTGCTCATGGGATGTGCCATGTCTTTACTCTAACTAACTTTCAGAGACTCTGCTCTGATACCACTTGTTACCCAGGTGGCTTCCTAAGAGCGGGGTGAATTGGGATTGAAAACTTTTTACAATTATATGCACTTTTAAAATTCTTTTAATGTTATGGTGCAATAGAAAATGCGGAATTAATAAAACAAACAAAGCACAATCACAAACACCAAGAAATAGAGTGGTTCGGAGCAACCTACTCCTATGTCCACTACCCAAGCACCACTTGGGATTTCTACTATATTTTCCAAACTAGAATACAGTCGGATTGTTTTACTAGGCTCACAATCCAAACCTATACACTTTGATTTTACCGAGAACATCAAAGAAACCCTAACTCCCATTGGTTTTAAACGGGATATCCAAAGAAAACCAAAACACTTGATTTTAAACCGGGAAAACCAACAACCCAACTTAGGTTTTACAAGGTTCACCAAAAAACCTTCAATCCTTTCTTAAGACACAGCCCCTTGCTATTCTTAGAGAGTAAACAAGGATAAATGAATGATAAAAATGCAACTACAAAAAAAAAATTATATAAGAGTTGCTGATGTAGATCTAGATGAAGTCAAGCCTTGAATGCTCTTTAATGCTCTTCAAGCTGGTTCTTCCCTTCTTTAATGAGTGGATTCAATGATGGAGTAGAGTTGGTGAAACTTTGAATCCAACTTGAATGCTCTTAGAGATAGGTAGTTGAGTGACTTGAAGGCTCTTTGATTCTTCAAGAAAATTCAATAATAAAGCTCTAATAATAATTTAATCCTTCAATAATAATCCCCTTTATAGTTTTCCAAGAGATATGGCCTTTGTATGGCCTAGGGATTCGTGAATGGCCGTTGGAGATGAAATAGAATTCAAATTTCAACTTCAGCAACTAACCATTGGAGTGCAGAAAATGGCTCCACGAGTTGGCTTGAGTTCCAGGAGTCGGCTCGAAGTCTTAGACAGCCCAAAATAATTTTCTATGGGAGCCGGCTCTTTAGGCTAGAGTCGGCTCTTGCCTTCAGACACTTCAAAATCATGAATGCCTAGAGTCGACTCTTAGAGGCAGTGTCGACTCGGATTCCCAGAACTTCAAAATACCTAACTCTAGAAGAGTCGGCTCTTATGGCAGGAGTTGGCTCGAGATCTCAGGCTTCAGAAAAATACTTTCTTCCATGAGTCGGCTCTTAGGATGTGAGTCGGCTCTTGATACAGAAACACTGAAACTTCCTCCGTGCCATGCCGCCATGAGTAAACTCTTAATCCAAGAGTTAGCTCTTAGAATCTTCAAAAGATGCTTCAAGTTTCTCCAAAAAACCTTCAACATTGAATCAAAACGAAGCTAATCTACATACCTTATAATTTTTACAATTTTTAGCCCTTCTACAAGATTACAAGATTCATAAGTTTAGGGATTTTACAAGTTCAAGCTCATAAATCTTTATACATAATTAAATTACCTTCCAATCAGTTTGAAAACCATTTTATACTTAAGGTAACCAATTTCTTGCAAAACTTCTTAAATAATTGAAAAGAATTAGTATCAAATACATGCTCCAATATTTTGTGATCATCAAAATCATTCCAGGGGTCAACAGGTGGTCAACCATAGCCTAGGGAACCTGCTAAGATGCATGGTAGGTAAGCATACTGGAAATTGAGACCTTCTCTTACCTTGAGTTGAATTTGCCTATAATAGCTTAGTGAATAGGACCACAGGCAAAAGTCCTTTCGAGGTTGTCAGTGGGTACAAACCTAATCGCCCTCTCGATCTGATTCTGCTAGCCATCCATGCATGAGTCTCAAAGTCCACAAAATCTTTTGCACGGCATATTAGAGACATGCACAAGGAGATTAGCCAGAAAATTAATTTAAGTAATAATACGTACAAGAAATTGGCTGATTCTTGAAAGCGAGGCAAAGAATTTGAAATAAGGGATTCTGTAATGATTAGGCTTATGCCTGAATGGTTCCCCCCAGGAACTGTTAAGAAGCGACATGCTCGTGGAGCTGGCCCCTTTATAGTGATACAAAAAGTTGGCCCTAATGCCTATGTGCTTGAGCTACCCCTGGATTATGGCATTAGCTCAACTTTCAATATCTCAGACTTAGTCGAGTATAGGGAGCCGGCAATAATATCCATGGAGCCATTTGGGCCTGACCTATCCTTTGGGAGAGAACATGACCCTAAGTGTCCACCTCCAATTTTACTTGAGAGAGGAGAATGGATCGAGCGTGTCCTGGATGATCAAGATATCACAACACAGGGCAAAGACTATCAATGTTACCTGGTCCGTTGGTAAGCCCGGTCAGAGTCCGATGATTCGTGGATTACCCGAGAGGACTTGCAGCACCTCGACCCCAATCTTTTTGAGAAATACTAGAGCTAAATCAATGCTTACTAGACTTGGTCGAGATCCTCCCACTCCAGGAGAATTAGTGCGGGCACTAGGATTAGACAGAGGCTCCTTTACCCTCTATGGATCTCTAATTAGGGTTCTCAAGCTTTTCTGGGTCCTGTAATAAGGCTTAAAACCAGAGTAATTTGCTTTTGAGTCATATAATTAGTATCTAGTTGGTTTCAATTTTGGTTTAGTCTTTTAGTTTGGCCAATTTTGTCAAGTTAGGATCAATTGGTCCTGTAATTAGCCAAGTTGGTTCACACGCTCAAGTCAATTTGAAGATAGGCTTAAGCTAGTTTGAAGATGGGTCCACAAGTGGGCAATCAAGTCAAGTCCAATTAAAGAAGAGTCAAGCCACCTCTCCATGCTACGTTAAGAGTACCAACTCATGAGGAGTGCCACATCATCAGTGCCATGTGGCATAGGGAGGTGCCACTTCACCAAGCTCCATTGGGTGACCAAGTCAAGATGAAAAATTTCAAATTCAAAAGCTATGTTGGATGCCTATTAACCTCCCCTTGATCCTAGCCAACAACATCCTCACCCCACTCCACAAATCAAGCCACATCTCTAAAGATCATGGTCGACCAAGGTTTCATGAAGGAGGAATTCAAAATTCAAATGGGCGCCCCTTGATTCATGAAGACAATATCCTCTTTTCCTTAGTCGAATCAACCCTTTCCACCAAGATCATGGTTGGACAAGCTACATGAAAGGGGATTTCAAATTTCAAGTGGACACCCCTTGGAATGAAAGTTCAAATTCAAATTTAGGCACCCCCTTGATTCATCCTCAAGTCATGTTTTGTAACTCCTTTCATTTGAGTTCAAATAGTGACTTGGAGCTTATAAAAAAAGCCCTAACCCTCTTGTAAATTTTTAATTTGGATTAATGAAGAAAAAAGAATCTTAGATTTTCTTCCTATCCCTTGTCTTGAGACTTGGAACTCTGTGAGAGAGTGTGCCTTTGTCCTTCGGGACATCGAGGGGTGAGAGGCCTTGGTTACCTTCTTCCTATGCAAGCCACCAACCTTTCTTCCCAAGCTTGGATGCCCATGGAAGATCCTCTTGGATGCCCAATAAGAAGAGCCTTCCTTGATCGCCACCTTCTATTCACCCTCCCTTATTACATTGCCTTCCCCTTCCTTCTTGCTATTTTGTAACTCATCTCTAGGTTGCTTGCAGGTTCTTCAGGTACCATGGATAGAGGAGTCGGCCTTCCTTGCCTTCAGAACCATCTGATAGAAAGCCTTCGAATCCACAAGGTCAAGGGCTTGATCTTCCAGGCCACATTCATGAGTGTGAGTGAACTTAGCATTGGACACTTCAGGGCTTTGAGAGGTTTGCACTTCCTAGTCTTCTAAGTAGGGTATTGATTTAGAGCTAAGTTCTATCGAGGTTTCTCAATCCCGGGGTCCTTTCTTTATCACAATTTAGAGGCTAAGTCTACATGCTAAGAGTCTCTTGTCCTTATGCGAATCTCTAGATCCATTCTTAGCTTGATTTCGGGAATCAATCAATCCATTAAAACATAAAACAATAAAAGAAAATCACTTGCATGCATCCTAGGTCCCGCATCACCCTTATTACAAAATTGGACTCAAACACTCACTGGACTCAAATATTGAAAACACTACTCAGATAACCACAGAGGGTTGAGAAGCCTCTACCTTTTTCTAGTGCTTATAGTGGCCGCACCACCCTTCATTTCCATACAGCCATGTTTGATAAACATTGCCCTTGTGTCAATCACAACAAAGCAACACCAACAGTCATGCCATAAATCATAAAATGCACCAAGATAAATATCATATTAAACCCTAGAGTAGTTCTTGTGTCAACCACAACAAATGTACTATAGTTTTTGACATGGATTTGTGATGCAGAACGAGAGCTCTGATACCAAAATTGATGCAGAACGAGAGCTCTGATACCAAAATTGATGCAGAACGATGATGCAGAACAAATAAAGGGATGCGATGCAGAAGTAAATTAAGATTAACTAATTTTTTTGTTGTTTTTATATGTTTATAGAAGTTGGCTTCAAATCAAAGAAAAGTTAACCTAACATTGAAAGATACTAATATGATAATTGAAAGCACAATTTTAAGGAAAATAAATTATCAGAGTAGTTCAGAAGCAACGGATCGCCGGGGGTTGAAAAACTCCCAGACCTAGGGTTTCGCTCCGAACTTTCAACAGAACAGAAATAAAGAGAAGAGATGGTTTATCTAACCAGACAATGATCTTCACAGATTTTGGTGGAAGAACTCTCCCGAGCAGATTGTTGGATCCTCGGATTCAGATATCTTCGCAATGGATCCTCCAATACTGGTCCTTGGCGGGTTGGCTTCTCCTGAACTCAGGATCTGGAAGAGAAGAAAAACAATTGATGGAATCAGAGAGTCAAGAGAAAGATTTACCAGGTTGATGAACTTGAAGATTGAAATTGCTGAAAACTGGATTCTCCTGGTTGTTGATGTGATTTTCCTTGGAACTTGCTCTGGATCTGAAGTAGCCGGACTGGATCTGGATGAAGGTGGACGGCCTGGACTTGTAGAGAGAGAGAGGCCGTGGGAGATGGATGGATCTAGGGTTTGATGGATTGAAAATAATGAAGGGTGGCTAGGGTTTTGGAATTTTAAGTGGCTAACCTAGGGTTTTGGATAAAGATGGAGATCTCTCACCTCCTCAAGGCTCCAATGGAACCCGGATTACCCCCTCACGGAGCTCAACACTTAGAATAGTGCGGAAGAAGAGAAACCTAGGTCACTCAACACAAGAGAATAGCAAAAAAATAATTTTCTTCATTGATTTTTTTAAAGTTACAAAGAGAGGTCTATTATATAGACCTAAAATTTTCTCCAAGCTTGTACAAATTCCCATGTGGGACTAAACTCCTCAAACCACTAGATTAGGTAGAAAATCTTCTCTCTTGGCCGACCAAGAGTTCAAAAAAAATTGGGACGGCCATAAAGGAATTTTTTTTTGAATTTTTTTGGTGCCTCCTTTGGAGTTGGATTTGGATTTGGAGTCCTCTTCTTCTTATGGTATTTCTTCTTTTCTTCCACTCCAAGTTAAGCTCTTTGATTTTGATTTGAACTTCAATTAGGAGTAGGATGGATGTCCTTCTTTGATTTCTTCTCCAAGAGAAGTCTTCTTCCTTCTTTGCTTAGGTAAAATAGGCAAGTATGGGCGCCTCCTTTAAAGTAGCCTCCAATTTGATTTTTTCTTCTTTGGATGTGGGGACCATGATACTGGGATGCCTCTGTGGTGCCTCCTGGACTCTGGCGTGTGCTCGGAGTGTGGCTGGGCGTGTGGCTTGGAGTGTGGCCTCCACTTGCTTGAACCTTGATTTGATTGGAAGACAAATGTGGCACCATTTTGGACCAAATTGAAACCACATTGGGACTTGCACTGAGTCAACATGACTCAACAAAATTTAAATGGTGACTCAATAAATAAAATAAATAAACTGGTTGACCAGGTCAACCTTTATTACAAACCCTAATTTCTCGGGCAATGTCAATCAGAGATCCAAATGGAGCTCTGAAGTCTTCTTCTGAGTCTGGTGCCCGCACCAAACGAGAGCTCTGATACCAAAAATGATGTAGAACGAAAGAAGAGATGATGCGATGCAGAAGTAAATTAAGACTAATTCTTTTTTTTGTTGTTCATTTTTTTTTTAATATTTTTAGAAGTCGGCTTTGACTCAAAGGAAAGTTAAACTAAATTGACAGAAACTATGTAATAATTGAAAGCACAATTTAAAGAAACTAGGTTATCAGAGTAGTTCAGAAGTAAAGGATCGCTGGGGGTTTAGAAACTTCCAGACCTAGGATTTCGCTCTGAACTTTCAACAGGACAGAAGTAAAGAGAAGAGAAGGGTTACAGACCAGGCAGTGATCTTTACAGAGTTCAGTGGAAGGACTCTCTTGAGTAGATTGTTGGATCCCCGGATTCAGATATCTTCGCAATGGATCCTCCAATACTTGCCCTTTGGTAGAGTTGGCTTTTTCTGAACTCAAGATCTGGGAAAGAAGAAGAACAAGTTATGGAACCAGATACTCAAGGAAGGATTTACCAGATAGAAGAACTTGAAAGCTGATGTTGCTGAAATCCTGATTCTCCTGGATACTGATCTGACTTCCTCTGGGATTTGCTCTATCTTCAAAGTAGCCGAACTGGACCTGGATGCTGGTGGTCGGCCTCTACATGGACAGAGGGGCCGTGAGAGATGGGGTAGGCTAGGGTTTGGTGGAATGAAGAGGATGATGGGCGGCTAGGGTTTGGAAGTGAAGTGGCTAACCTAGGGTTTTGGGGTTCGAGATCTCACACCTCCTCAAGGTTCCTAGGGAACCCGGATTTACTCCCTCACGGAGCTCAGCACCTGAATGCAAGTGCGGAAGAGAGAAACACAAAGTTGCTCAAACAAAATTTGAATTCATTCATCAGTTATTTTTTAAAACTTACAAGAGGGGTTTATTTTATAGGTCTTTACAAGAGATCAGGGTTTTACATCTTCCCATGTGGGACTAAAAGGATGGATCTTCAAATTAGGCTTGTAGAATCAAATCCTTCTCATATGGTCGGCCAAGACCTTCCATAAGTGTTGATTGCTGGCTCCAAATGGTAAGTAGGTGGCGCCTCCTAGCCTTGCTCTTCAAGAAAAATTTTTTTTCCTTCCATGCTTGGTTTTATTTGGAAGTATTTGGGCGCCTCCTAGTCTTGCTCCACAAGTTTAGGCTTCTTCCTTTCATGGCTCAACTCTTTTGGACACCTCCTTTTCTTTCTCCCCAAGTCATGGCTCTTCCCAACTTTGCTTTGGTCTTTTTAGGCATGGATTTGGCACCCCCTTGAAGTGCTCCTCAAGAAATGCCTCTTTCCTCCTTTAGCTTGGCCTTTTAAGGTATATATGGGGCGCCTCCTTGATTTTGGCTTCAAGAAAAATTCTTGCTCCCTTGGGTGTGGGGACCAAGACACTGGGATGGAGATGTGGCGCCCCCTGGACTCTGACGTGTGGCTGGGAGTGTGGCGCCCACTTACTTGAGCCTGGGAGAAAAATGTGGCACCCTGGACCTTGACTTGAAAAAGGTGGCACCAATCTAGAGAAGACCTAGACCACTACTAGGACTTGTATTGAGTCAACATGACTCAACAAAATTTAAATTACAGGGAAATATAGACTCAAGACTAAAATTGAGTTGACCAAGTCAACCCTTATTACAAAACCAGAAAACCTTAATTCTTCGGGCAAGGTCAATCAGAGATCCAGATGGAGCCCTGAAGTCTTCTTCTGAGTCTGGTGCCCGTACCAGTTCTCCTGGGGTGGGAGGAACTCGACCCTGTCGAGTATGGATCAAGCTGGCTCTGGTATCTCTCCAAGAGGTCTGGGTCCAATTCTTGTAATTCTTCTCGGGAGACCCAAGAGTCATCAGAATCTGGCCTTCCTTGCTTGTGGACCAGGTATCTTTGGTATCCTCGATTACGAGTAGAGATAACCTGATCATCCAAGATCTTTTAAATCTGCTATTTCCTCACAGGCCAGTTTGTTGGTGGACACACAGGGTTGGGTTCACTCTCAAGAGCAGGATTAGGCTCAAAAAGGATCACTAGGAATCACAGCTGGCTCTCTATACTCTACTAGGTCTGTAATGTTGAAAGTGGAGCTAATGCCTAGTTCTGAAGGCAACTCGAGCACATAGGCATTGGACCCTACTCTCTTCACCACTCTAAATGGTCCAGCTCCTCTAGCATGTAACTTTCTAATGGTTCCAGGAGGAAACCGTTCAGGCCTTAACCTAATCATTACATAGCCTCCCTCAACAAATGTTTTGACTCGCCTTTGAGAATCAGCCAACTTCTTATAAGTTTCGTTACTTAAATTTATTTTAGCATGAATTTCTTTATGCAAGTCTTTTATATGCTGTGCAAAAACTTCAGCAGACTCTGAGACTCGTGTGTGGACTGGTAAAGGAGCTAGGTCAAGAGGTGTGTGTGGTTTGTAACCATACACAATTTCAAATGGACTCTTACCCGTAGACCTATTGACCGAGTCATTGAATGCAATTTCAGCCCTAGACAAAATACAAATCCCAATTCCTGGTGCTTTCAATCAAACCAAAATCTGAGCAAAAGCCTAGTAAAGGGTCAAGAAAAACTAAACTAGACTGACGATGCATTCCTAAAGAATGGACATTATTCCAAAGGAACCCTAGGTCTAAACCTAACAAACTACGGCTCTCTAGGTTTGACCTTGGGTCGGAGGATAGCATGCAGAGCATGAAAACTTATCATGGGTGCCTAGTAGGTGCCATAAGGTCTTCCAGAAGTAGGTGGCAAACTTAATAGGTTCTGACACGTGGTTCACTCTAAAGACTTTGACAAAGTATACTTGGATGGTGTAAGAAGCATTGGAAGTCCTAGAGAAAGGGAGGAAATATGAGGCGGAGTCTCGAATTACCTGCTGACTAAAGGTGGTGACCTGAAGGTTTGAATGGTGATCTATGAGTGTCAACTGGTCATCCTTACGAAAGGAAAAGTTTGCTACTCCTAGGAATGGATCAAGAGATGGTTCGGGGAGTAGCCTAGGACATGTGATTGCAACAGTTAAGGTTGTTCTCTAAGCAAATAATGATCCACTTTCTCAAGAGATGGATTAGAGAATGATTCAGGGAAGGGTCTATGGATGATGACCTCAAGACTTGAAATTTGACCTATGGGTGCGGAAAGGTATACTCTATAGAAGGGTAGCTCAGTCATGCGAAGGAAGGGGTCTGGGGCCATAAGGAGGACTTCTACAGGACTGGGTGAATCAATCCGCTCAAGAAAAGGATGTCCAACTGAGATTACAGGAGAAACCTTAGTGGTTGAGCATGGGACAAGGTCCAATTGTAAGAGGCTTGATTCAGTCATCCTAAGGAGAGGATCTACCATAGGGTGGGCAAACTTAAACAGTTAAGTGCAAAGATCTTCAATTGGTACTTGGGAAATGACTGTCATTAGAGGATATGAACTAATAGCTCGGGCTAACACTATGAGTTCTTCCTGGGGGTATTTGACTAAAGGAACCTGGTTCTCACAAATCTCTTGAATTTCTGAACTAGGTCCTACCAGTTGGTTGCTTTCCAAGGTCTCCTCAGGTAAGGAACCAATAGTATCGATGTCACATTCTTCAAGTTCTTCCCCCTCATATTCATCAACTAGACTCAAGCCAGCATCATATACTTCCTCGATGCCATCTTCAATGGGTTTCGGGTTAGTGGTAATCGGGTCAACTGATTCTGGGCTTGTCATACCTAACCCTTCTTCCTCATTGGTATCCTTCTGGTCAAGAGGTGACACAAGTGGGTATTGACAAACAAAAGTCTGGTTCACTACGGGTGTCGGATCAATCGGAACTTGACTCAAGTTGGTAGAGGTTGGCTTTTGTCCAAAGTATTTGATTGGTTATATCATAAAGACCACTCATAATCTTGGGCTTCTTGGTAGGCTCGGTTTAACTTATTGGTCTTTTCAAGGCATAGCTTCCTATAAATGTCTGGGTGTAACCCAACCCTAAACCTCGATGTGATCTGAGCTTCGGTCTCAATGGTATTGCATTTCATGTCATACCACTGGAAGTCCTCGATATATTTAGACACAGGCCTATTACCTTGTCGCAATTGGTACCATTGGTCTAAAAGTCTTTTCTCATAGGATCTACCTAGGTACCTATCTCTCAACTTACTTCTCATATCTCTCCAAGTATATATTTCTTCCTTTCTTTGGTAACACTCACGCTCAATAGCATACCAATGCGACCTAGCATGTTTGGTGAACTTGGTTTTGGCCAACCTAACTTGTCCTAATTCCGATATGTTGGTGCACTCAAAATACCGATCCATTTGTTCTTCCCACTTAATATATGTCTTTTGTCTTCCATCAAAAGTGGGTGCATAAGGTTTGGTGTTCCTAACGGGTCCCTTCTCTAAGTCAACCAAGTATGGGTATAGGCTCCTAGGGTTATGCTCGGGATCATGGTATAAGGTCCTCCGAGTCTCCTGGCATGGGTGAGGTTGGGGCCTATTAAATTTTGGATCAGGGGTCCAATTTTGATATCTACGTTTCTCAAGTCCCTGGGCTCGGTCTCTAAACTGGGCAAAACCCTCATTCATATCCTGACTCAATTTGGTCATACTTTCGGTAAGAGTTCTAATCATGGCCTCTAAATCAGGTTGGGTTTGACCAGGTTGGGAGGGTACTCCATTCCGGGTGGACATGATGATGCAAGCAAGCACACAGAATGTGACTAGACTAAAGCGACTACTGGCTCACTAGACCTAGAGTACAAACTAGATGCCCAATCAGAGTGGCAAGCTAGCCTGTAGTAAATCGGGACTCAGCCAGGCAGGTGTAAGGGGAGAGTTAGGTCCCTAATTGCCAATCCTAGACACCAATCAGTGATTGGCCAGGTAGGCAGACCAGCACATAAGCCCTTCAGGATAGAATCCCTGAACCACCATTCTAGACACTGAGTACAAAGCACGCACAGAGTAACTAGACAAACTGACTCAACATTAGCCTAGACCCGACTTGTTGGTGTCCCTAGCCCACTAGGGCAAATTAAGTCTAATAAATTTTAAAATTAGGCTTAAGATCGAATGAATGGGTGATGGTTTTGGGCTAAGGAGAGGTTATCAACTCCTCCCCTTATCTTAGATGCTCAATTGCCCTTAAGATGAATTAGGAGATGATCACTCAAAAAATTGAATTACAGAAACACAGAAATAGAGTTGCTGTAAATTAACTCTCAGAAATTTCTTGGAAACCAATAAATTACAGTAAAATTATGTAAATAGTTTCAATTATACTGGTTCCAGTAAAATAAAAATCATGCAATTTAGAGTTATCTCTAATAAGAAACAATTCTTGCAACAGGGTAGTTATAGACTGAAAACAGAATGCTTCCCCCGTTTAGAATTCCTGCTATGAAGTTGTAACCCAGCGGATCCCCTACATGCCCTAGGAACACCCCGTGGAATGGGAAGAGGAGGCTTGCACCTCGCTTCATTCCTAGGACCGGACGTCTTGGGGAGTCTACTTCAAGCATACAAAGTAAAAAAGATAGACACTCAAAACATGCAAGCAAGTCAGAAACCCTAGACAGGGCTCTGATACCAAAATTGATGCAGAACGAGAGCTCGGATACCAATATTGATGCAGAACGAGAGCTCTGATACCAAAATTGATGCAGAATGAGAGCTCTGAAACCAAAAATGATGCAGAACGAAAGAAGAGATGATGCGATGCGGAAGTAAATTAAGACTAATTCTTTTTTTTGTTGTTCTTTTTTTTTTTTAATATTTTCATAAGTTGGCTTTGACTTAAAGGAAAGTTAAACTAAATTGACAGAAACTATGTAATAATTGAAAGCACAATTTAAAGAAACTAGGTTATCAGAGTAGTTCAGAAGTAAAGGATCGCTGGGGGTGAGAAACTCCCGGACCTAGGGTTTCGCTCTGAACTTTCAACAGGACAGAAGTAAAGAGAAGAGAAGGGTTACAGACCAGGCAGTGATCTTCACAGAGTTTAGTGGAAGGACTCTCTTGAGCAGATTGTTGGATCCCCGGATTCAGATATCTTCGCAATGGATCCTCCAATACTGGCCCTTTGGCAGAGTTGGCTTCTTCTGAACTCAAGATCTGGGAAAGAAGAAGAACAAGTTATGGAACCAGATACTCAAGGAAGGATTTACCAGATAGAATAACTTGAAAGCTGATGTTGCTGAAATCCTGATTCTCCTGGATGCTGATCTGACTTTCTCTGGGATTTGCTCTGTCTTCGAAGTAGCCGAACTGGACCTGGATGCTGGTGGTCGGCCTCTACTTGGATAGAGGGGCCGTGAGAGATGGGGTAGGCTAGGGTTTGGTGGAATGAAGAGGATGATGGGCAGCTAGGGTTTGGAAGTGAAGTGGCTAACCTAGGGTTTTGGGGATCGAGATCTCACACCTCCTCAAGGTTCCTAGGGAACCCAGATTTACTCCCTCACAGAGCTCAACACCTGAATGCAAGTGCGGAAGAGAGAAACACAAAGTTGCTCAAACAAAATTTGAATTCATTCATCAGTTGTTTTTTAAAACTTACAAGAGGGGTTTATTTTATAGGTCTTTACAAGAGGTCAGGGTTTTACATCTTCCCATGTGGGACTAAAAGGATGGATCTTCAAATTAGGCTTGTAGAATCAAATCCTTCTCATATGGCCGGCCAAAAGCTTCCATAAGTGTTGATTGTTGGCTCCAAATGGTAAGTAGGTGGCGCCTCCTAGCCTTGCTCTTCAAGAAAAAAATTTTTTCCTTCCATGCTTGGTTTTATTTGGAAGTATTTGGGCGCCTCCTAGTCTTGCTCCACAAGTTTAGGCTTCTTCCTTTCATGGCTCAACTCTTTTGGACACCTCCTTTTCTTTCTCCCCAAGTCATGGCTCTTCCCAACTTTGCTTTGGTCTTTTTAGGCATGGATTGGGAGCCCCCTTGAAGTGCTCCCCAAGAAATGCATCTTTCCTCCTTTAGCTTGGCCTTTTAAGGTATATATGGGGCGCCTCCTTGATTTTGGTTTCAAGTAAAATTCTTGCTCCCTTGGGTGTGGGGACCAAGACACTGGGATGGAGATGTGGCGCCCCCTGGACTCTGACATGTGGCTGGGAGTGTGGCGCCCACTTACTTGAGCCTGGGAGAAAAATGTGGCACCCTGGACCTTGACTTGAAAAAGGTGGCACCAACCTGGAGAAGACCTAGACCACTACTAGGACTTGTATTGAGTCAACATGACTCAATAAAATTTAAATTACAGGGAAATATAGACTCAAGACTAAAATTGAGTTGACCAAGTCAACCCTTATTACAAAACTAGAAAACCCTAATTCTTCGGGCAAGGTCAATCAGAGATCCAGATGGAGCCCTGAAGTCTTCTTCTGAGTCTGGTGCCCGCACCAATTTGGCTTAGCATGAAGGAAGGTAATTTGTAGTGTGCTTAATCAGTTAGCATTTCCAATTTAGGGTTTAGATAAAACTAAATTGGCCAGGTAAGTGGAGGAGATGATGGGGTCCCCCAGTTGCTTTCCTTAGGAACTAAATAAATTAGTTAGGTTAGACATTCGAACCAATTAGAAATCTTATTCCCTTTACCTTCCCAAAACCACTTGCTTAGACACCAATCAACTGATCAAATCCTAATCGAATTTGCATCATGATTAACTTACGCTATGACTAAAAATAATTTTTTTGATGGCTTTGATAGTCTCAAACACATCCTAATTAACCATGTTAACATGACATATATTCCAGCAAATAAGTATATTAACCCTAATATGCATAACCATAGCATGATTCTTACAACAATCCATTCACGTCACTTGATCATAGAATAAGGCCACAGAGGCACCCCAACATGCTATAGGAGACCTCATTGAACGATAAGAGAGGGCCTTAAAATCCTACTTAGCTCCTATGACCAGACGGTCATGGTGACTAACCCAATACAAAGCAATTACATTGAACATAGCATATCACTTATGTAATATGAACTAATCATGCAAGAATCATAGCAAAGTAAGCAATTAACACTAAATTGATTACTAATTGCATACATCAAGGTGGCTCTGATACCACTATTGGGTTCTGGGCAGGCGTAGTGGAAGACTGGACTTCAAAATTTTCATTATTAAAACCTTGATCAGCCGAAATCCTAAACCCTAGGACCACTTGTCTTAAAATCTGATTGTCCCTCCTAAATCTCTTCCTAGGCTCTTGTCTTAAAATGACAAGTCTTGTCTTGAAAGGATAAGCCTTGTCCTAAAGGGACAAGCCTTGTCTTAAAGGGACAAGCTTTGTCTTAAAGGGACAAGCTTTGTCTTAAAGGGACAAGCCTTGTCTTAAAAGGACAAGGAAGAGAAAATAGAAAAGGACTTCTTTCAGTTCAAAAATGGAATGCCTAGCATTAGATTATTGATGCCTATTTATTGAGAGGGATAAGGCACCTAATAAGTCCTTTCCTCAGCCCTTTGATAAGACCCTTCAAGCAAGAGTTTTTTGGATGAGTAGACTTATCCTGAAAAGTCAATTCATGCACCAAGAGATATATAGATGTCTCTTCATAATTCTAGCAAATTCTTCATGGCCATGTGGCATGTTACCAATTAGATAATGGCTAAAGGGTGTGGGCTCTCAATGGACATATCAGAGAAACCAGAAGCCTTCAAACATAAGGACTCTTGATTTCAAAATCTGTGCCAAAATGAAGAGACATGACCCTTTATCGTGCGTGCTGCATTTCTCATGCCATTTTGCCATCTTTTGACCAGTCAAAGCCCATCCAATTAAGCATGGAGATAAGGGAGAATGGATTAGAGTTTATCTAAAATTTGTGATTGACTGGCAGAAGGACTCTTGGTCCTTCTATGCCCCTTAATTTGGCATATGCCAATCATCATGCCAAGAGTCCATCTTATCTTTGACATTTCCATAATTCCAAGATAATGCCTAAATAATTCCAGATAAAATCAGATAGTTGTTGCCCCAATTAGGACTCAACCCAATCTACGTTCCACTTAAATTAGTTAGCCCAAATAGCAAGCTAATTGACCTAATCTAATTGGGTTAGGAGTTAGGCTAGCTAACATATGCTAGTATGTTAATTCGCTAACCAATCAGGATCCTATGACCCTAATAAAAATACAACTGACTTCTTAGGCTAATTTTTAATGTGTGTGACCCTTTGGGTTCCACATTTAGCTAGTAGTAGGTCTAGGTCCAAGCTATTTCGATCCAATCGAAATTGATTGACCTAATTAGGTCAAATCTAGCTGACCTAAGTTACCAATTTGAACTAGCTTCTGAATTGACTCATGAATCCAATCAATTTGATTCATAAAAACTACAAGACATGATTAAAGTCTAGTAACATGTCATTCCTACTCGAAAGATGAAGAATTTGATTGAAATTATCAAAATTCCCTTCAATAGAAAGTAACCATGTAATTCAAACTTTTGATCTTCCTTTATCCCGAATAAGTGATGGGTATGGAGAATTGTCAAATTCTAGCACTTAATCCTTTCGAATCTTAATTCAATAATGAAGACTCAATCAACGAAAGATTAGAAACCCTATCTAATATCATCCTACTTTGATTCAAGATTTTTTGAGTCAACAATCGAAGAGATTACATGGGATAAGTCCTCCTCTTATAAGGAGAGATCGATTCCTTGTTGATCCACTCACATCCTTCATTTACAATCTACCATATCCGAGAACAACCCGTGCATGACTCATTATCATGAATGAGTATGAACCAAAATATGACTTTATGTGCATAAGGAACCATAGTGATCTCAAGTCTAAGGATCACTTGCAAACTCCCACTATGAGAACCATCTTTTGATAAATAGTAAGACCTCCATAAAATGTTCTCAAGGTAGATTAGTTCAGTGAACTCATACCCTAATGAGCACGCACATCCTTGTATTAGTGTCCCTACATAAGTGGCTGTGAGACCAACCACCCTCTCCATCAAGCATACATAGGATGTTGATGGGGGACTAACTAGATGCCAGGATGAAATGATGCAGGTGATTTATTCTTTGGTGATTTTTAGGGTTTTAATGATTTGTTTAGGATTCCCGAAAACAAGTAGGAGTAGATCTAGGGTTCTATACTAACAAGAACTTCAGGCAAGCAAGAAAGTCCCTAAGCAAGGATAAAATGAGGACCCCGGAATTGAGAACCCCATAGGACTTATCTCTCAGATCAATACCTACTTAAGAGTCAGGATGACAAACCTCAAAGATCCGAAGCGCTTGATACCGAGTTCACTCGCTCTCGCGGATGCGGCCTAGATGATCGAGATGTCAACCCCGTGGATGCGCTGGCTTTCTGTCCAAAGGTCATGACGGCAAGAGCAACCGACTCCATGTTCGTGTCACCTGGAGGACCTGCAAGCATTCAAGAGAAAAGTTAGGATTCAACAATGAAAACAAGGGATGAAGGAAAGAGAGTTGATGTGGTGTTGGTGGAGTTCTTCTTGCTAGGCGCCCAGTTGGATGATCCCAATGGACTCTGACCCATATAGGGAGTCCAATCCTAGGAGAACCCAATACTCTGACCCATATAAGTAGCCCAACCCTAGGAGAACCCCTTATCTTGATCCCTACCGTGAGGTAGAACCTAGAAGAGACTATCGCCATGACCCTTATTATTATATTGAACCTAGGAGGACCCCAAACCCTGATCCCTACCACGAGGCTGAACTTAGGATAGCCTATCGTCATGACCCTTAGTATGATACTGAACCTAGGAGGACCCCAAACCCTGATCCCTACCATGAGGTTGAACCTAGGAGAGCCCATCGTCATGACCCATACTATGATACTGAACCTAAGAGGACCCCAAACCCTGATCCCTACCGTGAGGTTGAACCTAGGAGAGCCCATCGTCATGACCTATACTATGATACTGAACCTAGGAGGACCCCAAACCCTGATCCCTACCGAGAGGTTGAACCTAGGAGAGCCCATCGTCATGACCCAATCCCTAAGGTTAGTCCTAGAATGACCAATCAGGATTTTGTAGACCAGGAAGATAGATCCTATTTTCCCACATACTATAAGCCTAGTATACCCACAACCTATAGATCTTTTGACTCCAAATCCTCTGACTCTAGAATCTACGAACCCATATCCCATGAGTCCAGTAGACCCATGACCCATAGAGCTGAACTCAAATCCTATGATCCCAGATCTTATAATCCTGTGACCCATAGATCTACACCATTGTCCTATGAGCCCAGAGAACCCATAATCCCTAAGTATCAGCCTAGTACTAGTCAGGTTTCCCTTAGTCAACTTGAATCCCATAGGATTAGTACCCCTAAATATGAACCCAGTAGTGAGCCACTACCTTTTAGGCAACCTAAACCTACTAGGACTTGTGTCCATAATCAGAAACTAGGACCTAGCTAATTTTTTCCTAGCCGACCTTCTCCAACCATTCCTGAGATTGACAAGGCTTACATTAACGCGAAAGTGTATGAAGCTAATACGAGCCTAGTGGATGAGTATGAAGGAGAAGAGGAGACACCTTTAGTAGACCTAGAATTAGCTGACCCAGTAGATACCCAGGTAGAAACCAACCCAGAGCTAGTTGACCTTGACCACATCCAACCTAAAGCTATAATAGAAGAACAATTAGAAAAAAAGAACCTAGGTACTGCTGCTAGAGCCTTACCTGAGGAAACGATAGAGGAGAGCCAATTTATAGAGTATAGTCCTAAAATACAAGAACTTGAAGAATTTATTAAGGACCTGATCTCTTTGACTAAGTACCCTCAAGATGAGCCTCCTCCTATAGTTTCCATTAAGGACCTCTTCCCTGAGATTAGTAACCCATCCTTCCATTATATAAACCCTGTAGATATAGCTCAACCTCGTAAGGTTAAACTCATTAATATGGGATTAGTTCCGGACACCCCATCTTTTATCCTACTTTATCCAACTAATCCTTTTTCTCCACCCTACCAGACTAATTCTGAACCCACTTCCTATTTCCTACCCTGGTGCGGGCACCAGACTCAGAAGAAGACTTCAGAGCTCCATCTGGATCTCTGATTAACCTTGCCCGAAGAATTAGGGTTTTTGGTTTGTAATAAGAGTTGACTAGATCAACTCAATTTAGCTTGAGTCTACATTACCTGCATTTTATTTTGTTGAGTCATGTTGACTCTGTAGTGGACTAGGGTTTCAACCTGGGATGTTACACTTTCTTCCAAGACCAGGCAAGTGGACACCACACTCCCAGCCACACTCCCAGTCCAGGGGGTGCCATATCTACATCCAGCAGCTTTTGGTCCCCACTCCACAGATGGCAACTTCCTTCTCTCATGCGCCAGATAAAGAGAAGTCCACCAAGAGACCACAAATCAAGGGGGCGGCCAAGACTTTCCCAAGAAACCCAAAGCAAAGAAGGGAAGAAATTCTCTTGGAAGAGAACTTCAAGGGGGCGCCCACTACCTGCCAAAGACATCCAAAACAAAGATGGGAAGGACCTTGACTTAGGGAGGAAGAAAAGGAGGAGTCCAAAAGAGTTGATCCAGGGAAGGAAGAAAATTTTTCTTGAAGATCCAAGCAAGGTGGTGCCATCTACCTGCCTTTTATAACCCAAATCCAATTTTTTTGGTACTTTGGCCGACCATATGTGAAGGATTTGCCCTAATTTGTAGATCCCCTCCTTTAGTCCCACATGGGAAGATGTGAAACCCTCCTCCCTTGTAAAGCCTTATAAATTAAACCCCTCTTGTAAGTTTAAAAAATCAGATGAATGAAAGAAATTTTTTTCTTGAGCAAACTTGTGTTTTCTCTTTTTCGCACTTGCTTCTAGGTGTTGAGCTCCGTGAGGGAGTAAATCCGGGTTCCCCTGGAACCTTGAGGAGGTGAGAGATCTCCAAAATCCCAAACTCTAGGTTAGCCACTCCACTCCCAAACCCTAGCCACCATCACCCTTCTCTTTCCACCAAGCCCTAGTCTATTCCCCTTCTCACGGCCACCCTCTCCAAGTCCAGGCCGGCCACCAGCATCCAACTCCAGTCCAGATACTTCAGGTCTACAGCAATTCTAAGAGGAAGTCAAATCGGCCTCCAGGAGAATCCCGATTTCAGCACTTCGGCTTTCAAGTTCTTCAACCTGGTAAATCTTTTCTTGAGTTTCTGAATTCCATCATTTGTTCCTCTTCTTTCCCAGATCTTGAGTCCAGAAGAAGCCGACCAAACCACGAGACCAGTATTAGAGGATCCATTGCGAAGATAGCCGACTCCGAGGATCCCACAATCTGCTCGAGAGAGTTCTTCCACCAGAATCCTGAGAAGATCACTGTCTGGTTAGCAAACAGTCTCTCCTCTCTATTTCTGTTCTGTTGAAAGTTCAGAGCGAAACCCTAGGTCTAGGAGTTTCTAAACCCCCAGCGATCCGTTACTTTGAACTACTCTGATAATTTAGTTTCTTCTAAACTGTGCTTTCAATCCTTACCTAGTTTCCTTCAACTTAGTTTAGCTTTACTTTGAGTCAAGCCAATTTCTGAAAAAAAAAAAAAATATATATATATATAAAAAAAAGAATTAATCTTAATTTTACTTCTGCATACGCTTCTTTATTCTTTGTTCTGCATCATTTTTGGTATCAAAGCCCTGTCTAGGGTTTCTGTTTGATTGCCTGTTTGAGTCCCTCTCTTTTTACTTTGTCTGCTCGAAGTAGACTCCCCAGGACGTCCGGTCCTAGGAACGAAGCGAGGTGCAAACCTCCTCTTCCCATTCCACGCGGTGTTCCTAGGGCGTGTAGGGGATCCGTTGGGTTACAACTTCATAGCAGAAATTGTAAACGGGGAAGTGCTCTGTTTTTAGTCCATAATTTCCCTGTTTCAGGAATTATTTCTCACTGCAGTTAACTCCAAATTTAGTTATTTTTGTTTTTCTGAAACCAGTATAATTGATACTAATTTGCATAATTTTTTCATGATTTATTGGTTTCCGTGCAATTTCTGAGAATTAAATTACTGCAACTCTATTTTTGTGCTCTGCAATCCATTTATTTTTGAGTGTTCATCTCTTAATTCAACTTAAGGGCATTTGAGCATCTAAGATAAGGGGAGGAGTTGATAACCTCTCCTTAGCCCAAAACCACCACCCCTTCATTCAAACCTAAACCTTTAATCTAAACTTAATTAGACCTAATTTGCCCTAGTGGGCTAGGGACATCAACAAGTCGGGTCAAGGCAAGTGTTGAGTCAGTTTGTCTGGTTACTCTGTGTGTGCTTTGTACTCAGTGTCTAGAATGGTGGTTCAGGGATTCCATCCCGAAGGGCTTGTGTGCTGGTCCACCTACCTGGCCAATCTCTGATTGGTGTATAGGATTGGCATTCAGGGACCTAACACTCCCCTTACACCTGCCTGGCTGAGTCCTGAGTTACTACAGGCTAGCTTGCCACTCTAATTGGGCACCTAGTTTGGGCTCTAGGTCTAGTTAGCCCGTAGTCGTTCAGTTGAGTCTCATTTTGTGTGCTTGATTGCATCATGTCTACCCGGAATGGAGTACCCTACCAACTTGGTCAAACCCAACCTGATTTAGAGGCCATGGTTAGAGCTCTTACTGAGAGTATGAACAAATTAAGTCAGGATATGAATGAGAATTTTGCCCAGCTTAGGGATCGAGTCCAAGTACTTGAGGAACCTAGGCATCGGAATTGGACTCCTGACCCAGATTTTAATGTGCCTCAACCTCACCCATACCAAGAGCCTAGAAGACCTTTATACCGAGATCCTGAACCTAATCATAGGAGGCCTGACCCAGAACCTGAGGATAGAGATGATAGGTTCATTCGGAACATCAAGTTAGATGCACCCACTTTTGATGGTAGTTTAAATCCTAAGGTGTATTCTGATTGGGAGGGTGAGATGGACCAGTACTTTGAGTGGTATGCTATGTATGAGGAGAGGAAATTCAAGTTTGCCAAAATGAAATTAATACGTCAAGCTAGGTTATACTGGGGGAACATTGAGCTGACCACTAGAAGACGAAATGTAGAGCCCATAACCACTTGGCAGGGTATGAAAGAGAAACTTAGAGACAAGTACCTACCCATTTCATACCAGCAAAATCTGTTAGACCAATGGCAGACTTTGAAATAAGGGAACCGATCTGTTTCAGACTACATAACCACCTTTGATGAATACCTAATTAGATGTGATGTGAGTGAAGCCCATGAAGTCACTTTGTCTAGATTTAGGGCTGGGCTTAGGGAAGATATTAAGAGAGAGTTGTTTCTGAGAGAGGTTACTGACCTAGACCAAGCCTATCAGATTGCACTGAACACTGAGAAGTTTCAGAGAGGACCCATGCCATCTAGGGTTAGTACCCCAATCCCAAGAAATGGACCTAGCCAGGTTACCCCTAGCAAACCTAATCAGGGTATCCCCACCCCTAGGCCCATGGACAAAGGTAAGGCACCTGACACCCAGAGAACCCCTAGTATCGTTTGTTTTAAGTGCCAGAAGCCCGGTCATATCTCCACTCAATGCACAGCCATAGCTTGTTTTAAGTGTCATAAGGTAGGTCATGTTTCTAGCCAGTGCCCTCGTAAATCCCTATATATAGAAGAGGGAGGAGAAGAGAATTCCGAGCCTAATGAGGAGTTTGAAGAAGAAGTTTATGAGGCCGGAATGAATTTGGTTGATGAGTATGAAGGAGAGGAAGAATCCACTGAATCTGACCACTTAGGGGTTGTAAGATGCATCCTATCCCAGACTAAAGTTCAGGAAGATTGGCGTAGGACCAACATCCTACAGACTTTCCTTAAACTAGGGGATAAGGTTTGTAAAATCATCATAGATAGTGGGAGCTGTGTGAATGCCATTTCTACTAGCACTGTCAAAATGTTAGGCTTAACCCCAGTTCCCCACCCCAACCCCTATAAGGTTTCTTGGGTAGACTCTACCTCTATACCCATCCAGTCTAGATGTCAGGTCCAAATCCAAATGCAATCCTATCAAGAAAAGATTTGGTGTGATGTCTTGCCCATGGGGGTGAGCAGTATAATTCTTGGAAGACCTTGGTTGTATGATCATGATGCCACCCTCTTAGAAAAATCCAACACCTGTGTCTTTAGTTTCAATGGGAAGAAAATCACAATCCATTCAGTCCCTCCTAAGGACAAGGTAGCTAAAGGAACCAGTAAGGTTAGGGAAATGAAGACTGGAGTGAACCTAATTAGTGCCAAGGATCTAGAACAAGAAATTCATAGTGGTTCACCCATTTGGATGTTGACTGCTAAGGAACTTAGGACTCCTACACCCTCAGAGCCTCCTCAGGAAGTTAAGCCTTTATTAGAAGAATTTGAGGATGTTTTTCCCGAGGATCTGCCAGACCACCTTCCACCTCTTAGGGATATTCAGCATTCCATAGATTTAGTCCCAGGAGCTACTTTACCCAACTTGCCCCATTATAGGATGAATCCATCGGAGCATAAAGAACTGCAAAAGCAGGTTGGCGAATTGTTGAGGAAGGGGTTCATTAGAGAGAGTCTTAGCCTTTGTGCAGTCCCTGCACTTCTAACCCCGAAGAAGGATGGCACGTGGAGGATGTGTGTTGACAGTCGTGCCATCAATAAGATCACAATCAAGTATAGGTTCCCCATCCCTAGACTAGATGACATGTTAGATATGATGGCCGGTGCCATGGTTTTTTCTAAAATTGATCTCAAGAGCGGCTATCATCAGGTTAGGATTAGACCAGGGGATGAGTGGAAAACCGCCTTCAAAACTAAGGATGGTCTCTATGAATGGGTTGTTATGCCTTTTGGGTTGTCCAATGCCCTTAGTACTTTCATGAGGATTATGACCCAGGTACTTAGAGCTTTCATAGGGAAGTTTGTAGTGGTCTATTTTGATGACATCCTGATCTATAGTAAGACCCCTGCAGATCACCTAGGCCACCTTAGACAAGTCTGTCAAGTTTTGAGGAATGATAGTCTCTACGGTAATCTCAAGAAGTGTGAATTTATGACCAGTAGGATTATCTTCCTTGGATTTGTTGTAACCCCTGACGGCGTGGCTGCCGATCCTGAAAAGATTAGGTCCATAGTAGAATGGCCAGAGCCGACCAGTGTGCATGAAGTCAGAAGTTTCCATGGCTTGGCTACCTTCTATAGGCGATTCATCAAGGGGTTTAGTACCGTAGTTGCTCCTATCACAGACTGCATCAGGAAGGGAGAATTTCAGTGGACCAAAGCAGCCCATAAAGCCTTCCTAGATCTTAAGGATAGGATGACCCAGGCACCCATTTTGAGACTACCAGACTTTTCAAAGGTATTTGAGGTTGCCTGTGATGCTTCAGGAGTAGGTATAGGTGGAGTCCTAAGCCAAGAGAACCATCCCGTAGCATTCTTTAGTGAAAAACTTAATGATGCTAAGCTTAGGTATTCTACCTATGATAAGGAATTTTATGCAGTAGTGCAAGCTTTGCGTTACTGGAGACATTATTTACTACCGCAAGAATTTGTGCTGTTTTCGGACCATGAGGCTCTTAGATTCTTGAATTCTCAGAAGAAGCTTAACCCTAGGCATGCTAAGTGGGTAGAGTATATCCAGTCCTATACTTTTGTTTTGAAGCATAAGGCTGGGTCTGAAAATAAGGTAGCTGATGCCCTTAGTCGTCGATCTTTGTTGTTGAATTTTGTTAGGGCTGAAGTCATAGGGTTTGAGCAAATCAAAGAAGAATATGAGTCGTGTCCGGATTTCAAGACTGTATACCAGGATCTAACTCAAGGACCATCTAGTGAACATAAGGATTATTCCCTTATAGATGGCTTTCTGTTCTTTAAGAATAGGCTTTGCATCCCTAGAACCTCTCTTAGGGAATTCTTGATTTGGGAAACTCATGCTGGAGGTTTAGCTGGCCATTTCGGAAAAGATAAGACCACCCTGTCTATTGAAGACCATTTTTTCTGGCCTAGCTTAAAAAGAGATGTAGCACACATTGTGGCTAGGTGTCGGACCTGCGCTGTTGCCAAGCAATGAAAACAGAACACCGGCCTTTATACCCCACTCCCTGTCCCAGATCGTCCTTGGCAAGATGTGAGCATGGACTTTGTGTTAGGTTTGCCTAAGACCCAGAGGAGGCATGACTCTATCTGTGTTGTAGTAGACCGATTTTCCAAGATGGCCCATTTCTTGCCTTGTTCCCAAATATTTGATGCGTCTAAGGTAGCCACCCTGTTCTTTAATGAGATAGTTCGACTCCATGGCCTACCCAAGACCATTGTTTCAGATAGGGATGTTCGGTTCACCAGCTATTTCTGAAAAACCCTTTGGCATATGTTAGGGACGAAACTTAAGTTTTCAAATGCCTATCATTCCCAGACTAACGGCCAAACCGAAGTAGTGAACCATAGTTTAGGCAATCTGCTGAGGTGTCTTGTTGGTGAAAACATTAGGAACTGGGATTTGTACTTACCTAGAGCTGAATTTGCATATAATGACTCGGTCAATAGGTCTACGGGTAAGAGTCCATTTGAAATTGTGCATGGTTACAAACCCCACACACCTCTTGACCTAGCTCCTTTACCAGTCCACACACGGGTCTCCGAGTCTGCCGAAGTTTTTGCACAGCATATAAAAGACTTGCATAAAGAAATTCAAGCCAAAATAAATTTAAGTAACGAAACTTATAAGAAATTGGCTGATTCTCAAAGGCGAGTCAAAACTTTTGACGAAGGAGACTATGTAATGATTAGGTTAAGGCCGAACGGTTTCCTCCTGGAACCGTTAGAAAGTTACATGCTAGGGGACCTGGACCATTTAGAGTGGTAAAGAGAGTAGGATCCAATGCCTATGTGCTCGAGTTGCCTCTAGAACTAGGCATTAGCTCCACTTTCAACATTACAGACCTAGTAGAGTATAGGGAGCCAGCTGTGATTCCCAGTGAGGCTTTTGAACCTAATCCTGCTCTTGAGAGTGAACCTGACCCTGTGTGTCCACCAACAAATTGGCCTGTGAGGAAAGAGCAGATTGAAAAGATCCTGGATGATCAGGTTATCTCTACTCGTAATCGAGGATACCAAAGATACCTGGTCCGCTGGCTAGGAAGGCTAGATTCTGATGACTCTTGGATCTCCCGAGAAGAGTTACAAGAGCTGGACCCAGACCACTTGGAGAGATACCAGAGCCAACTTGATCCATACTCGACAGGGTCGAGTTCCTCCCACCCTAGGAGAATTGGTGCGGGCACCAGACTCAGAAGAAGACTTCAGAGCTCCATCTGGATCTCTGATTAACCTTGCCCGAAGAATTAGGGTTTTTGGTTTGTAATAAGAGTTGACTAGATCAACTCAATTTAGCTTGAGTCTACATTACCTGCATTTTATTTTGTTGAGTCATGTTGACTCAATAGTGGACTAGGGTTTCAACCTGGGATGTTACACTTTCTTCCAAGACCAGGCAAGTGGACACCACACACCCAGCCACACTCCCAGTCCAGGGGGCGCCATATCTACATCTAGCAGCTTTTGGTCCCCACTCCACAGATGGCAACTTCCTTCTCTCATGCGCCAGATAAAGAGAAGTCCACCAAGAGACCACAAATCAAGGGGGTGGCCAAGACTTTCCCAAGAAACCCAAAGCAAAGAAGGGAAGAAATTCTCTTGGAAGAGAACTTCAAGGGGGCGCCCACTACCTGCCAAAGACATCCAAAACAAAGATGGGAAGGACCTTGACTTAGGGAGGAAGAAAAGGAGGAGTCCAAAAGAGTTGATCCAGGGAAGGAAGAAAATTTTTCTTGAAGATCCAAGCTAGGTGGCGCCATCTACCTCCCTTTAATAACCCAAATCCAATTTTTTTGGTACTTTGGCCGACCATATGTGAAGGATTTGCCCTAATTTATAGATCCCCTCCTTTAGTCCCACATGGGAAGATGTGAAACCCTCCTCCCTTGTAAAGCCTTATAAATTAAACCCCTCTTGTAAGTTTAAAAAATTCAGATGAATGAAAGAAATTTTTTTCTTGAGCAAACTTGTGTTTTCTCTTTTCCGCACTTGCTTCCAGGTGTTGAGCTACGTGAGGGAGTAAATCCGGGTTCCCCTGGAACCTTGATTAGGTGAGAGATCTCCAAAACCCCAAACCCTAGGTTAGCCACTCCACTCCCAAACCCTAGCCGCCATCACCCTTCTCTTTCCACCAAGCCCTAGTCTATTCCCCTTCTCACGGCCACCCTCTCCAAGTCCAGGCCGGCCACCAGCATCCAACTCCAGTCCAGATACTTCAGGTCTACAGCAATTCTAAGAGGAAGTCAGATCGGCCTCCAGGAGAATCCTGATTTCAGCACTTCGGCTTTCAAGTTCTTCAACCTGGTAAATCTTTTCTTGAGTTTCTGAATTCCATCATTTGTTCCTCTTCTTTCCCAGATCTTGAGTCCAGAAGAAGCCGACCAAACCACGAGACCAATATTAGAGGATCCATTGCGAAGATAGCCGACTCCGAGGATCCCACAATCTGCTCGAGAGAGTTCTTCCACCAGAATCCTGAGAAGATCACTGTCTGGTTAGTAAACCGTCTCTCCTCTCTATTTATGTTCTGTTGAAAGTTCAGAGCGAAACCCTAGGTCTGGGAGTTTCTCAACCCCCAGCGATCCGTTACTTCTGAACTACTCTGATAATTTAGTTTCTTCTAAACTGTGCTTTCAATCCTTACCTAGTTTCCTTCAACTTAGTTTAGCTTTACTTTGAGTCAAGCCAATTTCTGAAAAAAATATATATATATATATATATATATATATATATAAAAGAATTAATCTTAATTTTACTTCCGCATACGCTTCTTTGTTCTTTGTTCTGCATCATACCCTTTCCTGAGTCTTCTCATGTGTCTAGAACTATTATGTTTTATTTTGTTGAGGTTACTAGGTTGCAAGGATCCATAGAGCCCATCCCATTTGCTACCTACTTTTGGCAGACCCTCTGGCACCTATTAGGAGTTACTAGCAAATTTTCTTCTGCATGTCACCCATCAACAACGACTCATGCCCCCATGCCCAAGTGGTAGTTAAGACCTAATAAATCTTTTTAGTCGAGTCTGTTAGGTGTAGGTTTGAGCCCTTTGAATCATTTGTTAGGAGTCTGCATGTGCCCAGCATGTTCACCACCTACACTAATTTTAAACAAACTAGCTAATTCCTGAAGATGGATCAAAGAATTTGATGTAGTGGATTCTATCTTGGTTAGGCTTAGGACTAAAAGAAGCTTCATGCTCGCAGAGCCGGACCTTTTAAAGTGATAGAGAAGGTTGGATCAAATGCCTAGGTGTTAGACATGCCTTCGGATTTGGGCATTAGTTCTACCTTCAATATTATATACCTGGTTGAGTACAGGGAACTGGCAGCGATACCTAGTGAAGCTTTTGAACCTATTCCTTTTCATTGTGAGTGACCCTAACCCAGAGTGTCCACCAATTAATTGGCCTGAGAGAGGAGAACGGATCGAGCGTATCCTGGACGATCAAGCCATCACGACCCGGGGCCGTGACATCAACGCTTCTTGGTCTGAAGGCAAGGCCGGCCAGAGTCGGACGATTCGTGGATTTCTCGAGAGGACTTGCAATGCCTCAACCCAGACCTTCTCGAGAGATATGTGAGCCAGTATGATCTTCACTCGACAGGGTCGAGTTCCTCCCACCCCGGGAGAATTGGTGGGGACACCGGAGGCACCATAATAACACAGAGGCTTTTCAACCCTCTATAAATTGATCAATAATTTATGAGTCCATTAGTAATA
Source organism: Areca catechu (assembly GCA_021397845.1). NCBI lineage: Eukaryota > Viridiplantae > Streptophyta > Magnoliopsida > Arecales > Arecaceae > Areca > Areca catechu. Next base: position 71,587,054 of record CM038053.1, read on the forward strand.
AGGGCTTAGCACATCTGAGTCCATTTTAGTTGTTATTTGAGTCTTTTGAGTTTCAGTTCTGTACTAGTCAGCTCATGTTGAGCTAGTTCAGTCCAGTGTTAGTCAGCTCATGTCGAGCTAATTTTATTTTTTCTGAGTCCTATTCAACCATATTGAAGACTCAAGACTACATCATACAAGTGAAGACCAAGTCCAACCAGATTGAAGACATGGAAGTATAGCCCAAGTCCAACCCAGCTTGAAGATTTGAAGACCCCAGGTGGAAAAATTCAGAAAACCTTGATTTCTTGCAGATGCCCTCAGATGCCCAGATTCCCTTCCATATGTCAAAATATATTCATATACCAAGGCAACCATGATTTTAGAGGTCCATCTGCATCCTAGCCCAAATAAATCAAGCCCAGGCACCAAGTCCAAGCCCCTAAGAAGCAAAATACCAGAGAATATTCCTGCTACCTGGCTACCATGCCACCCCAGCTTCCAGAGGCCCAAACCCATGCGCCCGAGCCCCTTTGGGCCAGCCTCTTGCTGCTCCTAGAAGCCCAACATGCCCCCCTAGGTGTCCTTGGAGTGTTGGCCAAGTCAAGAGAATTTTTAGGGATTTTTCTACCTAATATTTCCTTATTTTCTAGCTAGGGTTTGAGAGGGAAAATGATTCTTATGTAAAGACTTATATGGCCTTACTTGGAGCCCAAGGTTAATGGTCTATTTAAAGGACCCTAGCCTCTTGTATGAAGGGAGATTTTTGATATGAAATAAACCTTGAGTTCTTATATTGTTTTGTGTGTTACCCTGCTGTGTGCATAAAGGGGTTTGAGAGTTCTTCTTCCCGGTGTTTGCAATCATCTTCCTGCCGCCAACCATCCTTCCAGCCCCCTCAAAAACTTTTTTTCCTTTGCTGTTTTTCTTTATTTTCTTGATTTCCTCTGAGTTTTCTAACCCTTGACAGGTCGTTTGCAGGTCCCCGAGTTCCTACGAATCCAACGACTCCAGCCAAGCCTCAATCAGACCACCGAGTAGAAAGCCGGGTATCCGCGGGTCTTTGGCTTGGTTTTCCAGGCCATATCCATCGAGGAACGAGATATCCCTTCACTGCGATCTTCACTGGGTGCTTCAGACATTGTCAGGTATACCCCCTCTACCTCCAGTAATTATATTGTAGGAAAACTTGCCCTAACCGAGGCTTCTCAGCCCCGGCGATCCTTCTTTAGTACTTTTCTAGGTTCTAATCTGCATGCTTGGCTTCAAAAATTCATACAAAATTCCCTACAACTAATTTTAATATGAAATTTGGGAATTAATCACCTAACACCACATATAAAATATACAAAAAGAATTGCATGCATATTAGTCCCGCATCAATGTTCATAAGCCAAATTTTTTTGAAGCATGATTTGGCTCATAAGCCAACACATGGAAGAAGCCCATTCGACTCAAGCCCAAAGCATGATGTAGGGCATCCTCTTCAAGTCCAAGACCAACCATTCAAGCCTCTTCAAGACCAAGCCCAAGCCTAATTCATGCCAAGATTTGAAGCACATGGGGGAACAACTCGTCAAACAACCTTGGGGGAGAAGGAATTACAATACATCAAGAGTTTTATGGGGAATATAAAAATTCCTTCCACTACCCCAACAATATTTGAAATGTGGGATGCCACAACATATGACACCTAAGCCTCTACATCAGCATTTGGAAGCCACATTAGGATCTACTAGATGCCACGTGTCAAAGTGGTTGTAACTTTCTACCAATAATTTGTTTTTAGTTAAAACCACTTATCCAAAAATTGTTGGAGCCAACTAAGCCATCCTTATCTCCTCCTCTCCACCCTTGGACAAAATTCCTAGCATTGGAGCCTATAAATTGGGCCCCTAGCCTCTCATTGTATTCATTCTATGCTATGATTTGAATTAATGAAAGGATTATTTCCCTGTATTCTAGTTTTCCTGAGTTCTTGTTTGGAGTAAGATTTTTCTAGCTAGTTTGAGTGTGTAGATCCTTATCCAAGGAGAGAATGAGAGTTTTCTAAGTTTGAGTTTGAGAGTGAAAAGTGCTTTTGCAAGGAGTGAAGGATGGGATGCCCATTGATGGATCTATGATCAAGCTCCAAGTCCCAAGCCGCCGGCCACTTTCTTCTTCTTCTTTTTTTTTCTTTGTTTCCATTCCAACTCCAATTCTTCTTCCATGTCTTATCCCAAATTTCTTTGTAGATTCTCTCAGGTTCCTAGGTCAATGATGAAGCTCTCCATGCCATGGATCAAAGCCAAGGTGAGTCTCAAAGTAGAGAGTGCCAATCTTGACTTATAGGCCTCAATCCTTGAGTGATAAGAGCTCCTTCTTCCACCAAATAATTAGCCATCATTGTTGGTATGAAAACTCTTCCTAAGCTTCATTAGATCTGATCAATTGAAAGTTAACTTGCCCTAGTAGTGATGGTTTCCTTTCCATGAAGATCCTAATTTTATTTTGAACTAGATCTACATTGCGGGTCTTAAAAATTAGATCAACTAGTCTCCTTATGAAAATTTTTTTCTTGGATTAATTTAGCCAATTTATTTGATAATTAATTGCTCAAGTTTGCTTGCTGGTTAGCTTGCTAAAACTCTTCATTCATCATTTTATTTTCATCCCCTATCAGAAACCTCCTTACAAGCCTGGTAGGTGAATACACTGGAAATTGGACTTATTATTGCCTAGAGCAGAGTTCGCCTACAATAGCTCAGTGAATAAGTCCACGGGCAAGAGTCCTTTTGAGATAGTCCATGGGTATAAGCCTAATCGCCCCATCGATTTGATTCCCTTATCCATTCATGCATGAGTCTTAGAGTCTACAGAGTCATTAGCACAGCATATTAGAGACTTGTATAAAGACATTAGCCAAAAGATTAATCTAGGCAACGAAACTTATAAGAAACTGGATAATTCCCGAAGAAAAGCCAAGGAATTTAATGTAGGGGATTCTATTATGATTTGGCTTAGGCCTGAGCGGTTCCCACCTGGGACCATTAAAAAGCTTCATGCTCACGAAGCTGGACCCTTTAGAGTGATAGAGAAGGTCGGACCCAAAGCCTATGTGCTGGATTTGCCCCTGGATTTTGGCATTAGTTCTACCTTCAATATCGCAGACCTGGTTGAGTATAGGGAACCTGCAGTGATACCTAGTGAGGCCTTTAGACCTACTCCATCCTTTGTGAGCGAACCTAGCCCAGTGTGTCCACCAATAAATTGGCCTATGAGAGGAGAATAGATCGAGCATATCTTGGACGATCAAGCCATCATGACCTAGGGCCACGGCTATCAACTCTACTTGGTCCGATGGCATGGCCGGCCAGAATCCGATGATTCATGGATTACTCAAGAGGACTTGCAATGCCTCGACCAAGACCTTCTCGAGAGATATTTGAGCCATACTCAACATGGTCGAGTTCCTCCCACCCCGGGAGAATTTGTGCGAACACTAGAGGCACCAGAATAAGGCAGATTCTCAACCTCTATGGATATCTTAGTTGAGTCCAGTTTGTAATAAGGGCTTAGCCTATTTCAGTCGACACTTTGGGCCCTAAGTCCTATTCTTTTTGGGCCCTTTATTATTCGAGTCCTGTATCAGTTTGAGATATGGTCAGTCTAGTCAGCTCATGTTGAGCTAGTCATATTCTGAGTCCTGTAGTTAGTCCAGTCCACATTTTGTAAGTAGAAGACTCAAAACAAGTGAAGACCCAGCCAGCTTGAAGTCATGGAACCACACTTGAAGATGATGGAAGACCCAACAAGAAAACTTGAAGACTCTAGAAGCCTGGAGCCTAGCGTGGAACCCTGGACCGCAGCTAGGAGCATACTAGGCCACCAAGGGCCCAAGAGGAGAATCATATGGTGCCACACTACCTTATGATCACCTCCTCTTGGTTGGCCACTTAGGGTCACCTCCCTTGGCCGACCAAGGCAAGTGAGAGAGGGAGAGTTTGAGGGAAAGAGGGAGAGTGGGATACCATGTATTCTAGCTAGGGTTTAGGTGGGATTCAAATTCCAATGAATTGTCTTGTATACCCTTACTTGGGATAAGTTTGAGAGCCTATTTAAAAGGCCCCCCTCTTATGTATTCACATCTTTTATTGAAATATATTGAGTTTTCAATTTATTGCTGTGTGCTAAGGGGAATCTGTGTGAACCCCTTCCTCTTCCTAGCCTCTTGCACCCTGCCTCCAAGCCTCCATCAAAACCCTAGAAGCATCTTTCTTCAACCTTGGCTGCCCAACACAAATCACTCTCTTCCCTTCCTATTTTTAGTTTTTACATCATCCCTACATCATTTTCTAACCCTTGATAAGTGATTTGTAGGTCCCTCGAAGTTTATGAATCCAATGATTCCAGCTAGACAGCTTTCGGGTCATCGGGTTGAAAGCCACGGATCTGCGGGGTCTTCGGCTTGATCTCCAGGCCGCATCTGGGAGCGTCGAGAGAACTCTTCAAGGATTCTTCATCAAATTCCTGTCAGATACACCCCCTCGACTTGCCAGTAGCAATATTGAAGGAGAACTTGCCCAATCGGGGCTTCTCAGCCTCGGCAGTCCTTCTTTTCTATCAGTTTAAGGGTCTTTTTGCATGCTGTTGCTTCTAATTTTTACATAGAACTCCTTGCTTCAGATCTTGGCTTTATATTCGGGATTTAATCACCTAACTCGGTACTTAAAAAATACAAAAATACTTTGCATGCACCTTTAGTCCCGCATCACTTTAGCTATAGAGTTTGAGTTGGTGAATTATTTTTCTTAATTTGTTTAAAAAAATAAAATAATAAAAAATATTTGTAAAAAATTTCTATTTCCAATCTAGTTCATAATTTGTTGTCATCATAATTAATTTACTTTTATTTCTAATTTACTTCTTTCTTGTAAACTTTCTTTATTTGCATGGTTAAATAGTTATTTTAATTTTACTAAAATACCTAGTTGCCTTATAATCCTTATTTAGTTTAGTTTTCTCTCACACCTAATTGACTAAATTAAAACGTACCTAAACATAACAAAACATAAAAATAAAATAAGGACACCTCATAATACTTTGTTAAAATAGAGAAACTAATTATGTCTTAAAAATTTATTACTTGTGTTGGACATCTTTTTTTGTTTTGTAATTTTTATAAATGTCTTAATGGCATAACCCACAAATAATATAAGATGGGAATTTGATAACCCTTTCTTGGCCTATAAATCACTACCTTGCATAGCATATTGACCTAAAACTTTAATCTAAAATCAATTAGACTTGGCCATTAAGAATTTTTGATCTCACTAGGATAAGGGACACTGAGAGTTGGACCGAGCTAGGGTTAGTCAGTTACCTAGTATCTAAGGAAAGTAGTTTAAGAACAGGATCCTAAAGGAAGTTGGTTAATTAGTTCAATTGTCTGACCTGGCTAATTTATTTGGTGTCTAAGGAAAGCAACTAGAGGACCCATTTGACCTTATACTTTGCCAGTTGGCTGGTTAGCCCATGACTTGGAGGGCTCAAAGATGACCCTAGAATAGTTAGGAGCTGTTTAGAGTTATGGAACCCTAGGATAGAGAGTCTATTATATGCAAACTTGATTGTAATTAACATAAAACTTTAACTAATATTTTTTCTCTATCTCTCTTAGCTCTAGAACTCCTTAGGCCCTTATCTTTGGACTTCTTCTCTATCTTTCTTCTTTCTTTTTCTCCTTTCCCCTCTCTAAACATGTATATATATAAAAACATAAAAGCCTAGGATTTTCTTACCCAGATCTTTTGGTTGCATGCTAGGTCAACGATCTCTACAACCCAACTTGCAATGACTAAACAAAGAGCTAAAATAGACCCTTAGAAAAACATGGCTGAACATGGCAATGTTAACCCTCTACACCCATTAAGAAAATATTTCCCCCCATCCTCATACTCATACTCACAATGCATTCGAGCACCACCTATGGAGGCCACCCAATACAAGATCAAGTCCAATATTATTCAAATGCTACCATTTTTTTCATGGACTTGTCATGAGGACCCTTATAGGCACCTAGATGAGTTTCTTGAGATTTTCTCCATGGTAAAAATTCAAAATTTCTCTAATGATGCCCTTAGGTTGAAGCTTTTTTCATTTTACTTAAGGACAAAGCCAAATATTGGCTAAGCTCTTTAAATTTAATTACTATCTCAACCTAGGACCAACTTCAAAGAACATTTTTCAAGAAATACTTTTTCATAGAAAAAAATAACCAGATTAGAAAAGCCATAACTAGTTTTTTCCAAAGAAACAAGAAAATGTTCCATTAAACATGGGAGAGGTTAAAGAACCTAATCCAAAAGTGACTATATCACATGGTTCCAAAGTGGCAACTAGTCCAGTATTTCTATGATGGTTTATTAGAGAAACATAGGCAAGTTGTCAATGCCTCATGTAGAGAAACATTTATACTAAAAAGTGAGAATGAGGCATGGCAATTATTCAAGATACTAAGTGAAAACTCTTTACACCATATATTTTCCTCGTGTAATGACATACTGATCACTCTTCAAAAAAGCGGAAGAATCTAAAAAATTCATCATTATATAGATATCCATAGCTAAATAGATGAGATGTCATAAAGGATGGATCACAAAGTAGATGAGTTGTCCTAAAGGATAGATCGCATGCTTAATATAGGACACCCTCCTACTCCATCCATGTCTATTGTGCAACAAGAAGTACTGCAATTTGTTGTAGCCCCATCCATTACATAACTGAATGTCTAGCCATAATCTAGTTTCCTGAATTTGTCTACAAACATATATGCAAGCTTAAGCCTAACAAGCTCGTAGACCAGGAAACGACCCATATTAAAACACATACAACCCACGCTAGCAAAACCATTCTAATTTGTCATGGAAACTGCAACCACTTGTTGTCTCACTTATGCCAAGACCAAACTATCAAAAAACCAACTATAATAACACACCTCACCCACAATGCCAAAATCATCCTCAATCATCCATCATTAGCTATAGCTCAACTTTTGAGGAGAATGTTTTGAAGACAATAGATTGGATAGAAGTCAACACTTAGACCCTTAACTCCCACTCACAATATATCAATTTTCATATGTAATCCATCACTAGGTTAGAAATCCAAATTGGGCAACTAGCAGCAATCTAGACAGGAGTGAAGGAGGTAAACTGCTTTCTCAACCTGAGAGCAATTTGAAATGATAATTCATAGCTGAGAGCACCAATCCTTTTTAAACATGCTAAATCAATCATGACTCTCAGGAACAAAAAGGTCATCGAACAAACTACCAAAGCTAATGAGACCAACCCTAAACCTCTAACCCAATCTAAATTCGAATCATCTAAGAACAAGGAGTACCCAAAGGTAGAAGATGAACCAACTACATTGGAACTACCTTACTTGCTCAAAGTTTCATTTTCAGATGCCTTAAAAGCCCCTATCACTATAAAAAAGAAGGGAGGAGGACTCGATGAGATGCTAGAATTGTTTAAGCAAGTGCAAATTAATCTCCCCCTCCTAGATGTAGTCAAACAAGTCCCTGTGTATGCAAAATTTTTGAAGGACTTGTGCACCCGAAAATATAAATTTAGATTACAAATCCCAAAAGAAGTATACCTCACTGATCATGCTAGTTCTATCTTCTATCATACTGCCCCTCCAAAACTCAAGGATTAATGAGCTCCCATCATTTCCTATGTTATAGGAGACTCTCATGTTGAAAAAACTCTCCTGGACTTAGGGGCAAGTGTAAATCTTTTACCTAGTTCAGTGTATGAACTCTTTAGACTCGAAGAACTGAAACCTATAGTAGCCACCTTGCAGTTAGCTGAAAGATCAATTAAGGTACCACGTGGAATGCTCGAGGATGTCTTGGTTAAGGTAGATGAGTTTTATTTTTAGTTGACTTCCTAGTCCTTGATATGGAATTAAGTGATAGCCCAAGATAAATTCCCATTATCCTAGGGCTATAGCAAATGCATGCATCAACTGTAGGACATGAGACATGGATGTATCATTTAAGAATAAAAAATTAAGATTGAATGTATTTGGCGCTACTAAGAGACCATCAATGGATAGTTGCTTTAAAAATGATATAGTGGAAAATGTTATAGAGGAAGCAACACCCACAATTCTTGCACAAGATCCCTTGAACACCTGCTTAGCTCATTTTGGAATAGATGACTTTGATATAAAGGGACATATTCATGAAGTAACACCCTATTAGATAAACCTTATACCAAAACTATACCCCCAATAGATGATCAAGCATAAGCCATTGCCCTTGTTAGCCAGTGAACCTGTAGCCCCATCTTGAATCACCGCCTGTACTAGAACTAAAGTCAATCCCTGCCATGCTCATGTATTTCTTGAATCCAATGACACCCTCCCAGTGATCATTGCATCAAACTTGACCCTTGACCAAGAAAAACAATTGGTTGGTGTTATAAAATAATATAAAGAGGCTATCAGCTAGTCTATTACTGATTTAAAAGGAATTGACCCCTCCATCTATATGCACCACATTCATTGTGAGGTAGATGGCAAACCATATAAGGAAATGCAGAGAAGACTGAACCCTAGCATGAGAGAGTAGTTAAGAAGAAAGTTGTCAAGTGGTTAGATGCAGGAATCATCTACCCCATATCAGATACTAAATGGATCAGCCCCACTTAAGTAATACCTAAGAAATAAAGATTACTATGATGGAAAATAAGGAAGGTGAACTGCTCACTACCCGCATAATATCTAACTAGCGTGTATGTATAGATTATCATAAATTAAATTTTGTCACTAGGAAAGATCACTTTTCATTACTATTTATTGATCAAATCTTAGAATGGCTTGCAGGGCAAAGTTTCTTTTACTTTTTGGATGGCTATTTGAGATACAATCAAGTGCCTGTCTTTTCTAATGATAAAGAGAAAACCACCTTCACCTATCCCTTTGGCATGTTCTCTTATCGGTGCATGTCCTTTGCCCTTTGCAATGCAGCTACTACATTTCAGTGGTGTGTACTAGCCATTTTCTCTGATATGGTGGATAAGTTCCTAAAAATTTTAATGGATGACTTTTCTGTATTTGGTACCATGTTTGAGGATTGTCTTCAAAACTTATCTAAGGTATTAGAATGATGTAAGTAGACAAACCTTGTATAAGTTGGGAAAAGAGCCATTGTATGGTTTAAGAAGGGATTGTATTGGAGCATGTTATATCTAAAAGGGGAATTGAGGTAGATAAAGCTAAAGTGGTGGTAATATCAACACTACCACCCCTAACCTTGGTTCGACAAGTATGATCTTTTCTAGATCATGCTAGATTTTTTAGGCACTTCATCAAAGATTTTAGCAAAATTTTGAGACTTTTGTGTAATCTACTGGCTAAGGACACACCATTTATGTTTGATGAAGATTGTTTGAAAGCCTTTTACATGCTATGAACTGCTTTGATAATAGCACCCATAATAAAACCCCCTCACTGCTCTATTTCATTTGAGATCATGTGTGATGCCTCTAATTTTCCAATAGGTGTCATCATAGACAAATAAATCAATAAGGAGCCATGCATGATCTACTATGCTTGTAAAACTCTTTTCAATACCCAAATAAATTATACCATAATCGAAAAGGAGTTTCTAGCCATAGTATTTGTCCTCGAAAAGTTTGCTCATATCTACTAGGGTCCAAGGTTCTAATTTACTCTAACATTCAGCTCTTAAATATTTGCTCTTAAAAAAAGATACTAAACCATGATTGATCAGATAGATCCTTGTTCTACAAGAATTTGATGAAGAAATTTATGATAAAAAGGGTTTCAAAAATGTGGTAGCTGACCATATTTTCAAAATCTTGGTTGAATACATGATGAGCACAAATGAGGTCAAGGAGAAATTTCCTGACAAATAGCTTTTTGCAATCTCCTCCAACCAACCTTCATGGTTTGCCCATATCATCAATTATTTGGCAACAAGACAAATACCTCCCCATTAGACAAAACAAGTGAAAGAGTGATTCTTTTCACAAGTTAAACATTTCTTCTGGGAGGAACCTAAACTATTCAAATACTGTCATAACCAGGTTATTTATCATTGTACTCTTGAGAGTGAAGTCTAAAACATTCTCACCTTTTGCCACTCTTCGGTATGCGGGGGATACTTTAGTGAAAGAAAAACTAAAGCAAAAGTATTGCAAAGTTGGTTTTATTGGCTATCACTTTTAAAGGTGAATATAGGTTTGTCCAACACTATTTATGGTGATAGCGAACAGGAAATATATCTAGGAAGGATATGATGCCATTGGGTCCAAATTAGTAGTAGAAATATTTGATGTTTGGGGAATCAATTTCATATGACCCTTTTCAATCTCGTTCAGGTTCAAGTACATTCTAGTAGCGATAGACTATATGTCTAAATGGGTAGAGGTAATAGCTACATGGACTAATGATAATAAAGTTGTTATTAGTTTTATCCAATAGAATATCATTAGTCGATTTGGTTTCCCTAAGGTGATCATTAGTGATGGGGGGACTCACTTCACAAATAGGCAATTTGAAGCACTTATGAAAATGTATAATATCACACACAAAGTTGCCACACCATATGACTCCCAAACTAGTAGTCAGGTAGATGTGTCAAATAAGGAGATTAAACATATTTTAGAGAAGACTGTTAGGCCTGATAGAAAGGATTGGTCCCTATACTTAGATGATACCTTATGGGCCTACCTACAGCTTTCAGAACCCCTATCAGCATGTTCCCTATTGATTAGTTTATGGTAAAGCATGCCATCTACCAATTAAGTTAGAGCATCACACATTCTAGGCCATTCGAATGTTTAATTTTGATATGCAGAATGCAGGTTCTAACTGGAGGTTGCAACTTAATAAACTTGAAGAGCTATGCAATGATGCATATGAGAGTTCACGAATCTATAAAGCTTGAACTAAAGTTTTCATGATAAGTATATCTCTAGAAAATCATTCAAGCCAAACCAAAAAGTATGGCTCTTCAACTCCAGACTATGCCTCTTCCTCGGTAAACTCCATTCCTGATGGGATGGACCATTCATTATCACACAAGTATTTCCACATGGAGCAATAGAAATAAATGATCCTTAGAATGGCAAAACATTAAAGGTGAATGGCCAATGCTTGAAGCCATATGTAGATGGACTTGCACACAAAGAATGAATCGACACCATCTGTCTAGGGGATCCAGTTTATAATGAATAATGAGCTTGATGTCTGGCTAAAGATGTTAAACTTAGTACTAGCTGGTAGGTAACCCAACAATCTCATTTTTTTTAGGGCAGTTGTAGGAACCTAGGAGGAAGGAACAAGAACCTGCTACTTCATGAAGCCCTCTTCAACTCCCAAAGCACACTTACCCCAGGTGCATTCTCTCCTTTTCTTTCAATTGCTTATTTTATTTCCCTACTGTATTGATGATAATGTTGATTAAGTTGAGGGGAGAAAAATAACTTACTTAAGTCCTCAAGTATAGTTAGAAATAATTATGTTTTGTGTACCAAACTGTTGTCTTGATTTAAAGTTACATAGGTATCCTAATCAATGATTGATTAATGGCCTAGATAATCCTAGAGATACTAAGGAATAAATTATTAAGGAAACTCAATAAATGGTAGGGTTTAGACTGGAAACAATTTCTTGGAGCAATTCCAAAACCTTCTAACCATTGATGTCAATAAAGAATCTACTTTATGGGGGTATGAATGGTAAGGTCAAGGCATACAAAAGTTTTTCTTTAGTTTCAAAAAAAAAAAGAAGAAAAGAAAGAGTGGGTTTTGGATTCTTACTAAGTAACCGGGGCCCTTCACATAAAGAAAACGTTGTGGTTCACATCAAAAGGTGGGGATGCCAATAGGCCTATTAGAGAGTCAGTCTTACCTCATAGCTTTTTTTGAACTCTTATTGAGTAACCAGCCCCTTCGTGAAAGTAAGCATTGTGGTTCATGTCAAAAAGTGGTGATGCTAACACTAAATAGGCTAAGAGATTGCACTAAACTCTTTTACCAAAAAAAGGGGGACTAACTTGCAAAAAGACATTTCACCAAATCCCCAGTAAGTTAGAGGATTCAAAGAGTGAGGTAGAAAGTTGGCAAAAAAATTTTATAATTTTTTTGGGCTTGACTCAACCACTAATTAGGTTGAATTAATAACATGATGAAGTACCTCATTAATGGTCGGGCCAGGTATCAACAACCCTTAGGAATATTTAAGTTAACTTTTAATTCAAGATGAGTTTGTACACATGGATAATTTATCTGTTTTACTCGAGGATGAGCAAAGTTCAAGTTTAGGGATGTGATAATTATATTATATATATAAGTATAAATTTAAGAATTAAGTTATCTTTATTTATTTAAAATTGATATTTCTATATATCTTTTATAAGATAAAGGATTCTAGTATAAATAGCATGATTTGTGGGTTCAAATGAAAAAAATTTGAAGCAAATCGGACTTAAAATGAATCCAAAATTAAGATTTTAAAAATATTAGGCTTGCATAAATTTTAAAATAGTTGGTCCATCATGGACTAATTGCTTGATTTATAGAATAGCGCTCGGTCCATATCATCCATTAACCATGTCCATGGCTAGGTATCATGGACCATGGAAGATTTTGGTTGATTGCTGGCCAAGATAGTGGTCAGTAAACATCCCGCTAGGTCTAGCAAGGCATAGAATACTCTTCTACTGGATTCGACTGATTCCTGCTCATGACACTAATAGCAAAGGCAATATCAGGTCAAGTACATAACATGTCATACATGAGGCTCCCAATTGCTGATGCATATGGGATCTTTCTCATGTATATCTTCTTAGGTATTCTAGGACACATCTTCTTCGAGAGATTGATGCTATGCCAAAGGGGTAATAATCCCCTCTTAGAGTTCTCCATACTGAACCTTTTTAGCATTTTCTCTATGTATAATTTTTGTGAAAGGCCAAGCATCATCTTTGTCTTCTTTATAGGCCTTAATTCCTAGAATATAAAATGCTTCACCAAGGACTTTCATGAAAATTTTTTTAGCCATATTCATCCAAATATTTAATTGACTATTAATTGAATGAATCAAGGTAGCTTTGATACCACTATTGGGTTATGGTTGCATAGCAGAAGACCAAATTTTAAAAATTTAATCCTTGAAATCCTAGTCAAATGAAACCCTAGACCCAAGACTACCTTGATTATACCAATTAATAAGACAAAATATTGGCAAATAGAATAATTCCTGTAACACTAATATCCCTTATTCCACTAGGTACACAAGTGCGTGCCCTCTAGAGTGATCCACACAGGAATTGGATCAAGAAAACACTCCTCTTCTTTGCTTGACTCTTCCCGTCAACCTTTCTTCCTTCAGCAACCTTTCTTCTCTTTTAGAATCTTTTTCCTTTCGAAGAGTACCTCAGAACCTCTCTAAAAAATCTCTTACTATCCTATTATCCTTTCTAATTCTCTTCATACAACCTTATCTTAAAATGGTAGACTTGTCTTAAAATAAAAGACCTGTCCTAACAATGAAAGGAAGAGAGTTGTCAGGGCAAACTTTGGATGCTTTGGTTTCAATCACCAAAGCCTTTAAATAGGAAGAGAAGAGGTGTTTTATACACCCTTTCATCAACCCTTAATATGATATTTATCATATTAGATAAGACCCTTTATGCAGAAGGAGTCTTTTGGTAGAAAGGTGCAAAGTGAAATGTTGTTTCACTAACATTTTTGTCCAAAAGTTGCTTATTGTAACTCTTCGAGAAAAACTAATAATTAGTCTTTAATTTCAGAATTAATGACTTGGTCTAACACTTCAATAGGTGTATAAATTAGACATGTTTATCCCGAAAAAGGTGATTGATAAGCAAGACTCTAACCCATCCCATGAGCCACATATTCCAAGCATCACATCCCTTCATGAAATCATGCCCATTATTACAAATTATGACTGGTCAAATCTAATCCAAATGGATGCTTATTAGAGATATAAGAGCTAAGGCTTATCACCAAAAAGGTGATTTAATTGCAGGACTCTTGGTCCTTTTGTGCCCCTTAAAAATGTGTATGATAATATTGGCTCCAAGAGTCCCAAGCCCTTGGGACTCTTGGTTAATCAATGGATAATGGCTATAAAATCAAGATAAGTTCTAATTTGGATATCCCACTTAAGGATTAACCAAATTTAAGTCCCACTCAAATTAGTTCACCAAATAGCAAGCATTTAAACACATTCTAATTAGATTAGGAGTTAGGCTAGCCAACATATGCTAATATGTTAATTAGCTAGCCAATTAGGATCCTATGATCCTAATAAAAGTACAAATGACTTTCTTGAACAATTCCTTAATATGTGTGACCCTTTGGGCTCCTCATCTCGCTAGCAGTAGGTCTAAGTTTATATCGATTTAGTTCAATTATAAATCAACTAATCGAATTAGGTCAAATAGAGCTAACCATAGCTACTAATTTGAACCATCTTTCAAATTGACTCCTGAATTTAATCAATTTAATTCATGATAATATACAAGACATGATTGATATCTAGCAACATATCATTCCTACCTAGAAGATGAAGAATTTGATAGACATGAGACATACCACTCTCTTCATCGAGCATATATAGGATGTGCTAGTCTATACAGAAACATCGATTCTTGACTTGATGATCCTATGACTAGGAATATTTTAGATTAGGATTTATAAGATCTTAGATCTCACTTTTATGATCTCCATCATAAACCTAAAATAATTATCCTAATTTTTGGGATTCATCATAATCTTAAAATAATAAAGTATAAGACACAGCATATGACAAAATAAAATACCTTTTATTAATATCATACTTGAGTCATGAAAATTTTATAGATAAACCCCTATTTCATAAAAAATATGATTAGCTTTTAGGATACTATTTTTTCATAGCAAACATTTTCTCTTCTAATTCCCATTTCTATTATAGTGGACCATTTCTTTTTTGCTTGCAGTAGGCTTATTTTGAGCATCCTTTTTCTTTAGCATGCTATCCTTCTTTTGCTTCTTCACAAGCTTTTTCTTCCAAGTAGACTTTCTCTTAGAGGAAGATGCCTACTCCAAAGCTAAAATCGGAGTCCCTTGAACTCTTCAAGGTCATCTCATTACTTACTATCAAGTTTAATAATCTAGGTAAATTGTAACTCAATTTCTTCATATGATAGTCCATGACAAACTGAGCAAATGAGCCAGTTAGGGACTAAAGGATCAAATTGACTTGCAATTCCCGATAAATCAACAAGCCCAGCTTTTCTAGCTATTCAATGTCTTTGATCATTATCAAGTAATGATCAATGACTGACTACCCATTATGCATTTTGGTATTAAAAATCTTTTAGAGACCTCAAAGCATGCATTGCGACTCTACTCACCATACAACTTTTGCAAGTAAGAAATTATATCCTTGACAGTTGGCATATCCTCATGCTAGCTCTATAACTCATTTGACATGGAAGCTAGCATATCACACATTACCTTATTATCATCTTCCATCTATTTCTCATATGCTATTATTTGATGAGCACTAGGATGGTCAGGTAAGATGGGGGTCAACCACATAGTCCAACTTTTTGAAACTTAAGACTATTTTGATGTTCCTGAATCAGTCTTCATAGTTTAGGCTAATAAGTCAGTTGGTCTCAAGAATACAGGCCAATGGATTGGAAGCTAACATGGTTTAGCTACGAGACTAAAAGATTACTTTGACATTCATACTCAATTATAAAAATTATTCTGACTTTAAGTAGCAATTTTGTCTCCCATTATTTTTATGGATCTCTCACACTCCTCGTGGAGATGCAGAAACCGTTATGCAACCTTGGTTTTTAGTAGATCCTATGGTCCCACCAATATGTGATACCTCACTTTGCCCAATTATTAGTAACTTGCTATACCAATGAGTGAACAACTCTTGTCCAATGCAACTTATGTATGCTGCATTGACTTGTTCTCTTAGTCATGAAGCCTCACCATGCCCGGTTATTGGCCCGATCCTTAGTTAAGTCAGACCCACTATTATGCATAGGTAAAGCCATTATTGAGTTCTTCATCATGCCCAGTTATTGGGCTCAACCCCATCAATAACTAGCAACATCTCATGTAATTAAGGTAGTTGTGTCATCCTGGTACAATTGAACCACTGCAACCAGTCCAAAACAACAACACCCATGGAAATCCTGCACACCTAAATTGGTGGAAGACCTAAGACTTAATATTCATGGAGAGATTTAGGTTCAGGTCTCAACTAAAATTAGTCAGCCCAATCTCATGTTTAGATAACCAGGTTTAGGTTAGCAAACTCTCAAGTCTAAAAACCTAGTCATCATGGGTGTACTCGAATAAAAAATGACCTATTCAAAACTTCATTAACTAAGTTGGCCAGGTAAGTAAGATCAATAGAAAAGTTTCACTTTTTAAACATTTTTCTTTAGACACCAACTGAGTTGGCTAGATAAGAGTCAGCCCTACATAATAACCATGGTCAAGACTTGCTTTAGACACCAATTGATCAATAAGAATCAATTAGGCCAACTAATGACTCAAGCTCAGCGTAGAGCTAAATTAGATCTTTAATTAATTAATTCATGTCAAAAGTGAATCAATGTGATCAAACTATATCTAAAATCAATTTTGAGCCCCTTCAACCCCATCCTAAATCCTTCTTTGATCAAGTTTGATCAACTACTCAAAACTAAACCAAGGTTCTAGACTGATGTAATCAAACCTTCATATATAGTCTAATCTCAAGAGCTAATTTGTTCTACCCATAACTTCATGTACAAAGCAAAATTTTAGATTCTAAAAATAATTTTTAGATTAAGTTTGAGTGCATTAAATTAAAGATTTATGATCTAAAATCATATTTGAGATCTAGACCTAGTCTAGTATCTCAAATATGCGGCTTTAGATCGAACTAATTAACATACATCTCATGTCTTTAATTTTAGATATAAAATATAAAATATACATATCTCATATGCACATCAGATCAAAAATTGATTAAAAAATTTTTGAAAATGTTTTTCAAAACTAGGTTCGCATCATAGTAAGACAACCTTTGAACTATAGGGGTAAACCCTATAGCAGGACAACCTTATCATTCACTATCAGTCAATCCATAATTATTCAATTTTAAATCCAATATTAATCAAGCCATATATCATATATCTATATAAAAAATCAAAATTTAACATTTTAATTTTAAAAATAATTTCAAAAACATGTCAAATCTATGCTAGGACAACCTTTGCATTATAGGGAATAAACCCTATAACAGGACAACCTTATCATTTAGCATTGATTTGATCAAAACCCAATTCTGACTTTCATATCTAAAATGATTCCATGCATATTAAGAAAAATGAAAACCATAGCTCAGATACCACTATTGCATTTTGGCATAGATGACTAGCATGCAAAATTATATTCAAAACCCAAAGCATGATGAAAGCAATATTGATGAAAAATAATTTTTATAAGCACATGTTGATTTTAAATAAACCATATAATCACCTATACATGCCTCTAATATGCTAGAATAGATAAAGTAAATCAGATCTAAAGTAAAAAAAAATAGAAGAACAAGAATTTAACTTATCTTAATCTTTTAACTCTTTCTTTAGTCAGATCTGTTTAATCAATCATATCTCCAAGGATTTATCAAAGCCGTGCACATGCTCGGCTTCTACTATCCATACAAAGCCTTTCTAACAAAATCACCAAGACCCCCAGACTAGTAGTTCCTTGTAGGTCTTTCTTCAAACTCAAAGATGAACCTTTCTCTTCTAGTCGAAGATCTGGAACCCTTGTAGCCTTTTTGCCTCTTCTAAAGAAATTAAACCCCAAAAAATTAAAAATCCTTTTCTAATTTTTCCCTATCTAAAAACTTGATCCTCTCATATTTCTTTCAATGTATGGAATGTATATGGCATAGAAGGAAAAACAGATTAAACAGAAGGAAGAAGGATGTGTGATAATTATTTTTTTGCGGCCTTATTTCTGCCATTCTTAAACTCGATGCCAAAACCAACCCCATGCCACCAAAAAATCTAGATAAATTAGTATTCTTATCTAATTTGAATAACATTCAAATTAGATAAGAGTTTAAATAAATCTAGAAGGAGAGAGTCCTAGAGAAGGAAAAGAGGTGCCACCTTGTGCCTCTCTCTTCTCATCATGCAAGCCAAGAAGAGGTGCACATATTCCAGCACCCCTCTTATTTTCTACATGAAATAAGAGAGAGGGACATAGTCAACGAGGTCTCCTAGCTACTGGTTCAGTTTGACTCCATTCTGGATTGATTTTGAAACCATTTCAAACTCTAATCGAACCATTTTCTAAAAGGTTACTAACTTGATTTAATTAGGTCTAGAATTCAAGTCCAACTAAATTATCAATCCAATTAAATTTAAATAAAATTAATATTTATTAAATTTGATTTAATTGAGTCAAATAATAAAGTCAAAAATTATTGCAACATTTGTAAATAGGTCAATCATGCTAAAATTAGCAAGTGCCAAAATCAACAAGTACCAAAATTAGTAGGTACCAAAATTAGTAGGTACTAAATATGTAACTCTTATATAGATACTTGTTTGATCAAGTCAAACTCTTTTTTGTATGTGATCCCATAAGATATATTCTATCTAGTAGTGAGATGTACCATGATCTCTATCATAGTATCATTGAAACTCTTTCGATAGATAAAAATAATTTTAGCTCAATCCAAACTTGAATTGTTGATCCAAAAAAGATTCTCGTGAGCTCTCACAATCCACTAGATACACCAAGTAGTATATAGTGACAACCCATTAGAATAGAAAATGAATACTTAGGTATACTTACCATGTGATCCAATTTCTCTATCAAAAATTTTGACAAGATGCAGGTCATGGAAACTCGTCAAACCCTCGGCATCTATTATATGCTAGACTTAATTAGCTTGAGTCCAATTATGATTCCCATGAAACCTCCTTTCCATTATTACACTACTATGGCCATAGATTTAAGAACTCTATCTATTAAGTCACATAGGACTACACCTTAACTACTAGGTAGATAGATCCCTTAGGTGCACTCCCTACTCCAAAGGCAATATTAGGTTGAGTACATAACATGGCATATACGAGGCTACAAATTGGTGAAGCATATAGGATCTTGCTCATGCACTATATCTCCTTATGTATACTAGGACACATCTTTTTGGAGAGATTAATGCAATGTCTAAGGGATAATAATAACCTCTTAGAGTTTTCCATGCAGAACCTTTTCTGTGCTTGCTTTATGTACATTTTTTATGAAAGGCCAAATATCCTATTCAGTCTATCTCTATAAACCTTAATTTTTAAAATATAAGATGCTTTACCTAGGTCTTTCATAAAAAAATTATTAGATAACAAACTTTTAATAGAAGTTAACATGGAAATATCATTTCCAATTATAAGGATGTCATCCATGTATAATACGAGAAATGTCACAGCCCCCCATTAACCTCCTTGTATATATAAGGCTCCTCTTTATTTTGATAAAATCAAATGATTTGATTGCATCATTGAAATGAGTGTTCCAGCTTCGAGAAGCTTGCTTTAATCCATAAATAGATCTATGCAGCTTGTAGACTTTGTTATCTTCATCACTAGAATTAAAACCTAAAGGCTATTCCATATAGATACCTATCTCAAGATATCCATTAAAAAATGTAGTTTTCATATCCATCTACCATATTTCATAGTCATGAAATGCCACAATGGCAAGCAGTGTGAGAATTGATTTTAGCATGTTTACTAGGGAAAAAGTATCTTGATAGTCAATGCCTTCATGCTGACTATATCCCTTCACCACCAGCCTAGTTCTATAGGTCTTTACCTTAACATCTGCACCCATCTTCCTTATGTAGATCCATTTACACCCAATGGATACTATATGTTTCCTAGTGATGATGCAACCCAAGAGGGGGGGTGAATTGGATCTTTTAAAAATTTAAACAATTATATGCTGGTCTTGATGTATTTGTAAAGCAAAGTGATTAAGCACAAAATGAATATACAGTGGATAATAGCAAATTAAATGCAAGAAATAAAGAGCAAGTAATAGAGAAAGCAATCACACATAAACACAAAGTTTTATAGTGGTTCGGTGCACTCCAAGGCACCTACATCCACTCCCCAAGATTTTCTTAGGAATTCCACTATAATCACCAAGATTACAGTTGATTAGTTTTCTGGGCTCACTAATCAAAACTCAACTTGTTTTTCAAGGCTCACAAGTCAAAACCTCCCATGGTTTTGCGGGCTAACTAAGAACCTAATTAGTTTTAAGGCTCACAAACAATCTTCCTTAGTTTTGCGAGCTAACCAAGAACCTAATTGGTTTTCCAAGGCTCACCAAAAAGCTCTTTGGTTTTCCAAGGCTCACCAAAAACCTCAAGTAAACAATGTAAGAATAATATGAAAGAGTACAATTAAAGCTTTCTAAAATAAAATAAATATCTCTTTGAAGCTTTTTGAATGTTGATGAAGATTTTGTCTTCAAGTTGTTGAAGAAGCCTTTGATTGCAGCTTGATGATATGAACTTTGGATGCTCTCTTTGAAACTTGGAAGCTTGAATGCTTGAACCACTCGAGTCTTGAATCCTTGAAGGATATTCAATAACTCACCAAAGGATTACCTTTCCATTTGATTTTTGATATTTATATTGCTCTCCAAATCATTGATGACCGTTTATGGCTATTGGGGATGAAAAACTAGTCG
Organism: Areca catechu; assembly: GCA_021397845.1. Lineage (NCBI taxonomy): Eukaryota > Viridiplantae > Streptophyta > Magnoliopsida > Arecales > Arecaceae > Areca > Areca catechu. Next base: position 71,607,852 of record CM038053.1, read on the forward strand.
TTGGGAGCTTATAAGAGTCAATTTTGGCTTTCAAAAAATATAGCCATTATGGCTGTCAGAACTTGTGAGTTGATACTTGACTTCTGTGAGTCGACACTTAAGTCTTCATGAGTTGACACTTGATTTTTGTGAGTCAACACTCGAGTTTCTTGAGTCGACAGTTGAATTTTATGAGTTGACACTTGAGTCAAAAACCTCCAAATGGCCTAGTTCTGTTTTTCAAAAATTTCAGGTCTTGAGTTGACACTTAAAATCCTTGAGTCGACACTTGTGTTCTGTAAGTCGACACATGATTTCTATGAGTCGACACTTGGCGTGCCAGTGCTGAAACTTCTTCAAAATTGATTTTTATCCTCTTCAAGTTCTTTCATATCAATTTCAAAGTCCATATACTTGATTTTTCATTAATTTAAGGACTTTATTCAACTAAAAGCATGTATTTCTTCATTCAACATGGATGAGTATAAAGATCTGATAAACACACTTAAAAATATAATTCTCACTTATATATACTTAAACATTTTATCAATCATCAAAATCAAGACTAGAGTCAACAATCTCTACCTTTTTGATGATGACAAAATCATTAAGTATTTGAATAGGGTAAGCTTAAAAAGATTTACAATAAGAAAAATATGTAAGCTCAAAATCAATAAGCATTAAGCTCCCCCTCAAAATATGATCCAAAAAACTCTTCAAAACATGCAAAATTTTCAAATTTTCTCCCCTTACTAACTCTTCTCTTAAGATTATAGCATTTTGCTTTCTTCTGCCCCTTTTTACCTTCTTTCATTTCTCATATAATTCTTTTTATGTTTATCATATCTTTCTCTTTTTCATACTTAACATTTTTCTCCCTCTTTTTGTCATCATGAAAAGGGTGAAAGGCAATGCAAAATGGAAATGAAGGTAGAAAGAATAGCAAGATTATCATCAAAATCAATACATGAAATCAATTAATCATGATACCAATTAAATATGATATGATATCATAGAATAATAAGCACTTGCAAGAAATAATTTAATGTATATTAGCTCTAATATGTATATTATCCATTCACCTCACTTGTTCATGGGATAAGCCCACAGTGGCACCCCAATACGTCATAAGAGATCCTAGTGAATGGGAAGAGAGGGTCTTTAAACCCTACTTAGCTTCATGATTGGATGGCCATGGTGACTAACCCAATCCGAAGCAATTACTAGGAGCTCTTCTTCTTTAAGATTCTTAATAAATCTTGATACCAATTGATAACTTCTCTCAAAAGATTAGATTTGAAAACAAGGAGAAGGAGCAATATAAGTAAAGCATGATGTCAAAGAAAAATATTCAAAGCATCGTATGTATATAATGACAACAAATCTTTGGATGCTCTCCCTAAATGTTATTTCTCCTTAAAAATATACATTCATTTGATGAATAAAACATGAAAGCTCATGCATCAAGATTTGAAATTTTCAAGATATTCATGATTTCCAAAATACAAAGGATTGATCATTCAAAAACTTTTAGCATGATTTACAATCCATTTGAAATGATTTGATATCCATACAAATGCTATAAGTAATTTAATAGCAAGTCTAGCTACTAGAGCAAGGGTTTATCAATATGCATACCATCTTATTAAATGTAACCCTTAACTACCAGTTCTATACTTGATCCAAATCATTTCTAGCTTAAACATATATGCCAAAAAAAAATAAAAACATATAAATCATAATATTTCACTTGAAATAGTTTAAAACTATATTAATCAAAATCAAGTGAAAGTCTAATAATCACAAGTTTAATCATGAGAATGAATCCATCAATATCAAAATGTTCATGATCATAATAAATGACTATTACTCTAAACATGATATTAATTAAATAATTTTCAAAGCAATATGCAACTTTGAAAGTATTTTTTATGAAGTAATTTATGATACATTAATTAAAATCAAATGAAGGTCTTAATCACAAGTTTGATCATGATAATATGAAATTCATCAACATTAAAAAATTTGTGATCATAGCCAATGACTATAAGTCTAAACTTGATTCTAATTAAATATTCAAAATAAATTTTCAAAGTAATTGATGCAACATTTATAATAAATATTCAACTACATTTTCAATTATGAAAAGAAATGTTTAGAATTTATCAATATGTAGAATCCTTCCTTTATCATTTAGTCCAAAATATGGCTTATCCACTTCTTTATGTTGTCTTGTACACCCACTTTTCAAAAAACTTTCTTTCTTCAAGTTGGGATGCAAGACATTCCTGCAAAATAAACTAGGTAGACAATTTTGGTATCCAAACTTTCTTGGATCCTTTAAAATTAGTAATTATGGTTTCTTTTGGAACCCAAACTTTTCTTAATTTACAAGGATATGCATCATGCCCTAATTTACAATATTTAAAACATGTATTATTGGAAGATGCATCATCAAAGAAATTCTTTTATTTCAACTCAAGATTTTTGTTTTTCTTTAAAAGCTCATCATTTGATACAAAAATCTTGGATCTTCTTATAATTTCTATTTCACTAAATAAAACAATTTTTTCATTTGAAAACTTATTACATAAATCTTTTAAATCAAAATTTTTTTTTTCTATTTTTTTTTCTTTAGAAGGACTATTCTTATCACTTTCTAAAATATTAATCTTTAAATTTAAATCATTATTTTCATTGGCAAGATTGGTGTTCTCAAGAGGAAAAGAATCTACATATCTTTTTAATTTCTTGTGCTCAATTTTTAATACTTTGTATTCATGCACAAGATCATTAAATACATCATGTAATTAATCAAAGATAAAATCATAATCATTTTTAGAACATACCTCTTCCTCATTTTTCACGAAGCAAAGATGGGCAACTTCTTGTTCATCATCCGAACTTGAATCTTCGCTATCACTCCAAGTTGCCATCACTGCCTTGAATTTCTTTTTGGCCTTAAGGGCTATTATCTTCTTATTTTTTAGATCAGCAACTGCTTTCTTTTTCCATAAATTCATCTCATGAGTCATGAGTGAACCAATAAGTTCCTCTAAAGGTAGAGTATCAATATCTTTGGCTTCTTGGATCGCCGTTACCTTTGAATCCCATGATATTGGCAAGGACCTAAGAATTTTATTAATCAAATCAGCATTAGTATAGACTTTGCCAAGACTTTTCAATTCATTAATAATAGTCATAAATCTAGTATACATATCAGAGATAGATTCATAATGCATCATTTTAAATATTTCAAAAGAATGAAAAAGCATATTAATTTTAGTACATTTCACTTGAAGAGTACCCTCATGAGTAACCTCAAATGTGTCCCATATTTCCTTCGTCGATGTACATGTGGAGATTCTATTAAATTCATTAAAGTCCATTGCACAATAAAGCAAGTTCATTGCTTAAACATTAATTTCAGAATGCTTAATATCATATTCATTCCAATTCTCTTCGAGCATTGGAATGGAAATGCCATTAACCAAAATGGAAGGAACATAAGGACCACTAACTATAACTTTCCAAAAATAATAACTAATAGATTGAATATAAATGCGCATGCGAGTTTTTCAAAAAGTGTAATTAGTGCCATTAAAAAATGGTGGTCTAACACTAATACCTTAAAGCATTGCCATGATCTTTTAACTCAAAATTGTTGGATTCTTTGCAAAGCACAAAGATTAGATACCAATGATTTTGGATTCTAGGCTCTGATACCACTTATTTCCCAGTGATGATGCAACCCAAGAGGGGGGGTGAATTGGGTCTTTCAAAAATTTAAACAATTACGTGATGGTCTTGATGTATTTGTGAAGCAAAGTGATTAAGCTCAAAATGAATATGCAGCGGATAATAGCAAATTAAATACAAGGAATAAAGAACAAGTAATAGAGAGTAATCACACACAAACACAAAGTTTTATAATGGTTCGGTGCACTCCAAGGTACCTACATCCACTCTCCAAGATTTTCTTGGAAACTTCACTATAATCACTAAGATTACAGTTGATTAGTTTTCCAGGCTCACTAATCAATACCCAACTTAGTTTCACAAGGCTAACAAGTCAAAACTTCCCTAGGTTTTACAGGCTAACCAAGAACCTAATTGGTTTTAAGGCTCACCAACAACCTCCCTTGGTTTTACGAGCTAACCAAGAATCTAATTGATTTTCCAAGGCTCACCAAAAATCTCTTTGGTTTTCCAAGGCTCACCAAAAATCTCAAGTAAACAATATATGAACAATATGAAAGAGTATAATTAAAGCTTTCTAAAATAAAGTAAATATCTCTTTGAAGCTCCTTGAATGTTGATAAAGATCTTATCTTCAAGTTGTTGAAGCCTTTGATTATAGCTTGATGATATGAACTTTGGATGCTTTCTTTGAAACTTGGAAGCTTGAAGGCTTGAACCGCTCAAGTCTTGAATCCTTGAAGGATATTCAATAATCTCACCAAAGAATTACCTCTCCTTTTGATTTTTAATATTTATATAGCTTTCCAAATCATAGATTACTATTTATGACCGTTGGGGATGTAAAACTAGCCATTGAGAGATTGTAAGAGTCAATTTTGGCTTTTAGAAAATATAGCCATAATGGCTATCAGATTCCGTGAGTCGAGACTTGACTTTTGTAAGTCAACACTTGAGTCTTCATGAGTCGATACTTGAATTTCCTGAGTCGACACTTAAGTCAAAAACCTCCAAATGGCCTAGTTCTGTATTTTCAAAAATCTAAAACCTTGAGTCGACACTTAAAATCCTTGAGTCGACACTTGTGTTCTGTGAGTCGACATTTGATTTCTGTAAGTTGACACTTGGATGCTGGTGCTGAAACTTACTAAAACTTTTCCAAAATTAATTTTTAGCCTCTTCAATTTCTTCCATATCAATTTCAAAGTCCATATACTTGATTTTCCTTTAATTTAAGGACTTTCTTTAACTAAAAGCATGTATTTCTTCATTCAACATAGATGAGTACTAAGATCTGATAAACACACTTAAAAATATAATTAGTACTTATATATATTTAAACATTTTGTCAATCATCAAAATCAAGACTAGAGTCAGCACTATACCCTTGAGTGAATCCACTAAGGACCAAACCTGGTTTGAATGCACTGAGCTAATTTTTGACTTCATAGCACTCAACCATTTTTCAGCATCGATGTCTGAAATTGCCTCATCATAGGTCCTAGGATCAATTATTTGATCCTTATCTCCTATAAGAACATTTCATCTATGTCCTCTGTAAATATGCCTAAGTACCTTTCAGGATGATAGGAGGACCTACTAGACCTACGAGGTGAAGAAGCAACTACATCTACTGGTTCATTAGGTTCAACCTGATCTCCAGCTAGCCACTCTTCAGAGGCTTTCTCATCGAGCTCAAATACCTCCCACTACCACTATACTAAACAAATTATTTCTCTAGGAATGTGGTATGCCAGTTCATAATTAAATTATGAACCTCTAGGAAGTAAAAGTAGTAACTTATAGATTCATTAGGATACCCTATAAAGTGAGCTTTCATAGATCTAAACTCTAATTTGTTTACCATTAGTCTCTTGACATAGGCGAACATCCCAAAATCTTGAGATGGCTAAGACTTGGATTTTTAACATGCCATATTTCATATGGAGTGGTAGGAATAGACTTAGATGGAATCCGATTTAAAATGTAAATTAAAGTTTATAAAGTATGTCCCTGAAGAAACATAGGTAGCTCAGTGAAGCTCATCATTGACAGAATAAATCTAATAGGGTCCTATTCCTCCTTTTAGATATCTTGTTGAGTTGAGACATGCCAAGAGGAGTCCATTGTAAGACTATGCCATTATCCTTAAGAAAACTCAAAATTTTTAACTAAGGCATTTCCCTCCCTGATCTGATCAGAGAATCTTAAGGGGTTTTCCTATTTGCATTTCTACTTTATGTCTGAACTTCTTGAATTTTTAAAAGCTTCAAAATTATGCTTCATTAAAAACATATACCCATACTATGAGTAATCATCAAAAAAGATAATGAAGTATTGATAACCACCCTTGTACATCAAATGGCCCATACACATTAATGTTTACCAAGGCAAGTAATTTAGTGACCCTCTTTCCATGACCCATAAAGGGAAACTTGGTCATTTTTTCTTGAATGCATGATTCACAAACTGGATATAACTCAAAATTAATTAAGTCTATGATTCTATCATTTTCTAGTTTGTTAATCTTGTCTTTCCCAGTGTGACCAAGCCTGAGGTGCCATATATAGTTTTGGTTTAGGTTATCTCTAGATCGTTTGTGTCCCATGGTATTCACTATTTGCACGTTAATGTTTACAGATACATCAGCATGCAAATGATATAGACTATCAATCAAGAGTGCTTTTGTAATTAATTTATTTCTAAAATAAATTGAACAAAAGTCTTTATTGAATATAAAGTCATAACCTTTTTGTGCTAGCACAGAGATAGAAATTAATTTTTTGCTAGCTACAGGTACATGATAACAATCTTTTAGAGCTAAACTAAATCCTAACGACATGATAGAGGGTATGCTCCAAAGGTGACTACAGTAATTCTTGCTCCATTACCAGCATGTAGGATCATTTTGCCTTTCCTCAGTGCTCTACATCCTACCAGACCCTGCATTGAAGTATAAATATGAATACATAAACCAAAGTCTAATATCCAACTAGAAGTAGAAGATACCATAAGATTTGATTCAATAACGAGCATAGACACTCTTTCTAAAGGTGTATCCACCTTCTATTTCTTCAAGCTCTCCAGGTATAGCAGACAGTTTCTCCTACAGTGCCTATCCATGTTGTAATGGAAATATTTTTCTTTGCTTATAGTAGGCTTCTTTTGAGCATCCTTTTTCTTTGGCTTGCTATCCTTCTTTAGCTTCTTTGCGGGCTTCTTCTTCTTCTAAGTAGAGTTTCTCTTGAAGAAAGATGCCTGCTCTATAGCTAGAATAAAGACTCTTGAACTCTTAAAGGTCTCCTCATTACTTACCAGTATGTTTAACAATTCAGGCAAAGTATAACTCAGTTTCTTCATATTATAGTTCATAACGAACTAAGCAAATGAGTTAATTTGGGATTGAAGGATCAAATCAACATGCAATTCTGATCAAATCAACATGCAATTCCCTATGAATCAGTATGCCCAACTTCTTAAGCTATTCGATGCCTTTGATCAATGTCAAATTGTAGACTAACTACCCATTGCACATTTTGGTATTAAAAAGTCTTTTAAAGACCTCGAAGTTCGCTATGCAACAATGCTTACCATACAGCTCTTGCAGGAGAGTCATTATAGCCTTAGTAGTTAGCATATTCTCATGCTAGCTCTACAACTCATTTGACATCCATGCTAGCATGTAACACTATACCTTATTATCATCTTCCATCCACTTCTCATGTGCAACTATTTAGAGAGAATTAGAATGGTCAGGTAAGATGGGGTTTCCTTGTCATGCACTTAGTCTAGCTTTTTGGATCTTAAGACTATTTTGAGGTTCCTGAACCAATCTTTATAGTTTGGCCAATAAGTTAGTTAGTCTCAAGGATACGGGCTATAGATTGGAAGCTGACATGATTTAGCTACAAGAGTAGAAGATTAAGTTTGACATTTATACTCAATTATAAAATTATTCTAAGGACTTTAAGTAATAATTTTGTCCCCCACTATTTTTATGGATCTCTCACTCCCTATGGAAATACAAAAATCTTATGCGACCATAGTTTTTAGCAGATGCTATGGTCCCACCAATATGCGGTACCTTAGCATGCCCAATTATTGGTAACTTGCTATACTGACGAGTGAATAACTCTTGTCCAATACAACTTATGCATGTTACAGTGACTCAGTCCTTAAGTGATGAAGCCTCACCATGCTAAGTTATTGGCCCAATCCTTAGTTAAGTTAGACCTACCGATATGCATAGGTAAAGCCATCATTGAGTTCCACACTGTGCAGAGTTATTAGGCTCAACCCCATCAATAACTAGCAATATGTCTTGTAATTAGGGTAGTTGTGTCTTCCTGATGCAATTAAACAACTATAACCAGCCTAGAACAATGAACACCCATGGGACACCTACACACCTACATTGGTGGAAGACCTAAGACTTAATATTCATGGAGAGGTTGAGGTTCAGGTCTCATCTTAAATTAGTCAGCCCAATCTCATGTCTGGCTAACTAGGTTTAGGTAAGCACAATCTCAAGTCTAAAAACTAGTTAGCATGGGTGAACTTGAATAAAAAATGACCTATTCAAAACTTCATTAACCAAGTTGGCTAGGTAAGTAAGATCAATGGAAGGGTTCCACTTTTTAAACATCTTTCTTTAGACACCAACTGAGTTAGCTAAGTAAGAGTTAGCCCCACTTAATAACTATGATCAAGACTTTCCTTAGAAACCAATAGATCAATAAGAATCGATTAGGTCAACTTAATGAGTCGGGTTCACAACCGAGCCAAATTAGATCTTTAATTAATTAATTCATATCAAAAGTGAATTGATGTGATCAAACTATATCTAAAATCAATTTTGATCCCCTTTAACCCCACCCTAATCCTCCTTTGATCAAGTTTGATCAATTGCTCAAAACTGAACCAGGGTTCTAGACTAATGTAATCAAACCTTCATGGTAGCCTAATCTCAAGAGCTAATTTGTTCTACCCATACCTTCATTTACAAAACAAAACTTTAGATTCCAAAAATAATTTTTAGATTAAATTAGAGTGCATTAAATTAAAGGTTTATGATCTTATATCATATTTGAGATCTAAACCTAGTTCCTGTATCTCATATATATAGTTTTAGATTGAACTAATTAACCTACATCTCATGTCATTAATTTTAGATCTAAAATAAAATATGATACATATCTCATATGCACATCATATCAAAAATCAATTAGAAAACTTTTGAAAATATTTTTTAAAACTAGGTTCGCATTATAGTAGGACAACCTTTGAACTATAGGGGGTAAACCCTATAGCAGGACAGCATTATCGTTCACTATGATATGATCTGCAATTAATCATTTTTAAATCCAATATTAATCAAAAAATATCTCATACACCTCTATTTCAAATTAGAAAGTTAAAGTTCTAATTTTGAAAATAATTTCAAAAACATATCAAATCTATGCTAGGATAACCTTTATACTATTTGGGATAAACCCTATAATAGGACAACCCTATCGTTCAGCATAGATTTGATCAAAATATGATCCAAACTTTACAATTGAAATGATTCAGATCTGAATCTATTTCATGCATATCGAAAAAAATAAAAACCATGGCTCTAATATGATTGTTGGATTTCGACATAGATAACTGGCATGCAAAACTAGGTTCAAAATCCTTAGCACAACGAATGCAATATTGATGAAAACTAGTTTTCATAAGAGCATGCTAATTTAAAATTGAAAGAATAGTTCATTAAAAGTTAATCATATTTCTTATAAAACAGGGGCTTATCTGTAAAATTCTTCCAACTCATGTATGATATTAATATAAGGCATTTTATTTCACCATATTCTATATCTTTTATGTTGACTCTGGTTTTGAATTTGATGATTGACAAAATAATTAAGTATATATGAGAACTAATTGTGTGTTTTAGTATGTTTATTAGATTAAGTACTCATATCAGTTGAAAGAATAAAATACTTGTATTTCAATTGAAGAAGTCCTTCAAATTCATGAAATTTCAAGTTATAATTACTTTGGAACATAAGAAAGACTTGGTAGGATATAAAGTTTGATTTTGGAGAAGTTTCAGCAAGTTTTAGTACTGGCACATTTAAGTGTCGTGGTGCGGGCACTAGACTCAGAAGAAGACTTCAGAGCTCCATCTGGATCTCTGATTTACCTTGCCTGAAGAATTAGGGTTTTGGTTTGTAATAAGAGTTGACTAGATCAACTCAATTTAGCTTGAGTCTACATTACCTGCATTTTATTTTGTTGAGTCATGTTGACTCAGTAGTGGACTAGGGCTTCAACCTGGGGTGTTACATTTTCTCCCAAGGCCTAGCAAGTGGGCGCCACACTCCCAGCCACACTCCCAGCCATACGCCTGAGTCCAGGGGGTGCCATATCTACATCCAGCAGCCTTTGGTCCCCACACCACAGATAGCAGCTTCCTTCTCTCATGCGCCAGTTGAGGAGAAATCCACCAGGAATCCACAAATCAAGGGGACGGCCCAAGTCTTTTCCAAAAGAACCAAACTATGAAAGGGAAGAAATTCTCTTGGAGAGAACTTCAAGGAGGCGCCCACTACCTGCCAAAAATATCCAAAACAAAGATGGGAAGGGCCTTGACTTAGGGAGGAAGAAAAGGAGGAGTCCAAAAGAGTTGATCCATGGAAGGAAAGAAATCCTCTCTTGAAGACCCAAGCAAGGAGGCGCCATCTACCTGCCTTTTATAACCCAAATCAAATTTTTTTTGGTACCTTGGCCGACCATATGTGTATGGATTATCCTGATTTGTAGATCCCCTCCTTTAGTCCCACATGGGAAAACCCTACTCCCTTGTAAAGCCTTATAAATTAAACCCCTCTTGTATGTTTAAATAAATCAGATGAATGAAACCAAATTTTTTTGTGAGCAAACTTTGTGTTTTCTCTCTTCCGCACTTGCATCCAGGTGTTGAGCTCCATGAGGGAGTAAATCCGGGTTCCCCAGGAACCTTGAGGAGGTGTGAGATCTCCAAAACCCAAACCCTTGGTTAGCCACTCCACTCCCAAACCCTAGCCGCCATCACCCTTCTCTTTCCACCAAACCCTAGCATATTCCACCTACCACGGCCCCTCTCTCCAAGTCCAGGCCGATCACCAGCATCCAGCTACAGTCTGGGTACTTCAGATCCAAAGCTCTTTCCAGTGGGAGTTGAATCAGCCTTCAAGAGAATCCGGATCTCAGCGACATCAACCTTCAAGTTCTTCGAACTGGTAAATCCTTCCCTAAGTCTCTGAATCCCTCACTTATTTTTCTTCTTCCCAGATCTTGAGTCCAAGAGAAGCCGACCAAACCACAAGACCAGTATTGGAGGATCCATTATGAAGATAGCCAAATCCGAGGATCCAACAATCTGCTCGAGAGAGTTCTTCCACCCAAATTCTGAGAAGATCACTGTCTGGTTGGTAAACCATCTCTCCTCTCTATTTCTGTTCTGTTGAAAGTTTAGAGCGAAACCCTAGGTCTGGGAGTTTCTCAACCCCCAGCGATCCATTACTTCTGAACTACTCTGATAATTTAGTTTCTTCTAAATTGTGCTTTCAATCCTTACCTAGTTTCCTTCAACTTAGTTTAGCTTTACTTTGAGTCAAAGCCAATTTCTGAAAATAAAAAAAAAAAAAAAAAAAATTAATCCTAAATTTACTTCCGCATACGCTTCTTTATTCTTTGTTCTGCATCATTTTTGGTATCAGAGCTTTCGTTCTGCATCATTTTTGGTATCAGAGCTTTCGTTCTGCATCATGTCGACTCATGAAGATGTCAAAGTGTTGACTCAAGGACTGAGAACAAGAAGAATATAGAACTGTATTAATCCAAAATTTGTGCCTTGAGCTGACCTGTCAAGTATCGACTCACTAGTCAAGTGTCGACTCATGAAGAAATCAAGTGTCAACTCACCAGATTCAAGTGTTGACACATGGAGCAATGACTAGTTTTTATAAAGCTACAGAACTTCCACAACTTGCTTCAAATGACTAGTTTTCATCTCTAACGGTCATAAATGGTCATCTATGGTTTGGTGAGCTATATAAACACCAAAAATTAAATGGAAAAGCAATCCTTTGGTAAGATCATTGAATATCCTTCAAGGATTCAAAAGTTGAGTGGTTCAAGCCTTCAAGCTTCCAAAGATAAGATAGTTGATCCAAGTCCACAAAATCAAGCTTCATTCAAAGGCTTCAACAAATTGAAGACAAGCTTCTTCAACATCATCCAAGGGCTTCAAAGAGATACTTGCTTTATTATATTCTTTACTTTTATTCTTACATTGTTGTATCAAGGTTTTTGGTGACCTTGGAAAATCAAAGAGGTTGTTGGTTAGCCTTTGTATAAAACTAACATAGGTTGTTGGTGATCTCACCAAACCAACAAAGATTGTTAGGGAGCTCGTAAAATCATTGGAGGTTGTTGGTTACCTTAAGTTATAAAACCAACAAGGGATTTTGACTTGTGAGCCTGGAAAAATAAGTTAGGTTTTGATTAGTGAGCCGGAGAAACTAATCGATTGTAATCTTGGTGATTATAATGAAATACCCAAGAAAAACTTTGGAAGTGGATGTGGTTCCTTGGAGTGCACTAAGCTACTATATATTCTTATGTTTGTGATTGCCCTTATTTATTATTTATTTACTCTTGCATTTACTTTATTAATTTCGTTGCATATTTTCATTAAGCACACAAACACTTTGACAAAACATAAGCACTTAATTTGAATTGGCACATACTTATTTTATATCTATTGAAATAAGTTCAAATAGTTTTTTAAAAACCAATTCACCCCCCTCTTAGATTGCATCATCACTGGACAACATTTGGTATCAAAGCCCGGAACCCAAAATCATTGGTATCTAAACTTGGTGCTTTGCAAATAATCCAACGATTTTGAGTTAAAAGATCATGGCAGCTCTAGAAGGTGCTTGTTTTGTTATAGGACATGCAACTAATAGATAACCATTTTTTAATGGCACTAATTACATTTTTTGGAAAACTCACATGTGCATCTATATTCAATATATTAGTTATTATCCTTAAAAAGTTATAGTTAATGGTCCTCATATTCCTTCCATTTTGGTTAATGATATTTCCATTACAAAGCTCAAAGATGATTGGAATGAATATGATATTAAGCAATCTGAAATTAATGCTAAAGCAATGAACATGCTTTATTGTGCATTAGACTCTAATGAATTCAATAGAATCTCCACATGCACTTTGGCAAAGGAGATATGAGACACACTTGAAATTACTCATGAGGGTACTCTTCAAGTGAAAAATACTAAAATTAATATACTTGTTCATTCATTTGAAATGTTTGAAATGCTACATTATGAATCTATATCTGATATGTATAATAGATTTATGACTATTGTTAATGAATTGAAAGTCTTGGCAAAGTCTATACTAATACTAATTTGGTTAATAAAATTCTTAGATCTTTGCCAATATCATGGGATCCAAAGGTAACGGTGATCCAATAAGCCAAAGATATTGATACCTTCCTTTAGAGGAGCTTATTGGTTCACTCATGACCCATGAGTTGAATTTATGGTACAAAGAAGTTGTTGCTGATCAAGAGAAGAGGAAGATAATAATCCTCAAGGCCAAAAAGAAATTCAAGGCAATGATGGCAACTTGGAGTGATAGCGAAGATTCTAGTTCGGATGAAATACAAGAAATTGCCAATCTTTACTTCATGGCAAATGAGGATGAGGTAAATTCTGAAAATGTATATGAATTTACTTTTGATGAATTACATGATGCATTTAATGATCTTGTGCATGAATACAAAGTATTAAAAAATGAGCACAAGAAATTAAAAAGACATTTAGATTCTTTTTCTCTTGAGAACACCAAACTTACCAATAAAAACCATGATTTAATTATAAAGATTGATGTTTTAGAAAATGATAAGAATAATCTTTCTAAAGTAAAAAAAATTAAAAAAAAAATTGATTTGAAAGATTTATGTAATAAGTTTTCAAATAAGAGAAATATTTTATTGAATGAAATAAAAATTCTAACAAGGCCTAAGATTTTTGTATCAAATGATGAGCTTTTAAAGAAAACAATAATCTTGAGTGAAAAAATAAGAATTTTTTTATTAATGTATCCTCCAATCTGACTTGTTTTAAATGTTGTAAAATTGGGCATAATACATATCCTTATAAATTAAGAAAAATTAGGTTCCAAAAGGAACCATATTTACTAATCCCAAAGGACTCAAGAAAGTTTGGGTACCAAAATTGTCTACCTAGTTTATTTTGTAGGAATGTCTTACAACCCAATATGAAGAAAAGAAGTTTTTGAATTGTAGCTATACAAGACAATACAAAGAGTGGACAAGCTACATTTTGGACTAAATGGTAATGGAAGGATTATACATATTGGTAAATTCTAAATATTTCTTTCCATAATTAAAAATATAGTTAAATATTTGTTATAAATGTTGCATCAATTACTTTGAGAATTATTTTAAATATTTAATTAGAATTAAGTTTAGACTTATTATCATTGGCTATGATCATGAACTTTTTAATGTTGATGAATTTCATGCTATCATGATTAAACTTGGATTATAAGACCTTCACTTGATTTTAATTAATGTATCGTAAATTGCTTCATGAAAGATATTTTTAAAGTTCCATATTACTTTGAAAATTATTTCAATTGATTAATTAGAATCAAGTTTAGACTAATAGTCATTGGTTGTGATTATGAACTTTTTGATGTTGATGGATTTCATGCTCTCATGATTAAACTTATGATTATTAGACTTTCACTTGATTTTGATTAATATAGTTTTAAACTATTTCAAGTGAAATTTTATGATTTATGTGTTTTCATTTTTGGCATCTATGCTTAAGTTAGAAATGATATGGATTAAGACTAGAACTGGTAGTTAAGGAATATATTTAACAAGATGGTATGCATATTGATAAACCCCTAATCCAGTAGCTAGACTTTGTATCATATTACTTCTAGCATTTGTATGGATATCAAATCATTTCAAATGGATTTTAAATCATGCTAAAAGTTTTTAAATGATCAATCTCTTATTTTTTAAAGATAATGTATATCTTGAAAATTCAAATATTTGATTTCAGACTTAGTATGTATGTTTATATTTCAAAATGTCTAAAATTACATTGCTTGTGCATTCCTCTATTATTTCTCTAATTAAAGCATATTTTTAAGGGAAAATAATATTTATGGGGAGCATCCATAGATTTGTTGTCATTATATACATGTATGATGCTTTCAATGTTTTCTTGATATCATACTTATATTGCTCTGATTCTCCTTCTCCTTGTTTTTCAAATCTAATCCTTCGAGGAGAGTTACAATAAACTGGTATCAAAATTTATTATAATCTTCAAAAAGGGAAGAAATTATTTCTTGCATGTGCTTATCATTTTGTGGTATCATGTTCAATTAGTATCATATTTAATTGAAATCAGAATTAATTGATTTCATGTATTGATTTTGATGATCTACTTGCTATTCTTTCTACCTTCATTCCTATTTTGTATTGCCTTTCATCCTTTTTCATGATGACAAAAAGGGGGAGAAAAATCTTAAGTATAAAAAGGAAGAAGATTTGATAAACATGAAAAATTATATGAGAAACAAAAGAAAATGCAAAAGGGGAAGAAGAAAGCAAAATATTTTAATCTTAAGGGAATAATTAGTAAGGGGGAGAATGTTTTAAATTTTTTTTTTATTTTTTGAAAATATTTTTGAAATCATATTTTGAGGGAGAGATTGACACTCATTGATTTTGAACTTATATGTTTATCTTATTGTTAATCTTTTAAAACTTACCCTGTTCATATACTTAAAGGTTTTGTCATTATCAAAAAGGAAAAGATTATTGACTCTAGCCTTGATTTTGATGATTAACAAAATATTTAAGTATATATGAGTACTAATTATATATTTTAGTGTGTTTATCAGATTAAGTACTCATATCAGTTGAAAGAATAAAATGCTTATATTTAAATTGAAGAAGTCCTTCAAATTCATAAAATTTCAAGTTATAAGGACTTTAGAACATAAGAAAGACTTGGAAGGACTTAAAGTTTGATTTTAGAGAAGTTTTAGCAAGTTTCAGTACTGGCACACTCAAGTGTCGACTCATAAAGATGTTAAAATATTGACTCAAGGACTGAGAATAAGAAAAATATAGAACTGTATCAATCCAGAATTTTTACCTTAAGCTGACCTGCCAAGTGTTGACTCACTAGTCAAGTGTCAACTCATGAAGAAATTAATTGTCGACTCATGAAGAACTCAAGTATTGACTCACCAGATTCAAGTGTCGACACTTGAAGCAACGGCTAGTTTTTTCAAAGATGCAGAACTTTTCTAATTTGCTTCAAACGGAAAGTTTTTCATCTCCAATGGTCATAAACGGTTATCTATTGTTCGGAGAGCTATATAAATATCAAAAATCAAATGGGGAAGCAATCCTTTGGTGACATCATTGAATATCCTTCAAGGATTCAAGAGTTGAGTGGTTCAAACTTTCAAGCTTCCAAAGATAAGAGAGTTGATCCAAGTCCACAACATCAAGCTTCATTTAAAGGCTTCAACAAATTGAAGACAAGCTTCTTCAACATCATCAAAGGGATTCAAAGAGATACTTGATTTATTTCAGAAAGCTTTATTATATTCTTTACTTTTATTATTACATTATTGCATCAAGGTTTTTGGTGACCATGGAAAATCAAAGAGGTTGTTGGTTAGCCTTTGTGTAAAACCAACATAGGTTGTTGGTGATCCCGTAAAACCAACATAGATTGTTGGTGAGCCCGTAAAACCATCGGAGGTTGTTGGTTAACCTAAGTTATAAAACCAATAAGAGGTTTTGACTTGTGAGCCCAAAAAAATAAGTTGGGTTTTAATTAGTGAGCCCAGAAAATAAATTGACTGTAATCTTGGTAATTATAGTGAAATACCCATGGAAAACTTAGGGAGTGGATGTAGGTACCTTGGAGTGCACCAAACCACTATATATTCTTATGTTTGTGTGCTTAATGAAAATAAGCAACGAAATTAACAAAGTAAATACAAGGAAATTTTTTAAAATGTTAAGTATGAAAAGGAAGAAGATTTGATAAACATGAAAAATTATATGAGAAATGAAAGAAAATGCAAAATGGGGAGGAGAAAGCAAAATATTTTAATCTTAAGGAAAAAATTAGCAAAGGGGAGAATGTTTTAAAAAAAAATTTAATTTTTGAAAATATTTTTGAAATCATATTTTGAGGGAGAGCTTGATACTCACTGATATTGAGCATACATATTTATCTTATTGTTAATCTTTTTAAGCTTACCATGTTCATTACTTAAAGATTTTGTCATCATCAAAATGGAAAAGATTGACTCTGGTCTTGATTTTAATGATTAATAAATACTTAAGTATATATGAGTACTAATTATGTGTTTTAATGTATTTATCAGATTAAGTACTCATATCAGTTGAAAGAATAACATGCTTGTATTTCAATTGAAGAAGTTCTTCAAATTCATGGAATTTCAAGTTATAAGAACTTTGAAATATAAGGAAGACTTGGAAGGACTTAAAGTTTGATTTTGGAGAAGTTTCAATAATTTTCAACACTGACATACTCAAGTGTTGACTCATGAAGATATCAAACTATCGACTCAAGGCCTGAGAACAAGAAAAATATAGAATTGTATCAATCCATAATTTTTGTCTTGAGCTGACCTATTAAGTGTCGACATATAAGTCAATTGTCAACTCATGAAGAAATCAAGTATCGACTCATGAAGAACTCAAGTGTCAACTCACCAGATTCAAGTGTCGATACTTAGAGAAATGGCTAGTTTTTTTAAAAATGCAGAACTTCCACAACTTGCTTCGAGCGGCTAGTTTTTCATCTCCAATGGTCGTAAATGGTCATCTATGATTTGGAGAGCTATATAAACACCAAAAATCAAATAGGGAAGCAATCCTTTGGTGAGATCATTGAATATCCTTCAAGGATTCAAGAATTGAGTGGTTCAAGCCTTCAAGCTTCCAAATATAAGTGAGTTGATCCAAGTCTACAATATCAAGCTTCATTCAAAGGCTTCAACAAATTGAAGGCAAACTTCTTCAACATCATCCAAGGGATTCAAAGAGATACTTGCTTTATTTCAGAAAGCTTTATTGTATTCTTTACATTCATTCTTATATTATTGTATCAAGATTTTGGTGACCTTGGAAAATTAAAGAGGTTGTTGGTTAGCCTTTGAGATTGTTGATTAGCCTTTGTGTAAAACTAACATAGGTTGTTGGTGATCCCGTAAAACCAACATAGATTGTTGGTGAGCCCGTAAAACTATTGGAGGTTGTTGGTTAGCCTAAGTTATAAAACCAACAAGGGGTTTTGACATGTGAGCTTGGGAAACTAAGTTGGGTTTTGATTAGTGAGCCAGAAAACTAATCGACTGTAATCTTGGTGATTATAATGAAATACCCAAGGTAAACTTGGGGAGTGGATGAAGGTGCCTTGGAGTGCACCGAACCACTATATATTCTTATGTTTATGATTGCTCTTATTTATTGCTTATTTACTCTTGCATTTACTTTGTTTATTTCGCTGCATATTTTTATTAAGCAAACAAACACTTTGGCAAAACATAAGCACTTGATTTGAATTGGCACATATTTGTTTTATATCCATTGAAGTAAGTTCAAATAGTTTTTTAAAATCCAATTCACCCCCCTCTTGGGTTGCATCATCATTGGGCAACATTTTACTTTATTGTTTTAAGATTATGATAAACCCTAAAATTAGGGTAATGGTTTTAAGGTTATAATGGAGTTCATAATAGTGAGACCTAAGGTCTTATAAACCTAATCTAAAATATTCTTAGTCATAGGATCATCGAGTCAGGGTTCGATGTTTCCGGAGAGACTAGCACATCATATGTATGCTCGATGAAAAGAGTGGTTGGTTTCATGACCACTTGTCTATGAACACTAATACAAGGATATGGTGCTCATCAAGGTTTGAGTTCACTAAATTAATCCATCATAACAACATCTTATGGTAGCCTTACTTGTCAAAAGATAATTCTCTTAGTGAAAGTTTTGAAAGTGATCCTTAGACCTGAGATCATCATGGTATCTTGTGTACAAGAATCAATATTTTGGTTTATACTCATTCATAACTTAGTCATGTATGAGATGTTCATGGATATGGTAAATTATATATGAAGGTTATGAGTAGGTCAACAAGGAATCGATCACTCCTAGTAAGAGGAATATTTATCTCATGTAATCTCATCAAATGATGACTCGAAAAGTCTTTAATCAAAGCAAGATGAAATTAGAAAAGGATTTCTAATCTTTCATTAGTTGAGTCTTTATTTTGATTTGAGATTCGAATGAATAAAGTATGAGGGTTTGATAATTTTTCATACCCATCACTTATTCGGGATAAATGAAGATCGAAGTATTGAATTGCAAAATAACTTGCTTCTAAAGGGTGCTTTAGTAATTTCAATAAAATTTCTCATCTTCTAGATATGTATGATATGTTACTAGATGTCAATCATGTCGAGTCAATTTGTAAGATGGTTCAAATTGATAGCTAGGATTAGCTCAATTTGACCAAATTCGATTAGTTGATTTCTAATTGAACTAAATTGACATGAACCTATACATACTACAAGCTAGATGAAAAGCACAAAGGGTCACACACATTAAGAAACTGATTAAGAAAGTTATTTATATTTTTATTAGGATCATAAGATCCTAATTGGCTAGCAAATTTGTTGCCCAGGTGGCTTTCCCAAGAGGGGGCTGAATTAGGAATTTAAACAATTCAAGCAGTAATGTGATCTTTGAAAATTCCTTATAAGTGTTAAGTGCTATGATAAGAACATAAGATGCAGAAGCGTAATTAAATAAGAAAGGCACAACACAAACACTAGCAAATTATACTGGTTCAGAGCAACCCAGCTCCTACATCCACTATCCTAGATTACCACTTGGGATTTTCACTATCCTCTACAGAAATACAATCGGATTGTTTTCAAAGGCTCACAATCAAAACCTCTACACTTTGATTTTTAAACTGGGCTCACCAAAGTAACCCAACTTGGTTTTACCAGGATCACCAATAACCTAACTTTGTTTTAACACAGGCTAACCAAGAATCTATTTATTTTTTAAAACGGGCTCACCATTAATCCAACAATTCAATAAAATAATTGTAAAGAAAAGTAATAAGATGACAAATAGATTTTTGTCGAATGGTTGCCAATGTAGCTCGAGAGAAGTCCACTTGAATGCACTTTAATGGCTTCTATAGCTTTTTTACTAAGTGATTCAAGCTTCAGATGAGAGTTCATGAAGGCTTGAAGGCTATCTTGAATGTTCTCAGTGCTTTCTTGCTTGTTGGCTTGGTTGGATATTCAATAATGCATTAACTCTTCATCTCTTTTTCAAAAACATTCTTCAAAGAAATTCAAATCCCTTAATATATAGTCTTGTACCTTTCCTAGATGATTTTAATCATTGTAGACCATTGAGATGTGACATTTGACTGTTGGAGCACTTTTTGGATTCAAATTCTAAGTTCTAGAACTAGCCATTATAAGTCTGAAATCGACCTTAGAGTCGACAAGGATCACTCGAGTCGGCTCGGATCCTCTGAGTTGTTCTGGTTGAGTCAACTCTCTTCAATATAGTCAGCTCGCTTGCATAGTATTCTGATTCTTCACTCTATAAGAGTCGGCTCGCCTATTTCTAATCGACTCGGATCCTTAGGCCTTCAAAATGCAGTCTAGAAAAGTCGGCTCTTTCTCATTAAAATCGGCTCGATTGGCTGTTGTTCATAGATCTCTTTTTCTAGACTCTGGAGGAGTCGGCTCGATTTACTGAAGAGTAAGCTCGAATGTCGACAATATGATACAGTCGGCTCGGACTCCCTTTGGGTTGGCTCGCTTATCTGATTCAGGAAATGGTACTCTGGATGAGTCGGCTCGGTTCCCTTAGAGTCGGCTTGGATATCTGCATGCCAGAATCCTCATGCATGCCATGTGCCAGAGTCAGCTCTCTTCTCTTCGAGTCAGCTCAGATGGGTTCTTCAGTGAATTTTCAGTTCTTCTCTAGATTTCATCCTGCAAGGCTTCAAGCTTTCAAGATATCTTCAAACCCTTCTTATAACACACTCAAAGAAATTTTAAGCTTGAAATAACCTAGAAGTAACCCATTTGATTGATTTTCACTTAAGTTTTTCTTTGGATTATTCTTTACAAGATTCAATTACAATACAACTCAACACAAGAAATAGAAATGTAGGAGTTGTGATTGAGCAAAGAGTTCATCCTACAAAAACTTATAAAATACTTGAAGAGTTGTTAGTAAAACAAATGAATACTCCAATGTTTTGTTATCATCAAAATCACTTATGGGTTCAACAATCTCCCCTTTTTGATGATGACAAAATACTAGGCATGAAAGATTATTTACAATTACATGTATAATTGTATTTTAAGAGTAAGCATGCATTTGTTTTAATTTGAGTAGGACTTAAATTGGGTTGAGCCTTAAGTAGGACATCCAAATTGGGATTTTTTATAATTTTATAGCCTTTATCCATGTTTTAAACCAAGACTCCCAAGGGCTTAGGACTTTTGGTGCCAATATTGGCGTGCGCATACATTACAGGGCACAGAAGGACCAAGAGTCTTGTAATTAAATCACCATTTTAGTGATAAACTTTAGCCTTATCCTCTCAATGCATGCCCATTTGGAATGGATTTGATTGATCAAATTAAGTAATTATAGGCATGATTTCATGAAGGGATGCGATGCCTAAAATATATGGTGCATGAGATGGGCTAAAGTCTTGCTTATCATCACCTTTTTTAAGATAAGCCTCACTAGTTTATATGCCTATTAGAGTGTTGGACTAAGTCTTTAATTCTAAAATTAAAGGCTAATTATCAGATTTTTCCTGAAGAGTTACGATAAGCAACTCTTGGTACAAAATATTAGTTAAACAATATTTTACTTTGCACCTTTCTACCTAGAAACTTCTTCTATGGTCTTATCTGGTATGTTAAATATTAGATTAAGGGTTGATGAAAAGATGTTTTAGGCACCTCCTCTCTTCCTATTTAAAGGCTTCAATAATTGAAATCTAAGCATCCAAAGTTTATCTTGACAACTCTCTTCCTTTCCTTATTAGGATAAGTCTTTTATTTTAAGACAAGTCTGCCATTTTAAGGCAAGGGCTTGGGAAGCAAATTAGAAAGAATAATAGGATAGTAAGAATGTTTTTAGAAAGGTTTTGAGGTACTCTTTAAAAAGAAATAGGTCCTAGAAGAGAAGAAAGGCTGTCGAAAGGAGTTGAGCAAAAAAGATGAGTACTTTCTTGATCTAGATCCTGTGTGGATCATTTCTAAAGGATATACACTTATATGCATAGTGGAATAAAGGATACTAGCATTACAGGTATTTTTTTATTTTCTAATATTTTGTCTTGTTAATTGATATAATCAAGTGAATCCTGGGTCTATGGTTTCAGTTGACTAGGATTTCAAGGATTAAAATTTTGAAATCCGATCTTCTGCTGCACAACCATAACCCAAAAAAAGTAAACCATATAATCAACTATACATGCCTCTAATATGCTAGAATAGATCAAGTAAATCAGATCTAAAGTAAACCAAATTAGAAGAAGAAGAATTTAACTTATCCTAATCTCTAAACTCTTTTAGTTGGGTCTATCTGATCAATTGGATCTCCAGGGATTTATCAAAGCCATGCATGTGCTCAGCCTCTACAAGTATTCACACAAAGCCTTCCTAACTAAAACACCAAAACTCCTAGACCGCTAGGTCCTTGTAGGTCTTTCTTCAAACTCAAAGATGAACCTTTCACTTCTCGTTAAAGATCTAGAACCCTTATAGCCTTTTTTCCTCTTCTAAACAAATTAAATCCTAAAAAATTAAATACCCTTTTCTAATTTTTCCTATCTGAAATCATGAGCCTCTCAGCTTTCTTTTGATGTATGGAACATATATGTTATAGAAGGGAAAAAAGATGGAACAGAAGGAAGAAGGATGTGCAACAATTATTTTTATGCAGTCTTTTTTCTACCATTATTAAACTCCATGCCAAAACCAATCCCCATGCCACTTAAAAATTTAGATAAATTAGTATTTTAATCTAATTTGAATAACATTCAAATTAGATAAGAGTCCAAATAAATCTAAAAGGAGAGAGAGTCCTAAAGAAGGAAGAGAGGCGCCAACCTTGTGCCTCTCTCTTCTCATCACGTAGGGCAAGAGGAGGTGTGCAAATTACAGCACTGCTCTTGTTTTTTGCATGAAATAGGAGAGAGAGACCTATTCAACTAGGTCTCCTAGCTACTAGTTATGTTTGACATCAATCTAAATTGATTTTGAAACCATTTCAAACTTTAATTGAACTAATTTCAAAAAGGTTGCTAACTTGATTCAATTAGATCTAAAATTCAAGTTCAACTTGAATTATCAATCCAATTAAATTTAAATTAAGTTAATAATTATTAAATCTGATTTAATTAAATCAAATAATAATATCAAATATTATTACAATATTTGTAGATAGGTCTATCATGCTAATATTAGGAAGTCTTAAAATTAGCAGGTGCCAAAATCAATAGGTACCAAAACTAGCAAGCAATAAAAAAAACTCTTACATAGATCTATATTTTGATCAGGTCAAACTCTTTTTTGTATGTAACACCATGGGTTCTATTCTATCTAGTAATGAGATTACCATGATCTCTATCATAGTATCATTGAAACTCTTTTGATGGACTAAAATAATTTTAGCTCAACCATAACTTGGAATGTTGATCTGAAAATGATCCTAGTGAGCTCTCACAATCCACCAGTGATACATAGCAGTATGTAGTGACAACCCAGTAAAATCAAAAATAAAATCCTAGGTATACTTACGGTATGATCATGTTTTTCTATCGAAAATCTTGACCATATGTAGATCATAAAAACTCATCAAATCCTAAGCATCTATCATATGCTATACTTAATTAGCTTGAGTCCAATTATGATTTTCATGAAAACTCCATTCATTTGTTACACCACTGTGGCCACATATTTAAGGACTCAATCAATTAAGTCGTATTAGACTACATGTCAACTATTGAGGCTGATAAATCACTTAAGTGCACTTCCTACAATAATGAATCCATTGTTGACAACAAATATCGTAAGGCCCCGAATGGCTATGGACCTTGTTTATATGCTATCAAACTATAGCAACCACATTATGAGTAGTTGATACACTACAGGTTAAGGGACTACTCACATAACTAAAGCATTGAGAAGTCACCAATGAGTGAGTAGACATCCATATGACTTTTCGTAATTGGACATACTCAGTGTCATTGTTCTCTAACAATCACTTGCACTCTCGCTCTGGTATCTTTATACTAAAAAATCAAGACTCGTCTATCTAGTGTGATTCAATCCATGCATCGATCTTGATGGATCAATCATCATTCTTGTGATGATCTAATAATCAGGAGCTTTTAGGAGTTAATTTATAATAACACATGTCTCAAATCTAAACTCTTGAGAATATGTATCATTATCTATTAACTCTATGGATGATTCATAGATGCATTAAATATGAATGAAAAGAAAAATACTCAATTTTATTGATTTCAATGAATTAAGTATAAAAATATATCCTAGAAAAATATAATATGTCATTCCAACTTGGCTTCTAAAGTATAGATATAACAATCTCTCACTTGCACTAAAGCCAATTAAACATATATCTAAGTCCCATCTTCTCAAGATAGACTTCAGTCTTCTACTAGCTCAACTACTTCATCAGTGGGTTAGCCATATTATCAATGGAGTCTACTCTTCATACCTTGATGTACTTTTTTGAGATAGTTGTGTATAATATGGAACTGTCGCTCAATGTGCTTGGATTTCTAGTAAGACATGGGCTCCTTAGCAAGGGCTATGGCACCATTATTTTTGTAGTACAAGGAAAGGATATATAATGACATCACTCCTATCTCCGTAATGAATGTCTTGTACTAGATGGCTTACTTTGCAGCTTCAGAGATGGATACTCAACTTCCATAGTAGAACCAGCAATGATGGATTGCTTAGAACTTTTATAGATAATAGAACCACCATTGCAAAGAAATACACATCCTAATGTAGACCTTCAATCATCAGGATCAGACATAAAGCCTAAATCAGTGTATCCCTCTACCCATAAATCAAGTTTCCACCAGAGACCAAAAATAAATCCTTAATTCTTAAATACTTAAGGTTGTTCTTCACAATAATTGAGTACTCTTCACCTGGATTCAACTAAGACCTGCTTGTGATACTCACAACAAGGGCAATATCAGGTCATATACATGAGGCTACCAATTATCGAAGCATATGGAATCCTGCTCATGCATCATATCTCCTTATATATGCTAGGACACATTTTTTTGGAGAGATAATGCCAAGTATAATAGATAATAATTTCCTCTTAGAGTTTTTCATGCTAAAACTTTTAGCACTTTCTTTATGTACATTTTTTATGAAAGGCTAAGTATCCTATTTAGTCTATCTCTATTGACCTTAATTTCTAAAATATAAAATGCTTCACCTAGGTCTTTCATGAAAAATTTTTTATACAACCAACTCTTAAATGGAAATATCATTCCCAATTAGAAGGTTGTCATCCACGTACAATACAAGGAATATCATAGCCCTCCTATTGACCTTTTTATATATACAAGGCTCCTCATTTTTGATGAAATGAAATAATTTGATTGCATCATTGAAATGAGTGTTCCAACTCCTAGAAGCTTCTTTAATCTATAAATGGACCTATGCAACTTGTAGATTTTTTGATCATCATTTCTAGGAGTGAAACCCAAAAGCTGCTCTATATAGATATCTTCCTTAAGATATCTATTAAGTAATGCAGTTTTCACATCCATCTACTATATTTCATGTCTTGAAATGCTGCAATGGCAAGCAATGTGCGGATGGATTTTAGCTTGTATATCAATGAAAAAGTATCTTGGTAGTCAATGCCTTTGCACTAACTATACCCCTTCACCACTAGCCTAGCTTTATAATTCTTTACCTTAGCATCTGCATCCATCTTCTTTTTGTAGATCCATTTACACCCAACAAATACTATACTCTTAGGTGGATCCACTAAGGACTAAACCTGGTTTGATGCATTGAGTTAATTTCTGACTTCATAGCACTCAACCATTTCTTGGAGTCGATGTCTGATATTGCCTTATCATAGGTCTTAGGATCAATTATTTATTCCTTGTATCCTATAAGAAACATTTCCTCTATGTCCTCTGTAACATATCTAAGTACCTTACAAGAGGACAAGAGATCCTACTAGACCTATGAGATAGCAGAGTAACTACATCTACTGATTTATTGGATTCACCCTAATCTCTAGCTAGCCATGCTTTTATTATCGAGCTCAATTAACCTCCCACTACCACCATCCTAAAAAAAATATTTCTCTAAGAGAGGATTATTACCTAACACCCATTACCACCTCCTACTCTTGCTCCAGTGTCTCTATAAGGGGTAAACCCTATAGAGGGCAATATCATGATAGTGCTAAGACAACCTTTATACTATAAGTGATAAATCCTATAGTAGGACAACCTTACCGTTTAGTATAGATTTGATCAAAACCTAATCCTGAGCTTCAGATCTAAAATGATTTAGATCTAAACCTATTCCATGCATATTGAACAAAATGAAAACCATGGTGGTGTGGCAACATCCACTGACATGGAGCCTATGTAGCCACCAGCCGATAGCCGCATGGGTGGGGACTGCCACCTGGACACGACCCTCGGGTGGAAGACTGAGGCGAGCCCTCTTATCGAGGTTAGCTCCCAGCCAGGGTCGTGCTCACAAGTCGAGCCCTCCTATCGAGGTCAGCTCCCAATCGGGGTCAGGCTCATAATGTGAGCCCTCCTATCGAGGTCGGCTCCCAGTCGAGGTCATGCTAACAAGGCGAGCCCTTCTACCGAGGATAGCTCCCAGTCGGGGTCATGCTCACAAGGAAAGCACTCCTATCGAGATCAGCTCCTGACCAAGGTCATGCTCATGCTATCAAGGAAAGTTCTAGGGCAGAGTTCTCCCCAGGGTGGGACTCACCCCTGTATCAGAAAGGCCAACAGAAATTCAAACCATGGCGGGACAAAGCCTGACCACACACGCCATGAATTCAAACTCTATGATGCACCACCTGCAAACACTGCATAGAGTGTGCTCTGCCAAGCTTTGAGCCCCATGATGAGCTGCCTCCTTGACAATTGGTTTCCTACTTGCTAGTTCAATTTGACTCAATTTTGGATTGATTTTGAAATCATTTCAAACTCAAATAGAAATAATTTTAAAAAGGCTACTGACCTAATTCAATTAGGTCTAGAATTCAAGTCCAACTTGAATTATCAATCTAGTTAATAGTTAATATTTATAAAATCTGATTTAATTGAGTTAACTAATAAAGTCAAATTTATTGCAATATTTGAAAATAGGTATATCATGCAAAAAATATCAAGTTCCAAAATTAGCAAGTGTCAAAATCAATAAATGCCAAAATTAGCAAGAGCCAAAATTAGTAGGTACTAAATATATAACTCTTACATAGATCCATGTTTTGATCAGGTTAAACTCTTTTTTGTGTGTAACCCCTCAAGTAATATTCTATCTGGTAGTGAGATGTACCATGATCTCTTTTATAGCATCATCGAAACTCTTCTAATGGATTGAAGCAATTTCAGCTCAATCCTAACTTAGATTGTTGATCTGAAAATAATCCTATTGGGCTCTTACAATCCACCAGTGACATCTAGTAGTATATAGTGACAAGCTAGTAAAAAAGAAAATAAATTTCTCAGTGTAGTTACCATGTAATCATATTTTTGTATCAAAAATCCTGACAGGATACAGGTCATGAAAACTTATTTAATCTAAGCATCCATCATATGCTAGACTTAATTAGCTTGAGTCTAATTATAATTTTCATGAAAATTTCTCTCTATTATCATACTACTATTGCCACAGATTTAAGGACTTAGCCTATTAGGTCGCACAGAACTATACTTCAACTACTAAGGCCGATAGATCCCTTAAGTGCACTCCCTACTCCTATAATGAGCCCACTATAGCCAATGAACACCACAAGTCCCTAAATGGATAGGAATGATATTTATATTCTATCAAACCATAGCAACCTTACTATGAGTAACCAATACATCGCAGGTCAAGGAACTACTCACATAACTACAACACTGAAAAATCATTAATGAGTGAGTAGACATCCATGTACTTCTCGTAATTAGTCATACTTAGTGCTGTTGTTCTCTAACAACCATTTTTACTCTCACTCTAGTGTCTCTACATGATAAACTCAAGACTCATCATCCAAAAGGGAGGTAATCCATGCATTGATCTTGATGGATCAATCACCATCCCCGTGATGATCCAATGATCAAGAGCTTTTTGGAGTTAATATATAATAATACATATCTTAGAATTTTAACACTTGAGAATATATGTCATTGTCCATTGATCTATGGATGATTCATAGATACATTAAATATAAATGGAAACAAAAATATCCAGTTTTATTGATTTCACTAAATTAAGTATAAAAATATATCCTAGAAAAATATAATGTGTCATTCCAACTTGACTTCTGGGGCATACATCTAACACACGGATGAGGTGACCTTTCTTTTATCCCTCTATAAGCGAAACACTATGGGAGCTAGGCTTTGATAGATCCTTTTGAAACCCCAATAACTAGAGAAATGCTACACCACTAGTAGAGATTCTCTTGACTTGGCTCTTGGGAGTTCCCTTTCTCGCTAGAAGGGTTCGCCCCAGGATGTTTCCTCCACAGTGCACGAGTATTGATGTGTACTCTTCTCGTCATGAAAGCTATTGGAAAATATTGGTGCTCCTATCATTGGATTGTAGGCTTCACTAGTCTGATGATGGAGCTAAAGGGGAGGCGATGGTTATATACCATATCACCTAGTTCCTCTTTTATTATGCTCACCTTCATGTCTAGCAGTATATGGGTCTGTAGCGAGTGTAGCCTTAGAAACTCATCCCACTCATCATCTGATGAATCTAAATGAGGAAGTCAAGATGATGGCCCATCATCTCCTATGACATGGTTCCAAGTATCATTAAGCATGGCCTGGCTCTCCATTAAGAGTCATCTAGGTCAGGAGTAGGAGTAGCCTCAAGAACACCTCAGTAGTGAGTGGTGGGATCACATTGGAGCCATGGTGAGGCACTCCAAAATGATCCTTGGTGTGTTTTGGGGCTTTTCGCTCCATCTTTGGTGGATGAGGCTCAGCAATGCTTGTGGCTCGGCTCCACCTCCCTTGCCTGCTAGCCGAGCCTTCTCTGGGTGATGCACATCTTCTCTTTTCCAGTTGGCATCTTTTTCAAGCTTCTTCGGAGGACCTGGGAACCACTTCATGATCGAGCAAAGAAAGGGGCTCTCAGAATGGACAGTTAGGAAATGTATCCTATAGCTAATCATCTAGGTTGTAGATGGTTGAGTTTTTATAATGTATACATAAATCATTAATAAAATAAAAGTTACTTTTTAGCAATTCATCTCTTTTTGTATCTTTTTGGAACTCTTTTGAGATGAAGTTCTTAGAACTACTTCAATACAATAAAGGAGGACTTATCGAGTAGCTCTTAAATATGTTCGCAACCAAATGATACGTTGTTACTAGGATGATAATGTTTATCAAGTATAGGTTATTATATGCCATATGGTTTGTAATCCTCATAACCAAGGAGTGTGGAGATACTGGTATGGCATGTAGGTGAGTATAGGCATATATTGCATCGAACATGACCAACTTTGTTGAGTACTTTATTATCGAGAGTATGTCACAAAAGGAAATGGGTATAAGTATCGCTTTGACCTGAGATCATCCTGGGGATTTGCAAGCAACTGATTGTACTTAGATGCTAGACTACCTAGATTTCTAATTCAGTGATGGAAGGTTATTGGATATAGCCAAGTACTAGTTAAGCAGTAGTGAGTCAAGATGAAATTGATCACTTCGAGATGTTGGAGACAATGCTCTACTATGTTTCAATTTAGCCAGACGTTGCCATGGGAATCCTTGTGAAGAGTCATAGGATTTACTAGATTGAGACATATTTGAATGCATTATTTAGAGTTGGCAGTTAACTTTGAAATCATTCCGAGCATTTGGGTCAAAAGGATGAATTATACGGAAACCATATGCTTGGGTTCTTGAATGTTGCTTCACAAAAATTCGATGTATCTGGATGTTGGGCACTATTACTATATGGTTCTATGATTAGTTCAGGAATTGATTTCTAGACTACTGGCTTAATGTTCAAACCTATGGGATCATACACAACAGAAGTTTTTGATCGATCATGATGGTTGACTAATAATTAAGAATTATTTAGTGATAAAAATATAAATATGATGAACAAATAATCCTTTACAAATATTATAAATTAATAATTAATTATTTTTTTATTAAATATAGAAGGATTAATTAATAATTAGATTTTCAGTTGAATTTTATTAAGTGAAGAGGTTTAGATCAAGTTTAATTGATTTGGTTCAATTAGAATTTATCCGATTAGGTTATTTGATGACCTAATCGCTAAGGATTTCTAATAACAGTTAGATTCAAGGTTGGGCCTAATTAGTTTCAAATTTAATTAAATTTTAATTAAACCTAATTGGGACCTAATTGTATTGAGTTTATGTTGGTTAAATTAGTTGTAACCAAATTAGTTTTTGTTAAGTTAGATGGCCGTGCATAGTGGAAGACTAGGTTTCAAAATTTTCATATTCAAAACCCTAACCGGCCGGATCCCTAAACCCTAGGACCACTTAAGCATAACAATTAATAAATATAATCTTTACGATAATAGTGGAATACCTGGAATGCTATATTTCCTTATTTCTACTTAGCATACAAGTGCATGCCCTCCAGAGATGATCCACATAGGAATCAAATCAAGGAAGCACTCCCATGCAAGTTGCTTGTTTGCTTGGGACTCTTCTGGCAACCTTTTAGACTTTTCTCTTTTGCAGAATCCCCTACCCTCCTGTAGGGCTCTTAGAGAGTACTCTATTTCCACTCTCAGTTCCCTAATAATCCTTCTATTATTATCCCTTGGCTCTTGTCTTAATTAGACTAGCCTTGTCTAGAAAGAACTATGTCTTAAAGAGACAAACTTATCCTAAGAGAGAGGGAGAAAAAATAGTAGTAGTATTCTGATGGGAGTCTCATATGCTTTGGCATCAGATTACTGATGCCATTATATAGAATGGGATGGGATGCCTAATATGTCTATCCACCTATCATTTCATAAGACCCTTCAAATAGAAAGAGTCTTATAAGGATAGAAAAACATATCTAGATAAGACCTTTCATGCGCCAAGAGACAAGTCTTTGTCTCTTTAGTTTCTAGTAATTTTTCTCCTTCTACCACTTGGCTTTGACCGATTATGTGAAATCCAAGAAGCGTGATTTTAGATAAGAGTCATCATATAA
Organism: Areca catechu; assembly: GCA_021397845.1. NCBI lineage: Eukaryota > Viridiplantae > Streptophyta > Magnoliopsida > Arecales > Arecaceae > Areca > Areca catechu. The sequence continues at coordinate 71,639,204 of CM038053.1, forward strand.
ACACAAGAGCCTTCAAACAGGAGAACTCTTTGGTGCGGGCACCAGATTTCGTAAGAGACTTCAAGCAAACTAGATTAACCCAAGCTCATTATGGATTGAAAGTGAATAAACCAAACTCTGATTTTGGTTTCAACTTTGTGTTACTTTCAGCATGATTCCATAAATCATTTAATTTTAGCATGAGTCCATGAGTCCTGTAATTAGAGTCTAGTCAACTTTAATTTCAATTTAGTCATGTAATTTGCTTAATTTAGGTTCAATTTGGTTAAGTTGAGTTCAATAAGGCAAAAGTTGGGTTCAAGTTGGGTTCAAAATTAAGCATGATCAAGACCATGAAGCTTGGAGAATGGATGGAGCAAACCACCTCAACCACCATGCCAAGTTGGAATGCCACATCACCATGCCAAGATGGAAGCCACCTCTCCTCCTCCATACCAAGATAGGACTCACCTCCCATGCCACATCACTCCATTTGGGCACCCAAATTCATATTTGAATTTAAGTTGGAACTTTCCTCTTATATCTCCACTATTCATGCATGAATCTCACTTATCCCTCCACTCTTTAAGCTTGTAATTTGAATTTGAAAGGGCTAGGGAAGTCTATAAATAGCCCTAACCCTTTTGTAATCAAACCATTATGATGAATGAATGAGAGCTTATTTTCTTCTTCCATTTGCTTTGTTGCATTTGACACACCGAGTGGGAGAGGGTGTGAGGCCCAACCACATCATCCAAGATGCCAATCTCTTCATCCAAGATGCCCACCTCTTCATCCAAGATGCCAACATATTCCTCCAAGATGCCAACAACCATTTCCTTTTCCTCCTTCTAAATCTCTACTTTTCTTTTCTCTCATCTTTCCAATGCCCACTAATGCCCTCCATTGCAGGATCCTCCTCGATCTCGAGTTGAAGAGGAGGTTTGCTTTGCTTCGGAACCAACTACATTAGGAGTTTTCTATCCAAGGGATGATAGACTTCAAGTCCAACCACTAATCCTTGGAGTGCTGAAATTAAACCACCACCAAAAAGTGTGAGAGCTCATTGTTGGTAAAAGAACCCTTCCTAGACTCTTAGGTATGTTATATGAAGGTACATGTTCTTGTTACAATGGTTTCTCAACCATTAGGTCCTTTCTACTTTTTATTGAATGGAAACTACATTGCGGGTAATATAACTTTCATGTAGTAGTCTCTTACATCAAATTTATTTGCTCCCTCTTATGCATGAATCCTACTGATATATGGTAGAATCATTATTCATTTTAGTTTGATAGGTTCTAAGTTTAAAACCTCATCCAGCATCCCACATCATGTTGGTATCAAAGCATGGTTAACAAGGACAAGTTTGCTAGTTGCTGAAATTTTCTACGTGCTGAAATTCTGCATATTAAGGATTGATCTGAGAGTTCTCTTCATAACTTTCCAGATCTTAGTTTTCATTAGCATTTTTATTAATATTGCTAGTTCAAAAACTAGGATTGAAATCTTCCTCATATATTTTAGATCTAATTTTTTTTTTAAAAATCTACATTATTTTCAATCTTTGATTTAAGGTTTCACACCTCCTGAGTAGGTATACGAAAGTATACTCTCAGGACCAATGGGAGTAATGAGCTATGGTCAGATGTGAGATCCTTAGGTTAAAGGTTTCATGTGCTAATTGTTTGTATGATGTGTGATTGCATGACTTGCCTAAGTTATTGCTTGAATTGCATGATTTTCTTTTATTAGCACATTGAACATCACAAAGTTTATGGCACAATTCAAATTCAAAATCCACCTAGCCATAATTCAAAATTTTAAAACTTAAAATTTGAATTTTGAATTCTTGAATTTAAAATTTGAAAATTCAAGTCTGAAATCCAAATTTAAAATTCAAATTTGAAATTTGAAATTTAGAAATTTGAATTTGAAGTGCATGTTATTCCTAGTCTTTATGTTTATTCCTAGTCTTTATGTTCTACTGATTAGCTAGATTGTTAGATGTGCATTCATTTTAAAATATATATGGGCAATCCTGTCATAAGATAAGGGAAGGATTTCATCACCTTTTCTTGGTCCAAAAATAACCAACTACATTTTGCATTGACCCAAGCCTATCATAAAATTGAGTAAAAAATTAAAACTAGGGACATCAACAGGTCAAGTTCATGATCATGTTGAGACCTAACATTAAATGATTCTGTATTTACTCCTAAATATTGGTGTCTAAGGCTAGGGGTCCAATGGCAAATGGCTTAAGTGGATTTGTGGTTTTTAATTAAGACCTCATGAAAGTGAGGGGAGCCTCCCACAGTCCCACCTCTTACCTGGCTAGTTGAAAGGGTGACTACAGTCTTGATTAGTGCTCTGTCAATTCATACTATCTTGATCATCGAGGTCTAGGAGCCCTAAAAGCTAGGTTTGTACTGCATGACCACTAGATCAGGAACCCCATACCAATACTCCGACCCCCAACCAAGTCTTACCATGGACCCCAATTTTGAAACCTTGATGAGAACTATGACTGAGCAATTTAGGCAACTCAACAATAGGTTTGACAAATGAAAGAGTAAATTGGGACCCTTGAAGAGACCCGTTTGACCTACACTGAACCTGAATCACCTAGACCAACTTCCCATTGACCAAGAGCCCATCGCCATGATCCCACCCCTAGCATAACCCTAGACGCCCACATCAAGACTTCATGGATTCTAAGGAAAGAGCGCTTAAGAACATACTGGTGGGGGCACTAGGATCAGACACAGATTACTGGGCCCTGTTTCATTTACCCAGCCATGTGTCAAATTTTGTAATCAACTAGAATTAAGTCTTGTAATAAGTTGAGGTTAGTTGATTTGTCTTAACCCTCAACCTAGTATAGTACATTGAGTCTTGTATACCAGTATGAGTCTAATGTAAGTTCACTTCTTGTACAAAAGAGGAGGCTATGCTATTTTGGAGTTCCACCAGACCTCATCTTGAAGCCAGAAGCAGTTACACTAGCTTAGGGGAGCTCAATCGACACCCAGGTGCCTTGATTGTGTCCTGATTTTCCCTGAGTGCCATTTCAAATGCCAAATTCCCTCCACATGCTTCCAGAATATTTCATATGCTAAAAGCCCATATTTCCCAGGTTATTCCAGCACTCCAGGCCTTAAAATCAAGCCCAGGCACTAGGCCCAAGCCCTTAAGAAGCAAGATTCCAGCCAGATTCCCTGGAATATGCCAGCCCATGCGCCCAAACCCTAGAAGCCCACCTAGACCCCTCAAATTTTTGTCCAAGCCCATGAAGGAGGTGTCCTTGCTGCTGCCCCAAGGTCCAAAAATGAATTTGAGGAGTTTGACCAAGTCCAAGCCAAGTGGGGAGAGGAAAGAAGAGAAGACTAGGTCAAAATTCTAACCTAGTTGGGGTTTCTAGTCCTTTTGAAACTTTGTAATTCTAACCTAGCTAAGAAAAGACTTGTATTCCAATTTGGAAGAGGACTTATAATCCAAGTGTAACCATGATTAGTGACGATATGAGAACTCTATAAATACCCACCCCTCCCCCTCTTGTAAGTATCTTTTTCTTATGAATAAACCTTGCTAAAATTTTATGAAATTATCTTGAGTTTGAGTTCTAGTTCTCTCTTTGAGTGCTCTCCTTGTGTTCCTGGATTGAAACCCTACTGCCCTAGCATCCCTTGGCATCCCTGGAGATTAGCCACTCCCATGAAATAGGTGTCCTTGCTGTTGACCAAGTCCAAGAGCTCCTTCTTCCCCGATTGCCATCTTCTAACCTTGATTCCAATTCCTTCTAAACCCTAGTTCCTTTTCTAATTTTTACTTGCTATTTTCATTAACCTCTGATGCTTGTAGGATCCCCGAGGTACTTCCCCTTCCCTGAGGAGGCCTTCTTTGTTGCCCGGACTGCCCAGATCAACCATCAGATTTGAGGAAAACAAGGCTTCTTCTTCCAGGCTCCGATTAGAGTTGTGAGTGATCTCTTCTGCTACTAATATTATCATCTCTGACTGGTAAGAAACCTTCCCTCCTCTTATTATCTGATTTGAATGAAGAAAAACTATCCTAAACTAGGAGTTTCTCAACTCTTGGGTCCTGGCTATTTCATTAACTTGCATGAGTTCGCCTGCGATCCGATGATTCTTTGCACTACTAGTATTTCCTCTAGTTCTTACTTTATCAGGAAATCTAGCCTGCAAATAAAATTATAAAAATCATAAAAAAATTATTTTACTATTTTCCATGCATGTTTAGCAGTCTTAGAGTCATCTTGCATCACATACTTCTTGATGCACCCATTTTTTATGGAAATTTAGACCCTAAGGTGTATGTTGATTAGGAGAGCGACATGGTTTGAGTGGTATGAGATATCGAAAGAAAGGAAGTACAAATTTGCTAAACTTAAATTAGTCCGATAAGCTAGATTGTATTGAAGAAATGTTGAGTGTATTTGTCGTCAGAGAAGAGACATTCCCATAGCCACATGGAAAGCCATGAAGATCAAACTTAGGAAAAAGTACCAACCATGTCCTATGAGCAAAGGGGACCCATAACCCATCAACCCGAACCCAATAAGATTAGTACTCATGGATATAAGCCAAGTATTAGTCAAGTTTCTCTTAGCCAACCCACCCCTGATACCCCATTTGTTCATAAGGATGACATTAAAGAGGAAATATATATGGCAACCCAAGAATTAGTTGACTAGAAAAATACTTAGACTAAGGCTGTATTGGAAGGACAATTAGAATAAGAGAACAATGAGAAGTATAATACTGGTACCACTAGAGCTTTACCTAAGAAAATACTAGAAGAGAATCAAATTATAGAGCCTAGTCTTGAAATTCAAGAACAAGAGGAAATTAGTGAGGACATGGTTTCTTCAATTCAGTACCCTTAGGGGGAATTCACTCCTTTAGTCCTGGTTAAAGATCGCTTTCCTAAAATTGCTGACTCATCCTTCCATAATGTGGACCTTTTATTGCCTGTAGATATAAATCAATGTCCAAACCTTAAGATCATCCCCATTAATCAAGGACTATTCCACAAATCCTTTTCTTATTTCCTACCCTATCCTAAGGCTTCCAATACTTCTAGAACCACTCGATTACACTTTGTTAAGGTTAACATGTTGCATAAATCCTTTGGGCACATTAAATTTGCTACCTATTTCTAGAAGACCATATGGCATTTATTCGGAGTCCATGTAAAATTTTCATATGCATGTCTTCCACCATCCAAGTGTCAAGCACAAAGTTGTAGTTAAAGATTTAATAAATTCTTTTCGATAGGAATGCATAGTCGAACCTGTAATTTATTAGGTATTGGTATGAGTCATATGCACAGCATGTTAAAGAATTGCATAAATAAATTAGCAAGAAAATTAATTTGAGCAATGAAACTTACTAGCATATTGCTAATTCTCTTAAAAGAGTCAAAGAATTTTATGAAGGAGACTATGTGATGATTAGGCTTAGACCTTAATGGTTCCCACCCGGAATCATGAAAAAGTTACATGCCCGTGGTGTAGGCCCTTTCAAAATAATAAAGAAAATTAGACCTAAAGCCTATGTGCTTGAGTGACCATCTAACTTAGGTATCAGTTCAACTTTCAATATCTCAGACCTAGTAGAGTATAAGGAACCAACAATGATACCTTGTGAGCCTTTTGGACCTGATCCCATTTTTGAGAGTGAACCTATTCTTGAGTGTCCACTAGCCACATTACAAAAATATTGAGATAAGATTGAGCGAATTCTGGATGACAAGACTATCACTACCCGAAATAAAGACTATCAATGCTATTTGGTTCATTGGCAAGGTTGACCAGAAACTAAATACTCGTGGATCACTTGAGAGGATCTGCAAAGGATTAACCCAGACTTACTAGAATACTACCAAAGTCAAGTTGACCCATACTCGACAGGGTCAAGTCCTAGCCACCCCGAGAGAATTGGTGCAGGCACCATAGTTCGTAAGAGATTCAAGAAAACTAGATCAACCCAAGCTCCTTATGGATTGCAAGTGAATAAACCAAACTCTGATTTTGGTTTCAACTTTGTGTTACTTTTAGCAAGATTCCATGAGTTTTTTAATTTCAGCATAAGTCCATGATTCTTGTAATTAGAGTCCATTCAACTTTAACTTCAATTTAGCCATGTAATTTGCTTAAGTTAGGTTCCATTTGGTTAAGTTGAGTTAAATTAGGTAAGTTGGGTTCAAGTTGGATTCAAAATTAAGCAAGATCAAGATCATGAAGCTGGGAGATTGGATGGAGTAAACCACCTCAACCACTATGCCAAGTTGGAATGCCACATCACCATGCTAAGATGGAAGCCACCCCACCTCCTCCATGCCAAGATAGGATGACCCCTCACCTCCGATGCCACATCACTCCATTTGGGCACCCAAATTTAGATTTGAATTTAAGTTAGAACTTCCCTCTTATATCTCCACTCTTCATGCATGAATCCCACTTATCCTTCCACTCTTCACTCTACTCTTTAAGCTTGTAATTTGAAATTGAAAGGGTTAGAGAAGTCTATAAATACCCCTAACCCTCTTGTAATCAAACCATTATGATGAATGAATAAGAGCTTTTTTTCTTCTTGCATTTGCTTTGTTGCATTTGACACTCCGAGAGGGAGAGGGTATGAGGCCCAGCTACTTCATCCAAGATGCCATTCTCGTCATCCAAGATGCCCACCTCTTCATCCAAGATGCCAGCATATTCCTCCAAGATATGGTGGGGACACTGGAGGCACCAGAATAAGACGGAGGCTTTTCAACCCTCTATGAATTGATCAATAATTTATGAATCCATCTATAGTATGTGCTTAGCCCATCTGAGTCCATTTTAGTTATTATTTGAGTCTTTTGAGTTGTTATTTCAGTTCTATACTAGTCAGCTCATGTTGAGCTAGTTCAGTCCAATGCTAGTCTGCTCATGTTGAGCTAATTTTATTTTTTTTAGTCCTGTCCAAGCATACTGAAGACTCAAGACTATATCATACAAGTGAAGACCAAGTCCAACTAGATTGAAGATATGGAAGTATAGCCCAAGTCCAACCCAGCTTGAAGATTTGAAGATCCCGGAGGAAAAATTCAGAAAACCCTGATTCCTTGTAGATGCCCTCCAGATGCCCATATTCACTTCCAGATGCCAAAGTATATTCATAGATAAAGGAATCCATGATTCCAGAGGTCCATCTGCATCCTAGCCCAAAGAAATCAAGCCCAGGCGCCAAGTCCAAGCCCCTAAGAAGCAAGATACCAGGGAATAATCCTGCTACCTGGCTACCAGGCCACCCCAGCTTCTAGAGGCCCAAACCCATGCGCCCGATCCCCTTTGGGCCGGCCCCTTAATGCTCTTAGAAGCCCAACACGCCCCCTAGGTGTCCTTGGATTGTTGGCCAAGTCAAGAGAATTTTTAGGGATTCTTTCTACCTGATGTTTTCTTATTTTCTAGCTAGGGTTTGAGAGGGAAAAGGATTCTTATGTAAAGACGTATGTGCCCTTACTTGGAGCCCAAGGTTAAGGGTCTATTTAAAAGACCCTAGCCTCTTGTATGAAGGGAGATTTTGATATATGAAATAAACCTTGTGTTCTTTAATTGCTTTGTGTGATTACCTTGCTATGTGCATAAAGGGGTTTGAGAGTTCTTCTTCCTAGTGTTTGCAACCATCTTCCTGCCGCCAACCATCCTTCTCGCCCCTCCAAAACTTTCTTTCCTTTGATATTTTCCTTTGTTTTCTTGATTTCCTCTGAGTCTTCTAACCCCTGATAGGTCATTTATAGGTCCCCAAGTTCCTACGAATCCAACGACTCCAGCCACGCCTCAATCGGACCACCGAGCAGAAAGCCGGGTATCCACGGGTCTTTGGCTCGGTTTTCCAGGCCGCATCCATCGAGGAACAAGAGATCCCTTCACTGTGATCTTCACCGGGCACTTCAGACCTTGTCAGGTACACCCCCTCTACCTCCAGTCTTATTATTGTAGGAGAACTTGCCCTAACCGAGGCTTCTCAGCCCCGACGATCCATCTTTAGTACTTTTCTAGGTTCTAATCTGCATGCTTGGCTTCAATAATTCATACAAAATTCCCTACAACCAATTTTGATCTAAAATTTAGGAATTAATCACCTAACCCCACATATAAAACATATAGAAAGAATTTCATGCATATTAGTCCCCCATCATTTGGTATCAAAGCATAGATTAGGGCTTGTTTTCTGCAATTTTCCAGTCCATATATGCTCTGTTTGTTTAATTATTTCTCCCTAATAAAAACTCCAAAAATTCTGAAATTTATTTTTCTGGATTCAACATAATTCCAAGTAATTTTAACAATTTTGTCAGATTTTATTATGGCCTGTGAATTTTATGCAAGCTGAAATACAGCATGCAAATTTTTGGCTCTATTTTTTCAGCAAGACAAGTTTGGAAGTTTTAGGGTTTTGTTTAGTATCTTTTGCATATCTTTTAATTTTAGTATATTTCCAGCATATTAGGCCATGATTTGCAAGTTTTCTTTTATTTTAAAAAATACCAAAAAAATAATTACATATTCTCCAAAAATACCAAAAAACATCAAAACCCTAATTTACATCCTCATTTGCCTGCCATCATTGCATAATTTACTTTTAAGGGCACTCTTGCTATATCAGATGGGGGGAGGATTTGATCACCTCTCCTTAGCCCAAAACTATATCCCTTACATTCGGTCCCAAGCCTTAACCTAAAATTAACTAGACTTAATTTGCCCTAGTGGGCTAGGGACACCAACTAGTCGGGTCCGAGCTACGTCTCAGATCATTGTGTCAAGATAACCTGTGTGTGCCTTGTGCTCAGTGTCTAGAACGGTGGTTTAGGGATTGAATCCCGAAGGGCTTGTGTGCTGGTCCGCCTACCTGGCCAATCTCTGATTGGTGTCTAGGATTGGCAATCAGGGACCTAACACTCACCTTACACCTGCCTGGCTGAGTACAGGGTTACTATAGGCAAGTTTGCCACCCTGATTGAGCATCTAGTTTGGACTCTAGGTCTAGTTAGCTGTAGTCAGTCTAATCAAGTCTTGCATGAGAACTAGATCAGGGGTTTAATATCACCCACCTCCTTCACAAATGTCTGAACCCATGGAAAATTTGGAAGCCCAAATAAAAGCACTCACTGAGCAACTAACCCAATCCATGGCCCAGTTAACTCAGTCTGGTACCCAAACCAACAATAGAATTGACCATCTTGCCAATAGGTTTAACCAGTTAGAAGGCCGTGCAGGGACCATACAAAGCACCCATGGGTCATAGTCTGAGCCAGATCTTGAGTCCCCTCAACTTAGGAGGACCCCAAACCCTGATCTATACCATGAGGTCGAACCTAGGAGAGCCCCTTATCCTGACCCATACTACAATCCTCAACCTAGGAGGACCCCAAACCCTGATCCATACCTTGAGGCTGAACCTAGGAGAGCCCATCGTCATGACCCAATCCCTAAGGTTAGTCTTAGAATACCCAATCAAGATTTTATAGACCAGGAAGATAGATCCTATTTACCCTCTCCGTATAAGCCTAGTATACCCACAACCTATAGATCTTATGACTCCAAATCCTATGAACCTAGAACCTATGAATCCATAACCTATGAACCTAGATCCTATGACTCTAGATCCCATGATCATAGATCCTATGCACCCTCACCCTATGAGCCTAGTAGACCCAACACCCAATATTCTGACCCATATAGGGAGTCCAACCCTAGGAGAAACCAATATTTTGACCCATATAGGGAATCCAACCCTAGGAGAACACAATATTCTGACCCATATAGGGAGTCCAACCCTAGGAGGACCCAATATCCTGACCCATATAGGGAGCCCAACCTTAGAAGGATCCCATAGCATGATCCATCCTTAGAACCTGACCATAGAGCTGACCCAAAATCCTATGACCCCAGATCCTATAATCCCATGACCCATAGATCTGCACCCTTGTCCTATAAGCCCAGAGAACCCATAACCCCTAAGTATCACCATAGTACTAGTCATGCTTCCCCTAGTCAACTTGAACCCCATAGGATTAGTATCCCTAAATATAAACCCAGTAGTGAGCCACTACCCCTTATACAACTTGAACCTACTAAGAGTAGTACCCATAATCAGAGACCAGAACCTAACCAATTTCTCACTAGCCGACCTTCTCCAACCATTCCTGAGATTCACAAGGCTTACATTAACACGGAAGTGTATGAAGCTGATGTGAGCCTAGTGGATGAGTATGAGGGAGAAGAAGAGACACCTTTAGTAGACCTCGAATTAGCTGACCCAGTAGATAACCAGGTAGAAACCAACCCAGAGCTAGTTGACCTTGACCACCTCCAATCTAAAGTTATAGTGGAAGAACAAATAGAGGAAGAGAACCTAGGTACTGCTGCTAGAGCCTTACTTGAGGAAACCATAGAGGAGAACCAAATTATAGAGTCTAGTCCTAAAATACAAGAACCTGAAGAATTTATTAAGGGTCTGATCTCTTTGAATCAGTACCCTCAGGATGAGCCTCCTCCTATAGTTCCCATTAAGGACCTCTTCCCTGAGATTAATAACCCATCCTTCCATTACGTAAACCCCATAGATATACCGCAACCCCGTAAGGTTAGCATCATTAGTTTAGGATTAGTCCCTGACATGCCTTCTTTTATCCTACCGTATCCAACTAACCCGGAACCTTTGTCTCTACCCTACCAAACTAATTCTGAACCCACTTCCTATTTTCTGCCATTTCCAGACATCTCTAGCATTTCTAGGATCATTAGATTGCATTTAGTTGAGATTAGCGTATTGCATGCATTCATTACGCAAGTTAGGTTTCATTATACTTCTGGCATACCCTTTGGCATTTGCTTGGAGTCCATTGTAAATACTCTTGTGCACACCACACTAGGGTCAGACCTAGAGAGTCTATAGTCTCTTAGGTTTAGGCCCATAAATGTCTAATAAATTTCCTTCAATAGGAATGCAAAGTCGATTCTATTAGGTGTTAGTTTGATTCCTTTGCATCATCTTGTTAGGAGTCTGCATGTGATTAGCATATTCACCACCTGCACTAATCTTAAAACAACTGGATAATTTCTGAAGATGGACCAAAGAATTTGATGTAGTGGATTCTATCTTGGTTAGGCTGAGGCCTAAAAGAAGCTTCATGCTCACAGAGCCGGACCTTTTAAAGTGATAGAGAAGGTTGGATCAAATGCCTAGGTGTTAGACTTGCCTTCGGATTTGGGCATTAGTTCTACCTTCAATATTACAGACCTGGTTGAGTATAGGGAACCGACAGTGATACCTAGTGAGGCCTTTGGACCTATTCCTTTTTATTGTGAGTGACCCTAACCTAGAGTGTCCACTAACAAATTGGCCTAAGAGAGGAGAATGGATCGAGCGTATCCTAGATGATCAAGCCATCATGACCCGGGGCCATGACTATCAATGCTTCCTAGTTCGATGGCTAGGCCAGCCAGAGTTGGATGCTTCGTGGATTTCTCGAGAGGACTTGCAATACCTCAACCCATACCTTCTCGAGAGATATGTGAGCCAGTCTGATCTTCACTCGACAGGGTCGAGTTCCTCCTACCCCGGGAGAATTGGTGGGGACATTGGAGGCACCAGAATAAGACGGAGGCTTTTCAACCCTCTATGAATTAATCAATAATTTATGAGTTCATTTGTAGTAAGGGCTTAGCCCATCTGAGTCCATTTTAGTTGTTATTTGAGTCTTTTGAGTTGTTATTTCAGTTCTGTACTAGTCAGCTCATGTTGAGCTAGTTCAGTCCAATGCTAGTCAGCTCATGTTGAGCTAATTTTATTTTTTTGAGTCCTGTCCAAGCATACTGAAGACTCAAGACTATATCATACAAGTGAAGACCAAGTCCAACTAGATTGAAGACATGGAAGTATAGCCCAAGTCCAACCCAGCTTGAAGATTTGAAGACCCTAGGAGGAAAAATTCAAAAAACCTTGATTCCTTGCAGATGCCCTCAAGATGCCCAGAGTCCCTTCTAGATGCCAAAGTATATTCATAGATAAGGGCATCCATAATTCCAGAGGTCCATCTGCATCCTAGCCCAAAGAAATCAAGCCCAGGCACGAAGCCCAAGCCCCTAAGAAGCAAGATACCAGGGAATATTCCTGCTACCTAGCTACCAGGCCACCCCAGCTTCCAAAGGCCGAAACCCATGTGCCCGAGCCCCTTTGGGCCGGCCCCTTGCTGCTCTTAGAAGCCCAACACGACCCCTAGGCATCCTTGGAGTGTTGGCCAAGTCAAGAGAATTTTTAGGGATTTTTTATACCTAATGTTTCCTTATTTTCTAGCTAGGGTTTGAGAGGGAAAAGGATTCTTATGTAAAGACTTATGTGCCCTTACTTGGAGCCCAAGGTTAAGGGTCTATTTAAAGGACCCTAGCCTCTTGTATGAAGGGAGATTTTGATATATGAAATAAACCTTGAGTTATTTAATTGCTTTGTGTGATTACCCTGCTGTGTGCATAAAGGGTTTTGAGAGTTCTTCTTCCCGGTGTTTGCAACCATCTTCCTGCTGCCAACCATCCTTCCAGCCCCTCCAAAACTTTCTTTCCTTTGCTATTTTTCTTTGTTTTCTTAATTTCCTCTAAGTTTTCTAACCCCTGATAGGTCGTTTGCAGGTCCCCGAGTTCCTACGAATCCAATGACTCCAGCCACGCCTTAATCGGACCACCGAGCAGAAAGCCGGGTATCCACGGGTCTTTGGCTCGATTTTCCAGGCTGCATCCATCGAGGAACGAGAGATCCCTTCACTGCAATCTTCACCGAGCGCTTCAGACGTTGTCAAGTACACCCCCTCTACCTCCAGTCTTATTATTGTAGGAGATCTTTCCCTAACCGAGGCTTCTCAGCCCCGGCGATCATTCTTTAGTACTTTTCTAGGTTCTAATCTGCATGCTTGGCTTCAAAAATTCATACAAAATTTCCTACAACCAATTTTGATCTAAAATTTGGGAATTAATCACCTAACCCCACATATAAAACATACAAAAGGAATTGCATGCATATTAGTTCCGCATCAAGATGCCAACAACCATTTCCTTTTCCTACATCTAAATCTTTACTTTCCTTTTCTCTCATCTTTCAAATGCCCACTAATGCCCTCCATTACATGATCTTCCTTGATCTTGAGTTGAAAAGGAGGTTTGCTTTGCTTCAAAACCAACTACGTTAGGAGTCTTCCATCCAAGGAGTGATAGACTTCAAGTCCAACCGCTAATCCTTGGAGTGCTGAAATTAAGCCACCACTAAAAAGTATGAAAGCTCATTGTTGGTAAGAGAACCCTTCCTAGACTCTTAGGTCTAATTGTTTAAAGGTACATGCACTAGTTAGAATTATTTCTAAACCATTAGGTCATTTCTACTTTTGATTGAATGGAAACTACATTGCGAGTAATATAACTTTCATCGAGTTGTCTCTTACATCAATTTTTTTTGCTTTCTCTTATGCAAGAATCCTGCTGATATATGGTAGAATCATTGCTCATTTTAGTTTGCTAGGTTTTAAGTTTAAAACCCCATCCAGCATCTCGCATCACTCTTGGTCTCAAATTAGTGCCAAAATGAAGAGACACAACTCTTCATTTTGTGCCAATCATTTTCATACAGAACTCCCTGTTTTCATCGATCAAAACTCTTCCAAATGGGGCATGGAGATGAGGAGGAAGTCCCTTGGACCTTATCTAGCCTTGGTGACTGACAAGCAAAAAGACTCTTGGTCCTTCTATGCACATGCATTTTGGCGCACACCAAGAATTGGCGCCAAGAGTGGTGCGGGCACCAGACTCAGAAGAAGACTTCAGAGCTCCATCTGGATCTCTGATTAACCTTGCCCGAAGAATTAGGGTTTTTAGTTTTTTTTATAATAAGAGTTGACTAGATCAACTTAATTTAGCTTGAGTCTACATTACCTGCATTTTATTTTGTTGAGTCATGTTGACTCAGTAGTGGACTAGGGTTTCAACCTGGGATGTTACACTTTCTTCCAAGACCAGGCAAGTGGACACCACACTCTCAGCCACACTCCCAGTCCAGGGGGTGCCATATCCACATCCAACAGCTTTTGGTCCCCACTCCACAAATGGCAACCTCCTTCTCTCATGCGCCAGATATAGAGAAGTCCACCAAGAGACCACAAATCAAGGGGGTGGCCAAGACTTTCCCAAGAAACCTAAAGCAAAGAAGGGAAGAAATCTTCTTGGAAGAGAGCTTCAAGGGGGCGCCCACTACCTGCCATAGATATCCAAAACAAAGATGGGAAGGACCTTGACTTAGAGAGGAAGAAAAGGAGGAGTCCAAAAGAGTTGATCCAGGGAAGGAAGAAAATTTTTCTTGAAGATCCAAGCAAGGTGGCGCCATCTACCTGCCATTTATAACCCAAATCCATTTTTTTTGGTATTTTGGCCGACCATATGTGAAGGATTTGCCCTAATTTGTAGATCCCCTCCTTTAGTCCCACATGGGAAGATGTGAAACCCTCCTCCCTTGTAAAGCCTTATAAATTAAACCCCTCTTGTAAGTTTATGGGAATGAGATGAATGAAACCAATTTTTTTGTGAGCAAACTTTGTGTTTTCTCTCTTCCGCACTTGTATCCAGGTGTTGAGCTCCGTGAGGGAGTAAATCCGGGTTCCCCAGGAACCTTGAGGAGGTGTGAGATCTCCAAAACCCCAACCCTAGGTTAGCCACTTCACTCCTAAACCCTAGCCGCCCATCACCTTTCTCTTTCCACCAAGCCCTAGCATATCCCCCCCTCTCATGGCCACTCTCCAAGTCCAGGCCGACCAACAGCATCCAGCTACAGTCCGGATACTTCAGATCCAAAGCTCTTTCCAGAGGGAGTCGAATCAGCCTTCAAGAGAATCCGGATCTCAGCGACATCAGCCTTCAAGTTCTTCGAACTGGTAAATCCTTCCCCGAGTCTCTGAATCCATCACTTGTTTTTCTTCTTCATAGATCTTGAGTCCAGGAGAAGCCGACCCAGCCACGAGACCAGTATTGGAGGATCCATTGCGAAGATAGCCGAATCCGAGGATCCAACAATCTGCCCGAGAGAGTTCTTCCACCCAAATTCTGTGAAGATCACTGTCTGGTTGGTAACCCATCTCTCCTCTCTATTTCTGTCCTGTTGAAAGTTCAGAGCGAAACCCTAGGTCTGGGAGTTTCTCAACCCCCAGCGATCCGTTACTTCTGAACTACTCTGATAACCTAGTTTTTCTAAATTGTGCTTTCAATCATTACCTAGTTTCCTTCAACTTAGTTTAACTTTACTTTGAGTCGAAGCCAATTTCTGAAATAAAAAAAAAAGAAAAAAAAAGAATTAATCTTAATTTATTTCTGCATCGCATCATCTCTCTCTTTCGTTCTGCATCATTTTTGGTATCAGAGCTTCCGTTCTGCATCAATTTTGGTATCAGAGCTTCTGTTCTGCATCATTTTTGGTATCAGAGCCATGCCTAGGATTTCTGTTTGATTGCTTGTTTGAGTCCATCTCTTTTTACTTTGTCTGCTCGAAGTAGACTCCCCAGGACGTCCGGTCCTAGGAACGAAGCGAGGTGCAAACCTCCTCTTCCCATTCCACGGGGTGTTCCTAGGGCGTGTAGGGGATCCGTTGGGTTACAACTTCGTAGCAGAAATTGTAAACGGGGAAGTGCTCTGTTTTCAGCCCGTAATTGCCCTGTTGTAGGAATTATTTCTCACTGCAAATAACTCCAAATTCAGTGATTTTTATTTTTCTGAAACCAGTATAATTGATCCTAATTTTCTTAATTTTCTCATGATTTATTGGTGTTCTTGCGATTTCTGAGAATTAAATTACTGCAACTCTATTTTTGTATTTTGCAATCCATTTATTTTTGAGTGTTCATCTCTTAATTCAACTTAAGGGCATTTGAGCATCTAAGATAAGGGGAGGAGTTGATAACCTCTCCTTAGCCCAAAACCACCACCCCTTCATTCGAACCTAAGCCTTTAATCTAAAATTGATTATACCTAATTTGCCCTAGTGGGCTAGGGACATCAACAAGTCGGGTCAAGGCTAGTGTTGAGTCAGTTTGTCTGGTTACTCTGTGTGTGCTTTGTACTCAGTGTCTAGAATGGTGGTTCAGGGATTCCATCCCGAAGGGCTTGTGTGCTGGTCCGCCTACCTGGCCAATCTCTGATTGGTGTCTATGATTGGCATCT
This sequence comes from Areca catechu, assembly GCA_021397845.1. Lineage (NCBI taxonomy): Eukaryota > Viridiplantae > Streptophyta > Magnoliopsida > Arecales > Arecaceae > Areca > Areca catechu. The sequence continues at coordinate 71,655,441 of CM038053.1, forward strand.
AGGGACCTAACACTCCCCTTACACCTGCCTGGCTGAGTCCTGAGTTACTACAGGCTAGCTTGCCACTCTGATTGGGCATCTAGTTTGGGCTCTAGGTCTAGTTAGCCCGTAGTCGTTCAGTTGAGTCTCATTTTGTGTGTTTGCTTGCATCATGTCTACCCGGAATGGAGTGCCCTACCAACCTGGTCAAACCCAACCTGATTTAGAGGCCATGGTTAGAAATCTTACCGAAAGTATGACCAAATTGAGTCAGGACATGAATGAGGGTTTTTCCCAGTTTAGGGATCGAGTCCAAGTACTTGAGAAACGTAGGCATCAAAATTGGACCCCTGATCCAAAATTTAATAGGCCCCAACCTCACCCATGCCAGGAACCTAGGAGGACCTTATACCGTGATCCCGAGCATAACCTTAGGAAGCCTAACCATGATATCTATAGTGTGGATCATGTCTATGAGAGGTCCTTACAATATTCTAGACTAGTCTCTCAACAACCCAAGTCTTCTAGATCAAACCATTTAGATCCACACCGATGCCCAAGTAAGGTCTCTACTAGCTTGAAACCTAGTGTGACCCAGGTTTCTATATCACAAGAATGTTTATTTTGTGGAGAAAGAGGCCATAAATCTAGTCAGTGCCCATGCATAGGACTGGCTTGTGCACAGCTAAGTAGTAAGAATCCTAAGGATGACATTAATGAGGGAGAACCCAAGCCTACCAATGAGGAAGAAAGGTTAGGTATGACAAGCCTAGAATCAGTTGACCCGATTACCACTGACCCGAAACCCATTGAAGATGGCATCGAGGAAGTATATGATGCTGGCTTGAGTCTAGTTGATGAATATGAGGGGGAAGAACTTGAAGAATGTGACATTGATACTCTTGGTTCCTTACCTGAGGAGACCTTGGAAAGCAACCAACTGGTAGGACCTAGTTCAGAAATTCAAGAGATTTGTGAGAACCAGGTTCCTTTAATCAAATACCCCCAGGAAGAACTCATAGTGTTAGCCCGAGCTATTAGTTCGTACCCTCTAATGACAGTCATTCCCCAAGTACCAATTGAAGATCTTTGCACTGAACTGTTTAAGTTTGCCCACCCTATGGTAGATCCTCTCCTTAGGATGACTGAATCAAGCCTCTTACAATTGGACCTTGTCCCATGCCCAGCCACTAAGGTCTCTCCCGTAATCTCAGTTGAACATCCTTGTCTTGAGCGGATTGATTCACCCAGTCCTGTAGAAGTCCTCCTTATGGCCCCAGACCCCTTCCTTTGCATGACTGACCTACCTTTCTATAGAGTATACCTTTCCACACCCATAGGTCAAATTTCAAGTCTTGAGGTCATCATCCATAGGCCCTTCCATGAATCATTCTCTAATCCAGTTCTTGAGAAAGTGGATCATTATTTGCTTAGAGAACAAACCTTAATTATTGCAATCACATGTCCTAGGCTACTTCCCGAACCATCTCTTGATCCATTCCTGGGAGTAGCAAATTTTTACTTTCGTAAGGATGACCAGTTGACACTCATAGATCACCATTCAAACCTTCAGGTCATCACCTTTAGTCAACAGGTAATTCGAGACCCCACCTCATGTCTCCTCCCTTTCTCTAGGACTTCCAATGCTTCTTATACCATCCAAGTATACTTTGTCGAAGTCTTTAGAGTGAACCACGTGTTAGAACCTATTAGGTTTGCCACCTACTTCTGGAAGACCTTATGGCACCTACTAGGCATCCATAATAAGTTTTCATGCTCTGCATGCCCTCCTCCGACCCAAGGTCAAACCTAGAGAGCCTTAGTTTGTTAGGTTTAGACTTAGGGTTCCTTTGTAATAAAGTCCATTCTTTAGGAATGCGTCGTCAGTCTAATTTAGTTTTCTTGACCCTTTACTAGGCTTTGGCTCAGGTTTTGGTTTGATTGAGAGCACCAGGAATTGGGATTTGTATTTTGTCCAAGGCTGAAATTGCATTCAATGTTTCGATCAATAGGTCTATAGGCTAGAGTCCCTTTGAAATTGTTCATGGATACAAGCCTCACACACCACTTGATCTGATTTCACTATTAGCCCACACACACAAGTCTCTTGATGCACTTGCACAGCATATAAAAGACTTGCATAAAGAAATTCATGCCAAAATAAATTTAAGTAATGAAACTTATAAGAAGTTGGCTGTTTCTCAAAGGCGAGTCAAAACTTTTGTTGAGGGAGACTATGTAATGATTAGGTTAAGGCCTGAACGGTTTCCTCCTGGAACCGTTAGAAAGTTACATGCTAGAGGAGCTGGACCATTTAGAGTGGTAAAGAGAGTAGGATCCAATGCCTATATGCTCGAGTTGCCTCCAGAACTAGGCATTAGCTCCACTTTCAACATTACAGACCTAGTAGAGTATAGGGAGCCAGCTGTGATTCCCAGTGAGGCTTTTGAACCTAATCCTGCTCTTGAGAGTGAACCTAACCCTATGTGTCCACCAACAAATTGGCCTGTGAGGAAAGAGCAGATTCAAAAGATCCTGGATGATCAAGTTATCTCTACTTGTAATCGAGGATACCAAAGATACCTGGTCCGCTGGCTAGGAAGGCCAGATTCTGATGACTCTGGGATCTCCCGAAAAGAGTTACAAGAGCTGGACCCAGACCTCTTGGAGTGATACCAGAGCCAACTTGATCCATACTCGACAGGGTCGAGTTCCTCCCACCTTGGGAGAATTGGTGCGGGCACCAGACTCAGAAGAAGACTTCAGAGCTCCATCTGGATCTCTGATTAACCTTGCCCGAAGAATTAGGGTTTTTGGTTTTTTTTTTAATAAGAGTTGACTAGATCAACTTAATTTAGCTTGAGTCTACATTACCTGCATTTTATTTTGTTGAGTCATGTTGACTCAGTAGTGGACTAGGGTTTCAACCTGGGATGTTACACTTTCTTCCAAGACCAGGCAAGTGGACACCACACTCCCAGCCACACTCCCAGTCTAGGGGGCGCCATATCCACATCCAACAGCTTTTGGTCCCCACTCCACAAATGGCAACCTCCTTCTCTCATGCGCCAGATATAGAGAAGTCCACCAAGAGACCACAAATCAAGGGGGCGGCCAAGACTTTCCCAAGAAACCTAAAGCAAAGAAGGGAAGAAATCTTCTTGGAAGAGAGCTTCAAGGGGGCGCCCACTACCTGCCATAGATATCCAAAACAAAGATGGGAAGGACCTTGACTTAGGGAGGAAGAAAAGGAAGAGTCCAAAAGAGTTGATCCAGGGAAGGAAGAAAATTTTTCTTGAAGATCCAATCAAGGTGGCGCCATCTACCTGCCATTTATAACCCAAATCCATTTTTTTTGGTATTTTGGCCGACCATATGTGAAGGATTTGCCCTAATTTGTAGATCCCCTCCTTTAGTCCCACATGGGAAGATGTGAAACCCTCCTCCCTTGTAAAGCCTTATAAATTAAACCCCTCTTGTAAGTTTATGGGAATGAGATGAATGAAACCAATTTTTTTGTGAGCAAACTTTGTGTTTTCTCTCTTCCGCACTTGTATCCAGGTGTTGAGCTCCGTGAGGGAGTAAATCCGGGTTCCCCAGGAACCTTGAGGAGGTGTGAGATCTCCAAAACCCCAACCCTAGGTTAGCCACTTCACTCCTAAACCCTAGCCGCCCATCACCTTTCTCTTTCCACCAAGCCCTAGCATATCCCCCCCTCTCACGGCCATTCTCTCCAAGTCCAGGCCGACCACCAGCATCCAGCTACAGTCCAGATACTTCAGATCCAAAGCTCTTTCCAGAGGGAGTCGAATCAGCCTTCAAGAGAATCCGGATCTCAGCGACATCAGCCTTCAAGTTCTTCGAACTGGTAAATCCTTCCCCGAGTCTCTGAATCCATCACTTATTTTTCTTCTTCACAGATCTTGAGTCCAGGAGAAGCCGACCCAGCCACGAGACCAGTATTGGATGATCCATTGCGAAGATAGCCGAATCCGAGGATCCAACAATCTGCCCGAGAGAGTTCTTCCACCCAAATTCTGTGAAGATCACTGTCTGGTTGGTAACCCATCTCTCCTCTCTATTTCTGTCCTGTTGAAAGTTCAGAGCGAAACCCTAGGTCTTGGAGTTTCTCAACCCCCAGCGATCCGTTACTTCTGAACTACTCTGATAACCTAGTTTTTCTAAATTGTGCTTTCAATCATTACCTAGTTTCCTTCAACTTAGTTTAACTTTACTTTGAGTCAAAGCCAATTTCTGAAATTAAAAAAAAAGAAAAAAAAAGAATTAATCTTAATTTATTTTCGCATCGCATCATCTCTCTCTTTCGTTCTGCATCATTTTTGGTATCAGAGCTTCCGTTCTGCATCAAAGAGTCCATGCCTTTTAGGACTCTTCAAAATCACCAACATACATGCCAAATAAATTCAGATAAATATTAAATTAGGCTACCCCACTTGGTACTCAACTCAATTTAAATGCCACTTAAATTGGTTAGCCTAATTAGCAAACAAGCTGACCTAATCTAATTGGGTTAGGAGTTGGGCTAGCCAACATATGCTAATATGTCAATTAGCTGGCCAATTAGGATCCCATGACCCTAATAAATATACAATTGACTTCCTTAGCCAACTCCCTAATGTGTGTGACCCATTGGATTCCACATCTAGCCAGTAGTAGGTCTAGGTCCAAGCTGATTCAATCAAATCGAACTCGATTGATCTAATTAGATCAAATTGAGCTGACCTAAGTTGCAAATTCGAACAAACTTCCGAATTGACTCATGAATCGAATAGAATTGATCGATGAAAATCCACAAGACATTATTGACATCTAGCAATGTGTCATGCTTACCTGAAAGATGAGGAATTTGATAGAAATTACCAAAATACCATTCAGTGAAAAGTTACCATGCAATTCAATCATTTGATCTCTCATTATCTCGGTTAAGTGATGGGCATGGATAAATGTCAAACTTTAGTACTTAATACTTTCAAACCTCAATTTGATAATGAAGACTCGATCGATGAAAGATTAGAGACCCTATCGAATCTCATCATACTTTGATGAAAGACTTCTTGAGTCATCATTCGAAGAAATTACATGGGAAACTTCTCCTCTTACTAGGAGTGATCGATTCCTTGTTGACGTACTCATTACCTTCATACATAATCCATCATATCCAGAAGTAGCCCGTACATGACTTAATTATCATGAATGAGTATGCACCAAAATATGGGTTCATGTGCACAAGGTACTATAGTAGTCTCAGGTCTAAGGACCACATGTACAACTCCCACTAAGAGAACATTATTTTAACAAGTAAGACTTCCATTTGATGTTCTCTTGTTGGATTAGTTTAGTAAACTCAAAACTTAATGAGCATCCATGTCCTTGTATTAGTGTCTCTACACAAGTGGTTGTGAAACCAACCACCCTCTCCATTGAGCAAACATAGGATGTGCTGGTCTTTCTGGATTCATCGATCACCGAATTGATGACTCAATGATTAGGAACATTTTAGATTAGGGTGTATATGAACTTAGGTCTCACCATTATGATCTCCATCATAACCCTAATGCCATTGCCCTAACCTATGGGGTTCATCATAATCTTATAATTAAAATATAAGACAGCATATGATGAATCAAAAATGCCTTCATCAATCTTGAGTTTGGAGAATACCACTGATACAATAACTACATGGTGCAAGCACAAAGATTAAAAAAAGATTGCACCCAATTCAGAACTCTTTATGGATTTCTTAGGCACTCGAGTCCATCAATATTGAGTCATGTCAGTCTTAAAGTCAAGTCAACTGAGTCCATTTGTTCTCATATTGAGTTAATTGAGTCTTCTAATAAAGCCAAGTCAATTAAGTCCATGTGATGTAGTTAAGTCCATTTGTTTTCATCTGAGTCCAGTCAAGTGAGTCCATCTTGAGTCTTGTAATTTTTTTTCATTCAAGTCAAGTCCAAGAGGAGAGCCACTAGACCCCACTTTAAGATAAAGAATAATCCTATGCCACCTCCACTTGCCCCTATTAAAGCAAAGAAAGAAGAGGAGACTTCATGTGCCACCTCCCCTAGTCCCCACTCAGGCTGTGCAAGCAAATATGGAAGGAAAGATGCACCCAAGCAAACCCCTATTTCATGCAACCACTCTAGCCAAAAACGGAAGAAGAGTGGCACCCAAGAAACCCCCTCCTTTTACCATGCAAAGTGCCCCAGTCAAAGGAAGAAAGCATGTAGGAGCCCTAGATTTTCTTCTCTCCTTATTTCCATGTATAACCAACAAAGATGGAAAATATGTGGTTACTTAATTAGGACCCTACAAGAGTAGGGAAAGCCTCCCACACTCCCTATCTCTTACCTGGCCAGTGGAAAGGAAAGCTATTGACTTGGTTGTAAGTTGAGCTGACTCATTCTACTTGAGCTGTTATGTCTAGCAAAACCATAAACAATTTGTGCGCTTGCTACATGACCACTAGATCAAGAGTCCAATACCATTAGTCTCAAGCCCAACCTAGTCTGACCATGGAGCCTAACTTTGAAACCTTGCTGAGGACCATGACTGAATAGTTTGCCCAATTGAACGCCCAAATGAACAATAGGTTTAATCAGATGGAGGAACGTGTTGGAAACCTAGAGAGAACCCATGAGACCTATACTGAGCCAGAACATGAGACACCATTTCCCACACCTCCCAACCCTAGGAGAGCCCCACACCATGACCCAATTTTGGAGCTTAATCAAAGGAGACCCAATCATGATTTCATTAACCAAAATGAGAGAGCCATTAGGAACATTAGGTTAGAAGCACCTACATTTGATGGTAGCCTTGACCCTATGGTATACACTGATTCGGAAGGAGATATGTTCGAGTACTTTGAGTGGTATGAAATTCTGAAGAGAGGAAGTTTAAGTTTGCTAAACTTAGGTTAGTTCGCCAGGCTAGGCTATACTAGGGAAATGTTCAAAGGATGACTAGGCAAGAGGAGACATATCAAAAGCTACAAGGAGAGCCATGAAACTTAAACTTAGGGAAAAGTACCTCACCATATCTAGTGAGGACACCAGGATCAGTCCCTTTGTTTCAGTCCAATCAAGTGAGTCCTATATTTTTTTATTAAAGTTAAATCAAAGAGGAGAGTCACTAGACCCCCACTCAAGCCACCCTATCTCATGCACCAGGGCCCCTACTCAAGACACCCCAACCCATGCTCTTGGGCCCCATTCATGTCACCCAAGCCCACAAGTAAGGGCGCCTCTCAAGCCTATAAGATTTGGCATTCCAGTCCTAGCTCACAAGAATTGGCGCCCTAGCCCAAGTCCACAAGAAGCTGCCACCCCCTCCTAAGCCCACATGTAGCTGGCACCCTCTCCCAGGCCTATAGTAGTTGGCACCCCTCCCAGGCCCACAAGGAATTCCTACATCCCAAGTCCCACAAGGAGTTCAATTTCCAAGGCCTACAAGGAGTTCAATTTCCAAGTCCCACAAGGATTCAAGTCTCCTTATCCCACTAAAACTTGTAATCCAACTTTAACAGGAAGACTGGGTGAATCTATAAATACCCCTCCCCTCCTCCCTCTTGTAATGATGATGAATGATGATGATTAATGAATGAAAGTTTTCTTCTTTATTTTCCATGAATTTATGCATTGACACTCCATGAGGGAGAGGGTGAGAGGACCACTTTTTACTCTTCAAGGAGGGCACGAGAGGTGCATCCCAACAAAACCAACCATCTATTTTCTTCCTCCAAAACCCAAGGCTGCCCCATCCCATCTTCCAAAACCCTAGCTGTCCACTTCCATCTTCCACTTGGCCAGCCACTTCAAGCATCTAAACCCTAGGCCACCACCCATCTTCCTTGCTCTAAAGCCCTAGGCCACCAGGCCCTCCTCTAGTCCAAGGCAATGCAAGCATCCCCTTCCAGCCAGGAGTCCAGGCATCCTCCAATCAACCAGGCTGTCAACAATCTTCAACGCCCCTCCAACCTTTTCTCTACCTCAACTTTTGATTTCATATTTTTCCTAGCATCTAAATCCCTAACCCTAAGTGTTTGCAAGATACCTCCAATGCGATGATCCTAGGATGAGGTCTTCCTTGTCCCTGGAACCATCTGATAGAAGTCGGTGCCTCCACGAGAAATCGGCCTCTTCTTCCAGGTGCCAATCCAGAGTGTTGTGCGATCCCATCTTCGAGAGGCAGATCATCATTGCCAAGTATGCAAACATTTTCTCTTCTCTTTAGTTCTGTTTTATTGAAGATGAGCATGTTCTAAATTTGTGGTTTCTTAACCCTATGATCCTATTTTTGTTATCACTTGTTAGAATCTTTAATTATGGGTAGAACTTTGGTCTTTACATGAAAAACCCTAACCTATTCTTGACCCTTTTTTTTCAGGAACAAAACCATATAAAATCAAAACATCATTCCTCTATAATCTGAAATTGTCTATTGTTCATCTCTAGCATATTCCGTCCCACAACAATTTTGGTATCAGAGCATTGTTTAGGACATGTTCGTGCATCATACTTTGAAATTTTTGCATGCTGAATTCTACATAGTAGTATAAACCTAGGGCTAGTTTTTTATTAAAACCTTGCTATTTATCATTCATCTTTGCATCTCTTATTCATATAATTATTCTTCTTTAATTCTTCAATTTTTTTTAAATTTTCTAATCTGGAAAAAAATACAAAAAAATCTGCAAGAAACCTAGAACCTGCATTGCTGAAATTTCTGCACCCTAGTTCTAAAACCTAGGAATTACTTTCATTAAAACCCTTGGATCATCATAAAACTTTACATACAACACTCCAATAAATATCTTTCTTTAATATCTGCAATTTTTCTTTAATTTCAGATCTGAAAATCATAAAAAAAAAAATCTGCATAAAACCCTAAACAAAATCTAAATTGCTGAAATTCTGCATAACTAGAATAGGGCTGAAATTTGTTTGCATTAAAACCCTTCAAAACTTAGTTTTCTTTGCACTTAATTAATTGTTATTAATCTTCATTAAATCTTCCATATAAAACAAAAAACAGAGAAAAAAACAAAAATCATTTTTTGCATATTTTTTATATTAGTTTCATGTTGCATATCATGTGTGTGCATGCATAACTAATCCACTTAAGGGCACTCTCTCTATCTCAGATAAGAGAAGGATTTCATCATCTTTCCTTGGCCCAAAATAACCACCCTGTATCGAACCCAAGGCTAATTAAAATCGAGTAGCAACCTAATTAAGTTAGGGATACCAACAGGTCCAGTTCGTGATATTGTGAGAAAGCTAGTGCACCCAATCCTTCAGTTATTTCTTGAACTGGTGTCTAGGAAAGGAGTCTAGTGGTAGACACCCTAAGCGAACTTGTGGTTTTAAATTAGGACCCTGCCAGAGTAAGGGGAGCCTCTCATAACTGCACCTCTTACCTGGCCAGTGGAAAGGGTAATTGTTGAATTGGTTGTAAGTTGAGCTGACTCATTCTACTTGAGCTACTAGGTCTAGTAAAATCCTAGAACGATGTATGTGCTTGTTGCATGACTAGTAGATCAGGAGTCCAATCCATCAGTCTTAACCACAACCCAATCTGACCATGGAGTCCAACCTTGAAACCCAACTGAGGGCCATTACTGAACATCTTGCCTAATTGAACACCCAAATTTAAAATAGGTTTAACCAGATAGAGTAGCTGGTAGAAAACCTAGCAAGAACCCATGAGACCTGTACTGAGACTGAACTTGAGACATAATGTCCCACACCTCTCAACCCTAAAAGAGCCCTATGCCATGACCCAATCTTGGATCCTAATCAGAGGAGACCCAATCATGATTTCATAGACCAGGATGAGAGAACCTTTAGGAACATCAGGTTAGAATCACCTACTTTTGGTGGCAGTCTTGATCCTAAGGCTTACATTGATTGGGAAGGAGATATGGACCAATATTTTGAGAGGGATGAGATGACTAAAGAGAGGAAGTTTAAGTTTGCTAAACTCAAGTTAGTTTTCCAGGCTAGAATATATTGGGGTAATGTTGAAAGCATAACTAGACAAAGAGGAGACATACCCATAACTACCTGGAGAGCCATGAAGTGCAAGCTTAGGGAAAGGTACTTACCCATGTCCTATGAGTAGAGGGGACCCATGACCCATCGACCTGAACCCAATAGGGTTAGTACCCCTAGATATAACCCAAGTACTAGTCAAGTTCCCCTTAGCCGGCCCTTCCCTACTACCCCATTTCTTCACAAGGTTGACATTGAAGAAGAAGTATATAGGGCAGACCCAGAATTAGTTGACCAAGAAGATACCCAGATTGAAGCTGTCCCTAAAAAAATATAAGAAGAGAATCCTGTTATAGAGCTTAGACCTGAGATTCAAGAACCAAAGGAAAGTAGTGAGGACTTGGTTCCTCCAATTCAATACCCTCTGGAGGAATTCACTCCTTTAGTCCTGGTTAAAGATCCCTTGCCTAAAATTATCGACTTATCCTTCCATAAGGTGGACCTTTTGTTGCCTATAATTCAATATCCAAACCTTAAGGTCATTCCCATGAGTCAAGAACTAGTCGATGAACCCTCTTCTTATTTCCTACCCTATCCTAAGGCTTCCAATGCTTTTAGGACATCGATTACACTTTGTTGATGTTAGCAGGTTGCATCAGTCCTTTAAGCATGTTAGGTTTGCTACCTATTTCTGGAAGACCTTGTGGCATTTATTAATAGTCCATTTAAAATTTTCATCTACATGTCACCCACCGACCAAGGGCCAAGCCCAAAGTTGTAGTTGAAGACTTAGTAAATTTCTTTCGAAAGGAGTGCATAGTCGAACCTTAGGTATTAGAATGAGTCATTTGCCAAGCATGTTAGAGATCTATATAAGGAGATCAGCCATAAGATTAATATGAGCCATGATATTTATAAAAACATGGCTAATTCTCGGAAAAGAGTCAAAAAGTTTTCTAAGGGAGATTAAGTAATGATTAGGCTCAGACCTAAGTGGTTTCCTCTGGGGACCGTGAGAAAGTTACATGCCCATGGAGCTGGACCCTTCAAAGTGATAAAAAAAGTTGGACCTAATACCTATGTGCTCGAGTTACCACCTGAATTTGGCATTAGCTCAACCTTCAATATCTCAGACCTAGTTGAGTGTAGGGAGCCAGCAATGATACCTATTGAGCCTTTTGGACCTGACCCTATTCTTGAGAGCGAACCTATTCTAGAGTGTCTACCAACAAATTTGCCTAGTAAAGAAAAAAGGATTGAGCCTATCCTAGATGACCAAATTATTAGTACCTGGAATAAAGGCTACCAATATTACCTGGTTCGTTGGCAATGTCGACCAAAATCTTAGGACTCGTAGATTACTCGAGAGGATCTACAACACCTCGAGTTCCTCCCACCTCAGAAGAATTGGTAAGGACACCAGGATCAGACCATGATTGCAGGGCTCCATTTGGATCTCTAATTAATGTGTTGGGAAGTTGGTCATTTTTCAGTTGAGTCCAGAGTAACTTGAGTCCTTTAATAAAGATTAAGTCTTGTAATAAAGTGAGTAAATTAATTATATCATGTTCATCTCTAGCATGTTCTGTCCTGCATCAATATCCTATCACTAGAGACTTTTAAATCAATGGCATAGGCTGAGTCAGAGAAATAGGACTGTATCTGAGTACATAGCCAAATTTGATGAATTTGTCATGAGGTGTAGTATAGATGAGTCTGAAGCTGTGACACTATCTAGGTTTAGGGCTGGACTACGTGAAGACATTCAGAGAGAATTATTTTTAAGAGAGGTCCATGATCTTGAGCAGGCTTATCGGATAGCTAAAGACTATGAGAGATTCCAGAGGGGACCCATAATCCGTCAACTTGAACCCACTACGATTAGCACACATAATCAAAAACCAGGATCTAGCCAAGCACACCTGATGGGGGACTAATATGCATGCCATTTTTTTTTGTATGTTTTACATGTGGAGTTAGGTGATTAATTCCTAAATTTAAGATCAAAATTATTTGTAGGGAATTTTGTATGAATTTTTGAAGATCAGCATGCAGATTAGGACCTAGAAAAGTAGCAAAGAAGGACCGCCGGGGCTGAGAAGCCTCGGTTAGGGCAAGTTCTCCTACAATAAAACTACTGGAGGTAGAGGGCTGTACCTGACAATCTATGAAGATCGTAGCGAAGGGGTCTCTCATTCCTCGACGGATGCGGCCTGGAAAATCGAGCCAAAGACCCGCGGATACCTGGCTTTCTGCTCGGTGATCCGATTGAGGCTTGGCTGGAGTCGTTGGATTCGTAGGAACTCAGGGACCTGCAAATGACCTGTTAGGGGTTAGAAAGCTCACAAAGGAACAAGAAAACAAAAGAAAAATAGCAAGGGAAGGCTTCTTTTGGAGTGGGCATCCAGGGATCTGGAGTGTTTGTTGGCAGCGGGAAGATGATTGCAAACACCGGGAAGAAGAACTCTCATAAACCCCTTTATGCACATAGCAGGGTATCACACCACTCAATAGAAGAACTCAAGGTTTTCATTCATCAAAAATTCTAACTTCATACAAGAGGCTAGGGTCCCTTAAATAGACCCTTAACCTTGGGCCCCAAGTAAGGGTACTTTCGACTTTTCATAGGACTCATTTTCCCTTACAAACTCTAACTAGGAATACATGGCAACCTAGGTAGAAAAATTTTAAATGGAATGGGACTCCCTCTCCTTGTCTTGGTCGACCAAGGGGGTGACCATAAGTGGCCGACCAAGAGGAAGGTAATTCTAAGGAGGGGCGCCCTAATTTCTCCCTGGGCCTGGGCTGGCCCAGTTTCCTTCTAGCTGGTCTCCAGGCTTCAGGTTTGCACTTGTTTTAATTCTCCTCCGGGGATCTTCATGTCTTCTAGTTAGGTTGGACTCGGGCTCAACATCCATGTCTTCAATCAGGTTGGACTTGGTCTTCACTTGTATGATGTGGTCTTGAGTCTTCAATATGGTTGAACAGGACTCAAAAATAAAATTAGCTCGACATGAGCTGACTAACATTGGACTGGACTAGCTCAACATGAGCTAAATAATTACAGGACTTAAATGAAAACAACTCAGCTAGACAAAGCTTTATTACAGTGGACTCGAATGTCATTTAAGTGATCCACAGAGGGTTGAGAAGCCTCTGCCTTATTCTGGTGCCTCTGGTGTCCGCACCAATTCTCCTAGGGTGGGAGTAACTCGACCCTGTCGAGTGAAGATCAGATTGGCTCACATATCTCTCGAGAAGGTCTGGGTTGAGGCATTGCAAGTCCTCTCGAGAAATCGACGAATCGTCCGACTCTGGCCGGCCTTACCATCGGACCAGGAAGCGTTGATAGTCATGGCCCTGGGTTATGATGGCTTGATCGTCCAGGATACGCTCGATCCGTTCTCCTCTCTCAGGCCAAATTTGTTTATGGACACTCTAGGTTAGGGTCACTCACAATGAAAAGGAATAGGTCCAAAGGCCTCACTAGGTATCGCTGCCGGTTCCTTATACTCAACCAGGTCAGTAATATTGAAGGTAGAACTAATGCCCAAATTTAAAGGCAAGTCTAACACCTAGGCATTTGATCCAACCTTCTCTATCACTTTAAAAGGTCTGGCTCTACGAGCATGAAGCTTCTTTTAGGCCTATGCCTAACCAAGATAGAATCCACTACATCAAATTCTTTGACCCTTCTTCAGAAATTAGCCAGTTGTTTTAAGATTAGTGCGGGTGGTGAACATGCTAGGCACATGCAGACTCCTAACAAATGATGCAAAGGACTCATATTGACACCTAACAGACTCGACTATGCATTCCTATCGAAGGAAATTTTATTGAACTCTTTGGATCTAAACCTAATAGATTATAGGTTCTCTAGGTTTGATCCTAGCTTAACATGCATAAGAAAATTTACAGTGAACTCCTAGCAAATTCCAAAGAGTATGCCAGAAGTAAGATGCAAACCTAACATGCATGATGAATGCATGCAGTATGCTAATCTCAGCTAAATGCAATCTAATGATCCTAGAAATGCTGGAGGTGTCAGGAAAGGGCAGAAAATAGGAAGTGGGTTCAGAATTAGTTTGGTAGGGTAGGGAAAAAGGTTCAAGGTTAGTTGGATAAAGTTCGATAAAAGAAGGCACGTCAAGGACTAATCCTAGACTAATTAGGCTAACCTTACGAGGTTGCGGTATATCTATGGGGTTTGCATAATGGAAGGATGGGTTACTAATCTCAGGGAAGAGGTCCTTAATGGGAACTATAGGAGGAGGCTCATCCTGAGGGTACTGATTCAAAGTGATCAAGTCCTTAATAAATTCTTCTGGTTCTTGTATTTTAGGACTAGACTCTATAATTTGGCTCTCCTCTATGGTTTCCTCAGGTAAGGCTCTAGTAGCAGTACCTAGGTTCTCTTCCTCTATTTGTTCTTCCACTATAGCTTTAGGTTGGATGTGGTCAAGGTCAACTACCTCTAGGTTGGCTTCTACCTGGGTATCTATTGGGTCAGCTAATTCTAGATCATCTAAAGGTGTCTCCTCTTCTACCTCATACTCATCCACTAAGTTTGCATCAGCTTCATACACTTCCACGTTAATGTAAGCCTTGTCAATCTCAGGAATGGTTGGAGAAGGTCGGCTAGGGAAAAATTGGCTAGGTCCTGGTTTCTGATTATGGACACTAATCCTAGTAGGTTCAGGTTGCCTAAGGGGTAGTGGCTCAATACTGGGCTCATATTTAGGGGTGCTAATCCTATAGGGTTCAAGTTGACTAAGGGAAACCTGACTAGTACTAGATTGATACTTAGGGATTATGGGTTCTCTGGGCTCATAGGATAAGGGTGCAGATCTATGGGTCATGGGATTATAGGATCTGGGGTCATAGGATTTTGGGTCAGCTCTATGGTCAGGTTCTAAGGATAGATCATGGTATGGGGTCCTCCTAAGGTTGGGCTCTCTATATGCGTCTGGATATTGGGTCCTCCTAGGGTTGGACTCCCTATATGGGTCAGAATACTGGGTTCTCCTAGGGTTGGACTCCCTATATGGGTCAGAATATTGGGTTCTCCTAAGGTTGGACTCCCTATATGGGTCAGAATATTGGGTGTTGGGTCTACTAGGCTCATAGGGTGTGGGTGCATAGGATCTATGATCATGGGATCTAGAGTCATAGGATCTAGTTTCATAGGTTATGGATTCATAGGTTCTAGGTTCATAGGATTTGGAGTCATATGATCTATAGGTTGTGGGTATACTAGGCTTGTAGGGAGAGGGTAAATAGGATCTATCTTCCTGGTCTATAAAATCATGATTGGGTCTTCTAGGACTAACCTTAGGAATTGGGTCATGACGATGGGCTCTCCTAGGTTCGACCTCATGGTATAGATCAAGGTTTGGGATCCTCATAGGTTGAGGGGAATCAGGATTTGGCTCAGACTGTGACCCATGGGTTTTTTTTGGGGTCCCTACCCGGACTTTTAACTGATCAAACCTATTGGCAAGATGGTCAATTCTATCATTGGTTTGAATACGAGATTGAGTTAACTGGGTCATCTAGGTAGTCATCTGGGTAGTTATTGGGTAGCCATCTGGGCCATTTGATCAGCTAGGGCTTTTATTTGGGCTTGTAAATTTTCCATGGGTTCAGACATTTATGAAGGAGGTGGGTGATATGAAACTCCTGATCTAGTGCTCATGCAAGACTCGATCAGACCGACTATAGATGACTAGACTTAGAGTCCAAACTAGATGCTCAATCAGGGTGGCAAACTAGCCTATAGTAACCCTGTACTCAGCCAGGCAGGTGTAAGGGGAGTGTTAGGTCCCTGATTGCCAATTCTAGACACCAATCAGAGATTGGCCAGGTAGGCGAACCAGCACACAAGCCCTTCGGGATTGAATCCCTAAATCACCATTCTAGACACCAAGCATAAGGAACACACAGGTTAGTCTTGACACAGTGATCTAACACTTAGCCCGGACCCGACCAGTTGGTGTCCCTAGCCCACTAGGGCAAATTAGGTCTAATCGATTTTAAGTTAGGCTTGGGACCGAATGCAAGGAAGGTGGTTTTAGGCTAAGGAAAGGTAATGACCTCCTTCCCTTACCTGGTATAAAGAGAGTGCCCTTAAAGTAAATTATGTAATGATGGCAGGCAGATGAGGATGCAAATTAGGATTTAGATATTTTTTTGGTATTTTTAGAGAATATGTAATTTTTTTTTTTGGTATTTTTTTAAATAGAAGAAAACTGGCAAATTATGGACTAATATGCAGGAAATATTCTAAAATTAAAAGATATGCAAAATTGCTAAACAAAATCCTAAAACTTCCAAACTTGTCATGCTGAAAAAACAGAGGCTAAAATTTGCAGGCTGTATTTTGGCTTGAAGAAAATTCACAGGCCATAATAAAATTTGCAAAAATTCTTAAAATTACTGTTAATAATTGTGAATCTAGAAAAACAAATTTTGAATTTTTAAAGTTTTCATCAGAGAGAAATAATTAAAAAAATAGAGCATATATGGATTAAAAATTGCAGAAAACAAGCCCTAATCTAAGCTCTGATACCAAATGATGGGGGACTAATATGCATACCATTTTTTTTTGTCTGTTTTACATGTGGAGTTAGGTGATTAATTCCCAAATTTAAGATCAAAATTATTTGTAGGGAGTTTTGTATGAATTTTTGAAGATCAGCATGCAGATTAGGACCTAGAAAAGTAGCAAAGAAGGACCGCCGGGGCTGAGAAGCCTCGGTTAGGGCAAGTTCTCCTACAATAAAACTACTAGAGGTAGAGGGGTGTACCTGACAATGTCTATAAAGATCGCAGTGAAGGGGTCTCTCGTTCCTCGACGGATGCGGCCTGGAAAATCGAGCCAAAGACCCGCGGATAACCCGGCTTTCTGCTCGATGATCCGATTGAGGCTTGGCTGGAGTCGTTGGATTCGTAGGAACTCAGGGACCTGCAAACGACCTGTCAGGGGTTAGAAAGCTCACAAAGGAACAAGAAAGAAAATGAAAAACATCAAGGGAAGGCTTCTTTTGGAGTGGGCATCTAGGAATCTGGAGGGTTTGTTGGCAGCAGGAAGATGATTGCAAACACCGGGAAGAACTCTCACAAACCACTTTATGCACACAGCAGGGTATCACACCACTCAAAAGAAGAACTCAAGGTTTTCATTCATCAAAAATTCTAACTTCATACAAGAGGCTAGGGTCCCTTAAATAGACCCTTAACCTTGGGCCCCAAGTAAGGGTACTTTAGACTTTTCATAGGACTCCTTTTCCCTTACAAACTCTAACTAGGAATACATGGCAACCTAGGTAGAAAAATTTTAAATGGAATGGGACTCTCTCTCCTTGTCTTGGTCGGCCAAGGGGGTGACCATAAGTGGCCGACCAAGGGGAAGGTAATTCTAAGGAGGGGCTCCCTAATTTCTCCCTGGGCCTGGGCTGGCCCAGTTTCCTTCTGGCTGGTCTCCAGGCTTCAGGTTTGCACTTGTTTTAATTCTCCTCTGGGGATCTTCATGTCTTATAGTTATGTTGGACTCCGGCTCAACATCCATGTCTCAATCAGGTTGGACTTGGTCTTCACTTGTAAGATGTGGTCTTGAGTCTTCAATATGGTTGAACAGGACTCAAAAATAAAATTAGCTCGACATGAGCTGACTAACATTGGACTGGACTATCTCAACATGAGCTAAATAATTACAGGACTTAAATGAAAACAACTCAGCTGGACTAAGCTTTATTACAGTGGACTCGAATGTCATTTAAGTGATCCATAGAGGGTTGAGAAGCCTCTGCCTTGTTCTGGTGCCTCTCGTGTCCGCACCAACACCTAAGCTGGCCTAATCCTAGCACCCTATTGACCTGTAAGGATGATAAGGGTAAGGCACCTAAGGTTCAGAGAAATCTTAATCCCAATCCTAATACCACTTGTTTTAGATATCATAAATTGGGATACTATGCTATCAATGCCCAACTCGATCCTTACACATAAGAGAGCTAGAGGAAGAAGATCCTGAACCCACTGATGAGTTCGAAGAGGATGTGTATGAAGCTAGAGTACACTTAGTGGATGAATATGAAGGAGATGGGGAAGTTGTTGAGTCATCTAATTTATTGGGAGTTGTTAGATGTATCTTGACCCAAACCCAAGAATAAGAGGATTGGCGTAAGACCAACATCTTATAGACATTTATGAAGTTAGGATAAAAGGTATGTAAGATCATCATATATAGTCGGAGCTATATGAATGCCATCTGAGCTAATGCTATCAAAACCCTAGGTTTATCTCGTATTCTCCATCCCAATCCATATAAGGTGTCCTAAGTAGACTCAACTTCCATCCCCATCAAACTTAGATGCCAAGTCATGATCCAACTTCAATCCTATTAAGAAAAGGTGTGGTGTGATGTCCTTCCTATAGGAGTTAGTAGTGTCATCTTAAGCAAACCATGGCTATATGACCATGATGCTACCATGTATAGCCGATCCAATTCCTGTTCTTTTAACTACCATAGGAAGAAGATTGTGATAAACTCAACCCCACCTAAGGATAATATCAAGAGGGGATCTAGAAATCTAAAAGAGAAGATACCAGGGTTAAATCTGATCAAGGCTAAAGAACTGGAGAGTGAGATCACTAAGGGTTCACCCGTTTGGATTTTGACCACTAAGAAAGTTCGTGACCGTCCCCAGGAGGAGTACCCTCAAGAAATTATGGAGTTTTTGAAGGAATTTCAGGTTATGTTTCTCGAAGATCTTCCTGACCACCTACCACCTTTGAGGGATGTACAACATGCCATAGATCTAGTCCTAGGAGCCACTTTGCCTAATCTTCCACATTATAGGATGAATTCTACTGAGCACTTAGAATTATAGAAACAGGTTGGAGAACTCCTAAGAAAAGGATTTATTATGGAGAGTCTAACTCCATATACAGTACCTGCCCTTTTAACACCAAAGAAAGATGGCACTTGGAGAATGTGTGTTGATAGTCATGCCATAAACAAGATAACGGTTAAGTATAGAATTACCATTCCTTGTTTGGATGACATGCTAGATATCATTGCCGGAGCAAACATTTTTTCTAAGATTGACCTTAAGAGTGGCCATCACCAGGTTAGGATCAGACCCAGGGATGAATGGAAAACTGCCATTAAGACTAAGAATGATCTTTATGAGTGGGTAGTGATGCATTTTGGGTTGTCCAACACACCTCGTACCTTCATGAGGATCATGACCCAAGTCCTAAGAGTGTTTATTAAAAAATTTGTTGTGGTTTATTTTGATAATATCTTGATCTATAGAAGGACTAAGGAAGACAACCTAAGCCATATCCAACAAGTCTGTCAAGCCCTTAGGAAAGATAGCCTCTATACCAATTTGAAGAAATGCGAGTTCTTGACCCATTGAGTCATCTTCCTAGGATTTGTAATGACCCCCGAAGGAGTATCAGCTGATCCAAAAAAGATTAAGTCCATAGTTGAGTGGCCAGTACCTACTAGTGTACATGACGTACATAGCTTCCATGGCCTTGCTACCTTCTATAGATGTTTTATTCGAGGATTTAGCTCACTAGTTGCACTCAACACTGATTGCATTAGGAAGAGAACCTTTGAATGGACCAAAGCTACAGATAAAGCCTTTCGATATATTAAAGAAAAGATGACCCAAGATCCTATTTTGAGGCACCCATTTTGAGGTTACCTAATTTCTCTAATGTTTTTGAGGGTGCTTGTGATGCCTCTAGAGTTGGTATAGGAGGAGTACTAAGTCAAGAGAGTCACACTAGAGTTGGGCGCCACCATAAATATTGTAATTTGAATTTCAAATGGGCCTTGGGTGCCTATTTAAAGGACCCAATCCCTCCCTTGTAGAACTAATGAATGAATGAATGAATGAATGAATGAAAAATTGAGTGATTGAGTTTGAGTTTCTTCCACCCTCCAACCATTGTCTCTTAGGCTAGGTTCGAGTGGAATTGCCTTCATCCCCAGGGACGTCGAGTGGTGTGAGGCCAACTGTCCGTCGCCCGAGGGCGTCGCGAATCCTTCATCCTCCGGGATGTCGCGTGGTGTGAGGCCACATTCCTTCATCCTCCAGGACGTCGCGGGGTGCGAGGCCCCAAGTTATCTCCAACTTCGACTTCGGAATCCAGCCAGACACCGGGCTCGAAGCCCCTTCCCAACTCCAGTTCAATTCCTTTCCATACATCTCGATATTCCACTGACCTTTCTTTTGTTTGCCTATAGGTCCTCCCTCGCATCTCGAGCATTGGAGATAGTTAGCTTTGCCATCGCGACCTTCAGACCCAAAGCCAGAGTTCCATGGGTTTGATTGCTCGGGCATCCAGGTCGTATCCACCGAGTTGAGCGATCTCTGCACCGGGCGCTTCAGAAGTTTGAGGTTTGCCTTCTCTTTATCTCCTAAGTAGATATTGTAGGTCGAGCTAGTCCTACCGGGGTTTTTTAATCCCGGGGTCCTGTTCTCGTTCTTACTTTTAGGGCTTTGAACTGCTAGTGTAGGCTTCCCTTATTGCTCTTCATATTTCTTATCTTTGCTTGTGATCGGGAATCGATACCCTAAACAACGAAGAAGAACAACAAGAAACGTAACAAAAAAAAAGTCACCATCCCTAAAAAAAAAAAAAAAAAAATTCCTTGCATCATAAGCAACCAACCTTGCATCCCTAGCCCAAACCCTCTTGCCTCCCACATCATTCTTGGTATCAGAGCATGGCTAGGACTAGTCCAATTGTTTCATTTTCTTCACTCTGGTCAGTCCGTATGTAGTCTGATCATTGGATTGTTTCTCTCTATAGGGACATCCAAATTTTGTGATTTCTATTCTGTTAGATCGCTTTGAATCTAAGATATTTTTATCTATTTTTTCAGATTTTATTTCAATTTATAGAGTTTCTAAAAGTAGAAATACTGCCTGAGAAAATCTCAGGTCTGAAATTTCAGCAAGCATCTCATCTTTTGATTCATTCATCCATCTAGCTTGTTTCTTGCATGTTTTAATTCCTGCATTTTGTTTAGCATTCACACATCTAAAGGACACAGAAAAACAAGAAAAAAAATTTAAAGTCATTTTATTAGTCATTTTGTGCATCATTCTCCATAACGTATCTTAAGGGCGTCAAATTAACATAGGGTCAGGATTTCATTACCTGTCCCTAGCCCAAAAACCACCACCCGACATATCGAACCCTAGCCCTTAACTAAAATTGATTAGACATTTAATCTGCTCTAGTGAGCTAGGGACACCCACGAAGTCAGGTCGACCCAAGTGCCGAGCCAAGCTAGATTAGTTGTTGGTGTGTGCTTGTGTAGCTGGTGACTAGGAAAGTCGTTCAGGGACTAGACCCCGAAGGGAAGTGGGTTGGTTCGGTTATGTGGCCAATTTCTAATTGGTGTCTAGGCAAGCAAAGAGGAACCTCCACTCACCTTACACTTACCTGGCCTGGTGCCAAGTTACTGCTTTTAGGTTCATCTTCTTGACTTTACATTTGGAGAGATCTCCTAAGTCTAGCAAACCGTAGCATCGTTTTGTTACATGTGCACTAGATCAGGAACCTCTTTTCACCCACCTTCTCCACCCGCTACCAACACCATGGACCAACTGCGAGCCGACATTGGAGCCTTAACCAAATCCATGACCCAATTGAATAATAGATTGGATCAAATAGAGGCCAGACTAAGACCCCCATAGGAAGAGCTAAATGAATCTGAAGACCTTTTGGGAGTAGTCAGATGCATCCTAGCCCAAAACATAGTACAGGAAGACTGGCATAGGACCAACATCCTACAGACCCTGATCAAGCTAGGAGATAGGGTTTGTAAGGTCATCATTGATAGTGGAAGCTGTGTTAATGCCCTTTCCTTGAGTACTGTCAAATCTTTAGGACTAGCCACAGTTCCCTACCCCAACCCTTACAAAGTCTCCTGGATAGATTCAACTTCAATCCCTGTAAAGTCTAGGTGCCAAATCAAGATAAAAATGAGTTCCTATGAAGAATCGATTTGGTGTGACGTCTTACCCATGGGTGTGGGTAGTATCATTCTAGGATGACCCTGGCTTTTCGACCATGATGCCACCCTTTATGGTCGATCCAATACCTGTGTCTTTCTCCACCAAGGAAAAAGATTACAATCAACCCAATCCAGCCAAAGGACCCAATCAAGAAAGGATCAAGTAGCCTTAAAGAAAGGAAGCCTGAAGTTAACCTAATCAAGGACAATGGGTTAGAAGAAGAGATTACTAGGAAAGGACCCTTTAAAGAGTTTCAGGGAGAGAAGGATGAACATTCTGAGAATTTGAATACAAAAACCCCTAAGCCCATTGAAGACTTTAAGGTTGAATCCCCATTGAAGACTTTAAGGTTGAATCCATTGAAAATCTAGGGAAAGAAACTCCTGAGCCCATTAAAGAATTGAAAGAAAGCATCTATGAGTCAAGTTTAGTAGAAGATGGGCCCGAGGGTGAAATCATTGAGGAATCCAAGGAAAATGATCCTGAACCCACTACAAAATTTGAAGAAAAAATGACCGAGCGAGGATCGCATCTAGAAAATGAACATGTGGATTCAACAGTCTTTTCCACAGGAGTTCAGGAACCAACCCTTAATGAACCGATGCAAAGAGAACATCCTCAAGAGATGGTTGAAGCTCGGAAAGAAATTGAGGATGATGTTCCCGATGAGTTACCTGATCAACTTCCACCCCTGAGAGACATCCATCATACTATAGATGTGGCCCCAGGATCCTCTTTAACAGACCTTTCTCACTGTGGGATTGACCCTAGCAAGCCCCAAGATCTAGCAGAACAAGTGGACCATATGACACCTATAGAACGATGCCCAAATTTTAAGGTCATCCTGAATAACCAAGGCCTGTTTTATGTTTTCCATAAGCCACCCCAAGACTCCGATTCCTATTTCCTACCCTTCCCTGAACTCTCTCACATTTCTAAAGCCATGGGGTTACTTTTTATTTGGATTACCAGATTGTGTGACTCCTTAGAGCCCATCCCTTTTGCTCTCTACTTCTAGTTTACTTTATGGTATTTGCTAGGGATCCTTAATAATTTTTCTTGTGCATACCAGACTAGGTTCAAACCTAGAGAGTCAAAAGTCTATTAGGTTTAGACCCTAGGAGTCCAATAAAAATTTTTCTCAATAAGATTGCATAGTTGAGTCCGCATTTTGCATCATGTTAGGATTATGCATTAAATACGATTTTTAAAATAATTTGGCTGATTCCCGAAAGCGAGCCAAAGAGTTTGAAATAAAGGATTTTGTAATGATTAGGCACCGACCTGAACGATTTCCACTGGGAACCGTTAAGAAGCTTCATGCTCGTGGGACGGGTCCCTTTAAAGTAATTAGGAGAATGGGCCTTAACGCCTATGTGCTAGAACTACCTCCGGATTATGGAATTAGCTCGACATTCAATATCTCTGACTTAGTCGAGTATAGAGAACCCGCAAACATACCCAATGAGCCGTTGAGCCCGACCTCCCTTTTGAGAGTGAACCTGAACCTGAGTGTCCACCTCCAAATATACCTGAGCGAGGAGAGCGGATCGAGCGTGTCCTGGATGACCAAGCCATCACTACCCGGGGCACAGGCTACCAGCGTTACCTGGTCCGATGGCAAGGCTGACCCGAATTCGATGACTCGTGGATCACACGGGAGGACTTGCAGCGTATCGACCCCGACATCCTGGAAAGATATCAAAGCCAAGCTAACCCTTACTCGACAGGGTCGAGTTCCTCCCACCCCGGGAGAACTAGTGTGGGCACCAGGATCCGATAGAGGCTCCTCAACCCTCTGTGGATCTCACATTAGGGTTACCCTTCTATGAGTCTTGTAATAAGGCCTTGAGTCCAAAGCATTGTCATAATTCCTTGTCAAATTTGTTTAGTCCTATACCTTGACCAATTTGGGTCAAGTTAGGTCATGAGTCCTGTATTTGTTCGAGTCTGGGTTTGGACTGGGCCCAAGCCCAATTGAAGTCACTCTGGTTTTCTTCACCAAATCATGTTCTGGTGGGCCAACCCACCCCTTCAACTTGGGATAATGCCAACTCAGGTGCCACCTCAGCTACCTACGTGGCGCCACATCAGCTACCACTTGGGCATCCAAGAAGGGAAACAAAGTGGCATCCTAATGCTTTCCACACGCCTTGGGCAACATTGGAAGGAAGAGACACCATCCCCCTCTTCCCTCCCCCACATCACGCCTTGTTCCATCAAAAGAGGGCATTGGAAATCCTTGAAGAAACCAAGCCTCAAAGCAAGCCCCCTTCCAAGCTTTCTTCCCAAAATGTTCTTACAAGGAAGGAAGGTCAAAGGACACACTCCCCCCTTCAAGCCCTCAACCATGCAACGCCCATGGAGCTCTCCCTTGGTCGGCCTTGAATCAATCCAAGAAGATGGCATTGAAGAATCCAAGGGAACACATCCCTCCAAGCAAGCCATGCCCCACTCATTCTTCCCAAAATAAACATGCTAAGGAAGGAAGTCAAGGGACCAATCCCCCTCTCCAAGCCTTTGCTCATGCCATGCCTAACTCCAAATTATTTGGTCGGCCAAAGAGATGGGATGTTGGAAAATTTTGGGTGCCACCATAAATATTGTAATTTGAATTTCAAATGGGCCTTGGGTGCCTATTTAAAGGACCCAATCCCTCCCTTGTAGAACTAATGAATGAATGAATGAATGAATGAATGAAAAATTGAGTGATTGAGTTTGAGTTTCTTCCACCCTCCAACTATTGTCTCTTAGGCTAGGTTCGAGTGGAATTGCCTTCATCCCCAGGGACGTCGAGTGGTGTAAGGCCACCTGTCCATCGCCCCAGGGCATCGCAAATCCTTCGTCCTCCGGGACGTCGCGTGGTGTGAGGCCACATTCCTTCATCCTCCAGGACGTCGCAGGGTGCGAGGCCCCAAGTTATCTCCATCTTTGACTTCGGAATCCAGCCAGACACCGGGCTCGAAGCCCCTTCCCAACTCCAGTTCAATTCCTTTCTATACATCTCCACATTCCACTGACCTTTCTTTTGTTTGCCTATAGGTCCTCCCTGGTATCTCGAGCATTGGAAACAGTCAGCTTTGCCATCGCGACCTCTAGACCCAAAGCCAGAGCTCCCACAGGTTCGATTGCTCGGGCATCCAGGCCGTATTCATGGAGTTGAGCGATCTCTGCACCGGGCGCTTCAGAAGTTTGAGGTTTGCCTTCTCTTTATCTCCTAAGTAGATATTGTAGGTCGAGCTAGTCCTACCGGGGTTTCTTAATCCTAGGGTCCTGTTCTCGTTCTTACTTTTAGGGCTTTGAACTGCTAGCGTAAGCTTCCCTTATGACTCTTAATATTTCCTATCTTTGCTTGTGATCGGGAATCGAAACCCTAAACAACGAAGAAGAACAACAAGAAACATAACAAAAAAAAAAATCACCAACCCTAAAAAAAAAAAAAAAATTCCTTGCATCATAAGCAACCAACCCAGCATCCCTAGCCCTAACCCCCCTTGGCCCTATATCATTGATGCTGTCCTAAAGACCTTGAGTGACTAGATGGCCCGATTGAACACCCTATTAGACCAAATGGGTGACTAGATGACCAAATCGAATGCCCAATTGACTCATAGATTTGACCAAGTAGTTGTTCGGTTCGGAATCCTAGAGAAAACCCATAGGACCCAGACTAGATCCAAACTTGAGCCACCTTTACCCACACTACCCAGGTCCTATGAACCCAGAACCTATGAACCTAGATCCTATGACTCCATATCCCATGACCATAGATCTATGCACGTACACCCTATAAGCCCAATAGACCCATAACCTATAGATCTGAACCCATGACCTATGAGCAGAATGAACCCATAGGCCATCAACCTGAATTCCATAGGATTAATACCCCTAGATATGAGCCCAGTACTAGTCCCCTTCAACGTAGTCAACTTGAATCCACTAGGATCAGTGCCTATAGTTAGAAGCCAGATACTTGTCAGGTACCCCTTAGTCGACCCACCCAGCTACCCCAGTCACTAGCCAGTATTCCCTTAACCAAACCCCACCTACCACCCCACTGGTTCACCAAGAAGACATTAAAGTGGAAGTATATGAAGCTGATATGAGCTTAGTGGATGAGTACGAGGGAGAAGAAGAGGACACATCTCTAGAAGACCTAGAATTAGTTTACCCCGTAGGTACCCAGGTAGAAGCCAAGCTAGAGGTAACAGACACTGACCACATCCAAACTGAAACCATCTTGGAAGAACAGTTAGAGAAAGAGGACCATGAGGAACCTGACCCTACTATTAGAATCATGCTGAGGAGCCACTAGAGGAAAGCCTATTTTTAGAGCCTAGTCCTAAAATTCAAGAGCCCAAGAAATTTATTGAGGATATGATCTCTTTAATTCAGTACCTTGATAGGGACATCGATCTGCACAAATCCCGGAGCAGCATGGATTTCGGAGCAACAAATAAATTAGAAGAATATTTATTTAGGATTTAACTTTTTTTTGAAATTTGAATTAGGATTTGGTTGGTTAGGATTTAGATATGGATAGGCTTATCTTATCCTATCTTGTATTTGAATTTGAATCATTCTTATCTTTTTATCTTGTATTCAAATTCAAATGAGGGTTGGACAGGTCTATAAATACCACCCTCGGTTCTTTGTAATAAAAAGTTTAGTCAAGTTTTGGGAATGAAAATCAGTTTTAGAAAAGTGGTTTTTTTTTTATTTCACTCCGTGAGGAGAGGGTGTGAGGTCCAACCCCAGGACATGATGTGAGGTCTGCCCAGTTATCCCCCTTCCCATTCCATCTTCTCTATCCCCTCGTGGCCTTTGAGATCCATCCTAGTGCTCCAAGTATCGAGGAGGGTGTAATGCCCTAGAGGTGATAGGTCTCTTCATTAGGATGAGTCCCAAAGTCCATGATATCTAGATCCCTATCCTACATCCCCACTATTCCTTCGCCACCCCTATAGAAAAAAATACCAAAAAAAAAATAGTACCTTAATTTAGGTGACTTCTAGGCTCGCTAACGATCCTACCCGTGTCTTGTCCCTCATCAATTTGGGTATCATAGCCCAGAAAAATTAGGGTACCCCATATTCTCCTTCTTTCCCACCTGCTCCAATGAGTACCTCCACTTCATACCACACCGATCCATTTTTTTTTCCAGATTCAACACCATTTCAAAAAAAAAAAAAAAAAACAAACAAAATAGTACCCTAATTTAGGTGACTTCTAGGCTCACCAACGATCCTATCATTTATCCCCCATCAATTTTGGTATCAAAGCCCAGAAAATATTAGGGTACCCCAGATTCCCTTCTATCCGACTAGCCCTCATCGTCCCCGTCCTCCATCTTCCACCCGTCCAGCACCCCTTGGTCGCCTCCCCATCTACCTCCTTTCCTTTCCATCGATCACTAATGTTACATTGCTGTTTTGTCGGACCATGACCGGCCACTACAGACATCATCTTCCTCAAACCCATGCCCGTCTGCTCGTGTCCACCAGGCGCAAGCCTCCTGTCCTCCATAAGTTTCCTCCAGCCACCCTGTCATCCGTAAGCCTCTTCCGGTTTTATCCGTCCGACCTCCCTCTTCCACGCTATCTCCGACTGCCGCACCGCCCATTCCATGACCATCTTCGTCGATCACTGTCCTCCCCATCTTCCCCAAAGCCCCTATTCCAACCCACCTCCCTATCCTCAAAGAAGACAGCCGACGATCCTCCCATCGCCAAGATCCCACTCCGACGACCCCAAGCCGCCAGACCTCCCTTCCCCATCTCCCATCGCCAGAGCACCCCCCCTCTATTTCACTCCGCAAGGTCTTCCCTGAAGCTCAGATCCAAGCTTTACTGCCATGCCTGCGATGTCCGTTCTCCCCACCATCTCCCTCTCCGCCGTGATCGCTCGCCTCGGCCAGCGCCTTGACAACCCTCTCCATCGTCCGAATCCCCTACTCTGACCTCCCGTCGCCAAGCATCCCTCATCCGATCCACCACGACGCCATCAACAGCCCCAGCTTTCCTCCATGGAGTGCTTGCCCAAACCAGGCGCATCTTCCCTCCCCCCTGCTCCTTGGGTCTCAATGACCATGCCAAACGTCCGCTCGATGATCTCCACCGGATCCGGTGACCCTCCTCCCCAGAATCAAGCCTTCGCACGGACCATACATCACCGCCTCTCTATTTCATGTGGAAAGCATCATCCAACATCCGCCGCTGCAACCCCCTACCCCCTCCTGCATGGCCTCCGACGATGATTCTTCCAGCCTCAATCGCCCCCGGTCTCCCATCGTCCGAAAGCCCCTCCGGTCTCCTTTTATCCGTAAGTCTCCTCCGGATCTCCACATCTAAACTCCCAACTCCGGTCCACCCCAGCGTCGAGTCACCCTCATCTTCTTACCCAAGTTGCTGTCCTCCTCCCCAGCTCCGTCGTCGGAGAACCCGCCAGCAAAAATCCCTTTGTTCCTAGTTTGGTCCGTGAAGGAGGAGCTGTTATGCACGAACATTAACGCAAACCCAGCATTTGGAGCCGACTTCCCCTCTGCACGCTTCTCAAAGCAAGCCGGTTCCTATTGCTGACTTCAAGTTCCTATGCCGATTTCAAGTTTTTTTTTTCAAAGTGCACCATTCTCAAAGCCACACCACTTTCAAAGCTACACCATTTTCACAGCGGCCCTTTTTCGATTGGATGCAATTCACTAGAGTCCCTACTGATCCACACTCGACGGAGTCGAGTTTTCCCCATCTCAGGGGAATGATAGGGACATCAGTCTACAAAAATCCTAGAGCAGCATGGATTTCAGAGCAGCAAATAAATTGGAAGAATATTTATTTAGGATTTATATTTTATTTGAAATTTGAATTAGGATTTGGTTGGTTAGGATTTAGATATGGATAGGCTTATCTTATCCTATCTTGTATTTGAATTTGAATCATTCTTATCTTTTTATCTTGTATTCAAATTCAAATGAGGGTTGGACAGGTCTATAAATACCACCCTTAGTTCTTTGTAAGAAAAAGTTTAGTCAATTTTTGGGAATGAAAATCAGTTTTAGAAAAGAGTGGGTTTTTTTTATTTCACTTCATGAGAAGAGGGTGTGAGGCCCAACCCCATGACATGATGTGAGGTCATGCCCAGTTATCCCCCTTCCCATTCCATCTTCTCTATCCCCTCGTGGCCTTCGAGATCCATCCTAGCACCTCCAAGTATCGAGGAGGGTGTAATGCCCTAGAGGTGAGAGGTCTCTTCGTTAGGATGAGTCTCAAAGTTCATGATATCCAGATCCCTATCCTACATCCCAACTATTCCTTCACCACCCCTAGAGAAGAAAATACTGAAAAAGAAAATAGTACCCTATTTAGGTGACTTCTAGGCTCGCCAACGATCCTACCCATATCTTGTCCCCATCAATTTTGGTATCAGAGCCCAGAAAAATTAGGATACCACATATTCTCCTTCTTTCCCACCAGCTCCAATGAGTACCTCCACTTCATACCACACCGATCCATTTTTTTTTCCATATTCAACACCATTTCAAAAAAAAAAAAAAAACCAAACAAAATAGTACCCTAATTTAGGTGACTTCTAGGCTCTCCAATGATCCTACCATTTGTCCCCCATCATACCCTCAGGATGAATCCCCTACCATAGTTTCCATTGAGGATCTCTTCCCAGAAATTGTTGACCCATCCTTCCATAGCACAGACCATTTCTTGCCTAGAGACATAACCAAATGTTCATATATTAAGGTCAGTCTCTTTAGTCCAGAATCAGTCCCGGAATCCCCTTCCTATTTCCTACCCTTTCCTGAGTCGTCTCATGTATCTAGAAATATTAGGTCACATTTTGTTGAGATTATCAAGTTGCATGAATCCTTGAGCCCATCCCATTTGTTACCTACTTTTGGAAGACCCTCTAGCATCTATTAGGAGTTCCTGGCAAATTTTCATCTGCATGTCACCCATCAACCATGACTCATGCCCCATGTCCAAGTTGTAGTTAAGACCTAATAAAGTTATTTCGATAGGAATGCACAGTCGAGTCTATTAGGTGTTAGTATAAGTCCTTTATGTCACCTGTTAGGAGTCCATTAACCTAGTTCAACTGTCCACACTTGCACTGAACACCGCACAGTATATGCATCAGGATATTAGCCATAAGAGTAATTTAAGTAATGAAACATCTAACAAATTGGCTAATTCCCGAATAAGAGCCAATGGATTCAATGTAGGAAATTCTATCTTGGTTAGGCTCAGGACTAAGAAGAAGTCTCATGCTTGCAGAGCTGGATCCTTAGAAGTGATAGAGAAGGTAGGACCCCATGTGCACGTGTTGCCCTCTGATTTTGGCTTTAGCTCTACCTTCAATACCGCAGACCTGGTTGAGTCTAGGGAACCGACAGTGATTCCTAGTGAGGCCTTTGAACCTACCCCATCCATTGAGAGTGAGCCTGACCCTAAGTGTCCACCTAAATCTTGGCTTGAGAGAGGAAAATGGATCGAGCGTGTCCTGGATGATCGAGCTATCTTGACCCGGGATAGCAGTTTTCAGCACCACCTGGTCTGTTGACAAGGTCGACCAGGATCCGATGCTTCATGGGTTACTCGGAAGGACTTGTTGCACCTCTAATCAGACCCTCTAGAGAGATACCAGGTTCAGTGTGACCCTTACTTGACAAGGTCGAGTTTCTCCCACCTCGAGAGAATTGATGGGGACATCAAAGGTCCCAAACATTGGTAGAGTCATCTCAATCCTCTATGGTTATCAAATTAGAGTTTAGGGTTTGAGTCCAATTTGTAATTAGGGTTTAGTTAATTTGAGTAAGTGATGCAGGGTAACTCTAAGATTGCTAAAGATGTAGAAAAAATAGTAAACTAATTTTTTAATATTTTTTTAAATTTAATTTGCAGGCTAGATTTCCAAAGTTAAGTAAAAACTAGCATAAGGAGTAGCAATGCAAAGAATCATCGTATCGCACGCATACTCATGCAAAATAATAAATTACAAAGAATCGAGAGTTAAGAAACTCCTAGATTAGGATAACTTATCTTCATCAAATCAGAAATTAAAAGAAGGGAAGGATGTTACCAATAAGTGATTTGAAGAACTTCTGATGAAGAGATCACACAACACTCTGATTGGAGTCTTGATGATGAAGTTCAGTTCCCTTGATTAGATGGCTGATTTGGGTGGTCCTGGAGGCAAGGAAAGCCTCCTTTTGAGAGGTAAAACACCTCGGGGATCCTGCAAAATGTCAAGGGTCAACCAAAATAGCAAGTAAGAAAAAAAAAGGAAACTAGGTTTAGAAGGAATCAGGTTAGGGTTTAGAAGCGGGGTTGCTTGAAGCTTGGTGAAGATCTCCTTGCTTGGCGGCCTAGGGCACTACTTCTTTAATGTGTGAAGGCTTGAATGGTAGTAAGTTAGGGCATGGAATGATTCTAGGGCAGCAAGGAATTTGGCCAAGAACTATAGTAACCAAAGAAAAAAATAAACACAAAGTAATACACAAGCTCGCAAGTTCAAATAAATTTCACCAGGGTTTTTGATATCATGAATAAAAGTTGATTACAAGAGGGAGAGGGGTGGGGTATTTATAGTGTTCCCATGCCCTCACCTAACAAGGGTTACACATAGGTTAACAAGCCTTTTTCGAGTTAGATTACATGTCCTTTCCAAGCTAGGTTAGAATTACAAAGCTTAAAAGAAATAGGAATCCTAACTAGGTAAGACTAGTCAACCCTTCAAGGACACCTAAGGGGGTGAGTTAGGCTTCTAGGAGAAGCAAGGGGCTGGCCCAAAGGGGCTTGGGTGCATGGGCTTGGGTCTTTGAAAGCTGGGGTGGCCTGGTAGCCTGGTAGCAGGAATATTCCCTGGTATCTTGCTTCTTAAGGGCTTGGGCTTGATTTCTTTGGGCTAGGATGTAGGTGGACCTCTAAAATCATTAATGCCCACATTTGGGAAAATACTCTTGCATCTGGAAGGGAATCAAGGCATCTAGAGGGCATTTGGAAGGAATTAGAATTTCTGGAAGCATATAGGATCATAGGTTGTCACACAAAATCCACTAGGCTGATGTAGTAGCTTCTGACTCTTGGATGTGGCCTTGTGGAACTCCAAACTAGGATCACCTCCTCTTTTATACAAATTTGAACTCTCACTGGACTCATGACTAAAGTACGGAACTCAAAATATCGACTAGGTTGAGGGTTGAGACAAATCAACTAACCTCAACTTATTATAGGACTCAATCTTTATTGATTATAAAATTTTCAAAATTTGACACATGACTTATTAAACCATATGGGATCCAAGAATCTGTGTCTGATCCTGGTGTCCCCACCAGTATGTTCATTTGAGTTTTGTGCCTTAGTCCATACGAGTCTTTATATGACCCTAAGTCCTATTTTGGGCCTTTCAATATTTGTGTCTTGTATTTGGGTTTTTGGTGCGGCCACTAGACTCAGAAGAAGACTTCATGGGTCCATCTGGATCTCTGATTGACCTTGCCCGAAGAATTAGGGTTTTCTGGTTTGTAATAAAGGTTGACCTGATCAACTCAATTTTAGCTTGAGTCTGTATTTCCCTGCAATTTAATTTTGTTGAGTCATGTTGACTCAGTAGTGGTCTAGGACTTCAACTTGGGTGTCACATTTTCTCCCAAGGCCTAGCAAGTGGGCGCCACACTCCCAGCCACACTCCCAGCCACATGCCTGAGTCCAGGGGGTGCCACATCTCCATCCAGTATGCTCTGGTCCCTACACTACAAGATAGCAGGTCCCTTCTCTCATGCCCACTTGAGGAGAAAACAATCTGGGATCCATAATTCAAGGGGGCGGCCCAAAACATTCCATAAGAGCCAAGCTATGTAAAGAAAGAAGCTCTTCTTAGGGAGCACTTCAAGGGGGCACCCAATCCATTCCAAAAACACCCAAAGCAAAGATAGGAAGAACCATGACTTAGGGAGAAAGAAAAGGAGGAGTCCAAAAGAGTTGAGCCATGGAAGGAAAAATATTTTTTCTTGAAGAACAAGGCTAGGAGGCGCCACCTACTTACCTTTTGAAACCACCAATCAGCATTTTTGGAAACTCTTGGCCGGCCATATGTGTGGGAATTGATCCTACAAACCTAATTTGAAGATCAACCCTATTAGTCCCACATGGGAAGATGTAAAACCCTGCTGTCTTGTAAAGTCCTATAAATTAAACCCCTCTTGTAATTTTTAAAGTAATCTAATGATTGAATCCAATTTATGTGTAAGCAAACTTGCGTTTCTCTCTTCACACTTGCATCTAGGTGTTGAGCTCCGTGAGGGAGTAAATCCGGGTTCCCCAGGAACCTTGAGGAGGTGTGAGATCTCCAACCCCAAACCGTAGGTTAGACACTTCACTTCCAAACCCTAGCCGCCCATCATCCTCTTCTTTCTACCAAACCCTAGCCTATCCCACTTCGCACGGCCACTCTCTCCAAGTCAAGGCCGACCACCAGCATCCAGGTCCAGTCTGGATACTTCAGATCCAGAGCAATTCCCAGAGGAAGTCAGATCAGTCTCCAAGAGAATCCGGATTTCAGCAACATCAGCCTTCAAGTTCTTTAATCTGGTAAATCCTTCCTTGAGTATCTGATTCCATAAATTATTTTTCTTCTTCCCTAGATCTTGAGTTCAGGAGAAGCTAACTCTACCAAAGGACCAGTATTGGAGGATCCATTACGAAGATATCTAAATCCGGGGATCCAACAATCTGCTCAAGAGAGTCCTTCCACTAACTCCGTGAAGATCACTGCCTGGTCTGTAGCCCTTCTCTTCTCTTTACTTCTGTCGTGTTGAAAGTTCAGTGCGAAACCCTTGGTCTGGGAGTATCTCAACCCCCAGCGATCCTTTACTTCTGAACTACTCTGATAATCTAGTTCATTTAAATTGTGCTTTCAATTATTACATAGTTTCTTTCAATTTAGTTTAACCTTCCTTTGAGTCAAAGCCGACTTCTAAAAATATTAAAAAATAACAAAAAAAAAAAGAATTAGTCTTAATTTACTTTTGCATCGCATCATCTCTTTTGTTCTGCATAATTTTGGTATCAGAGCCCTTCTAGGTTTCTGTTTTGCTTGCTTGTTTCGAGTCTCTCTCTTTTTACTTTGTCTACTCGAAGTAGACTCCCCAGGATGTCCGGTCCTAGGAACGAAGCGAGGTGCAAACCTCCTCTTCCCATTCCACGGGGTGTTCCTAGGGCGTGTAGGGGATCCGCTGGGTTATAACATCGTAGCAGGTATTGTAAACGGGGAAGCATTCTATTTTCAGTCTGTAACTATCCTGTTGCAGGAATTGTTTCTCATTGCAAGTAACTCCAAATTACATGATTTTTATTTTTTTGGAACCAGTATAACTGAAACTATTTTACATAATTTTTCGTGATTTATTGGTTTCCGTGAGATTTCTAAGAGTTAAATTACCGCAACTCTGTTTCTGTGTTTCTGCAATTCAATTATTTTGAGTGATCATCTCCTAATTCATCTTAAGGGCATTTGAGCATCTAAGATAAGGGGAGGAGTTGATAACCTCTCCTTAGCCCAAAACCACCACCCACTCATTCGATCCTAAGCCTAATTTTAAAATTTATTAGACTTAATTTGCCCTAATGGGCTAGGGACATCAACAAGTCGGGTCAAGGCTAGTGTTGAGTTAGTTTGTCTAGTTACTCTATGTGTACTTTGTACTCAGTGTCTAGAATGGTGGTTCAGGGATTCCATCCCGAAGGGCTTGTGTGCTGGTCCGCCTACCTGGCCAATCTCTGATTGGTGTCTAGGATTGGCATTTAGGGACCTAACACTCCCCTTACACCTGCCTGGCTGAGTCCCGAGTTACTACAGGCTAGCTTGCCACTCTGATTGGGCGTCTAGTTTGGGCTCTAGGTCTAGTTAGCCCATAGTCATTTCAGTTGAGTCTCATTTTGTGTGTTTGCTTGTATCATCATGTCTACCCGGAATGGAGTACCCTACCAACCTGGTCAAACCCAACCTGATTTAGAGGCCATGGTTAGAGCTCTTACTGAGAGTATGAACAAATTGAGTCAGGATGTGACTGCTACTGTTGCCCAGTTTAAAGAACAAGTCCATGAGAATTTTGCCCAGCTTAGGGATCGAGTCCAAGTACTTGAGGAACCTAGGCATCAGAATTGGACCCCTGACCCAGATTTTAATGTGCCTCAACCTCACCCACACCAAGAGCCTAGAAGACCTTTATACAGAGATCCTGAACCTAATCATAGGAGGCCTGACCCAGAACCTGAAGATAGAGATGATAGGTTCATTCAGAACATCAAATTAGATGCACCCACTTTTGATGGTAGCTTAAACCCTAAGGTGTATTCTTATTGAGAGGGTGAGATGGACCAGTACTTTGAGTGGTATGCCATGTAAGAGGAAAGGAAGTTCAAGTTTGCCAAGATGAAGTTAGTACGTCAAGCTAGGTTATACTTGGGGAACATTGAGCTAACCACTAGAAGACGAAATGTAGAGCCCATAACCACTTGGCAGGTTGTGAAAGAGAAACTTAGAGATAAGTACCTACCCATTTCATACCAGCAGAATCTGTTAGACCAATGGCAGACTTTGAAACAAGGGAACCGATCTGTATCAGACTACATAACTACCTTTGATGAATACCTGATGAGATGTGATGTAAGTGAAGCCATGAGGTCACCTTGTCTAGGTTTAGGGCTGGACTTAGGGAAGACATAAAGAGAGAGTTGTTTCTGAGAGAGGTTACTGACCTAGACCAAGCCTATCAGATTGCACTGAACACTGAGAAGTTTCAAAGAGGACCCATGCCTTCTAGGGTTAGTGCCCCAATCCAAAGAAATGGACCTAGCCAAGTTACCCCTAGCAAGCCTAATCAGGGTATTCCCACCCCTAGGCCCATGGACAAAGGTAAGGCACCTGACACCTAGAGAACCCCTAGTATCATCTGTTTTAAGTGCCAGAAGCCCGGTCATATCTCCAACCAATGCACAGCCATAGCTTGTTTTAAGTGCCATAAGGTAGGTCATGTTTCTAGCCAGTGCCCTCGTAGATCCCTTTACATAGAAGAAGGAGAAGAAGAGAATTCCGGACCCAATGAAGAGTTTGAAGAAGAAGTTTTTGAGGCCGGAATGAATTTGGTTGATGAGTATGAAGGAGAGGAGGAATCCACAGAGTCTGACCAATTAGAGGTTGTGAGATGCATCCTGTCCCATAATAGAGTTTAGGAAGATTGGCGTAGGACTAACATCCTACAGACTTTCCTTAAACTAGGGGATAAGGTATGTAAAATCATCATAGATAGTGGGAGCTGTGTGAATGCCATTTCTGCTAGCACTGTCAAAATGTTAGGCTTAACCCCAGTCCCCCACCCCAACCCCTATAATGTTTCTTGGGTAGACTCTACCTCTATACCCATCCAGTCTAGATGTCAAGTCCAAATCCAAATGCAATCCTATCAAGAGAAGATTTGGTGTGACGTCTTGCCCATGGGGGTGAGCAGTATAATTCTTGGAAGACCTTGGTTATATGATCATGATGCCACCCTCTTAGGAAAATCCAACACCTGTGTCTTTAGTTTTAATAGGAAGAAAATCACAATCCATTCAGTCCCTCCTAAGGACAAGGTAGCTAAAGGACCCAATAAGGTCAAAGAGATGAAGACTGGAGTGAACCTAATTAGTGCTAAGGATCTAGAACAAGAAATTCATAGTGGTTCACCTATTTGGATGTTGACTGCTAAGGAACTTAGGACTCCTCAGCCTCAGAGCCTCCTCAGGAAGTTAAGCCTTTGTTAGAAGAATTTGAGGATGTTTTTCCCGAGGATCTACCAGACCACCTTCCACCTCTTAGGGATATCCAGCATTCCATAGATTTAGTCCCAGGAGCCACTTTACCCAACTTGCCCCATTATAGGATAAATCCATCTGAGCATAAGGAACTGCAAAAGCAGGTTGGAGAATTATTAAGGAAGGGGTTCATTAGAGAGAGTCTTAGCCCTTGTGCAGTCCCTGTACTTCTGACCCCGAAGAAGGATGGCACGTGGAGGATGTGTGTTGATATTCGTGCCATCAACAAAATCACAATCAAGTATAGGTTCCCCATCCCTAGACTAGATGACATGCTAGATATGATGGCCGGTGCAATGGTTTTTTCTAAAATTGATCTCAAGAGCGGCTATCATCAGGTTAGGATTAGACCAGGGGATGAGTGGAAAATCGCTTTCAAAACTAAGGATGGTCTCTATGAATAGGTTGTTATGCCTTTTGGGTTGTCCAATGCCCCTAGTACTTTCATGAGGATTATGACCCAAGTACTTTGAGCTTTCAAAGGGAAGTTTGTAGTGGTCTATTTTGATGACATCCTGATCTATAGTAAGACCCCTGCATATCACCTAGGCCACCTTAGACAAGTCTGCCAAGTTTTGAGGAATGATAGTCTCTATGGTAATCTCAAAAAGTGTGAATTCTTGACCAATAGAGTTATCTTCCTTGGTTTTGTAGTAACCCCTGACGGCGTGGCTGCCGATCCAGAAAAGATTAGGTCCATAGTAGAATGGCCAGAGCCAACCAGTGTGCACGAAGTCAGAAGTTTCCATGGCTTGGCTACCTTCTATAGGCGATTCATCAAGGGGTTTAGTACTGTAGTTGCTCCTATCACAGACTATATTAGGAAGGGAAAATTCCAGTGGACCAAAGCAGCCCATAAAGCCTTCCTAGATCTTAAGGATAGGATGACCCAGGCACCCATTTTGAGGTTACCCGACTTTTCTAAAGTATTTGAGGTTGCCTGTGATGCTTCAGGAGTCGGTATAGGTGGAGTCCTAAGCCAAGAGAACCATCCCGTAGCATTCTTTAGTGAAAAACTTAATGATGCTAAGCTTAGGTATTCTACCTATGATAAGGAATTTTATGCGGTAGTGCAAGCTTTGCGTTACTGGAGACATTATTTGCTACCGCAAGAATTTGTGTTGTTTTCGGACCATGAGGCTCTTAGATTCTTGAATTCCTAGAAGAAGCTTAACCCTAGGCATGCTAAGTGGGTAGAGTATATCCAGTCCTATACTTTTGTTTTGAAACATAAGGCTGGGTCTGAAAATAAGGTAGCTGATGCCCTTAGTCGTCGATCTTTGTTATTGAATTCTGTTAGGGCTGAAGTCATAGGGTTTGAGCAGATCAAAGAAGAATATGAGTCGTGTCCGGATTTTAAGACTGTGTACCAGGATCTAACTCAAGGGCCATCTAGTGATCATAAGGATTATACCCTTTTAGATAGCTTTCTGTTCTTTAAGAATAGGCTTTGCATCCCTAGAACTTCTCTTAGGGAATTTTGATTTGGAAAATTCACGCTGGAGGTTTAGCTGGCCATTTCGAAAAAGACAAGACCACCCTGGCTATTGAAGACCACTTTTTCTGGCCTAGCTTAAAAAGAGATGTAGCACACATTGTGGCTAGGTGTCGGACCTGCGCTATTGCCAAACAGCGAAAACAGAACACCGGCCTTTATACCCCACTCCCTGTCCCAGATCGTCCTTAGCAAGATGTGAGCATGGACTTTGTGTTAGGTTTGCCTAAGACCCAGAGGAAGCATGACTCTATCTGTGTTGTAGTCGACCGATTTTCCAAGATGGCCCATTTCTTGCCTTGTTCCCAAACGTTTGATGCGTCTAAGGTAGCCACCCTGTTCTTTAATGAGATAGTTCGACTCCATGGCCTACCTAAGATAATTGTTTTCGATAGGGATGTCCGGTTCACCAGCTATTTCTGGAAAACCCTTTGGCATAAGTTAGGGACAAAACTTAAGTTTTCAACTGCCTATCATCCCCAGACTGATGGCCAAACCGAAGTAGTGAACCGTAGTTTAGGCAATCTGTTAAGGTGTCTTGTTGGTGAAAACGTTAGGAAGTGGGATTTGTACTTACCTAGGGCTGAGTTTGCATACAATGACTCGGTCAATATGTCTACAGGTAAGAGTCCATTTGAAATTGTGCATGGTTACAAACCTCACACACCTCTTGACCTAGCTCCTTTACTAGTCCACACACGAGTCTCCGAGTCTGCCGAAGTTTTGCACAGCATATAAAAGACTTGCATAAAGAAACTCATGCCAAAATAAACTTAAGTAATAAAACTTATAAGAAGTTGGCTGATTCTCAAAGACGAGTCAAAACTTTTAATGAGGGAGACTATGTAATGATTAGGTTAAGGCCTGAACGGTTTCCTCCTGGAACCGTTAAAAAGTTACATGCTAGAGGAGCTGGACCATTTAGAGTGGTGAAGAGAGTAGGATCCAATGCCTATGTGCTCGAGTTGCCTCCAGAACTAGGCATTAGCTCCACTTTCAACATTACAGACCTAGTAGAGTATAGAGAGCCAGCTGTGATTCCCAGTGAGCCTTTTGAGCCTAATCCTGCTCTTGAGAGTGAACCCAACCCTTTGTGTCCACCAACAAACTGGCCTGTGAGGAAAGAGCAGATTGAAAAGATCCTGGATGATCAGGTTATCTCTACTCGTAATTGAGGATACCAAAGATACCTGGTCCGCTGGCAAGGAAGGCCAGATTCTGATGACTCTTGGATTTCCCGAGAAGAATTACAAGAATTGGACCCAGACCTCTTGGAGAGATACCAGAGCCAACTTGATCCATACTCGACAGGGTCGAGTTCTTCCCACCCTGGGAGAATTGGTGCAGGCACCAGACTCAAAAGAAGACTTCAGGGGTCCTTCTGGATCTATGATTGACCTTGCCCGAAGAATTAGGGTTTTCTGGTTTGTAATAAAGGTTGACTTGATCAACTCAATTTTAGCTTGAGTATGTATTTCCCTGCAATTTAATTTTGTTGAGTCATGTTGACTCAGTAGTGGTCTAGGACTTCAACCTGGGTGTCACATTTTCTCCCAATGCCTAGCAAGTGGGCGCCACACTCCCAGCCACACGCTTGAGTCCAGGGGGTGCCACATCTCCATCCAGTATGCTCTGGTCCCCACACCATAAGATAGCAGGTCCCTTCTCTCATGCGCCACTTGAGGAGAAAACAATCTGGGGTCCACAATTCAAGGGGGCGGCCCAAAACATTCCATAAGAGCCAAGCTATGTAAAAAAAGAAGCTCTTCTTAGGGAGCACTTCAAGGGGGCACCCAATCCATGCCAAAAATGCCCAAAGCAAAGATGGGAAGAACCATGACTTAGGGAGAAAGAAAAGGAGTCCAAAAGAGTTGAGCCATAGAAGGAAAATATTTTTTCTTGAAGAACAAGGCTAGGAGGCGCCACCTACTTACCTTTTGAAGCCACCAATCAGCATTTTTGGAAACTCTTGGCTGGCCATATGTGTGGGAATTGATCCTACAAACCTAATTTAAAGATCCACCCTATTAGTTCCACATGGGAAGATGTAAAACCCTGCTCTCTTGTAAAGTCATATAAATTAAACCCCTCTTGTAATTTTTAAAGTAATCTAATGATTGAATCCAATTTATGTGTGAGCAAACTTTGTGTTTCTCTCTTCCGCACTTGCATCCAGGTGTTGAGCTCCATGAGGGAGTAAATCCGGGTTTCCCAGGAACCTTGAGGAGGTGTGAGATCTCCAACCCCAAACCCTAAGTTAGCCACTTCACTTCCAAACCCTAGCCACCCATCATCCTCTTCTTTCCACCAAACCCTAGCCAATCCCACTTCTCACGGCCACTCTCTCCAAGTCAAGGCCGACCACCATCATCTAGGTCCAGTCTGGATACTTCAGATCCAGAGCAATTCCCAGAGGAAGTCAGATCAGTCTCCAGGAGAATCCAGATTTCAGCAACATCAGCCTTCAAGTTCTTAAATCTGGTAAATCCTTCCTTGAGTATCTGATTCCATAAATTATTTTTCTTCTTCCCCAGATCTTGAGTTCAGGAGAAGCCAACTCTGCCAAAGGACCAGTATTGGAGGATCCATTGCGAAGATATCTGAATTTGGGGATTCAACAATCTGCTCAAGGGAGTCCTTCCACTAACTCCGTGAAGATCACTGCCTGGTCTATAGCCCTTCTCCTCTCTTTACTTCTGTCCTGTTGAAAGTTCAGAGCGAAACACTAGGTCTGGGAGTTTCTCAACCCCCAGCGATCCTTTACTTCTGAACTACTCTGATAATCTAGTTCATTTAAATTGTGCTTTCAATTTAGTTTAACCTTCCTTTGAGTCAAAGCCGACTTCTGAAAATATTAAAAAAATAAAAAAAAAAGAATTAGTCTTAATTTACTTCCGCATCGCATCGTCTCTTTTGTTCTGCATCAGTTTTGATCCATACTAATAGGGTTTGATATCAATTTTTGGGTTATGTCAAGTCAGATAAGTCAGGTCATGTTTTGAGTCATGTAAGTTTTGAAGTTAAATTATGTAAGTGTGAGTCAAGTCAATTAAGTCCAATCTAGTCCTGTAAAAGAAGAAGACTCAAATCATTTTGAAGCCTGTCACATAACACTCTAGTCATCCACCCAATTGAGACATTTAAGAGTATGAAGCCATCAAGGGAGACCTAGAGGATATGTGATCTGATGTGTGACTAAGCTAGGAAGATCGTTGGAGAGTTGAAAAGTCTCCTGCGATTAGGATCAAGAAGGCAAAAAAAAAATGTAGGGAAAGAAGGATGGATACTTTATGGACTTGGGACTTACCTTCATGGAGATACCTCTCACCTCTATGGCATCTCACCCACCCCACTACATGTAGCCTAGGGCATCCCACCAACTCACTACATGAGGAGCCTAAGGCATCCCACCCAAATCGCTA
The DNA here is from genome assembly GCA_021397845.1 of Areca catechu. NCBI lineage: Eukaryota > Viridiplantae > Streptophyta > Magnoliopsida > Arecales > Arecaceae > Areca > Areca catechu. The sequence continues at coordinate 71,697,255 of CM038053.1, forward strand.
CCTGGGGTCGTGAAGGAGAAGCTCCAAGATCATGCCCCTCAATGCTCGAAAGCGAAGGCAGTGGGGTCTCACACCCCTCGACACCTGCAGGTGAAGGAAAGACAGGCCTCATGCCCACTCCTAACGCAGGCAGAACCAAGAACACTCTTCATATATTATTCAAGAGAGGAGGAGACTTTTTATAAGCTTACAAAACTTGTGGTCCAATTAAAGAATACAAGGCATGCAGCTCATAAAAGGTGACACCCCAAACATGTTTTGTTTGTAGCCTGAAAACATGGTAGAAAACTAAACACAATCCTTCATATATGGTGGGAAATCAAACTAATCCTAATTTAAAACTAATTTAAATAACTTCCTAACTGGCCCATATATCCATATTCAAAATAAAAAAAATTAGGAATACCTTGAATTCACCAAGATCAGTGCCTGCTTTGAAATATGTGCAAACACTCTAGGCTTTGAGATCCATGCATAAATTTCTCCTTCAAGTGGAATAGAGAGATTGGTGGATGGCGGCGCGGGGGAGAGGGGCGCAGCATGGCACGGGTGGAGCAGTAGGGGTGGATGGCCATGAGTGGTTTCGGTGGGATTCAACAGTGTTCCCATGAGAAGATCATTGTCGGGGGGAAGGTGGATGGCCATCAGGGGTCACCGGTGGTCGAGCATGGCATATCCGGGATCGGCGGCAAAAGATTGGGAGTTCTGGTAACATAGTCTTAAGGTTAAAGATGACAAGGATAAAGAAGAATAAGTTAGAAATAAAAGAGGGATAAATTGAGAATAGAAGGGATAACTAGAATAGGTGGAATAAGAAAATTATAAAAAAAAAATAAAAGAAAAAATAGTGGTATCCTAATCTATGTGACTTCTAGGCTCATAGACAATCCTACCCCTCATCTTAGTCCCACATCAACTTGGTATCAAAGCCCAGATGGATTAGGATATGTTTCTTCTTCTCAAATCTTCTCTATGCCGACACCCCTACTGCCATCGCACCACCAACCGGAACAGCCTCCACCAATCAGGACACCTGACATCATCATGGTCTTCCCATGCTCCACCACCCGCAACGTCTCCGGCCAACTCCCAATCCTAGCGAACCACCATCTGCCCTGATCCATGTCCATCTCAGTTCCCCATCTCTAACCGTGATCACCGCCATCCAGAACACACCCCTGCTACACCGAACGCCAGATCATTCCGACCGGAATCATCGCCACCCTCCACTCCTTCAATCGGCATTCCCATAGCCACCGGAGACCTAATCTACCAACCGGAGAGCTCCATCGGAATATCCACTTCGTCTCGCTCGCTTTCTCCCATGGCAAACCGAGCTCTGCAACAATGCCTCGGGATCGAGCCTAGCATCACGGTGCCATCGCCAGTCACCGGAACAAGCCATGGCCAAAGCTCCCTCCCTGGCCTCCTCCCCCCCATTGGTCTGATCTTGCCCCCTTCGACAATGCCGCCATCTCTTCAGCCCCACCCTTTGCCTGGAGTCATCCACAACCGGCCCACGGAACTCCTCCCCGCTGCCGACTCCAGCTGCTGCGTCTGCCTCCACCCGAGCCATCCACCAGAAGACCCATTTCCATCAACCTCCCACCCAGATCGCGTTCGCCATAGTCCAAACATCTCCGCCCTCTGACCCGTGAAGACTTCCGCCATCCCTTCCACCAGCCACCACGATCAATAGGACCGCCGACCGCTATTCCCGCCGTCGATCGACACCTCCTCAATCGATTGAGTCATCGACCATCGTACCCTTTTCCTCCCTTCTGGTTTGGCCCCGTTTCCTCTACTGCATGCCAATCGGAGTGATCCATGACCAGTCGAGAGATCACTGTGCAGACCTTCTCCCCATCCATGCCTCCATCTTCGCCTAACGCCAGTCACCGGTGAAGCCCATCGGGAGTCCTTCCCCTATTCCGCTTGCATTGGTCATTCATGGAGAAGAAGAAGGAACCGTGCATGAACGTGAAAGCTCCGCACGGTCATGAAAGCAGTGCCATCCCCTATTGCCGACTTCAACGCTGCATGATTTGTGGAGCACACGATTCTTAGAGCAGCGAGAATTTCATAGCTGCACATACCTCAATGCAGAGCCTTCTCTTTATTTCAAGCCTTGGTTATATTTTGGGTTTGTTTGATCCGATTTATTTTATGGATTTATCTTTTTTGATGTGCTTAAATTCGTCCCATCATAGCCCGCAATGAACCTAACTCGATGGAGTCAAGTTCTCCCCACTCCAGGGGAATGATGGGGACTCGAGAGCCTAGCCACTTCAACAGCCACATGGGATCCCAGTCATAGTAAGTGCCATCTATTCAATCAAGGTAGTCCAGGAGTTTCTTGAAGTCATCTAAGCACAAAAGGAAGCAGATCAGCACCCCTTATGGTAAATGTTGGCCACCAAAGAAAAATGGAAGGAATTATATGGCATCTCATGTCTCATATGGTGCCCCCCTATTTCATGCAAGCCAGAAGAGGAAGAAACTCGGCGCCTAGCTTTGAAGTGGTCCCCATCCCTATTTTATGCAATCATTCCAGGCAAATGAAGCAAGCAAGCATGAGTCCTAGATTTTCTTCTCCCTTTATTGTTATGTATAACCCATAAATATAGAAAATTTATGGCATCTCTCTTTCGTGCAAATCCACCCATAAGGCAGCATGTTACTACCCCCCTCTCTTTGCTTTTCATTCCATGTAATCCAAGGGCTAGGGTCAATTATAAAAAGACCCCTTTCATGTATGAAGAATAATGATGGATGAATAAAATTTTTATTGTTCTATGTGAAGGATCTGTGTGATCCCATGGTATCTATGTGATCCTTGATTTTCTATGTGAGGGCATCTGTGTGAGCCTAGGGTATCTATGTGATCCCTAATTTACTGTGTGAGACCAAGGTATCTGTGCGATCCCTATTTTTTCTAAGGGTATCTGTGTGATCCCTAGGGCATCTGTGTGAGCCCTTCACTTTGTGCTTGTCCTCTTAGAGAAAATTATGTGAACCCCAGTTATCTTTCTAAACCCTTCACCCTCTTGTTTCTTCTTTTAGGAAAACCCTAATCTGTTGGTGACTCCTTAGCTCGCCAGCGATCCAACCCCAATCTCTGTCCCGCATCATGATCCAGCCTGCCAGGGAGGAGAACAATTGAAGAAGCACTGAAGCCTGCCCATAATTGAAGTGGTCCTCCCAGGGCCCAAGAGCAACCAAGAAGGAACAAACCCTTAGGGTTACCACCCCTTGGTCAACCACCCTCAAGGTCACCACCCTTTGGCTGACCAAGAGAAGGAGAGGGAGAGAGAGAGGCTCAATCAAAAGTAGAGAGAACTTGAGGGAGAGTTTGTATAGGTTAGGGTTTATTATGAGATTACTTGTATATCCTTTCTTAAGCCCCAAGTTTGTAACCCTATGTAAAGGCCTCCCCTCCTCATGTAATTGGAGATGAATTGATGAACTAAAATGAGTTTTCTCTCTTTAATGTGTGCAAGTGGTGGGGACACCTGAAGCACCAGAATAAGACAGGCTTTTTAACCCTCTATGAATTGATCAATAATTTATGAGTCCATTTGTAATAAGGGCTTAGCCCATCTGAGTCCATTTTAGTTGTTATTTGAGTCTTTTGAGTTTCTGTTCTTTACTAGTCAGCTCATGTTGAGTTAGTTCAGTCCAGTGTTAGTCAGCTCATGTCGAGCTAATTTTATTTTTTTGAGTCCTATTCAACCATATTGAAGACTCAAGACCACATCATACAAGTGAAGACCAAGTCCAACTAGATTGAAGACAAGGAAGTATAGCCCAAGTCCAACCCAGCTTGAAGATTTGAAGACCCGAGAAAGAAAATTCAGAAAACCTTGATTTCTTGCAGATGCCCTCTAGATGCCCAGATTCCCTTCCAGATGCCAAAGTATATTCATAGATAAGGGCATCCATGATTCCAGAGGTCCATCTGCATCATAGCCCAAAGAAATCATACCCAGGCGCTAAGCCCAAGCCCCTAAGAAGCAAGATACCAGGGAATATTCCTGCTACCTGGCTACCAGGCCACCCCAGCTTCCAGAGGCCCAAACCCATGCGCCCAAGCCCCTTTGGACTGGCCTCTTACTACACCTAGAAGCCCAACACGCCCCCCTAGAAGTCCATAGAGTGTTGGCCAAGTCAAGAGAATTTTTAGTGATTTTTCTACCTAATGTTTCCTTATTTTCTAGCTAGGGTTTGAGAGGGAAAAGGATTCTTATGTAAAGACTTATGTGCCCTTACTTGGAGCCCAAGGTTAAGGGTCTATTTAAAGGACCCTAGCCTCTTATATGACGAGAGATTTTGATATATGAAATAAACCTTGAGTTCTTCAGTTGCTTTGTGTGACTACCCTGCTGTGTGCATAAAGGGGTTTGAGAGTTCTTCTTCCCGGTGTTTGCAACCATCTTCCTGCCACCAACCATCCTTCCAGCCCCCTCCAAAGTCTTCTTTTCTTTGTTGTTTTCCTCTATTTTCTTGATCTCCTTTGAGTTTTCTAACCCCTAATAGATCGTTTGCAGGTCCCCGAGTTCCTACGAATCCAACGACTCCAGCCAAGCCTCAATTGGACCACCGAGCATAAAGTCGGGTATCCGTGGGTCATTGGCTCGATTTTCCAGGCCGCATCCATCGAGGAACGAGAGATCCTTTTGCTGCGATCTTCACCGGGTGCTTCAGATGTTGTCAGGTATACCCCCTCTACCTCCAGTAAATATATTGTAGGAGAACTTGCCCTAACCGAGGCTTCTCAGCCTCGGCGATCCTTCTTTAGTACTTTTCTAGGTCCTAATCTGCATAAGTGGCTTCAAAAATTCATTCAAAATTCCCAACAACTAATTTTGATCTAAAAATTGGGAATTAGTCACCTAACCCCATATATAAAACATACAAAAAGAATTGCATGCATATTAGTCCCGCATCATTTGGTATCAGAGCTTAGATTAGGGCTTGTTTTTTGCAATTATTTAGTCCGTGTATGCTCTGTTATTTTAATTATTTCTCCCTGATAAAAATTCCAAAAATTCTGAAATTTGTTTTGCTAGATTTATCAAATTTTATTATGGCCTGTGAATTTTTTGCAAGCTAAAATACAGCCTGCAAATTTTTGGCTCTGTTTTTTCAGCAAGACAAGTTGATGCAGAACGAAAGCTCTGATACCAAAAATGATGCAGAACAAAAGAAGAGATGATACGATGCAGAAGTAAATTGAGACTAATTCTTTTTTTTTTTTTTAGATTTTCAGAGGTCGGCTTTGACTCAAAGGAAAGCTAAACTAAATTGAAAGAAACTAGGTAATAATTGAAAGCACAATTTAAAAGAAACTGTGTTATCAGAGTAATTCAGAAGTAACGGATCGCTGGGGGTTGAGAAACTCCCAGACCTAGGGTTTTGCTCTGAACTTTCAACAGGACAAAAGTAAAGAAAAGAGAAGGGTTACAGACCAGATAGTGATCTTCATGGAGTTTGGTGGAAGGAATCTCTTGAGCAGATGGTTGGATCCCCGGATTCAGATATCTTCACAATGGATCCTCCAATACTGATCCTTTGGCAGAGTTGGCTTCTCCTGAACTCAAGATCGGGGAAAGAAGAAGAACAATTTATGGAATCAGATACTCAAGGAAGGATTTACCAGTTAGAAGAACTTGAAAGCTGATGTTGCTGAAATTCGGATTCTCCTGAAGGCTGATCTGACTTCCTCTGAGAATTGCTCTGAATCTGAAGTATCCGGACTGGACCTGGATGCTGGTGGTCGGCCTTGACTTGGAGAGAGTGGCCGTGAGAGATGGGGTAGGCTAGGGTTTGGTGGAAAGAAGAGGATGAAGGGTGGCTAGGGTTTGGAAGTGAAGTGGCTAACCTAGGGTTTTGGGGTTTGGATATCTCACACCTCCTCAAGGTTCCTGGAGAACCCAGATTTACTCCCTCACGGAGCTCAACACCTGGATGCAAGTGCGAAAGAGAGAAAACACAGAGTTTGCTCACACAAAATTTTAATTCATTCATCAGATGTCCTTTAAAACTTACAAGAGGGGTTTATTTTATAGGTCTTTACAAGAGGTCAGGGTTTTACATCTTCCCATGTGGGACTAATAGGATGGATCCAAAAATTAGGCTTGTAAAATCAAATCCTTCTCATATGGCCGGCCAAGAGCTTCCATAAGTGTTGATTGACGGCTCCAAATGGTAAGTAGGTGGCGCCTCCTAGCCTTGCTCTTCAAGAAAAATTTTTTCCCTTCCATGCTTGGTTTTATTTGGAAGTATTTGGGCGCCTCCTAGTTTTGCTCCCCAAGTTTTGGCTTCTTCCTTTCATGGCTCAACTCTTTTGGACACCTCCTTTTCTTTCTCCCCAAGTCATGGCTCTTCCCAACTTTGCTTTGGTCTTTTTAGGCATGGATTGGGCGCCCCCTTGAAGTGCTCCCCAAGAAATGCCACTTTCCTCCTTTAGCTTGGCCTTTTAAGGTATATATAGGGCACCTCCTTGATTTTGGCTTCAAGAAAAATTCTTGCTCCCTTGGGTGTGGGGGCCAAGACACTGAGATGGAGATGTGGCACCCCCTGGACTCTGGCGTGTGGCTGGGAGTGTGGCGCCCACTTACTTGAGCCTGGGAGAAAAATGTGGCACCCTGGACCTTGACTTGAAAAAGGAGGCACCAACCTGGAGAAGACCTAGGCCACTACTAGGACTTGTACTGAGTCAACATGACTCAACAAAATTTAAATTACAGACTCAAGACTAAAATTGAGTTGACCAAGTCAACCCTTATTACAAAACCAGAAAATCCTAATTCTTCGGGCAAGGTCAATCAGAGATCCAGATGGAGCCCTGAAGTCTTCTTCTGAGTCTGGTGCCTGCACCACAAGTTTGGATGATTTAGGATTTTATTTAGCATCTTTTGCATATCTTTTAATTTTAGTATATTACCAGCATATTAGGCCATGATTTGCAAGTTTTCTTCTATTTAAAAAAAATACCAAAAAAAGAATTACATATTCTCCAAAAATACCAAAAACATTTAAACCCTAATTTGCATCCTCATCTGCTTGCCATCATTGCATAATTTACTTTTAAGGGCACTCTTGCTATATCAGATGGGGGGAGGATTTCATCACCTCTCCTTAGCCCAAAACCACATCCCTTGCATTCGGTCCCAAGACTTAACCTAAAATTAACTAGACTTAATTTGCCCTAGTGGGCTAGGGATACCAACTGGTCGGGTCCGGGCTACGTGTCAGATCATTGTGTCAAGATAACCTGTGTGTGCCTTGTGCTCAGTGTCTAGAACGGTGGTTTAGGGATTCAATCCCGAAGGGCTTGTGTGATGGTCCGCCTGCCTAGCCAATCTCTGATTGGTGTGTAGGATTGGCAATTAGGGACGTAACACTCCCCTTACACCTGCCTGGCTGAGTACAGGGTTACTATAGGCGAGTTTGCCACCCTGATTGAGCATCTAGTTTGGACTCTAGGTCTAGTCAGCTATAGTCGGTCTAATCGAGTCTTGCATGAGCACTAGATCAGGGGTTTCATATCACCCACCTACTTCACAAATGTCTGAACCTATGGAAAATTTGCAAGCCTAAATAAAAGCACTCACTGAGCAACTAACCCAATCCATGGCCCAGATAACTCAGTCTAGTACCCAAACCAATAATAGAATTGACCATCTTGCCAATAGGTTTGACCAGTTAGAAGGCCATGTAGGGACCATACAAAGAACCCATGGGTCACAGTCTGATCCAGATCCTGAGTCCCCTCAACCTAGGAGGACCTCAAATCTTAATCTATACCATGAGGTCAAACCTAGGAGAGCCCCTCATCCTGACCCGTACTATAATCCTCAACCTAGGAGGACCCCAAATCCTGATCCCTACCGAGAGGTTGAACCTAGGAGAGCCCATCGTCATGACCCATACTATGATACTGAACCTAGGAGGACCCCAAACCCTGATCCATACCTTGAGGCTGAACCTAGGAGAGCCCATCGTCATGACCCAATCCCTAAGGTTAGTCCTAGAAGACCCAATCAGAATTTTATAGATCAGGAAGATAGATCCTATTTACCTTATCCCTACAAGCCTAGTATACCCACAACCTATAGATCTTATGACTCCAAATCCTATGAACCTAGAACCTATAAATCCATAACCTATGAACATAGATCCTATGACTCTAGATCCTATGATCATAGATCCTATGCACCCACACCTTATGAGACTAGTAGACCCAACACCCAATATTCTGAACCATATATGGAGTCCAACCCTAGGAGAACCAAATATTCTGACACATATAGGGAGTCCAACCTTAGGAGAACCCAATATTCTGACCCATATAGGGAGTCCAACCCAAGGAGAAACCAATATCCTGACCCATATAGGGAGCCCAACCTTAGGAGGACCCCATACCATGATCCATCCTTAGAACCTGACCATAGAGCTGACCCAAAATCCTATGACCCCAGATCCTATAATCCCATGACCCATAGATCTGCACCCTTGTCCTATGAGCCCAGAGAACCCATAACCCCTATGTATCTGCCTAGTACTAGTCATGCTTACCCTAGTCAACTTGAACCCCATAGAATTAGTATCCCTAAATATGAACCCAGTAGTGAGCCACTACCCTTTATACAACCTAAACCTACTAGGAGTAGTACCCATAATCAGAGACCAGAACCTAACCAATTTCATGCTAGCCGACCTTCTCCAACCGAGATTCACAAGGCTTACATTAACGCGAAAGTGTATGAAGCTGATGTGAGCATAGTGAATGATTATGAGAGAGAAGAGGAGACACCTTTAGATGACCTAGAATTAGCTGACCCAAGAGATACCCAGGTAGAAACCAACCCAGAGCTAGATGGCCTTGACCACACACAACCTAAAGCTATTGTAGAAGAACAAATAGAGGAAGAGAACCAAGGTATTACTAGAGCCTTACCTGAGAAAACCATAGAGGGGAGCCAAATTATAGAGTCTAGTCTTAAAATACAAGAACCAGAAGAATTTTTTAAGGACTTGATCTCTTTGAATCAGTACCCTCAGGATGAGCCTCCTCCTATAGTTCCCATTAAGGACCTCTTTCCTGAGATTAGTAACCCATCCTTCCATTATGCGAACCCCATAGATATACCGCAACCTTGTAAGGTTAGCCTCATTAGTCTAGGATTAGTCCCTGACATGCCTTCTTATATCGAACTTTATCCAACTAACCTTGAACCTTTTTCCCTACCCTACCAAACTACTTCTGAACCCACTTCCTATTTTCTACCCTTTCTTGGCACCTCCAGCATTTCTAGGATTATTAGATTGCATTTAACTGATATTAGCATACTACATGCATTCATCACGCATGTTAGGTTTGCATCTTACTTCTGGCATACTCTTTGGAATTTGCTAGGAGTTCACTGCAAATTTTCATGTGCATGTCAAGCTAGGATCAAACCTAAGGAACCTATAATCTGTTAGGTTTAGATCCAAAGAGTTCTATAAGATTTCCTTCTATAGGAATGCCTAGTCAAGTCTATTAGGTGTTAGTATGAGTTCTTTGAATCATTTGTTAGGAGTCTGCATGTACCCAGCATGTTCACCACCTACACTAATTTTAAACAAACTAGCTAATTCTCGAAGATGGATCAGAGAATTTGATGTAGTGAATTCTATCTTGGTTAGGCATAGGCCTAAAAGAAGCTTCATGCTCACAGAGCTGGACCTTTTAAAGTGTTGAAAAAGGTTGGATCAAATGCCTATGTATTAGAATTGCCTTCGGATTTGGGCATTAGTTCTACCTTCAATATTATAGACCTAGTTGAGTATAGGGAACCGACAGTGATACCTAGTAAGGCTTTTGAACATATTCCTTTTCATTGTGAGTGACCCTAACCCAGAGTGTCCACTAATAAATTTGGCATGAGAGAGGAGAACGGATCGAGTGTATCCTGGATGATCAAGCCATTATGACCCGGGGCCACGGTTATCAATGCTTCCTGGTTCGATGGCAAGGCCGGCCAGAGTCGTACGATTCATGGATTTCTCGAGAGGACTTGCAGCACCTCAACCTAGACCTCCTCGAGAGATATGTGAGCCATCTTGATCTTCATTCGACAGGGTCGAGTTCCTCCCACCCCGGGAAAATTGGTGGGGACACCCGAAGCACCAGAATAAGATAGAGGCTTTTTAACCCTCTGTGAATTGATCAATAATTTATGAGTCCATCTGTAATAAGGGCTTAGCCCATCTGAGTCCATTTTAGTTGTTATTTGAGTCTTTTGAGTTTTAGTTCTGTACTAGTCAGCTCATGTTGAGCTAGTTCAGTTCAGTGTTAGTCAGCTCATGTCGAGCTAATTTTATTTTTTAGAGTCCTATTCAACCATATTGAAGACTCAAGACCACATCATACAAGTGAAGACCAAGTCCATCTAGATTGAAGACATAGAAGTATAACCCAAGTCCAATCCAACTTGATGATTTGAAGAACCCTGGAGGAAAATTCAGAAAACCCTTATTTCTTGCAGATGCCCTCCAGATGCCCAGATTCCCTTCCAGATGCCAAAGTATATTCATAGATAAGGGAATCCATGATTCCAAAGGTCCATCTACATCCTAGCCCAAGGAAATCAAGCCCAGGCGCCAAGCCCAAGCCCCTAAGAAGCAAGATACCAGGGAATATTCCTGCTACCTGGCTACTAGGCCACCCCAGCTTCCAGAGGCCCAAACCCATGAGCCCAAGCCCCTTTGGGCCGGCCTCTTGCTGCTCTTAGATGCCCAACATGCCCCCTAGGTATCTTTGGAGTGTTGGCCAAGTCAAAGGAATTTTAGGGATTTTTCTACCTAATGTTTCCTTATTTTCTAGCTAGGGTTTGAGAGGGAAAAGTATTCTTATATAAAGACTTATGTGCCTTTATTTGGAGCCCAAGGTTAAGGGTCTATTTAAAGGACCCTAGCCTCTTGTATGAGGAGAGATTTTTATATATGAAATAAACCTTGAGTTCTTCAATTGCTTTGTGTGATTACCCTACTATGTGCATAAAGGGGTTTGAGAGTTCTTCTTCCCGGTGTTTGCAACCATCTTCCTGCCGCCAACCATCCTTCCAGCCCCCTCCAAAACATTCATCCCTTTTCTATTTTACTCTATTTTCTTGATATCCTTTGAGTTTTCTAATCCTTGATAGGTCGTTTGCAGGTCCCCGAGTTCCTACGAATCCAACGACTCCAGCCAAGCCTCAATCAGACCACGGAGCAGAAAGCCGGGTATCCACAGGTTATTGGCTCGGTTTTCTAGTCCGCATCCATCGAGGAATGAGAGATCCTTTCACTGTGATATTCTCCGGGTGCTTCAGATGTTGTCAGGTACACCCCCTCTACCTCCAGTAAATATATTGTAGGAGAACTTGCCCTAACTGAGGCTTCTCAACCCCGGCGATCCTTCTTTAGTACTTTTCTAGGTCCTAATCTGTATGTGTGGCTTCAAAAATTCATACAAAAATCTCTACAACTAATTTTGATCTAAAAATTGGGAATTAATCATCTAACCCCATATATAAAACATACAAAAAGAATTGCAAGCATATTAGTCCCGCATCATTTGGTATCAGAGCTTAGATTAGGGCTTGTTTTCTGCAATTGTTTAGTTCGTATATACTCTATTATTTTAATTATTTCTCCAAGATAAAAACTCCAAAATTCTGAAATTTTATCTTCTGGATTTATTATAATTTTCAATAATTTTAAGAATTTTTTCATATTTTATTATGGCATGTAAATTTTCTGCAAGCCAAAATATAGCCTGCAAAATTTTGACTATGTTTTTTCAGCATGACAAGTTTGGAAGTTTTGGGGTTTTGTTTATCATCTTTTGCATATCTTTTAATTTTAGTATATTTCCAGCATATTAGGCCATGATTTGCAAGTTTTTTTTTATTTAAAATAAATATCAAAATAAAGAATTACATATTCTTCAAAAATACCAAAATATCTAAACCCTAATTTGCATCCTCATCTGCTTGCCATCATTGCATAATTTACTTTTAAGGGCACTCTTGCTATATCAGATGGGGGGAGGATTTGATCACCTCTCCTTAGCCAAAAACTACATCCCTTGCATTCGGTCCCAAGCCTTAACCTAAAATTAACTAGACTTAATTTGCCCTAGTAGGCTAGGGACACCAACTGGTCGGGTCTGGGCTACGTGTCAGATCATTGTGTCAAGATAACCTGTATGTGCCTTGTGCTCAGTGTCTAGAATGGTGGTTTAGGGATTCAATCCCGAAGGGCTTGTGTGCTGGTCCGCCTACCTGGCCAATCACTGATTGGTGTGTAGGATTGGCAATCAGGGACCTAACACTCCCCTACACCTGCTTGGCTAAGTACATGTTACTATAGGCTAGTTTGCCACCCTGATTGAGCATCTAGTTTGGACTCTAGGTCTAGTCTGCTGTAGTCGGTCTAATCGAGTCTTGCATGAGCACTAGATCAGGGGTTTCATATCACCCACCTCCTTCACAAATGTCTGAACCCATGGAAAATTTGCAAGCCCAAATAAAAGCACTCACTGAGCAACTAACCCAATCCATGGCCCAGTTAACTCAGTCTAGTACCCAAACCAATAATAGAATTGACCATATTGCCAATAGATTTGACCAGTTAGAAGGCCATGTAGGGACCATACAAAGAACCCATGGGTCACAGTCTGATCCAGATCTTGAGTCCCCTCAACCTAGGAGGACCGCAAATCCTGATGTATACCATGAGGTCGAACCTAGGAGAGCCCCTCATCCTGACCCGTACTACAATCCTCAACCTAGGAGGACCCCAAACCCTGATCCCTACCGAGAGGTTGAACCTAGGAGAGCCCATCGTCATGACCCATACTATGATACTGAACCTAGGAGGACCCCAAACCCTGATCCATACCTTGAGGGTGAACCTAAGAGAGGCCATCGTCATGACCCAATCCATAAGGTTAGTCCTAGAAGACCCAATCAGGTTTTATAGACCTGGAAGATAGACCCTATTTACCTTGTCCCTATAAGCCTAATATACCCACAACCTATAGTTCTTATGACTCCAAATCCTATGAACCTAGAACCTATGAATCCATAACCTATGAACCTAGATCCTATGACTCTAGATCCCATGATCATAGATCATATGCACCCACACTCTATGAGCCTAGTAGACCCAACACCCAATATTATGTCCCATATAGGGAGTCCAACCCTAGGAGAACCCAATATTCTGACCCATATAGGGAGTCCAACCCTAGGAGAACCCAATATTCTGACCCATATAGGGAGTCCAACCCTAGGAGAACCCAATATCCTGACCCATATAGGGAGCCCAACCTTAGGAGGACCCCATACCATGATCCATCCTTAGAACCTGATCATATAGCTGACCTAAAATCCTATGACCCTAGATCCTATAATCCCATGACCCATGGATCTGCACCCTTGTCCTATGATCCCAGAGAACCCGTAACCCCTAAGTATCAGCCTAGTACTAGTCATGCTTCCCCTAGTCAACTTGAACCCCATAGGATTAGTATCCCTAAATATGAATCCAGTAGTAAGCCACTACCCCTTATGCAACATAAACCTACTTGTAGTAGTACCCATAATCAGAGACCAGAACCTAACCAATTTCATGCTAGCCGACCTTCTCAACCATTCCTGAGATTCACAAGGCTTACATTAACGCGGAAGTGTATGAAGCTGATGTGAGCCTAGTGGATGCGTATGAGGGAGAAGAGGAGACACCTTTAGATGACCTAGACATAGCTGACCCAATAGATACCCAGGTAGAAACCAACCTAGAGCTAGTTGGCCTTGACCACATCCAACCTAAAGCTATAGTGGAAGAGCAAATAGAGGAATAGAACCTAGGTACTGCTAGAGCGTTACTTGAGAAAACCATAGAGGGGAGCCAAATTATAGAGTCTAGTCTTAAAATACAAGAACCAGAAGAATTTGTTAAGGACTTGATCTCTTTTAATCAGTACCCTCAGGATGAGCCTCCTCCTATAGTTCCCATTAAGGACCTCTACCTGAGATTAGTAACCCATCCTTCCATTACGCAAACCCCATAGATATATCGCAACCTCGTAAGGTTAGACTCATTAGTCTAGGATTAGTTATGACATGCCTTCTTATATCGAACTTTATCCAACTAACCTTGAACCTTTTTCCCTACCCTACAAAACTACTTCTGAACCCACTTCCTATTTTCTGCCCTTTCCTGACACCTCCAGCATTTCTAGGATTATTAGATTGCATTTAAATGAGATTAGCATACTACATGCATTAATCACGCATGTTAGGTTTGCATCTTCCTTCTGGCATACTCTTTGGAATTTGCTAGGAGTTCACTGCAAATTTTCATGTGCATGTCAAGCTAGGATCAAACCTAAGGAACCTATAATCTGTTAGGTTTAGATCCAAAGAGTTCAATAAGATTTCCTTCTATAGGAATGCATAGTCAAGTCTGTTAGGTGTTAGTATGAGTCCTTTGAATCATTCGTTAGGAGTCTGCATGTGCCCAGCATGTTCACCACCTACACTAATTTTAAACAAACTAGCTAATTCCCGAAGATGGATCAAAGAATTTGATCTAGTAGATTCTATATTAGTTAGGCATAGGCCTAAAAGAAGCTTCATGCTTGCAGAGCCGGACCTTTTAAAGTGTTAAAAAAGGTTGGATCAAATGCCTATGTGTTAGAATTGCCTTCAGATTTGGGCATTAGTTCTACCTTCAATATTATAGACCTAGTTGAGTATAGGGAACCGGCAGCGATACCTAGTGAGGCTTTTGAACCTATAACTTTTCATTGTGAGTGACCCTAACCCAGAGTGTCCACTAATAAATTTGGCTTGAGAGAAGAGAACGTATCGAGCGTATCCTGGACGATCATGCCATTATGACCCGGGGCCACGGTTATCAACGCTTCCTGGTCCGATGGCAAGGCCGACCAGAGTCGAACGATTCATGAATTTCTCGAGAAGACTTGCAGCACCTCAACCTAGACCTCCTCGAGAGATATGTGAGCTAGCTTGATCATCACTCGACAGGGTCGAGTTCCTCCCACCCCGGGAGAATTGGTGGGGACACCCGAAGCACCAGAATAAGACAGAGGCTTTTTAACCCTCTATGAATTGATCAATAATTTATGAGATCATCTATAATAAGGGCTTAGCCCATCTGAGTCCATTATAGTTATTATTTGAGTCTTTTGAGTTTCAGTTCTGTACTAGTCAGCTCATGTTGAGCTAGTTCAGTCCAGTGTTAGTCAGCTCATGTCGAGCTAATTTTATTTTTTTGAGTCCTATTCAACCATATTGAAGACTCAAGACCACATCATACAAGTGAATACCAAGTCCAACTAGATTGAAGACATAGAAGTATAGCCCAAGTCCAATCCAGCTTGAAGATTTGAAGAACCCAGGAGGAAAATTCCGAAAATCTTGATTTCTTGCAAATGCCCTCCAGATGCCCAGATTCCCTTTCAGATGCCAAAGTATATTCATAGATTAGGGCACCCATGATTCCAGAGGTCCATCTGCATCCTAGCCCAAGGAAATCAAGACCAGGCACCAAGCCCAAGCCCCTAAGAAGCAAGATACCAGGGAATATTCCTGCTACATGGCTACCAGGCCACCCCAACTTCCAGAGGCCCAACCCCATGCACCCAAGCCCATTTGGGCCGGCCTCTTGCTGCTCCTAGAAGCCCAACATGCCCCCTAGGCATCCTTGGAGTGTTGGCCAAGTCAAAAGAATTTTTAGGGATTTTTCTGCCTAATGTTTCCTTATTTTCTAGCTAGGGTTTGAGAGGGAAAAGGATTCTTATGTAAAAACTTTTGTGCCCTTACTTGGAGCCCAAGGTTAAGGATCTATTTAAAGGACCCTAGCCTCTTGTATGAGGAGAGATTTTCATATATGAAATAAACCTTGAGTTCTTCAATTGCTTTGTGCGATTACCCTGCTATGTGTTTAAAGGGGTTTCAGAGTTCTTCTTCCCTATGTTTGCAACCATCTTCCTACCGCCAACCATCCTTCCAGCCCCCTCCAAAACATTCTTCCCTTTGTTATTTTTCTCTATTTTCTTGATCTCCTTTGAGTTTTCTAACCCCTGATAGGTCATTTGCAGGTCCCCGAGTTCCTACGAATCCAACGACTCCAGCCAAGCCTCAATCGGACCACCGAGCAGAAAGCCGGGTACTCGTGGGTCATTGGCACCCCTGATAGGTCATTTGCAGGTCCCCGAGTTTTTATGAATCCAACGACTCCAGCGAAGCCTTAATCGGACCACCGAGCAGAAAGCCGGGTACCCATGGGACATTGGCTCAGTTTTCCAGGCCAAATCCATCGAGGAACGAGAGATCCTTTCACTGCGATCTTCACCTAGTGCTTCAGATGTTGTCAGGTACACCCCCTCTACCTCCAGTATTTATATTGTAGGAGAACTTGCCCTAACCAAGGCTTCTCAGCCCCGGCGATCCTTCTTTAGTACTTTTCTAGGTCCTAATCTGCATGCGTGGCTTCAAAAATTCATACAAAATTTCTTACAACTAATTTTGATATGAAAATCGGGAATTAATCTCCTAACCCCATATATAAAACATACAAAAATAATTGCTTGCATATTAGTCCCGCATCATTTGGTATTAGAGCTTAGATTGGGGCTTATTTTCTGTAATTATTTAGTCTGTATATACTCTATTATTTTAATTATTTCACCCTGATACAAACTCCAAAAATTCTGAAATTTCATTTGCTGGATTTGTAATAATTAACAGTAAATTTAAGAATTTTTTTTAGATTTTATTATGGCATGTGAATTTTCTGCAAGCTGAAATACAGCGTGCAAAATTTTGGCTTTTTTTTTCCAGCAACACAAGTTTGGAAGTTTTAGGGTTTTGTTTAGCATCTTTTGCATATCATTTAATTTTAGTATATTTCCAGTATATTAGGCCATGATTTGCAAGTTTTCTTTTATTTAAAAAAATACCAAAAAAAAGAATTACATATTCTCCAAAAATACCAAAAACATATAAACCCTAATTTGCATCCCCATCTGCCTGCCATCATTGTATAATTTACTTTTAAGGGCACTCTTGCTATATCAGATGGGGGGAGGATTTGATCACCTCTCCTTAGCCCAAAATCACATCCCTTGCATTCGGTCCCAAGCCTTAACCTAAAATTAACTAGACTTAATTTGCCCTATTGGGCTAGGGACACCAACTGGTCAGAGGTTCGAGATACGTGTCAGATCATTGTGTCAAGATAACCTGTGTGTTCCTTGTGCTCAGTGTCTAGAACGGTGGTTTAGGGATTCAATCTCGAAGGGCTTGTGTGCTGGTCCGCCTACCTGGCCAATCTCTGATTGGTGTGTAGGATTGGCAATCAGAGACCTAACACTGCCCTTACACCTGCCTGGCTAAGTACAGGGTTACTATAGGGTAGTTTGCCACCCTGATTGAGTATCTAGTTTGGACTCTAGGTCTAGTCAGTTGTAGTCGATCTAATCGAGTCTTGCATGAGCACTAAATCAGGGGTTTCATATCACCCACCTCCTTCACAAATTTCTGAATCCATGGAAAATTTGCAAGCCCAAATAAAAGCACTCACTAAGCAACTAACCCAATCCATGGCCCAGTTAACTCAGTCTAGTACCCAAACCAATAATAGAATTGACCATCTTACCAATAGGTTTGACCAGTTAGAAAGCCATATAGGGACCATACAAAGAACCCATGGGTCACAGTCTGATCCAGATCCTGAGTCCCCTCAACCTAGGAGGACCCCAAATCCTGATATATACCATGAGGTTGAACCTAGGAGAGCCCCTCATCCTGACCCGTACTACAATCCTCAACCTAGGAGGACCCCAAACCCTGATC